>OW029915.1:14054565-16996631 GCA_932305915.1 Agriopis marginaria
TTACATTACACTTCACAGACAAACGATTGATACCTTTGAATAAACCAAAACGCGAAGATTATAAAATAATAATTTTTGTGATCCAGGTTTTCCGTTTTTGTTTTCGTATTTCATCAAATATATTAAAACAAATGTTCCGGCCCTGGCACGCACATATACACACAGGTGCGTTAGGGCACGTATTTACGTGATTCTTCATCTTATTAACATTGCAGACTGATGGCTCGGCTTGCGTCGTGAGGGTCACTTCGTAACTCCTTCAGATTGCCTCGGCAGATACGAATCGCGAAGCAGAAACCCGAGCATGGCTCGCACCCGATACTCGAACCGCTTTTGTCAGTTTGGACCCGGCTTATGACTTATTTGGTACTTAAGTAAATTATGTGCAGTTTCGATGTCATCTCGATGAAAGAAAAGATTATGAGGAAACCACTCCAGTATATCCAAGGACCTCAAAAGCTCAAAGACATAATGACTATCACCAACATGCGCTGGGCCAGTATCCACCGTGATTAAGTTCTATCTTTTCACTCTGAGGAAATGCCTGTGTCTATGATCTAGAGCAGTGTTTATCAACCTGTGGGTCGCGACCCCCGAGGGGGTCGCCAAGTCTGAGACAGGGGGTCGCGGGTATAATAAAAAGGCAACTGTTTGTGGGTCTTACACTACTACATTAAAAAAAACGGGTCAATAGAATTATTTAACTTGTAAAGGGGTTGCATATTCAAGAAGGTTGAAAAACACTGATCTAGAGGACCATGGACACAGACCATTTGGTATAGGTGACTGCCGGACCTTACGAGAATACAATTATAACTAGATTTTGAGTTAGAGGGGTTGAATGTGGTTTGTGTTAATTTACACACAGCTGGTTGCAGCCTGTTGTCGCTGCACTTGGCCTTACACTTTGCCACAATACATGTCTACATATCAGAAGAGTATAAAATATAGACATAGACATAATTTAAGAAAGTCCTTATAAAGTTAAAGTTATCAAGACAGGTTAGTTAGATTTTATAAAACAAAGAATTACCTCAGAATGGAATAGTAGTGTGTCTGTTGGGAAGAACTCAAGCATGAAGTTGGCAATGTCATGTTTAGTCAGCTTTCCAGGGTTGTCTAGTGATGTGTTACATAATGCTGTCTGAAAAACAAAAGACATTCATATTTTATAGTATTTCATAATTTATTCAAAAATATAAAAAGGTCTGACAAAAATACAAAACATAAGTAAACATAATTAGGTCTATAAAACATGTGAGCCTGAACTAGGTATTCAATCCCTAAAGCAGGTAAAAAAATATTATCAAGGTAAAACGTTTCACCTATGGGGGGAAATTGAATTTTAATTATTTTTTTGTCCTTTTAGTTACGCTGGGTAATTTGTACATGATACCAGTGTTTGCGAAAATCAATGATTATTCTTTACATTATCATGTAAAGCTATTTATCAGTCATCATCATCATCATTTCAGCCTATCATGTTCCCACTGATGGTACACAGGCCTCCTTTACCTTAATCTTGATAGCCCCATTGGCTCAGTTGGTAGTGAACCTGCCTTCTGCGCTTGGGGGCATGGGTTCGATTTCCACCTAGGACAAATATTCATGTGATGAACATTTGTGTTTGTTCTACATTATTTAAGTATGTATTTAAAAATATATATGTATGTATATTAGTCTCTGGCAACCATATTACAAGCTTTGCTTAGTTTGGGGTCAGATGACCGTGTGTGCAAAAATGTCATGAATATTTATTTATTATCTCAGAGAGAAAGGATGGGCCTTAATAATCCACCATGCTAGCCCAGTGCATGTTGGAGAATGTCTTATTGTTGCAAAAACTAAATTCTTAGGAATACATTTGGATGCACATTTAACATGGAAGGACCATATTAGCACAATTTGCTCCAAATTAAATAGTTTAGTTTTCGCTTTGAAAAGATTACGCCGATGTGCTCCTATAAAAACTGTTCTAATGGTATATCACGCTTATGTTTGTTCTGTTATTTGCTACGGGATCATAACTTGGGGAAATGCATGTGATGACCTTGTAAACAACGTTTTCAAAGCTCAGAAAAAATGCATTCGTGCTATATTTGGTATGAAGTGGATCGAATCCTGTAAGCCTGTTTTCAAGTCCCAGAATTTACTAACAGTGCCCTGTATTTATATTTACGAAATGGCAAAATTTGTAAAAAACAATCAGTCTTTATTTACTCCTTTTGATACTTTTGGCAAGAGAACAGATACTCATGTACGACTCAACATACCTCCTGTAAGATTGGAATTATTCAGGAATAACTGCATTTACATGGCGCCACTTATTTATAATTCCCTACCAATCGGACTAGTGGACTTGCCCTATTATAAGTTCTCTGCAGAACTAAAAAAGTGGCTAGTGAGCGAAGGTTTTTACTCAGTAAAGGATTTCTTGGAAAAAGCATCGTGTCGCTATTACCTCTATCGCTAGGGATGTTGATATCGATTTATTATTATTTTGAGGTATTATTTGTGACATATTATATTATATAATTAGTTATAAATTTGCATGCCTGATTTAGGTTGTTTTGGCTGTACAATCCTAATATAAGATCAATGTTACCCTTATACTAGCAAATAAAGAATTGAATTGAATTGAATTATTATGACTATGAACTTTCGAAGTTCTTAGACATACTGGTTTCCTCACAATGTTTTCCTTCACCGTTTTTAAGTGATGGCATCGAAACTGCACATAATTTATTTAGGTGCTAAATATATCATTGGTGCAGGGCCAAGGATCGAACCTGGTACCATCACATTGCTACTACTTGGCCGCCATCTACGAATTGAATCGAATATTTATCAGTACTGCTATATTTCTCTGTTAACAAATTTTTACAATTTTTAACAGCTAATGGAATAATGTATGTAATAAATAGCTTTCCATGATAATATTGTAACAAATAATCATTGATTTTTGCAAATACTGTGATCGTTTATGATAAATACACAGCCTAGACAAAATAAACTGTTTGAAATTTGAATTTCCCACCATAGGTGATACTTTCCACCTTAACTAGCTAACTGTCTGCCACTTTGAGAGTGCAGGGTTCGTCCTTTAGCTTTGACAATACCTATGATTTTCAACAAAAAAAAATGTGACTCGTGTAAAATTTTTTACTTCTAGACCCAGCGGTTTAAATTGTGCGTGTTATTGTCTGTCAGTGAAAAATTTTATTAGACAAGCTTTGAAAAAACAAGCAATTTAGGTAAATGCTGTAAGACACATAAATTTACCAGGTGCATTGTCGGCAGTGATATGGTTTCTGTCTGAGCATCCCACTCTGCAGCAATAGCACGCGCTAGAGGTTCGCTGCCGACGGTCAGGACACGTCCAGTCGGCGTTTTCAAACGCCGATGGTCCAAAGTTACTTCCCATTTAGTGGCATTCTGGACGATACCGGTACCTCGGTAGAACCGCTTTCTGGTAGCTGTAAGCATCAGGACCATACATTATACCGTAAAACAGCACAATTTGTTATATTATTTACCAAAAACACACCGTAATTTTGGAAACGATAACATGCAGGGCATCGAGTCTTTAGTACCCTTAAAACTACAGTTGATAGAGAAATCATTTCAAGGCTCCAAAGTTATGAACTCGGCTCCAGTAATTTTTCAAAAGAGAAGATTGAAGAAATCAGAAGAAATAATAGAAATCACATAAACTTCTGATTCTGACATGACTTGACATTCAGCTTCAACTGATGACACCTAATCGTTGAAAGCTTGTTTTTGCCTATTATGAGCAGGCTACAGCTATTAAGGCCATATCGCCTCATCATGCGAATTTTACATAGTCGATTTATGTTAAGTTTATCCGCCATTTGTTTGTAAAACCGCTCCACAAAATTCCCTATATCCTTAATTGTAGTTTTGAAATCTATGGTATCACCTATATTCTCTATGGATAGTACTTTTTTATCAGAACATTGCCAGATTGGGAAGTTTTTCATTTTTTTAAGGAAAAATCAAAGTATTGTATGTACGCGTTCTATTAAAAAAAACCTGTCAGCAGTGTTATTTTAGAAACTAATTATAGCATCATAGTTTGCCTTTCTAGAATCTAAAGATTTGCCAATTTTTTTAAGATAAGGTTTCTGAAAATAAAAATGCGGGGAAATTAAAGAAAACATAACTGGCAATACTGGCTGACATTTTGTGAATTTTGTTTGTGCATCAAAAAGTGGCTTTGTTTTACGAAAATAGCAATTCTCGCGAAGAAATCGCTTTAAATTTCTATACAAAGTGCTCCTGTTTAAATTTTGTTACGATGTCTGATATGGATTCTGATTGCTAGCGTTGTTTTAGTGTTTATATAACTTGGGACAACAAAGTGAAGTGACGCGATCTCCTTGTGAAGCCAAAAACAAGCTAAAAATAATTTGTCCCTGTTGAACAGTTTCTTAAATCTACTTTTCCTTCTTTTTTGTGATGTTCCCGCATTCCACCAGCGCGGAAGAAGAAAAGAAGTCGAACTTGATTCCGAGTGTGAACCTTCTACACTCCAAGAGGAAAGGAATATTCATACACCCCTCTGCTATGTACAGAAATAGTGCTCCGCGCTGTTTAAACATACGTGCACCGTTTACAACGATACGAGTTTGCTTGAGTGGGTAAATTTCGGAAAGTGAAGAGTTGAGGAAAATGAAACTTTTGGAGAATAGCCGTTTGGAGGCAATAAGCAGGGCTCTGTCCATCCAAAATGGTGACAGCGTCGTGCAAGGCCGCGTAGAAAGCTACAGCTGTAAACTGATTGGAAATGAAAAATCTTTCTACAAGAAGTTTGCCGAGTTTGGGGAGCCGAATAATCTGGAGGCTTTGTCACCTCCAGAAGGTATCTCTTACAGGTATGTTGTAATGCACAGAACAAGTTTTTATCTGCAGATAAAAGTGAGAAAAACTAAATATATCTTGTAATTTCAGCCGAAGCTTATCTGGAGATGAGGGAGTGTTGTGTGACACAATATCACGCAAAACATTATTTTATCTCATCACTACATTGAATGCTGCCTTTCCTGATTATGATTTTTCAATGGCAAAGGTAGGTACCGTTAAAGTTTGTTTATACTATTTTCAAAAAACTCTTAAATGTGAATAACGCCTATTACCGACCGGTTTAACTCAGTATGACATGTCTACGTCATGAGCAGAAGATCCCAAGTTCAATTTCTGGCCAGGCAAATGTTTGAATGATGAATTAAAATATCTGGCCTGGGTGTTGTCTGTGTCCTTGTGTGTTCCATGGCATCTCCGACACGGAATCCTAGTGGAATCCTATGAGTGTGAAGCATTGTTTAGTAAAGGCTATAATATTTTATACTGGGGGCAAAAAAATGGAAAATGAAAGAATGTATGGAGGTTGATAATCAGCTAATTCCTAACACTAAACGGACAATGAATTGAAATAAAATGTCAAAGCATCTATTGTCCATAATTATTTTACATACAAATTATTGCTATTTGTGTAGCGCTTTCTTAATGCTCCTTATGGTCCTAATTGGCAAACAATCATAATATGAGAAAATTGTCTCTTAAATATTCCCGTGTCTTCCATGTGCACAGCAATATTAGGGACAACGCTGTTGAGTATGAAAATTGCTATCAAAGAAATATTCTCTAATGGCAAAAACTGCGTCTCTGTAAAGGGGCCATCCACGAATAGTCACACGAATTTCATGGTTTTTGGACTTTATGTGGACATGTGAGGTCAAGAAGCTTCTGAAACATTTTCCCCTTCTTTTCACACAATGTCTCACTTTGTTGACTCCCTTCTCGCCCTTAACTTGTGACGTAATTTATGGATGGCCCTAAAGAGCCATTTTGAAGTAGAAATGTGTACATCATTGTGTGATGGATTCACATTGCCAATTAGAACACTTTTTTTACCGTCACACGAGTTAATTCATCACGTCGCTCGCGATAAAATGCCATCAATTGCTCGTTTTCCAATTAGGATGCCACCTAAAGCTTCTTGATGTAAAACAAAAAAGTTATGCTCATTTTCTATATTCTCACAAAATGTAAACTATTTCACCAACAGAGCAGTGAATTCAGTGCTGAACCATCACTGAATTGGGTACAAGGCGCGGTAGACGCAGCCCTCT
Organism: Agriopis marginaria; assembly: GCA_932305915.1. Lineage (NCBI taxonomy): Eukaryota > Metazoa > Arthropoda > Insecta > Lepidoptera > Geometridae > Agriopis > Agriopis marginaria. The sequence goes on from OW029915.1 coordinate 14,060,718, forward strand.
CAGCAGTGGGCGGAGCACGCTGGCGGCAGCTGCGGGCCGCTATGTGGGCTGCCATGGAAGAAGAAATTAATCTCTCCGAGTGCAGCATTTATAGCTACAACCCCGACCTTGCGAGCGATCCGTTCGGGGAGCCAGGCTGCCTCTGGGCCTTCAACTACTTTTTTTACAACAGAAAACTCAAACGCATTGTGTTTTTCACCTGCAGAGCTATAAGGTATGTCCCCGTCGGAGTGTACATTTTTAAACAACTTAAAAAAAAAACATTATTAGACTTTTATGTTATGCAATTTAACGGCCTCTTATAGCAAATTTGACGGTTTTAAATCAATTTTATTCAGTTAAATTACAATATTTGAGCTGGAAAAAAAATACATGTTACAGATACATCTGTTTTTGAGTTTATGATTTGGTTCAAAACACGATAGAATAAACTTTCCTCGATCAAAAAAAAAATCTGAAACATAGTCGATTCAGTTAATAATTTTTGTTTTATGCTTTAATGAATGCTCGTAACAACCTGGAAATTGCATGTACTGAAAGGCAATTTTATTAATATTTTTTTTTTATTTGGATAGAATTTTGATAGTGAATAGTTTCGTTTTTTAGTGAAATTAAAAGCGTAAAAAGGTCGCGAGAATTTCCGCGCCCGCGTTCAGTACCGCGCCAGGCGTCATCGAGGTCGGACCTATGTTCGTTTTTGTCGTTGCACTCCCCCCGCGGGCGTCCTGACTCTTGGGTGGCAAAATACATCGTCGCTATAACTTGGCGGGGGCTGAGGGAGCGTTTTGTTGCCCACGCGACTCGGATAACCGGCTTTTAAATGACAATTTTTTTCTTTAATACTTTTAGTTTTCTGTATCTCGAGGGTGTGGTTTCAATTAAATTTGAAGAACACATTCCAGCTCTAGAAATAGAAAATTAGGGTATACATTTTGTGTATTGATCTTTCCGTACAGTCTGTTGTTAAAGACAATATATATATAATGAAAAGATCAATATATATATATTTTTTTTAATGTATTATGTTCAATTTTATATTTGGAAGTAAATACTTGGACAACTTAGTCATGCAAATTATTGTTCACAGCCCAGTGTGCGCAGTCGATTCTGGTGTCGATTTTGCTATGGATGAAGACGAAGAGTATAACTAAGAAGAAATCAGTTATAAGTTTGTGATTTATATTTCTGTCTCACTTAGCGTATTATTATATTTTATTCAGCACCTTTGGAAGTTAATAACATAAGCTAAGCTTAAATAGTAATATTACACCTTTTAAATGCAATGTACAGTATTGTATTTACTACACATTTGAGCACAATATATATTTTTAAGTTGCTCAAATTTCGCCTATCCCTACTTTATTAATCTTTAGTTTATATCTTTACTACACTGTTGTTCTAATACATACTTTACGTACATACTTTATGTTATTAACAATAACAGATCTAGTGAGTAATCAATGTTGTAAGTGTACATAATACGTATTTCTTATTCACACTTTGAATTTTAGATTTTAGTAATAAACATGTGGGGCCCATTGCAGCAGTTAGAGAATACCTATGTGCACCTAGACTAGATTTAAACTGTTATATGGCAATACAGATGGGTAGTTCCGTTGGTACCTGGTAAGTACCTGGAATATTAGTTTTGTCTCCCTCAATCTCATGTAGAGACATAAGTACGAAGGGAACAGAAACAATATTGCAAGCACAAGAATTGCAGACCAGGCCTTGTCAAACACTTGATTATCAGACTACCCCAATATTACAGATTCATTTGGTTGCTTTTTATTGCTAAGTGATTTGATTTATTTTTCCACGCAAACCAAGGAAATCTTTGTACTTAAAAATTCAGTCAAGTCTTTTTGTAATGAAAAGTTAACAAATCGATAACTATAAATTATTATGATGTATTTATTTAAAAATATATAAAGAATTATTATTAGACGAGCTTTAGTACTACTGGTATTCAAAAATAAATAGTAAACAAGTATGTGTTCTGTAAAAATAATTTTAAGACTTCCTGGCAAGGCATTTTCTCGGTGATCTTGGCCTTGTCTGTAATTATATTTTCCACAGACTACAGAAATGAAAAAAAAAATACTGCAATTCAAGTTTCTGATACTAACAGCAAAAAAGGTAACTGGGAGTCAGTACACTTTATATTGTTAAGCATCTTTTTTTTTAAGTATGCCTATTTGGTACCTGATAAGTTTTTTGGTGCAGAATAAAAGTACCTAGTTGATAGAGTAGTTCATATGTGTATAATATGTACTTCAATAAACATAGTATTTATATTATAATGTTTTCTTTGTGAACCTATTTGGTTAGATATTTTTGTTCTTGTGACTGAACGATATTGGTCCAGCGAATTAGTTTTGTTTAAATGATAGTCTTTTATTTAACCGCCGTTTCGCCAAATGTTAAATGATGAACGATCTACGATGGAGCATGCTTGCCAAGAAAATGGTTCACTCGTGACTTCATACCCAGATTATACAGTCCAGCCGCTGAGAGAACGCGCCTGAAAGCTGCAATAACATTGTAAATATATATTTTTTTACTGTAGTATACGTCGACCTTTATTAGTTCGCTGGTAGTATATTGGCCACTAGCTTAGCTACAGTCAAATGTTCAAAAAACTAGTGACCTGAATGCACTGATTCCATTTAGCTTTTTTATGATATTATGGCAACTGTTAGACGCATTCTTTCAGCGGCAGCACTTTAATTTACTTGGGTATAACCTTATTGCAGCGTTGTGCATTTTGTTCAAGAAACCCAATAAAACATAGAACTTTTTCGCATACATTTAATTTAATGAAACAAACGTGTAAATAAAAGATACTCGCAATAAGTACCACTAAAAAAAGTAAAAATTTTCCTCACAAAATATAATAAACGATCAAAACATAATTTATAAAGATTTATCTTTATCAAACTATACAACAGAGAAAAGGGACCGGCATCGAAATCGCGCTACGATAACCGTCCCTACTATTTACATATTCATAGCTCGTCACCACTCTTCACTATTTACAAGTTCTGTTATGGGCTTGGCCGCCACCGTGTGTGTATGACAGTCCTACGCGGCGAGCCGCTTGTCAGGCGGAGCCTGCGGTGGCTGAGGCGCGACAGGCGACTGCGGCTGCGGCTGTGGCTGTGGCTGCGGCTGCGGCTGCGGGTCGGTCGGCGGCTGCGGCTCGGCACGCAGCTTGGCGCGTGGTCGCCACGCGTCCAGAAGCGCCTCCACGCGCTCGTCCGTGGGTCCCCAACGCGCGAACCCCGCCGCGTTCTGCAGCCACACGACCACGGTGCCGCCGCCCCAGCGGAAGTACAACTCGTTCCTGACACGAATACCGTTCACATTTCAGCAATATAATTATGTATATGTATAATTTTGTCATCGAGACATTTTTGCACATATGTATATACTTTCATTTGACCCCAAACTAAGCAAAGCCTGAACTATTTCTGCATGCACCACAAAACACAAACATACTAAGTTAATATGCCACTACAAAGAAGAAAAAAAAATTACAGTGGTTTTGAAGACGGGCGGGAATAAATTTTATTATCAATCATAGTTTAAAAAAAAAAAAAAAAAAATATTTTTCTGTTGTTTCCAGCCCGACTTCAAAAATCCGTGTAATCGATGTACAATCATTAAAAAAATAAAAATACGGGCCGAATTGAGAACGCTCCTCCTTTTTCGAAGTCGGTAAAAAAAGCAAAGATACATAAGCATAGGACGGGTTAAGAGCTTTGCTTACTTTTGCTGACAAGGGTTCGATTCCTGGCTAGGAATATTGATTATTCAAAAATCCAATGATGCAGTTTTAGTTTTCATCAAAATTAGGCCTAGACTCCTTTGAGTACTTTTAGCTATTTTTCATAGTTTCGGATTTGGCCATCCACACCCACTTGAAAAATTCAACCTTTATATCTTTGGTGTATACTCACTTCGGCACTACATGTTGGAATCCATGGCGGTACTCGTGCTCGAAAGCAGGAATCACCACCTGTCGGCAGACAACATTTTATTAATAACTAGCTGCGCCCCGCGGTTTCACCCGCGTAGTGATGAAAAATGGTGATGATGATGAAAATATCCTCCTGGTTCTAAGCTACCTCCTCACCAATTTTCAGCCAAATCGGTTCAGCCGTTCTTGAGTTATAAATAGTGTAACTAACACGACTTTTTTATATCTCTACATAGTATAAATTGAAGTCGCTTTCCGCGTCTGTCTGTCTGTATGTCTGTATGGCCGCTAACTCCTCCTAAACCACGCAACGGATTTTGATGCGGTTTTCACCATCAGTTAGATACATTTTCAAGGACGATTTATATATATAACTAGCGACCCGCCCCGGCTTCGCACGTAAATTACACCCGTGCGAAGCCGGGCGGGCGGGTCGCTAGTATTATTATATTATATAGATTAGCTAAAACGTGTCATTTCAATTGGATAATTCCTCAGGAACCGTGTACAGGAACATTAGGGCTACCTGTTTTAAGTGATTCTGTTTAGGTGATGCGAAAAGTTGCACGATCCCAAACCGTATCTCGGCGGCCGGCGCGATAAGTTTTACGTTCGCGTGATTTTTCACAATGCGCTGTTTTGAGCCCCAGGAGCTATTTATACATTTTGTTAAAATTTTCATGACCGTGGATTCAATGTCCTTTAGTTGTAATATTAAACATGTTTACATTGTATTAAAAACGTCAAACAAGTCACAGTCAGAGTCGAGCAAAGTAAGTCACAGTCAAGTCAAACTCATGCCCCTGTAAAGTGGTGGAGATTTACAAGAGGCTCCTATGGAGTTTTGGAAATAACACGAAAATATATGTTTCACCTCGTTATATCACTTGCCCACACTCGAGCAAGGTTACGAGCACTTAATCACTACACAGTATAAAACAAAGTCGCTGTCGCTGTCTGTCCGTCCCTATGTATGCTTAAATCTTTAAAAACTACGCAACGGATTTTGAAGCGGTTTTTTAAAATAGAGTGATTCAAGAGGAAAGTTTGTATGTATAACTAGCGACCCGCCCCGGCTTCGCACGTAAATTACATCCGTGCGAAGCCGGGCGGGCGGGTCGCTAGTAAATAATAATTCACCATTTACTACACATTAACACTCGAAAATACACAAGTTTAGGATAATAATCCAACGAGCCGACATGGTTTTTTTCCACGTTGGCGCCAAAACTCTCCTTTTCAGGGTTGGTCCCATGTAGGGTTATCATCCGTCCCGATTTTTAGACCTTTGTTTGGCTTTTTACCTTGGGCGATGTAATACGAGTAAATGTTAGTTTATCGTCTCCATATCCACCAACGAAAATGTTTTGAAATTTAACCAACATACTAAAATGTGCGGACTTTCATTGAAATACCCGGCTTTATGTCAGGACATTTCAAATTTTGTTATGGTAACCCTAGTCCCATGGCAAAAGTTGTTTATAACTATGAGAATAGCGGACCGTGCTCTGTTTGAAGTGGCTGACTTGCAGCTTGTCAGGCGAGCAGGTGGCCAAAAAATGGTACCTGTTTTCGTTTGAAGTGGCTGGCTGAAAGCTTGTCAGGCGAGTAGGTGGCCAAAAAATAGTACCTGTTTCCGTTTGAAGTGGCTGGCTTGCAGCTTGTCAGGCGAGTAGGTGGCCAAAAAAAGTTACCTGTTTCCGTTTGAAGTGGCTGGTTGAAAGCTTGTCAGGCGAGTCAGTGGCCAAAAAAGGTACCTGTTTCAGTTTGAAGTTGCTGGCTTGTAGCTTGTCAGGCGAGTCAGTGGCCAAAAAAGGTACCTGTTTCAGTTTGAAGTTGCTGGCTTGTAGCTTGTCAGGCGAATCAGTGGCCAAAAAAGGTACCTGTTTCCGTTTGAAGTGGCTAGCTTGCAGCTTATCAGGAGAGTTGGTGGCCACAAAATGGTACCTATTTCCATTTCAAGTGGCTGGCTTGCAGCTTCTTAGGCGAGTAGGTGGCCAAAAAAAAGGTATCTATTTCTATTTGAAGTGGCTGGCTGAAAGCTTGTCAGGCGAACCGTTGGCCAAAAATGGTACCTGTTTCCGTTTGAAGTGGCTGGCTTGCAGCTTGGTAAGTGCGTGTGTGGTGCGGTCGGGCCACTCGGGCAGCACCACCACGAAGCTGAGCGGCTCAGCCGAGTCGTGCAGCAGCCGCTCCATGTGCCGCAGCGCTGCTTCCAGCAGCTCCTCGCAGTACGGCGGGTGCGCCACCAGCGACCCAGCCACCGGACGCAGCTCCAGGAATGGTCTGCAAATACAAACAATCGATCTCTATCAAGGTCATGGTCGCTCAGAGTGCTCTGGAGAGAATGGAGAGAGCTATGCTCTGCGTTTCTATCGCTCCTTTGGCGTAGCAGAAAAGACGTGAAGGGAATAGAGTGGAACAAAGGATGGATGCGGGACTGGAGCGGAAAAGGCGGGACTGGAGCGGTAAAGGCCGGACGGTTTCGGCGCTGGATTGGAGAAGAGTGGATTACGGGATGGATTCGGGTCTGGAGCGGAAAAGGCGGGACGGGGTAAGGATGGATTACGGGACAGATGCAAGACGGGAGCGAAAAGGATGGGACGGAAGAAGACTGGATTAACATAAAGTTGATTTCTTCACTACGCGAGCGAAGCTGCGTGGGCAAGCTAGTACAAAATATTTCTATGTCGAATAGGGAAAAACTGGATAGTCAGACTTTCTTGTTGGCATAATAGAATAACTCATGAGGCCAGGTCATATTGCTAGTTACAAAACAATGTGATCCTCACCCCCTAGAGCCGAAGTAGGAGTCCGTATCAGCGAAGGCGGAGCAGTACTGCCGGAAGTAGCAGTCGAGCGGCGAAGCGAAGCACTCGAAGGTGACGCCGAAGCAGCGGTGCAAGCACTCGAGCACCGGCACCGGTAGAGCGCACTGCGGCAGGTGCGCGTCCGAGCCGCCGCCCGCGCCCACCCACGCTGCGTACCGCCGCAGGAGGCACCACACGCGGGACAGGAACTGCTCGAACTTTTTGTCGTCGAAACAGCTGTACCGGTACAGACATTCCTGCGCACAGATATGTTTGACTAAACCTTTATAAAGAGCAAATTCCAAGGAGAGTCTACGATCCACCTTGTTTTCTTATTCGAGATGAGAGCGAGAGTTCTGCACTGATGTCCCGCTTGGTGTGAATTGTGCATTCCCCCCCCCCCCCAGTATCTACACGAGTCAACCCAGCTCCTTGAAATACCAGAGCGAAGCTCTAGGACGCTGGTCGAGGCTCTGGGACGCTGGCGGTTTCCATCATATTCAACAAATCTATTATTACTAATTACTATGCTCTTGTAAATACAACACACAGATTTATCTATACTCTGTACTAATATTATAAAGAGGAAAGATTTGATAGTTTGTTTGTTTGCACTGAATAGGCTCCGAAACTACACTACACTATCCCCGGAAGCTACACTATCCCGGGTGACATAGGCTATATTTTATTTTCAAAAAATTAGGGATCCTTACTAAAACTCCAATAATACCCGTGCGAAGCCGGGGCGGCCCCCTAGTACCTAATAACGTAGTTTTGGATGCGTTGACAGTGGAGCAGAACTGAGCTTCAATAAGATGTAAAATGTACCAGTTTCTGTAGGTATGTTGCGTTGAGTAGCTGCGTGTCGGCGAGGTACCGCAGCAGCACCTGGTCACGGTCCAGGAAGTGCTCGACGAGTGGCGGCCGCGGCGCCGGCACCGCGAACTGCACCGGGTAGCACCACACCTTGCGCAGCGCCGCCTGCTGCAGCGGGCCCGCCAGCTCCTGCGCCCGCGCACAAATTTTATTACAACACCAGACCTGGCGCACTCCGCACTTTAGGTATAAAGGTACAAGTAGCCGACTTGTCAAACTTGCCGCGCGATAGACAGAGCCAATTTCTAGGTTAATATAGCTGTAGGTAGTTAGCGCTCGCACGTCCTGAATTGTACTTTATTGTGTGCTAGCAAGAATAGCTATTTATTTAAATGAAATTGCGAAGTCAATCTTCTGTACTTGTACTATTATGTCTTCTGTGACTGGGAACAGAAAGTTGGCTGCATACATCGAGCGTAAACAGGCTTAAGACTTACAGCAATCTCAGATCAAATCGGTCGACGCCAGTCGCGAGTGCATGCGCTTTAGCAATACACAATATTATCGTTTCGTGACACAGTTGTCTTATGGTGGTACGTTTCACATATGGCGGGAAATTCAAATTTCAAATAGTTTTCTTGTCCTTGTAGAACGAGACCAATGTGCTAAAAATTTAAATGAATGGGCGACCAAAGGGGCTGTAAGTGCTAAAGGGGGAAACTGTAGGTAAGGCTTCCAATTATTATTATTGTCTGAGGTTTTAGTAGAATTGCACACTTCTGTTGCTTTTATCTAGTCTAATTATTACTCACCTGTATTCCATTTTCTTTCAGCAGCGCACTATGTTTTTCCCTTATTTTACGAGCATATTCAGCTGATAAATGGTAAATCTTTAAGCAGATGCCCTCCACGGATGCCTTCACTGTTTCTGCCAAATGTGGTTGACATTGCCGCTGTAATCAATTTAGTACAATATTTTTAGTTTTTCATTGTCAGTCATATCAGTTGGTAACGCCACCAGCTTGCTGGGTAATTTGCCAACTAGTAGTGGGCTTGAACATTTTTGTAAATGTAATCTTTAAATTAAATCCAGCTTGATTGCTTTTTAACAATATTGTTGTCTTTCAATTTTGGATCAATAAACTATTACTATTATTTTTAGACCTTCATTCGTATATGGGTATTGGATTACTCATAGACCCATAGACAGTTGAAAACTAGTACTACTTAGTTATAATAATAAGTTTAACTTGTGTATCTGTGTGTCTGTCTGCGGCATCGTAGCGCCCAAATGGCTGATCCAACTTTGAATTTGTTTTTTTTTAAAGCTGACTTTATCAAGTGGTTTCTTAGCTATGATTGAAGAATATCTGTTTAGCCATTTGAAGATTATCAGCTCTTTTATCGAGGGCATTTAATAAATTTCTATGCACATAAGTTTAGTAGTTTAAAGTTATTATACTACATTTTTGTATCCTTCATTTTATGCTTGGATAAACTTGATAGGTACATGGTAAACAGTTCAATCAACAATGGGGCTTCACGTAAAGATGGCTGAAAGAGTCCAAGCTGTAAGGTCATTATGAATAACTAGCTGACCCGACAGACATCCTGTCCTGTCTTAGAATTGTCAAACGTGCGAAGATAAAATCGTCGTTACGTTTTCTGAATTTTTCCAATTTTCTGCGCAATTTTCTTAATTTTTCTTTCCGGAAGAACCTTCTACAAAGTATTAGAAAACTTAAAAATATTATGAATGAAATCGGTAAAGTAGTTCTCAAGTTATGGCATGACCAAGGTAAATAGGGATTATTTTTATATAATATGGATTATTAGTGTGAGTGTAATTTGACAATGAAACTCTTACTTATAGAATTTAGGATTTTAGGGTTGGTCTCTTTATAGAAGCTATTTATAATGATGACAATGACCTCCTCTCGGCTTAGTACCACAGTTATGTATAAACCTCTACAGCAGTTATACACTTACCCTCAAATGAGCCAGTCTATCTTGAAAATCATCATAAGTGGCTCCCACTGTCCGTCGCAGCCACTGGAATGTGTCTTCAGCATTCCATTTCACCACTTTGCGGCTTTCTGGAGATGCATTTCTGGACTCAATCATCTTTTTAGCAGCCTCTGCATAGCGAGATAGCTGTTTCCTAGCATCTCCTGTGAATTTTGGATGTGTCAATTTGATAGGAATGTCGTTCATGATCTCTTCGTACATAGATCTTGATATTTCAGGAAAACAGTGACTTGGCAAGAGTGGATCGGAACCTCCTTGATCATTGACTTTCCTTTCCATCAGCCAGCGGTTAAATGAATCTTTGGGTGCATCAATTCCCTCCCTTGTGTGGCACAATTCTTGATAGCACTGCCTAAGTTTGTTAGCCATTGCAAATCTGAAACCTTCAATCTCCGGATGAGGATGTGGGCATATTGTAGGTGGCCTTTCATATATAACAACGTTGGTTGGCACTTCCAGGTCCCATGGACCAGCCAACACAAACTTTTTAGGAGGAGGACCATTGTCTTCTGAAGGGCGTCGCTTGTTCCCACCGGGCGTCATGTTACCAGCCCCAGATGGACCAGTATGACATATACCGAGAGGGTCTGTAATAGGGTCAAAATCCCTCTTCACTGCTGGTAATTCCCACATTGATTCACCGGACAGTTTGTTCCAAAAATAGGGTCTGTTTTCGCGCTTGGACCAATATTTGCGCCAGCCTTGTTGAATGAGATCAGCATGTAGGTCGGCGGCGAGATGAGGTGCGAGGGGCACTGGGGCACCCGGCGTCTGCGGTGTCTCGCCACTCGAGCTCGGGGACGACTGTACCTCTGGCGAGGAGTCACTGTGAGCGGCGCCACTCTCCCACGTCGAGCTCGAACACCCGGCGACAACTTTGTCACGAACATCATTCATGTTGGCGCGCTGACGCACTTGATCTTCTTCTAGTAAATAAACTTATTAACTACCTACTTTTTCTACCTAATAAGTAAATAATTATGGAAACTATATATTATACACCTAATAAGTTTCCAATACACTAATATTTATAATCAGACTCAATAGGCGCCAATAAGTATTGTAAAGTATTAACACAGTTTTCAAATAAATTCTTCATAGCACAAGTTAAAATATATTATTTCAGTAGAAAATATTATTATATCACTTTCAACAACCGATTATAAGCAATACGAAATCAGTAAATCGTATGTTTTACGAAAAAACTAGCAAAGCGTTCTCCCAAACCCAAGCACCGCCATCACAAAATGAATGACATTTTGATTTGATTCATGTCATGTAATTTTTTTTTCTTCTTAACTATGGATACAAAGTCCTTCAGTCGTAATATTACTCAAGTTTACATCGTTTTAAAAAGCGTCAAACAAAGTCATAGTCAGGTAAAGCAAAGTAAGTCACAATCATCAATGATAGAAGTTGCCAAAAACAGAAAGGCGCAAAGTAAACAAGTATTGCACACACTTACACTTCAATAAATATAATGACTGACAAATAAATATTTTGAATTTGAATTTGAATTTAATGAGCGGCACACAACTGCAAACTATAAAATTGAATGGAAAACATTTGTAAAATAGTTTTAGTAAAAAGTAAACTGTAGGTATAAACGCTTCCATTCATTTATTTTATCTGAGCATTTTAAACCTTAAAATAATTCGTAAGACTTGGCGGTATAGCCATAATGGCTTTAGCCCAACAAATAATGGGTGAAAAAAACAAATCTGTCAAATTATTGATAATGATTATGACATCTCTTCTCTCGTCTCCTCCGGAGTTTTGGCGCCAACGTGGAAAAAAACATGTCGGCTCGTTGGATTATTTTCCTAAACTAGTGTATTTTCGAGTGTTAATGTGTTTTAAATGGTGAATTATTATTCATTAAGTGCTCGTAAACGTGCTCGAGTGTGGGGAAGTGATATAACGAGGTGAAACGTGTCTTTTCGTGTTGTTTCCAAAACTCCATAGGAGCCTCTTGTAAAGTTCCCACCACTTTACGAGGCATGAGTTTGACTTGACCGTGACTTACTTAGCTTGACTCTGAGCTCTGAGCTCTGACTGTGACTATGACTTGTTTGACGTTATTAAGACTATACAAAACAAAAGAATAGGTGGTATGGCCTTAAAGGCTTTAGCCTGCCCGATGGGCGAATTATAATTTAAAAAAAAAAACTCTTCTCGTCCTTTCCTCCTTTATGTCACCATTTTGATTTTTAAATATTTTATTGAAGTTTATTGATACTTGCATTTGATTGACCATATTTTGCAAAGATAATTCAGATTTGAACTTTACTACGATACGGATGTTATGATCCTTGATTTCATAATATAATTCGTTTTTTGCTGTGAATTTAACTACATTACATAGTCTGTATTAAACACAGTACTTTGGTGTTACATGGATCAGTAAAAGGTAACAATGGACTGCTAGCCCTAAGAAGTTATCCAAAAAACATATTAGTCCTTGGAATATAACATTATACAGTAGAATTCATATATAACGACTTCGCTTATAACGACTAACCTATTTTAGCGACGATATTGTTTACTCAAATTAGGTTTCATAATAAATGTACTCAAGAAATAATCCTGCCGTTTTGTGCGTCATCCGGTTAGTACGACATAGTATCGCCGGTCCCTTGAAGGTCGTTATATCCAGATTCTACTGTATTATGTAATATGGAGAATTATGTGCCCTAACCTTTGCCCTAACGTTTTCGTTAATTGTGCTAGTCCACCATCAATAATTGAATTTAAATTTTTGAATATAGACTTATTATCAAGATTCTTCTGCGATTTGATTCGATTTAATTCGTTGTAATTCTTAAATACTACGATACGATCATAGTCGGTCCCAGTTTTTAGCTCTGTCAGATTATAAACATTTTATTTGTTATTTGACTGCAGTAGGTATATAAGGTACCAGCCAAACTTTCGATAAAAAAAAATATATATATAAATATGTGTATAGTAATAATTTTATCCAAAGTACATCAAGCATTTAGCTTATCACTAAATACTGCAGCCTAGGGAGCTAAAAGAACTTGGACTGAGTGAGTATAGTATGTATAACAAACAATAAAAACATACTAGCATAATATTGGCTTTTTATAATTTTACATCTCATTGCTTAGTACTTGCTTAACATATTACAGAAACAATAGAATTACAGTTATATGATTATTAATGTAATATTTACTGTATTAAGATTGTGGATGGAGCTACTGATATTTTCGGTCAGTAACATGCACCATGTTCACGGGAAGACTGAAGAATGCTGGTAGTTGGTAGAAAATTACAAAGTTAGGTGCAGACAAAAAGATCTAAACCCTTAGACCAACCATCTGCTTGCTTCAGTCTGCCCGTGGACATGGTGCATGTAACTGTGCTGAAATATCGAGAGCTCCATCCACAGTTTTATCCTTGGAGGGAACAACTGTGATAGTAAATCGAGTCCTAAAGGGGCGGCAACGTATTTGTGATGCCTCTGGTGTTACAAGTATCCATAGGCGACGGTGACTGCTTACCATCAGGCAGCCCCTCTGCTTGTTTGCTACATTTGGCATTAAAAAAAAGTTTGAATCAGAGTACTCACAATACCAATTAAGATTTATATTATCTTTGCACAATACAATAGGCATGTCCTTTTTTATTTTCTTTTTTCATTTAATATATCATTAAAAAAACTGATCATAAATAGAGTCAATCAATGAAAACAAAATTAAAATATTTTTAAAAATAAATAAGGTATAAGTACAGTGTAATCTCTATATAGCCAGCAACACACGAGGGACTGCACATTTTATGGCGTGAGAGTTGTTATTAAATGGAGAGAAGAAAAATCTATATTATTTTACTATTATATATGTATTTACTTGTAAAGTATAAAATTTACAAACAACAAACATTTATATTGATACAAATAACAATACTCATTGCTTATATCCATCTGAAGTTTTTTGCTGCTCCAATAAATTCCCCACCAAAAACTTGAAACGCTCAAATTTCAGAGATTTATCATATTGTGAGAGTAGGTATTAAATTGTTTTGTTTGTCAGCTAATTTAATTTATTTTTTCAGTATTTCTAAATGTATTATATGTTATATGAGTTTAGTTGTATCCTATGCTAATGAATAATAAATGTAACATTAGGATGCCTATTATTATCATCATCCAGAAGACGTCCACTGCTGAACTTAGGCCTCCCTCTTTAACCTCCACACTGAACGACAGCCTGCCTTTTGCATCCACTGGATGCCAGCGACTGTCACAATGTCCTTGGTCCACCTAGTGGGAGGCCTACCTACGCTGCCTCTTCCGGTTCGTGGTCTCCACTCAAGAACCTTTCTTCCCCATCGGTTATCTGTTCTTCGAGCGATGTGTCTTGCCCATTGCCACTACAACTTGCAAATTTTATTAGGATGCCTATTATACATCCTAGATAACATTATATTCATAAGGTCACTTTATTGTCCTTTTCACAGAATATTTAGCTGCCATGGTTGATATTGAGATCAAGCCTCTTAAAGAACTACCCCCAGTCAACATCGACTCAACAGAACCATTTGTAGTTGATGCTAACACATATGACAGCATCAGCTATGAAGACTTTTTCAACAACCACGTGAGAAAATATGTTCCATGCATTATAAGAAACATAGGCGCTGACTGGGACGCTTCCCAAAAATGGGCCAGCGATGACAAAATTGATTTTGAGTACTTGTTGAATCAATATGGGAGTTTAACTGTCCCAGTTCTTGACTGCAACAAAATGGGTGTTAACCGTCAACCACGATCAGAAATGAAATTCAGTGATTATATCAGCTATTGGAAAAGCAATGCAAGAGATAAAATGTTGTATCTGAAGGATTGGCACTTGCGGAGAGCCAGGCCAGATGATAAGTTTTATATTATACCTAAATTATTTGCCTCTGATTGGCTAAATGAATATGCTCAAGACAAACATGTGGATGACTTAATGTTTGTTTACATGGGGCCATCGGGGACATGGTGAGACATGTCAATATTTCTTATAGCAGCTATATTAGTTGTTTTTGTTTTATATATTATAAAGTAACATTTACTAACGTTTTATGTATATGTGGTGAATGTATGTATCTGTGTGTCTGTGGCATCACAGCTTCCAAACAGCTGAACCAATTTTGATTTAGTTTTTTATGTTTGACTTGATTGACAGTGTTCTTAACTATGATTCAAGAAAACCTCTTCAGCCGTTTGAAGATTATCAAGCTCTAATATAAGGAATTTCCCCCGAATATTTATTTTATTTTTTTATTTAAAAAAAAAAAAAAACTATTTATACTTGTTGATCGGTTAGTTGACTGGTGTTGGTTTGTTTTTAATTATAAACTATGTGCGTCCCACGGTTTCCCCCGCGTGTATTAATCCTTACAATATCAGCTATCTGCCAGTGAAAGTCCCGTCAAAATCGGTGCAGCTCTTTTGGAGTCCATAGGGAACATACATACACACATTGATTTTTATGTATATAGATAAATATATATCAGGCTTTTAATGCCTATAATACTAATGTAAAGTTTTGAACATTTATAATTTAGTTTTCGCTGGTCAGATCTATTTAACGTATGGAATGGCTCAAATCCTTGTCATATCAAGACACTTAAGATATGATTAAAGTATCTACATAACCAATCACATTTACATACTTTAACATTTGTCAAAGACATCACACACAACACACACTCACGTATGCACGCACTCTCGCGCACACACACATACATACACTTATACATACACTCTCACACACAAACACATATACTACACATATACAACACACACACTGAAACGACATATACTTAATCGATACATCGAATTATTGCTTGTTTAAGGAAATCTCTCATTGTAACTATGAATTTTGTACAGTTTCGAAGGTGGGCGTTGTTACCTGCGACACAGTTCTCGAACTACTGTAGGTAACACCGTTCCCATTGTTTATAATAACACTGTAATTTTTTTCCAAATAAACATTTTTATTATTATTTTCACACATTTATTTTTCTTCTTAAATTAAAGTTTATTATTTTTATTATTTATGGCTAGCTTTTTTATGAGGTAACCCTATAGTATGATTTTAAACTTTTACAGGACGCCACTACATGCAGATGTCTACGACTCATTCAGCTGGTCAGTCAATGTTGCTGGCAGGAAGAAATGGTTTCTTCTCCCACCTGACGAGGAACAAAAGCTAAAGGACAAATTTAATAATTTGCCTCTGCGATTTGATCCAGAAAAGAATAAAGATGTAACTTACTATGAAATAATTCAAGGAAAAGGTGATGCTATATTCGTCCCAACAGGATGGTACCATCAAGTTGAAAATGAAATTGATACCATATCAATAAACCATAACTGGGTAAATGCCACTAATGTAGTTCGTTTATGGGAAAGCATGACCAAGGTTCTGGCTTCAGTTGAAAAAGAAATTGATGATTTAAAGGACCTTGAAGAATTTCCATGTCTATGCCAAAACATGTTAAAAACTTTGTTTGGTATGGATTGTGAGGAATTTGTAACCATAATAATGCATATTGGTGAAAAGAGGCTAAAACAGATAGAAAATGGCGGCCCAAATATTGCTTTTAACAACTATACTTTGGGCAGAAATCATTGTTTGTATGACTTAAAAAGTATACATGAGACATTAAATCTAGTAACCAAACATTCTCCTTGTATCAAGAATGAAAAGATAGTAACTGAAAAGTTAATAGTATTACAAGATTGTTTAAAACATTTTTTCTGAATAATTTAGCATAGTTCGAGTCCATCTTTAATACAGTAGAATCCGATTATTATGACATCGAAAGGAATTGACAAACACGTCATAATAAGCGGACGTCATACAAAGCACTTTGTGAAAAAAAAAACTTTTTTATGTAAATGTCTACATAAGTATTTTAATAGAGAAACATAGTATGTATACATACATATTAAATAAAAATAAAAATTGCACGTATTGCAGTACATACATATTTTTTAATGTAGGTTATCTGTAATTTTTGTCTGCTTTTGTTATTTCATTTTATTGTAAAAACAGTTTCTAATACTATTGTGTATAGAATACATCACCATGTCGGTCATTATAACCGGATAAAATTTATTAAAAATGGGTCATAATAAGCGACATGTCACTGTAAGGGAAGTCATTATATCCGACTTTTTTATAAAGAATTTTATATGAAAACCAAACTTCGTAGTGTAATTACGTCATAATAATCGGTTGGTCAATATAGGCGGAGTCATAATAAATAAAATAAAATGTATTTATTTCAGGCATGGAACCCATATTGTTACACATATGTTACAGTTACAAAAGAAAATTAGAAATAGATCATAGTTAAAAATGCAATAATAATATAAAATTGTTAAAATTATAGAAATATCACAGTCATTTTCGGTTCGCACTCCGGTGCACTGTCAGCCACGATTTAAAAATCGGGCTACCAAGGTAGTCCCCCATGCACTGCAATATGCCGTTCTTCGAACTCCTCAACCCAGCCCAGAAGGAAGCCACTCTGGATCTGATGACAGTAAAATAATAAACGGATGCTACTGTATTATCATCTGTAGATTTGTACAGGGGTTGTACCGTGAGCCCTTAAAGTATGCGTCCGTGTGCGGTCTCACGTCGCCGGCGTCTGCGTCGCCGTACCTATCGGAATGTATCTTCATACAAATTCAAAGATTAAATGAATTGAATCAAAGAAAATGTTATAGGTCGAGTCCATCGCGGGCGACAAGCGACACTACGCTGGTTCCTACACATTTTCTTTGATTTTTTTGTATGAAGATATATTCTGGCCACGGACTTCATCTCAAAACGCGGATCAGGTTAAGTGACTACGGGAAATTACGTGAAAGTAAACCTTAACTCGTCGAGATACGGTTTGCGGTCGAGTAACTTTACTCAATCACCTAAATTGAATCGCGTTAGAGATGACAATAATGGTCCCATCCTATCAATAAAATTCAATGTAATATATAGACATAGATTTTACTTCTAAAATTGGTTAACAAGCAAACTTGGTTTTTCTAACTGTTTAAAATAACAATCATTAAAGAAATGCCTAATAGTTGTTTCAGTGCCACACACTTCCTTCCACTATCATTATACAGGATAACAGGAACCATCATATTTGTTTCAGGATAAAAAGTAGCTTATTGACGTATACCGAAATAGTAGATTGTAACTTAAGGTGGTTCGATTTACCTATGGCGGGAAATTCAAATTTTTAACAGTTTTTTGGTCCTAGTAGCCAGGCCAGGTAATTATTTTTAAATAACACAGTGTTTGCGCAAAATGTTGGCTGTTCTTTACATTATAATGTACAATTATTTAGCAGTAACGCACCATATTACTTACATTTGTGAATAAACCGTTTGAAACAGCAAAAATTTGTTTATTCACAAATGTAAGTAATAATGGGCATTAGAGATAAATAGCTTTAAATGATTTTGTAAAGAATAATCAATCTGCGCAAACATCATGGTTGTTTATAATAATTACCCGGCCTAGCTACAAGGACAAGAAAACTGTTTGAAATTTGAATTTCCCGCCATTTGTGCAACGAACCACCATAAGGGAGCAAAATAATATATTTTTGTTTTATTTTTTTGAATCCAGAGCGAAGTGAGGGATTCAAAGTATGTTGCCCGAGCCAAAAATATTTTGCGCCCGCCCTAGTAATACACTTTACTTTTCATCACCGACTATGAGAAAATAAAAGGCGCCTCATATTTTATTGCAATATTATTATTTAAATTTGAGACATTTTTGCAATTATGAAAATTTATTGTTACACAAAACCATGAATTTCTAACAATCCGTGAAAATTTACGAAAACGCGGGCTGTAGTTCGCGCGTTTTTAATTTCTTGATTTCTTTTTTTTTATTCAGCTGGCGGTGCGACTATGGGCCGTCCTACCAGCCAGTCTTTATTCAAACAATATTCGCGTTTGATTTCTTTGGCGCTGAACATTAAAGATGTTCCAAACTTTTCGAATAGATGGGATAATTTTTGTCCTACGCTTAGTCCCAGATTTGATAGTTTTCGAAAACTACGTATTGTTCCATTTGTGCATGATTGTATGGAACAATTTGTTCCATACATTTTATTAAAGCGCCTCTATCGGAAACGTGGAGGAACTAAAATCGGTACAATGCGTGATGGTTTCGCAGATTGTTAGTGAACCCTCTGCAGATTTGCTTATGCTATGCTCAGGGATTATTATTTATTAGTGTAGACACAGAAGACATAATAGACAGTGTGGATAAATGATATAACGATGTGAAACATGACTACGTGTTGTATCCAAAATTCCATAGGAGCCTCTTGTGAGGTTCCACCAGCTTAGCAGGGCATGAGTTTGACTTGAACGTGACTTACTTTGGTTGACTGTGACTATGACGTCTTTGTCGTTATTGATTAGTATTATTTAGTGAATAAACATGGGTAATATCACGACTGAAGGACTATGTATCCATGGTCATGAAAAAATTAACAAAAAATAAACATTAAGAATTTTTGGTTGTTGTTTGATTCAACTTCAAGCTATTGCTTCGCTTCAAGCAATCAAGATTCAAGAATTCAAGTCCCAAACCCAAATGGTCCCAAATCGTATGCTATTCAAGTCAAGAAATAAAGGAAATAAATAATCTCTTATAATTGCTGTGTTGTTTTGTGAAAAAGTTAACACAATGTAAGTGCACCACAGAGAACATTTAATTTTCTACGTTAAACGAGACGCCTACAGTCCAAATCCAACCCCAATTTGTTTCGTGTAAAAATAACGTGATTTTCTTATTGCTTTTAGAGCAGCATTGCATTATGTCGGTGGCTTTCGCCGCAAGAGGCAATCGGCCTCCTTTAAATCCAGCACAAATACAAAAAATGTTGGATGAAAACGCTCAACTTATACAAACCATTCAAGAATATCAATCGAAAGGGCAAATAATGGAATGCCATCAATACCAGCAGATGCTACACAGAAACCTTGTGTATTTGGCGTCTGTTGCCGACGCCAATCAGAATATCCAAGCTATTTTGCCGGTAAGTTAGTTTCTGGGGGCCCTGGCCTATTAATCCAGACACTCATATGTGTTCAAACTTTAGGTAAGTTCTACAGTAGAAAGATACAATGAGCGTTATAAAATTAACATAAAATAATGACCCTCATAAGCATAAATGCTTGTGCTAATCTATTCAGTAAAATTATCTACTTACTTCTTGCACACAAGCAGAAGCATAATGAGCGTTTATGCCTAAGAGGGTTAAAAATATATAAGCAAAGGATTTAAGTCACAGGAAGAAAACACGTAAAGAGGGTGCCAATTCCTGCATAAAAGGTCATTTTTAGAGCTAGTTTTGACCACTTTAGTCGAATTGGGAACAAACTGGCGTCATACCCTGCTGGTACGAAAGAGTTTTGGTCCCTAGCTAAATCAGTAGAAACGAACATTGCTGCTCCTCACTACCTCCACTGCTGAAACCTGTTGGGACGCTGGCTCACACACCGCAGTAGAGAAGGCAAACCTGCATTCCGGTGTTTGTGGTGTTCCAGACATAGTTCTGAAGGCATGTGTATCTGAGTTGTCTCCTGTGCTGACACGCCTCTTTAGTCTATTGAAACTCTTAAACATTGAAGTGTCAAAATCATGGATGCTTGCAAACATGCAACCTGTACCCAATAAAGGTAGTAGCGTCAACCCTGCTGCTGGCGTCAGGCCAATCTCAGTCACGTCCATACACTGCAAGATTATGAAACATGTCCTCAACAACAGGCTCCTAACTTACCTAGAAGCTTATGACCTCCTCAGTGACGGGCAATTTGGGTTCTGTCAAACCCGATCTACTGGGGATGTAGCGTATATCTGGAGTAACATGCTGCAACGCTCGTCATTTCTAGTGACATCTCAATGGCTTTTGACAGGGTTTGGCATGACGGTCTTAACTAATTTTGTGGCTTGTTCACTAGTTGATTTCATTACATGAATAACTGATATGAGGGTCTGGTAAGACCCTCGGGTGAAAATGGGGTAGATATCAGGTGAAATTAATGTTATACCCATAATAAACCGGCTAAGTTCGAGTCGGAATCGCGCACTGAGGGTTCCATACTACCACAAATACAATAATTATCAATTTAAAAAACACTTCAAAATTTGTTAAATATGGAATTTCGATTCTGTTAAAGAAATGGTAAGGTCATCCAAGTAACCAAATTACCAGTTATAACTTAGTAATGAGCAGAAATTTGCCCCAACTCTCACTTAGCCAGTATTTATTATTTGTTGTTATACTTTATAGTGTGTACTATAATCATGCCAAGTTTGATGCTTGTACCTATTACCGTTTTTACATAACAGCTAATACAAAAATATGTTTGTTATATGAGGACTCTTTTTGTTTTTACTTTTTGACTTTTTTTACTATTTCTTAGTTAATCCGCCATAACATTACATATTCTGTGGAAATTACAACTGGCTATCTATTATGGTTTAAAAGGTAAAAGTTGGTCCGTTTAAAGGTTGGACGGACAAACAGACAGTGTAGGCTCAGTATTAGGGTCCCGTTATTACCCTTTGGGTACAGAACCCTAAAAATTAGGAGTTTTTATCAAAAAAAAGCCTATAATTCAAATGGTTTTGATCAGTTTTAAATGTAAATAATAATAAATAAATAAATATTCGGGACATTTTTGCACACACGGTTATCTGACCCCAAACTAAGCAAAGCTTGTGATATGGCTGCCAGAGACTGATATATATACATATATAGGTTTAAATACATACTTAAATAGATATTAACACCCAGATATAGAACAAACACAAATGTTCATCACACAAATGTTTGTCCTAGGTGGGAATCGAACCCACGCCCCCAAGCTCAGAAGGCAGGTTCACTACCAACTCGACCAACGGGCTATCAAATGTGTACTTTTCACCAGCAAAAACTATTAATGATCAGCATTTTTTTTTAATAAAAGCGTACATTCCAGGTTTATGTACGCTTACTTTTTAATATTGCTGATGAAAATATATTTTATCATCACTTAAATAATTTAAATGCTGACTTAGGTTGCCAACTGGATATATTTTATAGTGATCCATTTAAGTACATAGTTCCCATTATCTACCCACAGTTAATGTTACACTCATTTTAATGTTTGCAGCCTCCACACCAGCTTGCAGCTGGAAATGTTCCACAACCACCGCCTATAAATTCACCTTCTGGAGCACCTGAGGGACCCGGTTCAGGCCCGCAACCATATCGACCACCTGCTGGAGTCTCCACCACACCAACAAGGCCGACTCAATCATATGGACAGCAACCATATCAAAACCAGTACCAAGGACAATATCAGAGAGCTCCTGGTTACCCACCTCAGGGTGGTTACGGGCCACCTGCTCAAGGTTATGGACCACCCAACCCAGCTCAACAACCTCAAGGCTATCCCCCAAATTCTAATTATGGACCACCAATTACTACTGCTCCAAACAATTATCCCCCTGCCACTCATCCTGGTTCAGGTTATCCTCCATCATCTGCACAACAGCAGTATGCACCACCACCAGGTAGTCCTGCCGGTGCTGGCGGGCCATACCCAGTCCGTACTCCGGCTCAGCCTCCTTACACAGGAAACTCTGCCTACCCTCCTCCACAGTCAGGGCCTAATTATCCAAATGTGGGAGTCAGTTCCTATAATTCTACAACATCGCAGCCACAACCATACCAATCTCAACCCTTCCCCAATACTACCCCCTCATCAGCTTACAGTTCAGCCCCCACACCACAACCGAACCGCTCACCGCAGCCTCCACCCAGCGGGTACACTCCACAGAACCCTCCGAGCTCAGGTTACGGGTCTCCATCTGCTCAATCTCCCACATACAATTCTAGTGCTCATGGCAATAATGCTCCTACGTCGACGGCTGCATCAGGTCCTACAGCCCCTGGAGGTCCCGGGCAACAGTATCCACCTCAAGGGCAGCCATCCCCATACCCGCCGGCGAGCCAACCGCCTTATTCCAATCCTTCGTCTCAGCCGGGAAGTCCTGCGCCATCAGTGTCGACGGCGCCGCCTCCGCAGTCAAACTATCAGCAGAATCCTCAGAACTACCCTCCCCCTGGAGGCGGTGCGTATCCCCCGCATGCGTACCAGCAAGGCTATCCGCCGGCGCAGTACCCGCCCTCGCCGTATCCGTACACGCGCGCGCCCACTGCTGGCGCGCCGCCTCCTGGCGCGCCTCAGCCTTACCCTGGCTATGGCTTCCAGCCGCCCAGCCAACAGTAGGTAAGTTATTGTGATAAAACTAAGTCTTAAACTCGTTTTAAATTTATAGTGAATTGGATAAGTTAAAGTTAATGCCTAGTTTTTAATCATGTAGGTAAGTAATTGGAGCATGAGCAAAATGATATTGATCTTATTTTATGAACAGTTTTGCTGTTTTTATTTTAGCTAATCTGTTTAATTATACTTTCTATATGAATTTTGTTTTATTTATACAACTAAGAAATATTTTATATAGGTTTTAAGATTTTAAGATGCATTTTTGACATGGAATTTTGAATAAAAATTACAAATATATTTTTCGTTGTATTATTTTTAGAAACTACTACTACTTAGTTCTCCTACAACTTCTAGTAAATTACTGCAAAGAGAATACAATAGAGATTACTGCAGCGTAGCAGCAGGCAATTGGTTACATGCATTTGAAGGCAGACAGGCCTGACGAGGGGACAATCAGACAAACCTTTTTGGTAGAGTTTCAATCGAACTGTCCTGACGAACCTCAGATCAGACAAACAAGGGAGATATGTCTTAGTACAATTATTGATTGTGTTCAAATCTCTCTGATTTTCATCCACGTTTTTCGCTAAACCGCTGGTCCTCTTTTGCGACTTCTAGCACTTTTGGCCATTTTATTTTAAGTTTGTCTACTTCCATGATTAGCTTACAATTATAAAAATGGGGTTATATCAAAACTGAATGTATATTATCTTTTAAACCCCAAAGACAGCATGATTAGGGACATTTTCATCAATATTTGGATTTATTCAAATAACTTTTTATTAAATGATATCTGCGGAAGGATATAACTAAATAAATTACACAAACTGAAAACATAAATAAAATTGGGGACATTTTCATCAATATTTGGATTTATTCAAATAACTTTTTATTAAATGATATCTGCGGAAGGATATAACTAAATAAATTACACAAACTGAAAACATAAATAAAATTGGGGACATTTTCATCAATATTTGGATTTATTCAAATAACTTTTTATTAGATGATATCTGCGGAAGGACATAACTAAATAAATTACACAAACTGAAAACATAAATAAAATTGGCTGATAAAATAAATCTCTGAGATATGAGCTATGGGCATAGAATAGAGAGTGAATGCTCTGTCCCTTTCTCACAAAGCATTTCTATAGCGCGCGTACGGCTTGACGACATTACGTGCTATAGTGCGCTCTCTGTCTAGCATGAAATTAATATAATTATAACTAATTTATATTTAAAAAAAACATGTTTTTGTTGGTGGGTTCTATTTGTGATCAGCTTTTTTATGAGATACTAAATATAAATTGGACACAAGCCTACAGTGTTGATAAAGAAAAAAACCTTCAGTGCTTTTGTATTAGGTTTATTTACTTACTAAAGCAAATCTAAATGACGATAAACTAAGATTCTTCAAATGCTATCGATGGGTTCTCAAACTGGTGAACGGATTCATCAAAGTATTCTAGAGATAGATCATCCGATTCTGCAGTTGAGTATGTAGGGAAAGGAGGGAACGATTTGTGATTATGTTTTTTCAGAGGAAGAATTGAATCATACAAGTAGCACAGGCTGCCTGTTTCTCCAGGTATGCTCACTCCTAAAGTCCATATTACATTGTACTTTGTGTTGATGCGAAGAATTTTTACACCACGATTTATTCTCCATCTGAAAGATTTCAAAAACTATAATGTTTATATCTTATGATATTTATGAAATCTACTGTTGGCAACTAATAAAATTATAGTACATTACTGCAGCAACAAGTATTATGGACGAACGTGACAATATGGTGATTCTCGCATATGTTGAGGGCAGCATAATAATTATGAGAGTCCATAAAATGTTCAGTTGCCGCCAAGGCTTCTATAGTACTTTTCTCATACATAATAATAATAATATAATAATAAGCAATTGATAAAACCGTAAACAAAATTAAAACATATGCAATTTTTTCAGTTTCAAATTTTTTTCATTTTTTCATGTTTTTCAGGTAACTACTGAACCGATTTTGATGAAATTCTATGGGTTTTTTTTTATAGTAGATAGGCTTGCGCTTGGCCGCCATCTCGCCTGATGTTAAGCGACAAATTTTATGTTAATGTTAATTTCGTATTTGGAAAGGATGACTTGGTTCGCCTTTAAGCAAATATTGTTTGAATAAAGACTGGCTGGTACGATGGCCCATAGACGCGCCGCCAAATAAGCTGCATAAAAAAAAATACGCGCGACCTACAGCCCATGTTTTGTTACTCTATGTTTTATTAAATAATAATAATATAACAATAAAATATGAGCCGCTTTTTATTTTTTCATAGTGGGTGATGAATAAAATAAACTAATGACTTGTGAGATAACACATAGTATCTAACAACATCTTATTGAATAACTAGCGACCCGCCCGCCCGGCTTCGCACGGGTATAATTTACGTGCGAAGCCGGGGCGGTCGCTGGTTATACATATAAACTTTCCTCTTGAATCACTCTATTTGTAAAAAAAAAAAACCGCTTCAAAATCCGTAGTTTTAAAGATTTAAGCATACATAGGGACGGACAGACAGCGACTGCGATTTTATTTTATACTAGTGATATAAAAATGTGTATGTACCCACCTATTTCCCATATGCCCAGGCATCTTAGTACCGGGCCACACTCGTGCCTTTTGTCCACCTGCACCAATGTTACCAGGGCGCCTGTGAGTCTTTGTGACACCATGAGAGGCAGGCATGCCTTTGAAACCCCACCTCTTTATTACTCCTTGAAAACCTCTATCTATTCTGCAAACATAGGAAGACAGAATCGAATTCAGTGTCAAAATTTGTGCAAATCGGAAAGGTAGCATATTGATGTTCTCACTCGTGACTGTCACTGTCACGCCTGCACGCAATTGTACTATTTACGTAAAAACTTGAATATCAGGTGGTGTTGATCATAGTGAGTTGTATCATCTGATTCACATGCAGATGAGTTGATGGTCACTAACTAACATTAGAATGCTAGCAAGCAATTACGATTTATATTATCTTTACCAGCAAGCGACAATCCAGCAACTTACGTCAATCCACGAACATCAATATGATCTCCAACTCTGAAATGCGTAGCATACAAAGGAGTACCAGTTGGTAGCACAGCATTTCGAGAAACAATAAATCTGCATAAATGCCGCTTGGGAAGCATTCCTACACTGTTGAACAGTCCAGAATACTCTTTGGTAACTTTGCTGGGGTCTATAGTCTCTGCACCAACCAATAAGCAGCCATATTTTTGTTTCTCCTTCCAAGTTGTATCTCTTATTTTCATCGGGGCAAATTCTTCAGGAGGGATATATTTTATGACATGATTATCTACCACCTGTACAAAAAAGTTTAAATAGTTAAGGATCTACATAAATCACAATAACCTCTTGACATACACGGCTGAAATTCCACAGATTCCTTTTGTTGTGTTGAAATCTGCTAAGAAAGGATTATATGACAGGGACAAATTAAGGGGGTTCAAATATTATAGAAGTTTATGAGTACTAAGTCACAAACTACAGCTAGTAAAACTCTATATAACATATAATAATTTTGTATTCATGGGATTGACTGGCTATAAAAGTATCCCCAGATTATGGCATAATATGCGGCATCATGGGTTTTCTGCTGTACAAGCATACCCAGCAGGGTTGCCAATTTCGTACGGTAATTAGGCCTTCAAATCGCATAATGTACAGCATACGGTCCAGTAGTTACGGTTAGTTAAAATATGGTAATTTCGTCACATCAAAAAAAAAGGTTTTTACTATTATAGTAATAGTGCTAAGAAAGAGAAAATTTTATCTTTCTTAACGTCAGCCAAATCCAAAGAGAAACACACGCGTTGACTACAGACCATTACACCCCACCCCCAGTCATCGTCAAACGCCCAAGAAAACTAACGGTACGATCTTTTTTTGGCACATACGGTAATTTTCCCACTTGTATACGGCAACTCCAAATGTAGCCAGCGGCAACACTGATACCCAGTGATACACAACCCATTGTTGCCTTAGAGTACAGTTGCCGAGTGCTCCATATATTCTTTATACTATTAACCTGTAATAAAGTAGTTTGCTTTTTCTTTCCATCCTTTGTCCATAGAGGATAATTTCCAATTTTGCGTGCAATAAGCCCAACTCTGCGAGTATTGGGGGCCCATTGAGCTGGAGAAATAACTTTGTTTTCAGTCAGAGGTGATTCCAATGCTTCTTGAGTCTTCAGTTTGTTTTGCATCATCTCCTCTATAAAATGCTTATTGTCTCGAGTCAAGTGCTCTGCAGTTAACTAGAAAAAAATAATACAAAGCTTAAAACAGTTGAATTTTTACATTCACATCAGCTTATAATATTGAACAGGCCTACCACTCGCTCCTTGGGCATATACCAGTATGGGGGACGATATCTCGGAGGTATGTATGTCCTAATTTGTACATTTTCTAACCTGGAACCAATTAATTAGGTTAAATAAAATACATAATAGGTTATACATTTTTCATCTATGTACTTCTAAACAATTCAATCTACCTCATTCTGCTTATCTTGCTGCATAACAATTTTAGATTACTTGTAGCCATTATATTCTAGTTTTCTTTTTATTAGTTGCGAACTTGTGTAGTATAGTCATAGAATAATTTATCGTAGTAGATTGTTCTACTCGCACAGTTTGTTCGTCTATTTTTCTACTAATAATAAAATAACTATGCTATAACCTCAAAACAAAAGTCAGACAGACAGAAACACTCCAGTGACAGAATTGACAGCTCAGCTCTCGAACGTCCAAAAATTAATAATTTTGCGTATTTTTTTTTTTTTTGCTTTCCTCTTTTGATGTTTTCGGCGTAGCACGTCTTGTGCAATTGCTAGTGTCAAATATCCTATTCTACCACAGTATTCTACTATCCTACTTCCTACTATATTTAATATTGCGAAAGTTTGTATGTATGGATGTTTGTTCCTCTTTCATGCTACAACGGATCGACCTGATTTTTTGCATGGGTATAGTTCAAGAGCCAGAAAGTGACATAGGCTACTTTTAATCATCATCATTTTTCATCACTACGCGGGTGAAACCGCGGGACGCAGCTAGTATTGGAATAATAGGTTTTGATAGGTCTAAATTTGCTAAAAAAAAACTCTTTCTCTCCCGTTCGTGGTGTTCAGTCGGCGGTCCAACGTACCAAATCCATACGTTTGTTAATACTAACTATAATCAGCCTTACAGAACACTATTACTCAGAGACCTTACATAAAAACCTTCTCTCAATTTTTGAGATGCTGTTGGACTGACGATTAGCGAAAATTCTACCTAAAAAGTTATTTCGCTGTTGAGAATTCTCAAATAACTGTAAAAAAATTACCGCCGTCAAGACGTTTATTGTCGTGTTGTTTCTAAAACTTTAAACTACATTACTGTGGGATGCTCATAGATCCACTAACTAGTGGAGGATGGCGATGCTGACGTTAGTAAAATACTTAAGTTGAGGCGGTAAGGCCCTATTGGCTTTAGCCTATCCAGTAATGTTGTAATGTGTTCAAAAAAACAGCTATGTTTACATACTGTTGATACTGTCCAAAATTCCAATTTTTTTATTTATTCCAAAATCCAAATGCTTTGTAAATACTGTCGTTTGCATTTGATTTGAAAAAAATACGTAAAATAAATAAAATTTTAATTAATTAAATTACTGAAGTCTGCTTTACCTTGGCACGGCTGCTAATTCAAACAAAGATTATGTTTGATCAATTACTCATACTATTGTGTCTTATAATTCGGCTAACCCATCAAAGCCTAATAGATGTTTTTGGCCCCGGGCTACAACCTGAACAAATTGTTATGCCAGCAAGATATTTTTATGTGAATTTCACATTTGTTGATGAAAACTCGTAAGTTTTTATGTTTCATCATACTAATTGCGAAAGTGTGTTTGTTTGTTCCTCTTTCACGCAGCAACAGAGAAACGAATCGAACTGATTTTTTGCACAGGTTTTGTTCAAGTGCCGGAGAGTGACATAGGCTACTTTTCATCACTGCGCGGGTGAAGCCGCGAGGCTCACCTAGTATAATATAAATAAATAGATAAGTAACGCTCCACATTCATTGCTCCATATTAGGATTCCCGGCAAGCACATCTTGCTGACGAAATTCCCTGTGTAGGAGAAGCCGTGGATCACACACAATGAAACGCACAGCTAACCCGATACCTCATATAAAACAGATGCCACCACTTGAGCCATACTGGTTGATGGTATCATCAGCCTATTATGTGCCCACTGCTGGGACACAGAGACAGGGACTCTCAGAGAGGATGGGCCCTATTCAACCACGCTGGCTTCATGCATGTTACTGAATGTTATATATGACTAAACATTATTTTTGTGGTTTTTGGACATACGTTTCCTTGCAGTTTTCCTTCACTGTTGTTGAGCAATGGAATCGAAACTGCACATAATTTAAGTACTAAATAAGTCAATGGTGCAGGACCGAGGGTCTAACCGGGTGCCATCAGATTGTAAAGCGCTCATCAAGGGGGTAGACAGGATTTTCTTGTGGGGGTCAAATGTTATTTAAAATTACTAAATCTTATTATGTAGGGAAGTTCTGTGAATGTGCACTTACCCACACTCCTAGGGAGGCAGATGTCCCTGGCCGTACCTGGTGACGCCCTTGGCGCAAATTCGACTGCCCGGCTACCACCGGTCATTTGTTTATGTAGATCCAAATGTAAGATTACACTCTCTTTTACAGATATTCACCTGACCTCTCCAAACTCTTAGCTATAGAAATAACGGGTAAATCAAAATTCAGCCCTCAATGTCGTGTTTGGGTCAATAAATTGGATAGAAAAGATGGTAGCTTCATAGTCAGGTACAAAACATATGAGACATGCTATGATTTTGCCATTAACATCTATTATAAGAGCAAACATATTAAAGGATCTCCTTTTCATTTTAAAGGTACAGTATAGTTATGTATACTCAGTTCAAGTTTTTTTAGTCTGTGACAGCTGTAGTAGATTCTGAAAAGCCAGAAATTCTAATCACATTTGCAAGGATTTTGAATGTATTATTCCAGCTACATAGACTTAAAATCATTGAATCAAAAAAAAAACTTTTTACAATGTTATTGCAGCTGTCGGAGCTAACAAAACACTTGGACTATGTATAATTGACTCACATGTATGTGTTTAAAAGGTAGTAAAGTAAATAATCTTTTCTTCTTCTCAAGGTCCAGTCCAGCCTGACCAATGTGATTGTCCCGAGAATGATTTTGGAGCATGGTATACAAAGTATGGCTGCTCTGAAACCTACAAACAAATTGAAGAAGACCTCCAACCATTCATTAAAGTAGACATGAAGGAAAACATTAAAAAAATTATTGGAAGATATCATCAACCAGAAAGCACAAGCTTCTGCCATTATGTAGTCAAGGCTAATCAAATATATAGGGACTGTTACGGAAAACATGTTGGTTTCAACATGTTTTCTGATAACATACTGTTATTTTTGTCAAGGAAAGTATATTTACCTGATATGGAATTTGTAATGAACTTGGGAGACTGGCCGTTAGTTCATAAAGGTTCAGAGCCTCTGCCCATGTTCTCGTGGTGTGGTAATAATGAAACTACTGATATTGTTCTGCCAACATATGACCTAACTGAGTCAACTTTGGAAAATATGGGGAGGTAAGTCATGTATTTTAATAGCTATCACACATATATACAGTTTTTTTAACCATATTTGAAACAATAATAAACTAAAGTTAAAACCACAAAACTGTTTAAAATGAGTATACAAACAAAATAAAAGCTCCTTAGTGAAAGGACAAATAGCCAGAGAATGCAAGCAACATTGCCACACATGGTAATTCTTTGTTTTTTGACCATAGTAGGTAGGCATCAGCATTCTGGGCACCAGTCGCCTCCACCATACATTTGGCCAGGGTTCCGATTCTACTAAAGGATTAAAAAAATAATTGTAATTGTTTAATTTTTTTTTTTTTTATAATTGTTTCAAAACTGAGTTTAAACAAAAAATATACTAGAGAAATACCACCACCTAATATTATAACTTAGTATTAAAAAAATAAAAACTAAATTTTTACACAACAATTACAATTTAAAAACAATTTCTTTAGTAGAATCGGGGGCCAGGTTCCTAAATAATTAGAGCACTTGGCCATTATTCATTGTTTTACTTTTGAGTTTGGACACTTTTGTTAATGATGGCCTAAAAGAACACAAACCTTAGCTACTTGCTTTATATTTTAGGGTATCACTGGACATCCTGTCTGTACAGGGCGGTGTGGAGCATGCGTGGGCGCAGCGCGAGCCACGCGCGGTGTGGCGCGGCCGGGACTCTCGCGCCGAGCGCCTCAAGCTCATCGACATCGCTCGAGCTAACCCTGACCTCTTCAATGTCTCACTCACAAACTTCTTCTTCTTCCGTGACAAGGAAGCCGAATATGGACCTAAACAGCCACACATTTCCTTCTTCAAATTTTTTGATGTAAGTTGAAATATGTTGGGAATCTTCATTACAAGGTTAAAAGTATCTTGCTTTACCAATATACGTACAAAATGTTTTAAATTTTCGTATTTAATACACTGTAGGATAATCAATAACAATCTTGTTGCTTCAGTACAAATATCAAGTGAACGTAGATGGGACAGTAGCTGCATACCGTATGCCTTACCTCCTCGCGGGCGGCGGTATGGTCCTCAAGCAAGACTCGCCATACTATGAGCATTTCTACAGCCAGCTTCAGCCGTGGGTGCACTTTGTACCCGTCAAACGAGATCTCTCTGATTTAACCGATAGGATCCGCTGGGCCCTTAAACATGATCATGACGCTCAGAAAATTGCAAAAAATGCGAGGATTTATGCAAATGAACATTTGCTTCCACAAAAAATTATATGCTATCATGCTGCACTATTTTCGGTATGTATGAAAATTATTTATATAAATGATAGAAATAGATAAAATAAATTGTATGAAAAGTAAAAAAAATATGTTGTCCTATATGGATATTTGATACAAAAGGCATGTGTCATAATGTTTAATTTATAACAAATAACAGGCTTACCGATGAATATTACTAAATACACACTATGTTACTACTTGAATCATTACACACACTGAAAAAATATTCTGAGAGATATGGGCGTTTAAAGTTTTAGGTGGGGATAGAGAGGGGATACTCTGTCCCTTTCTCACAAAGCGTGTGTTAGGCAAAGCATTTGTATAGCGAGCCTGCAGTGCAAGTACCGTTCTTTATCGATGGTCAAATTTGACAGTTGTGGTCGTCAAATTCGATAAAATGCCATTTGAGCAATACTAGCTATGATCGATTCTATGGCATTTTAACGAATTTGACGACCGATAAAGAACGGTACTTGCACTGCTGAGGCGTGACGTCATAACTCAGTACAGTGCGCTCTCTGTCTAGCATGAAATTAAAATACTTATTTATTTATAACTAATTTTGTTTTTGTTGATGGGCTCTATTTATGATCAGCTTTTTTAATGAAGTAATAAAAAAAAATTGTCTTGCATTAGTCATGCATTTTGTTGAGTAGTTCAAATGTAGATTGGTTGAAAAACCCAGAGGGGCAGAATGGGCACATTGTTAACTTTGGAAGATTCAACTTCGCAAAAAATAAAGCTGGCTAAAAATGTATGTATACTGCAATCTCACCTGATGGGAAGTGAAGTGAAGATGCGGTCGAAGATGTAGCATGCATAACTAGAATATCTAGATTGTATCTGTTTAGAAAGGACCGTTGCTGTCCTGTTAATAAAAAAGGATTGGAAATGTTTAGTGCTTTTGAATGGAATTTCCACCACATTTGCGAGTGTCTCTGTTGTGCGTCTGGTACTGTTATGGAAGAATGGTGATAGCAGTTGCAGTTCTAGAGCATAATCGCCGTAGTGTTAACAACCTCGGCGTAAATATAACCTTTTCTTTCTAATTATTGTTTATTTGTTGCAGGAATGGACTAAGAGGATAATCAGTGAGGTTGTAGTTAAAAAAGACATGACCCATGTCCCTCAGCCACAGTTCAAGTGTGATTGTCAGAATAACAAAGTAAGTCGTGAAGAGTTATGATTATGTACTTATAAAGTATACATAGCATTGGAGGCTGATTCACAAGAACAAATAATGTATTATAAATACTGCCATGTAAGCCATTCCTATTTAGTCTAGAAATGTAATTGATTGAATCAGGCATTAGCGTGAAGACGGGTCTCCTGCTACCTTATTTTTGGTAGAATTTGGCATTGATAATATATAGTTTGCTTAATATATATATAGAAAAAAGTCTGCCAAAAACTGAAGGGGGAGAGGTAAACATGTATTGCACACACTTACATATTCTTACTAGTTCTACAAACGCACACTTCAATATTGGGCAGCAAACAATTGCAAACAATATGCTCAAAATGTAATCAAATGGATGACCACTTAAACCCCTGTATGTTCTAAAGGGGAAACTGCAGATATATTGTTTCCATTTATATATTTTTTCTGAGCAATTAGGCCCTAACACAATTTTCTGACAAAATGTGGGCTTGTTACTGTTTTGCCAAACCATCACAACATGTTAGTCTGAATCAAATAACATACCTGTGTTTGCGTGTAGGGTAACGGAATGCTTATTTCATCGTTGGTCTCTAACATTACAAAGATATTGAGTACCTATTTTAAAATGAATTATTGGATTATAGAAAACATGCTATTTTTTGTTTTATTTGAAATAACTTCAAGAACATTGAGTTATATAGCCTACCTCGCGTGAACTATTTTAACAACTAATCTAACTAATAAATTATAATTTACTGACTCTTTTAAAAGTCGCAGGAGACCGCATTGTTTTGTTGGATTGTTGACAGGAGACCCTGTTTTAGGTGTTAGCGTTCATCTTCAAAACTGTTCCTTAGACGAAGATCCTATCGTGTATTTCCGCTTTAAACGTCGTATCAGGTACAATAAGGAATTAGGGAATAATTTAGTAAAAAATACACGAGATATTCATCTAAGATACAGTTTCTAGAAATGTAGTTGTAAGTAGGTAGCTGTGATCTGACTAGACCTAGGCCAGGCATAATACAGTAACTAGCATAATAAACAAAAAAACATAGTTTTTTAGATGATTTTACTTTAATAAATATATTAACAAGTACATCGTTTTTTTGATATTTTTATCCATAAATAAACCTTACTATTGACTAAAATTATAATACTCTCATTAAGGCATTCGTGCCTATAACATAGTTTAGACAGGACTGTCTGTCTATAAATAATTTTGATTACAATACAATTTTTGAATGGAAAAATACCATCCAAGAATGTTAGGCAACATGTACAAAAAGTTCTCATAGAACTTCCTTAAACAGTAGCACAGCAGTAATTTGTCTGTTGTTGTTAAAATAACGGATAAGATTCCTTTGAAAGTACCCACACAATATGTAAATATTCCTAAGAAAATGTGCGCTCCACTATTGCGAAAATTTCGCGGGATAACACATTATATACATTGAAACAGCCTTCACTTAGAACAAAAACTTCTTATAGCGAAGTGGTAAGTCACTGGCCTCAGAAGAAGACCTTAAAAGTTGATTCGCTCACTGAAAACACCACATTCTGTAACAGTCAATAATATTTGTATTCAATGGTAATATGTTAATGTTTTTTTATTTGTAATCAGTGCAGTGCGCTAGAGTTGGAAGCGCAATCCACGCAAAATCTATACAATGGATTTCACATATACAAGCAATGAAGAAGATTGGAGCGGGCTTATCTCACTTTTAGCATGACGGGTTCAGTCAATGACAATATAACCACTTAATACTCATCCTTTACCCCGCATAAGCCAAAGGTTCTAACATGTCAATCTAAACTATTTCGAGCGGGGGCCAATCCTAGGCACAAATTTAATGAATGACTTGATTCTCCAATCATAAGCGTCGAATGGCGTCGAGTCTCCTATCACAAGCTGCCCCCCGCGACTGACATGGCATCATTTTGCAAAAGGGAATTTTCACTATGCCTATCAGGATACGTAGCTTTTACATCTTGCCTAACAAGTTAGAAAGTGACAGCGATCCGGACACAGAGCACAAGTTCTCTCTTGCAGTGTTACGATAGATAAAAGCACGCTCTGTAACTGCAACTGTAAGTAATTATGAAGTTTCGTCACACTGCGTGCTACAATAAAATTAACTTTATTACGACGACCGAGTCTAATTACATAAATAATTTTTTGAGTCTTCTGTACTTGTAGTACGGATTTATTCTGCGGTTGGAGTGTATTTATGTATCATCGGTACATGGCGACGTCGGGGCTCCGGTAGAAGCACATGTACGCATCGGCGAGCAGGCGGCGCGCGTGCGGCTGGGAGCGCGCGTCCCGGCCCGCGGCTGCGCCCGCGCCGGCCGCCGCCGCCTCCGCGCCCAGCCACGCGCCGAGCTCCGACATGCACACGATCTCGGGGATGTTGTACCCGTTGCGCTCGCCTGCACACACCAAATCACGGTTACTATATATAATATCCAATGTCACAATATTATGTCATAGCAGTTTTTCAGTTGTCAAACATGATGACAAATTCAGGGTTTGCACATAACCAAAATAAAATGAATGGACGGGCCATAATCATTGACCTGTCCAGTAAAAACGAGGCAAAACCGTCGGAAATATACTTCAATAACCATTTGTTACAAATAATAGATAGCGGTTTTTTGTTGTGTATTTATACTTTGGGAAAGCAGACAGCGTAATTTTGTCGAATGTTTCGTTATCATGTAACAATAGTCTTGTGTCGCACTTCCTACGGCTAGAGACCGACTGAAACGAAGTGAGCGCCGGCGCTCATTATGTAATCTTCAAAAATGCGCTTCTTCTGTGTCCGTCCTGGGCACGGGCAAGGGTCTGCAGCGTAATGAATTGAAGTGGGCGCGCGGTGATATCGATCACGCCACAGTGTGCTGATTTACGTTAAGTTAGTCACGCATCTACCTATTTTCCCGAACCCCTAAAATGCTGTTCAACTGTAATGTTATTTTTCGAATTGACGAGGCACGCGCGAATTATACACAGGTTATTTTTATACATAGGCTTGCGTTCGACCACCATCACGCCTGATGTTAAGCGATGATACGGTCTACGTTGGAGCACGCTTGCCTAGAAGAAACCGATTCACTCGTGATTTGAAGACACCCAGATTGTAACCATCGGGGAACACCCATTCAGGTAGCGCATTACTAACCCTAATAGCCCTGCTAGCGACTAGCAGTTCGCACAATAAATGTGGAATCAAAGCGCTTCGTACGGTTTTTCGGAAGTTCCTACTAATATTATAAACGCGAAAGGTTTAAATTTTTTTAAATTACAGTATGTTACATTTCGAGTTAGTAAATTGTCTTACGACCACGAACCGGAAGACGCAGCGTAGGTAGGCCTCCCACTAGATGGACCGACGACATAGTGAGAGTCGCTGGCATCCAGTGGATGCAAAAGGCAGGCAGTCGTTCAGTGTGGAGGTTAAAGGGGAGGCCTATCTTCAGCAGTGGACGTCTTCTGGCTGCTGATGATGATGATGAAATTGTCTTAAAACCTATGTTAGATTTATCCAGACAACTGGTTGTCGGTACAGTATTTTGTTTGTATGTATAGATGTATGGATATTTGTTCCTCTTTCACGCTGCAACGGAACAACGGATCGACCAGATTTTTTGCATGGTTATAGTTCAAGAGCCAGAGAGTGACATAGGCTACTTTTCATCATCATCATCACCATTTTTCATCACTACGCGGGTGAAACCGCGGGGCGCAGCTAGTTATAAATATTAGTAAATAAATGAATTGAAAATGAATGTTCTTTGTCGAAATGACGCGGTTCGCGCGGAGATACACAGTGCGTGTTTGGTGGATCTCACCTTTCCTGTCGGCCATGGAGTCGAAGAAGCACCAGGGCGAGTCGATGCTCTGGCCCGCCTTCACGAACGCGACGTAGTGGCTGGTCTCGATGCACAGCACCGCGAACAGTTCCATGTAGACGCGCGGCGGCGGCGCAGCCTCCAGCACTGCCAGGTACTCCGAGCTCACTGACAGCGGCGTCGCCTGCGCACAATACACTTTACGAGCAGTTCTGTACTTTTATTACATAGAACGAATTCATTATGAACAACTTATCATTTAGGACCAAACCTGAAATAGGGGGGAAAAAAACAGATCTTCCGCGTAATAGGCATGATGACTAATATTTTTTATTACCTCATAAAAAAGCTGATCATAAATAGAGCCCAACAACAAAAACAAAATTAAAATTAGTTCAAAAATAAATAAGATATAAGCATTTTAATTTCATGCTAGACAGAGAGCGCACTATGCTGAGCCGTGACGTCACGCCTCAGGTGCGCCATACAAATGCTATACTAACACACGCTTTGCGAGAAAGGGATAGAGCATCCCCTCTTTATCCCCACCTAAAACTTTAAACACTCATATCTCAGAGATTTAATAGCCAATTTAAATATTTTTTTCAGTGTGTGTAATGCATTCATCGCCAAGCCGGTTATTTGTACTAAATTAAACATAAGGACACATGCCTAATAGGCTATGTGACGATTCTATCGTTCTTCATAGCACCTGCTCTACTACTAAAGGAAAAAACACTGAAATGAATGTGGGCAGGGCGGGATAGTGACTAATGTCATCTCTCTTAAAGTTCCGATTCAAGAGTGACAAGATTATAGCTACTTATGTCGCACTAGCGTCGCCGTCCTCTCCCGCCTGGTAGGTGTGGGGACAATTTAGTACTACTTATATGTAGCAGCTCCCCACGGTTCACCCGCTATCCTACAAGAATCACGAACCTTTCCAGGGTATAAACTACCTCCATACCAATTTTCATGCGTAAATCTGTTTAGCTGTTACAGAGTTGAGTGTGGACAAACATACACACAAATTTTCGCATTTATAATATTAGTGTGATCTTCGACCAAAATAAAATTAATGGAAGGGCCGGGCCATATCCATTGAACTTGCTCAGTAAAAAACGAATCAAAACCGTTGGCCATATACTTCAACACCTAATTATAACCATGTACTACAGTATATTTGCTACAAAAAATAGATAGCGGTTTTTTGTTCTGTATTTACACTTTGGGAAAGCACACGAAGGCATCAGTTGTCAGATGTTTCGATATCATGTAACAATAGTCTCGTGTTGCACTTCCTACGGCTAGAGACCGACTGAAACGATGTGAGCGCTGGCGCTCATTTTGTAATCTTCAAAAATGCGCTTCTTCTGGGCCTGTCCGTTCATTTTATTTTGATCGAAGTGTGTGATATATTAGTAGGTGACACTGCTGTGACGGTAGCGTATAAAGTACAGGTGTGATGCAAGTACCTTGTGGTGGTTGCGGTTGGCGTGCAGACGGCGCAGGCAGGGCGTGCACGCGGCGCCCGCCTCGAGCGCGCCGCCGTCAGCCGCTGCGCACGCGCCGCACTCCCACCGCGCCAGCGCGCCGCACACCGCGCACTGCCGCGGCACTACAACAAGCACCACGTTTTGGACTGCACCCAATATCAGTAACTTAATAGTCAAGTTAAACCAGCGTTTCCCAAAGTGGGCGATAACGCCCCCTTGTGGGCGTTGCAGGCCTAAAGGGGGGCGGTAAGAGACCCAGAAAAAATGGGGGCGTTGTGTAGAGGCTTGGGGGGTGATTTGTAATTTCATTCAGCTAGGAGGCCTCTTAGACACCGACTGCATGAGCTCTCGACTCTCAACTACAACTTGTGAACATCACCACTATAATTGCTCTATATAGCTCACAATGATTGATTAATTTAAATTGAAGTTATAGTGTAACACTGTTTTAAACTATCACGGTTGTTCACTAAAGTTATATGATTATTTACGGGATATTTATCGTGGCGCCGAAATATCGGGAGCTCATTCTACAACCTTACCACGGTAAATATCCCGTAAATAATCATATAACTTTATTGAAGTTATAGTGGTTTTTAAGTAGGTGAAAAAATGGGGGCGCTAAAGATAATTTATTCTTAAAGTGGGCAGTAGACATAATAAGTTTGGGAACCCCTGAGTTAAACTGAAAAGTCCCGTTTATTCCATTCTGTCCGACTATTTGTCCGATGATCGGACAGTTTGGACAAAAATATTCCAATCTGTCCGACTGGCCAGTCGGACAGATTGGACACGCAAATTTTGTTCCAAATAGTACTACCGGCAGTAAAGTACAGTGAAAACAAAAATGTTATACTTATTTTTTTTTTCCTACTATTTTGATTTTGAGTGTCGGCTAATTTCTATGTGCAATATAATAATTAAGAATAGTTTTTTTTCACCAAGTACCAGGAATGTATAAACCATGAAGACGGTTTCCCCTTCGCGACCCATGATCACACTTTTTATGAATCTAGAGTGAAATACCTCTCCATCGTTTCTGTTATCCTGGTATGTACCTGGTATCGACGTTTTCCAATAATTAACGTTTGTTCTACTTGTGGAGGAACACAGTAGATACTACTCGGCTGTGGTCGCGGACGTCGCGGTCGCTTCTCGAGGTGGAAAACCTCTTCATGGTTTATGCATTCCTGGTACTTTGATTTGGTGAAGCTTCTTGTTCGACCTTGTGAATGGTTGTAATCGGTCCTGGTCGATATCGATACCGAACTATCAGGCTGGTCTATTCCACTTTGATCAACTGTGAATATAATCAATTAATCACCTAGGTGACCATAGGCGGCTCCTTTCAAATTATTATTTCGGTATCTTATGATCACCAAAAGAAAAAAAAATTGTTCGAATTAGTCATTTCATCATAATTTCAGCCTATCATGTTCCCACTGCTGGGACACTGGCTTTTTATCAGTGAGAGAGAAAATGGGCATGGGCCCTAATCCACCACCATCATCATTCGATAGTTTACGAAAACTTTTTTCGTTTTCGTCTTGTTCCATACATTGCTGGGCTAAAAGGTATTCGAAAACTTTTTTCGTATTAGAGTGAGATTCAGAAGATGATGAAGCAATCTATACCGCCGATAATTTCCAAATTTAGTTCCTCCACGTTTCCGATAGAGGCGCTTTACTAAAATGTATGGAACAATACGTAAACGAAAAAAGTTTTCGTAAACTATCAAATCTGGGACTAAGGGCACTGTGCTGTCGTCTGTGAAGCGAGTCGTAGGATGGTCTAGGGATAGAGTGATTGACGAGATCTATCACTTCTGCAAAGAGACTGCTAGTCCAGGATCAACAGTTTCCGAGATATCACCCAACCAAGTTTGACAGCTGTCATTGGAAATGAAGATCTCGACGAGATCTATCACTTCTGCAAAGAGACTGCTAGTCCAGGATCAACAGTTTCCGAGATATCACCCAACCAAGTTTGACAGCTGTCATCGGAAATGAAGATCTCGACGAGATCTATCACTTCTGCAAAGAGACTGCTAGTCCAGGATCAACAGTTTCCGAGATATCACCCAACCAAGTTTGACAGCTGTCATCGGAAATGAAGATCTCGACGAGATCTATCACTTCTGCAAAGAGACTGCTAGTCCAGGATCAACAGTTTCCGAGATATCACCCAACCAAGTTTGACAGCTGTCATTGGAAATGAAGATCTCGACGAGATCTATCACTTCTGCAAAGAGACTGCTAGTCCAGGATCAACAGTTTTCGAGATATCACCCAACCAAGTTTGACAGCTGTCACACTGATATCTGTCAACGCCCACATTAAACCATGGAGAGATACCCAAATCCAGCAGCAGTGGTCTGATAAACGTAGGCTAATGATGGTGATGAAATCACTGACATCTGTCAACGCCTACATCTACCCTGAGACAGGCCCAAGTCCGTCTGATAAGAGTAGGCTGATAATGATGATGATGGATTAGGACCCATTCTCTGTGAGGGATGACCTGTGTCCCAGCAGTGGGAACATGGTAGGCTGAAATGATGATGATGATGAAATTTTAAATTCAGGATACTTTGCGAATGATGATAATGATGGTGGATTAGGGCCCATCCTCTCTCTCTCTCTCTCTCTCTGAGAAAAATCCTGTGTCCCAGCAGTGGGAATATAATAGGCTGAAATGATGATGATGATGATGATGAAATAACATACAAATGATAATTACGATAGATTCATATTAATTATTTTGTTAGAAGTGTTTGGTGTGAAGTACTAACTTCAAAGATAATAATCCTACAAAAAGTACCTAATTACTTTTCAGATTGATTGTATCGTAATATTCTTAGTAGTACTATTTGGAACAAAATTTGCGTGTCCAATCTGTCCGACTGGGCAGTCGGACAGATTGGAATATTTTTGTCCAAACTGTCCGATCACCGGACAAATAGTCGGACAGAATAGAATAAACGAAAAGTCCGAGCGCAGCGACGAATTCGGCAGCAAGAATATGTATATACCAAAGCTCAACTGTAAGGAGCGGCGGCGCCGGAGATATAGTTCATGCGCTTTGCTACATATGTGATCAACACCGGTATCGAATATGGAAATTTCTTAGCACATTGAAAAAACTCAAGACCGGATAGCATTGGAATGCGATTCCTATAATTGTGTCACATACAGCAAAAATTCATGACGATGCGCGGTTCACGCGAGTTATAGAGATGATGTTTGCCATGTGAAGTTCTAATTGTTTCCGAAATGCTCTAGAAGAAGCTCTAAAATACTCACAGCCCTCTATGAGATCTGTGACGTCGAGCAGTGGAGAGGGTAACACTTGCTGGTACAGTTTGTAGTTTTTGCCGAATCGTGGCATTTGTATGATAAACGTCGACGGCACCTGTTGAAAGGAGACAACTAAATTAATAACGACATAAGTCTTGTTACTATTTTTAAACCACTTGCCCTATATATTTGCGAGTTCGGCTCGAAGGACCAATATTGCGATTATCGCGTTCATTTAGGTAAACGCATAACTTTTATTAAAGACTAGCGGCCCGCCCCGGCTTCGCACGGGTATTGATATATAGCCTGTCTCCGGCGATAGTGTAGCTTTCCAACTGAAAGAATTTTTCAAATCGGTTCAGTTGTTTCGGAGTCTATTCAAAGCAAACAAACAAACAAACAATCAATCAAATCTTTCTTCTTTATAATATTAGTATATATATTGGGCTCGAAGGACCAATACGGTGATTAAGCAAACGTCACGCTTTTGTGAGCCCGAGGATAATATCAGGAACTAATAACACTTTATTCAGATATTTGGTGTAAAGACATCAGACCCATACCTCGCTAAGTTTAACTCCAGAAGTAGCGAAGGACTGTTCGAGCAGCTGCTGCACCGTGGGCAGTGACACATGTTCATCCTTCTCTACAAACAACTGGTAGCAGTAGGACTCCTGGCCCGAGGACAGCTTGAGGAAAGGCTCGGCACGCAGCAGCTGCGCCACTAGACCGTTCAAGAATTCTTCGGGATCCTGGATGTTAAGAAATTTGTTGCTTATAGATTGGACCAACTATTTGAGCAAAACGCTTTTATTGTGTGAACTGTGGAATGCGCTGCCTGACCGGCTCCCCGATAGTTACAATCTGGGTGTCTTCAAATCGGTTTCTTCTCAGAAAGTATGCTCCATCGTACACCGCATTATCGCTTAACATCAGGCGAGGTGGCGGTCAAGGCCAAGCCTAAAAAAAACTTTCAAAGCGTTAAAGCCAACGACGAAGACTTCGATTCGGGCAATCGTTTGTTTTTGATATTTTGAAATAATAATTGTAGATTGGTCACGCTTTTCCCCGTACGTAAATCACTTAGGGTGCTGCAAAGATGGATTAATATTTCTTTTAGGGTGGTAGGCTGGTGGTTAAGGAGGTTTCTTTTAGGGTGAAACTTTGGATGTTGTTTACTGTCTGCCACCGTGAAGCCTGTTACCCCAC
The DNA here is from genome assembly GCA_932305915.1 of Agriopis marginaria. Taxonomy (NCBI): domain Eukaryota; kingdom Metazoa; phylum Arthropoda; class Insecta; order Lepidoptera; family Geometridae; genus Agriopis; species Agriopis marginaria. The sequence goes on from OW029915.1 coordinate 14,103,640, forward strand.
CATCCTGACTCTCAGACTGTAAGGCTAGTAGTCTTACCAAGTTGTAAATCTAGGTCTGGCCCTCGTGACAAGGATTACGACTATATGGACTATATGCAAAGGATTTTAATGGGGGTACCTTTTCCTCGGAAGTGAGTCCAAGATTACGACTATAATTATGTACTTTATGCAAAGGATGGATGTACCTTCTCCTCGGAAGTGAGTCCAGGTACGTCGGAGAGGCGCTCGAGCAGCGTGCGCAGCTTCATGACGCGGTCGGCGCGCACGTACCCGTGCCGCCGCAGCGGGTTCACGATCTCCTCGCGGAGCACTCGCTGCACCTCGCTGTAGTGCGGCGAGTCCTGCCGTAAACCACTCACGTTATTATGTTGTTTTTTTTTCTTTATTTTAAAATGGGGTTTTGTCATAAAATGACTATGCCACCCCGTAAAGCTAAAGTACACACAATCACAAACGCGGTCAAACGTTAGCCTAGTCCGATGTAAAAAAAAAAAATTGACGGTTTTAAATCAATTTTATTCAGTTGAATTACAATATTTCAGCTGGAAAAAAATACATGTCACAGATACATCTGTGTTGAGTTTATGAGTTGGTTCAAAACACGACAGAATAAACTTGCCTCGATCAAAAAAAATATTGAAACAAAGTCGACTTAGTTTATTTTTTTCAATTTATGCTCTAATGAAAGCTCATAACAACCTGGAAATTGCATGTACTGAAAGGCAATTCAATATTTTTTTTTATTTGGATAGATTTTTGATAGTGAATAGTGTCGTTTTTTAGTGAAATTAAAAGCGTAAAAAGGACGCGAGAATTTTGGCGCGTTCAATGCCGCGCCAGGCGTCATCGAGGTCGGACCTATGCTCGTTTTTGTCGTTGCACTCCCCCGCGGGCGTCCTGTCTCTAGAATGGCAAAATAAATCGTCGCTATAACATGGTGGGGGCTGAGGGAGCGTTTTGTTGCCTACGCGACTCGGATAACCGCCCGTTAAATCTTTAAAACTATGCAACGGATTTTGAAGCGGTTTTTTTAAGAGATAGAGTGTTTCAAGAGGAAGGTTTATATGTATAACTAGCGACCCGCCCCGGCTTCGCACGTAAATTACACCCGTGCGAAGCCGGGCGGGCGGGTCGCTAGTCTATGAATAAATGGTACATTTGCATCAGCATCCTGCCGCTCCGAAACCTCAGGCGTGGATACAGCACCGTGCGTGAGTGACGCATTTGCGATCAATATATGTAATTAATTTACCGGTTTAATAGAATGATAGCTAGGTTTTAATTTGTTTTTTTTTATTAAAACGTAATGTAAACGTAATGTTTGGTAGTAATAGTTTTAAGTTTTAAATATCTGTGTTTTAAATATTTTTCGTGTAAATAAATATAAGTTTTATTAATTTACGAATACTACATAGAAAAGCATATAATGGTTAACAGCCAGCATTATGCTGAGTTGGGGCCGATTTATGACATTATAACCTGTGCTTTTAGTGATTTTTGAAAACGTAATTTGGTCACAAATAAACTTTTTTTTTCTTTATGATGGCAAAATAATTTCAGCAAGTTAAGAGGCGTTAATAACACAATTATCAATTTAAAAAATTGACTTCACAAAGCTAGTAAAACACGCAACTTCGGTTACTGGAATTATTATTGTCATCCAAGTAACCGATGTTTCCAGTTATTTTGATTTTAAGCTAAACTACTGGACCGAATTTCTATGGGACTAATCAGAAAGTATATCCATTCAATTAGAAAAAAATGTTTTCCAAATCGGTTCATAAGTAACGAAGTTTTGAGGTAACAAACTTAAAAAAAAAACCGTATTCAAATTCAGAACCTCCTCCTTTTTTAAAGTCGGTTAAAAAGGAATTCGATTAGCAAAAACATTCGGTTCACTATGAGCTTTTCACATTCCAGCACTGTTTTATTCAATGGTAGGTACGTAAAACGTACGCAAATAACACTCATGCAACATAAGAGACATCTCCTTTACCTCCGGTTCGGGCGGTCGATATAGCAGCGCGTCGAACACGCTGGTAAACGTGAACATTGCAAAGAGGGTGGCGTCCAGGTAGCAGGAGTTGTGGTGTCCCTGAATGCCGCGGTTCTTGCCGGGCAGCTCTCCTAGCGCGCTCAGCGGCGGCACCACGCCCGGCACCACTGGGCATTCCGGCTGCAACACCAACAGCCTGTTAGTGGCAAAACTCCATACAAAAGAGCTGATCGCCAGCCATGACGCCCATGTTTGCGAGGCATTAAGACAGTATGGACAAACATGGTGGACACACACACCTACCTTGGAATGAGAACGGCTACGTGCAAGTTCGGCTGTCTATACACAGCATTAAGATTTTGACGAAGCTGTCACCTTTGAATTTTGCCCATCATTCGAAAATTACTATAAACGATGGTTTTCCTCATCGGACGCTCAAGCTCACTGTTGCTATTAGAGCCCGTAAGGCCTTCTTTAGTGTGGCGTCTAACTGCGCTAACTCCTATTCAAAAATATTGATTTTGTGTTGAACCATTGCATCACACGCAAACCAGACGAGGCAAACTAGGCGAGACTATCGCAATGCCTGGTATTTCAACATAACAAGTGATGTTTATTTCATAATAATTATCAATTAAAAAAACCAACTGCAAAATTAGTAACGCAATTTTATTTACTTGTATGACATATTTTTCCAGTTATTTTGATTGATAACCCAAACTACTGAACCGATTTTGATGAAATTTCTATATTCTTGGGTATATTCTTTTAAATAAATAAAAAATCCTAATCGGTTTATAAATTACATAGTTCTGAGGTAACTTTTTTAAGTCTGTTAAAAATAATAGTATGTCACTGAAAAAAGCTTTATGGTCTTCTTCAGAACATCCAGTTAACCTGTTTTAGCTAAAACATGCTGTCTCGTTTTCGCATGTGACACTTCTAGTTTGCGAGAAGTTGACATTCCACTTTACTATCTATAGCTTATATTAGATTAGCTATCGAGTGCAGGTAAAATATCCGAGCTTGTGGGGTAAACAAACACTTGAAGAATATTATCTCAAGAGCGTCAATAGATTGACGCACCCAGTTCAGATTATACATGTATGCACGAGCGCAAAAATAGCAGACGGTGCCTGAAATCATAGGTTTTATGTAGTGTAGAGCCTGTATAGGGTCGGTTCACGAGAGATCTAAGCATGCCTCTCAGTATTAATTATAAAATTGCTATTATATCTAAATTACATGTTTTAATGACTATTATGCAGGTACAGGACCTGCCAAAATAGGAATGATGACTAATATTTTTTGAATAACTCGTAAAAACGCTTATCTATACTAATATTATAAAGAGGAAAGATTTGATTGTTTGTTTGTTTGCATTGAATAGGCTCCAAAACTACTGAACCGATTTGAAAAATTCTTTCACTGTTGGGATGCTGCACTATCCCCGGTTGATATAGGCTATATATCCCGGCTTCGCCCGTGCAAAGCAGGGGCGGCCTACTAGTTATAAATAGAGCCCATAAACAAAACAAAATTAATATTTGTTAAAAAATAAATAAGTTATAAATATTATAATTTCATGCTAGAAAGAGAGCGCACTATAGCGAGCTATGGCGTCACGCCTCAGGCACGCCGCACAAATGCTATACTAACACACGCTTTGCGAGAAAGGGCATCCCTTTTTCCCACCTCATTCCCACCTAAAACTTTAAACGCTCATATCTCAGAGATATATCAGCCAATTTGATTTATTTTTTCAGTATGTGTAATGTACTTAGCTATATTCATCGTTATCTATACTATATAATATAATCTATACTAATATATAATATTATATAGAGGAAAGATTTGTATGTAAGTATGTTTGTAACGAATTGGCTCAAAAAGTACTATATAACTATACCCGTGCGGAGCCGGGGCGGACCGCTAGTTTGTAATAAATTAAACATTAGGACACATGCCTATTGTTCACATTCATTACCTAACGTCTCGCCTGCGCCTGAGCCAGGTCTTTACGCAGGGCCACCTACGTTATCATAATCGAATTGTGAGATCGATTATCATCCCATCACTCAGCAGTCAACTTACTGAATTATATAAACAAACTGATCCTTATCAAAAATTATCTTTTACATTTGACATATTGGATTGTCAATCTTTAATGATAAGGCTCTTATACAATAGTAGGTAATAAGGGAGGGTATAAAAAGAAAACAACACGAAAAGATGGCAATTGTGTTTTTCTACTCAAGGATCACAATGTTGCGTAACATAGTGTAAGCATTTGTTAAAAATTCGCCATAATGATATGCATTCGTTATAATAATGTATTATTTTGGAACCACTAATAAGAAAGCTAATATAAAATTACATTCAACAGGATCCTATGTATTGGTATTGCATTCTGTGAATGTAACACAATTCGAGAAGATGTAAGAAGTTTCCCAGAGGGATTCTTATTTGGAACTGCAACAGCTTCTTACCAAGTAGAAGGCGCCTGGGATGAAGACGGTGAAAAAATATAACTTCTAAATACTTCATTCAGCTACGCAAGGCTAAGGTCTTATGATATTGAAGTTAAACGTCGTAAGCTGACACGCACTTTATTTTGGACTTTAATTTCAGGAAAGACGCCAAACATCTGGGACCATGTGACCCACACCAACCCTTGCGTTATCAAGGACTGCTCCAACGGAGACGTAGCGGACAACTCCTATCATTTATACAAAAGAGACGTCGAGATGATGAGGGAGGTCGGCATCAATTTCTACAGATTCTCCTTGTCTTGGCCACGAATCTTACCTACCAGCTTTCCCGATCAAATCAATGAAAAAGGCGTGGAGTTCTACAATAACTTCATAGACGAAATGTTGAAATACAACATTGAGCCAATGATCACACTCTACCACTGGGATTTGCCGCAAAAACTGCAAGAGTTGGGCGGTTGGACAAATCCTCATATTATAGATTGGTTTGCGGATTACGCGCGCATTGCATTCACGCTCTTCGGCGACAGAGTCAAATATTGGACAACCATGAACGAGCCATACCAGATCTGCTATCAAGGGTACGGAGACGTGAGCAAGGCACCAATGGTGAATATCAAAGGAGTAGGCGAATATTTGTGCGCCAAGAACCTGCTTTTAGCTCACGCCAAGGCATATCATATTTACAATGAAGAATTTCGACCTAAATACGGAGGCATCATTTTCATCGCGTTCAGCGCTCAGTGGTATGAGCCAGAAAATGAAAATGAAATAGTGGCAGCCCATGACGCTAACCAGTTTCTGGTGAGTGATTTTTAGGACATTAGCAAAATTCCTCATAATTCTATGAGAAGTTCAAATTAGATAACAAGTATTATTTTCCAGTGGGGTCTGTATGTTCATCCGATATATTTGGGTGACTATCCACCTATAGTTAAGGAGAGGGTAGCAGCTAAAAGCGAAGAGCAAGGTTTCCCAAGAACCAGGCTGATGGAGTTCACTCCTGAAGAAATTGAATATGTTCGAGGAACCTCTGATGTGTTTGGTCTCAACCATTATACCACGAACTTTGTGTACCGAAATGAATCAGCACGACAAAACTATGACACCCCATCATTTTATGATGATATGGAAGTGATGATGTATCAACTAAGCGAATGGAAAATTGGCCAATCTGAATTCACTAAGGTAAATTACACTTTTCTCCACACCGTGCACACTACTTAAAACGTTTTTGGAGTCTTATCCTACATCTAACTTTGTATCTATTTTCAGTCGGTGCCTTGGGGTTTTTACAAGTTGCTGACTCAGATTAGAGAGGACTACAACAACCCCCCGGTTTATATCACCGAAAATGGTTTTGCCACATACACCGGCCTGGAAGACGACGATCGAGTCCAAAACTATAGGACCTATCTATCTGCTATGCTGGACGCCATGGAAGAGGGGTCAGATATAAGAGCATATACTGCTTGGAGTCTTATGGATAATTTTGAATGGCTGCAGGGATATACGTATGTATCGAATTTCGTTGACTTTTTTAAAGCATATATGTTAAGTCCGCGTTTAACCACCTACTGGCCTGTGGGTAAGCAACGATGTAGTTGAAAATGGAGCATACATATTTAGAAAAGACCTTTTCACTGTAACTTTGAAAAGACTTAGACTATTCTTTCGGGAAACAAGGAAGCCGGCAGGTTGTTATATTCCTTGGCTGTTTTGTTTGATACAATCTGGGTGTCTTTAAATCGAGAGTAAATCGGTTTCTTCTAAGCAAGCATGCTCCATCCACCATCCATCTCCATCGTAGACCGCATCATCGTTTAGCGTCAGGCAAGTTGGCGGCCAAGCGCAAGCCTATTGAATTATTAAAAAAATAGAACTTAATTTATGTCTTTGTCATTGCATGCTTGGTGATTGTCATAAACTTATTCTGGATTTCCAGAGAACGCTTCGGCCTGTACGAGGTGGATTACGAGAGTAGCGAGCGTACGCGCACGCCACGCAAGTCCGCCTTCGTATACAAGGAAATTGTGCGCACACGCACTCTGGACTTCAGTTACGAGCCTGATACTACCACCATGACTATTGACGATGGACACTGATTATTTTTCTATCATAATGAAATACATTGCTGATGACAAATGCAATTTATTTAATTATTTCAACGTCAATGCATTGTGTAACTAAGCTATATCGCACAACTCTGAGAATAATAGGTAAGTGTTTCTTCATCATCATCATCATCATCATCAACCATTTTCCACCCATTGCTGGGTATAGGTCTCCTCTTTAGCGCGCCATCTTTACCGGTCCTGTGCTAGCCTTGTCCAATGCTTTCCTGCTGTCTTAACGATGTCGTCCGACCAGCGGTCGCTTTCCATTCCGCGGCCACCATTCGTGAAGTGCTGCATTCATCATTAATTATTTTAACAAAAAAAATATTCACATTGATATATTTTTTTAATTACTCCAGATGATACATAGGAGTCATATACTTGTGGAAAACTATTTACCAACTCAGTTTTTCGAGAACGGATGCCTTATTATAGATGTCTTATCGTGATTCGGATTGTAATCGTGATCGCGTGCCATCTCACTTACGCAAGTGGTGCGAGATGCGAACGGGACAGCAAGCAATCTCTATAATAAGGCCCCGGGTCCGGTAGAAGAATATTTTTGTTTTGGAGAGTTTGGACAAGTTTCGAAACTTGGTCTCGAAAGCCAATTAATAGCGCTAACAGACGTATGGATTTGGTTGACGGACCGCCGTCTAACCAACGGGAAAGAAAGAGTGAGAATATCATATTTCCCTCTCTTTCTCTCCCGTTGGTCAGACGGCGGTTGAGGTGAACCAAATCCATACGTCTGTTAGCACTATAAACAAACAGATACCTGATCGTGGCGTGCCGGCGCGGGCGCGTGGTGAGCGCCGGGCGGTGGCGTGTCGCGAAAGCGCGAGTCGCGCCGGCACAGCGGCAGCGGCACGAACAACGCGCGCCCGGTCGCGCAACTGAACAGCCGCGTTCCGCAGCGCACGCCGTCTCCGAGACCGCATACGCTCTCTTCCAGTTCCACGCCCGCCATAGCCGTATCTGTACCCAATTAATTATTTTTTCGTTACTTTACTTCTCATGCTCGTAAAGTTCTTGCTTATGCCCGATCAAGGAAGACGATGGATCCTTGGGCCCGATGTAAGCGGACTAAAATTGCTTTTTATGCTCTAGTGCACAAAAGTAAACTAAACTACTTTAAAATTGTTCAAAGAAGTTCGGAGTTGTTCTGGTTCGTGCATAATTTCGGTTCTTTTTTCGTCTAACTAATCAAACTAATTTTTAAAATCTTTGATAAGTTACCTCCTTGGCTGCCATGTTTCGGAGAACAAGTTCGTCCCATTTTTAAATAACACAAATGTTATCGATTTTCATAGTAATTTTATCCAGCCTGCTAAACAATATATATAGGTATTCTTACTAATTTTGCCGACCGCTGCTTGCATGTATTTGACCGCTACAGCAATTTCGTTTTATCTCGAAGAATATTGTTAAAATAATGATCGAATGTCCAAACATATTTGAAAAAAAAAAAAAAATTGCACAGGATTACCAGGCACTCGCGCCATATAACAACTATGCAGCCTACTCCAACAAATCACTATTTTATGGGGCTTGAAAACTATTTAAAAGTCTTGAAAGTCTTCAGAAAGTCAGACTTGAAAAGTCTGCAGGCCAATGCAAGTCACCACTAGTAGCCGTGGTATGGTAACGATTGGCACCTCTATGTCTCGCTTGTTTCTACGGTCTATTTCTCTTAGTCTAGTTAAGTTATTCACCGCCTGAGGTATGAATAAGCGATACCTCAAGCTGTGAATAGCTCTGGAAGCTGTAGCTGGGTATACAAGTCAGCAGCGCGGTAGTCAACAGGAGGGTCGCCCTCCCTCAGGACCACAGAGGGCATTCGAGGAGCCGCAAGACACTCGCGGCCTCGAAGAAAAACTTCCCTAGGGGGCCATCTCCTATACCTCCAGGGTTCAGTCTCGGCAATGAGCTGCCACCTCGCCGCTGATCTCTTTACCTCCTCAACATACGGGAGACGCTGATAACGCTGAGTATAAAAGCTTACCGTCGATGATGCCTATCCATCGAACAACGCCATAGTGATGTTGGTCGACGTCTGTGGCTACTTCCACCAGTGACCCCACTCCAATCTCATCCTGAAATTAGTTTTTGATAATTTTTAAACAGTATATCTGTTTTTTTTTGGGTTATAGTGGACAACAACATAATTATAACACAAGTGGCTAGCTTTAGAGCTTTTAAGATTTTTTTTGTGGGTTAGATACAAAAACTTTTATCATTTTAATTATCTTTATTTAGAACTAGCTGCGCCCGCGGTTTCTCCCTTATCCTACAGGAACCATTAATTGTTTCGAGATAAAAATAGCCTATGTGTTATAAACCAGGGATAAGCTACCTCCATACCAAATTTCCGTCGTGGTAGCCCATTTGGGAGACCGCTAAACTTGAAAGCGTGAGGTCGCGGGTTCAAACCCCGGGCCCGTTGTAACGTTGTACGTTCCAAGTCTAAAATGAAATAAATACAAAGTACCTAACTAAAAATATAGTAATAAATATTAAATGAATATCGTTTAATATTATCATTAAGTACAAATTCTCATGTAAATATATACCTAGATAAATACTTTTAACTAGTTCCAAAGACTCCGATACGTAGGTACTTATCCTCGTCGGCAAACCTTCTAGAATCTTTCCGAGCGCTTCATAAAAACTGGATCGCAGGCGGCGATGCGCCATTCTCCATTCATATTCAGAGTGCGCGCACGCAGATCGCGGCCGCACTCCGTAATTATAAATTACGATTAAATAAGTACTATAACCCCTAAATTGGGTAAGTGTTGAACCAGTGGTGTACGAGTGTATTTCTGTGTAAACTGTAAATCCGATCTGACTGAACGGCCACGGCGTGTCACATATCTGACAGTGCTTTCCTCGTCGCCGTGGGCGTTCAGGATTCTGGACAATTAATTAATACCATCCATGGTACTTTCCAGGGTTTTACGGAAGACGTGGACATTTCATGGTGGACCTTTCACGTTGGACCTTTTCATGGTGGACCTTTTCCCGTGGACCTTTTTATGGAAGACGTTCAATGGTGGACGTCACTTCAACGGTGGTCCTGAAGACCACAGTAACTTAAATAGAAAATAAAGACCACTACGTCCCGTTTATAACACGCTGCGCACCTGACGCTGCTCCTGGACCTGGCTACCATCTGGATGGACTGAATCCGGGACTGGACCAGATCGCCCTCTTCACGGCGACTTCAATTTCCAGGAGAGTACTGTCCCTCGTATAAGTCGAAAGAATAAGCGCCACCCACTTCCCTTTGATATCTTTGCTCTTATAAACGCCCTTCAGGCATAACTTAAATAAAATAATATAGATAGAATAACGCCCTTCAGGCACGTTTTGTAATCTTTATATATTTTTAATAAATAATTGTATCGCTTGTAATCTGTGTTTACTTTAATACTACCGCACTAGGTAGGTTAACCTATTTTAATATAATAGGACTCTTTTATATGACAATAATTAAGTCACAGACTCATAAACGCGACACCGTACCAATGAGCTCTTTAGAGCTTCTGTACGGATTTTCATACCACTGGTTTTTCGGTGAAGGAAAACATCGTGAGGAAACCTGCATATGTACGGAGAAGGAATTCAATGGTGTATGTGAATCCACCAACCCGCACTGGCCCAGCGTGATATGGCCCAATCACCCTTTCGGGGGTATGCTAAAAGCCCAGCAGTGGACTGTTAAAAGGCTGATTATGATGATGATACCAAATTTCACATAAATCTATATAATCGTTACTTACAAAGTACGGTCAAACACACTTACACAAACTATCACACTATATTAGTATAACTAGTATTTAAGACCTATCAAAATACTACTACAATACAAAATTAGCATCACAAACAGTGGCGTAGCTAGGTAACCAGAGGCCCTGGTGCAAAAAAAGAATTGGGGTCTTATCTGAACTGGTTAGGTTTTATCAAGTATAAATATAAATCTAAATGAATACTTTAAATTAAACTTACAAAGCAGATGCAGCTTATAGGCAGATGAGTTGTGCAGTATGAGTTTGAGTTGAGTTTTATTCTGAACGTGGGAGAAATTTTCAAGTTCAGTTTGAGGTATACTAGTCAAGGTCCGAGGACCCCGGTGCACAGCATCACCTACCTCTCCGGTAGCTACGCCACTAATCACAAAGCTGCTGACCTGCATATGTCCAATAGGCGAGGGTCGCGAAGAGACCGGCGCCGCCCGCGGCTCTCCCAGCACCGGCGAGTCATACACCTCATCCTCAGCGCTGCACCGCACATCTGCAACAGGCCCTATAACACCTAAACCTCATCATACCATCCACAATACACTTCCTATAACGCACTAAGTACCGTCTAAGTATTCGAGCACGCAAAGCGGGATCTCGTCGTGGGACAGCGGACGTAAATATTGAAACGACATTACGCAGGAATACGACGCGAATGTCGGCACAGATGTTAGTAGCACGCCGTTCTGACTGAGCTATAATTAGAAACTAGGAAAGTTAAAATGGGACACTCTTTGAAAGTTTATAGATCAATCACGGCGTCTTAACGTTATCTTTAGTTTGTGCATAGACAAATGTAATGTGTACACTATGATTTTTATTCATTCCGTCAAATAAGTGTCTTAAATCTGTTGTTTAATTCTAAATGTAGGTATCTATTAATATATAAAAGTACATGTAAGAACGGAAAGTCAGGAAAATGGTGAGTTGTTTTGGCATTTAGTAAATAGATAGTTTTGTCTATGTTACATAATTTGTTTATATACAAATAAACAGTTAACATTGTAGTTTATTGAATCATGCGTTACTTCAGTCCATCTTCAAAACGATTTTTCTGATAAATCTCTAGTGTAATTCCGCTTCTACATCGATTCAAATATAATAAGGAACTTGGGATAAATTATTTTACTCTATAGACATTTGTTTATCCCAAATTCTTTATCGTACTTAAAGCAACGTAGAAGCAGAATTACACTAGAGAATCGTCAGAAAAATAGATAACATTGTGATAATTGGGCCAGTTTTTGAAATCTCGGCGCATTGTAATGATTGGTTAGGCATTTCAAGAACAAATCTAGGTACTATTTTAATACATCAAACACTTACCAACCCATCGAACATTGTTGTAATGTTGGTCTGGATCAATCCTTGTATCTATTGCATTACTATTCTGTAAAAATACATTTTGATATAAACAATAATTTGCTATTTTAATTTCAATTTAATGGTTAGATATACGCGAGCATCCATTGGATGCAGATGGCAGGCTTGCATTCAGTGTGGAGGTTCAAGGGGGAGGCCTATGTCCAGCAGTGGACGTCTTCTGGCTGATGATGATGATGATGAGTTAGATATATGTAGGCTTAAAATTAGTTGCATGTATGAAAATACCTGGGTTCGTCCAACAGGCGATGGTCTAGAATTTATAGACGATGTTGGTGGAGATCCCAATGTTGAAGAGCTGTGCAGTCCTTGTGAACTGTCACTGCTACACACATCTGTAACAGGTCATTAATTCTTATACAAGAATAATACTCAAAACTAACAATTAAACTATTATATTGTACTTCATATAAAACTTATATTATAAAGAGGAAAGATTTGATTGTTTGTTTGTTTGCATTGAATAGGCTCCGAAACTAATGAACCAATTTGAAAAATTCTTTCACTGTTGGGATGCTGACTATCCCCGGTCGACATAGGCTATATATCCCGGCTTCGCCCGTGCGAAGCAGGGGCGGCCTACTAGTACTTCATATATGAACAGAATACAAGTGTACAATAAAAAATGAGCACTGATGACAGAGCATTTTTTATTATTTTATAGGAAGGCTGAGCATAAACCATCAACGAAAAGGAAACTGAAATTTGTTAAGAAAATAAATAAGTATTTTAATTCCATGCTAGGACAGAGAGCGCACTATAGCACATTATGACGTGAACCCTTGCACGCGCCATACAAATGCTATACTAACACACACTTTGCGGGAGAGAGACAGCATCCTTTCTTTATCCCCACCAAAAACTTTAAAAGCTTGAATATCTCAGAAATGTATCAGCCAATAAAAAAAAAAACAGTGGGTATGTGTAATGTATTTAATTAAGTATACCCTTTGGTAAGCCTGTTATAGGTAATAAATGAAACTTTAGGACACATCCCTATAGTAATTTTAGCCACAATTAATGAAGGTTACAACTGTTACTATAAAATTTAAGGACCAACAACAAATATTTTGTCAAGCATTCAGGATGACTTGTATGCAAAAATTTTATATCTTGAAATTGACATACTTACCAACCAAAATTCCTGTCTCAATTTTCTTTGGCTCAAGTACCATCTTGTTCTTTTGTGGTGAATTGTCAGTCACATTAGAAATGTTTCCAGTGGCTTGCTTGTTCCGTCTCCGATCAGGTACAAGGTGTTCAATGAGGTTCACAGACTTGACCCTCTCATTGTGTGAGGGCCGCTGCATAGTGTGTCTACGGGGAAGGGGCGCAGACCTGTATTCAGGGTGGGTAGGCTCTCGAGGTGCTGGTGGCCAGCTTCCTCCAATCAGACTGAACAAATCAATCTAAGAAATAAATCAATCTTAGTGAACTTGTATATTCGTTTTTCCGAGTCACCCGATGCTTCTTAGATAACTCTAAATTACTTAATCGGAAAAATCAGGTTACATGAAGGAAGTAAAAATGATCCATTTAATGCAGATAAAGACCGTGTTAGTAGCATAAATAATGTCAGTTGTCAGTCAGGCTTGTTTAGTTATGAATAACCTTTAAGAATAACATTAAAGCCATGTAAAGTTAGGTACCAATTGTTGATGGCTTTAGATGCCCAAGACAAGATGAATGTAAGTAACATGACCAAAATTTTATAGTTAGTAATGATTATGAGCTGATGATACTTTGCATATATACATCGAAATTATAATATGATCACATATAAGTCATCGAGAACTTGATGGTGGTCCCACAAGAAAAAGAAAATTAACTAGCAGTAAGTTGTAACATATTAGGTATTTGAGATAAGGTATAATCTGAAACCTGAGCATCTCTATGGAAGTTGTCACCACGGATATCCTTTTCCTCGCTCATTTTAGTTGTTAAGACAGCTGTAAATTTCACATTCTAAAAAATTTGGATAAAAGACATTGAAGAGATACAACAAAATAACACAAGTTGTGTTGTTGTTATGTTGCATCTGTTGTGTTACACAACAATGAATGCAAGTATAATAATAATAGGATGACCAATCCAACCTGCAGTCTGTCCTCCAATAGAAACAACTACCTTGCTCTGTACTGTAAATTTCTATAACTTCATTTTTTATACTTGTGTTGAATTTATTAATAAAATTTTAAAATTGAATTTATTTTCCATTAGAAAAATTGAAATCAAAACAAATGGATCGGAAATGACAACTATGACAACACAACACAAATTATTGTGACATTGATAGGACAAATAACTACTGACATTTTTGTTTGAAAGTATTTCATTAAAAAAAATAACCACGCTTGACAACTGACAGCTTGATTCATCATTCATATAATCTTTGATAAAAAAAATATAGGGCAAGAAAGTAAACAAACAATTTTTTTACCTATTTATTTACTTTATTTAGTATTACATTAATAATATTCTCCTTTATTTACTTTCTTTATAAATATCTGCTGGATTCGGTAATATTGAATTGTAAGTAATATTTATTTTATTTTATATTAGGTATGTACCTTCTTTTTACTTTCGTTACTATGCACTTGGACTGTTTGCAATTGGTTTGCAATGAATTCAAGTATTTAAACCTAAATCATAAGTTAAAATTATTAAATAACCGGAACCCAAGAATAACCCGTGTTTTTTCAGTTTAACCACATTTAAGCAAAATAAAATAATAATAATTTTGCAATGTACCTACAATAGGTATATTTTGTAAAGGGGGTCAAATCGATTTTTACATATATTTTTTTAAGCTCAACGGAACTGTGAGATGACAAACATTTTAGAATGCATCGCACACCGACATGTTCACACATACCGTGACCCTTCTATAGTACAAAAATACTTTAATATCTGTAGTGTCCATTCGTATGTACAGCATCATAAATTTAACATTAAAATGTATAAATCAAAGTACCTAGAAGAAATTGAATATCAGGATATTTTAGACGTAGAGCAAAGAATTCAAATACATATAGATTGATGATGTAGAGATTTCAATTTAGAGAGAATCTAAAACATTATTCTTGTGCATTTTATATAGCTCATTTAGGTAGCTCATACATTTAAAGTGGGAATTAAAATGCTATAATATGCTATCTGTACTGCTATAAAATCACTAACATTTCTCGACTAGAAGCTATTTAGTTTTACCTTAAATAGACTTGTTTTTAGATCCCTTATTGAATTTAGCATAGTAGGGTGGTCTAATGAACCACAATGGACTGATGGGGAGGCCTATGTCCAGCAGTGGACGTCCTACGGCTGAAATGATGATGATGAAGATGGATGGTAGTTTGGGGGCTATATTGCTATACACCTATCTAAGTCATCTAACTATGTATTGTGTTTCAGGCCATTCCAGACAATATGATCCGGCAGGGCAGTATAGATGACATAAATGCTCAACAGTTCCTTAAGATATCAAATTATGAAGACACTGTACGACAGCTTGACATATACTATGCAATAGGTATGTACCAATTTATCTATATGATAGTAAATAATAACGGAATCAAAAAAGAAAATCTGATAAAAAATAAAAAAATCAGAGAAAATTTTATAGTTAAAAAGAACACAACAACTGAATAAACACGCTAATGTGACTCATTAAGGAACCCAAACTCGAGGGGTCATTACACTTAGTGAACAGCGTCTGGTCTGGTGATGATATAGCTGAAAGGTTGATAGTGAACTCTTACTATGGGACGCTTTGAAACAAACCAAATGAGCCCAAACACAAACTAACAATGTAATCATATCATAGAAGTTTTTTTTAAATACAGAATAGCTCTATTTTTGGCCACCAATTCGCCTGATGGTAAGCGATGGTGTACCCGAGGATGGAACACGTTGAACTAGAAGAAATCTATTCACTCTAGCCTTGAAGACGCCTTGATTGATTGTTGATTTAACCTACTTCAAATTGTCATCTCAGATTAAAACGTTTAAATTTTTTGCAATTTCATTGATAATACAATAATTTGGTAGCATCGCGCTGATCTGATGAGTAGTATAAATCTGATAAATAGTATTCAGCTACTAATACAGAAACAGATTTATGTACCTTTTATTGGAATAAAAACAACTTTGTATATTAAACCCATCTCCTCCCATAGATATTTAAAATTATGGATAAAGGGTCAGCGCTCAAAAATTACCGAACCAAAGTAGACTACAAATACTAACTATTATGGCAATCTGTGCTGTCTACATTTGTTGCTAGTTAAATTAGACATTGTAATAACAACATACGATTTAAATTTGTTTGTAGGTATTAATAGCATGTATCCACATTTATACAAGTGTACCTAAGTTAACTTGGGACACTTGTTTTATAAACTTTGTACCAGATTTGCACTCCATGTGTTTGTAAATCATTGCCTGCACTCATACAGATTTTAATAATTTTTCAGTGAAGAGACAGCTGTTGAGATACCAGAGTCCAATCACAGGCTTGTTCCCAGTCCTATCATCAGACCTTCATATTGGCAGTGTCAGAGATAGTATTTATTGTGCTTCGGCAGTCTGGGGTCTCTACCAAGCATACAGGTTGGTGTATAGTACATCTGATGCTAAATTGATACTTATTATCTCTAGGTCGAGGCGGTTTTCAGTTCAATCAAGGTGACTTTCAATTTAATAAGTTACCAAGATATTGCATCACATACACAGTATACAATACGAAAAATAATACATAAGTTTTAGTTGAAAAATTATGTCAGTTTTGAATAAATGTGATTGACCTTCGCTTGCCCTTTAATGATGTCATAAAAAACAAACTGCAAAATGTCAATCCAATCGCGCGAAGCCAAAAGCGCCAATAGGAAAAAAAACCAATAATGATACAGACATAAAAGAATGTTATTTTTAAACACTTTTGGCAATGCACTTTATGATATACTGCCTGTATGGCCTTAAAGGCATTAGCCTGCCCAGTAGTGGAAGAAAAAAAAGTTACAAGTGAAGCTAATATGAGTGCGTTAATATAATTTCAGACGCATAGATGACGACCGGGGCAAGTCTCATGAACTAGGCCAGAGCACGGTCAAATGCATGCGCGGAATCCTCGAGTGCTGGATAAAGCAAGCGGCGCGCGTGGAAGCGTTCAAAACGCGCCAGAGCGCTGCCCATGCGCTGCACGTGAAGTTCCACCTCATTACTGGAGAGCCAGTGCTGAGTGATGAGGAGTACCATCACCTCCAGATAGATGTCATCTCTCTCTATCTGATATTCCTCGTGCAGATGATCACATCAGGCCTTCAGATTATCTACACACAGGTATACATTGGCGGATCCAGGGGGCTCCGCCCCTGCATGTATTAAAAACCTATCACAACAAATAAAACAAAACATAACCGAATTCATAGCAAATTCAATCAATCGGATAAATGTTCAATTTGTTAAAATAAAATAAAATAATAGGCTTAGGGAAAAATACAATTAAATGTAATTTTACACTTACTGAAGAAGCTATTTAAATCGGATATTAAAGTTCTATGATATAATCAAAGTTTTTGTTCACATAAGGAAGGGATGCTCTGTCCCTTTCCCGAAAAGTGAGGGTCAGTATGGAGTTTATATGGCGTACTTTGACCACGCAAAGACATACACGTGACGTCATTTGTAAATATAGTCAGCTCTCTGTCTAGCAAGACATTAAAATTATTATATCTTCCTTAATTTTGAACACATCCATTTTATTTTCGGTGATCGGCATATCCTTTTTATAAGACAATAAAAAGTAATCAGCCCCAATCTCTCAGACCACAATTTCTAAGTGATAACAGTCAAATACCTAGACATCAATTATATAGTTTGCAATGCACGTATACTCCAATTTAGACGTTATGTCGCTTGCATAGTGTTCAACGTTGCTTGTCCGCTATGTCATCATGGCACTGGCACCACGCGGCGTTGTAGTCGGATCGCGGTTGCCTTACAACTAACCAAAAAGTCGGCCAATGCGTAGCATGTGCCTAGTTTTGGTCTGGTAATTTTTTTTCTCGTTTGTGACTTATATGGCTACCACACAAATTGTTTTTTGTTTCCAGGATGAAGTAGCGTTTGTTCAGAATTTGGTGTATTATGTGGAACGCGCGTACAGAACGCCAGATTACGGCATGTGGGAGCGAGGCTCCAAATACAACGACGGGAAACCGGAAATACACGCATCTTCTATTGGTAACAACTGTTTATTGTACGTTTCTTAAATAAATAGTTTTTTTGGGAAATTTTTCACACACGGTCATTTGACCCAAAACTAAGCAAAGTTTGTACTATAGCTGTACATACATATAAATATTATAAATATTTTTAAATACATACATAAATAGATATTAACACCCAGATATAGAACAAACACAAATGTACATCACATGAATGTTTGCCCTAGGTGGGAATCGAACCACGCTCTCAAGCGCAGAAGACAGGTTCACTACCAACTGGACCACTGGGACATTTAGATAAATATAAACTCTTTATTGTGTACACCAAAAATAAAAATTACAAACAGATAGAAAACAGCATAAAGCAGCGTAGGGAGGCCTCCCACTAGGAGGCCTCCCACTAGATGGACCGACGACATTGTGAGAGTCGCGGGCATCCAGTGGATGCAAAAGGCAGGCTGTCGTTCAGTGTGGAGGTTAAAGGGGGAGGCCTATGTTCAGCAGTGGACGTCTTCTGGCTGATGATGATGATGATGAGAAAACAATAAACAAAGCTAAAGCTATTAGCTTAGTTTGGTTAACAAGACAAGTAAATCGGAAAATATTCCTATAACATCTCTAGTCCGAAAATAATGGCGTCAAGAATAGAAGACAACAGGAAATTAACTATTTATGTGGGTTCAGTACATGCACCGGTACGCTTAGTCCCAGATTTGATAGTTTACGAAAACTTTTTTCGTTTACGTATTGTTCCATATATTTTAGTAAAGCGCCTCTATCGGAAACGAGGAGGAATTAAATTAAGCAGTTATCGGCGGTATAGATTGCTTCACTCTAATACGAAAAAAGTTTTCGAATACCTTTTAGCCCAGCAATGTATGGAACAAGACGAAAACGAAAAAAGTTTTCGTAAACTATGAAATCTGGGACTAAGGGCACGGTAATGCCCCGGGTGTTGTAGGTGTCCGGGTGACGGTGACTACTTACCATCAGGTGGCCCGTCGTTTGTTTGGGTACTATAAAAAAAAGGTGTACATTTTCCTATTTTTAGGCATGGCAAAGGCGGCGCTCGAAGCAATAAACGGGTGCAACTTGTTTGGTGACAAGGGTGCATCATGGAGTGTTGTTTACGTTGATATCGATGCGCACAATCGAAACAGAAGCATTTTCGAAACTATGCTCCCGCGCGAGTCTAGTTCCAAGGTAACGTCCCTACACTTTTACTTTTAGGTATTGTTCCGTGTTTGTCTAGTGACTAGTAAGCATGTAAACAGGTAATATAAATGATCAACGACGTATTTGTGTTTTAAATGGCGGATCAAAATTCAAATTAGTATACTGCCGCACCGAAAACGTTTCCTTTGACATTTATGAAGCCACGTGGCTTCAGTGTCGTTACAATTAAACAAACGAGTTCTTCTCGCATACGTATGTTTAAAAAAAATACATACTTAAATAGACATTAACACCCAGATATAGAACAAACACAAATGTTCATCACATGAATGTTTGTCCTAGGTGGGAATCGAACCCACGCCCCTAAGCCCAGAAGGCAGGTACTACCAACTAGACCAACGGGCTATCCATAAATTTTTTCTAAGTACCATCTTCTGCTCAACACTTGTATTTGTTTAAGGGTGTAGATGCCGCTCTTTTACCCACAATATCGTTTCCTGCTTTCGCTACCCACGAAGAACACTTGGTACAATTAACTAAATCAAATATACTGCGGCGGTTACAAGGCAAGTGTGGCTTCAAGAGATTCAGCCGCGACGGGTACAAGTGCGTGCTAGAAGATCCTAACAGAAGATACTACAAAGAAGGGGAATTAAAAGAGTTTGATGGCATTGAGTCTGAATGGCCTCTCTTCTACGTGTTGATGATTATTGATGGCGTGTTCCGAACATTACCCGACCAAGTAGAAGAGTATCAGAAGTTGCTCAAGGCGCGAATTTATATGGACGAGAATGGAGGTAATGTAACTGCAGGGCAAGTACCGTTCTTTATCGATCGATTATATGGCTTTTGAACTACTTGCCTGCAGACTTGTTTAATTCAATTAACGAAGTATGTTTACTTCAAATAAAATCTGGTTATAGAGCCAATCATTCTCATCAATGGTGATAGATCATATTCAAATATAGATAATCTTAAAATATCATTTAAAAATGGTTTTTTTATTATATATTTTTTGTGGTGGTTATATTTATTTATTAAAAAGATTTACGTTTTCGAAACTTTTATACACAATGACGTCAGCACCTGCAGAATATGACAATGCGTGTTGCCAAAACTAGTAAAAAATATTTTTTCTCACATGGCAATCTCGTTCTTAATTTGTTTTTTTATGAGAAGGTCAATAACATTTGCAAAATAATATCCATAATTAATTTATCATTATTTTTCAACAAAAATTACTGTATCGTGATCAGGGAGCCTATATATACTTCCAATTGTTTTATAATAATTAAAATGCAAAGAAGATAAAAACGATCCATATTTCATAATTTTAAATTAAATTAAAATTTCCACTCCTTCCAGCGTGATTTGAAATGTTACTCAATAATTTTCATATTTCAGATCCCGTTATCCCGTGGTATTACTATGTGCCTCGCGAAGCCATAGAAAATGAGCGCACTGAACCAAACTCTGTGCGCAGAATACCTGCCAGTAAGTATATTTTATCACCTTCTATTAAAATCTTTTTGAATAGATTGTCCTGGGGCCTTACGGCTACCTGTTTTAAGCGATTATTTTTATGTGATACGAAAAGTTGCGCGACCGCGAACCGTATCTCGGCGCGTTAAGGTTCATGTTCGCGTGATTTTCCGCACTGCACTGTTTCGAGCCCGCGTTAAGAGGTAGTCTTAAGGCCCCTGGATAATTAATTATACTGTCCAGCATATTAAAAGTAGACATCCAGAATCAGTATAGGGATATAGTAAAAAAAAAAAAAAAAGGATATAGAAGCCTTGGCCATTAACTACTACAAGTATCAACTACTACTATTCAACTTTTAGACGGAGATTAAAAAGTGTAAATGTAATATTTGCAGACACCCCGAGCGATCAAGATAACAAAGGTAACAAAGCAATGGATTGACATAGTTTTCCTTTTCTTGTCTAACATTTTCTATAGAATAGTGTGTTTTTAACAGTATTTTTTGAAGCTGCTTTTCTTTAGCTTGCCTCCTTTGACATAGCCAGGCTTGCGTTTGCCACCATATCTTTCCTGTTTTGGCGCTTTAAAATAATACAATGAATCCAGGTGGAGGGGAAATCGAGGTCGCTTACCAGTCGTACTGTTATTTATTTTGAGGTTTTATATGCTACTAACTGCGTCCCGCGGTTTCACCCGCGTGTATAACTTCTTATATCATCTGCCAGTGAGTGTCCTGTCAAAAGCGGTCCAGCCGCTTTGGAGTCCATATATAGGCAACATACACACATCGTGTTTTATATAAACTATATACATTGATTACATATATTATAAATTATATTATATATATGTAGTATATTATACATTGATTGACACACTTTATTGTAAAACTCTATTTATCATTGTACCCTTGGAAGACGCTGCCTTTGCAACAAACACAGTTTTTTTTTTTTCAAAAAAACAAAGGCAAAATGACAATATTTTTTTGTACCCAAGTATTTATCAATAAATTATGTTTATGTTTCAATGAGTATTGTGCTTTCTCATTATATAAATTCCATACTATATTTTATTGGACAATAGGCTTGCGCTTGAACTCCACTTCACCTGATGTTGAGCGAGTCTACGATGGAGGATGCTTGCCTAGAGAAAAGCGATTCACTTCGCTTCCCGTAATAATTTACTGAACTGTGGCTGTGGGCGAAATAGGAGTGGGTGTGGGTTTTAATATGTAATATGCTTTGACCATATATAGTCTGGATTTGCCTTAAACTCGAGCTAGTACCGAAAAAGTTTGCCAAAACATGAAGGGGGCGAGGTAAACACGTATTGCACACACTTACATATTCTCACTAGTTCTACAAACGCACACTTCAATATTGAGCGGCAACTGCAAACGTGATGATCAAAATGTCATCAAATGGACAACCCAGAGGGGTGTAAGTGCTAAAGAGGTAACTGTAGGTACACTTCCATTTATATTTTCTGAGGAAATATGTATCGAAATCCATTCCATCCAGAATTTTAATCGTTCATCTTCTGATTTGTTTTATATTTTACTTTGATATTTATATTGCTATTTTATGACAGCGTTGACAAAGCATGCACATTGTGCTCAGTTGTGCTAGTACATATGTCAAAATGGGCAAGCAAGTTTTTTTTAAACTACAAGTAGGTAAGTAGTTAGAGTTAAAAATAAAATAACCACACCCTCCACCACGAATCATTGAAGACCACAAATCAGCAAACGTAATGTAGGACGCCCTGAGAGTTGTTGGAGTGACGATGTAGGTAAGGCAGATTGCAGTGGCTGGAAGAGACAGCCGAAGATCAGTCAGCGTTCGTTGGGACAGGCCTATGTCCAACAATAGGCCGGTGAGTATCATGTTGATTTGTATCGTTAATAAACAGTGTCCCAAGCGACATCGAGACAAAACGTAACATCTATTCTTTCGGATGTTGATTTTTATACGATTTCATACATGTAACATAAGCTAGAGCTCATAACTGCTATAGTTCGGACAATAAAAACGGTAAAATTTTCAGACACCGGCGGATTGTTCCTGTGGGCACAGTCGATGTTCGTAGTGGCACAGCTGCTGACGGGCGGGTTGCTGCACGTAAATGAGCTGGACCCCATCCGCCGCTACCTGCCCTCCTACAACCGACCTCGTCGCGCAGGCCGGTACTCTGCCTTTCAGGTGAGCTGTTTTGCACTTGGCACAGTGGGAATCGTTCATTCAACATTTAAGAGCGTAGCTCTTGTCGGTGGAGTAATTTCCAGGCTTGACGGTCTTCTGCCAGCGTTTTCACCTTATTTTTTTCATTTGGGAATAGTTCATATTATTTTTTAAATTGTAAATAAAAGTTATATGAAAGAGTAGTCTCCCTGATCACAATACACCAGATATTATTTTAAAATAATTGTTGGTAATGAATATTTTAAAATAAATATGATTGACCTTTATTTACCTTCGAATGACATCATCATTGGTATTACATTGAGATCGTTACAAGTCTTATGATAAAAAAAACTACACACTAAAATTGCAACAATGACGTTGACAGTTGAAAAAATATACTTTTTTGCAACGCACATTATTATATTGTGCAGATGTTGACATCATCAGTGATAATGAAAGTGTAAGAGCCACATGAAAGTCAGTGGAGCCACTTCTCTGCTCTATTGAATAACTGAAGCTATTGGAGCTTAGAGTAGCTGTGTCGTTGACTTGTTGAATAATTATTATGGCATCTAGACATAAGACAATAGACCATGAACGTACCATGCAATAGACAATATTTATTGTGTAACAAAAATCCACACACGCACTGTTACATTGTGTGTGACGCTTAGCGGTCGATCCACAGAGAAAAAATTACATTTGAAATTTACGGTTCCTAAGGGAATGTCCACGCTGGTGAAACCGCGGGGTTTAGCTAGTCTATATATATAGAAACGAATCCCTATTTACCCTGGTCACGCTATAACTTGAGAATCACGCTATTCACCGATTTCATTCATCTTTTTTTAAAGATTATTAATACTTTGTAGAAGGTTCTTACGGGAAGAAAAATTTAGAAAATTGCGCAGAAAATTGGAAAATATCAGAAAACTTAACAACGATTTTAACTTCGTGCGTTTTACATTTCTAACACAGTACAACGTCTGTCGGGTCAGCTAGTTGGAAATAAATATGTATAAATATTTGTTTTCATGCTTTACAGGCCAAGCCGGGTTTTGTGAGTAAAAATTAGAACGCTTGCATGATCAGTTACAATTAGTTCAATGTTGGTGTTATTTCATGGATGTAAATTTTGTACTATTTTCGTATTTGCATGAAGACAGAGTTCTGCATGTATAATACATAGAATATAATTAATTTGAAATCAGCATAATTATTTAGATTATTTACCGGGTTACGTGAAAAGGGTGTACTAAGCCGAAAGGGACCATATTTACCCATCATTATGAACTTTTACTTTTTATAGGAACAATTCTGAAATCGCGAAAAAATATCAGTAGTTTCATAGAAAACAGTAATTCATATTGGACAATGTATGGAACAGCTGATATTTTTTTCGCGATTTGAGGTTTGGTTCCATGGTAAAGTGCCAGCGTTCTTGGCACTATACCACACGGGCAACACCTTGATTTTGATTTTTGATTAGTGATAATTAGTAATAATTAAGGCTTTTTATTTTCTGTGTGATATACTTACCTATGTACTTAAATACACTCATAATTCTAGTTCCAAAGTAAAAAAATATAAATGATTGGTAGTATGGACCCCTTTCGGCTTAGTACATCCTTTCCGCGTAGCCCAGTACCTATATATGTTGTCTGTTATTTTATCACATGCATTTAGGCAACCGCAAGCAGGCTTCTTAGAAAAGCTTCTTGTGAACTATGGATGCATAAAATATTCGCTAAGCAACGCTGTGGCCCTAACGAGCACATTCGCGTTTTAACATCAGACGAGGTGGCGGTTAAACATAACCTTATTATTCAATAAAAAAAATATGCACACGTAATCTGAAGGCTGGTTTCACAACGGGCTACCGGGCTCCCGGAACAGAGACATACGTGAGGCGCTAGAACTTCGTGGCTTGTTCCGTACGGCACTTGCTCCGCGTAGATCTCGTATCCATCCTGTAGTAGCTGTGAGACCAGCCTAATATTTGTAATGTTTTTAGTATTTTTTCGTTCGGATATTTTTGAACGCCAGCCCTATATCCATAATTTTAAATATCTTTGGTCCTATATGGTAATACCTACTCCCGAATAACTCTCCGTTAATCATTTGATTTAATGTGATTAAATATTATCTCCACCTCTCCTCATTTTCAAGACAGGTGAAAAAAAAACAACACTCATAGTACAAAATGCTTATTTGTTTATTAAGTCTACCTACAGTCTATACATCACAAAAGTCGCTTAAAAAGTGTATTTAATGTTATCCTGTGTTGTCCCACTCCACTGCTGGGCAAAGATCTCCCCCGATCAAAATGTTTAATACAAATAAAAAAATAAAGCTTCACACTTATAGCCCACCAGGGTTCCTTGTGTTGGAGATGCCATGGAACCAGTATGGAACTCACATAAATCGGCTGGTTGACAGCTGGCATTATGCTGAATAGGTAGGGGCCGATTTGTGACCTTATAACCTGTGTCTTTTAGGGATTAAAAAAACGTAATTTGGGCACAAATAAACTTTTTTCTTTCTTCTTTCTTTTCTAAATACAAGGACAACTTACACCCAGACACGAAGCATATATTAAAATTTATCATTCGGGCAGAGCATTCCACAGACTAGCATTTCGCATAATAAAAGTAGTATCAAAGCGCTTCGTACGGATTATAATATATGCCCGGCCGGGATACGAACCCGGGACCTCATGCTTATGAGGCAGACATGCTACAACTGAGCCAAACTGGACGTCAAAATGACAACCGGTTATTATTACAGGTGAAGATAAAAATATAATTAGAAACATAATTGAGTCATAAATACGTTTTTTTACCGACCGAGTGCCTTTTTGTTTATTTCTTTTTGTTTTTTATAAGGTGTTTTTAATGCACGCCTACGTACTATTTGTTCCAACCTGGTGGATGACTAGTATAAAATGTTTAGCATTAAGTCCTCCAATTGTACATGTTTACTTAATTTGTAAGTGTGCAATAAAGTATTAAATAAATAAATATTAACTTCACAAAATACACACTAACAATACAAAAACAGTTGGACTGCCCATAGACCATTGAAGGTCTAAAGACAATCCAAATGCTCAAGCCCACTACCATTTGGCAGCGTACCCAGCATGCTGGCAGCATTTCCACGCTGAATGACAATGCTTTTGCGTTGATCCAGAAACATGTAGCATTTAAATTACGCGTCGCATTTTTTGCGTCGGCGCACTGAAAAACTTTTCGTCATGTAAAAAATAAAAAAAATTAAAAGGTGAATGTTATTACATCAGGGGATAGCGACGGACCTGGTGGTGCAGGTGGTGCTGATCGCGGAGTCGATGCGGCTGCAGGCCATGATGGGCACCTACGGCATCCAGACGCAGACTCCGCACGAGGTCGAGCCGGTTCAGGTAAATAACCTCTCGAATTTCTTCTTTTCTGTTGAAATGATTTTGGCGACCCACGTCTTTGTGCATTTGTGCCATTGTCAAGTATTAAAAGTGCAAACAAGTCATAATCACAGTCAACGACTTTTTTTTTACGCGGATTAGTCCACGTTTGACCCCCAACTCGCGTGTTGGTAAGCGACGATGTGGTCGAAGATGAAGCACGCAGACCTAGAAGATACCTGATATTTACTCTGAGACACTTTAAAACCAACAAATTGCGCCTAAATAAGGGGTTTAGTAGTAGCCATAAAAGATATATGATTATTTACGGGATATTTACCGTGGTAAGGTTGTGGAATGAGCTCCCGATATTTCGGTGCAATTACATGCACCATGTTCACGGGAAGACTGAAGAATGCGGGTGGTTGGTCGAACAGTTAAAAAGTTAGGTGCAGACATAACGATCTACCCTCTTTCTTAGTCTTTTGCTACGGTTATCACTGGAACTCGACTCGAACCTAAGTCCCGAAAAAACACACTCACTGTATCACTACGTATTGTATTTTGAACACATTTTAGTGAACAACCGTGATATTTTAAAACAGTGTTAGCCATAAAAGAGTTTTTCTATCTTCCTCGTGGCTCCATCATCAGATCTCGGCCTCGATTCAACTAAAGATTTTTTTTAAACTGTAATTGTTTCAATTTTTTTTATAAATAATTCCCTGAGAACTGTTTAATTTTTTTTTATATTAGAAAAATACCACCACCTAATATTTTAACGTAAATTAGTATTTAAAAAAAACTCAATTTTGAGGCAATTATTTAAAAAATGAAATTGAAACAATTACAATTTAAAAACAATTTCTTTAGTAGAATCGGGGCCCAGTTCGATGGTACGATATTATACATTGTCATCGGGATTATATTTGCTTTATTGTTTATCAGGTGTGCAGTTCTACGCAATTAGTGCATGTGTATCGGGAATTGGGCGTGGCTTCGAAGTTGAAGCTTACTGGACGACCGATTAGGCCGGTCGGGTCTTTGGGCACAAGCAAGGTACTAACATAATGTTACATTTTCAAGGATTCTCTATACAAAGGGTGTTAACGGGGCCATATTACTAAGCCTATGCTCTATGCTTGTTCTACACTTTAAAAAAAAATAGTAGATAGTCTTGCGCTTGGCCGCCATCTCGCCTGATGTTAAGCGACGATGCGGTCTACGATGGAGCACGCTTGCCTAGAAGAAACCGATTCACTCTCGATTTGAAGACACCCAGATTGTAACTGACGGGGAAACCCATTCAGGCAGCGAATTCCACAGACTAGCAGTTCGCACAATAAATGTGGAATCAAAGCGCTTCGTACGGGTTCTCGGAATATCAACCATAAAACGATGTCGATTTTTTGTGCCCGCCCTGGCGGTCCGAAATCTGGCAGTGAATCGTAATAGATAGCCAGTTACATATTTCACAGAATACGTAACGTCACAGCGGATTGATTAAGTAATAATAATAAAATCAAATAGTACAAAATAAAGAGAATCCTTTGGATCACACAACAAATGTATTTATGTCTTTAGACTAGTGTAAAAACTGTAATACGTACAAGTGGAAAACTTAGCATGATTATAGTACACACTCTAAACTAAAACGCCAAATAATAAATACCGGCCAAGTGCGAGTCGGGCACATGCTAAAGATCCCGCAAACACATTTTTTTAAATTTTTGAATGAGCTATCTCTTAAATTTGGCTAAGTTCACAGAGCGTGCTTCGTTCGAATTTTTCCATAAATACCTATTTCTGGGGGCCTATTATTACTAATTACGGCTACCTGTTTTAAGCGATTCTGTTTAGGTGATGCGAAAAGTTGACCGCAAACCGTATCTCGGCGCGTTAAGGTTCATGTTCAGGTGATCTTCCGAACTGCGCTATTTCGAGCTCGCTTAACGCGGTAGCTGTAAGGCCCCTGGGGCCTTACGCCTAGCTGTTTAAAGCAATCTAGTTTAGGCGATGAAAAAATGTTGCGCGACCGTAAACCGTGGCCGAGCGCGGTGAGGTTTACGTTCACGTGATTTTCCGAACTGCGCGGTTTTAACGTTAGTTTGGTCCCGCGTAATGAGTTAGGCGTAAGGTCCCTGAACTACGAATGTGACCACAATAGGCATCATGACTAATATTTTTTTATTATCTCATAAAAAAGCTGATCATAAATAGAACCAACGAAAACAAAATTATAATTAGTTAAAAAATTAATAAGATACAAGTATTTTAATTTCATGCTAGACAGAGAGCGCACTATACTGAGCCATGACGTCATGCCTCAGGCGCGCCATACAAATGCTATACTAACACAAGCTTTAGAGAAAGAGATAGAGCATCCCCTCCCTCTCCCCACATAAAACTTTAAACACTCATATCTGAGAGATTTAATAGCCAATTTAATTTATTTTTTCAGTATGTGTAATTTATTTAGTCATATTTCTCGCTAAGCCGGCTATTTGTACTAAATTAAACATTAGGACACATGCCTATTATATGGCTTTGTCTGCGAAACTCTGCCATCCATAAGCGTATCTCGACACGCTCTTGACCAGTTATTTCACGTTGGAGCCAAAGCTCAATGTTATTATTTCTTAATTTGCAGATATACAGGGTGTGCGGTATGACAGTGCTGTGCTATCCTCTCATATTCGAGGTGTCAGAGTTCTATCTGTACCGGGACATGGCTTTACTTATTGACGACATCAAGACTGAATTGCAATTCGTGGGCAAGTGAGTACTGGGGCCTTACGGCAACTGCTATAGCGGCATCTAATCCGCTCAGTTGGAAAATCACGCGACCGCAAACCGTATCTGGGCGCGATAAGGTTCACGTTCGCGTGATTTTCCAACTGAGCGGATTAGGTGCCGCAATAGCAGTTGTCCGTAATACATTGTTTTGATGTTGATCCTAGTCCCCTTGTTAGCTAAAAACCTGTTTATCACACTAATCATATTTACTAAAGCTACAAAAAAATTATTTGTACAACTTTTAAAAATTCGCAGAAATTTCAGCTGCTCTATAAATTTTGTTACAGATCAATGAACTTTTCCTATGACGAACTTTTTTTTTTAAATCAACGACGAATGTTTTTTTTCTTCAAATGTCATAATAATATAATTCATGTAACGTAAAATACACAAAGAAATTGGACCCCACCTTCGCTACTAGGTCCAAGTTCTTTGTAAAATACAGGAATCCTAATTGAGACGAGCTTAGAAGCTTTCCTGAATCACCATCATAATAAATTTTGGATTTCTTTGTTAAATCTTAATAAGGATTCCTAAATTCACAGTACCATAACGGTTTGAGCCTTGTATTATAAATAAAAATAAACTCAGTATTGTGCACACCAGAAATAAAAAAATACCAACAGATAGACAAACCTACGAGTAAGGCCGCCACTTGTGACAATAGATCAGAAGTGGCGGCCTTATTGCTGAAAACGATCTCTACCAGCCAAACATTGGATTGAAAGAATGGGGATAGCCCAAATTTTCTGACCGTATGGTTATATGTATAATATGTTGAAAATAACATAATTATATTTTCAACATAACTATTTTAAGATTCTTCTTTGAATAAATTTGTATTACTAACGGTAGTTATAAAAAAAAGATTGTAATTTTTTTAGTGTGATGACGTCACCATCGGCTTTATATTAGTTTGTGTAGATGTCGATACAAAAAAAAAATCTGTCAATGTCACTAGTTGCACTGTGGTTTGGCTTTTTTATTTTGTTTCTATAAACGGCTAAGATAAATTTTAACATAACGCCAATGCTGACGTCATTCAAGGGTAAATGAAGGTCAATCATATTTAATCAAAAATATTTGTCATGAGCGCTTATTATTTAATAAAAAATTATGTATAGTGATCAGTATAAGTCTATTGCTTGAAATGGTTTTGTAATTACAATATATAAAAAAATATGAACAATAATCCCCATTTCGCTGGCTCACTATTACAAGGTTCTATGTTATTTTCTTACACGTTCTGTAATTTCAATTAATTTTTTTTGACTTTCATAAATATTGACTTAGCAGGGTTTATACTTGAGAGGGATACTTTCACTCAAACATAAGTCAATATTTATGTAAAAAAATAATATTAAAATAATTCGCCAAAGAACCAGAGTCACCGACATAGCTGTTAAAATTTGCAAGTTGAAGTAGCAATGGGCAGGCTGCATCGCTTGAAGAACCGATAACCGATGGGGAAGAAAGGTTCTGGAGTGGAGACCACGAACCGGAAGACGCAGCGTAGGGAGGCCTCCCACTAGGTGGACCGACGACATTGTGAGATTCGCGGGCATCCAGTGGATGCATAAGGCAGGCTGTCGTTCAGTTTGGAGGTTAAAGGGGGAGGCCTATGTTCAGCAGTGGACGTCTTCTGGCTGATGATGATGAAAAAAATTAATTGATATTACAGAAGGTGTAAGAAAATAACATAGAACCTTGTAATAGTGAGCCAGCGATTTGTGTTTTTATTAAGGAATGTTTGAATGGTTGGCGGCAGGTACTGGCGGCTGTCAGGGCGGCCGACAGTGTGCCTGCTGGTCCGCGAGGAGCACATGCGGGACCCTCATTTCAAGCAGATGCTGGATCTGTTCGCGATGCTCAAGAAGGGCCACTGCGACGGCGTCAAGGTTCGCCTCGGCCGCCTGCAGAATCTCATCTCCAGCTCTTGCATGGGTGAGCGATTTGAACGATTTCTAGACGTAAAAAAAATCGTCACCGCTTTATGGTTGATATTCCGAAAACCCGTACGAAGCGTTTAGATTCCACATTTATTGTACGAACTGCTAGTCTGTGGAATGCGCTGCCTGAATGGGCGTTCCCCGATGGTTACAATCTGGGTGTCTTCAAATCACGAGTGAATCGGTATCTTCTAAGCAAGCGTGCTCCAACGTAGACCGCATCATCGCTTAACTAAAAAATACTTCGACGCCTGATAAATTTTCTTCAATTGAAAAATAAACGCCTAAGTGATGTCCAAGCTTGTTATTTGACGATCTTTTACATCGCGTCAATCGTATTATATCGCCCAAGCTAAAAAATACGGGAAAAATACAAAGCCGGTTAAAGTCCGGACAAAGGTCTAAAAGTCCGGACATGTCCGGACCAATCCGGACGGATGGTAACCATAACCACGAGGTGCCATATTCCTTGCTTGCATGTCCTCTAATGCCTAGCTGTCTCGGCATACATCAATATTTACCGAGAGAAAGGGCAGAGCATTCTCGACTCTCGACTTGTGCGTTTCAAAGTTTCTTTTCTCATTTGACTATGGTTTGTCTCCAGAGCACTTGGACTTCATGAGCCAGGGCGAGTTTCCGTCGGAGATGTTCACGCAGTTCCGGCAGCTGCAGCACGACTACATCGGCTACCAGTCGCTGACCGACGTGCCGCGCACGCTCACCTATCGCGAGGACCTTCTCGACTACGAGTCATACAAGAACAAGTAAAACTTCATGCAAGCTTCACGCCTTGTGCCAACACTCTATGCTCTAGTTCACTTACCTTCATAGTATTTTTTAAACCGGCTTCAGAATGAGACGGTGTCCGAACAATATAATTCATACTATTGAAGCTTAAAAACTACTCAGCAAAGTTCATGAAATCTTAGAGGAATCACCTCGAGGACTTCCTCTATATAATTTTTATGTTTTAAATGTTTATCGGGATACACTATTCAGAGTATAGTGAATCACACTTTAAGGTTGCGCTTACCAGCCAAAGATTTAGCTTACTTTCAAATAAAATCAGATTTTTGTAGATAAAAATTCAAATTGGGCTTTATCTTTAGAATAACATTACAAATGGTATAAAGTCATTTTCGGGTTGATTTTTATAGGATGGCAGAGGAGAATGAAAACTCAAAAAAGTTTTTTCTTCGATATCTACCGCCAAAATAAAACACAAAAAATACTTTAAAACGTTTGCAGTGTTATCCCAAAAATAATGCCCAATCGCTGTTTTTTTATTATTACTTAGTGATATTTTTTTATGTTTGTAAATGTGCAGGAAAGACGTGAGATTGTTTTGGCCGGTGAGCGTGACCTTAAATATTTTTTTCATCATCATCATCAGCCGGTAGACGTCCATTGCTGAACATAGGCCTCCCCCTTTAACCTCCACACTGAACGACAACCTGTCATCTGCATCCACTGGATCCATCGGTAATCGGTTTTTAGAGCGATGTGGCCTGCCCATTGCCACTTCAACTTGCAAATTTTAACAGCTATGTCGGTGACTCTGGTTCTTTGGCGAATATCCACGTTTCGGATTTTATCGCGCAAAGAAACTCCGAGCATAGCTCTTTCCATTGCCCGCTGAGTGACTCTGAGTTTTTCAAAAAGGCCAACTGTTTTTTACACTATTTAATTCCATAGGAGTACAGCGGACGTGGTCACGGCGCTGCGAGGTACCGACAATATCTTCGCGCAGTGCCAACTTTGGGGCATCCTGATGGAGCGTGAGGGGCCCATGTACGAGGTAAGAATGCGCCAGTACGTTACCGATCCGGCCCCATGCCATTTATGGACGTTCAACGAAGTCAGCTCTGTTTTAAATAACTACCTTTAACTGGATATCCTTATTTGAGATGGGGGCGATAAGTCTTGCACTGATGTCCCGCTTGAGGTTACTTACTTGTTAATTTCCTTAGCGGGCATTTTCCGTAACTAGGCCATTCATTGGCCCATTATGCGTCGCCCGGCTGCAGCTAGTTCAGCCACTCGATCTCCTCCAGGAAATCCAACAGCTCGCGTGTATGCTTCCCAGAGCGTCCTCGGTGATCCGAGGATCCCACTTGGGGTGTATTGTGCAATGGGCATGTCTTCTGCCAGCACCTACCTGAGCCAACCCAACTCCTTGAAATATCGGAGTGTGACTCTGGGGCGCCGGCACAGTTGCTCCAGTGGCGTAGATGGAAGTTTGCATGATGACGATGATAAAAATCATTCTAGCTGTTGTGGTGATGTGGATAAAAAAGCCAACGTTGCCCCATGCAACCCGATAGCGATTCTAGTTTCTTCTGTGGCTTCACAATGCCACAGTTTCGTTCTTCTTTATGCAGCCATAACACTGAACTGGCCGTGGCTTTTATACAAGTTTATACAAATGACTATTCAAGTTGCAATACAGGTTATAAGGCCTACTTTAACTGGATAGATACCATGACAATTTGTATTTAAAACCTAGCATGCCCTCTATTGCTAGCACCACTTACCATCATGTAAACCGTATACAAGGTTACGCGGAAAGGGTATACTAAATCGGGGCCCGTTGTACTCATCAACTTTAATTATGGGGCCAAACCTGAAATCGCGAAAAAATTATCATCTGCTCTATACATTTCGTCAAGTGTGAATGTCCGTGTTCAATGGAACACTTGATTTTTTTTGCGATTTCATTGTTAGTCCTGTAGTATAAGTTGTTCATAGTGTTGGGGGCCCCTTTCGGCTTAGTATACCCTTTCCGCGTAACCCAGTATAGTACTTTGGTATCTACATTACTACAGTGGGAAGGAATTTAAGCATTTATGGACGAACTCGAAAATCTGACCCGAGGCGTAGCCGTGGCTAGTATACGTGAGTAAATAAATGCTCAGTTGCCACCAAGGCTTGTATATTACTTTTCTGAAACATTGTGTTAAAATTCGCGTACAATTTTGCATATATATTTTGAGGCGACTTTCATATTTTATTTAAACTTTGCCTAGCATCAAAAATTCAAATCATTTCCAGAAGGCTATGGCTTTTACTACGAGACTATCACAGGACCACACCTGGAAATTATTTAAAAAATAAAAAACATCTGTGCATTCGCCTATGACCACATCTGGAAAATATATAAAAAATAAAAAACTTCTGTGCATTCGCCTCTGATTTTAGAAAAGACGAAAATTCTCCAGCAATTGCTAATAGTTACGAATACGAGGCCTTGAACTCCAGTTTTTGTAGAAGAGGTTTCTTCAATTGTGAACACATTAAATACCATGTTACAGAAAAGTACGTACAATTCTTGTGTTACAGGTTGGTGGCACCAGCGCGTTGGAAGCTCTGAAGGGACTGTACCAGTCAGCTGGGGTACTCCGGCACTGGCGCGCGGTGCGCTACTGCTCCTCGCTGCTGAACCACACTGTGGACTCCATCAGCCCCTTCATCACCACGGTGCTCGTTAACGGGAAGCAGGTCTGAGTTTTTATTTTATTTTATTTTACAAGGAAAACATACAGCTGCTAATTAATGCAGTAGATATGAGCAAGGAAGATAGACTAAGAGGAAATACAATAGCGGGACATTAGAGCGTAGCTTGGAAACTAGCCTAAAAACGGTATAAAGTTAGATAGCACCGTAATTTGAGCGTGCTATAGGTTGTCTCGAATTTCCGTAAGCGCTGCAGTCAGATAGCGTACGAAAGGGTTTTACAAATTACCGTAGCGCTAGAGTATCGTAGTAAAATTTCGCAACATATCAAGAGAAGCTCAACCCATACTAGTAGCTTGCCTGTTAATCGCTCTTTTTATGTAAAAAAATATTATTAATTAAATACTGGGTTACGCGGAAAGCTGCTGTTCCATACATTTCGTCTCTTTTACGTCGTATATTTTTGCGATTTTATGATTGGCCCCATAGGCATATAAAGATACACTTTTGAAACTTTTCGGCGTAGTACGCCCTGTCCGCGTAACCTAATGTCAGCAGTAAATAAGTAAAACATGTCAGTGGGTCTGACCGCGTGTACTGATGATATTTTTTCTCATTCTAGCTCACTGTCGGAGTGATCGGTCAGAAGGAGACGGTGTTCGACAAGCCCATGACTCCCGGCGAGATCCAGTCCGTCATGTACTCCACCATCCAGCCGTATGACGTCATCGGAGCCGTGCTGCAACAGGTTATTGCAATACATACAGCACAGGACAGCTGTCACTATCGAAATACGACCTTCTCTCATCTGTCACATGTTATTACGGTTCCGTACCCAAAGGGTGTAAACGGGACCCTATTACTAAGCCTACGCTGTCTGTCTGTCCATCCGTACTACCTTTTAACGACTGCATCTTTCGAACCGTAATAGATATTATAATAGATAGGCAGTTGACAGTACAGAATATGTAATGTGAAGGTAGATTACCTAAGAAATAATTATAAAGTCAAAAAGTAATAAATAACTAAAGGGGTTCATTATACTCATCATTATGAAGATTTTTTACGGTGAGACCAACCCCTGAAATCGCGAACTAATATCAGCTGTTCCATACATTTTGACGAGTGTCAATGACCATTCTATGAAATAGCAGATATTTTTTGCAATTTTAGAGTTGCTCCATAGTAAAAGATGTTCATAATGATGGGTAGTATGGACCCCTTTTGGATTAGTACACCCTTTCCGCGTAGCCCAGTATATGATTGTGTATTGTATGTATAGGAGATCGTGCTGTACTGCGGCCGTCTGATCGGCACGAGCCCGGAGATGTTCCGCGGCGTGCTGAAGATCCGGGTGGGCTGGGTGCTGGAGGCGCTGCGCATCTACCTGCGGCTGTTCCCGGCGCGCGGCGGCGCCTCGCTGGCGCAGCTGTCGCCCTACCGGCTGCGTACGCTGCTCACCACCGTGCTCACCGTCTCCGAGTGGGCGGACGAACGCGGGTCAGTATATACATGTACCTGCGGCTGTTCCCGGCGCCTCGCTGGCGCAGCTGTCGCCCTACCGGCTGCGCACGCTGCTCACCACCGTGCCCACCGTCTCCGAGTGGGCGGACGAACGCGGGTCAGTATATACATGTACCTGCGGCTGTTCCCGGCGCCTCGCTGGCGCAGCTGTCGCCCTACCGGCTGCGCACGCTGCTCACCACCGTGCCCACCGTCTCCGAGTGGGCGGACGAACGCGGGTCAGTATATACATGTACCTGCGGCTGTTCCCGGCGCCTCGCTGGCGCAGCTGTCGCCCTACCGGCTGCGCACGCTGCTCACCACCGTGCCCACCGTCTCCGAGTGGGCGGACGAACGCGGGTCAGTATATACATGTACCTGCGGCTGTTCCCGGCGCCTCGCTGGCGCAGCTGTCGCCCTACCGGCTGCGCACGCTGCTCACCACCGTGCCCACCGTCTCCGAGTGGGCGGACGAACGCGGGTCAGTATATACATGTACCTGCGGCTGTTCCCGGCGCCTCGCTGGCGCAGCTGTCGCCCTACCGGCTGCGCACGCTGCTCACCACCGTGCCCACCGTCTCCGAGTGGGCGGACGAACGCGGGTCAGTATATACGCAAGGGGAATTAACTTGGTTCATTCTTCTTACCACAGTGACGGTTAAGTATAAACACTACAGCACAGTTACTAACAACAGTTTTCTTCTAGGCAAGCGTGTTTCATTGTAGACCTGTCATCTCTTAAGGGACCGTTCATTAATCACGTGAGGCTTGGAAGGGGGGGAGGGTTTTTTTTTTTTTTTTTTTTTTTACATCGGACTAGGCTAACGTTTGACCGCGATCTCGCCTGATGGAAAGCGATGATGCGGTCGAAGATTACGTGATTTTTGCGGGTTTGCAAAAATCACGAAATATAACACAAGGGGGGAGGGGGGTTTAGTAAGATTTATCACGTGTATTTATAAAAAGTGCTAAAAAACATCACCTGATTAGTGGACGGTCCCTAATATAAGGTGAAGAGATGTTCAAGCGCTCGGGTCTTTCTATCTTAAATATACGTGTGAAGTTCTATCTATTATTGGGGGGGGGGGGGATCGGGGCTAAAGCCCCCGGTTATTCCGGTTTCGTTTTTACCTTACCTTTCGTCCGAATGGTACAACAAAAAAACGATGAATTTTATAGTGTTATACCCATTAATATACGGTTAATTCGGTGGGCCTAGAAAAAATTGTCTTCTTTCTTACAAAAATGCCTTGCACAGCCGTTCTAATTAAATTAAATTTTTTAGTTTTTAGTTTGAGGCTCGCCGACAATTCTATTTAGACAATAAATATATAGTGTTTGCTATTTCTAAGTAAAATTAAGGTTATGGTATATTACTTTTGGCAATAAATAAATATTCTATTCTATTCTTTCTTTTCTGTGATTTTATCTGAGACTAATTTCGCATCTTTTGTTGTGCTAGATTGACACCGCTACAGCGAAGGCAGCTCGAGGGTTGTCTGTGTCGTGTGCCCAAACACTTCTACATACAAGTGTGGGATATTCTACTGAGGACGCCCCAGGGTATCATCGTGCAGGTAAGCTGGTCATCATCATCATCATCCGCAGCTTTATCCCACTGCTGGGTATAGATCCTCGCTCTTACTATCTAGTCTCAGTTCGATCAACAATAGTGACGGCACTACTCTGTCTAGTCGTGTTTTATTAAAGTTATGTCATACCTACAGCTATGAATAGTTATTTTTTTTTAAACCCCCTATAAATGCTGATTATATGAACAGATTTTCATGAATCGGAGCTAAAAACACTCGATCAGGTCACATAAAAAAAAAACTAAATCAAAATCGGTTCAGACGTTTGGGACCTACAGCGCCACAGTCAGACAAACATATACACATTTATAACACCCTTCTTATTAGGTCGGGGGTAAAACACGACTTTCCTAGAACTTGCTAATAGGCGCCACGGATCCTGGGAGTCTAGACAAGAGTCACTTTCTGTTAGCGTTAACGCCTGCGGTAAGACGAAATTGTATGAAAATGACATTAGCTTAAGATAATTTCTCTCAAGCTAATGTCAATATCAATGTCATATTCATACAATTTCATCCTTCCGCAGGCGTTAACGCTGACAGAAAGTGGGTCTTGTCTAACCCCCCTGCAGTTTCTTAAATATTCTTATGAATAAACTAGCGACCCGCCCGCCCGGCTTCGCACGGGTGTAATTTACGTGCGAAGCCGGGGCGGGTCGCTAGTTATATATATATATATAAACCTTCCTTGAAAATGTATCTAACTGATAGTGAAAACCGCATCAAAATCCGTTGCGTGGTTTAGTAGGAGTTAGCGGCCATACAGACATACAGACAGACAGACGCAGAATGCGACTTCAATTTATACTATGTAGAGATACGGTGCATGACTAGCACTTGTCCCACTTCCCACAGATGACGCCGCGCGTACACAATATGGCTCGAATGTACCATCTCGCAGTCTTCGTTTCCCAGAAGTCTCAGTTGGTTAAATTCAAAAGGAGTGACAGATCCGTTAAAATTACCAAGTTGAAGTGTAATGGGCAGGCCACATCGCTCGAAGAACCGATAACCGATGGGGAAAAAAGGTTCTTGAGTGGAGACCACGAACCGGA
This sequence comes from Agriopis marginaria, assembly GCA_932305915.1. NCBI lineage: Eukaryota > Metazoa > Arthropoda > Insecta > Lepidoptera > Geometridae > Agriopis > Agriopis marginaria. The sequence continues at coordinate 14,142,240 of OW029915.1, forward strand.
AGACGCAGCGTAGGTAGGCCTCCTACTAGATGAACCGACGACATTGTGAGAGTCGCGGGCATCCAGTGGATGCAAAAGGCAGTCGTACACTGTGGAGGTTAAAGGGGGAGACCTATGTTCAGCAGTGGACGTATTCTAGCTGATGATGATGATGATGATGACAGATCCAACGCCTAAATTCTACCTTTATCCCCGTTAATCTGTGACAAATTACGAGTCGTGTGCGATCAAGTGGTTATATTATACTGTTTTAAACTATCACGGTTGTTCACTAAAGTTATATGATTATTTACGGGATATTTACCGTGGTAAGGTGTGGAATTAGCTCCCGATATTTCGACGCTTTTAACTGTTCGACCAACCACCCGCATTCTTCAGTCTGCCCGTGAACATGGTGCATGTAACTGCGCCGAAATACCTGGAGCACGTTCCACAACCTTACCACGGTAAATATCCCGTAAATAATCATATAACTTTGGTTATATTATGTTGTGGTCGTGTGGCAGGGTCACTGCATCCCTGCGGAGCCGACGCTAGTGAACATGTCTCGCTCTGAGCTGTCGTTCGCGCTGCTGGTGGAGGAAGCCCTGGTGCGCGTGCCGGCGCCGGCGCGGCGGCAGCTCTGCGTCGAGCTGCTGTGCGTGCTGGCGACCATCCTGCGACGGAACCCCGAGCTCTACCTGCGGCAGCCGCTCGACCTGGACCGCCTCATCGATGACGCGGACCGCACATACGCAGAGGTACACATCTCTATTTTTTTTAGATACATATTCGATAATGCAGCTATAACCAGCTACTGTTTATTTTTTGTTAAATTTTTTATGACCGTGGATTCTGTCCTTTTTTTTTCTCTCCACCACTTTACAGGGGTATGAGTTTTATATGGATGACTATGGATGTTTCTTCCTCTTTCACGCTGCAAAGGAACAACGGATCAACCTGATTTTTTGCATGGGTGTAGTTCAAGAGCCAGAGAGTGACATAGGCTATCATCACCATTTTTCTTCACTACGCGGGTAAAACCGCGGGGCGCAGCGTATAAAATATATAAAAAAACTAAATATATTAGCCATGTAGTAATAAATATAGGTAAACATATTAATAACTTATCACTGGTTTTGAATTAAAATAAATTATATCAAAGTAGCACTGATTTGCGCTTTTATCCGTTTTTTAGGATTCATTCAATTACTTATTTATTAAATTATGTCTGCGATATATGGATTTCATAGTTATGAAGGTAACCGGTGAGGTACATTTTACATTACAGCTATACTTTTCGAAAAATATGTGAATAGCCCCAAAAATAGAAGTAGCGAAACGCACGACTGTGTGTAAGCGCCATGATTTTGCTCCTCTAAATGCGGCTTTAATACAATAAACCAAGGATTATGGTCATCTGTAGTATAAGCGTTGTTTAAATGTGGGAAAGCCTCGCCAAATATTTTTAATTTTAATTTTCTCTCATTGACGTGCGTATTCGTGGTTTGCAGGACAGCGGTGTAGAATGTACGGAGTGCCCGCTGAGCGCGGCGCCGGTGCAAGTGTCGGTGGGGTACCTGGCGCGCGCCGTCGTCAACTCCGTGCTGCAGGGCGCCGCCACCGACCTCGTGCCCTCCGCGCACCCCGCCTGCCTCGTCTCCTAGCCATCCACAGACCACATTGTTGCGCCTGTCTTTTGTTGACTACTTTTTATAAAATTTCTTTATACAGGGTGTAAGGGGAACACTTTCGAAGCCAAAAGAAGGTAATTACTCATCAAATAAGTACTCATCATTATGAACAACTTTTACTATGCGACCAACCCTGAAATCGCGAAAAAAATATCAGCTGTTCCATACATTTTGTCGAGTGTCAATGACCGTTTTCTATAGAACAGCTGATATTTTTTTCGCGATTTCAGGGCTGGTCCCATAGTAAAAGTTGTTCATAATGATGAGTACAATTACCTTCTTTTGGCTTCGATAGTGTTCCCCTTACACCCCGACCCCCAAAAAAGCCCCGAAAGCGTTCGCGGGACGACGCCGACGTCGTGACTGGTCCAAATGGGGGTTGAAAAGCCGGTTGCAGAACGACCAGAGTATCAATACTACGTCGGAGGAGCAGCTCTTGACGGGCGCCATGCTTGGACAAGGTAGCCGGAGCCATATTCATATTCATATTCATTTATTCCTCAAATTGGTACACCACTGTACACTTTTGAACGTCAGAACAACATTAGGTACAAATCAACACTGACAATAATATTAGTCATAGGTTCAACATTCGGTAGTTATAACATTAACAAAGTCAATAAATAGAGCATAAAAATAATTTGAATGTAAAAATAATGCAAAATGTCAACAATAATAAAATAGAACAAAACAGAATACATTGGTAAATTTATCAAATTGAATAGAAGTTAAAAATACAATATCAATTCTAGTCATTTGTAAAAGTAGAACATAATTGGCGAAGAGAGTCATTGTCACTGATAAAATGGCCAATTTCATAATAAGCTTTTTGAGTTAAAAAATCTTTAATAATTTTTTTAAACTTTGTGTCATTTTTGTTTTTCAAGTTATCAGGTAATACATTATAAAAGGATATACTATTCTTAACAAAAGATTTGGCAGTTTTAGCAAGTCTAGTAGTAGGCAAAACAAGTTTAGATTTGTTTCTTGTCGAGTAGTTATGTATGTCACTTTGTTGTTTTAACCTGTAAAGGTTCTTACGTGCATACATAATATTCTCGTAAATGTATAAGCTTGGCAATGTTATGATTTTTACCTGTGCAAAGACTTCTCTGAGGGAATCTCTATAGCCTAATCTATAAATAGCCCTAACAGCACGTTTTTGCAGAACAAAAACACTGTGTACATCTGCTGCACTACCCCAGAGCAATATCCCATACGACATCACCGAGTGAAAATAACTAAAATATACGATTCTTGCAGTTTTCTCATCTGAGAGTTCTCTAATCTTCCGCACCGCATATGCTGCAGAACTCAGTTTACCTGTTAACTCTTTGATATGAGCTCCCCATTGGAGCTTGCTGTCCAAAGTGAGCCCTAGAAACTTTGCGGTAGCGGATAAATTAAGTTGCTCATTATTTATACATATATTAGACAAGAAGGGATTATTCGTCAAAGTAAATTTTACACACTGAGTCTTCTTTGCGTTTAACATTAAGCTGTTTACGCCAAACCACCTTTCGATAGAGTTGAGTGTTTTATTGACTTGAGATATTTCAATATTTTTTCTATTTATTTTAAATAACAACGATGTGTCGTCGGCGAACAAAATAATTTCGCAATGCTTACTCGCTAGAAAAGGTAGGTCGTTTACATAAACTTTAAAATAGAATGGGCCAGAAATTGATCCCTGTGGGACTCCAATTGAGACTTTAGATGCGATTGAAAGTGTGCCATCAATATCGACACTTTGGGTTCTGTCACAAAGGTACGATTTTATTAACAGCAACGCATCATCAGTTAATCCGTAGTGCGATAATTTGTACATCAGGATATCGTGATTGACACAATCAAAGGCCTTCGATAAGTCACAAAAGATGCCCAAAGAATCCTGATGAGACTCCCAGGCCTCATAGACGTTTTCTACGAGGTTGCACGCCGCATCAATGGTAGAGCAACCTTTCGAAAATCCAAATTGTTTACTATAGAACAGATTGTTGACATTAAAGTAAGAACTTAGCTGATCCACCATTATTTTTTCAAATATTTTACTGAGGCAAGGAAGAATTGAAATTGGTCTAAAATTACTGGGATCAGTTTTAATTCCAGCTTTAAATAATGGAATTATTTTGCTGCATTTCATAAGATTAGGAAATTCATTGCTTTCAATACAGCAGTTAAAAATGTGGGATAAATAGGGTGCCAATGTTTCAATAATTTTCCCAATAAAATAGACGGACATGCCCCAGAGGTCTTCCGATTTTTTTACTTTCAACGATTTAAAAGTTTTGACAATGACACTGCTAGTGACTTTGTGAAATTTGAATGATTTTGGACGGGTACTAACATTGTCTTTCAGCAACTGCGCAGCCTCTGAGCAGCTGGTGGGCAAGGATGCCGTAGTTTTATACGGAATGTCACCAAAGAAGTCAACAAACTCGTTGGCAATTTCTTTCTTGTTTGTGATTAATTTACTATCTTTAGTAAGCTTATACTCAGTATCTCGACTACTTACTTTACCCGTTTCTGTTTTTATGATGGTCCAAACTGTCTTAGATGTGTTTTTTGATTGTTTTATCTTGTTTAGTATATACAGAGCTTTCGCATATTTGCAAACTCTTTTAAATGTTTTGCTATATCTACGTACATACTCTATTAGTTTTTCGTCATTGCTTCCTGATTTTTCACTATACAACTCATACATTCTGTCACGGCTAATCCTTATACCAAGAGTTGCCCACTGGTTAAATGCAAGTTTAATGTTAATTTTTTTACAAATTTTGGGAAAAGTAGAATTAAAGTTACGCATTAAAATTTGGAAGAGATTATTATAACATTCATCTGGATTGTCAGTTATGTTTAAGTAAGATTCAAAATCACATTCCATGTTGTGCTTAAATTGGTCCAATTTATGTTCTGACAACTGTCTTTTATAAATTGTCAGTCTTGAATTTTGTTTCGCCAAAGGTACGGTTATACATTGGCCAGTATGGTCAGAAGGTAAACATTTAAAAATACACTTATACAGCACATTACATTCGCAAAAAATATTGTCGATACAAGTGGCGGTTGAATCTGTAATGCGCGTGGGTTCATTAAATTGGGGAAACAAGTTGTAACTTTGAAATAGAGCAAGTAGATTATCTTTTTTATTCGATTTTTCCAACAAATTAATATTGAAATCGCCTAGAACAATCACTTGTTTACTCTTATCGCATATTTTTCTTAGAACCTCATCCATCGCCGATTCAAATATATTGTAGGTACCCGTAGGTGGTCTATATATGTTAACTATAATATACTTATTTAACTCAACACACGATATTTCCGCATGCCGTTCCGAAGAAAGGCGTGTGATATCATCCCTATTTTTTACTTTCAAAGATTTTTTTACCACGATAATAGATCCACCTTGATTTGCAAACTTTCTACAAAAACTACTTACTATATGAAAGTTTTCAAAATTAAATAATAGTTGATGCTCTTTCAGAAAAGTTTCTGTTAGGCATAGTAAATCAATATTGAACCGTTCCAGAAATAAACAGATTTCCAATTCCTTGTCCTTTAGACCTCCACGAATATTCTGATGTACTATAGAGAGGCTATCGGCACCTCTGTGTGGTATAAAAAAATATTTGATGAGCGCAATGGCAAGCCTTGCTCCATGATTTGGCTTTTTGGAGCTGAGTTTTGGGTAGTACAGCAGTCAGTGTTACAACTACATAAAATTTCAATGACGGTCTTAGTCCTATTCCCACTACTGGGCGAGTCAATATTCCATATTAATAAATCACAATACCGTTTCCTTAATTGTTTTTCAAAATTTAATACATTGACTTCATTTATGTCAAAATTATTGTTAATGTCAATTACATGCAGTTTTTCTTTAGCCGAAGCTAAATTATAGAGATCACAATTCAATTTGTAGAGGAATTGATTGTAATTAAAAGAACACATTTGAAGATACGGTAAGGCAAAAATAATTATGTTCGATATCATACTTAAAGTATCTAAAGTTATTAGACTTTCATTGATGTCTTTACGTTTCAAGTAGTTTTTTTCGCCTACAACTACTACATAAGTATGGTTCGGTGCTGTGTTTACTGCATTTCTTAAGGACTTAACAATATTTGCAAAAGATAATCCCGGTGTGCAGTGATTGTGTATTTTTTTGGATGTCCTAATTCGAAGTTTATTTCCCAGTCCGACGCCACATTTGTCTGAAAAAATATGAATTTGATCCTGTTCCTTTTGAGTTACTTCAGTCGGTGATGGCGACAAAACATTTTGGAATGTATGTGTTTCTTTGTAATTTACTGGCACAAACGGTAATATTACATTTTCAATATCACTGCATTCATTTTTCTCCACGTTTATTGGCTGTTCCTCTTCATCTGCCACTGCTTCAATACTTTTTTCAATATTGTTTTCTAAGAATTTCTCAATAGCATGTAATTTTCTTTCAACAAAGTTAAGTGTACCTAAACAGTTATGGCCCGAGGCCAGTCACGCAGGTCGTGGCGTGGCGAGGCGCCTCACTCACGAGGCGTGCTCGGTTGGTTTATATCCAATGTCGAATCCTAAACGCGCTCCTCTTTTCATAAGCGTGTAGTATAGTAACCAGAATATGCAAATAACGGTATTTGAGGGGAAATTAGTTATTATATCCCGCACTTTGCAAGATGTTTGCCGATCTGTGTCAACCACGGATTTCGATGTCGCTGAAGCCCGTTGCAGACGATGTGCAGTAAATTCGCGCGAGTGCTGCACATCGTCTGCAACGGGCATTATGGCATGATTGACGATGGGCAGACGTGACAGCCAGCACCGACTTATGCATGGCGTCACACAGAATTCGAAAAAATGTTGTCCGATGAAGATAGTATATATAGGCGGCGTATAAGTATATACGAGCGAGATATTTATATTTGTACTTTGGAATTATTGTGTATTTTATTTATGTGGATATTTATTACTATATAGATACAAAAATTTTTTTTGATTAGGCATGGGCAGGCCTTTGTAATACAATTATAATAATGTGCAATTATGATAAACGCACCTTTCTATGAAAAAAACGTCTTGCTTAGAAAAATCAAACAATTATATTTATTTTGTAATATGGTTTCATCAAAATCGGACAAGTGGCTTCCAAAAAATTTGACTAGTGTGTAAAGTGTAAAAATGATATGTGGGCGAAGTTAGACTTTTCGACACGTAAAATCGAATCGAATTTCATAGAAATTAAATTTTAGTAATTCAAAATTTGTATGAATTTCGGTACGTATTTTACGTGTCGAATACTCTTACTTCGCCCACTGATTCCGGACTTTAGTTCAAGGGCGGCCTTAGCCATTGTGGGCTCCGGGCGGGCAGATATTTACGAGGTCACTATTAGTGCCTCTTGTATTTCTACTTGGGTTGTACCGCGAGTGCGCGAGGCCCCTGCAAGAGCGAGACCAGGGGCCTTACGGCGAACGGCTAACTCGGTATCAAACAAACGTTAAATCCGGTCAGTTGGAAAATCACGCGAACGTGAACCTAGATACGGTTTGCGTTCGCGTGATTTTTCAACTGAGCGGATTTAATGTTATTTTGATACAGAGTTAGCCCTCGGTTGCCACTTGCCATGCTCGCCTTCCCCAAAGGCCGCCCCTGCTAGAGTTCTTGGATTTGTTCGCTCAAATGGCTTGTCTCGTTTTCGCGCGTAACAATTTCCACCAACAAAAAGTTGACAACAGTTTAAAGCATCGACAAAATTTTTGAGGTTGTTTTATATTTTTTTAAATATATGGTGATAACTTGAGTGCCAGATAAATGGGAAAAAATGTATTCTCATAGCAAATTTTGTTAGATATTTAAGTGAAATAAGATAAGTAAATAACTAAAAAGACAATTTCAGTTTGTTTCCTATTAGATTATATTGAAAATTTTATCAGTAGCTATTTAGATAAAAATTATGACATTCTAAGCTACGTTGTGATACTGTAATCAAATTGTTTTTTTTAATAATAATATTTTGTGATCTACATTATTGTTTAATAAAATCATTTATTCACTTATAAACTTGTGTTTAATCAAACTTAAACATAACATAATATATTGAATCTGGATGTGATATGCAAACTATATTATCCTTATGGAAAGTTTTTATTTTATAAAATCAAATCACATTAAGTCCCGGTAACGCAATCCAGCAATAATCCACACACATTCAAGACTTTGTTCACCATTGCACTCATTTCACTACTTTAAATAAATTAAATTGGCAATATGGCTCCTACAATCCATTGTATACTTTATTATTTGGTTGCTGCTTCAGTATATTCCTCAGAGCTGGAACAAAGTAAATAATTATTTCTGAGGTTTTGCCTATAATACTAACAAAAAAATATTGTTCGACAACATCCTCTTTTGAAGGAGTGGGAGCAATAAACAGGTCACTAAACAACAATTATACAATACAACAATACACTACAATATTTCTTTACTACACACCGAAAATACAAATGTAACTTAAACTAACATAGAAAACAAATATACGGCAGTATAATGGGCGGCCTTATCGCCTAAAGCTATTTCTTCCAGGCAACCTTTGGATGGACAGGACTAAAGACGTTGAAAAACGGTCGGTGGTGCACTAAAATATAAATAAATATGTATATCAACATACATTATACACTAAATACTCAATGCTGCATAAATACCATAAATATAAAGCTGGCGTGATTACCTCGTTCCAAATAAACTTGTCAAATCACACTGTCTGGAAGGAGATGGGTGAGACCTTTGCTCAGGATTGGGACAGTATAGGTAAAAAAAAACACATACCTTCTTTTTCCTGATCTGTGAAATCTTGCTTAGGGAAGTCTATGTCAAAGGTAATATAAAGATTGCCATGCAGATTGTTGTTTTCAAAGTTGGGCATGCCTTCACCCTTCTTGCGGACACGGGCTCCTGCCCATGTCACTTTATCACGTGAAACGGTCACCTTGTGGCCATCTAAATGATCCAGTTCAAGTGTGAATCCGGTGAGAGCATCCTAGAATAAAACATAATATTTATTGTAAGTAAACAAACTGATTTAAGTTAACACCGGTTAGACGTTCCTCAACTTTTTTTTACCTCGTTCTAGCTTAAAGTTGGAAATGATTCAACCACAAACATTAGGGGTACTGAAGCGATGTACAAGTGACACAACGGTAAACAAAAGAGCAGAACACTGAACAACAAGCTCAATGTCAAAACTGGTGAGTGGGTCGGGAATGGTAGGACCTCCATTCAGATTATAGAGGTTGTGCTGTACTAAAGCGAAAGGAGGACTTTGTACTCATTATTTTAAACAGCTTTTACTATGAGATTGACTCGAAAATTTCTAAAATAAATCAACTTATCTATGTAAAAAATTTGTTCATTCATGAGTATGTCCATGCGTTTGAGGTGTCCAATATTTTAGTATGTACCTACCACAGAAAAAAAAAGATTATTTTTTGTTTAATTTAGAACGGCTGTCCACGCATTTTTGTAAGAAATTTGTTGTAGCCAGTTGCACCCATATAAACGAAAAGTCAGTCATTCGAAATCATTTAGCAACTGTCATGCAGAGTTCAACGGATTGATCTAAATAAGAATGTTCAATCAAGGTTCAATCATAATGCCTGATAACAGATTTTCCTTCTCATTTCTGTTCTATTTACCTCTCTTGTCTGTGGTAGGTACCTACATATAAAACAGTGGGTTGGCTAAAACGTCCCCCCTGTGTACGGCCTGACCCAGCATGCTGACAGCATTACGCCGAATTGCAATGCTTACATGTTATATGTTTACATGAAGTATAAATTTAAGTACTACATGGTTTTACATAACATGTACAAGTGTAATGTTTAGCAAGTACTTCCTTATAAGAGAAACAGTTATATACATACCTTATTAATTTAGGTACTTATACAATGAATGCCGTAAAATATATTATATTGGCACAGTTTGTGATAACAAAATTTAATCATATTGTAGTGTTGAAAAATAGACGCAACATTTTCTCATGTTGCTTAAACTAATTTCAAGTGAGTGTAGATAGGTGGTATAAATAAAAGTTTATTTCTTACAAAAAAGTTTTAAGCTCAAAAATTTTGACAACCCATATTTTCCAAATGGTATAATGGTCACACAAAAAAATTACATACTGTGGAAAATTAAGGGATTAATCCTGTTTACTGAACTTCACATGGAGTCAGTAGTAATTTTTTATGGCTATGTAATACTCTTTATTGCTGTGCAATAAATAGGTTTTTGCTATGTGATTATAGAGCATCCAAAAAAGATCACAATAAAGTCGTCTAACCTGTAATGATATGGTGACATTGGTGTAAAGGTCATCAGCCTTACGAGTGAAATGTGGGTGCCTCTCAGTAGTGAACACCAAGATGAGGTCTCCGGGGTCACCGTCCATGTGAGGTTCACCCTCGCCTCGTAATCTTGACTTGTGCCCATCAGGTGCACCTACTTCTACCTGAAAAAATAAGTAAATAAACAAATAAATCTAATTAATAAACAATTTAATAAACAACAGTCATACTTTACTCCTGGTGACGAGGGCAGAGCTGGGAGGTGGAACTCTTCAATAACTACCAGTAAACCCCTTGAGTTTGAGCTCCTTGGGTTTGTTTTAACAAGTCACATAAGTGTGTTATTTCCATAACTCATCATCATAATCAGCCTTTTAACAGTCCACTGCTGGAGTTTTAGCCTACCCCTGAAAGGGTGATTGGGCCATATCCACCACGCTGGCCCAGTGCGGGTTGGTGGATTCACATACGCCATTGAATTCCTTCTCTGTACGTATGCAGGTTTCCTCGTGATGTTTTCCTTCACCGAAAAGCCAATGGTTTTCCATGACTATCACAATTGAATATGACTTAATGGCTGAACCAATCTTGTTAAAAAGCAAAGAAGTGTGAATCATAAAAGCACGGTAAACTTATACAAAAAAAGTTATAATTGAGGAATTGCTGGTAAAACAGCAGGGTTGCAGTAAAACACAGATATATAAAAATTATGGTGATTTTTAACGACTCAAATCATAACTTGGTTAGTAATGTACACTTGTTTATTTGGATTACTGACCTCTACTTCAAGTAGCCTCTCCTCATTGACAAACTTAACATTTGGGCATTCATCGCACACAGTCTGCTGCATCATCTGGAAGCGACCAGGCCCCAAGTTTCGTGTCACCATCTCCTGGCGACAGTTGCATTTACGAGTGCCTGCCGCTGGTTTTATAACTGGTTTATTACGGGTTATCTGAAAGAAAAAAAAATATTAAACTATTTTGACAAAATATTGCACCTACATTGTTTTCGTAATTATTTGAAAGTTTTTTTTAAACACCCTACGTAAACAGAGAGGTGTTATAAGTTTAATGTGTGTATCTGTCTGTAGCATTGTAGCTCACAAACGACTGAATTGATTTTGATTTAGTTTTTCTTGTTTGAAAGGTGACTCGATTGAGTGTTCTTAGCTATGATTCAAGGAAATTTGTTCAGCTGTTTAAAGATAACCAGTTTTTTTTAGAGTCAGTTTTGTCGGGACTTATTTAAAATTTAAATTTTACTTGTTTAGTTACCTCTATGAAATTTCCATTGTACAACTCTTCAAGAGTGACGGTGAGTTCCATCATTACATCCGCCCCTCGCGGAGTCTCGTGTTGCTGCGATTCTCCTCCAAAATGAAAACCGAAGTCTCCAAAGAAGCTTGCGAAGGGGTCATTATTATTCATCATACCATCTTTCTTCAGACAATCCTCACCGCACCGGTCATACAGCTCTCGTTTTTCTGGGTCTGACAGGGCCTCGTATGCTGCACCCAGGTCTTGAAACTTTTGCGAGGCGTCGGGGTCATCTTGATTCTTATCTGGATGCAATGCTTTTGCTAATTTTCTGTAAGCTTTCTTGATTTCATTTGTATTAGCTGATCGAGTAACACCGAGTATTTGATAGAAGTCACGGCCGGCTAACGTAAGGACTAGAGCTGAAGATAAATAAATTAAGAACACATATGCAGCATTCGTAATCATTGTTAAACATTAAAACCTAGAAACTAATTTAGAACCTAGAATTTTATTACAAAATCTGGGTACACCCTCAGTAAATCCAACACATTTCGTTTTTTGACAACATGCTATTGGTTTTTGACAAATTGACACAGAAGACAATTCGTCTACTCTTGGTTGGCTAGAATTTGAGCACAAAATAATAACGAATTCAATAGAAACCATATTCCATTGACATAGATACTATTTTTTATCGAAAGTCTGATCACTTCTAACAGCCAATCATTAGCAGCCTCGTAGGCACGTGTGTTGCCCTAATGATAAATTTTACTTTATTTTGTTAAACTACGGTTTTTTATTCGTTGATCTGTGGTAATGATTCAATCTTTTTCATATTTATAAAGTCATGATTTCTGACAGAGACAATCAGAGTACGTGACAGATGACAAATAGATCACAGCGTGACACAACAAAAAGCTTTTAGTTGCACGGATTTTGTAATTTTTAGTGTGCTTGTGCGGCGTTTTTTACTGTTTGAGTTTAATTAAAAGTAAAGTCCAAAACTTAACTAAAATGGCATCGGTTTTGCTACCCGAGGTACCAGCCCCTGGATTTTCTTTCGAAAATTGCCAACGGTAGGTACATCAAAGACGCCGCCTATTAGGTTTTGTAGATTTCACGGTTTTCAGTTACTCATACTCTTATTTTTACAGCAATGCGTTCCTCGCACAGAAAGGGTTTCCAGCTCCGAAGGCTACTAAGACTGGAACTACTATAGTGGGCATTATTTACGCCGATGGTGTTATCCTCGGCGCCGATACACGAGCTACCGAAAACACTGTGGTCTCGGACAAGAATTGCCAGAAAATTCACTACCTAGCATCTAACATGTACTGCTGTGGCGCGGGTACTGCAGCAGACACGGAAATGACAACGCAGACAGTGTCGTCTCAACTAGAGCTGCAGCGCTTGCATACTGGACGCACCGTGCCTGTCGAGACTGCCTCCACGCTCTTGAAGCGAATGCTGTTCCGATACCAGGGCGTCATCGGCGCTGCTCTCGTCCTGGGAGGAGTGGACAGAACTGGCCCCCATATCTACTGTATTTACCCACATGGATCTGTCGATAAATTGCCTTATGCTACTATGGGTATGCTCTGTTTTTTTTCTGTCACAGTGGACTAACTTTTGTAGTTTTTATCAATAACTTAGATAGTTTTGCAACTACACAGGTTCTGGATCACTCGCTGCAATGGGAGTGTTTGAAGCTGGCTGGAAACCAAACATGAGTGAGGAAGCAGGCAAAAAACTTGTTCGTGATGCTATCGCAGCAGGTATCTTCAATGACCTGGGATCTGGGTCCAATGTGGACCTTTGTGTCATTAGAAACTCTGGCCCAGCTCAGTACTTGAGAACTTATGAAGAAGCGAATGTTAAGGTATGCACAGTTATAACATTCTAGTAAATTTTCTGTAAACTATAACAAACCGATGGACAGTGTAAATTTAAATGACCGAAAAGTTAAAAAAAACAAGTATTCAGTAAATTACATCACAATTAGAAATTAACCTAATTCCTAATTGTGATTAGTTTTAAACTTGGTTTCTTGGTTATAGACTAAATTTCATCTAAATCTAATAAGTATAGAAAAAGACAAAAAAAACTGTTTGTATTAAAATGGCCTGAACCCCGTCACATTCCTGTCCGCGGCCTTGACACACTTCTTTTAAATTTTTTGTTGTTTGGAGTAATGTACCAACATTATTCAATAAGGTTGTTATTTTTAATAAATCAAACACCTGTCTGATAGCCTATTGTAAATAACTTTGTTTTTTCAGGGTAAAAAACAAGGGATGTACAGATACCCTGCTGGCACGACAGCAGTGTTGAAGCAGCGAGTGATTCCCCTCGAAGTGGAGGCAGTTGCCGTTCACTCTGTGCAGCCGATGGACGTCGAGCCATCACACAGTCGCCGCTAGAGGTTAACCGGCATAGAGGTAGTAGTATCTGGGAGTGTGTGGGTCAGTCATGATACTTGGCATTAATACCTATGCTATGCAGGTAAACTATTCGTGAATAGATGTTAGAGGATGATTGCTAAGGTCTTATTGATCATACCATGCTTATAGCTATACTTATCCCATACTGTAGTCTTTAACAACTGATATTTTTTGTCTTGAATTTACCTATAAAAACTTTTTTGCCCAATTAAAAATGTTCATGATGAATGATGTAGATTGAAGGTTCTTGAGTGGAAACCATGAACTGTGACACACATGACATTGATCAGACTTAGAAAATTTGCTCTTAATGCTATACATGGCCTTAGCAATCATCCACTCAGCTTTTCACCTGCAGTTATAGCACCCTAACACTCCAGAAGTGCGACTACTTGCTGGTTTCACTATATTGTGTATTACACTAATTGTTTATGTGTATTTTAAAATAAATAATATTCTCATGAAAGTAATGATTTCATTATTTCCCCATGGCTCTTACGTTAACTGGTCCTGTGGGATCAGTTCCAGCTGATATAATGGATATTTTGAATTGGTCTACTGGTCCCGCCATTAGGCCCGTTACAGTGCAGCCCAGGTGGATACACTTATCTCACTGAGTTTATTTTATTCTCATCTCTGTTTCAATCGCCCATGAGTTTTTTTTTGTATGTAAAGAAACGTGTTGGCATAAAGGAACTACTTACCATGTTAGATAGTAGTTAGACAAAGAAAGTACCGAACAAAATAGCTTTCATTTTCTGATCGTACTTGAAAAATACTAGTATCTTGGATCCGTTGGGAATGTTTTTTATTTCTTATTTCTTCTATGCAAATAATGTATGAAAACATAATTTTCTGAGAACAATAGCTTAAGTATAATCTTGTGGGTGGATGTCCTACGCTGCGCTTACCGGTCCGTGGTCTCCATTCCAGAACCTTTCGGCCCCATCGGCCATCTGTTCTGTGTGCTATGCGCCCTGCCCACTGCCATTTCAACTTTCTAATCCGGTGGGCTATGTCGGTGACTTTCGTTCGTCTACAAATCTCATTTCGGATTAGATCTCTTACAGAAACCCTGAGCATAGCCCTCTTAATAATAACTAATTAAAAATAATAGATTTAGAAATATTTTTATTTAGTAAAATTATCAAAAAATATGTTTTTTTGGACGGAATAATATTACAATCTAAAATACTGACAAAATACATATTGTGATTCAATAAATATTCTTAAATTATATGTATTACTTAATTATTCGAGTATTAAAATGACAACACAGATCAAAGTAGAAGTCACAAGATTTTTGATATGGCAGCTAAGAAGAATGGAAAAGATACAATGGAGGCAGTGTCACCCCTTCTTATGTAGTATAAAGTCCCAAGTATCCTTCCATCTGAGATTCATGAGGTCACTTTCGGTCAGATCCGTGGTACCGTAGTTGAGCACACTAAACTTTTTGAATGTTAGCACAACGTATGCCAACCATATCGCGACACCGATAACGAAAACGTTAGAGATGGGACGCGTCTTGTCTCTTATTTGGATGACGTAGTAAATGTGGTCGACGACGTACGACAAGAGGAGAATTTTAAAAATGTACGCGGGGAGATAGTGATGTAAAAATAAGGTTCGGTCCATGAAGAAATAAGGGAGGTAGTGGACCCAGTATCCAAGGTAGAGGACGACGGCGGCGTCGTGGAAACTCGCGTGTGCGCGCGGCGTGAGCGGAGCCGCCGCGCGGCGGCCGAGCGTCGCGTACAGCGCCCATAGTGCGGCGAACGCAACTACCGCGCCCGCGCCGCTGTACCACGTCACCAGGTTGCCGATCAAGTGGATCTGCGCCTGCGCATACAGAGAAATGGGAACATCTTTTAATACAATACAATATAACTTATATTACACACTGGAAATACAAACTGACATGAATGCAAAAATGCGTCGTGGCGGGACTCACGTTGGAGGTGGGCGAGAGCCAGTAGGCGATGCAGCGCGCCAGCAGCGGCCACTCGACGGGCTCGGAGGCGAACATGTGTCCCTGCGGCGCGTCGGCCGCGTGCGCCGCCAGCTTGTACTGCAGCTCTCGGAACTTCTCCCAGAAGGAGAGTTGCGTGCCGCCGCGCGGGATCATCTCTGCCATCGCCAGCTCGCGCTCGCGCTGCGCACGCTCCTCCGCTGCATCAGACACGCAACAAACCTCTTTAATTCATGCCTGGGTCACACACATCGCGATAATATTCGGGCGATAAACTTCTACTTCGGCCGCGCGGCCACATAATGCGCGATGTACGAGCGATGTATAAACGCAAAAGACAAAATGGACGCCGCGGTTGCTCTATATTTTATGGCAGCAAATAATAATTTTTTACATTTATGTCATCTAAAGAACCATCAGACTCGTAATTGGCTATAAATTCTATTGTTACTCCAATCCATGTTTCGCTTCAGCTTTATTATGCACTGCAGTTTAACTTACACGTCCGCTACGCACGATGGCTGGCGGCCGACTGAAGTGTGGCCACGCAAGCGAAGTTCATCGAGATAAAACGCTTTGATCTGCGAGAATTTACCGACAGCGGAGCGAAGTCCTCGTAGCTACGTACGAAGCACCGAAGTATACACGAATACTTGGCTACACACATCGCGATAACGCGAATGTTCGGGTTATCGCGATGTGTGCGGCCTAGGCATTACTGCAGTGCGAGTACCGTTCTTTATCGGTCGTCAAATTCGTTAAAATGCCATAGAATCGATCATAGTAAGTTATGATCAAATGGCATTTTATCGAATTTAACAATCTCAACTGTCAAATTTGATGATCGACAAAGAACGGTACTTGCACTGCTGATATTCAATTCATCATCATCAGCCAGAAGACGTCCACTGCTGAACATATAGAGGTTTCTACGGAATTTTGGAAACGATACGAAAGGACATGTTTCACCTCATTATATCACTTGCCTACACTCGAGCACAGTACCGGCGTTAGGGTAGGGCTTGGTTGGGCGACCATGGCGCGATAAACAGGGGCGCCTATAAAGGGGCACCGCAGGTATATAAAAATGTATAGATCTCGCCCAGGGCGCTGGTAGTGCTAAAGCCGGCACTGATAACTTATTATGGATGATTCGGATCGTGATCGTGATCGCGTGCCATCTCACTTACGCACGTGGTGCGAGTAAGTAGATGCGAACGGGACGGCATGCAATCTCGATTACGATCAAACTTCTATAAAAGGCCGCTGCTCGACCACGTTCTCAAACTTTTCATCATCGGCTTTCTCTAAAAGAGAGGATTAATGCACCATGCTGGCCCAGTGCATGGATGTCATGTCTGAACTTTTGGGGTTCTTGGACCTACCAGTTTCCTCACAAGTGTTTTCCTTCACCGTTGTTGAGCATTGACGAAACTGCACATCATTTATTTGAGTACCAAATAAGTCATTGGCGCAAGGCCGAGGATCGAACCGAGTGTCGTCAGATTGTATAACGCACATTCTCCCGCAAGCCACCACGCTTTTTGCCACGTTTCTATCTTTACAAATTTACGAACTTTCACATCAAAATATTAAGCGAAAATTAAAAAAAAAATTGCCACCTGTCACTCACGCAACGGTGGAGGCCTTCAAAGTAAAATTTTAATCAAGCATGTTTTTAATCTACGAGAAAAATATTTTATTGCGAGATCTATTTATTTATAAGTCAATTTAGAGCGAGTCTTCTGTTCTGTACTTTGATAGCCCGTTGGTCCAGTTGGTAGTGAACCTACCTTCTGAGCTTGGGGGCGTGGGTTCGATTCCCACCTAGGATAAACATTTATGTGATGAACATTTGTGTTTGTTCTATATCTGGTTGTTAATATCTATTTAAGTATGTATTTAAAACTATATATATATGTATATCAGTCTCTGGCAGCCATATCACAAGCTTTGCTTGGTTTGGGGTCAGTTGATCGTGTGTGCAAACATGTCCCGAATATTTATTTATTTAAACTTATATTTATGATATTGTGAGTATACCTTTAGTATATCTATGCTCCTCGACGTTCCAAACAGTGTCCTGGTGGTCGGTGTGCTTGTCTGCCACTATCTCGTGCTGGTGGAAGCCCCAGGCGGGCAGCTGGCGGCCCGAGTAGCGCAGCGCCGCGCCGCTGGGCACGTGGAGCAGCCGCACCAGCGACCTGATGCCGTCCCAGGTGGCGTCCTCTGCGGCGCGGTTCACGATCTCCACGCGCCACAGGTTCGATGCTGACATCGACACGTTGTAGTCGATGTAGCACGACACTTCCTACAAACGACACATGTATGTTTATATACTTCATATCCAATGACAATATAACCATGCTTACATCGACACGTTGTAGTCGATGTAGCACGACACTTCCTACAAACGACACATGTATGTTTATATTCCTCATATTCAATGACAGTATAACCATGCTGACATCGACACGTTGTAGTCGATGTAGCACGGCACTTCCTACAAACGACACATGTATGTTTATATTCCTCATATTCAATGACAGTATAACCATGCTGACATCGACACGTTGTAGTCGATGTAGCACGACACTTCCTACAAACGACACATGTATGTTTATATTCCTCATATTCAATGACAGTATAACCATGCTGACATCGTCACGTTGTAGTCGATGTAGCACGACACTTCCTACAAACGACACATGTATGTTTATATTCCTCATATTCAATGACAGTATAACCATGCTGACATCGACACGTTGTAGTCGATGTAGCACGACACTTCCTACAAACGACACATGTATGTTTATATTCCTCATATTCAATGACAGTATAACCATGCTGACATCGACACGTTGTAGTCGATGTAGCACGACACTTCCTACAAACGACACATGTATGTTTATATTCCTCATATTCAATGACAGTATAACCATGCTGACATCGACACGTTGTAGTCGATGTAGCACGACACTTCCTACAAACGACACATGTATGTTTATATTCCTCATATTCAATGACAGTATAACCATGCTGACATCGACACGTTGTAGTCGATGTAGCACGACACTTCCTACAAACGACACATGTATGTTTATATTCCTCATATTCAATGACAGTATAACCATGCTGACATCGTCACGTTGTAGTCGATGTAGCACGACACTTCCTACAAACGACACATGTATGTTTATATTCCTCATATTCAATGACAGTATAACCATGCTGACATCGACACGTTGTAGTCGATGTAGCACGACACTTCCTACAAACGACACATGTATGTTTATATTCCTCATATTCAATGACAGTATAACCATGCTGACATCGACACGTTGTAGTCGATGTAGCACGACACTTCCTACAAACGACACATGTATGTTTATATTCCTCATATTCAATGACAGTATAACCATGCTGACATCGACACGTTGTAGTCGATGTAGCACGACACTTCCTACAAACGACACATGTATGTTTATATTCCTCATATTCAATGACAGTATAACCATGCTGACATCGACACGTTGTAGTCGATGTAGCACGACACTTCCTACAAACGACACATGTATGTTTATTGTTTATATATTATATTCCTCATATCCAACGACAATGGCATCGATTCTGATGCACTGTAAGCTAACCAAATTTGACAACTCTAAACTTGTTGCCATCCTTCTCTCACGTATTAAAATGAAAAGATAGGCAGATCATTTTAGTCCTGTCAGATTGGTTTAGTTTAGTGAGTGGTATGACAGAATAGGCCTCATTATATTATAAAACCCCGTATGCCCTGGATAGTCCGTTGGTCCAGTTGGTAGTAAACCTACCTTCTGAGCCCGAGGGTGTGGGTTCGATTCCCACCTAGGACAAACATTTATGTGATGAACATTTGTGTTTGTTATATATCTAGGTATTACTATCTATTTAAGTATGTATTTAAAATTATATATGTATGTATATCAGTCTCTGGCAGCCATATCTGCTTTGCTTAGTTTGGGGTCAGATGACCGTGTGTGCAAAAATGTCCCGAATATTAATTTTTTTATTTTATTTTTTTATAACCACTTGTCTGCTCATCCTTTACCCCGCATGAGGCAAAGGTTCTAACATGTCAACATAAACTATTTCGAGCGGGGCCAATCCTAGGCGCGAATTGAATGAATGACTTTTGATTCTCCAATCACAAGCGTCGAGTCTCCAATCACAAGCTGCTCCCGCGTCTGACGTGGTATCATTATGCAAAAGGGAATTTTGACTACATGCGCGATCAAGTGGTTATAATTATTATCTTTGCTCATATCAGATAATCAAGGAAGATAATTATGCATTAGTACAATTATCGTTCACGTTCAACATTTTTTCATATTTTTTTACTATGCCGCTAAACCGCTGTAAGTACGGCTGGCTTATAAATCTGATAAATTTTTCACGCACACTATGAAATTTGTAGCGACACCAATGAACATAAAAAAGGGCGGCGAGTTCGTCTGCAGGGGGAGATAAGAAAGTGTGATGTGGCAAATCCTGCCAGACATGCTCATATCCATTTCAGAAGCATGCTACTAATTAAGAACATGCTTATGCTCATTACTAGTAAGCTCAAAAATCAACTGAAGTATAGTGATGCCGTGCAGCAGCTGCACCACGTCTCCGTGCCGCACCACGTCGGGCGGATGAGTACCTGTGATTGAGGCGACACGGGCGCGGCTACGTCGTGCGAGTTGAGAACGCGGCTGGTGATGCCGTGCAGCAGCTGCACCACGTCTCCGTGCCGCACCACGTCCGGCGGACGAGTACCTGTGATTGAGGCGACACGGGCGCGGCTACGTCGTGCGAGTTGAGAACGCGGCTGGTGATGCCGTGCAGCAGCTGCACCACGTCTCCGTGCCGCACCACGTCCGGCGGACGAGTACCTGTGATTGAGGCGACACGGGCGCGGCTACGTCGTGCGAGTTGAGCGCGCGGCTGGTGATGCCGTGCAGCAGCTGTACCACGTCTCCGTGCCGCACCACGTCCGGCGGGTGTGACGCCGCCAGCGCCGCGCGCTCCGGCCGCTTCACTATCCACCAGTTGTTCACGTCCTGACGATAACACATACGTACTCCTCAATAAAAATAAGGTGGTTATGTCGTCTACGAATCTCATAGCCGACTCCTGAACCTATATTCATCTGAGACAGCATTAATTATGAGGACAAACATTGCGGGTTAAGGAACTAACTTAAATAAATTAAGAAGATATAAAGTAAATAACTTTTTTAACATAGTACCATAAAGTCGAGCACATTATGCCGGGGCGCAGTGGGGCGGATTTCCATAAAAAATGTATGAAAGCGATTTTTGCAATGCGCCCCGGCCCGCTGCGGCCCGTCCTAGTGTGCTCGATCCTTTACAGTGAAGATTAAGAAGATGAGAACATATCCCGGATAACAGTCATGTGATGAAAATAATGATGAAAGTTGTATGTTTATAACTATGTAGTATGCATAATAAGTCATAGGTAAATATGTATAAATCCTACTAATATTATAAACGCGAAAATTTGTATGCATGAATGTTTTTTCTTTCACGCTGCAACGGAACAACGGATCGACCTGATTTTTGCATGGGTAGTTCAGGAGCCAGAGAGTGACAGGCTACTTTTCATCATCATCATCATTACCATTTTTAATCACTACGCGGGTGAAACCGCGGGGCGCAGCTAGTATGTAAATATATTTCTGTGTTGGTTAGCAGCTGTTTGTTTTCCATCACTACATAGTATAAAACAAAGTCGCTGTCGCTGTCAGTCCGTCCCTATGTATGCTTAAATCTTTAAAACTACGCAACGGATTTTGAAGCGGTTTTTTTAATAGATAGAGTGATTCAAGAGGAAGGTTTATATGTAGAACTAGCGACTCGCCCCGGCTTCGCACGTAAATTACACCCGTGCGAAGCCGGGCGGGCGGGTCGCTAGTGTAAAATAAAATAAAATAACCTTGAAGCTGTAGCAGGAGACCTGCTGCTGGTGGCTGGAGCCGCGGCCGTCGCCGTACCGCACCGGGTACACGTGCGCGTGGGAGTGCAGCCAGCACGCGCGCCCGTGCGTGTGTCTGCAAATATATTTTTTTTCCTTCCGTCTTGAGTTTATTTTGGCATCTCACGTTTTGTGCATCGCGAAAATATTTCATTTCGCATATTTTGTGCGAAATCATACGAGCGATTCAAAAATCGAGCGCTTATTGCGCGCGATGGTGATGGTGATCGCACGCCATCTCGCTTGCACGCATAGTACGAGCAGATGTCTTATTATGGATGATTCGGATCGTGATCGCGATCGCGTGCCATCTCACTTAAGCACGTGGTGCGAGTAAATAGATGCGAACGGGACGGCATTCGATCACGATCAAACTTCTATAATAAGGCCGCAGGTTGGCATGCTGACTCCATCGCCACCCAATATTCATGCAACAAGCTCTCTGTAACTGCGTAGTTCAGCTGTAAGGCGAAGGCTGCACATAAATTATTTATTATGATTTAAATATCGTTGAGGATCGCGGTCGTACCCTAGACGTTCAGTATTTATCAGGTCACGGGTTATACAAGACCCATATGCTGTTAGCTTCGACGAAAGAAGTGAATGGACGGACCCTAACCATTGAACTTGCTCAGTAAAAACGAACCGTCGGACATATACTTCAACAACTAATTATAAAAATGTACAGTATATTAGGCCCAGCCTAGTGCGAGAATCGCTGTTATTATATTTTATATTACATACTAAACTCTCTCATAAGCATAAGCCTTACTATATTGTTCATTTGATGTACCTATCTTATTTAAGTCTATGTTTATGTTAATAAATATATTTTTCTTTTTTCATTTTCATTTTTCATTAGTAACAAAAAAAAAATACCGGTTTTATTTGTGCATTTACACTTCGGGAAAACATACGAATGCATAATTTTGTCGGAAGTTTCGTTATCACGTACCGCGATATGATGCCGTATGAGCGACGGCGCTCATTTCGTGATCTTCAAAAAAGCCTAGATAATATTTTTATAGTAATGTTTATGTTGTTTTGCGGTATTTTAATAAAGAGTTATTGTATTGTAATGCGCTTCTACTGGGCCCTTCCATTCATTTTATTTTCTTCGAAGGTTAGTACCTGAGAGTAATTTGCGAGCCGTGCGCGACGTGCAGCGGCTGCCCGCGCGTGATGCTCGCCAGCCCGCCCTCGAGCGAGGCTTGGAAGGCGCTCGTCATCACGCTGTCGTGCGGACCCGCCTTCGGCAGCATGGCCAGGTGAGCGTAGAACACGGTCACGTACACCGCGGCCGGGACCACCACCACCACGAACACTCGCCACAGCGCCGATACCACTACACGCCAGATGGGACCGGGGCTACCGAAGCGACGCCACATTTGCCTTCCCACTAGATATACGCTCAGATAGTATGAATACAGGCCTGAGTATTTCACCCTGAAATGTACAATATGTACTTAGGTATAAGTGAAAAAAATACTGGTGAAAAGATTATAATTAGAGGGCCAGACTGTGACTGTGACAAATAGTCATGGTCTTACTACAAATCGTAGATGGAGAGTCTTCTTCTTCTTATAATTATATAAAAGGCGATGTGTGAATGTATGTTCCCTATATACTCCAAAACGGCTAGATCGATTTTGACCGGTATGTCTGCGTATAACTCAAAAAAAAAAAAAAAAAAAAATTCTTTATTAACTGATTTTTATAGTACACAGGTGATTGGTCTCTCCTGTTAAGGCGCCGTGACTAGCTGACTTTTATGTTTTTGAGGGGGTGAAGCAGAGGAAGTGGCGGCCGACTAGTCCCACCTACAGCGGGGCGCACCGCGTGAATCTCGCCAAAACGCGACGTCCTTCACCTATAGACAGCTATAGACATGTAATTTCGTCGGTCCACAGCATAGCTCCGTTGGCGCAGTGGTCTGGCCCGCGCTCGTAAACCACGAATGCCCGGTTCAAATCTGTAGTATGTAGATATTTTTGGACTCAATTTTTTATCATAACACTAAATCAAAGGATACGGCTGTTTCTGCCACATATTTAGAGACTCGTAGGAGTGCTCTTTTTATGTTTTGATGGGCAGCAAAACATAAAAAAAGCACTCCCATTGATCTAAAATCATGAAATTTAGCAAGAAACAATCTCTTATCACAAGTAAAGGGAAAAATGAAAAAGCCAGAAATGGTTAGTTCCATTAAAAAAAAAAAACAGCCAAGTGCGAGACGGGCTCGCGCACTGAGGGTTCCGTACCACAACGTAACTTGTTAGGTACTAAAGTAAAAAAAAAGTGCATAAAGCTCAGGCGGTCACCCATCCAAGTACCAGCCGCACCCGACGTTGATTCACTTCGGTGATCGTACGAGAGCTGGTGGTGAACAGAAGTTGACACCGACTCGAACTTGGCCATTATTTATTATTTGTATTTGTAGTTGTTGTTTTTTTAGTGTGTACTATTATCATGGAAAATGCCATGTGAAAGATACAGCCGTTAGTAGGTGTGTGTACGTTCCCGATGAAAAAAAAACGTTTTAGCGCAAAACAAACTTAACTTTGTTATTTAAAAACTGTTGTCTCCATACATCGACCTAGGTTGCGATCAGTTTATCAAATGCAAAAATGTTTACAATCTCGAATATTAGGGTTCCGTACCCAAAGGATAAAACGGGACCCTATTACTAAGCGTACGATGTATGCCTGTCTGTCCGTCCCAAGTTATTTAGAACTTTTTTAGTTTTATTGTAGACTAGCTGCGCCCCGCGGTTTTACCTGCGTAGTGATGAAAATTGGTGATCATGATGATGAAAACAGTATTTTTTTTTCTCTTTCAACATAAGCTATCTGACAGGGAAAATCCCGTCAAAATCGGTTCAGCCATTTTGGAGTCTATATGGAACATCATCATCATCAGCCTTCATAGGAAACATACATACATATACATACATACACACATCGCCTTTTACATGTGTAGAGAAGATAGATAATTATTATGTTCAAAGAAGACTGTAACACCTTGTTAGGGTTCCGTAGAACTACAAGGAACCCATATAAGTTCGTTCTGTCCACCCGTCTGTCTGTCTGTCCATCCCAAGTTGTTTAGAACTTTCTAACTTTTATAGTAGACTAGCTGCGCCCCACGGTTTCACCCGCGTAGTGATGCAAAATAGTGATGATGATGATGATGAAAAGTTACATTTTTTTCTTTCCTTATAACATCAGCTATCTGAGAGTGAAAATTCCGTCAAAATTTGTTCAGCCATTTTGAAGTCTATACGGAATATTATCATCATCATCATCAGCCTTCGTAGGGAACATACATACATACATCGCTTTTTACGTATATAGAAGAAAGATATACTCAAAGAAGACTGTAACACCTTTTTAGGGTTCCGTAGAACTACAAAGAACCCATAATTATAAGTTCGTTCTGTCCACCCGTCTGTCTGTCTGTCCAGCCCTAGTTATTTAGAACTTTCTAACTTTTATAGTAGACTAGCTGCGCCCCACGGTTTCACCCACGTAGTGATGAAAAATCATGATGATGATGAAAAGTTTCATTTTTCTCTCCTTATAACATCAGCTATCTGCCAGTGAAAATCCCGTCAAAATCGGTTTGGCCAATTTTGAGTTTATACGGAATATCATCATCATCATCATCAGCCTTCATAGGGAACATACATACATACATACATCGCTTTTACGTATATAGAAGAAAGATATACTCAAAGAAGACTGTAACACCTTTTAAGGGTTCCGTAGAACTACAAGGAACCCATATAAGTTCGTTCTGTCCACCCGTCTGTCTGTCTGTCCAGCCCAAGTTGTTTAGAATTTTCTAACCTTTATAGTAGACTAGCTGCGCCCCGCGGTTTCACCGTGTACTGATTAAAAATGGTGATGATGATGACGATGATGAAAAGTTCAATTTTTTTTCTCTCCTTATAACATCAGCTATCTGACAGTGAAAATCCCGTCAAAATCAATTCAGCCATTTTAGTCTATACGAAATATCATCATCATCAGCCTTCATAGGGGACACATACATACATACATACATCGCTTTTACGTATATAGAAGAAAGATATACTCAAAGAAGACTGTAACACCTTTTTAGGGTTCCGTAGAACTACAAGGAACCCATATAAGTTCGTTCTGCCCATCCGTCTGTCTGTCTATCCATCCCAAGTTGTTAAGAACTTTCTAACCTTTATAGTAGACTAGCTGCGCCTAACGGTTTCACCGTGTAGCGATGAAAAATGGTAATGATGATGATGATGAAAAAAGTAATTTTTTTTTTCTCTCCTTATAACATCAGCTATCTGAAAGTGAAAATCCCGTCAAAATCGATTCGGCCATTTTGGAGTCTATACGAAATATCATCATCATCAGCCTTCAAAGGGAACACACATACATACATACATCGCTTTTTATATGTATATAGATGAAAGATATACTCAAAGAAGACTGTAACACCTTTTTAGGGTTCCGTAGAATTACAAGGAACCTATATAAGTTCGTTCGTCCATCCGTCTGTTTGTCTGTCTGTCTGTCTATCCGTCCAAAATTGTTTCGAACTTTCTAACTTAGCTAGCTGTGCCCTGCGGTTTCACCTATGTAGTGATGAAAAAAAGTGATGATGATGATGATGATGATGAAATGCTGATTATTTTTTCTCTCCTTATAACATCAGCTATCTGAGAGTGAAAATCCCGTCAAAATCAGTTCAGCTATTTTGGATTTTATATGGAATATCATCATCATCAGCCTTTATAGGAAACATACATACATATACATGCATACACACATCGCCTTATATATGTGTATAGAAGAAATATATATTATTCAAAGAAGACTGTAACACCTTTTTAGGGTTCCGTAGAATTACAAGGAACCCATATACGTTCGTTCTGCCCATCCGTCTGTCTGTCTGTCTATCCGTCCTAAGTTGTTTCGAACTTTCTAACTAAGCTATCTGTGCCCTGCGGTTTCACTCATGAAGTGATGAAAAAAAGGTGATGATGATGATGATGATGAAACGTAGAATTTTTTTCTCTCCTTATAACATCAGCTATCTGAGAGTGAAAATCCCGTCAAAAATCAGTTCAGCCATTTTGGACTCTATACGGAATATCATCATCATCATCATCAGCCTTCATAGGAATCATACATACATATACATATATACACATCGCCTTTTATATGTGTAGATAATTATTATGTTCAAAGAAGACTGTAACACTTTTTTTAGGGTTCCGTAGAATTACAAAGAACCCATATACTTATGTTCATTCTGTCCATCTGTCTGTCTGTCTGTCCATTCCAAGTTGTTTAGAAATGTTAACCTTTATAGTAGACTAGCTGCGCCCCGCGGTTTCACCCGCGTAGTGATGAAAATTTATGATGATGATGAAGATGATGATGAAAAGCAGCATTATTTCCTCTCGTTATAACATCAGCTATCTGAGAGTGAAAATCCCGTCAAGATCAGTTCAGCCATTTTGGAGTCTTTACGGAATATCATCATCATCATCAGCCTTCATAGGGAACATACATACATACATACATCGCTTTTAATATGTATAGAAGAAAGATATACTCAAAGAAGACTGTAACACCTTTTTAGGGTTCCGTAGAATTACAAGGAACCCATATACGTTCGTTCTGCCCATCCGTCTGTTTGTCTGTCTGTCTATCCATACAAAATTGTTTCGAACTTTCTAACTTAGCTAGCTGCGCTCTGCGGTTTTACCCACGTAGTAATGAAAAAAAAAGTGATGATGATGATGATGAAAAGTAGTTTTTTTTTTCTCTCCTTATAACATCAGCTATCTGAGAGTGAAAATCCCGTCAAAATCAGTTCAGCCATTTTGGAGTCTATATGGAATATCATCATCATCATCAGCCTTCATAGGAAACATACATACATATACATACATACACACATCGCCTATTATATGTGTAGAGAAGATAGATAATTATTATGTTCAAAGAAGACTGTAACACTTTTTTAGGGTTCCGTAGAACTACAAAGAACCCATATACTTGTGTTCGTTCTGTCCATCCATCCGTCTGTCTGTCTGTCTGTCCATTCTAAGTTGTTTAGAACTTTCTAACTTTTATAGTAGACTAGCTGCGCCCCGCGGTTTCACCCGCGTAGTGATGCAAAATAGTGATGATGATGATTAAAAGTAGCATTTTTACTCTCCTTATTACATTTGTTATCTGACAGTGAAAATCCCGTCAAAATCGGTTTGGCCATTTTTGAGTCTATACAGAATATCATCATCATCATCAGCCTTCATAAGGAAGATACATACATACATACACACATTGCTTTTATATGTATATAAAAATGTAGATATATTCAAATCAGACTGTAACACCTTTTTAGGGTTCCGTTGAACTACAAGGAACCCATATAAGTTTGTTCGTCCATCCGTCTGTTTGTCTGTCTGTCTATTCGTCCAAAATTGTTTCGAACTTTCTAACTTAGCTAGCTGCGCCCTGCGGTTTCACCCATGTAGTGATGAAAAAAAAGTGATGATGATGATGAAAAATTGATTTTTTTTTCTCTCCTTATAACATCAGCTATCTGAGAGTGAAAACCCCGTCAAAATCAGTTCAGCCATTTTAGATTCTATGCGGAATATCATCATCATCATCAGGCTTCATAGGAAACATACAAACATATACATACATACACACATCGCCTTATATATGTGTATAGAAGAAATATATATTCAAAGAATACTGTAATACCTTTTTAGGGTTCCGTAGAACTACAAGGAACCCATATAAGTTTGTTCTGTCCATCCGTCTGTCTGTCTGTCCATCCCAAGTTGTTTAGAACTTTCTCACTTTTATGGTAGACTAGCTGCGCCCCGCGGTTTCACCCGCGTAGTGATGCAAAATAGTAATGATGATGATGATGATGATTAAAAATAGCATTTTTGCTCTCCTTATTACATGTGTTATCTGACAGTGAAAATCCCGTCAAAATCGGTTTGGCCATTTTTGAGTCCATACGGAATATCATCATCATCATCAGCCTTCATAGGGAACATACATACATACATACATACATACATCGCTTTTTATATGTATATAGAAGAAAGATATACTCAAAGAAGACTGTAACACCTTTTTAGGGTCCCGTTGAACTACAAGGAACCCATATAAGTTCGTTCGTCCATCCGTCTGTCTCTGTCCATCCCAAGTTGTTTAGCACTTCCTAACCATTATAGTAGACTAACTGCGCGCCACGCATTCACCTGCGTAGTAATGAAAAAAATTGTGATGATGATGATGAAAAGTTGCAAATTTTTTTCTCGTCATAACATCAGCTATCTGATAGTGAAAATACCATCAAAATCGGTCCTGTAGTTTTCGAGTCTATAAAGAACGTTACAGACACACACATACGCACACGACGAATTATTTCAAAAACATTAGAAAAATAACAAAAAGAAAATGGAAAATGTGAGAATTGAACCCGAAGCCTACTCACAGTCGCAGGAACTTATCCATTTCGTCAACCACTCGTCCAATTGAAATATGATGCTAGTGGTGAAATTATGCTTCTAATATATAAAATAATATAAATGTACAAACAAATCGTCACAAAATGTAAGGTAGCATCAGGTAGCCCGTCTGCTTGTTTGCCACCTGTGGCACATAAAAAAAAAGTAGACTAACTGTGCTCTGCAGGTTCACCTGCGAAGTAATGAAAAGATGATGATGATGATGATGAAAAGTTGCCAATTTTTTTCTCCTCATAACATCAGCCATCTGACAGTGGAAGTCCCATCAAAATCGCTCCTACCGTTTTCGTGTAAAGAACATTACACACAAGCATACAAACACAAACACAAACACACACACACACACACACACACACACACGCATGCACGCACGCACATGACGAATTATTTTAAAAACATAAAAAAAAAATACAAAAAGAAAATTGGTAAATATGAGATTTGAACCCTGAACCTTACTCACAGTCGCAGAGAACTTATCCAATACGTCGAACCGTTCGGCCAACTGGACTATGACAATTGTGGTGAAATTATGCTTCATAAAATAATATATACAAACAAATCGTTACAAAATTTAATTTTCATTCGCCTGCCTTTTTAGTACTTATAATCCAAGAAAACATTGCGGATAAGGTAGGTACTTACTTTACAACTTCCGTCAAGGTGTTTTTGTGTCATAAAGTTGAGATTATATTTTGGAGAGATTAGCGGAACAAAGCGACACACGTCCGTCTAGCAGCGCGCCTCAGCGGTCTCTGTCACATCGCGTAAAAATAAAAGAGAAGTGAAAAGACGCCGCGGCGGCACGACGTTTCGTTCGACGCGTTCGAGCTAAGTTCTGATTAAATTAAATAATAGTTAAAAAAATCGAATTTTTATCGATAAACAAAAACGATGATGCTATTTGTCACAATATTTACCATCATTCTTGTAAATTTTGTCAAGATTTGTTTATAAATTATCGAGATAAAATTGTATGCGTTTAGGCAAATTTCAAGCTTAGAGGTTATTTCATGATTTTTTTCTATCGAGAAAATTTATCGGAATCGTGTTTTGGATCCAATGGTCCTCTCAGAAATATGATCAAGATTAACACATTGTAACGTTCCATGATCGTTACCTACTCCCAAATTCATAGCAAATGGCACATACGCTAGAAGCCAAACTTAACGAATAAAAAAGGTCACTTCTATGACATAAACATTGTTGACAGAATGAAGGTGATTGACGTAATGTCAGTCAGTTTCATTTTCTTAACCACAAAAACATTGTTCTAAGACAAAGGAAATTGTGTAAAAAACTACATTTTAAAAAGATTCGGGTATATAGATATCGTATTCTTTCTAGAAGGAATAGCCTATATATAGGACTCGAAATAAAAACTGGGTCATACGCGCAGTTGACCCCAGTGAGAAAGTCGCTCAGAACTTAACCTTATATCTTACAATCAACTTGTTAGCCCGCCTTCAATCGGGTAAGTTATTCCGTGAAATGCCTTTTAAATGTGTTAATTGTGAAATCTGTCTCGACAAATAATGCTAATCGTTATTTGTCAATTGAATTATCATCAGGC
This sequence comes from Agriopis marginaria, assembly GCA_932305915.1. Classification (NCBI taxonomy): domain Eukaryota; kingdom Metazoa; phylum Arthropoda; class Insecta; order Lepidoptera; family Geometridae; genus Agriopis; species Agriopis marginaria. The sequence goes on from OW029915.1 coordinate 14,173,076, forward strand.
CACCTGTGTTCTAAAACGCAGTGCAAGTGCGTTTCATATCCGTACTATCTGCGGATGTGGACGCGCGCCGTACTTACATTCTAATATAATTGTGTTCTAAGCTCTTAAAGCATTCTGTAATCTTGGATCCTTCCGATCAAAAACTGTGTTTTAACGCCGGTACCACGTCATGTGAGGCGGGGCCTACTCCGATCTGCCGTTATCTTCGGGATCTCACACGACGTGGCCGTGCGGCTCTTGAGTACTGATCCTCATGCGTAGTTTCTTCGACGCATTTCAGGCTCCTACCCTCTACGCCAATTCTCCGACCACGTACGAGTCGCCACGCTGTCGTGACGCTACGTCTACTTCCCTTCTACTACGTCGGTCGTACTCCGGCCACGCACAAACTTCTGGAACTACTACGCGCAGACCGCACTCCGGTCACGCCTGAAAAGCTCACGAAGCCGTCTCGTCGCTGCGCTGCCCTGCTGACATCCTACGTGCCACGAGCCGCGTCGAGCCACGCGGCGATCGGCGCCCCAGCTCTTCAAGCTAAGTCTCAAAACAAGGGACCAACACGTTTTTTTATCGCCATCACCTTCCGAGTTCACACGACCCTCAGTCTCCTGTAAATTCATTCTTACTTTATTAAATCTTAACTTATACTATCTTAAACTCTTTCTTTTGAAACTCCTACCCACTGCTAGGTAGAACTTCACCAAGCTTCACTTGGTGAACGTTTCAGTGGCGCCCAGGTATTAAGCAGGAAGGTGGATAAAAAAGTGTTGATCTCTCTGGCGTGGTATATTCACGGCTCTTTCTCTGTAACCTTGTGTCCGTCTGTAGGTTGTATGGTAAAAACCGCCCTGTGCTGGTGCGGGAGCATTTGTTAGAATACCCAGCTGTAGTCTCCATGCATGTCGTAAGAGGCGACTAAGGAAGACAAAGGTTACACCTACAGAAGTAACGCCTTCTGTCCGCGTCTTAAACGCACTATAATATTTTTTTACTCGATTTTTTTTTATTATAGTAGAATTAAAATCTTTCAGTACTTTTATACTCGCACTATCTTAAACTCACTTGTACATTAAACTCAAACTTATTTACCAAAACTTACCACCCAACCTACACTCGGAACATCTAACTTGTATATGTAAAACTTGCTCTCACGGAAACTCACCCGATATCTCTCTAAAAATCCAGATCAAAACTCTCTTTGACGGATATCTCTCTAAAAACTAAAATCTAAACTCTTTTTGGCGTAGGAATATAAAATGGCTTACCCCGTTTATAATTTTTATCGCATACTTAGTTAGCATACTTAAATTTTACTCGTACCTGACAATATCACTCGTTAAAATGACTCGCAGAACCATCTTTCACTATAAAACTTTTAAAAGAAAAATAAATACCTTCAACTTTACTAAAAACTAAAAAATATTTTACCACTATAGCTTCCCTCTGAAGAAAAACTAATTAATCTTGCATCCAAAACTTGATATTAACATCTAAAAATTAAAAAATACCTGACTTGAAAAAAAAACTTAGAAATATTTTTATTTACATATATCGTATAATATCTATTTATGTATGTCTATTAAATATCAGAAATAGGGCGGTTAGTGTACTCTAAAACTGAAAGCCTTCACACTAAGAGCGGTTATTGCAAACTCTTTAAAAAAAAGCCTCTAAATTGCTAGGAGCGGTACTCGTGAACTCCATAAAAAAAGCCCAAAACACGAATATTAATTAAAATAATCTTTTGTATACTAGGTAATTCAAGTCAGTCGTCAATATAGCTATAGCAAACTAAACAAATAAAGTTTACTTATAGTTAACTCTATCGATACCTTAATAACTTCACTAGTCACCTAGACTACAATCGCTATCTACAATCTCTTGGTCCTAAACTAGTATACCACTACTTACTCTCTTTGACGTACTAACTAGCAAAATAGTTCCTTATTTTGTTAGCTTTTCTTTTATTTTGCTGCTTTTAAGTATTGTATCTAACATTCTTAACAGCAAAATGGAGAACCCACCGGTATTCTTGCCGTCTGTATAGGTGCCACTAAAGCATTTATACAGCGATACCGGACTCTTCACAGTACGCCACAAGTCTTATTGGGAACTTCAGACCATAGCATCCTGATTAAATTAATTTTACACTCGAGCCTACTTAATGTTAACATATTAGACTCAACCCTGGACGGGGAAGGTGTAAATTATAACTAGGATGCTAGAGAGGTCAGCGAATTTTCTTGAGCAAAAATTCTTAACTGAAAAAGGGGGTATGTAACGTTCCATGATCGTTACCTACTCCCAAATTCATAGCAAATGGCACATACGCTAGAAGCCAAACTTAACGAATAAAAAAGGTCACTTCTATGACATAAACATTGTTGACAGAATGAAGGTGATTGACGTAATGTCAGTCAGTTTCATTTTCTTAACCACAAAAACATTGTTCTAAGACAAAGGAAATTGTGTAAAAAACTACATTTTAAAAAGATTCGGGTATATAGATATCGTATTCTTTCTAGAAGGAATAGCCTATATATAGGACTCGAAATAAAAACTGGGTCATACGCGCAGTTGACCCCAGTGAGAAAGTCGCTCAGAACTTAACCTTATATCTTACAATCAACTTGTTAGCCCGTCTTCAATCGGGTAAGTTATTCCGTGAAATGCCTTTTAAATGTGTTAATTGTGAAATCTGTCTCGACAAATAATGCTAATCGTTATTTGTCAATTGAATTATCATCAGGCCACCTGTGTTCTAAAACGCAGTGCAAGTGCGTTTCATATCCGTACTATCTGCGGATGTGGACGCGCGCCGTACTTACATTCTAATATAATTGTGTTCTAAGCTCTTAAAGCATTCTGTAATCTTGGATCCTTCCGATCAAAAACTGTGTTTTAACGCCGGTACCACGTCATGTGAGGCGGGGCCTACTCCGATCTGCCGTTATCTTCGGGATCTCACACGACGTGGCCGTGCGGCTCTTGAGTACTGATCCTCATGCGTAGTTTCTTCGACGCATTTCAGGCTCCTACCCTCTACGCCAATTCTCCGACCACGTACGAGTCGCCACGCTGTCGTGACGCTACGTCTACTTCCCTTCTACTACGTCGGTCGTACTCCGGCCACGCACAAACTTCTGGAACTACTACGCGCAGACCGCACTCCGGTCACGCCTGAAAAGCTCACGAAGCCGTCTCGTCGCTGCGCTGCCCTGCTGACATCCTACGTGCCACGAGCCGCGTCGAGCCACGCGGCGATCGGCGCCCCAGCTCTTCAAGCTAAGTCTCAAAACAAGGGACCAACACGTTTTTTTATCGCCATCACCTTCCGAGTTCACACGACCCTCAGTCTCCTGTAAATTCATTCTTACTTTATTAAATCTTAACTTATACTATCTTAAACTCTTTCTTTTGAAACTCCTACCCACTGCTAGGTAGAACTTCACCAAGCTTCACTTGGTGAACGTTTCAACATAATTTTTTTACTGCTTCAAAATGAATACATTATCTTAAAAAAATGTTCTGTGAAGCCTTTTTGACTGTAAGACCGCCTTAAGTTTTGACAACCTGTGTTAGGAGAGACCGCTCTTTCGTTGTTACAGTAAATTCACATGTATATATATAACAGTTTATAATTATGTAGATAATAGGTAGTTTGATATTTAAAGTTTGTAACATGTTGTGTGTGTGTGTGTGTGTGTGTGTGTGTGTGTGCGTGTGTGTGTGTGAGAGAGATAACTAATGTGATAGTGGTAGTTTATACCCCAAGTCCACCAAAAATATGGAATGAGCTACCTTTCCTTTGGTGGTGGTATTTTTCTAGTATAAAAAAATATTTAAAACTGTCAGTTTTGAGGCAATTATTTAAAAAATTAAATTGAGACAATTACAATTTAAAAACAATTTCTTTAGTAGAATTGGGGGCCTGATCAAATGGCGTTTTAACAGATTATACGATCTCAACTGTCAAATTTGACGATCGATAAAGAACGGTAGTTGCACTGCTGTTTTGTTGATTCGCACGGTGGCCCGCGATGTTTATGCGGTGAATTGCGGTGCTTGCGGGCTGTCCATGAGGGGCCAGCGCGCGTGGCACACGCTTACAACACGGTGTTGACTAGCCAAATCGATATCGAGTGGACAGTACAGTGTCCTCGCATTCCCACTAATTTAAAATGAACTTTATGCCATACAGCTTAACTCCGTTATTTCTTTACTCGATTGTGAGGCGAGGTTGCACTGGTCTGGTGCTGAGGCAATAAATGGACTGCGACTGCCTTTAGGCATCAACGGCGGTTAAGTTGGACAGTTCCATGGGCCTCGTTAACAATCGAAATATGTATACAATAACATGTATTATGGAGAATTCTGTGACTATAAGATGATATGACAGAATAATGGTGGAGACACTACTTACATAAGTGCAGTAAAATAAAATGCTATAGCGACACTTGGACAATAAAACTAGTAGTAAGTCAAATAGTATGCATAGAAAAAACTTACGAAAAGCAGCATCCAAGTGACAAGGCTGCCATAAAAAGCCACACCCCTGAGCTTGGTCCACATTTTCGCGTGCTTTTCAAAGTACACAACACACCACAGAGGCCAAACAATATCTGTATGCTCTCCAACAACATGAACCTTGACTGGGCAAGGAAGCAGTTCTCTGTAAAACACAAAAAACAAAGATCACAATACTAATAACTACTATAATGGAAGTCACAAATACAAAGTTTCAATTCAATTGGATGAACAATGCATAAACACATTAAAGTCAAACATGCACACACAATATTTTTTTTATTACTGTGTATGTGTGTTTTAGTTCCTTAAATAATTTTCACATAATTTATAAGTTCAATTAAGTATAAGTAAATGATGTGTAAGTGTCAAGTATGAGGTTCCAAAGTGTGATGTTTAAGGTTGCCTAGAAAAGATCGCTTTTAGCGATAAGGCCGCCAGTTGTTACACTCGTTTTTTAAGAGCTTTTTGTCCTCTGTCGAAAATTTAACGGGGGGTTATACCTAATTTGACGGGTTATTAATCATTTTTAAATAGTTAAATAACAATATTTGAGCCGGAAAAAAATACATGTCAAAGATGCATCTATGTTTGACTTAATGATTTGGTTCAAAACACGATAGAATAAACTTTCCTCGATCAAAAAAAATAACGAAACAAAGTCTATTTAGTAGAATTGACGTTTTTTTTTCCCGTTTTTTGCTCTAATAAAAGCTCGTAACAGCCTGGAAATTGCATGTACTGAAAGGTAATTATATTCAACACTCTTTCATTTGGATAGATTTTTGATAGTTTGTTCGTTAGTTTTTTAATGAAATTAAAAACGTAAAAAGGTCGTGTAAATTAGCGCGCGCACTGCGCTCAGACCCGCGCCAGGCGTCAATGAGGTCGGACCTGTGTTGGTTTTGTCGTTGCGCTCCCCCCGCTATCTGTTCGCAATGGGAAGTAATAGCCAGAAAAAGAAATCTTCGATATTGAAAATGAGGACACGATTGAAAAAAATTTGGTAAGTGAGATTTTATTCCCTATGTAAGTATAAATTTTTGTAAACTACCTAGGAATTTAATAAGTAGGTATTAGTTTTCGTTGCGTTATTGTACTAACTGGAGTTATTGTGTATCAATCAGTTATTTATTTATTTGCGTGGAAGGTACCTATTATAAAACATATTAGGTACGTACATAGAAGGTACTTCCTAGGCACCACTTTACAGTAGGTAGGTAGGTAGGTTTGCAAGTAGGTAGGTGCCTAGGGAGGCAATAATGTACGACACAGATAATGTACGGCATGATATTGTACGGCATAATAATGCACAGCATGATAATTGGTGTACATGTACATGGAATATCATGTTGTACAATATCGTGCCGTGCAATATCATGCCGTATCAGATCGGTCCAATAATGCACAAGCGATAATGTACAGCATGATATTCCATGTACATGTAGCTAATACGGGCGATGTCACCTTTTATCATGTTGTACATTATCGGTCGTAAATTTTCGGCCCGTTTCGTCGAAACACGGCCCGTATTGCATGACATGATAATGTACAGCCCGATAAAACGTGGCCTTTTCCCACGTACATAGATTATTGCCTGTACAATCCAGAAAAAAAAAAACCCATACAAACTTTGGACGTTCGTAACTCGAAAACGGTTCGACATCGATGGGGGGTGCTTGAACAAATGTCATAGGCAATCGGGGCCCCCAACTGGTAAGGGCCCCCAAAATGACTTTCAGGGGCCCCAAATTTTCAAAATGGTCCTAGGAGGCTGATTTTTGGTTTCCGAGGGTATTTTGGGGTCCTGATTGCATTTATGAAATTTTTTTTTGGAATTTTTTTTTTTTAATATAGCTGCCATACAATGGATTTTTCCAAGTACCGAGCGAGTGCCGTGGTGAGGCCGTCAGGCCGAACCACGGCACTTGCGAGGTCATCAAGCTCAAGCGAGGCCGCAGGCCGAGCTTGGGCGCCTTTAGGCCGCGAGGCCGTAGGCCGAGCTCACTGGTGCGGGGTCGTGGTGAGGCCGCAAGGCCGAACCACGACCCTCGCACCAGTCACAGGCGGAAGTTGGCGAGGCCGCAGGCCGAGCCTAAGCCCCGAGCTCAAGCGAGGCCGTAGGCCGAGCTTGAGATCTAATGGCGCGAGGCCGTAGGCCGAGCACTGGTGCAAAGGGTCGTGGTGAGGCCGCAAGGCCGAACCACGACCATCGCACCAGTCACAGGCACAAGTTGGCGAGGCCGCAGGCCGAGCCTAAGTCTCGAGCTCAAGCGAGGCCGTAGGCCGAGCTTGAGATCCAATGGCGCGAGGCCGTAGGCCGAGCACTGGTGCAAAGGGTCGTGGTGAGGCCGCAAGGCCGAACCACGACCATCGCACCAGTCACAGGCACAAGTTGGCGAGGCCGCAGGCCGAGCCTAAGTCTCGAGCTCAAGCGAGGCCGTAGGCCGAGCTTGAGATCCAATGGCGCGAGGCCGTAGGCCGAGCACTGGTGCAAAGGGTCGTGGTGAGGCCGCAAGGCCGAACCACGACCCTTGCACCAGTCACAGGCGGAAGTTGGCGAGGCCGCAGGCCGAGCCTAAGGTCAACTCTTCGACCTGGACCCCCTATGGATCTCGGAAAGTATGACAGGTGGGGAGAAACAGTTTAAACTAAAAATGAACCTCAACCTCGGACCTCTTTAGAGAAATGAAAAAAAACATGGCTCCCATACAAAAAAAAAAAAAACCCATACAAACTTTGGACGTTCGTAACTCGAAAACGGTTCGACATCGATGGGGCGTGTTTGAACAAATGTCATAGGGAATCGGGGGCCCCAACTGGTAGGGGCCCCCAAAATTACTTTCAGGGGCCCCAAATTTTCAAAATGGTCCTAGGAGGCTGATTTTTGGTTTCCGAGGGTATTTTCAGATCCTGATTGCATTTATGAAATTTTTTTTTGGAATTTTTTTTTTTTTAATATAGCTGCCATACAATGGATTTTGTAACCACTCACTGACTCACTGACATAATTGTTCTCGAAACTGGTGAGGTCTAGAAGAAATGTGAGTATGAGGTCTTGTAGGAGGGGAAAATGTGACCCAGGGAAAAATCCCTGATCTTCGGAAGGTCAACTCCTCGACCTGGACCCCCTACGGATCTCGGAAAGTATGACAGGTGGGGAGAAACAGTTTTAACTAAAAATGAACCTCAACCTTGGACCTCTTTAGAGAAATGAAAAAAAACATGGCTCCCATACAAAAAAAAAAAAAACCCATACAAACTTTGGACGTTCGTAACTCGAAAACGGTTCGACATCGATGGGGGGTGTTTGAACAAATGTCATAGGGAATCGGGGGCCCCAACTGGTAGGGGCCCCCAAAATTACTTTCAGGGGCCCCAAATTTTCAAAATGGTCCTAGGAGGCTGATTTTTGGTTTCCGAGGGTATTTTCGGGTCCTGATTGCATTTATGAAATTTTTTTTTGGAATTTTTTTTTTTTTTATATAGCTCCCATACAATGGATTTTGTAACATACCGAGCAAGTGCCGTGGTGAGGCCGTCAGGCCGAACCACGGCACTTGCGAGGTCACCAAGCTCAAGCGAGGCCGCAAGCCGAGCTTGGGCGCCTTTAGGCTGCGAGGCCGTAGGCCGAGCTCACTGGTGCGGGGTCGTGGTGAGGCCGCAAGGCCGAACCACGACCATCGCACCAGTCACAGGCGGAAGTTGGCGAGGCCGCAGGCCGAGCCCAAGCCTCGAGCTCAAGCGAGGCCGTAGGCCGAGCTTGAGATCCAATGGCGCGAGGCCGTAGGCCGAGCACTGGTGCAAAGGGTCGTGGTGAGGCCGCAAGGCCGAACCACGACCCTTGCACCAGTCACAGGCGGAAGTTGGCGAGGCCGCAGGCCGAGCCTAAGCCTCGAGCTCAAGCGAGGCCGTAGGCCGAGCTTGAGATCCAATGGCGCGAGGCCGTAGGCCGAGCACTGGTGCAAAGGGTCGTGGTGAGGCCGCAAGGCCGAACTATGACCCTCGCACCAGTCACAGACAAATCACTGTCAATGTTGAGGTCACCAGCCGAATTCAGTGCGTGGCCGAAGGCCGAGCCGCTCGTACTCCCTTTGACGGAAAATACTCGATTGGAATATTTATATCGTTTCTACGACTGAACTTGAAATTTCTTCTACGTTTCCACCACCATTAGGAGATTTGTACCTATTCCACTTCAATCTTCATCGCCGGCCATGGAAATCAAAAATCATCATCATCATCAGCACATTTTCTAATGTATAACCCTATTCTTACCCATTTTCAACACACATTCACCGTTTTCTTAAAGTTTAAAAAGTCGAACACAAATGACGACCCCACCCTACTAACACACACCCCCCCGCGGGCCGCTTGCGGCCCGCGCACCCACGCAAAACACTAGTCTATACTATATAAAGCTGAATTACCACTGACTGACTCACTCACTGACTTAGATAGTTGTTTGGAGACTTGGGGGGGTTGGGGGGAAAATGTGAGTATGGGGTCGTGTAGAGGGGGGAAACGTAAGATCAGGAAAAATACCTGATCTTCGGAAGGTCAACTCCTCGACCTGGACCCCCTATGGATCTCGGAAAGTATGACAGGTGGGGAGAAACAGTTTAAACTAAAAATGAACCTCAACCTTGGACCTCTTTAGAGAAATGAAAAAAAACATGGCTCCCATACAAAAAAAAAAAAAACCCATACAAACTTTGGACGTTCGTAACTCGAAAACGGTTCGACATCGATGGGGGGTGTTTAAACAAATGTCATAGGGAATCGGGGGCCCCAACTGGTAGGGGCCCCCAAAATGACTTTCAGGGGCCCCAAATTTTCAAAATGGTCCTAGGAGGCTGATTTTTGGTTTCCGAGGGTATTTTGAGGTCCTGATTGCATTTATGAAATTTTTTTTTGGATTTTTTTTTTTTTTTAATATAGCTGCCATACAATGGATTTTTCCAAGTACCGAGCGAGTGCCGTGGTGAGGCCGTCAGGCCGAACCACGGCACTTGCGAGGTCACCAAGCTCAAGCGAGGCCGCAGGCCGAGCTTGGGCGCCTTTAGGCCGCGAGGCCGTAGGCCGAGCTCACTGGTGCGGGGTCGTGGTGAGGCCGCAAGGCCGAACCACGACCATCGCACCAGTCACAGGCGGAAGTTGGCGAGGCCGCAGGCCGAGCCTAAGCCTCGAGCTCAAGCGAGGCCGTAGGCCGAGCACTGGTGCAAAGGGTCGTGGTGAGGCCGCAAGGCCGAACCACGACCCTTGCACCAGTCACAGGCGGAAGTTGGCGAGGCCGCAGGCCGAGCCTAAGCCTCGAGCTCAAGCGAGGCCGTAGGCCGAGCTTGAGATCCAATGGCGCGAGGCCGTAGGCCGAGCACTGGTGCAAAGGGTAGTGGTGAGGCCGCAAGGCCGAACCACGACCCTTGCACCAGTCACAGACGAATAACTGTCAATTTTAAGGTCACCAGCCGAATTCAGTGCGAGGCCGAAGGCCGAGCCGCTCGTACTCCTTTTGACGGAAAATACTCGATTGGAATATTTATACGGTTTCTACGACTGAACTTGAAATTTCTTCTACGTTTCCACCACCATTAGGAGATTTGTACCTATTCCACTTCGATCTTCATCGCCGGTCATGGAAATCAAAAATCATCATCATCATCAGCACATTTTCTAATGTATAACCCTATTCTTACCCATTTTCAACACACATTCACCGTTTTCATCAAGTTTTACAAGTCGAATTAAAAGAGCCGACCCTACCCCACTAACACACACCCCCCCGCGGGCCGCTTGCGGCCCGCGCACCCACGCAAAACACTAGTCTATACTATATAAAGTTAAATTACCACTGACTCACTCACTGACTGACTCACTGACATAGTTGTTTGGAGACTTGGGGGGGTAGGGGGGGAAATGTGAGTATGGGGTCGTGTAGAGGGGCAAAACGTAAGATCAGGAAAAATACCTGATCTTCGGAAGGTCAACTCTTCGAACTGGACCCCCTATGGATCTCGGAAAGTATGACAGGTGGGGAGAAACAGTTTAAACTAAAAATGAACCTCAACCTTGGAACTCTTTAGAGAAATGAAAAAAAACATGGCTCCCATACAAAAAAAAAAAAAACCCATACAAACTTTGGACGTTCGTAACTCGAAAACGGTTCGACATCGATGGGGGGTGCTTGAACAAATGTCATAGGCAATCGGGGCCCCCAACTGGTAGGGGCCCCCAAAATGACTTTCAGGGGCCCCAAATTTTCAAAATGGTCCTAGGAGGCTGATTTTTGGTTTCCGAGGGTATTTTCGGGTCCAGATTGCGATTATAAATTTTTTTTTTGGATTTTTTTTTTTTTTAATATAGCTGCCATACAATGGATTTTGTAACATACCGAGCAAGTGCCGTGGTGAGGCCGTCAGGCCGAACCACGGCACTTGCGAGGTCACCAAGCTCAAGCGAGGCCGCAGGCCGAGCTTGGGCGCCTTTAGGCCGCGAGGCCGTAGGCCGAGCTCACTGGTGCGGGGTCGTGGTGAGGCCGCAAGGCCGAACCACGACCATCGCACCAGTCACAGGCACAAGTTGGCGAGGCCGCAGGCCGAGCCTAAGTCTCGAGCTCAAGCGAGGCCGGAGGCCGAGCTTGAGATCCAATGGCGCGAGGCCGTAGGCCGAGCACTGGTGCAAAGGGTCGTTGTGAGGCCGCAAGGCCGAACCACGACCCTTGCACCAGTCACAGGCGGAAGTTGGCGAGGCCGCAGGCCGAGCCTAAGCCTCGAGCTCAAGCGAGGCCGTAGGCCGAGCTTGAGATCTAATGGCGCGAGGCCGTAGGCCGAGCACTGGTGCAAAGGGTAGTGGTGAGGCCGCAAGGCCGAACCACGACCCTTGCACCAGTCACAGACGAATAACTGTCAATTTTAAGGTCACCAGCCGAATTCAGTGCGAGGCCGAAGGCCGAGCCGCTCGTACTCCCTTTGACGGAAAATACTGGATTGGTGGATTTCTATGCCTTCTACGACTGAACTTGAAATTTCTTCTACGTTTCCACCACCATTAGGAGATTTGTACCTATTCCACTTCAATCTTCATCGCCGGTCATGGAAAACAAAAATCATCATCATCATCAGCACATTTTCTCATGTATTGCAATTCCTTACACATTTTCAACACACATTCACCGTTTTCTTCAAGTTTTTAAAGTCGAATTAAAAGAGCCGACCCCACCCCACTAACACACACCCCCCCGCGGGCCGCTTGCGGCCCGCGCACCCACGCAAAACACTAGTTATACTATATAAAGTTAAATTACCACTGACTCACTCACTCACTCACTCACTCACTCACTGACATAATTGTTCTCGAAACTGGTGAGGTCTAGAAAAAATGTGAGTATGAGGTCTTGTAGCAGGGGAGAATGTGACCCAGGGAAAAATCCCTGATCTTCGGAAGGTCAACTCCTCGACGTGGACCCCCTACGGATCTCGGAAAGTATGACAGGTGGGGAGAAACAGTTTTAACTAAAAATGAACCTCAACCTTGGACCTCTTTAGAGAAATGAAAAAAAACATGGCTCCCATACAAAAAAAAAAAAACCCATACAAACTTTGGACGTTCGTTACTCGAAAACGGTTCAACATCGATGGGGGGTGCTTGAACAAATGTCATAGAGAATCGGGGGCCCCAACTGGTAGGGGCCCCCAAAATGACTTTCAGGGGCCCCAAATTTTCAAAATGGTCCTAGGAGGCTGATTTTTGGTTTCCGAGGGTATTTTCGGGTCCTGATTGCATTTATGAAATTTTTTTTTTTTTAATATAGCTGCCATACAATGGATTTTGTAACATACCGAGCAAGTGCCGTGGTGAGGCCGTCAGGCCGAACCACGGCACTTGCGAGGTCACCAAGCTCAAGCGAGGCCGCAGGCCGAGCTTGGGCGCCTTTAGGCCGCGAGGCCTTAGGCCGAGCTCACTGGTGCGGGGTCGTGGTGAGGCCGCAAGGCCGAACCACGACCATCGCACCAGTCACAGGCGGAAGTTGGCGAGGCCGCAGGCCGAGCCTAAGCCCCGAGCTCAAGCGAGGCCGTAGGCCGAGCTTGAGATCCAATGGCGCGAGGCCGTAGGCCGAGCACTGGTGCAAAGGGTCGTGGTGAGGCCGCAAGGCCGAACCACGACCCTTGCACCAGTCACAGACGGAAGTTGGCGAGGCCGCAGGCCGAGCCTAAGCCTCGAGCTCAAGCGAGGCCGTAGGCCGAGCTTGAGTTCCAATGGCGCGAGGCCGTAGGCCGAGCACTGGTGCAAAGGGTCGTGGTGAGGCCGCAAGGCCGAACCATGACCCGAACCTCAACCTTGGACCTCTTTAGGGAAATGAAAAAAAACATGGCTCCCATACAAAAAAAAAAAAAACCCATACAAACTTTGGACGTTCGTAACTCGAAAACGGTTCGACATCGACGGGGGGTGCTTGAACAAATGTCATAGGCAATCGGGGCCCCCAACTGGTAGGGGCCCCCAAAATGACTTTCAGGGGCCCCAAATTTTCAAAATGGTCCTAGGAGGCTGATTTTTGGTTTCCAAAGGTATTTTGAGGTCTTGATTGCATTTATGAAATTTTTTTTTGGAATTTTTTTTTTTTTAATATAGCTGCCATACAATGGATTTTTCCAAGTACCGAGCGAGTGCCGTGGTGAGGCCGTCAGGCCGAACCACGGCACTTGCGAGGTCACCAAGCTCAAGCGAGGCCGCAGGCCGAGCTTGGGCGCCTTTAGGCCGCGAGGCCGTAGGCCGAGCTCACTGGTGCGGGGTCGTGGTGAGGCCGCAAGGCCGAACCACGACCATCGCACCAGTAACGGGCGGAAGTTGGCGAGGCCGCAGGCCGAGCCTAAGCCTCGAGCTCAAGCGAGGCCGTAGGCCGAGCTTGAGTTCCAATGGCGCGAGGCCGTAGGCCGAGCACTGGTGCAAAGGGTCGTGGTGAGGCCGCAAGGCCGAACCACGACCCTTGCACCAGTCACAGGCGGAAGTTGGCGAGGCCGCAGGCCGAGCCTAAGCCTCGAGCTCAAGCGAGGCCGTAGGCCGAGCTTGAGATCCAATGGCGCGAGGCCGTAGGCCGAGCACTGGTGCAAAGGGTAGTGGTGAGGCCGCAAGGCCGAACCACGACCCTTGCACCAGTCACAGACGAATAACTGTCAATTTTAAGGTCACCAGCCGAATTCAGTGCGAGGCCGAAGGCCGAGCCGCTCGTACTCCCTTTGACGGAAAATACTCGATTGGAATATTTATATGGTTTCTACGACTGAACTTGAAATTTCTTCTACGTTTCCACCACCATTAGGAGATTTGTACCTATTCCACTTCAATCTTCATCGCCGGTCATGGAAATCAAAAATCATCATCATCATCAGCACATTTTCTAATGTATACCCTATTCTTACCCATTTTCAACACACATTCACCGTTTTCTTAAAGTTTTCAAGTCGCACCTAAAAACTCGACCCCACCCCACTAACACACACCCCCCCGCGGGCCGCTTGCGGCCCGCGCACCCACGCAAAACACTAGTCTATACTATATAAAGCTGAATTACCACTCACTCACTGACATAATTGTTCTCGAAACTGGTGAGGTCTAGAAGAAATGTGAGTATGAGGTCTTGTAGGAGAGGAGAATGTGACCTAGGGAAAAATCCCTGATCTTCGGAAGGTCAACTCCTCGACCTGGACCCCCTATGGATCTCGGAAAGTATGACAGGTGGGGAGAAACAGTTTTAACTAAAAATGAACCTCAACCTTGGACCTCTTTAGAGAAATGAAAAAAAACATGGCTCCCATACAAAAAAAAAAAAAACCCATACAAACTTTGGACGTTCGTAACTCGAAAACGGTTCGACATCGATGGGGGGTGCTTGAACAAATGTCATAGACAATCGGGGCCCCCAACTGGTAGGGGCCCCCAAAATGACTTTCAGGGGCCCCAAATTTTCAAAATGGTCCTAGGAGGCTGATTTTTGGTTTCCGAGGGTATTTTCGGATCCTGATTGCATTTATGAAATTTTTTTTTGGATTTTTTTTTTTTTTAATATAGCCGCCATACAATGGATTTTTCCAAGTACCGAGCAAGTGCCGTGGTGAGGCCGTCAGGCCGAACCACGGCACTTGCGAGGTCACCAAGCTCAAGCGAGGCCGCAGGCCGAGCTTGGGCGCCTTTAGGCCGCGAGGCCGTAGGCCGAGCTCACTGGTGCGGGGTCGTGGTGAGGCCGCAAGGCCGAACCACGACCATCGCACCAGTCACAGGCACAAGTTGGCGAGGCCGCAGGCCGAGCCTAAACCTCGAGCTCAAGCGAGGCCGTAGGCCGAGCTTGAGATCCAATGGCGCGAGGCCGTAGGCCGAGCACTGGTGCAAAGGGTCGTGGTGAGGCCGCAAGGCCGAACCACGACCCTTGCACCAGTCACAGGCGGAAGTTGGCGAGGCCGCAGGCCGAGCCTAAGCCTCGAGCTCAAGCGAGGCCGTAGGCCGAGCTTGAGATCCAATGGCGCGAGGCCGTAGGCCGAGCACTGGTGCAAAGGGTCGTGGTGAGGCCGCAAGGCCGAACCATGACCCTTGCACCAGTCACAGACGAATTACTGACAATCATGAGGTCACCAGCCGAATTCAGTGCGAGGCCGAAGGCCGAGCCGCTCGTACTCCCTTTGACGGAAAATACTCGATTGGAATATTTATATCGTTTCTACGACTGAACTTGAAATTTCTTCTACGTTTCCACCACCATTAGGAGATTTGTACCTATTCCACTTCAATCTTCATCGCCGGTCAAGGAAATCAAAAATCATCATCATCATCAGCACATTTTCTAATGTATAACCCTATTCTTACCCATTTTCAACACACATTCACCGTTTTGTTAAAGTTTTACAAGTCGAACACAAATGACGACCCCACCCCACTAACACACACCCCCCCGCGGGCCGCTTGCGGCCCGCGCACCCACGCAAAACACTAGTTATACTATATAAAGCTGAATTACCACTGACTGACTGACTCACTCACTCACTGACATAATTGTTCTCGAAACTGGTGAGGTCTAGAAGAAATGTGAGTATGAGGTCTTGTAGCAGGGGAGAATGTGACCCAGGGAAAAATCCCTGATCTTCGGAAGGTCAACTCCTCGACCTGGACCCCCTACGGATCTCGGAAAGTATGACAGGTGGGGAGAAACAGTTTTAACTAAAAATGAACCTCAACCTTGGACCTCTTTAGAGAAATGAAAAAAAACATGGCTCCCATACAAAAAAAAAAAAAACCCATACAAACTTTGGATGTTCGTAACTCGAAAACGGTTCGACATCGATGGGGGGTGTTTGAACAAATGTCATAGGGAATCGGGGGCCCCAACTGGTAGGGGCCCCCAAAATGACTTTCAGGGGCCCCAAATTTTCAAAATGGTCCTAGGAGGCTGATTTTTGGTTTCCGAGGGTATTTTGAGGTCCTGATTGCATTTTTGAAATTTTTTTTTGGATTTTTTTTTTTTTTAATATAGCTGCCATACAAGGGATTTTTCCAAGTACCGAGCGAGTGCCGTGGTGAGGCCGTCAGGCCGAACCACGGCACTTGCGAGGTCACCAAGCTCAAGCGAGGCCGCAGGCCGAGCTTGGGCGCCTTTAGGCCGCGAGGCCGTAGGCCGAGCTCACTGGTGCGGGGTCGTGGTGAGGCCGCAAGGCCGAACCACGACCATCGCACCAGTCACAGGCGGAAGTTGGCGAGGCCGCAGGCCGAGCCCAAGCCTCGAGCTCAAGCGAGGCCGTAGGCCGAGCTTGAGATCCAATGGCGCGAGGCCGTAGGCCGAGCACTGGTGCAAAGGGTCGTGGTGAGGCCGCAAGGCCGAACCACGACCCTTGCACCAGTCACAGGCGGAAGTTGGCGAGGCCGCAGGCCGAGCCTAAGCCTCGAGCTCAAGCGAGGCCGTAGGCCGAGCTTGAGATCCAATGGCGCGAGGCCGTAGGCCGAGCACTGGTGCAAAGGGTCGTGGTGAGGCCGCAAGGCCGAACCATGACCCTCGCACCAGTCACAGACAAATTACTGTCAATGTTGAGGTCACCAGCCGAATTCCGTGCGAGGCCGAAGGCCGAGCCGCTCGTACTCCCTTTGACGGAAAATACTCGATTGGAATATTTATATCGTTTCTACGACTGAACTTGAAATTTCTTCTACGTTTCCACCACCATTAGGAGATTTTTACCTATTCCACTTCAATCTTCATCGCCGGTCATGGAAAACAAAAATCATCATCATCATCAGCACATTTTCTAATGTACCCATATTACTTACCCATTTTCAACACACATTCACCGTTTTCTTAAAGTTTTACAAGTCGAACACAAATGACGACCCCACCCCACTAACACACACCCCCCCGCGGGCCGCTTGCGGCCCGCGCACCCACGCAAAACACTAGTTAATACTATATAAAGCTAAATTACCACTGACTCACTGACTCACTTAGATAGTTGTTTGGAGACTTGGGGGGGTAGGGGGGGAAATGTGAGTATGGGGTCTTGTAGAGGAGGAAAACGTAAGATCAGGAAAAATACCTGATCTTCGGAAGGTCAACTCCTCGACGTGGACCCCCTATGGATCTCGGAAAGTATGACAGGTGGGGAGAAACAGTTTAAACTAAAAATGAACCTCAACCTTGGACCTCTTTAGAGAAATGAAAAAAAACATGGCTCCCATACAAAAAAAAAAAAAACCCATACAAACTTTGGACGTTCGTAACTCGAAAACGGTTCGACATCGATGGGGGGTGCTTGAACAAATGTCATAGAGAATCGGGGGCCCCAACTGGTAGGGGCCCCCAAAATGACTTTCAGGGGCCCCAAATTTTCAAAATGGTCCTAGGAGGCTGATTTTTGGTTTCCGAGGGTATTTTGAGGTCCTGATTGCATTTATGAAATTTTTTTTTGGTTTTTTTTTTTTTTTAATATAGCTGCCATACAATGGATTTTGTAACATACCGAGCAAGTGCCGTGGTGAGGCCGTCAGGCCGAACCACGGCACTTGCGAGGTCGCCAAGCTCAAGCGAGGCCGTAGGCCGAGCTTGGGCGCCTTTAGGCCGCGAGGCCGTAGGCCGAGCTCACTGGTGCGGGGTCGTGGTGAGGCCGCAAGGCCGAACCACGACCATCGCACCAGTCACAGGCACAAGTTGGCGAGGCCGCAGGCCGAGCCTAAGCCTCGAGCTCAAGCGAGGCCGTAGGCCGAGCTTGAGATCCAATGGCGCGAGGCCGTAGGCCGAGCACTGGTGCAAAGGGTCGTGGTGAGGCCGCAAGGCCGAACCATGACCCTTGCACCAGTCACAGACGAATAACTGTCAATTTTAAGGTCACCAGCCGAATTCAGTGCGAGGCCGAAGGCCGAGCCGCTCGTACTCCCTTTGACGGAAAATACTCGATTGGAATATTTATATGGTTTCTACGACTGAACTTGAAATTTCTTCTGCGTTTCCACCACCATTAGGAGATTTGTACCTATTCCACTTCAATCTTCATCGCCGGTCATGGAAATCAAAAATCATCATCATCATCAGCACATTTTCTAATGTATTACCTCTTCTTACCCATTTTCAACACACATTCACCGTTTTCTTAAAGTTTTCAAGTCGCACCTAAAAACTCGACCCCACCCCACTAACACACACCCCCCCGCGGGCCGCTTGCGGCCCGCGCACCCACGCAAAACACTAGTTATTATACTATATAAAGTTAAATTACCACTGACTGACTCACTCACTCACTCACTCACTTAGATGGTTGTTTGGAGAACTGGGGGGGTGGAGGGGGAAATGTGAGTATGGGGTCGTGTAGAGGGGCAAAACGTAAGATCAGGAAAAATACCTGATCTTCGGAAGGTCAACTCTTCGACCTGAACCCCCTACGGATCTCGGAAAGTATGACAGGTGGGGGGTAACAGTTTTAACTAAAAATGAATGAAATCTTCGGACCTCTTTAGGGATGCGAAAAAAAATATGCCTCCCATACAAAAAAAAAAAAAACCCATACAAACTTTGGACGTTCGTAACTCGAAAACGGTTCGACATCGATGGGGGGTGCTTGAACAAATGTCATAGGCAATCGGGGCCCCCAACTGGTAGGGGCCCCCAAAATGACTTTCAGGGGCCCCAAATTTTCAAAATGGTCCTAGGAGGCTGATTTTTGGTTTCCGAGGGTATTTTGAGGTCCAGATTGCGATTATAAAAAAAATTTTTGGATTTTTTTTTTTTTTAATATAGCTGCCATACAATGGATTTTTCCAAGAACCGAGCGAGTGCCGTGGTGAGGCCGTCAGGCCGAACCACGGCACTTGCGAGGTCACCAAGCTCAAGCGAGGCCGCAGGCCGAGCTTGGGCGCCTTTAGGCCGCGAGGCCGTAGGCCGAGCTCACTGGTGCGGGGTCGTGGTGAGGCCGCAAGGCCGAAGCACGACCCTCGCACCAGTCACAGGCGGAAGTTGGCGAGGCCGCAGGCCGAGCCTAAGCCTCGAGCTCAAGCGAGGCCGTAGGCCGAGCTTGAGATCCACTGGCGCGAGGCCGTAGGCCGAGCACTGGTGCAAAGGGTCGTGGTGAGGCCGCAAGGCCGAACCACGACCCTTGCACCAGTCACAGGCGGAAGTTGGCGAGGCCGCAGGCCGAGCCTAAGCCTCGAGCTCAAGCGAGGCCGTAGGCCGAGCTTGAGATCCAATGGCGCGAGGCCGTAGGCCGAGCACTGGTGCAAAGGGTAGTGGTGAGGCCGCAAGGCCGAACCACGACCCTTGCACCAGTCACAGACGAATAACTGTCAATTTTAAGGTCACCAGCCGAATTCAGTGCGAGGCCGAAGGCCGAGCCGCTCGTACTCCCTTTGACGGAAAATACTCGATTGGTGGATTTCTATGGCTTCTACGACTGAACTTGAAATTTCTTCTACGTTTCCACCACCATTAGGAGATTTGTACCTATTCCACTGCAATCTTCATCGCCGGTCATGGAAATCAAAAATCATCATCATCATCAGCACATTTTCTAATGTATAACCTCTTCTTACCCATTTTCAACACACATTCACCGTTTTCATCAAGTTTTACAAGTCGAATTAAAAGAGCCGACCCCACCCCACTAACACACACCCCCCCGCGGGCCGCTTGCGGCCCGCGCACCCACGCAAAACACTAGTTATACTATATAAAGTTAAATTACCACTGACTGACTCACTCACTCACTCACTCACTCACTCACTGACTCACTGACATAATTGTTCTCGAAACTGGTGAGGTCTAGAAGAAATGTGAGTATGAGGTCTTGTAGCAGGGGAGAATGTGACCCAGGGAAAAATCCCTGATCTTCGGAAGGTCAACTCCTCGACCTGGACCCCCTACGGATCTCGGAAAGTATGACAGGTGGGGAGAAACAGTTTAAACTAAAAATGAACCTCAACCTTGGACCTCTTTAGAGAAATGAAAAAAAACATGGCTCCCATACAAAAAAAAAAAAAACCCATACAAACTTTGGACGTTCGTAACTCGAAAACGGTTCGACATCGATGGGGGGTGCTTGAACAAATGTCATAGGCAATCGGGGGCCCCAACTTCCGGGGGCCCCCAAA
Organism: Agriopis marginaria; assembly: GCA_932305915.1. Lineage (NCBI taxonomy): Eukaryota > Metazoa > Arthropoda > Insecta > Lepidoptera > Geometridae > Agriopis > Agriopis marginaria. The sequence continues at coordinate 14,193,215 of OW029915.1, forward strand.
ATGACTTTCAGGGGCCCCAAATTTTCAAAATGGTCCTAGGAGGCTGATTTTTGGTTTCCGAGGGTATTTTGAGGTCCTGATTGCATTTATGAAATTTTTTTTTGGAATTTTTTTTTTTTTAATATAGCTCCCATACAATGGATTTTGTAACATACCGAGCAAGTGCCGTGGTGAGGCCGTCAGGCCGAACCACGGCACTTGCGAGGTCACCAAGCTCAAGCGAGGCCGCAGGCCGAGCTTGGGCGCCTTTAGGCCGCGAGGCCGTAGGCCGAGCTCACTGGTGCGGGGTCGTGGTGAGGCCGCAGGCCGAACCACGACCATCGCACCAGTCACAGGCGGAAGTTGGCGAGGCCGCAGGCCGAGCCCAAGCCTCGAGCTCAAGCGAGGCCGTAGGCCGAGCTTGAGATCCAATGGCGCGAGGCCGTAGGCCGAGCACTGGTGCAAAGGGTCGTGGTGAGGCCGCAAGGCCGAACCACGACCCTTGCACCAGTCACAGGCGGAAGTTGGCGAGGCCGCAGGCCGAGCCTAAGCCTCGAGCTCAAGCGAGGCCGTAGGCCGAGCTTGAGATCCAATGGCGCGAGGCCGTAGGCCGAGCACTGGTGCAAAGGGTAGTGGTGAGGCCGCAAGGCCGAACCACGACCCTTGCACCAGTCACAGACGAATAACTGTCAATTTTAAGGTCACCAGCCGAATTCAGTGCGAGGCCGAAGGCCGAGCCGCTCGTACTCCCTTTGACGGAAAATACTGGATTGGTGGATTTCTATGCCTTCTACGACTGAACTTGAAATTTCTTCTACGTTTCCACCACCAGTAGGAGATTTGTACCTATTCCACTTCAATCTTCATCGCCGGTCATGGAAAACAAAAATCATCATCATCATCAGCACATTTTCTCATGTATAGGGATTTCAAACCCATTTTCAACACACATTCACCGTTTTCTTAAAGTTTTACAAGTCGAACACAAATGACGACCCCACCCCACTAACACACACCCCCCCGCGGGCCGCTTGCGGCCCGCGCACCCACGCAAAACACTAGTTATACTATATAAAGTTAAATTACCACTGACTGACTCACTCACTCACTCACTGACTCACTGACATAATTGTTCTCGAAACTGGTGAGCTCTAGAAGAAATGTGAGTATGAGGTCTTGTAGAAGGGGAGAATGTGACCCAGGGAAAAATCCCTGATCTTCGGAAGGTCAACTCCTCGACCTGGACCCCCTACGGATCTCGGAAAGTATGACAGGTGGGGAGAAACAGTTTAAACTAAAAATGAACCTCAACCTTGGACCTCTTTAGAGAAATGAAAAAAAACATGGCTCCCATACAAAAAAAAAAAAAACCCATACAAACTTTGGACGTTCGTAACTCGAAAACGGTTCGACATCGATGGGGGGTGCTTGAACAAATGTCATAGGGAATCGGGGGCCCCAACTGGTAGGGGCCCCCAAAATGACTTTCAGGGGCCCCAAATTTTCAAAATGGTCCTAGGAGGCTGATTTTTAGTTTCCGAGGGTATTTTGAGATCCTGATTGCATTTATGAAATTTTTTTTTGGTTTTTTTTTTTTTTTAATATAGCTGCCATACAAGGGATTTTTCCAAGTACCGAGCGAGTGCCGTGGTGAGGCCGTCAGGCCGAACCACGGCACTTGCGAGGTCACCAAGCTCAAGCGAGGCTGCAGGCCGAGCTTGGGCGCCTTTAGGCCGCGAGGCCGTAGGCCGAGCTCACTGGTGCGGGGTCGTGGTGAGGCCGCAAGGCCGAACCACGACCATCGCACCAGTCACAGGCGGAAGTTGGCGAGGCCGCAGGCCGAGCCTTAGCCTCGAGCTCAAGCGAGGCCGTAGGCCGAGCTTGAGATCCAATGGCGCGAGGCCGTAGGCCGAGCACTGGTGCAAAGGGTCGTGGTGAGGCCGCAAGGCCGAACCACGACCCTTGCACCAGTCACAGGCGGAAGTTGGCGAGGCCGCAGGCCGAGCCCAAGCCTCGAGCTCAAGCGAGGCCGTAGGCCGAGCTTGAGATCTAATGGCGCGAGGCCGTAGGCCGAGCACTGGTGCAAAGGGTAGTGGTGAGGCCGCAAGGCCGAACCACGACCCTTGCACCAGTCACAGACGAATAACGGTCAATTTTAAGGTCACCAGCCGAATTCAGTGCGAGGCCGAAGGCCGAGCCGCTCGTACTCCCTTTGACGGAAAATACTGTATTAGTGGATTTCTATGGCTTCTACGACAGAACTTGAAATTTCTTCTACGTTTCCACCACCATTAGGAGATTTTTACCTATTCCACTTCAATCTTCATCGCCGGTCATGGAAATCAAAAATCATCATCATCATCAGCACATTTTCTCATGTATTGCAATTCCTTACACATTTTCAACACACATTCACCGTTTTCATCAAGTTTAAAAAGTCGAACACAAATGACGACCCCACCCCACTAACACACACCCCCCCGCGGGCCGCTTGCGGCCCGCGCACCCACGCAAAACACTAGTTATACTATATAAAGTTAAATTACCACTGACTCACTGACTCACTCACTCACTTAGATGGTTGTTTGGAGAACTGGGGGGGTGGAGGGGGAAATGTGAGTATGGGGTCGTGTAGAGGGGCAAAACGTAAGATCAGGAAAAATACCTGATCTTCGGAAGGTCAACTCCTCGACCTGAACCCCCTATGGATCTCGGAAAGTATGACAGGTGGGGAGAAACAGTTTAAACTAAAAATGAACCTCAACCTTGGACCTCTTTAGAGAAATGAAAAAAAACATGGCTCCCATACAAAAAAAAAAAAAACCCATACAAACTTTGGACGTTCGTAACTCGAAAACGGTTCGACATCGATGGGGGGTGTTTGAACAAATGTCATAGGCAATCGGGGGCCCCAACTTCCGGGGGCCCCCAAAATGACTTTCAGGGGCCCCAAATTTTCAAAATGGTCCTAGGAGGCTGATTTTTGGTTTCCGAGGGTATTTTGAGGTCCTGATTGCATTTATGAAATTTTTTTTTGGATTTTTTTTTTTTTTAATATAGCTGCCATACAATGGATTTTTCCAAGTACCGAGCGAGTGCCGTGGTGAGGCCGTCAGGCCGAACCACGGCACTTGCGAGGTCACCAAGCTCAAGCGAGGCCGCAGGCCGAGCTTGGGCGCCTTTAGGCCGCGAGGCCGTAGGCCGAGCTCACTGGTGCGGGGTCGTGGTGAGGCCGCAAGGCCGAACCACGACCCTCGCACCAGTCACAGGCGAAAGTTGGCGAGGCCGCAGGCCGAGCCTAAGCCCCGAGCTCTAATGGCGCGAGGCCGTAGGCCGAGCACTGGTGCAAAGGGTCGTGGTGAGGCCGCAAGGCCGAACCACGACCCTTGCACCAGTCACAGGCGGAAGTTGGCGAGGCCGCAGGCCGAGCCTAAGCCTCGAGCTCAAGCGAGGCCGTAGGCCGAGCTTGAGATCCAATGGCGCGAGGCCGCAGGCCGAGCACTGGTGCAAAGGGTAGTGGTGAGGCCGCAAGGCCGAACCACGACCCTTGCACCAGTCACAGACGAATAACTGTCAATTTTAAGGTCACCAGCCGAATTCAGTGCGAGGCCGAAGGCCGAGCCGCTCGTACTCCCTTTGACGGAAAATACTGGATTGGTGGATTTCTATGCCTTCTACGACTGAACTTGAAATTTCTTCTACGTTTCCACCACCATTAGGAGATTTGTACCTATTCCACTTCAATCTTCATCGCCGGTCATGGAAATCAAAAATCATCATCATCATCAGCACATTTTCTAATGTATAACCCTATTCTTACCCATTTTCAACACACATTCACCGTTTTCATCAAGTTTAAAAAGTCGAACACAAATGACGACCCCACCCCACTAACACACACCCCCCCGCGGGCCGCTTGCGGCCCGCGCACCCACGCAAAACACTAGTTATACTATATAAAGTTAAATTACCACTGACTGACTCACTCACTCACTCACTCACTTAGATGGTTGTTTGGAGAACTGGGGGGGTGGAGGGGGAAATGTGAGTATGGGGTCGTGTAGAGGGGCAAAACGTAAGATCAGGAAAAATACCTGATCTTCGGAAGGTCAACTCTTCGACCTGAACCCCCTACGGATCTCGGAAAGTATGACAGGTGGGGGGTAACAGTTTTAACTAAAAATGAATGAAATCTTCGGACCTCTTTAGGGATGCGAAAAAAAATATGCCTCCCATACAAAAAAAAAAAAAACCCATACAAACTTTGGACGTTCGTAACTCGAAAACGGTTCGACATCGATGGGGGGTGCTTGAACAAATGTCATAGGCAATCGGGGCCCCCAACTGGTAGGGGCCCCCAAAATGACTTTCAGGGGCCCCAAATTTTCAAAATGGTCCTAGGAGGCTGATTTTTGGTTTCCGAGGGTATTTTGAGGTCCAGATTGCGATTATAAAAAAAATTTTTGGATTTTTTTTTTTTTTAATATAGCTGCCATACAATGGATTTTTCCAAGAACCGAGCGAGTGCCGTGGTGAGGCCGTCAGGCCGAACCACGGCACTTGCGAGGTCACCAAGCTCAAGCGAGGCCGCAGGCCGAGCTTGGGCGCCTTTAGGCCGCGAGGCCGTAGGCCGAGCTCACTGGTGCGGGGTCGTGGTGAGGCCGCAAGGCCGAAGCACGACCCTCGCACCAGTCACAGGCGGAAGTTGGCGAGGCCGCAGGCCGAGCCTAAGCCTCGAGCTCAAGCGAGGCCGTAGGCCGAGCTTGAGATCCACTGGCGCGAGGCCGTAGGCCGAGCACTGGTGCAAAGGGTCGTGGTGAGGCCGCAAGGCCGAACCACGACCCTTGCACCAGTCACAGGCGGAAGTTGGCGAGGCCGCAGGCCGAGCCTAAGCCTCGAGCTCAAGCGAGGCCGTAGGCCGAGCTTGAGATCCAATGGCGCGAGGCCGTAGGCCGAGCACTGGTGCAAAGGGTAGTGGTGAGGCCGCAAGGCCGAACCACGACCCTTGCACCAGTCACAGACGAATAACTGTCAATTTTAAGGTCACCAGCCGAATTCAGTGCGAGGCCGAAGGCCGAGCCGCTCGTACTCCCTTTGACGGAAAATACTCGATTGGTGGATTTCTATGGCTTCTACGACTGAACTTGAAATTTCTTCTACGTTTCCACCACCATTAGGAGATTTGTACCTATTCCACTGCAATCTTCATCGCCGGTCATGGAAATCAAAAATCATCATCATCATCAGCACATTTTCTAATGTATAACCTCTTCTTACCCATTTTCAACACACATTCACCGTTTTCATCAAGTTTTACAAGTCGAATTAAAAGAGCCGACCCCACCCCACTAACACACACCCCCCCGCGGGCCGCTTGCGGCCCGCGCACCCACGCAAAACACTAGTTATACTATATAAAGTTAAATTACCACTGACTGACTCACTCACTCACTCACTCACTCACTCACTGACTCACTGACATAATTGTTCTCGAAACTGGTGAGGTCTAGAAGAAATGTGAGTATGAGGTCTTGTAGCAGGGGAGAATGTGACCCAGGGAAAAATCCCTGATCTTCGGAAGGTCAACTCCTCGACCTGGACCCCCTACGGATCTCGGAAAGTATGACAGGTGGGGAGAAACAGTTTAAACTAAAAATGAACCTCAACCTTGGACCTCTTTAGAGAAATGAAAAAAAACATGGCTCCCATACAAAAAAAAAAAAAACCCATACAAACTTTGGACGTTCGTAACTCGAAAACGGTTCGACATCGATGGGGGGTGCTTGAACAAATGTCATAGGGAATCGGGGGCCCCAACTTCCGGGGGCCCCCAAAATGACTTTCAGGGGCCCCAAATTTTCAAAATGGTCCTAGGAGGCTGATTTTTGGTTTCCGAGGGTATTTTCGTGTCTTGATTGCATTTATGAAATTTTTTTTTGGTTTTTTTTTTTTTTTAATATAGCTGCCATACAATGGATTTTGTAGCATACCGAGCAAGTGCCGTGGTGAGGCCGTCAGGCCGAACCACGGCACTTGCGAGGTCGCCAAGCTCAAGCGAGGCCGCAGGCCGAGCTTGGGCGTCCTTAGGCCGCGAGGCCGTAGGCCGAGCTCACTGGTGCGGGGTCGTGGTGAGGCCGCAAGGCCGAACCACGACCATCGCACCAGTCACAGGCGGAAGTTGGCGAGGCCGCAGGCCGAGCCTAAGCCTCGAGCTCAAGCGAGGCCGTAGGCCGAGCTTGAGATCCAATGGCGCGAGGCCGTAGGCCGAGCACTGGTGCAAAGGATCGTGGTGAGGCCGCAAGGCCGAACCACGACCCTTGCACCAGTCACAGGCGGAAGTTGGCGAGGCCGCAGGCCGAGCCTAAGCCTCGAGCTCAAGCGAGGCCGTAGGCCGAGCACTGGTGCAAAGGGTCGTGGTGAGGCCGCAAGGCCGAACCATGACCCTCGCACCAGTCACAGACAAATTACTGTCAATTTTGAGGTCACCAGCCGAATTCAGTGCGAGGCCGAAGGCCGAGCCGCTCGTACTCCCTTTGACGGAAAATACTGGATTGGTGGATTTCTATGGCTTCTACGACTGAACTTGAAATTTCTTCTACGTTTCCACCACCATTAGGAGATTTGTACCTATTCCACTTCAATCTTCATCGCCGGTCATGGAAATCAAAAATCATCATCATCATCAGCACATTTTCTCATGTATTGCAATTCCTTACACATTTTCAACACACATTCACCGTTTTCTTAAAGTTTTTTAAGTCGAATTAAAAGAGCCGACCCCACCCCACTAACACACACCCCCCCGCGGGCCGCTTGCGGCCCGCGCACCCACGCAAAACACTAGTCTATACTATATAAAGCTGAATTACCACTGACTGACTCACTCACTGACTTAGATAGTTGTTTGGAGACTTGGGGGGGTTGGGGGGAAAATGTGAGTATGGGGTCGTGTAGAGGGGGGAAACGTAAGATCAGGAAAAATACCTGATCTTCGGAAGGTCAACTCCTCGACCTGGACCCCCTATGGATCTCGGAAAGTATGACAGGTGGGGAGAAACAGTTTAAACTAAAAATGAACCTCAACCTTGGACCTCTTTAGAGAAATGAAAAAAAACATGGCTCCCATACAAAAAAAAAAAAAACCCATACAAACTTTGGACGTTCGTAACTCGAAAACGGTTCGACATCGATGGGGGGTGTTTAAACAAATGTCATAGGGAATCGGGGGCCCCAACTGGTAGGGGCCCCCAAAATGACTTTCAGGGGCCCCAAATTTTCAAAATGGTCCTAGGAGGCTGATTTTTGGTTTCCGAGGGTATTTTGAGGTCCTGATTGCATTTATGAAATTTTTTTTTGGATTTTTTTTTTTTTTTAATATAGCTGCCATACAATGGATTTTTCCAAGTACCGAGCGAGTGCCGTGGTGAGGCCGTCAGGCCGAACCACGGCACTTGCGAGGTCACCAAGCTCAAGCGAGGCCGCAGGCCGAGCTTGGGCGCCTTTAGGCCGCGAGGCCGTAGGCCGAGCTCACTGGTGCGGGGTCGTGGTGAGGCCGCAAGGCCGAACCACGACCATCGCACCAGTCACAGGCGGAAGTTGGCGAGGCCGCAGGCCGAGCCTAAGCCTCGAGCTCAAGCGAGGCCGTAGGCCGAGCACTGGTGCAAAGGGTCGTGGTGAGGCCGCAAGGCCGAACCACGACCCTTGCACCAGTCACAGGCGGAAGTTGGCGAGGCCGCAGGCCGAGCCTAAGCCTCGAGCTCAAGCGAGGCCGTAGGCCGAGCTTGAGATCCAATGGCGCGAGGCCGTAGGCCGAGCACTGGTGCAAAGGGTAGTGGTGAGGCCGCAAGGCCGAACCACGACCCTTGCACCAGTCACAGACGAATAACTGTCAATTTTAAGGTCACCAGCCGAATTCAGTGCGAGGCCGAAGGCCGAGCCGCTCGTACTCCTTTTGACGGAAAATACTCGATTGGAATATTTATACGGTTTCTACGACTGAACTTGAAATTTCTTCTACGTTTCCACCACCATTAGGAGATTTGTACCTATTCCACTTCAATCTTCATCGCCGGTCATGGAAATCAAAAATCATCATCATCATCAGCACATTTTCTAATGTATAACCCTATTCTTACCCATTTTCAACACACATTCACCGTTTTCTTAAAGTTTTTAAAGTCGAATTAAAAGAGCCGACCCCACCCCACTAACACACACCCCCCCGCGGGCCGCTTGCGGCCCGCGCACCCACGCAAAACACTAGTTATTATACTATATAAAGTTAAATTACCACTGACTGACTGACTCACTCACTCACTCACTCACTGACATAATTGTTCTCGAAACTGGTGAGGTCTAGAAGAAATGTGAGTATGAGGTCTTGTAGCAGAGGAGAATGTGACCCAGGGAAAAATCCCTGATCTTCGGAAGGTCAACTCCTCGACCTGGACCCCCTACGGATCTCGGAAAGTATGACAGGTGGGGAGAAACAGTTTTAACTAAAAATGAACCTCAACCTTGGACCTCTTTAGAGAAATGAAAAAAAACATGGCTCCCATACAAAAAAAAAAAAAACCCATACAAACTTTGGACGTTCGTAACTCGAAAACGGTTCGACATCGATGGGGGGTGCTTGAACAAATGTCATAGAGAATCGGGGGCCCCAACTTCCGGGGGCCCCCAAAATGACTTTCAGGGGCCCCAAATTTTCAAAATGGTCCTAGGAGGCTGATTTTTGGTTTCCGAGGGTATTTTCGGGTCCAGATTGCGATTATAAAATTTTTTTTTGGATTTTTTTTTTTTTAATATAGCTGCCATACAATGGATTTTTCCAAGAACCGAGCGAGTGCCGTGGTGAGGCCGTCAGGCCGAACCACGGCACTTGCGAGGTCACCAAGCTCAAGCGAGGCCGCAGGCCGAGCTTGGGCGCCTTTAGGCCGCGAGGCCGTAGGCCGAGCTCACTGGTGCGGGGTCGTGGTGAGGCCGCAAGGCCGAACCACGACCCTTGCACCAGTCACAGGCGGAAGTTGGCGAGGCCGCAGGCCGAGCCTAAGCCTCGAGCTCAAGCGAGGCCGTAGGCCGAGCTTGAGTGTCAATGGCGCGAGGCCGTAGGCCGAGCACTGGTGCAAAGGGTCGTGGTGAGGCCGCAAGGCCGAACCACGACCATCGCACCAGTCACAGGCACAAGTTGGCGAGGCCGCAGGCCGAGCCTAACTCTCGAGCTCAAGCGAGGCCGTAGGCCGAGCACTGGTGCAAAGGGTCGTGGTGAGGCCGCAAGGCCGAACCACGACCCTTGCACCAGTCACAGGCGGAAGTTGGCGAGGCCGCAGGCCGAGCCTAAGCCTCGAGCTCAAGCGAGGCCGTAGGCCGAGCTTGAGATCCAATGGCGCGAGGCCGTAGGCCGAGCACTGGTGCAAAGGGTCGTGGTGAGGCCGCAAGGCCGAACCATGACCCTTGCACCAGTCACAGACGAATTACTTTCAATTTTGAGGTCACCAGCCGAATTCAGTGCGAGGCCGAAGGCCGAGCCGCTCGTACTCCCTTTGACGGAAAATACTGTATTAGTGGATTTCTATGGCTTCTACGACAGAACTTGAAATTTCTTCTACGTTTCCACAACCATTAGGAGATTTGTACCTATTCCACTTCAATCTTCATCGCCGGTCATGGAAATCAAAAATCATCATCATCATCAGCACATTTTCTCATGTATTGCAATTCCTTACACATTTTCAACACACATTCACCGTTTTCATCAAGTTTAAAAAGTCGAACACAAATGACGACCCCACCCCACTAACACACACCCCCCCGCGGGCCGCTTGCGGCCCGCGCACCCACGCAAAACACTAGTTATCTATACTATATAAAGCTGAATTACCACTCACTCACTGACTGACACACTGACATAGTTGTTTGGAGACTTGGGGGGGTTGGGGGGAAAATGTGAGTATGGGGTCGTGTAGAGGGGGAAAACGTAAGATCAGGAAAAATACCTGATCTTCGGAAGGTCAACTCTTCGACCTGGACCCCCTATGGATCTCGGAAAGTATGACAGGTGGGGAGAAACAGTTTAAACTAAAAATGAACCTCAACCTTGGACCTCTTTAGAGAAATGAAAAAAAACATGGCTCCCATACAAAAAAAAAAAAACCCATACAAACTTTGGACGTTCGTAACTCGAAAACGGTTCGACATCGATGGGGGGTGCTTGAACAAATGTCATAGGCAATCGGGGCCCCCAACTGGTAGGGGCCCCCAAAATGACTTTCAGGGGCCCCAAATTTTCAAAATGGTCCTAGGAGGCTGATTTTTGGTTTCCGAGGGTATTTTGAGGTCCTGATTGCATTTATGAAATTTTTTTTTGGTTTTTTTTTTTTTTTAATATAGCTGCCATACAATGGATTTTTCCAAGTACCGAGCGAGTGCCGTGGTGAGGCCGTCAGGCCGAACCACGGCACTTGCGAGGTCACCAAGCTCAAGCGAGGCCGCAGGCCGAGCTTGGGCGCCTTTAGGCCGCGAGGCCGTAGGCCGAGCTCACTGGTGCGGGGTCGTGGTGAGGCCGCAAGGCCGAACCACGACCCTCGCACCAGTCACAGGCACAAGTTGGCGAGGCCGCAGGCCGAGCCTAAGCCTCGAGCTCAAGCGAGGCCGTAGGCCGAGCTTGAGATCCAATGGCGCGAGGCCGTAGGCCGAGCACTGGTGCAAAGGATCGTGGTGAGGCCGCAAGGCCGAACCACGACCCTTGCACCAGTCACAGGCGGAAGTTGGCGAGGCCGCAGGCCGAGCCTAAGCCTCGAGCTCAAGCGAGGCCGTAGGCCGAGCTTGAGTTTCAATGGCGCGAGGCCGTAGGCCGAGCACTGGTGCAAAGGGAAGTGGTGAGGCCGCAAGGCCGAACCACGACCCTTGCACCAGTCACAGACGAATAACTGTCAATTTTAAGGTCACCAGCCGAATTTAGTGCGAGGCCGAAGGCCGAGCCGCTCGTACTCCCCTTGACAAAAAAGACTCGATTCGATGATTTATATGGCTTCTACAACTGAACTTGAAATTTCTTCTACGTTTCCACCACCATTAGGAGATTTGTACCTATTCCACTTCGATCTTCATCGCCGGTCATGGAAATCAAAAATCATCATCATCATCAGCATATTTTCTAATGTATAACCCTATTCTTACCCATTTTCAACACACATTCACCGTTTTCATCAAGTTTTACAAGTCGAACACAAATGACGACCCCACCCCACTAACACACACCCCCCCGCGGGCCGCTTGCGGCCCGCGCACCCACGCAAAACACTAGTTATACTATATAAAGCTGAATTACCACTGACTGACTCACTCACTCACTCACTCACTGACATAATTGTTCTCGAAACTGGTGAGGTCTAGAAGAAATGTGAGTATGAGGTCTTGTAGCAGGGGAGAATGTGACCCAGGGAAAAATCCCTGATCTTCGGAAGGTCAACTCCTCGACCTGGACCCCCTACGGATCTCGGAAAGTATGACAGGTGGGGAGAAACAGTTTAAACTAAAAATGAACCTCAACCTTGGACCTCTTTAGAAAAATGAAAAAAAACATGTCATGTGATTTTTTTTTTTTTAAATATAGCTGCCATACAATGGATGTTTCCAAGTACCGAGCGAGTGCCGTGGTGAGGCCGTCAGGCCGAACCACGGCACTTGCGAGGTCACCAAGCTCAAGCGAGGCCGCAGGCCGAGCTTGGGCGCCTTTAGGCCGCGAGGCCGTAGGCCGAGCTCACTGGTGCGGGGTCGTGGTGAGGCCGCAAGGCCGAACCACGACCCTCGCACCAGTCACAGGCGGAAGATGGCGAGGCCGCAGGCCGAGCCTAAGCCTCGAGCTCAAGCGAGGCCGTAGGCCGAGCTTGAGATCCAATGGCGCGAGGCCGTAGGCCGAGCACTGGTGCAAAGGGTCGTGGTGAGGCCGTAAGGCCGAACCACGACCATCGCACCAGTCACAGGCACAAGTTGGCGAGGCCGCAGGCCGAGCCTAAGTCTCGAGCTCAAGCGAGGCCGTAGGCCGAGCTTGAGATCCAATGGCGCGAGGCCGTAGGCCGAGCACTGGTGCAAAGGGTCGTGGTGAGGCCGCAAGGCCGAACCACGACCCTTGCACCAGTCACAGGCACAAGTTGGCGAGGCCGCAGGCCGAGCCTAAGCCTCGAGCTCAAGCGAGGCCGTAGGCCGAGCTTGAGATCCAATGGCGCGAGGCCGTAGGCCGAGCACTGGTGCAGAGGGTCGTGGTGAGGCCGCAAGGCCGAACCACGACCCTCGCACCAGTCACAGACAAATTACTGACAATCATGAGGTCACCAGCCGAATTCAGTGCGAGGCCGAAGGCCGAGCCGCTCGTACTCCCTTTGACGGAAAATACTCGATTGGAATATTTATACGGTTTCTACGACTGAACTTGAAATTTCTTCTACGTTTCCACCACCATTAAGAGATTTGTACCTATTCCACTTCAATCTTCATCGCCGGTCATGGAAATCAAAAATCATCATCATCATCAGCACATTTTCTCATGTATTGGGATTTCTTACCCATTTTCAACACACATTCACCGTTTTCGTCAAGTTTTTAAAAGTCGCACCTAAAAACTCGACCCCACCCCACTAACACACACCCCCCCGCGGGCCGCTTGCGGCCCGCGCACCCACGCAAAACACTAGTCTATATTATATAAAGCTGAATTACCACTGACTGACTCACTCACTGACATAATTGTTCTCGAAACTGGTGAGGTCTAGAAGAAATGTGAGTATGAGGTCTTGTAGGAGGAGAGATTGTGACCCAGGGAAAAATCCCTGATCTTCGGAAGGTCAACTCCTCGACCTGGACCCCCTACGGATCTCGGAAAGTATGACAGGTGGGGAGAAACAGTTTTAACTAAAAATGAACCTCAACCTTGGACCTCTTTAGAGAAATGAAAAAAAACATGGCTCCCATACAAAAAAAAAAAAAACCCATACAAACTTTGGACGTTCGTAACTCGAAAACGGTTCGACATCGATGGGGGGTGCTTGAACAAATGTCATAGGCAATCGGGGCCCCCAACTGGTAGGGGCCCCCAAAATGACTTTCAGGGGCCCCAAATTTTCAAAATGGTCCTAGGAGGCTGATTTTTGGTTTCCGAGGGTATTTTCGGGTCCAGATTGCGATTATAAAATTTTTTTTTGGATTTTTTTTTTTTTTAATATAGCTGCCATACAATGGATTTTTCCAAGAACCGAGCGAGTGCCGTGGTGAGGCCGTCAGGCCGAACCACGGCACTTGCGAGGTCACCAAGCTCAAGCGAGGCCGCAGGCCGAGCTTGGGCGCCTTTAGGCCGCGAGGCCGTAGGCCGAGCTCACTGGTGCGGGGTCGTGGTGAGGCCGCAAGGCCGAACCACGACCATCGCACCAGTCACAGGCGGAAGTTGGCGAGGCCGCAGGCCGAGCCTAAGCCTCGAGCTCAAGCGAGGCCGTAGGCCGAGCTTGAGATCCAATGGCACGAGGCCGTAGGCCGAGCACTGGTGCAAAGGGTCGTGGTGAGGCCGCAAGGCCGAACCACGACCCTTGCACCAGTCACAGGCGGAAGTTGGCGAGGCCGCAGGCCGAGCCTAAGCCTCGAGCTCAAGCGAGGCCGTAGGCCGAGCTTGAGATCCAATGGCGCGAGGCCGTAGGCCGAGCACTGGTGCAAAGGGTCGTGGTGAGGCCGCAAGGCCGAACCATGACCCTTGCACCAGTCACAGATGAATTGCTTACAATCATGAGGTCTCCAGCCGAATTCAGTGCGAGGCCGAAGGCCGAGCCACTCTTACTCCCTTTGACGGAAAATACTGGATTGGTGAATTTGTATGGTTATTACGACTGAACTTGAAATTTCTTCTGCGTTTCCACCACCTTTAGGAGATTTGTACCTATTCCACTTCAATCTTCATCGCCGGTCATGGAAATCAAAAATCATCATCATCATCAGCACATTTTCTAATGTATAACATCTTCTTACCCATTTTCAACACACATTCACCGTTTTCTTAAAGTTTTTAAGTCGCACCTAAAAACTCGACCCCACCCCACTAACACACACCCCCCCGCGGGCCGCTTGCGGCCCGCGCACCCACGCAAAACACTAGTTATACTATATAAAGTTAAATTACCACTGACTCACTCACTCACTCACTCACTCACTCACTCACTGACTCACTGACATAATTGTTCTCGAAACTGGTGAGGTCTAGAAGAAATGTGAGTATGAGGTCTTGTAGCAGGGGAGAATGTGACCCAGGGAAAAATCCCTGATCTTCGGAAGGTCAACTCCTCGACCTGGACCCCCTACGGATCTCGGAAAGTATGACAGGTGGGGAGAAAGAGTTTAAACTAAAAATGAACCTCAACCTTGGACCTCTTTAGAGAAATGAAAAAAAACATGGCTCCCATACAAAAAAAAAAAAAACCCATACAAACTTTGGACGTTCGTAACTCGAAAACGGTTCGACATCGATGGGGGGTGTTTGAACAAACGTCATAGGCAATCGGGGCCCCCAACTGGTAGGGGCCCCCAAAATGACTTTCAGGGGCCCCAAATTTTCAAAATGGTCCTAGGAGGCTGATTTTTGGTTTCCGAGGGTATTTTGAGGTCCTGATTGCATTTATGAAATTTTTTTTTGGAATTTTTTTTTTTTTTATATAGCTGCCATACAATGGATTTTTCCAAGTACCGAGCGAGTGCCGTGGTGAGGCCGTCAGGCCGAACCACGGCACTTGCGAGGTCATCAAGCTCAAGCGAGGCCGCAGGCCGAGCTTGGGCGCCTTTAGGCCGCGAGGCCGTAGGCCGAGCTCACTGGTGCGGGGTCGTGGTGAGGCCGCAAGGCCGAACCACGACCCTCGCACCAGTCACAGGCGGAAGTTGGCGAGGCCGCAGGCCGAGCCTAAGCCCCGAGCTCAAGCGAGGCCGTAGGCCGAGCTTGAGATCCAATGGCGCGAGGCTGTAGGCCGAGCACTGGTGCAAAGGGTCGTGGTGAGGCCGCAAGGCCGAACCACGACCCTTGCACCAGTCACAGGCGGAAGTTGGCGAGGCCGCAGGCCGAGCCTAAGCCTCGAGCTCAAGCGAGGCCGTAGGCCGAGCTTGAGATCCAATGGCGCGAGGCCGTAGGCCGAGCACTGGTGCAAAGGGTAGTGGTGAGGCCGCAAGGCCGAACCACGACCCTCG
Source organism: Agriopis marginaria (assembly GCA_932305915.1). Lineage (NCBI taxonomy): Eukaryota > Metazoa > Arthropoda > Insecta > Lepidoptera > Geometridae > Agriopis > Agriopis marginaria. The sequence continues at coordinate 14,208,407 of OW029915.1, forward strand.
CACCAGTCACAGACGAATAACTGTCAATTTTAAGGTCACCAGCCGAATTCAGTGCGAGGCCGAAGGCCGAGCCGCTCGTACTCCCTTTGACGGAAAATACTCGATTGGAATATTTATATGGTTTCTACGACTGAACTTGAAATTTCTTCTACGTTTCCACCACCATTAGGAGATTTGTACCTATTCCACTTCAATCTTCAATTTCGGTCATGGAAATCAAAAATCATCATCATCATCAGCACATTTTCTAATGTATAACATCTTCTTACCCATTTTCAACACACATTCACCGTTTTATTAAAGTTTAAAAAGTCGAACACAAATGACGACCCCACCCCACTAACACACACCCCCCCGCGGGCCGCTTGCGGCCCGCGCACCCACGCAAAACACTAGTTATACTATATAAAGTTAAATTACCACTGACTCACTGACTCACTCACTCACTCACTGACTCACTGACATAATTGTTCTCGAAACTGGTGAGGTCTAGAAGAAATGTGAGTATGAGGTCTTGTAGCAGGGGAGAATGTGACCCAGGGAAAAATCCCTGATCTTCGGAAGGTCAACTCCTCGACCTGGACCCCCTACGGATCTCGGAAAGTATGACAGGTGGGGAGAAACAGTTTTAACTAAAAATGAACCTCAACCTTGGACCTCTTTAGAGAAATGAAAAAAAACATGGCTCCCATACAAAAAAAAAAAAAACCCATACAAACTTTGGACGTTCGTAACTCGAAAACGGTTCGACATCGATGGGGGGTGCTTGAACAAATGTCATAGGGAATCGGGGGCCCCAACTTCCGGGGGCCCCCAAAAGGACTTTCAGGGGCCCCAAATTTTCAAAATGGTCCTAGGAGGCTGATTTTTGGTTTCCGAGGGTATTTTCGGGTCCAGATTGCGATTATAAATTTTTTTTTTGGATTTTTTTTTTTTTTAATATAGCTGCCATACAATGGATTTTGTAACATACCGAGCAAGTGCCGTGGTGAGGCCGTCAGGCCGAACCACGGCACTTGCGAGGTCACCAAGCTCAAGCGAGGCCGCAGGCCGAGCTTGGGCGCCTTTAGGCCGCGAGGCCGTAGGCCGAGCTCACTGGTGCGGGGTCGTGGTGAGGCCGCAAGGCCGAACCACGACCATCGCACCAGTCACAGGCGGAAGTTGGCGAGGCCGCAGGCCGAGCCTAAACCTCGAGCTCAGGCGAGGCCGTAGGCCGAGCTTGAGATCTAATGGCGCGAGGCCGTAGGCCGAGCACTGGTGCAAAGGATCGTGGTGAGGCCGCAAGGCCGAACCACGACCCTTGCACCAGTCACAGGCGGAAGTTGGCGAGGCCGCAGGCCGAGCCTAAGCCTCGAGCTCAAGCGAGGCCGTAGGCCGAGCTTGAGATCCAATGGCGCGAGGCCGTAGGCCGAGCTTGAGATCCAATGGCGCGAGGCCGTAGGCCGAGCACTGGTGCAAAGGGTCGTGGTGAGGCCGCAAGGCCGAACCATGACCCTTGCACCAGTCACAGACGAATTACTTTCAATTTTGAGGTCACCAGCCGAATTCAGTGCGAGGCCGAAGGCCGAGCCGCTCGTACTCCCTTTGACGGAAAATACTCGATTGGAATATTTATACGGTTTCTACGACTGAACTTGAAATTTCTTCTACGTTTCCACCACCATTAGGAGATTTGTACCTATTCCACTTCAATCTTCATCGCCGGTCATGGAAATCAAAAATCATCATCATCATCACCACATTTTCTTATGTATAACATCTTCTTACCCATTTTCAACACACATTCACCGTTTTCTTAAAGTTTTCAAGTCGCACCTAAAAACTCGACCCCACCCCACTAACACACACCCCCCCGCGGGCCGCTTGCGGCCCGCGCACCCACGCAAAACACTAGTTATACTATATAAAGTTAAATTACCACTGACTCACTCACTCACTCACTCACTCACTCACTGACATAATTGTTCTCGAAACTGGTGAGGTCTAGAAGAAATGTGAGTATGAGGTCTTGTAGCAGGGGAGAATGTGACCTAGGGAAAAATCCCTGATCTTCGGAAGGTCAACTCCTCGACCTGAACCCCCTACGGATCTCGGAAAGTATGACAGGTGGGGAGAAACAGTTTAAACTAAAAATGAACCTCAACCTTGGACCTCTTTAGAGAAATGAAAAAAAACATGGCTCCCATACAAAAAAAAAAAAAACCCATACAAACTTTGGACGTTCGTAACTCGAAAACGGTTCGACATCGATGGGGGGTGCTTGAACAAATGTCATAGGGAATCGGGGGCCCCAACTGGTAGGGGCCCCCAAAATGACTTTCAGGGGCCCCAAATTTTCAAAATGGTCCTAGGAGGCTGATTTTTGGTTTCCGAGGGTATTTTCGTGTCCTGATTGCATTTTTGAAATTTTTTTTTGGAATTTTTTTTTTTTTAATATAGCTGCCATACAATGGATTTTGTAACATACCGAGCAAGTGCCGTGGTGAGGCCGTCAGGCCGAACCACGGCACTTGCGAGGTCACCAAGCTCAAGCGAGGCCGCAGGCCGAGCTTGGGCGCCTTTAGGCCGCGAGGCCGTAGGCCGAGCTCACTGGTGCGGGGTCGTGGTGAGGCCGCAAGGCCGAACCACGACCATCGCACCAGTCACAGGCGGAAGTTGGCGAGGCCGCAGGCCGAGCCTAAGCCTCGAGCTCAAGCGAGGCCGTAGGCCGAGCTTGAGATCCAATGGCGCGAGGCCGTAGGCCGAGCACTGGTGCAAAGGGTCGTGGTGAGGCCGCAAGGCCGAACCACGACCATCGCACCAGTCACAGGCGGAAGTTGGCGAGGCCGCAGGCCGAGCCTAAGCCTCGAGCTCAAGCGAGGCCGTAGGCCGAGCTTGAGATCCAATGGCGCGAGGCCGTAGGCCGAGCACTGGTGCAAAGGGTCGTGGTGAGGCCGCAAGGCCGAACCACGACCCTCGCACCAGTCACAGACGAATTACTTTCAATTTTGAGGTCACCAGCCGAATTCAGTGCGAGGCCGTAGGCCGAGCTGCTCGTACTCCCTTTGACGGAAAATACTGTATTAGTGGATTTCTATGGCTTCTACGAAAGAACTTGAAATTTCTTCTACGGTTCCACCACCATTAGGAGATTTGTACCTATTCCACTTCAATCTTCATCGCCGGTCATGGAAATCAAAAATCATCATCATCATCAGCACATTTTCTCATGTATTGCAATTCCTTACACATTTTCAACACACATTCACCGTTTTGTTAAAGTTTTACAAGTCGAACACAAATGACGACCCCACCCCACTAACACACACCCCCCCGCGGGCCGCTTGCGGCCCGCGCACCCACGCAAAACACTAGTCTATACTATATAAAGTTGAATTACCACTCACTCACTCACTGACTCACTGACATAGTTGTTTGGAGACTTGGGGGGGTTATGGGGGAAATGTGAGTATGGGGTCGTGTAGAGGAGGAAAACGTAAGATCAGGAAAAATACCTGATCTTCGGAAGGTCAACTCTTCGACCTGAACCCCCTATGGATCTCGGAAAGTATGACAGGTGGGGAGAAACAGTTAAAACTAAAAATGAACCTCAACCTTGGACCTCTTTAGAGAAATGAAAAAAAACATGGGTCCCATACAAAAAAAAAAAAAACCCATACAAACTTTGGACGTTCGTAACTCGAAAACGGTTCGACATCGATGGGGGGTGCTTGAACAAATGTCATAGGCAATCGGGGGCCCCAACTGGTAGGGGCCCCCAAAATGACTTTCAGGGGCCCCAAATTTTCAAAATGGTCCTAGGAGGCTGATTTTTGGTTTCCGAGGGTATTTTCGGGTCCAGATTGCGATTATAAAATTTTTTTTTGGAATTTTTTTTTTTTTAATATAGCTGCCATACAATGGATTTTGTAACATACCGAGCAAGTGCCGTGGTGAGGCCGTCAGGCCAAACCACGGCACTTGCGAGGTCACCAAGCTCAAGCGAGGCCGCAGGCCGAGCTTGGGCGCCTTTAGGCCGCGAGGCCGTAGGCCGAGCTCACTGGTGCGGGGTCGTGGTGAGGCCGCAGGCCGAACCACGACCATCGCACCAGTCACAGGCACAAGTTGGCGAGGCCGCAGGCCGAGCCTAAGTCTCGAGCTCAAGCGAGGCCGTAGGCCGAGCTTGAGATCCAATGGCGCGAGGCCGTAGGCCGAGCACTGGTGCAAAGGGTCGTGGTGAGGCCGCAAGGCCGAACCACGACCCTTGCACCAGTCACAGGCGGAAGTTGGCGAGGCCGCAGGCCGAGCCTAAGCCTCGAGCTCAAGCGAGGCCGTAGGCCGAGCTTGAGATCCAATGGCGCGAGGCCGTAGGCCGAGCACTGGTGCAAAGGGTCGTGGTGAGGCCGCAAGGCCGAACCATGACCCTTGCACCAGTCACAGACGAATAACTGTCAATGTTAAGGTCACCAGCCGAATTCAATGCGAGGCCGAAGGCCGAGCCGCTCGTACTCCCTTTGACGGAAAATACTCGATTGGAATATTTATATGGTTTCTACGACTGAACTTGAAATTTCTTCTACGTTTCCACCACCATTAGGAGATTTGTACCTATTCCACTTCAATCTTCATCGCCGGTCATGGAAATCAAAAATCATCATCATCATCAGCACATTTTCTAATGTATTACCTCTTCTTACCCATTTTCAACACACATTCACCGTTTTCGTCAAGTTTTTAAAAGTCGCACCTAAAAACTCGACCCCACCCCACTAACACACACCCCCCCGCGGGCCGCTTGCGGCCCGCGCACCCACGCAAAACACTAGTTATACTATATAAAGCTGAATTACCACTGACTGACTGACTGACTCACTGACATAATTGTTCTCGAAACTGGTGAGGTCTAGAAGAAATGTGAGTATGAGGTCTTGTAGCAGGGGAGAATGTGACCCAGGGAAAAATCCCTGATCTTCGGAAGGTCAACTCCTCGACCTGGACCCCCTACGGATCTCGGAAAGTATGACAGGTGGGGAGAAACAGTTTAAACTAAAAATGAACCTCAACCTTGGACCTCTTTAGAGAAATGAAAAAAAATATGGCTCCCATACAAAAAAAAAAAAAACCCATACAAACTTTGGACGTTCGTAACTCGAAAACGGTTCGACATCGATGGGGGGTGCTTGAACAAATGTCATAGGGAATCGGGGCCCCCAACTGGTAGGGGCCCCCAAAATGACTTTCAGGGGCCCCAAATTTTCAAAATGGTCCTAGGAGGCTGATTTTTGGTTTCCGAGGGTATTTTCGGGTCCAGATTTCGATTATAAAAATTTTTTTTGGATTTTTTTTTTTTTTAATATAGATGCCATACAATGGATTTTTCCAAGTACCGAGCGAGTGCCGTGGTGAGGCCGTCAGGCCGAACCACGGCACTTGCGAGGTCACCAAGCTCAAGCGAGGCCGCAGGCCGAGCTTGGGCGCCTTTAGGCCGCGAGGCCGTAGGCCGAGCTCACTGGTGCGGGGTCGTGGTGAGGCCGCAAGGCCGAACCACGACCATCGCACCAGTCACAGGCGGAAGTTGGCGAGGCCGCAGGCCGAGCCTAAGCCTCGAGCTCAAGCGAGGCCGTAGGCCGAGCTTGAGATCCAATGGCGCGAGGCCGTAGGCCGAGCACTGGTGCAAAGGGTCGTGGTGAGGCCGCAAGGCCGAACCACGACCCTTGCACCAGTCACAGGCGGAAGTTGGCGAGGCCGCAGGCCGAGCCTAAGCCTCGAGCTCAAGCGAGGCCGTAGGCCGAGCTTGAGATTTATATGGTTTCTACGACTGAACTTGAAATTTCTTCTACGTTTCCACCACCATTAGGAGATTGGCATCCTGGCCACTTCGATCTTCAATTTCGGTCATGGAAATCAAAAATCATCATCATCATCAGCACATTTTCTCATGTATTGCAATTCCTTACCCATTTTCAACACACATTCACCGTTTTCATCAAGTTTTTAAAGTCGAATTAAAAGAGCCGACACCACCCCACTAACACACACCCCCCCGCGGGCCGCTTGCGGCCCGCGCACCCACGCAAAACACTAGTTATACTATATAAAGTTAAATTACCACTGACTCACTCACTGACTCACTCACTGACTCACTGACATAATTGTTCTCGAAACTGGTGAGGTCTAGAAGAAATGTGAGTATGAGGTCTTGTAGCAGGGGAGAATGTGACCTAGGGAAAAATCCCTGATCTTCGGAAGGTCAACTCCTCGACCTGGACCCCCTATGGATCTCGGAAAGTATGACAGGTGGGGAGAAACAGTTTAAACTAAAAATGAACCTCAACCTTGGACCTCTTTAGAGAAATGAAAAAAAACATGGCTCCCATACAAAAAAAAAAAAAACCCATACAAACTTTGGACGTTCGTAACTCGAAAACGGTTCGACATCGATGGGGGGTGTTTGAACAAATGTCATAGGGAATCGGGGGCCCCAACTTCCGGGGGCCCCCAAAATGACTTTCAGGGGCCCCAAATTTTCAAAATGGTCCTAGGAGGCTGATTTTTGGTTTCCGAGGGTATTTTCGGATCCTGATTGCATTTATGAAATTTTTTTTTGGAATTTTTTTTTTTTTAATATAGCTGCCATACAATGGATTTTTCCAAGTACCGAGCGAGTGCCGTGGTGAGGCCGTCAGGCCGAACCACGGCACTTGCGAGGTCACCAAGCTCAAGCGAGGCCGCAGGCCGAGCTTGGGCGCCTTTAGGCCGCGAGGCCGTAGGCCGAGCTCACTGGTGCGGGGTCGTGGTGAGGCCGCAAGGCCGAACCACGACCATCGCACCAGTCACAGGCGGAAGTTGGCGAGGCCGCAGGCCGAGCCTAAGCCTCGAGCTCAAGCGAGGCCGTAGGCCGAGCTTGAGATCCAATGGCGCGAGGCCGTAGGCCGAGCACTGGTGCAAAGGGTAGTGGTGAGGCCGCAAGGCCGAACCACGACCCTTGCACCAGTCACAGGCGGAAGTTGGCGAGGCCGCAGGCCGAGCCACAGCCTCGAGCTCAAGCGAGGCCGTAGGCCGAGCTTGAGTTCCAATGGCGCGAGGCCGTAGGCCGAGCACTTGTGCAAAGGGTCGTGGTGAGGCCGCAAGGCCGAACCACGACCCTTGCACCAGTCACAGACGAATAACTGTCAATTTTAAGGTCACCAGCCGAATTCAGTGCGAGGCCGAAGGCCGAGCCGCTCGTACTCCCTTTGACGGAAAATACTGGATTGGTGGATTTCTATGCCTTCTACGACTGAACTTGAAATTTCTTCTACGTTTCCACCACCATTAGGAGATTTGTACCTATTCCACTTCAATCTTCATCGCCGGTCATGGAAATCAAAAATCATCATCATCATCAGCACATTTTCTAATGTATAACCCTATTCTTACCCATTTTCAACACACATTCACCGTTTTCTTAAAGTTTAAAAGTCGAATTATAAGAGCCGACCCCACCCCACTAACACACACCCCCCCGCGGGCCGCTTGCGGCCCGCGCACCCACGCAAAACACTAGTCTATACTATATAAAGCTAAATTACCACTCACTGACTCACTGACTGACATAGTTGTTTGGAGACTTGGGGGGGTTGGGGGGGAAATGTGAGTATGGGGTCGTGTAGAGGGGGAAAACGTAAGATCAGGAAAAATACCTGATCTTCGGAAGGTCAACTCTTCGACCTGAACCCCCTATGGATCTCGGAAAGTATGACAGGTGGGGGGTAACAGTTTTAACTAAAAATGAACCTCAACCTTGGACCTCTTTAGAGAAATAAAAAAAAACATGGCTCCCATACAAAAAAAAAAAAAACCCATACAAACTTTGGACGTTCGTAACTCGAAAACGGTTCGACATCGATGGGGGGTGTTTAAACAAATGTCATAGGGAATCGGGGGCCCCAACTGGTAGGGGCCCCCAAAATGACTTTCAGGGGCCCTAAATTTTCAAAATGGTCCTAGGAGGCTGATTTTTGGTTTCCGAGGGTATTTTGAGGTCCTGATTGCATTTATGAAATTTTTTTTTGGAATTTTTTTTTTTTTAATATAGCTGCCATACCATGGATTTTTCCAAGTACCGAGCGAGTGCCGTGGTGAGGCCGTCAGGCCGAACCACGGCACTTGCGAGGTCACCAAGCTCAAGCGAGGCCGCAGGCCGAGCTTGGGCGCCTTTAGGCCGCGAGGCCGTAGGCCGAGCTCACTGGTGCGGGGTCGTGGTGAGGCCGCAAGGCCGAACCACGACCCTCGCACCAGTCACAGGTGGAAGTTGGCGAGGCCGCAGGCCGAGCCCAAGCCTCGAGCTCAAGCGAGGCCGTAGGCCGAGCTTGAGATCCAATGGCGCGAGGCCGTAGGCCGAGCACTGGTGCAAAGGGTCGTGGTGAGGCCGCAAGGCCGAACCACGACCCTTGCACCAGTCACAGGCGGAAGTTGGCGAGGCCGCAGGCCGAGCCTAAGCCTCGAGCTCAAGCGAGGCCGTAGGCCGAGCTTGAGATCCAATGGCGCGAGGCCGTAGGCCGAGCACTGGTGCAAAGGGTCGTGGTGAGGCCGCAAGGCCGAACCATGACCCTTGCACCAGTCACAGACAAATTACTGTCAATTTTGAGGTCACCAGCCGAATTCAGTGCGAGGCCGAAGGCCGAGCCGCTCGTACTCCCTTTGACGGAAAATACTCGATTGGAATATTTATATGGTTTCTACGACTGAACTTGAAATTACTACTACGTTTCCACCACCATTAGGAGATTTGTACCTATTCCACTTCAATCTTCATCGCCGGTCATGGAAATCAAAAATCATCATCATCATCAGCACATTTTCTCATGTATTGCAATTCCTTACCCATTTTCAACACACATTCACCGTTTTCTTAAAGTTTAAAAAGTCGAACACAAATGACGACCCCACCCCACTAACACACACCCCCCCGCGGGCCGCTTGCGGCCCGCGCACCCACGCAAAACACTAGTTATACTATATAAAGTTAAATTACCACTGACTCACTCACTCACTCACTCACTCACTCACTGACATAATTGTTCTCGAAACTGGTGAGGTCTAGAAAAAATGTGAGTATGAGGTCTTGTAGCAGGGGAGAATGTGACCCAGGGAAAAATCCCTGATCTTCGGAAGGTCAACTCCTCGACCTGGACCCCCTACGGATCTCGGAAAGTATGACAGGTGGGGAGAAACAGTTTTAACTAAAAATGAATGAAATCTTCGGACCTCTTTAGAGAAATGAAAAAAAACATGGCTCCCATACAAAAAAAAAAAAAACCCATACAAACTTTGGACGTTCGTAACTCGAAAACGGTTCGACATCGATGGGGGGTGTTTGAACAAATGTCATAGGGAATCGGGGGCCCCAACTGGTAGGGGCCCCCAAAATTACTTTCAGGGGCCCCAAATTTTCAAAATGGTCCTAGGAGGCTGATTTTTGGTTTCCGAGGGTATTTTCGTGTCCTGATTGCATTTATGAAATTTTTTTTTGGTTTTTTTTTTTTTTTAATATAGCTGCCATACAATGGATTTTGTAACATACCGAGCAAGTGCCGTGGTGAGGCCGTCAGGCCGAACCACGGCACTTGCGAGGTCACCAAGCTCAAGCGAGGCCGCAGGCCGAGCTTGGGCGCCTTTAGGCCGCGAGGCCGTAGGCCGAGCTCACTGGTGCGGGGTCGTGGTGAGGCCGCAAGGCCGAACCACGACCCTCGCACCAGTCACAGGCGGAAGTTGGCGAGGCCGCAGGCCGAGCCTAAGCCTCGAGCTCAAGCGAGGCCGTAGGCCGAGCTTGAGATCCAATGGCGCGAGGCCGTAGGCCGAGCACTGGTGCAAAGGGTTGTGGTGAGGCCGCAAGGCCGAACCACGACCCTCGCACCAGTCACAGACAAATAACTGCCAATCATGAGGTCACCAGCCGAATTCAGTGCGAGGCCGAAGGCCGAGCCGCTCGTACTCCCTTTGACGGAAAATACTCGATTGGTGGATTTCTATGGCTTCTACGACTGAACTTGAAATTTCTTCTACGTTTCCACCACCATTAGGAGATTTGTACCTATTCCACTTCAATCTTCATCGCCGGTCATGGAAATCAAAAATCATCATCATCATCAGCACATTTTCTAATGTATAACCTCTTCTTACCCATTTTCAACACACATTCACCGTTTTCTTAAAGTTTTCAAGTCGCACCTAAAAACTCGACCCCACCCCACTAACACACACCCCCCCGCGGGCCGCTTGCGGCCCGCGCACCCACGCAAAACACTAGTTATACTATATAAAGCTGAATTACCACTGACTCACTCACTCACTTAGATAATTGTTCTCGAAACTGGTGAGGTCTAGAAGAAATGTGAGTATGAGGTCTTGTAGCAGGGGAGAATGTGACCCAGGGAAAAATCCCTGATCTTCGGAAGGTCAACTCCTCGACCTGGACCCCCTACGGATCTCGGAAAGTATGACAGGTGGGGAGAAACAGTTTAAACTAAAAATGAACCTCAACCTTGGACCTCTTTAGAGAAATGAAAAAAAACATGGCTCCCATACAAAAAAAAAAAAAACCCATACAAACTTTGGACGTTCGTAACTCGAAAACGGTTCGACATCGATGGGGGGTGCTTGAACAAATGTCATAGGCAATCGGGGGCCCCAACTTCCGGGGGCCCCCAAAATGACTTTCAGGGGCCCCAAATTTTCAAAATGATCCTAGGAGGCTGATTTTTGGTTTCCGAGGGTATTTTCGTGCCCTGATTGCATTTATGAAATTTTTTTTTGGATTTTTTTTTTTTTTAATATAGCTGCCATACAATTGATTTTGTAACATACCGAGCAAGTGCCGTGGTGAGGCCGTCAGGCCGAACCACGGCACTTGCGAGGTCACCAAGCTCAAGCGAGGCCGCAGGCCGAGCTTGGGCGCCTTTAGGCCGCGAGGCCGTAGGCCGAGCCCACTGGTGCGAGAGTCGTGGTGAGGCCGCAAGGCCGAACCATGACCTCCGCACCAGTCACAGGCGGAAGTTGGCGAGGCCGCAGGCCGAGCACAAGCCTCGAGCTCAAGCGAGGCCGTAGGCCGAGCTTGAGATCCAATGGCGCGAGGCCGTAGGCCGAGCACTGGTGCAAAGGGTCCAGGTGAGGCCGCAAGGCCGAACCACGACCCTTGCACCAGTCACAGGCGGAAGTTGGCGAGGCCGCAGGCCGAGCCTAAGCCTCGAGCTCAAGCGAGGCCGTAGGCCGAGCTTGAGATCCAAGGGCGCGAGGCCGTAGGCCGAGCACTGGTGCAAAGGGTAGTGGTGAGGCCGCAAGGCCGAACCACGACCCTTGCACCAGTCACAGACGAATAACTGTCAATTTTAAGGTCACCAGCCGAATTCAGTGCGAGGCCGAAGGCCGAGCCGCTCGTACTCCCTTTGACGTAAAATACTCGATTGGAATATTTATATGGTTTCTACGACTGAACTTGAAATTTCTTCTACGTTTCCACCACCATTAGGAGATTTGTACCTATTCCACTTCAATCTTCATCGCCGGTCATGGAAATCAAAAATCATCATCATCATCAGCACATTTTCTTATGTATTATATCTTCTTACCCATTTTCAACACACATTCACCGTTTTCTTCAAGTTTTTAAAGTCGAATTAAAAGAGCCGACCCCACCCCACTAACACACACCCCCCCGCGGGCCGCTTGCGGCCCGCGCACCCACGCAAAACACTAGTTATACTATATAAAGTTAAATTACCACTGACTCACTCACTGACTCACTGACTCACTGACATAATTGTTCTCGAAACTGGTGAGGTCTAGAAGAAATGTGAGTATGAGGTCTTGTAGCAGGGGAGAATGTGACCCAGGGAAAAATCCCTGATCTTCGGAAGGTCAACTCCTCGACCTGGACCCCCTACGGATCTCGGAAAGTATGACAGGTGGGGAGAAACAGTTTAAACTAAAAATGAACCTCAACCTTGGACCTCTTTAGAGAAATGAAAAAAAACATGGCTCCCATACAAAAAAAAAAAAAACCCATACAAACTTTGGACGTTCGTAACTCGAAAACGGTTCGACATCGATGGGGGGTGCTTGAACAAATGTCATAGGGAATCGGGGGCCCCAACTTCCGGGGGCCCCCAAAAGGACTTTCAGGGGCCCCAAATTTTCAAAATGGTCCTAGGAGGCTGATTTTTGGTTTCCGAGGGTATTTTGAGGTCCTGATTGCATTTATGAAAATTTTTTTTGGATTTTTTTTTTTTTTTATATAGCTGCCATACAATGGATTTTTCCAAGTACCGAGCGAGTGCCGTGGTGAGGCCGTCAGGCCGAACCACGGCACTTGCGAGGTCACCAAGCTCAAGCGAGGCCGCAGGCCGAGCTTGGGCGCCTTTAGGCCGCGAGGCCGTAGGCCGAGCTCTCTGGTGCGGGGTCGTGGTGAGGCCGCAAGGCCGAACCACGACCATCGCACCAGTCACAGGCGGAAGTTGGCGAGGCCGCAGGCCGAGCCTAAGCCCCGAGCTCAAGCGAGGCCGTAGGCCGAGCTTGAGATCCAATGGCGCGAGGCCGTAGGCCGAGCACTGGTGCAAAGGGTCGTGGTGAGGCCGCAAGGCCGAACCACTACCCTTGCACCAGTCACAGGCGGAAGTTGGCGAGGCCGCAGGCCGAGCCCAAGCCTCGAGCTCAAGCGAGGCCGTAGGCCGAGCTTGAGATCCAATGGCGCGAGGCCGTAGGCCGAGCACTGGTGCAAAGGGTAGTGGTGAGGCCGCAAGGCCGAACCACGACCCTTGCACCAGTCACAGACGAATAACTGTCAATTTTAAGGTCACCAGCCGAATTCAGTGCGAGGCCGAAGGCCGAGCCGCTCGTACTCCCTTTGACGGAAAATACTCGATTGGAATATTTATATGGTTTCTACGACTGAACTTGAAATTTCTTCTACGTTTCCACCACCATTAGGAGATTTGTACCTATTCCACTTCAATCTTCATCGCCGGTCATGGAAATCAAAAATCATCATCATCATCAGCACATTTTCTAATGTATAACCTCTTCTTACCCATTTTCAACACACATTCACCGTTTTATTAAAGTTTTCAAGTCGCACCTAAAAACTCGACCCCACCCCACTAACACACACCCCCCCGCGGGCCGCTTGCGGCCCGCGCACCCACGCAAAACACTAGTTAATACTATATAAAGCTAAATTACCACTGACTCACTGACTCACTTAGATAGTTGTTTGGAGACATGGGGGGGTAGGGGGGGAAATGTGAGTATAGGGTCTTGTAGAGGAGGAAAACGTAAGATCAGGAAAAATACCTGATCTTCGGAAGGTCAACTCCTCGACGTGGACCCCCTATGGATCTCGGAAAGTATGACAGGTGGGGAGAAACAGTTTAAACTAAAAATGAACCTCAACCTTGGACCTCTTTAGAGAAATGAAAAAAAACATGGCTCCCATACAAAAAAAAAAAAAACCCATACAAACTTTGGACGTTCGTAACTCGAAAACGGTTCGACATCGATGGGGGGTGCTTGAACAAATGTCATAGAGAATCGGGGGCCCCAACTGGTAGGGGCCCCCAAAATGACTTTCAGGGGCCCCAAATTTTCAAAATGGTCCTAGGAGGCTGATTTTTGGTTTCCGAGGGTATTTTGAGGTCCTGATTGCATTTATGAAATTTTTTTTTGGTTTTTTTTTTTTTTTAATATAGCTGCCATACAATGGATTTTGTAACATACCGAGCAAGTGCCGTGGTGAGGCCGTCAGGCCGAACCACGGCACTTGCGAGGTCGCCAAGCTCAAGCGAGGCCGTAGGCCGAGCTTGGGCGCCTTTAGGCCGCGAGGCCGTAGGCCGAGCTCACTGGTGCGGGGTCGTGGTGAGGCCGCAAGGCCGAACCACGACCATCGCACCAGTCACAGGCACAAGTTGGCGAGGCCGCAGGCCGAGCCTAAGCCTCGAGCTCAAGCGAGGCCGTAGGCCGAGCTTGAGATCCAATGGCGCGAGGCCGTAGGCCGAGCACTGGTGCAAAGGGTCGTGGTGAGGCCGCAAGGCCGAACCATGACCCTTGCACCAGTCACAGACGAATAACTGTCAATTTTAAGGTCACCAGCCGAATTCAGTGCGAGGCCGAAGGCCGAGCCGCTCGTACTCCCTTTGACGGAAAATACTCGATTGGAATATTTATATGGTTTCTACGACTGAACTTGAAATTTCTTCTGCGTTTCCACCACCATTAGGAGATTTGTACCTATTCCACTTCAATCTTCATCGCCGGTCATGGAAATCAAAAATCATCATCATCATCAGCACATTTTCTAATGTATTACCTCTTCTTACCCATTTTCAACACACATTCACCGTTTTCTTAAAGTTTTCAAGTCGCACCTAAAAACTCGACCCCACCCCACTAACACACACCCCCCCGCGGGCCGCTTGCGGCCCGCGCACCCACGCAAAACACTAGTTATACTATATAAAGTTAAATTACCACTGACTGACTCACTCACTCACTCACTCACTCACTCACTGACTCACTGACATAATTGTTCTCGAAACTGGTGAGGTCTAGAAGAAATGTGAGTATGAGGTCTTGTAGCAGGGGAGAATGTGACCCAGGGAAAAATCCCTGATCTTCGGAAGGTCAACTCCTCGACCTGGACCCCCTACGGATCTCGGAAAGTATGACAGGTGGGGAGAAACAGTTTAAACTAAAAATGAACCTCAACCTTGGACCTCTTTAGAGAAATGAAAAAAAACATGGCTCCCATACAAAAAAAAAAAAAACCCATACAAACTTTGGACGTTCGTAACTCGAAAACGGTTCGACATCGATGGGGGGTGCTTGAACAAATGTCATAGGCAATCGGGGGCCCCAACTTCCGGGGGCCCCCAAAATGACTTTCAGGGGCCCCAAATTTTCAAAATGGTCCTAGGAGGCTGATTTTTGGTTTCCGAGGGTATTTTGAGGTCCTGATTGCATTTATGAAATTTTTTTTTGGAATTTTTTTTTTTTTAATATAGCTCCCATACAATGGATTTTGTAACATACCGAGCAAGTGCCGTGGTGAGGCCGTCAGGCCGAACCACGGCACTTGCGAGGTCACCAAGCTCAAGCGAGGCCGCAGGCCGAGCTTGGGCGCCTTTAGGCCGCGAGGCCGTAGGCCGAGCTCACTGGTGCGGGGTCGTGGTGAGGCCGCAGGCCGAACCACGACCATCGCACCAGTCACAGGCGGAAGTTGGCGAGGCCGCAGGCCGAGCCCAAGCCTCGAGCTCAAGCGAGGCCGTAGGCCGAGCTTGAGATCCAATGGCGCGAGGCCGTAGGCCGAGCACTGGTGCAAAGGGTCGTGGTGAGGCCGCAAGGCCGAACCACGACCCTTGCACCAGTCACAGGCGGAAGTTGGCGAGGCCGCAGGCCGAGCCTAAGCCTCGAGCTCAAGCGAGGCCGTAGGCCGAGCTTGAGATCCAATGGCGCGAGGCCGTAGGCCGAGCACTGGTGCAAAGGGTAGTGGTGAGGCCGCAAGGCCGAACCACGACCCTTGCACCAGTCACAGACGAATAACTGTCAATTTTAAGGTCACCAGCCGAATTCAGTGCGAGGCCGAAGGCCGAGCCGCTCGTACTCCCTTTGACGGAAAATACTGGATTGGTGGATTTCTATGCCTTCTACGACTGAACTTGAAATTTCTTCTACGTTTCCACCACCAGTAGGAGATTTGTACCTATTCCACTTCAATCTTCATCGCCGGTCATGGAAAACAAAAATCATCATCATCATCAGCACATTTTCTCATGTATAGGGATTTCAAACCCATTTTCAACACACATTCACCGTTTTCTTAAAGTTTTACAAGTCGAACACAAATGACGACCCCACCCCACTAACACACACCCCCCCGCGGGCCGCTTGCGGCCCGCGCACCCACGCAAAACACTAGTCTATTCTATCTATCTATTCTATACTATATAAAGTTAAATTACCACTCACTCACTGACTGACACACTGACATAGTTGTTTGGAGACTTGGGGGGGTGGGGGGGAAAATGTGAGTATGGGGTCGTGTAGAGGAGGAAAACGTAAGATCAGGAAAAATACCTGATCTTCGGAAGGTCAACTCTTCGACCTGAACCCCCTATGGATCTCGGAAAGTATGACAGGTGGGGAGAAACAGTTTAAACTAAAAATGAACCTCAACCTTGGACCTCTTTAGAGAAATGAAAAAAAACATGGCTCCCATACAAAAAAAAAAAAAGCCCATACAAACTTTGGACGTTCGTAACTCGAAAACGGTTCGACATCGATGGGGGGTGTTTGAACAAATGTCATAGGGAATCGGGGGCCCCAACTGGTAGGGGCCCCCAAAATGACTTTCAGGGGCCCCAAATTTTCAAAATGGTCCTAGGAGGCTGATTTTTGGTTTCCGAGGGTATTTTCGGGTCCAGATTGCGATTATAAAAAATTTTTTTGGATTTTTTTTTTTTTTAATATAGCTGCCATACAATGGATTTTTCCAAGAACCGAGCGAGTGCCGTGGTGAGGCCGTCAGGCCGAACCACGGCACTTGCGAGGTCACCAAGCTCAAGCGAGGCCGCAGGCCGAGCTTGGGCGCCTTTAGGCCGCGAGGCCGTAGGCCGAGCTCACTGGTGCGGGGTCGTGGTGAGGCCGCAAGGCCGAACCACGACCATCGCACCAGTCACAGGCACAAGTTGGCGAGGCCGCAGGCCGAGCCTAAGCCCCGAGCTCAAGCGAGGCCGTAGGCCGAGCTTGAGATCCAATGGCGCGAGGCCGTAGGCCGAGCACTGGTGCAAAGGGTCGTGGTGAGGCCGCAAGGCCGAACCACGACCCTTGCACCAGTCACAGGCAGAAGTTGGCGAGGCCGCAGGCCGAGCCTAAGCCTCGAGCTCAAGCGAGGCCGTAGGCCGAGCTTGAGTGTCAATGGCGCGAGGCCGTAGGCCGAGCACTGGTGCAAAGGGTAGTGGTGAGGCCGCAAGGCCGAACCACGACCCTTGCACCAGTCACAGACGAATAACTGTCAATTTTAAGGTCACCAGCCGAATTCAGTGCGAGGCCGAAGGCCGAGCCGCTCGTACTCCCTTTGACGGAAAATACTGGATTGGTGGATTTCTATGCCTTCTACGACTGAACTTGAAATTTCTTCTACGTTTCCACCACCATTAGGAGATTTGTACCTATTCCACTTCAATCTTCATCGCCGGTCATGGAAATCAAAAATCATCATCATCATCAGCACATTTTCTAATGTATTACCTCTTCTTACCCATTTTCAACACACATTCATCGTTTTGTTAAAGTTTTACAAGTCGAACACAAATGACGACCCCACCCCACTAACACACACCCCCCCGCGGGCCGCTTGCGGCCCGCGCACCCACGCAAAACACTAGTCTATCTATACTATATAAAGTTAAATTACCACTGACTCACTGACTCACTGACTCACTGATTGACATAGTTGTTTGGAGACTTGGGGGGGAGGAGGGGGAAATGTGAGTATGGGGTCGTGTAGAGGGGGAAAACGTAAGGTCAGGAAAAATATCTGATCTTCGGAAGGTCAACTCCTCGACCTGGACCCCCTATGGATCTCGGAAAGTATGACAGGTGGGGAGAAACAGTTTAAACTAAAAATGAACCTCAACCTTGGACCTCTTTAGAGAAATGAAAAAAAACATGGCTCCCATACAAAAAAAAAAAAAACCCATACAAACTTTGGACGTTCGTAACTCGAAAACGGTTCGACATCGATGGGGGGTGCTTGAACAAATGTCATAGGGAATCGGGGGCCCCAACTGGTAGGGGCCCCCAAAATGACTTTCAGGGGCCCCAAATTTTCAAAATGGTCCTAGGAGGCTGATTTTTGGTTTCCGAGGGTATTTTCGGGTCCAGATTGCGATTATAAAATTTTTTTTTGGATTTTTTTTTTTTTAATATAGCTGCCATACAATGGATTTTTCCAAGAACCGAGCGAGTGCCGTGGTGAGGCCGTCAGGCCGAACCACGGCACTTGCGAGGTCACCAAGCTCAAGCGAGGCCGCAGGCCGAGCTTGGGCGCCTTTAGGCCGCGAGGCCGTAGGCCGAGCTCACTGGTGCGGGGTCGTGGTGAGGCCGCAAGGCCGAACCACGACCATCGCACCAGTCACAGGCGGAAGTTGGCGAGGCCGCAGGCCGAGCCTAAGCCTCGAGCTCAAGCGAGGCCGTAGGCCGAGCTTGAGATCCAATGGCACGAGGCCGTAGGCCGAGCACTGGTGCAAAGGGTCGTGGTGAGGCCGCAAGGCCGAACCACGACCCTTGCACCAGTCACAGGCGGAAGTTGGCGAGGCCGCAGGCCGAGCCTAAGCCTCGAGCTCAAGCGAGGCCGTAGGCCGAGCTTGAGATCCAATGGCACGAGGCCGTAGGCCGAGCACTGGTGCAAAGGGTCGTGGTGAGGCCGCAAGGCCGAACCATGACCCTCGCACCAGTCACAGACGAATTACTGACAATCATGAGGTCACCAGCCGAATTCAGTGCGAGGCCGAAGGCCGAGCCACTCGTACTCCCCTTGACGGAAAATACTTCATTGGTGGATTTATATGGCTTCTACGACTGAACTTGAAATTTCTTCTACGTTTCCACCACCATTAGGAGATTTGTACCTATTCCACTTCGATCTTCAATTTCGGTCATGGAAATCAAAAATCATCATCATCATCAGCACATTTTCTAATGTATAACCCTATTCTTACCCATTTTCAACACACATTCACCGTTTTCATCAAGTTTAAAAAGTCGAACACAAATGACGACCCCACCCCACTAACACACACCCCCCCGCGGGCCGCTTGCGGCCCGCGCACCCACGCAAAACACTAGTTATACTATATAAAGTTAAATTACCACTGACTGACTGACTCACTCACTCACTCACTGACTCACTGACATAATTGTTCTCGAAACTGGTGAGGTCTAGAAGAAATGTGAGTATGAGGTCTTGTAGCAGGGGAGAATGTGACCCAGGGAAAAATCCCTGATCTTCGGAAGGTCAACTCCTCGACCTGAACCCCCTATGGATCTCGGAAAGTATGACAGGTGGGGAGAAACAGTTTAAACTAAAAATGAACCTCAACCTTGGACCTCTTTAGAGAAATGAAAAAAAACATGGCTCCCATACAAAAAAAAAAAAAACCCATACAAACTTTGGACGTTCGTAACTCGAAAACGGTTCGACATCGATGGGGGGTGCTTGAACAAATGTCATAGGCAATCGGGGGCCCCAACTTCCGGGGGCCCCCAAAATGACTTTCAGGGGCCCCAAATTTTCAAAATGGTCCTAGGAGGCTGATTTTTGGTTTCCGAGGGTATTTTGAGGTCCTGATTGCATTTATGAAATTTTTTTTTGGTTTTTTTTTTTTTTTAATATAGCTCCCATACAATGGATTTTGTAACATACCGAGCAAGTGCCGTGGTGAGGCCGTCAGGCCGAACCACGGCACTTGCGAGGTCACCAAGCTCAAGCGAGGCCGCAGGCCGAGCTTGGGCGCCTTTAGGCCGCGAGGCCGTAGGCCGAGCTCACTGGTGCGGGGTCGTGGTGAGGCCGCAGGCCGAACCACGACCATCGCACCAGTCACAGGCGGAAGTTGGCGAGGCCGCAGGCCGAGCCCAAGCCTCGAGCTCAAGCGAGGCCGTAGGCCGAGCTTGAGATCCAATGGCGCGAGGCCGTAGGCCGAGCACTGGTGCAAAGGGTCGTGGTGAGGCCGCAAGGCCGAACCACGACCCTTGCACCAGTCACAGGCGGAAGTTGGCGAGGCCGCAGGCCGAGCCTAAGCCTCGAGCTCAAGCGAGGCCGTAGGCCGAGCTTGAGATCCAATGGCGCGAGGCCGTAGGCCGAGCACTGGTGCAGAGGGTCGTGGTGAGGCCGCAAGGCCGAACCACGACCCTCGCACCAGTCACAGACAAATTACTGACAATCATGAGGTCACCAGCCGAATTCAGTGCGAGGCCGAAGGCCGAGCCGCTCGTACTCCCTTTGACGGAAAATACTCGATTGGAATATTTATACGGTTTCTACGACTGAACTTGAAATTTCTTCTACGTTTCCACCACCATTAGGAGATTTGTACCTATTCCACTTCAATCTTCATCGCCGGTCATGGAAATCAAAAATCATCATCATCATCAGCACATTTTCTAATGTATTACCTCTTCTTACCCATTTTCAACACACATTCACCGTTTTCTTAAAGTTTTTAAGTCGCACCTAAAAACTCGACCCCACCCCACTAACACACACCCCCCCGCGGGCCGCTTGCGGCCCGCGCACCCACGCAAAACACTAGTTATACTATATAAAGTTAAATTACCACTGACTCACTCACTCACTGACTGACTCACTCACTTAGATAGTTGTTTGGAGACTTGGGGGGGTGGGGGGGAAAATGTGAGTATGGGGTCGTGTAGAGGCGGAAAACGTAAGATCAGGAAAAATACCTGATCTTCGGAAGGTCAACTCCTCGACCTGAACCCCCTATGGATCTCGGAAAGTATGACAGGTGGGGAGAAACAGTTTAAACTAAAAATGAACCTCAACCTTGGACCTCTTTAGAGAAATGAAAAAAAACATGGCTCCCATACAAAAAAAAAAAAAACCCATACAAACTTTGGACGTTCGTAACTCGAAAACGGTTCGACATCGATGGGGGGTGCTTGAACAAATGTCATAGAGAATCGGGGGCCCCAACTGGTAGGGGCCCCCAAAATGACTTTCAGGGGCCCCAAATTTTCAAAATGGTCCTAGGAGGCTGAATTTTGGTTTCCGAGGGTATTTTGAGGTCCTGATTGCACTTATGAATTTTTTTTTTGGTTTTTTTTTTTTTTTAATATAGCTGCCATACAATGGATTTTTCCAAGTACCGAGCGAGTGCCGTGGTGAGGCCGTCAGGCCGAACCACGGCACTTGCGAGGTCACCAAGCTCAAGCGAGGCCGCAGGCCGAGCTTGGGCGCCTTTAGGCCGCGAGGCCGTAGGCCGAGCTCACTGGTGCGGGGTCGTGGTGAGGCCGCAAGGCCGAACCACGACCATCGCACCAGTCACAGGCGGAAGTTGGCGAGGCCGCAGGCCGAGCCTAAGCCCCGAGCTCAAGCGAGGCCGTAGGCCGAGCTTGAGATCCAATGGCGCGAGGCCGTAGGCCGAGCACTGGTGCAAAGGGTCGTGGTGAGGCCGCAAGGCCGAACCACGACCCTTGCACCAGTCACAGGCGGAAGTTGGCGAGGCCGCAGGCCGAGCCTAAGCCTCGAGCTCAAGCGAGGCCGTAGGCCGAGCTTGAGCTCCAATGGCGCGAGGCCGTAGGCCGAGCACTGGTGCAAAGGGTCGTGGTGAGGCCGCAAGGCCGAACCACGAGCCTTGCACCAGTCACAGACGAATAACTGTCAATTTTAAGGTCACCAGCCGAATTCAGTGCGAGGCCGAAGGCCGAGCCGCTCGTACTCCCTTTGACGGAAAATACTCGATTGGTGGATTTATATGGTTTTTACGACTGAACTTGAAATTTCTTCTACGTTTCCACCACCATTAGGAGATTTGTACCTATTCCACTTCAATCTTCATCGCCGGTCATGGAAATCAAAAATCATCATCATCATCAGCACATTTTCTAATGTATAACCTCTTCTTACCCATTTTCAACACACATTCACCGTTTTATTAAAGTTTTTTTTAAGTCGAACACAAATGACGACCCCACCCCACTAACACACACCCCCCCGCGGGCCGCTTGCGGCCCGCGCACCCACGCAAAACACTAGTCTATACTATATAAAGCTGAATTACCACTGACTGACTCACTCACTGACTTAGATAGTTGTTTGGAGACTTGGGGGGGTTGGGGGGAAAATGTGAGTATGGGGTCGTGTAGAGGAGGAAAACTTAAGATCAGGAAAAATACCTGATCTTCGGAAGGTCAACTCTTCGACCTGAACCCCCTATGGATCTCGGAAAGTATGACAGGTGGGGAGAAACAGTTTAAACTAAAAATGAACCTCAACCTCGGACCTCTTTAGAGAAATGAAAAAAAACATGGCTCCCATACAAAAAAAAAAAAACCCATACAAACTTTGGACGTTCGTAACTCGAAAACGGTTCGACATCGATGGGGGGTGCTTGAACAAATGTCATAGGGAATCGGGGGCCCCAACTGGTAGGGGCCCCCAAAATGACTTTCAGGGGCCCCAAATTTTCAAAATGGTCCTAGGAGGCTGATTTTTGGTTTCCGAGGGTATTTTCGGGTCCAGATTGCGATTATAATTTTTTTTTTTGGATTTTTTTTTTTTTTAATATAGCTGCCATACAATGGATTTTGTAACATACCGAGCAAGTGCCGTGGTGAGGCCGTCAGGCCGAACCACGGCACTTGCGAGGTCACCAAGCTCAAGCGAGGCCGCAGGCCAAGCTTGGGCGCCTTTAGGCCGCGAGGCCGTAGGCCGAGCTCACTGGTGCGGGGTCGTGGTGAGGCCGCAAGGCCGAACCACGACCATCGCACCAGTCACAGGCACAAGTTGGCGAGGCCGCAGGCCGAGCCTAAGTCTCGAGCTCAAGCGAGGCCGTAGGCCGAGCTTGAGATCCAATGGCGCGAGGCCGTAGGCCGAGCACTGGTGCAAAGGATCGTGGTGAGGCCGCAAGGCCGAACCACGACCCTTGCACCAGTCACAGGCGGAAGTTGGCGAGGCCGCAGGCCGAGCCTAAGCCTCGAGCTCAAGCGAGGCCGTAGGCCGAGCTTGAGATCTAATGGCGCGAGGCCGTAGGCCGAGCACTGGTGCAAAGGGTAGTGGTGAGGCCGCAAGGCCGAACCACGACCCTTGCACCAGTCACAGACGAATAACTGTCAATTTTAAGGTCACCAGCCGAATTCAATGCGAGGCCGAAGGCCGAGCCGCTCGTACCCCCCTTGACAAAAAAGACTCGATTGGAATATTTATATGTTTCTACGACTGAACTTGAAATTTCTTTTACCTTTCCACCACCATTAGGAGATTTGTACCTATTCCACTTCAATCTTCATCGCCGGTCATGGAAATCAAAAATCATCATCATCATCAGCACATTTTCTCATGTATAGGGATTTCTTACCCATTTTCAACACACATTCACCGTTTTCGTCAAGTTTTTAAGTCGCACCTAAAAACTCGACCCCACCCCACTAACACACACCCCCCCGCGGGCCGCTTGCGGCCCGCGCACCCACGCAAAACACTAGTTATACTATATAAAGTTAAATTACCACTGACTCACTGACTCACTGACTCACTGACTCACTGACTCACTGACATAATTGTTCTCGAAACTGGTGAGGTCTAGAAGAAATGTGAGTATGAGGTCTTGAAGCAGGGGAGAATGTGACCCAGGGAAAAATCCCTGATCTTCGGAAGGTCAACTCCTCGACCTGGACCCCCTACGGATCTCGGAAAGTATGACAGGTGGGGAGAAACAGTTTAAACTAAAAATGAACCTCAACCTTGGACCTCTTTAGAGAAATGAAAAAAAACATGGCTCCCATACAAAAAAAAAAAAAACCCATACAAACTTTGGACGTTCGTAACTCGAAAACGGTTCGACATCGATGGGGGGTGTTTGAACAAATGTCATAGGCAATCGGGGCCCCCAACTGGTAGGGGCCCCCAAAATGACTTTCAGGGGCCCCAAATTTTCAAAATGGTCCTAGGAGGCTGATTTTTGGTTTCCGAGGGTATTTTCGTGTCCTGATTGCATTTATGAAATTTTTTTTTGGATTTTTTTTTTTTTTTATATAGCTGCCATACAAGCGATTTTTCCAAGCAC
Organism: Agriopis marginaria; assembly: GCA_932305915.1. NCBI lineage: Eukaryota > Metazoa > Arthropoda > Insecta > Lepidoptera > Geometridae > Agriopis > Agriopis marginaria. The sequence goes on from OW029915.1 coordinate 14,232,220, forward strand.
CGAGCGAGTGCCGTGGTGAGGCCGTCAGGCCGAACCACGGCACTTGCGAGGTCACCAAGCTCAAGCGAGGCCGCAGGCCGAGCTTGGGCGCCTTTAGGCCGCGAGGCCGTAGGCCGAGCTCACTGGTGCGGGGTCGTGGTGAGGCCGCAAGGCCGAACCACGACCATCGCACCAGTCACAGGCGGAAGTTGGCGAGGCCGCAGGCCTTAGGCCGCGAGGCCGTAGGCCGAGCTCACTGGTGCGGGGTCGTGGTGAGGCCGCAAGGCCGAACCACGACCATCGCACCAGTCACAGGCGGAAGTTGGCGAGGCCGCAGGCCGAGCCTAAGCCTCGAGCTCCAATGGCGCGATCCAATGGCGCGAGGCCGTAGGCCGAGCACTGGTGCAAAGGGTCGTGGTGAGGCCGCAAGGCCGAACCACGAGCCTTTGCACCAGTCGGTAGCCAGCTCAAGCGAGGCCGTAGGCCGAGCTTGAGATCCAATGGCGCGAGGCCGTAGGCCGAGCACTGGTGCAAAGGGTCGTGGTGAGGCCGCAAGGCCGAACCACGACCCTTGCACCAGTCACAGACGAATAACTGTCAATTTTAAGGTCACCAGCCGAATTCAGTGCGAGGCCGAAGGCCGAGCCGCTCGTACTCCCTTTGACGGAATATACTCGATTGGAATATTTATACGGTTTCTACGACTGAACTTGAAATTTCTTCTACGTTTCCACCACCATTAGGAGATTTGTACCTATTCCACTTCAATCTTCATCGCCGGTCATGGAAAACAAAAATCATCATCATCATCAGCACATTTTCTAATGTATAACCCTATTCTTACCCATTTTCAACACACATTCACCGTTTTCATCAAGTTTTTTCAAGTCGAACACAAATGACGACCCCACCCCACTAACACACACCCCCCCGCGGGCCGCTTGCGGCCCGCGCACCCACGCAAAACACTAGTTATTATACTATATAAAGTTAAATTACCACTGACTGACTGACTCACTGACTCACTGACATAATTGTTCTCGAAACTGGTGAGGTCTAGAAGAAATGTGAGTATGAGGTCTTGTAGCAGGGGAGAATGTGACCTAGGGAAAAATCCCTGATCTTCGGAAGGTCAACTCCTCGACCTGGACCCCCTACGGATCTCGGAAAGTATGACAGGTGGGGAGAAACAGTTTTAACTAAAAATGAACCTCAACCTTGGACCTCTTTAGAGAAATGAAAAAAAACATGGCTCCCATACAAAAAAAAAAAAAACCCATACAAACTTTGGACGTTCGTAACTCGAAAACGGTTCGACATCGATGGGGGGTGCTTGAACAAATGTCATAGGCAATCGGGGGCCCCAACTGGTAGGGGCCCCCAAAATGACTTTCAGGGGCCCCAAATTTTCAAAATGGTCCTAGGAGGCTGATTTTTGGTTTCCGAGGGTATTTTGAGGTCCTGATTGCATTTATGAAATTTTTTTTTGGATTTTTTTTTTTTTAATATAGCTGCCATACAATGGATTTTTCCAAGTACCGAGCGAGTGCCGTGGTGAGGCCGTCAGGCCGAACCACGGCACTTGCGAGGTCACCAAGCTCAAGCGAGGCCGCAGGCCGAGCTTGGGCGCCTTTAGGCCGCGAGGCCGTAGGCCGAGCTCACTGGTGCGGGGTCGTGGTGAGGCCGCAAGGCCGAACCACGACCATCGCACCAGTCACAGGCACAAGTTGGCGAGGCCGCAGGCCGAGCCTAAGTCTCGAGCTCAAGCGAGGCCGTAGGCCGAGCTTGAGATCCAATGGCGCGAGGCCGTAGGCCGAGCACTGGTGCAAAGGGTCGTGGTGAGGCCGCAAGGCCGAACCACGACCCTTGCACCAGTCACAGGCGGAAGTTGGCGAGGCCGCAGGCCGAGCCTAAGCCTCGAGCTCAAGCGAGGCCGTAGGCCGAGCTTGAGATCCAATGGCGCGAGGCCGTAGGCCGAGCACTGGTGCAAAGGGTAGTGGTGAGGCCGCAAGGCCGAACCACGACCCTTGCACCAGTCACAGACGAATAACTGTCAATTTTAAGGTCACCAGCCGAATTCAGTGCGAGGCCGAAGGCCGAGCCGCTCGTACTCCCTTTGACGGAAAATACTGGATTGGTGGATTTCTATGCCTTCTACGACTGAACTTGAAATTTCTTCTACGTTTCCACCACCATTAGGAGATTTGTACCTATTCCACTTCAATCTTCTTCGCCGGTCATGGAAATCAAAAATCATCATCATCATCAGCACATTTTCTCATGTATAACCCTATTCTTACCCATTTTCAACACACATTCACCGTTTTCTTAAAGTTTAAAAGTCGAATTAAAATAGCCGACCCCACCCCACTAACACACACCCCCCCGCGGGCCGCTTGCGGCCCGCGCACCCACGCAAAACACTAGTTATACTATATAAAGTTAAATTACCACTGACTCACTCACTCACTCACTCACTCACTCACTCACTGACATAATTGTTCTCGAAACTGGTGAGGTCTAGAAGAAATGTGAGTATGAGGTCTTGTAGCAGGGGAGAATGTGACCCAGGGAAAAATCCCTGATCTTCGGAAGGTCAACTCCTCGACCTGGACCCCCTATGGATCTCGGAAAGTATGACAGGTGGGGAGAAACAGTTTAAACTAAAAATGAACCTCAACCTTGGACCTCTTTAGAGAAATGAAAAAAAACATGGCTCCCATACAAAAAAAAAAAAAAACCATACAAACTTTGGACGTTCGTAACTCGAAAACGGTTCGACATCGATGGGGGGTGCTTGAACAAATGTCATAGGCAATCGGGGGCCCCAACTTCCGGGGGCCCCCAAAATGACTTTCAGGGGCCCCAAATTTTCAAAATGGTCCTAGGAGGCTGATTTTTGGTTTCCGAGGGTATTTTGAGGTCCTGATTGCATTTATGAAAATTTTTTTTGGAATTTTTTTTTTTTTAATATAGCTCCCATACAATGGATTTTGTAACATACCGAGCAAGTGCCGTGGTGAGGCCGTCAGGCCGAACCACGGCTATTGCGAGGTCACCAAGCTCAAGCGAGGCCGCAGGCCGAGCTTGGGCGCCTTTAGGCCGCGAGGCCGTAGGCCGAGCTCACTGGTGCGGGGTCGTGGTGAGGCCGCAAGGCCGAACCACGACCATCGCACCAGTCACAGGCGGAAGTTGGCGAGGCCGCAGGCCGAGCCCAAGCCTCAAGCTCAAGCGAGGCCGTAGGCCGAGCTTGAGGTCCAATGGCGCGAGGCCGTAGGCCGAGCACTGGTGCAAAGAGTCGTGGTGAGGCCGCAAGGCCGAACCACGACCCTTGCACCAGTCACAGGCGGAAGTTGGCGAGGCCGCAGGCCGAGCCTAAGCCTCGAGCTCAAGCGAGGCCGTAGGCCGAGCTTGAGATCCAATGGCGCGAGGCCGTAGGCCGAGCACTGGTGCAAAGGGTCGTGGTGAGGCCGCAAGGCCGAACCATGACCCTCGCACCAGTCACAGACAAATTACTGTCAATGTTGAGGTCACCAGCCGAATTCAGTGCGAGGCCGAAGGCCGAGCCGCTCGTACTCCCTTTGACGGAAAATACTCGATTGGAATATTTATACGGTTTCTACGACTGAACTTGAAATTTCTTCTACGTTTCCACCACCATTAGGAGATTTGTACCTATTCCACTTCAATCTTCATCGCCGGTCATGGAAATCAAAAATCATCATCATCATCAGCACATTTTCTAATGTATTACCTCTTCTTACCCATTTTCAACACACATTCACCGTTATCTTAAAGTTTTCAAGTCGCACCTAAAAACTCGACCCCACCCCACTAACACACACCCCCCCGCGGGCCGCTTGCGGCCCGCGCACCCACGCAAAACACTAGTTATACTATATAAAGTTAAATTACCACTGACTGACTGACTCACTCACTCACTCACTGACATAATTGTTCTCGAAACTGGTGAGGTCTAGAAGAAATGTGAGTATGAGGTCTTGTAGCAGGGGAGAATGTGACCCAGGGAAAAATCCCTGATCTTCGGAAGGTCAACTCCTCGACCTGGACCCCCTACGGATCTCGGAAAGTATGACAGGTGGGGGGTAACAGTTTTAACTAAAAATGAACCTCAACCTTGGACCTCTTTAGGGATGCGAAAAAAAATATGCCTCCCATACAAAAAAAAAAAAAACCCATACAAACTTTGGACGTTCGTTACTCGAAAACGGTTCGACATCGATGGGGGGTGCTTGAACAAATGTCATAGGCAATCGGGGGCCCCAACTTCCGGGGGCCCCCAAAATGACTTTCAGGGGCCCCAAATTTTCAAAATGGTCCTAGGAGGCTGATTTTTGGTTTCCGAGGGTATTTTGAGGTCCTGATTGCATTTATGAAATTTTTTTTTGGATTTTTTTTTTTTTTAATATAGCTGCCATACAATGGATTTTGTAACATACCGAGCAAGTGCCGTGGTGAGGCCGTCAGGCCGAACCACGGCACTTGCGAGGTCACCAAGCTCAAGCGAGGCCGCAGGCCGAGCTTGGGCGCCTTTAGGCCGCGAGGCCGTAGGCCGAGCTCACTGGTGCGGGGTCGTGGTGAGGCCGCAAGGCCGAACCACGACCATCGCACCAGTCACAGGCGGAAGTTGGCGAGGCCGCAGGCCGAGCCTAAGCCTCGAGCTCAAGCGAGGCCGTAGGCCGAGCTTGAGATCCAATGGCGCGAGGCCGTAGGCCGAGCACTGGTGCAAAGGGTCGTGGTGAGGCCGCAAGGCCGAACCATGACCCTTGCACCAGTCACAGACGAATTACTTTCAATTTTGAGGTCACCAGCCGAATTCAGTGCGAGGCCGTAGGCCGAGCTGCTCGTACTCCCTTTGACGGAAAATACTGTATTAGTGGGTTTCTATGGCTTCTACGACAGAACTTGAAATTTCTTCTCCGTTTCCACCACCATTAGGAGATTTGTACCTATTCCACTTCAATCTTCATCGCCGGTCATGGAAATCAAAAATCATCATCATCATCAGCACATTTTCTCATGTATTGCAATTCCTTACCCATTTTCAACACACATTCACCGTTTTATTAAAGTTTTACAAGTCGAACACAAATGACGACCCCACCCCACTAACACACACCCCCCCGCGGGCCGCTTGCGGCCCGCGCACCCACGCAAAACACTAGTTATACTATATAAAGTTAAATTACCACTGACTGACTCACTCACTCACTCACTCACTCACTGACATAATTGTTCTCGAAACTGGTGAGGTCTAGAAGAAATGTGAGTATGAGGTCTTGTAGCAGGGGAGAATGTGACCCAGGGAAAAATCCCTGATCTTCGGAAGGTCAACTCCTCGACCTGGACACCCTACGGATCTCGGAAAGTATGACAGGTGGGGAGAAACAGTTTTAACTAAAAATGAACCTCAACCTTGGACCTCTTTAGAGAAATGAAAAAAAACATGGCTCCCATACAAAAAAAAAAAAAACCCATACAAACTTTGGACGTTCGTAACTCGAAAACGGTTAGACATCGATGGGGGGTGCTTGAACAAATGTCATAGGGAATCGGGGGCCCCAACTGGTAGGGGCCCCCAAAATGACTTTCAGGGGCCCCAAATTTTCAAAATGGTCCTAGGAGGCTGATTTTTGGTTTCCGAGGGTATTTTCAGGTCCTGATTGCATTTATGAAATTTTTTTTTGGATTTTTTTTTTTTTTAATATAGCTGCCATACAATGGATTTTGTAACATACCGAGCAAGTGCCGTGGTGAGGCCGTCAGGCCGAACCACGGCACTTGCGAGGTCACCAAGCTCAAGCGAGGCCGCAGGCCGAGCTTGGGCGCCTTTAGGCCGCGAGGCCGTAGGCCGAGCTCACTGGTGCGGGGTCGTGGTGAGGCCGCAAGGCCGAACCACGACCATCGCACCAGTCACAGGCACAAGTTGGCGAGGCCGCAGGCCGAGCCTGAGTCTCAAGCTCAAGCGAGGCCGTAGGCCGAGCTTGAGATCCAATGGCGCGAGGCCGTAGGCCGAGCACTGGTGCAAAGGGTCGTGTTGAGGCCGCAAGGCCGAACCACGACCCTCGCACCAGTCACAGACGAATTACTGACAATCATGAGGTCACCAGCCGAATTCAGTGCGAGGCCGAAGGCCGAGCCGCTCGTACTCCCTTTGACGGAAAATACTTGATTGGTGGATTTCTATGGCTTCTACGACTGAACTTGAAATTTCTTCTACGTTCCACCACCATTAGGAGATTTGTACCTATTCCACTTCAATCTTCATCGCCGGTCATGGAAAACAAAAATCATCATCATCATCAGCACATTTTCTAATGTATAACCATATTCTTACACATTTTCAACACACATTCACCGTTTTCATCAAGTTTTTAAGTCGCACCTAAAAACTCGACCCCACCCCACTAACACACACCCCCCCGCGGGCCGCTTGCGGCCCGCGCACCCACGCAAAACACTAGTCTATACTATATAAAGCTGAATTACCACTCACTCACTGACTCACTCACTGACATAGTTGTTTGGAGACTTGGGGGGGTGGGGGGGAAAATGTGAGTATGGGGTCGTGTAGAGGAGGAAAACGTAAGATCAGGAAAAATACCTGATCTTCGGAAGGTCAACTCTTCGACCTGAACCCCCTATGGATCTCGGAAAGTATGACAGGTGGGGAGAAACAGTTTAAACTAAAAATGAACCTCAACCTTGGACCTCTTTAGAGAAATGAAAAAAAACATGGCTCCCATACAAAAAAAAAAAAAACCCATACAAACTTTGGACGTTCGTAACTCGAAAACGGTTCGACATCGATGGGGGGTGCTTGAACAAATGTCATAGGGAATCGGGGGCCCCAACTGGTAGGGGCCCCCAAAATGACTTTCAGGGGCCCCAAAATTTCAAAATGGTCCTAGGAGGCTGATTTTTTGTTTCCGAGGGTATTTTCGGGTCCAGATTGCGATTATAAATTTTTTTTTTTGAATTTTTTTTTTTTTAATATAGCTGCAATACAATGGATTTTTCCAAGTACCGAGCGAGTGCCGTGGTGAGGCCGTCAGGCCGAACCACGGCACTTGCGAGGTCACCAAGCTCAAGCGAGGCCGCAGGCCGAGCTTGGGCGCCTTTAGGCCGCGAGGCCGTAGGCCGAGCTCACTGGTGCGGGGTCGTGGTGAGGCCGCAAGGCCGAACCACGACCCTCGCACCAGTCACAGGCGGAAGTTGGCGAGGCCGCAGGCCGAGCCTAAGCCTCGAGCTCAAGCGAGGCCGTAGGCCGAGCTTGAGATCCAATGGCGCGAGGCCGTAGGCCGAGCACTGGTGCAAAGGGTCGTGGTGAGGCCGCAAGGCCGAACCACGACCCTTGCACCAGTCACAGGCGGAAGTTGGCGAGGCCGCAGGCCGAGCCTAAGCCCCGAGCTCAAGCGAGGCCGTAGGCCGAGCTTGAGATCCAATGGCGCGAGGCCGTAGGCCGAGCACTGGTGCAAAGGGTCGTGGTGAGGCCGCAAGGCCGAACCACGACCCTCGCACCAGTCACAGGCGGAAGTTGGCGAGGCCGCAGGCCGAGCCTAAGACTCGAGCTCAAGCGAGGCCGTAGGCCGAGCTTGAGTGTCAATGGCGCGAGGCCGTAGGCCGAGCACTGGTGCAAAGGGTCGTGGTGAGGCCGCAAGGCCGAACCACGACCCTCGCACCAGTCACAGACGAATGACTGACAATCATGAGGTCACCAGCCGAATTCAGTGCGAGGCCGAAGGCCGAGCCGCTCGTACTCCCTTTGACGGAAAATACTCGATTGGAATATTTATACGGTTTCTACGACTGAACTTGAAATTTCTTCTACGTTTCCACCACCATTAGGAGATTTGTACCTATTCCACTTCAATCTTCATCGCCGGTCATGGAAAACAAAAATCATCATCATCATCAGCACATTTTCTAATGTATTACCTCTTCTTACCCATTTTCAACACACATTCACCGTTTTCATCAAGTTTTTTCAAGTCGAACACAAATGACGACCCCACCCCACTAACACACACCCCCCGCGGGCCGCTTGCGGCCCGCGCACCCACGCAAAACACTAGTCTATACTATATAAAGCTGAATTACCACTCACTCACTGACTCACTGACATAGTTGTTTGGAGACTTGGGGGGGTAGGGGGGGAAATGTGAGTATGGGGTCGTGTAGAGGGGCAAAACGTAAGATCAGGAAAAATACCTGATCTTCGGAAGGTCAACTCTTCGACCTGAACCCCCTATGGATCTCGGAAAGTATGACAGGTGGGGAGAAACAGTTTAAACTAAAAATTAACCTCAACCTTGGACCTCTTTAGAGAAATGAAAAAAAACATGGCTCCCATACAAAAAAAAAAAAAACCCATACAAACTTTGGACGTTCGTAACTCGAAAACGGTTCGACATCGATGGGGGTGTTTGAACAAATGTCATAGGGAATCGGGGGCCCCAACTGGTAGGGGCCCCCAAAATGACTTTCAGGGGCCCCAAATTTTCAAAATGGTCCTAGGAGGCTGATTTTTGGTTTCCGAGGGTATTTTCGTGTCCAGATTGCGATTATAAATTTTTTTTTTGGATTTTTTTTTTTTTTAATATAGCTGCCATACAATGGATTTTTCCAAGAACCGAGCGAGTGCCGGGGTGAGGCCGTCAGGCCGAACCACGGCACTTGCGAGGTCACCAAGCTCAAGCGAGGCCGCAGGCCGAGCTTGGGCGCCTTTAGGCCGCGAGGCCGTAGGCCGAGCTCACTGGTGCGGGGTCGTGGTGAGGCCGCAAGGCCGAACCACGACCCTCGCACCAGTCACAGGCGGAAGTTGGCGAGGCCGTAGGCCGAGCCTAAGCCTCGAGCTCAAGCGAGGCCGTAGGCCGAGCTTGAGATCCAATGGCGCGAGGCCGTAGGCCGAGCACTGGTGCAAAGGGTCGTGGTGAGGCCGCAAGGCCGAACCACGACCCTTGCACCAGTCACAGGCGGAAGTTGGCGAGGCCGCAGGCCGAGCCTAAGCCTCGAGCTCAAGCGAGGCCGTAGGCCGAGCTTGAGATCCAATGGCGCGAGGCCGTAGGCCGAGCACTGGTGCAAAGGGTAGTGGTGAGGCCGCAAGGCCGAACCACGACCCTTGCACCAGTCACAGACTAATAACTGTCAATTTTAAGGTCACCAGCCGAATTCAGTGCGAGGCCGAAGGCCGAGCCGCTCGTACTCCCTTTGACGGAAAATACTCGATTGGAATATTTATATGGTTTCTACGACTGAACTTGAAATTTCTTCTACGTTTCCACCACCATTAGGAGATTTGTACCTATTCCACTTCAATCTTCATCGCCGGTCATGGAAATCAAAAATCATCATCATCATCAGCACATTTTCAAATGTATAACCCTATTCTTACCCATTTTCAACACACATTCACCGTTTTCTTAAAGTTTTTAAGTCGCACCTAAAAACTCGACCCCACCCCACTAACACACACCCCCCCGCGGGCCGCTTGCGGCCCGCGCACCCACGCAAAACACTAGTCTATACTATATAAAGCTGAATTACCACTGACTGACTCACTCACTGACTTAGATAGTTGTTTGGAGACTTGGGGGGGTTGGGGGGAAAATGTGAGTATGGGGTCGTGTAGAGGAGGAAAACTTAAGATCAGGAAAAATACCTGATCTTCGGAAGGTCAACTCTTCGACCTGAACCCCCTATGGATCTCGGAAAGTATGACAGGTGGGGAGAAACAGTTTAAACTAAAAATGAACCTCAACCTCGGACCTCTTTAGAGAAATGAAAAAAAACATGGCTCCCATACAAAAAAAAAAAAACCCATACAAACTTTGGACGTTCGTAACTCGAAAACGGTTCGACATCGATGGGGGGTGCTTGAACAAATGTCATAGGGAATCGGGGGCCCCAACTGGTAGGGGCCCCCAAAATGACTTTCAGGGGCCCCAAATTTTCAAAATGGTCCTAGGAGGCTGATTTTTGGTTTCCGAGGGTATTTTCGGGTCCAGATTGCGATTATAATTTTTTTTTTTGGATTTTTTTTTTTTTTAATATAGCTGCCATACAATGGATTTTGTAACATACCGAGCAAGTGCCGTGGTGAGGCCGTCAGGCCGAACCACGGCACTTGCGAGGTCACCAAGCTCAAGCGAGGCCGCAGGCCAAGCTTGGGCGCCTTTAGGCCGCGAGGCCGTAGGCCGAGCTCACTGGTGCGGGGTCGTGGTGAGGCCGCAAGGCCGAACCACGACCATCGCACCAGTCACAGGCACAAGTTGGCGAGGCCGCAGGCCGAGCCTAAGTCTCGAGCTCAAGCGAGGCCGTAGGCCGAGCTTGAGATCCAATGGCGCGAGGCCGTAGGCCGAGCACTGGTGCAAAGGATCGTGGTGAGGCCGCAAGGCCGAACCACGACCCTTGCACCAGTCACAGGCGGAAGTTGGCGAGGCCGCAGGCCGAGCCTAAGCCTCGAGCTCAAGCGAGGCCGTAGGCCGAGCTTGAGATCTAATGGCGCGAGGCCGTAGGCCGAGCACTGGTGCAAAGGGTAGTGGTGAGGCCGCAAGGCCGAACCACGACCCTTGCACCAGTCACAGACGAATAACTGTCAATTTTAAGGTCACCAGCCGAATTCAATGCGAGGCCGAAGGCCGAGCCGCTCGTACCCCCCTTGACAAAAAAGACTCGATTGGAATATTTATATGTTTCTACGACTGAACTTGAAATTTCTTTTACCTTTCCACCACCATTAGGAGATTTGTACCTATTCCACTTCAATCTTCATCGCCGGTCATGGAAATCAAAAATCATCATCATCATCAGCACATTTTCTCATGTATAGGGATTTCTTACCCATTTTCAACACACATTCACCGTTTTCGTCAAGTTTTTAAGTCGCACCTAAAAACTCGACCCCACCCCACTAACACACACCCCCCCGCGGGCCGCTTGCGGCCCGCGCACCCACGCAAAACACTAGTTATACTATATAAAGTTAAATTACCACTGACTCACTCACTGACTCACTGACTCACTGACATAATTGTTCTCGAAACTGGTGAGGTCTAGAAGAAATGTGAGTATGAGGTCTTGTAGCAGGGGAGAATGTGACCCAGGGAAAAATCCCTGATCTTCGGAAGGTCAACTCCTCGACCTGGACCCCCTACGGATCTCGGAAAGTATGACAGGTGGGGAGAAACAGTTTAAACTAAAAATGAACCTCAACCTTGGACCTCTTTAGAGAAATGAAAAAAAACATGGCTCCCATACAAAAAAAAAAAAAACCCATACAAACTTTGGACGTTCGTAACTCGAAAACGGTTCGACATCGATGGGGGGTGCTTGAACAAATGTCATAGGGAATCGGGGGCCCCAACTTCCGGGGGCCCCCAAAAGGACTTTCAGGGGCCCCAAATTTTCAAAATGGTCCTAGGAGGCTGATTTTTGGTTTCCGAGGGTATTTTGAGGTCCTGATTGCATTTATGAAAATTTTTTTTGGATTTTTTTTTTTTTTTATATAGCTGCCATACAATGGATTTTTCCAAGTACCGAGCGAGTGCCGTGGTGAGGCCGTCAGGCCGAACCACGGCACTTGCGAGGTCACCAAGCTCAAGCGAGGCCGCAGGCCGAGCTTGGGCGCCTTTAGGCCGCGAGGCCGTAGGCCGAGCTCTCTGGTGCGGGGTCGTGGTGAGGCCGCAAGGCCGAACCACGACCATCGCACCAGTCACAGGCGGAAGTTGGCGAGGCCGCAGGCCGAGCCTAAGCCCCGAGCTCAAGCGAGGCCGTAGGCCGAGCTTGAGATCCAATGGCGCGAGGCCGTAGGCCGAGCACTGGTGCAAAGGGTCGTGGTGAGGCCGCAAGGCCGAACCACTACCCTTGCACCAGTCACAGGCGGAAGTTGGCGAGGCCGCAGGCCGAGCCCAAGCCTCGAGCTCAAGCGAGGCCGTAGGCCGAGCTTGAGATCCAATGGCGCGAGGCCGTAGGCCGAGCACTGGTGCAAAGGGTAGTGGTGAGGCCGCAAGGCCGAACCACGACCCTTGCACCAGTCACAGACGAATAACTGTCAATTTTAAGGTCACCAGCCGAATTCAGTGCGAGGCCGAAGGCCGAGCCGCTCGTACTCCCTTTGACGGAAAATACTCGATTGGAATATTTATATGGTTTCTACGACTGAACTTGAAATTTCTTCTACGTTTCCACCACCATTAGGAGATTTGTACCTATTCCACTTCAATCTTCATCGCCGGTCATGGAAATCAAAAATCATCATCATCATCAGCACATTTTCTAATGTATAACCTCTTCTTACCCATTTTCAACACACATTCACCGTTTTATTAAAGTTTTCAAGTCGCACCTAAAAACTCGACCCCACCCCACTAACACACACCCCCCCGCGGGCCGCTTGCGGCCCGCGCACCCACGCAAAACACTAGTTAATACTATATAAAGCTAAATTACCACTGACTCACTGACTGACTGACATAGTTGTTTGGAGACTTGGGGGGGTGGGGGGGAAAATAGGAGTATACACTCGTGTAGAGGGGGAAAACGTAAGATCAGGAAAAATACTTGATCTTCGGAAGGTCAACTCTTCGACCTGAACCCCCTATGGATCTCGGAAAGTATGACAGATGGGGAGAAACAGTTTTAACTAAAAATGAACCTCAACCTTGGACCTCTTTAGAGAAATGAAAAAAAACATGGCTCCCATACAAAAAAAAAAAAAACCCATACAAACTTTGGACGTTCGTAACTCGAAAACGGTTCGACATCGATGGGGGGTGCTTGAACAAATGTCATAGGGAATCGGGGGCCCCAACTGGTAGGGGCCCCCAAAATGACTTTCAGGGGCCCCAAATTTTCAAAATGGTCCTAGGAGGCTGATTTTTGGTTTCCGAGGGTATTTTGGGGTCCAGATTGCGATTATACATTTTTTTTTGGAATTTTTTTTTTTTTTAATAGAGCTTGGGCGCCTTTAGGCCGCGAGGCCGTAGGCCGAGCTCACTGGTGCGGGGTCGTGGTGAGGCCGCAAGGCCGAACCACGACCCTCGCACCAGTCACAGGCGGAAGTTGGCGAGGCCGCAGGCCGAGCCTAAGCCTCGAGCTCAAGCGAGGCCGTAGGCCGAGCTTGAGATCCAATGGCGCGAGGCCGTAGGCCGAGCACTGGTGCAAAGGGTCGTGGTGAGGCCGCAAGGCCGAACCACGACCCTCGCACCAGTCACAGGCAGAAGTTGGCGAGGCCGCAGGCCGAGCCTAAGCCTCGAGCTCAAGCGAGGCCGTAGGCTGAGCTTGAGTTCCAATGGCGCGAGGCCGTAGGCCGAGCACTGGTGTAAAGGGTCGTGGTGAGGCCGCAAGGCCGAACCATGACCCTCGCACCAGTCACAGACAAATTACTGTCAATGTTGAGGTAACCAGCCGAATTCAGTGCGAGGCCGAAGGCCGAGCCGCTCGTACTCCCTTTGACGGAAAATACTCGATTGGAATATTTATATGGTTTCTACGACTGAACTTGAAATTTCTTCTACGTTTCCACCACCATTAGGAGATTTGTACCTATTCCACTTCAATCTTCATCGCCGGTCATGGAAATCAAAAATCATCATCATCATCAGCACATTTTCTAATGTATAACCTTATTCTTACCCATTTTCAACACACATTCACCGTTTTATTAAAGTTTAAAAAGTCGAACACAAATGACGACCCCACCCCACTAACACACACCCCCCCGCGGGCCGCTTGCGGCCCGCGCACCCACGCAAAACACTAGTCTATACTATATAAAGCTGAATTACCACTGACTGACTCACTCACTGACTTAGATAGTTGTTTGGAGACTTGGGGGGGTTGGGGGGAAAATGTGAGTATGGGGTCGTGTAGAGGAGGAAAACGTAAGATCAGGAAAAATACCTGATCTTCGGAAGGTCAACTCTTCGACCTGAACCCCCTATGGATCTCGGAAAGTATGACAGGTGGGGAGAAACAGTTTTAACTAAAAATGAACCTCAACCTTGGACCTCTTTAGAGAAATGAAAAAAAACATGGCTCCCATACAAAAAAAAAAAATGAGAACCACGGCACTTGCGAGGTCACCAAGCTCAAGCGAGGCCGCAGGCCGAGCTTGGGCGCCTTTAGGCCGCGAGGCCGTAGGCCGAGCTCACTGGTGCGGGGTCGTGGTGAGGCCGCAAGGCCGAACCACGACCATCGCACCAGTCACAGGTACAAGTTGGCGAGGCCGCAGGCCGAGCCTAAGTCTCGAGCTCAAGCGAGGCCGTAGGCCGAGCTTGAGATCCAATGGCGCGAGGCCGTAGGCCGAGCACTGGTGCAAAGGGTCGTGGTGAGGCCGCAAGGCCGAACCACGACCCTTGCACCAGTCACAGGCGGAAGTTGGCGAGGCCGCAGGCCGAGCCTAAGCTTCGAGCTCAAGCGAGGCCGTAGGCCGAGCTTGAGTTTCAATGGCGCGAGGCCGTAGGCCGAGCACTGGTGCAAAGGGTCGTGGTGAGGCCGCAAGGCCGAACCATGACCCTCGCACCAGTCACAGACAAATAACTGTCAATCATGAGGTCACCAGCCGAATTCAGTGCGAGGCCGAAGACCGAGCCGCTCGTACTCCCTTTGACGGAAAATACTGTATTAGTGGATTTCTATGGCCTCTACGACAGAACTTGAAATTTCTTCTACGTTTCCACCACCATTAGGAGATTTTTACCTATTCCACTTCAATCTTCATCGCCGGTCATGGAAATCAAAAATCATCATCATCATCAGCACATTTTCTTATGTATAACCCTATTCTTACCCATTTTCAACACACATTCACCGTTTTCATCAAGTTTAAAAAGTCGAACACAAATGACGACCCCACCCCACTAACACACACCCCCCCGCGGGCCGCTTGCGGCCCGCGCACCCACGCAAAACACTAGTTATACTATATAAAGCTGAATTACCACTGACTCACTCACTCACTCACTCACTTAGATAGTTGTTCTCGAAACTGGTGAGGTCTAGAAGAAATGTGAGTATGAGGTCTTGTAGCAGGGGAGAATGTGACCCAGGGAAAAATCCCTGATCTTCGGAAGATCAACTCCTCGACTTGGACCCCCTACGGATCTCGGAAAGTATGACAGGTGGGGAGAAACAGTTTTAACTAAAAATGAACCTCAACCTTGGATCTCTTTAGAGAAATGAAAAAAAACATGGCTCCCATACAAAAAAAAAAAAAACCCATACAAACTTTGGACGTTCGTAACTCAAAAACGGTTCGACATCGATGGGGGGTGCTTGAACAAATGTCATAGGGAATCGGGGGCCCCAACTTCCGGGGGCCCCCAAAATGACTTTCAGGGGCCCCAAATTTTCAAAATGGTCCTAGGAGGCTGATTTTTGGTTTCCGAGGGTATTTTGAGGTCCTGATTGCATTTATGAAATTTTTTTTTTAATTTTTTTTTTTTTTAATATAGCTGCCATACAATGGATTTTTCAAAGTACCGAGCGAGTGCCGTGGTGAGGCCGTCAGGCCGAACCACGGCACTTGCGAGGTCACCAAGCTCAAGCGAGGCCGCAGGCCGAGCTTGGGCGCCTTTAGGCCGCGAGGCCGTAGGCCGAGCTCACTGGTGCGGGGTCGTGGTGAGGCCGCAAGGCCGAACCACGACCATCGCACCAGTCACAGGCGGAAGTTGGCGAGGCCGCAGGCCGAGCCTTAGCCTCGAGCTCAAGCGAGGCCGTAGGCCGAGCTTGAGATCCAATGGCTCGAGGCCGTAGGCCGAGCACTGGTGCAAAGGGTCGCGGTGAGGCCGCAAGGCCGAACCACGACCCTTGCACCAGTCACAGGCGGAAGTTGGCGAGGCCGCAGGCCGAGCCTAAGCCTCGAGCTCAAGCGAGGCCGTAGGCCGAGCTTGAGATCCAATGGCGTGAGGCCGTAGGCCGAGCACTGGTGCAAAGGGTCGTGGTGAGGCCGCAAGGCCGAACCACGACCCTTGCACCAGTCACAGACGAATAACTGTCAATTTTTAGGTCACCAGCCGAATTCAGTGCGAGGCCGAAGGCCGAGCCGCTCGTACTCCCTTTGACGGAAAATACTCGATTGGAATATTTATATGGTTTCTACGACTGAACTTGAAATTTCTTCTACGTTTCCACCACCATTAGGAGATTTGTACCTATTCCACTTCAATCTTCATCGCCGGTCATGGAAATTAAAAATCATCATCATCATCAGCACATTTTCTAATGTATTACCTCTTCTTACCCATTTTCAACACACATTCACCGTTTTCTTAAAGTTTTTAAGTCGCACCTAAAAACTCGACCCCACCCCACTAACACACACCCCCCCGCGGGCCGCTTGCGGCCCGCGCACCCACGCAAAACACTAGTTATTAATACTATATAAAGCTGAATTACCACTGACTCACTGACTCACTCACTCACTGACATAATTGTTCTCGAAACTGGTGAGGTCTAGAAGAAATGTGAGTATGAGGTCTTGTAGCAGGGGAGAATGTGACCCAGGGAAAAATCCCTGATCTTCGGAAGGTCAACTCCTCGACCTGGACCCCCTACGGATCTCGGAAAGTATGACAGGTGGGGAGAAACAGTTTTAACTAAAAATGAACCTCAACCTTGGACCTTTTTAGAGAAATGAAAAAAAACATGGCTCCCATACAAAAAAAAAAAAAACCCATACAAACTTTGGACGTTCGTAACTCGAAAACGGTTCAACATCGATGGGGGGTGCTTGAACAAATGTCATAGGGAATCGGGGGCCCCAACTGGTAGGGGCCCCCAAAATGACTTTCAGGGGCCCCAAATTTTCAAAATGGTCCTAGGAGGCTGATTTTTGGTTTCCGAGGGTATTTTGAGGTCCTGATTGCATTTATGAAATTTTTTTTTGGAATTTTTTTTTTTTTAATATAGCTGCCATACAATGGACTTTGTAACATACCGAGCAAGTGCCGTGGTGAGGCCGTTAGGCCGAACCACGGCACTTGCGAGGTCACCAAGCTCAAGCGAGGCCGCAGGCCGAGCTTGGGCGCCTTTAGGCCGCGAGGCCGTAGGCCGAGCTCACTGGTGCGGGGTCGTGGTGAGGCCGCAAGGCCGAACCACGACCATCGCACCAGTCACAGGCACAAGTTGGCGAGGCCGCAGGCCGAGCCTAAGTCTCGAGCTCAAGCGAGGCCGTAGGCCGAGCTTGAGATCCAATGGCGCGAGGCCGTAGGCCGAGCACTGGTGCAAAGGGTCGTGGTGAGGCCGCAAGGCCGAACCACGACCCTCGCACCAGTCACAGACAAATTACTGTCAATGTTGAGGTCACCAGCCGAATTCAGTGCGAGGCCGAAGGCCGAGCCGCTCGTACTCCCTTTGACGGAAAATACTCGATTGGAATATTTATATCGTTTCTACGACTGAACTTGAAATTTCTTCTACGTTTCCACCACCATTTGGAGATTTGTACCTATTCCACTTCAATCTTCATCGCCGGTCATGGAAATCAAAAATCATCATCATCATCAGCACATTTTCTAATGTATAACATCATCTTACCGATTTTCAACACACATTCACCGTTTTCTTAAAGTTTTACAAGTCGAACACAAATGACGACCTCAACCCGACTCTACGACGTCCCCGCGGGCCGCTTGCGGCCCGCGCACCCACGCAAAACACTAGTTATACTATATAAAGCTGAATTACCACTGACTCACTCACTCACTCACTCACTTAGATAGTTGTTCTCGAAACTGGTGAGGTCTAGAAGAAATGTGAGTATGAGGTCTTGTAGCAGGGGAGAATGTGACCCAGGGAAAAATCCCTGATCTTCGGAAGATCAACTCCTCGACTTGGACCCCCTACGGATCTCGGAAAGTATGACAGGTGGGGAGAAACAGTTTTAACTAAAAATGAACTTCAACCTTGGATCTCTTTAGAGAAATGAAAAAAAACATGGCTCCCATACAAAAAAAAAAAAAACCCATACAAACTTTGGACGTTCGTAACTCAAAAACGGTTCGACATCGATGGGGGGTGCTTGAACAAATGTCATAGGGAATCGGGGGCCCCAACTTCCGGGGGCCCCCAAAATGACTTTCAGGGGCCCCAAATTTTCAAAATGGTCCTAGGAGGCTGATTTTTGGTTTCCGAGGGTATTTTGAGGTCCTGATTGCATTTATGAAATTTTTTTTTTAATTTTTTTTTTTTTTAATATAGCTGCCATACAATGGATTTTTCAAAGTACCGAGCGAGTGCCGTGGTGAGGCCGTCAGGCCGAACCACGGCACTTGCGAGGTCACCAAGCTCAAGCGAGGCCGCAGGCCGAGCTTGGGCGCCTTTAGGCCGCGAGGCCGTAGGCCGAGCTCACTGGTGCGGGGTCGTGGTGAGGCCGCAAGGCCGAACCACGACCATCGCACCAGTCACAGGCGGAAGTTGGCGAGGCCGCAGGCCGAGCCTTAGCCTCGAGCTCAAGCGAGGCCGTAGGCCGAGCTTGAGATCCAATGGCTCGAGGCCGTAGGCCGAGCACTGGTGCAAAGGGTCGCGGTGAGGCCGCAAGGCCGAACCACGACCCTTGCACCAGTCACAGGCGGAAGTTGGCGAGGCCGCAGGCCGAGCCTAAGCCTCGAGCTCAAGCGAGGCCGTAGGCCGAGCTTGAGATCCAATGGCGCGAGGCCGTAGGCCGAGCACTGGTGCAAAGGGTCGTGGTGAGGCCGCAAGGCCGAACCACGACCCTTGCACCAGTCACAGACGAATTACTGACAATCATGAGGTCACCAGCCGAATTCAGTGCGAGGCCGAAGGCCGAGCCGCTCGTACTCCCTTTGACGGAAAATACTCGATTGGAGGATTTATATGGTTTCTACGACTGAACTTGAAATTTCTTCTATATTTCCACCACCATTAGGAGATTTGTACCTATTCCACTTCAATCTTCATCGCCGGTCATGGAAATCAAAAATCATCATCATCATCAGCACATTTTCTAATGTATAACCTTATTCTTACCCATTTTAAACACACATTGACCGTTTTCATCAAGTTTAAAAAGTCGAACACAAATGACGACCCCACCCCACTAACACACACCCCCCCGCGGGCCGCTTGCGGCCCGCGCACCCACGCAAAACACTAGTTAATACTATATAAAGCTAAATTACCACTCACTGACTGACTGACACACTCACTGACATAATTGTTCTCGAAACTGGTGAGGTCTAGAAGAAATATGAGTATGAGGTCTTGTAGCAGGGGAGAATGTGACCTAGGGAAAAATCCCTGATCTTCGGAAGGTCAACTCCTCGACCTGGACCCCCTACGGATCTCGGAAAGTATGACAGGTGGGGAGAAACAGTTTAAACTAAAAATGAACCTCAACCTTGGACCTCTTTAGAGAAATGAAAAAAAACATGGCTCCCATACAAAAAAAAAAAAAACCCATACAAACTTTGGACGTTCGTAACTCGAAAACGGTTCGACATCGATGGGGGGTGCTTGAACAAATGTCATAGGGAATCGGGGGCCCCAACTGGTAGGGGCCCCCAAAATGACTTTCAGGGGCCCCAAATTTTCAAAATGGTCCTAGGAGGCTGATTTTTGGTTTCCGAGAGTATTTTGAGGTCCTGATTGCATTTGTGAAATTTTTTTTTGGATTTTTTTTTTTTAATATAGCTGCCATACAATGGATTTTTCCAAGTACCGAGCGAGTGCCGTGGTGAGGCCGTCAGGCCGAACCACGGCACTTGCGAGGTCACCAAGCTCAAGCGAGGCCGCAGGCCGAGCTTGGGCGCCTTTAGGCCGCGAGGCCGTAGGCCGAGCTCACTGGTGCGGGGTCGTGGTGAGGCCGCAAGGCCGAACCACGACCATCGCACCAGTCACAGGCGGAAGTTGGCGAGGCCGCAGGCCGAGCCTAAGCCTCGAGCTCAAGCGAGGCCGTAGGCCGAGCTTGAGATCCAATGGCGCGAGGCCGTAGGCCGAGCACTGGTGCAAAGGGTCGTGGTGAGGCCGCAAGGCCGAACCACGACCCTTGCACCAGTCACAGGCAGTAGTTGGCGAGGCCGCAGGCCGAGCCTAAGCCTCGAGCTCAAGCGAGGCCGTAGGCCGAGCTTGAGATCCAATGGCGCGAGGCCGTAGGCCGAGCACTGGTGCAGAGGGTCGTGGTGAGGCCGCAAGGCCGAACCACGACCCTCGCACCAGTCACAGACGAATAACTGTCAATGTTAAGGTCACCAGCCGAATTCAGTGCGAGGCCGAAGGCCGAGCCGCTCGTACTCCCTTTGACGGAAAATACTCGATTGGAATATTTATACGGTTTCTACGACTGAACTTGAAATTTCTTCTACGTTTCCACCACCATTAGGAGATTTGTACCTATTCCACTTCAATCTTCATCGCCGGTCATGGAAATCAAAAATCATCATCATCATCAGCACATTTTCTAATGTATAACCATATTCTTACACATTTTCAACACACATTCACCGTTTTCATCAAGTTTAAAAAGTCGAACACAAATGACGACCCCACCCCACTAACACACACCCCCCCGCGGGCCGCTTGCGGCCCGCGCACCCACGCAAAACACTAGTCTATACTATATAAAGCTGAATTACCACTGACTCACTCACTGACTCACTTAGATAGTTGTTTGGAGACTTGGGGGGGTGGGGGGGAAAAAGTGAGTATGGGGTCGTGTAGAGGGGGAAAACGTAAGATCAGGAAAAATACCTGATCTTCGGAAGGTCAACTCTTCGACCTGGACCCCCTATGGATCTCGGAAAGTATGACAGGTGGGGAGAAACAGTTTTAACTAAAAATGAACCTCAACCTTGGACCTCTTTAGAGAAATGAAAAAAAACATGGCTCCCATACAAAAAAAAAAAAAACCCATACAAACTTTGGACGTTCGTAACTCGAAAACGGTTCGACATCGATGGGGGGTGTTTAAACAAATGTCATAGGGAATCGGGGGCCCCAAATGGTAGGGGCCCCCAAAATGACTTTCAGGGGCCCCAAATTTTCAAAATGGTCCTAGGAGGCTGATTTTTGGTTTCCAAGGGTATTTTCGTGTCCAGATTGCGATTATAAATTTTTTTTTTGGATTTTTTTTTTTTTTAATATAGCTGCCATACAATGGATTTTTCCAAGAACCGAGCGAGTGCCGTGGTGAGGCCGTCAGGCCGAACCACGGCACTTGCGAGGTCACCAAGCTCAAGCGAGGCCGCAGGCCGAGCTTGGGCGCCTTTAGGCCGCGAGGCCGTAGGCCGAGCTCACTGGTGCGGGGTCGTGGTGAGGCCGCAAGGCCGAACCACGACCATCGCACCAGTCACAGGCGGAAGTTGGCGAGGCCGCAGGCCGAGCCTAAGCCTCGAGCTCAAGCGAGGCCGTAGGCCGAGCTTGAGATCCAATGGCGCGAGGCCGTAGGCCGAGCACTGGTGCAAAGGGTCGTGGTGAGGCCGCAAGGCCGAACCACGACCCTTGCACCAGTCACAGGCGGAAGTTAGCGAGGCCGCAGGCCGAGCCTAAGCCTCGAGCTCAAGCGAGGCCGTAGGCCGAGCTTGAGATCTAATGGCGCGAGGCCGTAGGCCGAGCACTGGTGCAAAGGGTAGTGGTGAGGCCGCAAGGCCGAACCACGACCCTTGCACCAGTCACAGACGAATAACTGTCAATTTTAAGGTCACCAGCCGAATTCAGTGCGAGGCCGAAGGCCGAGCCGCTCGTACTCCCTTTGACGGAAAATACTCGATTGGTGGATTTCTATGGCTTCTACGACTGAACTTGAAATTTCTTCTACGTTTCCACCACCATTAGGAGATTTGTACCTATTCCACTTCAATCTTCATCGCCGGTCATGGAAATCAAAAATCATCATCATCATCAGCACATTTTCTCATGTATTGCAATTCCTTACACATTTTCAACACACATTCACCGTTTTCATCAAGTTTAAAAAGTCGAACACAAATGACGACCCCACCCCACTAACACACACCCCCCCGCGGGCCGCTTGCGGCCCGCGCACCCACGCAAAACACTAGTTATACTATATAAAGTTAAATTACCACTGACTGACTCACTCACTCACTCACTCACTGACTCACTGACATAATTGTTCTCGAAACTGGTGAGGTCTAGAAGAAATGTGAGTATGAGGTCTTGTAGCAGGGGAGAATGTGACCCAGGGAAAAATCCCTGATCTTCGGAAGGTCAACTCCTCGACCTGGACCCCCTACGGATCTCGGAAAGTATGACAGGTGGGGAGAAACAGTTTAAACTAAAAATGAACCTCAACCTTGGACCTCTTTAGAGAAATGAAAAAAAACATGGCTCCCATACAAAAAAAAAAAAAACCCATACAAACTTTGGACGTTCGTAACTCGAAAACGGTTCGACATCGATGGGGGGTGCTTGAACAAATGTCATAGGGAATCGGGGGCCCCAACTGGTAGGGGCCCCCAAAATGACTTTCAGGGGCCCCAAATTTTCAAAATGGTCCTAGGATGCTGATTTTTGGTTTCCGAGAGTATTTTCGGGTCCTGATTACATTTTTGAAATTTTTTTTTGGATTTTTTTTTTTTTTAATATAGCTGCCATACAATGGATTTTTCCAAGTACCGAGCGAGTGCCGTGGTGAGGCCGTCAGGCCGAACCACGGCACTTGCGAGGTCATCAAGCTCAAGCGAGGCCGCAGGCCGAGCTTGGGCGCCTTTAGGCCGCGAGGCCGTAGGCCGAGCTCACTGGTGCGGGGTCGTGGTGAGGCCGCAAGGCCGAACCACGACCATCGCACCAGTCACAGGCGGAAGTTGGCGAGGCCGCAGGCCGAGCCTAAGCCTCGAGCTCAAGCGAGGCCGTAGGCCGAGCTTGAGATCCAATGGCGCGAGGCCGTAGGCCGAGCACTGGTGCAAAGGGTCGTGGTGAGGCCGCAAGGCCGAACCACGACCCTTGCACCAGTCACAGGCGGAAGTTGGCGAGGCCGCAGGCCGAGCCTAAGCCTCGAGCTCAAGCGAGGCCGTAGGCCGAGCTTGAGATCTAATGGCGCGAGGCCGTAGGCCGAGCACTGGTGCAAAGGGTAGTGGTGAGGCCGCAAGGCCGAACCACGACCCTTGCACCAGTCACAGACGAATAACTGTCAATTTTAAGGTCACCAGCCGAATTCAGTGCGAGGCCGAAGGCCGAGCCGCTCGTACTCCCTTTGACGGAAAATACTCGATTGGAATATTTATACGGTTTCTACGACTGAACTTGAAATTTCTTCTACGTTTCCACCACCATTAGGAGATTTGTACCTATTCCACTTCAATCTTCATCGCCGGTCATGGAAATCAAAAATCATCATCATCATCAGCACATTTTCTAATGTATAACCATATTCTTACACATTTTCAACACACATTCACCGTTTTCATCAAGTTTAAAAAGTCGAACACAAATGACGACCCCACCCCACTAACACACACCCCCCCGCGGGCCGCTTGCGGCCCGCGCACCCACGCAAAACACTAGTCTATACTATATAAAGCTGAATTACCACTGACTCACTCACTGACTCACTTAGATAGTTGTTTGGAGACTTGGGGGGGTGGGGGGGAAAAAGTGAGTATGGGGTCGTGTAGAGGGGGAAAACGTAAGATCAGGAAAAATACCTGATCTTCGGAAGGTCAACTCTTCGACCTGGACCCCCTATGGATCTCGGAAAGTATGACAGGTGGGGAGAAACAGTTTTAACTAAAAATGAACCTCAACCTTGGACCTCTTTAGAGAAATGAAAAAAAACATGGCTCCCATACAAAAAAAAAAAAAACCCATACAAACTTTGGACGTTCGTAACTCGAAAACGGTTCGACATCGATGGGGGGTGTTTAAACAAATGTCATAGGGAATCGGGGGCCCCAACTGGTAGGGGCCCCCAAAATGACTTTCAGGGGCCCCAAATTTTCAAAATGGTCCTAGGAGGCTGATTTTTGGTTTCCGAGGGTATTTTGAGGTCCTGATTGCATTTATGAAATTTTTTTTTGGATTTTTTTTTTTTTTTAATATAGCTGCCATACAATGGATTTTTCCAAGTACCGAGCGAGTGCCGTGGTGAGGCCGTCAGGCCGAACCACGGCACTTGCGAGGTCACCAAGCTCAAGCGAGGCCGCAGGCCGAGCTTGGGCGCCTTTAGGCCGCGAGGCCGTAGGCCGAGCTCACTGGTGCGGGGTCGTGGTGAGGCCGCAAGGCCGAACCACGACCATCGCACCAGTCACAGGCGGAAGTTGGCGAGGCCGCAGGCCGAGCCTAAGCCTCGAGCTCAAGCGAGGCCGTAGGCCGAGCACTGGTGCAAAGGGTCGTGGTGAGGCCGCAAGGCCGAACCACGACCCTTGCACCAGTCACAGGCGGAAGTTGGCGAGGCCGCAGGCCGAGCCTAAGCCTCGAGCTCAAGCGAGGCCGTAGGCCGAGCTTGAGATCCAATGGCGCGAGGCCGTAGGCCGAGCACTGGTGCAAAGGGTAGTGGTGAGGCCGCAAGGCCGAACCACGACCCTTGCACCAGTCACAGACGAATAACTGTCAATTTTAAGGTCACCAGCCGAATTCAGTGCGAGGCCGAAGGCCGAGCCGCTCGTACTCCTTTTGACGGAAAATACTCGATTGGAATATTTATACGGTTTCTACGACTGAACTTGAAATTTCTTCTACGTTTCCACCACCATTAGGAGATTTGTACCTATTCCACTTCAATCTTCATCGCCGGTCATGGAAATCAAAAATCATCATCATCATCAGCACATTTTCTAATGTATAACCCTATTCTTACCCATTTTCAACACACATTCACCGTTTTCTTAAAGTTTTTAAAGTCGAATTAAAAGAGCCGACCCCACCCCACTAACACACACCCCCCCGCGGGCCGCTTGCGGCCCGCGCACCCACGCAAAACACTAGTTATACTATATAAAGTTAAATTACCACTGACTGACTCACTGACTCACTCACTCACTCACTTAGATGGTTGTTTGGAGAACTGGGGGGGTGGAGGGGAAAAAGTGAGTATGGGGTCGTGTAGAGAGGCAAAACGTAAGATCAGGAAAAATACCTGATCTTCGGAAGGTCAACTCCTCGACCTGAACCCCCTACGGATCTCGGAAAGTAAGACAGGTGGGGGGTAACATTTTTAACTAAAAATGAACCTCAACCTTGGACCTCTTTAGGGATGCGAAAAAAAATATGCCTCCCATACAAAAAAAAAAAAAACCCATACAAACTTTGGACGTTCGTAACTCGAAAACGGTTAGACATCGATGGGGGGTGCTTGAACAAATGTCATAGGCAATCGGGGGCCCCAACTGGTAGGGGCCCCCAAAATGACTTTCAGGGGCCCCAAATTTTCAAAATGGTCCTAGGAGGCTGATTTTTGGTTTCCGAGGGTATTTTGAGGTCCTGATTGCATTAATGAAATTTTTTTTTTGATTTTTTTTTTTTTTAATATAGCTGCCATACAATGGATTTTGTAACATACCGAGCGAGTGCCGTGGTGAGGCCGTCAGGCCGAACCACGGCACTTGCGAGGTCACCAAGCTCAAGCGAGGCCGTAGGCCGAGCACTGGTGCAAAGGGTCGTGGTGAGGCCGCAAGGCCGAACCATGACCCTCGCACCAGTCACAGACGAATAACTGTCAATTTTGAGGTCACCAGCCGAATTCAGTGCGAGGCCGAAGGCCGAGCCGCTCGTACTCCCTTTGACGAAAAATACTGGATTGGTGGATTTCTATGCCTTCTACGACTGAACTTGAAATTTCTTCTACGTTTCCACCACCATTAGGAGATTTGTACCTATTCCACTTCAATCTTCATCGCCGGTCATGGAAATCAAAAATCATCATCATCATCAGCACATTTTCTAATGTATTACCTCTTCTTACCCATTTTCAACACACATTCACCGTTTTCTTAAAGTTTTCAAGTCGCACCTAAAAACTCGACCCCACCCCACTAACACACACCCCCCCGCGGGCCGCTTGCGGCCCGCGCACCCACGCAAAACACTAGTTATACTATATAAAGTTAAATTACCACTGACTGACTGACTGACTGACTCACTCACTCACTGACATAATTGTTCTCGAAACTGGTGAGGTCTAGAAGAAATGTGAGTATGAGGTCTTGTAGAGGGGGAGAATGTGACCCAGGGAAAAATCCCTGATCTTCGGAAGGTCAACTCCTCGACCTGAACCCCCTACGGATCTCGGAAAGTATGACAGGTGGGGAGAAACAGTTTTAACTAAAAATGAATGAAATCTTCGGACCTCTTTAGAGAAATGAAAAAAAACATGGCTCCCATACAAAAAAAAAAAAAACCCATACAAACTTTGGACGTTCGTAACTCGAAAACGGTTCGACATCGATGGGGGGTGCTTGAACAAATGTCATAGGGAATCGGGGGCCCCAACTGGTAGGGGCCCCCAAAATGACTTTCAGGGGCCCCAAATTTTCAAAATGGTCCTAGGAGGCTGATTTTTGGTTTCCGAGGGTATTTTCGGATCCTGATTGCATTTATGAAATTTTTTTTTGGTTTTTTTTTTTTTTTAATATAGCTGCCATACAATGGATTTTGTAACATACCGAGCAAGTGCCGTGGTGAGGCCGTCAGGCCGAACCACGGCACTTGCGAGGTCACCAAGCTCAAGCGAGGCCGCAGGCCGAGCTTGGGCGCCTTTAGGCCGCGAGGCCGTAGGCCGAGCTCACTGGTGCGGGGTCGTGGTGAGGCCGCAGGCCGAACCACGACCATCGCACCAGTCACAGGCGGAAGTTGGCGAGGCCGCAGGCCGAGCCTAAGCCTCGAGCTCAAGCGAGGCCGTAGGCCGAGCTTGAGATCCAATGGCGCGAGGCCGTAGGCCGAGCACTGGTGCAAAGGGTCGTGGTGAGGCCGCAAGGCCGAACCACGACCCTTGCACCAGTCACAGGCGGAAGTTGGCGAGGCCGCAGGCCGAGCCTAAGCCTCGAGCTCAAGCGAGGCCGTAGGCCGAGCTTGAGTTCCAATGGCGCGAGGCCGTAGGCCGAGCACTGGTGCAAAGGGTCGTGGTGAGGCCGCAAGGCCGAACCATGACCCTCGCACCAGTCACAGACGAATTACTGACAATCATGAGGTCACCAGCCGAATTCAGTGCGAGGCCGAAGGCCGAGCCGCTCGTACTCCCTTTGACGGAAAATACTCGATTGGAATATTTATATGGTTTCTACGACTGAACTTGAAATTTCTTCTACGTTTCCACCACCATTTGGAGATTTGTACCTATTCCACTTCGATCTTCAATTTCGGTCATGGAAATCAAAAATCATCATCATCATCAGCACATTTTCTAATGTATAACCCTATTCTTACCCATTTTCAACACACATTCACCGTTTTCATCAAGTTTTTAAAGTCGAATTAAAAGAGCCGACCCCACCCCACTAACACACACCCCCCCGCGGGCCGCTTGCGGCCCGCGCACCCACGCAAAACACTAGTTAATTATTAATTATACTATATAAAGCTGAATTACCACTGACTGACTCACTGACTCACTCACTTAGATGGTTGTTTGGAGAACTGGGGGGGTGGAGGGGGAAATGTGAGTATGGGGTCGTGTAGAGGGGCAAAACGTAAGATCAGGAAAAATACCTGATCTTCGGAAGGTCAACTCTTCGACCTGAACCCCCTACGGATCTCGGAAAGTATGACAGGTGGGGGGTAACAGTTTTAACTAAAAATGGATGAAATCTTCGGACCTCTTTAGGGATGCGAAAAAAAATATGCCTCCCATACAAAAAAAAAAAAAACCCATACAAACTTTGGACGTTCGTAACTCGAAAACGGTTCGACATCGATGGGGGGTGCTTGAACAAATGTCATAGGGAATCGGGGGCCCCAACTGGTAGGGGCCCCCAAAATGACTTTCAGGGGCCCCAAATTTTCAAAATGGTCCTAGGAGGCTGATTTTTGGTTTCCGAGGGTATTTTGAGGTCCTGATTGCATTTATGAAATTTTTTTTTGGATTTTTTTTTTTTTTAATATAGCTGCCATACAATGGATTTTGCGACATACCGAGCAAGTGCCGTGGTGAGGCCGTCAGGCCGAACCACGGCACTTGCGAGGTCACCAAGCTCAAGCGAGGCCGCAGGCCGAGCTTGGGCGCCTTCAGGCCGCGAGGCCGTAGGCCGAGCTCACTGGTGCGGGGTCGTGGTGAGGCCGCAGGCCGAACCACGACCATCGCACCAGTCACAGGCACAAGTTGGCGAGGCCGCAGGCCGAGCCTAAGTCTCGAGCTCAAGCGAGGCCGTAGGCCGAGCTTGAGATCCAATGGCGCGAGGCCGTAGGCCGAGCACTGGTGCAAAGGGTCGTGGTGAGGCCGCAAGGCCGAACCACGACCCTTGCACCAGTCACAGGCGGAAGTTGGCGAGGCCGCAGGCCGAGCCCAAGCCTCGAGCTCAAGCGAGGCCGTAGGCCGAGCTTGAGTTTCAATGGCGCGAGGCCGTAGGCCGAGCACTGGTGCAAAGGGTCGTGGTGAGGCCGCAAGGCCGAACCATGACCCTCGCACCAGTCACAGACAAATTAATGACAATCATGAGGTCACCAGCCGAATTCAGTGCGAGGCCGAAGGCCGAGCCGCTCGTACTCCCTTTGACGGAAAATACTCGATTAGTGGATTTATATGGTTTTTACGACTGAACTTGAAATTTATTCTACGTTTCCACCACCTTTAGGAGATTTGTACCTATTCCACTTCGATCTTCAATTTCGGTCATGGAAAACAAAAATCATCATCATCATCAGCACATTTTCTAATGTATAACCCTATTCTTACCCATTTTCAACACACATTCACCGTTTTCATCAAGTTTAAAAAGTCGAACACAAATGACGACCCCACCCCACTAACACACACCCCCCCGCGGGCCGCTTGCGGCCCGCGCACCCACGCAAAACACTAGTCTATACTATATAAAGTTAAATTACCACTGACTCACTGACTCACTGACTCACTGACTCACTGATTGACATAGTTGTTTGGAGACTTGGGGGGGTGGAGGGGGAAAAGTGAGTATGGGGTCGTGTAGAGGGGGAAAACGTAAGATCAGGAAAAATACCTGATCTTCGGAAGGTCAACTCTTCGACCTGAACCCCCTATGGATCTCGGAAAGTATGACAGGTGGGGAGAAACAGTTTAAACTAAAAATGAACCTCAACCTTGGACCTCTTTAGAGAAATGAAAAAAAACATGGCTCCCATACAAAAAAAAAAAAAACCCATACAAACTTTGGACGTTCGTAACTCGAAAACGGTTCGAATATAGCTCCCATACAATGGATTTTGTAACATACCGAGCAAGTGCCGTGGTGAGGCCGTCAGGCCGAACCACGGCACTTGCGAGGTCACCAAGCTCAAGCGAGGCCGCAGGCCGAGCTTGGGCGCCTTTAGGCCGCGAGGCCGTAGGCCGAGCTCACTGGTGCGGGGTCGTGGTGAGGCCGCAAGGCCGAACCACGACCATCGCACCAGTCACAGGCGGAAGTTGGCGAGGCCGCAGGCCGAGCCTAAGCCTCGAGCTCAAGCGAGGCCGTAGGCCGAGCTTGAGATCCAATGGCGCGAGGCCGTAGGCCGAGCACTGGTGCAAAGGGTCGTGGTGAGGCCGCAAGGCCGAACCACGACCCTTGCACCAGTCACAGGCGGAAGTTGGCGAGGCCGCAGGCCGAGCCTAAGCCTCGAGCTCAAGCGAGGCCGTAGGCCGAGCTTGAGATCCAATGGCGCGAGGCCGTAGGCCGAGCACTGGTGCAAAGGGTCGTGGTGAGGCCGCAAGGCCGAACCACGACCCTCGCACCAGTCACAGACGAATTACTGACAATCATGAGGTCACCAGCCGAATTCAGTGCGAGGCCGAAGGCCGAGCCGCTCGTACTCCCTTTGACGGAAAATACTGGATTGGTGGATTTCTATGGCTTCTACGACTGAACTTGAAATTTCTTCTACGTTTCCACCACCATTAGGAGATTTGTACCTATTCCACTTCGATCTTCATCGCCGGTCATGGAAATCAAAAATCATCATCATCATCAGCACATTTTCTAATGTATAACCCTATTCTTACCCATTTTCAACACACATTCACCGTTTTCATCAAGTTTTACAAGTCGAATTAAAAGAGCCGACCCTACCCCACTAACACACACCCCCCCGCGGGCCGCTTGCGGCCCGCGCACCCACGCAAAACACTAGTCTATACTATATAAAGTTAAATTACCACTGACTCACTCACTGACTGACTCACTGACATAGTTGTTTGGAGACTTGGGGGGGTAGGGGGGGAAATGTGAGTATGGGGTCGTGTAGAGGGGCAAAACGTAAGATCAGGAAAAATACCTGATCTTCGGAAGGTCAACTCTTCGAACTGGACCCCCTATGGATCTCGGAAAGTATGACAGGTGGGGAGAAACAGTTTAAACTAAAAATGAACCTCAACCTTGGACCTCTTTAGAGAAATGAAAAAAAACATGGCTCCCATACAAAAAAAAAAAACCCATACAAACTTTGGACGTTCGTAACTCGAAAACGGTTAGACATCGATGGGGGGTGCTTGAACAAATGTCATAGGGAATCGGGGGCCCCAACTGGTAGGGGCCCCCAAAATTACTTTCAGGGGCCCCAAATTTTCAAAATGGTCCTAGGAGGCTGATTTTTGGTTTCCGAGGGTATTTTCGGGTCCAGATTGCGATTATAAAATTTTTTTTTGGAATTTTTTTTTTTTTAATATAGCTGCCATACAATGGATTTTTCCAAGTACCGAGCGAGTGCCGTGGTGAGGCCGTCAGGCCGAACCACGGCACTTGCGAGGTCACCAAGCTCAAGCGAGGCCGCAGGCCGAGCTTGGGCGCCTTTAGGCCGCGAGGCCGTAGGCCGAGCTCACTGGTGCGGGGTCGTGGTGAGGCCGCAAGGCCGAACCACGACCCTCGCACCAGTCACAGGCGGAAGTTGGCGAGGCCGCAGGCCGAGCTTAAGCCTCGAGCTCAAGCGAGGCCGTAGGCCGAGCTTGAGATCCAATGGCGCGAGGCCGTAGGCCGAGCACTGGTGCAAAGGGTCGTGGTGAGGCCGCAAGGCCGAACCATGACCCTTGCACCAGTCACAGACGAATTACTTTCAATTTTGAGGTCACCAGCCGAATTCAGTGCGAGGCCGTAGGCCGAGCTGCTCGTACTCCCTTTGACGGAAAATACTGCATTGGTGGATTTATATGGCTTCTACGACTGAACTTGAAATTACTTTTGCGTTTCCACCACCATTAGGAGATTTGTACCTATTCCACTTCGATCTTCATCGCCGGTCATGGAAATCAAAATTCATCATCATCATCAGCACATTTTCTCATGTATTGGGATTTCTTACCCATTTTCAACACACATTCACCGTTTTCTTAAAGTTTTCAAGTCGCACCTAAAAACTCGACCCCACCCCACTAACACACACCCCCCCGCGGGCCGCTTGCGGCCCGCGCACCCACGCAAAACACTAGTTATACTATATAAAGTTAAATTACCACTGACTCACTCACTCACTCACTGACTCACTGACATAATTGTTCTCGAAACTGGTGAGGTCTAGAAGAAATGTGAGTATGAGGTCTTGTAGCAGGGGAGAATGTGACCTAGGGAAAAATCCCTGATCTTCGGAAGGTCAACTCCTCGACCTGGACCCCCTATGGATCTCGGAAAGTATGACAGGTGGGGAGAAACAGTTTTAACTAAAAATGATTGAAATCTTCGGACCTCTTTAGAGAAATGAAAAAAAACATGGCTCCCATACAAAAAAAAAAAAACCCCATACAAACTTTGGACGTTCGTAACTCGAAAACGGTTCGACATCGATGGGGGGTGTTTGAACAAATGTCATAGGGAATCGGGGGCCCCAACTGGTAGGGGCCCCCAAAATGACTTTCAGGGGCCCCAAATTTTCAAAATGGTCCTAGGAGGCTGATTTTTTGTTTCCGAGGGTATTTTGAGGTCCTGATTGCATTTATGAAATTTTTTTTTGGAATTTTTTTTTTTTTTATGTAGGTGCCATACAATGGATTTTTTCAAGAACCGAGCAAGTGCCGTGGTGAGGCCGTCAGGCCGAACCACGGCACTTGCGAGGTCACCAAGCTCAAGCGAGGCCGCAGGCCGAGCTTGGGCGCCTTTAGGCCGCGAGGCCGTAGGCCGAGCTCACTGGTGCGGGGTCGTGGTGAGGCCGCAAGGCCGAACCACGACCCTCGCACCAGTCTCAGGCGGAAGTTGGCGAGGCCGCAGGCCGAGCCTAAGCCTCGAGCTCAAGCGAGGCCGTAGGCCGAGCTTGAGATCCAATGGCGCGAGGCCGTAGGCCGAGCACTGGTGCAAAGGGTCGTGGTGAGGCCGCAAGGCCGAACCATGACCCTTGCACCAGTCACAGACAAATTACTGTCAATTTTGAGGTAACCAGCCGAATTCAGTGCGAGGCCGAAGGCCGAGCCGCTCGTACTCCCTTTGACGGAAAATACTGTATTAGTGGATTTCTATGGCTTCTACGACTGAACTTGAAATTTCTTCTACGTTTCCACCACCATTAGGAGATTTGTACCTATTCCACTTCAATCTTCATCGCCGGTCATGGAAATCAAAAATCATCATCATCATCAGCACATTTTCTAATGTATAACATCTTCTTACCCATTTTCAACACACATTCACCGTTTTCTTAAAGTTTTTAAGTCGCACCTAAAAACTCGACCCCACCCCACTAACACACACCCCCCCGCGGGCCGCTTGCGGCCCGCGCACCCACGCAAAACACTAGTTATACTATATAAAGTTAAATTACCACTGACTCACTCACTCACTGACTGACTCACTTAGATAATTGTTCTCGAAACTGGTGAGGTCTAGAAGAAATGTGAGTATGAGGTCTTGTAGCAAGGGAGAATGTGACCTAGGGAAAAATCCCTGATCTTCGGAAGGTCAACTCCTCGACCTGGACCCCCTACGGATCTCGGAAAGTATGACAGGTGGGGAGAAACAGTTTTCACTAAAAATGAACCTCAACCTTGGACCTCTTTAGAGAAATGAAAAAAAACATGGCTCCCATACAAAAAAAAAAAAAACCCATACAAACTTTGGACGTTCGTAACTCGAAAACGGTTAGACATCGATGGGGGGTGCTTGAACAAATGTCATAGGGAATCGGGGGCCCCAACTGGTAGGGGCCCCCAAAATGACTTTCAGGGGCCCCAAATTTTCAAAATGGTCCTAGGAGGTTGATTTTTGGTTTCCGAGGGTATTTTCGGGTCCTGATTGCATTTATGAAATTTTTTTTTGGATTTTTTTTTTTTTTAATATAGCTGCCATACAATGGATTTTTCCAAGTACCGAGCGAGTGCCGTGGTGAGGCCGTCAGGCCGAACCACGGCACTTGCGAGGTCACCAAGCTCAAGCGAGGCCGCAGGCCGAGCTTGGGCGCCTTTAGGCCGCGAGGCCGTAGGCCGAGCTCACTGGTGCGGGGTCGTGGTGAGGCCGCAAGGCCGAACCACGACCCTCGCACCAGTCACAGGCGGAAGTTGGCGAGGCCGCAGGCCGAGCCTAAGCCTCGAGCTCAAGCGAGGCCGTAGGCCGAGC
This sequence comes from Agriopis marginaria, assembly GCA_932305915.1. Taxonomy (NCBI): domain Eukaryota; kingdom Metazoa; phylum Arthropoda; class Insecta; order Lepidoptera; family Geometridae; genus Agriopis; species Agriopis marginaria. Next base: position 14,265,831 of record OW029915.1, read on the forward strand.
TTGAGATCCAATGGCGCGAGGCCGTAGGCCGAGCACTGGTGCAAAGGGTCGTGGTGAGGCCGCAAGGCCGAACCACGACCCTTGCACCAGTCACAGGCGGAAGTTGGCGAGGCCGCAGGCCGAGCCTAAGCCTCGAGCTCAAGCGAGGCCGTAGGCCGAGCTTGAGATCCTCTGGCGCGAGGCCGTAGGCCGAGCACTGGTGCAAAGGGTCGTGGTGAGGCCGCAAGGCCGAACCATGACCCTTGCACCAGTCACAGACAAATTACTGTCAATTTTGAGGTCACCAGCCGAATTCAGTGCGAGGCCGAAGGCCGAGCCGCTCGTACTCCCTTTGACGGAAAATACTCGATTGGAATATTTATATGGTTTCTACGACTGAACTTGAAATTTCTTCTACGTTTCCACCACCATTTGGAGATTTGTACCTATTCCACTTCGATCTTCAATTTCGGTCATGGAAATCAAAAATCATCATCATCATCAGCACATTTTCTCATGTATTGCAATTCCTTACACATTTTCAACACACATTCACCGTTTTCTTCAAGTTTTTAAAGTCGAATTAAAAGAGCCGACCCCACCCCACTAACACACACCCCCCCGCGGGCCGCTTGCGGCCCGCGCACCCACGCAAAACACTAGTTTATACTATATAAAGCTGAATTACCACTGACTCACTCACTGACTGACATAGTTGTTTGGAGACTTGGGGGGGTGGGGGGGAAAATGTGAGTATGGGGTCGTGTAGAGGAGGAAAACGTAAGATCAGGAAAAATACCTGATCTTCGGAAGGTCAACTCCTCGACCTGGACCCCCTATGGATCTCGGAAAGTATGACAGGTGGGGAGAAACAGTTTTAACTAAAAATGAACCTCAACCTTGGACCTCTTTAGAGAAATTAAAAAAAACATGGCTCCCATACAAAAAAAAAAAAACCCATACAAACTTTGGACGTTCGTAACTCGAAAACGGTTCGACATCGATGGGGATGGTGAACAAATGTCATAGGGAATCGGGGGCCCCAACTGGTAGGGGCCCCCAAAGTGACTTTCAGGGGCCCCAAATTTTCAAAATGGTCCTAGGGGGCTGATTTTTGGTTTCCGAGGGTATTTTGAGGTCCTGATTGCATTTATGAAATTTTTTTTGGTTTTTTTTTTTTTTTAATATAGCTGCCATACAAAGGATTTTTCCAAGTACCGAGCGCGTGCCGTGGTGAGGCCGTCAGGCCGAACCACGGCACTTGCGAGGTCACCAAGCACAAGCGAGGCCGCAGGCCGAGCTTGGGCGCCTTTAGGCCGCGAGGCCGTAGGCCGAGCTCACTGGTGCGGGGTCGTGGTGAGGCCGCAAGGCCGAACCATGACCCTTGCACCAGTCACAGACAAATTACTGTCAATTTTGAGGTCACCAGCCGAATTCAGTGCGAGGCCGAAGGCCGAGCCGCTCGTACTGGATTTGACTGAAAATACTGGATTGGTGGATTTCTATGCCTTCTACGACTGAACTTGAAATTTCTTCTACGTTTCCACCACCATTAGGAGATTTGTACCTATTCCACTTCAATCTTCATCGCCGGTCATGGAAATCAAAAATCATCATCATCAGCACATTTTCTAATGTATAACCCTATTCTTACCCATTTTCAACACACATTCACCGTTTTCTTAAAGTTTAAAAGTCGAATTAAAATAGCCGACCCCACCCCACTAACACACACCCCCCCGCGGGCCGCTTGCGGCCCGCGCACCCACGCAAAACACTAGTTATACTATATAAAGTTAAATTACCACTGACTCACTCACTGACTCACTGACTCACTGACATAATTGTTCTCGAAACTGGTGAGGTCTAGAAGAAATGTGAGTATGAGGTCTTGTAGCAGGGGAGAATGTGACCCAGGGAAAAATCCCTGATCTTCGGAAGGTCAACTCCTCGACCTGGACCCCCTATGGATCTCGGAAAGTATGACAGGTGGGGAGAAACAGTTTAAACTAAAAATGAACCTCAACCTTGGACCTCTTTAGAGAAATGAAAAAAAACATGGCTCCCATACAAAAAAAAAAAAAACCCATACAAACTTTGGACGTTCGTAACTCGAAAACGGTTCGACATCGATGGGGGGTGCTTGAACAAATGTCATAGGCAATTGGGGCCCCCAACTGGTAGGGGCCCCCAAAATGACTTTCAGGGGCCCCAAATTTTCAAAATGGTCCTAGGAGGCTGATTTTTGGTTTCCGAGGGTATTTTCGGGTCCAGATTGCGATTATAATTTTTTTTTTTGGAATTTTTTTTTTTTTAATATAGCTGCCATACAATGGATTTTTCCAAGTACCGAGCGAGTGCCGTGGTGAGGCCGTCAGGCCGAACCACGGCACTTGCGAGGTCACCAAGCTCAAGCGAGGCCGCAGGCCGAGCTTGGGCGCCTTTAGGCCGCGAGGCCGTAGGCCGAGCTCACTGGTGCGGGGTCGTGGTGAGGCCGCAAGGCCGAACCACGACCCTCGCACCAGTCACAGGCGGAAGTTGGCGAGGCCGCAGGCCGAGCCTAAGCCTCGAGCTCAAGCGAGGCCGTAGGCCGAGCTTGAGATCCAATGGCGCGAGGCCGTAGGCCGAGCACTGGTGCAAAGGGTCGTGGTGAGGCCGCAAGGCCGAACCACGACCCTTGCACCAGTCACAGGCGGAAGTTGGCGAGGCCGCAGGCCGAGCCTAAGCCTCGAGCTCAAGCGAGGCCGTAGGCCGAGCTTGAGATCCAATGGCGCGAGGCCGTAGGCCGAGCACTGGTGCAAAGGGTCGTGGTGAGGCCGCAAGGCCGAACCATGACCCTCGCACCAGTCACAGACAAATTACTGTCAATTTTGAGGTCACCAGCCGAATTCAGTGCGAGGCCGAAGGCCGAGCCGCTCGTACTCCCTTTGACGGAAAATACTCGATTGGAATATTTATATGGTTTCTACGACTGAACTTGAAATTTCTTCTACGTTTCCACCACCATTAGGAGATTTGTACCTATTCCACTTCAATCTTCATCGCCGGTCATGGAAATCAAAATTCATCATCATCATCAGCACATTTTCTCATGTATTGCAATTCCTTACACATTTTCAACACACATTCACCGTTTTGTTAAAGTTTTACAAGTCGAACACAAATGACGACCCCACCCCACTAACACACACCCCCCCGCGGGCCGCTTGCGGCCCGCGCACCCACGCAAAACACTAGTTAATACTATATAAAGTTAAATTACCACTCACTGACTCACTGACTGACTCACTGACATAGTTGTTTGGAGACTTGGGGGGGTGGGGGGGGAAATGTGAGTATGGGGTCGTGTAGAGGGGGAAAACGTAAGATCAGGAAAAATACCTGATCTTCGGAAGGTCAACTCCTCGACCTGGACCCCCTATGGATCTCGGAAAGTATGACAGGTGGGGAGAAACAGTTTAAACTAAAAATGAACCTCAACCTTGGACCTCTTTAGAGAAATGAAAAAAAACATGGCTCCCATACAAAAAAAAAAAAAACCCATACAAACTTTGGACGTTCGTAACTCGAAAACGGTTCGACATCGATGGGGGGTGTTTGAACAAATGTCATAGGCAATCGGGGCCCCCAACTTGTAGGGGCCCCCAAAATGACTTTCAGGGGCCCCAAATTTTCAAAATGGTCCTAGGAGGCTGATTTTTGGTTTCCGAGGGTATTTTCGGGTCCAGATTGCATTTATGAAATTTTTTTTTGGAATTTTTTTTTTTTTAATATAGCTGCCATACAATGGATTTTTCCAAGTACCGAGCGAGTGCCGTGGTGAGGCCGTCAGGCCGAACCACGGCACTTGCGAGGTCACCAAGCTCAAGCGAGGCCGCAGGCCGAGCTTGGGCGCCTTTAGGCCGCGAGGCCGTAGGCCGAGCACTGGTGCAAAGGGTCGTGGTGAGGCCGCAAGGCCGAACCACGACCCTTGCACCAGTCACAGGCGGAAGTTGGCGAGGCCGCAGGCCGAGCCTAAGCCTCGAGCTCAAGCGAGGCCGTAGGCCGAGCTTGAGATCCAATGGCGCGAGGCCGTAGGCCGAGCACTGGTGCAAAGGGTCGTGGTGAGGCCGCAAGGCCGAACCATGACCCTTGCACCAGTCACAGACGAATAACTGTCAATGTTAAGGTCACCAGCCGAATTCAGTGCGAGGCCGAAGGCCGAGCCGCTCGTACTCCCATTGACGGAAAATACTCGATTGGAATATTTATATGGTTTCTACGACTGAACTTGAAATTTCTTCTACATTTCCACCACCATTAGGAGATTTGTACCTATTCCACTTCAATCTTCATCGCCGGTCATGGAAATCAAAAATCATCATCATCATCAGCACATTTTCTCATGTATTGCAATTCCTTACACATTTTCAACACACATTCACCGTTTTCTTAAAGTTTAAAAGTCGAATTAAAAGAGCCGACCCCACCCCACTAACACACACCCCCCCGCGGGCCGCTTGCGGCCCGCGCACCCACGCAAAACACTAGTTATACTATATAAAGCTGAATTACCACTGACTGACTCACTGACTCACTCACTTAGATGGTTGTTTGGAGAACTGGGGGGGTGGAGGGGGAAATGTGAGTATGGGGTCGTGTAGAGGGGCAAAACGTAAGATCAGGAAAAATACCTGATCTTCGGAAGGTCAACTCTTCGACCTGAACCCCCTACGGATCTCGGAAAGTATGACAGGTGGGGGGTAACAGTTTTAACTAAAAATGGATGAAATCTTCGGACCTCTTTAGGGATGCGAAAAAAAATATGCCTCCCATACAAAAAAAAAAAAAACCCATACAAACTTTGGACGTTCGTAACTCGAAAACGGTTCGACATCGATGGGGGGTGCTTGAACAAATGTCATAGGGAATCGGGGGCCCCAACTGGTAGGGGCCCCCAAAATGACTTTCAGGGGCCCCAAATTTTCAAAATGGTCCTAGGAGGCTGATTTTTGGTTTCCGAGGGTATTTTGAGGTCCTGATTGCATTTATGAAATTTTTTTTTGGATTTTTTTTTTTTTTAATATAGCTGCCATACAATGGATTTTGCGACATACCGAGCAAGTGCCGTGGTGAGGCCGTCAGGCCGAACCACGGCACTTGCGAGGTCACCAAGCTCAAGCGAGGCCGCAGGCCGAGCTTGGGCGCCTTCAGGCCGCGAGGCCGTAGGCCGAGCTCACTGGTGCGGGGTCGTGGTGAGGCCGCAGGCCGAACCACGACCATCGCACCAGTCACAGGCACAAGTTGGCGAGGCCGCAGGCCGAGCCTAAGTCTCGAGCTCAAGCGAGGCCGTAGGCCGAGCTTGAGATCCAATGGCGCGAGGCCGTAGGCCGAGCACTGGTGCAAAGGGTCGTGGTGAGGCCGCAAGGCCGAACCACGACCCTTGCACCAGTCACAGGCGGAAGTTGGCGAGGCCGCAGGCCGAGCCCAAGCCTCGAGCTCAAGCGAGGCCGTAGGCCGAGCTTGAGTTTCAATGGCGCGAGGCCGTAGGCCGAGCACTGGTGCAAAGGGTCGTGGTGAGGCCGCAAGGCCGAACCATGACCCTCGCACCAGTCACAGACAAATTAATGACAATCATGAGGTCACCAGCCGAATTCAGTGCGAGGCCGAAGGCCGAGCCGCTCGTACTCCCTTTGACGGAAAATACTCGATTAGTGGATTTATATGGTTTTTACGACTGAACTTGAAATTTATTCTACGTTTCCACCACCTTTAGGAGATTTGTACCTATTCCACTTCGATCTTCAATTTCGGTCATGGAAAACAAAAATCATCATCATCATCAGCACATTTTCTAATGTATAACCCTATTCTTACCCATTTTCAACACACATTCACCGTTTTCATCAAGTTTAAAAAGTCGAACACAAATGACGACCCCACCCCACTAACACACACCCCCCCGCGGGCCGCTTGCGGCCCGCGCACCCACGCAAAACACTAGTTATACTATATAAAGTTAAATTACCACTGACTCACTCACTGACTCACTCACTGACTCACTGACATAATTGTTCTCGAAACTGGTGAGGTCTAGAAGAAATGTGAGTATGAGGTCTTGTAGCAGGGGAGAATGTGACCCAGGGAAAAATCCCTGATCTTCGGAAGGTCAACTCCTCGACCTGGACCCCCTACGGATCTCGGAAAGTATGACAGGTGGGGAGAAACAGTTTAAACTAAAAATGAACCTCAACCTCGGACCTCTTTAGAGAAATGAAAAAAAACATGGCTCCCATACAAAAAAAAAAAAAACCCATACAAACTTTGGACGTTCGTAACTCGAAAACGGTTCAACATCGATGGGGGGTGCTTGAACAAATGTCATAGGCAATCGGGGGCCCCAACTTCCGGGGGCCCCCAAAATGACTTTCAGGGGCCCCAAATTTTCAAAATGGTCCTAGGAGGCTGATTTTTGGTTTCCGAGGGTATTTTGAGGTCCTGATTGCATTTATGAAATTTTTTTTTGGATTTTTTTTTTTTTAATATAGCTCCCATACAATGGATTTTGTAACATACCGAGCAAGTGCCGTGGTGAGGCCGTCAGGCCGAACCACGGCACTTGCGAGGTCACCAAGCTCAAGCGAGGCCGCAGGCCGAGCTTGGGCGCCTTTAGGCCGCGAGGCCGTAGGCCGAGCTCACTGGTGCGGGGTCGTGGTGAGGCCGCAAGGCCGAACCACGACCATCGCACCAGTCACAGGCGGAAGTTGGCGAGGCCGCAGGCCGAGCCCAAGCCTCGAGCTCAAGCGAGGCCGTAGGCCGAGCTTGAGATCCAATGGCGCGAGGCCGTAGGCCGAGCACTGGTGCAAAGGGTCGTGGTGAGGCCGCAAGGCCGAACCACGACCCTCGCACCAGTCACAGGCGGAAGTTGGCGAGGCCGCAGGCCGAGCCTAAGCCTCGAGCTCAAGCGAGGCCGTAGGCCGAGCTTGAGATCCAATGGCGCGAGGCCGTAGGCCGAGCACTGGTGCAAAGGGTTGTGGTGAGGCCGCAAGGCCGAACCACGAGCCTTTGCACCAGTCACAGACGGTTCAAGGCTGAAGGTCGAGCTGCGTGGTATTATTTAACTGGATTGGTGGTTTTCTATGGTTTCTACGACTGAATTTGAAATTCATTCCACGCACCAGTCACAGGCGGAAGTTGGCGAGGCCGCAGGCCGAGCCTAAGCCTCGAGCTCAAGCGAGGCCGTAGGCCGAGCTTGAGATCCAATGGCGCGAGGCCGTAGGCCGAGCACTGGTGCAAAGGGTAGTGGTGAGGCCGCAAGGCCGAACCACGACCCTTGCACCAGTCACAGACGAATAACTATCAATTTTAAGGTCACCAGCCGAATTCAGTGCGAGGCCGAAGGCCGAGCCGCTCGTACTCCCTTTGACGGAAAATACTGGATTGGTGGATTTCTATGCCTTCTACGACTGAACTTGAAATTTCTTCTACGTTTCCACCACCATTAGGAGATTTGTACCTATTCCACTTCAATCTTCATCGCCGGTCATGGAAATCAAAAATCATCATCATCATCAGCACATTTTCTAATGTATAACCCTATTCTTACCCATTTTCAACACACATTCACCGTTTTCTTAAAGTTTTACAAGTCGAATTAAAAGAGCCGACCCCACCCCACTAACACACACCCCCCCGCGGGCCGCTTGCGGCCCGCGCACCCACGCAAAACACTAGTTAATACTATATAAAGCTGAATTACCACTCACTGACTCACTCACTGACTGACATAGTTGTTTGGAGACTTGGGGGGGTGGGGGGGGAAATAGGAGTATACACTCATGTAGAGGAGGAAAACGTAAGATCAGGAAAAATACCTGATCTTCGGAAGGTCAACTCCTCGACCTGGACCCCCTACGGATCTCGGAAAGTATGACAGGTGGGGAGAAACAGTTTAAACTAAAAATGAACCTCAACCTTGGACCTCTTTAGAGAAATGAAAAAAAACATGGCTCCCATACAAAAAAAAAAAAAACCCATACAAACTTTGGACGTTCGTAACTCGAAAACGGTTCGACATCGATGGGGGGTGCTTGAACAAATGTCATAGGGAATCGGGGGCCCCAACTGGTAGGGGCCCCCAAAATGACTTTCAGGGGCCCCAAATTTTCAAAATGGTCCTAGGAGGCTGATTTTTGGTTTACGAGGGTATTTTGAGGTCCTGATTGCATTTATGAAATTTTTTTTTGGATTTTTTTTTTTTTTAATATAGCTGCCATACAATGGATTTTTCCAAGTACCGAGCGAGTGCCGTGGTGAGGCCGTCAGGCCGAACCACGGCACTTGCGAGGTCACCAAGCTCAAGCGAGGCCGCAGGCCGAGCTTGGGCGCCTTTAGGCCGCGAGGCCGTAGGCCGAGCTCACTGGTGCGGGGTCGTGGTGAGGCCGCAAGGCCGAACCACGACCCTCGCACCAGTCACAGGCGGAAGTTGGCGAGGCCGCAGGCCGAGCCTAAGCCTCGAGCTCAAGCGAGGCCGTAGGCCGAGCTTGAGATCCAATGGCGCGAGGCCGTAGGCCGAGCACTGGTGCAAAGGGTCGTGGTGAGGCCGCAAGGCCGAACCACGACCCTTGCACCAGTCACAGGCGGAAGTTGGCGAGGCCGCAGGCCGAGCCTAAGCCTCGAGCTCAAGCGAGGCCGTAGGCCGAGCTTGAGATCCAATGGCGCGAGGCCGTAGGCCGAGCACTGGTGCAGAGGGTCGTGGTGAGGCCGCAAGGCCGAACCACGACCCTCGCACCAGTCACAGACAAATTACTGACAATCATGAGGTCACCAGCCGAATTCAGTGCGAGGCCGAAGGCCGAGCCGCTCGTACTCCCTTTGACGGAAAATACTCGATTGGAATATTTATACGGTTTCTACGACTGAACTTGAAATTTCTTCTACGTTTCCACCACCATTAGGAGATTTGTACCTATTCCACTTCAATCTTCATCGCCGGTCATGGAAATCAAAAATCATCATCATCATCAGCACATTTTCTAATGTATTACCTCTTCTTACCCATTTTCAACACACATTCACCGTTTTCTTAAAGTTTTCAAGTCGCACCTAAAAACTCGACCCCACCCCACTAACACACACCCCCCCGCGGGCCGCTTGCGGCCCGCGCACCCACGCAAAACACTAGTTAATACTATATAAAGCTAAATTACCACTGACTCACTGACTCACTTAGATAGTTGTTTGGAGACTTGGGGGGGTAGGGGGGGAAATGTGAGTATGGGGTCTTGTAGAGGAGGAAAACGTAAGATCAGGAAAAATACCTGATCTTCGGAAGGTCAACTCCTCGACGTGGACCCCCTATGGATCTCGGAAAGTATGACAGGTGGGGAGAAACAGTTTAAACTAAAAATGAACCTCAACCTTGGACCTCTTTAGAGAAATGAAAAAAAACATGGCTCCCATACAAAAAAAAAAAAAACCCATACAAACTTTGGACGTTCGTAACTCGAAAACGGTTCGACATCGATGGGGGGTGCTTGAACAAATGTCATAGAGAATCGGGGGCCCCAACTGGTAGGGGCCCCCAAAATGACTTTCAGGGGCCCCAAATTTTCAAAATGGTCCTAGGAGGCTGATTTTTGGTTTCCGAGGGTATTTTGAGGTCCTGATTGCATTTATGAAATTTTTTTTTGGTTTTTTTTTTTTTTTAATATAGCTGCCATACAATGGATTTTGTAACATACCGAGCAAGTGCCGTGGTGAGGCCGTCAGGCCGAACCACGGCACTTGCGAGGTCGCCAAGCTCAAGCGAGGCCGTAGGCCGAGCTTGGGCGCCTTTAGGCCGCGAGGCCGTAGGCCGAGCTCACTGGTGCGGGGTCGTGGTGAGGCCGCAAGGCCGAACCACGACCATCGCACCAGTCACAGGCACAAGTTGGCGAGGCCGCAGGCCGAGCCTAAGCCTCGAGCTCAAGCGAGGCCGTAGGCCGAGCTTGAGATCCAATGGCGCGAGGCCGTAGGCCGAGCACTGGTGCAAAGGGTCGTGGTGAGGCCGCAAGGCCGAACCATGACCCTTGCACCAGTCACAGACGAATAACTGTCAATTTTAAGGTCACCAGCCGAATTCAGTGCGAGGCCGAAGGCCGAGCCGCTCGTACTCCCTTTGACGGAAAATACTCGATTGGAATATTTATATGGTTTCTACGACTGAACTTGAAATTTCTTCTGCGTTTCCACCACCATTAGGAGATTTGTACCTATTCCACTTCAATCTTCATCGCCGGTCATGGAAATCAAAAATCATCATCATCATCAGCACATTTTCTAATGTATTACCTCTTCTTACCCATTTTCAACACACATTCACCGTTTTCTTAAAGTTTTCAAGTCGCACCTAAAAACTCGACCCCACCCCACTAACACACACCCCCCCGCGGGCCGCTTGCGGCCCGCGCACCCACGCAAAACACTAGTTAATTATACTATATAAAGTTAAATTACCACTGACTGACTCACTCACTCACTCACTCACTCACTCACTGACTCACTGACATAATTGTTCTCGAAACTGGTGAGGTCTAGAAGAAATGTGAGTATGAGGTCTTGTAGCAGGGGAGAATGTGACCCAGGGAAAAATCCCTGATCTTCGGAAGGTCAACTCCTCGACCTGAACCCCCTACGGATCTCGGAAAGTATGACAGGTGGGGAGAAACAGTTTGAACTAAAAATGAAATTCAACCTTGGACCTCTTTAGAGAAATGAAAAAAAACATGGCTCCCATACAAAAAAAAAAAAAACCCATACAAACTTTGGACGTTCGTAACTCGAAAACGGTTCGACATCGATGGGGGGTGCTTGAACAAATGTCATAGGCAATCGGGGGCCCCAACTTCCGGGGGCCCCCAAAATGACTTTCAGGGGCCCCAAATTTTCAAAATGGTCCTAGGAGGCTGATTTTTGGTTTCCGAGGGTATTTTGAGGTCCTGATTGCACTTATGAAATTTTTTTTTGGAATTTTTTTTTTTTTAATATAGCTGCCATACAATGGATTTTTCCAAGTACCGAGCGAGTGCCGTGGTGAGGCCGTCAGGCCGAACCACGGCACTTGCGAGGTCACCAAGCTCAAGCGAGGCCGCAGGCCGAGCTTGGGCGCCTTTAGGCCGCGAGGCCGTAGGCCGAGCTCACTGGTGCGGGGTCGTGGTGAGGCCGCAAGGCCGAACCACGACCATCGCACCAGTCACAGGCACAAGTTGGCGAGGCCGCAGGCCGAGCCTAAGCCTCGAGCTCAAGCGAGGCCGTAGGCCGAGCTTGAGATCCAATGGCGCAAGGCCGTAGGCCGAGCACTGGTGCAAAGGGTCGTGGTGAGGCCGCAAGGCCGAACCACGACCCTTGCACCAGTCACAGGCGGAAGTTGGCGAGGCCGCAGGCCGAGCCCAAGCCTCGAGCTCAAGCGAGGCCGTAGGCCGAGCTTGAGATCTAATGGCGCGAGGCCGTAGGCCGAGCACTGGTGCAAAGGGTCGTGGTGAGGCCGCAAGGCCGAACCACGACCCTTGCACCAGTCACAGACGAATAACTGTCAATTTTAAGGTCACCAGCCGAATTCAGTGCGAGGCCGAAGGCCGAGCCGCTCGTACTCCCTTTGACGGAAAATACTGTATTAGTGGATTTCTATGCCTTCTACGACTGAACTTGAAATTTCTTCTACGTTTCCACCACCATTAGGAGATTTGTACCTATTCCACTTCAATCTTCATCGCCGGTCATGGAAATCAAAAATCATCATCATCATCAGCACATTTTCTCATGTATTGCAATTCCTTACACATTTTCAACACACATTCACCGTTTTCTTCAAGTTTTTAAAGTCGAATTAAAAGAGCCGACCCCACCCCACTAACACACACCCCCCCGCGGGCCGCTTGCGGCCCGCGCACCCACGCAAAACACTAGTTAATACTATATAAAGCTAAATTACCACTGACTGACTGACTCACTTAGATAGTTGTTTGGAGACTTGGGGGGGTGGGGGGGGGAAATGTGAGTATGGGGTCGTGTAGAGGGGGAAAACGTAAGATCAGGAAAAATACCTAATCTTCGGAAGGTCAACTCCTCGACCTGAACCCCCTATGGATCTCGGAAAGTATGACAGGTGGGGAGAAACAGTTTGAACTAAAAATGAACCTCAACCTTGGACCTCTTTAGAGAAATGAAAAAAAACATGGCTCCCATACAAAAAAAAAAAAACCCATACAAACTTTGGACGTTCGTAACTCGAAAACGGTTCGACATCGATGGGGGGTGCTTGTACAAATGTCATAGGCAATCGGGGGCCCCAACTGGCGGGGGCCCCCAAAATGACTTTCAGGGGCCCCAAATTTTCAAAATGGTCCTAGGAGGCTGATTTTTGGTTTCCGAGGGTATTTTGGGGTCCAGATTGCGATTATAAAAATTTTTTTTGGATTTTTTTTTTTTTTAATATAGCTGCCATACAATGGATTTTTCCAAGTACCGAGCGAGTGCCGTGGTGAGGCCGTCAGGCCGAACCACGGCACTTGCGAGGTCACCAAGCTCAAGCGAGGCCGCAGGCCGAGCTTGGGCGCCTTTAGGCCGCGAGGCCGTAGGCCGAGCTCACTGGTGCGGGGTCGTGGTGAGGCCGCAAGGCCGAACCACGACCCTCGCACCAGTCACAGGCAGAAGTTGGCGAGGCCGCAGGCCGAGCCTCAGCCCCGAGCTCAAGCGAGGCCGTAGGCCGAGCTTGAGATCCAATGGCGCGAGGCCGTAGGCCGAGCACTGGTGCAAAGGGTCGTGGTGAGGCCGCAAGGCCGAACCACGACCCTTGCACCAGTCACAGGCGGAAGTTGGCGAGGCCGCAGGCTGAGCCTAAGCCTCGAGCTCAAGCGAGGCCGTAGGCCGAGCCACTGGTGCAAAGGATCGTGGTGAGGCCGCAAGGCCGAACCACGACCCTTGCACCAGTCACAGACGAATTATTGACAATCATGAGGTCACCAGCTGAATTCAGTGCGAGGCCGAAGGCCGAGCCGCTCGTACTCCTCCCTTTGACGGAAAATACTCGATTGGAGGATTTATACGGAATCTACGACTGAATTTGAAATTTGATCCGCATCTTCACCACCATTGGGAGATTGGCACCCGGACCACTTCGATCTTAATTTTCGGTCTTAGAAATAAATAATCGTCATCATCATAAGCCTATTTGAAGTTTTGTATGGTTTCTACGATTGAATGAGAAATGTCTTCCGCGTATCCACCGCCTTTAGAAGGTTTGTAACCGTTCTGCTTCGATCTTAATTTTCGGTCATAGAAATAAAAAATCATCATCATCATCATAAGCCTGTTCGCAAACGTATTGAGATTTCTTATTTATTTTTACTTCAACTTTTCAGAGATGGCCTCAATGATATGCCCGTATTCGACTTGGGCCTCACGAGGCGGCCTATAGTGGCCTAAGATAGTCCGATATCAGGATTTGTATCGTTTCTACGACTGAATGTGAAATATCTTCCGCGTTTCCACCGCCTTTAGGAGATTTGTAACCGTTCCGCTTCGATCTTAATTTTCGGTCTTAGAAATTAAAAAATCATCATCATCATCATAAGCCTGTTCGCAAACGTATTGAGATTTCTTATTTATTTTTACTTAAACTTTTCAGAGATGGCCTCAATGATATGCCCGTATTCGACTTGGGCCTCACGAGGCGGCCTATAGTGGCCTAAGATAGTCCGATATCAGGATTTGTATCGTTTCTACGACTGAATGTGAAATATCTTCCGCGTTTCCACCGCCTTTAGGAGATTTGTAACCGTTCCGCTTCGATCTTAATTTTCGGTCTTAGAAATAAATAATCGTCATCATCATAAGCCTATTTGAAGTTTTGTATGGTTTCTACGATTGAATGAGAAATGTCTTCCGCGTATCCACCGCCTTTAGGAGGTTTGTAACCGTTCTGCTTCGATCTTAATTTTCGGTCATAGAAATAAAAAATCATCATCATCATCATAAGCCTGTTCGCAAACGTATTGAGATATCTTACTTATTTTCGAAACCGTATACATTTCTTGAATTTTTTCTAAAGTTAGTATTTTGTGGCCTAAGGCAGTTTTAGATGACCTAAGATGTGATCCTATGTGGCCTAAGATGTGATCTTAGGTGGCCTAAGCGATCTTAGGTGGCCTGAGGCGATCTTAGGTGGCATAAGTGATCTTAGTTGGCCTAAGGCGATCTTAGGTGATTTAAGGCGGTCTTGGGTGGCCTAAGGCGGTCTTGGAAAGTTTAAGGTGGTCTTGGTGGTGGTGGTCTTGGTTGACTGTACCGGGTGGTCTAAAGTGGTAGTAGGTGGCCAAAGGCGGTCTTGGGTGGCCTAAGGCGGTCTTGGCGGTACCGGGTGGCCTTAAGTAGGATTGGGTGGCCTAACGCATCTTGGGTATCCTAAGCTGGCCATTGGCGGTCTAACGCTGTATTGATTGGCCTAAGCTGGCCTTTGACGGTTTATCACGATGAGGAGTATTGGGGGGCCTAAGACAGTCTGGAGTGGTCTATAGCAGCTTGGATTGCCTAAGGCGGTCTCGGGTGGTGGTCAATGGCGATCATGGGTTGCCTATTCTATTTTAAAGTGGAATTGTCTACCATGCTCGTAAGGCTAGAGAAGTTACTATATTTGTGAGACTACTGTAAATTGTATTGTAAAAGGTTTTTTTCCATACCTACTCCGTAATGTCTTATTTTTTTTCGAAAGTAGTAGAAGGATTTTTCATCACTGTCATGATTTGGAGACGAATAAATCGGCCAGGTGCGAGTCGAGCTCGTACACTGAGAGAACCGTACTACCACAACTAACTACTACTACTGAAAGTAGTGCAAAAAGACATCATGCCCAGGAGGTCACCGCGGTCAAGTGCTGACCGCGTCCGACGTCGCTTAACTTGGCGTTGTTAGTTAATTCGCCGAACATTACATATTCTGTGAAAATTTCTACTGGCTATATATTACAGTTCGAAAGATACATCCGAAGGTAAGACAGAGTATGAGTGTTCCCCGTTAGTTACAATCTGGGTGTTTTCAAATTATGAGTGAATCGGTTTCTTCTAGGCAAGCGTGCTCCACCGTAGACCGCATCATCGCTTTACATCAGGCGAGTAGGCAGTCAAACGCAAGCCTATAATTATTAAATTAAATAAAAATAAAAAAAGACAGAAAGACGGACAAACAGAGAGAAAAACAGCATAGGCTACGTAATAGGGGTATCGCCGTTTTTACCCTTTGGGTACGGAACTCGAAGATGGTCAACCAGAAGATGGACAGCAGCGTCTTTTGAGTATAAATAAACCGACTAAGTGCGGGTTCCGTACCACAACAAAATTCAATAACGAAATTATCAGTTACAACTTGGTAACAAGCAGACATTTGTCATCGACTCGCACTTGGACATTATTTATTGTTATACTTGCTGTGTACTACAATCATGCCAAGTTTGACTCTTGTACGTATTACCGTGCTTACATTAGAACTAATACAAAAATAAGTAAACAATTACGTTTGTTATAATATGGGGACCCCCACTTCGTTAGTTAATCTGCCGTAACATTACATATTCTGTGAAAATTTCAACTGGCTATCTATTACGGTTCGAAAGATTACAGAAAGACAGCCTTTTAAAGTTAGGTAGGATGGACGGACAGACAGACAATTTAGGCCCGTAGTAATAGGGTCCCGTTTTTACCCTTGGGGTATGGAACTCTAAAAACACCCAACTGCGCTTGCCAACCCGCCTGCCAAGAGTGGCGAGTATTGGCAATCCCCTCCTAATGATTAGTACAAGAATGACCAGGTATAAATAATAATCTGAAAAAGTCATTGGCGAGATTATATTAAGTATTTTATTATATTATCAACCACGATAACTGGTAAACTTAGGAATATAGTTTTTTTAACTAATCCATTTTTATCACTTTTCCACTCTTCATGATGTCATTGAATTAACAACATCATTATGCTCCTTAAGTCATTTTACACCTTAACACACTATGGACGTTTTGCTCTTTTGGCAATTTGCTACTCCTTGTCATTTGGGCTTTTGACATTGTGCGACTCAACAATCTACATGCTGGTTCTTATTAACTCCAAATTCCAAAACTGGTAAGACCTGGAACAATATATATTATCAATTTAAAAATTTACTTTGATGACATATTTTTTCCAGTTATTTTGATTTAAAAGCCAAACTACTGAATCAGTTTTGATGAAATTTCTGTGGGACCAATCTGAAAGAAGAATTTTCCAAATCGGTTCATAAATGGCGGAGTTCTGAGGTAACATTAAATATATATAGGGTTAAATAATGACAAGAGAAGCTACATCGCACGAGCGTAGCGAATGAAGCTGGCTTGTGCACACTACTACTTCGAGTTTGATTACTACATAGAACTCGGTAGGTTCGTTAGGTTGGCAGTGAACACCCAACAAAACGACAATTTTGCTCAGAGAACTTAACCTCAAAGTAAATTTTAAAATTTTCTTGAAAACTATAGGTTTCCGCACTCTCCCCACCCTAACCCTTATACTAATTATACGTATTGGAAAGGCCTTCAATTTTTATGAATAATTGCCAAGAACACTCTCGATTAAGTCACCTTTCAAATAAACAAAAACTAAATAAACATCGGTCCTGCAGTTTGAGAATTACAATGCCACTGCTAGACATAGATACACACGTTTAACTTAAGTATATTACCTCTGTTTTTGCATTGATGGTTAGAAAGGGAATAAGTTCGTATATTATTATGAAAAAATATTATATTATTCATGTCTTACCTTTGTAGTTATAGAGCGAAGTAATAATTAGGTCTGTAGACATCAACATAGAAACTCAGTGTCTTTAGTAATTGTTTTTCTCCTCTAAGCGTCTTTGGAAAATATATTGATTTCTATGTTTTCGACAGAGACATCACGGAAGTCTAATAACGCAGTCAAATTAAACAAAATCAAAATAATTAATGATTTCTAAATAACCTACAACTTTCAAGTGTAAAATTAAACCAATGTTTTTTTTTTTGTTTTTTTTTTATAAATTTTCATGACCGTTGATTCAATGTCTTTTAGTCGTAACATTAATTAGTTTACTTTGTATTAATAGTGTTAAACAAGCCATAGTCAGAGTCAAGCAAAGTAAGTCACGGCAAGTTACAGCGGACTTATTTGACGCTTTTAATATTGTGTAAACATGTTTAATATTACGACTAAAGGACATTGAATCAACGGTCATGAAAATTTTAACCAAAAAAATACTTTAGATACACAAAAGGTGCGTTCGGATACGCTATGATGGCATTTTTAGCATTGTCAAAATTAGCGTTGATGTAAAGCGTTCGGTTTGAGAATTTCGCACTTTTTGCTTCTTTTGATCCCCTAAACGAACGCTACAGTCACCAGCGGTGAATTATTACAGTCGCGCGCAAACAAAACACCAAAATACCGCGAAAAACAAACGTCAAAATCTTAATGTCAAAAAACGATCACAACGATCCCATGTCGCGAGGTGGGTCAAAAGTGGCAGATTACGATGGCATTTTTAGCTGTTTTCGACATATCCGAATGGTGAGCGAAAACAGTTTAATAATGCCACTTTTGCACACACATTCCCAAAACGAACGCTACATGTGATCATTATTGGCGTTTGTAACAGTTATTTTTGCCACCAAGGTGCTATCCGAACGCATCGAAAGTTAAACAGACAGAACATAAGGCTGTCAACGTCAAAACTTTCACAATTAAGTCTTTTGGGCAGGCTAAAGTCATTAAAGTTATTTTGCCTTATCTATTATTACATACTTTGTAATCAGTGACAATTACATTGACATACGGCACTGAAACGTGGTCTCTCACTATGGGCCTCATTAGCAAACTGAAAGTTACACAACGAGCTATAGAGAGGGCTATGCTCGGGGTTTCTCTACGAGATCGAATCCGAAATGAAGAGATCTGTAGACGAACGAAAGTCACCGACATAGCCCACCGGATTAGCGAGTTGAAGGGCAGTGGGCAGGGCACATATCACGCAGAACAGATGGCCGATGGGGCCGGAAGGTTCTGGAATGGAGACCACGGACTGGTAAGTGCAGCGTAGGACGTCCACCTCGCAAGATCACAGGACAGACGACCTAAGAGAGACCGCAGGGAAACGCTGGATGCAGGCCGCTTCCACCCGGCCCTTTTGAAGATCGATGGGGGATGCCTATGTCCAGCAGTGGACGTTCTACGGCTGAAATAATGATGATGATGATGATCCATTTAGTTGTAATGACATAGCGATAAAACGAGCCATTTTAGATGCTAAAATAGGTAAATTTTAAAAGAAATAAATCAGAAACAAATCAACCCCCACCGTTGGAATCAAAATTAGTGAAGAATTATGTATTAAATGGAAGTTATGGTTGAAAGAAACTATTTTAGTTGTAATTTTTTAAGTTTATTGACGAGCATTTTGACCTGAAACAAAATGAAAATGTTGATAACATAATACTGAAAATAACAAAACCTCCTTTCAAAACCTTAAAAAAGTTTTAATTCAAACTCGGCCTACCTACATGGTGTGTTCGCGCTTTCCTGCTTTAAAAAAAAAAACAGTAATAGAGCTCCTCTGTTACAGGTAAGTGAATTATTTAGCTAAAATAAAATTTAAATCAGTTTTTCATATGTTAAATACGTATTTCTATTTCAGATCTCTGCGATCATCACAAGAAACAACTGAAAAGTGAGTTTTGAGGAAATAGGAGTATACAATCGTGTAGAGGAGGAAAACGTAAGATCAGGAAAAATACCTGATCTTCGGAAGGTCAACTCCTCGACCTGGACCCCCTATGGATCTCGGAAAGTATGACAGGTGGGGAGAAACAGTTTAAACTAAAAATGAACCTCAACCTTGGACCTCTTTAGAGAAATGAAAAAAAAACATGGCTCCCATACAAAAAAAAAAAAAACCCATACAAACTTTGGACGTTCGTAACTCGAAAACGGTTCGACATCGATGGGGGGTGCTTGAACAAATGTCATAGGCAATCGGGGCCCCCAACTGGTAGGGGCCCCCAAAATGACTTTCAGGGGCCCCAAATTTTCAAAATGGTCCTAGGAGGCTGATTTTTGGTTTCCGAGGGTATTTTGAGATCCTGATTGCATTTATGAAATTTTTTTTTGGATTTTTTTTTTTTTTAATATAGCTGCCATACAATGGATTTTTCCAAGTACCGAGCGAGTGCCGTGGTGAGGCCGTCAGGCCGAACCACGGCACTTGCGAGGTCACCAAGCTCAAGCGAGGCCGCAGGCCGAGCTTGGGCGCCTTTAGGCCGCGAGGCCGTAGGCCGAGCTCACTGGTGCGGGATCGTGGTGAGGCCGCAAGGCCGAACCACGACCCTCGCACCAGTCACAGGCGGAAGTTTGCGAGGCCGCAGGCCGAGCCTAAGCCTCGAGCTCAAGCGAGGCCGTAGGCCGAGCTTGAGATCCAATGGCGCGAGGCCGTAGGCCGAGCACTGGTGCAAAGGGTCGTGGTGAGGCCGCAAGGCCGAACCACGACCCTTGCACCAGTCACAGGCGGAAGTTGGCGAGGCCGCAGGCCGAGCCTAAGCCTCGAGCTCAAGCGAGGCCGTAGGCCGAGCTTGAGATCCAATGGCGCGAGGCCGTAGGCCGAGCACTGGTGCAAAGGGTTGTGGTGAGGCCGCAAGGCCGAACCACGACCCTTGCACCAGTCACAGACGAATAACTGTCAATTTTAGGGTCACCAGCCGAATTCAGTGCGAGGCCGAAGGCCGAGCCGCTCGTACTCCCTTTGACGGAAAATACTCGATTGCAATATTTATATGGTTTCTACGACTGAACTTGAAATTTCTTCTACGTTTCCACCACCATTAGGAGATTTGTACCTATTCCACTTCAATCTTCATCGCCGGTCATGGAAATCAAAAATCATCATCATCATCAGCACATTTTCTCATGTATTGCAATTCCTTACACATTTTCAACACACATTCACCGTTTTCTTAAAGTTTTTAAGTCGCACCTAAAAACTCGACCCCACCCCACTAACACACACCCCCCCGCGGGCCGCTTGCGGCCCGCGCACCCACGCAAAACACTAGTTATACTATATAAAGTTAAATTACCACTGACTCACTGACTCACTGACTCACTCACTCACTGACATAATTGTTCTCGAAACTGGTGAGGTCTAGAAGAAATGTGAGTATGAGGTCTTGTAGCAGGGGAGAATGTGACCCAGGGAAAAATCCCTGATCTTCGGAAGGTCAACTCCTCGACCTGGACCCCCTATGGATCTCGGAAAGTATGACAGGTGGGGAGAAACAGTTTAAACTAAAAATGAACCTCAACCTTGGACCTCTTTAGAGAAATGAAAAAAAACATGGCTCCCATACAAAAAAAAAAAAAACCCATACAAACTTTGGACGTTCGTAACTCGAAAACGGTTCGACATCGATGGGGGGTGCTTGAACAAATGTCATAGGCAATCGGGGGCCCCAACTTCCGGGGGCCCCCAAAATGACTTTCAGGGGCCCCAAATTTTCAAAATGGTCCTAGGAGGCTGATTTTTGGTTTCCGAGGGTATTTTGAGGTCCTGATTGCATTTATGAAATTTTTATTTGGATTTTTTTTTTTTTTAATATAGCTGCCATACAATGGATTTTTCCAAGTACCGAGCGAGTGCCGTGGTGAGGCCGTCAGGCCGAACCACGGCACTTGCGAGGTCACCAAGCTCAAGCGAGGCCGCAGGCCGAGCTTGGGCGCCTTTAGGCCGCGAGGCCGTAGGCCGAGCTCACTGGTGCGGGGTCGTGGTGAGGCCGCAAGGCCGAACCACGACCCTCGCACCAGTCACAGGCGGAAGTTGGCGAGGCCGCAGGCCGAGCTTAAGCCCCGAGCTCAAGCGAGGCCGTAGGCCGAGCTTGAGATCCAATGGCGCGAGGCCGTAGGCCGAGCACTGGTGCAAAGGGTCGTGGTGAGGCCGCAAGGCCGAACCACGACCCTTGCACCAGTCACAGGCGGAAGTTGGCGAGGCCGCAGGCCGAGCCTAAGCCTCGAGCTCAAGCGAGGCCGTAGGCCGAGCTTGAGATCCAATGGCGCGAGGCCGTAGGCCGAGCACTGGTGCAAAGGGTAGTGGTGAGGCCGCAAGGCCGAACCACGACCCTTGCACCAGTCACAGACGAATAACTGTCAATTTTAAGATCACCAGCCGAATTCAGTGCGAGGCCGAAGGCCGAGCCGCTCGTACTCCCTTTGACGGAAAATACTCGATTGGAATATTTATATGGTTTCTACGACTGAACTTGAAATTTCTTCTTCGTTTCCACCCACCATTAAGAGATATGTACCTATTCCACTTCAATCTTCATCGCCGGTCATGGAAATCAAAAATCATCATCATCATCAGCACATTTTCTCATGTATTGCAATTCCTTACACATTTTAAACACACATTCACCGTTTTCTTAAAGTTTTTAAAGTCGAATTAAAAGAGCCGACCCCACCCCACTAACACACACCCCCCCGCGGGCCGCTTGCGGCCCGCGCACCCACGCAAAACACTAGTTAATACTATATAAAGCTGAATTACCACTGACTCACTGACTCACTCACTCACTGACATAATTGTTCTCGAAACTGGTGAGGTCTAGAAGAAATGTGAGTATGAGGTCTTGTAGCAGGGGAGAATGTGACCCAGGGAAAAATCCCTGATCTTCGGAAGGTCAACTCCTCGACCTGGACCCCCTACGGATCTCGGAAAGTATGACAGGTGGGGAGAAACAGTTTTAACTAAAAATGAACCTCAACCTTGGACCTTTTTAGAGAAATGAAAAAAAACATGGCTCCCATACAAAAAAAAAAAAAACCCATACAAACTTTGGACGTTCGTAACTCGAAAACGGTTCAACATCGATGGGGGGTGCTTGAACAAATGTCATAGGGAATCGGGGGCCCCAACTGGTAGGGGCCCCCAAAATGACTTTCAGGGGCCCCAAATTTTCAAAATGGTCCTAGGAGGCTGATTTTTGGTTTCCGAGGGTATTTTGAGGTCCTGATTGCATTTATGAAATTTTTTTTTGGAATTTTTTTTTTTTTAATATAGCTGCCATACAATGGACTTTGTAACATACCGAGCAAGTGCCGTGGTGAGGCCGTTAGGCCGAACCACGGCACTTGCGAGGTCACCAAGCTCAAGCGAGGCCGCAGGCCGAGCTTGGGCGCCTTTAGGCCGCGAGGCCGTAGGCCGAGCTCACTGGTGCGGGGTCGTGGTGAGGCCGCAAGGCCGAACCACGACCATCGCACCAGTCACAGGCACAAGTTGGCGAGGCCGCAGGCCGAGCCTAAGTCTCGAGCTCAAGCGAGGCCGTAGGCCGAGCTTGAGATCCAATGGCGCGAGGCCGTAGGCCGAGCACTGGTGCAAAGGGTCGTGGTGAGGCCGCAAGGCCGAACCACGACCCTCGCACCAGTCACAGACAAATTACTGTCAATGTTGAGGTCACCAGCCGAATTCAGTGCGAGGCCGAAGGCCGAGCCGCTCGTACTCCCTTTGACGGAAAATACTCGATTGGAATATTTATATCGTTTCTACGACTGAACTTGAAATTTCTTCTACGTTTCCACCACCATTTGGAGATTTGTACCTATTCCACTTCAATCTTCATCGCCGGTCATGGAAATCAAAAATCATCATCATCATCAGCACATTTTCTAATGTATAACATCATCTTACCGATTTTCAACACACATTCACCGTTTTCTTAAAGTTTTACAAGTCGAACACAAATGACGACCTCAACCCGACTCTACGACGTCCCCGCGGGCCGCTTGCGGCCCGCGCACCCACGCAAAACACTAGTTATACTATATAAAGTTAAATTACCACTGACTGACTCACTCACTTAGATAGTTGTTTGGAGACTTGGGGGGGTGGGGGGGAAAAAGTGAGTATGAGGTCGTGTAGAGGGGGAAAACGTAAGATCAGGAAAAATACCTGATCTTCGGAAGGTCAACTCCTCGACCTGGACCCCCTATGGATCTCGGAAAGTATGACAGGTGGGGAGAAACAGTTTAAACTAAAAATGAACCTCAACCTTGGACCTCTTTAGAGAAATGAAAAAAAACATGGCTCCCATACAAAAAAAAAAAAAACCCATACAAACTTTGGACGTTCGTAACTCGAAAACGGTTAGACATCGATGGGGGGTGCTTGAACAAATGTCATAGGGAATCGGGGGCCCCAACTGGTAGGGGCCCCCAAAATGACTTTCAGGGGCCCCAAATTTTCAAAATGGTCCTAGGAGGCTGATTTTTGGTTTCCGAGGGTATTTTGAGGTCCTGATTGCATTTATGAAATTTTTTTTTGGAATTTTTTTTTTTTTAATGTAGCTGCCATACAATGGATTTTTCCAAGTACCGAGCGAGTGCCGTGGTGAGGCCGTCAGGCCGAACCACGGCACTTGCGAGGTCACCAAGCTCAAGCGAGGCCGCAGGCCGAGCTTGGGCGCCTTTAGGCCGCGAGGTCGTAGGCCGAGCTCACTGGTGCGAGGTCGTGGTGAGGCCGCAAGGCCGAACCACGACCATCGCACCAGTCACAGGCACAAGTTGGCGAGGCCGCAGGCCGAGCCTAAGTCTCGAGCTCAAGCGAGGCCGTAGGCCGAGCTTGAGATCCAATGGCGCGAGGCCGTAGGCCGAGCACTGGTGCAAAGGGTCGTGGTGAGGCCGCAAGGCCGAACCACGACCCTTGCACCAGTCACAGGCGCAAGTTGGCGAGGCCGCAGGCCGAGCCTAAGCCTCGAGCTCAAGCGAGGCCGTAGGCCGAGCTTGAGATCCAATGGCGCGAGGCCGTAGGCCGAGCACTGGTGCAAAGGGTCGTGGTGAGGCCGCAAGGCCGAACCACGACCCTCGCACCAGCCACAGGCGGAAGTTGGCGAGGCCGCAGGCCGAGCCTAAGCCTCGAGCTCAAGCGAGGCCGTAGGCCGAGCTTGAGTTCCAATGGCGCGAGGCCGTAGGCCGAGCACTGGTGCAAAGGGTTGTGGTGAGGCCGCAAGGCCGAACCACGACCCTCGCACCAGTCACAGACAAATAACTGTCAATCATGAGGTCATCAGCCGAATTCAGTGCGAGGCCGAAGGCCGAGCCGCTCGTACTCCCTTTGACGGAAAATACTCGATTGGAATATTTATATGGTTTCTACGACTGAACTTGAAATTTCTTATACGTTTCCACCATCATTAGGAGATTTGTACCTATTCCACTTCAATCTTCATCGCCGGTCATGGAAAACAAAAATCATCATCATCATCAGCACATTTTCTAATGTATAACCCTATTCTTACCCATTTTCAACACACATTCACCGTTTTGTTAAAGTTTTTAAGTCGCACCTAAAAACTCGACCCCACCCCACTAACACACACCCCCCCGCGGGCCGCTTGCGGCCCGCGCACCCACGCAAAACACTAGTCTATACTATATAAAGCTGAATTACCACTGACTGACTCACTCACTGACTTAGATAGTTGTTTGGAGACTTGGGGGGGTTGGGGGGAAAATGTGAGTATGGGGTCGTGTAGAGGGGGGAAACGTAAGATCAGGAAAAATACCTGATCTTCGGAAGGTCAACTCCTCGACCTGGACCCCCTATGGATCTCGGAAAGTATGACAGGTGGGGAGAAACAGTTTAAACTAAAAATGAACCTCAACCTTGGACCTCTTTAGAGAAATGAAAAAAAACATGGCTCCCATACAAAAAAAAAAAAAACCCATACAAACTTTGGACGTTCGTAACTCGAAAACGGTTCGACATCGATGGGGGGTGTTTAAACAAATGTCATAGGGAATCGGGGGCCCCAACTGGTAGGGGCCCCCAAAATGACTTTCAGGGGCCCCAAATTTTCAAAATGGTCCTAGGAGGCTGATTTTTGGTTTCCGAGGGTATTTTGAGGTCCTGATTGCATTTATGAAATTTTTTTTTGGATTTTTTTTTTTTTTTAATATAGCTGCCATACAATGGATTTTTCCAAGTACCGAGCGAGTGCCGTGGTGAGGCCGTCAGGCCGAACCACGGCACTTGCGAGGTCACCAAGCTCAAGCGAGGCCGCAGGCCGAGCTTGGGCGCCTTTAGGCCGCGAGGCCGTAGGCCGAGCTCACTGGTGCGGGGTCGTGGTGAGGCCGCAAGGCCGAACCACGACCATCGCACCAGTCACAGGCGGAAGTTGGCGAGGCCGCAGGCCGAGCCTAAGCCTCGAGCTCAAGCGAGGCCGTAGGCCGAGCACTGGTGCAAAGGGTCGTGGTGAGGCCGCAAGGCCGAACCACGACCCTTGCACCAGTCACAGGCGGAAGTTGGCGAGGCCGCAGGCCGAGCCTAAGCCTCGAGCTCAAGCGAGGCCGTAGGCCGAGCTTGAGATCCAATGGCGCGAGGCCGTAGGCCGAGCACTGGTGCAAAGGGTAGTGGTGAGGCCGCAAGGCCGAACCACGACCCTTGCACCAGTCACAGACGAATAACTGTCAATTTTAAGGTCACCAGCCGAATTCAGTGCGAGGCCGAAGGCCGAGCCGCTCGTACTCCTTTTGACGGAAAATACTCGATTGGAATATTTATACGGTTTCTACGACTGAACTTGAAATTTCTTCTACGTTTCCACCACCATTAGGAGATTTGTACCTATTCCACTTCAATCTTCATCGCCGGTCATGGAAATCAAAAATCATCATCATCATCAGCACATTTTCTAATGTATAACCCTATTCTTACCCATTTTCAACACACATTCACCGTTTTCTTAAAGTTTTTAAAGTCGAATTAAAAGAGCCGACCCCACCCCACTAACACACACCCCCCCGCGGGCCGCTTGCGGCCCGCGCACCCACGCAAAACACTAGTTATACTATATAAAGTTAAATTACCACTCACTCACTGACTCACTCACTTAGATGGTTGTTTGGAGAACTGGGGGGGTGGAGGGGGAAATGTGAGTATGGGGTCGTGTAGAGGGGCAAAACGTAAGATCAGGAAAAATACCTGATCTTCGGAAGGTCAACTCTTCGACCTGAACCCCCTATGGATCTCGGAAAGTATGACAGGTGGGGAGAAACAGTTTAAACTAAAAATGAACCTCAACCTTGGACCTCTTTAGAGAAATGAAAAAAAACATGGCTCCCATACAAAAAAAAAAAAAAACCATACAAACTTTGGACGTTCGTAACTCGAAAACGGTTCGACATCGATGGGGGGTGCTTGAACAAATGTCATAGGCAATCGGGGCCCCCAACTGGTAGGGGCCCCCAAAATGACTTTCAGGGGCCCCAAATTTTCAAAATGGTCCTAGGAGGCTGATTTTTGGTTTCCGAGGGTATTTTGGGGTCCAGATTGCGATTATAAAAATTTTTTTGGATTTTTTTTTTTTTTAATATAGCTGCCATACAATGGATTTTTCCAAGTACCGAGCGAGTGCCGTGGTGAGGCCGTCAGGCCGAACCACGGCACTTGCGAGGTCACCAAGCTCAAGCGAGGCCGCAGGCCGAGCTTGGGCGCCTTTAGGCCGCGAGGCCGTAGGCCGAGCTCACTGGTGCGGGGTCGTGGTGAGGCCGCAAGGCCGAACCACGACCATCGCACCAGTCACAGGCGGAAGTTGGCGAGGCCGCAGGCCGAGCCTAAGCCTCGAGCTCAAGCGAGGCCGTAGGCCGAGCTTGAGATCCAATGGCGCGAGGCCGTAGGCCGAGCACTGGTGCGAAGGGTCGTGGTGAGGCCGCAAGGCCGAACCACGACCCTTGCACCAGTCACAGGCGGAAGTTGGCGAGGCCGCAGGCCGAGCCTAAGCTTCGAGCTCAAGCGAGGCCGTAGGCCGAGCTTGAGTTTCAATGGCGCGAGGCCGTAGGCCGAGCACTGGTGCAAAGGGTCGTGGTGAGGCCGCAAGGCCGAACCACGAGCCTTGCACCAGTCACAGGCGAATAATTGTCAATTTTAAGGTCACCAGCCGAATTCAGTGCGAGGCCGAAGGCCGAGCCGCTCGTACTCCCTTTGACGGAAAATACTCGATTGGAATATTTATACGGTTTCTACGACTGAACTTGAAATTTCTTCTACGTTTCCACCACCATTAGGAGATTTGTACCTATTCCACTTCAATCTTCATCGCCGGTCATGGAAATCAAAAATCATCATCATCATCAGCACATTTTCTCATGTATTGCAATTCCTTACACATTTTCAACACACATTCACCGTTTTCATCAAGTTTATAAAGTCGCACCTAAAAACTTGACCCCACCCCACTAAACACACCCCCCCGCGGGCCGCTTGCGGCCCGCGCACCCACGCAAAACACTAGTTAATACTATATAAAGCTAAATTACCACTCACTGACTCACTTAGATAGTTGTTTGGAGACTTGGGGGGGTGGGGGGGGAAATAGGAGTATACACTCATGTAGAGGGGGAAAACGTAAGATCAGGAAAAATACCTGATCTTCGGAAGGTCAACTCCTCGACCTGGACCCCCTATGGATCTCGGAAAGTATGACAGGTGGGGAGAAACAGTTTAAACTAAAAATGAACCTCAACCTTGGACCTCTTTAGAGAAATGAAAAAAAACATGGCTCCCATACAAAAAAAAAAAAAATCCATACAAACTTTGGACGTTCGTAACTCGAAAACGGTTCGACATCGATGGGGGGTGCTTGAACAAATGTCATAGGCAATCGGGGCCCCCAACTGGTAGGGGCCCCCAAAATGACTTTCAGGGGCCCCAAATTTTCAAAATGGTCCTAGGAGGCTGATTTTTGGTTTCCGAGGGTATTTTCGGGTCCAGATTGCGATTATAATTTATTTTTTTGGAATTTTTTTTTTTTTAATATAGCTGCCATACAATGGATTTTGTAACATACCGAGCAAGTGCCGTGGTGAGGCCGTCAGGCCGAACCACGGCACTTGCGAGGTCACCAAGCTCAAGCGAGGCCGTAGGCCGAGCTTGGGCGCCTTTAAGCCGCGAGGCCGTAGGCCGAGCTCACTGGTGCGGGGTCGTGGTGAGGCCGCAAGGCCGAACCACGACCATCGCACCAGTCTCAGGCACAAGTTGGCGAGGCCGCAGGCCGAGCCTAAGTCTCGAGCTCAAGCGAGGCCGTAGGCCGAGCTTGAGATCCAATGGTGCGAGGCCGTAGGCCGAGCACTGGTGCAAAGGGTCGTGGTGAGGCCGCAAGGCCGAACCACGACCCTCGCACCAGTCACAGGCGGAAGTTGGCGAGGCCGCAGGCCGAGCCTAAGCCTCGAGCTCAAGCGAGGCCGTAGGCCGAGCTTGAGATCCAATGGCGCGAGGCCGTAGGCCGAGCACTGGTGCAAAGGGTTGTGGTGAGGCCGCAAGGCCGAACCACGACCCTCGCACCAGTCACAGACAAATAACTGCCAATCATGAGGTCACCAGCCGAATTCAGTGCGAGGCCGAAGGCCGAGCCGCTCGTACTCCCTTTGACGGAAAATACTTGATTGGTGGATTTCTATGGCTTCTACGACTGAACTTGAAATTTCTTCTACGTTTCCACCACCTTTAGGAGATTTGTACCTATTCCACTTCGATTTTCATTTTCGGTCATGGAAATCAAAAATCATCATCATCATCAGCACATTTTCTCATGTATTGCAATTCCTTACACATTTTCAACACACATTAACCGTTTTCTTAAAGTTTTCAAAGTCGAACACAAATGACGACCCCACCCCACTAACACACACCCCCCCGCGGGCCGCTTGCGGCCCGCGCACCCACGCAAAACACTAGTTATACTATATAAAGTTAAATTACCACTCACTCACTCACTGACTCACTCACTCACTTAGATGGTTGTTTGGAGAACTGGGGGGGTGGAGGGGGAAATGTGAGTATACACTCATGTAGAGGAGGAAAACGTAAGATCAGGAAAAATACCTGATCTTCGGAAGGTCAACTCCTCGACCTGGACCCCCTATGGATCTCGGAAAGTATGACAGGTGGGGAGAAACAGTTTTAACTAAAAATGAACCTCAACCTTGGACCTCTTTAGAGAAATGAAAAAAAACATGGCTCCCATACAAAAAAAAAAAAAACCCATACAAACTTTGGACGTTCGTAACTCGAAAACGGTTCGACATCGATGGGGGGTGTTTGAACAAATGTCATAGGGAATCGGGGGCCCCAACTGGTAGGGGCCCCCAAAATGACTTTCAGGGGCCCCAAATTTTCAAAATGGTCCTAGGAGGCTGATTTTTGGTTTCCGAGGGTATTTTCGGGTCCTGATTGCATTTTTGAAATTTTTTTTTGGAATTTTTTTTTTTTTAATATAGCTGCCATACAATGGATTTTTCCAAGTACCGAGCAAGTGCCGTGGTGAGGCCGTGAGGCCGAACCACGGCACTTGCGAGGTCACCAAGCTCAAGCGAGGCCGCAGGCCGAGCTTGGGCGCCTTTAGGCCGCGAGGCCGTAGGCCGAGCTCACTGGTGCGGGGTCGTGGTGAGGCCGCAAGGCCGAACCACGACCATCGCACCAGTCACAGGCACAAGTTGGCGAGGCCGCAGGCCGAGCCTAAGTCTCGAGCTCAAGCGAGGCCGTAGGCCGAGCTTGAGATCCAATGGCGCGAGGCCGTAGGCCGAGCACTGGTGCAAAGGGTCGTGGTGAGGCCGCAAGGCCGAACCATGACCCTTGCACCAGTCACAGATGAATTGCTTACAATCATGAGGTCTCCAGCCGAATTCAGTGCGAGGCCGAAGGCCGAGCCACTCGTACTCCCTTTGACGGAAAATACTTCATTGGTGGATTTCTATGGCTTCTACGACTGAACTTGAAATTTCTTCTACGTTTCCACCACCATTAGGAGATTTGTACCTATTCCACTTCAATCTTCATCGCCGGTCATGGAAATCAAAAATCATCATCATCATCAGCACATTTTCTCATGTATAGGGATTTCTTACCCATTTTCAACACACATTCACCGTTTTGTTAAAGTTTTACAAGTCGAACACAAATGACGACCCCACCCCACTAACACACACCCCCCCGCGGGCCGCTTGCGGCCCGCGCACCCACGCAAAACACTAGTTATACTATATAAAGTTAAATTACCACTGACTGACTCACTGACTCACTCACTCACTTAGATGGTTGTTTGGAGAACTGGGGGGGTGGAGGGGGAAATGTGAGTATGGGGTCGTGTAGAGGGGCAAAACGTAAGATCAGGAAAAATACCTGATCTTCGGAAGGTCAACTCCTCGACCTGAACCCCCTATGGATCTCGGAAAGTATGACAGGTGGGGAGAAACAGTTTAAACTAAAAATGAACCTCAACCTTGGACCTCTTTAGAGAAATGAAAAAAAACATGGCTCCCATACAAAAAAAAAAAAAAACCCATACAAACTTTGGACGTTCGTAACTCGAAAACGGTTCGACATCGATGGGGGGTGCTTGAACAAATGTCATAGGGAATCGGGGGCCCCAACTGGTAGGGGCCCCCAAAATGACTTTCAGGGGCCCCAAATTTTCAAAATGGTCCTAGGAGGCTGATTTTTGGTTTCCAAGGGTATTTTCGTGTCCTGATTGCATTTTTGAAATTTTTTTTTGGATTTTTTTTTTTTTTAATATAGCTGCCATACAATGGATTTTGTAACATACCGAGCAAGTGCCGTGGTGAGGCCGTCAGGCCGAACCACGGCACTTGCGAGGTCACCAAGCTCAAGCGAGGCCGCAGGCCGAGCTTGGGCGCCTTTTGGCCGCGAGGCCGTAGGCCGAGCTCACTGGTGCGGGGTCGTGGTGAGGCCGCAAGGCCGAACCACGACCCTCGCACCAGTCACAGGCGGAAGTTGGCGAGGCCGCAGGCCGAGCCTAAGCCCCGAGCTCAAGCGAGGCCGTAGGCCGAGCTTGAGATCCAATGGCGCGAGGCCGTAGGCCGAGCACTGGTGCAAAGGGTCGTTGTGAGGCCGCAAGGCCGAACCACGACCCTTGCACCAGTCACAGGCAGAAGTTGGCGAGGCCGCAGGCCGAGCCTAAGCCTCGAGCTCAAGCGAGGCCGTAGGCCGAGCTTGAGATCCAATGGCGCGAGGCCGTAGGCCGAGCACTGGTGCAAAGGGTCGTGGTGAGGCCGCAAGGCCGAACCACGACCCTTGCACCAGTCACAGGCGGAAGTTGGCGAGGCCGCAGGCCGAGCCTAAGCCTCGAGCTCAAGCGAGGCCGTAGGCCGAGCTTGAGTTTCAATGGCGCGAGGCCGTAGGCCGAGCACTGGTGCAAAGGGTCGTGGTGAGGCCGCAAGGCCGAACCATGACCCTCGCACCAGTCACAGACAAATAACTGTCAATCATGAGGTCACCAGCCGAATTCAGTGCGAGGCCGCAGGCCGAGCCGCTCGTACTCCCTTTGACGGAAAATACTCGATTGGTGGATTTCTATGGCTACTACGACTGAACTTGAAATTTCTTCTACGTTTCCACCACCATTAAGAGGTTTGTACCTATTCCACTTCAATCTTCATCGCCGGTCATGGAAATCAAAAATCATCATCATCATCAGCACATTTTCTAATGTATTACCTCTTCTTACCCATTTTCAACACACATTCACCGTTTTCTTAAAGTTTTTAAGTCGCACCTAAAAACTCGACCCCACCCCACTAACACACACCCCCCCGCGGGCCGCTTGCGGCCCGCGCACCCACGCAAAACACTAGTTAATACTATATAAAGCTAAATTACCACTGACTCACTCACTCACTGACTGACTCACTCACTTAGATAGTTGTTTGGAGACTTGGGGGGGTGGGGGGGAAAATGTGAGTATGGGGTCGTGTAGAGGGGGAAAACGTAAGATCAGGAAAAATCCCTGATCTTCGGAAGGTCAACTCCTCGACCTGGACCCCCTATGGATCTCGGAAAGTATGACAGGTGGGGAGAAACAGTTTAAACTAAAAATGAACCTCAACCTTGGACCTCTTTAGAGAAATGAAAAAAAACATGGGTCCCATACAAAAAAAAAAAAAACCCATACAAACTTTGGACGTTCGTAACTCGAAAACGGTTCGACATCGATGGGGGGTGCTTGAACAAATGTCATAGGCAATCGGGGGCCCCAACTTCTGGGGGCCCCCAAAATGACTTTCAGGGGCCCCAAATTTTCAAAATGGTCCTAGGAGGCTGATTTTTGGTTTCCGAGGGTATTTTGAGGTCCTGATTGTATTTATGAAATTTTTTTTTAGAATTTTTTTTTTTTTAATATAGCTGCCATACAATGGTGCCGTGGTGAGGCCGTCAGGCCGAACCACGGCACTTGCGAGGTCACCAAGCTCAAGCGAGGCCGCAGGCCGAGCTTGGGCGCCTTTAGGCCGCGAGGCCGTAGGCCGAGCTCACTGGTGCGGGGTCGTGGTGAGGCCGCAAGGCCGAACCACGACCATCGCACCAGACACAGGCACAAGTTGGCGAGGCCGCAGGCCGAGCCTAAGTCTCGAGCTCAAGCGAGGCCGTAGGCCGAGCTTGAGATCCAATGGCGCGAGGCCGTAGGCCGAGCACTGGTGCAAAGGGTCGTGGTGAGGCCGCAAGGCCGAACCACGACCCTTGCACCAGTCACAGGCGGAAGTTGGCGAGGCCGCAGGCCGAGCCTAAGCCTCGAGCTCAAGCGAGGCCGTAGGCCGAGCTTGAGATCCAATGGCGCGAGGCCGTAGGCCGAGCACTGGTGCAAAGGGTCGTGGTGAGGCCGCAAGGCCGAACCACGACCCTCGCACCAGTCACTGACGAATTACTGACAATCATGAGGTCACCAGCCGAATTCAGTGCGAGGCCGAAGGCCGAGCCGCTCGTACTCCCTTTGACGGAAAATACTCGATTGGAATATTTATACGGCTTCTACGACTGAACTTGAAATTTCTTCTGCGTTTCCACCACCTTTAGGAGATTTGTACCTATTCCACTTCAATCTTCATCGCCGGTCATGGAAATCAAAAATCATCATCATCATCAGCACATTTTCTAATGTATTACCTCTTCTTACCCATTTTCAACACACATTCACCGTTTTCATCAAGTTTAAAAAGTCGAACACAAATGACGACCCCACCCCACTAACACACACCCCCCCGCGGGCCGCTTGCGGCCCGCGCACCCACGCAAAACACTAGTTATACTATATAAAGCTGAATTACCACTCACTCACTCACTGACTCACTCACTTAGATGGTTGTTTGGAGAACTGGGGGGGTGGAGGGGGAAATGTGAGTATGGGGTCGTGTAGAGGGGCAAAACGTAAGATCAGGAAAAATACCTGATCTTCGGAAGGTCAACTCCTCGACCTGGACCCCCCATGGATCTCGGAAAGTATGACAGGTGGGGGGTAACAGTTTTAACTAAAAATGGATGAAATCTTCGGACCTCTTTAGGGATGCGAAAAAAAATATGCCTCCCATACAAAAAAAAAAAAAACCCATACAAACTTTGGACGTTCGTAACTCGAAAACGGTTCGACATCGATGGGGGGTGCTTGAACAAATGTCATAGGGAATCGGGGGCCCCAACTGGTAGGGGCCCCCAAAATGACTTTCAGGGGCCCCAAATTTTCAAAATGGTCCTAGGAGGCTGATTTTTGGTTTCCGAGGGTATTTTCGGGTCCAGATTGCGATTATAAAATTTTTTTTTGGATTTTTTTTTTTTTTAATATAGCTGCCATACAATGGATTTTGTAACATACCGAGCAAGTGCCGTGGTGAGGCCGTCAGGCCGAACCACGGCACTTGCGAGGTCACCAAGCTCAAGCGAGGCCGCAGGCCGAGCTTGGGCGCCTTTAGGCCGCGAGGCCGTAGGCCGAGCTCACTGGTGCGGGGTCGTGGTGAGGCCGCAAGGCCGAACCACGACCATCGCACCAGTCACAGGCACAAGTTGGCGAGGCCGCAGGCCGAGCCTAAGCCTCGAGCTCAAGCGAGGCCGTAGGCCGAGCTTGAGATCCAATGGCGCGAGGCCGTAGGCCGAGCACTGGTGCAAAGGGTCGTGGTGAGGCCGCAAGGCCGAACCACGACCCTTGCACCAGTCACAGGCGGAAGTTGGCGAGGCCGCAGGCCGAGCCTAAGCCTCGAGCTCAAGCGAGGCCGTAGGCCGAGCTTGAGATCCAATGGCGCGAGGCCGTAGGCCGAGCACTGGTGCAAAGGGTAGTGGTGAGGCCGCAAGGCCGAACCACGACCCTCGCACCAGTCACAGACAAATTAATGACAATCATGAGGTCACCAGCCGAATTCAGTGCGAGGCCGAAGGCCGAGCCGCTCGTACTCCCTTTGACGGAAAATACTCGATTGGAGGATTTATATGGTTTCTACGACTGAACTTGAAATTTCTTCTACGTTTCCACCACCATTAGGAGATTTGTACCTATTCCACTTCAATCTTCATCGCCGGACATGGAAATCAAAAATCATCATCATCATCAGCACATTTTCTAATGTATAACCTTATTCTTACCCATTTTCAACACACATTCACCGTTTTCTTCAAGTTTTTAAAGTCGAATTAAAAGAGCCGACCCCACCCCACTAACACACACCCCCCCGCGGGCCGCTTGCGGCCCGCGCACCCACGCAAAACACTAGTCTATACTATATAAAGCTGAATTACCACTGACTGACTCACTCACTGACTTAGATAGTTGTTTGGAGACTTGGGGGGGTTGGGGGGAAAATGTGAGTATGGGGTCGTGTAGAGGGGGGAAACGTAAGATCAGGAAAAATACCTGATCTTCGGAAGGTCAACTCCTCGACCTGGACCCCCTATGGATCTCGGAAAGTATGACAGGTGGGGAGAAACAGTTTAAACTAAAAATGAACCTCAACCTTGGACCTCTTTAGAGAAATGAAAAAAAACATGGCTCCCATACAAAAAAAAAAAAAACCCATACAAACTTTGGACGTTCGTAACTCGAAAACGGTTCGACATCGATGGGGGGTGTTTAAACAAATGTCATAGGGAATCGGGGGCCCCAACTGGTAGGGGCCCCCAAAATGACTTTCAGGGGCCCCAAATTTTCAAAATGGTCCTAGGAGGCTGATTTTTGGTTTCCGAGGGTATTTTGAGGTCCTGATTGCATTTATGAAATTTTTTTTTGGATTTTTTTTTTTTTTTAATATAGCTGCCATACAATGGATTTTTCCAAGTACCGAGCGAGTGCCGTGGTGAGGCCGTCAGGCCGAACCACGGCACTTGCGAGGTCACCAAGCTCAAGCGAGGCCGCAGGCCGAGCTTGGGCGCCTTTAGGCCGCGAGGCCGTAGGCCGAGCTCACTGGTGCGGGGTCGTGGTGAGGCCGCAAGGCCGAACCACGACCATCGCACCAGTCACAGGCGGAAGTTGGCGAGGCCGCAGGCCGAGCCTAAGCCTCGAGCTCAAGCGAGGCCGTAGGCCGAGCACTGGTGCAAAGGGTCGTGGTGAGGCCGCAAGGCCGAACCACGACCCTTGCACCAGTCACAGGCGGAAGTTGGCGAGGCCGCAGGCCGAGCCTAAGCCTCGAGCTCAAGCGAGGCCGTAGGCCGAGCTTGAGATCCAATGGCGCGAGGCCGTAGGCCGAGCACTGGTGCAAAGGGTAGTGGTGAGGCCGCAAGGCCGAACCACGACCCTTGCACCAGTCACAGACGAATAACTGTCAATTTTAAGGTCACCAGCCGAATTCAGTGCGAGGCCGAAGGCCGAGCCGCTCGTACTCCTTTTGACGGAAAATACTCGATTGGAATATTTATACGGTTTCTACGACTGAACTTGAAATTTCTTCTACGTTTCCACCACCATTAGGAGATTTGTACCTATTCCACTTCAATCTTCATCGCCGGTCATGGAAATCAAAAATCATCATCATCATCAGCACATTTTCTAATGTATAACCCTATTCTTACCCATTTTCAACACACATTCACCGTTTTCTTAAAGTTTTTAAAGTCGAATTAAAAGAGCCGACCCCACCCCACTAACACACACCCCCCCGCGGGCCGCTTGCGGCCCGCGCACCCACGCAAAACACTAGTTAATACTATATAAAGTTAAATTACCACTGACTGACTCACTCACTGACTTAGATGGTTGTTTGGAGACTTGGGGGGGTGGAGGGGGAAATGTGAGTATGGGGTCGTGTAGAGGGGGAAAACGTAAGGTCAGGAAAAATATCTGATCTTCGGAAGGTCAACTCTTCGACCTGAACCCCCTATGGATCTCGGAAAGTATGACAGGTGGGGGGTAACAGTTTTAACTAAAAATGAATGAAATCTTCGGACCTCTTTAGAGAAATGAAAAAAAACATGGCTCCCATACAAAAAAAAAAAAAAACCATACAAACTTTGGACGTTCGTAACTCGAAAACGGTTCGACATCGATGGGAGGTGCTTGAACAAATATCATAGGGAATCGGGGGCCCCAACTGGTAGGGGCCCCCAAAATGACTTTCAGGGGCCCCAAATTTTCAAAATGGTCCTAGGAGGCTGATTTTTGGTTTCCGAGGGTATTTTGAGGTCCTGATTGCATTTATGAATTTTTTTTTTGGAATTTTTTTTTTTTTAATATAGCTGCCATACAATGGATTTTGTAATATACCGAGCAAGTGCCGTGGTGAGGCCGTCAGGCCGAACCACGGCACTTGCGAGGTCACCAAGCTCAAGCGAGGCCGCAGGCCGAGCTTGGGCGCCTTTAGGCCGCGAGGCCGTAGGCCGAGCTCACTGGTGCGGGGTCGTGGTGAGGCCGCAAGGCCGAACCACGACCATCGCACCAGTCACAGGCGGAAGTTGGCGAGGCCGCAGGCCGAGCCTAAGCCTCGAGCTCAAGCGAGGCCGTAGGCCGAGCTTGAGATCCAATGGCGCGAGGCCGTAGGCCGAGCACTGGTGCAAAGGGTCGTGGTGAGGCCGCAAGGCCGAACCATGACCCTCGCACCAGTCACAGACAAATTACTGTCAATGTTGAGGACACCAGCCGAATTCAGTGCGAGGCCGTAGGCCGAGCCGCTCGTACTCCCTTTGACGGAAAATACTCGATTGGAATATTTATATCGTTTCTACGACTGAACTTGAAATTTCTTCTACGTTTCCACCACCATTAGGAGATTTGTACCTATTCCACTTCAATCTTCATCGCCGGTCATGGAAATCAAAAATCATCATCATCATCAGCACATTTTCTCATGTATTGGGATTTCTTACCCATTTTCAACACACATTCACCGTTTTCTTAAAGTTTTTAAGTCGCACCTAAAAACTCGACCCCACCCCACTAACACACACCCCCCCGCGGGCCGCTTGCGGCCCGCGCACCCACGCAAAACACTAGTCTATACTATATAAAGCTGAATTACCACTGACTCACTGACTCACTGACTTAGATAGTTGTTTGGAGACTTGGGGGGGTGGGGGGGGAAATGTGAGTATGGGGTCGTGTAGTGGGGGAAAACGTAAGATCAGGAAAAATACCTGATCTTCGGAAGGTCAACTCCTCGACCTGAACCCCCTATGGATCTCGGAAAGTATGACAGGTGGGGAGAAACAGTTTAAACTAAAAATGAACCTCAACCTTGGACCTCTTTAGAGAAATGAAAAAAAACATGGCTCCCATACAAAAAAAAAAAAAACCCATACAAACTTTGGACGTTCGTAACTCGAAAACGGTTCGACATCGATGGGGGGTGCTTGAACAAATGTCATAGGGAATCGGGGGCCCCAACTGGTAGGGGCCCCCAAAATGACTTTCAGGGGCCCCAAATTTTCAAAATGGTCCTAGGAGGCTGATTTTTGGTTTCCGAGGGTATTTTCGGGTCCTGATTGCATTTATGAAATTTTTTTTTGGATTTTTTTTTTTTTTAATATAGTTGCCATACAATGGATTTTGTAACATACCGAGCAAGTGCCGTGGTGAGGCCGTCAGGCCGAACCACGGCACTTGCGAGGTCACCAAGCTCAAGCGAGGCCGCAGGCCGAGCTTGGGCGCCTTTAGGCCGCGAGGCCGTAGGCCGAGCTCACTGGTGCGGGGTCGTGGTGAGGCCGCAAGGCCGAACCACGACCATCGCACCAGTCACAGGCGGAAGTTGGCGAGGCCGCAGGCCGAGCCCAAGCCTCGAGCTCAAGCGAGGCCGTAGGCCGAGCTTGAGTTCCAATGGCGCGAGGCCGTAGGCCGAGCACTGGTGCAAAGGGTCGTGGTGAGGCCGCAAGGCCGAACCACGACCATCGCACCAGTCACAGGCACAAGTTGGCGAGGCCGCAGGCCGAGCCTAAGCCTCGAGCTCAAGCGAGGCCGTAGGCCGAGCTTGAGATCCAATGGCGCGAGGCCGTAGGCCGAGCACTGGTGCAAAGGGTCGTGGTGAGGCCGCAAGGCCGAACCATGACCCTTGCACCAGTCACAGACGAATAACTGTCAATGTTAAGGTCACCAGCCGAATTCAGTGCGAGGCCGAAGGCCGAGCCGCTCGTACTCCCTTTGACGGAAAATACTCGATTGGAATATTTATACGGTTTCTACGACTGAACTTGAAATTTCTTCTACGTTTCCACCACCATTAGGAGATTTGTACCTATTCCACTTCAATCTTCATCGCCGGTCATGGAAATCAAAAATCATCATCATCATCAGCACATTTTCTAATGTATAACCCTATTCTTACCCATTTTCAACACACATTCACCGTTTTCTTAAAGTTTAAAAGTCGAATTAAAAGAGCCGACCCCACCCCACTAACACACACCCCCCCGCGGGCCGCTTGCGGCCCGCGCACCCACGCAAAACACTAGTCTATACTATATAAAGCTGAATTACCACTGACTGACTCACTCACTGACTTAGATAGTTGTTTGGAGACTTGGGGGGGTTGGGGGGAAAATGTGAGTATGGGGTCGTGTAGAGGGGGGAAACGTAAGATCAGGAAAAATACCTGATCTTCGGAAGGTCAACTCCTCGACCTGGACCCCCTATGGATCTCGGAAAGTATGACAGGTGGGGAGAAACAGTTTAAACTAAAAATGAACCTCAACCTTGGACCTCTTTAGAGAAATGAAAAAAAACATGGCTCCCATACAAAAAAAAAAAAAACCCATACAAACTTTGGACGTTCGTAACTCGAAAACGGTTCGACATCGATGGGGGGTGTTTAAACAAATGTCATAGGGAATCGGGGGCCCCAACTGGTAGGGGCCCCCAAAATGACTTTCAGGGGCCCCAAATTTTCAAAATGGTCCTAGGAGGCTGATTTTTGGTTTCCGAGGGTATTTTGAGGTCCTGATTGCATTTATGAAATTTTTTTTTGGATTTTTTTTTTTTTTTAATATAGCTGCCATACAATGGATTTTTCCAAGTACCGAGCGAGTGCCGTGGTGAGGCCGTCAGGCCGAACCACGGCACTTGCGAGGTCACCAAGCTCAAGCGAGGCCGCAGGCCGAGCTTGGGCGCCTTTAGGCCGCGAGGCCGTAGGCCGAGCTCACTGGTGCGGGGTCGTGGTGAGGCCGCAAGGCCGAACCACGACCATCGCACCAGTCACAGGCGGAAGTTGGCGAGGCCGCAGGCCGAGCCTAAGCCTCGAGCTCAAGCGAGGCCGTAGGCCGAGCACTGGTGCAAAGGGTCGTGGTGAGGCCGCAAGGCCGAACCACGACCCTTGCACCAGTCACAGGCGGAAGTTGGCGAGGCCGCAGGCCGAGCCTAAGCCTCGAGCTCAAGCGAGGCCGTAGGCCGAGCTTGAGATCCAATGGCGCGAGGCCGTAGGCCGAGCACTGGTGCAAAGGGTAGTGGTGAGGCCGCAAGGCCGAACCACGACCCTTGCACCAGTCACAGACGAATAACTGTCAATTTTAAGGTCACCAGCCGAATTCAGTGCGAGGCCGAAGGCCGAGCCGCTCGTACTCCTTTTGACGGAAAATACTCGATTGGAATATTTATACGGTTTCTACGACTGAACTTGAAATTTCTTCTACGTTTCCACCACCATTAGGAGATTTGTACCTATTCCACTTCAATCTTCATCGCCGGTCATGGAAATCAAAAATCATCATCATCATCAGCACATTTTCTAATGTATAACCCTATTCTTACCCATTTTCAACACACATTCACCGTTTTCTTAAAGTTTTTAAAGTCGAATTAAAAGAGCCGACCCCACCCCACTAACACACACCCCCCCGCGGGCCGCTTGCGGCCCGCGCACCCACGCAAAACACTAGTTAATACTATATAAAGTTAAATTACCACTGACTGACTCACTCACTGACTTAGATGGTTGTTTGGAGACTTGGGGGGGTGGAGGGGGAAATGTGAGTATGGGGTCGTGTAGAGGGGGAAAACGTAAGGTCAGGAAAAATATCTGATCTTCGGAAGGTCAACTCTTCGACCTGAACCCCCTATGGATCTCGGAAAGTATGACAGGTGGGGGGTAACAGTTTTAACTAAAAATGAATGAAATCTTCGGACCTCTTTAGAGAAATGAAAAAAAACATGGCTCCCATACAAAAAAAAAAAAAAATATACAAACTTTGGACGTTCGTAACTCGAAAACGGTTCGACATCGATGGGAGGTGCTTGAACAAATATCATAGGGAATCGGGGGCCCCAACTGGTAGGGGCCCCCAAAATGACTTTCAGGGGCCCCAAATTTTCAAAATGGTCCTAGGAGGCTGATTTTTGGTTTCCGAGGGTATTTTGAGGTCCTGATTGCATTTATGAATTTTTTTTTTGGAATTTTTTTTTTTTTAATATAGCTGCCATACAATGGATTTTGTAATATACCGAGCAAGTGCCGTGGTGAGGCCGTCAGGCCGAACCACGGCACTTGCGAGGTCACCAAGCTCAAGCGAGGCCGCAGGCCGAGCTTGGGCGCCTTTAGGCCGCGAGGCCGTAGGCCGAGCTCACTGGTGCGGGGTCGTGGTGAGGCCGCAAGGCCGAACCACGACCATCGCACCAGTCACAGGCGGAAGTTGGCGAGGCCGCAGGCCGAGCCTAAGCCTCGAGCTCAAGCGAGGCCGTAGGCCGAGCTTGAGATCCAATGGCGCGAGGCCGTAGGCCGAGCACTGGTGCAAAGGGTCGTGGTGAGGCCGCAAGGCCGAACCATGACCCTCGCACCAGTCACAGACAAATTACTGTCAATGTTGAGGACACCAGCCGAATTCAGTGCGAGGCCGTAGGCCGAGCCGCTCGTACTCCCTTTGACGGAAAATACTCGATTGGAATATTTATATCGTTTCTACGACTGAACTTGAAATTTCTTCTACGTTTCCACCACCATTAGGAGATTTGTACCTATTCCACTTCAATCTTCATCGCCGGTCATGGAAATCAAAAATCATCATCATCATCAGCACATTTTCTCATGTATTGGGATTTCTTACCCATTTTCAACACACATTCACCGTTTTCTTAAAGTTTTTAAGTCGCACCTAAAAACTCGACCCCACCCCACTAACACACACCCCCCCGCGGGCCGCTTGCGGCCCGCGCACCCACGCAAAACACTAGTCTATTCTATACTATATAAAGCTGAATTACCACTGACTGACTCACTCACTGACTTAGATAGTTGTTTGGAGACTTGGGGGGGTTGGGGGGAAAATGTGAGTATGGGGTCGTGTAGAGGGGGGAAACGTAAGATCAGGAAAAATACCTGATCTTCGGAAGGTCAACTCCTCGACCTGGACCCCCTATGGATCTCGGAAAGTATGACAGGTGGGGAGAAACAGTTTAAACTAAAAATGAACCTCAACCTTGGACCTCTTTAGAGAAATGAAAAAAAACATGGCTCCCATACAAAAAAAAAAAAAACCCATACAAACTTTGGACGTTCGTAACTCGAAAACGGTTCGACATCGATGGGGGGTGTTTAAACAAATGTCATAGGGAATCGGGGGCCCCAACTGGTAGGGGCCCCCAAAATGACTTTCAGGGGCCCCAAATTTTCAAAATGGTCCTAGGAGGCTGATTTTTGGTTTCCGAGGGTATTTTGAGGTCCTGATTGCATTTATGAAATTTTTTTTTGGAATTTTTTTTTTTTTAATATAGCTGCCATACAATGGATTTTGTAACATACAAAGCGCTCCAATCACCAAGCTCAAGCGAGGCCGTAGGCCGAGCTTGAGATCCAATGGCGCGAGGCCGTAGGCCGAGCACTGGTGCAAAGGGTCGTGGTGAGGCCGCAAGGCCGAACCACGACCCTTGCACCAGTCACAGGCGGAAGTTCGCGAGGCCGCAGGCCGAGCCTAAGCCTCGAGCTCAAGCGAGGCCGTAGGCCGAGCTTGAGATCCAATGGCGCGAGGCCGTAGGCCGAGCACTGGTGCAAAGGGTCGTGGTGAGGCCGCAAGGCCGAACCACGACCCTTGCACCAGTCACAGGCGGAAGTTCGCGAGGCCGCAGGCCGAGCCTAAGCCTCGAGCTCAAGCGAGGCCGTAGGCCGAGCTTGAGATCCAATGGCGCGAGGCCGTAGGCCGAGCACTGGTGCAAAGGGTCGTGGTGAGGCCGCAAGGCCGAACCACGACCCTTGCACCAGTCACAGGCAGTAGTTGGCGAGGCCGCAGGCCGAGCCTAAGCCTCGAGCTCAAGCGAGGCCGTAGGCCGAGCTTGAGATCCAATGGCGCGAGGCCGTAGGCCGAGCACTGGTGCAAAGGGTAGTGGTGAGGCCGCAAGGCCGAACCACGACCCTTGCACCAGTCACAGACGAATAACTGTCAATTTTAAGGTCACCAGCCGAATTCAGTGCGAGGCCGAAGGCCGAGCCGCTCGTACTCCCTTTGACGGAAAATACTCGATTGGAATATTCATATCGTTTCTACGACTGAACTTGAAATTTCTTCTACGTTTCCACCACCATTAGGAGATTTGTACCTATTCCACTTCAATCTTCATCGCCGGTCATGGAAATCAAAAATCATCATCATCATCAGCACATTTTCTCATGTATTGCAATTCCTTACACATTTTCAACACACATTCACCGTTTTATTAAATTTTAAAAAGTCGAACACAAATGACGACCCCACCCCACTAACACACACCCCCCCGCGGGCCGCTTGCGGCCCGCGCACCCACGCAAAACACTAGTTATTAATTTTAATACTATATAAAGCTAAATTACCACTGACTGACTCACTGACTGACTCACTTAGATAGTTGTTTGGAGACTTGGGGGGGTTGGGGGGAAAATGTGAGTATGGGGTCGTGTAGAGGGGCAAAACGTAAGATCAGGAAAAATACCTGATCTTCGGAAGGTCAACTCCTCGACCTGAACCCCCCATGGATCTCGGAAAGTATGACAGGTGGGGAGAAGCAGTTTAAACTAAAAATGAACCTCAACCTCGGACCTCTTTAGAGAAATGAAAAAAAACATGGCTCCCATACAAAAAAAAAAAAAACCAATACAAACTTTGGACGTTTGTAACTCGAAAACGGTTCGACATCGATGGGGGGTGCTTGAACAAATGTCATAGGGAATCGGGGCCCCCAACTGGTAGGGGCCCCCAAAATGACTTTCAGGGGCCCCAAATTTTCAAAATGGTCCTAGGAGGCTGATTTTTGGTTTCCGAAGGTATTTTCTGGTCCAGATTGCGATTATAATTTTTTTTTTTTGAATTTTTTTTTTTTTAATATAGCTGCCATACAATGGATTTTTCCAAGAACCGAGCGAGTGCCGTGGTGAGGCCGTCAGGCCGAACCACGGCACTTGCGTGGTTACCAAGCTCAAGCGAGGCCGCAGGCCGAGCTTGGGCGCCTTTAAGCCGCGAGGCCGTAGGCCGAGCTCACTGGTGCGGGGTCGTGGTGAGGCCGCAAGGCCGAACCACGACCATCGCACCAGTCACAGGCACAAGTTGGCGAGGCCGCAGGCCGAGCCTAAGTCTCGAGCTCAAGCGAGGCCGTAGGCCGAGCTCACTGGTGCGTGGTCGTGGTGAGGCCGTAAGGCCGAACCACGACCATCGCACCAGTCACAGGCGGAAGTTGGCGAGGCCGCAGGCCGAGCCTAAGCCTCGAGCTCAAGCGAGGCCGTAGGCCGAG
The DNA here is from genome assembly GCA_932305915.1 of Agriopis marginaria. Classification (NCBI taxonomy): domain Eukaryota; kingdom Metazoa; phylum Arthropoda; class Insecta; order Lepidoptera; family Geometridae; genus Agriopis; species Agriopis marginaria. The sequence continues at coordinate 14,309,798 of OW029915.1, forward strand.
CTTGAGATCCAATGGCGCGAGGCCGTAGGCCGAGCACTGGTGCAAAGGGTCGTGGTGAGGCCGCAAGGCCGAACCACGACCCTTGCACCAGTCACAGGCGGAAGTTGGCGAGGCCGCAGGCCGAGCCTAAGCCTCGAGCTCAAGCGAGGCCGTAGGCCGAGCTTGAGATCCAATGGCGCGAGGCCGTAGGCCGAGCACTGGTGCAGAGGTTCGTGGTGAGGCCGCAAGGCCGAACCACGACCCTCGCACCAGTCACAGACAAATTACTGACAATCATGAGGTCACCAGCCGAATTCAGTGCGAGGCCGAAGGCCGAGCCGCTCGTACTCCCTTTGACGGAAAATACTGTATTAGTGGATTTCTATGGCTTCTACGACAGAACTTGAAATTTCTTCTACGTTTCCACCACCATTAGGAGATTTTTACCTATTCCACTTCAATCTTCATCGCCGGTCATGGAAATCAAAATTCATCATCATCATCAGCACATTTTCTCATGTATTGGGATTTCTTACCCATTTTCAACACACATTCACCGTTTTCTTAAAGTTTTTAAGTCGCACCTAAAAACTCGACCCCACCCCACTAACGCACACCCCCCCGCGGGCCGCTTGCGGCCCGCGCACCCACGCAAAACACTAGTACTAATATATAAAGCTAAACTAATCTAATAATCCGCTGCCAGCAGGCATCGTACCCAAAATGCTGGCTGCATTGCCGCGTTGAATTGCAATGCTTATACGCTGTGCAAGACATCGGCCAGCATTTTGGTCGCGAGATGCTTCGACCAGACGATTTGATAAATCTTTAAAAATATTTTTACCCCCAAAGGGCTCAAATATATACCCACTGTCTAGGTTGCTATATTTGCGCCTTTTGAGGCTTTCTGCAGATTCAGCTGCTGTACCAGCCTTATTTTGCGTTCTAGGAAGATGAGACGGTGCAAGGGTATCAACGAAAGTAGCGTCCCATACTAATGGCCGCCCCATCTTCCAAGCAATCAACGTCATACCGTCCGGTCTTTTACCATCACCACGTACGAGGCCACTCGGTTCAAGAACGGCCACGCAGTTGGCACTGGTAAAAGCCCGGCGGATGATGTCGTTAAGGCTGGCGTGACGGGGAATCCTTCCCGTGCTCCTTGTGCAGGAAAGCCCGTGGTGACCGAGCTGGTCGACAGCAACGCCACACTGGCAACGGTGTGGAGCACAGCACGATGCGCCCAAGCGAAGGGAAGTCGCTATTCTGAAACTGGAAGAATCCATTAATGTTCCGGTATGGGGTGAAGGGAGGGCTTGGAGCCACAAACCTGATTCCCATTCCGCGACGGCCAAGAGACGGGCCCGATCTGTAGAGTTCAAGCACGTGTTTAAAAGTTGCTTCCGCGCTCGCTCACAGATCGGCCCATCCCAGAGCCGCTGCGAAGATGGAGTTAAAGGGAAATCAGTGTTTGGGCATGCTACCCTCCATGCGTCCCTGGCCTCGTTCATGTAAGATAAGTCAACAAAGCTATCTGGAAGGATTTTTTAAATCAAAAGCTGATTACTATGAACTGAGGACAGGAAAGCGGGCAGAGCCACACCAGCAATGGAGCGGATGCCAAGTCCCCCCAAACGTACAGGAAGTGAAGCCTGTATCCACTCTCGATCTTTTAAATTTACATTCAAAATTGAAGCCAAAGTGTTTCTGACGATGTTGTCTAAACTCTTAAGTAGATCTGGATGCTTCCAGAGTTGACAACATCGGACGAGATATGTAAATTTTGGTACAAATAGACAAAAACGAATAATCGTGAACGCCATGTGGGTATAAATTTTTTCTTAGCGGTCCGAATATTGAAGGAAATTTAGAATTTTTTCTTCAATGAAAAGGGGGAAAGATTCATCCAGAATAGGAGAGCCCAACAAACGAAGTGTACTGTTAAACATTTTATATTGGGAGCCAAAACATTAAATTTTTCTATTAACAAATCTTTTGCTGGGTATGAATTTGGAATAAAAAGTTCACATTTTGAAAAATTTAGCTCTAGACCAATGGTGCGAAATTCAGAAATCAAAAAGGTGAGGTCGTCAAATAAACTATTTGCGTCACCACCCAAAGTACCATCGTCCAAATACCAAACATTTAGTTTTGATTTTAGGCGTTCGATGATAGGATGGATGGCGAGGCTAAACACTGCAGGGCCTAGTGGGTCGCCCTGCTGACAACCGACAGCGGAAGTAATTTCGTTGCCATGATAAGTCAATTTTGAAGAGAATCCATAACATTGCCAAAGAAAATCATATAAGTTTGGAATTTTGTCTTTGACTTGCGTTAGTAGGGCACCTCTATCTACTGAATTAAAGGCATTCTTTACGTCCACCTTCAGCAACAAATCACCACAATTTTTATTCATATCTATTGAATGTCCCTCTTTATTCCACTGCCCCGTGAATGGAAATCATTAGTTGTCTATAGACGTCGATTCATTATGTAGTCTATGGATATGTGTCAATGACAGCTAGACATCCTCTTCCGCTCTGGCCGCTACTCGAGTAGGATGCAATTTTCTTGTAATATAAAGTTCACAATAAACAACCAAATATAAATCACTTTATATCGTTTATATCCAACCCTGAGTCCCGTAGGCCCTTCAGGTTATGGAACCCAGGAACGCAGCGCGCGTGATCACACAAATATTTTTGGTGTTAATGAAAAACGTGGACATTAGCGTGAGTGAAACGCAAGCGCCTCACATTGCGTATTTTTTCATCTAGTACGCGGTGGCAATCTGTTTGCCTTGTTCCAAATATGACGACGACGGTTTCGAACAATATATGTGTTGAAAAACTACGCGGCCGCGATAACTACGGCTCGTGGAAGTTCGCGATGCAAGCGTGGCTTCAGCTGGATGACCTTTGGAACACCGTGCTTGGAGATGATAAGGACGTGACAAAAGACCGTAAGGCATTGAGTAAAATTATATTATCTTTGGAGGTTATAAATTATTGTCACGTAAAAAACGCTAAAACCGCAAAAGAGGCCTGGAAGGCGTTAGGAGATGCTTTCGAGGATACAGGGTTGACAAGGCGAGTGGGCCTGCTACGGAAACTTATTACCACCCGACTGGAAAACTGCAAAAACGTGGAGGAGTATGTGGAATCAATTATAAATACTGCACACAAATTAAATGAAATAAATTTTCACATAGCAGATGATTGGACGGGGACGCTGCTTTTAGCTGGTCTACCGGACGTCTACCGGCCTATGATTATGGGGCTAGAGAATTCCGGAACGAAGATCACAGGCGACTCCATTAAAGTGAAACTCCTTCAAGAAGTGAAAGCGGACGATCGAACTGCAGCGAAGAGCAACGACAACGAAACAGCTATGACCGCAAGTAAGTTCAAAAACAGAAAGACTAAATTACGCTGTTATTCATGTTCAAAACTTGGTCATGTAGCTTCACAGTGTCGTAGAAACAAGTATAATAATACACAAAATGGCAATCAGAACACTTCCACAAACAACAGTAACCAATCAAAGAGAGCGTTCATGGCTAGTTCAAGCTCAACAAATTGCTCGGACTGGTTTCTTGATTCAGGTGCATCGGCACACATTGTAAAAGATGATAGTTTGCTCAAAGATTGCGTACATAAGAATGATGTGACAATTACAGCGGCGAACAACACACATTTTATGTCCAAAGCAATAGGAACGGCACAAATCCAGGTCACAGATGGATGTCAGAGCACGTCCATAGACGTGAAAGAAACTTTGTATGTTCCTGAGGCTACTGCGAACCTTCTATCAGTAAGTAAAATTGTTAAGAAGGGCCATCGTGTAACATTTGAGCAGAGCGGTGGAAGTATATTCAGTACAGAAGGTGAACTAATTGCAACAGCATCGGAAATAAATGGCATTTACAAACTTGATCAGCCAAAAACTTTAGCTTATGCTGCTGCAGATACCACATCGGGCATATTGTGGCACAGAAGATTAGGGCATTTAAATAGAAAAAGCCTCTCATTATTGAAAAAGATGTCAGTAGGCATGGACAATAATATGATGAATAATGACCCGTGTGAAGCTTGTGTTATAGGAAAACACTCTAGAGAGCCTTTTAACGTGAGTAAAAGGAGATCCACAGAACCACTACAGCTGATTCACTCCGACTTATGTGGAAAAATGGAACAAGATTCAATCGGAGGAGGTAAATACTTCCTAACATTTATCGATGATTATAGTCGATATTTATTCGTGTATATATTACACAGCAAAGATCAGGTCTACGATACATTCAAAGATTTTAAAAATTTAGTGGAGAAGCAGACTGGGAAGAAAATTCTTAAATTTCAAAGTGACAATGGGACGGAATATGCCAGTGAAAAAATGAAAACTTTATTCAAAACTAATGGTATTGTTTACCAGTTTACAGTAAGATACACGCCATCCCAAAACGGTGTCGCAGAACGCATGAACCGATCTATCGTCGAGAAGGCGAGGACAATGCTGGCGGACGCTGGGCTGAGCAAGGAGTACTGGGCAGAGGCGGTGACTACGGCGGCCTACCTACTGAACAGATCACCTACGCGGAGACTTTGGAATAAAACACCATACGAAGCATACACAGGTAAACAACTAGATATTTCTAACTTACGTGTATTTGGATGTAAGGTAATGGCTCAAATTCCAAAGGAACGGAGAAAGAAGTGGGACGCCAAGTCACAAAAACTACTGTTCATGGGTTACTCAGAAACCAGGAAAGCTTACAGATTGATCAATCCTCTGACTAAAAATGTTACTTTTAGCAGAGACGTAATATTCTTTGAAACAGTGAAAGAAACACCCCAGTCCAGTATAATCGAGCCAAAAGAAAGTGCCAAGCCAAGTTATATAGATCTAAATACAGAAAAGGAGCCTGAAAATTTAGAAAAAGAATCACAGACCGATTCTGATGACTCCGATGATGATAGCTCATCAAGTTATGAAACCAGCATCCATGACAATCTAAGTGCTGACAACTTACATGACAAAAAGAGCCCGGAGAAACCCGAGAAGACAGAGAATGATGATGTTAACACTAATCCTAATTCTTTACAGGATGTAGCGGGAAAGAGAGAAAGAAGACCAGTTATAAGATACCAGCCTACCTACTTATCGGTGAAGAAAGAAAATATAGAAGAACCACAGACCGTAAATGAAGCAATGTCAAGCTCCAATGCCAAAGATTGGCAAGATGCAATGAAAACCGAAATTGATGCACTAAAGAAAAATCAAGTATATGAAATTGTACACTTACCCGATGGTAAAAAACCTCTTAAAACAAAATGGGTGTTCAAACAGAAGCGTGACATGGAAGGGGCCACCAGATACAAAGCCAGATTGGTCGTCAAGGGCTGCAGTCAACGGCATGGCATCGACTACCAGGAAACATTCTCTCCAGTGGTCAAATATGCATCGCTTCGTTACCTGCTATCCCTGGCTGCGCGGGACAACCTGCGCGTGGACCATATGGATGTCACCACTGCATACTTAAATGGAGACATAGATGAGGACATCTATGTGACGCCCCCAGACACCACAGACGAGGAGGTAAGGAGGGGTAAGGTGTGGCATCTAAAGAAATCGATTTATGGTCTTAAACAAAGTGGTAGATTCTGGAATATTAAGTTAACTAACGTACTTACAAGCTTAGGTCTGACACAATGTAAAAGTGATCCTTGTATTTTCTCTCTCAGTAACAGTAATAGTACACTTATTGTTGCTATTTATGTCGATGATTTGCTCATTTTCTCAAATAATAAAAATCTGAGAAATAACTTAAAGAGAAACTTAATGTCAAACTTTGAAATGAAAGATTTAGGCATAGCTAAACAATGTTTAGGTATGAATATCACAAAAAATGATTTAAACAATGTTATCTATATTGATCAGAGAGATTACACTGAAAAAATATTGTCAAAATTTAACATGAGTGATTGTAATCCGGTTGATACCCCAATAGAGAAAGGATTAGATTTCTGTGTAAATTCAGAACAAAAACCTTGTGAAAATATACCTTGCCAGGAAGCTATCGGTAGCTTATTGTACTTGTCTCAAATCAGTAGGCCCGATATTGCTTATGCGACAAGTTTGTTAAGTAGATTCAATAACAATCACACACTTGCTCATTGGAATGCTGTTAAACGAGTATTCAGGTATTTAAAAGGTACATTACATTATAAATTACAGTTTACTAAAGATTGTAAATTAGATGCATACTGTGATGCTGATTGGGGAGGAAAACTCAATGAAAGATTTTCTGTAACTGGCTCATGTGTAATAATTAACGGTGGCTTGATTTCCTGGTACAGTAAACGACAAAGAACGGTGGCGCTGAGTACATGCGAGGCGGAGTACATGTCTTTGTCGTTTACCGTAGCGGAAAGTTTGTGGATAAGGCAACTTATTCAGGAAGTTTCAGGAAAACCTATCGACGCTATAACTATTCATTGTGATAACAGAGGAGCTTTAGATCTCGCAATAAATAATGTAACAAGCCAACGGTCTAAGCATATAGATATAAGGCATCATTTTGTAAGAGACCATGTATATAATAAGAATGTAAAAGTAGCATACTTATGTACTGACCTTATGCCAGCTGACGTTTTAACTAAACCGTTAACAAAAGACAAACATAATGTTTGTGTTAAACTTTTTGGTCTCAAATAATTTTCTAAGTAAAGTATATAGCTCTAAACTTATGTTATAATTTTCTAAACTTAAAACTTAGGTTAAATATTTTTTATTTGTTTTTTGGACTTAAATTGTAAACAATTAACTTTGTGGTGCATTCATGTGTAATATGGTAAAGACATGAAACAATTTTTTTTTTGATATCGAGTAGTTTTGTAGTCATAAAGTAAACTTGTACAGTAAAGTCGTTGAGTTCTATGTAGAGATTGTATGGTAGAGTCTTATATAGAGCCTTTAATAATTATGTCGTTTATCAAAGTTAATGTAAGTCCAAATAGTTATATAGAGTCATCTATCTTAAATAGAATGAGTTACATTCATGGGAGGGTGTTGCATATCTATTGAATGTCCCTCTTTATTCCACTGCCCCGTGAATGGAAATCATTAGTTGTCTATAGACGTCGATTCATTATGTAGTCTATGGATATGTGTCAATGACAGCTAGACATCCTCTTCCGCTCTGGCCGCTACTCGAGTAGGATGCTATTTTCTTGTAGTATAAAGTTAACAATAAATAACCAAATATAAATCACTTTATATCGTTTATATCCAACCCTGAGTCCCATAGGCCCTTCAAAAAAGGTTCTAACAGAATGGACGGCAGCTTCACAGCCACCGCGCGAGCCAAACCCTAACTGTAGAGGCTGAAAAAGGTTTGCCAAAACTGGTGCTACCTTTTTGCAGCATACTTTGGCTGCGAGACGTCGATAAGTTGATCCAACGGCAATTGGCCTAATGCCACCGTCCTTTTTTTTTAAAGCGCACAAATTGGCTCCGTAGAGTATTTCAATGATATCATTGTTCACTTTGCCAGACAGCATTAGGTTTACAAGAGCCGTCAGGTCCCTCAAAAGTGCTTCCCCGGCCTCTCCGCATGCACCACATAACAAGTCTTTTAAATGTTGCGGAGCTAGGGCGTCCAGGCCTCCAGCAGACCCACTCTGGAAAGACATGACGGCTGCAGAAACCTCCAATGCTGTCACCTCAACGGTGTCATCGCCATCTATCGGTGCCTCAGGAAGTATTTGATTTGTTGCTGGAGGTGGGTGTTTTCCCTCCAAGATCGAGAGGGTTTCAGAATTTGAGGGAGCAATCGTGTCACTGGAAAAGAGAATACGTGCCGCTCCTTTAATATTCCCGTCGCTGATTTTACTTTCCACAAGTTTGTAGATAGCAGACTCAGCAAACGGATTCACAGAAAATTTGGAATTTTGATTAGGATCCGAGTTGTTAACGAAAAGAACAGGCTCTTCTAGTGTACTACCGTACTTCACACAGTTCTCTTTAATTCGAGTAGACAAAGACTTTTTGTTATTGGCTTCAAAACTGACGTGAAGTACGGCATACGGGAAGAAAAGCAAGTGTACCCAGCTATTTTTGGAGTTTTTGTCAACCACAGCCTTAATGGCGCGGGACAAAGCTGTGGCGACAGAGAGGCGGGCACCTCTGGGAATGCGTTTCAAAACTGGTTTGATATTTTTGTAACTGGCCATAGTTTTCCAAAAAGGATTCGTACAAGCACTGAAAGACAAATTTCCAGGGACTTGGTTAAAATTAGGAGCCGAAAGAGGGATATTGTTCGATTTGTGGCATTTCCCTTGGTGTATTTTTAGGCCTCTCTGCCCTTTAAAAAGCCGATCTTGGGAACAATCAGGGCATCTTACCAGATTTTCCTGTGACATAACTGGTCCATCAAAATTATTCACGTTCACTTGGGCACATTGTGGTGTATTCATTATCCTTAAAATAACGTAGAAAAATACAAGAAAAAATATTATGCAAATTATCATAAAAATCAAAAATGTCAGTATTTTGGCAGGCTGCTGTTGTTTTGACTTGGTTTTGACATCATGGTTTTGACTCTTCAAGTGACATCAAAACATGCGCACTACTACTGCGCACTGCGCAGTTGCTGAATTTAAATGCGCACCACGGCTTGGCGCCATGGTTGCCAAGGTGACGAACAGGCGTGATCTATGTCAAAAATGTCAATAAGACAACAATGTCCACCCGAAACTCAAAATCAAAAATCAGCTGATTTTGTCATGAAATTGTTGTGCGTATGTCTTGCAAATATGTTTGATAACTTCAATACATTATGTATAGCCATGATACCTACTACCAAGGATTTTATATATACCCTAAAGGGACCTGGATCGAGTACTCATGCTAAAAAAACGGTCCGAGGGAAAAGCGAGCACGGAGTAATTTGTCCTTTTCTTGTAGGGTGTTCATGATTTTGAGGAAACGAAGACATTGTAGGTAATTCCTAAAATCATCGTATTGGTACTCTCAGTAAATACAGGAAGTTCATATAGGCCCAGTGACGAGCGCTAATGTCAGAATTTTAGGCCGCCAGGACGCCTGAAGGCCTCTGAGATGGCTTAGCGGCCATTGTTATAATACTCAACCGGGACATACGGGTCACGTGACATATATTTTTTTTAAATTATAAATTGGCTTGCGCTTGGCCGCCATCTCGCCTGATGTTAAGCGATGATGCGGCCTACGATGGAGCACGCTTGCCTAGAAGAAACCTATTCACTCTCGACTTGAAGGCACCCAGATTGTTAACTTTTTATTCGATCATTCGGTTTCTAAATGCCACTTGCAATCACCCTACCTAAGATTGACCGTGTAGTCCGTTGCTTAAATTCGGTGATCAGTTAACAACATCTAGTAGATGACGATGATGATGAAAGTAGCCTATAACTTTCCATCCCTTGAACTATACCCATGCAAAAAATCTGGTTGATTTATTGCTCTGTTGCTGCGTAAAAGAGTAACAAACACACTTTCGCATCCTATCCTACTTCCTACTAATATTATAAACGCCAAAGTTTGTATGTATGGATGTTTTTTCCTCTTTCACATACAACAGACAAACTTTTGTATTTATAATAAACTAGCCGTTACCCGTGTGACTTCGTACGCGTACACTTTCACCTAAACTTTCAACCTTTTTTGGACCCTTTGATTCGGCCCTTTCGTAAAATATTTTTTAATGAAGTTTTACACCCACTTGTCAAATTACAATTTCGTAGTTGCATAACTTTCAACACAACATACAAAGTACAATTCCACCTTCTTAATCTTTCTTTTTTGTAAAAATATTATAACAGTATTTATTTATTTTAAACTATTAGCCTGAATACCAAATTTTATCCCTGAGTATCATCAAAAACAAAGGACTTTAATATAATCTTTCAACATCCATTTGCCCCCTTTAATTCGGCTTTTTCGCTAAATCCTTCTTAGCGGAACTCTATACCCCATAAGGAATCTACGTGCCAAATTTTAGCTTCGTAAGTCAAATAGTTTTTGAGATTTCGTGACAAGTCAGTGAGTGAGTGAGTGAATTTAGCTTTTATAAATATAGAAGATTGGCATGACTACTATTTGGCATATTTTACTTACTGCGGGAAAATGACATCGAACTACATTAATTTTCAAAGTTTGTCGAAAGCATCACTACATCACTATCACTATCACTACATAGGATAAAACAAAGTCGTTGTCGCTGTCTGTCCGTCCCTATGTATGCTTAAATCTTTAAAACTACGCAACAGATTTTGATGCGTTTTAAAAAAATAGATAGTGTGATTCAGGAGAAAGGTTTATATATATAATACATGCATAATATAGTAGAGAAACACTGATAATTGTATAGGTTTCTAATGTAATGTCGTAAATGAACATATTTTTTTGCGTTTACATTGCAAACGCTGGCTGAACCCTACGTGATAACGAAGGGATTTTAAGCAATACAGCATTAATCTTTATCCAATTTAGTACCTTAAATACATTGTGCATTTAATATAGACCAATATGGCCGTTTACAGCATGTAATTTAAATTAACATTTTCGAAGATATTAAAGATTTAAAATGCAGGGACATAGCGGTTGCGGCGGCCCCCCGGCCAGTACCGCAACAGGCCGGTACCGGCGGCGTGTTTTTCACATGGCCAATCATAATGTCGCTCTTTAAAGAGTAACCTCTAAAGAAAACATGTTTGTTTTGCCTAATGACAAAAACGTTGTAGGTATATAAAGACATTCCGTAGTATATTATTTTAGTATTAGCATTGCACCTGCGATGCCGGGGCGGGTCGCTAGTGTCTTTATAAAATCTTCTGTGTTGAAGTGCAAACTGCACACCCTGGAGTTTTTTGTTATTCTTGCTGTTCGACTAAGAATTACTTCCAACCACATTTTTCTTACATCCTCTTTTGTTGGTATTCTGTAACATGAAATATATTCAGCGATGAATTTAGGTACTTTCATTTTTTATGTAATATTTAGAATGATTCCCGTACGATTCGTCGAAACACCCTTGAACGATACAACTGTACACAGAAAGCTCGGTTCACCGTTGGATGGTGGTACTAGATCTACGTTTCGCCACTTACTCACCTGATGGTACGTGACGGTGTGGCGGAGGATGGAACACGTTGATCTAGAAATCTATTCATATCTATCTATACATATCTTTTTTTATATATAAATAATAGGCTTGCGCTTGACCGCCAACTCGCCTGATGTTAAGCGATGATGCGGTCTACGGTGGAGCACGCTTGCCTAGAAGAAACCAATTCACTCGTGATTTGAAGACACCCAGATTGTATCTATCGGGGAACACCCATTCAGGCAGCGCATTCCACAGACTAGCAGTCACTATCACACTATCACTATCACTGTCACTATCTATCACTAGCCATGAAGATATCTAGTTTGTTGTTCTCAGGAAACAAGGAGGACGGCAGGTAGTTCCATTCTTGGGCAGTACGTATCATAAATGAAGACCCAAATCGTTGAGTTCAAATCTTTGGAATTTTCACTAGGAAGGGAGGGTAGTGTGCATGTGCAGTCATTCTACTTTTCCTAAGTAAAAGGGGGAGGGTGGAACAAGGGCTCGAAGCTTTTGCGCACACTCGCCGAAATGCGAATTACTTTAAAATATCCCTAGGTCATGCTAAAACATAATGTATAAAAATAATTGTTCATTGTTCAAAATATTGTTCATGTTCACACGTGTATGGACACCCTAGTAAACATTTTCTTGTATTTCAAGCTTTGTGTACCTACCTGTGAAAAGATATGCCGCAGCCACCGAATGATTCACTAGCACAGTTTCTTATACAGCAATTTTTCACCATTTTAAAATAAATATTCAAAAATCATGCTTGAAAAAACAAAATATAGTAAGCAAACAATCATACACGCCATGTCGTAATGCTGCCAGTAGCTTCATGGTTCAGCAGAACCATGAAGTATTTTTTAAGTAACCATGTAGGTTCCTAGTATAATTACTAGGAACCTACATGGTTACTTAAAAATAAAATTTAAATATGTATGTCGGGGGACACCCGGTAACAGCATGTTTTTTTTGAAGCTGTGACGTCATCAGTGCTGATAATCTATTTCCATGGCTGGGTTCTACCATAGCAGATAAAACCTTAACTGATAGGACTACTCTCTTCTAAGCGACTTTCTAGTTTTTAGGCTGTACCAAACTGACTTATTCACGGGGTAGGTAATAGAAACACGTCTGTTCCGATTATGAATAATTCTAGATCCTTTATTCTGCATAGACCCTAAGAAGGTGCTCTATGCTAATGTAAATTTACCGCCACGTTCGTAAAACCCTAGACGCTTATAGAAGAAGGGCAAGAAACTACAGCGCCATCACATTATCACAATTATTACAGAATAACACTTTTCATAACACCTATCGTTGTTGAGTAATAAATAGAAGTTAACAAAATAGTAACAGCACACTAAGTTCACCGAATAACGCTTCAAGCAAGACTGCCTATTTCTGCACTTTGTAATGTGCTCGTTGAATGTCTAAAACATACTGGGCTGGCTTCACAACAGCTCGCCATTTTATAACAAAGATAGCGTCGTGTCGAGTCATTGCGAAGTCATAACACTTATTCATTAGAGATCTACAAATAGCCTACTTTACAGTAGTTTATAACTTGTTAAATAATCTTAACTATTTACAGAACTTAGCTCTTAACACTTAATCAATTTTACTTAGCTGAACATTTAAACAATCGAAACAAGGCGCCATGTTTTCCGTTTTGCAAATCGAATATAAAATCAGCTGTCTTTTAATGTAATCATTAACTAATGATTTTAAACCTAATGTTTATCGCTTACAAATCAAGACATGAATTTAGCGATAGATAACTTTACATTTAACTAAAGATTAAATAGTCTCGTGTCATTGTTTGCTGTCCGGAAAGACAACAAAACATATTTTTACATTTTAGTTTTCCGAAGGTAGTTTTAACACTTAAATAAGTAAACTAGTTACATCAATCAGTTTGTAAACCTTTCTAGTCTTCATTTTAACGGACACTGTTGAATTCGACGTTATTATTTAGAAGCTTATTTGGTCTTGCGCCGACACGGCCATTCTGACAGGTGGTGCGTGCTCTGCACCAGCCAGAACTGTTGTTAGTATTCTTGAGAAACTCTTGCTGCTGGTACTTATTGAGGTAGCATTCTCGAAGCTAGAACATTCTCGAAGTGCATAAAGTGTTTCAAGGGTCTCGATGTGCTTAAAAGATTTTAGTACTGCACTGTCGGAGCGTGTTGTAGTTTCAGGGTGTGTCGTAGAAATGAAATGAAAATGAAATTAATCTGAGTGGTTCTCGGAGTGCCTTGGAGTGTCTCAGAGTGTAACGGAGGGTCTCGGAGTGTAACGGAGGGTCTCGAAGTCTCGGAGGGTCTCGAAGAGTCTCGGAGGGTCTCGAAGTCTCGGAGGGTCTCTAAGTCTCGGAGGGTCTCGAAGTCTCGGAGGGTCTCGAAGTCTCGGAGGGTCTCGAAGTCTCGGAGGGTCTCGAAGTCTCGGAGGGTCTCGAAGTCTCGGAGGGTCTCGAAGAGTCTCGGAGGGTCTCGAAGAGTCTCGGAGGGTGGTCTCGAAGAGTTTCGGAGGGTCTCGAGGAGTCTCGGAGTATCTAAAAATTAAAACGAGTTTCTCTGAGCTAGGTATCCATTCATAAGCACACTAGCCGATAACTGGATTGTGGTCGATGTTTCTGTTGTTTCAAAATAAGAAACTCAGCATGATTTAATTTGAATATCTTTTAATGTTAACCGATTCCGATTATCAGTTATCAGCAGATATTTTTCACGTCTTGACAATCATAAATGAATCAAGTTTAAACTTTATGGAGGTAGGTAAGATTTACTGTACATGGAGAAGTGATCGAAGATGTTGTAGTTAATGCTCCACGCATAAGTACTCACAAGATTTATTTAATTGTAATGCAAATATCCCTCGCATAATTGTAAGCTTTTATTTCCTATCGATAGGAACGATTTTATGCTCTGCTATTGTTTGCATATTGAGCAGCGGGGCAATAGTTTGTTGTTGTGTCTACAGCCTCTCAGCTATGTCCTGAAGCATCAACATAATTAAACGAAAATAATTCTGAAGGTACATCACCAGATGGTTATAGCAGTGAAGGTGTTGGCAGCACCAGGTCCGCTGCAGCTCCACTCTTTGCTGCACATGGTGTAGACACGTCTAAACTTGTCGCACTAGGCATTAATCGGTTTTTTTGGTTTGGGGGTATGCATCCACAAGCACCGTCATTGTTCTCGTGGCGTAACTAGGATAATCTGAAACATAATAAACGGACAGAGAAGTATCGTTGGACTCCATCCCACTTCTGATGTCGGGGGACACCCGGTAACAGCATGTTTTTTTTGAAGCTGTGACGTCATCAGTGCTGATAATCTATTTCCATGGCTGGGTTCTACCATAGCAGATAAAACCTTAACTGATAGGACTACTCTCTTCTAAGCGACTTTCTAGTTTTTAGGCTGTACCAAACTGACTTATTCACGGGGTAGGTAATAGAAACACGTCTGTTCCGATTATGAATAATTCTAGATCCTTTATTCTGCATAGACCCTAAGAAGGTGCTCTATGCTAATGTAAATTTACCGCCACGTTCGTAAAACCCTAGACGCTTATAGAAGAAGGGCAAGAAACTACAGCGCCATCACATTATCACAATTATTACAGAATAACACTTTTCATAACACCTATCGTTGTTGAGTAATAAATAGAAGTTAACAAAATAGTAACAGCACACTAAGTTCACCGAATAACGCTTCAAGCAAGACTGCCTATTTCTGCACTTTGTAATGTGCTCGTTGAATGTCTAAAACATACTGGGCTGGCTTCACAACAGCTCGCCATTTTATAACAAAGATAGCGTCGTGTCGAGTCATTGCGAAGTCATAACACTTATTCATTAGAGATCTACAAATAGCCTACTTTACAGTAGTTTATAACTTGTTAAATAATCTTAACTATTTACAGAACTTAGCTCTTAACACTTAATCAATTTTACTTAGCTGAACATTTAAACAATCGAAACAAGGCGCCATGTTTTCCGTTTTGCAAATCGAATATAAAATCAGCTGTCTTTTAATGTAATCATTAACTAATGATTTTAAACCTAATGTTTATCGCTTACAAATCAAGACATGAATTTAGCGATAGATAACTTTACATTTAACTAAAGATTAAATAGTCTCGTGTCATTGTTTGCTGTCCGGAAAGACAACAAAACATATTTTTACATTTTAGTTTTCCGAAGGTAGTTTTAACACTTAAATAAGTAAACTAGTTACATCAATCAGTTTGTAAACCTTTCTAGTCTTCATTTTAACGGACACTGTTGAATTCGACGTTATTATTTAGAAGCTTATTTGGTCTTGCGCCGACATGTACATGATACATTAGATATATTATCTACATTAATATCCGTTAGAAAATGGAAATAATAATTTATCTTTATTTCATTGGTAGTAATTTTATGTTTACACCCCAAAATAGGGCCTGCCTGGTATGTCCGATTGAATAAGTAAAACTACTAAAATATGATTACGGGATAATTACCGTGGTGGTTGTGGAATGAGATTCCACAACATTATATTAACTTTAGTGAACAGCTGAGATAGTTTAAAACAGAGTTTTACTAAAATATATGTTTTATGTAATGGCAATCTTTAGAAAGGGATACACTTCCTCCGTGGTAGCTATTTCAGTGAGCTCGTTTTACCTCCATGTTCCTAGCCACATTATTATGAACCTTATCGTTAGACGTTAAGGTTTAGTTTTGTATGGGAATATTTTGACAGAACGCGTTCCTTTCCTTGCAACTTCCTTGCCTACTACCCAAAGGGACGGAAAGCTTCAGAGCGAGAGGTACCACGTTTAGCCATTTGTCCCTTTCACACTACATGTCTTATATACAATGACATTCATGAACACATATTAGTGTGTGGTGTTGCCACTTTTGGAAAAATATTGTAACCGTAAATTTGGTATTAATTTGGGTAGTCCGTACATGATTTTATCAGCATCATTTTTAATTATTTATATTTTTATTTGTGAAACATAATATCTAAAAGAAAACTCTCATGGTTATTTAGGGTGCATCCGTTTATTATTGTAGTGATATAAATAAGGAACAAATTAGTATGTACGTGTGTTGAGTACCTACTGCTTCCACCTATTCGACGGAGCAGCCAAGTACCAACTGGAAGCTTTAGATTCCGTAGACCGGCGTGCTATGAGGCTGATTGGTGACAGCAAGCTAGTCGCCAATAAATTACAAAGCCTTGAGCACTGCCGTAAAGTAGCTTGTCTGTCTATTTTCTACCGGATATATTTTGGTGAGTGTGAGCAAAAGCTTCATGACCTTATTCCACCCTCCCCCTTTTACTACAGGACAAGTAGAAGGACAGCACACTATCACCCCTTCCTCATGGAAATTCCAAAAATTCGTACACAACGATTTGAGTTGTCTTTTATGATACGTATTGTCCAAGAATGGAACGGCTGTCCTCCTTGTTTCCTGAGAACTACAATCTAGGCATCTTCAAGGCTAGAATGAATAGATTTCTTCTAATTCAGCGTGTTCCATCCTCGGCCACACCGTTGCTTACCATCAGGCAAGTTAGTGGCCAAACGTAGATCTATTCTGTATAAAAATATAAAAAAGTATGAAAAGTAATGAGGAATTAGTATCAGTGATTATGTCAACACTAGAAAGGGACAAATGGCTAAACGTGGTACCTCTCGCTCTGCTCGTTTTTTATGTTTGAAGCGTTCCGTCCCTTTGGGTAGTAGGTATCATGTGTATAGCACTCTTATCAGCCAAATTATATGCAAGGAGCTTTAGAACTATTTTTAAGATTTAAACAAATATTCAATCGTCTTTGACATCAGTCTTTTTTTTTTTTTTTTTTTTTTTTTTTTCAGTACATATATTTAATTTTCTAATTCAAGTCAGCAAAATAATAACATCTTTCATATCCATACAACAAATATTGTGCATGTAAAATGGAACGATATCAACACATAAAAGAAAATGTGTATACTTGCTATAGCTACTGCTAAATAAACCTTAAAATACATAGTCAGGGCCGGCCATATCAATCGCCCAGCGGAATTTGTCTCGCTGAGTTTTATTGTATATATTCTCCAGAGGAACTTCATGTTTTTTGCACCTAAAAACAAAAGTCAAGTTATTATTATATTTCTTAACATCTTATAAGTATACATTGTTTTTTTAACCCCCAATAAAAGAGCTGATAATCTTTAAATGGCTGAAAAGATTTTTCTCAAATCATACCTAAGAACACTCAATAAGTCACGTTAAGTTTAGTTGTAGACGTTTAAAATTTGTAAAAAGTATTAAAAATTAAGAAAGGTAATTTTTCTTTCTAAAATATTCAAAAAAAATATTATAGTGCCTGTTGTGCAAATGTATTTAAAAATATCTACGTTTCATCAGCTATCCAACGAAGTATAACAGTCTAGTGTTTTAATAAAAATTCAAGTAACAAAAAAGACATTTTTTTTTGCATTTTTTTCGCGGCGCCGATGTTGTTATTGTCGATGTTAATTTTGTCTGTAGTGAAACGTTCACCAAGTGAAGCTTGGTAAAGTTCTACCTAGCAGTGGGTAGGTGTTTCAAAGGAAAGAGTTTATGATAGTATAAGTCAAGATTTAATTAAGCAAGTGAATGAATTTACAGGAGACTGAGGGTCGTGTGAACTCGGAAGGTGATGGCGATAAAAAACGTGTTGGTCCCTTGTTTAGGGACTTAGCTTGAAGAGCTGGGGCGCCGATCGCCGCGTGGCTCGACGCGGCTCGTGGCACGTAGGATGTCAGCAGGGCAGCGTAGCGACGAGACGGATTCGTGGAGTTTTTTCAGGGCGTGGCCGGAGTGCGGTCAGCGTGGTAGCGAGCGCCGAGCTGGGGCGTTGCCGGAGTACGGTCAGCGATTGCGGTGCGTGGCCGGAGAAAAGTAGATGGAAGGAGCCTGAAATGCGTCGAAGTACTGCATGAGGATCAGTACGAAAGCCGCTCGGCCACGTCGTGTGAGATCCCGAAGATAACGGCAGATCGGACCAGGCGCCCATTATCTCACATGACGTGGTACCGGCGTTAAAACACAGTTTTTGATCGGAAGGATCCACGATTACAGAATGCTTTAAGAGCTTAGAACACAATTATATTAGAATGTAAGTACGGCGCGCGTCCCTATCCGTAGATTTTACGGATATGAAACGCACTTGCACATTTTACAACCAAGACGGCTGAATATTAAATTTAATTGACAAATAATGATTATCATTATTTGTCGAGACAGATTTCACAATTAACACATTTTAAAAGCATTATCTCTGGAAACTTACCCGATTTGGAGTACGGGGCTTCAAGATTTTCATACAAGTTTAAGGTTATGAGCGACTTTCTCACTGAAATACTTCTGCACGTATGACCCAGTTTTTTAGTTCGGGTCCTATAAATAACATATTCCTTCTAGAAAGAATATGATATTTACATACCCGAATCTTTTTAAAATGCAGTTTATAATTTCCTTTGTTTTAGAACAATGTCGATTTTTTGCATAGCGAAATGAAACTGACTGACATTACGTCAATCACGTTCATTCTGTCAACAATGTTTATGTCATAGTAGTGACCTTTTTTATTCATTAAGTTTGGCTTCTAGCGTATGTGCCATTTGCCATGAAATTGGAAGTAGGTAACGATCATGGAACGTTACAGTAGTGTAGTAGTTTTAAGTTAGGTTATGATGGCTGCCAAGATCACGGCGAGTGGAAGCTGGCTCCTGGTAGGATGGGTGGCGGCGCGGGTCCAGATACTGAACACCCGAGCCTGCCACTGCTACCGGTGCCTCGCAGTAGGCCACGTCCAAACTCTGTGCATCAGAGGTGGATCGCAGCGATAAGTGCTATTACATACATACATCAGCAGCCATTTAAAATCCACTGCTGGACAAAGGCCTCCCTCTTTAAGAGGGGTGTTGCCATAATCCCCACGCTTGGCAGGCGGTTTGGGGATCGCAGTACGTTCACCGCTGTACTAATAGGACGCTGCTGCCCATCCTTCGGTGGTTCTGGTCGCAGTTTTAGGACATACCCGGGTCAATTGCCCGTGTCAGTGCTATTGCTGCGGTGAAAAGGCTCAAGCCCCCGTCGAAGAAAGAGGCGATAAGAAAAAAACCTGTGACTGAGGCCAAATTGCAGCCGACTCGCCCTAAAACAGAGCATGGAGCCTTATCTTTCCTCTAGGCGAACATCAATCACCCTGCCAAGGCTCAAGACATTCTGCTCCAGTGTCTGTCAGAGCACTTGAGCGCCAGGTGTTTGTGGTGACTGAGCTGTACCGGGTCCCATCCAGAGCTGACTGCATCTCGATGGCTTGGTGGGAATCACCACCCAGTCGTCGATCCCCGCCCCTCAACGATGTGGTGAGATGCAAGGGTCTTGTTGCGGCTCGGATCGGTGAGACGGTGGTCGTATGGGTGTTTTCAAATTATTCCTTCCTTCCTTCATTCCGAAATGCGCAAGAGCCCCACGTAAAAAAATAATTGGTTCGGTTAGCTACTTTTATTTTAACCAGTCAAGTAAAAGTGATTTTGACTAATGTTCTAGCGGTCAAAAGTAGTTTTGACTAAGAGCGTCTTTTAACCGCCAATTTGTTGTCAAAAGCACTATTGATCAATGATTTTCAGACAAAAATAGTTTTAACCAACCTGATTTTGCTAGTCAAAAGTACTTTTGACTGGTATAATATAGCATATAGGTATGTATAGTATACAACAAATATTGTGCTTGGTAACTTCAATATCAATACATAAAAGAAAATGTGTATACTTACTATAGCTAATTAACCCTTAAAATACATAGTCGGGGTCGGCCATAACAATCGCCCAGCGGAATTTGTCTAGTTGAGTTTTACTGTATATTTTCTCCACCGGAACTCCATGTTTTTTGCACCTAGTCAAAGTCAAAGTCATTTATTCATAATTATAAATTTACACGTCAATGGTATTAAAAAATTCTATACATTTACATTAAGTATTATTATTAATTATATTACTTATTTTATTTATTATAATATTATTTTATTTGGCTATGAACTCATTGAAGTCATAGAATGTTTGCTCGATAAGCCAGCGCTTGAGTCTGCTTTTAAAACAGCTCGTACTTGGAGCAGTTGTTACTGTATCCGGCAACATGTTGTATACCTCCGGGCCCATAACGTGGGTCAGTTTACTGGATTTCGTGAGGGAGCGTGGGATACCGACCAGCTTGTTGGCGTTCCGGATGCAGCAAGAGTGCTTCTCTCCTCGTTTGCTATACAGGTCCAGGTTATTCCTCACATACACTGCCACCTGGAAAATCAGAATGGCAGGTAATGTGAGTATCCCGAGCTCTTTAAAATAGGGTCTCGCAGAAGTGGATCGCGACACGCCCACGATGGTACGAACAGCACGTTTCTGCGCTCGGAAGGCGCGCTCCCAGTCGGCAGCGCGCGCATACAGCTCGGCACCGTACTGCAACCTCGAGTGCACCGTGGCGAAGTAACACGCGCGAGACACCTCCGCGGACACCACTCGGGACACCCGCCTGAGTGCGAAGGACGCACTATTTACTTTGCCGCACACCTTGTCGATATGGCGCTCCCACGTCATGCACCGGTCGATTTCGAACCCGAGAAATATAGTGCTTTCTACCTGTCCAACTTTGACGCCATTTAACATGACTTTTAGTGGTTTCGTGGCATGACCTGAGAGACAGAAGTGAATAAAATGTGTTTTTTTAAGTTTAACGCCAGGCCATTGCCACGAAACCACCCGTCGAGGCTAGACATTACCTTATTTATGTTCTCCTCTAACTGGTCCATGTTAGGTGCCGTAATGATGGCCGCCACATCGTCCGCGTACATAAAAATGTCAGCGCCCGTGACGGCATCAGGCAAGTCGTTCAACAGGAGGGAGAACATTATGTTCGACGATCCCTGCGCGACACCCATGGTTGCCGACAGCGGGTCCGACTTATTACAGCCATCCCCAGCGTCGACTACCTGAGAGCGCCCCCGCATCATGTCCGTAAGTACTTTAAATGATTTACCGACTATGCCGTAGTGTTCTAGTTTCAAACTGAGTGTTTCGTGGTCCGCGACGTCAAAGGCCTTGGATAAGTCGCAGCACAGGACAGCTACTTGCTGTTTGCGCTCGCGAGCAGCCAACACGCGCCGGACCACCTCGCGAGTTAAGGATGTTGTAGATCGCCCCTCACGATACGCGTATTGACGCTCTGAGAGGGCGTTGGTTTCCGTTAAATAAGCTACGATCCTGGAACTTAAACCGTTCTCGAACACCTTAGCTATAGCCGGTATTATGGACACTGGTCTATACGCGTCGATATCTTCTCGCTTTCCCTTGCCTTTAAATATAGGAGACACTCTAGATATTTTTAGTGGCGACGGGTACGATCCTTCTCTGATACATTTGTTGAACAGCGAGGCAAGCACAGGGGCCAGAGGCAAGATCGACATTTTAATTATCTCCATGGATAGACCGTACACATCCTTTGACTTTTTTGGAGGTATTCGCGTTGTGACCACCCGGAATACCTCGTCGGCAGAAAAAGTAGTCAGTCTGAGGGAGCGGTCAGAAGGTCGGCGCGCCGCCATTAAGGTACGGTGTACAAAGGCAAAATCGGCTTTGGGCGCACCACAAGCCGCAGCAGCACTCAAGAATCGAACATTCATCACATCGACAGCTTCTTTTGGAGAGTTGAACTTAACTCCATTACTGCTCCTCACAATTTCGGAGAAATTCAGTTTGGGAGTGTTGTTTTTCCCCCTCTCTTTGTTAACGATTCCCCACATCGCTTTAGATGGATTGTTACTTTTTTGTAACATACTTGCATAATAATTAGATTTAGATTCGCTGATTGTTAAATTATACTGAGTATTAAGTTTATCAATAAATATTTGTAATGTCAATTCATGGGGAAATAAATCACTTAGCTTAGTCATGTCAAAAAATAAAGATTTAAGATTAATCACATCGGGATTAATCCACGACGAGTCACATTTCTTATTGGTCTTCCGCTTGATTGGGAAGCATATGTCAAATTTATTTACTAATATGTTGGTAATTGACTTCGCGAACGCTTCAGCGGTCTGGTTTCTCTCACCCACCTCGGTCCAATCTACACTGTCAACCGACAACACAAAGTTTGCGCGGTTATTCTGCGAGAAATCCCGGGCGAGGTAAGTGAGAGGCGGAGGCGGCGCGCGGGCGCACGTCACAACTCCACGCACTGCGAGGTGGTCGGAGAGGAGCGTGCGCACCGGACAAGTGCATACACACTCTCTTGGCAGGTTTGTGTACATATGGTCTAAACATGTGGATGTTGACTCTGTGATGCGGGTGGGGAAGTCCACGACTAAGGTCACGTTATGGGCGGTAAGTATATCTACCAGTTTTTTATAGTCAGAGGCAGTATTGTCTAAAACATTGATGTTTATGTCGCCAACAATCATAAACTTCTTATCGGTTTCGCTGAGCTTATCGAGCAAACGTTCAAAACTGAATAGAAAGCCATTAACATGGGCCAAGCCCGTACGATATATGCACACAATAGTGAGATCGAGATCTAGAATATCAATAGCGGATATTTCGCAGTACCGTTCAACAGATAACGCCAAGTGACCAAGGTAAATAGGGATTCATTTTTATATACATGTTACAGCCAAAGTGATTAATTAGCAATTGTACATAATGGCTAGACATTATGCATAATGACTAAGTTGTGGAGATAAAGTAATAAATAATTTACTTTATCTAGATATTATTCACAGATAGACCTCAAAAATTATCTGACCATACCCGTGACCTCATGGCTGATCGACGCTCGTTACAACTGCAATGTTCCGATGACGCTGAATCATATAGGCAGTTCAAAAGACAAATTTGGAAGTCATTGTGGCACAACACACGTACCTTTTATACAAACAGTATTAAAGAGATGATTGAGCAAAACAAAGGCTTTGCAAGAGACATGTCTATTGGGCAAAGCCAGTTGATAAAGCTGAAGAGAGAAGATTGCAGTGTAGCGTCGACCAAAGCCGAGGTATTCGAAGGGGAAATCGAGAGGTTATATGGACAGTTATACACTTCGGTTGCTAAACCTGTCAGCAGCTCGGCCAAAGACCCAAGAGCCAAGCTGAGCCGACACTACTGAAGATATCCCGGACACCCTTAGGATTCAGGATGGCCCTAAACAAGGCGCCGGGTGACGATGGAATCACATCAGAGCTTCTGAAAGCGAGTGGAACACCGGTACTTAGAGTCCTTCAGAAGCCTTTTTACTCGAAGTCTTACTCGAAGGTATAACGCCAAGAGCATGGAACAGAGGCGTTGTGGTGCTGTTCTTTAAGAAAGGTGACAAAACCTTGCTGAAGCATTACAGACCCATCTCGCTTCTGAGCCATGTTTATAAGCTATTTTCGAGGGTCATCGCGAATCGTCTCGATCGCAGGTTCAATGACTTCCAGCCTATCGAACAAGCCGGTTTCCGAAAAGGCTATTATAGTACCATAGACCACATCCACACGCTACGCCAAGTTATACAGAAGACCGAAGAATATGACTTGCCCATATGTTTACCATTTGTAGACTATGAGAAAGCCTTCGATTCGATCGAGACCTGGGTGGTGCTCGAGTCTCTCCAGCGAAGCCGTATTGACTATCGGTATGTCCGAAGTGTTGAAGTGTTTGTACAATAACGCCTCCATGTCGGTCCGAGTACAGGAGCAGAGTTCGAAGGCAATTCCATTGCGATGAGACGTGAGACAGGGAGACGTTATCTCTCCGAAACTGTTCACTGCCGCAATGGAAGATGCCTTCAAGCTCCTGGAATGCCAAGGACTCGGCATCAACTTCAACGGCGAGTACATCAATCGATCAATCGATGGAAGATCTCAGCATGATGCTTGAAGGCCTCAACCGAGTCTCCCAACAGGTGGCCTTAAATTGAACATAGACAAGACAAAGGTCACGTCAAGTATCCATATTCACCTAGAAGGCCGCTCTCTTTCTATCACGTAGCTCTATCTCTCCTGACGCTGCACGTGTAACGTTAGGGTTGTCTTCTTGATATTTACACAGAATCATCATCATCATCAGCCAGTAAACGTCCACTGTTGAACACATGCCTCCCTCTTCGAGAGGGGTGTTACACAGAATACTTATTAGTATTTAACTATTTACTTACCAGCTATTTAGTAGCAGCTTACCTACCTATTACTTATATTCTACTTTAATTGAAATGACATTTAATCTGCACAAAAAACTAATGCTTATTCTGAATTTGCTCCAATAACAATCGTGCAAAAGTATAAGTTGAAGAGGTCTATTACAAGATCACAATCCCGATGCATATTTAGGTAAAAATTACATGCAACATGGAGACCTCATTTGGGAGCTCTAATTTGCAGATTCTGTTGAAAATAATTGGTTAAAGTCCCTGACAGAAAATATGCTTAATTACGCGCGACGCTAGCGTAGCGTGCGGGCCGGGCGCAAGCCGAGCGGCCACTGATTGCCCTGCTATGACCCTCTTGGGAAGGGACACCGGCCGAACATACCTAAAGTCCGGAGTGCACCATGCCTCTAATCTATTATATTTGATTTTATACAATCATTAGTGAGATGATTTCGTGGCTAATATTATATTTGTATATAGTCCAAAAGGGCTGCCATTGTGCATTCTATAAAGAATGTAGTCAAAACTATACTTTATTACTCATGATCTTAAAAACGGCTGAATATATTTAAGAACACTCTCAATTATGTTACCTTTCAAACAAAAAAAACTAATTGGTTCAGCCGAGCTATGATGCCACAGACACGTTAAACTTATAACACCCCTCTTTTTGCGTCGGCGGTTGAATACAGACAAAACGTTTACCAAGCTACGACAATACGCGGGTCGATATAATTAAGCTTAGCAACATCTGCATTAGGTATCATCTTCCGCTGTTCTTCCAATTTGGGATCTATGGAGAGATTTTCTTCTGCCTTATTAATCTGTGTTTTCGTTTGTTTCATATCCTTGGGATCTGTAATTTATAATGCATATTAAATTAGAAATAATTTACAGGTACACAAAGACTTTTAAAAAAGAAATAAAGAGTTTACCTTTACAAACTGCCCGTTGATGATTACACAGTTTGGCTACTGCCAAAATTGCATTATTAAAAGTTTCTAAAAGTTTTTCTTCCGAATCACCTTTATTGGTAAGCTCACCTAATTTTTCTTGCATGGTTAATGAGGCATTGTATGTACGAAAGACTTTAGCAGTCAAACCAGGCATATAATTTTTTTTTAAATATTTATTCAGTTTTTTTGGGGTAACTTTGTCAAAGAGGTCAGCGCTGTCTTTTTTTGTTCCTATGAAGTCTTTGAGATTGTTAAACACGCGCTCCTCCACGGGTACTTCTTTGTTATACTTAATACCACCTTTACCAATAAAGTCAAACACTACTACATATTTTTTTCCGTCTTTCTCTTCGTGTAACTTTATATGTTCAACTCTCAAGGAACAACAACCTACTGCGTCGGCCTGATCATCGTCTTTCTCATTACCAACCCTGAATACGAATTTATCTATGAAGTAGAGAGCCACAGCGCGCTGACGAACGTGCATATATTCTGCTTCCCAATCGGCAGCGTAATTTTTTCTAATTTTAACAATATGGTTGTGGAGTTCCCGCGCTTTGTTATATTTTTTCTTATCATTTTCGTGTTTTAACGCGGCACAACAAGCCAAATAGACATATTTAGTTTTACTTTGAACATTCTCTGTCCAGGATGCTAACCACTCGACTGTGTTATCGTGTTTTACTTCTTTCCAGTCGTGATCAGGAGGTGGTGTAGGTATTTTACTATCTTTAGAGCAGTTGATTATAACATCCTCAGGCATGACACGGTTCTTCAACATACCGATGTTAGGGTTCTCAACAATGCCTTTAAAAAGACCGGGAGGTTCTATCTTAAAACGTTCAAGTTTTTCTTTGCGACCGTCTATGATGCAGAAGCCATATTCTTTTTGTATTTCATCATCCTTCTCATTTTTTTCTTTAACACTTTGGAAATAATCTTGCATTTTCTTAAAGTTGCACTTAGAGAGATCTTTAATAAGCTTTTGTTCTTCATCTGTCATGACTTTACGCCAGTCTTTGAAAAAGTTATCATTAAACACTGACCTAGTTGTGTAGTCATGGTCCAACATTCGGGCATAGAACCCGGCCACTTCTTCGGCATTCTGAGAGAGCCTCACCTCCTTACCGTCATAAAAAAATAGGACATTTGGCGGTAGGGGTTCATAGGGTGGAGCAAAAACAGGGCCTTTATGCTCCAGAAACTTCCATTTGATGCCATCATCCTTCTTTTCCTCTTCCCACCTGTGAAAAATTGCAATAACAATCAACACACATGTCTTTGTAACACTTACAAGATTTTCTTATCAAGATGCACAACAAATAGGTACCAACACACTTTAGCCTCTTAAATCTCGTTTGTCTTAATAATATAACATTGGCTGAACTTGTTTTCAAAAGCGATTTCAATTCACATGTTATGAAACCCATCACGTTAAACATGTTTGACGCATTTTTCAAAGAGTATTTTGTTTGATTCTCTCTCATGATGCACACCTAATCCCTTGCCTCATTCCATCAAGATCTGTTAAGCCATTTAATCGTGAAAATGCAATAAGATTTACCAATGAAAATGTATTAAACAGCTAAGACAAGAATATTATTATGGGATTTATTTAAAACTTTTGACTGTACTTTTGTAACTCACTGGGTCGTTTCATAAATGCGACCCAATTACTACATTATGGCACCAAAATTTAATTATCTTTTAATCTGAGGACAAAGTTGAACGTAGTTTAAACGACTTCAAAAATGAGGAGGTTATCAATTCGACAGTATGCTTTTTTTGTTACGCGTATACTCCGCCAATTATGAATTGATTTTGATGATTATTTTTTCACTAGCCGTTGCCCGCGGCTTCGCTCGCGTAGTATTGAAATCTACTTTACTACCTCCCGTTTTTTTAGTTTCAGTCTCGCATCCATCCTGTAATCCACTCTACTCCTGTACCACCCTTTCTGCTCCAGTTCTGCATTCGCCCCTAAATCCACTCTACTACCGTTCCGCTCTTTCCGCTCCAGGCCCGAATCCGTCCCGTAAAATTACTCTTCTTCCGCCCCATCCTTACGGCGCCAGTCCTGAATTTGTCCCATAATCTTCTCTAATACAGGCCTGCCCTTTCCGATCCAACTCGGCATCCGTCCCGTAATCCAATTTACTCTCTTTCCACCTTTTTGCAATCCAGCCCCGCATCCGTTCCGTAATCCTATCTACTTCAGTCCCACTCTTTCCGATCTAGTCCCGTAGCCGTCCGCTCCACTCCACTCCCATACCGTAATTCAACCTACTCCTATCGCGCCCTTATATCGTAGCTATAGTCCCGCATCTGTCCATAGTTTTTATCTATGTAAAGCTAAAAACATTAGGGATTAGACCGACTTCAAAATTACTAAAATACGCATTTCGAGTCAGGCTCGCGCATTGAGGGTTCTTTACCACCACAAAATACAACCAGTTATTGTTCAGGCTTAACGCCTTCCAAAATAGTCGAAGTAGTTGCAACGCAGTCACATATTACTACATATGCTACAGTGACGCTCGAGTATAACTTGGTAATGAACAGAAATTTGTCATTGACTCGCACTTGGCCATAAATTATTATTTGTTGTTACACTTTAGAGTACTATGTACTATGTACTATAATCATGCCAAGTTTGACGCTTGTACGTATTACCGTTTTTATATTAGAGCTAAGAACTAAGAATGACCTCCTTTCGTTTTTACTATATGAAACTTTACTGTTATTACATTTCTTAGTTGATCCGCCGTAACGTTACATACTCTGTGAAAATTTCAACTGGCTATCTATTACGGTTTGAAAAATACAGCCGTTAAAAGGTAGGACAGACAGACAGGCAGCGTTAGTAATATGGTCCCGTTTTCACCCTTTGGGTACGGAATCCTAAAACCCACCTAACTGAGAACGTTTTTTAAAGTCGGTTAATAATTAAATACCTGTGATACCACTCCACCGCAGCACACCATTGTTAAAGGTAGTCTGGAAGATGTCGCTCATAGCGATAAGGCCGTTTTTTCCCCCATATTTAATGTAATCTTCTTGTTATATTTTTTTATGGTGTCGATAAACAGTTATTTTATTATATCACCTACTTATTATGTGCAGTATGGAGGCGCTGCGCGGATTATTATGGTCGCGTTATTTTAATTTTACATTATCTCATGAACTGTGCGACTAAACCACATACTGTAAACGGCGAACTTTATCTACATTAAATGCTCCTAATAATGAATTCATTTATTTTTGTAAGGATTCATGGGTTAGATTACAAAACTGCATCTAAACATGACCTTTTAATTTTAATTTTTATTCTGAACACAATAACCGGTTATTATCGTTATTGTGGTGTTCTTATAAAAGATAGATATATGCTATCGCGGACTTTTTTGTAAAACTACTTAAGAACTACATTTTTGTGAAACATTGTATTTACTTATCTCAAACCGTTAGGTCAGCGTACGCCGATAAAGAAGCCAAGCAGCTTATTTTTCTCCAACATGTTTTACTAATACGGTTATTTAGTGCAGAAAATTAACTTTTACCATTATAAAACATAGCCTATGGCACTCAGGGATAGTGTAGCTTTCTATTAGTGAAAGAATTTTTAAAATCGGATCAGTAGTTTCGGAGTTAAAACAGAACAAACAAACTTACAAACTAACAAACTTACAAACTTACAAACTTACAAACTTTACCTCTTTATAATATTATATTAAATATTAATATTATAGTGTAGATTTGGTCGGTCATAATCATGGTCATATCTCAGAGGTGATCCCATAATGTTGTTATTGCAATTATATATATCGCAATAGGCATGACGACAGTAATCAAGTATCGCCGAAATATTTAACTGATCTAATATAATAGGATTCCAGGATTTAAAATAATACATTTATTCTCATTTTAATGGCGAGATTAATAATTTATTTGGTAAAATAAATCTACAAAATACAACAATCGGCCATACTAGCTTAAACACCAATCAGAGCGAATTACGTCACGGGTAGGTAAACATCATTTTGTTTCGTATAAAAATACACTGAATCTCTGCATTTTTTACAAATAAATATTGATTTCGCTTTACCTGTCTCTAAAATACACTTAATAGTCGTTGTTATCCATTCCCACAACAGACATCAGCCATGGAACAAGGATTTACCAAGGCAAATTCCGCTAATTTGCCTAGAGTTGATTCATTGATGGTCGGAGTGTTCCTGGCTTCAAACAAAGACTTCTGTTCAGCGGAATTTAGAAGCGTCAAAACTTCTATGTAAGTTCATTAATTCATCATTTAATCCAACAGTGTAAGCGTTTAAAATGTAAGATAAGTTCTGTATGGGTGTTTTGTTTTTTGGGACGTAAACAAATAACTTATTTGGAGTTTTTATAGATGTGTTCAGATGTGTTGTTGCACTGAGGGACCACAGACTACACACCACTTATATATTTTCGAAGTCATATTTATTGCGCAAAATAACTTGATTTAGTTTATAATAGTATATTCCTTGGTTTATAGACTTTATAGGCACCAAAAGTTCTTTTTTTTTATGGCAAAAGCTTAAATAACATTTTTGCCAGCAACAAGTATTGCTGGAGAAAGAAAATAGAAGACGGAATTTAGAATCTATTAGCTGAAACAAAGAAAATAATATCTTTTATATAATAATACAGAGGTGAATTAATGTTATAACAAAACAAAATGAACACCTATTACAATTATTATGTTACTTATATTATAGGGCTGCAAAATTAAAATAACTACAATTTAATATTATTTACAGAAATAAAATTTTATAATGATGCGATTGAAGGAGGTTTTATGTTTACTGTTGACGACGTTGAGGTACTGAGACTACTGACCCGTGACGTAGTGACAGACGCCATGACACCGGCAAGCGTTTTGGCGTGAATTTGAAACTTAAAATTTTATTGTCATTTTATTCCGTAAAACCTTTATTTTTTAAAGAAATATGATATATTTTTGACATATTGGATACTTCTGAATAACATAGAATAGATTTTGAAAATCAGTCATCATGCCTATTATAAATATTCGGAATTTTTGTTCATCTCCAAAAACGCAATGGTGCCTGTTAAAGTTTAACGAGCAATTCTGTTCCGTTGGTGTTTGATTGCGTGCTTGCGGTCCGCATACAGCTGGGCTGCGGCGTTGCCACTCTGTGCATTAACCATTATTTATTTATTTATTTAGACACACCAACGAACAATTCACAACACATTAAAAGTTTGCTTAAGTTAAATATTCAGCTATGTGAACCAGTCCATTACATAACCTATCGGAACGATCGCTTCCCCGGTGTACGAACGGTGTCTTTTTAATATCCTGCTTAAAAAGGGAGCCAGATGGCAGTAGTCGAAAGAATGCGAAGCAGCATACGTCGCAGTGAAGAAGGTGCTTAAGCACGAGCCGGTGTTGGCTCTCTCCGCAATTTCCAACTTTTTGGTTCCAGGTGGCCCGACACAAGCTCCACGAGTTGGTCGAATGCCTCATCCTCGGGGTTGTCGGGAGCGCACAGGTCACACATCAATTGATAGGTGGGTGCGCCGACATGCGTGACCAACCTGGCCACGTGCAGCGTGCTTTGGATTTCGTTTAGCAAAATGAACTATTTCACCAAACGAACGAAAGATTTCCAATTCTGCCCGTCCCTAAAGTCAAATCTTGTACCTAGTTTTCAAAACGGCATCGTGTTAAATCCCAATTATCGTCGCCAATGTAAATCAGGATGCGAAATGAAAGACGCCATAATCGAGACTGACGTTTTAATAGATAATGACGGTGATCGCATAGGTATAAAAGTGTACTCACTACACTACAATCATCAGCCAGAAGACGTCCACTGCTGAATATAGGCCTCCCCTCAAATAAATAAATAAACCTTACTGTTCACTAGTTTTTTAATAATAATAGTACATTGTTACCCTAGGGGTGAAAGTAACTTATTTAGTCCCGAGACGGGGTTTGGCGTTTTGGGAGGGCGCTAATAGTATGAGGGACTAAATAAGTCTTTAACCTCGAGGTAAACACTGTGCTTTTCATTACGAATACAAGGAAACTACAAATAAAAACATGAAATGACTAAAGAAAATATGAGTGAATTTTAATTTACATAAATCAAAATTTTTGGTGTAAAATTTATTTTCACTACTGAAATCAGGCGTTAAATCCATATCGGAATCAGATAAACTCATTCTGCTATACGGAAGTATAAACAAAACTCTACAATGAAGATCGGATTCCCGCCAGTAGGTAATTATTGGTCATTTCACTTCACTTAGCGAAGTGAAATGCCCAATAGCCAAGTGCAAGTCAAACATCACGACAAAAAAAATATTGCAATTTTAAAGTAAAAAATGTGAATTGAAATTCTCAATAGCCAAGTGCAAGTCAAACATCATAACAAAAAATATTATCGCAAAATTGAAGTAAAAACTGTAATTTGAAATTCTCAATAGTCAAGACTGAATCAACCATCACGCATCTAGTAACTGCTGACGGGGATCGTACGAGAACCGGTGTTGAACAGAAATTTGTCACCGACTCGCACTTGGCAATTTTTTATTACTTGTTGTTATACTATAGAGTATGTACTTTAATCATGCCAAGTTTGACGCTTGTAAGTATTACCGTTTTTACAATAGAGCTAATACAAAAATACGTTAAAGAAATAGGTTAGTTGTATGGGGACCCTTTTCGTTTTTACTTTTTGACTTTTTTTATTATCTTTTAGGTAGATTTATTCCCCAGAGATACACTTTCCCCGAAAAGAGACTTTTAGAAAAGTTTCGCTTCTGTTCCTTAGAGATCCACTTTCGGTAGCAGGCTTGCAGTCATCATCATCAGCCAGAAGACGTCCACTGCTGAACATAGGCCTCCCCCTTTAACCTCCACACTGAACGACAGCCTGCCTTTTGCATCCACTGGATGCCCGCGACTCTCACAATGTCGTCGGTCCATCTAGTGGGAGGCCTCCCTACGCTGCGTCTTCCGGTTCGTGGTCTCCACTCCAGAACCTTTCTTCCCCATCGGTTATCGGTTCTTCGAGCGATGTGGCCTGCCCATTGCCACTTCAACTTGCAAATTTTAACAGCTATGTCGGTGACTCTGGTTCTTTGGCGAATATCCACGTTTCGGATTTTATCGCGCAAAGAAATTCCGAGCATTGCTCTCTCCATTGCCCGCTGAGTGACTCTGAGTTTTTCCAAAAGGCCAACAGTTAAGGACCACGTCTCAGTACCATATGTCATCACTGGCAACACACACTGGTCAAAAACCCTCGTCTTGAGGTATCTTGGACGAGAAGATGTCACGCAATTTCCCGAACGCTGCCCATCCGAGTTGGATTCTTCGGGCGACCTCTTTGCTTAAGTTAGACTTACCTAACTGAATAATCTGTCCAAGATAGGTGTAATGGTCAACAACTTCGAGAGTATCGTTCCCAACGACTACTGGCACGGGTTCAACATGGACATTGGACATAATTTTTGTCTTGTCCATGTTCATTTTAAGACCCACCTGTTGGGAAAGGCTACTGAGGTCGCTGAGCATCGTATAGAGATCCTCCAGCGACTCTGCCATGATGACTATATCATCGGCAAAACGAAGGTGAGTGATGTATTCGCCATTGACGTTGATGCCGAATCCGTTCCAGTCCAAGAGCTTGAAAACGTCCTCCAATGCGTTCGTGAACAGTTTCGGAGAGATAACATCTCCCTGTCTCACGCGTTTCTGCAGTTGGATTGGTTCCGTGCTCTCGTCCTGTAATCGGATCGACATGGTGGCGTTTCTATACAGACACTTCATCACTTCGATATACCTATAGTCGATATGACAACGCTGGAGGGACTGCAATACGTACTGCCCAGGTCTCGATTGAATCGAAGGCTTTTTCGTAGTCCACAAACGCTAGGCATAATGGTCGATTATACTCCTCAGTCTTCTGTATAATCTGGCGGAGCGTGTGAATGTGGTCTACGGTGCTCCAGCCTTTACGGAAACCGGCTTGTTCGGGGGTCTGGAAGTCATCAAACCTGCTTTCAAGACGGTTCGTAATGACTCTGGAGAACAGCTTGTACACATTGCTCAGGAGTGAGATGGGTCTATAATTCTTCAATAAGGTGTTATCACCTTTTTTGAAGAAGAGTACCACCACACTCCTGTCCCATGCTTCAGGCGTAGTACCTTCGAGAATGACGAAATTAAACAACTTCTGGAGGACTAAAAGTACCGATTTTCCACCCGCTCTCAGTAGTTCTGTCGTGATTCTGTCATCACCCGGCGCCTTGTTGTTCTTAAGCTGTTTCAGAGCCATTCTAATCTCGTACAAGCTGATGTCTGGGATGTCCTCAGTGTAATGTCGGGTCAGTTTCGCTCTCTTGTCCTGAGTTGTACTGACAATAGGCTGTCATGTCGAGGTGTACAACTGTCCGTAAAACCTCTCGAACTCTCTCAGAATCTCCGGCTTTGATGAAATGATACTGCCATCCTCGATCTTCAGCTTCGTCATTTGTTCCCAATAGACGAATTCTTCGCGAACACTTTCGAGCCCTGGTTCCGCTCAATTGCATCCCTAATACATCTTGTATTGTAGGAGCGCAGATCGTGTCGCACTGATTTCGAGATTCGTCTATTAAGTTGGCCATATTCCGACATATCAGCTGAAGATTGCAGTCTCATCTCAGTCCGGTCTTTCATTAGCTTAATGGTTTCGTCTGAGAGCTTCTGAGGTCTTTTTCGGGGTGGGGTCTTAAAGAACTTGGACCCCACTGCTTGGACAGTTTCCACCAGCCCATTGTTTATTTCGTCCACAGTTCCGCTTTCGGCTAGGCCCTGGAAGCGATTATGCAGTTGGAAGTCATTGAGGTTTTGGATTTGGGCATGACCATGACGGAGCGTGGACATCACCAGACGCGACCTCTCCAGCTTGATGTTGATATTCAATGTGCCTCTGACAATACGGTGATCGCTACCGGTTTTCACCTTGCTGATCACGGAGACATCATTGAATATTCGCTTCTTGGTCGTCATGATGAAGTCGATCTCATTTTTGGTCGCACCATCTGGGCTCATCCAAGTCCACTTTCTGGATGGTCGCTTCTGAAAGAAGGAGTTCATCAAATAGAGTTCCTCCTTCTCCATGAAGTCGACCAGCCGCTGGCCTCTCGGATTCCGCTGTCCGTACCCATATGACCCCACTCTTAACTCATCGTCATTCCGTGTGCCCACCTTTGCGTTAAAGTCACCCATAACAACGGTGAAGTATGTTTCGGAGGAATGTATGGCTTCGGATATCTCCTCATACAAAGCCTCTACTTCATCGTCAGGGTATGTCGAGGTCGGCGCATATACCTGTATGACCTTCAGCGAATAACGATCGGTTATTCTGAGTATAAGGTATGCTACCCTGCTCGACACACTATCGACCTTAATCACGTTGTTGATGAGTGACTTGCGGACGAGAAAACCAACACCACCCTGGGACTTTCGTTCTACTTCCTGGAAGAAGAGCAAAGATTTCATATTTATACTACGCATACATACTTTTATACTATGCATACAGATTGAGTGTTCAATTTAAGCGCAGCGCTCATTTTGTGAAGCCAATCTTGCGTGAGTGACGTCATCGATACGTTTTCGCGCATGCGCGCTGTATTACCAGTGCATAGAGATTACCGCAAAAATTTGATGAATTAAAAACCGGGGTAAACGAACTTGCAAAATACAGGCCAAAATATTAATACGGGAACAAGTACCTCCTTAATTATTTTTGTATTAAGTAATAGGAAGATTCAGTAATTAATGGAATAGGGAATATGCATGTGTTTTTTTTATATTTTTAATCAACTGTTAACATCGTTATATCATAGAAAAAAATATAATTACAGTTGGAAATGCTCAAATTAATTTAAAAAATAATAATTTAAAACTTCGAATAAATTTGAGCGGTATGAACGCCGCAATTTTTCGCGGGCTTTGGATGACGTCATAAGCCACGCTCTGTGTTTATTTACTATAGATAATACAGTTATTTCACACAGATTTTCAGTTTTATAGATATTCAGACCATGGAAGAAGGTAAAAAAAACCGGACAAGTACGAGTAGGACTCGTGCTCTGAGGGTTCCGTTGGACGGAAAAGTTTAGAGAGTCACGAGTCCAAACAAAAACTAACTGAAGTTGAAAATTGAAAGACAAACTTAACTTTGTAGTTGACAATAAGGTTCATCCATACATAACAACTACAAAATGTAAGTTTGTAATTCTAAACCAATATTTTTTTTAGGATATAACTTCAAATTAACAACTTTCAGATTTATTCCTTTATATGTGCTATAAGATCTTGCCAAAATTAATGATTCTAGGTCAACGGGAAGTACCCTATGGGTTTTGATTCCCCTGTAAAATCGCAAAATATGCGACATAAACGTTCATATCTTTTGATTGCGTTGACTTACAACTTTAATTTTTTTACACCCGAAATAAACCGTAGACTCAAGTATTTAGTATAAATTTTAACTTGATACCTTTACGCGTTCTTGAGAAAAAGGGTCTTGGCAGACGGACAGACACACAGACGGACAGACAGACGGATAGACGGACAACGAAGTGATCCTATAAGGGTTCCGTTTTTTCCTTTTGAGGTACGGAACCCTAAAAACAATTTTATTGGTATTGTCTTGTGCCAAAGTGTACAAACACTACTAGAAATACACCCGATAAGTGTTTTTTTCCACATTCCAAGAGATGCGAAAATACGTAAACAATGGTGTAAGGTTATGAGAAGAGATGAAATATCTCCAACATCATGTTTGCATTATTGTGTAATTCATTTTAATGTAAATATGTTATATTTTGATAGCATGGTGTGATTTAGTCAGAAGTGTGTTTTGTTCCTATTTAATATTATGGACTCTGTACCACAGGAACCACCGGAGGATGGGCAGCAGCGTCCTGTTAGTACACGGTGAACGTACTGCGATCTCCAAGCCGCCTGCCAAGCGTGGGGATTATGGCAACACCCCTCTCTAAGAGGGAGGCCTTGTTCAGCAGTGGACATTTAATGGCTGATGATGTGTGATGTGACTCTGTACCAGTGCCGGTTTTAGCACTACCAGCGCCCTAGGCGAGACTTCTACGGTGCCTACTTTGACAAAACCAGTCTCAGTCATCGTCCTAAAGATTCCTAGTTTCACGAGAATGCTAAAATTACACTATCTAATGGAAAACAATTACAGAAACTCAACATAAAACTATTTTTCTATCAAACACTACTAAAATTGTATGAATATCGACGCCGATAAAGAAGATGTTTTGGCTTTTGACGTCACGTTTCGTTTCGACCAATGGTGAAGCGTTTCGCAAATTTGAATTTCTCTCTTATATTTTGCACTTTTTATTTAATATTTTAAGCAATTATAATGCAAATAAATAAAAAAATATTTTATAGAATATAAAGTCAGAACAATAAAGATTCGGAAAACAATTGTTTCAACGATATTTAAACCACATGCATATTCCCTATTGGGCGTTACTTTGCTAAAATTCATGATAATAACTTGTTTTTCTTAAGAAGTATTTAGTCAAGAAAAGTAGATAATAAATAAGGCTATAAATAAGAGAATTAATGAACGCAAAAGTTGTGTTATACTAAAAAGTGGAAATATTAAGGTGTTTGTTGTATCTCTAAGTAGTTCCGTATAAATAGTTTTAACATAAGGTTTGATGAAACCTCTTTTGTTATTTGATCTGTGGCTAAGGTTTGGCTGCTTTTTCAGTTGGAAATTAATGGACAATAAAATAATAATATTATGTTTGATTAAAAAGACGAATGAATAGTTGATAGTGATGAAACATAAGTGTTAAAAACATGGGTATATAAATTTCATGCCCTTGGCAACACCAAACAGTCTTGAAATGGCGTGAGTTTTGGCGCCAACGTGGAAAAAAACATGTTGGCGCGTTGGATTATTTTCCTAAACTTGTGTATTTTCGAGTAAATGGTGAATTATTATATATTAAGAACTCGTAAACGTGCTTGAGTGTGGTCAAGTGATATAACGAGAGGAAACATGTCTTTTCGTGTTGTTTCCAAAACTCCATAGGAGCCTCTTGTAAATCTCCACCACTTTACAGGGGCATGAGATTAACTTGACCGTGAATAACTTTGTTTGACTCTGACTGTGACTATGACTTGTTTGACGCTCTTAATATTATGTAAACATGTTTAATATTACGACTAAAGGACATTGAATCAACGGTCATGAAAATTTTAACAATATAAAAATTGAAATGGCGTTGAGTTTTGGCGCCAACGTGGAAAAAACATGTCGGCGCGTTGGATTATTTTCCTAAAGTTGTATATTTTCGAGTGTTCATGTATAGTAAATGTTGAATTATTATTTATTAAGTGTTCGTAAACGCGCTCGAGTGTGGGCAAGTGATATAACGAGGTGGAAACGTGTGTTTTCGTGTTGTTTCCAAAAGTCCATAGGAGCCTCATGTAAATCTCCACCACTTTACAGGGGCATGAGTTTGACTTGACCGTGACTTACTTTGCTTGACTGTGACTTGTTTGACGCTTTTAATACAATGTAAACTGTTTAATATTACGACTAAAGGACATTGAATCCACGGTCATGAACATTTTAGCAAAAAAAAATATTGAAATGGCGTTGTTATATTTTCGTTATCTTATAATTTTGCGAAGACATACAGCAAGTAAATTGAATACTGACTTTTGTGATTTGATGTTCGTAGACTTATCTTTTTTGTGCGTGTAATTCTTACATGAATTCAAGACACTAGTGTTTTTTTTTTAAATTAAATTTCACGCGTTTTGACATTGGAGGCTTCTTAACGTGTGGCGGGGCGATCGAAATAGGTTGCTAGTACTGGCAACTTATTTTTGGTGTCATTTTACGATACGCTACTGGGAATCTTTGCCCGCGCGGTACCTACTGCACAGCTATCACCATTTGAACATTTTAGCTAAAATTTGCACATACCTTTTGCCCTCTTTAGTCTCATCATCGTTCTCTTTCTTCTTTCGCTGTGTGGGGTTCGGCCCTTCATCTGATTCTGACTGAAATCATGGTAAAAAAATATTTATATACCTAAGCTTTTAAGGCGAGGTTTTCGCACTTTTAAGCAGTGCTTGTTAGTACAGATGACCATAAGGCTTATTCTATTGTATTAAAGTCGCATTTAGTGTAGCAAAACCATGACGCTTACACACAGTGTGCATTTTGCTATTTCTATTTTTAAGACTTTTGTATTACCTATTAAAAAGTCTGTAATGTAAAATGTGCTTTTACGGTTCCCTCCATAATTATAAAAGTTGTATATTAAGATATCGTAAACAACATAATATAGTAAATAGGTATTTGAATGGTTCCAAAAAAGAAGGAGAAAAACGCAAATCAGTTTTACTTTTTTTTCTATCGGGCAAATTTAATGTCCTTAGGCTGTACGGGAGACCTGTGGGCTTACTCTTGACACTCGATTTCAATCGAATTTGGGATTGGGATCGAAAACATGCCATTTTGGTACTCTTGAATTCTAAACTATCGCACGATTGGAACCGATAATGGTGGAATTTTATGGAAATAATTAAAATCGACTCAATTCGACGCTTTCGGTACTCTTGACGCGATTGAAGAGTACCAAATGGCCTAAATTCTACTCCGTACAACCTGCCTAGGTATGAATTGGAAACAGAATTAATCCTAGATCTATTAATTAGCTCTTATACTTAGATGGAAGCTCATGTACCTATTAGTAAACTAACTCTTATACAATTGTTTAACATATTAGGTATGTGTGTGCGTTAACCGTACCAGTTTATAACAGTAAGGTTTATGTTATTTTCCTAAGGGAGTGACATGATTGGTTTGTAGATCGGTATGTGGTATGTATGATATAGATCTTGATACACTTTCTAGATAAATTAAAATAATGATATTTGTTTGCTTTAGTTTGTAGAATCTTACAGGACATTGATAGAAATAATTATAATAATCCCATACAAAGTGAATTACATACAATGTGAAACTTAAAGTGAATTTAACGTAGAAAGCTAGCTTTTACTATTAGAATATTATTGTTTTATGGCTAGAACATGAGCTTCCCGCCCATGCTAGTAGAATCCAACCAATATAAAATAGGGATTCTTCCTCCACGAATCTTTTATACCAAATTTGACGGTTTTAAATCAATTTTATTATTCAGTTATATAATTAAATCTATTTTAGTAATAAGTATTATAATAACCATTTAATTAACTTTTAAATCTTTTTTTTTGTTTGTTTTAAGATAAATTTTATTTATCTTAAAATTGTACTTAATATTAATAGTGGCAAATAAATTTTTATTATTATTATGACTCTTTATTTCATAAAATTCTCGGGTTTGACCCGGTCATTTGTTAGGCATTGGTGGAGTCGAAACCAACACCAAGAGGCCCTGTTGAATACAAAATACAATTTCTATGGAATGTGTATAAAATGGAATGTAAAACTATTGTACAGTATAGGATAAAAAATAAAAAACAAGGCTATTGAGGTGAACAATTTGTGGGTAGTTGAACTGATCTATGGGATGAGAAACGGCACCTGCCTTATCCTGTCTCATCTCAAAATATATTTAGGCAGGTGATGACTTGCCACCCACTAAATGGGCCCCCCATAGAGGCTGCCACATCTTGGCACCGGAGGGGCAACATTGGCGTGGGTGGCTTAGGGTGTCGAGAGGTGTCTGCACTTTCACTTATTATTATTATTATTGTTTTTTAGTGAAATTAAAAGCGTAAAAAGGTCGCGAGAATTTTGGCGCGCCGCGTTCATTGCCGCGCCAGGTGTCATCGAGGTCGGACCTATGCTCGTTTTTGTCGTTGTACTCCCCCTGCGGGCGTCCTGACTCTAGCATGGCAATATACATCGTCGCTATAACTTGGCGAGGGCTGAGGGAGCGTTTTGTTGCTTATGCGACTCGGATAACCGCCCGTTAAGGGAAAATCGTGCCTTGAACACGAATGAACTTTCTTTACAATCAGTTTGTGAGTTTGTAAGTCAAATGTAACAAAATTTTAGTTAACAGAGATTATAAAAAGGGAACATTCTCTTTTGGCGTAAGGAGGCCTCCCACTAGATGGACCGATGACATTGTGAGAGTCGCGGGCATCCAGTGGATGCAAAAGGCAGGCTGTCGTTCAGTGTGGAGGTTAAAGGGGGAGGTCTATGTTCAGTAGTTGACGTCTTCTGGCTGATGATGATGATTCTCTTTTGCCCAATGTTTGTAAGTAAGTTAGTGACTCATATCCAATCTATGAGTGAGATTCTCCCATCCTTATTGTAGGATCAGAAAATCCCTATGAATTTATAGCGATAATCAAGCTCAACCATACCTAGTACGATCATTAGATAAGTTCTGATTGCGGTTAGATGATGAAACTTTCAATGAACTTTGTAGATTCTAGTAAATAATCTTTAGTTCTAGTGGGAACTAGATGGACCGACGACATTCTGAGAGTCGCGGGCATCCAGTGGATGCAAAAGGCAGGCTGTCGTTCAGTGTGGAGGATAAAGGTGGAGGCCTATGTTCAGTAGTGGACGTATTCTGGCTGATGATGATGATGATGAATCTTTAGTTTGTCAGAATCTCCCTCGTTTAGTTAAGAGAACCCAACTGGTACGGCTACTCTTGGCGATAAAGAGTTTACTAGATAATTAGGCTTGTAATTCGCCAACTAAATTGAAAGTATGCACTTAGGTACTTTATAATCCATAATAAGACTAAGATCTAAGAACTCCACATTGATGATGTATTTAGTTGGAACAATTGATTCCTAGATTTAACAAGCGAGGATACTTCTGGAACAACTTGAAAATAAAAACTTAAATAATTTTCCCTATATCCCGGCGATCTGATAAGTACAATCGCATACTGTTGAGTATATTAGATCGGCGGGATCGCCCTATTCCCTATCCTATACCTACACCTTTTACGTCCCTACACTTATTCTTGGAGAGACATCAAAGCTATGCAAGGACTCGCGGGTCCTGTATTTAACTAAACATCCAAAATCCCGTACCTGACACAGAGTTTATTGGAAGACAGATTATCCAATGTGCAAAACTCTTCTAAACTAGCTGAGGTCTACATGGGTGACTAGTCCAACTATCCTGAAGTCCACTACCTAACATCCCTACGGGAATCTGTTTCAACAGGCCGAAGCCTAGGGTGTACCTTTAACACAAGGATCCACCCCTGGGGACTGAAAGGGAACATCCACGCAACGTACAAGACAGTTTACATGGAGCCTGAGGTCCGATCATCAGCTGTCGGTTAAGATCAAACGGTTCCGCCAAGGAGCAACTTTGAGTTTGCAAAGACCTAGAGAGCCTCTGATGACCGTATTTCAGAAACCATGCATCCTGGTGACTTTATCGACCTCAATTTAATGAGAATAATCGACCCTTGGGTTCGTCATAAAATCCCAAGCCTAACTATCGGGGATTTTAATGATGGTAACTCGTTCAGTGTGGAGGTTAAAGGGGGAGGCCTATGTTCAGCAGTGGACGTCTTCTGGCTGATGATGATGAACTCCTTTACGTTCTCACAAATATTTTGTTTCTAGAAATTACCATTGACTAAAACCGTGTCTAGTTGTACGCAATTGTCCAATATTTCAGTTTAAAAACTTGACTCTACAAATAATTGTATCTCGAACAGTTTATGCTCAAAAACTTAGAAAGAAAGAAGAAAACAAAGAAAGAAATTCTCAATATCAACTCAGCTGAGCTGTGATAATCTCACACTTGAACTATTAAACACTGGCGACGTTATTTGAATGTATATTTTTTTGAGAGAGATTTGGCAGAGTTTCTACGTTAAAATAATTCATAATAAAATTATGAATATGAGACAACCACGTGTAACGAGCCAGAACGTCTACGTTAACATTCACAAATATTATATCGTTAAACTTTAGTTCACCGCTGAAGTATTTTATAGAAACAGAAGCTTAATACTGGTTAAGTTGTCTAATTGGTTATAACAAGTAAAAGCTTGAAGAAACTTTATGATTAACCTTGCCCTTTAGTTAAATATTGTCTCATAGTTTATTCTAATAGTTAAATGGAGGAAAGATTAACCTTCTATGTATATTTGGTTTGTCTCGATGAATAACACTACAAAATACTGATAGAATTGTATTTAGAATAAAGGTTACCTTATAAACAGCTGAGCTTACTGTCTACATTAAATTATCACTATCCATTCAAAGAAGGGTGTTCCTGGTATATGATCTGTCCGGAGAACGAAATGTACAGCATCCACTTAGTTCTGGTCTCTGTAATAATTCTTGAAATGAAGACATCAAGTTCGTGTTTCCCTGGAGTAGTGAAGACACACGAGCTGTCTGAAAATAAAGAGAATTGGTGTTAGAAATGAAGGAATTACAAGTTGTCTGAACCAAGCTCCTACATCAAAGATTTCACCTATAAAAGGTCAAAGTTGAACATTTTGTATATTTGTTACATGCTAAGCTTAAAGAATTTACAAGTGCCTTATCATGAAAGCACTAGAAATAGACTCTTATCAACAGATTCTTGGATGTGGTGGAAGAATTTCTAAATGAAACTGATGCAATTCTATTGTGAACTGGATTTCAAATGTATGGAAAGATTACAAGTAAATCAGATTGTATTGAAGAGAAGAGAAGCTTACCTTGATCGGCAGATGCAGATGGAAGTTCTGAAGCTTATTTAGCTCGCTTATGGTGTTGACAAGGAATTTTATAGCCTCGAAGTTTCTTCATGTTTACAATTTCACTGTAGTTTCACGCACTGATCGACACTGGAGAACTTTGAGCTGGATTTTATCAGGGACTTTGATCACGAAGAAGAGATTAGGCCAGGAAAGCTGAAGTTAAATTCATTTAGATATGTTTTTGAGTCACTAAGATTCACAAAAGACATTGAAGGAAAAATATTCGATAGATTTTTGACACTTCATAGTTTCAAAATGGCGGGAAACTGAATAAAATCCAATATAAACAAAAGTAACGAATAACTCCTATCATCCAAAATGACATCTATCACACCGAAATAAAGTCGATATTTCAATAAATTGACAGGAAAGACTGCAAGCACCGCAAACACAAGCACCGCAAACACCGCAAGCTACACAAGCACCACAAGCACCGCAAGCACCACAAGCACCACCAGTACTGCAATGACTATAAAATATCATAAAACCTGTAAGATCCACAAGCTCCAGAAGTACTGTAAGCACTACAAAAACCAGTACTGCAATGACTATAAAATATCATAAAACCTGTAAGATACACAAGCACCAGAAGAACTGTAAGCATCACAAGCACCGGAAGTACTGCAATAACTATAAAATATCATAAAACCTGCAAGATCCACAAGCTCCTCAAGTACCGCAAGCACCACAAGCACCGATATGTATGATGGGTCAAAATGAGATCTATCACAAACAGCTATGGTTGATATTTCCTAAATAACCACAAAGTTGTTGTACCAGTGTAACGGTTTTTTATTATTATTCAGGAGTAGGCTTGGGCGAGGTTATATAAGGGCTGGGAATGGCCGAGACGAGGTCGATCAAGTATTAAAAAATGTCTTCAAACCAATAATTAATCCGCTGAACCAATTAGTGGATAAACATGAACATGATAAAAATATAACAAGATCTGACAAAAATAACTTTGATAAAACCTTTCTGAACAAAGAATTGAACACGGAAGTAATTGATCGCAAAAGTAAAGATGAAATCCCAGATTCAAGTGACAATTATAATGATTCAGAACTGTCTGAAAATGAAGATAATGGCGCAAGTAATAACTCTTTCAGAACAGTTGAATCTAGTAAT
Organism: Agriopis marginaria; assembly: GCA_932305915.1. Taxonomy (NCBI): domain Eukaryota; kingdom Metazoa; phylum Arthropoda; class Insecta; order Lepidoptera; family Geometridae; genus Agriopis; species Agriopis marginaria. The sequence goes on from OW029915.1 coordinate 14,354,037, forward strand.
AGTGATGATGGTTGTGATGCAACCTCATGGTCGTTGTCTTCAGAAGCTTTTAGTAACGTACCGTTTGGTGTGAGGAGAGAACTGGGAAAACTTTTGATGGGCTCGGTGCATGTAATGGTTAGCGATGATTACATACAAGTGGGGAAGAATAAATATAAAAAAACGTGTGGATGAAAAAGAGTTGTTGTTTAATAAGGTACCTGATTTAGATACGGTTACTCAGGAAGATACAATACATTACAAAACGATGTTGTTAGACAGCAATGCGCATCGAAGAGATTATGATTCAAGTAAACCAATAATGAGTAACAGAGGGCAAAAATATCTAACTATTATAAAACCAATGTTTATATTTTCAAAAAAATCTGCGAATACTGATAGTACCCATCAAGGAACAGGACTACCGATATTAAAGAAATGGAAGTAAAATATAGATTATGTTTATTGGGATGATCCTAATGAATTAATCGACAGATTAAAATTATTAGTTGCTTCACGAGATGCTGGTAACACTGGGCTGGATAATGAAATCATATCAATTATTGAAGAATTGCGTGAGAGTGGTATAATAAATAAATAGAAAATTACAGATAAATTGTTTCATTGAAGTTGTATCACTAAGACCTAACGGTTCACTTAAAATGAATATTGATAAATTTGGTCATCATATACATCTTTGATTATATAGAACGGATATGGTATAAGCCCGAGCTGCTATGGAAAAATGTCTGGCACTTTTTGCGGGAGACGAAGTAAACACGCACAGCACACACTTGTATTCTAAAGCCCGCCCATTCAAGTGATCGAATACATCTCTACAAGCGCACACATCAATATAACCTGCACTCATTGACAAAACAAAACACAAACACAAAATGCGCACCGCTCATTGGTCGCCTCGCTGTTGTTTACATCGCACACATTATACAAAGCTAGTGAAGGGATAAAAATACTGTGCCTTAACCAATAATTACCATACCGATATCGGATACCGAAGAGTGTACTGGAGAAGTTTGATTTGTAACTATGAAGTTACTTATAAATAAAGTATTGTATTGATAATACCGATAAAAATACAGTGGGTAAATTAAACTACAGGAAAAAATCTCTAGAAAATATTTTTTAATAAAACTAATAAAAATTCGTGGGTTTTAGCCTTCACTAACTAAACAAAATACAAGCGAAAGATTATTGAATAATAAAATATCATGAACTGGAATAATAATTATTAAATTGAACTGATCAATTGGTGAACCTTAATATCCTACATTTATTTATATGAGTTACTGCATAGTTATCGCTATTGACGGCGGCGACAAGCTGGAAGTTGTAACAGGTACTAGCTTGAGTTTAAAGGCCGATCCCAACTATATAATATCAAAGACCATATACCAATAACAGACGATACCAATAATATACCTACTGTACTGGAGATTTACTTATTTATGACAGTAAAGTAAATACAGTAGACGAGGCCGTATGGCTTTAGCATGCTCCGAAATGGTCGAAAAACACAAAAAAAACGACTTTTTATACCTATCAAACTTCATTCAAACTTGGATTACGTCGTACGAGTAACTATATCTATACTTATAATAAAACTGTAACAGATCCAATTCTGTACATTGAAGATATTTTGAAAAAAAAAATTGGACGGCACTCTATAATCGATACTGAAGTAAAAACTGTATTTTTTTTAATTTTTGTCTGTCTGTCTGTCTGTCTGTCTGTCTGTCTGTCTGTCTGTCTGTATCTGGGCTGCACATCACGCCGAAACTACTCAATGGATTCATATGAAACTTAGCATAATTTGAGTTCATACTACGAGGTAGGTTATAGAATATTTTTTATCCCGAAATTTTGCATGGTTCCCTTGGGAGAGGGGATGAAAGTCAAAATGTGTACTTAGTTGTAATTCATTACCGCGTAGTCCGATTTCATTAATTCTTTTTTTGTTAGAAAGGGGGTATATTAAATAACGTCCCGTAAAAATTTCAAGGTCGTCGATTTCGTAGTTCAGAAATTACAGACATCACAACCCTCAGTATAAGAACCAAATAACTTGACCTCCGGAATATACGGGAACCTTTGAACGTACGGCTCATCTTAAGCTGGCGATTGATTCGCAGCGCACTTTGTAGTGTACGTTGAGTAGGTACTTAGATAGCCTATCTGAAGACATCCTTTAGAAAGGAAATACCTACTCTATCTATAATGTTCGAGAAAGTTCTAGAAATTTTGGAAAGATCGATATAATTCTAAAATGAGTACAAACTATTGTAATCGATTTGGTATGTTCGAGAAAGACCTAGATCAATCTGTTTTTTTTTCTCGCGATTTCAGGGTTAGTGCCATACTAAAAGTGGTTCTTAATGATGAGTACAATTACCTTCTTTTGGCTTCGAGAGTGTTCCCCTTACATCGCCTGTATAATCGATACTGAAGTCAAAACTGTATTTTATTTCATTTTTGTCTATCTGTATCTGGGCCGTGCATTACGCCGAAACTACTCAATGGTTCAAATTAAACTTTAATTTTAGTTCATACTACGAGGTAGGTTATAGGATAAGTACTTTTTATCCCGAAATTTTGCATGGTTCCCTTGATCGAGCAGATGAAAGTCAAAATGTGTACTTAGTTGTAATTCATTACCGCGTAGTCCGATTTCATTAATTATTTTTGTTATTAGAAAGGAGGTACATTAAAAAACATCCCGTAAAAATTTCAAAGTCTTCGATTTCGTAGTTCAGAAATTACAGACATCACAACAGTAATGTCCAAATAACTTGACCTCCGGAATGTACAGGAACCTTTGAACTTATGGCTCATCTTAAGCTGGCGGTAGATTTGCAGCGCACTTTGTAGTGTATGTTGAGTAGGTACTTAGATAGCCCTATTGTCAAAGTCAGTAACACCACCCTGAAGACATCCATAAGAAAGAAAATACCTACTCTATGGACTATCACGTAAAAGAAACAAGTTTTCAATGCCATAATTTTTAGGGTTCCGTACCCAAAGGGTAAAAGCGGGACCCTGTTACTAAGCCTACTCTGTCCGTCTGTCCGTTTGTCCGTCCGTCCGTCTGTATGTCTGTCTGCCTGTCTGTCTGTACTACCTATTAACGGCTGTATCCTTCGAATCGTAACAGATAGCCAGTTGAAATTTTCACAGAATATGTAATGTTACAGCGGATTGACTAACAAATAATAAAAAAGTCAAAGGGGTAAAAATGAAAGGGGGATACAACAAACGTATTTTTGTATTAGCTCTAATATAACAACGCTAATACTTACAAGCATCAAACTTGACATGGTTATAGTACACACTCTAAAGTATAATAACAAATATAAATAATGGACAAGTGTGAGTCGATGAAAATTTCTGTTCATTATCAAGTTATTATACTCGAGCGCCTGTAGCAAACTGCGTAGCAAATTTCTTACCACAATTTTGGAAGGCGTTTTAATAACTGGTAATTCGGTTACTCGGACAAGTATTTATTGTATTTTGTGGTGGTACGGAACCCTCAGTGCGCGAGCCCGACACGCACTTGGCCGGTTTATTTAAAATAAATTCGGATTTAATTTAATTTAAATTAAGTTCTTTTCAGAACTATTTACTCAATTATTATTGGTCTTCTAGAAATATTACTTGGTTTCTTATGTATTTTTAGGATTTTGTTTAGGTTATAGGTATAAGCAGGCGTTTTTTGGTGTAAATAATTAGCTAACCTAGAACATCACCGCATTGAGTCTATATTTGTCTAAACTATCTGTCTTTTACCGGATACATTTCGGAGACTGTGCAATGCAACTGTACAATTTAATATCCTTCTGATATCATCTTTCTTTCACCAACAAACAAGGAGAACCTCGGTGACAAGACTCCATTTTACTGTCGAAATTCCAAAGACTCGCACAAAGCACTTCACTTCAACATTTAGTGGTCGAACAGCGAAGGAACTGCCTACCTGAGTTATTGTCTTCTGAGAAATACAACCTGAAAGTTTTCAAACCCAAAGTAAAAAGCTCCTTTCTTGATAAGAGTGCTTCACCGCAGACCACAGTGTTGCTTAATATAAGAGAAACGGAACTGTGCCCAAGTGCGAATAATTAGTCTGCAGGCAATCGCGGACGAAGTCGCGGGTACAGCTAGTATTAAATAATAACGAGTACGAGTAATACATTTAATTAGCACATCACTAGTTAATTTTTTCGACAAGGTTGCCAACTTAGTAACTATTTGTGCTAGATTTGGCTCTATTTTCGTAAGTCTAGTCTAGCGCTGAAATCTAACATAAAACAGCTAACACTAAACAGCAATCACGCTGGTTTTTTTCTGGTCACCGTAGAACAATACGCAGCCACGCGAGAAGTAACAAAACGCTTTAGTTTTATATGTTGCTTTGCTATCTTGGGAGATTTTCCGGAACTAATAAAAAATAAGATGACGATGTACCTAGTACCTACGTCCTACACTGATATGTTTGTCTGTCTAATTTTAATATGATAACCCTTTCTTTGTGGCAACCTTATTATTCATAGAATTTGGCCCTAAAACGTTTTTCTGATAAAATGGAGGCGTGACATGCTATTGTGTTATCCTACTGGATTGGATGACTCCCCCGCGTTCGCTTGCGGGGGGAAGAGAATGTCTATTTGACCGTAGTGTTTTAGAGTAGCATTATAATTATATAGCTTAGTATGTTGATTGAGTAGTTCTAGTAAGAACTAGAATTGTGCTTGGAAATAGCTTGAAAACAATGTGTGTATTTGGCAAAAATGAATTTAACGCGAGAATATTTGAAGTTTATCAGCATTCGGAATTAAAGAAACCTATATGAAAACTTTAACCGTTTTTCTCGGGTCAGGCAATACGTTCCATAATGAAACTTAATAATTTTATTCCATGTCCAAACAAATTTGTTGTATATTTTGTAAATGTATATTAATATAGCACTATTTGAGATGTCATTTAGCGAGTATCTGTGATATCGAGTTGGCAACCCTGGTTTTCGATTAATATTTTCTTCTGTTCAATTAAGCTTACTTAAACTCGTTTTGTGGTGAAAATAGCACGTTATTTGTTTAAAAAAATACTTATATGTGATAAGAGACTCCGTCCGTAGTGAAGTTCGTAGTATGTGATCGAGATTTACAAGTGATTACTGCACATATGACAATTTTTAAGGAGCTCCGTTTCGTAACATAGTAAGTAGACAAATGGCGGATGAACGAAGTTGAAACAGTTTTTATAAAACGATGTGCTCGTTTGACATACGTGGGCGGAGCCAACGCATGTACCTCGGCTGAGGGGAAATTATAGGTATGACATATCCTTTCTATAAATAATCAAAGATATACGATAAACGATTACGTATAGCAAAATTCTTTGATATTTTCGACAAGACTTTAACAAAGACAGAAACCGGAGAATTTGATTTAGAGTCAGTGAGATTGACTGGAGTTAAATTTCCTTCAGCTGGCAGTGATGCTGTTAGTAAAGATTACGTGGATGGAATAAAACACACTTTTTATAGTAAAAAAGAAATTCAAGTTTTACTTGATGCGATGAAAGTCGATCTCCAAATATTCTTAAGTAATTTTAAAAAGGAATATTATACAAAAGCTGAATTAGATAAAATTAAATCAAAATGAGTAGGCAAGAAGTAGTAGAAGTAATTCATAAAACAGCAAGAAAAAATTTCATTCGACGATCTGTTATATTAAAAGGAATTGATGATTTGTGGCAAGCAGATCTAATTGACATACAAAACTTAAATAAATTTAATAAGGGCTTTAATTTCATTTTAGTGATAATAGACTGTTTTTCAAAAATATCTTGGGCTGCTCCAGCCAAAACAAAGTCAAAGTCAGAAATAGCGAATGCATTTAAACATATTTTAGTTACAACACATCGTGATCCAGTAAACCTACAAACTGACATGGGAAAGGAGTTTTACAATAATGAATTCAAAAAGCTTATGCAGTTGTTTAATATAAACCACTATTCGTCATATTCTGTAAAAAAACACATCGATTGTTGAAAGACTGATCAGAACTTTGAAAAACAAACTACACAAATGTTTTAGCTTAAACGGCAATTACAAGTGGATTGGTAAACCTTTGGAAAGTGTTGTAAAATCGTATAACAACTCTAAACATCGTGTTACAAAACACAGACCAATAGAAGTTAATCGAACGAATGAAAATATGGTAAGAGATAACATAAGAAAATCGCAGGATGTACATGAAAATCGAAAAAATAAATGTAATATTAGTGATTACGTTAGAATAAGCAAATACAAAGGTAGTTTTGAAAAAGGTTATACTCCTAACTGGTCAACAGAATTATTTATTATAAAAGAAGTTCAAAATACATCACCAATAACTTACTTTATAGAAGATTTGCACAAACAGCCTATATTAGGTACATTTTATGAACAAGAACTGCAAAAAACAAAGTGTCCTAATGTATATTTAATCGAAAAGGTAATCAAGAAAAAAGATAACAAACTTTTTGTGAAATGGTTAGGGTTACACGAAAGTGAAAACAGCTGGATTGACAAACATGATGTTTTGTAAACATATAAAAAATCAACATAAAGTGCAATTTCTGCATTAGTATATCAGATATGCAAGGTGGTGGACTTATTAATAGTGTCATAAACAATTTACCATTTGAACTTCATTTACCAGGATACAATTTCTGTGGACCTGGTACAAAACTAAAGGAACGACTATTGCGAGGAGACAAAGGCATTAATCAATTGGATGACGCTTGCATGAAACACGATATTGCATACTCGAACAATATTAGTTTAGAAGGTCGTCATATAGCAGATCAACAATTACTAAAAATGGCAAAACAGCGAATTAAATAAAAAAATATAGGAAAAGGAGAGAAAGCTGCATCTTGGTTGGTGAGCAAAGTTATAAAAGCCAAATTGAAACATGGTGCTGGCGTAAAATCATTTCGAAAGATTGTTTCTACAATTCGCTCGCGTTTAAAGAAGCTTAAACCAAGGAATGATGCAACGGCGATTAAAGTAGCAAATGTAGCAAAGAAACTCTTCCATTCTAAAAACAATAATGTTCGCTTACCCCGCGTTATACCAATACCAAAAACCGGTGGTATTCTACCTTTGATACCTATATTTGCTGGACTGTCAGCTTTAGGTGCGTTAGCTGGAGGTGCAGCAGGCATAGCAAAAACAGTTAGCGATTATAAATCTGCTGAACGGAATTTGCAGGAGTCTCAACGACATAATAAGACAATGGAATCTATTGCGTTGGGCAAGGGCATGTATATGAAACCTTATAAAAAAGGTAATGGACTGTTTGTAAAATCAAAAAACTAACAACTAGTGTTTTGCGTGGGTGCGCGGGCCGCAAGCGGCCCGCGGGGGGGTGTGTGTTAGTGGGGTGGGGTCAAGTTTTTAGGTGCGACTTTTAAAAACTTTAAGAAAACGGTGAATGTGTGTTGAAAATGGGTAAGAATAGGGTTATACATTAGAAAATGTGCTGATGATGATGATGATTTTTGATTTCCATGACCGAAATTGAAGATCGAAGTGGAATAGGTACAAATCTCTTAATGGTGGTGGAAACGCAGAAGAAATTTCAAGTTCAGTCGTAGAAGCCATATAAATCCTCCAATCGAGTCTTTTTTGTCAAGGGGAGTACGAGCGGCTCGGCCTTCGGCCTCGCACTGAATTGGGCTGGTGACCTCATGATTGTCATTAATTTGTCTGTGACTGGTGCGAGGGTCATGGTTCGGCCTTGCGGCCTCACCACTACCCTTTGCACCAGTGCTCGGCCTACGGCCTCGCGCCATTAGATCTCAAGCTCGGCCTACGGCCTTGCTTGAGCTCGAGGCTTAGGCTCGGCCTGCGGCCTCGCCAACTTCCGCCTGTGACTGGTGCAAGGGTCGTGGTTCGGCCTTGCGGCCTCACCACGACCCTTTGCACCAGTGCTCGGCCTACGGCCTCGCGCCATTGGATCTCAAGCTCGGCCTACGGCCTCGCTTGAGCTCGAGACTTAGGCTCGGCCTGCGGCCTCGCCAACTTGTGCCTGTGACTGGTGCGATGGTCGTGGTTCGGCCTTGCGGCCTCACCACGACCCCGCACCAGTGAGCTCGGCCTACGGCCTCGCGGCCTAAAGGCGCCCAAGCTCGGCCTGCGGCCTCGCTTGAGCTTGGTGACCTCGCAAGTGCCGTGGTTCGGCCTGACGGCCTCACCACGGCACTTGCTCGGTACTTGGAAAAATCAATTGTATGGCAGCTATATTAAAAAAAAAAAAATCAAAAAAAAAATTTCATAAATGCAATCAGGATCCGAAAATACTCTCGGAAACCAAAATTCAGCCTCCTAGGACCATTTTGAAATTTTGGGGCCCCTGATAGTCATTTTGGGGGCCCCCGCCAGTTGGGGCCCCCGATTCCCTATGACATTTGTTCAAGCACACCCCATCGATGTCGAACCGTTTTCGAGTTACGAACGTCCAAAGTTTGTATGGGTTTTTTTTTTTTGTATGGGAGGCATATTTTTTTTCGCATCCCTAAAGAGGTCCAAGGTTGAGGTTCGTTTTTAGTTTAAACTGTTTCTCCCCACCTGTCATACTTTCCGAGATCCATAGGGGGTTCAGGTCGAGGAGTTGACCTTCCGAAGATCAAGTATTTTTCCTGATCTTACGTTTTCCCCCTCCACACGACCCCATACTCACATTTTCCCCCCAACCCCCCCAAGTCTCCAAACAACTATCTAAGTCAGTGAGTGAGTGAGTGAGTGGTAATTTAGCTAGAAGATAGAAGATAGATAGAAGATAGATAGATAGATAGATATAGATAGAATAGATAGATAGATAGAAGATAGAATAGATAGATAGAATAGATAGAATAGAATAGAATCGTGCTCTCACAAATTTAGATATTCTTAATTATGCGGTCGATCGTATACCCTTCTTTAGAGGTGTTTATATGAGAGAAAGAATAGATTACCGAGAAAACCTAAAGATATTGAATGTGCTATCGTTAATTTAGATAGTTCCGCTAACAAAGGAACTCACTGGGTAGCCTATGTTAAAGTTTATGATTATTGTGAGTATTTTGACAGCTTTGGTAATATAAAGCCGCCACTTGAATTAAAAAAATATTTGAAAAATGATATATCGTACAACTATTGTATTTATCAAAGGTTCGATTCAATCAATTGTGGTCATCTATGTTTAAAATTTCTTGTAAATTTTTGGAAAAAATATGAATAGAATATTGTTTTAAAATGTAAATAATGTGTATCTGCAGAATTAAACATATAAAAATGTATAAAATGATAAGTACTGGTTTTATTGTTATCATTATTATAATGTCTTTCACGCTGTCTATAACTGGTAATACATCTATTTTATCAACAAACTATTCACCTGCTTTGCAACTTGATGAAGAATATGAGTGTGCTTTGTTGTATTTATCTACTTTTAATTCGATTCCGAATATTGACTCTAAAAATAATAAATTCCAATATGGACATAATGAAAAAATAGAAATACCAGAAGGAGCATATGAACTTCAAGATATTTGTGATTATTTGAAATCAAAAGTAAAAGGTGCAACTTTTAAATTATATTGTAATAACAACACATTAAAAACTTTCATAATATGCACAAAAGATATACACTTTGAGAAAGAAAATTCAGTTGGGATGTTATTGGGTTTTAGTCAACAGACGTACAAAGCCAATATAGTACACGAGTCACATCTTCCAGTTAACATTTTATCAACGACTGTGGTGAGGATCGAATGTAATATAGTGGGAGGGTCATATATTAATGGAAAATTAAGTCATATTATCCATGAGTTTGCACCTAACGTACCACCAGGGTATAGAATCATAGAAATACCACGAAATAACATTTATTTTCCTGTTAATCAGAACAATATCAGCTCTATAAATATAAGAGTATTGGATATTAATAACAATTTGGTTAATTTACGAGGTGAAGAACTTCAACTTTATTTACATTTCAAGAAAACATGATAGATTATAATAAATACGAGATAGCAGTATCAAAAATCGTCAGTGCTAGTCACGCTATTCGCAAAGGAACAACTAAACGGAAAATAAAAATAACTAAAGAAAATAAACAATATTTGAAACTGATTGGGTTATTAAAATGAACATTTTAGATATATCAAGTACGCCTGCTTACGATAACACCATAGATGGTATCGAATTCCATTCATATAAACCATATGTAACAAGTTTCAACAGAAATGATGAAATCAGAATTCCAATTAACCAACAAGATCTGTATTTACTACTATCAGAAAGTACTCTTTATTTGGAAGGCGTTGTCAATGTTCATAAAAAAGATACGAAAGCAAAAGTAACAAATATTGAATTCACCAACAATCCTTTACTCTATCTTTTTCAAGATATTCGCTATGAGCTTAATGGAGTGGAAATAGACAAAATTAAAAATGCAGGTATAACAACTACAATTAAATCTTTGATTTCGATGACTGAGAATGAATCTAGGGCGTCAAAAGCCTGGGGTTGGGATATGGATGGCACAAAGATGGAAGGCCATTTTTCCGGTTCAATACCGCTAAGCAATATTCTTGGCTTCGCAGAATATTATAAAAAAATTGTAATTAACTGTAAACATGAATTAATACTCTTACGTAGCAATACGGACCTGAATGCTTTAAAAATAAACACCGGAGAAGTTCTAGACGATATTAAAATACATAAAATAATATGGCGTGTACCACATATTAAAGTATCGGACAGAGAAAAGGTTAATTTACCGAAGTTCTTAGAGAAAGATCGTGCAATTATGTTAGCTTTTAGAAATTGGGACTTGTACGAGTATCCTTTACTACCTCAAACAACAAAACATACGTGGACCATCAAAACTTCATCTCAAATTGAAAAACCTAGATACGTAATTATAGGATTACAAACTAGCAGAAAAAATCGGGCAGATAAACATATGTCTCAATTCGATCACTGTAACTTACGCGATATTAAAGTGTATCTTAATTCTACGTACTTTCCTTATGAAAGTCTCAATTCTAATTTTTCTGATCACAAATATGCTATATTATACGAAAAATATGTTCGATTTCAACAGTCTTATTACGGACGAAGAACAGAGCCCTTGTTAGACACAATAGAATTTAAAGATAAAGCGCCACTATTTGTAATTGATTGTTCTAGACAATGTGATAATATTAAATCAGGTCCTGTGGTAAATGTGCGCGTAGAGTTCGAAAGTAACACAGCAATACCTGGTGATACATCAGCATACTGTCTTATTCTTAACGATTGTATTGTAGAATATAGACCATTAACAAATCTAGTGAAGAGGATATCATGATGCCTGACACAATAATTGTCGATATTCAAGGATTTAAAGATTCTGAAAACAAGTTTATTGTCAAGGAACTAGCTATTCTATATTCAGAAAAACACACTCAGACGTTTTTAATAAAGCCTCCCTACTCATATGGAAACTTATAAAGAGAAAAATAAAGGCAGGTGAGATGGATAGAAAACAATCGAGGAATATTATGGAGTGAAGGATTTGTAGACTACCAAGAGTTTAGACGCATAATTATACCGTATTTAGTAAATAAAAAAATTATAACCAAAGGCTTGGAGAAAATCAAATGGATTAAAGAGCTTTGCGGTAACTGTGAAATTATAGATGTAGGGGAAAAGGGTTGTCCTAATTTTTTGAAATTGTTTAATGACTATAGTAATAATACTTTTAATTGTGTTAACCATTATAAACAATGTGCATTGAAAAATTTAATATGTATAAAAAGGTGGTTTGAAGATAATAATATGCACATTATTCTAGATACTTAGTTACCTACTTTGTTTAATGATTTACGCTTTGATTAATGTAATGTATTTTAATATTAAATTTACTTGTTTGAAATATAGTTCTATTTTATAACCTACCAATATAGTTTCATTGTATTCCTATTTTGAAAATAAAACAAACAAAATGTTATAAATATATTATATTAATAATTAGAAATATAGAAGTAAAATTAGATACATTATAAACAAAGTAGACTTACCAATAATAAACATTATTTCTTTTATTTTTAGCTTTATAGTACATTTATAACAACATTATATTTAAACCAATGTACTTATTAAATAAATAAAAACTATCAAAAGTTATTATTACACAGTTTCTTAGATATTTTATTGATTAAACTTTCTGCCTGGTCCATAATTTCATCAATGTGGTCACAAGTCACATACTGCGCGGCTAGCACAACGTTATTATCACTGGTATAACTATTATTGTTTTCACTAAATTCACTATTATTGGTTTCTCCAGTTAAGTCTATCACACTAATTTTAATCAGCCTTATGCCTTTAAAATTCCTTTTGTTGATGACATATGAAGGAGTTCTGCTCAAGGGTTTCTTTTTCTTCTCAACCAATCCAGGCTCACGAACCTTCCTTGATTTGTTTTTTCTTTGAAGTTTCGCTATCTCTGGATAGGTTTCTTCAAAACTTTGTAGTTCGTACGGATCTTGTGCGTCCTGGAAAAATGACGACTGCATAATGTCTTCTGAATCACACCGCGTCTGTAGGCAATACATTTATATTATATTAACAATGATTTTTTTTTTGTTTTTATTTATTTAATCATACTTTATTTATTTACAACTTACCCACATGTCAATATAATAATATTATTGATAAAAGTAGGAAGTGCTTTCAATAGAAACGGAGAATGAGTAATGAATCGCAATTTCCCTAATCTGAAATAATAGCGACACCTAACAAAATAATTTTGTAAACCTTGCAAATTATCCGCATGTTTGCTGCGCATGCACATTGCACATATGCATGTTATGTTAGTGATACAATACCTAATAAAACAAGTTTGTACTTGTTTGTTTGTAACCCTCCCTGCACTCCGCACGCTTGCTGATGCATGCAAAATGCACACATGCTGTATGCCTATAGCCTATAGTAATTTGTATCTACCTATATCAGATAAATTTATCATACTCTTATGAGATGATATTGAGGAATTCTTTTAATAAAACAAATGCAAAAATTTAAAATTATTTATTGTTAAGAAAACTTATATAACTAACAACACAAGTTATTACGTCTTAATTTTTATGCTTAAAAATAGACACAGATATAAGTATTAATTCTAATATTCACTCTTGTATTTACCTACCTAAAAATACGAATAATGGCCCCAAGGCATTGTTGACATATTGTCTTTTAAAACAATGCGCTTATCGTCATTTGAACATAAAGCTACTTTATTGAGAGATTGGGTAAAAATTTCGTGTTTAAGAGATTTAAAAATTATGTTCTTTTTTTTACTACTTCTTTATTAATCAATACATTTTTATAATCATTTATACTCAACCGTTTAATTGCATGATATTTTACACCTTTTGCTTTTTTTATTTTTTTTTCAAAAGTTTTAATACAATATAACTTAGATCTTAATCCTACAAACTCTTCAATGAGTTTACCCCCTAATTCATCTTTAAAAAGGCCAGGAACTTTTTTATTACGTTGAACTATGCCATACGCGTTATTTTCCGAATAATTGCTAGTGTCAAAATATGAACCAAAATTGAGTTTTAAATCTTTATAAATATCATTTGTGTTTATTGAGTACAAAAAGCTATCAGTATCAGTGTAACAAAGTTTTATATTTTCACCATAAAATGGTTTCATTACTGAATAGTGAAAATCATACATGTGACTTTTAGATATTTCTAGTACCGTAAACCCGATATAAATTGGTTTATCAAGCGTTACCGTTTCAGGTGTCATTTGAATAGCAACAAAGTTTTCACTAAATACGGTTATGCTATGAAAGTTAGGTCTCGATATTAACTGCTCGGCTGCCAGATATTTTTTTGTTTTATTAGAACAGTCATTCCATTTGTTAACTAATTTTACACTGAGACGTTTTTCTGTGTTTTCCAAAGTCTTGCCAAATATACTATTATTGAGTAATTTGAAAAAATCTTGTTCAAATTGTGATTTTGCCCTCTGTCGCAGTTCCGTGTTTAAGTCTATATATTGTTTTAAAAATGGACTCTGTTTGAATTTTACTACACGATGAATTTTCTTTAACTTTAAACCATGTTTTACACATGTTTTTAGGTGGACATAATGGATGACATACATAAATTTGTCGTACAAATTAGGTATTAGTTTAGGAGTTTTTGAACCGGGTGGCATAAATTTTTGTGGGCAAAAGGGTAATTCATTATGTGAATTATGTAAGAATTCGGGATACTCCAAATCTACTTCTAATATAAAACCGTACTCAGAATCATTAGGCACATTTATAACGTCCAGTTGTTTTATTTGTGTTTCATTTAATAATTCAAAATCAGATATAGGTAAATATGCACATGACGCATAACCGTATAGGTTGTTTGCGTCAATATAAAATAAAAAGTTACTTGGCGTGGCTGGATTGTAGCTGGATAGATATTTGTTATTAGCTTTTGCATATCTATTGGGACATAAACATAGACCACCGCGGATACCTTTTTGTAGCAGACGTACAATTTCTAAATTTTCGATTAATTGTAAGCATACAGCAGTTTTTAATAACATCGAATCAAAACTTAAACTGGGTGCTGTAATGTAAAACGCTGGATCTAAACGAAAATTCTTTTTACAGGTTTTGCGAAATTTTTCAAAAACATCCGTTAGTAATAATACATCTGATTTGAGATACAAATCTGTATAATCGCCTAAGTTTTTAATATCAAACGTACTCCACACTTTTTTGGCATGCTCATAATTTAATTTTGTCACTGTATCATCGCACAAACTACTATAAAAACAATCTCGTGGTGGTAGAGATTTTTCTTCAAAAGAACTCCCAACTAGTCATATGTTCATATGGAAAAACTCCCTTTCGTGTCAATAATTCAAATTGTTTACTTTCCGGAAAAAACTTAGACAGATAAAAAAAGACACTTTTATCAAGGTTTTCGGCTAGCTTGTCTAAACTAGTACCCAAAAATTTGAACGAGTCTACGAATCGAACTGGTAAGTATTTCTTATCTTCAGTGACAAAATACTTTGTGAAAGATATGTAATTTTCTTTATTCTTAGCTATAACTTTTATATTTCCTGGCAATTCGCCTAGCTGACGAATAAAAAGATGACTATCGTATCCAGACAAATTATGGAAAAAAACTGGTATGAAATTAGGTAAAGTGAATCGTAAATTACAAAAAGAATGTGCCGCACCTCTATATAAACCAGTTAAATGGCAGTGATCGCGTACTTTATCATCAAATAAAATCTGATTGCAAATAAAACAATTTTTGGCTTCTAAAAAGTCTTGCGCATCCTTGTTTGTAAATTTTATTGGGATTTGCGTCTTCAAAACTTTATGTATTTTACTTACATCTTTTTGAAGATAATAAAGAAATTGATGCACACAGTCAGATCCGCGGTATGACACATATTTATTGAAAGAGCTATCGTATGAACAAACAATATAGTATGCGAATGCCGCTGGCACATGTTTTTGTAAATTTATTGTAGAAGTTGTGCGTTGTCTACTTATGGTATGCAGCAGTAAAGATTCAAAATCCGCATAAATAACAAAAGGTAAATCCTGCAGTCTTTCAAAATGTTTAAACTGTGTAATGTGTATAAACCTTTATTAGGAAGAATGGTTGCAACACCACCGCACACGTGCGAGTTTAATTTATTTTCACAAGCGAAAAATATCATACATTCATCGCAAAAATAATTTTTTTCTTTATGATTTGTTATCTGAGGTTTGAGTAATTTACTCAGGTTTTTGATCAAACAATAGTGAGTACGAACACCGCTTTCTAAAAACAATAAATTGACATGTTTAGATTTTTTACAACGAGTTTTGTATAATGGTCCTACTATATTATTAATTTTACTAAGTCCATACACGTTAACGCTAATGCCCGGATTATAATTTTCAAAAATTTTAATATCCGTAAAACTAACCGGGAAAGTCATGCTTTTTATGTTTAAACTGTGTTCGAAATGTGGGTATGATGATGTTCGATCGCCGTTATTTTTAGAAGGAAATAACGCCGCCATAATGCACCACAAGAAGCAAAAATTATCAGTATTTCTAATATTTATGCATGCCCGACTGTATTTTATTTTTTCAGGTAATTCAACAAAGCTAGAAGCTCTCAATGGATTAAATTTGTTTATGTTTACTTCTAGGAATAATTTTTTTACTAGCGACCATCCACTGCCTTTTTCTTCTAAGTCTTCAATTTTTTTTACTATGGTAATGATAATGTTCGAAAATAAATCCGTGAAATCATAATTATGATATATGACAATATTTTTTGTAGCAAATGATTTTATCTCACACTAGCTGTTGCCCGCGGCTTCGCTCGCGTAGTATTGAACGTATAAATATAAATATATATACATAGCGTATAAATTTCCTACCTCCCCCGTCTTTTTATTTTCAGTCTCGCATCCATCCTGTAATCCACTCTACTCCTGTACCACCTTTTCTGCTCCAGTTCTGCATTCGCCCCTAAATCCACTCTACTACCGTTCCGCTCTTTCCGCTCCAGACCCGAATCCGTCCCGTAAAATTACTCTTCTTCCGCCCCATCCTTACGGCGCCAGTCCTGAATTTGTCCCATAATCTTCTCTAATACAGGCCCACCCTTTCCGATCCAACTCTGCATCCGTCCCGTCCCGTTCAACCTACTCCTATCGCGCCCTTATATCGTAGCTATAGTTCCGCATTTGTCCATCATTTTTATCTATGTAAAACTAAAAACATTAGAGATTAGACCGACTTCAAAATTACTAAAATACGCATTTTGAGTCAGGCTTGCGCATTGAGGGTTCTTTACTACCACAAAATACAACCAGTTATTGTTCAGGCTTAACGCCTTCCAAAATAGTCGAAGTAGCAGTCACATATTTAATTCTTTGCTACAGTGACGCTCGAGTATAACTTGGTAATGAACAGAAATTTGTCAATGACTCGCACTTGGCCATAATTTATTATTTGTTGTTACACTTTAGAGTGTGTACTATAATCATGCCAAGTTTGACGCTTGTACGTATTATCGTTTTTATATTAGAGCTAAGAATACTTTTGTTGTATGGGGATTGGAGACCTCCTTTCGTTTTTACTATTTGAAACTTTACTGTTATTACATTTCTTAGTTGATTCGCCGTAACGTTACATACTCTGTGAAAATTTCAACTGGCTATCTATTACGGTTCGAAAAATACAGCCGTTAAAAGGTAGGACAGACAGACAGACAGCCAGCGTTAGTAATATGGTCCCGTTTTCACCCTTTGGGTACGGAATCCTAAAACCCACGTAACTGAGAACCTTTTTTATAGTCGGTTAATAATTAAATACCAGTGATACCGCTCCACCGCAGCACACCATTGTTAAAGGTAGTCTGGAAGATGTCTCTCATAGCGATAAGGCCGTTTTCCCCCCCATATTTAATGTTATCTTCTTGTTATATATTTTTTTATGGTGTCGATAAACAGTTATTTTATTATATCACCTACCTTATTATGTGCAGTATGAAGGCGCTGCGCGGATTATAATGGTCGCGTTATTTTAATTTTACATTATCTCATGAACTGTGCGACTAAACCACATACTGTAAACGGTGACCTTTATCTACATTAAGTACTCTTAATAATGAATTCATTTATTTTTGTAAGGATTCATAAGTTAGATTACAAAACTGCATCTAAACATGACCTTTTAACTTTAATTTTTATTCTGAACACAATAACCGGTTATTATCGTTATTGTGGTGTTCTTATAAAAGATAGATATATGCTATCGCGGACATTTTTGTAAAACTACTTAAGAACTACATTTTTGTCAAACATTGTATTTACTTATCTCAAACCGTTAGATCAGCGTACGCCGAAAAAGATGCCAATCAGCTAATTTTTCTCCAACATGTTTTACTAATACGGTTATTTAGTGTAGAAAACTAAACTTTATCATTATAAAACATACCCTATGGCACTCAGGAATAGTGTAGCTTTCTATTAGTGAAAAAAATTTTAAAATCGGATCAGTAGTTTCGGAGTTAAAACAGAACAAACAAACTTACAAACTTACAAACTTTACCTCTTTATAATATTAGTGTAGATGAATCGTTTTGTGGTTTACAAAATTCGGCGAAAAACTCAACATTTACTTTGATATTGTTAAAAGTAGCCTTTCTAGCGTCAATCAATCCTCGCACGCGATCTTGCATCCGTTGCAAGAACGCCGCTGGCTGCATCGAACCCTCGTCCACGACAGTGGTGCCCTCTTCCACAGGTCGCACTCTGTACGAGGATATACGACTGCGAAACGCACTATTAATTTTTTCGATACCTTTGTCTACTTCAACCGCAGCGTTAATTTTATGAGAGTTAGTGCGGAAATGCCCCGATAGCGCATTGTTTTTAACAGATTTATCGCAAACGGAACAATAAATAGTTTTGTTCGACATTATTATAACTGTTATTAGGTAAATAGATACCGACTTAAATTAATTAGGTATGCTTTTTGTCCGGGTAAAATACGCCCTCCCCATCAAACTTAGATCAGCATTGTTTTACAAACGTGTGTAGTAGTTCCAGCCCGGGTTCATTTGGAATTTTAGTAATAATATTATGGCCTTCTCCCAACGATCCTTGGGACAAGTTTATTTTATATCGCAAACATAACCCTGATAGCGCTTTGTTTTTAACAGATTTAAACTATTATTAGGTAAGTAGATATACTGTGAATATTTGTATGTAGGGAAAAAGAAAAAATAACCAAACATGAAAGACTTAAATTAATTAGGTATGCTTTTTGTCAGGATAAAATACCCCCTCCCCGTCAAATTTAGATCGACATTGTTTCACAAACGTGTGTAGCGGTTCCGGCCCTGCACCCGAGTTCATTTGTAGTTTTAATGATAATGCGGCCTTCTCCCAACGATCTTTTGGATCAGTTTTTTTTTATATCGCTAACGTTATAAATTTTTAAATCTATGTAAGTGTCACCGCTTATGTGAGCTGCTGTGCGGCGTACAACACCGTCAGCGACGCGTCGAGTCAGCGAAGACGGCAAACTGGATTTCAGTGCGCGTGCACGACGCTTTGTCTGTACCTCTGGCTCGTCGTCGCTGTCGGTCACTTGTCCCCACTTAGCCACGGGTTGGATATCTTTTGCGGCGCCGCTGCGTGCTCCTTTTTTCTTAGGTGCTTTTGTTTTCTTTTCACTGAAAGTATTTAAAAATATTGCAATGTAGAAACTATTCGAAAAAACGAACAAACGCAGTGACTACTACCTTGAAACTTTAGCTAACAAACTAAAACTTAAATATGAAATAAAATATAATTAATTAACAGCGGAACCACAACAGGATTCGCTAGAGAAGTGGAGCGTCGAATGTCGATGCGAAACGCCCCCTGGTCAAACGTAGATTTCACAACTACTCTCAGTTAATCTGTAATGTGCAGCAAGTTTTGCAACTAGTAAAAAAAAAACGAACCCTCAACAATCCATACCTCTGCATGGCGTATTTTTGAGATGTATGTAAAATATTAGATTTATTGTTACATATTACGTACCTATGTATTAGGTACAGAAGCTGAAAAAGTACACAAACACTTATTTAGATTTAAATTCAATAATTAAAATGGTTAATGTAGGTATTATGAGAGTTTATTACCTTATGCAAGCTTCTCCGTCGTCTGATTGCAAAAATATCCGTTTCCTGGCATAGCAGCTCTCAGAGTCCGACCTGGAATATTTAATAATGTCATTAGGTATATGATAGCATTTTCTTATGATTAATACCAACTTCAGCTGCACTCACGGAGATATCACGGCGTAAAGACACAAGTTTATTTTATTTTTTAAAGTTTTAAACTAATATTTTAAAGTACCTACGCTAACCGCATCAAAAAATAATCATATTTTTTCGAGGTAACAACAAACATACATTATTATTACAAAAGAAATAAATAAGATCTTATAAATTAGATACCAGCCAATTCCACTTATCATCACCTCTCAGATTTTTTCTATCTTATAGAACAATATAGAAACAATCATAATATTTTAGATACTACGAGTAGTTACAGTTTTAGAAGTACAAAATAAATAATTATAGGTACATAATATGAATAAGTAAGTTAAATAATATAAAATAAAATACTTACCTAATACTTAAACGAATTATTTATACATATAAATAATAAATAATGTAAAAACTTACGAACATTATTTGGTTATTTTTTCCTTTTTTTGAATTGTAGAACAAAGTATCGTCACACCACGTCACTCGTCACTAATTAAATGAAATTCCACAGTAAGTAGGTAATGCTCGCAAATTGACAATATGTTGAAACAATAAACATATCAGATTTCATTTACGCGAAAGCCGTTGTGCAATGCCTACGAGTAGGTACTAAAGGAAAATATGGTAAAACGATACTGACAGATAAATCGATGATTATATTATTAATAATATTGGTATTTCAGTTTCAATTTTTGGTTAGTCTAATAAGTTAAGAATAATAAACTCGAACCTAACTAAAACTTATTGTAAGTTACTTTAAGATGGCTGCCTGGAAGAGATCACTTTCTAAGTAAATTCTAATTTAAGACATCTATTTATGTCGTGCAATTTCACTACTTTGCAATAAAATTTTATCTATCTATTGCATGTTACATACAATAATGCATGCAGTTTATAGAATAATAATTATGCGATTTGATAATCTTATAAAGTAGTTCATTTTGCGCAACTTTCCTCTGACCTCAATTTTCTTAAAATCATCGTTTATTCTATTCAAAACAAAATCGGTGTTGTTTTCATATTGCTCGAATGTAATTCAACACTATTGTGTTAAGAAGCCGCCTTACTAAAGGTACAGTCAACGCAGCAATCGTCAACCGAAACTTTTTTTTATATTATAATGGTTGACATAAAGTTTGTGGTAAGTTACTTTAATTAATTAGTTTTTTGTTGTGTTTACCAAAAAACGTTATGCCATTATATTTTAAAAAAAAGTTCATAAATAAATATTCTGGACATTTTTGCACACACGGTCATCTGACCCAAACTAAGCAAAGCTTGTGATATGACTACCAGAGACTGATAAACATACATACATAGTTTTAAATACAAACTTAAATAGATATTAACAACCAGATATAGAACAAACACAAATGTTCATCACATAAATGTTTGTATTAGGTGGGAATCGAACCCACTCCCTCAAGCTTAGAAGGTAGGTTTCACTACCAACTGGACCAACCGGCTATCAAAATTTAAAATCATAATTGAAGATTGATGACTACAATAGCCAATTCGTACATACTTACTTTCTCACAATAATAATTTAAATCTGAAATCAAAACTTGCCTATTTACCAACGTAAAGTAAAACAAATGCTAACACTAGTTTGTTTAAATAAATACCTAATCATCAGCAAATATCTGCTTGTCAATAACCGACCCACTTAACCATTGCTCCAAGGAAGCTCTCAGTGCTGTTTTATGAAGTTGACTGTACGTGGCATCCGTAACTAACAAGCTTAGTGCTAGTGTTCTAAACTTAGCACTTAATTGCTAGATTTAGCTATGTTTATCATGAGTCTATCACTGAAATCTATCATACAGTACCTAGGCCTAAATAGCAAACATATCAATTATTTTCTGGTATCCGAAGAACAAACCCCTGACATGCTGGAAGTAAACAAAAAAACGATTTAGCTTTTATAAGTTGCTATACTGTCTCTGCCAATTGTGTTTATTGATGATGTGAGCACCGTTTTATGTTTCTAACTATAGTAAGAATAAAATGAAGTTGTAATTCAATAGTTTACATCTGAACAGGTCTCTAAAATAAAAAAAATATATGTGTTTTCATTATATTTCATGTTCAATAAAATTAGCGCAATTCTGAAATGTAATTTAGCACTCATCCGTGGTATCAAGTTGGCAACCCTAATGAGAACGGACATTTCAATTCCAGAGTCCAGATGTCTTCGTCACATACGTTACTGCATTACTAGTTTTATTGAAATTAATGAATTTTGAATTACCTTGTGAAGGAAATATCGCTTCTAGGTGCCTACTAACTGAGAAATATAAACGAACTAGTGGCACGAACAAACGGTCTAGAATTAGCGAGATATTCCTTGAGCAATCGGCCACAAGGGATTTTTTTATGTGTTTTGTGTATGTTTAAAATTATCAAACAGAAACGTACGAGCAAACGGCCTAGATTAAAACAATAAATCTTTGAGCAAACGGCCACTTGGTGTAGTAACTACTCACCACGTGAAGGATTTATTTTTCTAGGTACGTTTCAATATTATGATTATTTAAAACATACCAACCACAATATTATATAATTAATATTATTTGAAATCATAATTTAATAATCTAACTTGCAGTGACAGTTATGTAACGTGAATGTTCTCTATCTTACAACAATAAACAAGGTGAGCATTATAGGTACCTAATAATACATAAATAATTATTACTTAGCTGTCCGTTTTCCAAACTTATTCTCAAAAAAACATCATTGCAGCTTCCAAATTAAGTAAAATGTAAATGTAAAACATAATCTAAAAACCAAGCTTTTTAAAATGCTTTGTCATTGAGCTACTATGAAGTTTCAGTCGGATAACTAATCGAGAAGTGCTCGAAATTTCTTTACAGCCTATACGGCCGATAGACAAACAAAAATGTAACATAATAAAACCGTGGTAAATAAAAAACGATTAGTGTTTCTAAATCAAAATTACTTGCCTGTCAAGTTTTAAAACTCGTTCTCAAAACATCATTGTGGATTCTCAATCAAGTAAAATATAAATGCAAAAAAAAAACGATTGGGGTTTCTAAATCAAAATAACTTACCTGCCGGTTTTCCGAACAAATTTTCACAAAACATCATTGGGGCTTCTAAGTCAAGTAATTACTTACCTGCCGGTTTTTCCGAACACATTCAAAACATCATTGCGGCTTCTAAATCATAAATAATATTGGGGGTTTTAAATCGAATTTGGAACAGTGTTGGACGAAGTCCAACGGTGTTTCGAATTTGATTTAGAACCCCCAATATTATCCTACTGCTCGTTAATCCTATTTTTCCATTTTTATTTATTTTTCAAATAACTTGAAAAATAGTGGGTAGATTTTTAAAAAATATTTCTTATGGGGTTTTCATTGGATAATCTCCAAATGGTTTTCGAATTTTTGACTCTTTGCAAAAATGAAATTTTGTCCATTGATTCATGACAGACAGAAAATTAGTCAATGAAAACCTGATAATTATTCAGTTGGCGAAAGAAGCCTGAATTTCTGGAAATAAATCTAGTGAGCCTAGCAAATAGCAATGCAAAGCTTAGTCATTAAATCTCTACTGAACCTGGGAGATATGACAATCTTTAACATAGATTTTATTTACTAGAAATTTTTACATAAAGTTGTATGTTTCAAACTTGCTGACGATGTTTGTCTAAGGATCCTTTAGTCGATGCTAGACTTGGAAGCAGTGCCTAAGATAACCTTTAAGTCACAAATATTTACATATTACAACAATATTCATTATCCTAGCTAAGGAAACCACTTAGAATCGCTAAAGTAGGATAGTCTTAAGTTTTGGAATATTTTATTTATTTATATACATATCTATTAGTACCGATAGAGGATCCGTAGGATTTTACTAATCTAAAGTCTTGTGGAACCTCGCAAGTAAACTACTGTCTGCCTCCACACCAGACAGATTAGCTTAGGGACCAAGGAGAATCCGTAATGACTGACTACACACATAGGTTAGGTAGAGACCTCTCGTCCCTTTAGTTCTTCCACCCCCTGAAATGTGGTAGAGTGGTGCCCAGTCAATCGGAATGAGCCACATAGTTCCAGGCGGAGTGCGGGGCCTGTGACCTAGCTATAAAGCTAGCCACTTGATTTCAGGGAAATCCATACATAAAAGTAAATTTCTTAAAGTTCTAAGTAAAAACCATTATATATTCTTAACGTTCAATCTGTTGTTTTACTGACATAATAGTTGCACTAAATTACTCAAAATAACCTACACTTACTCAGATTTCAAAATAATATAGTAATTACTTACTTCCAGGCTTATCTATTATCATCGAGTTACACATTTATTTATGCATTAAGAAATCTGGTTTTGAATGTCTTCAGAATAGGTTAAAATATAGTAGCTCTATTGTCTAGGTATCATTAGTTAGGGTGATTACAGGTCAGGTAGATGAACAACATTGTATCGTAGAAGTAGGTAGTTCTAAGCTAGATAACACCCAGCCTCTATTCCAGGGTTACAGCGAGCACAACGAAAGGTTCCTAACTAAACGATCACTTGGCCATTTCAATATCAATATACTACATCATTATACTTCTTTTTATACCTTTTCTTCAAATCAATCTGTACTATTATCTCACATTAGGGTATTATTATTTAGTTAGTTAAGTATTTGGCGAGTTACACACGGAACAAAAATACTAAAATCTCTACCTGCACGCTACGAACGCCAAGGCAGCAAGGCAAGAATGAATCCCGCAGCCCTTTTGGCCTTTTGGCCTCTACAGATGGACCGGACTAGTTAGCGAACGCAGAGTGCGTTCGGCCTAACTTGATGGTTTAAGTTTTTGGGCGACTAGCACAAGGGCACCTCGAAGGTACGAACCTCGGCTTGGGCCGTCGCCGGGAGTGGGAATCAGACTTGCCCAGGCACCCCAGAAGGGGTGTGCCCTGGAGCCCTAGCGGTTTGTTGAACTGAATGATTATTTGGAGAGAATCTAACCGATCTTCTAACAGATCCTGAAAGTCTACGATCCCGCCGGCAGGATCGCTGTGTGTGTGTGCCTCTGGTAACCGACGCCTGTACCAAAAACTGAATGTTTCCTATTGCTAGGAGCAGTCGGGGGCGAGCCCAGCGCCGCCGCTGTGACGACGGCGATGGGGTCGTCCGAGTCTCCCAAGATGTCTCTAGGGCGTCTACGGAGAGGAGGAGGGTCTGTCGCGTCTGTTGAGTAGCTAGAAGCTTTTACTACAAGAGGATTTGGGTGATGAGGCGCCTCGTCAAAGTAGCGGCGGGAGCTATACTTAATGTATTGAATCATAGATGGGAGTTCAACACCGCAGTGCAGATCGGCGTTTCGCATATACCAGCTAGCGCCGACCGCTCTGCGTATGAAGCGATTTTGAATAACCTGCAGCTTGTCCAGATCGATGCGGGAGGCGTGGGGGAACGCCACGGAGGCGTAGGTCATGAAAGGGCGGATGCAAGTTTTGTAGATTGTCAACTTATTTCTAAGTGACAATTTACTACGCTCGCCGAGGAGGGGGCTGAGGCGCCCTAGAAAGAATGCCGCTCGGTTGCGGACTATCTGAATGTGTTTGGAGAAAGTGAGTCGGCGATCGAGAGTCACGCCGAGATACTTGGTCGAGCTGGTCCAAGGGATGGCCTTACCGTGTAGCGTGATAGGCCTAGACGGGGGATTCTTGGACGGGTGAAAGTACATAGCTGCACTTTTTTCCGGATTGACCGTGATGGCCTACTTCTTGAACCAATCACCTAGATGAGAGAGGGCTCGTTGAAGATGGGCCCTTTGGACGACTTTGTTCCACCATCTGGTGTAGAGAGCGGTGTCGTCAGCGAAGAGAGCTATATGCACGTGGGGAGATCGAGGAATGTCGCTAGTGTAAAGCGTGAAGAGGACGAGTGCCACGACGGAGCACTGAGGGACCCGCCGCCTATAGGGTGAGGTGAAGAATGAGTCCCTTCGACGCGTTAGCGAAAGTTACGAGCCGTGAGGTAGTCAGCCCGCCTACGCCCTCCCTTATATAACTTTCTCTCTCGCCAACCTTGACAACCGTGACAATCGTGATAACTAGGATAACTCGACTCGTAAGCCCCGCCCATACTTGACAGTCAGTCACGGGGTCGTCTTCTTCCCTTGTGATCGGGAAGGTAGGAAATCTGCTTTATAATAGTATGTAATTTTGCCGAGGCTGGGCTCTGGGGCACATTGACCCCAGGAAATTGAGTCTTTGAAGGCGCGAGTGCCTTGCGGCTCCTCGAACGCCTTCTGAGCTTCTGAAGCTTTTTTTTTCACTTTCTGTGCTTTTTTGAGCGCTTTCTTCTTTAGGTATAAGTTTTTTGTAAAGGTGTCGAATAAAATTTATTTTCTTTCATTTCTTTCTTTCTTTCTGATGGTCCGGTGGAAGGGTGCGAGCGAACTCAAGAGACTCTTCGCGGTGCTACCGCGCAGCTATCGGGAACGCGACGCCCAATGACAGCTCGCTTCGATTGGAGCGAGATGGCGATAGCGGAGGTCTCCCTCTAGGCGTCCCGCGCTCGGTAGGTGGTGCCGCGGCGTCAGCAACCATTTTCACGGGCGAGGCCGGGCACAGGGCACAGCTGCTGCGGCAGCGCGGCTTCACCAAGCCTGGCCGGCGTCCGGCCGACACACCACGGCCACTTAGTCACACTGGGACAGCAGTGGACCGGCACGCGAGCGCGTCACGGAGGGCGGGGGGCGAGGTTCTGCACGCGCGAGCTGCGCTGCTGTGTCATGGCCCGGGGGAACTGCTCACCCGGGAAATAGGTGTTGATGGGCCTGATTCCCGCCGTGCGCGGATGCGCGGGGCGGGTGCACATGTCGAGGTAGGTGTGGTGTACCGGTGGCCATACGCAGGGTGCGACGCGGAATGCAGCCGACCCGGTGGTTTGATTGATGCGACTGGCAGCGCCCTTTCGATGCGGTCCGCTACCGGCTGTGTGCGTCGTGCTGAGTGACGCGTTGGCTGCGTCACTTCGTAGCTGTATGGAGGCGCGCGCACCGCGCATGCGCGTACCGCCGTCCCGCGAGCCTGGAGAGAAATACCTCGCCTGTGGAACAGCAGCTCCACAGGCGTGAATTCATGCAGACCCCGGTCAGGCGCAGCATTTAAGCGCACCAAATTTATGGTGACGCGAATGCGGGCGGTATTTAAAATTGCGTGAAAAATGCTGTGCCACACGAAAAGATGGTAAGCGACCAAAAAGAGATGAGCACTAACCTTGCTTTGCCAACACACTATCCACTTGGCTGGCACTGCACTGATCGGTCCTCTGGGACAGCGGTGACGCTATACAGCTGGGTTAGCACTGGGCATCAGCGGGAACACAACACGACACGGGATGATGCAGGATAATGTCAATGTAGTGATAATAAAAATGTCCGTTATGTTTTGCGCGGGAATATAAAGTGACTGCGGTGCGCGGTGCGGTTGAGTCAGAGTCTCGATGCGTTATGCGTGCGGATAGGTGAATCGTGGCGGCGTTAGAGCCGCTTCGACCAATAGCAAGTGCGCGCACGACCGTTAGGACAGCGTCATCGGCGCGGCTTGGTGTGTGCCATCCGAGATGGCGTTTCCTTCCATCGCGCGACACAGCATGCAAAATGGCGTAAACATACTCCTGGGCTTGAAAAACCGCAGGGTTTTTCAACGATAAGAATGGGCGGGATATGCGTATGTGTACGCATTTAGTAGGAGAGGTTGCGGTTTGGAATTATAAAAAATGCGGTAAGGAATATAAAATGCGATGATGCGGTGTGGTTTGGATGTGCGGGTGATGGATTATAAAGATATACATAAGATAAATGTATAAATATATGCGATTTATTAGTTAAGAGTAAATTGTTAAAAGAAGTAAGCTACTATTGCGATGGAAGGGGGCACAATTTTACAACTGGACGTTTGAAGGTTCCAGAAGTAGTGCGTACTAATGCGGCCCGCGTGATACCGTCTTTTCCAGGATACACTTGCTCAATAATGCCTGTAGGCCACCGAAGCGGCGGTGTGTCATCTTAATGGATGAGAACAAGAGTGCCCGGTTGAATCTGAACGTCAGGCCTGTTCCATTTTTGTCTCAGTTGCAACGTATGTAAGTAATCTACATGCCACCGTTTCCAATAGCTCTGAACTAAGCTATCCAGAAGCCTTTTCCTATTATATATAGTTTTAGAGGTATCAACTTCAAGGGCCGGTAGTGATTGTAAAGGAGCTGTGTTCAAGAAGTGGGCTGGGGTCAGAATAGTATGCGGTTGATCAGACATCAGACACAGTGGACGCGAGTTCAAGATGCATTCAATTTGAGTGAGTACTGTCAATAATTCTTCGTAGCATAGAAGTTGCTGACCGATAGTGCGGTATAGATGCGATTTGACGCACTTGATATTAGCTTCCCACGCACCGCCCCAGTGCGGGGCTCGGGCGGGGATTGTTTTCCAAGTGATTCTGCGATTATTAAGCTCATTTCTGAAGGCTGTTGATGTTTCTTGGGCTGATAAGAAGGTTTGCAGCACTGATTGTGATATTATTTGTGACAGTTGGAAAAATGTAACGAAAGCTTTTTTTGACTTATTGTGAAAATTTAACTGATCAATGGGACAGGGGCAAAAAAGCCGATGACTATAATGACAATTTGTATGACATACTAATTTTATGTTGACATATTTTTACAGCAATTTGTTGTATTTATTATATTAGTAATTTTATATTATTATTCCTATTTTTACTAGGAAATCTATTTTAGTTTAACAGTATGTGAGATAAATGTTAGTGGAATTTGTCCGTTTTTATTCTCAATAAATAATTTGAATTTGAATGACAACTCAGACAAGCTTGACTATCTGTGGACTATCTTGATAACCCCGACAACCCCGACTCGTAAGCCCCGCCCATCCTTGACAGTCGTGACAATCATGACAACTCGGACAAACTTGACTATCTTGATAACCTTGATAAACCCGACAAACGCGACAAGTTTGATAATCCCTCTTTTTCTCTCCAAATATAGTACTATTCAACCAGTGCTTTTGTAGGGTTACTCAGAAATAAGCTGAAGTGCGTAATTATAAGAATCAGTCCCACCACTCTACTACAATAAAGTACGAGGCAATATCTCTCCAAAGACCAACCAAAGGCAAAGTTATTTATATATTATTTCTCAATCATTTATTTGTTATAAGTAATCTTCCTAGACAAACTATACAGTTTTGAAAATTCAACCTTAAGTATCGGTACTTCAAGTAGTAGGTAATCTAAACTTTAGTTTTCTAATATTTGTGAATGTTAACGAGGGCTAATCTGACCCGTTACAGCCCGTACGGCCACCCGCGCGGGTCTCCTGTACAGCTGTGAAACCAGATTGTGTTTCGGTTTTTATGGTTTACTATATAAACTATTAAATTTCGGATATGACACCCTTTTTATAATTTTAAGCTAACCTTGGAAGTAGGCATACTAAAACTAGAATGACTAAAATTGCTAAAAGTGGGTAAAGAGGGCCCTATAGTTTTTGGTTTTGAACGGGATCCTCCCGCAAAGCGTATGTTAGTCATCGAGATTATCTCGGCGATGTAAGTAGGTATAGCATTTGTATGGCATACGTACGGCTTAAAGTCATAACGTGCTCTAGAGCGTTCTCCATATAGCATGAAATAAAAATACTTGTAAATTCATGATTTTTGAACAAATTTTAATGTTTTTTCTTTGATGACCTTAATAATATGATCAATTTTAATAAACATTTGGGCACGAGCCGTGACGGCTAGCCCTTAACGCGTGCTCGAAAAAGTGCTAAAAGAGCGCATTTTTTTTTTACGATACCTACCATCGCCTACTTTAAGCGATCGAGTTTTCGTTGCCGTGCCGCCGCTATGTTTTGCGATAATAACCAATGCACGCCCGTGCGCCCAGAATCGTAAAACGCGTTTTTTACCTGTTGAATTGGTTAGTATAGAGGTACTATGACCATTGAAGGCTTAACTTTCACTTTCTTTTCGGACCTTTCTTTAGCAAAAATTAAGAACTTGGTCTAGATATTTGTCGAGGGGTTTGGAGGTTTACAGGGGAATAATAATGAAGCCAGTAACCAAAAAAAAGTGTAGCGGTTGAAATTTGAAAACATCGCAATTTCAACCGGGAAGATGGATTTAAGTAGGTAGCGTCGTGGAATCCCATAGTAAGCACTAAGCAGGTGTACAAACCCCGGTGTAAGAACTAAGCTAGGACATTTACCGATACAGTCAGTGTTGTGTGTCGTAGTGACAACCCTGCGATTATTCAAGATCATGTGAATATAAGAAAATATCCGCTCTACTTGCTCACCTGCAGTTTTCAGTCAGCTCGTGACCATGGCCATTGTAACATGGTCGAATCGTTAAGGCGCGATAAGTCCCAATAAACATTTAAAACGTGGTTTCAAATCGCGAAAGTTTAAAAGTTACTTTATTGTGTACTTTGTGTTATATGTTGTAGTGAATATTGTCCTAGTAGAATTATTATAATAAACAAATAGTTACTGGGTTACGTAAAATTCTTGAATTAAATTAAGATAGCAACAAAGAGAATGTCTCAATTTAAAAAAAAAAATTTGTCTGTATTTTTATCGTTCTACACCAGTGTAACGTGAAATAATTATGAACTTTTAGGTTTTGAGGACTTTTTCAGGACTGTATATTTTGATTCTTCAATTTTGGGCATCTATCTCTTAATAGTTTTGTAAATTATTTTGTTTTTTTTTTCATGATACGATAGAATTACAATCAGACAATTATTACAATAAAATTAGTAGGTCATAATTTAATTTAGGTAGGTTTGAGTCAATTTGCTGAAATTACTATACATACAAGTATAATTATGTTTTTGAAACAGTTTTTTAAAGTAGGTAAGTAAATTTCTAGCCGATTCGGCAGTAACTATGCAGACCTTAAATTAAAATAACGTTATTTTTTATCATTAGTGCAACGAGTTTTACTCAATAACGTGTGTGAACTACTTACTGCATTATTCGTAACAAGGACAGCGTTTCTCTTCCGATGACCAATGTCCCTCCCCTGATTCCGATTTCCCTCCCCTGTACAAGATATCTCCCCTGGTACCTCCTAAAACAAAAAAATAACGATTAATTAATTGGCCCTTAAAAGTAATTCACAAGTAACTACAAAAATTTAAATATACTATTATTAAATTAAAATTAGCTTTGTTATGCCACCATCTCATACAGCCAAAGACCTCTTAACGTCGAAACACCCAAATGTGACCAGGGAAAAAATCAAATATGCTTTAAATTGGCATAGGCAACTATAGTTTTACGCTTTCGTCGAAGGTTTTACCCATCGATCTAAATGTACTTTTGGTATTACCGCTGTTTTCTTAGATTTTGATAGAACGATAGGGCTTAAAGCTTTACAAAATAAGGTTTCTGTTCATTTCATAATTTTGAATTTACAGTGTTACTTAAAAACGTATTTATTTTGAAACGATAACGACGTCTCAGTCAGCACCCTGCGCTGCGCCACGGAACACTCAGCGCTCGGACGCCGTCGAAGGTAGACTTATGCCGCTTGGCACCATAGCGGCCAGCTCTGGCCATCTGCGGCGGCAGATCGTGATGACCGCGGACGGTACCAAGGAAAGCAGTGGTGGATGTTGATTTGCAGCGATCGTAATCGTAGGACGAACTGGAGCGAGTAGCTGGAGGAGCCAAATCCAAGCGGCCAAGCGCAAGTCAAATACATCGCTGTACGGACACGGTTTTTTTATATATTGTAAACGGGATGTCATATAAAACACGCAGAGTGGCGAGTACTTCATTTATTCAGCAATCGAAATGAACAGAGAGATAGTTGGCTCGCAGGCCTGCTTATATACCCTCCCCTCAAAGGCTTGGCGAGCTTGACAGTGGCATGGCGTGAAGGGGTGTGTCATTGCGGCTAGCTGGTTGTCATTCGTAGTTTCGCAGGTCACGTCCGTTTTGTTACACTCGGCCATCCTGCAACAATTGCCCCCGCAATTGGGAACAAACAACAAGGTTTAGTTTCTAATAAATTAACAATGTATTCAGTGTGAGGCTGACTACACTACTAGCAAGAATAAGGGCTACGGGCAATATTAAGGTGAAACAGATGATAAATAAATACGCCCGCAGATAACGACTTGATTAATTTCTCAGTTATCGGACAGAGTTTCGACTTATCTTCGTTAGAGCACCTTAAAATAATAATCGACAAATGACCCAAATGATGGAGGTTTACCCCCCTACCTAATCACAAAAATGGTAGGCCAGTCGGAAATGACGTCACGGCCATTCAACAGCTGACTTAGCTGACTTTGCTGTCATTGAAGGGCTTCCGCTGTAGCGGTATATATCGAAGATCAGTCGAAAGCTTGGCCTGGCTTGGCTCGGATTGGCCTAGTTTGGCCTAGTTTGGCCTGGCTTGGCTCGGTTTGGCCTGGCTTGGCTTGGCTTGGCTCGGTTTGGCCTGGCTTGGCCTGGTTTGGCTAGGCTTGGCTAGGCTTGGCTAGGCTTGGCTAGGCTTGGCTAGGCTTGGCTAGGCTTGGCTCGGCTCGGCGGGGATGGCGTTACAAAGGGCTAGTGGCAATATTAAGGGCTAGTGGCAATATAAAGGGCTACTGGAAATATTCCAACTATCAGTGATTCATCGGTTCCATCAAACCTACAATTGGGTTCAAAGCTTTAGTTACCATCAAAGCTATACACATACACACACATCATCAGCCATTAAATGTCCACTGCTGAACAAGGCCTCCCTCTTAGAGAGGGGGGCAAAGCTATAGTTGCCATCAAAACTATAGTTGCCATCAAAGCTATAGTTACCATCAAAGCTATAGTTACCATCAAAGCTATAGTTACCATCAAAGCTATAGTTATTATCAAAGCTATAGTTACCATCAAAGCTATAGTTACCATCAAAGCTATAGTTATCATCAAAGCTATAGTTACCATCAAAACCATTGAGGCTGCTTTAAAACTATTGAAACCACGGAAACTATTCTTAATATAATTACCGAAGATGTGAAAACTACTGGCAGTTGCTACTGGCAAAGTTAGAACTACAGAATTATCAGAACTACTGGGTTATTAGAACATTGAAAGCTACTCGCACTATCAAAACTATAAGAATTAATTACTATCACTATCAGAACAATCGGCACTATCAGCAACAGAATTTGAAACAAACAGAACTAATGTCAAACTACTGAGTTATTAGAACAATGAGAGCTACTCGCACTATCAAAACTATAAGAATTAATTACTATCACCGTCAGAACAATCGGCACTATCAGCAACATAATTTGTAACAAACAGAACTAATGTCAAACTACAGAGTTATTAGAACAATGAGAGCTACTCGCACTATCAAAACTATAAGAATTAATTACTAACACCATCACAAAAATCGGCACTATCAGCAACATAATTTGAAACAAACAGAACTACTACTGTGCAATACTCTAATTTATCAGAGTTCGGTATCATTCTAATCAGAAGTATTTTACTGCATCACAATACAGCGTTGTCACGTTTGGTATAATACCATATTTGAACTAGAATGTTTGTACCTGATATAGCCGAAATCTATGTAAGAAATTAAGTTTTCGTTTACAGAGCAAATTCCTCTCGCTACAATTCATACGAAGATACTCCTTATTTGTAACTTGACCATAATATCAAAATATAGACAGCAACTAATGATTGGTAAGTACTACTAAGTTCATCTTTGAAGCAGTAAAGGTATAACAGCTATAACTATCTAAAAATATCACATTGCAATAATTCCGTGGCAAACATAAAATCTGACACACCTGTTACAGAATAAATATAAGGTACGTAGGTACGTATTTCAAGTGCTCATATAAATTTATAGCATTGATAGTCCAACTAAACTAAAACGACGGCGTTAGGCCATTTATTAAGGTAGGTAGGTAAGGTAGGTACCTTGCATGATTATGCAAGGTACCTACCTTACCTACCAAAGTACAAAATTAATTTTAAACTGGCAATGCTATTCCTATGCTATCAGCAAACTATTGCTATCAGTACCCAACCATTAATTCGTGAGAATCAACCAACTCATGAGTTGCGTAGCATCAATTTGCGCGGTTAAGTATGTCTAACAGTAACAAATTCATATTTTGGTTATGAATACTTAATTGAGGACATAAACAAGTTTAATGTAATTTTGGAAACATGATTGGTGAAACTTGTCTCGAAACTTAATTTAGTGGAAATTAATTTTATTTTAAACTTAAATGGTTCCTTAATAATCTGCTGTTTTATTATTTGTTGCTTGCTCTTTTATTTCGTTTCTTAGGCGTGCGCCGACTCTTACGTAATAATTCGTGCAGGCGCAGATCGCACAGTTTTGTCACCGTTTCGAGTAGAGGCACAACTTGGCTTTGAGCTGACGACGTGGTACCGAGTATCGACTCGGCATAGATTAGAAATAAGCTACCCCCATGTGTTTCAGTTTTAACTGTGGTTTTATCATGCTCAGTACTGGAAATGCAGCAATATTCTATACCGAATTTGGTTTTGAAATTTCACACACTGATAGATTCTTTTTGTCATTTTCATTAATGACCTTATTGAACGTCTGTCATGTCAATGCCTACTGTATGCTGATGACTTGAAGATATTTAATATCATCTCAACCCAAAGTGATTGCCAGTTATTGCAAAAAGACGTAAATGTCGTGTCAGATTGGTGTAAAACTAATCATATGTACTTAAACATAAGTAAATGTTTTGTAATTTCATTTTCTCGCAAGCGGCACAAAATTACTAATGATTATGTGATCAATGGGCAGGTCTTGACGCGATCACAAGTTGTTAAAGATCTCGGTATACTGGTTGATGATAAGCTTTCATTTATACCGCACTATCAACAGATCACCACCAAAGCTAATCAGCTTCTTGGTTTTGTCTTAAGGTCTACTAAAGGTTTTAAAAAGCCTCGTAGTCTTTTGTACCTTTACTATTCGCTTGTGAGAAGTATCTTAGAGTACGGTAGTCCAATTTGATCTCCGCACTATAATGTTCACTCCGATGAAATTGAGAGAGTACAGAGAAAATGTCTGAGAATACTTTGTTATCGTCAGCATGTGGGACGTAGTGATTTGAATTACGAGCGGAGGTTGGTAAAATTTAATGTTCAGTCTCTGAAATTGCGTAGGAAATACTTCGACTTTGTGTACTTGTATAAAATTATTCACTCCAAAGTTGATTCCCCAGATTTGTTATCTCAGTTATCCTTTAATATTAGATACAGCGCACGCAGAGCCAGAGTCACCAACCTCTTTGCACTTCAAGTCTACAAAAATAATACATCCTTCTTTAACCCAATTGTAAGAATGCCACGTCAATACAATGATTTGTTAAAAATAATTCTGATTTAGATATATTTGTTCCTAAGTTTAGTAGTTACGTAAGAACTATGAAGGATATCCTCCGTCTTAGTCCTAAAGATTGTTCAGACGCAGCAGCTGTGTTGCGTCTGAAGAGTCCATCTCATGTTTAGTTATTTTTGTTCTTTTGTTTTAGTTTTTAGTAAAATGTTTTGCCATCTTGGAGGTGCCCATCAGCAAGCTCATTGCTATGTGGATGGGTACTTTCATCACGTTTGTCTCATTTTTTTTGTGTACACATGTTTTGGGTGACAATCCAGTTCAGATTTTCATATGTGACTTCTACATATACATGACTTCTTTGTAAATGTTGGCTCAATATTGGCAGAACAGATACTCAAACATCGCTGCTCAACTAGTTCAGTAATGGAATCTATACCTGGAACTGCCTCTTCTGTACTTAGCAACCTTACACCAACGACTGTAGGCGAGGTCCTAAAAATAATTGACAGCCTTAGCAATAATACTAGTTCAGGACTAGATAATATTAACACTAAGTCAATTAAATGCGTAAAATATCTAATTGTCGATGAGTTAACTGGCTGTATTAATAAATGCTTATCCTCAGGCGTGTTTCCCGATAATCTAAAATTGGCTAAAGTCACTCCAGTTCATAAATCTGGATCTAAATCTGATCTGGGGAACTATCGCTCTATCTCAGTTCTTCCTGTGGTGTCTAAAATCTATGAAAAAATCTTGTATAACCGCCTTGAAGCGCATTTGGCCTCATTTAACTTTTTATATCAAAAACAATATGGTTTTAGACCAAAATCTGTTGGATTTTGGTCTAAAACCATATTGTTTTTGATTCTTTCGGCTACTATAGATCTTGTAACCAAAATTAAACTAGGCATTGATAAAAAAACAGATCACTCTTGGGGTGTTTATCGATCTTAAAAAAGCATTTGACACCGTCAGCCATGAATTATTGCTAGATAAACTTAAAAGTATTGGGTTAACCGGAACTACTCACGATATCTTTATATCCTACCTTTCAAATCGCTACCAGATAGTAAAACTTGGACGAACACAAAGTAACCCTAAACTCATAACATATGGTGTGCCACAAGGCTCTATTTTGGGACCTTTGTTATTTATTTTGTACATCAACAGCGTTCATCTTATAGGACTAAAAGGAGATCTAACATTGTATGCTGATGACACATGCTTATTTTATTTTGGTCATTCTATTGGATCTATTATATCTGAAGCACAAGCAGATTTAGAATTACTAAATGAATGTTTCAAATTAAATCTACTAACCATTAACACTTCTAAAACAAACTACATTATATTTACAGCCAAGAATAAACGAATTGACGACTATCCCCCGCTAAAGATAAATAACGAAATCATTAATAAAGTTGACCATGAAAAATATCTTGGCCTTATATTAGACAGTAAATTAACATGGGTTCCACACATTGAAAAAACTAAATTAAAATTGTCCTCTCTAACTGGAGCTTTAAAAGGTAGTGTACGCTGTTTTCCTCGCCAAATACAATATACTATTTACAACTCATTAGTCAAATCGCACATTGACTACTTAATAGAGGTTTGGGGTGCAGCTGCAAAGACAAATTTAGGAAAAATTCAAATTGCCCAAAATAAATTAATTAAAGTGTTATTTCACTATGACTATTTTACTCCCACATTAAAACTTTATAAAGAAACCAAATTAATGAATATCAGCCAATCCTATATATATTATACCTGCATACTTATACGTAAAATGCTTAGAAAAGATGTACATACAAACACAGCCTTCACTAAAACATATAAAACGCATAATTTTACACTCAGACGAGAAAAAGACATATCTCTGCCCTTAGTTCGCACAAGATATGGTCTTAAAAGTATAAAATTTGAAGGGGCCAGACTGTATAATAACTTACCCAAAGATATTAAAAATTCAAAAACAATCACCACATTTAAAAGATTACTTAAGTATTATGTAATGAATAATATACTTGCTTTATTATAACATACCAGAAAATTTATATTATATATGTATACATAATTAATATATTTATGTTCTATTTAAATATAGCTAGCATAAAATAGAGACTCAAGTACTCATTTATTTATCAACATTATAACATAAATAAAATATCAAACGACCACGAAAAAACATTTAAATGTATATACATATATTTTTAAACGGTTGAATTGTAACAGTTACCTACCATAAATAATATAAAAAAAATACAAAAAAAAAATAAAAAAAAAAGTTGCTAAGTACGCTTAGCCACTTCCAGGTACGCTCGATCCACAACATGTTTACGTTTAGCGAGCCCGGAGTCACCGGCCGCCGCCGGCCGTATTGAGTGAACAGACCGCCCGATATTGATAAGATTGTTTTTACCTACCCTCTAATGTACGACGAAAACAACATTTTTTATTTTAAGTTATATTCTCATGTAAGTGAAATGTATTTCTTTATGAGAATAATAAATATCTTTAACCACATATGTATTTATTTAAGGATTTAATTGATTGTTATCTGTTTTGTGTATCTAAATAAATAAAATAAAATAAAAAAAGATTGAAGCATTGTATGTAAAATACTGAATAGCGCGATGGAACACGAACATTCACGATTAATTTTGAAGTAAATCTAAGCGCTGATTCGATTCTACGACAAATTAATTGTTTTAAAGGTACGTTCTGTGAACTTCTGTGAAATGATTACTATCCAGTCTACCCGCAGACATGACAATAAAAGTTATTTTCCATCCTACCCACAGACTCGACTTAGAAATAAAATGAGGTAACGAACTAACGAAGCTAGCATTCCACGTAGCACTCAACGTAATTTTTCTAATCTACCTACAAGTGCGTAAAGAGCGTAAATCTACCAACCATTGCAGTTTTTTTTTTTATGATCACGTATGAAAATTGTCGAACTTTCGAGTGCATGTAATATTTTTTTTTGTTTTGTCCTACGAATGAGTGGTTACTAATAATATGCAAATTAGAAAGCAAAGCACGGGCTAAGACAGTTATTTAGTTTTCGTCTTTTTTTTTGTGCATTCTAAATCACGTCTGTCGGTACCTACAATTAAATCTATCGGAATTGGAACTAGGCAATTAGGTCATGACAGTTACTTAGAAAATGTGCATGGCATGCGTGAGCATGCCATGCACATTTTCTATCTGTTAAGGGTTATATCGTTACCGTTGCTATCTGTTAAGGGTCATATTTTAAGGTCATATACTTGCAAATTTTCTAATCCTAACTTGAATTAGTGGCAATAAGGTCAAAGTGGTATATCTCATAAGCATAATGGCAAGTAGAAACGAACACACCTGGCTATTAGGCTAAGGCTCCTCGCTAGCTTCAACTGATGCAGGCTGGCCTCCGCTGCTTCAGGCCCTAGTTAGGTTAGGACCTCGCCCAGCTGCTACACGCCACACAGATGCAAGTCACATGCTGGCAGGCAGACAGGCAGATTAGCACGCAGGCGAGCAAGCTGGTAGGCAGGTAGATAGTAGTGTCTTGCCACGTGTCTTGCGGCCCGAGATGGAATCTTGAAATCTTCGATGTCACAGTTTTCGCACGCAGTGGGTAGTAATAGGTCACGGGCGGAAAGTAGGGTTCGCCGTGTTCAAATGCCACGGAGGCGTCAGCACGCGATATCGTTTTTTCTTCTTGGCTCAGTATATGGTGTCGAATATGGTGTGGTGGTGGAGGGTAGATGGTGTCAGATCTTCATGTTTGTGGTGACATTATTCTGCATTTTTTCTTCGTTTTTCATCAGGCCAAATGCTTTAGCTTGGCAGAGTTGACCTTCTTGCAGTACATAATAACGTCACCGTAGATTCTTCTCAAGCAGTAACTTCGCCGTTACAGACAGGATTATGCAGTCTTCTTTGAGGATCAGGATCGATTTTAGGCCAAGTAGCCCAGGCAAGTTAGGGTCTGACCCGGAATTAAATTTAAACGGCAATTTTTTTTCGGATTATTATTCTAGAGTCAACCTCTCGTATAAAAATACAAAAATTAAAAAAAAAGTGTTTCGGAAACATCCCCAAATTTAACATTTTGCATTTAATTGAAATTATCCCGATCTAAAAATGCTAATGGGATAAAACGTTTTGCACATTTGATAAAATCACAGTAATTAATTATTTATTTAAAAATTAAAAACTTTTATTAATGGCAAACGTTGTTAGGTCACAATTTTAGTGTCAAAATTAAAAACTTAAAATGATGCTTAAGCCATAATAGCTAATGGAAATATTTTTTGTGATTTACATGTCGCCTAACATCTAGAACATAAAAATTTCATAATTAAAATGTCTACCCCAAAGGAAATAGGTATTTTACCTCAATTTTTTATTTCCACGTTTTATGCCTCGACCAAAAATGCTAATGGGAAAATTTCTTTTTAATTATTTAATTTTATACATTTTACAACATAAAAAAGTAAAATTTAAAAAAAAATCTATACGGAAATGACGAAACATAGATATTCCTAACGTCCACATTGCGACATCGTCTCTACGGCGCGGAAATAATGTCTATTTCAGCTTGCGCGGCAACGCGAGGTCAATGGGCGCCGATATGTATACCTATACCTGGAGCGTAATGCGTAGTGCAATCGCGTATGGGACAGAACAAATAGGTAGGGCTTATCTAGAACCAAAAAATAACAGACGACGATATTGTACATTTATTATGTTTATACCTACCTAATGTAGTTAATCAATTTTTCAACTAATAGTGTTAAGTCATTTCAGTTATGAAATGATAGTTTGAAAATAAATAGGTACCTACCTGACGTATTTTTTGTAACCCTCGACCATATTATTGTACTATTATTTATTCTGTGCCTTGACGCAAAAAGGGGTGTTATAATTTTGACCACTATGTGTTTGTGTGTCTGTATATTTGGTCGGGGGTTTTTAAACTCAATAAATACCTAGTTTGTTTCAGTGAGTATTGTACCTACGTAAAATAACATAAAAACATTTTAGGTACCTACCTAGGTAGGTATTTACCTATTACTATTGATACTAAAAAAAAAATTACTACAAAAATACGAAGAGTTGATCGATCGGCTACTTTATTACGTAACTCACGACCGGTTATTTTACCGTAAATTTTGCAATCGCTGTTGTCAAACGTCCAATTTTCAAAAATATGCAGAGCTTTTGAAAATCTAATGTCTGGGAGCACGTGTGGGAGGTTTTTTTTTATAGCTGCTGCGACACTTTGATCGTTGATATAGGGTAGGTTCGCCGGTTTCGCGACCACGTCCTAATTCCGACCATTTCGCATACCTGTGGTATACAGGGACAAAAAATAGGATACTTGACAGTAACACATCTAAAAATATACTTTAGTGGCTACGTAAATATGAACCCTACGCACATGCACACTCCGCTGGCTAACTCAAGCGTTTGATGAATAATAAAAATGTAAGTTTGTGGCTCGCATCAAACAAGCAAAAACACGCCATTTTGTGCAAAAAAATAGTGCAGTGCTGATAATTTCACGGTAAGTTTTAGCTACTTTATTATACTTACCAGTTTGTCATTGTTTGTGAATGTCTAGTTATTGAATTGCTAAACCCGTTTACATGTTATTTTACCGAGATTTATGCTAATAAACAAGTAAAAAGCGGTGGTCACATAATAGACAAGCTCTTTCTTAGAAAAAGCTAGATTTAATCTAGGGGGTCGGAAACAAGCGTATTCCTGTCAATAAAGTCGTGTCTTGTTTACAAGTAAGGTTTGAAAAATACCTTTTTCTGTTTTTAAATTTAGAACCTTGTAAGCACATTATTTATATATTTTTTTACATCGGACTAGGCTAACGTTTGACCGCGATCTCGCCTGATGGAAAGCGATGTTGCGGTCGAAGATGGAGCACGTTTGCCCAGTAGTAACCTATTAACCTTAGACTTGAACACTCCAAGATTGTAATGCTTTTGAAACACAGACAGAGTTCAGTGTGGAGGTTAAAGGGGGAGTCCTATGTTTACCAGTGGACGTCTTCTGGCTGATGATGATGATGATCCCTTAAGAATAAAACATACTGACACCAAAAATTATTCGTGGTAGAAAACCATGCCAGCCTTAAAAAGCACGCTAGTATTCGACTATTTTTGTTTTTAATAAACAAAAATGGTGTATTCAATGTTTTTTTCTAAGTGATGGTTAATTATGTAAAAATAAGTAAAAGTTAATTTCAATATTCTGTAAAAAATATCATTATAATGAACACAATTTCTTTTAACAATGTTATTACGGTCGAAAACCGAATAACCTCGATTCCGTTTTCGACCAGTAAAAACTGACTTTTATTCAAAAAAGTAAAAAAAAAAAACTCCTGTTTTCCGACGTTTTAGTGGTGCTTTTTTCTCCTAAGATCATAAGATAACAGGCCAGGTAACTTCAGGGGGTGCGAAAATTCACCGGCAGTTGGGCCGCTACCACCCCTAACGAAATTTGGCCTGGCAACGCACAATATTCGCACGCTGAGGACCGACGAGAAGATTGCCAAGCTGGAGAAAGAATTGAGCAAAATACGATGGACTATCTGAAGTCCAACGAGAGGGAGAGGATACTATAGTTCTGGATTCCAGAAACATACTCTTCTTCTGGGAAGAAGAGCGAAAGTTCCAGGATGGTTTAAGTTTTCTCATCCACAGGTCACTCATCAACAACGTGATTAAGGTCGACAGTATGTCGAGCAGGGTAGCATAACTCATACTCAGAATAACCGATCGTTATTCACCGAAGGTCATACAGGTATATGAGCTGACCTTGACATACCCTGGTGATGAAGTAGAGACGTTTTATGAAGAGATATCCAAGGCCATAATATATACCTCCGAAACATACTTCATCGTTGTTATGGGTAACTTTAACGGAATATAGATGTGATAAGATTGGGGTCATAATAGTATTGGTCTAGACAGCGGAATCTGAGGGGGCATCGGCTGGTCGACTTCATGGAGAAGGAGGAACTCTATTTGATGAACTCCTTGTGACCATACAAGAAGTGGACGTAGATGAGCCTGGATGGTTCGACCTAAAATGAGATCAACTTCATCATGAAAAGACCAAGAAGCGAATATTCTATAATGTCTCCGTGATCAGCAAGGTGAAAACTGATAGCAATCACCGTATTGTCAGAAGCCCATTGCATATCAACGTCAAGCTCGAGAGGTCGCGTCTGGTGAAGTCCACGCTCCGTCCTGGTCATGCCCAAATCCAAAACCCCAGACTTCCAACTAGAACTGAGAGCTGGGTGTCCTATCGAAGGTGCGACGGTATTTCACGTCGGAACAGTTGCTTTCACTGTATCAAGCACAAGTTCGGTCGTGCATGGTGTACTGCTCTCACCTTTGGGATGGATCAGCTAAGTATCAGCTTGGGGCGTTAGAGTCTATCGAGAAGCGTGCCAAGAGGCTCGTCGACAACGAATCCCTGGTTCAGACTTCAGACTAAGCTCCTTAGTCTTGAGCATCGGCGCAAAGTTGCTAGTCTATCGGTCTTTTATCGAGTACATTTCAAAGAGTGTGCATCAGACCTTCATGATCCCTCCCTCCTGACCATTTTTCTATCGGACTGCCAGAGCGGGCACAAAAATCGACACCGATTTATGGTTGGTATTCCGAAAACCCGTACGAAGCGCTTTGATTCCACTTTTATTGTGCGAACTGCTAGT
Source organism: Agriopis marginaria (assembly GCA_932305915.1). Lineage (NCBI taxonomy): Eukaryota > Metazoa > Arthropoda > Insecta > Lepidoptera > Geometridae > Agriopis > Agriopis marginaria. Next base: position 14,397,039 of record OW029915.1, read on the forward strand.
CTGTGGAATGCACTGCCTGAATGGGTGTTCCCCGATGGGTACAATCTGTGTGTCTTCAAATCACGAGTGAATCGGTTTCTTGTAGGCAAGCGTGCTCCACCGTAGACCGCATCATCGCTTAACATCAGGCGAGTTGGCGGTCAAGCGCAAGCCTATTTTTAATATAAAAATAGAACTGCATAATCGCTTCCAGGGCCTTGCCGAAAGTGGAGCTATGGTCAAATTAAATGATGGGCTGGTAGAAACTATCCAAGCATTGGGGTCCAAGTTCATTAAATCCCACGTCGGAAAATACCTCAGAAGCTCTCAGACTAAACCATTAAGCTAATGGGAGACCTGACTGAGATCAGACTGCAGTCTTCAGCTGATATGTCGGAATATGGCAAACTCAATGGATGAATCTCGAAATGGGTGCGCCACGATTTGCGTTCCTATAATACAAGATGTATTAGGGGTGTATTTGTGAAGAACTCGTCTATTGGGCTTATATAAAAGCCAAATAATGGAGCTGAAGATCGAGGATGGCAGTATCATTTCGTCAAAGCCAGAGATTCTGAGAGAGCACGAGAGGTTTTACGTACACCTCGACACGACAGCCTATTGCCAGTACAGCTCAGGACAAGAGAGCTACACTGACCCGACACTACACTGAGGAAATCCCAGACATCAGCTTTTACGAGATTAGAATAGCTCTGAAACAACAACGCGCCAGGTGATGACGGAATCACGACAAAACTACTGCGAGCGGGTGGAAAACCGGTACTTTTATTCCTCCAGAAGTTGTTTAATTTCGTCATACTCGAAGTTACTACGCCTGAACCATGGCTATGGGTGGTTGTGCTCTTCTTCAAAAAAGGGTTATAACACCTTATTGATGAAATATAGATCCATCTTACTCTGGAGCCATGTGTACAAGTTATTCTCCAGAGTCATTACGAACCGTCTTGGAAGCAGGTTTGCTGACTTCCACTCTCTCGAACAAGCCGGTTTCCGTAAAGGCTGGAGCACCATAGACCACATACACACAGAAGAATCCAACTCTAATGGGCAGCGTTCGAGAAATTGCGTGATATCTCGTCCAAGATACCACAGTGCCTAACAAAGGTATTTTGACCTAATGACATATGGTACCGAGACGTGGTCCTAAACTGTGTTGGCCATTAGGGAATACTCTAAGAGTCACAAAACGGGCAATGGAGAGGCTATGCTCGGAGTATCTTTGCCCGAAAGAATCCGGAACGTGGATATTCGCCAAAGAACCAGAGTTACCGACATAGCTGTTAAAATTTGTTGAAGTAGCAATGGGCAGCCCACATCGCTCGAAGAACCGATAACCGATGGGAAGAAAGGATTTTGAGAGAAGACCACGAACAGGAAGGAAGAATCAGCGTAGGTGAACCGACGATATTGTGAGATTCGCGGGCAGATGTCAGGCAGTCGTTTAGTGTAGAGGTTAAAAAGGTGGAGGCCTATGCTCAGCAGTGGACGTCTTCTGGCAGATAATGATGATCATAGGCCTCCCCCTTTAACCTCCACACTGAACGACAGATGATGATGATGTTTCTCAAAAAATAAATAAATACGTACATAAAAACATTTGTTGACTTGTTTTTTCATTGTCGACAGTTCAATTTAGAGAGTGGTCGAAAACTGGTAATTAGGTGGTCGAAAATAAAATTTTGTGGTCGAAAACTAGAAAAATCAATACTTATGGCTATTGATCAAAATATATAAAAAATGGCAGGGCGCAACTAATAATTTTTCACATTTTAATAAACTAGAGGATGTAAGAATGTTACTTCAGTAGGTTAATGTCTAAAAACGACACTGTACCTAACATTTTATTTAAGCTTTCCAAATTAGACAACTTCACTCGGTCGGAAACCACGACACTTTAGGTATATGTAACGAACGACAAGCTTTTTGTGGTGTCGATGTCGCTAAAAAGCCCATCATCACGTATTTCACTCACTTATATTATTTTTATCAAGCCTTGTGTACCAATATTTGCCGTACCTGAACTTAACGCGCATTTGCATATACGACATATTTGAAATTCCATTTTTCCAAAATCTAAAACGCAGCTTGTTCTTTGGCCATCTTGAAACAAAATGTACACGCGGCTGCACAAAACAAACGGAGCGAGCGAACGAGTATACCTACGCATCGACAGTGCGACGGCCGCACGCCTCGCACGACCCGCCTTCACCCCGCGATCGTCCTGCGCTTCATACCTACCACAAATATCATTCATTTTATATTACTTCCAATCATTGTATTTTTTTAATTATTATATACGTAATTCCGTTTAATTATGCTTTGTATAGTTAAAATAAAAACCATCCATTAGTATTTATGGCTAAACGGTGATTTCAGTTTTTATGAATGCGGCTAAATCCCTTAGTAAATTATTTTAATTATGATAAAGAATAAAAATACTATTATTTCTAAGGCTACACACACTTATAATATGGAGTTAATATTTTTGGCTACTTAGAAAACAATTAAAAACACGTTATTATTTTTTAATGATTAATCCAATAATATTTTTTTTTAATTTCGGTGTAAATTTATATTCTTAAATAATAGCTAATAGGTAAAATTAAAATCAGCCCATTAGTATTTTTAGCTAGTGAGTTTCAAGCCTTCCGGGAGTTTTAATTTTTTTTTCTATGTTCCATACTAAATTTTGGGATCAGACTATTTTATACTATTTTTTGGTCAGTAAATGGTACCAACTGTAATTTAAAAGTTCCATAATTAATTATGTCCGACCTCTCCATACTAAGTCTCCCCCGTTTACTGGGCTAAAGCGTCATGAAGCCGCAGTGTGCGTAGGTATTAACGGGGGCTTATACCTAATTTGACGGGTTATTAATAATTTTTAAATAGTTAAATAACAATATTTGAGCCGGAAAAAAATACATGTCAAAGATGCATCTATGTTTGACTTTATGATTTGGTTCAAAACACGATAGAATAAACTTTCCTCGATCAAAAATAATAACGAAACAAAGTCTATTTAGTAGAATTGACGTTTTTTTCCCCCGTTTTTTGCTCTAATAAAAGCTCGTAACAGCCTGGAAATTGCATGTACTGAAAGGTAATTATATTCAACACTCTTTCATTTGGATAGATTTTTGATAGTTTGTTCGTTAGTTTTTTAATGAAATTAAAAACGTAAAAAGGTCGCGTAAATTTGCGCTCGCACTGCGCTCAGACCCGCGCAAGGCGTCAATGAGGTCGGACCTGTGTTTGTTTTGTCGTTGCGCTCCCCCCGCTATCTGTTCGCAATGGGAAGTAATAGCCAGAAAAAGAAATCTTCGAAATTGAAAATGAGGACACGATTGATAAAAATTTGGTAAGTTAGATTTTATTCCCTATGTAAGTATAAATTTTTGTAAACTACCTAGGAATTTAATAAGTGGGTATAGTTTTCGTTGCGTTATTGTACTAACTGGAGTTATTGTGTATCAATCAGTTATTTATTTATTTGCGTGGAAGGTACCTATTATAAAACATATTAGGTACGTACATAGAAGGTACTTCCTAGGCACCACTTTACAGTAGGTAGGTAGGTAGGTTTGCAAGTAGGTAGGTGCCTAAAGGTGCTTGCAGATGATGCGTAGTACAAGTAACAAGTAGCAACTGCAAGCGCCTTGAGTATATGTGTAGGTAGGTGTTGATTAGTAAACAGTAGGAGCTACGTAAATATGCCTAGTCATTACTCAGTCAGGGAGGCAATAATGTACGACACAGATAATGTACGGCATGATATTGTACGGCATAATAATGCACAGCATGATAATTGGTGTACATGTACATGGAATATCATGTTGTACAATATCGTGCCGTGCAATATCATGCCGTACATTATCAGATCGGTCCAATAATGCACAAGCGATAATGTACAGCATGATATTCCATGTACATGTACACCAATTATCATGCTGTGCATTATTGTGTCGTACAATATCATGCCGTGCATTATTGACTCTGTTTAATAATGTACACCCCGATTTTGTACAGCATGATAATTGGTGACCATAAAATTTCAAAACTGATGCTTCGTTTAGACGTGGACATTCCACGTCGAGTGTATTAGGTACAAATGAAATGAGTGACAGATCCGACACAGAGCATCCGGACTTGAGTAGGTTAGGTTCGAAATGGGTCACAGAACCGACACAGAGCACCCCAACTCCACCTAGTCTTGTGGTCCCTACCCCTAGAGTGTATATAAAAAGCGCGGGAGCCAGAAGCTCAAGGGAGGTCCTGAGTGAGAGCGAAGGTCGAGTGTGGCGAAGCGATACTCAGGGGCGACCGCAAGAGCTTCTGGCGGGAGCCCACCTGGAGTCAGACTTGCGTTGGTTAGGTTCGAAATGAGTGACAGATCAAACACAGTTTTACTCTTCTCTCCGCCTCACCACCAAAAAATTTTGATGGTTCTCATATTTTTAATCTGTGACTATCTTACACTATCTTGTTCAAACGAAGCATGGAATCGACAGACGTCATAGACTCAACAGCCAATAAGAGCAGAGACATTTCAGCAAAATTAGCCAATAGGGAGATGCCACCTTTTATCATGTTGTACATTATCGGTCGTACATTTTCGGCCCGTTTCGAGAAAACACGGCCTGTATTGCACGACATGATAATGTACGGCATAATAATGCACAGCCCGATAAAACGTGGACTTTTTTCTCGTACATGGATTATTGGCTGTGCAATCCTGGTTGTGCATTCCTTGCCGTACTTTATAGACACGGGCCGATAATTGACGGCCAGTATTGTACGACATGGATTGTACAACATGATATTCGATGTACATGTACACCAATTATCATGCTGTACATTATCATGCCGTACAATATCGTGTCGGCAAATATCATGTTGTACATTATAGACACCCAGTCAGTCATAGCGTCTGACTGAGTCGGCATGGAGCGGTGCGGAGATTTACAGTCAGATAGGTACATGCCGCGGGTGTTTATAATGTACAACATGATATTTGCCGACACGATATTCTGCGGCATGATAATGTACAGCATGTTAATTGGTGTACATGTACACTAATTATCATTGTCTTAAGTCTACCTGCATCTCGCGCCAAGGAACCCTTTCCAACGAAAACACCACGGACCGACATTTATTTGATAATCTTAAACTTAAAATATTTACACAGAGTACTTATTCTCTAGCTAAATCTAAGTCATACAAATGTCTATCCTATAAAATGTCTACTCTACATAATGTCTATCCTATAAAATATAATACTTAGTCTAAACTTATATTGCTATGTCTGTCCGTCGCGAACACATGTCGTACAATACTGGTCGTCAATTATCGGCTCGTGTCTATTAAGTACGGCAAGGAATGCACAGCCTCGATTGTACAGGCAATAATGTATGTACGTGGGAAAAGTCCACGTTTTATCGGGATGTACATTATTATGCCGTACATTATCATGTCGTGCAATACGGGCCGTGTTTTGACGAAACAGGCCGAAAATTTACGACCGATAATGTACAACATGATAAAAGGTGACATCGCCCGTATTAGCTACATATACATGGAATATCATGGTGTACATTATCGCTTGTGCATTATTGGGCTGATCTGATAATGTACGGCATGATATTGCACGGCACGATATTGTACAAAATGATATTCCATGTACATGTACACGGGTGTCTATAATGTACAACATGATATTTGCCGACACGATATTGTACGGCATTTTAATGTACAGCATGATAATTGGTGTACATGTATATCGAATATCATGCTGTACGATCCATGTCGTACAATACTGGCCATCAATTATCGGCCCGTGTCTATAAAGTACGGCAAACAATGCAAAGCCAAGATTTTACAGCCAATAATCCATGTGTTAGAAAAAAGTCTACGTTTTATCGGGCTGTACATTATTATGCCGTACATTATCATGTCGTGCAATACGGGGCGTGTTTTGACGAAACGGGCCGAAAATTTACGACCGATAATGTACAACATGATAAAAGGTGACATCGCCCGTATTAGCTACATGTACATGTACATGGTCCGGTTCGTGGTCTCCACTCCAGAACCTTTCTTCCCCATCGGTTATCGGTTCTTCGAGCGATGTGGCCTGCCCATTGCCACTTCAACTTGCAAATTTTAACAGCTATGTCGGTGACTCTGGTTCTTTGGCGAATATCCACGTTTCGGATTTTATCGCGCAAAGAAACTCCGAGCATAGCTCTCTCCATTGCCCGCTGTGTGACTCTCGAGTTTTTCCAAAAGGCCAACAGTTAAGGACCACGTCTCAGTACCATATGTCATCACTGGCAACACACACTGATCAAAGACCTTCGTCTTGAGGCACTGTGGTATCTTGGACGAGAAGATGTCCTTGGACGAGAAGATGTCACGCAATTTCCCGAACGCTGCCCATCCGAGTTGGATTCTTCGGGCGACCTCTTTGCCTAAGTTGGACTTACCTAACTGAATAATCTGTCCACGAACCAGAAGACGCAGCGTAGGGAGGCCTCCCACTAGATGGACCGACGACATTGTGAGAGTCGCGGGCATCCAGTGGATGCAAAAGGCACTCTGTCGTTCAGTGTGGAGGTTAAAGGGGGAGGCCTATGTTCAGCAGTGGACGATTCTGGCTGAAGATGATGATGATGACATGTACATGTACACGGAATATCGTGGTGTACATGTACATGGAATATCATGGTGTACATTATCGCTTGTGCATTATTGGGCTGATCAAATAATATACGGCATAATATTGCACGGCACGATATTGTACAACATGATATTCCATGTATATGTAGGGTGTCTATAATGTACAACATGATATTTGCCGACACGATATTGTACGGCATGATAATGTACAGCATGGCAATGGTATACATGTACATCAAATATCATGCTGTAAGATCCATGTCGTACAATACTGGCCGTCAATTATCGGCCCGTGTCTATAAAGCACGGCAAAAAATGCACAGCCAGGATTGTACAGCCAATAATCCATGTACTACAAAAAAAGTCCACATGATAAAAGGTGGCATCTCCCTATTGGCTAATTTTGCTGAAACTCAACAGCCAATAAGAGCAGAGACAGTCTATGCCGTCTGTTGATTCCATGCTTCGTTTGAACAAGATAGTGTAAGATAGTCACAGATTAAAAAATATGAGAACCATTAAAACTTTTTGGTGGTGAGGCAGAGAGAGGGGTACAACTATGTTAGATCTGTCACTCATTTCGAACCTAACCAACTCAAGTCTGACTTCAGGTGGGCTCCCGCCAGAAGCTCTTGCGGTTGCCCCTGAGTGTTACTCAGGACTTCCCTTGAGCTTCTGGCTCCCACGCTTTTTATATACACTCTGGGGGTAGGAACCACAAGACTAGGTGGAGTCGGGGTGCTCTGTGTCGGTTCTGTGACCCATTTCGAACCTAATATACTCAAGTCGGGGTGCTCTGTGTCGGATCTTTCACTAATTTGTACCTAATACACTCGACGTGGAATGTCCACATCTAAACGAAGCTTCGGTTTTGAATTTTTATGGTCACCAATTATCATGCTGTACAAAATCGGGGTGTACATTATTAAACAGAGTCAATAATGTACGGCACGATATTGTACGACATAATAATGCACAGCATGATAATTGGTGTTTAGTACATGGAATATCATGTTATACAATATCGTGCCGTGCAATATCATGCCGTACATTATCAGATCAGCCCAATAATGCACAAGTGATAATGTACACCATGATATTCCATGTACATGAATCAGAATCAGAATAATTTATTGACATATTGAAACTAACATTAGTTATACCTATTCTAGAATAAATAATAATAATAAATACGCAGGGGCGGCTTTATGGCGAGCCGTCGGTGAGTGGCGACTCCGCGTACCCCGATTCCATGGGTCAGTTCAAGTAAAATGTTTACGTCATTTGATAAATTTAACCGTTTAATCACTCATAATTTAAAGTTTTCGAGGCGAGATTGCACTTTATTAACACATTTTACTTGTTTTTGTCAAAGATAAATACTGTTTTCTAATTAATTTGTAAAATTAAAACGAGAGCGTTGTGAATCGTGTTTACGCTCGTACCCACAACAAACCTATGACACCTCATGTACACCATGATATTCCATGTACATGTACATATAGCTAATACGGGCGATGTCACCTTTTATCATGTTGTACATTATCGGTCGTAAATTTTCGGCCCATTTCGTCAAAACACGGCCCGTATTGCACGACATGATAATGTACGGTATAATAATGTACAGCCCGATAAAACGTGGACTTTTTTCTAGTACATGGATTACTGGCTGTACAATCCTGGCTGTGAATTTTTTGCCGTACTTTATAGACACGGGCCGATAATTGACGGCCAGTATTGTACGACATGGATCGTACAGCATGATATTCGATGTACATGTACACCAATTATCATGCTATACATTATCATGCAGTACAATATTGTGTCGGCAAATATCATGTTGTACATTATAGACACCCCAATATCATGCCGTACATTATTGACTCTGTTTAATAATGTAGGTACACCCCGATTTTGTACAGCATGATAATTGGTGACCATAAAAATTCAAAACTGAAGCTTCGTGTAGATGTGGACATTCCACGTACATTGCGTACGTGTCGTACATTATCTGTGTCGTACATTATTTCCTCCCTACAAAACGACAAAATTACAGGTAAATCTCATGATACCTACTACCCAAAGGGACGGAACGCTTCAAACAGAAAAAACGAGCAGAGCGAGAGGTACCACGTTTAGCCATTTGTCCCTTTCTAGTGTTGACATAATCACTGATACTAATTCCTCATTACTTTTCATACTTTTTAATATTTTTATCTATACTTATAATAAAACTGTTACAGATCCAATTCTGTACATTGAAGATATTTTGAAAAAATAAATTGGACGGCACTCTATAATCGATACTGAAGTAAAAACTGTATTTTTTTAATTTTTGTCTGTCTGTCTGTCTGTATGTCTATCTGTCTGTCTGTATCTGGGCTGCGCATCACGCCGAAACTACTCAATGGATTCATATGAAACTTAGCATAATTTGAGTTCACACTACGAGGTAGGTTATAGGATACTTTTTATCCCGAAATTTTGCATGTTCCCTTGGTTTTGAAAGTCAAAATGTGTACTTAGTTATAATTCATTACCGCGTAGTCCGATTTCATTAATTTTTTCAAGGTCAAAAAATTTCGTAGTTCAGAAATTACAGACATCACAACCCTCAGTATTAAGTCCAAATAACTTGACCTCCGGAATGTACGGGAACCTTTGAACGTACGGCTCATCTTAAGCTGGCGGTAGATTTGCAGCGCACTTTGTAGTGTACGTTGAGTAGGTACTTAGATAGCCTACTGTCAAAGTCAGTAACACCACCCTGAAGACATCCCTTAGAAAGAAAATACCTACTCTATGGACTATCACGTAAAAGAAACAAGTTTTCAATGCCATCATTTTAAGGTTCCGTACCCAAAGGGTAAAAGCGGGACCCTATTACTAAGCCTACGATGTCTGACTGTCTGTCCGTCTGTTCCTCCGTCCGTCCGTCCGTATGTCTGTATGTCTGTGTGTCTGCATGTCTGTCTGTATGTCTGTCTGTTTGTCTGTCTGTCTGTCTGTTTGTTTGTCTGTCTGCCTGTCTGTTTGTCTGTCTGCCTGTCTGTCTGTCTGTCCTACCTATTATCGGCTGTATCCTTCGAACCGTAACAGATAGCCATTTGAAATTTTCACAGAATATGTAATGTTACGGCGGATTGACTAACAAATAATAATAAAGTCTAAAAGTAAAAACGAAAGGAGGGTACCCCATACAACAAACGTATTTTTGTATTAGCTCCAATATAAAAACGCTAATACTCACAAGCATCAAACTTAACATGATTATAGTACACACTCTAAAGTATAACAACAAATATAAATAATGGACAAGTGCGAGTCGATGAAGATTTCTGTTCATTATCAAGTTATTATACTCGAGCGCCTGTAGCAAACTGCGTAGCAAATTACTTACCACAATTTTGGAAGGCGTTTTAATAACTGGTAATTCGGTTACTTGGACAACTATTTATTGTATTTTGTGGTGGTACGGAACCCCCAGTGCGCGAGCCCGACTCGCACTTGGCTGGTTTATTTAAATTAAATTCGGATCTAAGTTCTTTTCAGAACTATTTACTCAATTATTGGTCTTCTAGAAATATTACTTGGTTTCTTATGTACTTTTAGGATTTTGTTTAGGTTGGGTATAGGTATAAGCAGGCGTTTTTTGGTGTAAATAATTAGCTAACCTAGAACATCGCCGCATTGAGTCTATAATTGTCTAAGCTATCTGTCTTTTACCGGATACATTTCGAAGACTGTGCAATGCAACTGTACCTACAATTTAATATCCTTCTGATATCATCTTTCTTTCATCAACAAACAAGGAGAACCTCGGTGACAAGACTCCGCTTTACTGTCGGAATTCCAAAGACTCGCACAAAGCACTTCACTTCAACATTTAGTGGTCGAACAGCCAAGGAACTGTTCTACCTGAGTTATTGTCTTCTGAGAAATACAACCAGAAAGTTTTCAAATCCAAAGTAAAAAGCTCCTTTCTTGATAAGAGTGCTTCACCGCAGACCACAGTGTTGCTTAATATGAGACAAACGGAACTGTGCCCAAGTGCGAATAATTAGTCTGCAGGCAATCGCGGACGAAGTCGCGGGTACAGCTAGTACAGAATAGATCTACGTTTGGCCACTAACTTGCCTGATGGTAAGCAACGGTGTGGCCGAGGATGGAACACGTTGATCTAGAAAAAATCTATTCATTCTTGCCTTGTAGATGCCTAGATTGTGGTTCTCAGGAAACAAGGAGGACAGCAGGGAGTTCCATTCTTGGACAATACGTATCATAAAAGACATCTCAAATCGTTGTGTACGAATTTTTGGAATTTCCACGAGGAAGGGGTGATGGTGTGCTGTCCTTCTACTTGTCCTGTAGTAAAAGGGGATGGGTGGAATAAGGTCATGAAGCTTTTGCTCACACTCACCAAAATATATCCGGTAGAAAATAGACAGACAAGCTACTTTACGGCAGTGCCCAAGGCTTTGTAATTTATTGGCGACTATAGCTTGCTGTCACCAATCAGCCTCATAGCACGCTGGTCTACGGAATCTAAAGCTTCCAGTTGGTACTTGACTGCTCCGTCGAATAGGTGGAAGCAGTACTCAACACACGTATATACTAATTTATTCCTTATTTATATCACTACAATAAATAAATAAAAATAAATAAATATCTGGGACATTTTTGCACACACGGTCATCTGACCCCAAACTAAGCAAAGCTTGTAATATGGCTGCCAGAAACTGATATACGTACATATATATTTTTAAATACATACTTAAATAGATATTAACACCCAGACATAGAACAAACACAAATGTTCATCACACAAATGTTTGTCCTAGATGGGAATCGAACCCACGCCCCCAAGCACAGAAGATAGGTTCACTACCAACTGAGCCACCGGGGCAGTCAATAAACGGATGCACCCTAAATAACCATGAGAGTTTTCTTTTAGATATTATGTTTCACAAATAAAAATATTGGCGCGGCGACAGCTTATCGATGTGAATTTTTGCTGTCACTGCATCCACATTTGGGGGTGCGTTACGGATTTCGCTAAATGCGAATATACCGTATAAAATAAGTTCTGCGATTCGAAGGACCTGCGGGATAGATATTCTATGAAATGAGACGCGAGCTTTTGTACGGAAAGGTAAGCGGAAAATGGGGTAAACGGGCGCACCTGATATCCTGGTTGTTGTGCACCTGCGGAGCTGGTGCTGGTGTCCTGCTGCCTGCCTTCTTCTTCTCCACGGCCGTGGAGATCAAGTGTCTTCAGAAGGGATAGTTGTGCGAAAGCGCGGTTAAAAAGCGAACAATCGGTATGCGCGCGACCGATGCGGAGCGGTGTTCGATGACAAGTGCGTGACGTAGATGCGCCCGATTGCAAGGATGGGGGTAGATATTGGCGGGAAAAAAGTCTGGCGGTTGCTCATCAAAAAAGAAGGTATGATAGATAAAACACTATTACGCATTGCGGGCGATAGATAACACAAGGCGGCAACAAATATAAATAATTAAAAATGATGCTGATAAAATCATGTACGGACTACCCAAATTAATATCAAATTTACGTTTACAATATTTTTCCAAAAGTGGCAACACCACACACTAATATGTGTTCATGAATCAAAATAAAGACATGGTCCAAAGGCCTCTGTAGCCAGACCAAAAACCCGAAAAAAAAATAAAAAATGTTCATGAATGTCATTGTATATAAGACATGTAGTGTGAAAGGGACAAATGGCTAAACGTGGTACCTCTCGCTCTGCTCGTTTTTTCTGTTTGAAGCGTTCCGTCCCATGGTAAATCTACACTAATAATATCTACACTAATATTATAAAGAGGTAAAGTTTGTAAGTTTGTAAGTTTGTTTGTTCTGTTTCAACTCCGAAACTACTCATCCAATTTTAAAAATTCTTTCACTAATAGAAAGCTACACTATTCCTGAGTGCCATAGGCTATGTTTTATAATGATAAAGTTTAATTTTCTACACTAAATAACCGTATTAGTAAAACATGTCGGAGAAAAATTAGCTGATTGGCTTCTTTATCGGCATACGCTGACCTAACGGTTTGAGATAAGTAAATACAATGTTTGACAAAAATGTAGTTCGTAAGTAGTTTTACAAAAAAGTCCGCGATAGCATATATCTAACTTTTATAGGAAAACCACAATATCGATAATAACCGGTTATTTTGTTCAATATAAAAATTAAATTTATGAGGTCATGTTTAGATGTAGTTTTGTAATCTAATTTATGAATCTTTACAAAAATAAATGAATTTATTATCAGGAGTACTTAATGTAGATAAATTTTGCCGTTTACAGTATGTGGTTTAGTTGCACAGTTCATGAGATAATGTAAAATTAAAAAAACGCAACCATTATAATCCGCGCAGCGCCTTCGTACTGCACATTATTATGTAGTTAGTAGGTAATATAATAAAATAATCATTATCAACACCATAAAAAAGATATTACAAAAAGATTGCATTAAATACGGTAACAAAAAAAAACGACCTTATCACTATGAGTGACCTCTTCCAGACTACCTTCAACAATGGTGTGCTGCGGTGGAGCGGTGTCACAGGTATTTAAAAAAGGTTCTCAGTTACGTGGTTTTTAGGGTTCCGTACCCAAAGGGTGTTAAACGGGACCCTATTACTAAGCCTACTCTGTCTATCTGTCTGTCCTACCTTTTAACGGACTGTATTTTTCGAACTGTAATAGATAGACAGTGGAAATTTTCACAAAATATGTAACGTTACGGCGGATCAACTTGGAAATGTAATAATAGTAAAGTCAATAAGTGAAAGGGGGTCTCCAACCCCCATACAACAAACGTATTTATTTACAATTATTTTTATTAGCTCTAATGTATAAATGATAATACGTACAAGCGTCAAACTTGGCATGATTGTACTACACACTATATAGTATAATAATAAATAATGGTCAAGTGCGAGTCGGTGACAAATTTTTGTTAGTTATAATTGTGTTATACTCGAGCGTCACTGTAGCAAAGAATTAAATACGCGACTGCGTCGCAATTACTTCGACTATTTCAGACAATAACTGATGGTTGTATTTTGTGGTGGTAAGGAACCCTTAATGCGCGAGCCTGACTCGAAATGCGTATTTTACTAATTTTGAAGTCGGTCTAATCACTAATGTTTTTAGTTTTACATAGATAAAAACTATAGTTTTGTGCTAAACAATACTATAAAAGTAGGCATACCATTCAGGTGGAAAGGGCGGGACTAAACTAGAGTGGATTACAGGACAGATGCGGGACTATTAGCGAAAAGGGCGCAATAGGAGTATATTGGATTACGGTATGGGAGTGGAGTGAAGCGGACGGCTGCGGGACTAGATCGGAAAGAGTGGGACTGAAGTAGATTGGATTACGGAACGGATGCGGGGCTGGATTGCAAAAAGGCGGAAAGGGAGTAAAGTGGATTACGGGACGGATGCCGAGTTGGATCGGAAAGGGTGGGACTGTATTATTAGAGAATATTATGGGACAAATGTAGGACTGGTGCAGTAAGAATGGGGCGGAGGAAGAGTAGATTTCGGGACGGATTCGGGCCTGGAGCGAAAAGAGCAGAACGGGAGTTGAGTGGATTTAGGGGGTGAATGCAGAATTGGAGCGGAAAGGGTGGTTTAGGAGTAGAGTGGATTACAGAATGGATGCGAGACTGAAACTAAAAAGACGGGAGGTAGTAAAGTAGATTTCAATACCACGTGAGCGAAGCCGCGGGCAACAGCTAGTATTTTTATAAAGTTAATGCTCGTGTGATAAATTATCAAAAAAGCTGACTCATCATCATCATCATCATCAGCCAGAAGACGTCCACTGCTGAACATAGGCCTCCCCCTTTAACCTCCACACTGAACGACAGCCTGCCTTTTGCATCCACTGGATGCCAGCGACTCTCACTATATCGTCGGTCCATCTAGTGGGAGGCCTACCTACGCTGCGTCTTCCGGTTCGTGGTCTCCACTCAAGAACCTTTCTTCCCCAAAAGCTGACTGCCCCATGTATAATGTACAAATAAATTCTCGATCGATCGATATCTCTATTATCATCAGACGCGTCATAGTAAAGTACTTACCATGGGCTTCTCAGGATTCATTTTCAAAGTTATTTATTTCCAGTTACACTGACCTGTAATCACAAATAAAAACATAATTACTTAGTAACATTACAAAAAAAAAAAATTAGCATCAAAATTGTTTTTAAAAAAATAATTAAATTTTATAAAAATCTAATTTGCACCCACCCAACTTAGTTCCTGCCACTCAGTGTAATGTGCAATTAACAGCAGTCAGTTATTTCGGGACATAATAAGGACGTTCAAATGCTGATAACTGATAACACAATTCAAGCGCACTTGTGTTGTAACTCGTAAGCTTTTACACATAAGTGCGAAAATTGATTGATTTTAACAACAATGTTATAATGGATATTTGTGACATTATGTCACCTTCATGACTCACCAATACACTAATTATGCTCGAACCAGCCTGGCCCACCTAGCAACATGAAACTGAGTTCTGGGTGGTATGTAGCTGCATGGTCTGTGGTATTTGGTACGGCACCCGCCATTTATCATCATTTCATAATTATCAGCATATCATGTTCCGTCCACTTCTGGGACTCAAGCCTTCTCTCAAAGAGAGTGCTGGCCCAGTTAGCAAATGTCATATTACCGGTTTCCTCACTATGTTTCCCTTCACCGTTGTTGAACAGCATCTAAACTGCACATAACATATTTAAAGTACCTACTAAATAAGTCATTGGTACAGGGCCGAGTTCTTCGAACTAGATGCCGTCAGATTGTAAAGCGCATATGCTGCCGCCTGGCCACCATCGCTCAATAATGTCGTATTTTTTTATTGCTATAAATTGGCTAGCGCTCGGCCGCCATCTCGCCTGATGTTAAGCGATAATGCGGTCTACGATGGAGCACGCTTAACTAGACGAAACCGATTCACTTTCACGACTTGAAGACACCCAGTTTATAACTATCGAGGAACACCCACTCAGGCAGCGAATTCCACAGACTAGCAGTTCGCACAATAAATGTGGAATCAAAGCGCTTCGTACGGGTTCTCGGAATATCTTATCTTATCTTACTATAATATTATAAATGCGAAAGTTTGTGTGTAAGTGTGTATGTTTGGCTGAAGTCACCGCCGAAACTACTGATCCGATTTGGATGAAATTTTGAATGTATATAGCTTATACCCTGGATTAACCACGCAACCTAGAAAGTTTTTTTTTTCTTTTTTGTACGTCACTTCTGCTTGACACTTGCCCTCGCAGGCCGCTTGCGGCCCAGCGAACCACGCAACCTAGAAAGTTTTTTTTTTTTCTTTTTTGTACGTCACTTGTGCTTAACTAACACTCGCGGGCCGCTTACGGCTTGCTAAATCTGTTAAACAGTCATAGAGTTGAGTGATTGAAATTATGCTACAGGAACTTACATATTGTCGGTATAAAATTGCCTTAGTTTTAATCCAGGGAATATGCTACCTTCATACCAAATTACATCGAAATCCGTTTAACAGTCACAGAGTTGAGTGATTGATGTTATACTACAGGAATCATAGATTTTTTCCGGGTAAAAAGTAACTCATGTGATAGTCCAAGGAATATTGTACCTTCATACCAAATTTCATCAAAATCCGTTAATTTAGGGAATATGCTACCTCCATACCAAATTTCATCGAAATCCGGAGTTAAGTGATCAAAGTTATTCTACAGGAACCACTCATTTCCCCAGGATCAGAATTAGGTTATGTTATAATATTATTCAGTGTATAATCTATCTCCAAACCAATTTCATAAAAATTTGTTTAACAGTTACATAGTTGTGTGATTGAAGTTATTCAATAGGAACTGTAAAATTTTCCGGGATACAAAGTATTGTGTGTTTTAATGTGGCTCCTTGTCTATTTCTTTACCAAATTTCATATTTATTCGTTGAGCCGTTGTGAAAAAGAATGATTATACCATCCCACGGGAACTGTCAAATTTTCCGGGATAAAAAGTGGCTTGTGTTGCAATGTGGCTGCTTGCCTGTTTTTGTACCAAATTTCATACTTATTTGTTGAGCCGTTGTGGAGATTTGAGTAATTGAAATTATCCTACAGGAACCGTGCATTTTTTCGGGATAAAAAGTAGCCTATGTGTTAATCCAGGGTATAAGCTATATACATTCAAAATTTCATCCAAATCGGATCAGTAGTTTCGGCGGTGACTTCAGCCAAACATACACACTTACACACAAACTTTCGTAATAACGTAAACTTAAACTTTCGTAAACTTTTATAATATTAGTAAGATAAGATAAGATGGTTAAAATAACTCACCGAGTGTATTCTACCATAATTATGTGAAGTAATTACATCCGAAGAGATTTAGGTAAACCATGTAGTCCGTGTTTCACATGCCTGCATCGTCACACTGTTCAAAGCCAAAAGAAGGAAAAAAAAAATACTTTGATCCCTGTCAGTTCCTTCAATCATCGTTCATTAACTTTACTTTATTATTATTAGCTCTGAGAATATTTATGTTCCTTGCTTTCTATTTGAGTAAAATTATAAGTAGCAGAGCGCTAGTACACTCTAAAATTGCGTGGAAGAGATCGTTTACAGTGATAAGGCTGCCAGTTGTTTAGAAATCAGAACTATGAATTTGGTGTCATATCAAAATTGAACATAATTATTATCTAGGTGTTGGGAGGGACCGAAACACGATCAGTAAGAATTTTCTCGATAGAAAAAAAATTATGAAAATAACCCTAATTTGCTAATTTATGAAATTTTTTGTGGATTGGTCAGATAAACTATCTCTAAAATGATGTCATTAATATCAATCGAAAACAATAATAAATATCAAAAGAAAGAGTACATCATTGAGAACGAAATCGTGGTGATAGTTTTCTATTTTCAGCTATAATTTTCCCACAAATAATAAAACCTAAATAAATGCAAATATTTCGTGATTTTCGACGCTCGGGTCAGTACCCCAAAGATAATACAATATTATAGAGACAGTACCTACCCATCGAGACGTTCAGGGGAAGGTTGTGTCGCGCGTGGAGCTTAGTTTCTTAGCTCTTGCGGTTTCCACCCCCAGACGGCCAGTTAAGGCAAGCCAGGGGTCAGGGTCTCTGGGGTTTTAGACCCATGGAATCGGGGTACGCGGTGTCGCCACTCACCGACGGCTCACCATAAAGCCGCCCCTGCGTTGCATTATTATTATTATTATTGTACATAGTTGTAACTCGGAGTCTCTAGCGAAAGCCTTTAAGGAGATATAGCCGATCATAAATTAGCCTTTAAACATTTTTTATTTAACAGGCACGTAGATCTTGTTGAGCTCTTTTCCTAGAGTACCATGACTGTGAAGGTAGCTTTAGCCGTTTATTAGATATAGGCCGTTAAAGTTTTGACACTTTTATCAGGTACTTAGATCTCGTCAAGCCCTTAGTCTAACATCAACCGTTCCGATAATAAGGGCAGTTAAAGTTTTGACAATAAAAAAACCATATAGTCAAAATAAATTAAAATTCCTATAAAAATCCCATACACAACAAGGTTTGGAAAAAACAGCTGAAGCACCTGTCAAACGTCACACTTTTCTCGTGGTCCCAGTAACATGCCCTCCAACCCCCTCCCCGCACATGCTTCCTCCTTGGCTCCCACAGGTTTATTGGTACTCCTCTATAAATAAGCATACGGGCCGAATTGAGAACCTTCCTCCTCTTTCTAAGTCGTCTAAAAAATATTCCAAATTCCCAATTGAAGTAATATTCATCGTGATACAATTTCTGTGTCTCGATGAAGTAATTACCCATAAAAATTTCTTACCTGGGGCCTTACGGCCAACTGCTGACGCGGTATTAAACTACCGTTAAATCCCTCAGTGGAGGGAGACCCTCGGCGTGTGACGTCATGAAAACTTGCTGAATTATCAAAATATGACTATTTTGCGGGTGTTAAAACTCAACCCCCATACATTTTGTATAGAAAACGTTTTTACACAACCGCAAATAAAAGTGGTGCTGAACCACTTATATATTATCTACTCTTGTGTTTTTTTGCATACATACTGAGCCTTCATTTATTTTATGAGTAGGTGTATTTGATAATTTCTATTAATAGTCACTACCTACCTAGGTTTATACATACAGGGTTATGCATATAGACTGTACTAAGCCGAAACGAGGTCATTGTACTCATCAAAACTGGTGACTCTGAAGCCTTGGATCACTCCCGGATTAGTCCGTTGTATGCGTCACCGAGACAAGCTTCACTTGGACTGTCGAAACCACCCCAATGATTCTCAACGTAGCCTCGCATATACTAGGTACAGGAACTTTTGTAGTAAGCTCTTACGCAATGTTAAAGCTCAGTATAACAGTCAACTACTAGAACTAAGCAAAAATGACCCTAAACAACTTTGGAAAACAATTAAAAATATCTGCTATACTTCTAAGCAAAACAGTGGTTCTTCAGAGCTGTTACAAAATAGTGTAAATCCACTTAACCACTGTAACGAACACTTTGTTTTAGTTGGGAAGAACCTCGCTGATGCATTCCTTGCGAAACTTAGCCTGACGGAAAATTCATTAATTGACTCTCATAGTACTAAATCTTCCAGTGCACACTCTCTCTTTTTGTATCCAACTGACCCACACGAAATAAAAAAAGTTGTTGCTAGCCTGAAAACAGATAGTGCTCCTGGGCCTGATTCTATTTCTACTAAACTCATTAAGACGTCGCTTCATGCATTTGTTGTCCCTTTATGTCACATCTTTAATTTAAGCCTGGAAACCGGCACTTTTCCAGAGTCCTGGAAACTCGCTGCTGTATCCCCAATTTACAAAAATTGTTTAAAAAGCTCTCCAGATAATTATAGGCCACTTGCACTGCTCTGTGTGGTTTCCAAAGTACCAGAGAAAATTGTAAACGTTAGACTTATAAAATTCTTAGAGCAACACAATCTAATTGCAGATAGGCAGTTCGGTTTTCGTCGAGGCAGATCAACCGAAGACGCAGTGACACTTCTAGTCAATTTGGTTTCGTCTTACGTCGATAAGGGAGATAGATGCATCGGTGTCTTTCTAGACATGGCGAAAGCCTTTGACTCTATTTCGGTTGGCCTGCTTTTGAAACGGCTGGACGCATCTGGTATAAGGGGTGTGGCACTGGAATGGTTTAAAAGTTACTTATCTGATCGTAGAAAATTTGTCAAAGTTAGTGATCATTCCAGTGACCATCTTCCAATCACTTATGGCGTTCCGCAAGGCAGCATACTCGGGTTTACACTGTTTCTTCTGTATATTAATGAAATAGTAAACAGTACACTCCCTAACGCTGAAATAATCACTTACGCTGACGACACGGCTATTATTTTCCATGGAGAGTCATGGTCCCGTGTATTCAATCTAGCCGAGGCGGGTCTGGCTGAAATTGCTGAAACCCTTGACAAAAACCTGTTAACATTGAATACTAAAAAAACCAAGTACATAACTTTCACCAAAACTTGTGTTTCTCGTCCGCCTGCTCACTTACAACTTAAAATTCACCACTGTTCATCAGTTTTCCAGACTCGACCCCTCTATTGCTCATGTGGCACTATTGATAGCACTACTAGCATCAGATACTTCGGGGTAACGATAGACGAAAATCTGTCATTTAAACAACACATTGCTGAACTGTCTTCTCGCACACGCAAGCTGATTCACATAATGAAAAATCTACGAGACTGCGCACCCATACCACTCCTAAAGCAAATTTACTCCGCGCTGTGCCAGTCGATAATTTAGTATTGTATCTCAATCTGGGGCAGTGCTGGTAAAACCATTCTCAAGAGCGTTGAAAGAGCACAACGGGCACTGATCAAGGTTATGCTGCGTAAACCTTTTCGTTTTCCAACAGATTTACTTTATGCCGAATTCAAGGTTCTAAGAGTTCGTCAACTATTTATATACATCGCTGTCTTAAAAACCCACTCCGGCATAAAATCTCGAGAAGACTACGTAGCTTTGATGGCCAAGCGAGCGACTACAGCCAATCTACTACCACTCCCACGCACTCGGTCATTAGTTGCAAAACGTGCTCCTGCTTACTCGCTTCTCTGTACGTATATTAACGTAAGAAAGAGGCTGAGCGACTGCAAAGATCTTACGAAATATGCTCTCAAAAAGAAACTCAAAGACTGGCTTTTAAATCTATCCTACGACGAAACAGAAGATCTTATGCATAGTCTATATAGAGAATAGTGTTGAAGAACTGAATGTATACCTCATAATCATAACTTTACAAAATATTGATAAACTCTTTGCTCTCTTTACTTTGTTTCATATAGAATTTTTGTATATATAATATATATAACTTGTTTGGTTTAGTTTCCTTAGTGTTTGTACTGTAGCAGAGTAAGTAGCCCATATAGATCTGATAGCAAACCTTTTCTTATTTTAAACAATTTACACTGTACTTTTTCCGGTAACCGCGCACTCGAGCCCCAAGAAACAGACCTTGTGCCTAGTTTGGGGTTCACTGCCAACCTATTTTAGACGTAGTACGGAACCACTAACGACTAGTATTTAATTTATTAGTTAAGCACCTCTGTACTTATTTTGGTAAATAAAATATTATTCTATTCTTATTCTATTCTATTCTATCATTATGAACAACTTTTGCTAAAGAACCAACCATGAAATCGCGAAAAGAAACAGCTGTTCAATACATTTTGTCGAATGTCAATAACCGTTTTCTAAGGATCAGCTGATTTTCTCTACGCGATTTTCGGTTTGGTCCCATAATAAAAGTTGTATGAGTCATTGTACTCATACAACTTTTACTATACTTATACCTCCTTTCGGGTAAGTACAGTCTATATTGGTAACCCTGTATAATATTTTTGATATTTTTTTATTTTTTTTGAACTGTTATGGGTAAGTGTAGCTCTTACCATCGGGCGAGTGACTTACTCGTATTGTCACTCAGTTGAAATAATGACATCCTTTATTTTGGAAAATTATAAACAAATAAGATAACCTATTTATGGACTTCAATATTTTTCTGTGGCATGTGTACAAAATCATCAATGAAAGCAATTACTATTATTTTGTATTTGTATACGTAATAGAATTGAATTTTTGAATCGTTTCACTGTAGGTAGTGTAACGATTCTACTGGTAACTAAAATTAGATCTTGGTCACGACATCACGAAAATTGTAACGACTCATATCGTATTATTGTTTTTAACTGACTAACTAACAATATATGAGTAACCGGTAACTTATACACTAACTTACATACTAAACTTACTAAGGATTACTAACAAAATTTTTATTTAATATTAATTATATTTAAAAGGTTTTGTTAATAACTAAGATGTAATATAAACTAATAAATACCCGAACTAAAATTGAAGATTATATTTGGCCAAGTGAACGCCTAACGGAAGGACCTGGTGTTGTGACCTATAATAACCCAAGATAGTATTGAGATGAACTGCTACCATACTCTACTTAAACCCTAGTTGCTATATACAATTTCTAAAGCTACCTAATTGAGATCTAACTTCTACGGCCTATGCTTAGCTTAGTCTAACCTATGTTAAAACAGTAGAATAGGTTATCTATACAGGGTAAAATTCATACAGGGTGAAGTTTAGATTCAAGGTTAATAAACATGTTCGTTATCTACTTTAGTATTTCCCAGTGGCTAGCTTTTTAACAGTGTGTTCTCAAAGCTAAGTCCACAAGATGATGTAGAAAGAAAACAATATTAGGTATATCGAATAACAATGTCAACGTCCGATTACGATAACAAACAATATTCATTATTGCACATTTAATAATTTCTCTGTATCATCATATGACATATTTTGTAGGACAGTCTTAAGCATTTTTTTGCAATTATTGTAATTTAAAGGATATAATTATATAAGCTAACACATTCAGTCTATTGTAAAGAAGCGGACCAAGAAACATGTAGAATTTGGAAGTAAAAGCATGTTTAGCGCCTGTTTGTTGAGGGCAAACATGATACTTCCGCCTTTTGTTAGTATGTTCAGCGTTATAAGAAAGGGCTTTGTGCTGCTTTAATACTATGTTTAATATAAATAGCTGCCTAACTGTTAGTACACCATATGATTTATAGGGATGGAAACGGTGTCAAAGGCCTTTGCTAGGTCTAGGAAAATACCTATAGTGTGGTTGCCCTTATCAAGTTCCTGTGCAAGATAGTTAGTCATTTCATGGACAGCATCAGCCAGGGTCGGATTTAGAGGTCCAGAGGCCTCGGGGCAACAAAGGATAGATCAATGATTTCTGTTATTTAAGATTAATATAATCAAATAATCATGTATGTATAAAGTACTGTAGGCTGTAGGTAAAGGTGAAAGAGCAAAAAAAAACAAATATCAAAGGAAAAGATGCTTACTAGTGTTAACTAGTTGGAATATGAAAGATTTTTTTTTCCGAAGTCTCTATTGTGGGGGCCCCCCGTTTGTGGAGGCCCCGGGGCTTTCGCCCCGGTTGCCCTCCCCTAAATCCGGCCCTGGCATCAGCAGTAGATAATTTGGGCCTAAACCCAAACTGATTCTTAGACAAAATCAATTGTTCTTCTAAGTATTTGACCAGCCTTTTATTAATATTTTTTTCTAATATTTTATACATAAAAGGTAGTAAAGAAATCGGTCTATAATTAATGACCTGATCTTTTCCGCCAGATTTGTATACTGGTATAACAACAGCCTTTTTAAGAGATTTGGGAAAAACACCTGTTGACAAACAGTAGTTGAAAATATATGTTAATGGCGGGATTAGAATGTGTTTGAATTGTTTAATTACTTTAGTTGAGATATTATCCCATCCAGCAGCACAGTCGTTTTTTAAGCCCATAATTATCGCTTCTACCTCTGCTTCATCAGTATTTAATAAAACAAAGGAAGACTGGATAGTGCTACCCGTAAAATAAGTGCTTGTATGCAATTTTGTCTGACCTTGCACTTTTTCCGCCAGGCGCTTACCAACATCAACAAAAAAACTATTTGCGGTGTTAGCACATGACAAATGTGATGAGTTTGCTTGTAATAAACCCGAAGATGATTCATGCAGTTTTGAGGTATGAGTTACATTTTTAATATACTTCCATATCTTTTTGCTATTCGTCCCAGCCTTTTCTAGAGCAGATTTGTCGTAATGGATCTTTACTTTTCTTAAGAGATCATTACAAAAGTTACGATATCGTTTGTACGATAACTGCAATATGGAGTTGTTTGGATTTAGCTTAGCTTTTTTATGAAGTCTATCTCTGTGCTTCATACATCGAATAAGACCTGCCGTGATCCATGGTTTTATGGTATAATTTTTTATATACTACTATTTTTTTTATAAATAATAGGCTTGCGCTTGACCACCAACTCACCTGATATTAAACGATGATGCGGTCTACGGTGGACCACGCTTGCATAAAAGAACCCGATTCACTTATCTTCAAACCTAAAATATAAAGTAATACACTTCTCCAGACGATGCCTGTTCCTGCATTTCCTGGGGCTTTACGCCTAGCTGTTTAAATCAAACCAGTTTAGGTGATGAAAAAAATTTGCGCGACCGGAAACCTTATCTGGGCGCGTGTTCGTGTGATTTTCCGAACTTCGCGGTTTTAACGTTAGTTTGAGACCGCTGTTCTGCACAAAGCTTGCAATTAAAGTAGAAATTTTTTTCCTAAGAAGGTATAAGCTTATAATTTATGTTAAAATATTTTAACCCAGTACCATTTGAAGTACTTAGCTCATGTTTGGTAAATAATTGTCTTCTTCTTCAACTTCTACAATAGAAAAATAAAGAGGCGGTAATCTGTCTACCGACATTGTTATTTACATAAGGTTTCTTTAAGATTAAGTTTGTCGTTATCAATCTAAAATATAAAAACGTTACGTTCTTTGAAATTGCTTGAAAAAATTTCATTACAATATTTTTCATCACTCATACTCGGAAAGTAGGTCTGAAGTTGCCTGAGGAGCGGGTTGAAACGAATACATTTCAGCCCTAGGGAGAATCACGTTCAACTGACAGTGACAGTTGACAACTGACAGACACTCAATTTATTAAAAAAACTAGTTCTTTTTTCACATTTGTATTGAACGATGTTCCAACTTTTTTTTTCTCTTCAGAGGATTATGGTCCTGCACTTCTCGTGCATTTGCCAGTTAACAAAAACAAAAAAAAAACGGGACATTTTTGCACACACGGTCATCTGACCCTAAACTAAGCAAAGCTTGTGATATGGCTGCCATTATTGAAGATATAAAATCAATGAGTGTGAATTTCCAAAGTATCAAAATCATGTCTTGGTGTCTATCGTAACATTAAAAACATAGAAATGTTTGTTTTGATATCTTGTAATTTGACGGAATAACATGACACGAGAAATAAAAATCACTTGTTACCATTTTACTGAGTCAAATTAAAATATATCAAATTGTCAATTTCTTTGTTTGTAATGTTATAATCTTATAATATACACCAAGACATGATTTTGTTACTTTTTGGTAATTCACACTCATTGATTTTATATCTTAAATAATGCGAAAATGTGCGAGCGAGAGAGCTGCAGACGGGAACAGTCCACTTAAAGCAGATTTGTATTAACACAATAAGTTCATCTGATTCCGATGTGGATTTAACGCCTAATTTCATAAGAGAAGATGCTAAAACAGTAGTGGAACATAAATTTCATACCAAAAATTTTGATTTATGTAAAATAAAATTCACTCATATTTTCTATATATTTTTTCAGTTTATGTTTTTATTTTTAGTTTCCTTGTATTCGTAATGAAAAACACAGTGTTTACCGAATAAATATTTAGTCCCTCGAACTATTTGCGCCCTTGCTACGCTCGTGAGCCAAACCCCGTCTCGGAACTAAATAAGTTTCTTTCACCCCTAGGGTAACAATGTACTATTATTGTGAATGTTAATAAGGTCATCTGACCCGTTACACTACCTAAATAGAACGATTGCATTTTGTAAAGTATGTTTAAGCGTGCAAGAAATTGTTAATTATCATAAAGTGACGAATGCGAAATATATGGAAATGTAACAAACAAGATAAATAATATAATGTTTGCCCACATAATGTAGATAATAAATAATAAGTACCTACAATGCAACCGACAAAAATAAATTTGCGGCCAGGATGTGAAGTATCCTCTATAATCAGTCATAATAGCTAAAAACATGTTATTTCCTTGTACAAATAACACGCAGGTCATTATTAAAATATTTTTTGTGCATTTACCCTTCGACTAAAATAAAATGAATGGACGGGCCCTAATCATTGAAATTGCTCAGTAAAAATGAGTCAAAACTGTCGGACATATACTTCAACACCTGATTATAAAAATGTACAGTATATTTGTTACAAAAAATAGATCCCGGTTTTATTTGTGTATTTACACTTCGGGAAAGCATATGAATGCATAATTTTGTCAGATGTTTCGTTATCACGTAACAATAGACACGTGTTGTACTTCCTACGGCTAGAGACCGACTGAAACGAAATGAGAGCCAGCTCTCATTTTGTTATCTTCAAAAATGCACTTCTACTGGGCCTGTCCATTCATTTTATTTCGGTCGAAGCATTTACCTACATGTACCTATAAATGTATACGTACCTACATGATTGCATTATGCAGACCAAACCTAAAGTAAGTAAGTAATTATTGCGCTACGGTCCAGCCGGTCATTCATATTGTACCTACTGAATTTCGTTAAAACCCGCTAGTCAATCATATTTTATTTTATTTTACATGGAAAACAAACAGCTACTAACCAACACAGTAGATATGAGATAAATTGTTACCAAAGAGTAAAGTAATACATATATAGGGAAATTGTTACACAGAAGCCAATGAGAAGTTTTACTACTTAATACAAACTAAAATAGTGTACAAATGCCCCGTTGCAATACCAACTTGAACTTGATATGATTTTAATTAAAAATTTGGCACCTCAACGCGAAAACTATAAGTTTGTTTACATTTTTACCATAGTGACCAGGGGGTCTAGACAAGACCCATTTTCTGTTAGCGTTCACACCTGCGGAAAGATGAAATTGTATGAAAATTATATTAGCTTGAGATAATTTCTCTCTAGCTAATGTCATTGTCAATGTCATTTTCATAAAATTTCATCTTTCCGCAGGCGTTAACGCTAATAGAAAGTGGCTCTTGTCTAAACCCCCTGGGGCCTTATGGACAACTGCTATTGCGGCACCAAACTAACGTTAAATCCGCTCAGTTGGAAAATCACGCGACCTCAAACGGTAACTGGGCGTGTTAAGGTTCACGTTCGCATGATTTTCCAACTGAGCGGATTTAACGTTAGTTTGGTACCGCAGTAGCAGTTGTCCGTAAGGCCCCTGCGCACTAATTATCTCCTTGGTAAATAATCTACAATTTATTTTTATGCGTTTTGCGACTTTTAGGGGTTTTAAATTCGCGAACTCACGCTAAAGAACTGAACCGTAATCTACACTATTTACACTATTAATATAAATTAATTAATTAATATCTACAATAATATTATAAAGAGGTAAAGTTTGTAAGTTTGTTTGTTCTGTTTTAACTCCGAAACTACAGATCCGATTTTAAAAATTCCTTAGTGTGGCTAGTGTCCTAGAAAGCCACACTATTCCTGAGTGCTATAGGCTATGTTTTATAATGATAAAAGTTAATTTTCTACACTAAATAACCGCATTAGTAAACCATGTTGGAGAAAAATAAGCTGATTGGCTTCTTTATCGGCGTACGCTGACCTAAAGCTTTGAGATAAGTAAATACAATGTTTGAAAAAAATTTAGTTGTTGAGTAGTTTGTCATTCAAATTATTCAAATTCAAATTATTTATTGAGAATAAAAACGGACAAATTCCACTAACATTTATCTCACATACTGTTAAACTAAAATAGATTTCCTAGTAAAAATAGGAATAATAATATAAAATTACTAATATAATAAATACAACAAATTGCTGTAAAAATATGTCAACATAAAATTAGTATGTCATACAAATTGTCATTATAGTCATCGGCTTTTTTGCCCCTGTCCCATTGATCAGTTAAATTTTCACAATAAGTCAAAAAAGCTTTCGTTACATTTTTCCAACTGTCACAAATAATATCACAATCAGTGTTGGTAGCAAGGAGTGCATTGAAGTGGCGGCGGGCGCGAATTAGCGGAGACATGGAGCGCGCCATGGTGCGGCTGTGAGCCACGTGGAAAAACTTGGGCAATTTTCCACGCCTATTAGCCGGAACCCCGGGTTTATCTGGCACAAACAAAGTGCACAATAAATTGTGCAGATGCAAGGAGTCAACCAATCCTCTGAGCACTTTGCAGCAAGTAGTAAGCTGATCCAACATCCTTCTCACTTCTAGTGAGTTGTAGCCGAGCTGGCCGAGCAAGAATTTAGTTGGGTACATGAACGGGTAATAACCGTGAAGCTTCTTATACAGCGATCTTAAGAAAGTTTTTTGAACCTTTTCAAGCATCCGCACATAGGTGACGTGGTGCGGGTTCCAGACACATGCGCTCGACTCCAGCTTGCTTCTGACTAACGAGTTGTACAATGTTCTAATAACTAACGGATTTTTAAAATCTTTGGCATTTCGTAATACGAAGCCCAGACGACGATAGGCCTCTTTAGCGAGATCACAGATGTGATCATGGAAATTCAGGGTACGATCAAATGTCACTCCCAGATCCTTAATGCTATTTACCCGATTTATACATAGATTGTCAAGATGATAATTAAAATTGATGGGATTTCTTTTGCGGTCAAACGTCATTACATTACACTTGGTCACATTAAATGTCATTTTGTTTTTCGAGCCCCATGCACAGATTCTATCTATGTCCTCTTGTAAGGTAAGACAGTCACGGGGAGATTTTATTTCGAGAAAAAGCTTAAGGTCGTCGGCATACAAGAGACATTTGGCAGAAGTCAGCACTTTAGGTAGGTCGTGCACCATCATTTTAAATAATAACGGACCAGTGATGGAACCCTGGCTTACACCAGATCTGGTGTGATAGGGTCCCGAAACGTGGATACCATGCTTAACATACTGCTGCCGGTCTCTCATAAAGTCCGCAAAGAAATTTAGGAGGCTGGGAGAAAAGCCGAGGTCACATAGCTTTTTTAACAATATATCGTTATCAATTTTATCAAAAGCTTTTTGAAAATCAAAATATATGACGTCAACCTGAGAACCACGATCCATGGCATCGGATATATAATCAACTAAGCCTAACAAGTTCGTATTTACGGAGCGACCCGGTCTGAAACCGTGCTGCTCTTCACCTATTTGTTGTTTCACTTGTCTATATATTTCCTTATGTAGGATGTACTCGAAAACTTTAGCGGGCGCGCTTAGAATCGCTATTGGACGGTATTCTTCCACCGTAGTTCTATTACGACTCTTAGGAATTGGGGTCACCCTGGATAACTTCCACTGGTCAGGGTACTTCCCATTTTTAAGAGATATATTTAAAATATGGTAAAGTGGAGTAATAAGATGTTTTTTACCCGTCTTTAGAATAAAGTTAGGCAAGTTATCGGGGCCTGGTGAGCTACCTATCTTTAATTTGTTAAGACCGCGCTCTATGTCTTCGGGAAATATAGCTGGTATACTAACGCAACCACTGCCGCCGGAACAGTCTAGTCTCATACACGAGTTGACATTCAGTGCTGGCAATTCATCTAGAAAAACACTAGCGAAATAGTCCGCGAAGGCCTCGGCAGCTTCCACCCCAGTACACAAGTCACCTTTATAAGAAACACAAGGCTCAAAACCCCCCTTAGATCTAAGTCTATGTACATGACTCCAAAATTTTTGTGGACACTGTATCAAGTTTTCTTCGATATGAGTCATGTGCGATTTGTACGCTTGGGAAATGCGAATTTTCAAACTGGCTCGTAACTCCGAAAATGTCCTATATGTAGCGTTACATTTTGTGCTCAACCAAGCTCTGTGCAGCCTAGTTTTCCTCTGAATATCTTTTATAATGTCTGCATTAAACCAAACGGGATACCTATTGCATTGTGCACGCTGCCTTTTCTTTTTTGGGACCGACAAATCAAACAATTGATAGATAATGTGGTAGAAAGCTTCAGTCGCGACTGAAACGTCATTAGACTCGAGCACAGACGCCCATGAGGTTTCTGCAAGCAAGGAGAGAAAAAGGGAGATATCTATCTTTTTGAAATTCCAATCGCGCGATGACTCAATGTTGCTCGGCTGTAGTCGGGCACGATCGTCTTGCGATCGGAGAGTGAGAGCTATCTCGAGCGCGGGGTGGTACCGCTCTTCGATCTGGACGAACCCCTCGGCGGCCGCGCGCACGCATACCGGCCGCTCCGCCAATTCAGTGCACTCCTGGGCCAACACTACGTCAAGAGTACCTCCGTGAGAATTAATTACGCCGTTGTAGTCGATTAAGTTACAGCAAGTCAAGAAATAACAATAATAATTTTTAATATCACTAGAGGCACTATTCATATTTAGATCACCTAAAATGAAAAATTTACATTTCGAGGCAGCTAAGAAGGATTCTATTTTACAAAATAAATTCATGTACACGGCATCGGTAGCTTTCGGCTTGATATAAACGACGCATACAACAAGAGAGATTCCGCGGTACGTGACGGAGGCCCACAGGTCTTCTGCGAGCTCCGACTCCAGTTCTTGCCGGCGGCATACGGCGACTTCCGGTCTCGCAGCAAGCAGCACGCCCCCGCATGGCGTCACGCGGTCGCGGCGCA
The DNA here is from genome assembly GCA_932305915.1 of Agriopis marginaria. Taxonomy (NCBI): domain Eukaryota; kingdom Metazoa; phylum Arthropoda; class Insecta; order Lepidoptera; family Geometridae; genus Agriopis; species Agriopis marginaria. The sequence goes on from OW029915.1 coordinate 14,427,577, forward strand.
GCAGTGTCCAGCCATCCGGCGTCACCTCAGCATCTTCCACTGAGCCGTCGAGAAACGTCTCGGTCGCAGCGACCAGCACATGATCCGCGACTAGCATGCTGGCACGCCACGTGGGTAACTTAGTCTTCAACCCTCTGACGTTTTGGTAGTAGATGCCAATGTATGCGGGTAACACGGTGCGCGGCTTACTGTGAGCCGACCCCCCGGCGAAATGTTTGACTTTCCGAGGTCATAGGGGTGCGCTTTTTGTAATTCACCCACTTCTTAACCCGCGCGTTTTCTGGCCACACATTTATCGAGACACACTTCTCGAAGCAATCTTCTGGGACTCCTATTTTAAAAGAGTTGTAACTATTTGAAGTCTTCAGCTGTTCTACAGTGACCGTTCTTAGCGGGCAAAGGGCGCCCAAGTATGTTTTGACTTCATCAACTCCAGATAGCATATTCCATAGATGGATATGTTTACGTGGCTCGGCCGCTTTAAGAGACGTCACTGCTAGCCCCGCAACGCAGCGCAGAGATATGGACTGGTGTGATTTCTTATATCGAACTTCTGTCCAATTATCATTTGTTACCGCCAACGATTGTTTGTTAAATACAGGACCCGACTCGATGAGATTGGCCGGGGTCATGTTTGCACGTTGTGATAGTCGAGGAGCATGGTCCCGAAGGGGTGCGGTCGCGAGCACAGGTGGCGACGCAGGCGCGAGTGCAGCAGGTGGCGATGGCGCCAGCGCAGGCGCGAGTGCAGCCGGCGGCACCGGCGCCAGCGCAGGCACTGCCCCAAGTGGTGGAGCACGCTGCGGCGCCGGCGCAGATGCGGCGGACTTCGGTACAAGCGCGGGTGCAGGTCGCGGGGGAAGCTGTGCGGTATCGCCTGACACCCCGGTCTTAAATCTAGTAGACGGCAATGCATGCGTCTGGAGCGTATTGGAGCTCGTACCAAAACCACTGCATTCATATATGTTGAGCTGATCGAAAAGTTTTCCTATTTGGCATGCATATGTCTCAATCTTCGCCTCAAAGTTCACAATTACAGAGACAGACTGGCAGAGCTTTTTATCGTAATCCGCTATAACGGAGACGGAATGCTCTAGTTGCGTTTTGTACAAGTCTGTACGAGAGTGTGATTGGGAAAGTTGTTCCCTCATCTTAGTCAATTCATTGCGTAAGTCCCGAATTTCACATTTAATATCTAGATCAATATTTGGATCTGACTCACCTCCGTCATGCACCCGCGTTACTTTCTGCCGAATTGTTACATTAGGATGTCTTTTAGTAACTCCGACCGGGGTCAGGCTGTTATCTCCACCTTTTTTATAGTCATATAACATAATAATTATATTCTACTCCTGGCGGCAAATTGGCGCTTGGATGTCTTGCGACTTTGCTCTAACAGAAACGCTAGGAACCATTTTAAAATAGAATGTTACTATTTTCAGTTATATAAACAAACAATGTACTTAGATTTACATTTAGGCATTTATTTTGGAATTGTGAACTAATATTAAAATCAATATTTGAATTTACAATTAATTGGATAAAAAAATAAATACTACAATTAAACTAAAATATGAATGTATAATATATACAAATATGTACCTACTACAAAACAAAAACGCCGTCGAGATCACCACCGTGCGGCAGGGTTCCCAGAACACTGGCCGAGTTGCCCCGCTGTATAGCAATACTTAGCTTTTGAGAAAAGTATGTGCCAGCTCTAGGATCCCCCGAGGCGAGGACCAGCCTAGTCGAAATATCCTTGCAGATTTTTTTTATGTAGGACGACCACGGGCCCATTGTCTGTACAGCTAGCGCCACAAACTCATAATGTGCGCTGAGCTGTGAGTACTTCCTGCGTTTGTTTAGTTGGGCCTGTTCGGCCGCAGCCCCGACACTGCGAGCAGAACTGGCGACATGAGAAGGAGCCAGGGTGTCCACGCATTGAGTGATGATTGAGTTTTTCCTCATTTTCGGTTGCCTCCGCAATCGCACGTACCCAGTAGTCACTCAGTACTCTTTCCGAACCGGTTAATGCGACTAGTGATGGACTAAGCAGTTATCGACTGCGTTGTCGATAACATGGACAAATACCTGACAATATCGTCTTCTAATCCAAACTTGGTTAGTAAAAGACCTAGAGATGAAGGTACTGGTGCAACAGACCAATGGTGGCAGCCGAAAAAGTTTGCTAGCTCCAAAGATGGTATCAAGAAAACCGATAAGGAGACTGGAACGAGCAATCGCTTTAGCGGTCTTCCAGTAGATGATGTAGCCACGGAGATATTTAAAAAAGCTACGAAGAAGATGCAGATTAACCAAATTCCACCAATATTAGTTGAACTTCTAGGTGACTGGAGCCACCAGAATATCAAAGGCGTTATAGAAAAGTACGAACAAGGTTTCCATTTGCAGTACAGAGGCCGCAACAGAGTCAAAGTACAATGCTACTCAGCAAAAGGTCACCAATTAGTAAGAGAAGGACTACTGAAAGAAAATGTAGTATTTCATTTACACGCAAAGATGAGAAACTTCCCAAAGCTGTCATAAAAGGCCTACCTAAATTCCTCCAAGACTCAATATCAACGGAGTTAGCCTCGATTGGATTTCCTGGTGTAACTGTAACCCAGCTCAAGACATCGTACACTACCGAGTGTCCTCCACTACTTGTTCAATTACCGAGTGGAAGCGACATGGGCAAATTTAAGCTGATTAAATATCTTTCAAACTGCGTGGTGGATATTCAAAGATATAAACCTAACAGCAAAGCAGGTACCCAGTGTTTTCGTTGCCAAGGCTTTGGGCACGCTTCAAAAAATTGCAATAGACCCGCCAGATGTGTCAAGTGCGCCTCGGCACATCCTACTTGGGAATGCCAGAAAAAAGATAGGGAGGAACCAGCCGTATGCTGCAATTGTCAGCAAAATCACCCGGCCAACTACTCACAGTGCCCTGCAAGACTAAAATATGTTGAACGAATCCAGTCCAAGCGTGAAACTCAACACAAAAACGACATTTCAAGAGTCGAAGCTACTTCTGCGAACCCCAATCAAAAGAAAACTTCTTGGGCCCAAATTACCAGCAACAGTAAGCGCCAATCGCAGGCTCCGAGACAGAATCGAGACACACAGGACCACCAGTATTCTGAAGAACCAACCATCTCCCACGTTCCCGTAAAAACAACTCCTGGAATGACTCAAGCTGAGCGGGAGTCAACAAAAGAAATACTCGTCGAGAAGACGTTTACACAGGATCTAGCTACGGCTGAAATGTTGGAAATACTAAATACCATCAAGTCTCTTAAGCAAGAATTCTCCAGATGTAAAACTTTCACTGACAAAGTTATCCTCATTCTAACTCATATGGGTCACTATGTTTAGTAACTGTACAGGACTCCGAGTACTTTATTGGAACGCCGATGGCGTACGTAACAAACAGCAGGAACTAAGTCTTGTGGTAAGTGAGCTAAGCATTGATGTAGTCGCCGTCAGTGAAACCAAATTATCTAATCGTTCAAATTTTAATATTGCGGGTTTTGCATGTTACCGCAAGGACAAGCGCTCTAACGGCACAGGTCAGGGTGTAGCAATTCTGGTCAGATCCGATCTTGTCCACAGCCTTGTTCCCTCGCCAGTCACTACTAACCTTGAAGTTGTAGGAGTATCTCTTAAACTCTTTAATAGTCATACCTATATTTATGCGATTTATCAATCACCCAACTTGCCTTTCATAAAAAACGATCTTGATTCGCTCATGGCATCCGGAATGTCAGTGCTAGCAATGGGCGATCTTAACGCTAAACACCCTTACTGGTCTCCTGGATCTTTGAATGAGCATGGAAAACGACTGTATGATCACATGTTGGGTGGTGATTATCTTATTCATGGTCCTCAAGACGCAACTCTTGTCCACTATTGTCCCAAGTTTAAACCATCTACTCCTGATCTCCTACTAACTAAAAATCTACACAATCTAAATAAATTTTTTACGATTAAAGCTTTATCATCTAACCACTTACCTGTTTTTGCCAACTTTAATGTAACTATCACTCGAAAACCAATAACCACGTTTAATTATTCAAAGACTGATTGGGTCAAATACCGCCAAAGCATGAATAGCAGCATACACCTTTCAACTCACACCTTTCAATCTGCCAAAGAAATTGATACGGCTATCGCCTAGTTTCAAGATTCCATTATTGACAGTAGAAACGCATGTGTGCCCACTTTGACGTTCAAACCCTGGAACGCAACTCTACCACGACGCATAAGGAGATTAATTCAGTTAAAAAATCGCCTTCGTTGCTATGCTGCATCTGAGCCAGTTCCCCTGATACGTAAGCAGATGAACCAAAGAGTTCACAAACTGCAAGCTGATATTAGCATTGCTCTAAAATCATACAATGATAAGAAATGGGATTCCAAATTAAAGAAAGTAGATAACCCTAGTGCAGATCTATGGCATGTAGTTAAATCACTTCGTTCCAATCCTTCTCTTCCTATCCCTGCGCTTCAAAGAAGTGATGGGACCATGACATCTACCGAACAGGAGCAGTGTGATGCTCTTACCAATGCCTTCTTAGGAAACATGCTCCTGACTCATCACTGGAGCAGCGATGAGTCAGAAGCAGTTGCCTCTTCACTAACAGCTTTGGACAATGATACGCATGATGACGATTGCACTTCTCAACTCGTGCGTACCACTGAAATTAAAAAAATCATTCAAAAACTGAAAACTCGCAAAGCTCCCGGACCAGACCACGTGACTAACTTACTCGTGAAAAACCTACCCCAAAAGGGCATCGTTTTTTTGACAAAAATATTTAACACCTGCTTGAAATTTAATCAAAATCAAAATCAAAATATATTTATTGCAGTTTGTTGGTAAACTTAGATGTAATACTATAATATCACGGTCTACTACTATTAAAGATTTGGGGGTCACATTCGACCGGACTCTTACTTTCAATGATCACATCACGGTAGTCGCTAAAGAATCTTTCAGACGACTAGGCTTTGTGTTACGGAACTCTAGAGACTTTCATAATACTGACGTTATCAAGTGTTACAAATAGCAGTTTATATGGTATCTCCACAAGTATATTTTCACTGATTTACTACACAGCACTTATCCTTCAGCCTTTCGGCTTCCAATCCACAGCTCGACTGTCCTGACGGCCACTGAACGGCCCAATATATACTTCCCTCTCTACATAAATTAGCCCCTCCTACTGCAATTGTCAACAACCAATGACAAGTGACACTGATTTAGACTTTGACACCTATACATATTCATGGACGTCAGCACGTCCATGTAAATATTGATATATATTTACAACTATTGACAAGAATCACCACATTCGGCCATCCGGCTGCGTGCTAACTCCGAAGCACGCTTCACCACATTCGGTAAGTAGCATATAAGCAAAATAAACTTCTTTTTTTTTTTTGTCTAAGCTGTTTTTTAACTCATTAAAATTATGTTGTCTTGGGATTATAAGTGTATAATATCGCTAAAAGCTGGCCAAGATCACTAAATTTCCATTATTTTTCTTCCTACATACTCTAATTTCTGATCGATTTCCACAACTACATCAACAAATTTTTTTTTGAACTGCCACTATAGCTACTTTCATTAGAATTACGTATTTCTAAAGACTAATATGAATCCAATGCCAGACTCCATCGGCTGCCTTTACTTTCTTGGATCTTGGGCGATGTTGCAGTTTCAGTCCTGGAACTGGGTGAAAATTACAACGGTAGACGATCGATACCATTGGTGATCTTGCTCAACTGCTCGCTGTCGCCGTCTAGTTGACGCATCTGGCAGAGTCATTCATCATCAGGTCGTTTTCCTCTCCTATGTCGGCGGTAAGGAAGTCAGGGTAGAGGTTGTTGCCAAGTCTGGACTCAGGGGAAATATGGTGCCCAGGGAAGTTGGTTATGAGGGCGTAAGTGCCTTGCGGCTCCTCAAACGCCCTGTGTGATTCAGTGGGACGGTGCGAGCAAAGTCAAGTAGCCCTCCTGTTGGCTACCGGGCAGCTGACGGGGCACACGCCAAATCGCGTCTCTCTCCGGCGAGATACTCAGCGACAACGATAGTGGATGTCTCATAGACTCTTGCCATGCGCTGAGGCACGGGGTGGATAACCACACCACACTAAAATGCATATATTCTCTCCGGCACATTACTTTAAAAAAATAAAGTAATTTATTTAAAAATGCGACCAAGTATTTTTCTTCATATTCATTTCAAGAAACGAGCCCAATGCAATATTCACAGTCTTAATATAAATGTTTCCTTCGACGACTTATGACTCGCTAATCATCCAGCGGGACATAATATTTGCTCCAATCAATTTACGAAAAACCGCTAGATTTCAAGACAGGAACGCTGTATTTACACTGTTTTAGTCGTTTGTTTGTAGTAAGCTCGAATATAATACTATAGTTTGGGACCCGCATGAAAAATAATAATATAATAATATAATTTTAAAACTTACGCGATATGAACACATGTTTTAAATGTTTATCGGGACTTATCACGTATTATGTTATTTAGGTAAAAATAGGTACCGACGTTTCGCCCATGTTCCAATTGTCGTGGTCACGAGCTGACTGAAAACTGCGGGTGAGTCCGGCGAGTAGAGCGGGTGTTTTGATCTTCTACCCTCACTTGAACTTGAAAAATCGCAGGGTTGTCACTACGACACACAACACTGGCTGTATTGGTAAATGTCCTAGTACCTACATGCGGTTTGTATACTTTCTTACTATGGGATTCCACGACGCCGCTAACTTAAATACATCTTCCCGGTTGATATTGCGATGTTTTCTAATTTCAACCGCTTCACGAACCATTCTTGAAAAATAATGTCATTCAGTGGAGAGGACCTTCAGATCGTGGAGTTCGATCCAGTGACCGGATCTTGTCTCAAGCAAATGTTCTGCAATAGCCAACTTCTGTGTCTGCTGATTTTTGACGTCCGCGATATTTTGTTTGATCCTTTCTGCTACGGTACGCTTCGTTTGACCGATTTAGGAACTACCGCAGTTACAATCGACCTTGTACACACCAGGGGTCTGGAAAAGAATAACGTTTTTCGGCGTCCTCACATGCTTTGCCAGCTTAGATAGGGGGGTATACACAGTCTTGATGGAGTAACTATTACAATTCGATTAAACTGCACAAATAAACACAGAACCGCGCTTTAATAGTTTTGGAGGAGTTTATTATACTGGATTTGCACAACTGTGAGTAAAATACACACAAATAAACACAAGATTACAGTAAAACGACATTGTTTACATATCGCAAGACGGTATTTTTCAAATCATACGTTAACGCCACGCCACTAAACCATTTCAACTGTGAGCTAGCGAACCAATAGCAGCACGCCATTGCATTGGTATTGAATAGACAGTCCGTGCGATAAGCATTTTTAAACGAAATATTTCCCGTCAGAGGGCGTTTGAGTACTTTATTTTGAATTAAATAGTAAATTTTATTTAACAATAATATTAATACTAATTTATGATCATTAAAAAAAAAAATACTAGTTAACATAAAAAACTACCCTATAATAACATTAAATAACTACACAACACCTGTTGAATACAATATTTTCGGCACTCGAGTCACTAGCAATCGTGGCCTAGTCGTATACTGACCGGTTTGCAAGTTGAAGTTACCGGGTTCGAATCTCGGTATCGGAAAGTTATTTTTGCTCTGAATTTGTTTTTGTTTCTTTTTTTTTTTTTTCTCGTTTGTTTTGCTTTCTTTTTTCAGTTCCTTTTTCTGGAAGTAAGGAGCTTCTTATTACAAGATGAATTTTTTGGATAATATTACTTTTTTTAAACGCAACAAGTCCGTTTCAATGGATCAAAGTAATCAAACAGACAGTGAGCTGCTGTCCGAAACGCTGGATAAATCGACGACTAGTCTGCCTGATATATCGGACGAAAGCTTAGACTTCAAAAACCTACAAGAGCGGGTCGAAGCTCTTGAATTACAATTAAAAAGTGCGCACAATGAGATAGAAAATTTATCGTTTGAAAATACGCAATTAAAACGAAGTAACGAAGATATATTAAAAAAATATGATTTACTCAAGCAAATTACTCACAGTCCAGCTAAAACCCCAAAAAAGAAATCAAAAAGACAAAGTCAACAAAAGGATTCTGTGGAGCTGCAGACTTTACTGAAAGATCTGCCCAACAAAGAATCTCCTCTTAAAAATGTCCTGATCAATGAAACACCGTGTAATCAATCAAAAAAAAACACCGGACATTAAAACCAAAAATAACAGAAAACGTTCAAAAACAGAAAAATCCAGCTAGGAAAGTTTGCATTCTTAGCTGCAATAAACAAAATAAAATACTATCAATAGCAGAAGACACTTGGAATAACGGCACTAACATATGCCATTATCTTAACCCAAATGGAAACGTGAGAGAGCTAATTAAAGGAATAGACGTGAAATTAAAAGAATTCACAAAGAAAGACTACTGTATAATACTTATAGGAGAAGAAGATTTTAATAAAACAAACAATTATTTTAACCTAGTAACACACATCAGAGAGACATTACTAAAAGTTCAAAATACAAACATTATAGTGTGTCTGCCAAACTACAAATGCGGAAATATGGCCGAATACCTATTATATAATCGACGGGTTGAAAACTTTAATAGCTTATTATATTTAGACGGATTAACGCATGAATATGCTTACATATTCGATACGAACAGAAAACTGAATTATGATCATACAATGTTCAATAAATATTCTGGGACAATTAATAATAATGCCCTAAGTGTAATTTTCAGAACACTAAAAACCTACATTATAAATATACAAAAATTCGAACTCAAATGTGAGATGAATGAAACAAATAAGGAAGATCATATTATGCAGTCAACATTTTTTCGTGAATCAATATCTCCACATTCTACACCAAAACATAGCGGGCCTAATCAACAAGACTGATCCATTAGTAGTCGCTTTGGAGGGATTTACAGAAAAAAATATGGCAGTAGACGTATTGTGCTTTACAGAGCATAATATGAAGGTTGGATACGGGCAATATCTAAATGTGCCTAACTATACATTGGCAGCATCATTTTGCAGAGATAATATATCTAGAGGAGGAGCTTGTATTTTAGTGAAAAACGGTCATGAATGGAGAGAGCTACCAGAATTTCAAAAACTTTCTTTAACTAGTGTATTTGAATGTTGTGCAGTAGAATTGACTAGACTAAAAATAGTAATTATATGTGTATATAGAGTACCTAAGTCGACCAATCTAGAAACATTTCTAAATAAATTTGAGGCAATGTTAAGTTTGACTTCACGTAAAAATTATGAACAAGTAGTGATAGCAGGCGACTTTAATATTAATGTATTAAAAGACTCTAAAGTAGTATCAGATTTCGAATGTAGATTAAACAATTATAATTTCAAACTTGCGCTAAAACAGGTGACGAGATTTCAAAGTCAAACCTGTATAGATAATATGGCTTATAACAACAATAAAACTTGTAAGACGGAAGTGCATGAATTGGCCTTATCTGATCACAGTGCTTTAATAATGAAATACCCAGTTCGTAAACAACTTTTACTAAAATATTGGTCCAAAAAACAGCGCGATTACTCCTTGGAAAACATAGAGAAATTTAAGATGTGTTTAAAAAACTTACCATTTGAAGAATTATATAATCTCACTGACGCTAACGCTGCTTATGACCATTTTATCGAGAACTTTAAATTATATTATAATCTATGTTTTCCATATAAGCTGGTCGTTAAAAATGTCTGCAAACCGACTAAATGGGTGTCGCGAGGTATTAAAATTTGCAGTAAAAATAAAAGGAAACTTCTGTGGAAGTATAGATTAAAACCTACAGTAATAAATAAAAATAAATTTACTACTTACTCTAAACTATTTAAAAAAATTATTGGGCTAACCAAGCGTGCTCAAAATAACTATAAGATAAAAACATCTGAAAACAAATCGAAAACTGCATGGGGAATTATTAACAAAACAAGATTAAATCTCCCGAAAGAGCCAATCTTAAAAATAAATCATAATAATAAAGATATTACAAATCCACTAGAAATAGCCAATATGTTTAATAACTACTATGTTGATAAAGTTAAACCTATAGCAGGCTCTGGAAATAAAGTCACATCAAATATTAAAACTCGCACAAACTCTATGTTTATGGCCCCGTGCATACCACAAGACATTATTAAAATCATAAAAAATCTTAAAAACAGCTATAGTGTAGGCAATGACGAGGTGTCAACTAAAATTATAAAAGCTGTAAATGAGCAACTTTGTGTACCCTTAAGTCATATAATTAACCTGTGCATTTCAACAGGAACTTTTCCAAAAGCTTTGAAAACCACGGTTATAAAACCAATATTTAAAAAAGACAATAAAGAAAAACTAGACTGCTATAGACCCATTGCACTTTTATCAATATTTTCAAAGATTATTGAAAAATATATATATATGGTGAATTAAATAACTATTTAGAGAAAAACAATATTCTTTGCAAAGAACAAAAAGGTTTTCGGAAAAACAGAACTATTAATATGGCCATTTATGATTTTATGAAATCAGTATTACCAAATGTAGATAAAACATCTCCAGTATGTGCAGTATTTTGTGACATGACACAGGCATTTGATTACGTGGATCATAAAATATTATTGAGTAAACTAGAGGCATACGGAATAAGGGGAAATATTTTAAATCTAATAAAATCTTATCTTACTGAAAGAAAGCAAATTACTGAAATTAGCAGAATTAATATTAAAACAAAGCGTGAAGAGGTATCAAGGTCTAAAGAACGTAATGTAATATATGGGGTTCCACAAGGAAGTGTCCTGGGACCTCTTTTATTTATAATATATATTAATGATCTACCTAACGCTACAACTCAACCAATGACACTGTTTGCTGATGACAGTACAATAACGATAGCACGTAAAAACATTGACTCTTATGAAACTGATATTAATAAATCTTTATCAGATATAATTACATGGCTTAACAATAACAATTTAAAAATTAACATAAATAAAACAAATGTAATGCATTTTAGACAAAGAGGGCCACAAAAATCTAACATTACAGTAAGCCATGGCAGCAATATGGTTAATGAAGTAGATACTGCAAAATTTCTGGGCTTAGTAATTGACAGACAACTAAATTGGAAAAATCAAATAGATAGTCTTTCTAAGAGGGTCTCAAGCTTAGCTTATGTACTTCATAAACTGTCTAGTACCTTAAACATAGATACATTACTTTCCACTTACTATGGTTTAGTTGAGTCCGTCCTCAGATACGGTATTATATTTTGGGGTAACTCAACCGACAAAGAGATTATTTTTAAAAGGCAAAAACGCTGTATCAGATCGATGTTTAGATTAGAAAGTACTATTAGTTGCACGCCTTACTTTACTAAACATAAAATTCTTACGCTTCCGTCTCTATATATATTGGAAACTGCCTTATTCGTAAAAACTAATCCAGAATTATTCCCGGCAATATCTGGCTTAGCGGTAAGAAATCGTAGAGACCAAAACAGATGTCGTAATCGCCCATCTAAAACCACCTTAATGAACCACAGTATAATGTGTATGGGACCGACCATCTACAATACTATACCAATTTCAATAAGGGATCTAAAATATAGTCAATTTAAAAGAAAACTAAAAAAACTTTTAGTCGAGAAATGTTATTACAAAGTTAGTGATTTTATAAATGATAAATTTTAGTAATGACTGCAGAAGGTCAATTTGTTTATCATTCAATTATAGTAATGTCTATCTGTTGACTATTTAAATTAATAACATCATACTTGAACTTTTGAAATTATTTCGACAGTTATTTTAATCAATACTTTTTTATATAAATAATTCTTACGGTATTTTTATACCATCTCTCTAGATTTGTACGCCTACAAACTAGGCAAAACATGATACAAAGTGACTAATATTTTAACCCACCTATTGTGCATGCGTTTTTAAATGTGTGTATGATTTACTCGTGTTTTGTGCAAATAAATAATCTTTATCTTTATCTTTAGTACTCCTTCAACAAATCCCTGATGACCTCAAGACACTACTTCACTGGAATATTGGTAAACAGCGGTTCGACGTCGAAACTCACCATGGTTTTATCTGGTTCCAAACTAAGGTTCCCAATGATCTCGACAAAGTGACGAGAATATGGAGAGTATGAGTATGAGTATGAATTCTTTACAAAAGATGGGGTGTTCCGTGTTACCCACTAGTGGATGCAACATCGACGATACATAATTATTTCGCCAAGTAATATGTGGGTGAGTCTATTTGACTCACGATAGGTCGTAAGGGAATACTTCGTTTATGCACTTTCGGTAACCCTACACTTTGGGAGGTTGTACAACCCAAGGCCTATGAAGGTTTTCGAATAAGTCTTCTGTAAAAAGTTCCTTGTAGTCCTTTGTTATGTATGGCCCAAATACGGCGTGTTATTCTGGCAGTGAGATTATATGATACCGGTTTGTATAATTATGTTGGTATCACTCAACAAACTTCGTAATTTTGTTTCATAATCCATCGAGTTCATTACCACAGTGGCGTTTAACTTGTCAGCCTTAAGCACTAAAACCCCCTCGTTATCTCAAATCTTTTTTTAGTGCCTGACGTTCATGTTGGAGAGAGTACAAAGAAAATTTGCTCGCTAGCTCTTATATAAAAAAAATACGGATATTATCCTTTTTTGTATCTGATTCTGTTAGCCCTTACGCTAGATGTACGTTGTACGCTAGAACTAAGGCTTAAGTACTCGTTGATGCACTACTATCAGCTGCTCGATGGGAGATCGATAACTCTAGAGAACTGGTTCGCTATTCGCTGGCTGTGCCAGACTGGGTGCGGTACACGCGCGCGTGGTGCATGCGGAAATTCCCTTCAAGACTCCACGCGTGCACATCGACACTGCTTGGCATTCTTCTACAACTCGCGCCATGAATCTGCTCAATGATCTGATTAATCAGTATCCTGATTTTGATATTTTACGCTAAATTTAAGATTAAGATGAATTTATGTGTAATTTTCTTAAGTGACAATACCTAATGTAAAACAAAATAATACATAATGTATAATATATTGTAGTTTTGTCGCATAACTTTATCTGTTCTGCATAATAGAAAACAATTCTTTTTAACGTTTGCTTGCTGATCGCTCTGGCCTTGCTGTAACCACAGGAAGCTCTCTTCCCATTGTACACAGTGTTATGCAATAAAATTTTACTTTACTTTACTTTACTTCCCGAATATGAATCCCACATGGTGGTGGGGTCAGCCTTCCTTACTTTTCTCCTCCACTTCACTCTATTTTAAACATCGTCTTCGGAAATGCACAATACACCCCAAGCGGGACGTCAGTGCAGAACTTATCGCCCCCATCTCGAATAAGAATAAGAATCGTCTTCGGAAACCTTACACTCTCTCATGTCCTTAAGCACCATGTACTTCCACCTAGTCTTGGGTCTACCTCTGGACTATTGACCGGGGATGGAAAGTTGTGGTGTCAAGCTACCTACGTAATCAGCTGGTCTCCTCTTTACGTGGCCACACCGTTGTAGCCTACTCTTGCATCTTGTCGGAAATGTCGCGTACGCCCAGGTTTCCTCTCACGTACTCATCCTGATTTTATAGAGCCTGGTTACACCACACCTCCACCTCACATCTTCATTTCAGCAACTTGGAAAGTCGTTTTTCCGAGTCAAGGCCCACGTTTTACTGCCATACATTAGGACTGGCCTTATGATGGTTTTATATATTGGACCTTTGAGCTTAACTGGCATCCTTTTGTTGCATGTAACACCTGTTACTTCTCGCCATTTTATCCACGCTGTAGTTATTCGGTGCTGAATGTCGCATTCCAGGTTCCCCGAATTGTGCATCATACTACCCAGACACTGGTACTGATCGCACACGGTGACTATTTGTCCCTCAATGGAAATCAACCTATTGTTACTTGGTTCCGGCTCGTTAAAAGACATATACTGAGATTTAACAACACTAAGCACTAGACCACCGGTATGTAACTGGCCTTTCCATGACAAAAGTGCCTCGTGCAACTCACTACGAGTCCGTGCAGATGGCTACATCATCTGCATATATAAAACTTCACGCTGCTGAATTCTGCGCTACCTCAGTGAGAGAGTCCAGAACCAAGCAAAACAGAAAGGGACTTAGTGCTGAGCCTCGGTGTACGACTTCTGTGACCACTATCAGTTTTATTTCACCCGGTTTTGCTCGCTGTAAGCTCAACAAACATTTGACCATAGTTAAAAATCAAACTAAAATTAATTTGTTAGACGGCTTAGTCGTGTCATAGTCGGTCAAAGTAATCTTATAGCGCACCTACATGGCTATAGTATTGTCTCAAAGTCACAGTCTATAGCTCACCTACACGGCTATAGCACTGTAGCCAGTCTATGGTACACCTACATGTCCATAGCACTGACTCAAAATTACAGCCCATAGCTCACCTACATGGCCATGGCACTGTAATAGTCAGTCCATGGTACACCTACATGTCCATAGCACTGACTCAAAATTACAGTCCATAGCTCACCTACATGGCTATGGCACTGTAATAGTGTCTATGGTACACCTTCATGTCCATAGCACTGACTCAAAATTACAGCCCATAGCTCACCTACATGGCTATGGCACTGTAATAGTCAGTCTATGGTACACCTACATGTCCATAGCACTGACTCAAAATTACAGTCCATAGCTCACCTACACGGCTATAGCACTGTAATTAGTCCATGGTACACCTACATGACCATAGAACTGTCAAAATCATAGTCTATTGCACTTGAAAGCGCAGTCGAAGTAGTCATAGTCAATATCCCAGTCTATAGTACACCTACACGTCTATAGCACTGTTTAATTCTCAAAGGTTGACTCTCTTGGCTCAATAATGATAGCTAACTTCTCTCAAATGTGCCCAACTCGATCAAGTTTCAATTATAATAAAATTGTCGAGGAGTGGCCTCGACCAAATCTTATTGCAACCTCAAAATCGAATTACTTCGGTCAATGCAGTAGTGACAATATCGGGGAGTTGCCCCAACCAAAAGTACCAAGTGCATTGCGCCAAGTACTACCTGGGTTACTTGGGTGCTAAATAACTTTTACTGCTCGTGTTGCAATAAAATTATCGGGGAGTAGCCCCGATCAAAATTCATTGCAACCCCAGCAAGCACTACTGGCTCCATACAGTGGTAACATTATCGGGGAGTTGCCCCAACCAAAAGTACCAAGTGCATTGCGCCAAGTACTACCTGGGTTACTTGGGATAGTGCTTAAAAAAATTTGGCTGCTCGTGTTGCAATAAAATTAACGGGGAGTAGCCCCGACCATAATTCATTGCAACTCCAGCAAGCACTACTGGTTCCATACAGTGGTAACAGTATCGGCGAGTTGCCCCAACCAAAAGTACCAGTACATAGCTCCATATGTTTTTCTAAAAGCTCAAGGAAAATCCATCCTTTCAAATTCAAACATTGTGTTTTAGTAATTTTTAGAACCACTTTAGAAATAGCTTTTATTTTATTTTAATAAAAATTTACTCACAGTTTTTATCATGGCCCGCAGGTCTTACCACTTCTGACTGTTACAAATAGCAGTTTATATGGTATCTCCACAAATATATTTTCACTGATTTACTACACAGCACTTATCCTTCAGCCTTTCGGCTTCCAATCCACAGCTCGACTGTCCTGACGGCCACTGAACGGCCCAATATATACTTCCCTCTCTACATAAATTAGCCCCTCCTACTGCAATTGTCAACAACCAATGACAAGTGACACTGATTTAGACTTTGACACCTATAAATATTCATGGACGTCAGCACGTCCATGTAAATATTGATATATATTTACAACTATTGACAAGAATCACCACACAAGCTCATTTTTAGTGCCCTTGTCCGGAGTAATCCGATAAGGTTAACAAGCTGAAAGATTACAAATCCCTAATTTGACCCTATGTCTCGCGGATCTGATAATTTCTCATACTTTGAAAATATTAGATCAACGAGATCTCCCTGTTTCCTACACCTTTGTTTCCCTAAGTCTATTCTAAAGTTACACCAAAGTTGAACAAAGGACTCGCGGGTCCTGTATTTATCTAAGCGCTCAAAACCCCACCTGACACAGAGTTTATTGGAAGATAAGTTATCCAATGTGCAAAACTCTTCTAAACTAGCTGAAACCTTACATGGATGACTAGTCCAGCTATCCTGAAGTCCACTACCTAATAACCCTACGGGAGTCTGTTCCAACAGGCCGAAGCCTAGGGTGTACCTCTAACACAAGGATCCACCCTTGGGGACTGGAATAGAACATCCACCTAACGTAAAGACAGTTTACATGGAGTTTGACTTCGATCATCGGTGTACATACGTTTCAACAGATCCGCCAAGGAGACAAATTTGCGTTAGCAAAGACCTAGAGACCCTCCGATGACCGTACACCAAAAACCATGCACCCTGGTGACTTATTGATCCCACATTTAAGGGGTAAAATCAACCTTGGAGCGTCACAAAATTCCAAGTCTTAACTATCGGGAAAGACGGAGATGACCAGCCCCTAATGTGGTCACGTAGTTAGGTCCTGGGGCTGGACATTCCTCACACCATGATGAGGCAGACACCATAGTCCAATATTTAATTTAAGATGACTTTACACTCAATTATTACACTCACAAAACTTGAATACGCTCAAAACCTTAACGACAGACACGTCCAATATAACATGGAATTTGTGCATGACGCCAAGATGAGCTGAGATAATTTCACAAAACTAAAATGAAACAATCTCAAACACTACCAACTTTATTGAATTGTATATTCAGTCGGGCAGAGTTTCTCCATAGAAAACACAAACAAATATATTGGACGAGGATCGGGACAGAGCTAAGTGTGCAAGTACCTTCCCGCGTGAGGTCTCACAGCAAAAGAACCCCGTCTCAGCCATTCCCAGCCCTTTTATAACCTCGCCTAAGCCTAATCTTGAATAATAATAACAAAACCGTTACACTGGTACAACAAACTTGTGGTTATTTAAGAAATATCAACCTTAGCTGTTTGAGATAGATCTCATTTTGGTTCATCACACCTATCGGCGTTTGTGGTGCTAACGGGCTTTATGGGTGTTCAGGGTCTTCTTGTATATACAGTTGTTACGGGTTTTATGATATATTTTTTTTTTATAGGTTTTGCAGTCTTTCCGGTAGTTACGGGACTTGTGGGCGTTTGTGGGACTTCTGGGCGTTATGGGTGTTCAGGGTCTTCTTGTATTTACAGTTGTTACGGGTTTTATGATATATTTTTTATAGGTTTTGCAGTCTTTCCGGTAGTTACGGGATTTGTGGGCGTTGTGGGTGTTCTGGGCGTTGTGGGACTTCTTGTATTTACGGTTGTTACGGGTTTTATGATATATTTTTTTATAGGTTTTGCAGTCTTTCCGGTAGTTACGGGATTTGTGGGCGTTGTGGGTGTTCTGGGCGTTGTGGGTGTTCTGGGCGTTGTGGGTGTTCTGGGCGTTGTGGGTCTTCTTGTATTTATGGTTGTTACGGGTTTTATGATATATTTTTTATAGGTTTTGCAGTCTTTCCGGTAGTTACGGGATTTGTGGGCGTTGTGGGTGTTCTGGGCGTTGTGGGTGTTCTGGGCGTTGTGGGACTTCTTGTATTTACGGTTGTTACGGGTTTTATGATATATTTTTTATAGGTTTTGCAGTCTTTCCGGTAGTTACGGGATTTGTGGGCGTTGTGGGTGTTCTGGGCGTTGTGGGACTTCTTGTATTTACGGTTGTTACGGGTTTTATGATATATTTTTTATAGGTTTTGCAGTCTTTCCGGTAGTTACGGGATTTGTGGGCGTTGTGGGTGTTCTGGGCGTTGTGGGTTTTCTGGGCGTTGTGGGTGTTCTGGGCGTTGTGGGACTTCTTGTATTTACGGTTGTCACGGGTTTTATGATATTTTTTTTTTATAGGTTTTGCAGTCTTTCCGGTAGTTACGGGATTTGTGGGCGTTGTGGGTGTTCTGGGCGTTGTGGGTGTTCTGGGCGTTGTGGGTGTTCTGGGCGTTGTGGGACTTCTTGTATTTACGGTTGTTACGGGTTTTATGATATTTTTTTTTATAGGTTTTGCAGTCTTTCCGGTAGTTACGGGATTTGTGGGCGTTGTGGGTGTTCTGGGCGTTGTGGGTGTTCTGGGCGTAGTGGGACTTCTTGTATTTACGGTTGTTACGGGTTTTATGATATATTTTTTTATAGGTTTTGCAGTCTTTCCGGTAGTTACGGGATTTGTGGGCGTTGTGGGTGTTCTGGGCGTTGTGGGTGTTCTGGGCGTTGTGGGTGTTCTGGGCGTTGTGGGACTTCTTGTATTTACGGTTGTTACGGGTTTTATGATATATTTTTTTATAGGTTTTGCAGTCTTTCCGGGACTTGTGGGACTTGCTGTAAATTTCTTGAAATATCGACTTTATTTCGGTGTGATGGATGTCATTTTGGATGAAGACGGAGTTACTCGTTACTTTTCGTTTATATTGGATTTCATTCAGTTTTCCGCCATTTTGAAACTATGAAGTGTCAAAAATCTATTGATTATTTTTTCCTTCAATGTCAACTGTGAATCGAAGTGAACAAAAACATATTTAAATGAAATTAAACTTAGTTATATGGTCTAATCTCTTCTTCGTGATCAAAAAGTCTTTGATAAAATCCAGCTCAGAGTTCTACAACGTTGATCAGTGCATGAAACTACAATGAACTTGCAAAACATGATAAAACTTTGATGCTATCAATTTTCCTTCGCCAACACCAAAACCGAGCTAATTATGCTTCAAAACTTTCATCTGCTCCTGCCGATCAAGGTAAGCACCTCTTCTCTTCAATACAAACAGATTATCTTGTAATCTTTACATTCATTTGAAATCCAGTTTGTTGTTAAAAGTCCCATATTTTACAATAGAATTGAATCAGTTTCATTCGGAATTCTTCCATCACATTCGTGAATATGTTGATAATAAACTATTTCTTGTGTTTTCACAATAAAGTACTTGTAAATTCTCTAAGTTTAGCATGTAACAGACATACAAAATGTTTAACTTTGACCTTTTTTGGTTAAGTCTTTGATGCAAAACTTGGTTCGGACAATTTGTGTTTCCTTCAATTTTAACATCAATTCTCTTTATTTTCAGACAGCTCGTGTGCCTTCACTGCTCCAGGGAAACGCGAACATGATGTCTGCACTTCAAAACCAGAACTAAGTGATTGCTGTACATTTCTTTCTCCGGACATATCATATTTCAGGAACACTTTCTTTGAACGGATAGTGACAATTTAATGTAAACAGTAAGCTCAGCTGTTTATAAGGTAAACTTTTATCCCTAATATAATTCTATCAGTATCTTGTAGTGTTTTTTATCGAGACAAACCAATATACATAGAAGGTTAATCTTTCCTCCATTTATCTACTAGAATAAATTATGGGACCGTAATTAACTAAAGGGTAATGTTAATCATAAGGTTTATTCCAGCTTTCACTTGTTACTAGCAATTAAACAATTTAACCAGCATTAAGTCTCTGTTTCATTTGAATACTTCAGCGGTGAACTAAAGTTTAATGATAAAATATTTGTGAATGATAACGTAGACATTTTGGCTTGTTACAGCTCCTCAAAAGCAGACTCATTGCGGAATTCAGACAAACTTATTTTTGCATTATTAATAATTTTCACCGCTTCTGACAATACAACGTCTGACTTTTGAAGTGCCTTGCTAACTATATTTATCTTGCTTAAAATTTCAAACCAAATAAGTAGAGAGCAGATGAAGTTAAACGACTTAATTCTTGTCAATAATGAATTTGCCATATTTCTTGACTCGGCATCTTTGCTCCTATCGGAATATATGGTAAACAAGGCATCATACACTTTTCCCAGTTCAAAACGTAGAACTTTTACTGCTTCAACCCTGCTCTCCCATCGAGTATTTGAGAGTGGTTTTAGACTTAAAGTTGGCACTTCTTTAGCAAGTATTTGCCAACGTGCTGTTGACGCAGAAAAAAAAACATAAATTTCCTGCACAACTGAAAAGAAATTGACAATTTCTAATGAACTTTTAGCAGCGTCATTCACCACCAAATTTAGGCTGTGTGCCGCACAAGGTAAGTAAAATGCGCGCGGGTTTAAATCTAAAATTCGTTTTTGTAGACCTATATTTTTCCCTTTCATGTTTGCACCATTATCGTAATCTTGACCACGCATATCTTGTATGTCAATTTCGTTTGAGATTAAACAATCTAACAAAAAATTAGTTAAGCCCAGGCCAGTAGTGTCTGTAATAGGAAAAAAACCCAGAAAGTGTTCTTTTACTTCAGCCTTATTGTTGCTTGCATTTAAAAGAACGTACCGTACGACAACCGATATTTGTTCTTCGTGTGCAATATCTGGAGTGCAATCTAAAATAATGGAAAAATATTTGGATTGTGTCAATTCCAAAACAATAGCTTTTTTTATTCTTTCTCCTAATAATTGTATTATTTCATTCTGAATGTTATGGCCAAGATAATGAGTTAGGCGTGACTCAGATTTTTGAATAAGAGCAATGTGTTCCGCAAGCACATTAAAATTAAATTAATCAAAATTAGAGGTATATTCAACCAGCTTTAAAAAATTACCATTATCGGAATCGTAAATTTTTTGAGATCTTCCCCGAAAAGCCAGACATTGCCTCGCTAAAAAATTAATCATGTTGATTATTCGTTCGAGTAATGCAACCCAACGTTTTTTTCCCGATTAATTTCATTTTGGTGCAAGAAATCTACCGACTTTTCTTTTAAAATAACAGTTTTCAACGTAATTTGTTTCTTAAGACATGATAGGTGCCCTAAGCTCTTTTCATGACGTTCTATAGCAGTAGACAAATGCTGCCAATCTTTGTAACCTATTTCACCATTAAAAGGAGTCGCATCAGCATGAAAAAGTTTACAGTAAAAACAATAAACAGAATCAGTTGACTTACGAGTAAACCAGCCAGTTTCTTAAAACGGTTTCATTATTTAACATCTTTTTAGTATAACAAGCATTTGAAAAAGATCTTTTTGAACTATTCGAAGGATATGAACCCACTTTTACTTGTACTGGCCCACGCTCCATCAAAAATATTCTCTGTTTATCGGATAACACCTGTGGCCATAACGCGAGATCATTCATTACATCTTCTCGAAGTATATTCTCCGGGGACGTTTCGGCACTAGGAGGTTCTTCGTCTTCTTCGACTACCGACGACAAAGACAGCAGCGGCGGCGGCTGCGGCGACGTTGAAGGGACGAGTTCTGCTGTAGAATTATCTTGGTTTTCATGTCTCTGTCTCCAGGTGTTCGTCCGATGGACCGGGTCGACCAAAAAACTTTTTAATAGAACATGTATTCTTTTTCAGAGACACTTCCTTCTCCAGCTTTCTTTTTCGACTTTGTGCACCAGAAAGTTTCTTTTTTCCATCGCCATCAGACATCTAAAATAAATAATAAACTAAGTATAGGCACCTAAAAGTACTATCAATGTAAATTAATATACCTAGGCCCAGAGAAATAGTTGCAACTTGGACTAAGTATCATATATTATAATTATGACACATATCAATCAACGTCGCGGTACCTTCATTAGGCAATCAAACAGAATAAATAAATTAAATAAAAAAGTAGTTTGTTGTTCACAGGTTAGGTAAAAGTAAGACCTAAATAAATACCTAAGTAAGTATACTAGTAGGTACAACATATTAAAGCACTTTAACTTACCGTTGTTTGTTCCGCACTGCAGTAGGGTAAACAAATGTAAAATCCTAGGTCGTGGGTATTTAACTTCGATATCACTATCTATCACTCGATAGCACCTCGATAGTTGTTTTTTTTTTTCATGGATTTCGCTGGCTATTTTTGATGACCTCTGACCTCGATGCTTGTCGCAATAATTGTGCAAGCAAATAACCAAATCTTATCATTTATATAATTTTTATCAAAAGAAAAGCCGATTTACATCACATTTACATGTTTACTCAAAGATGATAGTTAATCCAATTACATCAAGGCTTATTATGCAAAACTACGCTGTAGCGGTAAAACAAAAAATGCGGCACGCGTACACAAGCCTTTGAAAATGACCGCCCCACGTCCCTGGGAAAGAAGGAGTTTCTACGATAATTAGTTTCGTAACGTGGAGTATACAGCTGAAGATTATGTCTACGAGGAGTTGAGCTTAGAGGAGTTATTGTGCATGAAGGTCAGATCGGCAGCCTCTCTCCTTAGTTTAACAGGCAACAAATGGTGATGAAAGCAAGACTCATCATACTCAAAGTCGGAATTCCGTATTTTAGCCTTGTAGTTGATAAAGCGTAAGAACTTCTTTTGCGGCCTTTCGAGGATTGAAATATATTTGTCATAACAAGGGTTCCATACCTGCGAGGCATATTCCAGCTGACTACGGACTAAAGAACAAAAAAGAATCTTTAAGGTCTTGATGACCTTAAAATCTTTAGTAACTCGTAAAATGAAGCCCAATGTTTTCATAGCTTTGGCCGAAATATTCTCAATGTGCTTTTCAAAGAGGAGTTTGGAGTCGAGGGCAACACCAAGATCAACAACTGCATCACTTCTAACCAGGGATTGGCCATTAATTTTATAGTCATACACAAGGGTTCTAGCAGATCTAGTAAAAGTAATGCAACAATATTTAAGTATATTTAGATCTAGCTTGTTTCTCGTGCAGTAGCTATGAAGATTATTGAGGTCTATTTGCAGAAGTTCTAAGTCAAGATGATTGTTAATTACTTTATAAATTTTCATATCATCTGCAAATAGTAGGAAATTGGAGTGTTTAAAACAATGGTTAATGTCATTGATGAAAATAATAAATAAGAGAGGGCCAAGAATAGATCCTTGAGGCACACCTGATGGAATGATAGATGGAGCCGACATCGATCCATTCAAGGCAACAGTTTGAGTACGACCATTGACATAAGAGATAAACCACCTAAGCAGATCACCTCTTATCCCGGCCGTATATAACTTGTCGAGAAGGATAGAGTGATCAATGCGATCAATTCAGTCACTCGCGCGCCGCTGTCAAGGACAGTTGTGGTTTTATTATTGCGCTGTGCGCGACGTCGCACTTAATTGAAAAAAATGTCGAAAATATTGAAATGCAACGTGTGCAATATAGTAATTGACGAACTACTATCGTACATACAAAATAAAATCTCGGTGATTGACGAAGAAACCTTAAAACGGATTTGTGTGTCTTCGTTTTCAAGCCAAGAAATAAGTGAATCGAAAACGTTACTGTTTGAATCTTTGCCGACGGACCAACGGAAAATAAGGCGAAAAGGAGGCGGCAAAGAGGAGAGAGACTTAGACGACATCGTGAGTCTTTTTAAAACAATAGATCCTGATGTGGTTCCAGTATTTGTCGCAAGAGAACTTGAAAAACTACCCCCCATTTTGTTTGACCACCTCGACTGCACAAAATTGCTTAAAGATCTCACCAGACTTAGCGCGGAGATTGAACAAGTGAAAAACACGTATGCTACCGTAAAACAGATTGAAGAACTGCGGTCTGATATGCACAATTTAAAATACGCATCGCTACCTCCACCTACAAATAATACTCCCGGCGCATTTGTTAACATGAGACGGGGTGCTTGGAATCTAGAAAGTGGACCTATGGGGATGACTCATAGCTATGATGGCTGTTTAGATGACGATCTACAACCGCCTAGTGATTCGTCGCCGGTGTCGAAAGAAGAGAATTTGCCTGCCACGGCACTGTCGGCCGCGATACTACCGGTCGCAGCATTGCCTCTGAGCGTCAGTTGTGTATGCAGCGACGAAGTTTGTGAGGCTCCGGCGGCCCAGGCTGTACGTTTGTCACCGATCACTTGTTCTGTACCAGTTACGTATGCGCAGGAGCAACAAGATAAAAATTGTTTGATTACTCGGCGACAACTTGAGGCGAACATGGTACCAAGTAATAGCGATGAAGATAACAACACCTGGCAAATGGTTAAAAAACGGAAAAATAAACCAAAGTATAAGTATTTGGGCGAAATAGGTAAAGCAGAGTCGTCATCATCATCGTTTAAAGCCGCAGATAAAAAGATACCTATTTTCATCACGAATGTACACAAGGATACCTTGGAATCTG
Organism: Agriopis marginaria; assembly: GCA_932305915.1. Lineage (NCBI taxonomy): Eukaryota > Metazoa > Arthropoda > Insecta > Lepidoptera > Geometridae > Agriopis > Agriopis marginaria. The sequence continues at coordinate 14,451,861 of OW029915.1, forward strand.
ACGTTATTGATTACATAAAAAATAAAACTCATGAGGGGGTAACTCTTGAAAAAATTATGACTAAAAAAGTGCTAGATCACAAGGCCTACAAATTCTTTGTGTCTGAGGCGAAAGTATCTTTATTTCTAGACGAAAAAATATGGCCAGCAGGAATCATATTCAGACGATTTGTTCATTTTAAAAATCGACGGACGGATATGTCTGCGCTAAACGGCCCTTTGCATACAAATAATGGGTAGTACGACTTATAAGTTAGCCAGTTATAACTGTAAAAATTTAAAACGCGCCCTGGCCGATGTACGACGCTTATGTGACGAGTGTGCGGTGATAGCGCTGCAAGAAACCTGGCTACTTCCGGAGGAGTTAGCTTATCTGAATAGCATCGATAGCAGATTCAGTTGTACGGGTACATCTCCGGTAGACACGTCAACGTTACTTGTTGGCCGGGTTTTTGGTGGAACAGCGATATTGTGGGATACGCGGATCTTTCCGTGTGTGTCGGTGATTAATTGCGACAATCCGAGAGTGTGCGCTATACGTATTAACACAAAAGATAGTGCACTTGTAGTTGTGTGTGTATATATGCCGACAAACAAATCGAAAAACTTGACGACGTTTACGGACTGCATTGGAACTATAAGTGCTATAAATAGTGAGTACAAAAACGAACCTATTTTTATACTAGGGGACTTTAATGCTCATCCCGGTGAATTATTTTATAAGGAGTTGAATATTTGCTGTGATGAATTTAAATGGCTACCTGTAGATGTAAATCATTTAGGCTTGACTTCGAGTACATTTACTTATGTAGATCAAGTTTGTGGGTCGAAACGTTGGCTAGATCATTGTGTTGTCTCGCAATCAGCTGCTGTGTCTGTGTGTAACGTGTATGTCAAGTATGACGTGTTGTGGTCAGACCACTTCCCTATTGTATGTGAATGTAATTTAGAGTGTTTGACGCCTGTAACAAATAATATCGATGTAGCTACCAATATAGCTATTTGGGGGGAAAGAACTACAGAACAAATTACTTTGTATCAAACTGAATGCCCTAAGCGTCTTAGAACGATTGACTTCCCAAGTGAGTTTCAAAATTGTAGTGATCGGTACTGTAGTGATTGTTCTCACACTGATGTAATTGATAAGCTATATTCTGATATTGTACTCGCACTAATATTGTCATCTGTAAGTGGTCGAGGAGGGGAGCATGAACGGGCGAAACGTAGATACAAACCCATTATAGGTTGGAATAAACACGTTAGTGATAGTCACGGGGCGGCCAGGGCGAGTTTTCAGGAATGGTTAATGTATGGCAGTCCAACTACTGGTGACATCCATAGTAAAATGTGTGAAAAAAGGAAAATATTCAAATCGCGTCTAAAGTGGTGTCAAACTCATCAAGACCAGTTAAAAATGGATATACTTGCCTCTAAGCACTCTGCGAAGGATTTCAGTGGGTTTTGGAAGAAAACGAATTGCCTGAAAAGTCGGCCTGGTCTCCCTGTGAGCGTGGACGGGGCTAATGACTTGAAATGTATAGCTGACAAATTTAAAGATCATTTTATCGTTAAATCGCCTTTAGGGCCGTCAACGTCAGAAAACAACGGTGGGGGGAGTGAGGGGACTGTATGTGGCGGATATGTTGCAACCCGAATCACGGCCAGGGATGTAACCAGGGCGATAAAATCCATTTCAAAGGGCAAATCCCCTGGTCATGATGGGTTGAGTATAGAGCATATTCTACATGCAGGACCACACATAAGCAGAGTGCTAGCTATGTTTTATAACTTCTGCATTTCGCACTCGTATCTACCTACGGAATTGATGAAAACGAATGTAGTGCCGGTGGTTAAAAATAAAACTGGAGACTTGTCAGATATAACCAACTACAGGCCTATTTCCTTGGCGACGATAATTGCAAAGATATTTGACAGCATTCTTAATACACAATTAAATAAATACCTACAGTTGCACGACAATCAGTTCGGTTTCCGACCGGGACTGTCCACAGAAACTGCGATATTGTGTTTGAAGAGTGCTGTCAAATACTATACAGAGAGGAAAACACCTGTTTATGCTTGCTTCCTCGACCTTTCAAAAGCATTTGACCTCGTCTCATATGACATCTTGTGGGAGAAAATGAGAACATTACATATGCCGATTGAACTTGTTGACATCTTTAAGTACTGGTACGGGAACCAGATCAACAATGTGAAGTGGGCGGGTGTGTTGTCGGACCCGTACAGGTTGGAGTGCGGGGTGAGGCAGGGGGGGTTAAGTTCCCCTGCAATTTTTAATTTGTACGTTAACGGGCTGATCGAGGCGCTCAGCGGGCAGCATGTCGGTTGTTACATAGACGGCGTGTGTTTCAATAACATAAGCTACGCGGATGACATGGTCCTGCTCAGCGCCTCGGTCTGTGGACTCAGGAAGCTGCTGAGTATTTGTGAGGGTTATGCAGTGAACCACGGTCTGCTGTATAATGTTAAAAAAAGTCAGTGTATGGTCTTTCAGGGTGGGCCGAGAAAGGTAACGGAAATGCCACCTATAAAACTAAACGGGTCTCTTTTAGAAAGAGTGGCAGTGTTCAAATACTTGGGTCATTTAGTCACACCTACCTTGAAAGACGACACTGATATTGAACGGGAGAGGAGGGCGTTAGCGGTTAGATCCAACATGGTTATCCGCAGGTTTGCACGATGTTCTACAGACGTTAAAATAACTCTCTTCAGGGCTTACTGCACTACATTCTACACGTGCAGCCTGTGGACTAGCTATACACAAAAATCGTACGACGCCCTCCGTGTCCAGTTCAACAACGCGTTCAGGATGCTGGTGGGACTCCCCCGCTATTGCAGTGCATCTACAATGTTTGCGGAAGCGCGCGTTGATTGCTTCTACGCAACAATGAGAAAGAGATGCGGCTCGCTGGTGCGGCGGGTGCGGGGGAGTACTAACAGCATGCTGGCCGCGCTCGCGGACAGGCTCGACTGCCCTTACATTGCTCACTGCTGTAGTATGCACGTTACACACACATAATTTTATTTTTAGGGTGACAATTTAATAATTAATAAATGTTAATTGTTTGACATTTTAAGTAAGAATATTTTAAAATTAATTAGATTTATTTATTTGAATGTATAATTATTATTATTTTGAAATTCTGATTAATCAAAAGTAGTGTAAGTGTTTGAGTTTTTAGTAATTTTAATTGTGTATTGTAATTTTTATTTTATTGTTTTAATGTGACTATAATTTTTAAATTGTGAACGTCGATATGAGTTGAGTTACTTGAAATAAATGTATTATTATTAAAAGCCTTACTATAATCCGTATAGACAGCGTCGACCTGCCCCCCACCCTCCATGCCAGCAGTCACCGCATCAGTAAATGAGACCAGGTTAGTAGTAGTAGACCTTCCCTTCAGAAAACCATGTTGTTGTGGTATGAAAGTATGCTTAAGAGCGGCGTATAATTAATTGATCGTGGACTACTTTCTCGAAAACCTTGGACAGCACACAAAGCTTCGAAATCGGCCTATAATTAAATATATCCCGCTTGGGGCCCTTTTTATGAATGGGTGTTATAGTAGCTGATTTCCAAATTGTGGGCATTACACCATCAGTAATAGATCTATTGAATAGTAAAGAAACGGGATATACCAAACTTTCAGCACAGTTAACCAAAAGATGTGGATGTAGGCCATCCGGTCCAGCTGACTTATTGCAATCCAAGGTTTTAAGTAATTTTAATAATTTATGTGTAGGTAATTCAATAGAATAAATGTCAGCCACAGTGTTGTTTACGTCAGGGTTAGTAATACCAGAAACCGGAGCTTGCGGGGATATCTGCAGATAGTTGGAGTTAAAAAAATCAGCAAAAGCATTGCAAATATCATTCCCGGTCTCAAAAGATCGCTCTTTATAGGTCATGGTTGACGGATACGAGTTATGCTGTTTATTAGATTGTATATACGACCAGAATGCCCTCGGGCTGTCGCGGATGGAATTTTTTACGTTTGCAATGTAACTGAGATAGCATTCGTGCTCGACCCTCTTCACTCGTTCACGCAGGACCCTAAAAGAGTTCCTATCAGAAGTATTTTTGTATATTTTGAATTTTCGGTGGTGTTTGTTTTTTTCTTTTAGGATCCTGATCAGAGCTGGCGAATACCATACTGGGTATTGAGCAGGCCGCACCCATTTACACGGAACGTATTTGTCTCTGAGATCCAATAATAGTCCAGTAAAGATTTCAACCGCATCATCCATTGTACCACATGAGAGGAGTGATCGCCAATCACGGTTATCTAGTTCACCACAGATAGCTGAATAATCACCCTTTGCATAAGAAAATTTAGGTCTAGGAGTGGGAACTAGAGTGGTTGTATGTATAAAATGCGGTTGTGGCGATTGTCATCGTCCACTATTCTTGCACCTAGTGTCACATCACTAAAATAGTTGTAATTAGGTGACATCCCTACAAACGTCAGAATATAGATTCCCGACAATGCAAGATTGTAAAAATTATCTCTTGTTGATTTTGTGGTGTACGCAATGTATAAATCAGTGTGAAGAATAAATACTGTAGTCCGACACGAGGTCTTTTATTGCATGAGAAGGGTACGACATAGGAACCCTTCATTGGTGACCCCGACGTGATGTCAACATGCTAATCGCGACGAATCTTCAGCACTCGAAGTCGCAAACTACTCAGGACTTTCAGAACGTCTGTGAGACGCCTCGTCCTTGCTACACAATTCGCCGTGTGTCCCGGCCGTAGTACTGCGAACCTGCCATCCTGCGTGCACCTTACGCCGCCGAGGTGATCGACGATTCGGAACGCCGACGACGTAACCAAGTGCAATACAAACATCAGCAAGATCGATGTACAAGGTATTTTTACCATTCAAATGAATCAATCAGTGCAGTGTAAATGAATAACTTCATAAAAAAAAAAAAAACGTTTTAGTGCAACACATAAGTAGGCACTGAAGAAATTCTACGAACAAAACTCAAACAGATCAGCTATACGTGCTATGTGAGTGTACTAACAGCGGCAGACTTCACACCTTCTGGACAAGCAAGTTTTATTTTACTAATGTTTTTACACATAGAACTTTGCAACGATCCTTACTATATACAATCTGTAATTTGCTGATGTATTTCATCGAAACTCGGTAATGACCTGTAACCTTACTACCTCTATTTTTGCAAGTTGTTGCTATAATATTATGTGCACATTGTGTTTTCTTATAACACCCATATTGTCTCAGTTTCTATTGTAATTTTTATGTTAACCGTCCAAACAGTTCATTTAGCCAGCATATCGCTTGAAAACTTTGTTTTAATTATTTCTCAGTCCACGAACAAAACTTTAATTAATGAATAGTATCACAACATTGCTTAGGTACTCTATTATCTAAAAGCATTATAATTTTGGGCATCGGTTAAAATCATTGTTATTTAGAAACATCTTGAATGGAGTTTGTTTCGCTCAGCCAAAGCGTGTGATATTTTGTGTATTTTAAGGTTAAAAAAAAAAAAAAAAAAAATTGCCATAATGGCTGATGATCAACTTCAGGCACAGCTCGAGCAACTCCTAGCTGAGAATGCGGCGTTACAGAGGCAGGTCGAGGAAAAAAATACACAGCCAGAAGTATGCAGGTTTTCCGTCAAATTACCCGTATTCTGGCCAGATAAACCAGCAATCTGGTTTGCCCAGATTGAGGCTCAGTTCCAAATTGCAAATATTGTAGGAGACATGACTAAGTACAATTATGTGATAGGCCACCTGGACCAAAAGCTTGCCGGAGAGGTTGAAGATTTAATAGTTAACCCTCCAACGGAAGATAGGTACGAAAAATTAAAACAAGCGCTTATACAACGCTTATCGGTATCTCAGGAGAAAAGAGTCCGCCAACTTTTGAGCGACGAGGAACTTGGTGACAGGAAACCGTCCCAATTTCTCCGTCACCTTCGCTCCCTTGCAGGAACGGCTCTTTCAGACGACATCATTCGCCAACTCTGGTTGCGCCGCCTACCTCAACAGGCTCAGGCCATTTTAGCAGCACAGGCCGACCTAGATATAGATAAAGTTGCAGAATTGGCAGACAGGATTGTCGAGATAGCTCCAACAGCAGCGGTGGCATGTTCCACATCGACCCCAACATCGACTCTATCACTAAGTTCATTAGCTCAGCAATTGGAAGAGGTAAGCAAGCAAGTGGCTGCTCTTTCCAGGCAACAGCGCCGTCCATCTCGCGACCGCTCGACTTCCTCGACGCGGTCATCAGATGGCAAGTTATGTTGGTACCACAAAAAATGGGGTCGGAAGACAGCTAAGTGTACCAGCCCATGTAATTGGCAACCGGAAAACTTAAACAGCAGTCAGTAGCGGCGGCAGCTGATTGTCAAAAAATTAGTCGCCGCCTCTTTGTCACAGACCAAGCAACTAAACGTCAATTTCTAGTGGACACTGGATCGGATTTGTGTTGCTTTCCACACCGTTGGCTCCCGTCACGCAGACAAGCTACTAACTACGAACTGAGCGCTGCTAATGGAAGCTGCATCAAAACCTTTGGCACGGTTAACCTAAAATTGAATTTTGGCCTTCGTCGTGATTTTATTTGGCAATTCACTGTAGCGGATGTCAATTCAGCTATTGTTGGCTCTGATTTCTTGGCCTTTTATCACCTTTTACCAGATTGTCGCAATAAAAAACTAGTTGATGGAACCACGGGACTGACATCTCCCGCTTCCACAGCTAATATTGACCAGCCAAGTGTTCGAGCGGTCGCGACCCGGAAACCCGTATTTACTGAACTGGTTGCTGAATTTCCTGACATCGTGCGACCCCCTGGCCTGCCTCGAGTCATCTAACATAATACCGTGCACTTCATCAAAACGACGGATGGGCCTCCGATATCGTGCCGCCCTCGACGTCTGGCCCCTCAAAAGTTAATATTGGCCAAAAAAGAATTCGAGAACATGGTGCAGTGTGGTACAGCACGGCCCTCAAAAAGTGCATGGTCATCTCCGTTACATATGACCCTAAAAAAGGATGCCACCTGGCGGCCATGTGGCGATTACCGCGCACTTAATGCTAAAACTGTACCAGACAGGTATCCCGTGCGACATATCCACGATTTCACCCACAATTTAACTGGCACAAAAGTTTTTAGCAAAATCGATCTCGTCAAAGCTTACCACCAGATCCCAATATCTGAAGAGGACATTCCGAAAACAGCCATCGTGACTCCGTTTGGCCTTTTCGAGTTCCCTTTTATGACTTTCGGCCTCCGCAATGCGGGCCAAACGTTCCAACGGTTCATAGATGAGGTCACGCGGGGTCTCGATTTCTGTTTTCCCTACGTGGATGACATTCTCGTTTATTCATTTGATGAAACTCTCCACCTGGAACACCTGCGGACCCTATTCAACCGTCTACAAAGTTACGGGGTAGTTATTAACCCCTCCAAATGCGTTTTAGGAGTAAATGAACTAGATTTCTTGGGCTATCATATAAGCAGTGACGGTACTCGCCCACCTCAGGATCGCATCCAAGCTTTGTTGGATTTTCCACCTCCTCAAACAGTACAAGGCATGCGCCGATTCCTCGGCATGCTAAATTACTACCGACGTTTTGTCCCCCGTGCTGCCCAATTTCAGGCTCCACTAATAGACGCATTGGTATCCACTAACAGTAAAGGCGCCAAACCATTTCCCTGGACACCGGAGTTAGTGCAGAAATTCGAAATCTGTAAAAAAAGCTTATCCCATGCAACACTACTACAACACCCAGTTAGCAACGCCGGTCTAGGCCTGTTTACTGACGCGTCTAGTGTTCATATCGGATCTTGTCTTCAACAAATGGTTAACGGCAAGTGGTTTCCCCTTTCGTTTTTCAGTAAGAAACTGACACCACAACAAATACAATGGCCGGCCTACTACAGGGAATTGCTAGCGGTATACGAAAGTGTGCAACACTTCCGTTATATCTTAGAAGTTCAGCACGCCACGATCTTTACAGATCACAAACCTCTTCCTTTATATTTAAGGATCTAGTCACATCATCTCACGTTTTTCTAAGAGATGATACCGTCCGCCGTGCATTACAGCCACCTTACACTGGTCCATATAAAGTGTTAGAACGCTCAACGGACGGCAAAACATACACCCTTGAGTTAAAGGGCAACAAAGTGGTGGTGAGCGTCGATCGACTAAAGCCAGCGTTCGTAGACCACACCGAACCCTACCCCGTACCGAGTGTCCCTCCTACCCAAGTGGTACAGCCACCACTACCTTATACTCCATCCTCGCAGCCAGCCCTAGGAGCTAAACCTATGATGCCTTTGCAAAAGCAACCATATATCACACGTTCTGGCAGACGCGTTAGATTTAAGAATTTAGATTAATTTAAGCTAAGGTTATTTACTCGCCATTGTGTTGCTACACTGGCAGATAACAATAATAATAATGTACATACCTACCTGTCTCCTATGAAGGATTTAGTGACAAACTTTGATTTTGCGCTGTATTTCGTATGGCGTTTTTGCGTAGCAGATATTTTGACATATGGGGTAACTTTCTGCGTAGGGGGGTGGTGTGGCGATTGTCATCGTCCACTATTCTTGCACCTAGTGTCACATCACTAAAATAGTTGTAATTAGGTGACATCCTTACAAACGTCAGAATATAGATTCCCGACAATGCAAGATTGTAAAAATTATCTCTTGTTGATTTTCTGGTGTACGCAATGTATAAATCAGTGTGAAGAATAAATACTGTAGTCCGACACGAGGTCTTTTATTGCATGAGAAGGGTACGACATAGGAACCCTTCACGGTCTACAAACGAGTGCAGGATGGAACATATCTTCTTTCAACAGTGGATCCAGACAGCGAACCACAGATACCTCGTCGTTGGATAAAACTAGATCAAGGATACTACCATCAAACATGTTGGGAACGTGGTTAAATTGATCTAGGTTATTCAGATTCATAAGATCGAGAACCTCAAAGTGGTCGCAACCCGAGCCGTTGATTATCGGTACAAGATGAGTATGGTCAGGTGACATCGTCCACGTTATGCTGCTCTGGTTAAAATCACCCAAAATCAAGAATTTATCTTTTATATGTTCTGTCGAAATAGTTAGTACTTTGTCACAGAAATTCTCGAGTTGAGTCGTAAGCGAAAACCCCAAGTTTTGCGCGATGAGGTAAAGACAGCCTATATGTAAGTCTATAGCCGGACAATTATTTGTAGCTCTGAATTTAATAGTTATCCATAGATCCTCAGCTGTAGAATGCCACTCGGGGCGCTCGAGCGTAGCTAGTTCACGGCGGACAGCGATAAGCACACCCCCATCGCGCTTTTGTCCAAGCCGCGCGTAGTCTCGATCACGACGTACCACCGAATACGCGTCAGTAAATAACTCCTCAGTTCTGATACCGTCTCAGAGCCACGTCTCGGTCAACACAATCACATCGTAATTACTTAATTGAATGTTTCGTCTAAAATCCGGTATCTTAGTTCGCAAACCCCTAACATTTTGATAATAAAGATCAAAAACCATATTCACGATCTGGCCGAGTTACAACACGGCCAGAAAGTGCATCGGTAAACAATAAATGAGTGAAATATTTGTAGAAAATGTTAGTTGCTTGCGAACAAAACACCGAATTATTGTGATACGAGACACCGCGCAGATCATAGTATAATAGAATGCTGAGTGAATGTGTCGGTCGAGAATAATGTGTCATCATTGTTGAGAAATGAGCGGTAGCGTATTGATTGTGCATGATTAAACAAAACAATACAATGTGTACGCCTAATATGTTTTGCGTTAAATTGTAGATGAGGACGTATTTAACAACGTATTCGATAAATTGTGGCGGTACGAGCGGACAATTAGAAAGAAACAAGTATATCGTTTGGATCATGGTTTTATACGAATGTGGGTACTCGCAAAATAGTTTCTGTTCTAGGCATGTTTCTCTCAAATGATGAAGAGGCAAATATGGGGTAGGTATGTAAAATATCGATGAGATGTGAATTTGTTTGTTGTTGAAAAGTAGTAAATAATAAGGTAAGTGAATATTTAGATTAGGTGGCTGTGTAATAGATATGAATTTAATGCAAATGTTCAAGAAGTTTGATAATATAACCGGTATAGCACTAAGATAGATTCTAAATATTTGTTTAACGAATAGTCATTTAAGTTTTTTGATATCATCCTCCTGTTGAATGTGGATTATAGGTGAAGTATCATTTTTTCTTACAAAGATCTTGCAGTTTTAGACCCAAGTGAACTTGTAGTTCAATACAAAAGCTTGCTTCTTAGTCTTCGTTAGTAGCTGTTTGTTCTCGCGTGTAAAGTGATCATTTACATATATTTTGGTGGAAACTCCGGCAAAACCCAGGGTTGCTGCAGTAATGTTCTTGTGCGATCTAGCTGCAGAAACAAGATTTTCCTTGGTGTACCTGCCCAGGAACCCAACAATGATCGGTTTATTGTCAGTTGAGGAGCGGGCCCTGGTGATAAAGTTGATGTCAGAGGGTATCACGGGCTGCCCGACCGTCTCGGCGAGTTAACAAACAAGCGCAACAAGGTTTTCGTTTTTCTTAGTGGGTACACTTTTGATTTCGATGTTATTAGTCCGTTCACGTTGTTCTTTTGACGCAAAATCTGCGGTCAGCTGAGTCAACTTGTTCTGAAGTTGAGGGTAGTCCCCGTCATTTAAGCTTTTAGTCTCCAGAGCGATTATACGTGTCTCCAAGGCCACCATTTTTGTTGTCATCCGCTCTTCGAGCTGATGGAACTTCTCCTTAATTTCCTTGACCTCCTGCACTAAGGCAGGCAACTGTTCCAGGCGCACATTAATTCCGCAAATCCCGTTGCGTAATTCCTGTAGAACTTGATCTAGGGTTGCGGAAGATGAGGGTATTGGCTGTACAGGCGACATCCCAGGTTGCGGTGAGTCAACAACCGGCAATTGGGCATGAGCTTGGCGCTTACAAGTAGGACAGAGCAATACAGCTCTCTTCGCCGGTCCCAACTTCCTATAGTTTATCTCCGTGATATTCGCGCACTCGAAACAGTACGATGAGGCACAATTGGAACAACTGACCCCATCATCATGTTGAGAACAGCAAGAGGGGCACTTAAACATGATATGAACTAGGTTGGTAATATATAAACCGCGAGCGCGCTAAACAAAGTAGTGTTCGTAAAGAACGACCTTCGCCACTGAGTGCAACGAGCAAACTGCTTGCTTGCGAGCTTGGACCAAACAAAGTTTTTTTATGTACCCCAGGGTCTTCAGCACTTTTACCCAAATAATGTCTTTTGCAATGTTCAAAATTTTAAAATATGCACTGCACTGGACTCTTATAGTTCACATTCGTCCTTGACTCACAGTTTTAGTCCTTGAGCGGGGTCACCAGTTGTGGGTGGTAACCTGGGGTGTGATGAAGGAAATCGCTATTAAACCTTTTCTGTTTAGTCTTTATTATAATTGTTACACTTTAATATAGCAACATTGATGTATAGTTTGTAATACGTTCACTATTTAAAATCAATGGATAACTAGTAGTATTAATATAACATTATCGAGAGCTGTGAACTACGCGCGAACGATCCGTGGAACACGGTGCATGCGCAGTGCTCCTGCGCGTTGAGTCGGCCATCGCACGCGCGGCGGTTTATGCATAAGCGGCGAGCGATTTAACTTCACAAGGTAAGTATATGAAATTGTATTTTATTATTTTATTCTTGACGTTTCGTATTATATTTTATTTATGTAGTTTATGTATTATTATACATGACACACCACATAATATACAAGTTACTATAAATTTCCGCATTATTTTCCCGTTGAAGAAAAGAGTATTTATTTACGTACAAAAGTTCTATGAAAGTGGGCTGGAATAAAGACTTAACTCGAAATAAAGCCATCTAATTCGTCTAACTTCCGTAGCAACAAAGCGTTAACTTTAGATGTTTCTTCTTACTAATATTATAAATGCGAAAGTTTGTGTGTAAGTGTGTATGTTTGGCTGAAGTCACCGCCGTAACTACTGATCCGATTTGGATGAAATTTTGAATGTATATAGCTTACTTACTAATATTATAAATGCGAAAGTTTGTGTGTAAGTGTGTATGTTTGGCTGAAGTCACCGCCGAAACTACTGATCCGATTTGGATGAAATTTTGAATGTATATAGCTTATACCCTGGATTAACACATAGGCTACTTTTTATCCCGAAAAAATGCACGGTTCCTGTAGGATAATTTCAATTACTCAAATCTCCACAACTTGCCTGTTTTTGTACCAAATTTCATACAATAAGTATGAAATTTGGTACAAAAACAGGCAAGCAGCCACATTGCAACACAAGCCACTTTTTATCCCGGAAAATTTGACAGTTCCCGTGGGATGGTATAATCATTCTTTTTCACAACGGCTCAGCGAATAAATATGAAATTTGGTATAGAAATAGACAAGGAGCCACATTAAAACACACAATACTTTGTATCCCGGAAAATTTTACAGTTCCTATTGGATAACTTCAATCACACAACTATGTAACTGTTAAACAAATTTTGATGAAATTGGTTTGGAGATAGATTATACACTGAATAATATTATAACATAACCTAATTTTGATCCTGGGGAAATGAGTGGTTCCTGTAGAATAACTTTGATCACTTAACTCCGGATTTCGATGAAATTTGGTATGGAGGTAGCATATTCCCTAAATTAACGGATTTTGATGAAATTTGGTATGAAGGTACAATATTCCTTGGACTATCACATGAGTTACTTTTTACCCGGAAAAAATCTATGATTCCTGTAGTATAACATCAATCACTCAACTCTGTGACTGTTAAACGGATTTCGATGTAATTTGGTATGAAGGTAGCATATTCCCTGGATTAAAACTAAGGCAATTTTATACCGACAATATGTAAGTTCCTGTAGCATAATTTCAATCACTCAACTCTATGACTGTTTAACAGATTTAGCAAGCCGTAAGCGGCCCGCGAGTGTTAGTTAAGCACAAGTGACGTACAAAAAATAAAAAAAAAAACTTTCTAGGTTGCGTGGTTCGCTGGGCCGCAAGCGGCCTGCGAGGGCAAGTGTCAAGCAGAAGTGACGTACAAAAAAGAAAAAAAAAACTTTCTAGGTTGCGTGGTTCGCTGGGCCGCAAGCGGCCCGCGAGGGTATGTGTCAAGCACAAGTGACTTACCAAAAATTAAAATAAAAACTTTCTAGGTCGCGCGGTTCGCTGGGCTGCAAGCGGCCCGCGAGGGCGAGTGTCAAGCACAAGTGAAGTACATAAAAGAAAAAGAAAAACTTTCTAGGTTGCGTGGTTCGCTGGGCCGCAAGCGGCCCGCGAGGGCGAGTGTCAAGCACAAGTGACTTACCAAATAGAAAAAAAAAACTTTCTAGGTCGCACGGTTCGCTGTGCCGCAAGTGGCCCGCGATGGCGAGTGTCAAGCTCAAGTGACGTAAAAAAAGAGAGAAAAAAAAATTCTAGGTTGCTCGGTTCACTGGGCCGCAAGCGGCCCGCGAGGGCAAGTGTCAAGCACAAGTGACGTACAAGAAAGAAAAAAAAACTTTCTAGGTTGCGTAGTTCGCTGGGCTGCAAGTGGCCCGCGAGGGCAAGTGTCAAGCACAAGTGACTTACCAAATAGAAAAAAAATACTTTCTAGGTCGCGCGGTTCGCTGGGCCGCAAGCGGCCCGCGAGGGCGAGTGTCAAGCACAAGTGACGTACAAAAAAGAAAAAAAAACTTTCTAGGTTGCGTGGTTCGCTGGGCCGCAAGTGGCCCACGAGGGCGAGTGTCAAGCACAAGTGAAGTACAAAAAAGAAAAAAAAACTTTCTAGGTTGCGTGTTTCGCTGGGCCGCAAGCGGCCCGCGAGGGCGAGTGTCAAGCACAAGTGACGTACAAAAAAGAAAAAAAAAACTTTCTAGGTCGCGCGGTTCGCTGGGCCGCAAGCGGCCCGCGAGGGCGAGTGTCAAGCTCAAGTGACGTAAAAAAGAGAGAAAAAAAAATTCTAGGTTGCTCGGTTCGCTGGGCCGCAAGCGGCCCGCGAGGGCGAGTGTCAAGCACAAGTGACGTACAAAAAAAAAAACTTTATAGGTTGCGTGGTTCGCTGGGCCACAAGCGGCCCAGCCAGGCCAGAAATTTAACTTTAGATCTCCTGCATAAAGCACCGTGTACCTACCGACCATCAATATCCAGGATGAAATACATAAAACGTATTTAGTAGCGTCCTAAAATAAAGCTTTTTGCTTAGTACTTCATAATTTTTCCCTAGAACAACGCGGGCAAAGCCGCGGGCGGAAGCTAGTAATTTCATATTGTTATTCCGGGGATTAATGGAGTAACCACCTAATTTCAGATTTCCGCAAAATTTGCTAGCTTTTCTTAAAAATAAAGTATATAGATATCTGAAAGGTAATTTTTGCCAGCAACCTTTGGGAGCTGTATTGTGTCGCGAGACAAGGGCTTCGCGCCGTAGCTGAATAGCGACTAGTCGTGCCGCGGCACTATACGGCAACCATGCCTCGCGCGCGCGCGCGTCTAACGGTAAATCGAGATAGTAGGAGCGCGCGCGCGGCGATGCTCGTGTGTGATATAAATATTATTTTGATTGGTGTAATGAATGTATGAAATGTAATGTATGTGAGTTATGTGTGTTTAAGTGTAATTCTATACTTAACTAGATATGAAATAAAATATAATAAATGATTTGAAGAGTGTAAATAGATAGATAGAATAAACTAATAAAATATATGATAGGTTACCTACACAACCAATTGTCTAGGTCTTCTAATTTCTCCGCAAATCAGTTTTTTGACGCTCCTGAAAAGTTGGTGTTTTCAACTTACGCCAGTCTTCCATGGGTAGTGCGAATTATGGTCATTCTAGTTCAATTACTTATTAAAATTTATTAAATTATGTCTGCGATATCGTTATATACGGATGTCATGATTATGATGGAACCGGTGAGGTAATTATTTTAGATTACAGCTATACTTTTCGAAAAATATGAGAAAAACCCCAAAAATAGAAGTAGCAAAACGCACGACTGTGTGTAAGAGCCATGTTTTTGCTCCGCTAAATGCGACTTTAATACAATAAAGCAAGGATTATGGTCATCTGTACTAATCTGTAGTAATAAGCGTTGTTTAAATGTGGGAAAACCTCGCCAAATATTTTTAATTTTCACTGATTGACGTGCGTATTCGTTGTTGCAGGACAGCGGTGTAGAATGTACGGAGTGCCCGCTGAGCGCGGCGCCGGTGCAAGTGTCGGTGGGGTACCTGGCTTGCGCCGTCGTCAACTCCGTGCTGCAGGGCGCCGCCACCGACCTCGTGCCCTCCGCGCACCCCGCCTGCCTCGTCTCCTAGCCATCCACAGACCACATTCTTGCGCCTGTCTTTTGTTGACTACTTTTTATAAAATTTCTTTATACAGGGTGTAAGGGTAACACTTTCGAAACCAAAAGAAGGTAATTGTACTCATCATTATGAACAACTTTTACTATGGGACCAGCCCTGAAATCGCGAAAAAAATCAGCTGTTCTATACATTTTGTCGAGTGTCAATGACCGTTTTCTTTAGAACAGCTGATATTTTTTTCGCGATTTCAGGGCTGGTCCCATAGTAAAAGTTGTTCATAATGATGAGTACAATTACCTTCTTTTGGCTTCGAGAGTGTTCCCCTTACACCCCGTATAGACCCCCAAAAAGGCCCCGAAAGCGTTGGCGGGACGACGCCGATGTCGTGACTGGTCCCAATGGGGGTTGAAAAGCCGGTTCCAGAACAACCAGAGTATCAATACTACGTCGGAGGAGCAACCCCTGACGGGCGCCATGCTTGGGCAAGGTAGCCGGAGCCCGAGGCCAGTCACACAGGTCGTGGCGTTCACTAACGAGGCGTGCTCGGTCGGTTTGTATCCTATGTAGAATCCTAAACGCGCACCTCTTTTCATAAGCGTGTAGTATAGTAACCAGAAAAATAACGGTATTTGAGGGAAAACTTGTTATTGTATCCCGATCGCCATAAACTTTAAAATCGATTATGCACTTTGCAAGATGTCACCGATCTGTGTCAACCATCGAAAAATAGGTGTCAACTACAGATTTCGACGTGGCTGAAGCCCGTGGCAGACGATGCGCAGTAAACTCGCGCGAGTGCTGCGCATCGTCTGCAACGGGCATTATGGCATGATTGACAATAGGCAGACGCTATAATACAAGGATTTTATATATACCCTAAAGGGACCTGGATTGAGTACTCATGCTTAAAAAAACGGTCCGAGGGAGAAGCGAGCACGGAGTAGTTTGTCCTTTTCTTGTAGGGTGTTCATGATTTTGAGGAAACGAAGACATTGTAGGTAATTCTTATAATCATCGTATAGGTACTCTCAGCAAATACAGGAAGTTCATATAGGCCCAGTGACTTGCGCTAATGTCAGAATTTTAGGCCGCCAGGACGCCTGAAGGCCTCTGAGATGGCTTAGCGGCTATTGTTATAAGACTCAACCGGGACATACGTGTCACGTGACATATATATTTTTTAAATTTTAAATAGGCTTGCGCTTGGCCGCCAACTCACCTGATGTTAAGCGATGATGCGGCCTACGATGGAGCACGCTTGCCTAGAAGAAACCTATTCACTCTCGACTTGAAGGCACCCAGATTGTTAACTTTTCATTCGACCTACGGTAACGGTCGGTTTCTAATTGCCACTCGCAATCACCCTACCTAAGATTGACCGTATAGTCCGTTGCTTAAATTCGGTGATCAGTTAACAACACCTATTAGATGACGATGATGATGAAAGTAGGCTATCACATTCCATTCCTTGAACTATACCCATGCAAAAAATCTGGTTGATTTGTTGCTCTGTTGCTGTGTGAAAAAGTAACAAACAAACACACTTTCGCATCCTATCCTACTTCCTACTAATATTATAAACGCCAAAGTTTGTATGTATGGATGTTTGTTCCTCTTTCACATACAACAGACAAACTTTTGCATTTATAATAAACTAGCCGTTACCCGCGACTTCGTACGCGTACACTTTCACCTAAACTTTCAACCTTTTTTTGTGCCCTTTAATTCGGCCCTTTCGTAAAATATTTTTAAATGAACTTTTACACTCACTTGTCAAATTACAAATTCGTAGTTGCATAACTTTCAACACAACATACAAACTCCAATTCCACCTCCTTAATCCTTCTTTTTTGTAAAAATATAACAGTATTTATTTATTTTAAACTATTAGCCTGAATACCAAATTTTATTCCTAAGTATCATCAAAAACAAAGGACTTTAATATAATCTTTCAACCTCCATTTGCCCTCTTTAATTCGGCTTTTTCGCTAAATCCTTCTTAGCGGACCTCTATACCCCATGAGGAATCTACGTGCCAAATTTGAGCTTCGTAAGTCAAATAGTTTTTGAGATTTCGTGACAAGTCAGTGAGTGGGTGAGTAAATTTAGCTTTTATAAATATAGAAGATTGGCATGACTACTATTTGGCATATTTTACTTACTGCGTAGTATATAAAGACATTCTGTAGTATATTATTTTATTTTTAGCATTGCACCCGTGCGAAGCCGGGGCGGGTCGCTAGTGTCTTTATAAAATCTTCTGTGTTGAAGTGCAAACTGCACACCCTGGAGTTTTTTGTTTTACTTGCTGTTCGACTAAGAATTACGTCCAACCACATTTTTCTTACATCCTCTTTTGTTGGTATACTGTAACATGAAATATATTCGGCGATGAATTTAGGTACTTTCATTTTTTATGTAATATTTAGAATGATTCCCGTACGATTCGTCGAAACACCCTTGAACGATACAACTGTACACAGAAAGCTCGGTTCACCGTTGGATGGTGGTACTAGATCTACGTTTCGCCACTTACTCACCTGATGGTACGTGACGGTGTGGCGGAGGATGGAACAAGTTGATCTAGAAATCTATTCATATCTATCTTTAAATGTCTATCACTAGACATGAAGATATCTAGTTTGTTGTTCTCAGGAAATAAGGAGGACGGCAGGGAGTTCCATTCTTGGGCAGTACGTATCATAAATGAAGACCCAAATCGTTGAGTTCAAATCTTTGTAATTTTCACTAGGAAGGGGTGGTAGTGTGCAGCCGTTCTACTTTTCCTAAGTGAAAGGGGGAGGGTGAAACAAGGGCTCGAAGCTTTTGCGCACACTCGCCGAAATGCGAATTACTTTAAAATATCCCTATGTCATGCTAAAACATAATGTATAAAAATAATTGTTCATGTTCACACGAGTATGGACACCCTAATAAACATTTTCTTGTATTTCAAGCTTTGTGTACCTACCTGTGAAAAGATATGCCGCAGCAAAAACAAAATAAGCAAACAATCAAAAACGCCATGTCGTTAATGCTGCCAGTAGCTTCATGGTTCAGTAGAACCATGAAAGTTCCTAGTAATTATACTTGAAACCTACATGGTTACTTAAAAATAAAATTGAAATAGGTACATTAGATATATCTACATTAATATCCGTTAGAAAATGGAAATAAAAATTAATCTTTATTTTATTGATAGTAATTTTATGTTTACACCCCAAAATAGGGCCTGCCTGGTATGTCCTATTGAATAAGTAAAACTACTAAAACATAATTATGATTATTTACGGGATAATTACCGTGGTGGTTGTGGAATGAGATTCCACAACATCTTATAACTTTAGTAAACAACCGAGATAGTTTAAAACAGAGTTTTACTAAAATATATGTTTTATGTAATGGCAATCTTTAAAAAGGGATACACTTCCTCCGTGGTAGCTATCTCAGGGAGCTCGTTTTACCTCCATGTTCCTAGCCACATTATTATGAACTTTACGTTTAGACGTTAAGGTTTAGTTTTGTATGGGAATATTTTGACAGAATGCATTCCATCCATGCAACTTCCTTGCTATAATACTACTCTTTGGGCCGTAGAGAGAGAAATGCTTTGGGCAGACGTGACAGCCAGCACCTTTGATTATATAGAACGGATATGTCATACCTACATTTTCCCCTCAGCCGAGGTACATGCGTTGGCTCCGCCAACGTATGTCAAACGAGCACACCGTTTTATAAAAACTGTTTCAACGTCGTTCATCCGCCATTTGTCTTCTTACTATGTTACGAAACGGAGCTCCTTAAAAATGGTCATATGTGTAGTAATCCTTTGTAAATCTCGATCACATACTACGAACTTCACTACGCACGGAGTCTCTTATCACAGGTAAGTATTTTATTTAACAAATAACGTGCTAATTTCACCACAAAACGAGTTTAAGTAAGCTTAATTGAACAGAAGAAAATATTAATCGAAAACCAGGGTTGCCAACTCGATATCACAGATACTCGCTAAATGACATCTCAAATAGCGCAAGATTAATATAAATTTACAAAATATATAGCAAATTTGTTTGGACATGGAATAAAATTATAAAGTTTCATTATGGAACGTATTGCCTCACCCGAGAAAAACGGTTTAAGTTTTTATATAGGTTTCTTTAATTCCGAATGCTGATAAACTTCAAATATTCTCGCGTTAAATTCATTTTTGCCAAATACACACATTGTTTTCAAGCTATTTCCAAGCACAATTCTAGTTCTTACTAGAACTACTCAATCAACATACTAAGCTATATAATTATAATGCTACTCTAAAACACTACGGTCAAATAGAAATTCTCTTCCCCCCCGCAAGCGAACGCGGGGGAGTCATCCGATCCAGTAGGATAACACAATAGTATGTCACGCCTCCATTTTATCAGAAAAACGTTTTAGGGCCAAATTCTATGAATAATAAGGTTGCTACAAAGAAAGGATTATCATATTAAAATTAGATAAACAAACATATCAGTGTAGGACGTAGGTACATCGTCATCTTATTAGTTCCGGAAAATCCCCCAAGATAGTATAGCAAAGCAACATATAAAACTAAAGCGTTTTGTTACTTCTCACGTGGCTGCGTATTGTTCTACGGTGACCAGAAAAAAAAACCAGCGATTGCTGTTTAGTGTTAGCTGTTTTATCTTAGATTTCAGAGCTAGACTAGACATACGAAAATAGAGCCAAATCTAGCACAAATAGTTACTAAGTTGGCAACCTTGTCGAAAAAATTAACTAGTGATGTGCTAATTTATTACTCGTAGTCTCGTACTCGTTACTTATATAGTTACTCGTACGACTAATCCAAGTTTGAATGAAGTTTGATAGGTATAAATACTCGTTTTTTTGTGTTTTTCGCTCATTTCGGAGCATGCTAAAGCCATACGGCCTCGTCTACTGTATTTACTTTACTGTCATAAATAAGTAAATCTCCAGTACAGTAGGTATATTATTGGTATCGTGCGTGTGTTATTGGTATATGGCCTTTGATATTATATAGTTGGGATCAGCCTTTAAACTCAAGCTAGTACCGAAGAAAGTTTGTCAAATACTGAAGGAGGCGAGGTAAACAACTATTGAAGACATTGACATAATTATTCTTACTAGTTCTACAAACGCACACTTCAATATTGAGCGCATACAACTGCAAACGATGTGCTCAAAATATATACAAATGGACGACCGAGGGGAGGGGGAGGTAAGTGCTAAATGGGAAACTGTAGGTGTAACGCTTCCATTTATTTATTTTTTCTGAGGTAATGGTGTCAGAATAATAAATGTGGGTTAAAAATGGATACAAAGTATATCATACTAATATTATAAATGCGAAAGTGTGTTTTTTTGTTCCTCTTTTACGCTGCAACGGCACAACGGATCGTCTCTTGATTTTTTGCATGGGTATAGTTCAAGAACCAGAGAGAGGCTACTTTTTATCATCATCATCACACCTTTCGGCCCATCGGCCATCTGTTCTGCGTGATATGTGCCCTGCCCACTGTCATTTCAACTTAATAATCCGGTGGGCTATGTCGGTGACTTTCGTTCGTCTCATTTCGGATTCGATCTCGTAGAGAAACCCCGAGCATAGCCCTCTCCATAGCTCGTTGTGCGACTTTGAGCTTGCTTATGAGGCCCATAGTGAGATTTTCGAATGAAACTAATAAAGTATTGTATTATCAATACAATACTTTATTAGTAAAGTAAAAATAAAGTATTGTATTATCAATACAATACTTTATTAGTAACTCCATAGTTACAAATCAAACTTCTCCAGTACACTCTTCGGTATCCGATATCGGTATGGTAACTATTGGTGAAAGCACAATATTTAGTTGGTATTTTTATCACTTCACTAGCTTTGTATAATGTGTGCGAAGTAAACACAGCGAGGCGACCAATGAGCGGTGCGCATTTTGTATTTGTGTTCTGTTTTGTCAATGAGTGCAGGTTATATTGAAGTGTGCACTTGTAGAGATGTATTCAATTACTTGAATGGGCGGGCTTTAGAAAACAAGTGTGTGCTATGCGTGTTTACTTCGTCTCCCGCAAAAAGTGCCAGACTTTTTTCCATAGCAGCTCGGGCTAATACCACATCCGTTCTATATATAATCAAAGGCCAGCACCGACTTATGCATGGCGTCGGTCCCTTTAGGGTATATATAACGTCCTTGATGGCGTCACAGAGAATTCGAAAAAAATTTCGTCCGATTAAGATAGTATATATAGGCGTATAAGTATATACGAGCGAGATATTTATATTTGTACTTTGGCATTATTGTGTATTTTATTTATGTGGATATTTATTACTAGTGAAAACAATTTTTCTGATAGGCATAGGCCTTTGTAATACAATTATCTTAGATAAAATATGTACAAGATTCCTAGTAGCGCAACGTAAAATTATACCAAAAAGAAGGTGCTAGCACTAGCACCTTCTTTCGATCGCCCCGCCACACGTCAAAAGCCTCCGATGTCAGAAAGTCCGTGTATAATTTTTTTTACAAAATGACTGGTTGTGTTGTGAAATCTTACAAAAATTACACCACAAATAAAAATACGTCCACCAAGATCACATACCACAAGAAAGTATTAAATTATCTTGCTGTATTTCTTCGCAAAATTAGTAGAAAACGAAAAAATTACAATGCCATTTCAAAACTGTGTACCAAGGGCATGAAATTTGCTTACCCATGTTTTTAACACTAATATGTTTCAGATAAATTGTCTTTTAAATCACACATATTATAATTGTGCTAAGCAGCATAATCCCCCTCAAGTCCCTCATTAACAACATTATCACCATCGACAGTGTTTCGAGCAGGGTTGTATACCTAATACTCAGAGTATCCAAGAGATATTTGTTGAAGGTCATTCAGGTATACGCACCGACCTCGTCACACCCAGATGATGAAGTGGAGGTTATGTATGAGGACATTAGTAGAGCCATACATACGTCCGAGACCCACTTCACTGTTGTTGTGGGGGACTTTAACGCGAAGTTGGGCAAGAGAAGTGATGATGAGTTGAAAGTGGGGAAATTTGGCTGTGGGCAACGGAACCCTAGGGGACAGAGGCTGGCCGATTTTCTGGAGAAAGAGGGACTTTTTATGATGAACTCTTTCTTTCAGAAGCCGCCTCACAGGAAATGGACCTGGATGAGCCCCGACGGTTCTACGAAAAATGAGATAGACTTCATTATGACCACCAAGAGACAAATATTCAATGATGTCTCTGTGATTCACAGGGTGAAAACCGGTAGTGATCACCGAATTGTAAGAGGCACATTGAATATTAACGTTAAACTTGAGAGGTCCCGTCTAATGAAGTCCACGCTCCGACCAAACCATGCCCATATTCAAAACCCCGAGGGCTTTCAACTCGAGCTGTCTAATCGCTTTGATTGCCTAGAGAACTTAGCTTCGGTGGATGAGATTAATAACAGGTTAGTGGAAACTGTCCATGCGGTAGGTTCTAAGTTTTTTAAACCTGGCCGGCGCACAGATAGAACTCAAAAATTATCCGACCATACCCGTAACCTCATGGCTAATCGACGCTCGTTACAACTACAATGTTCCGATGACGCTGAATCATATAGGCAGCTCAATAGACAAATTAAGAAGTCATTGCGGCATGACATACGTACCTTTAATACAAACAGTATTAAAGAGACGATTGAGCAAAACAAAGGCTCCAAAGTGTTTGCAAGAGGCATGTCTATTGGGAAAAGCCAGTTGACAAAGCTGAAGAGAGAAGATGGTAGTGTAGCGTCGACCAAAGCCGAGGTATTAGGGGAAATCGAAAGGTTCTATGGACAGTTATACACTTCGGTTGCTAAACCTGTCAGCAGCTCGGCCAAAGACCCAAGAGCCAAGCTGACCCGACACTATACTGAAGATATCCCGGATATCAGCCTATACGAGATTAGGATGGCCCTGAAACAGCTCAAGAACAACAAAGCGCCGGGTGACGATGGCATCACATCAGAATGTAACGAGTCAAAATGTCTACGTTATCATTTACAAATATTTTATCATTAAACTTTAGTTCACCGCTGAAGTATTCAAATGAAACAGAGACTTAATGCTGGTTAAATTGTTTAATTGCTAGTAACAAGTGAAAGCTGGAATAAACCTTATGATTAACATTACCCTTTAGTTAATTACGGTCCCATAATTTATTCTAGTAGATAAATGGAGGAAAGATTAACCTTCTATGTATATTGGTTTGTCTCGATAAATAACACTACAAGATACTGATAGAATTATATTAGGGATAAAAGTTTACCTTATAAACAGCTGAGCTTACTGTTTACATTAAATTGTCACTATCCGTTCAAAGAAAGTGTTCCTGAAATATGATATGTCCGGAGAAAGAAATGTACAGCAATCATCTAGTTCTGGGTTTGAAGTGCGGACATCATGTTCGTGTTTCCCTGGAGCAGTAAAGGCACACGAGCTGTCTGAAAATAAAGAGAATTGATGTTAAAATTGAAGGAAACACAAATTGTCCGAACCAAGTTTTGCATCAAAGACTTAACCAATAAAGGTCAAAGTTAAACATTTTGTATGTCTGTTACATGCTAAACTTAGAGAATTTACAAGTACTTTATTGTGAAAACACAAGAAATAGTTTATTATCAACATATTCACGAATGTGATGGAAGAATTTCTGAATGAAACTGATTCAATTCTATTGTGAAATGTGGGACTTTTAACAACAAACTGGATTTCAAATGAATGTAAAGATTACAAGATAATCTGTTTGTATTGAAGAGAAGAGGTGCTTACCTTGATCGGCAGGAGCAGATGAAAGTTTTGAAGCATAATTAGCTCGGTTTTGGTGTTGGCGAAGGAAAATTGATAGCCTCAAAGTTTTATCATGTTTTGCAAGTTCATTGTAGTTTCATGCACTGATCAACGTTGTAGAACTCTGAGCTGGATTTTATCAAAGACTTTTGATCACGAAGAAGAGATTAGACCATATAATTGAGTTTAATTTCATTTAAATATGTTTTTGTTCACTTCGATTCACAGTAGACATTGAAGGAAAAAATAATCAATAGATTTTTGACACATCATAGTTTCAAAATGGCGGAAAACTGAATGAAATCCAATATAAACGAAAAGTAACGAATAACTCCGTCTTCATTCAAAAATGACAGCAAGTCCCACAAGTCCCGTAACTACCGGAATGACTACAAAACTTGTGAAATCCGCAATCGCAAGTTCCGCAAAGCTTTGCAAGTCACAGAACTCCCACAAAACCTGTAAAATCCGCAAGCTCTGCAATTTCCGCAAAGCTTTGCAAGTCCCAGAACTCCTAGAAAACTTGTGAAATCCGCAAGCTCCGCAAATTCCGCAAAGTTTTCGCAAGTCCCATAACGCCCAGAAGTCCCGTTAGTACCACAAACATCGATAGGTGTGATGGGCCAAAATGAGATCTATCTCAAACAGCTAAGGTTGATATTTCTTAAATAACCACAAGTTTGTTGTACCAGTGTAACGGATTTTTTATTATTATTCAAGATTAGGCTTGGGCGAGGTTATAAAAGGGCTGGGAATGGCTGAGACGGGGTTCTTTGCTGTGAGACCTCACTCGCACACGTAGCTCTGCCCCGATCCTCGTCCAATATATTTGCTTGTGTTTTTTACGAAGAAACTCTGCCCGACTGAATATACAATTCAATAAAGTCGGTAGTGTTTGAGATTGTTTCAATTTGTTTTGTTAAATTATCTCAGCTCATCTTGGCGTCATGCACAAATTCCATGTTATATTGGACGTGTCTGTCGTTAAGGTTTTGAGCGTATTCAAGTTTTGTAAGTGTAATAATTGAGTGTAAAGTCATCTTAAATTAAATATTGGACTATGGTGTCTGCCTCATCATGGTGTGAGGAATGTCCAGCCCCAGGACCTAACTACGTGACCACATTAGGGGCTGGTCATCTCCGTCTTTCCCGATAGTCAGGACTTGGAATTTTGTGACGCTCCAAGGTTGATTTTACCCCTTAAATGTGGGATCAATAAGTCACCAGGGTGCATGGTTTTTGGTGTACGGTCATCGGAGGGTCTCTAGGTCTTTGCTAACGCAAATTTGCCCCTTGGCGGATCTGTTGAAACGTATGTACACCGATGATCGAAGTCAAACTCCATGTAAACTGTCTTTACGTTAGGTGGATGTTCTATTCCAGTCCCCAAGGGTGGATCCTTGTGTTAGAGGTACACCCTAGGCTTCGGCCTGTTGGACAGACTCCCGTAGGGTTATTAGGTAGTGGACTTCAGGATAGTTGGACTAGTCATCCATGTAAGGCTTCAGCTAGTTTAGAAGAGTTTTGCACATTGGATAACCTATCTTCCAATAAACTCTGTGTCAGGTGGGGTTTTGAGTGCTTAGATAAATACAGGACCCGCGAGTCCTTTGTTCAACTTTGGTGTAACTTTTAGAATAGACTTAGGGAAACAAAGGTGTAGGAAATAGGGAGATCTCGTTGATCTAATATTTTCAAAGTATGAGAAATTATCAGATCCGCGAGACATAGGGTCAAATTAGGGATTTGTATTCTTTCAGCTTGTTAAGCTTATCGGATCTAGCCGAAGAAGGTGTTCATTATAGAGTATTGAATGATCATTGTTGAGTTTCAAAGTTATAATTTTTAATATTTCTCATCATTGAGTAATTGGTAATTTAAAGTCAATTGAAATATCTCTAGTGGAAGTCTCTTGAATATAAAGGTGGACCTACCTAGTGAGAGACAGACACAATTTAATTCTTATAAACAAGTAAAAGATTTTGGCTAAATGGGTATGCTCTCAGTGTCCATTTAGTTAATTAAACAAAAGACTATTATGGACATTGGAAGTTAATCCTCTTTTCCATTTAGTCTGTGGAATAGACTCTTACTTTCATTCAACGTCAAATGTCAATTTAACAGCACATCTGAATCTGATATTGGTCATTCATTAATCTATGAAAATTTCAGGTTTTGGTAAAACTTGATTCCGTTTTGTTTCTTATAATAATTAAGGAATTTCTCGCAATACAAAGTAATAATTTGTGATGAAATACGATTTTGATTGGTTACTGTTAGACTGATCTAGTGTTACTAATGGATTCAGGACAAACAGAAAGTTAGTCATTGAAAAACCGATTTTTATTCAGTTGGCTAAAAAGCCTGAATTTCTAGAAATAAATCTAGTGAGCCTAGCAAATAGCCTTGCAAAGCTTAGTCTTTAAATCTCTACTGAACCAGGGAGATATGACAGTCTTTAACATGGTTTTATTTACTAGAAAGTTTTACTGAAAGTTGTATGTTTCAAACTTGTTAACGATGTTTGTCTAAGAATCTTTTAGTCGATGCTGGGCCTGAAGACAGTACCTAAAATAGCCTTTAATTCTCAAATATTTACATCTTACAACAAAATCCTAGTTAGGAAAACCACTTAGAAACGCTAAAATAGGAATATTTTATTTATTTATACATATTTATTAGTACCGATAGAAGTTCTGTAGGTTTTTACTGATCTAAAGGCCTGTGGAACTTCGCAAGGAAACTGCTGTCTGCCTCCACACCAGACAGATTAGTTTAGGGACCATGAACAATCCGAAATGACTGACTACACACATAGTCTAGGTAGAGACCTCTCGTCCCTTTTGTTCTTCCACCCCCTGAAATGTGGTAGAGTGATGTCCAGTCAAACGGATGCGAGTCACATAGTTCCAGGCGGAGGCGGGGCCTGGAACCTAGCTATAAAGTTAGCCACTTGATTTCAGGGAAATCCATACATAAAAGTAATTTTCTTAAAGTTCTAAGTAAAAGTCCATTATATTTCCTTATGATTCAAATTGTTCTTCTGCTGCCATAATAGTTGTACTAAAATATTCTAAATGACCTACACTTACTCAGATTTCAAATTAATATAGTATTTACTCACGCCCTATCTTATCCTTTAACATCATCACACACATTTATTTAAGTATTAAAAAATATAGGTTTGAATGTTTTCAGAATATATTAAAATTTTGTAGTTCTATTGTCTAAATATCATTACTTAGGTTGGTTACAAGTCAGGTAGATAAACAACATTGTATCGTAGAAGTAGGTAGTTCTAAGCTAGATACACCCTGCCTCTATTCCAGGGTTACAGCGAGCACAACGAAGGGTTCCTACCTAATCGATCACTTGGCCATTTCAATATCAATACATTCCAATATCAATATATTACATCATATACTTCATCATTTATCTAGTTAATTTCTCATATTAAATCATTTTATTAGGTTTTTAGTTAGGTTAGGTAATTTAGTTAGGTTTTTATATAGCTAGGGTGAAAGGTTACAAGAGCTTCTGAAAGCGGGTGGAACACCGGTACTCAGAGTCCTTCAGAAGCTCTTTAATTCTGTCTTACTCGAAGGTATAACGCCAGAAGCATGGAACAGAGGCGTGGTGGTGCTGTTCTTTAAGAAAGGTGATAAAACCTTGCTGAAGAATTACAGACCCATCTCGCTTCTGAGCCATGTTTATAAGCTGTTTTCCAGGGTCATCACGAATCGTCTCGATCGCAGGTTCGATGACTTCCAGCCTATCGAACAAGCCGGTTTCCGAAAAGGCTACAGTACCATAGACCACATCCACACGCTACGCCAAGTTATACAGAAGACCGAAGAATATAACTTGCCACTATGTTTAGCGTTTGTGGACTATGAGAAAGCCTTTGATTCGATCGAGAGATGGGCGGTGCTCGAGTCTCTCCAGCGATGCCGTATTGACTATCGGTATGTCGAAGTGTTGAAGTGTTTGTACAATAACGCCACCATGTCGGTCCGAGTACAGGAGCAGAGTTCGAAGGCAATTCCATTGCGAAGAGGCGTGAGACTGGGAGACGTTATCTCTCCGAAACTGTTCACTGCCACAATGGAAGATGCCTTCAAGCTCCTGGAATGGCAAGGACTAGGCATCAACATCAACGGCGAGTACATCACTCACCTTCGGTTTGCCGACGATATTGTGGTCATGGCAGAATCGATGGAAGATCTCAGCATAATGCTCGAAGGCCTCAACCGAGTCTCCCAACAGGTGGGCCTTAAAATAAACATGGACAAGACAAAGGTCATGTCAAATATCCATGTTGTGCCCACCTCAGTATCAGTTGGGAACTCAGTTCTTGAAGCTGTTGACGCGTACGTCTACCTAGGTCAAACAGTCGAACTAGGTAGGTCCAACTTCAAGAAAGAGGTCAATCGGCGAATCCAACTCGGCTGGGCAGCGTTCGGTAAACTTCGCAACGTCTTCTCATCTAAAATACCTCAGTGCCTTAAGTCGAAAGTCTTCGACCAGTGTGTGTTACCAGTGATGACATACGGCACTGAAACGTGGTCTCTCACTATGGGCCTCATAAGCAAGCTCAAAGTAGCACAACGAGCTATGGAGAGGGCTATGCTCGGGGTTTCTCTACGAGATCGAATCCGAAACGAGGAGATCCGTAGACGAACGAAAGTCACCGACATAGCCCACCGGATTAGCAAGTTGAAGTGGCAGTGGGCAGGGCACATATCACGCAGAACAGATGGCCGATGGGGCCGAAAGGTTCTGGAATGGAGATCACGGACTGGTAAGCGCAGCGTAGGACGTCCACCCACAAGATGGACAGACGACCTAAAAGAGACCGCAGGGAAACGCTGGATGCAGGCCGCTTCCAACCGGCCCTTTTGGAGATCGATGGGGGAGGCCTATGTCCAGCAGAAGACGTCCTATAGCTGAAATGATGAAGCAGCATAACATCCATTAATTACCAACTGAAAATGGCGGCAAAATTCCTCGGCCACGGATTAAATAACAAAAGAGGTTACATCTAAACTTATGTTAAACCTATTTACACGGAACTACATACAGATACAACAAACACCTATAATATTTCCACTTTTAGGGTTCCGTAGTACTACAAGGAACCCTTATACGTTAGTTATGTCCGTCCGTCTGAGAAAACTGCACTGAGATTTAGTATTCCATAAGCTCTTTGGGAAACTGGCAGTGATGTGTCTGATGAACGGGAGAAAAAAATCCACTGCAAAGTTAAGCTTGTCCTTCAAATGTTCACCTTTTTGCTCGACTGCTGGAGGGTAATGTTTTTCTGGTGAATCTGTATGTATGGTAAAGCTATGTATGCATCTTATATATGGTTTGTACGGAACCCTCAAGATGTGTGTCCTGCATTCGCACTTGTTTGTTTTTTCATTTATTTAAGTTACTCATTGTAATTATAATTTAAGATCCCATACTTCCATATTGCAGATATAATGAGTAATACGACTGAATATATATGTAGCTTCTATTGGTGGTCATGGGCGGAGAATTATGCATAAAAACACTCGAAGGCACTTTGGATATACTTTATTATCGAAACTAAAGAGATTTGTTAACTTATCTTTGATTATATATAGAACGGATATGTCATACCTATAATTTCCCCTCAGCCGAGGTACATGCGTTGGCTCCGCCAACGTATGTCAAACGAGCACACCGTTTTATAAAAACTGTTTCAACGTCGTTCATCCGCCATTTGTCTTCTTACTATGTTACGAAACGGAGCTCCTTAAAAATGGTCATATGTGCAGTAATCCTTTGTAAATCTCGATCACATACTACGAACTTCACTACGCACGGAGTCTCTTATCACAGGTAAGTATTTTATTAAACAAATAACGTGCTAATTTCACCACAAAACGAGTTTAAGTAAGCTTAATTGAACAGAAGAAAATATTAATCGAAAACCAGGGTTGCCAACTCGATATCACAGATACTCGCTAAATGACATCGCAAATAGCGCTAGATTAATATAAATTTACAAAATATATAGCAAATTTGTTTGGACATGGAATAAAATTATAAAGTTTCATTATGGAACGTATTGCCTCACCCGAGAAAAACGGTTTAAGTTTTTATATAGGTTTCTTTAGTTCCGAATGCTGATAAACTTCAAATATTCTCGCGTTAAATTCATTTTTGCCAAATACACACATTGTTTTCAAACTATTTCCAAGCACAATTCTAGTTCTTACTAGAACTACTCAATCAACATACTAAGCTATATAATTATAATGCTACTCTAAAACACTACGGTCAAATAGACATTCTCTTCCCCCCGCAAGCGAACGCGGGGGAGTCATCCGATCCAGTAGGATAACACAATAGCATGTCACGCCTCCATTTTATCAGAAAAACGTTTTAGGGCCAAATTCTATGAATAATAAGGTTGCTACAAAGAAAGGATTATCATATTAAAATTAGACAGACAAACATATCAGTGTAGGACGTAGGTACATCGTCATCTTATTAGTTCTGGAAAATCCCCCAAGATAGTATAGCAAAGCAGCATATAAAACTAAAGCGTTTTGTTACTTCTCGCGTGGCTGCGTATTGTTCTACGGTGACCAGAAAAAAAACCCAGCGTGATTGCTGTTTAGTGTTAGCTGTTTTATCTTAGATTTCAGCGCTAGACTAGACTTACGAAAATAGAGCCAAATCTAGCACAAATAGTTACTAAGTTGGCAACCTTGTCTAAAAAATGAACTAGTGATGTGCTAATTTATTACTCGTAGTCTCGTACTCGTTACTTATATAGTTACTCGTACGACGTAATCCAAGTTTGAATGAAGTTTGATAGGTATAAATACTCGTTTTTTTGTGTTTTTCGCCCATTTCGGAGCATGCTAAAGCCATACGGCCTCGTCTTCTGTATTTACTTTACTGTCATAAATAAGTAAATCTCCAGTACAGTAGGTATATTATTGGTATAGTGCGTGTGTTATTGGTATATGGCCTTTGATATTATATAGTTGGGATCGGCCTTTAAACTCAAGCTAGTACCGAAGAAAGTTTGTCAAATACTGAAGGAGGCGAGGTAAACAACTATTGCAGACATTGACATAATTATTCTTACTAGTTCTACAAACGCACACTTCAATATTGAGCGCATACAACTGCAAACAATGTGCTCAAAATGTATACAAATGGACGACCGAGGGGAGGGGGAGGTAAGTGCTAAAGGGGAAACTGTAGGTGTAGGTGTAACGCTTCCATTTATTAATTTTTTCTGAGGTTATGGTGTCAGAATAATAAATGTGGGTTGAAAATGGATACAAAGTATATCATACTAATATTATAAATGCGAAAGTGTGTTTTTTTTGTTCCTCTTTTACGCTGCAACGGCACAACGGATCGTCGACCTGAATTTTTGCATGGGTATAGTTCAAGAGCCAGAGAGAGGCTACTTTTCATCATCATCATCACCATCACCATTTTTCATAACTATGTGGGTGAAACCGGTGGGCTATGTCGGTGACTTTCGTTCGTCTCATTTCGGATTCGATCTCGTAGAGAAACCCCGAGCATAGCCCTCTCCATAGCTCGTTGTGCGACTTTGAGCTTGCTTATGAGGCCCATAGTGAGATTTTCGAATGAAACTAATAAAGTATTGTATTATCAATATAATACTTTATTAGTAACTCCATAGTTACAAATCAAACTTCTACAGTACACTCTTCGGTATCCGATATCGGTATGGTAACTATTGGTGAAAGCACAATATTTAGTTGGTATTTTTATCACTTCACTAGCTTTGTATAATGTGTGCGAAGTAAACACAGCGAGGCGACCAATGAGCGGTGCGCATTTTGTATTTGTGTTCTGTTTTGTCAATGAGTGCAGGTTATATTGAAGTGTGCACTTGTAGAGATGTATTCGATTACTTGAATGGGCGGGCTTTAGAAAACAAATGTGTGCTATGCGTGTTTACTTCGTCTCCCGCAAAAAGTGCCAGACTTTTTTCCATAGCAGCTCGGGCTAATACCGCATCCGTTCTATATATAATCAAAGTAACTTATTGATAGTAATAATGAAAATTAAAGGCGCGGTGCGCTCAGCACACCCGCTCGGTTTTCTTGCGAACTTGACACACTGGCCGCGCTAAGTGCGCGGCCTACCTTCAGTTAATTTTGATAAATTTAAAACTTTAAATATAATTACCCTACCTACACTACAGAGCGCGTCGCTAACATTCCCCACCCTAGTGCTGGAACAGCACTACAACTCGACGGAAATACGAGCGACGCGGGCTGCCGATCGCCTCCAGACGCCAGTCCTAGTCTTCACCTCGACCAGTCGTACTCTGTTATCTTTACCTGGGTACGTGCGCTGAATTACACCCCTCGGCCAGGTGTTTCGGGGATTGTCTGGATCGGCAATAAAAACTATGTCACCTACCTGTAGAGGTTTCGCTGAACGGTCGCTGGTGGTGAGCTACTCGAGCATGAGGTAGGTCGCCTGGAAATCATCTTGGGAACTTCAGGTTTACATTTTCTTAAGCGACACAACATACAACTTGCAACTACTTGTTTCACTGTTGGTCTCATTCTGATAACCCAATATTTCTGTTTCAGATTATTCACCACCATCTCCTGATTCCCGTGAGCAGCTTTGATGTGGAAGGATCTGAAAAGAAGTCGCGTTACTGAATGTTTCCCATCCAAAATAATCGGTCCTTTTACTTCCAGGTCAACGTCCGTTGCAGCATCGATGCGGCCACCGAGTCTCAGCAGACCGTCTTCATCGACATAAGGTGACAAGGTAAGTAGCTTACTTTCTTTCGATATTAATTTTCCATTTTTTATTGCAGATATCTCGTCGGGAAAGGAGTCCGCCTGCGCCTTCTTCAGGAGCAGAGTTTCGGCACGAGCCATCGCATCGCAATCTACTTCGCAGGTGAGTCCTTTACATCTGTCAATAAAAGTGAGCATGACGGCCGTGGCGCGCAGCAAGCGATGCCAACATGAGAAGCGCTGCGGCTCCGGAACCGGTAAGTTTGCTGTGAAACCTTGTACCACGGCCACGCACTCCACGCTCGCCTCGTCCCTGTCAGGGTCCACGACGTCTGCAGGCCATGAGGGTTCTCCACTAAATAAAAACTTGGGACCTGTGAACCACTCACCTTCGAACAATGTTCGGGCAAATTCTTCCCGAGTTCCCAAGTCGGCCATATTTAATTTAGTAGGTAAATATTTCCATTCAGCTACGCGCGTAAGTTCATCGATTTCTCCTAATTGATTAGCTTCAAACGTTTTGTAGGTGCGCGTGTTATTCCGGATCCACTGTAAAACCGTAGTGGAATCGCTCCAGAAGTATCTTCGTTCGGGTACCATTCTGTGTTCTTTAACTATAGTATCAGCGAGTCGCGCGGCCAGCACTGCCGCCTGCAGCTCTGCGCGGGGAACAGTCAAAGTTTTCACCGGTACGACGCGGCATTTACTTGCTATAAATGCAACGTGCACTTTCCCGTTCTCCGTCCAGCGCAAGTACGCTACGGTACACATCGCCTTAAGAGAAGCATCGCTAAATGTATGCAATTGCAAATCATTGTAATTATTTGTACTTGCGTTTGGAGTACACCGTGCCGTCGTCGTAGCGCTTGCAGGCGGTCGCTCCGTCTCGTAGCCTCTGCCCGTAGCACAGGTCTCCCGTGCTACAGCGGTCGCTACACCGACCGACCCTACTGCTGTCTCACTCTCGCGCGCTTTGTCACTCGATCTATGATAACACCTGGGGATGCGTACACGATTTGAATCTTGTAATAAATCAATCCATTTGCACCATTTATTATACACGTAATCTGGTATGATGTCATCCCAGCCTACATTGAGGCGCCACGTGTCCTGAAGCATGATTTTACCCTGGATCGTAAAGGGTGCTAAAAATCCAAACACGTCAAAAATGGACATGACTACTTGTAGCATGACCCTCTTGGTAGGCCGCTCTTTGCCCTGAATAATATTTACCGGTATTCTTTTCAGGGACAAGTCGAAGCCGAGCTGATCTTCGCCCGGATACCAGATGAGTCCTAGGGTTCGCTCACCTTGATATTCCTGTTCGACCTTGAACTTGACCGCGGCACTACCTAAGGTTTCCTTCGGCACGCTATTTAAAACAGCGAGGCTGTTACTCGTCCAGTTGCGCATTTCAAATCCGCTACTCTTGTGGATATCTAAAATATTCCTAACAATATCGATCGCAGTCGCTTCATCAGGTAGACTATCTATATAGTCATCAACGTAATGCGATTTATATATCGCATTAACTGCAGCCGGCATCGATGACTCATAGCGCCGTGCATTCATGTTTTTAACAAACTGCGCCACGAACGGAGAACAACTCGCCCCGAAAATAAGAGAATTCATCACGTAAGTCTCGACCGGCTCGGTAGGGTTGCTCCGCCAGAGGAATCTAAATACCTGCTGATCCTCGGCACGGATTTTGACCCTTAAAAACATGTCCTTGATGTCACCTGTTACTGCTATTACATTTTCCCTGAAGCGCAGCATAATACCCAACAGCGGTGACAGCAGGTCCGGTCCCGTGAGTAAGTAGTGATTGAGACTCTTACCGTTCACTTCGTCCGCGGCATCAAAAACCAATCTTAGTTTTCGTTTATTCGGATTGTCCACCCCAAAATGTGGTAAATACCATGTCCTAGACGCTGGGTGGACATCTGTAATTTTTTCAGCATAATCATTTTCTAATAAATGTTCAATACGTTCCCTGTACCTACTGGCAAAATCCTTGTCCCGACTCATCTTCCTTTCTATCCCTTTTAATCTCCTTTCAGCTTTGAGATAGGTGTCGGGCATGGCACCGGTATCACTCCTCCACGGCAGGCCGACGCGCCAGCGCCCCTCCACGAGCTCGGCGGACTCCTCCAGCTGAGCGACTGCACTCACTTCGTAAGTATTTTTACGAGGCTTACCTGATACTCCTATAGAATCGAGAGCGAAGGAGCGCCGTACCTCTTCGTGCAACTCTTGTAGCAAACGAACCTTTTCAGTGGCGGTGGTCGAGGCGGTAGCAGAGACGGCGGCGGGCGGCGCGCCGTCCGTGCTCACGAACATGGTCGCGTGCGCCGGTCGCGGCGCCGCGCCGGCGGGATGCGTGCGCGCATTCCGTGCCGCTCGCAACATACCATGCACATACCAGCCCAGGGGAGTTAACGTAGCGGACGGCTCATTGTTATTACCTAATCTAACTTCTAAAGGTAACAATAAATGAAAGTTGTCTTGACCTATAAGTATCTCAGGTTTTACATCGCTTGTACATAGCATATGTTTTATGCCAAGTAGGTTTTTATAATTATTATTCACAATAGATAAATGTTGTACCGGCAGATCCAATCTATCAACACAACGTAATCTAATATTATGCACCTTATTGTCCATACCAGAAATGTTTACATTAGCAATAACCGATTCACAAACTAGTTCCTTATCTGCCCAGGCGCCGCGTATGCGCATCGTCTCGGGACGACCGCTCACCCCCGCGCGTCTCGCCAGCCAGCCCTGCCCCCATTACTGAAACCGTCGAGCCATCATCGAGCAAGGCACTCGCGTTTATTATGCCGTTATGGGTATGTATACGAATGGGAACGACTTTTAGTAACACTGTAGATTCACTCGCGATTATGTGGGTAACTGTTTGTTTACTGTTCGCAGGTTCGCAGGCAGGCTTCGGAGGCGACGTCCGCGTCGGTGATATTATCGGCGTCGGCGTCGGTGCGCGGTGCAACGGCGCGTCGCCCTTCGGTTTGTTTACGTCGGCGTGCAGCAGCCGGTGGTGTGACTCACCACAGCTATCCTTATCGCAGGACGGCGCGGTACATGCGTCGCGCGAATGACGCGACAGTAGGCATTTGTAACAGAGCCCGTTACGTTTGGCATATTGCCATCTAGTCTTTCGTAATGCCTTCTTGAACTGTTTACAATCGGTAAGATTGTGCTTAGAGGTGCGGCAAAATTGACACATCATTATCGTCACTTTGCAATAAAAGAGTAGGCGTGCGATTGGAATTTTCATTGTTTCTATATTTATTCTGATCAGTGCGAGGGCTAGTAAAATACATACTCGATGTAGTAGATATCTTTACAGCTTCTTCAAAAAGAAATCGGATAAAATTACAATTCGTGATTTCTGTTTATCATTTATAAGCGGGTAGCTGTAGTCGGACCATTTAGATAATAATATTGGCGGGAATTTGGACAATATTATTGAAACAATGCTCATACCTTGTAAGTACTCTTGCTGTCCGACCGCTCGCACTGCTTCCATCAGGTTTTGCACTTTCACAGAAAACTGCACAACATCCTTGTGATAATCCTGGGACATGGGTTGCAACTTCTTGATATCCTGTATGATTCTGGATATAATGTACTCAGAGTTGCCGAATTGTAGCTCCAAGGTTGACATAACTTTGCACGGTGAACTCGCACTAATAAACAGAGCTATCACCGCATCCTTGGCCGCGCCGCGGAGACACTTCCTCAGTCTCCATAGGTTTTCCTTGGGGCTAAAACTGCACACTTCAGTGGACTCGTTGTACGCCTGTTTAAACTGCAACCATTCTAGTGGATCTCCAGAGAACTCGGGTAAATCCTTCGGTGTGCATAAACGAGTCATGAGGTTGCTGTTACTCGGTGCACTCGCAGAAGCTAGGTCCTTCAGCGCATTCGCTAGCATCTGAACAGTCTCGGTGACGCCGGGTTGTACCATCGGTGGCGCCGGAGGCTGTGACATCGGCAGATGTGGCGCTGTAGGTGACGGCGGCTGCAGCGAAGTGTAAGGTTCATAAGGTGCTGCAGGTGCCGTTGGAGCAACGGTATTTGTCGCCGTGGCCATTGCCGGTAGCAGCTCGCCCGTAGAAATGCCATAATCGGGGGCTGACTGCTCATCGTGACGACTCCGCTCGAGCCATTGCTCCACTTCTTGTTTGGTGCGTATTCCTTCTTGATGTGGACTGTATTTTGAACTATCATCTTGTAGGTCAGCTAAGTCCGCATCCAGTTGTCTATCAATAAGCTCCATTTGTATTTGCGCTTTCTTTTTAGTCGCTTCTAGTACGAGTTGCGCTCGGCGTGCCTTAGCGGATGACGTCGCAGTGTGAGTATGACCCTTTGACCTTGCGTTCCCACTGATTCCACTTGCTGCCGGCGTCTTAAGTTCCTTTTGTGCACTAGTCGATGTTTCTTGTAACACTTTTGCAGCCATATTGTCGAGATTGCGTTTTTCTCGCTCACGCCCAGCGACGCTTGCGTTTGAGCCGACCATTTTGGATTGCACTGGAGTACGATGCATGATCCGGTTCGAATGACCAATTTGTAGCTTCTATTGGTGGGCATGGGCGGAGAATTATGCATAAAAACACTCGAAGGCACTTTGGATATACTTTATTATCGAAACTAAAGAGATTTGTTAACTTATTGATAGTAATAATGAAAATTAAAGGCGCGGTGCGCTCAGCACACCCGCTCGGTTTTCTTGCGAACTTGACACTATGGCCGCGCTAAGTGCGCGGCCTACCTTCCGTTAATTTTGATAAATTTAAAACTTAAAATATAATTACCCTACCTACACTACAGAGCGCGTCGCTAACAATATATATAAATAAAAAATCTGCACATTTTTATATTAATTGTGCTAACATTTTATATGAGTATTTTACATTAAGTAATTTTGTATCTTTAAAATTGTAGAAATGCGCGAAAGAGATAGAAGACTACAATATGGACACGTAAATATCTAATTAGTGATGTTGGTACTGTACTAATGAAATAAACACCGAATGCAATTTTTTTGGGTTTAACAAATTTCATCCAAAATCATTCAGCTGCTTCAGAGTTAAGTAGGAATAAACACACTTATACAATTACGCATCCAATTTTGTTTGCATTTATTAAAACTATCTTATTTATAGCCCCTTCCCTAATTTTTCTTGACTAAGTAAGTACTTCTTAAGAAAAACAAGTTATTATGATGAATTTTAGCAAAGTGACGCCCAATTCCAGTATTAATATTTTAGATCTGTATTTTGTAAGTTCATTTACTCCGTAAATTTTTTTTTCATCCAATTTATGCGGTAAAATCTATGCACTGGTATTACTGGTATTCCAGCGCACATGCGCAGAAACGTATAGATAATGTCACTCGAACAAAGATTGGCTTCTCAATTGAACGCTGTGCTTCAAGAAAAGCGCGGGAAACGTCGACTTAGGCGGGTGATATTTTTCCGTGTTATTTTAATTTTAATAATTTTAAGATAAAAAGGATCAGGAGAGTATAGTATTGTATATAAAAATAGTAGTCATTGTATATATTTTAATTTATGTGTATAGTTCTTCTAAATCCGGTAAGTTTTTTGCTTTTTTTAAACATGGGAGAGCCGCCTGACCCCGGCGGCGGGGTCGGCACCCCTTGCATGGCACCCCCGGCCAATAATTTTGTAACTATTACTACAAGTACGAGCAGTATAGTTTCTAATGAGTCTGGCATGGACACGGACGCGTCTAGTAGCCAGCAGCGATCGAGTCGTAAAAGAAGCCGTCAAGTTAAAATCTGCAAAACCTGCAATAAAAAGAAAAGGAAGCATGCTCAGGCAGCAGATGGCAAAACTGGATGTCTTTGCATTGATAGTGAGGGTAATAGCGACAATTCTGTCAATGATGTTGAGAACCTACACAAACCTCTACAAACTCCAACACAAATACCTCTTCCTTCCAACAGTAATGGTTCAGGTCCCCATGTTTTCACCCCTGTAGCTAGAACAATGTATCAATCAACTGATACCGCTCCATTTACTGTCCATGTGCAACGGGAAACTAAATCACCTGATGATGGAACAATTCTTCACCCAGTCTCATTCGGAAAGTTCCTCAAAAAAAATAATTTCCAAAATATTGTGAACGGATCTGTAAAGAGAATAGGGAGAAATAGAATTTCACTTTCTTTCTCGGACTCCAGCGATGCCAATTCATTCATCTGCAGCAGTACTCTATCACACGAGAGTTTGAAAGCATTTGTACCATCATTTAACGTAACTCGTATGGGGTTAATTCGTGGTGTGCCATCAGAATGGACACCAGAAGAGGTGATAGAGAATGTGTCGGTACCTGATGGGTGTGGTAAGATTTTAAAAGTAAGGAGAATAAATTTCAAGACGATGGTAGATGGTTCTCCTGTATGGAAACCAACACAGAATATTGTTGCAACTTTTGATGGGCAGGTATTGCCAAATAGAATATTCATGTGTTATAATGCTTTACCAGTAATACTTTATACGTACCCTACTATTCAGTGTTTTAATTGTTGTAGATACGGACATACAAAGCTGCAGTGTAGATCAAAACCTAGGTGCTACAAGTGTGGCCGGGACCAAATAGTGAAAATTGCGACTCAGAGGAAGAAAACATGTTATGCTGTCTATGTTCAGGAGCACATTTCGCTATTAATAAGTCTTATCCTGAGTTTGCACGCCAAAAACAAATTAAAATAACCATGGCAGAAAATTGTATTTCTTATGGTGAAGCAGCTAAACTGATACCTCCTGCATCAAAGTCTTATGCTGATATTCTTAAACCTGTTTTTAATAGCACTGCTCCAATACAGACACAATCTTCTTACAGTTCTTCTTCTCAGCGACTACCTCAAACGTCATATAAAAAGACATTTATTACAAACCGCCGTCCAACACTCAAACCAGGGGTTGGATACGACCGAGCTGCACATCAAAAAATTCAAAATGAATATAACATGCCTTCCCACAGGATGGCTGTGCCCTTACTATGAAGAATAACAACCCAATCTTAATGTCTACAACAGACATTATTAAAATTTTAATTGATACATTAACGCAGTTAAACATAATAATACCGTCCAACGTCGCCCCTATATTAGACATGTTTAAAAATTCAAATGCCATTAATGATGGCAGTCTTTCAAAAAGCGGTGCAATGGAACTGCAGAAGTGCAGTTCATAAAAAAAGTGAGATTATTTATTTAATAAACAAGTACAATACTTGTTTATTAGCACTTTCAGAGACCTGGTTAAAACCAGGCTCTATATTCAAAATCCAAGGTTTTTCTTGTTTAAGGGATGATAGATCTGATAGTCATGGCGGTGCTGCCTTGCTTATTAGAAATACCATCTCTTTCTCTCCTCTTTCTCTTCCTTCTTATGATAATTTTTCCGTAGTAGCTGCACAAGTAGGTAATATTTGTGTTGTCTCTATTTATATATATTCACCTCGATTAATAGCTTTTGAACATCTTCAGGATCTCTTATCACTTCTTCCTAAACCTTTCTTAATCCTAGGGGATTTTAACTCCCATCACATTTCCTGGGGATCCTCTATTTCATCTTTCTACGGCGAAAAATTACTAGAGGTAATTGATGCACAAAATCTTTGTATATTAAATACAGGCTCTCGAACTCGTCGAACAGCTCCTCACGAAATAACTAGTGCGGTGGATCTCTCTATATGTTCCCCGAAATTAGCTGCTTCTGTGGTATGGGAAACACTAACTTCCACCTTTGATAGTGACCATTTTCCTATCCTTATCACCCTGTCAAGGGCTTGGCATCGTAACCCTACTCGAACACCACGTTTACAATATAATATTAATGATAACACATTATGGTCAAAATTTAAAGATAATGTCAATAGTAAGTTAGCAAGTTTACCTAATATATCTAATGGAGTTTTTGACAGCTCAAATGCTTTTACCAATGTTTTATTACAATCGGCTAATGAAACATTCCCTCTTAAAAATTCAGCATCTGGATTAATTCCCTCTCCGCCCTGGTGGGATAAAGAATGCTCTGAAGCGATTAAGAAAAGAAAAGCAGCTCAAAAACAGTATAATAGAGACATGACAGATGAAAATTTTAAGACGTTGACAGATCTATTAAATAAAACTCGTAAGCTCTTAAAAGAAAAAAAAAACTAGGGTGGCGAAAATTTTGCCTTTCTATTTCTCCTAATATAAGCCCCACTGTTGTGTGGCGTAATGTTAGAAGATTCAAAAGTGGTGTTAGTGTGACACCTTGTTCACCTTTACCTCCGAATCTGACTGAACAATTTCTAACACGATTAGCCCCGCCTACAGTACCACCAAAAGAAATTGTCTATAACTTAGTCCCTTCTGTAGATAATTCAACCATATTAAATTCTCTGTTCTCCATGCAAGAACTACAAGGTGTACTGTCAGCCGTTAAGGATTCTGCGCCGGGCGAAGATGGTATACCATATTCATTCATTGCTAACCTCAGTCAATCATCACTAGCGTATTAAAACATGGTTAAAAATCGTCTGGAATGGATAGTTGAAAACAGAGGCATTTTACCTGAGACACAATTTGGTTTTCGAAAAGGCAAAAGTACATTGGATAGTGTGGGTACACTTGTCACAGATATTAGAATCGCATTTTCGCGGAATGAATCAGTTCTAGCAGTATTTTTAGATATAGAATCAGCTTATGACAATGTTCTTCTTGATATCCTGAAATCAAAACTTCATAAACTAAATATCCCTGATATTCTTTCATGCTTTATAATTAATCTCCTGTCAGGAAGAACAATAAAGTTAGATCAAGCACTAGATCAATGCAGACTCGTGTGGAAAGGTCTGCCGCAAGGTTCAGTTGTAAGTCCCATCCTATTTAATTTTTATTCATATGATTTG
Source organism: Agriopis marginaria (assembly GCA_932305915.1). Lineage (NCBI taxonomy): Eukaryota > Metazoa > Arthropoda > Insecta > Lepidoptera > Geometridae > Agriopis > Agriopis marginaria. The sequence continues at coordinate 14,493,863 of OW029915.1, forward strand.
GAATCATCTCTACACGGCTCAGTATATACGCCACAGGCACATCGATTGGAGATATTCACTGTCAAATATCACGAGCTTTAAATTATTTAAAAACCGGACAAGTACGAGTAGTGCTCGTGCTCTGAGGGTTCCGTTGGACAGAACCCTCAGAGCGCGAGTCCAAAAAAATAACTAAAGTTGAAATATTCAAAGACAAACTTAACTTTGTAGTTGACTATAAGGTTCTTCTATACATTCCAACTACAAAATGTAAGTTTGTAATAGCAAAATAATTAATAATAAAATTTTAAATGATATTACTTCAAATTTGTAACTTTCAGATTTATTCCTTTATATGTGCTATGAGACCTTACCTTTTGCCAAATTGCATGATTCTAGGTCAACGGGAAGTACCCTATAGGTTTTGATTTCCCTGTGAAATCGCAAAATATGCGACATAAACGTTCATATCTTTTGATTGCGTTGACTTATAACTTTTATTTTTTTACAGCCGAAAGAAACCGTAAACCCAAGTATATATTATAAATTTCAACTTGATACCTTTACGTGTTCTTGAGAAAAAGGGTCTTGACAGACGGACAGACGGACAGACGGACAGACAGACGGACAACGAAGTGATCCTATAAGGGTTCCGTTTTTTCCTTTTGAAGTACGGAACCCTAAAAAATTGGGTAGCGAAAAATGGACTTAGCATATCTCCCCTTGAGAGTTCTGTGGTTCATTTTACACGTCAACGGATTCCACCAGCTGTCTTTGTACATTATGATAGAAATTTAATTCCATCAGTATCTGATGTCAAGTTTTTGGGCGTTTGCCTTGACTCGAAACTTACGGGCTTACCACACTGTACGTATATTGCCACAAAGTGTGAAAAACTTTTAAATTTATTAAGGTGCCTTTCTGGTGTTTGGTGGGGTGCACATCCTTTTTCTTTGAAGCTCCTCTATAACGCTCTAATACGAAGCGTTCTTGACTATGGGACCTTCTTGCTGGGGCCTAGTAGTGTAGCTGGCCTTAAGAAATTGGATAACATTCAATCCAAAGCACTAAGAATAATCACCGGAGCTATGAAGTCTAGTCCACTAAATGCGCTACAAGTGGAATGTTCTGAACCCCCTCTTCATTTGAGGCGACAATTCCTATCAGATCGTCTGTTCTATCGCGTATCACAGTTTTCTAATAGTCCTTTGATCTCAAAACTCCACCTTCTTGCTGATTTAACTGCGTCATCAAATTACTGGAAGCATAAATCCCTCCCTTGCTTAGTGCAAAGCCTAACTAAGTTTAAGGCACTACATGCCCCAATGCATCAATCTCGAACTCTTAGTATATTTACTTGCAATTATGAAGCATTGATACAACCTCCAATGGTTTGCCTTAATTTAAATATTGATAAACAAAATGCTAACGCGTATTTTAAATTCACTGTAAACGATAAATGGCCCAATTGGCACCACATTTATACGGATGCCTCAAAACATTCACCAAATAAATGCGTAGGTGTGGGTGTTTACCATGCTCAATATGGTATTGTACAAAAAATAAAATGTCCTCCTGAAATGTCAGTATTTACAGGTGAATGTCTTGGCATTGTTAAAGCTATAGAATATGTGCTACTTTGTGAGCTTATAAAAACCATTATCATTAGCGATTCCATGAGTGCTTTACAGGCGTTGTAGAAGTTTCCTTTTAAAACCAAGTCACATTATCCTCTTATAATAGAAGCCAGAGAAAAACTTCATCTATGCACTCTTAAAAACTTAATTATTAACTTTGTATGGATTCCTAGCCATTGTGGGATTACTGGTAATGAAAAAGTAGACAGACTTGCCAATGAGGCTGTGGTGTGTGGTGATTTATTTCCGTATAAAAATTATACTCACGACCTGGCTGCACTTCCCAGACTGCACCTCCAGGATTCCTGGAAAGCAGTCTGGGCGGATAGTAGCATGTATAAAGGAAAATATTATGCTAGTATACAACCGGTCATTCGCAATAAGCCGTGGTTCTCTGTTTTAAACCTTGGCAAGGTGCCATCAACGATTTTGATCAGGATGCGTCTTGGGCATACCACTTGTCCCGCCCACCTTGCTCGGTTTAACATCATAGATAGTCCGCAGTGCGAATGTGGTGATTATGGGGATCTTGACCATATATTTTTCTCCTGTCCTTTACATCACCATGCTTCCTTTTACCATGACTTGATATCCCTCCGTGTTCCATTGCCTAATAATATACAATCTCTTCTCAGTAGCAATTCCTTTTCTATCTATCATTCTCTATCTAATTTTATCATCTTGAATAACATTAAACTTTAAATTTTATTTATATTTCTATATCTTTTACACTCCTCTGATCCGTCCATCCTAATCCTTAAGTCATAAGTAAGTCATAAGTAAATTTATTAATAAAATGGCAATTTACAAGTCAATACAATTTTAACTTAAAAAGTAAGATAATAACATGATAAAATAATAATTAATTGATTGAATTTCAAACAGATTAATTAATTAGATTACAAAAATAAGAAATAAAAAAAAAATAACAATAATCATAATAAACATGTCAAATAATTTTAAAATTATATAGTACCTACATTCATAAGTCAAGTTTATAAAATTCGTCAAATTTGTAAAAGGACTGCTCGATGAGCCATTTTTTTAATCTATTTTTGTAAGACTGCAGACTCGTTGCTGCCGTTATTTCATCCGGTAAACGGTTGTAAACCGTCGGACCCATGACGTGTGTTAACTTGGAGGACTTCTCGAGAGAGCGTGGCACTGCCAGCAGTTTGTGCCTGTTGCGGGTGAGGCACCTCTGCATTGAGCCTCGCTCTGCGTACTCTGCTAGGTTTACCCTCACGTACACTGCCACTTGGAATATCAATATGGCAGGCAGCGTAAGGATTCCTAGCTTCCTGAAATAAGGACGAGCCGGAGTATCCCATGAGACGCGCGCCACGCACCGCACTGCACGCTTTTGCATGCGGAACGCTCGCTCCCAGTCCGCGGCTCTGGCCCATATCTCAGCTCCGTACTGCAGCTGAGAGTGCACCGTTGCAAAGTAGCACGCTCGTGCTACCTCGCCCGGAACCACTCTCGCTACCCGATTCAGTGCGAAGCACGCGCTTCCGAGCTTTCCACAGACCTTGTCAATGTGGGCGTCCCATTTTAGACCACGGTCTATCTCGAACCCTAGGAATGTGGTTGTCTCCTGTTCTTCTATTGTCACTCCATCCACAAGCACTGTCAAAGATCGTGAAGACCTACCCGACAGGGAGAATTGGATGAAGTGAGTCTTGGAGAGGTTGAGAGACAGACCGTTTATGAGGAACCACCCTGACAGTTGGGAAGCTGTGTCATTCAGCCTCTGCTCCAGAGCGTCCACTGTTGGCGCCGTAACTACAGCGGCCACGTCGTCAGCGTACATTAGTACTTCGGCTGCAGTCACGGCGTCTGGCAGGTCATTCAGGAGCAGAGAGAACAAGATGTTGGACACCGAGGATCCCTGCGCTACGCCCATTTCAGACATCATGGGGTCTGACTTATGTTTGCCACCGCCGCCGACAACCACCTGTGATCTCTCCCGCATCAGACCTGTCAAAAGTGAGTGCGAAGTGCCCACCACGCCATAATGCTGTAATTTAGCAGCAAGTACGGCGTGGTCAGCGACATCGAACGCCTTTGACAGGTCACAGCAGAGAATCGCTACATGTTGCTTGGGCCTGGATTCCCGAGCTGCCATGATACGGCGCACCACCTCGCGCGTAAGTGACGTAGTCGAGCGCCCCTCTCGATAGGCATACTGCCGGTCAGACAGGGCACACGTTTCCGACAGAAAAACAACAAGCCGGGAGCTCAGCCCGTTTTCAAAGATTTTTGCAACAGCCGGTATGATAGATACTGGTCTGTAGCTATCGATACTCTCTCGTTTTCCTTTTCCCTTGTACAATGGTGACACTTTGCTGATTTTTAGGGGCGTCGGAAACGATCCTTCCTCCAGACAACAATTAAAGAGGTCTGCCAGTACAGGGGCAAGGGAGAGAACAGCCATTCTCATTAATTTCATTGACATTTCGTACTGGTCTTTTGATGTTTTCGATGGAATTCGCGATACAACTATTCGGTAAACTTCATCTGCATTAAACCTGCGTAGCCTCAGTGATCTGTCCGCCGGCGCACGGGCGGCGGCCAGCGCGCTGAGGACACGCGTGACGTCAGCGCGCGGCCTTACTAAATCCTAATTATCGCGTATCGTTTCCCTACCTTTAAATTCTAAAACCAAAACTCATAAGACTTGTATATGGTAACTGCGTCAATCATGCGGAGCCAAAAGCCCCAATACGGGGAAGAAGAAAAAAAAAAAAAAAAAAAAAACGCTGTGCTTTCATTGAACACTCAATCTTTAGTAGTATATAAAAAATCTTTGACAATTATAATAATGTGTCGTGTGCATGATACCTACTACCCAAAGGGACGGAACGCTTCAAACAGAAAAACGAGCAGAGCGAGAGGTACCACGTTTCGCCATTTGTCCCTTTCTAGTGTTGACATAATCAGTGATACTAATTCCTCATTACTTTTCATACTTTTTTATATTTTTATACAGAATAGATCTACGTTTGGCCACTAACTTGCCTGATGGTAAGCAACGGTGTGGCCGAGGATGGAACACGTTGATCTAGAAGAAATCTATTCATTCTAGCCTTGAAGATGCCTAGATTGTAGTTCTCAGGAAACAAGGAGGACAGCAGGGAGTTCCATTCTTGGACATTACGTATCATAAAAGACAACTCAAATCGTTGTGTACGAATTTTTGGAATTTCCACGAGGAAGGGGTGGTAGTGTGCTGTCCTTCTACTTGTCCTGTAGTAAAAGGGGGAGGGTGGAATAAGGTCATGAAGCTTTTGCTCACACTCACCAAAATATATCCGGTAGAAAATAGACAGACAAGCTACTTTACGGCAGTGCTCAAGGCTTTGTAATTTATTGGCGACTAGCTTGCTGTCACCAATCAGCCTCATAGCACGCCGGTCTACGCAATCGTCGCAATCTAAAGCTTCCAGTTGGTACTTGGCTGCTCCGTCGAATAGGTGGAAGCAGTACTCAACACACGTACATACTAATTTATTCCTTATTTATATCACTACAATAATAAACGGATGCACCCTAAATAACCATGAGAGTTTTCTTTTAGATATTGTAACGAAACAAAACGTTACATATTTATATAATTATAAATTCATTAAAATTATTAGAATACATACATACAGACAAACAATTAATTACAAATGACATTATTATTTACAATACCTACAGAACAAATAAAATACTATCCCTTATATTTACATCTACCTACCTATGAAATTTTATGCTAATTTGCCATGATATTCTAACTAAACCAAATATCCTATCAACGTAATAATTGATATAGGTAATTTTTAATTCATTTTCTTTCCGGCACTAAGACAGAAACATAATAGCAAGATATTTACTCGATACTTTATTGTTTTCAAAATGGTGCCTTTTTGCTGATTTTTTTGATATTTTCTTGGATAGAACTTCAATCACATATCTAAAATAAATACTCATCGAAGGAAAATATAGTTTGTTTTCCAGTGCTAAGACAAAATTTACCTAGATTAATTAGTACTCTCATTATAAATTATATTCGATTTGATACTTACGTCCTTTAGTTCTAAGCAACTATTCGGTCAAACGGCAAGTCCGATATTCAACCTTATTCTGTTGCGCTTTGTATCTAAATGGCGAAACACGCTCCGTTCAACCTCAGTACCGCACTATGCTCCAACGGGGAAGGACGCACGCGCTTGCTATTCGCCTAGATTTATCTTCCGAGTGCGATTATATCAACACCTACTGTATTTTCAAACAATGGATAACATAAAAAATCTATGGCTCGAACGCGACCATTTGATGCGGCAACCAAGTGTTGCCAATGACCTAGAGCACAGACTAGGTAAAGCTACTATGAAAAAATTACAGGTATTAATAATTATGGATACGACTAGGCCCTACCTAACGCATCTATTATTATGTACGCTCGGTAATTAATACTATATAAAGTTAAATATAGTTATAAGAGTCTAAGTGTTTCGTGTGGAGAGAGAAAGAGAGAGAGAGAGAGACAGACGGAGAAAGCTGAGAGAGAGATAGAGAGAGAGACAGTCAGAAAGACTACTAAAAATCAAAATTATTAAGTAAAATATAATTTTTGTTGAATAAAAAAATATAATAATAATAAACAAAAATATTATTTTTTTAAATTAATAATTTCATAAATTAAATTAAATTTAATTAAATAATTCATACATACTTAAATAGATTATAGTTATTAACAACCAGGTATAGGACAAACACAAACGTTCATCACATAACTGTTTGTCCTAGGTGGGAATCGAACGCACGCCTCCAAGCTCAGAAGGTAGGTTCACTACCAACTGGACCAACGGGCTTTCGCGTGTTTCGTTTATTTTAGTATAGTATAGCATAGCATAGCATAGCATAGCTAAGTATAGCAAAGTATAGCAAAGTATAGTATAGTATAGTATAGTATAGTATAGTATAGTATAGTATAGTATAGTATAGTATAGTATAGTATAGTATAGTATAGTATAGTATAGTATAGTATAGTATAGTATAGTATAGTATAGTATAGTATAGTATAGTATAGTATAGTATAGTATAGTATAGTATAGTATAGTATAGTATAGTATAGTATAGTATAGTATAGTATAGTATAGTATAGTATAGTATAGTATAGTATAGTATAGTATAGTATAGTATAGTATAGTATAGTATAGTATAGTATAGTATAGTATAGTATAGTATAGTATAGTATAGTATAGTATAGTATAGTATAGTATAGTATAGTATAGTATAGTATAGTATAGTATAGTATAGTATAGTATAGTATAGTATAGTATAGTATAGTATAGTATAGTATAGTATAGTATAGTATAGTATAGTATAGTATAGTATAGTATAGTATAGTATAGTATAGTATAGTATAGTATAGTATAGTATAGTATAGTATAGTATAGTATAGTATAGTATAGTATAGTATAGTATAGTATAGTATAGTATAGTATAGTATAGTATAGTATAGTATAGTATAGTATAGTATAGTATAGTATAGTATAGTATAGTATAGTATAGTATAGTATAGTATAGTATAGTATAGTATAGTATAGTATAGTATAGTATAGTATAGTATAGTATAGTATAGTATAGTATAGTATAGTATAGTATAGTATAGTATAGTATAGGATAGGATAGGATAGGATAGGATAGCATATCATAGGATAGCATAGCATAGCATAGCATAGCATAGCATAGAATAGCATAGCAAAGCATAGCATAGCATAGCATAGCATAGCTTAGCTTAGCATAGCATAGCATAGCATAGCATAGCATAGCATAGCATAGCATAGAATAGCTTAGCATAGCTTAGCTTAGCATAGCATAGCCTAGCATAGCATAGCATAGCATAGCATAGCTTAGTATAGCAAAGTATAGTATAGTATAGTATAGCAAAGTATAGTATAGTATAGCATAGTATAGCATAGCATAGCATAGCATAGTATAGCATAGCATAGCATAGCATAGCATAGTATAGCATAGCATAGCATAGCATAGCATAGCATAGCATAGCATAGCATAGCATAGCATAGCATAGCATAGCAAAGCAAAGCATAGCATAGCATAGCTTAGTATAGCAAAGTATAGTATAGTAAAGTATAGTATAGTATAGTATAGCATAGCATAGTATAGCATAGCATAGCATAGCATAGCATAGCATAGTTTAGCATAGCATAGCATAGCATAGCATAGCATAGCATAGCATAGCATAGCATGGCATCGCATAGCATAGCATAGCTTAGTATAGCAAAGTATAGTATAGTATAGTATAATATAGCATAGCATAGCATAGCATAGCATAGCATAGCATAGCATAGCATAGCATAGCATAGCATAGCATAGCAAGGCATGGCAAGGCAAGGCAAAGCAAGGCATGGCATGGCATGGCATGGCATGGCATGGCATGGTATGGTATGGTATAGTATGGTACGGTATGGCACAGCATGGCACAGCATGGCACAGCATGGCACAGCATAGCACATCATGGCACAGCATGGCTTAGCATGGCATAACATGGCATAGCATGGCTTAGCATAGCATAGAATAGCATAGCATGCATTTACGGAAGTTGTTTGAAGGCGGGCGGGGGTATGTCCGTAGGCTACTGATGGCATGTGGAACGATCCGGTAAAGTTTTCTACAATTTTTAAAATTTTGGGGTAGCTATACCATACCATACCATGCCATGCCATGCCATGTCATGCCATGCCATGCCATGCCATGCCATGCCTTGCTTTGCCTTGCCATGCCTTGCTATGCTATGCTATGCTATGCTATGCTATGCTATGCTATGCTATGCTATGCTATGCTATGCTATGCTATGCTATATTATACTATACTATACTTTGCTATACTAAGCTATGCTATGCTATGCTTTGCTTTGACCAAGTCTTGATCTATACACAAAATCCGGTCAGAATTTGTCTCCGACGCACCAAAATTTTGAAAAAATTGGGAGGTTGGGGGGGGAAAGTTTCAGGAAATGTTAAACTAAAGTCCGGATTAACATCCGATTTCCAATTTTTGTTACAAAAATGACCTCATACGTACTGTTTCTGAGATAATCGATGTTTTTTGAAAAAAATTACGAAAATTTTCCGGATTTTTGCGCTATAATATTTTGAAAGGCATCCTTTGCACAAAAATAGCCGAATTTGGGCTTATCAGACGCGTCTTTTTTATTTTCTACACACGTGTGTTTACTGTGTTTCTATTTTATTATTATTTATGCCTACCAACTAAATAAACAAATTTTTTTTTTTTAAATATTATTTATTTCCTGAAATTGTGAGAGTAGAAAGCCAAAAAAAAATTCATAGTCTATTTATTACACCACTGAATTTTTTGTGTTGAAATTTTTTGTTATTTTTAACATGAAATTCCGGTTACGTAATTTCAAACCCAATTTGGGGTCTTTAGGGTTAGGTCCTAAAGCCGAGTTTTTGAGTTTAACGTCTTCGTCTGCCAGAAAAAATGATGCCTATGACGTCATAGGCATAGATTTTTGATTGGACCTTTGTGTCCAAAGTTATGGACCTTAAAAAAATCGGGTATTTAGGGTCCGCCTCGCTACTTAGTAACTCAAGTTACTATGTACCTACGAGTCTTAAAATACTAAATGACCTATCGTTGGATAGCCAGTGAAGCTGGCTGGATTGACCTGGGACAAAATGTTTGAGGAGCCGGATATTTCAGGTCGTCAAAATCTTAAGACCTAACTTAGACTATAATATAAACTAAAAACTAGAACTAGTTATATTTCCTAAACCACAGCCTTAAAAAATCTGCAAAAAAATTATTAAAATTTAAAATGAGCTTTACTACCTCAAGCCAAAATTTGGGCGTGGTAGGGGGTGGTTTTCACCCCTCTTTATTTCTATTTAAATGTATTTCTCACTGATTTCAAAAGTAAAAATCTAAATAATTTTTTGTAATTTTTTTTGGGTTAAAGGTCTGGTTTAGGAGATATGACCCGGGATCGGGTACTCCGTGCCACGAGGTTTTTGGGTTTTTTGGTCTTATCCCGGCAAGTTCAACCTAGCAAAGCATAGCATAGCATAGTTCAGTTTAGTTCAGTTTAGTTTAATATTTAGTTTAATGTTTAGCTTTCTGACACTGTCTCCAGCGTAATATTTTAATTAGAGAATTTATTTAGGTTATATCAATTTAATTTATATACTTTATTATTTTTATATTGTAGAAAACCTAAAAATAAATAACAAATACAATTTTGAAAAGTGAAATAAACAATTTACGGTTTTGCGCGCCGCGACCGAACTCAGCTAATCGCCAAAACACCAAGTGCACCAACACTATGCTTATCCTGTGTGTTATTGCTCCTTGCCGCTTTACAAGGTCGAGTGCGCGAGTTGTGTACACTTTAGCTGCGCGCGACTGCCGCGCTGCCGTGGTTGTGTTTCACACTAATGCGGGTGATGCGAGACGCGCGGGTGAAATCAGAAATTTTTCTTGCCTTATACGCAGCCTTAATGCTATACATGGCCTTAGCAATCATCCACTCAGCTTTTCACCTGCAGTTATAGCACCCTAACACTCTCCAGAAGTGCGACTACTTGCTGGTTTCACTCTATTGTGTATTACACTAATCTATACTTATAATAAAACTGTAACAGATCCAATTCTGTACATTGAAGATATTTTGAAAAAATAAATTGGACGGCACTCTATAATCGATACTGAAGTAAAATCTGTATTTTTTTTAATTTTTGTCTGTCTGTCTGTCTGTCTGTCTATCTGTCTGTCTGTATCTGGGCTGCGCATCACGCCGAAACTATGGAATGGAATGGATTCATATGAAACTTAGCATAATTTGAGTTCATACTACGAGGTAGGTTATAGGATACTTTTTATCCCGAAATTTTGCATGGTTCCCTTGGGAGAGGGGATGAAAGTCAAAATGTGTACTTAGTTGTAATTCATTACCGCGTAGTCCGCGTTTCATTAATTCTTTTTTTGTTAGAAAGGGGGTATATTAAATAATGCCCCGTAAAAATTTCAAGGTCGTAGATTTCGTAGTTCAGAAATTACAGACATCACAACCCTCAGTATTAGGTCCAAATAACTTGACCTCCGGAATGTACGGGAACCTTTGAACGTACGGCTCATCTTAAGCTGGCGTTTGATTTGCAGCGCACTTTGTAGTGTACGTTGAGTAGGTACTTAGATAGCCTATCTGAAGACATCCTTTAGAAAGGAAATACCTACTCTACCTATAATGTTCGAGAAAGTTCTAGAAATTTTGGAATGATCGACATAATTCTAAAATGAGTACAAAGTATTGTAATCGATTTGGAATGTTCGAGAAAGATCTAGTTCTAGATTCTAGTATCAATCTGTTTTTTTTTCGCGATTTCAGGGTTGGTCCCATACTAAAAGTGGTTCATAATGATGAGTACAATTGCCTTCTTTTGGCTTCGAGAGTGTTCCCCTTACACCCTGAATAATCGATACTGAAGTCAAAACTGTATTTTATTTTTATTTTTGTCTGTCTTACTGTCTGTATCTGGGCCGTGCATCACGCCGAAACTACTCAATGGATTCAAATTAAACTTAACATAATTTTAGTTCATACTACGAGGTAGGTTATAGGATACTTTTTATCCCGAAATTTTGCATGGTTCCTTTGGGCGATGAGATGAAAGTCAAAATATGTCCTTAGTTTTAATTCATTATGGCGTAGTTCGATTTCTTTTATTATTTTTGTTATTAGAAAGGAGGTACATTAAAAAACATCCCGTAAAAATTTCAAAGTTACTGATTTCGTAGTTCAGAAATTACAGACATCAAAACCGTCAGTATTATGTCCAAATAACTTGACCTCCGGAATGTAGAGGAACCTTTGAACGTATGGCTCATCTTAAGCTGGCGGTAGATTTGCAGCGCACTTTGTAGTGTATGTTGAGTAGGTACTTAGGTAGCCTACTGTCAAAGTCAGTAACACCACCCTGAAGACATCCCTTAGAAAGAAAATACCTACTCTATGGACTATCACGTAAAAGAAACAAGTTTTCAATGCCATCATTTTAAGGTTCCGTACCCAAAGGGTAAAAGCGGGACCCTATTACTAAGCCTACGATGTCTGACTGTCTGTCCGTCTGTTCCTCCGTCCGTCCGTCCGTATGTCTGTATGTCTGTGTGTCTGCATGTCTGTCTGTTTGTCTGTCTGTCTGTCTGTTTGTTTGTCTGTCTGCCTGTCTGTCTGTCTGTCCTACCTATTATCGGCTGTATCCTTCGAACCGTAACAGATAGCCATTTGAAATTTTCACAGAATATGTAATGTTACGGCGGATTGACTAACAAATAATAATAAAGTCTAAAAGTAAAAACGAAAGGGGGGTACCCCATACAACAAACGTATTTTTGTATTAGCTCCAATATAAAAACGCTAATACTCACAAGCATCAAACTTAACATGATTATAGTACACACTCTAAAGTATAACAACAAATATAAATAATGGACAAGTGCGAGTCGATGAAGATTTCTGTTCATTATCAAGTTATTATACTTGAGCGCCTGTAGCAAACTGCGTAGCAAATTACTTACCACAATTTTGGAAGGCGTTTTAATAACTGGTAATTCGGTTACTTGGACAACTATTTATTGTATTTTGTGGTGGTACGGAACCCCCAGTGCGCGAGCCCGACTCGCACTTGGCTGGTTTATTTAAATTAAATTCGGATCTAAGTTATTTTCAGAACTATTTACTCAATTATTGGTCTTCTAGAAATATTACTTGGTTTCTTATGTACTTTTAGGATTTTGTTTAGGTTGGGTATAGGTATAAGCAGGCGTTTTTTGGTGTAAATAATTAGCTAACCTAGAACATCGCCGCATTGAGTCTATAATTGTCTAAACTATCTGTCTTTTACCGGATACATTTCGAAGACTGTGCAATGCAACTGTACCTACAATTTAATATCCTTCTGATATCTTCTTTCTTTCACCAACAAACAAGGAGAACCTCGGTGACAAGACTCCACTTTACTGTCGAAATTCCAAAGACTCGCACAAAGCACTTCACTTCAACATTTAGTGGTCGAACAGCCAAGGAACTGTTCTACCTGAGTTATTGTCTTCTGAGAAATACAACCAGAAAGTTTTCAAATCCAAAGTAAAAAGCTCCTTTCTTGATAAGAGTGCTTCACCGCAGACCACAGTGTTGCTTAATATGAGACAAACGGAACTGTGCCCAAGTGCGAATAATTAGTCTGCAGGCAATCGCGGACTAAGTCGCGGGTACAGCTAGTTGTTTATATGTATTTTAAAATAAATAATATTCTCATGAAAGTAATGATGTCATTATTTCTGTGACCCATGGCTCTAACGTTAACTGGTCCTGCGGGATCAGTTCCAGCTGATATAATGGATATTTTGAATTGGTCTACTGGTCCCGCCATTAGGCCCGTTACAGTGCAGCCAAGGTGGATACACTTAACTCACTGAGTTTATTTTATTCTCATCTCTGTTTCAATCGCCCATGAGTTTTTTTTTGTATGTAAAGAAACGTGTTGGCGTAAAGGAACTACCAGTACCGATCTACTTACCATGTTAGATAGTAGGTAGACAAAGATAGTACCGAATAAAATAGCTTTCATTTTGCTGATCGTACTTGAAACATATCTTGAATCCGGTTGGGAATATTTTTTATTTCTTCTATGCGAATAATGTATGAAAACATAATTTTCTGAGAACAATAGCATGAACCTAAATTTGACCTTTTTGGGAATCTATATAATTATTATGTATATAAAAGCGAAATTCACACGCTCATCTCGAAAACTACTTGATCTACGAAGCTGAAATTTGGCAAGTAGATTCCTTATGCCTAGGCCCCACACATCGCGATAACCCGAAGATTCGCGTTATCGCGATGTGTGTAGCCAAGTATTCGCGCATACTTCGGTGCTTCGTACGTAGCTGCGAGGACTTCGCTCCGCTGTCGGTAAATTCTCGCAGATCAAAGCGTTTATCGCGATGAACTTCGCTTGCGTGGCCACAGTTCAGTCGGCCGCCAGCCATCGTGCGTAGCGGACGTGTAAGTTAAACTGCAGTGCATAATATAGCTGAAGCGAAACATGGATTGGAGTAACGATAGAATTTTAGAATCTATTGCCAATTACGAGTCTGAGCCGATTTTATGGAACCCAAACGAAACGAAATGTAAAAAATAATTATTGGCTGCCATAAAATATAGAGCAACCGCGGCGTCCATTTTGTCTTTTGCGTTTATACATCGCTCGTACATCGCGATAAACTTCACATCGCGCATTATATGGCCGCGCAGCTTCGCCGTAGACCGAAGACGAAGTTTATCGCCCGAATATTATCGCGATGTGTGTCGCCCAGACATTATTGGTAGAGGTCCGCTAAGAAATTATTTTGCCAAAAGGGCCGAATTAACAGTGGCAAATGAAGGTTAAAATTTATTTGAGAATCCTATGTTTTTGATGTCAGTGAGATAAAATTGAGTATTCAGGTTATTACTTTAAAACAAATAAATACTGTTGTAATATTTTTACAGAAAGGTTAAGGAGGTGACAGTGAACTTTTTTGTACCTAACATTGCGTAGGTGGGTAAGGCTATGCTAAGGCAGGGCGCAAACTCAGACACTTTTGTGTCTAGTGTCAGATACAAGCTACCGATGAATATTTGATTTCTATAGAACCAGTATGAAATCAGCCACTCCCTGCACAGACTTTGTGTCCAGTTGCTTCCACTTGATTGGTACTGGGTGTGCCGTGTCGGCAACAAAAAGTGTCTACGTTTGCGTCTGTGTCGAGATGTGTGCTGCAGTTTAACTAAACCATACTCTCGGCTTTATGCTTCCAACATCTTGGAGCTTAGGTTCTTAGCTCTTGCGGTTTCCACCCCCCCAGACAGCCGGTCAAGGCAAGCTAGGGTTCGGGGTCTCATTTAGCCCCGTGAAATCGGGGTACGCGGAGTCGCTAATAAAATCTCAGGCTAATAATAATAAAGTTAATTAAACTTTATTATTATTAGCCTGAGATTTTTTATGTTCCTTGCTCTCTATTTGAGAAAAAAATATAAGTAGCAAAGCGCCAGTACACTCTAAGATTGCGTGGAAGAGATTGTTTACAGCGATAAGGCTGCCAGTTGTTGCACAAGTTGCATAAGTCTTTTTAGTTCTATGTGTTGTAATTTTTGGGGTGAGCAATAAAGAGATCTATCTGTCTTTAACGCGTTGCAGCAACATACCTACTTGTGAGTAATATTTTCGAGGCTATTGTCAAAAGTATGCTTAGCTTTTTTACTGAATTGATTTAAAACGCTCCAATGCTCGCATAAGTATAGAATAAATAATGAAAATATATTATTTATTCGACATGTCACAAAAATACAAAGCTAAAATTAAAAATAATTTACATACTATCAGCTAACAACTTAACTAATACCTACTCAAATAACTGCACAAATAAAACACTCGCTGCATTACCGCGTTGGAAGGCAAAGGCCAATCTTTGCACCAGGAACGAGCCGGAGCGGGAGTCACCACACTTTCCTTTTAGCCTGTGCTCTATCTCCGAAATGAGCTTCTTGGCCTCAGTCCCCCAACAACCCATGGTCTCCACGGCAATGGGCACAAAATTGTAAATCGGCTCCAACACTGCGTACTTTCCCCTCTTTTTACCAGCGGCGTATTCCGCTGCTGCTAATTAATAATAACTCTAACTTAACTTAAAAACTTAAATTAATAATAATCATCATCACTATTTCAGCCGTAGTAGGTCCACTGCTAGACAAAGGCCTCCCCCATCGATCTCCAAAAGAGCCGGTTGGAAGCGGCCTGTCTCTTTTAGGTCGTCTGTCCATCTTGTGGGTGGACGTCCTACGCTGCGCTTACCGGTCCGTGGTCTCCATTCCAGAACCTTTCGGCCCCATCGGCCATCTGTTCTACGTTCTATGTGTCCTGCCCACTGCCATTTCAACTTGCTAATCCGGTGGGCTATATCGGTGACTTTCGTTCGTCTACAGATCTCCTCATTTCGGATTCGATCTCGTAGAGAAACCCCGAGCATAGCTCTCTTAATAATAACTAATTAAAAATAATAGATTTAGAAATATTTTTATTTAGTAAAATTATCAAAAAATATGGTTTTTTGGACGGAATAATATTACAATCTAAAATACTGACAAAATACATACTGTGATTCAATAAATATTCTTAAATTATATGTCTTACTTAATTATTCGAGTATTAAAATGACAACAGATCAAAGTAGAAGTCACAAGATTTTTGACATGGCAGCTAAGAAGAATGGAAAATATACAATGGAGGCGCAGTGTCACCCCTTCTTATGTAGTATAAAGTCCCAAGTATCCTTCCATCTGAGATTCATGAGGTCACTTTCGGTCAGATCCGTGGTACCGTAGTTGAGCACACTAAACTTTTTGAATGTTAACACAACGTATGCCAACCATATCGCGACACCGATAACGAAAACGTTAGAGATGGGACGCGTCTTATCTCTTATTTGGATGATGTAGTAAATGTGGTCGATGACGTACGATAAGAGGAGTATTTTAAAAATGTACGCAGGGAGATAGTGATGTAAAAATAGGGTTCGGTCCATGAAGAAATAAGGGATGTAGTGGACCCAGTATCCAAGGTAGAGGACGGCGGCGGCGTCGTGGAAACTCGCGTGTGCGCGCGGCGTGAGTGGTGCCGCCGCGCGGCGGCCGAGCGTCGCGTACAGCGCCCATATTGCGGCGAACGCAACTACCGCGCCCGCGCCGCTGTACCACGTCACCAGGTTGCCGATCAAGTGGATCTGCGCCTGCGCATACAGAGAAATGGGAACATCTTTTAATACAATACAATATAACTTATATTACACACCGGAAATACAAACTAAATACAAATACAAAAAAAATTGTTATGAAACATAGATACAGAAAAAATAAGTAACCCTGCCTGCTGCTTTAGCGTTAGCTGTGATGCAGCAGCCAGTATCTTCCCAAAAATAAGATCGAACCGAATGTCGTCAGATTGTATAGCGCACATTCTCCCCCGCCCGGCCACCACGCTTTTTGCCACGTTTCTAACTTTACTAAATTACGAACTTTCACATTGAAATATTATACGCACATACGAAATAATAAGAGAAGATTTAAAAAAAAATGCCACCTATTACTTACGCAAGAGGCCTTAGAGTCAAATTTTAATCAAGCATGTTGTTAATGTACGAGAAAAAGATTTTATTGCGAAATATAGCGAGATCTATTTATTTATAAGTCAATTTGAAGCGAGTCTTCTGTACTTATCTTTTTATATTGTGAGTATACCTTTAGACGAATTCTTTTCACGAGGCATTTTTGCATTCATGTCAGTTTATGACATGAATGCAAAAATGCCTCGTGGCGGGACTCACGTTGGAGGTGGGCGAGAGCCAGTAGGCGATGCAGCGCGCAAGCAGCGGCCACTCGGCGGGCTCGGAGGCGAACATGTGTCCCTGCGGCGCGTCGGGCGCGTGCGCCGCCAGCTTGTACTGCAGCTCGCGGAACTTCTCCCAGAAGGAGAGCTGCGTGCCGCCGCGCGGGATCATCTCTGCCATCGCCAGCTCGCGCTCGCGCTGCGCACGCTCCTCCGCTGCATCAGACACGCAACAAACCTCTTTCATTCATGTCTGGGCCCCACCCATCGCGATAATATTCGGACGATGAACTTCGTCTTTGGTCTACGGCGAAGCTGCGCGGCCACATAATACGCGATGTAAAGTTTATCGCGATGTACGAGCGATGTATAAACGCAAAAGACAAAATGGACGCCGCGGTTGCTCTATATTTTATGCCAGCAAATAATATTTTTTTACATTTATGTCATCTAAAGAATCATCGGTCCTAATCAATGTCCTAAAGGACCCGGGTATGTCCTAAAACTACGACCAGAACCACCAGAGGATGGGCAGCAGCATCCTCCTACTTGAATGGTGGATCCTCCTGCGATCCCCAAGCCGCCTGCCAAGCGTGGGGATTATTGGCAACCCCCCCCCCCCCTCATGACAGACAAACAAATACGACGGCCCCCAGTCCCCGGCAGCTCCTCTATCCCTGTTCTCCGGCAGTTGCCCCGCTACCACCCCCAACAAAATCTGGCCCTGGCAGATTCACAATCGCACAATATTCGAACTCTGAGGACCGACGAGAAAATTATCGAACTGGAGGAAGAATTGAGCAAAATACGATGGGACATCATAGGACTATCTGAAATCCGACGAGAGGGACAGGATACGATAGTTCTGGATTCTGGGAACATGCTCTTCTTCCGGGAAGGAGAACGAAAGTCCCAGGGTGGTGTTGGTTTTCTCGTCCGCAAGTCACTCATCAACAACGTGATCAAAGTCGATAGTGTGTCGAGCAGGGTAGCATACCTTATACTCAGAATAATCGATCGTTATTCGCTGAAGGTCATACAGGTATATGCGCCGACCTCGACATACCCTGATGATGAAGTAGAGGCGTTGTATGAGGAGATATCCGATGCCATACATACCTCCGAAGCATACTTCACCGTTGTTATGGGTGACTTTAACGCAAAGGTGGGCACACGGAATGTCGATGAGTTAAGAGTGGGGTCATATGGATACGGACAGCGGAAACCGAGGGGCCAGCGGCTGGTCGACTTCATGGAAAAGGAGGAACTCTATTTGATGAACTCCTTCTTTCAGAAGCGACCATCCAGAAAGTGGACTTGGATGAGCCCAGATGGTGCGACCAAAAATGAGATCGACTTCATCATGACGACCAAGAAGCGAATATTCAATGATGTCTCCGTGATCAGCAAGGTGAAAACCGGTAGCGATCACCGTATTGTCAGAGGCACATTGAATATCAACATCAAGCTGGAGAGGTCGCGTCTGGTGAAGTCCACGCTCCGTCCTGGTCATGCCCAGATCCAAAACCCCAATGACTTCCAACTCGAACTGCATAATCGCTTCCAGGGCCTAACTGAAAGCGGAACTGTGGACGAAATAAACAATGGGCTGGTGGAAACTGTCCAAGCAGTGGGGTCCAAGTTCTTTAAGACCCCACCCCGAAAAAGACCTCAGAAGCTCTCAGACGAAACCATTAAGCTAATGAAAGACCGGACTGAGATGAGACTGCAATCTTCAGCTGATATGTCGGAATATGGCCAACTTAATAGACGAATCTCGAAATCGGTGCGACACGATCTGCGCTCCTACAATACAAGATGTATTAGGGATGCAATTGAGCGGAACCAGGGCTCGAAAGTGTTCGCGAAGAATTCGTCTATTGGGAAGAGCCAAATGACGAAGCTGAAGATCGAGGATGGCAGTATCATTTCATCAAAGCCGGAGATTCTGAGAGAGCTCGAGAGGTTTTACGGACAGTTGTACACCTCGACACGACAGCCTATTGTCAGTACAGCTCAGGACAAGAGAGCGAAACTGACCCGACATTACACTGAGGACATCCCAGACATCAGCTTGTACGAGATTAGAATGGCTCTGAAACAGCTTAAGAACAACAAGGCACCGGGTGATGACGGAATCACGACAGAACTACTGAGAGCGGGTGGAAAACCGGTACTTTTAGTCCTCCAGAAGTTATTTAATTCCGTCATTCTCGAAGGTACTACGCCTGAAGCATGGCACAGGAGTGTGGTGGTACTCTTCTTCAAAAAAGGTGATAACACCTTATTGAAGAATTATCGACCCATCTCACTCCTGAGCCATGTGTACAAGCTGTTCTCCAGAGTCATTACGAACCGTCTCGAAAGCAGGTTTGATGACTTCCAGACCCCCGAACAAGCCGGTTTCCGTAAAGGCTGGAGCACCGTAGACCACATTCACACGCTCCGCCAGATTATACAGAAGACTGAGGAGTATAATCGGCCATTATGCCTAGCGTTTGTGGACTACGAAAAAGCCTTCGATTCAATCGAGACCTGGGCAGTATTGCAGTCCCTCCAGCGTTGTCATATCGACTATAGGTATATCGAAGTGATGAAGTGTCTGTATAGAAACGCCACCATGTCGATCCGATTACGGGACGAGAGCACGGAACCAATCCAACTGCAGAAAGGCGTGAGACAGGGAGATGTTATCTCTCCGAAACTGTTCACGAACGCATTGGAGGACGTTTTCAAGCTCTTGGACTGGAACGGATTCGGCATCAACGTCAACGGCGAATACATCACTCACCTTCGTTTTGCCGATGATATAGTCATCATGGCAGAGTCGCTGGAGGATCTCAATACGATGCTCAGCGACCTCAGTAGCCTTTCCCAACAGGTGGGTCTTAAAATGAACATGGACAAGACAAAAATTATGTCCAATGTCCATGTTGAACCCGTGCCAGTAGTCGTTGGGAACGGTACTCTCGAAGTTGTTGACCATTACACCTATCTTGGACAGATTGTTCAGTTAGGTAAGTCCAACTTAGGCAAAGAGGTCGCCCGAAGAATCCAACTCGGATGGGCAGCGTTCGGGAAATTGCGTGACATCTTCTTGTCCAAGATACCACAGTGCCTCAAGACGAAGGTCTTTGACCAGTGTGTGTTGCCAGTGATGACATATGGTACTGAGACGTGGTCCTTAACTGATGGCCTTTTGGAAAAACTCAGAGTCACACAGCGGGCAATGGAGAGAGCTATGCTCGGAGTTTCTTTGCGCGATAAAATCCGAAACGTGGATATTCGCCAAAGAACCAGAGTCACCGACATAGCTGTTAAAATTTGCAAGTTGAAGTGGCAATGGGCAGGCCACATCGCTCGAAGAACCGATAACCGATGGGGAAGAAAGGTTCTGGAGTGGAGACCACGAACCGGAAGACGCAGCGTAGGGAGGCCTCCCACTAGATGGACCGACGACATTGTGAGAGTCGCGGGCATCCAGTGGATGCAAAAGGCAGGCTGTCGTTCAGTGTGGAGGTTAAAGGGGGAGGCCTATGTTCAGCAGTGGACGTCTTCTGGCTGATGATGATGATGATGAAAGAATCATCAGACTCGTAATTGGCAATAAATTCTAAAATTCTATCGTTACTCCCATCCATGTTTCGCTTCAGCTATATTATGCACTGCAGTTCAACTTACACGTCCGCTACGCACGATGGCTGGCGGCCGACTGAAGTGTGGCCCAAAGAGAATATAAATACTACGTGTGGCCACGCAAGCGAAGTTCATCGAGATAAAACGCTTTGATCTGCGAGAATTTACCGACAGCGGAGCGAAGTTCTCGCAGCTACGTACGAAGCACCGAAGTATACGCGAATACTTGGCTACACACATCGCGATAACGCGAATCTTCGGGTTATCGCGATGTGTGCGGCCTAGGCATTACTGATACTCAATTCATCATCATCAGCCAGAAGACGTCCACTGCTGAACATTGGCTTCCCCCTTTAACCTCCACACTGAACGAAATCATGAAAAAATGTAGGTCTGTGGTTCGTCAAACAAGCCATAGTCACAATGTGGTAGAGACTAGAGGTTTCTTCGGAATTTTGGAAACGATACGAAAGGACACGTTTCACCTCATTATATCACTTGCCTACAGTCGAGCACAGTGCCGGCGTTAGGGTAGTGCCTGGTTGGGCAACCAGGGCGCCTATAAAGAGGCACTGCAGGTATATAAAAAATTATAGATCTCGCCTAGGGCGCTGGTAGTGCTAAAGCCGGCACTGCTCGAGCACGTTCTCAAACTTCATCATCGGCTTTCTCTAAAAGAGAGGATTAATGCACCATGCTGGCCCAGTGCATGGATGTCATGTCTGAACTTTTGAGGTGCTTGGACCTACCAGTTTCCTTACAAGTGTTTTCCTTCACCGTTGTTGAGCGATGACGAAACTGCACATCATTTATTTGAGTACCAAATAAGTCATTGGCGCAATGCCACCACGCTTTTTGCTACGTTTCTAACTTTACAAATTTACGAACTTTCACATCAAAATATTAAGCGAAGATTTAAAAAAAAATTGCCACCTGTTACTCACGCAACGGTGGAGGCCTTCAAAGTAAAATTTTAATCAAGCATGTTTTTAATGTACGAGAAAAATATTTTGTTGCGAGATATAGCGATATCTATATATTTATAAGTAAATTTGGAGCCAGTCTTCCGAGTCTTCTGTTCTGTACTTTGATAGCCCGTTGGTCCAGTTGGTAGTGAACCTACCTTCTGAGCTAGGGGGCGTGGGTTCGATTCCCACCTAGGATAAACATTTATGTGATAAACATTTGTGTCTGTTCTATATCTGGTTGTTAATATCTATTTAAGTATATATTTAAAACTATATTTATGTATGTATATCAGTCTCTGGCAGCCATATCACAAGCTTTACTTGGTTTGGGGCCAGATGACCGTGTGTGCACAAAAGTGCCGAATATTTATTTATTTAAACTTATATTTACGATATTGTGAGTATACCTTTAGTATATCTATGCTCCTCGACGTTCCAAACAGTGTCCTGGTGGTCGGTGTGCTTATCTGCCACTATCTCGTGCTGGTGGAAGCCCCAGGCGGGCAGCTGGCGGCCCGAGTAGCGCAGCGCCGCGCCGCTGGGCACGTGGAGCAGCCGCACCAGCGACCTGATGCCGTCCCAAGTGGCGTCCTCTGCGGCACGGTTCACGATCTCCACGCGCCACAGGTTCGATGCTGACATCGACACGTTGTAGTCGATGTAGCACGACACTTCCTACAAACGACACAAGTATGTTTATATTCCACATATCCAATAACAATACATTATAACCACTTGACTGTCCATCCTTTACAGAATAAATAATTTAATAATTCACGCACACTATGAAACTTGTAGCGATACCAATAAACACAAAAAATGGGCGGCAAGGTCGTCTGCAGGGGGAGTTAAGAAAGTGTGATTAGAAGCAAAGCAGTAAATGCCCCAAATAGTGAGACTTAAGGTACTGCCAGACATGCAGAACAGAAGTACAGTACAGAAGCATGCTAGTAAGTAAGACAATGCTCATGCTCATTACTAGCAAGCTCAAAAATGAACTGCCGTTTGATATTCGAGCATGCTACTTGAGGCTGGCAGGTGTGCAAAACCATGGAACGCCGGGCCCCTGTCTGTGTTTCGGCAGCATTACAATCTTGGAGTGTTCAAGTCTAGGATTAGTAGGTTATTACTGGGCAAACGTGCTCTATCTTCGACCGCATCATCGCTTTCCATCAGGCGAGATCGCGGTCAAACGTTAGCTTAGTCCGAAGTAAAAAAATACAATAAAAAAATGTCAACGTCTGACAAAAATACTTTATTTTCTTTATGTTCAAGTATATTTTCTCTAATAACATTTTCATTTGCATTGTATATTTAAGTACGGAAAGTACGGTTATGTGAAATACCAAATTCTAGATGGAAGTTTTATCCATTCTTCCTCCTTGGCGAGGGGGGGAAGGGAGGGGACTTGGGAAGGGTTGATGAGACAAGCCACATTTTCGCATAATAGTTTTATAGCGTGATGCCGTGCAGCAGCTGCACCACGTCTCAGTGCCGCACCACGTCCGGCGGACAATTACCTGTGATTGAGGCGACACGGGCGCGGCTACGTCGTGCGAGTTGAGCGCGCGGCTGGTGATGCCGTGCAGCAGCTGCACCACGTCTCCGTGCCGCACCACGTCCGGCGGGTGTGACGCCGCCAGCGCCGCGCGCTCCGGCCGCTTCACTATCCACCAGTTGTTCACGTCCTGACGATAACACATACGTACTCCTGAATAAAAATGGTTTTGTCGTCTACGAATCTCATAGTCGACTCCTGAACCGATATTCATCTGAGACAGCATAAATTATGAGGACAAACATTGCGGGTTAAAGAACTTAAATAAACTAAAGTTATATGATTATTTACGGGATATGTACCGTGGTAAGGTTGTGAAATGGCGACACCCCCGTGTCTTCCCGTGAACATGGTGCATGTAACTGCGCCGAAATATCGGGAGCTCATTCCACAATCTTACCACGCTAAATATCCCGTAAATAATCATATAACTTTAGTGAACAACCGTGATAGTTTAAAACAGTGTTAAATAAATTAAGTAGATATAAATTAAATTTGCTTTTTAACATAGTACCATAAAGCCGAGCACATTATGCTGGGTCGCATCGCAAAAATCGCTTTCTTACATTTTATATGAAGTGACGCACATTATGCCGGGGCGCAGCGGATTTCCATATAAAATGTATGAAAGCATTCTTTGCGATGCGCCCCGGCCCGCTGCGGCCCGTCCTAGTGTGCTTGATCCTTTACAGTGAAGATTATGAAGATGAGAACATTAATATTAATGATCCCAGATAACACTCGAACAAGTAAATGTATGAGATAAAAATACATTAAAAATAAATTAACGAGTCATGTGATGAAAATAATGATGAAAGTTGTATGTAGTAGGTATGCATAACAAGTCATAGGTAAATATGTGTATATCCTACTAATATTATAAACGCGAAAGTTTGTATGTATGGCTGTATAGATGTTTTTTCCTCTTTCACGCTGCAACGGAACAACGGATCGACCTGATTTTTTGCATGGGTAGTTCAAGAGCCAGAGAGTGACAGGCTACTTTTCATCATCATCACCATTTTTCATCACTACGCGGGTGAAACCGCGGGGCGCAGCTAGTATGTAAATATATTCCTGTGTTGGTTAGCAGCTGTTTGTTTTCCATCACTACATAGTATAAAACAAAGTCGCTGTCGCTGTCTGTCCGTCCCTATGTATGCTTAAATCTTTAAAACTACGCAACGGATTTTGAAGCGTTATTTTTTAATAGATAGATTTATTCAAGAGGAAGGTTTATATGTATAACTAGCGACTCGCCCCGGCTTCGCACGTAAATTACACCCTTGCGAAGCCGGGCGGACGGGTCGCTAGTGTAAAATAAATTAACCTTGAAGCTGTAGCAGGAGACCTGCTGCTGGTGGCTGGAGCCGCGGCCGTCTCCGTACCGCACCGGGTACACGTGCGCGTGGGAGTGCAGCCAGCACGCGCGCCCGTGCGTGTGTCTGCAAATATCATGTTTATTTTCGTCTTTAGTGGATTTTGGCGTCGCACGTTTTGTGCATCGCGAAAATATTTCATTTCGCATATTTTGAGCGAAATCATACGAGCGATTGAAAAATCAAGCCCTTATTGCGTGAGTCTGATTGTGATCGTGATCATGCCATCTCGCTTGCACGCATAGTACGAGCAGATGTCTTATTATGGATGATTCGGATCGTGATCGCGATCGCGTGCCATCTCACTTACGCACGTGGTGCGAGTAAATAGATGCGAACGGGACGGCATTCGATCACGATCAAACTTCTATAATAAGGGTGCAGGTTGGCTTGCTGACTCCATCGCCACCCAATAACCATGCAACAAGCTCTCTGTAACTGCGTAGTTCAGCTGTAAGGCGAAGGCTGCACATAAAGTGTTTATCATGATATAAATATCGTTGAGGATCGCGGTCGTACCCTAGACGTTCAGTATTTATCAGGTCACGGGTTATACAAAACCCATATGCTGTTAGCTTCGACGAAAGAAGTGAATGGACGGACCCTAACCATTGAACTTGCTCAGTAAAAACGAGTCAAAACCGTCGGACATATACTTCAACACCTAATTATAAAAATGTACAGTATATTAGTTACAAAAAATAGATAACGGTTTTATTTGCGCATTTACACTTCGGGAAAACATACGAATGCTTAATCTTACGTGAGTAATTCCCGTGTAATATAAATAAAACGAATGCATAATTTTGTCGGATGATTCGTTATCACGTACCAATAGACTCGTGTTGCACTTCCTACGGCTAGAGACCGACTGAAACGAAGAGAGCGACGGCGCTCATTTCGTGATCTTTAAAAAAGCCTAGATAATATTTTTATAGTAATGTTTATGTTGTTTTGCGGTATTTTAATAAAGAGTTATTGTATTGTAATGCGCTTCTACTGGGCCCTTCCATTCATTTTATTTTCTTCGAAGGTTAGTACCTGAGAGTAATTTGCGAGCCGTGCGCGACGTGCAGCGGCTGCCCGCGCGTGATGCTCGCCAGCCCGCCCTCGAGCGAGGCTTGGAAGGCGCTCGTCATCACGCTGTCGTGCGGACCCGCCTTCGGCAGCATGGCCAGGTGAGCGTAGAACACGGTCACGTACACCGCGGCCGGGACCACCACCACCACGAACACTCGCCACAGCGCCGATACCACTACACGCCAGATGGGACCGGGGCTACCGAAGCGACGCCACATTTGCCTTCCCACTAGATATACGCTCAGATAGTATGAATACAGGCCTGAGTATTTCACCCTGAAATGTACAATATGTACTTAGGTATAAGTGAAAAAAATACTGGTGAAAAGATTATAATTAGAGGGCCAGACTGTGACTGTGACAAATAGTCATGGTCTTACTACAAATTGTAGATGGAGAGTCTTCTTCTTCTTATAATTATATAAAAGGCGATGTGTGAATGTATGTTCCCTATGGACTCCAAAACGGCTAGATCGATTTTGACCGGTATGTCTGCGTATAACTAATGTGATAGTGGTAGTTTATACCCCAAGTCCTGCAAAATGTGGAATGAGCTACCTTTCCCTTAGGTGGTGGTATTTTTCTAGTATAATTTTTTTTTTAAACTGTCAGTTTTGAGGCAATTATTTAAAAATTAAAATTGAGACAATTACAATTTAAAAACAATTTCTTTAGTAGAATAGGCATGATGACAAATATTTATTTATTCCAAATAATCGGCTTAGCAATTAATATAACTAAATACATTATACATACTGAAAAAATAATTTAAATTGACTGATAAATCTCTGAGATATGAGTGTTTAAAGTTTTAGGTGGGGATAGAGAGGGGATGCTCTATCCCTTTCTCGCAAAGCGTGAATTAGTATAGCAATTGTATGGCGCTCCTGAGCCGTGACGTCACGGCTCAGTATAGTGCGCTCTCTGTCTAGCATGAAATTAAAATGCTTATATCTTATTTATTTTTGAACAAATTTTAATTTTGTTTTAGTTGATGTGCTCTATTTATGATCAGCTTTTTTATGAGACAATAAAAAAATATTAGTCATCATGCCTATTGGGGGCCTGATCAAATGGCGTTTTAACAGATTATACGACTGTCAAATTTGACGATCGATAAAGAACGGTAGTTGCACTGCTGTTTTGTTGATTCGCACGGTGGCCCGCGATGTTTATGCGGTGCTTGCGGGCTGTCCATGAGGGGCCAGCGCGCGTGGCACACGCTTACAACACGGTGTTGACTAGTCGATATCGAGTGGACAGTACAGTGTCCTCGCATTCCCACTAATTTAAAATGAACTTTATGCCATACAGCTTAACTCCGTTATTTCTTTACTCGATTGTGATGCGAGGTTGCACTGGTCTGGTGCTGAGGCAATAAATGGACTGCGACTGCCTTTAGGCATCAATGGCGGTTAAGTTGGACAGTTCCATGGGCCTCTTTAACGATCGAAATATGTATATGTTACCGGCAATGTGTATAATTCAGGTATTATATACAATGCCTAGGCAATATATAGAATGCATAGGGTATGAAATATTATGAATATTATTGACCGTTTCATACTTTGCCTAGGCAATGTATACAATTCCTAGGTATTGTATAGAATACCTGCTGGTCCACCGGCAATGTATAAAGTAAATAGATTTTGTTCTGTAATTATCAATGTTATGTAAGTACCGTCGTGGAGGCTAGAAGAATGTACTCCCCCGTTCTCTTCCCGTGGGTGCCGTAGAACTCGGCTAAGTGTGTGTGTGTGTGTGAGTACACGTATGTGACTGTGTGGGTGTGATATGGGAGTGTGAGTGTGCGTGTGAATGGTTGTGATATGGTAGTGTGAGAGTGCGTGTGAGTGTGCGTGTGGTTGTGGGTGTAAATATGGGTGTGCGTGTGTGTGTGTGTGTGTGTGTGTGTGTGTGTGTGTGTGTGTGTGTGTGTGGGAGCGTGCGCGCGTGCGTGCGTGTACCCGTGTGTGTGTGTGTATTTGCAAGTGTGTGTTTGTCAACATCTTGCTCTAAAATTACAGACCCATCTCGCTTTTAAGCTATATTTATAAGCTTTTTTAGAGGGCCATCACGCCTTCCGCCCGCGTCGCAAGGAGTTTACTTCCTGCTCGCTTGTCTCCCCCTTCCCTGCTCTCGTATTTTACACACATTGCCGGCTGCGCATTCGGCATTGTATAGAATACCTAGGCAAAGTATAAAATAAATAATATTTCATACATTGCCTGAACGTTTTAGGCATTCTATATATTGCCTAGGCATTGTATAGAATACCGGATTATACACATTACCGGTAACATATACAATAACATGTATTATGGAGAATTCTGTGACTATAAGATGATATGACAGAATAATGGTGGAGACACTACTTACATAAGTGCAGTAAAATAAAATGCTATAGCGACACTTGGACAATAAAACTAGTAGTAAGTCAAATAGTATACATAAAAAAAACTTACGAAAAGCAGCATCCAAGTGACAAGGCTGCCATAAATAGCCACACCCCTGAGCTTGGTCCACATTTTCGCGTGCTTTTCAAAGTACACAACACACCACAGAGGCCAAACAATATCTGTATGCTCTCCAACAACATGAACCTTGACTGGGCAAGGAAGCAGTTCTCTGTTAAACACAAAAAACAAAGATCACAATACTAATAACTACTATAATGGAAGTCACAAATACAAAGTTTCAATTCAATTGGATGAACAATGCATAAACACATTAAAGTCAAACATGCACACACAATATTTTTTTTATTACTGTGTATGTGTGTTTTAGTTCCTTAAATAATTGTCACATAATTTATAATCTCAATTAAGTATAAGTAAATGATGTGTAAGTGTCAAGTATGAGGTTTCTAAGTGTGATGTGTAAGGTTGCCTAGAAGAGATCGCTTTTAGCGATAAGGCCGCCAGTTGTTACACTCGTTTTTTAAGAGCTTTTTGTCCTCTGTCGCAAATTTAATGTTGTGAACAATAAAGAGTTAATCAATCAATCAAGTATAAGTTTTAGGAGAGATCTCAGATAACAATTGAATGAAACAATACTCTGCAAATACTAATTTACTTACTTCATCAAAACTCACGTGAGGATTCATTATAAACACACTAATTTACTTACCAAAAAGTATTAAAAGAGCAGCCAGGATGGCCGTCCACTGATATGTACAAAGCTCTAACATTACTTGGTATGAGATGGGAACCAGTAGACTTCCTGCCAAAGCTGGCACTAGACGTAGAGCCTTTATCGGAACATTTTCTGTATATGGGGATCCAATGCGGTCAAATGTGAAGTTTCCATCATAGCCAGCAGCACGGCCAGCTAAGTATAAAAGCTGTTTACCCAATGGTGGGTGGCTATCAAAGAAAAAGATTCCTTTTGTGTATAAAGTCACATAACGTCCATAATGTAACTCGTCAAATCTGAAAAGTAATGTTTGACAAAAATTAATGATCTCATCACACTTAATAGACTGTTAAGACTTGTGATTTGTGCACTGTACAAACTTATAATCAAAAGAATTTTTCAATGAGGTTGGTTTAATTATCTATACTAATATTATAAAGAGGAAAGATTTGATTGTTTGTTTGTTTGTTTGCATTGAATAGGCACGGAAAATACTGAACCGATTTGAAAAATTCTTTCACTATATTATATATTGATTTTAAATAGGGTCCTTACTAAAACTCCAATAATGTAACCCAACGTGTAAATAAATAAGACTTACACCTGTGCGAAGCTGGGGTGCATTGCTAGTTTTAGATAAAAAGAACAGTTTCAGAATGTCAGAACATAAACACATTTTTGGAGACAATAATATAACTTCAACATTATGTTGATAATTATTATAATACATTTAGATGCAGCCAGAATTTTTTACATGCCTCAGTATCATGTTAGTCATGATGTATATAAAAAATACAGACTATGCATGTAAAACAATTATACAGAATGAGGTTTTTACATGTCGGGATAAGAAATTGTATTATTTTGCTCATCACCACCTATGTAGGATCACCAGGATATCATGAAGTTGAGTGGCATAGGGATGTTCATTTTATACACAACTACTTATCATCATCATCATCATCAGCCAGAAGACGTCCACTGCTGAACATAGGATACCCAAAAAGAGTGTAATTTTTTTTGGGTTCATGTTTCATGTGGTATCAAGATTTTAATTGTAACTTCAATAAATTGCAGTTTCGTTCTTTTCTGCTTTCTTCATTCCTTAAAATCAGAAAATCTAGTGTGTCTTATCTAATCTCAGATTAAATAAAATTTATCTAATTTTAATTTTTAAAGTCAATAATTCTATACTACTTTGGGCCTTTATCGGGACTTGGCCAGGCGATTGGTTGAGGCGTCGGATGTCCAGAATGCTGGCTGTTATTTCGCCCAGAATATGAGCATTGCCATTCAATGTGACAATGCCGCTAGCATTCCGAGGACCTTTCCCTCTAATGGTCTTTTAGATTATATTATTTTATTTTCGTTTTTATTTAGTTATTTTAAGTTTTAGTTTTTAGTTATTTATTGAAGTTTTTGTAATTAAAGTTTTTTTATACCACATTGGTGTTTATCTATCGAAAAGAAAGAAAAAAATTAGACAGGGTAAATCTTTTATCCATACTTACACAATATATCTGGGTTCTTCTAAATTGTACAGCCTAGTGCATAATGCTAGAGCAAATAAAGCAAGCCAGACTAGATCAATTTCTATACTGATATGACATAGGGGTGGCTGTTTTTCTACATCATTTAGTTCTTCAATTGGACTTGGTGCTTCCTTTTTTTCAAGTGTTTTATTCTCATTGTGCTGAAACATTCGTTTAATTAATTACGTTAACTTTATTTATACCTCAAGGCACAACGAAAAATAAATCTTGAAGATGTATTGTGATTATTGTCGTGATGGTTATTGTGGTGATTATTGTCGTGATGGTCTCTAGCAATAATTGTAGAATACCTATCATTAGTGATGCATTCGTGTATATAATGCGAATAGAATGTAGACAGTTGTTTCACTTACGATTTTTTCGTTGAGGCTGTTTTTGGACTTTTCAACATAACTGTTTTCTTGGAGTTCGCTGACCTCGTTACTTTTCTCTAAGTTATTTTTACGTTTTCTTGGGGTATGAACATCCATCTTTTAAGCTCAGGCTCTTGGTTGGTAAAAGTGAAAGGTTGAAACTTTCGTTTATTTTAATTCAAACATAGTTTTTTTATTTTCAACTCTTAAACTTTTGAAAATACAGAACGAGAAAATGACAAACAAACACAACACACACGTCATAATATTGTTTTTTTAAATGATATGGATTTATGTTATGACCTTGGTACAGAGTCCTTTAGTCGAAGATAGCGTCAAACAAGTTATAATCACAGTCAGAGTCAAGTTAAGCAAAGTAAGTCACGATCAAGTCCAAGTCTAGTCATGCCCTAGTAAAGTGGTAGATACTTTTAATAAGGCTTCCATTTGAAGGAGCTTTGGAAACAACACGAAAATACATATGTTTTAGTGTTTTTTTTATTCTTCTTTTTATTGGGGACATTGAGTCATAGATGACTATGTCAGTCCCATAGAAATCACAAGTTTATATCCTAGGGTCTATCCTTAAATAGCCCGTAGGCAGACTGATAGAGCGTCCTAGCTACGCTAGATGTTGGCGCCGCTAAGACGCTCAGATAAAACGAGGTGAAACATGTCTTTTCGTGTTTTTTCCAAAACTCAATGAAAGCCTCTTGTATAGTAAAGCTTCCACCACTTTACTGGGGCATGAGTTTGACTTACTTTGCTTGACTCTGACTTGTTTGACGCTATTTAAAACAATGTAAACTTGCTTAACATTACGACTAAAGGACTTTGTATCTATGGTCATGACAAAAAAAAAACATAACCTCTACACCACAAATATAGGTAGTAGATCTGGGTGTCTATAATGTACAACATGATATTTGCCGACATGATAATGTACGGGAAGGAGAGCACAGGCAGTAATTCATGTACAGTGCTTCCAAATATCATGCTGTACAATCCATGTCGTACAATACTGGCTGTCAATTATGTACGGCAAGGAATGCACAGCCAGGATTGTACAGCCAATAATCCATGGACGTGGGAAAAGTCCACGTTTTATCGGGCTGTACATTATTATGCCGTATTTTATCATGTTGTGCAATACGGGCCGTGTTTTGTTGACACAGGCCGAAAATGTACGACCGATAATGTACAACATGATAAAAGGTGGCATCCCGCCGTATTGGCTAAAATGCCAGAACGGTCTCTGCTCTTATTGGCTGTTGAGTCCGTGAACTCTCTCGATTCCATGCTTCGTTTGAACGAGAAAGTGTAAGATACTCACAGATTAAATATGGAACTCGTAGTACTCGTACGATATAATGTACTCTATGGAGATGGAGATAGTAATAAAAAAGACATGGCGGATCAAAACTTTGGATCAAAACAAATTAACCATGATTCACGTAAGATTAAGCCGGTTACCGTTTACCTGGAGCGTTACATTCTCTTTGCCTGGATACTGAGCTGGATTACATTAGAGGTGTGCTGTACTGTATAGCAACGGGTATAAATGGAAGCAGAGCTGGCGTATTACAAACTCGATGGCCGGGACATGTCGGACACCGGTAGAGAGAGTACGGACAGTATCAGAAACTTGTTACGCCGGAGGTACATCATCAAGACGATCTTCCGGCCTATAGGGCAACTCAGACAGCTGCTCCGCCTCCAAAAGATAGAGACCCATTGGGAGTTCCCGGTATTTATATGATCCCCAGCGAATGTAAATGTTGCGTTGGCGAAACTAAGAGGAACTTGTCCACGACTTGAGACTCACGGAGTATAATATACGTTCCATGAAGAAATTCAGAGAAGCCATCGAGATCAGTCGACGTCCAACTTTCAATAGGGACGGAGGATGACTTGTCTTCATGGAGTTTTTGGGAGTTCACACAGGAAGATTCGAGTGGGGAAGAGCTCCAGTGCGCGCCGGTGCAACATATTTCGTTACGCGCCCGACCCCCGATCAGCAGCTGTTGTGCGCGCCGTGTGGCGACCCATAGTGCAAAGTGAGATACAGCTGCGCACGCGCATTTACCTTGAAAAAGACCGCCTAATGCGGTTGAAACTATAGTCTGAGTAACTGGCTTAATCTTTTGTGAGTAATTCCCGTGTAATATAAATAATATTATGTTTTTGCATCGAGATACAATAAATACATAAAGTCACAATCATGCCAAAAAAATGTCCGAACCAAAACTTGGCGCACGCTACGAATTGCGCCGACTTTTTGGTTAGTTACAAGGTAACCGCCGTCCAACTACAACGCTGCGCGATGCCAGAGCAACGATGACATAGCGGACAACTAACGTTGAACACTATGGAAGCGACATAACGTCTACATTGCGAGGACTTGTTGTTTAGTTACAAGGTAACCGCGCTCCGAGTACAACGCCGCGCGATGCCAGAGCTACGATGACATAGCGGACAACTAACGTTGAACACTATGCAAGCGATATAAGTCTAAATTGGTTTCCCATTTTTCTATCGGACTGCCAGAGTGGGCACAAAGAATCGACACCGTTTTATGGTTGATATTCCGAGAACTCGTATGAAGTGCTTTGATTTCACATTTATTGTGCGAACTGCTAGTCTGTGGAATTCGCTGCCTGAGTGGATGTTCCCTGATAGTTACAATCTGGGTGTCTTCAAGTCGAGAGAGAATAGGTTTCTTCTAGGCAAGCATGCTCCATCGTAGACCGCATCGTCGCTTAACATCAGGCGAGTTGGCGGCCAAGCGCAAGCCTATCTATAATAAAAAAATATATATATAACATAGTGTAAAACATGTCCTGTTTCAGTTGCAAATATGAACAGGCCTGGAAGCGACCAATCTACGTCAAGTGTCAACTCCTAGGCATCATGATGGATAGAATGTAAATTCCCTACTGCACATGACCTACCACCCACAGTACCAAATTTATCCACAGTATGGGAAGGACACCGCTTGAGGCACATACCACGGCACCCTGCTCCAAGACATCATTGATTTGATGCTGCTTCAATATCCAATTCGGGTTAGTAACACCATTATATTATAACTCAAGAATGACTGGACCGATTTTCATGATTTTTGACTTGTTGGAATTCTCTCTGCCCCAAATAGCAGAAATAGTATTAAAAATCGGAAAAATTGACGAAAAAAAAATCATGAAGAAAATTCAGTTTCCCATACATTCTGTATGAAACGCATCTAGATACAATACATAGAGTCACAATCGTGCCAAAAAAATCCGAACCAAAACTCGGCGCACGCTTCGAATCGTGCATACTTTTTGTTTAATTACAAGATAACCGCGATTCGACTACAACTCCGCGCGATGCCAAAGCTGCGATGACAGCGGACAACTAACGTTGAACACTATGCAAGCGATATAAGTCTAAATTGGTGTAAATGTGGCATTGTGAACTATATAATTGTTACAATGTATGTAATGACACTCTGACGTTTATTGCCTGTTTTCACTGAAAGATTGTGTCTCTACAGGAATTGTATCTCGATGATGAAACGGCAAGAATTGAAGTCATAAATTGTCACCTAAGTCAAAAGAGGTTGCTGTCGCTACCAAGGAGGTTGCTTAAGGCCAATAACGCAGGTGAAACACCCCTTGTCCTCAAGTAATTTTCCATTGTAAGATTAATCATAGAGCTGGAATGAATGAAGTGTAAATGTACGTGCGATTTCTCATTCTCCTCGGCCGCTATACTCACGCCATAGAACCAAGATATTCGGATGCAGATCAGCCACTGGTGCCCCATCGCACACGAGCCGACATAATTATATAAAAATTAATCCCTATTGACCTTGATCAGGCCATAACTTGAGAATGACTTTACCGATTTCAGCTGCTGGCCTTCCTGGAGGAGACCGGGTGGTTGAAGTAGCTGCAGCCGGTTAACGCAAAAAGGGCCTATGGATAGCCTAGTTGCTAAAAATGCCCGCTCCAATATGCTGTTGCTGCCTGAGACAGCCAGCCCCTCCCATCGCTGATGGTTTAAAGAGTCCAAACTACGTCATAATTTACATTTTTGATAGGAAGTGTCCTTTTGTCGATAATATCGGTGCGATATATCATGATCAAGAACAAATAAACTGTAGTGTTCCTTATTGAACACTACAAGGGGTTTTATTTGAAGATAAGTTCGCATTCCGAGAGCATAACGATTACATCATAAGCACTTAACTATTAGGCTTCGTTTCCCGAATCACTAAGAAATTCAAAACTTCATACAGTTTTTAAACCTATATTAATCTTTAGTCTGTAGCATTCTAGAGTAAAATTCGGTCATTTGGTCTCCACATTATAATGTATGCAGAAAGCGCATTTAACGCGCACATTGTAAGTGTTTAACTATACTATGCTATAGACAGGGATTGAACCGAAAACTCATAACACATATTTCGAGAAATTGAATAAGTTTCATTTACAAATATTTAAAACATGAGGCACTTATACTTTACCTACCTATTTAAAATTTTACATTCAAAGATAGATTCCCCATCTCAAGTATTACCTATAACGTTACTCAAAAAGTTTGCAACCACTATTATTTAAAACCGAAATCTTTCTATCTGCACACTTATAAAAATAATACTTCTTTTTAACCGACTTCAAAAAAGAAGAGGTTATCAATTCGACTGTAGGTTTTTTTTATAACCCTGTAGATAGCCACGACGTAGTAGACCTCTACATAGCATCAGCGATGAGAGTGCGAGAGCTACTGCGTCGTCACACAGAAAAAGAACAACAGAATCTGTGGGACAAGAAAGACGACTGTAAGCATGCTAAAGCCGCTTTCCCAATTATTGGCAGGAAGATCACCAACAACCTATTGAAGTTGCAACGACAGGACCTTCGCCTGATGGTAGGCCTTATGATGGTGTTATTAGTCATTGCAACTTGATTAGTTACTTGTATAAAGTTGTATAAGCTAGGAGCCACGGACAGTCCACTGTGCAAATTTCAAATGTTTTGTTAATATCATGTTTGACATTAGGTATCATAAGAACTATTTTATAATCTTCCGATGTAAACAGACGGCTGAGCCAATTTTGATAAAGTTTTTTTTTTTTGTTTCAATGGTGACATGGTCAAGTTTTTATTAGCTATAATTTAAAAAAATCTGTTCAGCCGTTTGAAAATTATTACCTCTTTTATCAGGGTTTATAAAACAATATAATAAAAATGTCATATATACTTTATTTCTCTGAATAAACTAACTGTTGCACGCGGCTTCACTCGCGTAGTATTGAAATCTATACTCTACTACCTCCCGTCTTTTTAGTTTCAGTCTCGCATCCGTCCTGTATTCCACTCTCCTCCTGTACCACCATTTCCGGTCCAGTTTTGCATTCGCCCCTAATTCCACTCTACTCTCGTTCGGCTCTTTCCGCTCCAGGCCCGAATCCGTCCCGTAATCTACTCTTAAAGAGTGCAGGTATTCGTATCTCATATGTCTGCTCTAATCATCTATTAAAAGTTGAAGACGCGAGGGTCAGACGTAAGCTTTGATTATATATAGAACGGATATGTCATACCTATAATTTCCCCTCAGCCGAGGTACATGCGTTGGCTCCGCCAACGTATGTCAAACGAGCACACCGTTTTATAAAAACTGTTTCAACGTCGTTCATCCGCCATTTGTCTTCATACTATGTTACGAAACGGAGCTCCTTAAAAATGGTCATATGTGCAGTAATCCTTTGTAAATCTCGATCACATACTACGAACTTCACTACGCACGGAGTTTCTTATCACAGGTAAGTATTTTATTAAACAAATAACGTGATAATTTCACCACAAAACGAGTTTAAGTAAGCTTAATTGAACAGAAGAAAATATTAATCGAAAACCAGGGTTGCCAACTCGATATCACAGATACTCGCTAAATGACATCTCAAATAGCGCTAGATTAATATAAATTTACAAAATATATAGCAAATTTGTTTGGACATAGAATAAAATTATAAAGTTTCATTATGGAACGTATTGCCTCACCCGAGAAAAACGGTTTAAGTTTTTATATAGGTTTCTTTAATTCCGAATGCTGATAAACTTCAAAATTCTCGCGTTAAATTCATTTTTGCCAAATACACACATTGTTTTCAAGCTATTTCCAAGCACAATTCTAGTTCTTACTAGAACTACTCAATCAACATTCTAAGCTATATAATTATAATGCTACTCTAAAACACTACGGTCAAATAGACATTCTCTTCCCCCCGCAAGCGAACGCGGGGGAGTCATCCGATCCAGTAGGATAAAACAATAGCATGTCACGCCTCCATTTTATCAGAAAAACGTTTTAGGGCCAAATTCTATGAATAATAAGGTTGCTACAAAGGAAGGATTATCATATTAAAATTAGACAGACAAACATATCAGTGTAGGACGTAGGTACATCGTCATCTTATTAGTTCCGGAAAATCCCCCAAGATAGTTTAGCAAAGCAACGTATAAAACTAAAGCGTTTTGTTACTTCTCGCGTGGCTGCATAATGTTCTACGGTGACCAGAAAAAAAAAACCAGCGTGATTGCTGTTTAGTGTTAGCTGTTTTATGTTAGATTTCAGCGCTAGACTAGACTTACGAAAATAGAGCCAAATCTAGCACAAATAGTTACTAAGTTGGCAACCTTGTCGAAAAAATGAACTAGTGATGTGCTAATTTATTACTCGTAGTCTCATACTCGTTACTTATATAGTTACTCGTACGACGTAATCCAAGTTTGAATGAAGTTTGATAGGTATAAATACTCGTTTTTTTTGTGTCTTTCGCCCATTTCGGAGCATGCTAAAGCCATGCGGCCTCGTCTACTGTATTTACTTTACTGTCATAAATAGGTAAATCTCCAGTACAGTAGGTATATTATTGGTATCGTGCGTGTGTTATTGGTATATGGCCTTTGATATTATATAGTTGGGATCGGCCTTTAAACTCAAGCTAGTACCGAAGAAAGTTTGTCAAATACTGAAGGAGGCGAGGTAAACAACTATTGCAGACATTGACATAATTATTCTTACTTGTTCTACAAACGCACACTTCAATATTGAGCGCATACAACTGCAAACGATGTGCTCAAAATGTATACAAATGGACGACCGAGGGGAGGGGGAGGTAAGTGCTAAAGGGGAAACTGTAGGTGTAGGTGTAACGCTTCCATTTATTTATTTTTTCTATATATAATCAAAGGACGTAAGCAAGGATCATGATAGGTTCTCTGTGCTTACCAAGGAACATTAGTACTCCTAGCGGAGGTGCTTACCCCTAAGTGAAGCCAGCCTAGTAAATACGTCGACTTACATGGCAACTGCGTCAATCCCGCGGAGCCAAAAGCCCCAATACGGGAAAGAAGAAAAAAAAGTACGTAGAGTAATCCTTGACATTGACATTTAGTGTTTTTTTTTGTTAATTTTGCCAATGACCATGGATGGATACAAAGTCTTTCAGTCATAATATTATACAACTTTATATCGTATTAAATTTAATAGCGTCAAAAAAGTTATAGTCACAGTCAGAGTCAAGCAAATTAAGTCGTGGTCGATTCGAACACATGCCCGGTTAATTAGTGGAGGTTTTACAAGAGACTTGTATGGAATTTTGGAAACAACATGAAAAGACATGTTTCACCTCGTTATATTATCACTTACCCACACCCGAACATGTTCAAGAGAACTTAATAAATAATAATCCACCATTATTATACATTAACACTCGAAAATACGCAAGTTTAGGAAAATAATACGAGCCGACATGTTTTTTGCATGTTGGCGCCAAAACTCCAGGTTACCATTGATTAATCGATAATATATTCTTATATGGTAACTTTTGGCTAGTGAGAGTTTCGTTTAGTTCGTTTTCAAGTTACGTTTCGTTGAGGATTTAAATGGTTATTTCATTTTAGTATACATATTTCCTTTCCCCCAACTATTAACAATACTTCAATAATTGAAAAAAAACAACCGATAGTCAATCCATAAACTTGGTTCGAAAATGACTTCGACTGAAGGGTGTACGCCTTAACTTTAACTACTACTATGGTGCAACCAAGCCTTAGTAGTAGAGACAAGAACCTAATAATCCTAGTATATATGGACAGCGTGAAAACTTTGGCTGCGTGTTCATTTTATGTTGGTGTGCATATGAAGAACTGCTTGAGAGTGCGAGAGTAGGTAAGTGACTGCTAGTGCAGATCTATCGATAAAAAGGTTCCCAAATATAGTGTTTTAAAATGTTTATATCATCATCATCATCATCATCAGCCAGAAGACGTCCACTGCTGAACATAGGCCTCCCCCTTTAACCTCCACACTGAACGACAGCCTGCCTTTTATATACAAATATACATTTATTTACAAATTACAAAATACAATTTACTACAAATTTATTCAAAAACTAGTAGGCCGCCCCTGCTTCGCACGGGCGAAGCCGGGATATATAGCCTATATCAATCGGGGATAGTGCAGCATCCCAACAGTGAAAGAATTTTTCGAATCGGTTCAGTAGTTTCGGAGCCTATTCAAAACAAACAAACAATCAAATCTTTCCTCTTAATAATATTAGTATAGATAAAAAAATTAAGGTCGTCCAAGTAACCGTTGCTTTACTTGGTAATGAACAGTAATAGGGTATTTGACACTGGTGGAAATAAATTATGAAACCTAGCTATATTGAAACGTTTTCTATAAAGAGATTTTTTTAATAATAATAATCACTCCTATATTTAATTACTAGCCGTTACCCGCGACTTCGTACGCGTAGACTTTCACCAACATTTTCTCCTTTCCCCCTTCCTTGCTTCCTTTCCCTTTCCCCTTCCTTATCCCATTTAGCGTCTGCGTTCGAGCGTCTGTTATAGTGCTAACAGACGCTCGAACGCGGCTGACCTCAACCGCCGTCTGACCAATGGGAGAGAAAGAGAGGGAAATATGGTTTTTCACTATTTCTCTCCCGTTGGTTAGACGGCGGAGTATATTAATAAACCATGGTCTCATAGAGATTCCGCCATTGTTTCGTATATCGTCATCTCTCTCAAACTTGTTGCAAGTTACTTATCCTGCTCTTGCCTTAGCACGTGTACGCATGATACCTACTACCCAAAGGGACGGAACGCTTCAAACAGAAAAAACGAGCAGAGCGAGAGGTACTATGTTTAGCCATTTGTCCCTTTCTAGTGTTGACATAATCACTGATACTAATTCCTCATTATATCGTTACGAATACTCGCGTACCGCGGTCGAGTTAAGTTGAGCTCCGTGTTTTTAATTGTTTTTATTGGTGTTGTGTCATTATAATGGCGCAAACGACGCTAGAAAACCTGGTTAGAGTGTTGACAAAGACCGTAGAAGAGCTGGTGAGCAAAGTGGAAACACTGCAGACAAAGCTGGATAATCAATCTCTCGAGATTGCGAAAATCACAGCACAGGGGATTGACCCAACTACCCGACATTTAACATCGAACACACCGGCGAGCGTGCCTGACTGCGCGGCAGCACTGCAGCGTCCTATACGGGCTGCTCGGAAAATGGCAACTGCCACGATAGCTATGACGATCAACAGCACCAAGAGAGGCGAGAAAGTGACTACCACTAAAAGTCTACCTGACGGCACGAACGATAAAGGCAGTGTTAATACAGCCAGTCCGAAAGGTGCTTATGCGTCCGAACCGATAATGTCTATGACCCAGATAGCTAGAAAGACGTCACAGGGGCGGGCCATAGCACCAGAGATACAGCCTAGTACCGATGATGATAACAATGAAGGGGAACAATGGCAAACAGCCAGTCGACGACGGCGCCGCAATTTCAAACAACCTAGTCCAGTGTTAGTAGGGATAGGTAAACACGACCACGACCTTCAAGCCGTTGAAAGGATAAAATACATACAAGCATGGCAATTTAAAAGTGATACAACGACCGACCAGGTAAAACAATTTTTAAATAAAATTGTCAAAGCCGATTTCCTCGTCGAGAAAAGGCAAATTAAGTCCGATAGGCATGCGTCGTTTGTAATTGGAATTCCTGAGAATGTCTACGACCAGATTGTTGAGCCAACTGTATGGCCCCAGGGAATCCGGTTTGCAAACTGGTTTTTTCGCGCCCGCTCGCACTTGCAGGCTCCAGGGAAGTAACGCAGATACCCACTATGCAAGGAAATGATGCGTCATTATCTACACTACCTACTACGGTGCATCGCGCGCATGCGACCAAATCAGCTGTTGCCGCCACATCCAGGAAGACAACTAAAGAAATATGTTCTATAACTATATGTCATCAAAACATGCGATCGTTAAAGAATAAAACTAACAAGGTAGAAGTACAGCTCTTAAATAATATGAAATGCGATGTACTGTGTGTGACAGAGCATTGGCTTAAAATTCACGAAATAAAATGTGTAACCATAAATAATTTCGTGCTCGCATCTTATTACTGTCGACCGACCTTATTACATGGTGGGTCATGCATTTACGTGAGTAATCATGTTAACTACAAAAAGTTGGAGTGTTACAATCGGCTCTCAGTAGAACAAATATGCGAAGTATCCGCTATTGAATTATTAGATAAGAAACTCACTGTCATATGTATTTATAGATCTAACTCGACAAGTCCAACGCTATGTTTTCCTGTTTTGGAGTGCCTGTTTGATAAGCTGGTTCAAGATGAAAGGGAGTTTGTAGTGTTAGGTGACATTAACATAGACACAATTTGCCCAATTACCTCGGACATAAGAAAACTGAATGATATTCTGTCAACGCACGACCTATGTAATATTGTAGATTTTCCGACTAGAGTTGAGGGTACCTCATGCACAAGTTTAGACCATGTATATGTCAGCCGCGGGTTGGTGGCGCGTCCGCGTCCTGTGGTCACCTTGCTTTCGGATCATTACGCGGTCCGTGCTGTGTTCCCGTGCGAGCCGGGTCCGGGCCGTGCATCTCCTCGGTTTTCCAGGTCATACAGTCGCGCTAACAGGTGCAACTTTGTTGCGGCATTGGAGGGTATTGACTGGGACAAACTCGAGCAAAAACATTCAGCATCATCCGAAGACTTAGCTCGATCACTTGTTAATATATTAAAATACAATAACGATATATGCTTTCCGGTAACACGAAAGAACATAAATAATAGGAGAATCGTCTGGGCGACGGATGAAATTGTTAATTTGAATTTTTTATTATTAGACATTAATAAATTAAAATTGAAATTTCCTAATAATAATGACTTAGTAATAAAATGTAATGAATTTCAGAATAAATATGACGATATACTGAGGTACGAAAGGAGAGACTATTATAGGAATATAATAAATAAATCTGACAATGTAATTAAATCGATGTGGGACGTTGTAAATTCACAAACCGGTAGGACTAGAGAGCATTATGACTTTACCGAGTTGCTGACGCGCCCGGATGGGTCTAAATTTCCAACCAAAGCGGATGCGGTGAACGCTGTAAATGCGCACTTTGTGAGCGCGGCCGCGACCTGCGGAGCGCCTGCGGCGGATGTCGCCGCAGCAATGCGCGCGCTCACTGCAGCGCGCCCACCCGCGGACCGCTCATTAAGGATTAGGCCGTTCACGGCGCTCGAGGTATTTAGGATATTAACAAAAAGTGTAGCGCGGAAGATGTCCAAAGATGCTTATGACATTTCCATCGCATTATTACACTCTGTGGCGCAAACACTAGCACCAATCCTATCGTGTCTTTATAACAAGTGTAGCAGTGAAGGCAAGTATCCTCCTGCATTAAAACATGTCAAAGTATCACCTTTGTATAAAGGAAAAGGAAAACAGGAAGATATAAATAGTTATAGGCCTGTTTCGATTATTCCCGGACTAGCAAAAATTTTTGAAAATGGTCTGAGCACCCGGTTGACGGAGTACCTAGCGGATTGCCAAGCTTTAAGCGACAGGCAGTACGCGTACCGGAGCGGGAGGTCCACGACTTCGCTGGCTAGAGAAGTGATCCGACGGATACTCGAAGCTCGCGAGGGCTCGCAGCAGGTCGCAGTAATCTTCTGCGACCTTTCAAAGGCCTTCGACGTGGCTGATCACGATGTTCTAGCGGCTAAAATGAGACACTATGGAGTTGAGGGTGCTGTCCTGAACCTGCTCACTGATTTTATGGCGGACCGATGTCAAATTGTAGTAGGAGATGGAGGTAGGGCAAGGTCACAGCCACTGAGGACGGTTATTGGGGT
Organism: Agriopis marginaria; assembly: GCA_932305915.1. Classification (NCBI taxonomy): domain Eukaryota; kingdom Metazoa; phylum Arthropoda; class Insecta; order Lepidoptera; family Geometridae; genus Agriopis; species Agriopis marginaria. Next base: position 14,536,848 of record OW029915.1, read on the forward strand.
CGCGCAGGGTTCCTCGCTCTCCAATATTATGTTTTCCCTCCTCCTCAATGACCTGCCGGAGAACATACGGGACGGACATGTCCTCTTGTATGCAGATGATGTAGCTGCCATAGTTACGGCACCAACGGTGGATGAACTCGAGCGAAAACTCAACAAGGTGGCTAACGATCTTAATACTTGGTTCGAAATAAATGGATTAATGTTAAATACAAGTAAAACAAATTTTGTCCATTTCAACTTGGCAGGTCGCTCCTACAGACCACTCAGGGTGGGGGTCGGCAGTGTTGAAATGGAACAAGTACAATCGACCACCTTTTTGGGTTTCCAGCTTGACAAAGCACTGATTTGGGAAGATCACATAGACAAGCTGTGCAGTAAGATAGGCCGCGCCTGTTTTGCGCTGTGGCGTGTGTCAGCGATCTTGCCATACCAAATGGTCCGGCAATGTTACTTTGCTTCTGTGCACTCTTTACTCCAATATGGCATCGAGCTTTGGGGACGTGCTGCCGATTGGGAGCGCGTCTTCAGAATGCAGAAAAGAGCCATACGAGCAATTGCAAGAGTGCCAGAAGATACATCTGCGCTACCGTATTTCAGGTCCATGGGAATACTCACTGTTCCAAGTCTCGTGTGTTTTCAGGCAGCATTGTACGTCAGGGACCACCCCGAGGAGTACAGGTACCTCGGAGACACGCGCGCGTCCGACGCGCTGCGGTACGCGCATCGTATACGTTCGGTGCCTCACCGACTCGCTAGGACTGCTAAATTGGTGCATGTGGCTGCACCGCTCATTTACAATAGGATACCGCAAGAGGTGAGAAGTGCTCCATCGAGGGAGTCCTTCAAACAAAAATTAAAAAACTGGCTTGTCGAACAGGCATTCTATAATTTCAATGACGTGACAAAGATGAAATTAATTTAATTTTGATTATTTAATTTTATTTTTGACTATTATTATACTATTATATTATTATTGTTTTTCTATTGTGTATGAAAATGTGATTTCTTTTATGATTATTGTAATAGTTTTAAATTATTTTATTATCAATTATTTTCTGTGACGTGTACCTGTAATTTGTTACCAATAAAGTACTATGACTACTATGACTATGACTATCATTACTTTTCATACTTTTTTATATTTTTATACAGAATAGATCTACGTTTGGCCACTAACTTGCCTGATGGTAAGCAACGGTGTGGCCGAGGATAGAACACGTTGATCTAGAAGAAATCTATTCATTCTAGCCTTGAAGATGCCTAGATTGTAGTTCTCGGGAACCAAGGAGGACAGCAGGGAGTTCCATTCTTGGACAATACGTATCATAAAAGACAACCCAAATCGTTGTGTACGAATTTTTGGAATTTCCACAAGGAAGGGGTGATAGTGTGCTGTCCTTCTACTTGTCCTGTAGTAAAAGGGGGAGGGTGGAATAAGGTCATGAAGCTTTTGCTCACACTCACCAAAATATATCCGGTAGAAAATAGACAGACAAGCTACTTTACGGCAGTGCTCAAGGCTTTGTAATTTATTGGCGACTACTAAAGTATACAATTTAGGGACCCGGGTATGTCCTAAAACTGCGACCAGAACCACCGGAGGATGGGCAGCAGCGTCCTGTTAGTACACGGTGAACGTACTGCGATCTTCAAGCCGCCTGCCAAGCGTGGGGATTATGGCAACACCCCTCTCTAAGAGGGAGGCCTTGTTCAGCAGTGGACATTAAATTTAATGGCTGATGATGTGATGTGATACAATTAAGGAAAACTGCACACAAAACTTTCTCATCACTAGCTGTGATACCACATTCTAAATTTAAGGATGAGGTTTTTTTTTTTATGGCTCCGCACGAAAATTGCATTTAACCGTATCAAGTAATATATTTATTTTTCTACCCATTTAAAGTCACATAAATCGAGTTCTAAATATAGCCTCCGTCAATATCATGGTCAAATCATGACCTAGTAGGGTCATGGAAACTTTTTAGTCAAGTTTCTATGGAGTTTTGGGGCAAAACAAAAAATCACATTTGCAACTTCTCATTGTTTGCCTACACTCACGCAAACCTACGAATTTTCCTTAACACAATCACGTGTTAAAACACTAGTTTTGTTAAATAAAAAAAACAAAATCGATGAAAAACTCTTAACTTAATTATTTTAACCCTCGTGCTTATCGTGCAGTTTAATTTGGAATTGTGTCGTAAATGAATTTACGTTAGCGGCTGTCTGTAAATTGAACTCTTACTAGTTTTTAGAACTGCACAAGAATCGTGCAGTTTTTTTGGAATAGCAACATCTACCGAAATAATTGCGCAAAATGCACAGGAAACTGAACCGTATCGCACCACTAGAAGGTCAGTTTTAAACTTTAACAAAATGCCGTTTATAACATTTTGGATTAATAATAATCATAACGAATTATTGCATTCCTTCCTATGTAGTTCTTATTATGACTTTCGTTTAAATGTGTGGAACTGGCTTCGTGGCTACAACGGATTTCTTGCAAAAATGCCTTGACAGCCATTCTATTTTAAACGAAAAAAAAATCTCTTCTGTGGGGCATACTAAAGACAGTAAAATACGGAAGACGAGGCGGTATGGCCTAATAACTATAGCCTGGCCCGTACCGAGCGAAAAAAAATGATCCATCGTTATTATTGGTCTGTGGTTGCAGTCGATCCTTGCGTTTGTTCTGCGATTTTATCTTCGATATCCTTTTGTTTTTTCGACCTTAGCATTGTTTTACGGACTGATTCTGCTTCTTATAGTGTTAATCACAGTGTTAACACACGTATAGTATGGCAATGGTTGAGGTCAACCGTCAACGGCGTGCGTCCATAGACAATTTGTCTATGGCCGTACCAAATCCGTCCTACTGGGGTGCGCTTACGGCACTTATCCAGACTAAAACTTATACTCACAGATAAACGTCAAAACACCTTACGAAGCTAAAATTTGGCAGGTAGATTTCTTTCATATGGGGTGTAGAGGTCTGTTAAGAAAGGATTTAGCGAAAGAGACGAATTAAGGAATGGAATGGAATGGGGGGAATGGATGTTGAAAGTTTGTATGAAAGTCCTTTGTTTTTGATGTCAGCGTATATAATCAAAGTGTCAGCGACGTAAAATTTAGTATTCAGATTATTGGTAAAATAAATAAATACTGTATAATTGTTTTTCCGAAAAAGACGGACTAAAGAGGGGAAAAGGGGGTTGAAATATTATATGAAAGTCTACGCGTACGAAGGCGCGGGCAACAGCTAGTATTAGATAAACTTGTCTAATATTACGACTAAAGGACTTTGTATCGAAAGTCATAAAAGTTTAACAAAAAAAAAAATGGTAGGGGATCCCCTCAAACTCGTAATCATTGTTGTGTGTTTCATTATTTAGAAAATAGAATTAGAAGTTTTGTGTTACAGGATGGACGAGGAGTATGTGGAGATCGAGCCGTACAAAGCGGGCTCGAGGTGGTTCTGCCGAGATGGATACTTTTACGTGGTCAGTCGCTCCAGAGGCATCACCACTTATCTTCGTTGCGCCAGCGACAGGTGCCCCGCTCATTGGTCCTTATCGGTGACAAAGGGTCCTGGACCTGTAATGGGGCAACACGACCATGAGCCTACGCCATGGATTCCAAATCGGTAAGCGAAATAGTTTTAGTGAATGGAGACCATCGGTAAGCGCAGCGTAGAACGTCCACCCACAAGATGGACAGACGACCTAAAAGAGACCGCAGGGAAACGTTGGATGCAGCCCGCTTCCAACCGGCCTTTTTGGAGATCAATGGGGGAGGCCTATGTCCAGCAGTGGACGTCCTATGGCTGAAATGATGATGAAGTGAAATAGTTGCGGTACATACTTTGTTTTTAAATATAGCTCACTAGCTGAATCCCGCGGTGTTGCCCCTATGTACTTCCTCATGATGCACACTATCTTCCTGCCAAATTTCGCTAAGATCGGCTAAGCCGTTTAGTCGTGAAAAGCGAACAAACAGATACAGAGTTCAACTGCAACTCTTAGTTTGTGGCTTATAATAGGTATGTAAAGATGCCTCATAACTTTGCCAATGTCAAGTAGATAGACCGTCAAACGCAAGGATTTTGTACTGTTGGCAGGTGAATAATATAGATCGAGAGAGATTACTTTTATAATATTAGTTAGAATTTAATCTCGAGCTTCGGTCCTCGGCTTGTATATCGCCACCTCCCTTATTGACACTTATTTGTCAGGTCAGGTATAGGAATTGTAAGTATTGAGTGAAGCAGTTTAAAGATAGGACGGACAGACAGACAACGTAGGCTCAGTAATAGGGTCCCGTTTTTACCCTTTAGGTAAGGATTTCTAAAAACGGACTTTGCTCTTACTAATAAAGTTAGTGTATCAGCTAAAGTGTATAAACTATTTTTGTTCTATTGTCTTAATTTGTTTGTTTTCTTTCAGACGTCGCTGCGGAAAAGTTTGCGGTAACCGCATCGCGACTTGGAGCGCTTCGCGCTGGTGGTCTGCCGAGGAGGAGCAGGGAACCGTCCTACTTGCGGGCTACAGTTATCGCCAGCAACACAAGAGCTCTCGAAAGGGGGTTGATAACCCTCAGAGAGTTTCTTGTGGCGACAAGTAGGCTGATGAATGTAGGTTTGGGTGTGGTGGTGGATGACGTACCCGATGTAGCAGAAGAGGTTGTTATCCATGGGGAGGTTGAGGTAGTCGTAGGACTAGGGGAGGGAGGGGAAGGGGAGGTTCTAAATGCGGAGGTTGTTGCACCGCCCAGACCAGCATCACCACCAATACCACCTGCTCTAGTGTGCGGTATTTGTGTAAGTAATGTGCCCACTTTGGTTTTGCAGCCATGTGGGCACCCTCTCTGCTCTCAGTGCCGATGGCAATTAGAAATATGCCCCTATTGTCGCACTACCATCGGGGATACGGTGCGATTCTATTTGCCATAGGTATGTAAGTAAGTAGGTACTAAAGTAAGTACATATAGGCATCCCTACCTATATGAACTGTTAGTCTTTTTAACCATTTTTTTATTATTACTTTCATGTTAGGCCTCCCTAATTCCATTTCATACTGCACATTAGATAATAGTAGTCCTTAGTAATTTTTTTTCTTGGTAGGCTTGCATTTGTAGTAAGTAATAATTGTCCAAAAGTAGGAACCATTTTCTGTCTCCTCTTAGGTAGTTTATTTACTTTTATAATTTTATTTTGTTATGACAGACTAATTATTGTAATTTCAGTGTAACTCCGCCACTCAGTGTTCTCCACTTTGTGCCGGTCCTCAGCCCGGATAAGGAGGAAGGCACTATTTTTTTTAATTCAAATCTCATACATTACCACACCATTAATATTAATATTGATAAAATTGTTTATTTTTAAAATTTCAATTATTGTTATCAATTCATTTGTGTTAATACATACAGGGTTATAAGGAAAGGTTATACTAAGCTAATAGGGGGCTATAGTACACATAATTATGAACAACTTTGGGAGTTTAGGTCTAACCCTGAAATCGCGAAAAAGTTGTTCATAATGATGAGTATAACGAATCTCTTTCGGTTTGGCGTACCCTTTCCTTATAACCCTGTATACAATTATTTTTATTTGTTAGTAATGCATGCTCACCTGGTGTTAAGTGATGATTTGTATTTGTGATAATGCGGTCTACGATGGAGCATGCTTGCCTAGAAGAAACAGATTTACTTGTAACTAGAACACATCCTGATTGTAACTATTGGAACATCCACTCAGGCAGCACGTTCCACATTCTATTGTTTATATTAAGGTATTTCAAACAATTTCCTAGTGTTTTGGCGCATAATCGTATTAATATTTGTTTACTGAATATTCTTGGTTTTAAAATGATCATTGTATAAATTGTTAATATCTGTACGAATTTAGTGTGAATTAAATCATCATCATCATCATAGTCAGCCTTTTAACAGTCCACTGCTGGACTTTTAGCCTACCCCCGAAAGGGTTATTGGGCCATATCGACCACGCTGGCTCAGTGCGGGTTGGTGGATTCACATACGTCATTGAATTCCTTCTCCGTACGTATGCAGGTTTCCTCACAATGTTTTCCTTCACCGAAAATCCAGTGGTATGAAAATACGTATATAAGCTACAAAGAGCTCATTGGTACTGGCCCGGGTTTGAACCCGCGATCTAACGCTTTCAAATCTAGCGGTCTCCTAATTGGGCTACCACGGCTTCGGGTGAAATAAATGAATACATACAAATGTTTTTTTAAATCTACGAAAAAATTTCAAAAACTCGCCATACGACCTAGCAAATTTCAAATTTCAAATATTACAAGTCTCGATCTTATGAAATCTATTATCTTAACAAACCTTTTACTGATTTTGTCAAAATTACAACTAGTTTTCTTAAAGATCAGTACCAAATGGCATATTTTCGATCCCAATCCCAAATTACGATTGAAATCGAGTGTCAAGAGTAAGCCCACAGATCAATCCCTAATTACTATAAACCAAAAACTGGACGTACTATCATCTATCTACAGTAGACCTATGTACAGCAACAATGTCTAATGTGATAGATGATAGTTCAGTATGATGATGGTAGTGTCTGTACTTTGAGCAAAAGGTACCATTTTTTTTACCCTAATAAAATAATATGTGATAAGTCCCGATAAACATTTAGAACAGATGATAGTTCATCCAGTTTTTGGTTTCTAGAAATAATTTTTTATTAGTAATAAAATAGAAATAAATTCTAATATGAGCAAAATCCAATCTGTCAAGGGGTTGTGAACATACAGGGTTACAAGATCACAGTTCAGGGTGAACTATTACTGAATATATTAGTAAATTGTGTAAAGTTATTATTATTAAGATGTAGTATATAGTTCTTATTCTTATTCGAGATTGGGGCGATAAGTCCTGCACTGACGTCCCGCTTGGGGTGTACTGTGCATTTCCCCCTACCAGCACCTACCCGAGCCAACCCAACTCCTTGAAATAACGGAGTAAGGCGCTGGGGCGCTGGCACAGTTGCTCCAGTGGCGTAGATGGTAGTGTAAGTAATGATGATGAAAAGCAGTCCAGCTGTTGTGGCGACGCGGATGAAGAAGGCAATGCTGCCTCATGCAACCGGGTAGCGATTCTAGTTTCTTCTGTGGCTTCACAATGCCACAGCACATGCTCTACAGTTTCGTTTTCTTTCATGCAGCCACGACACAGTGGACTGTCCGTAGCTCCTAGCTTATACAAATGACTATTCAAGTTGCAATGACCGGTTATAAGGCCTACTATCAGGCGAAGGTCCTGTCGTTGCAACTTCAATAGGTTGTTGGTGATCTTATTGTCAAGAATTGGGAAAGCGATTTAGCATGCTTACAGTCATCTTTCTTGTCCCACAGATTCTGTTGTTCTTTTTCTGTGTGACGACGCAGTAGCTCTCGCACTCCCATCGCTGATGGTTTGCAGAGGCATAATGCATCGTCGCTTACCTGTTTCCTGGCACCCTCCTTGGCAAGAGTGTCTGCTGTTATATTACCTACGCAGGATTCGTGGCTTTTCGCCCATCTCACTATCGTTCTGTACTTGCTCGCGAGTAGTATATAGTTATTGACACTTGTGGCACTAGCTCGTAAATGTTTTCTATCTGTTTGTAATTTTTATTTCTGGTGTACACAATAAAGAGTTGCTATATATCTATCTATTGTAAAGATAAGATTGATATGATAATTTGATGTCTACCTGCCACCTACATTATTTTGTACCACAGTTGCAGGCAGAAGCTATGTCTCGCTTACTTTCTTCCTCCTCGCTCTTGTAGGACTTTGGCATGGAGGGTGCTCTTCTTGCCGAGACGACACTGAAGGTTACTGCCCCCAAGGAAATTAAAGAAGTACCCACTACCCAGCCCGGTATGAACCGGCCAGTGTGAAGATATAGTAATTGCGCTGCAGCATTGTCATGAGGGTGTGGTCCGTTGTCTGCGCGGTTTAACGATTTATTCCCCAGAGATACACTTTCCCCGTAGACACTTTTAATAAAACTACGCTTGATGCACAAACTACGACCCGTGAACTCCACCAACTAATATTCACATACCAGCAAAAATGCTATTGCGTACGTACCAGCCAGCTCCCGAAATAATTCTTAGGGAAACGTTCTGGGCCACCTGTAGTTTCTTCTGGCTGGCTGAGCATAGCTTCACTACTATGCCAGTGCAGTGAAGATGAGTTGTGTGTGTTGCTATATATGTTTTGGTAATGCCCACTATGGTCCTCATTGGCAGCTTATAGTTTAGTACCAGCAGGAGCTATTATACATTGTATTCATCATCATCATCATCATTTCAGCCATAGGACGTCCACTGCTGGACATAAGCCTCCCCCATGGATCTCCAAAAGGGCCGGTTGGAAGCGACCTGCATCCAGCGTTTCCTTGCATATATTGTATCGGGTTAAATAAAATAAACACAGCCATACATATTGCAGTTAGAAAACAAAACTTTAATGATGACCAAACTGAAATATATAAACATCAAAACAGTTTCGAAGGTACAAAGGTCGAACACCTGACGCAGGTCGACTATATAGCATTTCTCTCCATCCACCTAAGACCATTTCACAATGAGACGACGCGGTGGCCTACTCATAATATTACGTGGCTGTGCAATGTGCAATCAGCACTCTAATGGAACTTAGTCTGTGGAGATGATTCGTTTTGTGCAGGTGGAGACTGGTGATAGTTTACTTTGCACTTCGTAATTCATGGTGTTGTTCCAGGTGCACCAGTTGCGAGTATACCGTGTTCTGATTTGTTTTTGGTTGCACTTCTGTTCGTCGTGGTCTCTTGTACGTTTTTATGTCTTATTTCTTGAATTGAGTGTGTATATGTACAACTTGTAAAATTTTATCATTCAATTTAATTATGTACTTCAAAATAATTATTTAGGAATAGCACTAAATCAAAATCTTTGAATAATAAACAAACCCTTTGCTAAAACTAACCTCACATTCCTCATAAACAACTTGACAATGACATTTGAATGAATGAATGGTAGAACAATCTGAGTGAATCTGTGGTACAACTAGCACGCAAATGGAATGTCCACGTCTAAACGAAGCTTCAGTTTTACTTTTTTATGTCACCAATTATCATGTTGTACAATATCGGGGTGTGCATTATTGAACCGAGTCAATAATGTACGGCATAATATTGTACGCCACAATATTGCACAGCATGATAATTTGTGTACATGTACATCAAATATCAGTCTGTACATTATTGGTTGTGCATTATTGGGCCGAGCCGATAATGTACGGCATGATATTGCACGGCACGATATTGTACAACATGATATTCCATGTACATGTACACCAATTATCATGCTGTGCATTATTATGTTGTACAATATCATGCCGTACATTATCTGTGTCGTACATTATTGCCTCCCGTCAGACAGAAAATATTTTTCTTTCATATCTGTGGTTTTACAGTCTAGTTCTTTTCAGAGTTGCCAACATGGGGTGTTTTTCCCTAAGCGTAGGGAAAAATCATGTGAAATGCTTTATTTTTTTCGGGGAAATAAATATCTGACTTAGAACGTTTTTACTGGAAGCACCTACTTAATAGAATTAATTTACACCACGTTAGATTAATTTGTTTTTATTATGGGTGGTACTCACAACAATATATAATGTTAAACATATTTTAATATGTCATTTGATGTATGATTAATAATTCAAACAGGATGTCTCAACCTAAGAATAAAAAACACAGAACCTTAATAATCGAACAAGTAAAATACTAACATCAATAAAATATTGTTGTTTGCAAATCAGTGAGCTAGTAACCCTAGGGTTTCCATAAACAAACAAGCAGACATTAGATGTCATTGTCACTGTCAAAGTATGTTCTGATGTATTTTTATTTTTACTCGCGTGTTTTTTTGGCTTCTCAACGCAACTACATATTTGTGCAAAAAGTGACGTCATAGGTTTCAAATATTCAAAAAAATCTTATAAAATAACTACTGAATAGAAAACAAAAATATTGAAATCAGTTTCTTATAATGACCTAATCTACGAAATAAAAATATAAAAAAAAAAAAAAAAATACCAACTGTTTACAGGAGGGTCATTATAAACAGACGTGTCAGCGAGGCGATATAACTTGTTTTCACTGTGAGAAAAGGGATCACCACAGAGCTCTCTGCCCCAAACTAAATAAATCTTAAAGTATGGAGCTCAAACTGTACAGATGAACAAGTGAAGGTAAAATGTAATGATTTTAAAATTCATAAATATATAATTTATATGAATAATATTGTTTTTTAATGATATTATTTTGATAATTATTGGTTTATCAATTTTGACTTTAGGAATTCTAATTAACTTTTATTTAAATTTAATAAAAATAAACGAATATTTGATCCAATTTTATTGATTATAAGATTAAATTACCTTAGGGATAGCAGCGTAATTTTTTGTTCAAATAAGAAAGAGAAAGGTTTGCGATGGGGTTTCAAATGGTGCCCCGAAGGCGATACAATTCAATCAAGGTGCAAACAATTGGCGCACGCTAACACGAAGTAACAAACACTGAAAAATATAGCGTTCATTTGTGACACGTGTGGATTAGCAGTACCTTCCGTGTTGCCGCTATTTGTTTACGGGACCAGAGTTCCTACGAGAAGAACATAGCAAGCGGCCAGAAATTCGTGAAATTGAACTTTCCCTTTTTCGTCGGGAGGTTCTGACTACTCAGACAGTAACTCGGACAGCATAAGAAGAAAGGAAGGTGCAAACCATGTCCTAAGGAAAGTCGAGATTATCTGAACACTCATGAAGATAATTATAACGTAGGTGTAAATCATACTTTGAGTTTTATGCGTCAAACGTATTGGATTCAATATGTTTGACGTATCAAAGGGGAGATGTAACGTACAAAGAATACTGAAAGGATGCAAGACTACATGTCTTTCATGGAGGAAGTTCTTTCAAACTTCCATCTGTTCCAGCGCTTCCAAAAAAGAGAGTAAATACAGTTCACCGTTATCTTGTGTATGAATGGATTACCACATAATATATGTATCAAATCTAATTCCAATAAAGAGGAGAAGCACTGGATTTGTAAGCACATGCTTAGCAGTGTGAGCAATACATTGAGAAGTAGTTCAGAACTTTAGGCGCAGAATAATGTCTGTTAGCATTAAAGAGGTTCATTTCTATCCGAACGGTACCCGTTTTGATAGTTTCAGAATATGCTCAACAATTCAAGCTGATGGCAGAAGTCTTGTCTGACAGTTATTGAATATCTAACGAAATCGTATGGAATTTTATGGCACGGTGGTTTTTATGAACGACTAACTGGAGTAGAAAAACAGTGTCTCAAGAAATCACTAACGAAACAGCTGCTAAAAGAGAACCAACTCAAATTAAAATGGTTGTGAATACTCGACCGTTAACGTGCGTCAGCGCGGATTTAGAAGATGTTCTTAGACCTTCGACTTCCTTATGATGGGAAGTCACATTACAACCGAGACAGGTGATCAGATGATACAACAAGGGACTTCAGTCAGGAAAAGGAATTTAATAGAAGCATGGAAACGAGGACAGAATGTTTTGAATGACTTCAAAACCATGTTCACGAACAAGTTTTGCCAAGTTTGCGTGAAAGGTACCACCATTCACACAGAGAACCAAGAGTGCGGAGAACTAAAGAAACCTAAGTAGTTGACATAGTGCTGATAAACGTGAAGCTAAGAATCGGAAAACTGGAAGGTGGGCAAGATAAATAGCTCTTCTGAAGAGACAAGATGGAATTTGCAGAATAGCAAGAGTGAAGATGGTTGAAACCAAACTCACTCACTCCATCACGCATTTATATCCATTGGAAATAGAAGAAGAACTGCTTGTGGAAAACCAGAAAGCTACGAGAGAAGGAATGCAATTCACTTCTGAGGCACCGATCATCATTCAGAGATAAGTCTTCTCACCCCTGTTGGCATTTCTTCATCTAAAAATGAATTTGATGGTTCAGCTCCTGAACCCACGAACATTGAACAGAAATTACCCAGTCCGCTGTGTGTCCTATGGACAGAAATATCGCGATTCGTGCCCTAGTGCGGAGAGGATAGTGCAGGAAAAGCGTAGCGTAACTTAGCTTTAAAGCGCCTTCAATGCTACCCTTACGAAGCGCTTTGATTCCACTTTTATTGTGCGAACTGCTAGTCTGTGGAATGCGCTGCCTGAATGCGTATTCCCCGATTCTAGGTATCTTCAAATCACGAATCGGTTTCTTCCAGGCAAGCGTACTTCATCGTAGACCGCATCATCGCTTAACATCAGGCGAGCTGGCGCTCTAACGCAAGCCTATTATTAAATATCTATACTAATATTATAAAGAGGAAAGATTTGATTGTTTGTTTGTTTGCATTGAATAGGCTCCGAAACTACTGAACCGATTTGAAAAATTCTTTCACTGTTGGAAAGCTACACTATCCCCGGGTGACATAGGCTATTATCTATACCCGTGTGAAGCTGGGGCGGACCGCTAGTAAAAAAAAAATGTTCCAGCGTTCACACATGTTGTACGACAGAAAAGGGGAAGAGCACTACAACACCATATCGGCCATCCACAAGTCCATCAGAGCCAGCGACGATAACGCGGCCCTGTACTGGACCACGCGGGCGCTCCACGGGGGCGAAGACCCGCTGTTCATAGCGCGCCGCCTTGTCCGAGCGGCCTATAGCACAACACAATAGAATGGCGGATGTGTTTTACCCACCATGACTTATGGTGCCGAACATGGACCCTCACACATGAGGCTGCACTAAATCAGAGTAGCACAGAGAGTCATGGAGAGATCCATGCTAGGCATCAAAAACTCCAAGACCGAGCTCGTAATACCGAAATCCGACGAAGAACAAAGGGTGGAGACGTCGGAATCGCTACAATGAAATTAAAGTGGAGCTGGGCAAGACACATTGCTAGGCGCAGTGATGACAGGTGATATATACCCGCCCCCCGCTCTTTGCCGTCCCAATGTTCACATACCTAGCCAACGAGTTCCGCGCTTACCTTTAATCATTTCATATGTTTTTGCAGTCGGGTATTTTGTTTGTCTTTTAGTAATCTACTATTGTTAGTTCCTCAGATCAGACAAACAAGGGAGATAAATGCCTCATTGACACAACAAAATGTATGGAACAGTTGATTTTTTTTCGCGAGTTCAGTGTTGGTCCCACTGTAACATTTGTGAGTACAAATGACCTTGCAGCTTAGTACAATCTATATCCGTAGCCTTGTATTTGGTTTTCGTCTCCATATTTCATTTTAAAAAATCACTATAGATATGTACTGCTTATCTGTAAGTACGGCTCGCTTAATAATTTTTCATGCACATTAAGAAACTAGTAGCTACATGAATCAACTATCGCCACATGCAAAATAGGGTCTGCTGGGTGAGTTGAGTTCGACTAAAGGCATCAAGCCTGATTTAGGCCAGATAAGATCGCACCCGCCACGTCACCTTACCATATCTCCCTTGTTTGTCTGATCTGAGGTTACTTCAGTGTTGGAGCTGGGCTTGCTTGGCCCTGGGTAGTCGCGCAGCTTCACTAGCTCCTGAATATATCTATTTTTTAAAACATATATTTATTTATAACTATACTAGCTGCGCCCTGCGGTTTCGCTCGCGTACTGATGAAAAATGGTAATGATGTGATGATCCTAAATTCTATGTACGGCTCCTGGTTCTAAGCTACCTCCCCACCAATTTTCAGCCAAATCGGTTCAGCCGTTCTTGAGTTATAAATAGTGTAATTAACACTACTTTATTATATATATATATATATTTATTTATTTATAACAATATAAGAAGAAAGTAAGAAAGAAAATAAATTTTATTCGACACCTTTACAAAAACGTATACCTATCTAAAGGATACAATCAGTGTGGAATGGGTCCGTCTCGGCATTAATGCTGAAAGTCAAGGACTATCAGCGCCGGTTTTATACGAACCCTTGAATATTTTAACGCCCGACTGGCTCTTTGGGTTCTCCGCATAAATAAAACTGTCACAGACACTAAGCATATTTATAATTCGGTGTAATACAATCACAAATCAACAATAATCATTAATTTTTACACCAAAGAAAATCTTATTACGCTAGTCGCGGTACCGCGCCGGGAGTCTTGTCTCTCTCTCTCGCGGCCGGTACGAGACGCGTTCTCTTGTCACCACGCAATCCCTAGATGGCGCACCCGGCGAAGAAATGCGTCGACGCCGTCCAGGCTCCGACACCTCCTCGCTGCGCGCGGGAATATTTGAAATATCGGGTGAGTGCTCGGACGCTCTAACTGGCGAATGGCGCGCTATAATATCTACAGGATTGGCTGACCAGAGCGCCGTGGTAGAAGCAGTGGCGTGCTAGCAAGGATGCCAGCACATCGGAATGCCGGAGTGCGACGTACTCCTGGCGCAGTGCGCGGTCAGACTCGCTAGAGCGCCAAAGAGCCAAGAAGTGTATCGCGCTATGAAAAAATGCAAACAGCTCTTGACTGATGCAAAGAGACCTTTACCACCGATACCGTTGCATTTGCGCAATGCACCTACAAGGTTAATGCAAGAAATGGGTAGGTGCCTAAATAGCAGATCTTATGTCGCCTGTTTACGTACATCTTGTTTTTAGGGTTCCGTACCAAAGGGTAAAAACGGGACCCTATTCTGCCGTCCGATTACTAAAAGACCGTAATGTGACACTGTGGCCATATCACTTAGCGGTCTTTTAGTAATCGGACGACAGTATTACTAAGTCTACATGTCTGTCTGTCTTACCTATTAACGGCTGTATCTTTCGACCCGTAATAGATAGCCAGTTGAAATTTTCATAGAATATGTAATGTTAAAGCTCAACAAAACCATGATCAAAGAAAACAAGGTCTTCTACTCTGGCAGTTGTCCCAGAATTACGTCACTGTCCAGTTGCCACTTTATCCAATCAGCTGTTACGTGGTGTATCGTCATCTCTCTTGAACCTGTTGTAAATTGTTACATGACATCATTGCGGGACGCCCACGTGGTATTTTTTTCTCGGATTGCTATAACTGGCGGAGTATATTATTATACCATGAACAAAACCTTCGAAAAACTTTTTTTTATTTGATGTGACGAAATTACCGTATTTTAGCGCACGGTAGTAACTACTGGACCGTATGCCGTACATTGTGCGATTTGAAGGTCTAATTACCGTACGAAACGGTAATTACCGTACTTTTGGCAACCCTGGTCCCCATACAACAAACGTATTTTTGTATTACATACATACATACATTATCAACCATTAAATGTCCACTGCTGAACAAGGCCTCCCTCTTAGAGAGGGGTGTTGCCATAATCCCCACGCTTGGCAGGCGGCTTGGAGATCGCAGTACATTCACCGTGCACAGGACGCTGCTGCCCATCCTCCGGTGGTTCTGGTAGCAGTTTTAGGACATACCCGGGTTTTTGTATTAGCTCTGATGTAAAAACGGTAATACGTACAAGCGTCAAACTTGGCATGATTATAGTACACACTCTAATAAAGTATAGTAACAAAATAATAAATAATGATTAAGCGTGAATGCGAATAGCGAGAGACCGGGGAGAGTGGCATAAACAAAGGTAGGCCTATACCCAGCAGTGGGTCACTCAAGGCTGATGATGATGATGATAATGATGAAGTGTGAATCGGTGACAAATTTTAGTTCATTACCAAGTTATAACTGGTATTTCCTTACCTGGATGACCTCTTTATTATTTCACCGAATCGAAATGCCATATTTTACAAATTTTGAAGTCAGTTTTTTAAATTGATAATTATAGTAATTTGTGGTGGTACGGAACCCTCAGTGCGCGAGCCCGACTAGCACTTGTCCGGTTTATTCTAAATAAAATGATCGTAGCTATGCTCCGCAGTTTTATCCACTATCCTCTGGAAGATCAAACATTTTTTGGTAAAAAAGGTAGGAATTATACCTGGCACCTCTAATTCCGTTCATACCTAGTCTTGCTATGAAGCAGCGATTCTACATCGAGTAGCCATTTCATAGATTCTCGTATGAGGTAGTCTGTTGGCAGCACATCAGATGGGTTACCATGTTTTTATTTTATTTATTTAGATACACAAAACAGATAACAATCAATTAAATCCTTAAATAAATACATATAAAAATCTGAACTGGATTGTCACCCAAAACATGTGTACACAAAAAAATGAGACAAACGTGATGAAAGTACCCATCCACATAGCAATGAGCTTGCTGATGGGCACCTCATATTTCAAAAACATTCTTATAACCTTACATTTAATTTTGTCTTGCTCTATCATTATCCGAGAGAGCAAGACAAAAGTCAATGTAAGGTTATAAGAATGCTTTTAAGATTATGGTAACCCACCTGATCATTGTCTGACATACAAGGGAGATATGCCTTATTACAATTATCGTTCGTGTTCAATTGACTCCGTGTTTCACTATATCGAACACAAACTGTAAGTACTGCAGACTTACCTACAAATTTTTCACTCAGTCTAAGAAACTAACAGCAACACCAATTAACTAATAGTCCAAATGCAAAAATAAAGGCCGGAAACGTCTTCTGCAGGTGAGTTCGACTCAACCAAAGGAAGCAAGGCTTATTCGTTCGCACCCGCCAGCCACCTTACCATATCTCCCTTGTTGGTCTGATCTCAGGTTGGCACGATAATTGATTTTGAAAAAACCTACACATACTTTACCGTTGTTAGTTACCGTATTTGTAATGTTAGTGTGGATGGGTAAATTGAGGGCACGCTAGAGATGGAATTAAATAAACCGGCCAAATGCGAGTCGGGCTCGCGTACTGAGGGTTCCGTACCACCACAAAATTCAATAACGAAATTACCAGTTATAACTTGGTAATGAACATTAACTTGTCACCGACTCGCACTTGGCCATTTTTTATTTGTTGTTATACTTCAGAGTGTGTACTATAATCATGTTAAGATTGACGCTTGTATGTATTACCATTACATTAGAGCTAATACAAAAATACATAAAAAAGTTACTTTCGTTTTTACTGTTTTATTATTTGGTAGTCAATCCGCCGTAACATTACATATTCTGTGAAAATTTCAACTATCTATTACGGTTCGAAAGATACAGCCGTTTCAAGGTAGGACTGACAGACAGACATCGTAGAATTAGCAATAGGGTCCCGTTTTTACCTTTTGGCTATGGAACCCTAAAAACAAACCGTAGCACACTAGCTAATTTAACCAATCCACTGTTAGTCACCAACTGGTTTTGATTTTCAGGCTACGGCAGAGGGTATAATCTTTTGCATAAAGATGAATCTGGCCTAACTTATATGCCTGAAGGATTAGAAAATGAAGACTTCTTTTAAGAATGGTGAACAAGAACATGTTATATGCAAATTAATGTAAAAATGTGATTCTGGAGCGAAGTCTGTTATATGATTCATTACAATAACTAACTATGCCGCCTTTTTGAATGGAGAGTAGAGCAGACTTCGCTCTTCCTACGATATAATAAGCTTGAATTTGTTGTAGAAATAAGTATATTTTCGTTATTGTAAGATTAATAAAACTTCGTAATTTCTAGTGTCAATATTTTATTTTATTTGGGATAATCTCATTTCACAATTGTAAGACATGGTAAAAATTTACTACATATTTATAAGACGCACAAGTAAATGCCTAATACACAAATACTTTAAAGTTGTACCTTTTGTAACATTTAAGGCTGTTGCCTGTTCTGATCTTAATTTTACATAAATAATTAACATTATTTCATCCTTTTTTTTACAATTATGCACATTATTGCCAGTGTTAAAAAAACTATAATTTATACCGTGATTTACTTTTTAACCATTGCCCATGTATATCTCGTAAGTAGAATGCTTACATAAATAACATAAAACATAAAAACAAGAGCCTCACTATTATATACAAATTATTTGCATAGCAAGTTCTCACACAATTTTTGAAACTTGTTTTTTAAGTTTACCGAAAATATGTTTTTAATATATAAAATAAAAATGAAATTCGTCAAATATAAAATATTTGCTAAGCTTTCTAAACTAAATTTGAAAAATCCAAGGACATTGAATAATTAGGGAATCTATACAGGAAGAATCTAAAATCTTAAAACTACAATTCTATACGACTAAAACTTAACCTATCTTTAAAACTAAGATTCAACCTACTATGTATGTATGTATGCTAAATGAAAATAAATTTGTGTCAGACTTCTAATTTGGAACCTAATGTGGGAAAGGAACATCAACTTTTGGGTCCAAATTGTTAATAACAATGCTACATTTCAGTACAAATTGATCAGAATAAAAATAATACAACATGTAGAAAAAAAACCTGTTTTTTTTTTTTTTTTTTTTTTTTTTTTTTTCAAATCTTTCCTCTTTATACTGGATTTAAAATTGTACCTTGGAAGAAACTCAATATCTTTTTATATTACATTATAAACAGAAAATTAATGAAAACATAAAATATAAACAACTAAAAACTACTTGAAAAATTACAAACTAATACTAATATATAAAGCCAAACTAATCTAATAATCCGCTGCCAGCAGGCATCGTACCCAAAATGCTGGCTGCATTGCCGCGTTGAATTGCAATGCTTATACGCTGTGCAAGACATCGGCCAGCATTTTGGTCGCGAGATGCTTCGACCAGACGATTTGATAAATCTTTAAAAATATTTTTAGCACCCGGTCCCCACGGGCCTAAAGTTTCGACCCCAAAAGGCTCAAATATATACCCACTGTCTAGGTTGCTATATTTGCGCCTTTTGAGGCTTTCTGCAGATTCAGCTTCTGTACCAGCCTTATTTTGCGTTCTAGGAAGATGAGACGGTGCAAGGGTATCAACGAAAGTAGCGTCCCATACTAATGGCCGCCCCATCTTCCATGGAATCAACGTCATACCGTCCGGTCTTTTACCATCACCACGTACGAGGCCACTCGGTTCAAGAACGGCCACGCAGTTGGCACTGGTAAAAGCCCGGCGGATGATGTCGTTAAGGCTGGCGTGACGGGGAATCCTTCCCGTGCTCCTTGTGCAGGAAAGCCCGTGGTGACCGAGCTGGTCGACAGCAACGCCACACTGGCAACGGTGTGGAGCACAGCACGATGCGCCCAAGCGAAGGGAAGTCGATATTCTGAAACTGGAAGAATCCATTAATGTTCCGGTATGGGGTGAAGGGAGGGCTTGGAGCCACAAACCTGATTCCCATTCCGCGACAGCCAAGAGACGGGCCCGATCTGTAGAGTTCAAGCACGTGTTTAAAAGTTGCTTCCGCGCTCGCTCACAGATCGGCCCATCCCAGAGCCGCTGCGAAGATGGAGTTAAAGGAAAATCAGTGTTTGGGCATGCTACCCTCCATGCGTCCCTGGCCTCGTTCATGTAAGATAAGTCAACAAAGCTATCTGGAAGGATTTTTTTAATCAAAAGCTGATTACTATGAACTGAGGACAGGAAAGCGGGCAGAGCCACACCAGCAATGGAGCGGATGCCAAGTCCCCCCAAACGTACAGGAAGTGAAGCCTGTATCCACTCTCGATCTTTTAAATTTACATTCAAAATTGAAGCCAAAGTGTTTCTGACGATGTTGTCTAAACTCTTAAGTAGATCTGGATGCTTCCAGAGTTGACAACATCGGACGAGATATGTAAATTTTGGTACAAATAGACAAAAACTAATAATCGTGAACGCCATGTGGGTATAAATTTTTTCTTAGCGGTCCGAATATTGAAGGAAATTTAGAATTTTTTCTTCAATGAAAAGGGGGAAAGATTCATCCAGAATAGGAGAGCCCAACAAACGAAGTGTACTGTTAAATTTTTTATATTGGGAGTCAAAACATTAAATTTTTCTATTAACAAATCTTTTGCTGGGTATGAATTTGGAATAAAAAGTTCACATTTTGAAAAATTTTGCTCTAGACCAATGGTGCGAAATTCAGAAATCAAAAAGGTGAGGTCGTCAAATAAACTATTTGCGTCACCACCCAAAGTACCATCGTCCAAATACCAAACATTTAGTTTTGATTTTAGGCGTTCGATGATAGGATGGATGGCGCGGCTAAACACTGCAGGGCCTAGTGGGTCGCCCTGCTGACAACCGACAGCGGAAGTAATTTCGTTGCCATGATAAGTCAATTTTGAAGAGAATCCATAACATTGCCAAAGAAAATCATATAAGTTTGGAATTTTGTCTTTGACTTGCGTTAGTAGGGCACCTCTATCTACTGAATTAAAGGCATTCTTTACATCCACCTTCAGCAACAAATCACCACAATTTTTATTCAAAAAGGTTCTAACAGAATGGACGGCAGCTTCACAGCCACCGCGCGAGCCAAACCCTAACTGTAGAGGCTGAAAAAGGTTTGCCAAAACTGGTGCTACCTTTTTGCAGCATACTTTGGCTGCGAGACGTCGATAAGTTGTTCCAACGGCAATTGGCCTAATGCCACCGTCCTTTTTTTTTAAAGCGCAGAAATTGGCTCCGTAGAGTAATTCAATGATATCATTGTTCACTTTGCCAGACAGCATTAGGTTTACAAGAGCCGTCAGGTCCCTCAAAAGTGCTTCCCCGGCCTCTCCGCATGCACCACATAACAAGTCTTTTAAATGTTGCGGAGCTAGGGCGTCCAGGCCTCCAGCAGACCCACTCTGGAAAGACATGACGGCTGCAGAAACCTCCAATGCTGTCACCTCAACGGTGTCATCGCCATCTATCGGTGCCTCAGGAAGTATTTGATTTGTTGCTGGAGGTGGGTGTTTTCCCTCCAAGATCGAGAGGGTTTCAGAATTTGAGGGAGCAATCGTGTCACTGGAAAAGAGAATACGTGCCGCTCCTTTAATATTCCCGTCGCTGATTTTACTTTCCACAAGTTTGTAGATAGCAGACTCAGCAAACGGATTCACAGAAAATTTGGAATTTTGATTAGGATCCGAGTTGTTAACGAAAAGAACAGGCTCTTCTAGTGTACTACCGTATTTCACACAGTTCTCTTTAATTTGAGTAGTCAAAGACTTTTTGTTATTGGCTTCAAAACTGACGTGAAGTACGGCATACGGGAAGAAAAGCAAGTGTACCCAGCTATTTTTGGAGTTTTTGTCAACCACAGCCTTAATGGCGCGGGACAAAGCTGTGGCGACAGAGAGGCGGGCACCTCTGGGAATGCGTTTCAAAACTGGTTTGATATTTTTGTAACTGGCCATAGTTTTCCAAAAAGGATTCGTACAAGCACTGAAAGACAAATTTCCAGGGACTTGGTTAAAATTAGGAGCCGAAAGAGGGATATTGTTCGATTTGTGGCATTTCCCTTGGTGTATTTTTAGGCCTCTCTGCCCTTTAAAAAGCCGATCTTGGGAACAATCAGGGCATCTTACTAGATTTTCCTGTGACATAACTGGTCCATCAAAATTATTCACGTCCACTTGGGCACATTGTGGTGTATTCATTATCCTTAAAATAACGTAGAAAAATACAAGAAAAAATATTATGCAAATTATCATAAAAATCAAAAATGTCAGTATTTTGGCAGGCTGCTGTTGTTTTGACTTGGTTTTGACATCATGGTTTTGACTCTTCAAGTGACATCAAAACATGCGCACTACTACTGCGCACTGCGCAGTTGCTGAATTTAAATGCGCACCACGGCTTGGCGCCATGGTTGCCAAGGTGACGAACAGGCGTGATCTATGTCAAAAATGTCAATAAGACAACAATGTCCACCCGAAACTCAAAATCAAAAATTAGCTGATTTTGTCATGAAATTGTTGTGCGTATGTCTTGCAAATATGTTTGATAACTTCAATACATTATGTATAGCCATGATACCTACTACCCAAAGGGACGGAAAGCTTCAGAGCGAGAGGTACCACGTTTAGCCATTTGTCCCTTTCACACTACATGTCTTATATACAATGACATTCATGAACACATATTAGTGTGTGGTGTTGCCACTTTTGGAAAAATATTGTAACCGTAAATTTGGTATTAATTTGGGTAGTCCGTACATGATTTTATCAGCATCATTTTTAATTATTTATATTTTTATTTGTGAAACATAATATCTAAAAGAAAACTCTCATGGTTATTTAGGGTGCATCCGTTTATTATTGTAGTGATATAAATAAGGAACAAATTAGTATGTACGTGTGTTGAGTACCTACTGCTTCCACCTATTCGACGGAGCAGCCAAGTACCAACTGGAAGCTTTAGATTCCGTAGACCGGCGTGCTATGAGGCTGATTGGTGACAGCAAGCTAGTCGCCAATAAATTACAAAGCCTTGAGCACTGCCGTAAAGTAGCTTATCTGTCTATTTTCTACCGGATATATTTTGGTGAGTGTGAGCAAAAGCTTCATGACCTTATTCCACCCTCCCCCTTTTACTACAGGACAAGTAGAAGGACAGCACACTATCACCCCTTCCTCATGGAAATTCCAAAAATTCGTACACAACGATTTGAGTTGTCTTTTATGATACGTATTGTCCAAGAATGGAACGGCTGTCCTCCTTGTTTCCGGAGAACTACAATCTAGGCATCTTCAAGGCTAGAATGAATAGATTTCTTCTAATTTATCTGACTGCATTAAACTACAGGCTGACCTAAATCGCCTTGGTGTATATTATTTGAAAAATCGTATAGGTGTTAATGTGAGTAAGTGTCACTACGTTTCCTTCACGCGTAAGAGAAACTCTATAAAATTTGACTATCAGTTATCTAGTGTTAATATATCAAAAGAACAAGTAGTACGTGACTTAGGTATTTTACTTGACTATAAACTAACTTATTCGGAACACATTGAATCTATTATCAATAAATCTTACAAAAGCCTTGGTTTTATTATGCGTGTCTGTAAACCGTTCTCAGACATAAATTGTATTAAGTTACTTTATTACTCATATGTCCGAAGCATTTTAGAATATTGCAGTACCATATGGAGTCCCTCTTACATTACATATATCAGACATATGGAAAATATCCAATACAAGTTTATTAAACACCTTAACTATCGAACCCACATATATTCATTGGGTTATGAAGATTCTTGTAAATATCACCAAATAACTAGCCTCGAGAGCAGACGTACGATTTTGGATATGGCCTTTCTGCATGGCTTATGTAACGGATATATTGATAGTCCTGACCTGATCAGTAATGTTCTGCGTTTTCGTACACCAATGAAACGCACTAGACATACCAAATTATTTGCTGTCACACATTCTCGTACTAACTACGCGCAGAATTCAATTGTTAGTCGTCTACACAGAACTTACAACATGAAGTTTAATAATTTAATTGACATCTTTCACTCTAAAAAGCAAGTTTTTAAAAGTGATGTCTTTAAAATTATACATGACAGAAATGCAAGTTAAATATCCACTCACACACACACTCACTCACTCACTCACACACACACACACACACACACACACACACACACACACACACACACACATGCACACTATCACCCCACACACTCGCCTCCCGTTTACACCCACAACATGTACCCATAAATTGATTATAATATACGACTGTAGGTATTAATTAGATTAGCAATATAATGTAAATCCATTATTGGCCGTAAGTTAAGTTCTTAGTTTATTGTTAAGTTTTTAAAGGGCTGTGGATTTTGTTAAATAAATAAAATAAAAAAAATAAAATAAAAAATAAAATAAAAAATAATTCAGCGTGTTCCATCCTCGGCCACACCGTTGCTTACCATCAGGCAAGTTAGTGGCCAAACGTAGATCTATTCTGTATAAAAATATAAAAAAGTATGAAAAGTAATGAGGAATTAGTATCAGTGATTATGTCAACACTAGAAAGGGACAAATGGCTAAACGTGGTACCTCTCGCTCTGCTCGTTTTTTATGTTTGAAGCGTTCCGTCCCTTTGGGTAGTAGGTATCATGTGTATAGCACTCTTATCAGCCAAATTATATGCAAGGAGCTTTAGAACTATTTTTAAGATTTAAACAAATATTCAATCGTCTTTGACATCAAAGTCATATTTTTTTTTTTTTTTTTTTTTTTTTTTTTTCAGTACATATATTTAATTTTCTAATTCAAGTCAGCAAAATAATAACATCTTTCATATCCATACAACAAATATTGTGCATGTAAAATGGAACGATATCAACACATAAAAGAAAATGTGTATACTTGCTATAGCTACTGCTAAATAAACCTTAAAATACATAGTCAGGGCCGGC
The DNA here is from genome assembly GCA_932305915.1 of Agriopis marginaria. Classification (NCBI taxonomy): domain Eukaryota; kingdom Metazoa; phylum Arthropoda; class Insecta; order Lepidoptera; family Geometridae; genus Agriopis; species Agriopis marginaria. Next base: position 14,561,124 of record OW029915.1, read on the forward strand.
CATATCAATCGCCCAGCGGAATTTGTCTCGCTGAGTTTTATTGTATATATTCTCCAGAGGAACTTCATGTTTTTTGCACCTAAAAACAAAAGTCAAGTTATTATTATATTTCTTAACATCTTATAAGTATACATTGTTTTTTTTTAACCCCCAATAAAAGAGCTGATAATCTTTAAATGGCTGAAAAGATTTTTCTCATATCATACCTAAGAACACTCAATAAGTCACGTTAAGTTTAGTTGTAGACGTTTAAAATTTGTAAAAAGTATTAAAAATTAAGAAAGGTAATTTTTCTTTCTAAAATATTCAAAAAAAATATTATAGTGCCTGTTGTGCAAATGTATTTAAAAATATCTACGTTTCATCAGCTATCCAACGAAGTATAACAGTCTAGTGTTTTAATAAAAATTCAAGTAACAAAAAAGACATTTTTTTTTGCATTTTTTTCGCGGCGCCGATGTTGTTATTGTCGATGTTAATTTTGTCTGTAGTGAAACGTTCACCAAGTGAAGCTTGGTAAAGTTCTACCTAGCAGTGGGTAGGTGTTTCAAAGGAAAGAGTTTATGATAGTATAAGTCAAGATTTAATTAAGCAAGTGATTGAATTTACAGGAGACTGAGGGTCGTGTGAACTCGGAAGGTGATGGCGATAAAAAACGTGTTGGTCCCTTGTTTAGGGACTTAGCTTGAAGAGCTGGGGCGCCGATCGCCGCGTGGCTCGACGCGGCTCGTGGCACGTAGGATGTCAGCAGGGCAGCGTAGCGACGAGACGGATTCGTGGAGTTTTTTCAGGGCGTGGCCGGAGTGCGGTCAGCGCGTCACGACGCTGTTGTTGTGAACGTGGCCGGAGTACGGTCAACGTGGTAGCGAGCGCCGAGCTGGGGCGTTGCCGGAGTACGGTCAGCGATTGCGGTGCGTGGCCGGAGAAAAGTAGATGGAAGGAGCCTGAAATGCGTCGAAGTACTGCATGAGGATCAGTACGGAAGCCGCTCGGCCACGTCGTGTGAGATCCCGAAGATAACGGCAGATCGGACCAGGCGCCCATTATCTCACATGACGTGGTACCGGCGTTAAAACACAGTTTTTGATCGGAAGGATCCACGATTACAGAATGCTTTAAGAGCTTAGAACACAATTATATTAGAATGTAAGTACGGCGCGCGTCCCTATCCGTAGATTTTACGGATATGAAACGCACTTGCACATTTTACAACCAAGACGGCTGAATATTAAATTTAATTGACAAATAATGATTATCATTATTTGTCGAGACAGATTTCACAATTAACACATTTTAAAAGCATTATCTCTGGAAACTTACCCGATTTGGAGTACGGGGCTTCAAGATTTTAATACAAGTTTAAGGTTATGAGCGACTTTCTCACTGAAATACTTCTGCACGTATGACCCAGTTTTTTAGTTCGGGTCCTATAAATAACATATTCCTTCTAGAAAGAATATGATATTTACATACCCGAATCTTTTTAAAATGCAGTTTATAATTTCCTTTGTTTTAGAACAATGTCGATTTTTTGCATAGCGAAATGAAACTGACTGACATTACGTCAATCACCTTCATTCTGTCAACAATGTTTATGTCATAGTAGTGACCTTTTCTATTCATTAAGTTTGGCTTCTAGCGTATGTGCCATTTGCCATGAAATTGGAAGTAGGTAACGATCATGGAACGTTACAGTAGTGTAGTAGTTTTAAGTTAGGTTATGATGGCTGCCAAGATCACGGCGAGTGGAAGCTGGCTCCTGGTAGGATGGGTGGCGGCGCGGGTCCAGATACTGAACACCCGAGCCTGCCACTGCTACCGGTGCCTCGCAGTAGGCCACGTCCAAACTCTGTGCATCAGAGGTGGATCGCAGCGATAAGTGCTATTACATACATACATCAGCAGCCATTTAAAATCCACTGCTGGACAAAGGCCTCCCTCTTTAAGAGGGGTGTTGCCATAATCCCCACGCTTGGCAGGCGGTTTGGGGATCGCAGTACGTTCACCGCTGTACTAATAGGACGCTGCTGCCCATCCTTCGGTGGTTCTGGTCGCAGTTTTAGGACATACCCGGGTCAATTGCCCGGGTCAGTGCTATTGCTGCGGTGAAAAGGCTCAAGCCCCCGTCGAAGAAAGAGGCGATAAGAAAAAAACCTGTGACTGAGGCCAAATTGCAGCCGACTCGCCCTAAAACAGAGCATGGAGCCTTATCTTTCCTCTAGGCGAACATCAATCACCCTGCCAAGGCTCAAGACATTCTGCTCCAGTGTCTGTCAGAGCACTTGAGCGCCAGGTGTTTGTGGTGACTGAGCTGTACCGGGTCCCATCCAGAGCTGACTGCATCTCGATGGCTTGGTGGGAATCACCACCCAGTCGTCGATCCCCGCCCCTCAACGATGTGGTGAGATGCAAGGGTCTTGTTGCGGCTCGGATCGGTGAGACGGTGGTCGTATGGGTGTTTTCAAATTATTCCTTCCTTCCTTCATTCCGAAATGCGCAAGAGCCCCACGAAAAAAAAAATTGGTTCGGTTAGCTACTTTTATTTTAACCAGTCAAGTAAAAGTGATTTTGACTAATGTTCTAGCGGTCAAAAGTAGTTTTGACTAAGAGCGTCTTTTAACCGCCAATTTGTTGTCAAAAGCACTATTGATCAATGATTTTCAGACAAAAATAGTTTTAACCAACCTGATTTTGCTAGTCAAAAGTACTTTTGACTGGTATAAAATAGCATATAGGTATGTATAGTATACAACAAATATTGTGCTTGGTAACTTCAATATCAATACATAAAAGAAAATGTGTATACTTACTATAGCTAATTAACCCTTAAATACATAGTCGGGGTCGGCCATAACAATCGCCCAGCGGAATTTGTCTAGTTGAGTTTTACTGTATATTTTCTCCACCGGAACTCCATGTTTTATGCACCTAGTCAAAGTCAAAGTAATTTATTCATAATTATAAATTTACACGTCAATGGTATTAAAAAATTCTATACATTTACATTAAGTATTATTATTAATTATATTACTTATTTTATTTATTATAATATTATTTTATTTGGCTATGAACTCATTGAAGTCATAGAATGTTTGCTCGATAAGCCAGCGCTTGAGTCTGCTTTTAAAACAGCTCGTACTTGGAGCAGTTGTTACTGTATCCGGCAACATGTTGTATACCTCCGGGCCCATAACGTGGGTCAGTTTACTGGATTTCGTGAGGGAGCGTGGGATACCGACCAGCTTGTTGGCGTTCCGGATGCAGCAAGAGTGCTTCTCTCCTCGTTTGCTATACAGGTCCAGGTTATTCCTCACATACACTGCCACCTGGCAAATCAGAATGGCAGGTAATGTGAGTATCCCGAGCTCTTTAAAATAGGGTCTCGCAGAAGTGGATCGCGACACGCCCACGATGGTACGAACAGCACGTTTCTGCGCTCGGAAGGCGCGCTCCAAGTCGGCAGCGCGCGCATACAGCTCGGCACCGTACTGCAACCTCGAGTGCACCGTGGCGAAGTAACACGCGCGAGACACCTCCGCGGACACCACTCGGGACACCCGCCTGAGTGCGAAGGACGCACTATTTACTTTGCCGCACACCTTGTCGATATGGCGCTCCCACGTCATGCACCGGTCGATTTCGAACCCGAGAAATGTAGTGCTTTCTACCTGTCCAACTTTGACGCCATTTAGCATGACTTTTAGTGGTTTCGTGGCATGACCTGAGAGACAGAAGTGAATAAAATGTGTTTTTTTAAGTTTAACGCCAGGCCATTGCCACGAAACCACCCGTCGAGGCTAGACATTACCTTATTTATGTTCTCCTCTAACTGGTCCATGTTAGGTGCCGTAATGATGGCCGCCACATCGTCCGCGTACATAAAAATGTCAGCGCCCGTGACGGCATCAGGCAAGTCGTTCAACAGGAGGGAGAACATTATGTTCGACGATCCCTGCGCGACACCCATGGTTGCCGACAGCGGGTCCGACTTATTACAGCCATCGCCAGCGTCGACTACCTGAGAGCGCCCCCGCATCATGTCCGTAAGTACTTTAAATGATTTACCGACTATGCCGTAGTGTTCTAGTTTCAAACTGAGTGTTTCGTGGTCCGCGACGTCAAAGGCCTTGGATAAGTCGCAGCACAGGACAGCTACTTGCTGTTTGCGCTCGCGAGCAGCCAACACGCGCCGGACCACCTCGCGAGTTAAGGATGTTGTAGATCGCCCCTCACGATACGCGTATTGACGCTCTGAGAGGGCGTTGGTTTCCGTTAAATAAGCTACGATCCTGGAACTTAAACCGTTCTCGAACACCTTAGCTATAGCCGGTATTATGGACACTGGTCTATACGCGTCGATATCTTCTCGCTTTCCCTTGCCTTTAAATATAGGAGACACTAGATATTTTTAGTGGCGACGGGTACGATCCTTCTCTGATACATTTGTTGAACAGCGAGGCAAGCACAGGGGCCAGAGGCAAGATCGACATTTTAATTATCTCCATGGATAGACCGTACACATCCTTTGACTTTTTTGGAGGTATTCGCGTTGTGACCACCCGGAATACCTCGTCGGCAGAAAAAGTAGTCAGTCTGAGGGAGCGGTCAGAAGGTCGGCGCGCCGCCATTAAGGTACGGTGTACAAAGGCAACATCGGCTTTGGGCGCACCACAAGCCGCAGCAGCACTCAAGAATCGAACATTCTGTTCAGCGCGGTGAGCCTTTCAGAGCCCAAAAACGTTGTAGACACTTCCCGGGGAGTAATAAAAGCCGTATTCCGAGACCTTATGGTTTATTTTCACTCAACTATTTTTCTCTCAAACAGCGAACACATACCAATCAAGCCTACTAGTTACCGGAGAATCTCGTCTGCGCGATTCAGGAATTGAGGCTCCGGCGCAGCAGACATCTATAATTTATCGGGAGAACTAAGTAGGCTCGATTGATAAGGTTCATATTTTGGTATATGCGTAAAGCGCGCAAACATTCCACCCATCAAGGATCATTATTGAAGATAATGTCCTTCACAAACATTATTCGTACGAAACACTGAGGTGAGAGCAATAAGCAAATTCTTGTACATAAGTAACCACCCATAATGAAAACACTGATAGATACATCCAAAAGAAAAAATATTAAATTACCACCCATCGTGAAAAAAGTAAACTGAATACATGCAAAAAATCTAGCTGCCACGCATCATGGCAAGATGAGTGACTAAATTAATACAATACAAGTTAGACATCTACTGGTAACAAACAAATTTTTGTAATTGGGCGTTTGACGACGGTGTTTTTACATTTAAGCGAAACAACTCTGATAAGTCCGTCGTCGCCTGGGTGTACATCAACTATTCTAGCTAAAGACCATTTGCCAGGAGGCAAATTATCATCTTTTACTAGCACTAGGTTACCGATTTTAATGTCATTGTCCATTATTTTCACCCACTTAGGCCGTTGTTGAAGTCTGCCCAAATATTCAGTCAACCATCTGCTCCAAAAATGTTGAACCAATCTTTGTGTGAGCTGCCACCGATTCAGTCTATTAATGTTGGTGTCTAAATACGACGGTTCTGGCACTACTATCGGTGGCTCTCCGATCAAGAAGTGACCGGGAGTCAAAGGCAACAAATCATTGATGTCGTTGCTGATTGGTGAAATTGGTCGAGAATTTAGGCAGGCTTCAATCTGACTAGTAACTGTCGACATCTCCTCATAAGTGAGTGTGGAGTTTCCAAGTATCCTTCGCAGGTGGTGTTTTATAGAGCGAACACCGGCTTCCCAAAGTCCACCAAAATGGGCGGAATTCGCTGGGATGTGATGCCAGGTCGTTCCATCTCTCGCCAGTTGGTCATAAATCTGATTCTTCACCGTTTCTAGGTGGTTCTCGAATAAATCACGTAGTTGCTTGTTCCCAGCAGTGAAATTCGTGGCATTGTCGCTCCAGACGTCGCTACAGTGCCCACGTCTTGCAGTGAATCTCTTAAAAGCAGCCACAAAACTTTCACTGTCTAAACTGCTGACAATCTCTATGTGTATGGCTTTGGTCACCATACAAATCCAGATACAAATATAACCCTTGTAGGTTTTGCATCCTCGACCCTTTGACATTCTGAGATCTATGGGTCCAGCAAAATCGACGCCGGAGTGTAGAAAAGGCCTGGTCGGAGTAACTCGTTCTTCCGGTAGATCTGCCATCAACTGAGTTCTCGTTGCAGCTTTGTAACGCACACAAGCAATGCATCGGTGCACGGCGTGATTTGTCATGTTCTTGCAGCCCAGAATCCAGAACTTTTGTCGAATGTAATTTAGCATGAGGGTTGGTCCCCCATGGAGAGTCTTCATATGTGCCTGCGCAACAATTAATTTTGAAAAGATATGGTTGTATGGTAGAATTATCTGGTGTTTAGCATTTTCAGGTATATTGGCATGACGTAACCGGCCTCCGACCCTTAAGACATCCATTTCATCTAAAAACGGGTTAAGCGATCGAATTTTACTCCTTTTCTTAAGGGATTTGTTCTCCCTTAAGCTGTGTACGTCGTCTGCGAACTCTTCCTTTTGGCAAAGAAGAATGCAAACCGTCAATGACTGTGATAATTCTGTAGCTGTAAGGTAAGTGGGATACTTTTCTTTCTTTCCGAATCTCTTGCACCATGCTATGACTCTCAGTAATTTGTCCAGTGTAGAAAATCTTTCAAAAAGATCTTGTGTGAATTGTATCTTGTTGTCTTTATTTGAAGTATCTATGAAGTGTACTACCCTTTCTTCCAGTTCTAAGTCTTCAGGTAAGTCTGTAGGTACCTTATGGTTCCTTTCTCCTTCTAGCAACCACTTCGGACCTTTCCACCAAAGTTCCTCATTTTTCAGCATCGAGCCAGACACGCCTCTCGACGCCAGATCACTGGGATTCTCCTTAGAGGCCACATGACTCCAGTGATGCGCAGGTAAGGTAGTTATAATTTCAGATGTACGATTTCCAATGAACGTCTTCCATTTACTCGGGTGACCCTGCAGCCACGCCAAGACAACTTGTGAATCTGTGTAAGCATAGATGTTTTCTCTAGGAACTTTTAGGTGTTCAGCGACTTCGTTGTATTCCTACTTCAGCCACTGATCTTTCACTAATCTTCTCTCCATTTGCAACCATCTCGCTTTGGCAACACCTCTTGATTCGCCGTACTGGCATAGTGGCACTCTCTTTTTGAATGGCAAAGCCACTGTATATCTTCCGTCTTCTTGTCTCTTGTGCGTCTCATTAAAGTGTTGTTCACAATGTTTCTCTTCATCTGTTAAATGTTTCTTGCATGCACCATCTTCTATCTCCCAAAACTTTTGAAGCGTATCTTCAATGCAAATGTGCATGCTAAGTGTAGTTGCGTAGCCATGTAGAGCCTCAGTACTTGAAATCTGGCCTGTCAATATCCACCCGAGGTGAGTATTCTGTGCTATTGGTGATCCTCGGGGGCCTTTCCTAAGTCCAGCAGTAATTATATCACTGTAGACATCAGCGCCTAACAATAGATCCACCTTCCCTGGTTTTGCGTAGTTTGGATCTGCTAGTTCAAATTGACGCAGGTGTGACCAGTCAATGTTGTGTACTTCTGTAGTTGGTAACATTCGAGTGAGTGATTTGAGCACGCATGCTTTCACTGATGTAGCAAAGTTATGTGTATATTCCAAATTGTGAACCAAATAAACTAAAAAAAAAAAAAAAAAAAAAAAAAAATAAAAAAAAAAAAAGTTTGTGTTGACTATCGAATGTGCTTGAAATGTAACCATGCTTTTGGAGTGGAGGCCTCTCCCGTTCTCGCCCAGTCCATTAATTGTGCAATTGATTGGAATTTTATTCAACCCAAGGAGCTGTGTTGCGGACTCTGTGATGAAAGAACCTTGGGAACCGTGGTCTATCAATGCTCTCAGGTGATATGTAGCCCCATTTTGTGTAATAACTCTCACCATGGCTGTGGCCAACAGCACGTTTGTGGGAAGTTCCTTTTCCGCGTAATGGGACGCTACATTGGTGTTGACTGGTGTAAAGGCTACTTTTGTTGGATCGTCTCGGAATTGTATAGTTCCAGCTCGCTCTGGAACTTGATCTGTGGCTTTATTCTCGGGGTGAATTAAGGAATGGTGTCTCTTTCCACATCTGCGGCAAGAGATTTTATGTTTGCAATTATACACGGTATGATTTGGAATTAAGCAGTTATAGCATAACCCATTCCTTTCTATGAACCTTTTTCTTTCGTCGCAGTTAAGCGTGATAAAATTCTTACAGTGGTAAATCAAGTGGTTGCCTTTGCAGAAATTGCAATTCGTATTAGCAGAAGCTGCGGCGTGAAAAGACGATTGTCTCGTATTTGATCTGGGTCTCATTTGTGGTTTTGATGATTCTAAAACTTCAAGGGTTCTGAAGCGTGACTCTAAGAAGACGCACAGTTGTTTGTACGTAGGTAGTTCGTCACCACTATCTTCATTAATACCGATGTGTTGTTCCCACAAACGAACTGACTCTGCATCCAGCTTGTTGACCGTGATGTAGACTAACATAGGATCCCACTCGAACGATGCTATACCCAGATTCTTTAATGCGTTCAGACATTCATTTGTTGTATCAAGAATTGACTTTATTGCCTGAGAAGACTCATTACTGATGGATTTTTGTGTCATCATTCTTTTCAGCAATGCATTTATGACGAAACGTTTGTTACTAAATCGTTTTTTAAGAGTCTCCCACGCTTCATTGTAGTTCGCTTCTGTTATGGCTATATGTCGCAGTAACGCCTCTGCTTCTCCACTTAAACTCGACTTCAAGTAATGCAACTTTTGAACATTTGATAATAATTTGTTATTATGGATCAGTGATGAGTAAAGATCGTGAAACGATGTCCATTCTGCGTATTGTCCAGAGAATGAAGGTATATTTATTCTAGGCAATTTTATTTCTGGTTGTGCTTGTGTGATCGGCACATGAGTTGAGGTTGAGGCTGCTGGTAACGACACAGATGGTGCTAACTTTTCAACACATTCCAGCATCTCACACTTGGCCGATGTATATGCCTCTTCGCCTTGTGAATAAATGTCATTTGAAATGTATTCTGTGGACTTAATAAGCTTCATATGATTTTTCATGAAATTGTCCCATAACCCTTCTAATATGTTTAATCTGACTTGTACATAAGTTTTATTTAATTTAATTCTTGCTGTTTTCTTAAAGTTTGTCAATGCCGATTTTAATTGTCTAAGAAGTTCCTCTTGTTGACTCAATAACTCCTCCATTATGACATGTACTCATATAATATTGCAAGTAGAAATCGAATTCGAATTGATATCGAATTTCACTAAGTCCAAATAGTTCACAAAATAATTACAAGTCTTTTTGCACATAAATTTTTCTAAGTTATATTCACTAAGTCCATAATTTATTCAAAGTTAAATTTACTAAGTCCATGAAAGTTCGAAATTTATTACAAGTTTACAATAATGTTCAGTCACTTTTAAATGTTATTTTTACTCACGATTACCAAGTCCTTAGGTCACTGTAATCCAAAGGTTCACTCACTAATGTCACTGTCACTCACTTTTTGGAACGCACTCACACGCACTTATCGGATTCGAACACTCGCGGCACTTATGAATCCGGCTACGGAGGACCAATGTTCAGCGCGGTGAGCCTTTCAGAGCCCAAAAACGTTGTAGACACTTCCCGGGGAGTAATAAAAGCCGTATTCCGAGACCTTATGGTTTATTTTCACTCAACTATTTTTCTCTCAAACAGCGAACACATACCAATCAAGCCTACTAGTTACCGGAGAATCTCGTCTGCGCGATTCAGGAATTGAGGCTCCGGCGCAGCAGACATCTATAATTTATCGGGAGAACTAAGTAGGCTCGATTGATAAGGTTCATATTTTGGTATATGCGTAAAGCGCGCAAACACATTCATCACATCGACAGCTTCTTTTGGAGAGTTGAACTTAACTCCATTACTGCTCCTCACAATTTCGGAGAAATTCAGTTTGGGAGTGTTGTTTTTCCCCTTCTCTTTTTGTTAACGATTCCCCACATCGCTTTAGATGGATTGTTACTTTTTTGTAACATACTTGCATAATAATTAGATTTAGATTCGCTGATTGTTAAATTATACTGAGTATTAAGTTTATCAATAAATATTTGTAATGTCAATTCATGGGGAAATAAATCACTTAGCTTAGTCATGTCAAAAAATAAAGATTTAAGATTAATCACATCGGGATTAATCCACGACGAGTCACATTTCTTATTGGTCTTCCGCTTGATTGGGAAGCATATGTCAAATTTATTTACTAATATGTTGGTAATTGACTTCGCGAACGCTTCAGCGGTCTGGTTTCTCTCACCCACCTCGGTCCAATCTACACTGTCAACCGACAACACAAAGTTTGCGCGGTTATTCTGCGAGAAATCCCGGGCGAGGTAAGTGAGAGGCGGAGGCGGCGCGCGGGCGCACGTCACAACTCCACGCACTGCGAGGTGGTCGGAGAGGAGCGTGCGCACCGGACAAGTGCATACACACTCTCTTGGCAGGTTTGTGTACATATGGTCTAAACATGTGGATGTTGACTCTGTGATGCGGGTGGGGAAGTCCACGACTAAGGTCACGTTATGGGCGGTAAGTATATCTACCAGTTTTTTATAGTCAGAGGCAGTATTGTCTAAAACATTGATGTTTATGTCGCCAACAATCATAAACTTCTTATCGGTTTCGCTGAGCTTATCGAGCAAACGTTCAAAACTGAATAGAAAGCCATTAACATGGGCCAAGCCCGTACGATATATGCACATAATAGTGAGATCGAGATCTAGAATATCAATAGCGGATATTTCGCAGTACCGTTCAACAGATAACGCCAAGTGACCAAGGTAAATAGGGATTCATTTTTATATACATGTTACAGCCAAAGTGATTAATTAGCAATTGTACATAATGGCTAGACATTATGCATAATGACTAAGTTGTGGAGATAAAGTAATAAATAATTTACTTTATCTAGATATTATTCACAGATAGACCTCAAAAATTATCTGACCATACCCGTGACCTCATGGCTGATCGACGCTCGTTACAACTGCAATGTTCCGATGACGCTGAATCATATAGGCAGTTCAAAAGACAAATTTGGAAGTCATTGTGGCACAACACACGTACCTTTTATACAAACAGTATTAAAGAGATGATTGAGCAAAACAAAGGCTTTGCAAGAGACATGTCTATTGGGCAAAGCCAGTTGATAAAGCTGAAGAGAGAAGATTGTAGCGTCGACCAAAGCCGAGGTATTCGAAGGGGAAATCGAGAGGTTATATGGACAGTTATACACTTCGGTTGCTAAACCTGTCAGCAGCTCGGCCAAAGACCCAAGAGCCAAGCTGAGCCGACACTACTGAAGATATCCCGGACACCCTTAGGATTCAGGATGGCCCTAAACAAGGCGCCGGGTGACGATGGAATCACATCAGAGCTTCTGAAAGCGAGTGGAACACCGGTACTTAGAGTCCTTCAGAAGCCTTTTTACTCGAAGTCTTACTCGAAGGTATAACGCCAAGAGCATGGAACAGAGGCGTTGTGGTGCTGTTCTTTAAGAAAGGTGACAAAACCTTGCTGAAGCATTACAGACCCATCTCGCTTCTGAGCCATGTTTATAAGCTGTTTTCGAGGGTCATCGCGAATCGTCTCGATCGCAGGTTCAATGACTTCCAGCCTATCGAACAAGCCGGTTTCCGAAAAGGCTATTATAGTACCATAGACCACATCCACACGCTACGCCAAGTTATACAGAAGACCGAAGAATATGACTTGCCCATATGTTTACCATTTGTAGACTATGAGAAAGCCTTCGATTCGATCGAGACCTGGGTGGTGCTCGAGTCTCTCCAGCGAAGCCGTATTGACTATCGGTATGTCCGAAGTGTTGAAGTGTTTGTACAATAACGCCTCCATGTCGGTCCGAGTACAGGAGCAGAGTTCGAAGGCAATTCCATTGCGAAGAGACGTGAGACAGGGAGACGTTATCTCTCCGAAACTGTTCACTGCCGCAATGGAAGATGCCTTCAAGCTCCTGGAATGCCAAGGACTCGGCATCAACTTTTTCGGCGAGTACATCAATCGATCAATCGATGGAAGATCTCAGCATGATGCTTGAAGGCCTCAACCGAGTCTCCCAACAGGTGGCCTTAAATTGAACATAGACAAGACAAAGGTCACGTCAAATATCCATATTCACCTAGAAGGCCGCTCTCTTTCTATCACGTAGCTCTATCTCTCCTGACGCTGCACGTGTAACGTTAGGGTTGTCTTCTTGATATTTACACAGAATCATCATCATCATCATCAGCCAGTAAACGTCCACTGTTGAACACATGCCTCCCTCTTCGAGAGGGGTGTTACACAGAATACTTATTAGTATTTAACTATTTACTTACCAGCTATTTAGTAGCAGCTTACCTACCTATTACTTATATTCTACTTTAATTGAAATGACATTTAATCTGCACAAAAAACTAATGCTTATTCTGAATTTGCTCCAATAACAATCGTGCAAAAGTATAAGTTGAAGAGGTCTATTACAAGATCACAATCCCGATGCATATTTAGGTAAAAATTACATGCAACATGGAGACCTCATTTGGGAGCTCTAATTTGCAGATTCTGTTGAAAATAATTGGTTAAAGTCCCTGACAGAAAATATGCTTAATTACGCGCGACGCTAGCGTAGCGTGCGGGCCGGGCGCAAGCCGAGCGGCCACTGATTGCCCTGCTATGACCCTCTTGGGAAGGGACACCGGCCGAACATACCTAAAGTCCGGAGTGCACCATGCCTCTAATCTATTATATTTGATTTTATACAATCATTAGTGAGATGATTTCGTGGCTAATATTATATTTGTATATAGTCCAAAAGGGCTGCCATTGTGCATTCTATAAAGAATGTAGTCAAAACTATACTTTATTACTCATGATCTTAAAAACGGCTGAATATATTTAAGAACACTCTCAATTATGTTACCTTTCAAACAAAAAAAACTAATTGGTTCAGCCGAGCTATGATGCCACAGACACGTTAAACTTATAACACCCCTCTTTTTGCGTCGGCGGTTGAATACAGACAAAACGCTTACCAAGCTACGACAATACGCGGGTCGATATAATTAAGCTTAGCACATTCTGGACTATGTATCATCTTCCGCTGTTCTTCCAACTTGGGATCTATGGAGAGATTTTCTTCTGCCTTATTAATCTGTTTTTTCGTTTGTTTCATATCCTTGGGATCTGTAATTTATAATGCATATTAAATTAGAAATAATTTACAGGTACACAAAGACTTTTAAAAAAGAAATAAAGAGTTTACCTTTACAAACTGCCCGTTGATGATTACACAGTAAGGCTACTGCCAAAATTGCTTTATCAAAAGCAAGAAGTTTTTCTTTCAAATCACCTTCATTGGTAAGCTCACCTAATTTTTCTTGCATGGTTAATGAGGCATTGTATGTACGAAAGACTTTAGCAGTCAAACCAGGCATATATTTTTTTAAATATTCATTCAGTTTTTCTGGGGTAACTGTGTCAAAGAGGTCATCGCTGTCTTTTTTTCCTCCTATGAAGTCTTTGAGATTGTTAAACACGCGCTCCTCCACGGGTACTTCTTTGTTATACTTAATACAACCTTTACCAATAAAGTCAAACACTACTACATATTTTTCTCCGTCTTTCTCTTCGTGTAACTTTATATGTTCAACTCTCAAGGAACAACAACCTACTGCGTCGGCCTGATCATCGTCTTTCTCATTACCAGCCCTGAATACGAGTTTATCTATGAAGTAGAGAGCCACAGCGCACTGACGAACGTGCATATCTTCTGCTTCCCAATCGGCAGCGTAATTTTTTCTAATTTTAACAATATGGTTGTGGAGTTCCCGCGCTTTGTTATATTTTTTCTTATCATTTTCGTGTTTTAACGCGGCACAACAAGCCAAATAGACATATTTAGTTTTACTTTGAACATTCTCTGTCCAGGATGCTAACCACTCGACTGTGTTATCGTGTTTTACTTCTTTCCACTCGTGTCCAGGAGGTGGTTTAGGTATTTTACTATCTTTAGAGCAGTTGATTATAACATCCTCAGGCATGACACGCATCTTCAACATACCGATGTTAGGGTTCTTAACATTGCCTTTAAAAAGACCGGGAGGTTCTATCTTAAAACGTTCAAGTTTTTCTTTGCGACCGTTTATGATGCAGAAGCCATATTCTTTTTGTATTTCATCATCCTTCTCATTTTTTTCTTTTACACTTTGGAAATAATCTTGCATTTTCTTAAAGTTGCACTTAGAGAGATCTTTAATAAGATTTTGTTCTTCATCTGTCATGACTTTACGCCAGTCTTTGAAAAAGTTATCATTAAACACTGACTTAGTTGTGTAGTCATGGTCCAACATTTGGGCATAGAACCCGGCCACTTCTTCGGCATTCTGAGAGAGCCTCACCTCCTTACCGTCATAAAAAAATAGGACATTTGGCGGTAGGGGTTCATAGGGTGGAGCAAAAACAGGGCCTTTATGCTCCAGAAACTTCCATTTGATGCCATCATCCTTCTTTTCCTCTTCCCACCTGTGAAAAATTGCAATAACAATCAACACACATGTCTTTGTAACACTTACAAGATTTTCTTATCAAGATGCACAACAAATAGGTACCAACACACTTTAGCCTCTTAAATCTCGTTTGTCTTAATAATATAACATTGGCTGAACTTGTTTTCAAAAGCGATTTCAATTCACATGTTATGAAACCCATCACGTTAAACATGTTTGACGCATTTTTCAAAGAGTATTTTGTTTGATTCTCTCTCATGATGCACACCTAATCCCTTGCCTCATTCCATCAAGATCTGTTAAGCCATTTAATCGTGAAAATGCAATAAGATTTACCAATGAAAATGTATTAAACAGCTAAGACAAGAATTTTATTATGGGATTTATTTAAAACTTTTGACTGTACTTTTGTAACTCACTGGGTCGTTTCATAAATGCGACCCAATTACTACATTATGGCACCAAAATTTAATTATCTTTTAATCTGAGGACAAAGTTGAACGTAGTTTAAACGACTTCAAAAATGAGGAGGTTATCAATTCGACAGTATGCTTTTTTTGTTACGCGTATACTCCGCCAATTATGAATTGATTTTGATGATTATTTTTTCATTTGGTCGGTCATAATCATGGTCATATCTCAGAGGTGATCCAATAATGTTGTTATTGCAATTATATATATCGCAATAGGCATGACGACAGTAATCAAGTATCGCCGAAATATTTAACTGATCTAATATAATAGGATTCCAGGATTTAAAATAATACATTTATTCTCATTTTAATGGCGAGATTAATAATTTATTTGGTAAAATAAATCTACAAAATACAACAATCGGCCATACTAGCTTAAACACCAATCAGAGCGAATTACGTCACGGGTAGGTAAACATCATTTTGTTTCGTATAAAAATACACTGAATCTCTGCATTTTTTACAAATAAATATTGATTTCGCTTTACCTGTCTCTAAAATACACTTAATAGTCGTTGTTATCCATTCCCACAACAGACATCAGCCATGGAACAAGGATTTACCAAGGCAAATTCCGCTAATTTGCCTAGAGTTGATTCATTGATGGTCGGAGTGTTCCTGGCTTCAAACAAAGACTTCTGTTCAGCGGAATTTAGAAGCGTCAAAACTTCTATGTAAGTTCATTAATTCATCATTTAATCCAACAGTGTAAGCGTTTAAAATGTAAGATAAGTTCTGTATGGGTGTTTTGTTTTTTGGGACGTAAACAAATAACTTATTTGGAGTTTTTATAGATGTGTTCAGATGTGTTGTTGCACTGAGGGACCACAGACTACACACCACTTATATATTTTCGAAGTCATATTTATTGCGCAAAATAACTTGATTTAGTTTATAATAGTATATTCCTTGGTTTATAGACTTTATAGGCACCAAAAGTTCTTTTTTTTTATGGCAAAAGCTTAAATAACATTTTTGCCAGCAACAAGTATTGCTGGAGAGAGAAAATAGAAGACGGAATTTAGAATCTATTAGCTGAAACAAAGAAAATAATATCTTTTATATAATAATACAGAGGTGAATTAATGTTATAACAAAACAAAATGAACACCTATTACAATTATTATGTTACTTATATTATAGGGCTGCAAAATTAAAATAACTACAATTTAATATTATTTACAGAAATAAAATTTTATAATGATGCGATTGAAGGAGGTTTTATGTTTACTGTTGACGACGTTGAGGTACTGAGACTACTGACCCGTGACGTAGTGACAGACGCCATGACACCGGCAAGCGTTTTGGCGTGAATTTGAAACTTAAAATTTTATTGTCATTTTATTCCGTAAAAACCTTTATTTTTTAAAGAAATATGATATATTTTTGACATATTGGATACTTCTGAATAACATAGAATAGATTTTGAAAATCAGTCATCATGCCTATTATAAATATTCGGAATTTTTGTTCATCTCCAAAAACGCAATGGTGCCTGTTAAAGTTTAACGAGCAATTCTGTTCCGTTGGTGTTTGATTGCGTGCTTGCGGTCCGCATACAGCTGGGCTGCGGCGTTGCCACTCTGTGCATTAACCATAACATAACCTATCGGAACGATCGCTTCCCCGGTGTACGAACGGTGTCTTTATAATGTCCTGCTTAAAAAGGGAGCCAGATGGCAGTAGTCGAAAGAATTCGAAGCAGCATACGTCGCAGTGAAGAAGGTGCTTAAGCACGAGCCGGTGTTGGCTCTCTCCGCAATTTCCGACTTTTTGGTTCCAGGTGGCCCGACATAAGCTCCACGAGTTGGTCGAATGCCTCATCCTCGGGGTTGTCGGGAGCGCACAGGTCACACATCAATTGATAGGTGGGCGCGCCGACATGCGTGACCAACCTGGCCACGTGCAGCGTGCTTTGGATTTCGTTTAGCAAAATGAACTATTTCACCAAACGAACGAAAGATTTCCAATTCCGCCCGTCCCTAAAGTCAAATTCTTGTACCTAGTTTTCAAAACGGCATCGTGTTAAATCCCAATTATCGTCGCCAATGTAAATCAGGATGCGAAATGAAAGACGCCATAATCGAGACTGACATTTTAATAGATAATGACGGTGATCGCATAGGTATAAAAGTGTACTCACTACACTACAATCATCAGCCAGAAGACGTCCACTGCTGAATATAGGCCTCCCCTCAAATAAATAAATAAACCTTCCTGTTCACTAGTTTTTTTATAATAATAGTACATTGTTACCCTAGGGGTGAAAGTAACTTATTTAGTCCCGAGACGGGGTTTGGCGTTTTGGGAGGGCGCTAATAGTATGAGGGACTAAATAAGTCTTTAACCTCGAGGTAAACACTGTGCTTTTCATTACGAAGGAAACTACAAATAAAAACATGAACTGACTAAAGAAAATATGAGTGAATTTTAATTTAATTTAATTTAATTTTTAATCAAAATTTTTGGTGTAAAATTTATTTTCACTACTGAAATCAGGCGTTAAATCCATATCGGAATCAGATGAACTCATTGTGTTAATACAAATCTGCTATACGGAAGTATAAACAAAACTCTACAATGAAGATCGGATTCCCGCCAGTAGGTAATTATTGGTCATTTCACTTCACTTAGCGAAGTGAAATGCCCAATAGCCAAGTGCAAGTCAAACATCACGACAAAAAAAAAAATGCAATTTTAAAGTAAAAAATGTGAATTGAAATTCTCAATAGCCAAGTGCAAGTCAAACATCATGACAAAAAAATTATCGCAAAATTGAAGTAAAAACTGTAATTTGAAATTATCAATAGTCAAGACTGAATCAACCATCACGCATCTAGTAACTGCTGACGGGGATCGTACGAGAACCGGTGGTGAACAGAAATTTGTCACCGACTCGCACTTGGCAATTTTTTATTACTTGTTGTTATACTATAGAGTATGTACTTTAATCATGCCAAGTTTGACGCTTGTAAGTATTACCGTTTTTACAATAGAGCTAATACAAAAATACGTTAAAGAAATAGGTTAGTTGTATGGGGACCCTTTTCGTTTTTACTTTTTGACTTTTTTTATTATCTTTTAGGTAGATTTATTCCCCAGAGATACACTTTCCCCGAAAAGAGACTTTTAGAAAAGTTTCGCTTCTGTTCCTTAGAGATCCACTTTCGGTAGCAGGCTTGCAGTCATCATCATCAGCCAGAAGACGTCCACTGCTGAACATAGGCCTCCCCCTTTAACCTCCACACTGAACGACAGCCTGCCTTTTGCATCCACTGGATGCCCGCGACTCTCACAATGTCGTCGGTCCATCTAGTGGGAGGCCTCCCTACGCTGCGTCTTCCGGTTCGTGGTCTCCACTCCAGAACCTTTCTTCCCCATCGGTTATCGGTTCTTCGAGCGATGTGGCCTGCCCATTGCCACTTCAACTTGCAAATTTTAACAGCTATGTCGGTGACTCTGGTTCTTTGGCGAATATCCACGTTTCGGATTTTATCGCGCAAAGAAACTCCGAGCGTAGCTCTCTCCATTGCCCGCTGTGTGACTCTGAGTTTTTCCAAAAGGCCAACAGTTAAGGACCACGTCTCAGTACCATATGTCATCACTGGCAACACACACTGGTCAAAGACCTTCGTCTTGAGGCACTGTGGTATCTTGGACGAGAAGATGTCACGCAATTTCCCGAATGCTGCCCATCCGAGTTGGATTCTTCGGGCGACCTCTTTGCCTAAGTTGGACTTACCTAACTGAATAATCTGTCCAAGATAGGTGTAATGGTCAACAACTTCGAGAGTATCGTTCCCAACGACTACTGGCACGGGTTCAACATGGACATTGGACATAATTTTTGTCTTGTCCATGTTCATTTTAAGACCCACCTGTTGGGAAAGGCTACTGAGGTCGCTGAGCATCGTATAGAGATCCTCCAGCGACTCTGCCATGATGACTATATCATCGGCAAAACGAAGGTGAGTGATGTATTCGCCATTGACGTTGATGCCGAATCCGTTCCAGTCCAAGAGCTTGAAAACGTCCTCCAATGCGTTCGTGAACAGTTTCGGAGAGATAACATCTCCCTGTCTCACGCGTTTCTGCAGTTGGATTGGTTCCGTGCTCTCGTCCTGTAATCAGATCGACATGGTGGCGTTTCTATACAGACACTTCATCACTTCGATATACCTATAGTCGATATGACAACGCTGGAGGGACTGAAATACGTACTGCCCAGGTCTCGATTGAATCGAAGGCTTTTTCGTAGTCCACAAACGCTAGGCATAATGGTCGATTATACTCCTCAGTCTTCTGTATAATCTGGCGGAGCGTGTGAATGTGGTCTACGGTGCTCCAGCCTTTACGGAAACCGGCTTGTTCGGGGGTCTGGAAGTCATCAAACCTGCTTTCAAGACGGTTCGTAATGACTCTGGAGAACAGCTTGTACACATTGCTCAGGAGTGAGATGGGTCTATAATTCTTCAATAAGGTGTTATCACCTTTTTTGAAGAAGAGTACCACCACACTCCTGTCCCATGCTTCAGGCGTAGTACCTTCGAGAATGACGGAATTAAACAACTTCTGGAGGACTAAAAGTACCGATTTTCCACCCGCTCTCAGTAGTTCTGTCGTGATTCTGTCATCACCCGGCGCCTTGTTGTTCTTAAGCTGTTTCAGAGCCATTCTAATCTCGTACAAGCTGATGTCTGGGATGTCCTCAGTGTAATGTCGGGTCAGTTTCGCTCTCTTGTCCTGAGTTGTACTGACAATAGGCTGTCGTGTCGAGGTGTACAACTGTCCGTAAAACCTCTCGAGTTCTCTCAGAATCTCCGGCTTTGATGAAATGATACTGCCATCCTCGATCTTCAGCTTCGTCATTTGTTCCCAATAGACGAATTCTTCGCGAACACTTTCGAGCCCTGGTTCCGCTCAATTGCATCCCTAATACATCTTGTATTGTAGGAGCGCAGATCGTGTCGCACTGGTTTCGAGATTCGTCTATTAAGTTGGCCATATTCCGACATATCAGCTGAAGATTGCAGTCTCATCTCAGTCCGGTCTTTCATTAGCTTAATGGTTTCGTCTGAGAGCTTCTGAGGTCTTTTTCGGGGTGGGGTCTTAAAGAACTTGGACCCCACTGCTTGGACAGTTTCCACCAGCCCATTGTTTATTTCGTCCACAGTTCCGCTTTCGGCTAGGCCCTGGAAGCGATTATGCAGTTGGAAGTCATTGAGGTTTTGGATTTGGGCATGACCATGACGGAGCGTGAACATCACCAGACGCGACCTCTCCAGCTTGATGTTGATATTCAATGTGCCTCTGACAATACGGTGATCGCTACCGGTTTTCACCTTGCTGATCACGGAGACATCATTGAATATTCGCTTCTTGGTCGTCATGATGAAGTCGATCTCATTTTTGGTCGCACCATATGGGCTCATCCAAGTCCACTTTCTGGATGGTCGCTTCTGAAAGAAGGAGTTCATCAAATAGAGTTCCTCCTTCTCCATGAAGTCGACCAGCCGCTGGCCTCTCGGATTCCGCTGTCCGTACCCATATGACCCCACTCTTAACTCATCGTCATTCCGTGTGCCCACCTTTGCGTTAAAGTCACCTATAACAACGGTGAAGTATGTTTCGGAGGAATGTATGGCTTCGGATATCTCCTCATACAAAGCCTCTACTTCATCGTCAGGGTATGTCGAGGTCGGCGCATATACCTGTATGACCTTCAGCGAATAACGATCGGTTATTCTGAGTATAAGGTATGCTACCCTGCTCGACACACTATCGACCTTAATCACGTTGTTGATGAGTGACTTGCGGACGAGAAAACCAACACTACCCTGGGACTTTCGTTCTCCTTCCCGGAAGAAGAGCAAAGATTTCATATTTATACTACGCATACATACTTTTATACTATGCATACAGATTGAGTGTTCAATTTAAGCGCAGCGGTCATTTTGTGAAGCCAATCTTGCGTGAGTGACGTCATCGATACGTTTTCGCGCATGCGCGCTGTATTACCAGTGCATAGAGATTACCGCAAAAATTTGATGAATTAAAAACCGGGGTAAACGAACTTGCAAAATACAGGCCAAAATATTAATACGGGAACAAGTACCTCCTTAATTATTTTTGTATTAAGTAATAGGAAGATTCAGTAATTAATGGAATAGGGAATATGCATGTGTTTTTTTTATATTTTTAATCAACTGTTAACATCGTTATATCATAGAAAAAAATATAATTACAGTTGGAAATGCTCAAATTAATTTAAAAAAAAAAAATATTAAAACTTCGAATAAATTTGAGCTGTATGAACGCCGCAATTTTTCGCGGGCTTTGGATGACGTCATAAGCCACGCTCTGTGTTTATTTACTACTAGCCGTTGCCCGCGGCTTCGCTCGCATAGTATTGAAATCTACTTTACTACCTCCCGTTTTTTTAGTTTCAGTCTCGCATCCATCCTGTAACCCACTCTACTCCTGTACCACCCTTTCTGCTCCAGTTCTGCATTCGCCCCTAAATCCACTCTACTACCGCTCCGCTCTTTCCGCTCCAGGCCCGAATCCGTCCCGTAAAATTACTCTTCTTCCGCCCCATCCTTACGGCGCCAGTCCTGAATTTGTCCCATAATCTTCTCTAATACAGGCCTGCCCTTTCCGATCCAACTCGGCATCCGTCCCGTAATCCAATTTACTCTCTTTCCACCTTTTTGCAATCCAGCCCCGCATCCGTTCCGTAATCCAATCTACTTCAGTCCCACTCTTTCCGATCTAGTCCCGTAGCCGTCCGCTCCACTCCACTCCCATACCGTAATTCAACCTACTCCTATCGCGCCCTTATATCGTAGCTATAGTCCCGCATCTGTCCATAGTTTTTATCTATGTAAAGCTAAAAACATTAGGGATTAGACCGACTTCAAAATTACTAAAATACGCATTTCGAGTCAGGCTCGCTCGCGGATTGAGGGTTCTTTACCACCACAAAATACAACCAGTTATTGTTCAGGCTTAACGCCTTCCAAAATTGTCGAAGTAGTTGCAACGCAGTCACATATTTAATTCTTTGCTACAGTGACGCTCGAGTATAACTTGGTAATGAACAGAAATTTGTCATTGACTCGCACTTGGCCATAAATTATTATTTGTTGTCAAAGTCAAAGTCAAAGTCATTTATTCATAATTATAAATTTACACGTCAATGGTATTAAAAAATTATATACATTTACATTACACTTTAGAGTACTATGTACTATAATCATGCCAAGTTTGACGCTTGTACGTATTACCGTTTTTATATTAGAGCTAAGAACTAAGAATACTTTTATTGTATGGGGATTGGAGACCTCCTTTCGTTTTTACTATTTGAAACTTTACTGTTATTACATTTCTTAGTTGATCCGCCGTAACGTTACATACTCTGTGAAAATTTCAACTGGCTATCTATTACGGTTCGAAAAATACAGCCGTTAAAAGGTAGGACAGACAGACAGACAGCGTTAGTAATATGGTCCCGTTTTCACCCTTTGGGTACGGAATCCTAAAACCCACCTAACTGAGAACGTTTTTTAAAGTCGGTTAATAATTAAATACCTGTGATACCACTCCACCGCAGCACACCATTGTTAAAGGTAGTCTGGAAGATGTCGCTCATAGCGATAAGGTCGTTTTTTCCCCCCATATTTAATGTTATCTTCTTGTTATATTTTTTTATGGTGTCGATAAAGAGTTATTTTATTATATCACCTACTTATTACGTGCAGTATGAAGGCGCTGCGCGGATTATTATGGTCGCGTTATTTTAATTTTACATTATCTCATAAACTGTGCGACTAAATCACAAACTGTAAACGGCAAACTTTATCTACATTAAGTACTCCTAATAATAAATTCATTTATTTTTGTAAAGATTCATAAGTAAGATTACAAAACTGCATCTAAACATGACCTTTTAATTTTAATTTTTATTCTGAACACAATAACCGGTTATTATCGTTATTGTGGTGTTCTTATAAAAGATAGATATATGCTATCGCGGACTTTTTTGTAAAACTACTTAAGAACTACATTTTTGTGAAACATTGTATTTACTTATCTCAAACCGTTAGGTCAGCGTACGCCGATAAAGAAGCCAAGCAGCTTATTTTTCTCCAACATGTTTTACTAATACGGTTATTTAGTGCAGAAAATTAACTTTTACCATTATAAAACATACCCTATGGCACTCAGGGATAGTGTAGCTTTCTATTAGTGAAAGAATTTTTAAAATCGGATCAGTAGTTTCGGAGTTAAAACAGAA
Source organism: Agriopis marginaria (assembly GCA_932305915.1). Classification (NCBI taxonomy): domain Eukaryota; kingdom Metazoa; phylum Arthropoda; class Insecta; order Lepidoptera; family Geometridae; genus Agriopis; species Agriopis marginaria. The sequence continues at coordinate 14,584,520 of OW029915.1, forward strand.
CAAACAAACTTACAAACTAACAAACTTACAAACTTACAAACTTACAAGCTTACAAACTTTACCTCTTTATAATATTAGTGTAGATGTAGATAGATAATACAGTTATTTCACACAGATTTTCAGTTTTATAGATATTCAGACCATGGAAGAAGCTAAAAAAAACCGGACAAGTACGAGTAGGACTCGTGCTCTGAGGGTTCCGTTGGACGGAAAAGTTTAGAGAGCACGAGTCCAAACAAAAACTAACTGAAGTTGAAAATTGAAAGACAAACTTAACTTTGTAGTTGACAATAAGGTTCATCCATACATAACAACTACAAAATGTAAGTTTGTAATTCTAAACCAATATTTTTTTTAGGATATAACTTCAAATTAACAACTTTCAGATTTATTCCTTTATATGTGCTATAAGATCTTGCCAAAATTAATGATTCTAGGTCAACGGGAAGTACCCTATGGGTTTTGATTCCCCTGTAAAATCGCAAAATATGCGACATAAACGTTCATATCTTTTGATTGCGTTGACTTACAACTTTAATTTTTTTACACCCGAAATAAACCGTAGACTCAAGTATATTTAGTATAAATTTTAACTTGATACCTTTACGCGTTCTTGAGAAAAAGGGTCTTGGCAGACGGACAGACACACAGACGGACAGACAGACGGATAGACGGACAACGAAGTGATCCTATAAGGGTTCCGTTTTTTCCTTTTGAGGTACGGAACCCTAAAAACAATTTTATTGGTATTGTCTTGTGCCAAAGTGTACAAACACTACTAGAAATACACCCGATAAGTGTTTTTTTCCCCATTCCAAGAGATGCGAAAATACGTAAACAATGGTGTAAGGTTATGAGAAGAGATGAAATATCTCCAACATCATGTTTGCATTATTGTGTAATTCATTTTAATGTAAATATGTTATATTTTGATAGCATGGTGTGATTTAGTCAGAAGTGTGTTTTGTTCCTATTTAATATTATGGACTCTGTACCACAGGAACCACCGGAGGATGGGCAGCAGCGTCCTGTTAGTACACGGTGAACGTACTGCGATCTCCAAGCCGCCTGCCAAGCGTGGGGATTATGGCAACACCCCTCTCTAAGAGGGAGGCCTTGTTCAGCAGTGGACATTTAATGGCTGATGATGTGTGATGTGACTCTGTACCAGTGCCGGTTTTAGCACTACCAGCGCCCTAGGCGAGACTTCTACGGTGCCTACTTTGACAAAACCAGTCTCAGTCATCGTCCTAAAGATTCCTAGTTTCACGAGAATGCTAAAATTACACTATCTAATGGAAAACAATTACAGAAACTCAACATAAAACTATTTTTCTATCAAACACTACTAAAATTGTATGAATATCGACGCCGATAAAGAAGATGTTGTGGCTTTTGACGTCACGTTTCGTTTCGACCAATGGTGAAACGTTTCGCAAATTTGAATTTCCCTCTTATATTTTGCACTTTTTATTTAATATTTTAAGCAATTATAATGCAAATAAATAAAAAAATATTTTATAGAATATAAAGTCAGAACAATAAAGATTCGGAAAACAATTGTTTCAACGATATTTAAACCACATGCATATTCCCTATTGGGCGTTACTTTGCTAAAATTCATGATAATAACTTGTTTTTCTTAAGAAGTATTTAGTCAAGAAAAGTAGATAATAAATAAGGCTATAAATAAGAGAATTAATGAACGCAAAAGTTGTGTTATACTAAAAAGTGGAAATATTAAGGTGTTTGTTGTATCTCTAAGTAGTTCCGTATAAATAGTTTTAACATAAGGTTTGATGAAACCTCTTTTGTTATTTGATCTGTGGCTAAGGTTTGGCTGCTTTTTCAGTTGGAAATTAATGGACAATAAAATAATAATATTATGTTTGATTAAAAAGACGAATGAATAGTTGATAGTGATGAAACATAAGTGTTAAAAACATGGGTATATAAATTTCATGCCCTTGGCAACACCAAACAGTCTTGAAATGGCGTGAGTTTTGGCGCCAACGTGGAAAAAAACATGTTGGCGCGTTGGATTATTTTCCTAAACTTGTGTATTTTCGAGTAAATGGTGAATTATTATATATTAAGAACTCGTAAACGTGCTTGAGTGTGGTCAAGTGATATAACGAGAGGAAACATGTCTTTTCGTGTTGTTTCCAAAACTCCATAGGAGCCTCTTGTAAATCTCCACCACTTTACAGGGGCATGAGTTTAACTTGACCGTGAATAACTTTGTTTGACTCTGACTGTGACTATGACTTGTTTGACGCTCTTAATATTATGTAAACATGTTTAATATTACGACTAAAGGACATTGAATCAACGGTCATGAAAATTTTAACAATATAAAAATTGAAATGGCGTTGAGTTTTGGCGCCAACGTGGAAAAAACATGTCGGCGCGTTGGATTATTTTCCTAAAGTTGTATATTTTCGAGTGTTCATGTATAGTAAATGTTGAATTATTATTTATTAAGTGTTCGTAAACGCGCTCGAGTGTGGGCAAGTGATATAACGAGGTGGAAACGTGTGTTTTCGTGTTGTTTCCAAAAGTCCATAGGAGCCTCATGTAAATCTCCACCACTTTACAGGGGCATGAGTTTGACTTGACCGTGACTTACTTTGCTTGACTGTGACTTGTTTGACGCTTTTAATACAATGTAAACTGTTTAATATTACGACTAAAGGACATTGAATCCACGGTCATGAACATTTTAGCAAAAAAAAATATTGAAATGGCGTTGTTATATTTTCGTTATCTTATAATTTTGCGAAGACAGTATTCAATTTACAGCAAGTAAATTGAATACTGACTTTTGTGATTTGATGTTCGTAGACTTATCTTTTTTGTGCGTGTAATTCTTACATGAATTCAAGACACTAGTGTTTTTTTTTTTAAATTAAATTTCACGCGTTTTGACATTGGAGGCTTCTTAACGTGTGGCGGGGCGATCGAAATAGGTTGCTAGTACTGGCAAATTATTTTTGGTATCATTTTACGATACGCTACTGGGAATCTTTGCCCGCGCGGTACCTACTGCACAGCTATCACCATTTGAACATTTTAGCTAAAATTTGCACATACCTTTTGCCCTCTTTAGTCTCATCATCGTTCTCTTTCTTCTTTCGCTGTGTGGGGTTCTGCCCTTCATCTGATTCTGACTGAAATCATGGTAAAAAAATATTTATATACCTAAGCTTTTAAGGCAAGGTTTTCGCACTTTTAAGCAGTGCTTGTTAGTACAGATGACCATAAGGCTTATTCTATTGTATTAAAGTCGCATTTAGTGTAGCAAAACCATGACGCTTACACACAGTGTGCATTTTGCTATTTCTATTTTTAAGACTTTTGTATTACCTATTAAAAAGTCTGTAATGTAAAATGTGCTTTTACGGTTCCCTCCATAATTATAAAAGTTGTATATTAAGATATCGTAAACAACATAATATAGTAAATAGGTATTTGAATGGTTCCAAAAAAGAAGGAGAAAAACGCAAATCAGTTTTACTTTTTTTTCTATCGGGCAAATTTAATGTCCTTAGGCTGTACGGGAGACCTGTGGGCTTACTCTTGACACTCGATTTCAATCGAATTTGGGATTGGGATCGAAAACATGCCATTTTGGTACTCTTGAATTCTAAACTATCGCACGATTGGAACCGATAATGGTGGAATTTTATGGAAATAATTAATATCGACTCAATTCGACGCTTTCGGTACTCTTGACGCGATTGAAGAGTACCAAATGGCCTAAATTCTACTCCGTACAACCTGCCTAGGTATGAATTGGAAACAGAATTAATCCTAGATCTATTAATTAGCTCTTATACTTAGATGGAAGCTCATGTACCTATTAGTAAACTAACTCTTATACAATTGTTTAACATATTAGGTATGTGTGTGCGTTAACCGTACCAGTTTATAACAGTAAGGTTTATGTTATTTTCCTAAGGGAGTGACATGATTGGTTTGAAGATCGGTATGTGGTATGTATGATATAGATCTTGATACACTTTCTAGATAAATTAAAATAATGATATTTGTTTGCTTTAGTTTGTAGAATCTTACAGGACATTGATAGAAATAATTCTAATAATCCCATACAAAGTGAATTACATACAATGTGAAACTTAAAGTGAATTTAACGTAGAAAGCTAGCTTTTACTATTAGAATATTATTGTTTTATGGCTAGAACATGAGCTCCCGCCCATGCTAGTAGAATCCAACCAATATAAAATAGGGATTCTTCCTCCACGAATCTTTTATACCAAATTTGACGGTTTTAAATCAATTTTATTCATAGTTCAGTTATATAATTAAATCTATTTTAGTAATAAGTATTATAATAACCATTTAATTAACTTTTAAATCTTTTTTTTTTGTTTGTTTTAAGATAAATTTTATTTATCTTAAAATTGTACTTAATATTAATAGTGGCAAATAAATTTTTATTATTATTATGACTCTTTATTTCATAAAATTCTCGGGTTTGACCCGGTCATTTGTTAGGCATTCATCATCATCATCATCATCAGCCAGAAGACGTCCACTGCTGAACATAGGCCTCCCCCTTTAACCTCCACACTGAACGACAGCCTGCCTTTTGCATCCACTGGATGCCAGCGACTCTCACTATGTCGTCGGTCCATCTAGTTGGAGGCCTACCTACGCTGCGTCTTCCGGTTCGTGGTCTCCACTCAAGAACCTTTCTTCCCCATCGGTTATCGGTTCTTCGAGCGATGTGGCCTGCCCATTGCCACTTCAACTTGCAAATTTTAACAGCTATGTCGGTGACTCTGGTTCTTTGGCGAATATCCACGTTTCGGATTTTATCGCGCAAAGAAATTCCGAGCATTGCTCTCTCCATTGCCCGCTGAGTGACTCTGAGTTTTTCCAAAAGGCCAACAGTTAAGGACCACGTCTCAGTACCATATGTCATCACTGGCAACACACACTGGTCAAAAACCCTCGTCTTGAGGCACTGTGGTATCTTGGACGAGAAGATGTCACGCAATTTCCCGAACGCTGCCCATCCGAGTTGGATTCTTCGGGCGACCTCTTTGCTTAAGTTGGACTTACCTAACTGAACAATCTGTCCAAGATAGGTGTAATGGTCAACAACTTCTAGAGTATCGTTCCCAACGACTATCGGCACGGGTTCAACATGGACATTCGACATGATTTTTGTCTTGTCCATGTTCATTTTAAGACCCACCTGTTGGGAAAGGCTACTGAGGTCGCTGAGCATGGTATTTAGGTCCTCCAGCGACTCTGCCATGATGACTATATCATCGGCAAAACGAAGGTGAGTGATGTATTCGCCGTTGATGTTGATGCCTAATCCGTTCCAGTCCAAGAGCTTGAAAACGTCCTCCAATGCGTTTGTGAACAGTTTCGGAGAGATAACATCTCCCTGTCTCACGCCTTTCTGCAATTGGATTGGTTCCGTGCTCTCGTCCTGTAATCGGATCGACATGGTGGCGTTTCTATACAAACACTTCAACACTTCGATATACCTATAGTCGATATGACAACGCTGGAGGGACTGCAATACTGCCCAGGTCTCGATTGAATCAAAGGCTTTCTCATAGTCCACAAACGCTAGGCATAATGGCCGATTATACTCCTCAGTCTTCTGTATAATCTGGCGGAGCGTGTGTATGTGGTCTATGGTGCTCCAGCCTTTACGGAAACCGGCTTGTTCGGGAGGCTGAAAGTCATCAAACCTGTTTTCGAGACGGTTCGTAATGACTCTGGAGAACAACTTGTACACATGGCTCAGGAGTGAGATGGGTCTATAATTCTTCAATAAGGTGTTATCACCTTTTTTGAAGAAGAGCACCACCACACTCCTGTGCCATGCTTCAGGCGTTGTACCATCGAGTATGACGGAATTAAATAACTTCTGGAGGACTAAAAGTACCGGTTTTCCACCCGCTCTCAGTAGTTCTGTCGTGATTCCGTCATCACCCGGTGCCTTGTTGTTCTTAAGCTGTTTCAGAGCCATACTAATCTCGTACAGGCTGATGTCTGGGATGTCCTCAGTGTAGTGTCGGGTCAGTTTAGCTCTCTTGTCCTGAGCTGTACCGACAATAGGCTGTCGTGTCGAGGTGTACAACTGTCCATAAAACCTCTCGAGCTCTCTCAGAATCTCCGACTTTGCCGAAATGATACTGCCATCCTCGATCTTCAGCTTTGTCATTTGGCTTTTCCCAATAGACGAATTCTTCGCGAACACTTTCGAGCCCTGGTTCCGCTCAATTGCCTCCCTAATACATCTTGTATTGTAGGAGCGCAGATCGTGTCGCACCGATTTCGAGATTCGTCTATTAAGTTGGCCATATTCCGACATATCAGCTGAAGATTGCAGTCTCATCTCGGTCCGGTCTTTCATTAGTTTAATGGTTTCGTCTGAGAGCTTCTGAGGTTTTTTTCGGGGTGGGGTCTTAAAGAACTTGGACCCCACTGCTTGGACAGTTTCCACCAGCCCATTGTTTAGTTCGTCCACAGTTCCGCTTTCGGCTAGGCCCTGGAAGCGATTATGCAGTTCAAGTTGGAAGTCATTTGGGTTTTGGATTTGGGCATGACCAGGACGGAGCGTGGATTTCACCAGACGTGACCTCTCTAGCTTAATGTTGATATTCAATGTGCCTCTGACAATACGGTGATCGCTACCGGTTTTCACCTTACTGATCACAGAGACATCATTGAATATTCGCTTCTTGGTCGTCATGATGAAGTCGATCTCATTTTTGGTCGAACCATCGGGGCTCATCCACGTCCACTTCCTGGATGGTCGCTTCTGAAAGAAGGAGTTCATCAAATAGAGTTCCTCCTTCTCCATGAAGTCGACCAGTCGTTGGCCTCTCGGATTCCGACGTCCATACCCATATGACCCCACTCTTAACTCATCGACATTCCGTGTGCCCACCTTTGCGTTAAAGTCACCCATAACAACGGTGAAGTATGTTTCGGAGGAATGTATGGCCTCGGATATCTCCTCATACAACGCCTCTACTTCATCATCAGGGTATGTCGAGGTCGGCGCATATACCTGTATGACCTTCAGCGAATAACGATCAGTTATTCTGAGTATAAGGTATGCTACCCTGCTCGACACACTATCGACTTTGATCACGTTGTTGATGAGTGACCTGCGGACGAGAAAACCTACACCACCCTGGGACTTTCTTTCTCCTTCCCGGAAGAAGAGCATGTTCCCGGAATCCAGAACTATCGTATCCTGTCCCTCTCGTCAGATTTCCGATAGTCCTATGATGTCCCATCGTATTTTGCTCAATTCTTCCTCCAGCTCGACAATCTTCTCGTCGGTCCGCAGTGTGCGAACATTGTGCGTTACCAGGGCCAAATTATGTTGGGGGTGGTAGCGGGGCAACTGCCGGAGATTCTTAGCACCCCTTGCTCCTCCGTTACCTGGCCCGCTACCTTGGCCAGGGATAGAGGAGCTGCCGGGGACTGGGGGCCGTGATATTATTTTGTCTGTCATGGGAGGGGGGGGGGGGTTGCCATAATCCCCACGCTTGGCAGGCGGCATTTGTTAGGCATTGGTGGAGTCGAAACCAACACCAAGAGGCCCTGTTGAATACAAAATACAATTTCTATGGAATGTGTATAAAATGGAATGTAAAACTATTGTACAGTATAGGATAAAAAATAAAAAACAGGGCTATTGAGGTGAACAATTTGTGGGTAGTTGAACTGATCTATGGGATGAGAAACGGCACCTGCCTTATCCTGTCTCATCTCAAAATATATTTAGGCAGGTGATGACTTGCCACCCACTAAATGGGCCCCCCATAGAGGCTGCCACATCTTGGCACCGGAGGGGCAACATTGGCGTGGGTGGCTTAGGGTGTCGAGAGGTGTCTGCACTTTCACTTATTATTATTATTATTGTTTTTTAGTGAAATTAAAAGCGTAAAAAGGTCGCGAGAATTTTGGCGCGCCGCGTTCATTGCCGCGCCAGGTGTCATCTAGGTCGGACTTATGCTTGTTTTTGTCGTTGTACTCCCCCTGCGGGCGTCCTGACTCTAGCATGGCAATATACATCGTCGCTATAACTTGGCGAGGGCTGAGGGAGCGTTTTGTTGCTTATGCGACTCGGATAACCGCCCGTTAAGGGAAAATCGTGCCTTGAACACGAATGAACTTTCTTTACAATCAGTTTGTGAGTTTGTAAGTCAAATGTAACAAAATTTTAGTTAACAGAGATTATAAAAAGGGAACATTCTCTATTGGCGTAAGGAGGCCTCCCACTAGATGGACCGATGACATTGTGAGAGTCGCGGGCATCCAGTGGATGCAAAAGGCAGGCTGTCGTTCAGTGTGGAGGTTAAAGGGGGAGGCCTATGTTCAGTAGTTGACGTCTTCTGGCTGATGATGATGATTCTCTTTTGCCCAATGTTTGTAAGTAAGTTAGTGACTCATATCCAATCTATGAGTGAGATTCTCCCATCCTTATTGTAGGATCAGAAAATCCCTATGAATTTATAGCGATAATCAAGCTCAACCATACCTAGTACGATCATTAGATAAGTTCTGATTGCGGTTAGATGATGAAACTTTCAATGAACTTTGTAGATTCTAGTAAATAATCTTTAGTTCTAGTGGGAACTAGATGGACCGACGACATTCTGAGAGTCGCGGGCATCCAGTGGATGCAAAAGGCAGGCTGTCGTTCAGTGTGGAGGATAAAGGTGGAGGCCTATGTTCAGCAGTGGACGTATTCTGGCTGATGATGATGATGATGATGATGAATCTTTAGTTTGTCAGAATCTCCCTCGTTTAGTTAAGAGAACCCAACTGGTACGGCTACTCTTGGCGATAAAGAGTTTACTAGATAATTAGGCTTGTAATTCGCCAACTAAATTGAAAGTATGCACTTAGGTACTTTATAATCCATAATAAGACTAAGATCTAAGAACTCCACATTGATGATGTATTTAGTTGGAACAATTGATTCCTAGATTTAACAAGCGAGGATACTTCTGGAACAACTTGAAAATAAAAACTTAAATAATTTTCCCTATATACCGGCGATCTGATAAGTACAATCGCATACTGTTGAGTATATTAGATCGGCGGGATCGCCCTATTCCCTATCCTATACCTACACCTTTTACGTCCCTACACTTATTCTTGGAGAGACATCAAAGCTATGCAAGGACTCGCGGGTCCTGTATTTAACTAAACATCCAAAATCCCGTACCTGACACAGAGTTTATTGGAAGACAGATTATCCAATGTGCAAAACTCTTCTAAACTAGCTGAGGTCTACATGGGTGACTAGTCCAACTATCCTGAAGTCCACTACCTAACATCCCTACGGGAATCTGTTTCAACAGGCCGAAGCCTAGGGTGTACCTTTAACACAAGGATCCACCCCTGGGGACTGAAAGGGAACATCCACGCAACGTACAAGACAGTTTACATGGAGCCTGAGGTCCGATCATCAGCTGTCGGTTAAGATCAAACGGTTCCGCCAAGGAGCAACTTTGCGTTTGCAAAGACCTAGAGAGCCTCTGATGACCGTATTTCAGAAACCATGCATCCTGGTGACTTTATCGACCTCAATTTAATGAGAATAATCGACCCTTGGGTTCGTCATAAAATCCCAAGCCTAACTATCGGGGATTTTAATGATGGTAACTCGTTCAGTGTGGAGGTTAAAGGGGGAGGCCTATGTTCAGCAGTGGACGTCTTCTGGCTGATGATGATGAACTCCTTTACGTTCTCACAAATATTTTGTTTCTGGAAATTACCATTGACTAAAACCGTGTCTAGTTGTACGCAATTGTCCAATATTTCAGTTTAAAAACTTGACTCTACAAATAATTGTATCTCAAACAGTTTATGCTCAAAAACTTAGAAAGAAATTCTCAATATAAACTCAGCTGAGCTGTGATAATCTCACACTTGAACTATTAAACACTGGCGACGTTATTTGAATGTATATTTTTTTGAGAGAGATTTGGCAGAGTTTCTACGTTAAAATAATTCATAATAATATTATGAATATGAGACAACCACGTGTAACGAGCCAGAACGTCTACGTTAACATTCACAAATATTATATCGTTAAATTTTAGTTCACCGCTGAAGTATTTTATAGAAACAGAAGCTTAATACTGGTTAAGTTGTCTAATTGGTTATAACAAGTAAAAGCTTGAAGAAACTTTATGATTAACCTTGCCCTTTAGTTAAATATTGTCTCATAGTTTATTCTAGCAGTTAAATGGAGGAAAGATTAACCTTCTATGTATATTTGGTTTGTCTCGATGAATAACACTACAAAATACTGATAGAATTGTATTTAGAATAAAGGTTACCTTATAAACAGCTGAGCTTACTGTCTACATTAAATTATCACTATCCATTCAAAGAAGGGTGTTCCTGGTATATGATCTGTCCGGAGAACGAAATGTACAGCATCCACTTAGTTCTGGTCTCTGTAATAATTCTTGAAATGAAGACATCAAGCTCGTGTTTCCCTGGAGTAGTGAAGACACACGAGCTGTCTGAAAATAAAGAGAATTGGTGTTAGAAATGAAGGAATTACAAGTTGTCTGAACCAAGCTCCTACATCAAAGATTTCACCTATAAAAGGTCAAAGTTGAACATTTTGTATATTTGTTACATGCTAAGCTTAAAGAATTTACAAGTGCCTTATCATGAAAGCACTAGAAATAGACTCTTATCAACAGATTCTTGGATGTGGTGGAAGAATTTCTAAATGAAACTGATGCAATTCTATTATGAACTGGATTTCAAATGTATGGAAAGATTACAAGTAAATCTGATTGTATTGAAGAGAAGAGAAGCTTACCTTGATCGGCAGATGCAGATGGAAGTTCTGAAGCTTATTTAGCTCGCTTATGGTGTTGACAAGGAATTTTATAGCCTCGAAGTTTCTTCATGTTTACAATTTCACTGTAGTTTCACGCACTGATCGACACTGGAGAACTTTGAGCTGGATTTTATCAGGGCCTTTGATCACGAAGAAAAGATTAGGCCAGGAAAGCTGAAGTTAAATTCATTTAGATATGTTTTTGAGTCACTAAGATTCACAAAAGACATTGAAGGAAAAATATTCGATAGATTTTTGACACTTCATAGTTTCAAAATGGCGGGAAACTGAATAAAATCCAATATAAACAAAAGTAACGAATAACTCCTATCATCCAAAATGACATCTATCACACCGAAATAAAGTCGATATTTCAATAAATTGACAGGAAAGACTGCAAGCACCGCAAACACAAGCACCGCAGACACCGCAAGCTACACAAGCACCACAAGCACCGCAAGCACCACAAGCACCACAAGCACCACCAGTACTGCAATGACTATAAAATATCATAAAACCTGTAAGATCCACAAGCTCCAGAAGTACTGTAAGCACTACAAAAACCAGTACTGCAATGACTATAAAATATCATAAAACCTGTAAGATCCACAAGCACCAGAAGAACTGTAAGCATCACAAGCACCGGAAGTACTGCAATAACTATAAAATATCATAAAACCTGCAAGATCCACAAGCTCCTCAAGTACCGCAAGCACCACAAGCACCGATATGTATGATGGGTCAAAATGAGATCTATCACAAACAGCTATGGTTGATATTTCCTAAATAACCACAAAGTTGTTGTACCAGTGTAACGGTTTTTTATTATTATTCAGGAGTAGGCTTGGGCGAGGTTATATATGGGCTGGGAATGGCCGAGACGAGGTCGATCAAGTATTAAAAAATGTCTTCAAACCAATAATTAATCCGCTGAACCAATTAGTGGATAAACATGAACATGATAAAAATATAACAAGATCTGACAAAAATAACTTTGATAAAACCTTTCTGAACAAAGAATTGAACACGGAAGTAATTGATCGCAAAAGTAAAGATGAAATCCCAGATTCAGGTGACAATTATAATGATTCAGAACTGTCTGAAAATGAAGATAATGGCGCAAGTAATAACTCTTTCAGAACAGTTGATTCTAGTAATAGTGATGATGGTTGTGATGCAACCTCATGGTCGTTGTCTTCAGAAGCTTTTAGTAACGTACCGTTTGGTGTGAGGAGAGAACTGGGAAAACTTTTGATGGGCTCGGTGCATGTAATGGTTAGCGATGATTACATACAAGTGGGGAAGAATAAATTTAAAAAAACGTGTGGATTAAAAGAGTTGTTGTTTAATAAGGTACCTGATTTAGATACGGTTACTCAGGAAGATACAATACATTACAAAACGATGTTGTTAGACAGCAATGCGCATCGAAGAGATTATGATTCAAGTAAACCAATAATGAGTAACAGAGGGCAAAAATATCTAACTATTATAAAACCAATGTTTATATTTTCAAAAAAATCTGCGAATACTGATAGTACCCATCAAGGAACAGGACTACCGATATTAAAGAAATGGAAGAAAAATATAGATTATGTTTATTGGGATGATCCTAATGAATTAATCGACAGATTAAAATTATTAGTTGCTTCACGAGATGCTGGTAACACTGGGCTGGATAATGAAATCATATCAATTATTGAAGAATTGCGTGAGAGTGGTATAATAAATAAATAGAAAATTACAGATAAATTGTTTCATTGAAGTTGTATCACTAAGACCTAACGGTTCACTTAAAATGAATATTGATAAATTTGGTCATCATATACATCTTTGATTATATAGAACGGATATGGTATAAGCCCGAGCTGCTATGGAAAAATGTCTGGCACTTTTTGCGGGAGACGAAGTAAACACGCACAGCACACACTTGTATTCTAAAGCCCGCCCATTCAAGTGATCGAATACATCTCTACAAGCGCACACATCAATATAACCTGCACTCATTGACAAAACAGAACACAAACACAAAATGCGCACCGCTTATTGGTCGCCTCGCTGTTGTTTACATCGCACACATTATAGAAAGCTAGTGAAGGGATAAAAATACTGTGCCTTTACCAATAATTACCATACCGATATCGGATACCGAAGAGTGTACTGGAGAAGTTTGATTTGTAACTATGAAGTTACTAATAAATAAAGTATTGTATTGATAATACCGATAAAAAATACAGTGGGTAAATTAAACTACAGGAAAAAATCTCTAGAAAATATTTTTTAATAAAACTAATTAAAATTCGTGGGTTTTAGCCTTCACTAACTAAACAAAATACAAGCGAAAGATTATTGAATAATAAAATATCATGAACTGGAATAATAATTATTAAATTGAACTGATCAATTGGTGAACCTTAATATCCTACATTTATTTATATGAGTTACTGCATAGTTATCGCTATTGACGGCGGCGACAAGCTGGAAGTTGTAACAGGTACTAGCTTGAGTTTAAAGGCCGATCCCAACTATATAATATCAAAGACCATATACCAATAACAGACGATACCAATAATATACCTACTGTACTGGAGATTTACTTATTTATGACAGTAAAGTAAATACAGTAGACGAGGCCGTATGGTTTTAGCATGCTCCGAAATGGTCGAAAAACACAAAAAAAAACGACTTTTTATACCTATCAAACTTCATTCAAACTTGGATTACGTCGTACGAGTAACTATATATTAAATAATAACGAGTACGAGTAATACATTTAATTAGCACATCACTAGTTCATTTTTTCGACAAGGTTGCCAACTTAGTAACTATTTGTGCTAGATTTGGCTCTATTTTCGTAAGTCTAGTCTAGCGCTGAAATCTAACATAAAACAGCTAACACTAAACAGCAATCACGCTGGTTTTTTTTTGGTCACCGTAGAACAATACGCAGCCACGCGAGAAGTAACAAAACGCTTTAGTTTTATATGTTGCTTTGCTATACTATCTTGGGAGATTTTCCGGAACTAATAAAAAATAAGATGACGATGTACCTAGTACCTACGTCCTACACTGATATGTTTGTCTGTCTAATTTTAATATGATAACCCTTTCTTTGTGGCAACCTTATTATTCATAGAATTTGGCCCTAAAACGTTTTTCTGATAAAATGGAGGCGTGACATGCTATTGTGTTATCCTACTGGATTGGATGACTCCCCCGCGTTCGCTTGCGGGGGGAAGAGAATGTCTATTTGACCGTAGTGTTTTAGAGTAGCATTATAATTATTTAGCTTAGTATGTTGATTGAGTAGTTCTAGTAAGAACTAGAATTGTGCTTGGAAATAGCTTGAAAACAATGTGTGTATTTGGCAAAAATGAATTTAACGCGAGAATATTTGAAGTTTATCAGCATTCGGAATTAAAGAAACCTATATAAAAACTTAAACCGTTTTTCTCGGGTCAGGCAATACGTTCCATAATGAAACTTTATAATTTTATTCCATGTCCAAACAAATTTGTTGTATATTTTGTAAATGTATATTAATCTAGCACTATTTGAGATGTCATTTAGCGAGTATCTGTGATATCGAGTTGGCAACCCTGGTTTTCGATTAATATTTTCTTCTGTTCAATTAAGCTTACTTAAACTCGGTTTGTGGTGAAATTAGCACGTTATTTGTTTAAAAAAATACTTATATGTGATAAGAGACTCCGTCCGTAGTGAAGTTCGTAGTATGTGATCGAGATTTACAAGTGATTACTGCACATATGACAATTTTTAAGGAGCTCCGTTTCGTAACATAGTAAGTAGACAAATGGCGGATGAACGAAGTTGAAACAGTTTTTATAAAACGATGTGCTCGTTTGACATACGTGGGCGGAGCCAACGCATGTACCTCGGCTGAGGGGAAATTATAGGTATGACATATCCTTTCTATAAATAATCAAAGATATACATAAACGATTACGTATAGCAAAATTCTTTGATATTTTCGACAAGACTTTAACAAAGACAGAAACCGGAGAATTTGATTTAGAGTCAGTGAGATTGACTGGAGTTAAATTTCCTTCAGCTGGCAGTGATGCTGTTAGTAAAGATTACGTGGATGGAATAAAACACACTTTTTATAGTAAAAAAGAAATTCAAGTTTTACTTGATGCGATGAAAGTCGATCTCCAAATATTCTTAAGTAATTTTAAAAAGAAATATTATACAAAAGCTGAATTAGATAAAATTAAATCAAAATGAGTAGGCAAGAAGTAGTAGAAGAAATTCATAAAACAGCAAGAAAAAATTTCATTCGACGATCTGTTATATTAAAAGGAATTGATGATTTGTGGCAAGCAGATCTAATTGACATACAAAACTTAAGTAAATTTAATAAGGGCTTTAATTTCATTTTAGTGATAATAGACTGTTTTTAAAAAATATCTTGGGCTGCTCCAGCCAAAACAAAGTCAAAGTCAGAAAAAGCGAATGCATTTAAACATATTTTAGTTACAACACATCGTGATCCAGTAAACCTACAAACTGACATGGGAAAGGAGATTTACAATAATGAATTCAAAAAGCTTATGCAGTTGTTTAATATAAACCACTATTCGTCATATTCTGTAAAAAAAGCATCGATTGTTGAAAGACTGATCAGAACTTTGAAAAACAAACTACACAAATGTTTTAGCTTAAGGCTGCGTATAAGGCAAGAAAAATTTCTGATTTCACCCACGCGTCTCGCATCACCCGCATTAGTGTGAAACACAACCACGGCAGCGCGGCAGTCGCGCGCAGCTAAAGTGTACACAACTCGCGCACTCGACCTTGTAAAGCGGCAAGGAGCAATAACACACAGGATAAGCATAGTGTTGGTGCACTTGGTGTTTTGGCGATTAGCTGAGTTCGGTCGCGGCGCGCAAAACCGTAAATTGTTTATTTCACTTTTCAAAATTGTATTTGTTATTTATTTTTAGGTTTTCTACAATATAAAAATAATAAAGTATATAAATTAAATTGATATAACCTAAATAAATTCTCTAATTAAAATATTACGCTGGAGACAGTTTCAGAAAGCTAAACATTAAACTAAACATTAAACTAAACTAAACTGAACTTTGCTATGCTATGCTTTGCTAGGTTGAACTTGCCGGGATAAGACCAAAAAACCCAAAAACCTCGTGGCACGGGGTACCCGATCCCGGGTCATATCTCCTAAACCAGACAAATATTTAGATTTTTACTTTTGAAATCAGTGAGAAATACATTTAAATAGAAATAAAGAAGGGTGAAAACCACCCCCTACCACGCCCAAATTTTGGCTCGAGGTAGTAAAGCTCATTTAAAATTTTAGTAATTTTTTTGTTGTGTTTACCAAAAAACGTTATGCCATTATATTTTAAAAAAAAGTTCATAAATAAATATTCTGGACATTTTTGCACACACGGTCATCTGACCCAAACTAAGCAAAGCTTGTGATATGACTACCAGAGACTGATAAACATACATACATAGTTTTAAATACAAACTTAAATAGATATTAACAACCGGATATAGAACAAACACAAATGTTCATCACATAAATGTTTGTATTAGGTGGGAATCGAACCCACTCCCCCAAGCTTAGAAGGTAGGTTTCACTACCAACTGGACCAACCGGCTATCAAAATTTAAAATCATAATTGAAAATTGATGACTACAATAGCCAATTCGTACATACTTACTTTCTCACAATAATAATTTAAATCTGAAATCAAAACTTGCCTATTTACCAACGTAAAGTAAAACAAATGCTAACACTATTTTGTTTAAATAAATACCTAATCATCAGCAAATATCTGCTTGTCAATAACCGACCCACTTAACCATTGCTCCAAGGAAGCTCTCAGTGCTGTTTTATGAAGTTGACTGTACGTGGCATCCGTAACTAACAAGCTTAGTGCTAGTGTTCTAAACTTAGCACTTAATTGCTAGATTTAGCTATGTTTTCATGAGTCTATCACTGAAATCTATCATACAGTACCTAGGCCTAAATAGCAAACATATCAATTATTTTCTGGTATCCGAAGAACAAACCCCTGACATGCTGGAAGTAAACAAAAAAAACGATTTAGCTTTTATAAGTTGCTATACTGTCTCTGCCAATTGTGTTTATTGATGATGTGAGCACCGTTTTATGTTTCTAACTATAGTAAGAATAAAATGAAGTTGTAATTCAATAGTTTACATCTGAACAGGACTCTAAAATAAAAAAAATATATGTGTTTTCATTATATTTCATGTTCAATAAAATTAGCGCAATTCTGAAATGTAATTTAGCACTCATCCGTGGTATCAAGTTGGCAACCCTAATGAGAACGGACATTTCAATTCCAGAGTCCAGATGTCTTCGTCACATACGTTACTGCATTACTAGTTTTATTGAAATTAATGAATTTTGAATTACCTTGTGAAGGAAATATCGCTTCTAGGTGCCTACTAACTGAGAAATATAAACGAACTAGTGGCACGAACAAACGGTCTAGAATTAGCGAGATATTCCTTGAGCAATCGGCCACTAGGGATTTTTTTATGTGTTTTGTGTATGTTTAAAATTATCAAACAGAAACGTACGAGCAAACGGCCTAGATTAAAACAATAAATCTTTGAGCAAACGGCCACTTGGTGTAGTAACTACTCACCACGTGAAGGATTTATTTTTCTAGGTACGTTTCAATATTATGATTATTTAAAACATACCAACCACAATAATTAATATTATTTGAAATCATAATTTAATAATCTAACTTGCAGTGACAGTTATGTAACGTGAATGTTCTCTATCTTACAACAATAAACAAGGTGAGCATTATAGGTACCTAATAATACATAAATAATTATTACTTAGCTGTCCGTTTTCCAAACTTATTCTCAAAAAAACATCATTGCAGCTTCCAAATTAAGTAAAATGTAAATGTAAAACATAATCTAAAAACCAAGCTTTTTAAAATGCTTTGTCATTGAGCTACTATGAAGTTTCAGTCGGATAACTAATCGAGAAGTGCTCGAAATTTCTTTACAGCCTATACGGCCGATAGACAAACAAAAATGTAACATAATAAAACCGTGGTAAATAAAAAACGATTTGTGTTTCTAAATCAAAATTACTTGCCTGTCAAGTTTTAAAACTCGTTCTCAAAACATCATTGTGGATTCTCAATCAAGTAAAATATAAATGCAAAAAAAAAACTTACCTGCCGGTTTTCCGAACAAATTTTCACAAAACATCATTGGGGCTTCTAAGTCAAGTAATTACTTACCTGCCGGTTTTTCCGAACACATTCAAAACATCATTGCGGCTTCTAAATCATAAATAATATTGGGGGTTTTAAATCGAATTTGGAACAGTGTTGGACGAAGTCCAACGGTGTTTCGAATTTGATTTAGAACCCCCAATATTATCCTACTGCTCGTTAATCCTATTTTTCCATTTTTATTTATTTTTCAAATAACTTGAAAAATAGTGGATAGATTTTTTAAAAATATTTCTTATGGGGTTTTCATTGGATAATCTCCAAATGGTTTTCGAATTTTTGACTCTTTGCAAAAATGAAATGTTGTCCATTGATTCATGACAGACAGAAAATTAGTCAATGAAAACCTGATAATTATTCAGTTGTCGAAAGAAGCCTGAATTTCTGGAAATAAATCTAGTGAGCCTAGCAAATAGCAATGCAAAGCTTAGTCATTAAATCTCTACTGAACCTGGGAGATATGACAATCTTTAACATAGATTTTATTTACTAGAAAATTTTACATAAAGTTGTATGTTTCAAACTTGCTGACGATGTTTGTCTAAGGATCCTTTAGTCGATGCTAGACTTGGAAGCAGTGCCTAAGATAACCTTTAAGTCACAAATATTTACATCTTACAACAATATTCATTATCCTAGCTAAGGAAACCACTTAGAATCGCTAAAGTAGGATAGTCTTAAGTTTTGGAATATTTTATTTATTTATATATATATCTATTAGTACCGATAGAGGATCCGTAGGATTTTACTGATCTAAAGTCTTGTGGAACCTCGCAAGTAAACTACTGTCTGCCTCCACACCAGACAGATTAGCTTAGGGACCAAGGAGAATCCGTAATGACTGACTACACACATAGGTTAGGTAGAGACCTCTCGTCCCTTTAGTTCTTCCACCCCCTGAAATGTGGTAGAGTGGTGCCCAGTCAATCGGAATGAGCCACATAGTTCCAGGCGGAGTGCGGGGCCTGTGACCTAGCTATAAAGCTAGCCACTTGATTTCAGGGAAATCCATACATACAAGTAAATTTCTTAAAGTTCTAAGTAAAAACCATTATATATTCTTAACGTTCAATCTGTTGTTTTACTGACATAATAGTTGCACTAAATTACTCAAAATAACCTACACTTACTCAGATTTCAAAATAATATAGTAATTACTTACTTCCTGGCTTATCTATTATCATCGAGTTACACATTTATTTATGCATTAAGAAATCTGGTTTTGAATGTCTTCAGAATAGGTTAAAATATAGTAGCTCTATTGTCTAGGTATCATTAGTGAGGGGGATTACAGGTCAGGTAGATGAACAACATTGTATCGTAGAAGTAGGTAGTTCTAAGCTAGATAACACCCAGCCTCTATTCCAGGGTTACAGCGAGCACAACGAAAGGTTCCTAACTAAACGATCACTTGGCCATTTCAATATCAATATACTACATCATTATACTTCTTTTTATACCTTTTCTTCAAATCAATCTGTACTATTATCTCACATTAGGGTATTATTATTTAGTTAGTTAAGTATTTGGCGAGTTACACACGGAACAAAAATACTAAAATCTCTACCTGCACGCTACGAACGCCAAGGCAGCAAGGCAAGAATGAATCCCGCAGCCCTTTTGGCCTTTTGGCCTCTACAGATGGACCGGACTAGTTAGCGAACGCAGAGTGCGTTCGGCCTAACTTGATGGTTTAAGTTTTTGGGCGACTAGCACAAGGGCACCTCGAAGGTACGAACCTCGGCTTGGGCCGTCGCCGGGAGTGGGAATCAGACTTGCCCAGGCACCCCAGAAGGGGTGTGCCCTGGAGCCCTAGCGGTTTGTTGAACTGAATGATTATTTGGAGAGAATCTAACCGATCTTCTAACAGATCCTGAAAGTCTACGATCCCGCCGGCGGGATCGCTGTGTGTGTGTGCCTCTGGTAACCGACGCCTGTACCAAAAACTGAATGTTTCCTATTGCTAGGAGCAGTCGGGGGCGAGCCCAGCGCCGCCGCTGTGACGACGGCGATGGGGTCGTCCGAGTCTCCCAAGATGTCTCTAGGGCGTCTACGGAGAGGAGGAGGGTCTGTCGCGTCTGTTGAGTAGCTAGAAGCTTTTACTACAAGAGGATTTGGGTGATGAGGCGCCTCGTCAAAGTAGCGGCGGGAGCTATACTTAATGTATTGAATCATAGATGGGAGTTCAACACCGCAGTGCAGATCGGCGTTTCGCATATACCAGCTAGCGCCGACCGCTCTGCGTATGAAGCGATTTTGAATAACCTGCAGCTTGTCCAGATCGATGCGGGAGGCGTGGGGGAACGCCACGGAGGCGTAGGTCATGAAAGGGCGGATGCAAGTTTTGTAGATTGTCAACTTATTTCTAAGTGACAATTTACTACGCTCGCCGAGGAGGGGGCTGAGGCGCCCTAGAAAGAATGCCGCTCGGTTGCGGACTATCTGAATGTGTTTGGAGAAAGTGAGTCGGCGATCGAGAGTCACGCCGAGATACTTGGTCGAGCTGGTCCAAGGGATGGCCTTACCGTGTAGCGTGATAGGCCTAGACGGGGGATTCTTGGACGGGTGAAAGTACATAGCTGCACTTTTTTCCGGATTGACCGTGATGGCCCACTTCTTGAACCAATCACCTAGATGAGAGAGGGCTCGTTGAAGATGGGCCCTTTGGACGACTTTGTTCCACCATCTGGTGTAGAGAGCGGTGTCGTCAGCGAAGAGAGCTATATGCACGTGGGGAGATCGAGGAATGTCGCTAGTGTAAAGCGTGAAGAGGACGAGTGCCACGACGGAGCACTGAGGGACCCGCCGCCTATAGGGTGAGGTGAAGAATGAGTCCCTTCGACGCGTTAGCGAAAGTTACGAGCCGTGAGGTAGTCAGCCCGCCTACGCCCTCCCTTATATAACTTTCTCTCTCGCCAACCTTGACAACCGTGACAATCGTGATAACTAGGATAACTCGACTCGTAAGCCCCGCCCATCCTTGACAGTCAGTCACGGGGTCGTCTTCTTCCCTTGTGATCGGCAAGGTAGGAAATCTGCTTTATAATAGTATGTAATTTTGCCGAGGCTGGGCTCTGGGGCACATTGACCCCAGGAAATTGAGTCTTTGAAGGCGCGAGTGCCTTGCGGCTCCTCGAACGCCTTCTGAGCTTCTGAAGCTTTTTTTTTCGCTTTCTGTGCTTTTTTGAGCGCTTTCTTCTTTAGGTATAAGTTTTTTGTAAAGGTGTCGAATAAAATTTATTTTCTTTCATTTCTTTTTTTCTTTCTGATGGTCCGGTGGAAGGGTGCGAGCGAACTCAAGAGACTCTTCGCGGTGCTACCGCGCAGCTATCGGGAACGCGACGCCCAATCACAGCTCGCTTCGATTGGAGCGAGATGGCGATAGCGGAGGTCTCCCTCTAGGCGTCCCGCGCTCGGTAGGTGGTGCCGCGGCGTCAGCAACCATTTTCACGGGCGAGGCCGGGCACAGGGCACAGCTGCTGCGGCAGCGCGGCTTCACCAAGCCTGGCCGGCGTCCGGCCGACACACCACGGCCACTTAGTCACACTGGGACAGCAGTGGACCGGCACGCGAGCGCGTCACGGAGGGCGGGGGGCGAGGTTCTGCACGCGCGAGCTGCCATGGCCCGGGGGAACTGCTCACCCGGGAAATAGGTGTTGATGGGCCTGACTCCCGCCGTGCGCGTATGCGCGGGGCGGGTGCACATGTCGAGGTAGGTGTGGTGTACCGGTGGCCATACGCAGGGTGCGACGCGGAATGCAGCCGACCCGGTGGTTTGATTGATGCGACTGGCAGCGCCGCTTCGATGTGGTCCGCTACCGGCTGTGTGCGTCGTGCTGAGTGACACGTTGGCTGCGTCACTTCGTAGCTGTATGGAGGCGCGCGCACCGCGCATGCGCGTACCGCCGTCCCGCGAGCCTGGAGAGAAATACCTCGCCTGTGGAACAGCAGCTCCACAGGCGTGAATTCATGCAGACCCCGGTCAGGCGCAGCATTTAAGCGCACCAAATTTATGGTGACGCGAATGCGGGCGGTATTTAAAATTGCGTGAAAAATGCTGTGCCACACGAAAAGATGGTAAGCGACCAAAAAGAGATGAGCACTAACCTTGCTTTGCCAACACACTATCCACTTGGCTGGCACTGCACTGATCGGTCCTCTGGGACAGCGGTGACGCTATACAGCTGGGTTAGCACTGGGCATCAGCGGGAACACAACACGACACGGGATGATGCAGGATAATGTCAATGTAGTGATAATAAAAATGTCCGTTATGTTTTGCGCGGGAATATAAAGTGACTGCGGTGCGCGGTGCGGTTGAGTCAGAGTCTCGATGCGTTATGCGTGCGGATAGGTGAATCGTGGCGGCGTTAGAGCCGCTTCGACCAATAGCAAGTGCGCGCACGACCGTTAGGACAGCGTCATCGGCGCGGCTTGGTGTGTGACATCCGAGATGGCGTTTCCTTCCATCGCGCGACACAGTATGCAAAATGGCGTAAACATACTCCTGGGCTTGAAAAACCGCAGGGTTTTTCAACGATAAGAATGGGCGGGATATGCGTATGTGTACGCATTTAGTAGGAGAGGTTGCGGTTTGGAATTATAAAAAATGCGGTAAGGAATATAAAATGCGATGATGCGGTGTGGTTTGGATGTGCGGGTGATGGATTATAAAGATATACATAAGATAAATGTATAAATATATGCGATTTATTAGTTAAGAGTAAATTGTTAAAAGAAGTAAGCTACTATTGCGATGGAAGGGGGCACAATTTTACAACTGGACGTTTGAAGGTTCCAGAAGTAGTGCGTACTAATGCGGCCCGCGTGATACCGTCTTTTCCAGGATACACTTGCTCAATAATGCCTGTAGGCCACCGAAGCGGCGGTGTGTCATCTTGATGGATGAGAACAAGAGTGCCCGGTTGAATCTGAACGTCAGGCCTGTTCCATTTTTGTCTCAGTTGCAACGTATGTAAGTAATCTACATGCCACCGTTTCCAATAGCTCTGAACTAAGCTATCCAGAAGCCTTTTCCTATTATATATAGTTTTAGAGGTATCAACTTCAAGGGCCGGTAGTGATTGTAAAGGAGCTGTGTTCAAGAAGTGGGCTGGGGTCAGAATAGTATGCGGTTGATCAGACATCAGACACAGTGGATGCGAGTTCAAGATGCATTCAATTTGAGTGAGTACTGTCAATAATTCTTCGTAGCATAGAAGTTGCTGACCGATAGTGCGGTATAGATGCGATTTGACGCACTTGATATTAGCTTCCCACGCACCGCCCCAGTGCGGGGCTCGGGCGGGGATTGTTTTCCAAGTGATTTTGCGATTATTAAGCTCATTTCTGATGGCTGTTGATGTTTCTTGGGCTGATAAGAAGGTTTGCAGCACTGATTGTGATATTATTTGTGACAGTTGGAAAAATGTAACGAAAGCTTTTTTTGACTTATTGTGAAAATTTAACTGATCAATGGGACAGGGGCAAAAAAGCCGATGACTATAATGACAATTTGTATGACATACTAATTTTATGTTGACATATTTTTACAGCAATTTGTTGTATTTATTATATTAGTAATTTTATATTATTATTCCTATTTTTACTAGGAAATCTATTTTAGTTTAACAGTATGTGAGATAAATGTTAGTGGAATTTGTCCGTTTTTATTCTCAATAAATAATTTGAATTCGAATTTGAATGACAACTCAGACAAACTTGACTATCTGTGGACTATCTTGATAACCCCGACAACCCCGACTCGTAAGCCCCGCCCATCCTTGACAGTCGTGACAATCATGACAACTCGGACAAACTTGACTATCTTGATAACCTTGATAAACCCGACAAACGCGACAAGTTTGATAATCCCTCTTTTTCTCTCCAAATATAGTACTATTCAACCAGTGCTTTTGTAGGGTTACTCAGAAATAAGCTGAAGTGCGTAATTATAAGAATCAGTCCCACCACTCTACTACAATAAAGTACGAGGCAATATCTCTCCAAAGGCCAACCAAAGGCAAAGTTATTTATATATTATTTCTCAATCATTTATTTGTTATAAGTAATCTTCCTAGACAAACTATACAGTTTTGAAAATTCAACCTTAAGTATCGGTATATACTTCAAGTAGTAGGTAATCTAAACTTTAGTTTTCTAATATTTGTGAATGTTAACGAGGGCTAATCTGACCCGTTACAGCCCGTACGGCCACCCGCGCGGGTCTCCTGTACAGCTGTGAAACCAGATTGTGTTTCGGTTTTTATGGTTTACTATATAAAATATTCAATTTCGGATATGACACCCTTTTTATAATTTTAAGCTAACCTTGGAAGTAGGCATACTAAAACTAGAATGACTAAAATTGCTAAAAGTGGGTAAAGAGGGCCCTATAGTTTTTGGTTTTGAACGGGATCCTCCCGCAAAGCGTATGTTAGTCATCGAGATTATCTCGGCGATGTAAGTAGGTATAGCATTTGTATGGCATACGTACGGCTTAAAGTCATAACGTGCTCTAGAGCGTTCTCCATATAGCATGAAATAAAAATACTTGTAAATTCATGATTTTTGAACAAATTTTAATGTTTTTTCTTTGATGACCTTAATAATATGATCAATTTTATTATGAGAAAATAAACATTTGGGCACGAGCCGTGACGGCTAGCCCTTAACGCGTGCTCGAAAAAGTGCTAAAAGAGCGCATTTTTTTTACGATACCTACCATCGCCTACTTTAAGCGATCGAGTTTTCGTTGCCGTGCCACCGCTATGTTTTGCGATAATAACCAATGCACGCCCGTGCGCCCAGAATCGTAAAACGCGTTTTTTACCTGTTGAATTGGTTAGTATAGAGGTACTATGACCATTGAAGGCTTAACTTTCACTTTCTTTTCGGACCTTTCTTTAGCAAAAATTAAGAACTTGGTCTAGATATTTGTCGAGGGGTTTGGAGTTTTACAGGGGAATAATAATGAAGCCAGTAACCAAAAAAAAGTGTAGCGGTTGAAATTAGAAAACATCGCAATTTCAACCGGGAAGATGGATTTAAGTAGGTAGCGTCGTGGAATCCCATAGTAAGCACTAAGCAGGTGTACAAACCCCGGTGTAAGAACTAAGCTAGGACATTTACCGATACAGTCAGTGTTGTGTGTCGTAGTGACAACCCTGCGATTATTCAAGATCATGTGAATATAAGGAAATATCCGCTCTACTTGCTCACCTGCAGTTTTCAGTCAGCTCGTGACCATGGCCATTGTAACATGGTCGAATCGTTAAGGCGCGATAAGTCCCAATAAACATTTAAAACGTGGTTTCAAATCGCGAAAGTTTAAAAGTTACTTTATTGTGTACTTTGTGTTATATGTTGTAGTGAATATTGTCCTAGTAGAATTATTATAATAAACAAATAGTTACTGGGTTACGTAAAATTCTTGAATTAAATTAAGATAGCAACAAAGAGAACGAAGAGAGAGTCTCAATTTAAAAAAAAAATGTGTCTGTATTTTTATCGTTCTACACCAGTGTAACGTGAAATAATTATGAACTTTTAGGTTTTGAGGACTTTTTCAGGACTGTATATTTTGATTCTTCAATTTTGGGCATCTATCTCTTAATAGTTTTGTAATTTTTTTATTTTTTTTTCATGATACGATAGAATTACAATCAGACAATTATTACAATAAAATTAGTAGGTCATAATTTAATTTAGGTAGGTTTGAGTCAATTTGCTGAAATTACTATACATACAAGTATAATTATGTTTTTGAAACAGTTTTTTAAAGTAGGTAAGTAAATTTCTAGCCGATTCGGCAGTACCTATGCAGACCTCAAATTAAAATAACGTTATTTTTTATCATTAGTGCAACGAGTTTTACTCAATAACGTGTGTGAACTACTTACTGCATTATTCGTAACAAGGACAGCGTTTCTCTTCCGATGACCAATGTCCCTCCCCTGATTCCGATTTCCCTCCCCTGTACAAGATATCTCCCCTGGTACCTCCTAAAACAAAAAAATAACGATTAATTAATTGGCCCTTAAAAGTAATTCACAAGTAGCTACAAAAATTTAAATATACTATTATTAAATTAAAATTAGCTTTGTTATGCCACCATCTCATACAGCCAAAGACAGTCTCATACAGATAAAGACCTCTTAACGTCGAAACACCCAAATGTGACCAGGGAAAAAATCAAATATGCTTTAAAATGGCATAGGCAACTATTATTTTACGCTTTCGTCGAAGGTTTTACCCATCGATCTAAATGTACTTTTGGTATTACCGCTGTTTTCTTAGATTTTGATAGAACGATAGGGCTTAAAGCTTTACAAAATAAGGTTTCTGTTCATTTCATAATTTTGAATTTACAGTGTTACTTAAAAACGTATTTATTTTGAAACGATAACGACGTCTCAGTCAGCACCCTGCGCTGCGCCACGGAACACTCAGCGCTCGGACGCCGTCGAAGGTAGACTTATGCCGCTTGGCACCATAGCGGCCAGCTCTGGCCATCTGCGGCGGCAGATCGTGATGACCGCGGACGGTACCAAGGAAAGAAGTGGTGGATGTTGATTTGCAGCGATCGTAATCGTAGGACGAACTGGAGCGAGTAGCTGGAGGAGCCAAATCCAAGTGGCCAAGCGCAAATCAAATACATCGCTGTACGGACACGGTTTTTTTAATATATTGTAAACGGGATGTCATATAAAACACGCAGAGTGGCGAGTACTTCATTTATTCAGCAATCGAAATGAACAGAGAGATAGTTGGCTCGCAGGCCTGCTTATATACCCTCCCCTCAAAGGCTTGGCGAGCTTGACAGTGGCATGGCGTGAAGGGGTGTGTCATTGCGGCTAGCTGGTTGTCATTCGTAGTTTCGCAGGCAACGTCACGTCCGTTTTGTTACACTCGACCATCCTGCAACAATTGCCCCCGCAATTGGGAACAAACAACAAGGTTTAGTTTCTAATAAATTAACAATGTATTCAGTGTTAGGCTGACTACACTACTAGCAAGAATAAGGGCTACGGGCAATATTAAGGTGAAAAAGAAGAGAAATAAATACGCCCGCAGATAACGACTTGATTAATTTCTCAGTTATCGGACAGAGTTTCGACTTATCTTCGTTAGAGCACCTTAAAATAATAATCGACAAATGACCCAAATGATGGAGGTTTACCCCCCTACCTAATCACAAAAATGGTAGGCCAGTCGGAAATGACGTCACGGCCAATCAACAGCTGACTTAGCTGACTTTGCTGTCATTGAAGGGCTTCCGCTGTAGCGGTATATATCGAAGATCAGTCGAAAGCTTGGCTTGGCTTGGCTTGGCTGACTTAGCTGGCTTGGCTGGCTAGGTTTGGCCTGGCTTGGCCTGGCTTGGCCTGGCTTGGCTCGGATTGGCCTAGTTTGGCCTAGTTTGGCCTGGCTTGGCTCGGTTTGGCCTGGCTTGGCTTGGCTTGGCTCGGTTTGGCCTGGCTTGGCCTGGCTTGGCTAGGCTTGGCTAGGCTTGGCTAGGCTTGGCTAGGCTTGGCTAGGCTTGGCTAGGCTTGGCTAGGCTTGGCTCGGCTCGGCGGGGATGGCGTTACAAAGGGCTAGTGGCAATATTAAGGGCTAGTGGCAATATAAAGGGCTACTGGAAATATTCCAACTATCAGTGATTCATCGGTTCCATCAAACCTACAATTGGGTTCAAAGCTTTAGTTACCATCAAAGCTATACACATACACACACATCATCAGCCATTAAATGTCCACTGCTGAACAAGGCCTCCCTCTTAGAGAGGGGGGCAAAGCTATAGTTGCCATCAAAACTATAGTTGCCATCAAATCTATAGTTACCATCAAAGCTATAGTTACCATCAAAGCTATAGTTACCATCAAAGCTATAGTTATTATCAAAGCTATAGTTACCATCAAAGCTATAGTTACCATCAAAGCTATAGTTATCATCAAAGCTATAGTTACCATCAAAACCATTGAGGCTGCTTTAAAACTATTGAAACCACGGAAACTATTCTTAATATAATTACCGAAGATGTGAAAACTACTGGCAGTTGCTACTGGCAAAGTTAGAACTACAGAATTATCAGAACTACTGGGTTATTAGAACATTGAAAGCTACTCGCACTATCAAAACTATAAGAATTAATTACTATCACTATCAGAACAATCGGCACTATCAGCAACAGAATTTGAAACAAACAGAACTAATGTCAAACTACTGAGTTATTAGAACAATGAGAGCTACTCGCACTATCAAAACTATAAGAATTAATTACTAACACCATCACAAAAATCGGCACTATCAGCAACATAATTTGAAACAAACAGAACTACTACTGTGCAATACTCTAATTTATCAGAGTTCGGTATCATTCTAATCAGAAGTATTTTACTGCATCACAATACAGCGTTGTCACGTTTGGTATAATACCATATTTGAACTAGAATGTTTGTACCTGATATAGCCGAAATCTATGTAAGAAATTAAGTTTTCGTTTACAGAGCAAATTCCTCTCGCTACAATAGGCATGATGACAAATATTTTTTTATTGCCTCATAAAAAAGCTGATCATAAATAGAGCACATCAACGAAAATAAAATTAAAATTTGTTCAAAAATAAATAAGATATAAGCATTTTAATTTCATGCTAGACAAAGAGCGCACTATACTGAGCCGTGACGTCACGGCTCAGGAGCGCTATACAAATGCTATACTAATTCACGCTTTGCAAGAAAGGGATAGAGCATCCCCTCTCTATCCCCACCTAAAACTTTAAACACTCGTATCTCAGAGATTTATCAATCAATTTAAATTATTTTTTCAGTATGTGTAATGTATTTAGTTATATTAATTGCTAAGCCGATTATTTGGAATAAATAAATATTTGTCATCATGCCTATTCATACGAAGATACTCCTTATTTGTAACTTGACCATAATATCAAAATATAGACAGCAACTAATGATTGGTAAGTACTACTAAGTTCATCTTTGAAGCAGTAAAGGTATAACAGCTATAACTATCTAAAAATATCACATTGCAATAATTCCGTGGCAAACATAAAATCTGACACACCTGTTACAGAATAAATATAAGGTACGTAGGTACGTATTTCAAGTGCTCATATAAATTTATAGCATTGATAGTCCAACTAAACTAAAACGACGGCGTTAGGCCATTTATTAAGGTACCTACACCTTGCATAATCAAGTACAAAATTAATTTTAAACTGGCAATGCTATTCCTATGCTATCAGCAAACTATTGCTATCAGTACCCAACCATTAATTCGTGAGAATCAACCAACTCATGAGTTGCGTAGCATCAATTTGCGCGGTTAAGTATGTCTAACAGTAACAAATTCATATTTTGGTTATGAATACTTAATTGAGGACATAAACAAGTTTAATGTAATTTTGGAAACATGATTGGTGAAACTTGTCTCGAAACTTAATTTAGTGGAAATTAATTTTATTTTAAACTTAAATGGTTCCTTAATAATCTGCTGTTTTATTATTTGTTGCTTGCTCTTTTATTTCGTTTCTTAGGCGTGCGCCGACTCTAACGTAATAATTCATGCAGGCGCAGATCGCACAGTTTTGTCACCGTTTCGAGTAGAGGCACAACTTGGCTTTGAGCTGACGACGTGGTACCGAGTATCGACTCGGCATAGATTAGAAATAAGCTACCCCCATGTGTTTCAGTTTTAACTGTGGTTTTATCATGCTCAGTACTGGAAATGCAGCAATATTCTATACCGAATTTGGTTTTGAAATTTCACACACTGATAGATTCTTTTTGTCATTTTCATTAATGACCTTATTGAACGTCTGTCATGTCAATGCCTACTGTATGCTGATGACTTGAAGATATTTAATATCATCTCAACCCAAAGTGATTGCCAGTTATTGCAAAAAGACGTAAATGTCGTGTCAGATTGGTGTAAAACTAATCATATGTACTTAAACATAAGTAAATGTTTTGTAATTTCATTTTCTCGCAAGCGGCACAAAATTACTAATGATTATGTGATCAATGGGCAGGTCTTGACGCGATCACAAGTTGTTAAAGATCTCGGTATACTGTTTGATGATAAGCTTTCATTTATACCGCACTGTCAACAGATCACCACCAAAGCTAATCAGCTTCTTGGTTTTGTCTTAAGGTCTACTAAAGGTTTTAAAAAGCCTCGTAGTCTTTTGTACCTTTACTATTCGCTTGTGAGAAGTATCTTAGAGTACGGTAGTCCAATTTGGTCTCCGCACTATAATGTTCACTCCGATGAAATTGAGAGAGTACAGAGAAAATGACTGAGAATACTTTGTTATCGTCAGCATGTGGGACGTAGTGATTTGAATTACGAGCGGAGGTTGGTAAAATTTAATGTTCAGTCTCTGAAATTGCGTAGGAAATACTTCGACTTTGTGTACTTGTATAAAATTATTCACTCCAAAGTTGATTCCCCAGATTTGTTATCTCAGTTATCCTTTAATATTACATACAGCGCACGCAGAGCCAGAGTCACCAACCTCTTTGCACTTCAAGTATACAAAAATAATACATCCTTCTTTAACCCAATTGTAAGAATGGCACGTCAATACAATGATTTGTTAATAAATAATTCTGATTTAGATATATTTGTTCCTAAGTTTAGTAGTTACGTAAGAACTATGAAGGATATCCTCCGTCTTAGTCCTAAAGATTGTTCAGACGCAGCAGCTGTGTTGCGTCTGAAGAGTCCATCTCATGTTTAGTTATTTTTGTTCTTTTGTTTTAGTTTTTAGTAAAATGTTTTGCCATCTTGGAGGTGCCCATCAGCAAGCTCATTGCTATGTGGATGGGTACTTTCATCACGTTTGTCTCATTTTTTTTGTGTACACATGTTTTGGGTGACAATCCAGTTCAGATTTTCATATGTGACTTCTACATATACATGACTTCTTTGTAAATGTTGGCTCAATATTGGCAGAACAGATACTCAAACATCGCTGCTCAACTAGTTCAGTAATGGAATCTATACCTGGAACTGCCTCTTCTGTACTTAGCAACCTTACACCAACGACTGTAGGCGAGGTCCTAAAAATAATTGACAGCCTTAGCAATAATACTAGTTCAGGACTAGATAATATTAACACTAAGTCAATTAAATGCGTAAAATATCTAATTGTCGATGAGTTAACTGGCTGTATTAATAAATGTTTATCCTCAGGCGTGTTTCCCGATAATCTAAAATTGGCTAAAGTCACTCCAGTTCATAAATCTGGATCTAAATCTGATCCGGGGAACTATCGCCCTATCTCAGTTCTTCCTGTGGTGTCTAAAATCTATGAAAAAATCTTGTATAACCGCCTTGAAGCGCATTTGGCCTCATTTAACTTTTTATATCAAAAACAATATGGTTTTTGATTCTTTCGGCTACTATAGATCTTGTAACCAAAATTAAACTAGGCATTGATAAAAAACAGATCACTCTTGGGGTGTTTATCGATCTTAAAAAAGCATTTGACACCGTCAGCCATGAATTATTGCTAGATAAACTTAAAAGTATTGGGTTAACCGGAACTACTCACGATATCTTTATATCCTACCTTTCAAATCGCTACCAGATAGTAAAACTTGGACGAACACAAAGTAACCCTAAACTCATAACATATGGTGTGCCACAAGGCTCTATTTTGGGACCTTTGTTATTTATTTTGTACATCAACAGCGTTCATCTTATAGGACTAAAAGGAGATCTAACATTGTATGCTGATGACACATGCTTATTTTATTTTGGTCATTCTATTGGATCTATTATATCTGAAGCACAAGCAGATTTAGAATTACTAAATGAATGTTTCAAATTATATCTACTAACCATTAACACTTCTAAAACAAACTACATTATATTTACAGCCAAGAATAAACGAATTGACGACTATCCCCCGCTAAAGATAAATAACGAAATCATTAATAAAGTTGACCATGAAAAATATCTTGGCCTTATATTAGACAGTAAATTAACATGGGTTCCACACATCGAAAAAACTAAATTAAAATTGTCCTCTCTAACTGGAGCTTTAAAAGGTAGTGTACGCTGTTTTCCTCGCCAAATACAATATACTATTTACAACTCATTAGTCAAATCGCACATTGACTACTTAATAGAGGTTTGGGGTGCAGCTGCAAAGACAAATTTAGGAAAAATTCAAATTGCCCAAAATAAATTAATTAAAGTGTTATTTCACTATGACTATTTTACTCCCACATTAAAACTTTATAAAGAAACCAAATTAATGAATATCAGCCAATCCTATATATATTATACCTGCATACTTATACGTAAAATGCTTAGAAAAGATATACATACAAACACAGCCTTCACTAAAACATATAAAACGCATAATTTTACACTCAGACGAGAAAAAGACATATCTCTGCCCTTAGTTCGCACAAGATATGGTCTTAAAAGTATAACATTTGAAGGGGCCAGACTGTATAATAACTTACCCAAAGATATTAAAAATTCAAAAACAATCACCACATTTAAAAGATTACTTAAGTATTATGTAATGAATAATATACTTGCTTTATTATAACATACCAGAAAATTTATATTATATATGTATACATAATTAATATATTTATGTTCTATTTAAATATAGCTAGCATAAAATAGAGACTCAAGTACTCATTTATTTATCAACATTATAACATAAATAAAATATCAAACGACCACGAAAAAACATTTAAATGTATATACATATATTTTTAAACGGTTGAATTGTAACAGTTACCTACCATAAATAATATAAAAAAAAAATACAAATAAAATAAAAAATATTAAAATAAAGTTGCTAAGTACGCTTAGCCACTTCCAGGTACGCTCGATCCACAACATGTTTACGTTTAGCGAGCCCGGAGTCACCGGCCGCCGCCGGCCGTATTGAGTGAACAGACCGCCCGATATTGATAAGATTGTTTTTACCTACCCTCTAATGTACGACGAAAACATTTTTTTTTATTTTAAGTTATATTCTCATGTAAGTGAAATGTATTTCTTTATGAGAATAATAAATATCTTTAACCACATATGTATTTATTTAAGGATTTAATTGATTGTTATCTGTTTTGTGTATCTAAATAAATAAAATAAAATAAAAAAAGATTGAAGCATTGTATGTAAAATACTGAATAGCGCGATGGAACACGAACATTCACGATTAATTTTGAAGTAAATCTAAGCACTGATTCGATTCTACGACAAATTAATTGTTTTAAAGGTACGTTCTGTGAACTTCTGTGAAATGATTACTATCCAGTCTACCCGCAGACATGACAATAAAAGTTATTTTCCATCCTACCCACAGACTCGACTTAGAAATAAAATGAGGTAACGAACTAACGAAGCTAGCATTTCCACTCAACGTAATTTTTCTAATCTACCTACAAGTGCGTAAAGAGCGTAAATCTACCAACCATTGCAGTTTTTTTTTTATGATCACGTATGAAAATTGTCGAACTTTCGAGTGCATGTAATATTTTTTTTTGTTTTGTCCTACGAATGAGTGGTTACTAATAATATGCAAATTAGAAAGCAAAGCACGGGCTAAGACAGTTATTTAGTTTTCGTCTTTTTTTTTGTGCATTCTAAATCACTTCTGTCGGTACCTACAATTAAATCTATCGGAATTGGAACTAGGCAATTAGGTCATGATAGTTACTTACAGCTCACGCATGCCATGCACATTTTCTATCTGTTAAGGGTTATATCGTTACCGTTGCTATCCGTTAAGGGTCATATTTTAAGGTCATATACTTGCAAATTTTCTAATCCTAACTTGAATTAGTGGCAATAAGGTCAAAGTGGTATATCTCATAAGCATAATGGCAAGTAGAAACGAACACACCTGGCTATTAGGCTAAGGCTCCTCGCTAGCTTCAACTGATGCAGGCTGGCCTCCGCTGCTTCAGGCCCTAGTTAGGTTAGGACCTCGCCCAGCTGCTACTCGCCACACAGATGCAAGTCACATGCTGGCAGGCAGACAGGCAGATTAGCACGCAGGCGAGCAAGCTGGTAGGCAGGTAGATAGTAGTGTCTTGCCACGTGTCTTGCGGCCCAGATGGAATCTTGAAATCTTCGATGTCACAGTTTTCGCACGCAGTGGGTAGTAATAGGTCACGGGCGGAAAGTAGGGTTCGCCGTGTTCAAATGCCACGGAGGCGTCAGCACGCGATATCGTTTTTTCTTCTTGGCTCAGTATATGGTGTCGAATATGGTGTGGTGGTGGAGGGTAGATGGTGTCAGATCTTCATGTTTGTGGTGACATTATTCTGCATTTTTTCTTCGTTTTTCATCAGGCCAAATGCTTTAGCTTGGCAGAGTTGACCTTCTTGCAGTACATAATAACGTCACCGTAGATTCTTCTCAAGCAGTAACTTCGCCGTTACAGACAGGATTATGCAGTCTTCTTTGAGGATCAGGATCGATTTTAGGCCAAGCGTCATGAAGCCGCAGTGTGCGTAGGTATTAACGGGGGCTTATACCTAATTTGACGGGTTATTAATAATTTTTAAATAGTTAAATAACAATATTTGAGCCGGAAAAAAGTACATGTCAAAGATGCATCTATGTTTGACTTTATGATTTGGTTCAAAACACGATAGAATAAACTTTCCTCGATCAAAAATAATAACGAAACAAAGTCTATTTAGTAGAATTGACGTTTTTTCCCCCCGTTTTTTGCTCTAATAAAAGCTCGTAACAGCCTGGAAATTGCATGTACTGAAAGGTAATTATATTCAACACTCTTTCATTTGGATAGATTTTTGATAGTTTGTTCGTTAGTTTTTTAATGAAATTAAAAACGTAAAAAGGTCGCGTAAATTTGCGCTCGCACTGCGCTCAGACCCGCGCCAGGCGTCAATGAGGTCAGACCTGTGTTTGTTTAGTCGTTGCGCTCCCCCCGCTATCTGTTCGCAATGGGAAGTAATAGCCAGAAAAAGAAATCTTCGAAATTGAAAATGAGGACACGATTGAAAAAAATTTGGTAAGTTAGATTTTATTCCCTATGTAAGTATAAATTTTTGTAAACTACCTAGGAATTTAATAAGTAGGTATAGTTTTCGTTGCGTTATTGTACTAACTGGAGTTATTGTGTATCAATCAGTTATTTATTTATTTGCGTGGAAGGTACCTATTATAAAACATATTAGGTACGTACATAGAAGGTACTTCCTAGGCACCACTTTACAGTAGGTAGGTAGGTAGGTTTGCAAGTAGGTAGGTGCCTATAGGTGCTTGCAGATGATGCGTAGTACAAGTAACAAGTAGCAACTGCAAGCGCCTTGAGTATATGTGTAGGTAGGTGTTGATTAGTAAACAGTAGGAG
Organism: Agriopis marginaria; assembly: GCA_932305915.1. NCBI lineage: Eukaryota > Metazoa > Arthropoda > Insecta > Lepidoptera > Geometridae > Agriopis > Agriopis marginaria. Next base: position 14,620,060 of record OW029915.1, read on the forward strand.
CTACGTAAATATGCCTAGTCATTAGTCAGTCAGGGAGGCAATAATGTACGACACAGATAATGTACGGCATGATATTGTACGGCATAATAATGCACAGCATGATAATTGGTGTACATGTACATGGAATATCATGTTGTACAATATCGTGCCGTGCAATATCATGCCGTACATTATCAGATCGGTCCAATAATGCACAAGCGATAATGTACAGCATGATATTCCATGTACATGTACACCAATTATCATGCTGTGCATTATTGTGTCGTACAATATCATGCCGTGCATTATTGACTCTGTTTAATAATGTACACCCCGATTTTGTACAGCATGATAATTGGTGACCATAAAAATTCAAAACTGATGCTTCGTTTAGACGTGGACATTCCACGTCGAGTGTATTAGGTACAAATGAAATGAGTGACAGATCCGACACAGAGCATCCGGACTTGAGTAGGTTAGGTTCGAAATGGGTCACAGAACCGACACAGAGCACCCCGACTCCACCTAGTCTTGTGGTCCCTACCCCTAGAGTGTATATAAAAAGCGCAGGAGCCAGAAGCTCAAGGGAGGTCCTGAGTGAGAGCGAAGGTCGAGTGTGGCGAAGCGATACTCAGGGGCGACCGCAAGAGCTTCTGGCGGGAGCCCACCTGGAGTCAGACTTGCGTTGGTTAGGTTCGAAATAAGACGCAGCGTAGGGAGGCCTCCCACTAGATGGACCGACGACATTGTGAGAGTCGCGGGCATCCAGTGGATGCAAAAGGCACTCTGTCGTTCAGTGTGGAGGTTAAAGGGGGAGGCCTATGTTCAGCAGTGGACGTCTTCTGGCTGATGATGATGATGATGACATGTACATGTACACGGAATATCGTGGTGTACATGTACATGGAATATCATGGTGTACATTTTCGCTTGTGCATTATTGGGCTGATCAAATAATATACGGCATAATATTGCACGGCACGATATTGTACAACATGATATTCCATGTATATGTAGGGTGTCTATAATGTACAACATGATATTTGCCGACACGATATTGTACGGCATGATAATGTACAGCATGATAATTGGTATACATGTACATCAAATATCATGCTGTAAGATCCATGTCGTACAATACTGGCCGTCAATTATCGGCCCGTGTCTATAAAGCACGGCAAAAAATGCACAGCCAGGATTGTACAGCCAATAATCCATGTACTAGAAAAAAGTCCACATGATAAAAGGTGGCATCTCCCTATTGGCTAATTTTGCTGAAACTCAACAGCCAATAAGAGCAGAGACAGTCTATGCCGTCTGTTGATTCCATGCTTCGTTTGAACAAGATAGTGTAAGATAGTCACAGATTAAAAAATATGAGAACCATTAAAACTTTTTGGTGGTGAGGCAGAGAGAGGGGTACAACTATGTTAGATCTGTCACTCATTTCGAACCTAACCAACTCAAGTCTGACTTCAGGTGGGCTCCCGCCAGAAGCTCTTGCGGTTGCCCCTGAGTGTTACTCAGGACTTCCCTTGAGCTTCTGGCTCCCACGCTTTTTATATACACTCTGGGGGTAGGAACCACAAGACTAGGTGGAGTCGGGGTGCTCTGTGTCGGTTCTGTGACCCATTTCGAACCTAATATACTCAAGTCGGGGTGCTCTGTGTCGGATCTGTCACTAATTTGTACCTAATACACTCGACGTGGAATGTCCACATCTAAACGAAGCTTCGGTTTTGAATTTTTATGGTCACCAATTATCATGCTGTACAAAATCGGGGTGTACATTATTAAACAGAGTCAATAATGTACGGCACGATATTGTACGACATAATAATGCACAGCATGATAATTGGTGTTTAGTACATGGAATATCATGTTATACAATATCGTGCCGTGCAATATCATGCCGTACATTATCAGATCAGCCCAATAATGTGTAACGGTTCGTTACCTGCCTGATTTAAATAGGCCAATAAAATTGTTATTTATTTAATTATTTTATCTAACACACTAATATTTTAAAATTAAACAATTATTAATTCTACTAACTCATAAATACGTATCAATAAAATAGCTTATAATATTTATTATGTAATACGAGTACTTTCTGCGTAAACGCATAGTCTGCGTACCGGTCGCGCGTCTAAGCCAATGAGCGACCGTCTAACGCGTGGTACTAATCACCTGACGCTGCGAATAGTGCGCGACCTCGGAGCCCACAAGCAACGGCCAACGGCACTGGACAGTGGACATTACGCTAGCTCCCGCGATACGTTCCCTCTTGGCATAGCTACGTACGCCATATTAAACGTCGTTGGTCGTCTTTGATTTTCACTTCTAACTAAATAATATTATATATAAACTCAAGTGTGTGTTTACCCCGAATTGGGTGAGTGTTTTAACTATTTTCCATTGTAGTTTAGCTTACAAGCATGACGTGAGTACATTAAATTATATTCTGCTTTCATATTAACGGCCATCTTGTCACACAGCCGCTTTAATATTTTATTCGATCCGCAGAATAACAACCGTTTCGGATATTATTATTTTACATTGATTTAAATGCCTTGCAGTTAACTTGTGTCTAATTTAATTTCAATAACGGTTTTAACATACTTGACGAAACCGTTATATTTTCTACACGCAGTGCTGGAATCATAATTGAATGTACCTAAATAGTTTTAATCATTATTTCCCTTGCATTGTATTGTTTTACATCTGTCTTGTGTTAAATACTAAATTTCCTAGTCACTAGAAAAGTGGTCACAAGAAAAGGTACACAACTAATTTCGTTCGGAAATTATTTTCCTAACGGAAATATTATTTGTTTGTGTCTTTTAAATAATTATCTCTTATTGTTAAGGAAACTTTTTCCCAGGAACATACCTATTGTTTTCCCGGAAATTATTCTTTACCTTTTACTTCTCACATTATTATTTACAAGTTTGACTGCCTCATCTTAGATTCTATTCATCGCATTAGACTTCACGGCTTGGTTTCGCTTCCCGCAACATCATCGAGTGTGGCAGTCAAACTTAAAATATGGACCATTCCTAAGACGCCCGAAATGTGGAATTCCAGGGTTCACCCACACGACTAGTACTCGCTGCTAACTACTACATCCGGCCGCTTGGCTCGGACCTACACCGCTGCACTGCACTGTGGACCTGACTCGCTTCAAGGACACATCGCTCCGTGGACGCTGGTCGGTGGATCTAGACCGCCGCACTGCCCTCTGGTCCCAACTCGCTCCAAGTACCTACTTCGCTCCGTGGACGCTGTTTCGGAAATCCAAGGCCAGTGTGTCTTAAAGGCCGCGTAATGCATTTCGGTTCATGGGCGTAAACTTACCCCGACCCGGTCTATTCTCCTTCTTTCATATGTTTTACTCCGGTTGCAAAACATAACTTATTTTGTAACTACCCTTTTTGTCTTTTTAAAAATTATATTTCTTTTTGTTAACCTTCCTGTTGTTTTACTGACTACCTACTACGCCTAGGTAGGTAGATCAACTAGAAGCGTTACAATGGCGCCCAGCTACAAGTTACATTCATGACCGAAATGCGTTACCCTTCTTGTTCGCTTTTAATAGTTTTCTCTGGTGTTGGCTACACAATTATTTATAAGGTTCATTTTGTGCTAATCGACTAATGTGTGGTTTTCTACTACTCTATTTAAATTTTATTAATACTTATCGTGTTTATTAACTTTTTGATAACATATTTCCTCAAATATTATAACTTTTCCAACTACCCCCACCCATTAGCCGATTACTGATTTTTGACTTGGTTGCAGTACGCTTCTACAATTTAGTTTAATTCATTTGTGTATTTAGTTGTTGTTTTTTTTCATTATTGTACTATTAGAACACTCACCCAAACATCAAAATGACTTACAACATTAAGTTTCTTTCACTACAAAAGGCTGAACTAGAGTACGAAGTAGAACTTCGCGGTGGCGTAGGTGAATCTGTTCAAGAACTACGAAAACAAATAGTTAAATTGTCACAGTTGCTACTATCAGAAGACATTCTCGAATCACACTTGGAGCCTACGGATGACTTAAAGGGCGTAAAAGAATCTTTAATTAAGTCTCAGGGTAATTTATCAACCTTAAGAACAAAATTTGATAAAAATATATCCACCAGGGCTGAAAACCTACTAAACCACATTTACCACCGGCTAAATAGAATTAATATACTTCCAGAGATCGCTGAAGTGCATAAAGCATGCATTTCTAACCTAAACTCACAATATAAAGAACTTGCTGCCCTTAAACCACAAATATTGCAAACCCAGACCAGAGCTACCACTTCCGCTACTACCGAAACTAATCCTGAAGCTATGGCAATAGCTGTTACTTGCGAACGCAGCTTAACTGCAGATATCACTAAATTAAAATTTACCGGCAAGTCGTGCGTGCGTTCTTTCATTCAGAAAGTAGACGAATTTGTTCAAGCGAGAAGAATCACCTACGATAGAATTCTGTCTCTGGCTTATGAAATTTTCGTTGACGACGCTTTACATTGGTACCGATGCAACAAAGATAGGGTTCAGACTTGGCAAGAACTGTGCACTTTATTAAAAGAAGATTTCAGCAGTAGTGACTACGACTACAGGCTTGCTGCTGAAATTCGATCACGTACACAAGGCGAGAATGAGAATATCACCATCTACCTTTCCATTATGCATGGTATGTTTTCTCGCCTTAGCAAGTTTGTATCAGAGGAGGACAAACTAGATATCTTGCTCCACAATATTCGTCCTTGCTACGGGAGCTCATTGGCTTCGTCACCTGGAATTCAGACGATTGATGCTCTGAAATCAGTATGTCATAACTACGAAAATATCCAGGGCCGTTTCACTCACTTTCACGAACCCCCTAAGGTAACTAGTTCTACACTAGCCCCAGAGTTTGCGTACAAACAAGCTGCACCGTATGCGCCACCAAATAATATTCCCCAATACAGTAAGAATAATCAAAAAACCACTTACGCTTACTCTAATGCACATACTTACTATAAAAATAGCCCTAACATTAATTGTTTAAGTGAGAACAGTGAATCGAACCCAAGCCAGAGTATCGATGTGGCAGCTTTGACATGCGATACTCCTAGACAATCTAGACCAAGGTACTGTCCTAGATGCAGAACAGACAACCATTCACTCAGAACTTGTAATGAGAAGCGCTTTCTCATATGTTTCAAATGTGGCAAGAAGGGTGTTCGTTCCATAGAATGCCCCGATTGCAATCTTGGTGCTACCAGGCCAAAAAACTAATAACACAGGGTTGCCAAGGCAGTATTTCGGAATTATCCCTTCCGGTTCAAAATAAAACTAGTACAACTGAGTGGAAGGAGTGGTTAAGCTTTATTTCCAAATTCTTTACCTTTAATACTGTCTCGTCAATCCGCGATAATAATAGTGATATTAATAAATCAAGACTATATGTCTCCGTCAATGTTAAAGATAAATCCCTTTCTGGACTTCTAGACACCGGTTCATCGGCAACCATACTAGGTAACGGAAGTCACGAAAGTCTACTAAAAGCAGGATTTCAACTAGAAATTGGTGATTCTACTCGTTTTTTTGCGGCTGGTGGTGAAAAACTAGATTCCATCGGAATAATACACCTCCCAGTAACTTTTCAAGATAAGACAATAACACTTCAAGCATACGCAGTACCAAATGTAAAACACGATTTGATTCTGGGCATGGACTTCTGGCGACTTTTTGGGCTACTTCCCAAAAATCTAGATCAAATAGCTTTCTATAAAGATTCAACAAGGGTTTCTGTGACAGGAGTGGAAAACGAAAAACACAAACTACTTACGTATGACCACTTATCTAAAGAACAGAAATTAGTATCGGATGGCATAATATCACAGTTCCACAATATATCCTACGAAAAGCGTGGTCTGGGTCGTACCTCTCTAACTATGCATTCAATTGACACTGGGGATGCTGCCCCCGTTCGTCAACGTTACTACCGAATGTCACCAGAAAAACAACGAGTCCTGGTTGAACAACTGGATGAGATGTTGAAAGAAGATGTTGTGGAACCATGCGAGAGTCCATGGTCATCTCCAGTACTATTGACTCCAAAGAAAAACGGAGAACTACGTTTTTGCCTTGACAGTAGAAAACTGAACGCAATCACTAAAAAAGACGCGTACAGCCTGCCATACATATCAGAGATCCTGGACAATCTTCGTGACTCTAAATATCTGTCAAGCGTAGACCTTTCTAAAAGCTTTTGGCAGATATTAATTAAAGAAGAAGACAGGCAGAAGACTGCTTTTTACATACCTACCCGCGGCACGTTTCAATTTAAATCTATGCCCTTTGGACTGACTAACGCACCGGCCACCCAGCAAAGACTGGTAGATGATCTATTCTACGGGCCTGAATTTGAGCATAGGGTCTTCGTCTATATTGATGACGTCATAATAGTGTCCGACAGTTTTGAACAGCACATCTCACTACTGCTTCGCGTCCTGGAAAAATTGAAGACAGCCAATCTCACGATAAATTACGAGAAAAGTCAATTTTTTAGACCACAGCTTAAGTACCTCGGATATATTGTGGATTCTAATGGCCTACACGCTGACCCTGAAAAAGTGAAGTCTATTGTGAACTACCCAACTCCTACCAATCGTAAAGAAGTCAGGCGATTTATAGGAACCGCGTCGTGGTATAGAAGGTTTATCCCTAACTTCAGCAGTCTGTCTTCTCCTTTGAACAAGCTAACATCTCAAGGCAAAAATGCCCTACCTTTCACTTGGTCTTATGAAGCTAACAAGGCATTCGAGGAACTGAAAAAGTGCCTTGTCTCTGCACCTATACTTTCCTGTCCAGACTACTCTAAATCATTTGAAGTCCATACTGACGCAAGTGATTATGGAATAGGCGCGGTACTAACTCAGACACTAGATGGACAGGAAAAAGTCATAGCGTACATGAGCAAATCCTTGTCTCATGCAGAGCGCAACTACAGCGCCACGGAACGCGAGGCGCTAGCTGTGCTCATCGCTATCGAGCACTGGCGTTGCTATCTTGAAAATGGCCTCAAGTTCACCGTTTATACTGACCACTCCTCTCTCAAGTGGTTCTTAAACCTAAATAACCCAACAGGAAGACTGGCTCGATGGGGTGTACGTCTATCTGCGTACAATTTTGAGATAAAACATAGAAAAGGCTCTGAAAATGTTGTACCAGACAGCTTAAGTCGCTCAGTTCCTGTCTCAGCCATCGATGCTACACCAGTCAAACCTTCACGTAATACCAACGATTCGTGGTACCTAAATATCTTCGACGGTTGTCAAAGTTCCCCAACATCGTTTGTTAACTACCGCGTCACCGATGGAAAACTGTTCCGGTACATGAACTCACTAAACCCTCTTACCAGAGAATTTGAATGGAAGGAGGTAATTCCTTTGGAGTACCGACAGGACGTGATTGCTCAGAATCATTCAGAACCTACATCCGGGCACTTTGGCATTTTTAAAACGCATAAGCGCCTTAGCTTAAGATACTTCTGGCCTAGTCAACATAAAGATGTGGTAAATTTCGTAACTAGCTGCGAAACTTGCCTTTCCTATAAGTACCCAAACCACACTACTCTAGGAACAATGGGTAGGCCTAAGGACTGCTGCCGCCCCTTTCAAATGATCAGTATTGATCTTGTCGGCCCTTTACCGGCATCTAAAAAGCAAAATACATTTCTACTTGTGATTACTTGCTGCTTTTCAAAATTCTGCTTACTTTTCCCTATTAGACGAGCTACATCAGACATTATATCTAAAATCTTGGAAGAGAGTGTTTTCCTTCTTCATGGAATCCCCAGCACAATCATTATGGATAACGGTAAACAATTTACTAGCAACATGATGCGTTCCTTATTTGCTCACTACAGCATCCCGAACGTCTACTATACCCCACTCTACACACCTCAGATCAATACGGTAGAACGTTATAATAAAACTATAATGACCGCTGTTTCTACTTTCATTGAAAACGACCATAGGTCTTGGGACACCAACATTCCCAAAATACAATTTGCCTTAAACAGCGCTGTCAATGAGGTCACCGGCTTTACCCCATCATTCCTCGTATTCGGGAGGGAACTACCATGTGACGGCTCTCACTACATTGACGCTGATCTGGGAAATCATATTATATTTGCCCCCCGTGACAGCTACGCTGAAAATTTAGGAGTACTACAAAAGATTTTTGACAAAGTGCAACTCTCGCTCATTAAAGCACACTCACGCAATAGTACCAACTATAATTTGCGCCGCAAAAATGTCGATTTTAATATAGGTGACATAATTTGGAAACGGACATTCTATCATAGCGACAAGGACAGCAGGTTTTCAAAAAAACTAGCTCCTAAGTTCATTAAATGTCGCATAAAAGCAAAGAGGTCGAAACTAGTTTACGATCTCGAAGACATGGCAGGTGGTAACTTAGGGACCTGGCATGTCAAAGATTTCAAGCTTACTTAGGTAGATCATTGGATTTTCCCTAGGAAAAATCCTAGACTAAAAAGGGGGGTATGTAACGGTTCGTTACCTGCCTGATTTAAATAGGCCAATAAAATTGTTATTTATTTAATTATTTTATCTAACACACTAATATTTTAAAATTAAACAATTATTAATTCTACTAACTCATAAATACGTATCAATAAAATAGCTTATAATATTTATTATGTAATACGAGTACTTTCTGCGTAAACGCATAGTCTGCGTACCGGTCGCGCGTCTAAGCCAATGAGCGACCGTCTAACGCGTGGTACTAATCACCTGACGCTGCGAATAGTGCGCGACCTCGGAGCCCACAAGCAACGGCCAACGGCACTGGACAGTGGACATTACGCTAGCTCCCGCGATACGTTCCCTCTTGGCATAGCTACGTACGCCATATTAAACGTCGTTGGTCGCCTTTGATTTTCACTTCTAACTAAATAATATTATATATAAACTCAAGTGTGTGTTTACCCCGAATTGGGTGAGTGTTTTAACTATTTTCCATTGTAGTTTAGCTTACAAGCATGACGTGAGTACATTCAATTATATTCTGCTTTCATATTAACGGCCATCTTGTCACACAGCCGCTTTAATATTTTATTCGATCCGCAGAATAACAACCGTTTCGGATATTATTATTTTACATTGATTTAAATGCCTTGCAGTTAACTTGTGTCTAATTTAATTTCAATAACGGTTTTAACATACTTGACGAAACCGTTATATTTTCTACACGCAGTGCTGGAATCATAATTGAATGTACCTAAATAGTTTTAATCATTATTTCCCTTGCATTGTATTGTTTTACATCTGTCTTGTGTTAAATACTAAATTTCCTAGTCACTAGAAAAGTGGTCACAAGAAAAGGTACACAACTAATTTCGTTCGGAAATTATTTTCATAACGGAAATATTATTTGTTTGTGTCTTTTAAATAATTATCTCTTATTGTTAAGGAAACTTTTTCCCAGGAACATACCTATTGTTTTCCCGGAAATTATTCTTTACCTTTTACTTCTCACATTATTATTTACAAGTTTGACTGCCTCATCTTAGATTCTATTCATCGCATTAGACTTCACGGCTTGGTTTCGCTTCCCGCAACATCATCGAGTGTGGCAGTCAAACTTAAAATATGGACCATTCCTAAGACGCCCGAAATGTGGAATTCCAGGGTTCACCCACACGACTAGTACTCGCTGCTAACTACTACATCCGGCCGCTTGGCTCGGACCTACACCGCTGCACTGCACTGTGGACCTGACTCGCTTCAAGGACACATCGCTCCGTGGACGCTGGTCGGTGGATCTAGACCGCCGCACTGCCCTCTGGTCCCAACTCGCTCCAAGTACCTACTTCGCTCCGTGGACGCTGTTTCGGAAATCCAAGGCCAGTGTGTCTTAAAGGCCGCGTAATGCATTTCGGTTCATGGGCGTAAACTTACCCCGACCCGGTCTATTCTCCTTCTTTCATATGTTTTACTCCGGTTGCAAAACATAACTTATTTTGTAACTACCCTTTTTGTCTTTTTAAAAATTATATTTCTTTTTGTTAACCTTCCTGTTGTGATACTGACTACCTACTACGCCTAGGTAGGTAGATCAACTAGAAGCGTTACAAATGCACAAGTGATAATGTACACCATGATATTCCATGTACATGAATCAGAATCAGAATAATTTATTGACATATTGAAACTAACATTAGTTATACCTATTCTAGAATAAATAATAATAATAAATACGCAGGGGCGGCTTTATGGCGAGCCGTCGGTGAGTGGCGACTCCGCGTACCCCGATTCCATGGGTCAGTTCAAGTAAAATGTTTACGTCATTTGATAAATTTAACCGTTTAATCACTCATAATTTATAGTTTTCGAGGCGAGATTGCACTTTATTAACACATTTTACTTGTTTTTGTCAAAGATAAATACTGTTTTCTAATTAATTTGTAAAATTAAAACGAGAGCGTTGTGAATCGTGTTTACGCTCGTACCCACAACAAACCTATGACACCTCATGTACACCATGATATTCCATGTACATATAGCTAATACGGGCGATGTCACCTTTTATCATGTTGTACATTATCGGTCGTAAATTTTCGGCCCATTTCGTCAAAACACGGCCCGTATTGCACGACATGATAATGTACGGTATAATAATGTACAGCCCGATAAAACGTGGACTTTTTTCTAGTACATGGATTACTGGCTATACAATCCTGGCTGTGAATTTTTTGCCGTACTTTATAGACACGGGCCGATAATTGACGGCCAGTATTGTACGACATGGATCGTACAGCATGATATTCGATGTACATGTACACCAATTATCATGCTATACATTATTATGCAGTACAATATTGTGTCGGCAAATATCATGTTGTACATTATAGACACCCCAATATCGTGCCGTACATTATTGACTCTGTTTAATAATGTAGGTACACCCCGATTTTGTACAGCATGATAATTGGTGACCATAAAAATTCAAAACTGAAGCTTCGTGTAGATGTGGACATTCCACGTACATTGCGTACGTGTCGTACATTATCTGTGTCGTACATTATTTCCTCCCTACAAAACGACAAAATTACAGGTAAATCTCATGATACCTACTACCCAAAGGGACGGAACGCTTCAAACAGAAAAAACGAGCAGAGCGAGAGGTACCACGTTTAGCCATTTGTCCCTTTCTAGTGTTGACATAATCACTGATACTAATTCCTCATTACTTTTCATACTTTTTAATATTTTTATCTATACTTATAATAAAACTGTAACAGATCCAATTCTGTACATTGAAGATATTTTGAAAAAATAAATTGGACGGCACTCTATAATCGATACTGAAGTAAAATCTGTATTTTTTTTAATTTTTGTCTGTCTGTCTGTCTGTCTGTCTATCTGTCTGTCTGTATCTGGGCTGCGCATCACGCCGAAACTATGGAATGGAATGGATTCATATGAAACTTAGCATAATTTGAGTTCATACTACGAGGTAGGTTATAGGATACTTTTTATCCCGAAATTTTGCATGGTTCCCTTGGGAGAGGGGATGAAAGTCAAAATGTGTACTTAGTTGTAATTCATTACCGCGTAGTCCGCGTTTCATTAATTCTTTTTTTGTTAGAAAGGGGGTATATTAAATAATGTATATTTTGGGTATATTTTGACTGCCCCGGTGGCTCAGTTGGTAGTGAACCTATCTTCTGTCCTTGGGGGCGTGGGTTCGATTCCCATCTAGGACAAACATTTGTGTGATGAACATTTGTGTTTGTTCTATGTCTGGGTGTTAATATCTATTTAAGTATGTATTTAAAAATATATATGTACGTATATCAGTTTCTGGCAGCCATATTACAAGCTTTGCTTAGTTTGGGGTCAGATGACCGTGTGTGCAAAAATGTCCCAGATATTTTTATTTTAATGCCCCGTAAAAATTTCAAGGTCGTAGATTTCGTAGTTCAGAAATTACAGACATCACAACCCTCAGTATTAGGTCCAAATAACTTGACCTCCGGAATGTACGGGAACCTTTGAACGTACGGCTCATCTTAAGCTGGCGTTTGATTTGCAGCGCACTTTGTAGTGTACGTTGAGTAGGTACTTAGATAGCCTATCTGAAGACATCCTTTAGAAAGGAAATACCTACTCTACCTATAATGTTCGAGAAAGTTCTAGAAATTTTGGAATGATCGACATAATTCTAAAATGAGTACAAAGTATTGTAATCGATTTGGAATGTTCGAGAAAGATCTAGTTCTAGATTCTAGTATCAATCTGTTTTTTTTTTTCGCGATTTCAGGGTTGGTCCCATACTAAAAGTGGTTCATAATGATGAGTACAATTGCCTTCTTTTGGCTTCGAGAGTGTTCCCCTTACACCCTGAATAATCGATACTGAAGTCAAAACTGTATTTTATTTTTATTTTTGTCTGTCTTACTGTCTGTATCTGGGCCGTGCATCACGCCGAAACTACTCAATGGATTCAAATTAAACTTAACATAATTTTAGTTCATACTACGAGGTAGGTTATAGGATACTTTTTATCCCGAAATTTTGCATGGTTCCTTTGGGCGATGAGATGAAAGTCAAAATATGTCCTTAGTTTTAATTCATTATGGCGTAGTTCGATTTCTTTTATTATTTTTGTTATTAGAAAGGAGGTACATTAAAAAACATCCCGTAAAAATTTCAAAGTTACTGATTTCGTAGTTCAGAAATTACAGACATCAAAACCGTCAGTATTATGTCCAAATAACTTGACCTCCGGAATGTAGAGGAACCTTTGAACGTATGGCTCATCTTAAGCTGGCGGTAGATTTGCAGCGCACTTTGTAGTGTATGTTGAGTAGGTACTTAGGTAGCCTACTGTCAAAGTCAGTAACACCACCCTGAAGACATCCCTTAGAAAGAAAATACCTACTCTATGGACTATCACGTAAAAGAAACAAGTTTTCAATGCCATCATTTTAAGGTTCCGTACCCAAAGGGTAAAAGCGGGACCCTATTACTAAGCCTACGATGTCTGACTGTCTGTCCGTCTGTTCCTCCGTCCGTCCGTCCGTATGTCTGTATGTCTGTGTGTCTGCATGTCTGTCTGTTTGTCTGTCTGTCTGTCTGTTTGTTTGTCTGTCTGCCTGTCTGTCTGTCTGTCCTACCTATTATCGGCTGTATCCTTCGAACCGTAACAGATAGCCATTTGAAATTTTCACAGAATATGTAATGTTACGGCGGATTGACTAACAAATAATAATAAAGTCTAAAAGTAAAAACGAAAGGGGGGTACCCCATACAACAAACGTATTTTTGTATTAGCTCCAATATAAAAACGCTAATACTCACAAGCATCAAACTTAACATGATTATAGTACACACTCTAAAGTATAACAACAAATATAAATAATGGACAAGTGCGAGTCGATGAAGATTTCTGTTCATTATCAAGTTATTATACTCGAGCGCCTGTAGCAAACTGCGTAGCAAATTACTTACCACAATTTTGGAAGGCGTTTTAATAACTGGTAATTCGGTTACTTGGACAACTATTTATTGTATTTTGTGGTGGTACGGAACCCCCAGTGCGCGAGCCCGACTCGCACTTGGCTGGTTTATTTAAATTAAATTCGTATCTAAGTTCTTTTCAGAACTATTTACTCAATTATTGGTCTTCTAGAAATATTACTTGGTTTCTTATGTACTTTTAGGATTTTGTTTAGGTTGGGTATAGGTATAAGCAGGCGTTTTTTGGTGTAAATAATTAGCTAACCTAGAACATCGCCGCATTGAGTCTATAATTGTCTAAACTATCTGTCTTTTACCGGATACATTTCGAAGACTGTGCAATGCAACTGTACCTACAATTTAATATCCTTCTGATATCATCTTTCTTTCATCAACAAACAAGGAGAACCTCGGTGACAAGACTCCACTTTACTGTCGGAATTCCAAAGACTCGCACAAAGCACTTCACTTCAACATTTAGTGGTCGAACAGCCAAGGAACTGTTCTACCTGAGTTATTGTCTTCTGAGAAATACAACCAGAAAGTTTTCAAATCCAAAGTAAAAAGCTCCTTTCTTGATAAGAGTGCTTCACCGCAGACCACAGTGTTGCTTAATATGAGACAAACGGAACTGTGCCCAAGTGCGAATAATTAGTCTGCAGGCAATCGCGGACGAAGTCGCGGGTACACTACAGAATAGATCTACGTTTGGCCACTAACTTGCCTGATGGTAAGCAACGGTGTGGCCGAGGATGGAACACGTTGATCTAGAAAAAATCTATTCATTCTTGCCTTGTAGATGCCTAGATTGTGGTTCTCAGGAAACAAGGAGGACAGCAGGGAGTTCCATTCTTGGACAATATGTATCATAAAAGACATCTCAAATCGTTGTGTACGAATTTTTGGAATTTCCACGAGGAAGGGGTGATGGTGTGCTGTCCTTCTACTTGTCCTGTAGTAAAAGGGGATGGGTGGAATAAGGTCATGAAGCTTTTGCTCACACTCACCAAAATATATCCGGTAGAAAATAGACAGACAAGCTACTTTACGGCAGTGCCCAAGGCTTTGTAATTTATTGGCGACTAGCTTGCTGTCACCAATCAGCCTCATAGCACGCCGGTCTACGGAATCTAAAGCTTCCAGTTGGTACTTGGCTGCTCCGTCGAATAGGTGGAAGCAGTACTCAACACACGTATATACTAATTTATTCCTTATTTATATCACTACAATAAATAAATAAAAATAAATAAATATCTGGGACATTTTTGCACACACGGTCATCTGACCCCAAACTAAGCAAAGCTTGTAATATGGCTGCCAGAAACTGATATACGTACATATATATTTTTAAATACATACTTAAATAGATATTAACACCCAGACATAGAACAAACACAAATGTTCATCACACAAATGTTTGTCCTAGATGGGAATCGAACCCACGCCCCCAAGCACAGAAGATAGGTTCACTACCAACTGAGCCACCGGGGCAGTCAATAAACGGATGCACCCTAAATAACCATGAGAGTTTTCTTTTAGATATTATGTTTCACAAATAAAAATATTGGCGCGGCGACAGCTTATCGATGTGAATTTTTGCTGTCACTGCATCCACATTTGGGGGTGCGTTACGGATTTCGCTAAATGCGAATATACCGTATAAAATAAGTTCTGCGATTCGAAGGACCTGCGGGATAGATATTCTATGAAATGAGACGCGAGCTTTTGTACGGAAAGGTAAGCGGAAAATGGGGTAAACGGGCGCACCTGATATCCTGGTTGTTGTGCACCTGCGGAGCTGGTGCTGGTGTCCTGCTGCCTGCCTTCTTCTTCTCCACGGCCGTGGAGATCAAGTGTCTTCAGAAGGGATAGTTGTGCGAAAGCGCGGTTAAAAAGCGAACAATCGGTATGCGCGCGACCGATGCGGAGCGGTGTTCGATGACAAGTGCGTGACGTAGATGCGCCCGATTGCAAGGATGGGGGTAGATATTGGCGGGAAAAAAGTCTGGCGGTTGCTCATCAAAAAAGAAGGTATGATAGATAAAACACTATTACGCATTGCGGGCGATAGATAACACAAGGCGGCAACAAATATAAATAATTAAAAATGATGCTGATAAAATCATGTACGGACTACCCAAATTAATATCAAATTTACGTTTACAATATTTTTCCAAAAGTGGCAACACCACACACTAATATGTGTTCATGAATCAAAATAAAGACATGGTCCAAAGGCCTCTGCAGCCAGACCATAAACCCGAAAAAAAAATAAAAAATGTTCATGAATGTCATTGTATATAAGACATGTAGTGTGAAAGGGACAAATGGCTAAACGTGGTACCTCTCGCTCTGCTCGTTTTTTCTGTTTGAAGCGTTCCGTCCCATGGTAAATCTACACTAATAATATCTACACTAATATTATAAAGAGGTAAAGTTTGTAAGTTTGTTTGTTCTGTTTCAACTCCGAAACTACTCACCCAATTTTAAAAATTCTTTCACTAATAGAAAGCTACACTATTCCTGAGTGCCATAGGCTATGTTTTATAATGATAAAGTTTAATTTTCTACACTAAATAACCGTATTAGTAAAACATGTCGGAGAAAAATTAGCTGATTGGCTTCTTTATCGGCATACGCTGACCTAACGGTTTGAGATAAGTAAATACAATGTTTGACAAAAATGTAGTTCGTAAGTAGTTTTACAAAAAAGTCCGCGATAGCATATATCTAACTTTTATAGGAAAACCACAATATCGATAATAACCGGTTATTTTGTTCAATATAAAAATTAAATTTATGAGGTCATGTTTAGATGTAGTTTTGTAATCTAATTTATGAATCTTTACAAAAATAAATGAATTTATTATCAGGAGTACTTAATGTAGATAAATTTTGCCGTTTACAGTATGTGGTTTAGTTGCACAGTTCATGAGATAATGTAAAATTAAAAAAACGCGACCATTATAATCCGCGCAGCGCCTTCGTACTGCACATTATTATGTAGTTAGTAGGTAATATAATAAAATAATCATTATCAACACCATAAAAAAGATATTACAAAAAGATTGCATTAAATACGGGAACAAAAAAAAAACGACCTTATCACTATGAGTGACCTCTTCCAGACTACCTTCAACAATGGTGTGCTGCGGTGGAGCGGTGTCACAGGTATTATTAACCGACTTTAAAAAAGGTTCTCAGTTACGTGGTTTTTAGGGTTCCGTACCCAAAGGGTGTTAAACGGGACCCTATTACTAAGCCTACTCTGTCTATCTGTCTGTCCTACCTTTTAACGGACTGTATTTTTCGAACTGTAATAGATAGACAGTGGAAATTTTCACAAAATATGTAACGTTACGGCGGATCAACTTGGAAATGTAATAATAGTAAAGTCAATAAGTGAAAGGGGGTCTCCAACCTCCATACAACAAACGTATTTATTTACAATTTTTTTTATTAGCTCTAATGTATAAATGATAATACGTACAAGCGTCAAACTTGGCATGATTGTACTACACACTATATAGTATAATAATAAATAATGGTCAAGTGCGAGTCGGTGACAAATTTTTGTTAGTTATAATTGTGTTATACTCGAGCGTCACTGTAGCAAAGAATTAAATACGCGACTGCGTCGCAATTACTTCGACTATTTCAGACAATAACTGATGGTTGTATTTTGTGGTGGTAAGGAACCCTTAATGCGCGAGCCTGACTCGAAATGCGTATTTTACTAATTTTGAAGTCGGTCTAATCACTAATGTTTTTAGTTTTACATAGATAAAAACTATAGTTTTGTGCTAAACAATACTATAAAAGTAGGCATACCATTCAGGTGGAAAGGGCGGGACTAAACTAGAGTGGATTACAGGACAGATGCGGGACTATTAGCGAAAAGGGCGCAATAGGAGTATATTGGATTACGGTATGGAAGTGGAGTGAAGCGGACGGCTGCGGGACTAGATCGGAAAGAGTGGGACTGAAGTAGATTGGATTACGGAACGGATGCGGGGCTGGATTGCAAAAAGGCGGAAAGGGAGTAAAGTGGATTACGGGACGGATGCCGAGTTGGATCGGAAAGGGTGGGACTGTATTATTAGAGAATATTATGGGACAAATGTAGGACTGGTGCAGTAAGAATGGGGCGGAGGAAGAGTAGATTTCGGGACGGATTCGGGCCTGGAGCGGAAAGAGCAGAACGGGAGTTGAGTGGATTTAGGGGGTGAATGCAGAATTGGAGCGGAAAGGGTGGTTTAGGAGTAGAGTGGATTACAGAATGGATGCGAGACTGAAACTAAAAAGACGGGAGGTAGTAAAGTAGATTTCAATACCACGTGAGCGAAGCCGCGGGCAACAGCTAGTATTTTTATAAAGTTAATGCTCGTGTGATAAATTATCAAAAAAGCTGACTCATCATCATCATCATCATCAGCCAGAAGACGTCCACTGCTGAACATAGGCCTCCCCCTTTAACCTCCACACTGAACGACAGCCTGCCTTTTGCATCCACTGGATGCCAGCGACTCTCACTATATCGTCGGTTCATCTAGTGGGAGGCCTACCTACGCTGCGTCTTCCGGTTCGTGGTCTCCACTCAAGAACCTTTCTTCCCCAAAAGCTGACTGCCCCATGTATAATGTACAAATAAATTCTCGATCGATTGATATCTCTATTATCATCAGACGCGTCATAGTAAAGTACTTACCATGGGCTTCTCAGGATTCATTTTCAAAGTTATTTATTTCCAGTTACACTGACCTGTAATCACAAATAAAAACATAATTACTTAGTAACATTACAAAAAAAAAATTAGCATCAAAATTGTTTTAAAAAAAATTATTAAATTTTATAAAAATCTAATTTGCACCCACCCAACTTAGTTCCTGCCACTCAGTGTAAT
This sequence comes from Agriopis marginaria, assembly GCA_932305915.1. Taxonomy (NCBI): domain Eukaryota; kingdom Metazoa; phylum Arthropoda; class Insecta; order Lepidoptera; family Geometridae; genus Agriopis; species Agriopis marginaria. Next base: position 14,638,485 of record OW029915.1, read on the forward strand.
GTGCAATTAACAGCAGTCAGTTATTTCGGGACATAATAAGGACGTTCAAATGCTGATAACTGATAACACAATTCAAGCGCACTTGTGTTGTAACTCGTAAGCTTTTACACATAAGTGCGAAAATTGATTGATTTTAACAACAATGTTATAATGGATATTTGTGACAATATGTCACCTTCATGACTCACCAATACACTAATTATGCTCGAACCAGCCTGGCCCACCTAGCAACATGAAACTAAGTTCTTGGTGGTATGTAGCTGCATGGTCTGTGGTATTTGGTACGGCACCCGCCATTTATCATCATTTCATAATTATCAGCATATCATGTTCCGTCCACTTCTGGGACTCAAGCCTTCTCTCAAAGAGAGTGCTGGCCCAGTTAGCAAATGTCATATTACCGGTTTCCTCACTATGTTTCCCTTCACCGTTGTTGAACAGCATCTAAACTGCACATAACATATTTAAAGTACCTACTAAATAAGTCATTGGTACAGGGCCGAGTTCTTCGAACTAGGTGCCGTCAGATTGTAAAGCGCATATGCTGCCGCCTGGCCACCATCGCTCAATAATGTCGTATTTTTTTATTGCTATAAATTGGCTAGCGCTCGGCCGCCATCTCGCCTGATGTTAAGCGATAATGCGGTCTACGATGGAGCACGCTTAACTAGACGAAACCGATTCACTTTCACGACTTGAAGACACCCAGTTTATAACTATCGAGGAACACCCACTCAAGCAGCGAATTCCACAGACTAGCAGTTCGCACAATAAATGTGGAATCAAAGCGCTTCGTACGGGTTCTCGGAATATCTTATCTTATCTTACTATATTACTAATAATATTATAAATGCGAAAGTTTGTGTGTAAGTGTGTATGTTTGGCTGAAGTCACCGCCGAAACTACTGAACCGATTTGGATGAAATTTTGAATGTATATAGCTTATACCCTGGATTAACACATAGGCTACTTTTTATCCCGAAAAAATGCACGATTCCTGTAGGATAATTTCAATTACTCAAATCTCCACAACGGCTCAACAAATAAGTATGAAATTTGGTACAAAAACAGGCAAGCAGCCACATTGCAACACAAGCCACTTTTTATCCCGGAAAATTTGACAGTTCCCGTGGGATGGTATAATCATTCTTTTTCACAACGGCTCAACGAATAAATATGAAATTTGGTAAAGAAATAGACAAGGAGCCACATTAAAACACACAATACTTTGTATCCCGGAAAATTTTACAGTTCCTATTGGATAACTTCAATCACACAACTATGTAACTGTTAAACAAATTTTGATGAAATTGGTTTGGAGATAGATTATACACTGAATAATATTATAACATAACCTAATTCTGATCCTGGGGAAATGAGTGGTTCCTGTAGAATAACTTTGATCACTTAACTCCGGATTTCGATGAAATTTGGTATTGAGGTAGCATATTCCCTAAATTAACGGATTTTGATGAAATTTGGTATGAAGGTAAAATATTCCTTGGACTATCACATGAGTTACTTTTTACCCGGAAAAAATCTATGATTCCTGTAGTATAACATCAATCACTCAACTCTGTGACTGTTAAACGGATTTCGATGTAATTTGGTATGAAGGTAGCATATTCCCTGGATTAAAACTAAGGCAATTTTATACCGACAATATGTAAGTTCCTGTAGCATAATTTCAATCACTCAACTCTATGACTGTTTCACAGATTTAGCAAGCCGTAAGCGGCCCGCGAGTGTTAGTTAAGCACAAGTGACGTACAAAAAAGAAAAAAAAAAACTTTCTAGGTTGCGTGGTTCGCTGGGCCGCAAGCGGCCTGCGAGGGCAAGTGTCAAGCAGAAGTGACGTACAAAAAAGAAAAAAAAAACTTTCTAGGTTGCGTGGTTCGCTGGGCCGCAAGCGGATGTTATACTACAGGAATCATAGATTTTTTCCGGGTAAAAAGTAACTCATGTTATAGTCCAAGGAATATTGTACCTTCATACCAAATTTCATCAATATCCGTTAATTTAGGGAATATGCTACCTCCATACCAAATTTCATCGAAATCCGGAGTTAAGTGATCAAAGTTATTCTACAGGAACCACTCATTTCCCCAGGATCAGAATTAGGTTATGTTATAATATTATTCAGTGTATAATCTATCTCCAAACCAATTTCATCAAAATTTGTTTAAAATTACATAGTTGTGTGATTGAAGTTATCCAATAGGAACTGTAAAATTTTCCGGGATACAAAGTATTGTGTGTTTTAATGTGGCTCCTTGTCTATTTCTTTACCAAATTTCATATTTATTCGTTGAGCCGTTGTGAAAAAGAATGATTATACCATCCCACGGGAACTGTCAAATTTTCCGGGATAAAAAGTGGCTTGTGTTGCAATGTGGCTGCTTGCCTGTTTTTGTACCAAATTTCATACTTATTTGTTGAGCCGTTGTGGAGATTTGAGTAATTGAAATTATCCTACAGGAACCGTTTATTTTTTCGGGATAAAAAGTAGCCTATGTGTTAATCCAGGGTATAAGCTATATACATTCAAAATTTCATCCAAATCGGATCAGTAGTTTCGGCGGTGACTTCAGCCAAACATACACACTTACACACAAACTTTCGTAATAACGTAAACTTAAACTTTCGTAAACTTTTATAATATTAGTAAGATAAGATAAGATGGTTAAAATAACTCACCGAGTGTATTCTACCATAATTATGTGAAGTAATTACATCCGAAGAGATTTAGGTAAACCATGTAGTCCGTGTTTCACATGCCTGCATCGTCACACTGTTCAAAGCCAAAAGAAGGAAAAAAAAATACTTTGATCCCTGTCAGTTCCTTCATCGTTCATTAACTTTACTTTATTATTATTAGCTCTGAGAATATTTATGTTCCTTGCTTTCTATTTGAGTAAAATTATAAGTAGCAGAGCGCTAGTACACTCTAAAATTGCGTGGAAGAGATCGTTTACAGTGATAAGGCTGCCAGTTGTTTAGAAATCAGAACTATGAATTTGGTATCATATCAAAATTGAACATAATTATTATCTAGGTGTTGGGAGGGACCGAAACACGATCAGTAAGAATTTTCTCGATAGAAAAAAAATTATGAAAATAACCCTAATTTGCTAATTTATGAATTTTTTTGTGGATTGGTCAGATAAACTATCTCTAAAATGATGTCATTAATATCAATCGAAAACAATAATAAATATCAAAAGAAAGAGTACATCATTGAGAACGAAATCGTGGTGATAGTTTTCTATTTTCAGCTATAATTTTCCCACAAATAATAAAACCTAAATAAATGCAAATATTTCGTGATCGACGCTCGGTTCAGTACCCCAAAGAGAATACAATATTATAGAGACAGTACCTACCCATCGAGACGTTCAGGGGAAGGTTGTGTCGCGCGTGGAGCTTAGTTTCTTAGCTCTTGCGGTTTCCACCCCCAGACGGCCAGTTAAGGCAAGCCAGGGGTCAGGGTCTCTGGGGTTTTAGACCCATGGAATCGGGGTACGCGGTGTCGCCACTCACCGACGGCTCGCCATAAAGCCGCCCCTGCGTTGCATTATTATTATTATTATTGTACATAGTTGTAACTCGGAGTCTCTAGCGAAAGCCTTTAAGGAGATATAGCCGATCATAAATTAGCCTTTAAACATGTTTTATATTTTTTTATTTAACAGGCACTTAGATCTTGTTGAGCCCTTTTCCTAGAGTACCATGACTGTGAAGGTAGCTTTAGCCGTTTATTAGATATAGGCCGTTAAAGTTTTGACACTTTTATCAGGTACTTAGATCTCGTCAAGCCCTTAGTCTAACATCAACCGTTCCGATAATAAGGGCAGTTAAAGTTTTGACAATAAAAAAACCATATAGTCAAAATAAATTAAAATTCCTATAAAAATCCCATACACAACAAGGTTTGGAAAAAACAGCTGAAGCACCTGTCAAACGTCACACTTTTCTCGTGGTCCCAGTAACATGCCCTCCAACCCCCTCCCCGCACATGCTTCCTCCTTGGCTCCCACAGGTTTATTGGTACTCCTCTATAAATAAGCATACGGGCCGAATTGAGAACCTTCCTCCTCTTTCTAAGTCGTCTAAAAAATATTCCAAATTCCCAATTGAAGTAATATTCATCGTGATACAATTTCTGTGTCTCGATGAAGTAATTACCCATAAAAATTTCTTACCTGGGGCCTTACGGCCAACTGCTGACGCGGTATTAAACTACCGTTAAATCCCTCAGTGGAGGGAGACCCTCGGCGTGTGACGTCATGAAAACTTGCTGAATTATCAAAATATGACTATTTTGCGGGTGTTAAAACTCAACCCCCATACATTTTGTATAGAAAACGTTTTTACACAACCGCAAATAAAAGTGGTGCTGAACCACTTATATATTATCTACTCTTGTGTTTTTTTGCATACATACTGAGCCTTCATTTATTTTATGAGTAGGTGTATTTGATAATTTCTATTAATAGTCACTACCTACCTAGGTTTATACATACAGGGTTATGCATATAGACTGTACTAAGCCGAAACGAGGTCATTGTACTCATCAAAACTGGTGACTCTGAAGCCTTGGATCACTCCCGGATTAGTCCGTTGTATGCGTCACCGAGACAAGCTTCACTTGGACTGTCGAAACCACCCCAATGATTCTCAACGTAGCCTCGCATATACTAGGTACAGGAACTTTTGTAGTAAGCTCTTACGCAATGTTAAAGCTCAGTATAACAGTCAACTACTAGAACTAAGCAAATATGACCCTAAACAACTTTGGAAAACAATTAAAAATATCTGCTATACTTCTAAGCAAAACAGTGGTTCTTCAGAGCTGTTACAAAATAGTGTAAATCCACTTAACCACTGTAATGAACACTTTGTTTTAGTTGGGAAGAACCTCGCTGATGCATTCCTTGCGAAACTTAGCCTGACGGAAAATTCATTAATTGACTCTCATAGTACTAAATCTTCCAGTGCACACTCTCTCTTTTTGTATCCAACTGACCCACACGAAATAAAAAAAGTTGTTGCTAGCCTGAAAACAGATAGTGCTCCTGGGCCTGATTCTATTTCTACTAAACTCATTAAGACGTCGCTTCATGCATTTGTTGTCCCTTTATGTCACATCTTTAATTTAAGCCTGGAAACCGGCACTTTTCCAGAGTCCTGGAAACTCGCTGCTGTATCCCCAATTTACAAAAATTGTTTAAAAAGCTCTCCAGATAATTATAGGCCAATTGCACTGCTCTGTGTGGTTTCCAAAGTACCAGAGAAAATTGTAAACGTTAGACTTATAAAATTCTTAGAGCAACACAATCTAATTGCAGATAGGCAGTTCGGTTTTCGTCGAGGCAGATCAACCGAAGACGCAGTGACACTTCTAGTCAATTTGGTTTCGTCTTACGTCGATAAGGGAGATAGATGCATCGGTGTCTTTCTAGACATGGCGAAAGCCTTTGACTCTATTTCGGTTGGCCTGCTTTTGAAACGGCTGGACGCATCTGGTATAAGGGGTGTGGCACTGGAATGGTTTAAAAGTTACTTATCTGATCGTAGACAATTTGTCAAAGTTAGTGATCATTCCAGTGACCATCTTCCAATCACTTATGGCGTTCCGCAAGGCAGCATACTCGGGCTTACACTGTTTCTTCTGTATATTAATGAAATAGTAAACAGTACACTCCCTAACGCTGAAATAATCACTTACGCTGACGACACGGCTATTATTTTCCATGGAGAGTCATGGTCCCGTGTATTCAATCTAGCCGAGGTGGGTCTGGCTGAAATTGCTGAAACCCTTGACAAAAACCTGTTAACATTGAATACTAAAAAAACCAAGTACATAACTTTCACCAAAACTTGTGTTTCTCGTCCGCCTGCTCACTTACAACTTAAAATTCACCACTGTTCATCAGTTTTCCAGACTCGACCCCTCTATTGCTCATGTGGCACTATTGATAGCACTACTAGCATCAGATACTTCGGGGTAACGATAGACGAAAATCTGTCATTTAAACAACACATTGCTGAACTGTCTTCTCGCACACGCAAGCTGATTCACATAATGAAAAATCTACGAGACTGCGCACCCATACCACTCCTAAAGCAAATTTACTCCGCGCTGTGCCAGTCGATAATTCAGTATTGTATCTCAATCTGGGGCAGTGCTGGTAAAACCATTCTCAAGAGCGTTGAAAGAGCACAACGGGCACTGATCAAGGTTATGCTGCGTAAACCTTTTCGTTTTCCAACAGATTTACTTTATGCCGAATTCAAGGTTCTAAGAGTTCGTCAACTATTTATATACATCGCTGTCTTAAAAACCCACTCCGGCATAAAATCTCGAGAAGACTACGTAGCTTTGATGGCCAAGCGAGCGACTACAGCCAATCTACTACCACTCCCACGCACTCGGTCATTAGTTGCAAAACGTGCTCCTGCTTACTCGCTTCTCTGTACGTATATTAACGTAAGAAAGAGGCTGAGCGACTGCAAAGATCTTACGAAATATGCTCTCAAAAAGAAACTCAAAGACTGGCTTTTAAATCTATCCTACGACGAAACAGAAGATCTTATGCATAGTCTATATAGAGAATAGTGTTGAAGAACTGAATGTATACCTCATAATCATAACTTTACAAAATATTGATAAACTCTTTGCTCTCTTTACTTTGTTTCATATAGAATTTTTGTATATATAATATATATAACTTGTTTGGTTTAGTTTCCTTAGTGTTTGTACTGTATCAGAGTAAGTAGCCCATATAGATCTGATAGCAAACCTTTTCTTATTTTAAACAATTTACACTGTACTTTTTCCGGTAACCGCGCACTCGAGCCCCAAGAAACAGACCTTGTGCCTAGTTTGGGGTTCACTGCCAACCTATTTTAGACGTAGTACGGAACCACTAACGACTAGTATTTAATTTATTAGTTAAGCACCTCTGTACTTATTTTGGTAAATAAAATATTATTCTATTCTTATTCTATTCTATTCTATCATTATGAACAACTTTTGCTAAAGAACCAACCATGAAATCGCGAAAAGAAACAGCTGTTCAATACATTTTGTCGAATGTCAATAACCGTTTTCTAAGGATCAGCTGATTTTCTCTACGCGATTTTCGGTTTGGTCCCATAATAAAAGTTGTATGAGTCATTGTACTCATACAACTTTTACTATACTTATACCTCCTTTCGGGTAAGTACAGTCTATATTGGTAACCCTGTATAATATTTTTGATATTTTTTTATTTTTTTTGAACTGTTATGGGTAAGTGTAGCTCTTACCATCGGGCGAGTGACTTACTCGTATTGTCACTCAGTTGAAATAATGACATCCTTTATTTTGGAAAATTATAAACAAATAAGATAACCTATTTATGGACTTCAATATTTTTCTGTGGCATGTGTACAAAATCATCAATGAAAGCAATTACTATTATTTTGTATTTGTATACGTAATAGAATTGAATTTTTGAATCGTTTCACTGTAGGTAGTGTAACGATTCTACTGGTAACTAAAATTAGATCTTGGTCACGACATCACGAAAATTGTAACGACTCATATCGTATTATTGTTTTTAACTGACTAACTAACAATATATGAGTAACCGGTAACTTATACACTAACTTACATACTAAACTTACTAAGGATTACTAACTAAATTTTTATTTAATATTAATTATATTTAAAAGGTTTTGTTAATAACTAAGATGTAATATAAACTAATAAATACCCGAACTAAAATTGAAGATTATATTTGGCCAAGTGAACGCCTAACGGAAGGACCTGGTGTTGTGACCTATAATAACCCAAGATAGTATTGAGATGAACTGCTACCATACTCTACTTAAACCCTAGTTGCTATATACAATTTCTAAAGCTACCTAATTGAGATCTAACTTCTACGGCCTATGCTTAGCTTAGTCTAACCTATGTTAAAACAGTAGAATAGGTTATCTATACAGGGTAAAATTCATACAGGGTGAAGTTTAGATTCAAGGTTAATAAACATGTTCGTTATCTACTTTAGTATTTCCCAGTGGCTAGCTTTTTAACAGTGTGTTCTCAAAGCTAAGTCCACAAGATGATGTAGAAAGAAAACAATATTAGGTATATCGAATAACAATGTCAACGTCCGATTACGATAACAAACAATATTCATTTTTGCACATTTAATAATTTCTCTGTATCATCATATGACATATTTTGTAGGACAGTCTTAAGCATTTTTTTGCAATTATTGTAATTTAAAGGATATAATTATATAAGCTAACACATTCAGTCTATTGTAAAGAAGCGGACCAAGAAACATGTAGAATTTGGAAGTAAAAGCATGTTTAGCGCCTGTTTGTTGAGGGCAAACATGATACTTCCGCCTTTTGTTAGTATGTTCAGCGTTATAAGAAAGGGCTTTGTGCTGCTTTAATACTATGTTTAATATAAATAGCTGCCTAACTGTTAGTACACCATATGATTTATAGGGATGGAAACGGTGTCAAAGGCCTTTGCTAGGTCTAGGAAAATACCTATAGTGTGGTTGCCCTTATCAAGTTCCTGTGCAAGATAGTTAGTCATTTCATGGACAGCATCAGCCAGGGCCGGATTTAGAGGTCCAGAGGCCTCGGGGCAACAAAGGATAGATCAATGATTTCTGTTATTTAAGATTAATATAATCAAATAATCATGTATGTATAAAGTACTGTAGGCTGTAGGTAAAGGTGAAAGAGCAAAAAAAACAAATATCAAAGGAAAAGATGCTTACTAGTGTTAACTAGTTGGAATATGAAAGATTTTTTTTTCCGAAGTCTCTATTGTGGGGGCCCCCCGTTTGTGGAGGCCCCGGGGCTTTCGCCCCGGTTGCCCTCCCCTAAATCCGGCCCTGGCATCAGCAGTAGATAATTTGGGCCTAAACCCAAACTGATTCTTAGACAAAATCAATTGTTCTTCTAAGTATTTGACCAGCCTTTTATTAATATTTTTTTCTAATATTTTATACATAAAAGGTAGTAAAGAAATCGGTCTATAATTAATGACCTGATCTTTTCCGCCAGATTTGTATACTGGTATAACAACAGCCTTTTTAAGAGATTTGGGAAAAACACCTGTTGACAAACAGTAGTTGAAAATATATGTTAATGGCGGGATTAGAATGTGTTTGAATTGTTTAATTACTTTAGTTGAGATATTATCCCATCCAGCAGCACAGTCGTTTTTTAAGCCCATAATTATCGCTTCTACCTCTGCTTCATCAGTATTTAATAAAACAAAGGAAGACTGGATAGTGCTACCCGTAAAATAAGTGCTTGTATGCAATTTTGTCTGACCTTGCACTTTTTCCGCCAGGCGCTTACCAACATCAACAAAAAAACTATTTGCGGTGTTAGCACATGACAAATGTGATGAGTTTGCTTGTAATAAACCCGAAGATGATTCATGCAGTTTTGAGGTATGAGTTACATTTTTAATATACTTCCATATCTTTTTGCTATTCGTCCCAGCCTTTTCTAGAGCAGATTTGTCGTAATGGATCTTTACTTTTCTTAAGAGATCATTACAAAAGTTACGATATCGTTTGTACGATAACTGCAATATGGAGTTGTTTGGATTTAGCTTAGCTTTTTTATGAAGTCTATCTCTGTGCTTCATACATCGAATAAGACCTGCCGTGATCCATGGTTTTATGGTATAATTTTTTATATACTACTATTTTTTTTATAAATAATAGGCTTGCGCTTGACCACCAACTCACCTGATATTAAACGATGATGCGGTCTACGGTGGACCACGCTTGCATAAAAGAACCCGATTCACTTATCTTCAAACCTAAAATATAAAGTAATACACTTCTCCAGACGATGCCTGTTCCTGCATTTCCTGGGGCTTTACGCCTAGCTGTTTAAATCAAACCAGTTTAGGTGATGAAAAAAATTTGCGCGACCGGAAACCTTATCTGGGCGCGTGTTCGTGTGATTTTCCGAACTTCGCGGTTTTAACGTTAGTTTGAGACCGCTGTTCTGCACAAAGCTTGCAATTAAAGTAGAAATTTTTTTCCTAAGAAGGTATAAGCTTATAATTTATGTTAAAATATTTTAACCCAGTACCATTTGAAGTACTTAGCTCATGTTTGGTAAATAATTGTCTTCTTCTTCAACTTCTACAATAGAAAAATAAAGAGGCGGTAATCTGTCTACCGACATTGTTATTTACATAAGGTTTCTTTTAGATTAAGTTTGTCGTTATCAATCTAAAATATAAAAACGTTACGTTCTTTGAAATTGCTTGAAAAAATTTCATTACAATATTTTTCATCACTCATACTCGGAAAGTAGGTCTGAAGTTGCCTGAGGAGCGGGTTGAAACGAATACATTTCAGCCCTAGGGAGAATCACGTTCAACTGACAGTGACAGTTGACAACTGACAGACACTCAATTTATTAAAAAAACTAGTTCTTTTTTCACATTTGTATTGAAAGATGTTCCAACTTTTTTTTTCTCTTCAGAGGATTATGGTCCTGCACTTCTCGTGCATTTGCCAGTTAACAAAAACAAAAAAAAAAACGGGACATTTTTGCACACACGGTCATCTGACCCCAAACTAAGCAAAGCTTGTGATATGGCTGCCAATGGCGGGAATCCGATCGAGTTTTGTTTATACTTCCTTAAGGGGCCTGTATACCCTCTGCAGCTCCCTCGCTCGCACATTTTCACATTATTGAAGATATAAAATCAATGAGTGTGAATTTCCAAAGTATCAAAATCATGTCTTGGTGTCTATCGTAACATTAAAAACATAGAAATGTTTGTTTTGATATCTTGTAATTTGACGGAATAACATGACACGAGAAATAAAAATCACTTGTTACCATTTTACTGAGTCAAATTAAAATATATCAAATTGTCAATTTCTTTGTTTGTAATGTTATAATCTTATAATATACACCAAGACATGATTTTGTTACTTTTTGGTAATTCACACTCATTGATTTTATATCTTAAATAATGCAAAAATGTGCGAGCGAGAGAGCTGCAGACGGGAACAGTCCACTTAAAGCAGATTTGTATTAACACAATAAGTTCATCTGATTCCGATGTGGATTTAACGCCTAATTTCATAAGAGAAGATGCTAAAACAGTAGTGGAACATAAATTTCATACCAAAAATTTTGATTTATGTAAAATAAAATTCACTCATATTTTCTATATATTTTTTCAGTTTATGTTTTTATTTTTAGTTTCCTTGTATTCGTAATGAAAAACACAGTGTTTACCGAATAAATATTTAGTTCCTCGAACTATTTGCGCCCTTGCTACGCTCGTGAGCCAAACCCCGTCTCGGAACTAAATAAGTTTCTTTCACCCCTAGGGTAACAATGTACTATTATTGTGAATGTTAATAAGGTCATCTGACCCGTTACACTACCTAAATAGAACGATTGCATTTTGTAAAGTATGTTTAAGCGTGCAAGAAATTGTTAATTATCATAAAGTGACGAATGCGAAATATATGGAAATGTAACAAACAAGTTAAATAATTTAATGTTTGCCCACATAATGTAGATAATAAATAATAAGTACCTACAATGCAACCGACAAAAATAAATTTGCGGCCAGGATGTGAAGTATCCTCTATAATCAGTCATAATAGCTAAAAACATGTTATTTCCTTGTACAAATAACACGCAGGTCATTATTAAAATATTTTTTGTGCATTTACCTACATGTACCTATAATTGTATACGTACCTACATGATTGCATTATGCAGACCAAACCTAAAGTAAGTAAGTAATTATTGCGCTACGGTCCAGCCGGTCATTCATATTGTACCTACTGAATTTCGTTAAAACCCGCTAGTCAATCATATTTTATTTTACTTTACATGGAAAACAAACAGCTACTAACCAACACAGTAGATATGAGATAAATTGTTACCAAAGAGTAAAGTAATACATATATAGGGAAATTGTTACACAGAAGCCAATGAGAAGTTTTACTACTTAATACAAACTAAAATAGTGTACAAATGCCCCGTTGCAATACCAACTTGAACTTGATATGATTTTAATTAAAAATTTGGCACCTCAACGCGAAAACTATAAGTTTGTTTACATTTTTACCATAGTGACCAGGGGGTCTAGACAAGACCCATTTTCTGTTAGCGTTCACACCTGCGGAAAGATGAAATTGTATGAAAATTATATTAGCTTGAGATAATTTCTCTCTAGCTAATGTCATTGTCAATGTCATTTTCATAAAATTTCATCTTTCCGCAGGCGTTAACGCTAATAGAAAGTGGCTCTTGTCTAAACCCCCTGGGGCCTTATGGACAACTGCTATTGCGGCACCAAATTAACGTTAAATCCGCTCAGTTGGAAAATCACGCGACCTCAAACGGTAACTGGGCGTGTTAAGGTTCACGTTCGCATGATTTTCCAACTGAGCGGATTTAACGTTAGTTTGGTACCGCAGTAGCAGTTGTCCGTAAGGCCCCTGCGCACTAATTATCTCCTTGGTAAATAATCTACAATTTATTTTTATGCGTTTTGCGACTTTTAGGGGTTTTAAATTCGCGAACTCACGCTAAAGAACTGAACCGTAATCTACACTATTTACACTATTAATATAAATTAATTAATTAATATCTACAATAATATTATAAAGAGGTAAAGTTTGTAAGTTTGTTTGTTCTGTTTTAACTCCGAAACTACAGATCCGATTTTAAAAATTCCTTAGTGTGGCTAGTGTCCTAGAAAGCCACACTATTCCTGAGTGCTATAGGCTATGTTTTATAATGATAAAAGTTAATAATGATAAAAGTTAATTTTCTACACTAAATAACCGCATTAGTAAACCATGTTGGAGAAAAATAAGCTGATTGGCTTCTTTATCGGCGTACGCTGACCTAAAGCTTTGAGATAAGTAAATACAATGTTTGAAAAAAATTTAGTTGTTAAGTAGTTTGTCATATAACATAATAATTATATTCTACTCCTGGCGGCAAATTGGCGCTTGGATGTCTTGCGACTTTGCTCTAACAGAAACGCTAGGAACCATTTTAAAATAGAATGTTACTATTTTCAGTTATATAAACAAAACAATGTACTTAGATTTACATTTAGGCATTTATTTTGGAATTGTGAACTAATATTAAAATCAATATTTGAATTTACAATTAATTGGATAAAAAAATATATACTACAATTAAACTAAAATATGAATGTATAAAATATACAAATATGTACCTACTACAAAACAAAAACGCCGTCGAGATCACCACCGTGCGGCAGGGTTCCCAGAACACTGGCCGAGTTGCCCCGCTGTATAGCAATACTTAGCTTTTGAGAAAAGTATGTGCCAGCTCTAGGATCCCCCGAGGCGAGGACCAGCCTAGTCGAAATATCCTTGCAGATTTTTTTTATGTAGGACGACCACGGGCCCATTGTCTGTACAGCTAGCGCCACAAACTCATAATGTGCGCTGAGCTGTGAGTACTTCCTGCGTTTGTTTAGTTGGGCCTGTTCGGCCGCAGCCCCGACACTGCGAGCAGAACTGGCGACATGAGAAGGAGCCAGGGTGTCCACGCATTGAGTGATGATTGAGTTCATTGAGCGCTCGGTTGCCTCCGCAATCGCACGTACCCAGTAGTCACTCAGTACTCTTTCCGAACCGGTTAATGCGACTAGTGATGGACTAAGCAGTTATCGACTGCGTTGTCGATAACCTGGACAAATACCTGACAATATCGTCTTCTAATCCAAACTTGGTTAGTAAAAGACCTAGAGATGAAGGTACTGGTGCAACAGACCAATGGCGGCAGCCGAAAAAGTTTGCTAGCTCCAAAGATGGTATCAAGAAAACCGATAAGGAGACTGGAACGAGCAATCGCTTTAGCGGTCTTCCAGTAGATGATGTAGCCACGGAGATATTTAAAAAAGCTACGAAGAAGATGCAGATTAACCAAATTCCACCAATATTAGTTGAACTTCTAGGTGACTGGAGCCACCAGAATATCAAAGGCGTTATAGAAAAGTACGAACAAGGTTTCCATTTGCAGTACAGAGGCCGCAACAGAGTCAAAGTACAATGCTACTCAGCAAAAGGTCACCAATTAGTAAGAGAAGGACTACTGAAAGAAAATGTAGTATTTCATTTACACGCAAAGATGAGAAACTTCCCAAAGCTGTCATAAAAGGCCTACCTAAATTCCTCCAAGACTCAATATCAACGGAGTTAGCCTCGATTGGATTTCCTGGTGTAACTGTAACCCAGCTCAAGACATCGTACACTACCGAGTGTCCTCCACTACTTGTTCAATTACCGAGTGGAAGCGACATGGGCAAATTTAAGCTGATTAAATATCTTTCAAACTACGTGGTGGATATTCAAAGATATAAACCTAACAGCAAAGCAGGTACCCAGTGTTTTCGTTGCCAAGGCTTTGGGCACGCTTCAAAAAATTGCAATAGACCCGCCAGATGTGTCAAGTGCGCCTCGGCACATCCTACTTGGGAATGCCAGAAAAAATATAGGGAGGAACCAGCCGTATGCTGCAATTGTCAGCAAAATCACCCGGCCAACTACTCACAGTGCCCTGCACAGCCTTCTTGTCCACAGCCTTGTTCCCTCGCCAGTCACTACTAACCTTGAAGTTGTAGGAGTATCTCTTAAACTCTTTAATAGTCATACCTATATTTATGCGATTTATCAATCACCCAACTTGCCTTTCATAAAAAACGATCTTGATTCGCTCATGGCATCCGGAATGTCAGTGCTAGCAATGGGCGATCTTAACGCTAAACACCCTTACTGGTCTCCTGGATCTTTGAATGAGCATGGAAAACGACTGTATGATCACATGTTGGGTGGTGATTATCTTATTCATGGTCCTCAAGACGCAACTCTTGTCCACTATTGTCCCAAGTTTAAACCATCTACTCCTGATCTCCTACTAACTAAAAATCTACACAATCTAAATCAAATTTTTACGATTAAAGCTTTATCATCTAACCACTTACCTGTTTTTGCCAACTTTAATGTAACTATCACTCGAAAACCAATAACCACGTTTAATTATTCAAAGACTGATTGGGTCAAATACCGCCAAAGCATGAATAGCAGCATACACCTTTCAACTCACACCTTTCAATCTGCCAAAGAAATTGATACGGCTATCGCCTAGTTTCAAGATTCCATTATTGACAGTAGAAACGCATGTGTGCCCACTTTGACGTTCAAACCCTGGAACGCAACTCTACCACGACGCATAAGGAGATTAATTCAGTTAAAAAATCGCTTTCGTCGCTATGCTGCATCTGAGCCAGTTCCCCTGATACGTAAGCAGATGAACCAAAGAGTTCACAAACTGCAAGCTGATATTAGCATTGCTCTAAAATCATACAATGATAAGAAATGGGATTCCAAATTAAAGAAAGTAGATAACCCTAGTGCAGACCTATGGCATGTAGTTAAATCACTTCGTTCCAATCCTTCTCTTCCTATCCCTGCGCTTCAAAGAAGTGATGGGACCATGACATCTACCGAACAGGAGCAGTGTGATGCTCTTACCAATGCCTTCTTAGGAAACATGCTCCTGACTCATCACTGGAGCAGCGATGAGTCAGAAGCAGTTGCCTCTTCACTAACAGCTTTGGACAATGATACGCATGATGACGATTGCACTTCTCAACTCGTGCGTCCCACTGAAATTAAAAAAATCATTCAAAAACTGAAAACTCGCAAAGCTCCCGGACCAGACCACGTGACTAACTTACTCGTGAAAAACCTACCCCAAAAGGGCATCGTTTTTTTGACAAAAATATTTAACACCTGCTTGAAATTTAATCAAAATCAAAATATATTTATTGCAGTTTGTTGGTAAACTTAGATGTAATACTATAATATCACGGTCTACTACTATTAAAGATTTGGGGATCACATTCGACCGGACTCTTACTTTCAATGATCACATCACGGTAGTCGCTAAAGAATCATTCAGACGACTAGGCTTTGTGTTACGGAACTCTAGAGACTTTCATAATACTGACGTTATCAAGCTCATTTTTAGTGCCCTTGTCCGGAGTAAGCTTGAAGCCAGCTCTTGTGTGTGGCACCCGCATGAGCATAAATACACCCTCATGTTGGAGAAGGTTCAAAAAGCCTTCCTCAGATACCTGTACAAACGGAGGTATGGGTACTACCCGTTTATGTATACTACTGAATTTCTGCTCGGTTCCCTAGGGTACAACTCTTTACAAGTGAGAAGATCCCACGACCAGCTAATGATGATGTGCAAGGTTATACGCGGTAAAGTTGATGCGCCAGATCTCAGTGAGCAGCTCTGTCGTCTATACACTCCCGACAACTACTTTCGGTGCCGGAAACATAAGCTGTTTGCTGTACCGTGGTGTAGGACGGTAGCTCATGAGATGTCTCCGATACCGCGATCCCTTGCCACACTCAATGCGCTCGTTGACACCACTCCAGAATGTGATGTATTTGACGGCGCTTGGAGAGACATTGTTGCACAGTGTTTGAGCTATTGTAAGATGACGTCGAAAAGCATTGCGAAGTCGCTGTCACATAATAAATAATATTTATATAATTTTTATTTAATTACTTTATTGAATTTTAATCTGAAATTGTATGAATATTGACATTTATCTAATTTTAATCTGACATTGTATTTGTTGACATTTATTTAATTATTGATCTGAAATTGTATGTTTGACATTTATTTAATTTTAATTTGACTATTATCTGACTGAATGTATTTAATCTCTTTAATTATTGTTATTTTGTTTATTGTAGGTAATCTTGTGACATTTGTTATGATATTGTGTTTTTGAAGTGTTATTAATGTCATTAGTGTAAGTCGTTTTTGTGCCGTGCTAATTTGAAATAAATAAATAAATAAAAATTTGACGTTAAATTACTTCCCTTCGACCTGGAAAACGGCCAAAGTAATTGCCTTACACAAACCCGGTAAAAATTCATCAGACCCTACATCTTACCGCCCTATCAGTCTACTTCCATGCTTGGGTAAATTATTTGAAAAGATTATTTACTCTCGATTATCTCACTTTACTGATAATAAGTTAATCAATGAGCAGTTTGGTTTTCGAGAAGGTCATTCCACGGTACAACAGCTAGCCAGAGTTGCTGAAGCTATATCGCATAACCTGAACTTGAAACGATCAACCGGAATGTTCCTGCTCGATATCGAAAAAGCGTTCGATACAGTTTGGCACGATGCTTTGCTGCACAAAATGATTGGCTTAAATATACCACTAAGGTTGGTAAAATTGACTAGATCTTACCTAACTAACCGCTATTTTCAAGTTTACATTAATGATTCGCATACTTCTCTTATGCCTATGCCAGCTGGAGTACCCCAAGGTTCTATCCTGGGACCCCACCTTTTCTTGGATTTCCTAAACGACATACCCATACAACCACGTACAAGTATAGCTTGTTTTGCTGATGATACGGCATCATTTACATCGTCTGATGATATAGACCTGATAATTGGTAGGCTTCAGCTGTCAATTGACCGTCTCTTGTCATATTTCCTCAAATGGAAACTTAAAATTAACTCTGGCAAAACAGAAGCCATAATCTTCAGTCGGCAGCGTTCATTACCTTCTCGCAGATTGCAAATAGACAGCTACCATATCCCTTGGAGTCGCACTGTTAAATATTTGGGCCTCATACTTGATAACAAGCTTAACTGGTCGAAAAAACACGAACAAATTACGACTTAAAGGTACAAAAGCCCTCAATGCACTATGTCCAGTTCTTAATAGAAGATCCTGTCTCAGCAGTCAAACTAAATTGAACATTTATCGCACCTTGGTCCGGCCCTGCATATCTTACGCTTGCCCTGTTTGGAGTAGCACCTGTCCTTCTAACATTAGTAAACTTCAGGTAGTCCAAAATAAGGCAGTGAAATATTCCTATAACACCCCATCATATGCTAACCTCAGTCAAATCCACCTAGACATAGGCTTACCTAGTATATCAGAATACATTCTTAAGTTATCCAAAAAAATTACCTGTACAAAAACCCCACGAATAAAAATGAATTGGTCAGAAACATTTGCAAAACCCGCAAAACCGATTTAATTTATATCGACAAATATAAACGGTACAAATTACCCCATCACTGGTTTCTCGACTGCGATGAATAGGGACAGTGGCCCGCGCGGGCGCGCGCCTCCGCTGCCTGCTGTCGCGCGCGCTATAAACGCCTGTATTATCCTGGGATATGTGGTGCGATATGCGCGCGACTCTGGCCCGGACAGCGCGCGCTTGCGCGTTCGTCATTCATAACATGCTTCGCTCGCTTGGTCCTTGTTGTTCACTACCTACTGCTGCACTTTGCGCTGTATCAATTCCAATTTACCTACCCCCTTTTGGTCAGTTTTTTTTTGATATAATATTATTATAACGCTAAAAATTTAACACTTATACTAAAGGTTACATAATAATGTTAACTTAACTGATATTCACAAACATAATATTTAAGTACCTCTATTTTATTAATTATTCTTACCTCACCAGCTATAAGTTTATATAAGTGTTGAGCTTGAAAACGAATTATTATAACATTTCTTGGTGCCCCTAGGACTTAATTAACACTAGAGATGCCCAATGTATAAAATGTTTAATGAAATAAAGATATTTTAAAAACAAAAAAACAAAGGGTGTCCACGCAGATGGCATCCCAAACCAAGGCTCGGCCAAGACACCAAGGTACCAGACTGGCTCCGTCTGGTCTCTTGCCATAGTCTCTAGTCATACCGTTCGGTTCCAGTGTCGAGGGCACGGAAGCAGTGGAGAGTGCCCGCCTGACCCAATCATTAATAGCCCAATGACGATATAGTCGGCCGGCACTCTTCACACACGATAGCCCGTGGCGTCCAAATTGGTCCACGGCTCGTCCACACTGGCAGCGATGAGGCTCACACAACTTCGCACCTAGACGCAGACCCGCCGCAATGCGAAGACAACTGGGGTCGAGGACAGTACCCAAATTGTCAGAGGGGAGTACGCGCAGCCAGTGACCCGACTCCGGTACTGACACGGCCAGGAGACGCGCACAATCCATGTCATCCACAGCTTGATCCAGTAAGGCTGTATACGTGAGTTTGGTGAGTGGAAGATCCCACAACTTCTGCAACCTCATATCGGTGGGCGGGTTGACACCTGGGCATGATGCACACCAGGCAGCCAAGGCTTCCGTCTGGCCAGCAACCCGAACATCGGCTATTGGGCTCTGAAGGATCATGCCGATGTCGCTCGTAAGTAGAATGTGCAATAATGTGTATCTGACTGGTTTTAACTGTTGTGGTGACTGTACCGGCCAACGGTCAACAAATACTGTTCTAATTTTAATTACTTATTGAGCAATTTAAAAAGACGTTTTTTTCATCACCAATCAAAGCAGTGTTAGCTTGTATCTTCGCCTTAGCTTGTGTCACTTTGTTGACGAGAGATAGTTCACTCCAAACAATACGTTGAGAGCCAGATGAGAGCGATGAGCTTAGATTGAGAGTCAGCCGTTCGTATATGTACGCGACGCCGTTCTTATTCCGTACATCAGTACCAATTTATAACAGGAGTACTAAAACAACCAGGGACAAAGTAAAAATCTACCTCTAGCCTCAATAATAATTCACTTAATTGGGTGTGTGATATAGGTAGTCGATTATATTTCTTTATCGCCCAAGCCACGTACCAACTAATAACCGGGTGTTGTTTTGCAAGGGAAGTGCTTCAACAAGTCGGACGAGATTAATGCAACGTATGAACTAATGTCTACTAGTACGTCGACCGGTGTTCCGACACAAAACAGCGGTAACTACATCGCGATTTTTAGTTTCATTTTCAATTTCACGGTAAACATTTACATTCCCTTCCTTATGCGACTCAGAACGTCTTTAGCACAACATCTACTCTCGTCATGACACTTTTCTTTAACTTTTCTTGCAAAACGTGCATTTATCTGGAAACTGTTTTGAATTAGCTGTATTGACGTTGTCTAGTTATCTTGTGAAATAAGTAGCGGTTTCGGATTCAAAGGGCAAGAAAAGGCTATGTGAACGCATTTATAACGGCGCGTCATACCCTATTTCTTACGACGTTTTTGAGCCTACATTTCCGTCGTCTCTCGCGCTAGTAGAGGGTAGATTTGAGAAACCTCTTTCTACCGGTAATGTTTGTGTTGCGAGAATCCCAACCTTAGACTTTCAAATTAAGTAATGACCTACCCGAGTAATCGGCGTAAGTGGAATATTTATCGGAGTTAGTACACAACACATCAGTTCAAAAATATTCGCAACATCAACGTGCTGCAGGGACAAGGCTTTTAGTTTCTACTTGAAGTTAGACCACGTGCGGTCGCTGTGGGATACTTGCTAGGCATTTGTTGACATCCCAACTATTTCTCATTTTTGCATGGTCCAATTCATCAATCCACACACTGACGTCATGAATAGGTTAAGATCAGACAACAATAATAATGGGTTGGTCTCACCGAATTCAGAGGCGTCTCTAGCCCTTGTGGCGCCCGTGTGCAACCAGTACCCTGGCGCCCTCTAGTAGAAGCGGAGTCAAAATGGAATACTAACAGATAAAACTTTCAAACGGAAATTCGGGTGCAAATGGTGTCGGAAAGCAAAAACTTTTTTTTTTGATGGAACGGGTTACATCAAGACTAAAAAATCACAACTTTGTAGTTCTTCCAAACATATTTAATTTAAAAACTAATATAGTTACATTACAGGACGCTCGTACACACAAATATATACACAGTACACACACACAAATGTATTTACAAAAAAGTTACTTTTCGTGCTTTTGCATTAGAGAAATCTTTAACAATGTCACTAACTTCAATTTTGATTTCATGTTCAATACTTATTAACGATAAATTTGTCAGTCTACTTTGCGACAATGTTGATCTAAGATATAATTTTTAGTTTAGAAAATGACCTTTCGCTATGTGCGACCGTGACTGGAAGTGTCAGGTATATCCTCAGTGCTGTGGAATCATCAATAAACATCGGTAATAATTCGATTTCGTTATAGAGCTCGAACTTTTCCACATCTGAAGAACCAGCATGGCTAAGTTTATTTTCTAAATTAGAACAACGCGTTTTTTTTGTATCTGAGTCCAAATCTTTCCAGTGTTCCAATTTTTGAAGAAATGATAAAATTACATTATTTTCATTCAAAAGTTCGAACCGTTCGTCGAACTTAGAAATTGCGGTGTCTAACAAATAGTAGTAAAAATTTACTTTGAAATGTGTTTTCGGGTCTGTTATCAGTTCATCCTCCGCCTCATAATTAAAAAACCTTTTACGAGCGCGAAGGCGTGCAGGTGTGGGAAATTCTGCTATTGCCTCGACTTCTACAGTTTTCGCGCTGTTAAGGAGCTCTTCAAAAGCAGACTCATTGCGGAATTCAGACAAACTTATTTTTGCATTATTAATCATTTTCACCGCTTCTGACAATACAACGTCTGACTTTTGAAGTGCCTTGCTAACTATATTTATCTTGCTTAAAATTTCAAACCAAATAAGCAGAGAGCAGATGAAGTTAAACGACTTAATTCTTGTCAATAATGAATTTGCCATATTTCTTGACTCGGCATCATTGCTCCTATCGGAATATATGGTAAACAAGGCATCATACACTTTTCCCAGTTCAAAACGTAGAGCTTTTACTGCTTCAACCCTGCTCTCCCATCGAGTATTTGAGAGTGGTTTTAGACTTAAAGTTGGCACTTCTTTAGCAAGTATTTGCCAACGTGCTGTTGACGCAGAAAAAAAAAACATAAATTTCCTGCACAACTGAAAAGAAATTGACAATTTCTAATGAACTTTTAGCAGCGTCATTCACCACCAAATTTAGGCTGTGTGCCGCACAAGGTAAGTAAAATGCGCGCGAGTTTAAATCTAAAATTCGTTTTTGTAGACCTACTTATATTTTTCCCTTTCATGTTTGCACCATTATCGTAACCTTGACCACGCATATCTTGTATGTCAATTTCGTTTGAGATTAAACAATCTAACAAAAAATTAGTTAAGCCCAGGCCAGTAGTGTCTGTAATAGGAAAAAAACCCAGAAAGTGTTCTTTTACTTCAGCCTTATTGTTGCTTGCATTTAAAAGAACGTACCGTACGACAACCGATATTTGTTCTTCGTGTGCAATATCTGGAGTGCAATCTAAAATAATGGAAAAATATTTGGATTGTGTCAATTCCAAAACAATAGCTTTTTTTATTCTTTCTCCTAATAATTGTATTATTTCATTCTGAATGTTATGGCCAAGATAATGAGTTAGGCGTGACTCAGATTTTTGAATAAGAGCAATGTGTTCCGCAAGCACATTAAAATTAAATTAATCAAAATTAGAGGTATATTCAACCAGCTTTAAAAAATTACCATTATCGGAATCGTAAATTTTTTGAGATCTTCCCCGAAAAGCCAGACATTGCCTCGCTAAAAAATTAATCCTGTTGATTATTCGTTCGAGTAATGCAACCCAACGTTTTTTTCCCGATTAATTTCATTTTGGTGCAAGAAATCTACCGACTTTTCTTTTAAAATAACAGTTTTCAACGTAATTTGTTTCTTAAGACATGATAGGTGCCCTAAGCTCTTTTCATGACGTTCTATAGCAGTAGACAAATGCTGCCAATCTTTGTAACCTATTTCACCATTAAAAGGAGTCGCATCAGCATGAAAAAGTTTACAGTAAAAACAATAAACAGAATCAGTTGACTTACGAGTAAACCAGCCAGTTTCTTAAAACGGTTTCATTATTTAACATCTTTTTAGTATAATAAGCATTTGAAAAAGATCTTTTTGAACTATTCGAAGGATATGAACCCACTTTTACTTGTACTGGCCCACGCTCCATCAAAAATATTCTCTGTTTATCGGATAACACCTGTGGCCATAACGCGAGATCATTCATTACATCTTCTCGAAGTATATTCTCCGGGGACGTTTCGGCACTAGGAGGTTCTTCGTCTTCTTCGACTACCGACGACAAAGACAGCAGCGGCGGCGGCTGCGGCGACGTTGAAGGGACGAGTTCTGCTGTAGAATTATCTTGGTTTTCATATGTCTCTGTCTCCAGGTGTTCGTCCGAGGATGGACCGGGTCGACCAAAAAACTTTTTAATAGAACATGTATTCTTTTTCAGAGACACTTCCTTCTCCAGCTTTCTTTTTCGACTTTGTGCACCAGAAAGTTTCTTTTTTCCATCGCCATCAGACATCTAAAATAAATAATAAACTAAGTATAGGCACCTAAAAGTACTATCAATGTAAATTAATATACCTAGGCCCAGAGAAATAGTTGCAACTTGGACTAAGTATTATATATTATAATTATGACACATATCAATCAACGTCGCGGTACCTTCATTAGGCAATCAAACAGAATAAATAAATTAAATAAAAAAGTAGTTTGTTGTTCACAGGTTAGGTAAAAGTAAGACCTAAATAAATACCTAAGTAAGTATACTAGTAGGTACAACATATTAAAGCACTTTAACTTACCGTTGTTTGTTCCGCACTGCAGTAGGGTAAACAAATGTAAAATCCTAGGTCGTGGGTATTTAACTTCGATATCACTATCTATCACTCGATAGCACCTCGATAGTTGTTTTTTTTTTCATGGATTTCGCTGGCTATTTTTGATGACCTCTGACCTCGATGCTTGTCGCAATAATTGTGCAAGCAAATAACCAAATCTTATCTTTTATATAATTTTTATCAAAAGAAAAGCCGATTTACATCACATTTACATGTTTACTCAAAGATGATAGTTAATCCAATTACATCAAGGCTTATTTCGCAAAACTACGCTGTAGCGGTAAAACAAAAAATGCGGCACGCGTACACAAGCCTTTGAAAATGACCGCCCCACGTCCCTGGGAAAGAAGGAGTTTCTACGATAATTAGTTTCGTAACGTGGAGTATACAGCTGAAGATTATGTCTACGAGGAGTTGAGCTTAGAGGAGTTACAAGACCTATCTGAGACAACAATGAAGGACAATCGATCCTACTGGATAATATATTGTGCATGAAGGTTAGATCGGCAGCCTCTCTCCTTAGTTTAACAGGCAACAAATGGTGATGAAAGCAAGACTCATCATACTCAAAGTCGGAATTCCGTATTTTAGCCTTGTAGTTGATAAAGCGTAAGAACTTCTTTTGCGGCCTTTCGAGGATTGAAATATATTTGTCATAACAAGGGTTCCATACCTGCGAGGCATATTCCAGCTGACTACGGACTAAAGAACAAAAAAGAACCTTTAAGGTCTTGATGACCTTAAAATCTTTAGTAACTCGTAAAATGAAGCCCAATGTTTTCATAGCTTTGGCCGAAATATTCTCAATGTGCTTATCAAAGAGGAGTTTGGAGTCGAGGGCAACACCAAGATCAACAACTGCATCACTTCTAACCAGGGATTGGCCATTAATTTTATAGTCATACACAAGGGTTCTAGCAGATCTAGTAAAAGTAATGCAACAATATTTAAGTATATTTAGATCTAGCTTGTTTCTCGTGCAGTAGCTATGAAGATTATTGAGGTCTATTTGCAGAAGTTCTAAGTCAAGATGATTGTTAATTACTTTATAAATTTTCATATCATCTGCAAATAGTAGGAAATTGGAGTGTTTAAAACAATGGTTAATGTCATTGATGAAAATAATAAATAAGAGAGGGCCAAGAATAGATCCTTGAGGCACACCTGATGGAATGAGAGACGGAGCCGACATCGATCCATTCAAGGCAACAGTTTGAGTACGACCATTGACATAAGAGATAAACCACCTAAGCAGATCACCTCTTATCCTGGCCGTATATAACTTGTCGAGAAGGATAGAGTGATCAATGCGATCAAAAGCCTTACTATAATCCGTATAGACAGCGTCGACCTGCCCCCCACCCTCCATGCCAGCAGTCACCGCATCAGTAAATGAGACCAGGTTAGTAGTAGTAGACCTTCCCTTCAGAAAACCATGTTGTTGTGGTATGAAAGTATGCTTAAGAGCGGCGTATAATTAATTGATCGTGGACTACTTTCTCGAAAACCTTGGACAGCACACAAAGCTTCGAAATCGGCCTATAATTAGATATATCCCGCTTGGGGCCCTTTTTATGAATGGGTGTTATAGTAGCTGATTTCCAAATTGTGGGCATTACACCATCAGTAATAGATCTATTGAATAGTAAAGAAACGGGATATACCAAACTTTCAGCACAGTTAACCAAAAGATGTGGATGTAGGCCATCCGGTCCAGCTGACTTATTGCAATCCAAGGTTTTAAGTAATTTTAATAATTTATGTGTAGGTAATTCAATAGAATAAATGTCAGCCACAGTGTTGTTTACGTCAGGGTTAGTAATACCAGAAACCGGAGCTTGCGGGGATATCTGCAGATAGTTGGAGTTAAAAAAATCAGCAAAAGCATTGCAAATATCATTCCCGGTCTCAAAAGATCGCTCTTTATAGGTCATGGTTGACGGATACGAGTTATGCTGTTTATTAGATTGTATATACGACCAGAATGCCCTCGGGATCGGGCTGTCGCGGATCGAACTTTTTACGTTTGCAATGTAACTGAGATAGCATTCGTGCTCGACCCTCTTCACTCGTTCACGCAGGACCCTAAAAGAGTTCCTATCAGAAGTATTTTTGTATATTTTGAATTTTCGCTGGTGTTTGTTTTTTTCTTTTAGGATCCTGATCAGAGCTGGCGAATACCATACTGGGTATTGAGCAGGCCGCACCCATTTACACGGAACGTATTTGTCTCTGAGATCCAATAATAGTCCAGTAAAGATTTCAACCGCATCATCCATTGTACCACATGAGAGGAGTGATCGCCAATCACGGTTATCTAGTTCACCACAGATAGCTGAATAATCACCCTTTGCATAAGAAAATTTAGGTCTAGGAGTGGGAACTAGAGTGGTTGTATGTATAAAATGCGGTCTACAAACGAGTGCAGGATGGAACATATCTTCTTTCAACAGTGGATCCAGACAGCGAACCACAGATACCTCGTCGTTGGATAAAACTAGATCAAGGATACTACCATCAAACATGTTGGGAACGTGGTTAAATTGATCTAGGTTATTCAGATTCATAAGATCGAGAACCTCAAAGTGGTCGCAACCCGAGCCGTTGATTATCGGTACAAGATGAGTATGGTCAGGTGACATCGTCCACGTTATGCTGCTCTGGTTACAATCACCCAAAATCAAGAATTTATCTTTTATATGTTCTGTCGAAATAGTTAGTACTTTGTCACAGAAATTCTCGAGTTGAGTCGTAAGCGAAAACCCCAAGTTTTGCGCGATGAGGTAAAGACAGCCTATATGTAAGTCTATAGCCGGACAATTATTTGTAGCTCTGAATTTAATAGTTATCCATAGATCCTCAGCTGTAGAATGCCACTCGGGGCGCTCGAGCATAGCTAGTTCACGGCGGACAGCGATAAGCACACCCCCATCGCGCCTTTTGTCCAAGCCGCGCGTAGTCTCGATCACGACGTACCACCGAATACGCGTCAGTAAATAACTCCTCAGTTCTGATACCGTCTCAGAGCCACGTCTCGGTCAACACAATCACATCGTAATTACTTAATTGAATGTTTCGTCTAAAATCCGGTATCTTAGTTCGCAAACCCCTAATATTTTGATAATAAAGATCAAAAACCATATTCACGATCTGGCCGAGTTACAACACGGCCAGAAAGTGCATCGGTAAACAATAAATGAGTGAAATATTTGTAGAAAATGTTAGTTGCTTGCGAACAAAACACCGAATTATTGTGATACGAGACATCGCGCAGATCATAGTATAATAGAATGCTGAGTGAATGTGTCGGTCGAGAATAATGTGTCATCATTGTTGAGAAATGAGCGGTAGCATATTGATTGTGCATGATTAAACAAAACAATACAATGTGTACGCCTATAATGTTTTGCGTTAAATTGTAGATGAAGACGTATTTAACAACGTATTCGATAAATTGTGGCGGTACGAGCGGACAATTAGAAAGAAACAAGTATATCGTTTGGATCATGGTTTTATACGAATGTGGGTACTCGCAAAATAGTTTCTGTTCTAGGCATGTTTCTCTCAAATGATGAAGAGGCAAATATGGGGTAGGTATGTAAAATATCGATGAGATGTGAATTTGTTTGTTGTTGAAAAGTAGTAAATAATAAGGTAAGTGAATATTTAGATTAGGTGGCTGTGTAATAGATATGAATTTAATGCAAATGTTCAAGAAGTTTGATAATATAACCGGTATAGCACTAAGATAGATTCTAAATATTTGTTTAACGAATAGTCATTTAAGTTTTTTGATATCATCCTCCTGTTGAATGTGGATTATAGGTGAAGTATAATTTTTTCTTACAAGGATCTTGCAGTTTTGGACCCAAGTGAACTTGTAGTTCAATACAAAAGCTAGCTTCTTAGTCTTCGTTAGTAGCTGTTTGTTCTCACGTGTAAAGTGATCATTTACATATATTTTGGTGGAAACTCCGGCAAAACCCAGGGTTGCTGCAGTAATGCTCTTGTGCGATCTAGCTGCAGAAACAAGATTTTCCTTGGTGTACCTGCCCAGGAACCCAACAATGATCGGTTTATTGTCAGTTGAGGAGCGGGCCCTGGTGATAAAGTTGATGTCAGAGGGTATCACGGGCTGCCCGACCGTCTCGGCGAGTTTACAAACAAGCGCAACAAGGTTTTCGTTTTTCTTAGTGGGTACACCTTTGATTTCGATGTTATTAGTCCGTTCACGTTGTTCTTTTGACGCAAAATCTGCGGTCAGCTGAGTCAACTTGTTCTGTAGTTGAGGGTAGTCCCCGTCATTTAAGCTTTTAGTCTCCAGAGCGATTATACGTGTCTCCAAGGCCACCATTTTTGTTGTCATCCGCTCTTCGAGCTGATGGAACTTCTCCTTAATTTCCTTGACCTCCTGCACTAAGGCAGGCAACTGTTCCAGGCGCACATTAATTCCGCAAATCCCGTTGCGTAATTCCTGTAGAACTTGATCTAGGGTTGCGGAAGATGAGGGTATTGGCTGTACAGGCGACATCCCAGGTTGCGGTGAGTCAACAACCGGCAATTGGGCATGAGCTTGGCGCTTACAAGTAGGACAGAGCAATACAGCTCTCTTCGCCGGTCCCAACTTCCTATAGTTTATCTCCGTGATATTCGCGCACTCGAAACAGTACGATGAGGCACAATTGGAACAACTGACCCCATCAACATGTTGAGAACAGCAAGAGGGGCACTTAAACATGATATGAACTAGGTTGGTAATATATAAACCGCGAGCGCGCTAAACAAAGTAGTGTTCGTAAAGAACGACCTTCGCCACTGAGCGCAACGAGCAAACTGCTTGCTTGCGAGCTTGGACCAAACAAAGTTTTTTTATGTACCCCAGGGTCTTCAGCACTTTTACCCAAATAATGTCTTTTGCAATGTTCAAAATTTTAAAATATGCACTGCACTGGACTCTTATAGTTCACATTCGTCCTTGACTCACAGTTTTAGTCCTTGAGCGGGGTCACCAGTTGTGGGTGGTAACCTGGGGTGTGATGAAGGAAATCGCTATTAAACCTTTTATGTTTAGTCTTTATTATAATTGTTACACTTTAATATAGCAACATTGATGTATAGTTTGTAATACGTTCACTATTTAAAATCAATGGATAACTAGTAGTATTAATATAACATTATCGAGAGCTGTGAACTACGCGCGAACGATCCGTGGAACACGGCGCATGCGCAGTGCTCCTGCGCGTTGAGTCGGCCATCGCACGCGCGGCGGTTTATGCATAAGCGGCGAGCGATTTAACTTCACAAGGTAAGTATATGAAATTGTATTTTATTATTTTATTCTTGACGTTTCGTATTATATTTTATTTATGTAGTTTAATTATGTATTATTATACATGACACACCACATAATATACAAGTTACTATAAATTTCCGCATTATTTTCCCGTTGAAGAAAAGAGTATTTATTTACGTACAAAAGTTCTATGAAAGTGGGCTGGAATAAAGACTTAACTCGAAATAAAGCCATCTAATTCGTCTAACTTCCGTAGCAACAAAGCGTTAACTTTAGATGTTTCTTCTTACTAATATTATAAATGCGAAAGTTTGTGTGTAAGTGTGTATGTTTGGCTGAAGTCACCGCCGAAACTACTGATCCGATTTGGATGAAATTTTGAATGTATATAGCTTACTTACTAATATTATAAATGCGAAAGTTTGTGTGTAAGTGTGTATGTTTGGCTGAAGTCACCGCCGAAACTACTAATCCGATTTGGATGAAATTTTGAATGTATATAGCTTATACCCTGGATTAACACATAGGCTACTTTTTATCCCGAAAAAATGCACGATTCCTGTAGGATAATTTCAATTACTCAAATCTCCACAACGGCTCAACAAATAAGTATGAAATTTGGTACAAAAACAGGCAAGCAGCCACATTGCAACACAAGCCACTTTTTATCCCGGAAAATTTGACAGTTCCCGTGGGATGGTATAATCATTCTTTTTCACAACGGCTCAACGAATAAATATGAAATTTGGTAAAGAAATAGACAAGGAGCCACATTAAAACACACAATACTTTGTATCCCGGAAAATTTTACAGTTCCTATTGGATAACTTCAATC
The DNA here is from genome assembly GCA_932305915.1 of Agriopis marginaria. Taxonomy (NCBI): domain Eukaryota; kingdom Metazoa; phylum Arthropoda; class Insecta; order Lepidoptera; family Geometridae; genus Agriopis; species Agriopis marginaria. Next base: position 14,668,245 of record OW029915.1, read on the forward strand.
ACACAACTATGTAACTGTTAAACAAATTTTGATGAAATTGGTTTGGAGATAGATTATACACTGAATAATATTATAACATAACCTAATTCTGATCCTGGGGAAATGAGTGGTTCCTGTAGAATAACTTTGATCACTTAACTCCGGATTTCGATGAAATTTGGTATTGAGGTAGCATATTCCCTAAATTAACGGATTTTGATGAAATTTGGTATGAAGGTAAAATATTCCTTGGACTATCACATGAGTTACTTTTTACCCGGAAAAAATCTATGATTCCTGTAGTATAACATCAATCACTCAACTCTGTGACTGTTAAACGGATTTCGATGTAATTTGGTATGAAGGTAGCATATTCCCTGGATTAAAACTAAGGCAATTTTATACCGACAATATGTAAGTTCCTGTAGCATAATTTCAATCACTCAACTCTATGACTGTTTCACAGATTTAGCAAGCCGTAAGCGGCCCGCGAGTGTTAGTTAAGCACAAGTGACGTACAAAAAAGAAAAAAAAAAACTTTCTAGGTTGCGTGGTTCGCTGGGCCGCAAGCGGCCTGCGAGGGCAAGTGTCAAGCAGAAGTGACGTACAAAAAAGAAAAAAAAAAACTTTATAGGTTGCGTGGTTCGCTGGGCCGCAAGCGGCCCGCGAGGGTAAGTGTCAAGCACAAGTGAAGTACAAAAAAGAAAAAGAAAAACTTTTTAGGTTGCGTGGTTCGCTGGGCCGCAAGCGGCCCGCGAGGGCGAGTGTCAAGCACAAGTGACTTACCAAATAGAAAAAAAAAACTTTCTAGGTCGCGCGGTTCGCTGTGCCGCAAGCGGCCTGCGAGGGCAAGTGTCAAGCAGAAGTGACGTACAAAAAAGAAAAAAAAAACTTTGTAGGTCGCGCGGTTCGCTGGGCTGCAAGCGGCCCGCGAGGGCGAGTGTCAAGCACAAGTGAAGTACAAAAAAGAAAAAGAAAAACTTTTTAGGTTGCGTGGTTCGCTGGGCCGCAAGCGGCCCGCGAGGGCGAGTGTCAAGCACAAGTGACTTACCAAATAGAAAAAAAAAAAACTTTCTAGGTCGCGCGGTTCGCTGTGCCGCAAGTGGCCCGCGATGGCGAGTGTCAAGCTCAAGTGACGTAAAAAAAGAGAGAAAAAAAAATTCTAGGTTGCTCGGTTCACTGGGCCGCAAGCGGCCCGCGAGGGCAAGTGTCAAGCACAAGTGACGTACAAGAAAGAAAAAAAAAACTTTCTAGGTTGCGTAGTTCGCTGGGCTGCAAGTGGCCCGCGAGGGCGAGTGTCAAGCACAAGTGACTTACCAAATAGAAAAAAAATACTTTCTAGGTCGCGCGGTTCGCTGGGCCGCAAGCGGCCCGCGAGGGCGAGTGTCAAGCACAAGTGACGTACAAAAAAGAAAAAAAAAACTTTCTAGGTTGCGTGGTTCGCTGGGCCGCAAGTGGCCCACGAGGGCGAGTGTCAAGCACAAGTGACGTACAAAAAAGAAAAAAAAAACTTTCTAGGTTGCGTGGTTCGCTGGGCCGCAAGTGGCCCGCGAGGGCGAGTGTCAAGCACAAGTGACGTACAAAAAAGAAAAAAAAAACTTTCTAGGTTGCGTGGTTCGCTGGGCCGCAAGCGGCCCGCGAGGGCGAGTGTCAAGCACAATTGACGTACAAAAAAGAAAAAAAAAACTTTCTAGGTCGCGCGGTTCGCTGGGCCGCAAGCGGCCCGCGAGGGCGAGTGTCAAGCTCAAGTGACGTAAAAAAGAGAGAAAAAAAAATTCTAGGTTGCTCGGTTCGCTGGGCCGCAAGCGGCCCGCGAGGGCGAGTGTCAAGCACAAGTGACGTACAAAAAAAAAAAACTTTATAGGTTGCGTGGTTCGCTGGGCCACAAGCGGCCCAGCCAGGCCAGAAATTTAACTTTAGATCTCCTGCATAAAGCACCGTGTACCTACCGACCATCAATATCCAGGATGAAATACATAAAACGTATTTAGTAGCGTCCTAAAATAAAGCTTTTTGCTTAGTACTTCATAATTTTTCCCTAGAACAACGCGGGCAAAGCCGCGGGCGGAAGCTAGTAATTTCATATTGTTATTCCGGGGATTAATGGAGTAACCACCTAATTTCAGATTTCCGCAAAATTTGCTAGCTTTTCTTAAAAATAAAGTATATAGATATCTGAAAGGTAATTTTTGCCAGCAACCAATTGCTAGGTCTTCTAATTTCTCCGCAAATCAGTTTTTTGACGCTCCTGAAAAGTTGGTGTTTTCAACTTACGCCAGTCTTCCATGGGTAGTGCGAATTATGGTAATTCTAGCGTTTATTCCATTCTGTCCGACTATTTGTCCGATGATCGGACAGTTTGGACAAAAATATTCCAATCTGTCCGACTGGCCAGTCGGACAGATTGGACACGCAAATTTTGTTCCAAATAGTACTACCGGCAGTAAAGTACAGTGAAAACAAAAATGTTATACTTATTTATTTTTTTCCTACTATTTTGATTTTGAGTGTCGGCTAATTTCTATGTGCAATATAATAATTAAGAATAGTTTTTTTCACCAAGTCCCAAGTACCAGGAATGTATAAACCATGAAGACGGTTTCCCCTTCGCGACCCATGATCACACTTTTTATGAATCTAGAGTGAAATACCTCTCCATCGTTTCTGTTATCCTGGTATGTACCTGGTATCGACGTTTTCCAATAATTAACGTTTGTTCTACTTGTGGAGGAACACAGTAGAAACTACTCGGCTGTGGAGAGTGTGATCACGGGTCGCGGTCGCTTCTCGAGGTGGAAAACCTCTTCATGGTTTATGCATTCCTGGTACTTTGATTTGGTGAAGCTTTTTGTTCGACCTTGTGAATGACAGCTGTCATCGGAAATGAAGATCTCGACGAGATCTATCACTTCTGCAAAGAAACTGCTAGACCAGGATCAACAGTTTCCGAGATATCACCCAACCAAGTTTGACAGCTGTCACCGGAAATGAAGATCTCGACGAGATCTATCACTTCTGCAAAGAGACTGCTAGTCCAGGATCAACAGTTTCCGAGATATCGCCCAACCAAGTTTGACAGCTGTCATCGGAAATGAAGATCTCAATGAGATCTATCACTTCTGCAAAGAGACTGCTAGTCCAGGATCAACAGTTTCCGAGATATCACCCAACCAAGTTTGACAGCTGTCATCGGAAATGAAGATCTCGACGAGATCTATCACTTCTGCAAAGAGACTGCTAGTCCAGGATCAACAGTTTCCGAGATATCACCCAACCAAGTTTGACAGCTGTCATCGGAAATGAAGATCTCGACGAGATCTATCACTTCTGCAAAGAGACTGCTAGTCCAGGATCAACAGTTTCCGAGATATCACCCAACCAAGTTTGACAGCTGTCACTCTGATATCTGTCAACGCCCACATTAAACCATGGAGAGATACCCAAATCCAGCAGCAGTGGTCTGATAAACATAGGCTAATGATGGTGATGATGTCACTGACATCTGTCAACGCCTACATCTACCCTGAGACAAGCCCAAGTCCGTCTGATAAGAGTAGGCTGATAATGATGATGATGGATTAGGACCCATTCTCTGTGAGGGATGACCTGTGTCCCAGCAGTGGGAACATGGTAGGCTGAAATGATGATGATGATGAAATTTTAAATTCAGGATACTTTGCGAATGATGATAATGATGGTGGATTAGGGCCCATCCTCTCTCTCTCTCTCTGAGAAAAATCCTGTGTCCCAGCAGTGGGAACATAATAGGCTGAAATGATGATGATGATGATGAAATAACATACAAATGATAATTACGATAGATTCATATTAATTATTTTGTTAGAAGTGTTTGGTGTGAAGTACTTACTTCAAAGATAATAATCCTACAAAAAGTACCTAATTACTTTTCAGATTGATTGTATCGTAATATTCTTAGTAGTACTATTTGGAACAAAATTTGCGTGTCCAATCTGTCCGACTGGGCAGTCGGACAGATTGGAATATTTTTGTCCAAACTGTCCGATCATCGGCTTTTTCGCTAAATCCTTCTTAGCGGACCTCTATACCCCATGAGGAATCTACGTGCCAAATTTCAGCTTCGTAAGTCAAATAGTTTTTGAGATTTCGTGACAAGTCAGTGAGTGGGTGAGTAAATTTAGCTTTTATAAATATAGAAGATTGGCATGACTACTATTTGGCATATTTTACTTACTGCGTAGTATATAAAGACATTCTGTAGTATATTATTTTATTTTTAGCATTGCACCCGTGCGAAGCCGGGGCGGGTCGCTAGTGTCTTTATAAAATCTTCTGTGTTGAAGTGCAAACTGCACACCCTGGAGTTTTTTGTTATACTTGCTGTTCGACTAAGAATTACGTCCAACCACATTTTTCTTACATCCTCTTTTGTTAGTATACTGTAACATGAAATATATTCGGCGATGAATTTAGGTACTTTCATTTTTTATGTAATATTTAGAATGATTCCCGTACGATTCGTCGAAACACCCTTGAACGATACAACTGTACACAGAAAGCTCGGTTCACCGTTGGATGGTGGTACTAGATCTACGTTTCGCCACTTACTCACCTGATGGTACGTGACGGTGTGGCGGAGGATGGAACAAGTTGATCTAGAAATCTATTCATATCTATCTTTAAATGTCTATCACTAGACATGAAGATATCTAGTTTGTTGTTCTCAGGAAATAAGGAGGACGGCAGGGAGTTCCATTCTTGGGCAGTACGTATCATAAATGAAGACCCAAATCGTTGAGTTCAAATCTTTGTAATTTTCACTAGGAAGGGGTGGTAGTGTGCAGCCGTTCTACTTTTCCTAAGTGAAAGGGGGAGGGTGAAACAAGGGCTCGAAGCTTTTGCGCACACTCGCCGAAATGCGAATTACTTTAAAATATCCCTATGTCATGCTAAAACATAATGTATAAAAATAATTGTTCATGTTCACACGAGTATGGACACCCTAATAAACATTTTCTTGTATTTCAAGCTTTGTGTACCTACCTGTGAAAAGATATGCCGCAGCAAAAACAAAATAAGCAAACAATCAAAAACGCCATGTCGTTAATGCTGCCAGTAGCTTCATGGTTCAGTAGAACCATGAAAGTTCCTAGTAATTATACTTGAAACCTACATGGTTACTTAAAAATAAAATTGAAATAGGTACATTAGATATATCTACATTAATATCCGTTAGAAAATGGAAATAAAAATTAATCTTTATTTTATTGATAGTAATTTTATGTTTACACCCCAAAATAGGGCCTGCCTGGTATGTCCTATTGAATAAGTAAAACTACTAAAACATAATTATGATTATTTACGGGATAATTACCGTGGTGGTTGTGGAATGAGATTCCACAACATCTTATAGCTTTAGTAAACAACCGAGATAGTTTAAAACAGAGTTTTACTAAAATATATGTTTTATGTAATGGCAATCTTTAGAAAGGGATACACTTCCTCCGTGGTAGCTATCTCAGTGAGCTCGTTTTACCTCCATGTTCCTAGCCACATTATTATGAACTTTACGTTTAGACGTTAAGGTTTAGTTTTGTATGGGAATATTTTGACAGAACGCATTCCATCCATGCAACTTCCTTGCTATAATACTACTCTTTGGGCCGTAGAGAGAGAAATGCTTTGGGCAGACGTGACAGCCAGCACCTTTGATTATATAGAACGGATATGTCATACCTACATTTTCCCCTCAGCCGAGGTACATGCGTTGGCTCCGCCAACGTATGTCAAACGAGCACACCGTTTTATAAAAACTGTTTCAACGTCGTTCATCCGCCATTTGTCTTCTTACTATGTTACGAAACGGAGCTCCTTAAAAATGGTCATATGTGCAGTAATCCTTTGTAAATCTCGATCACATACTACGAACTTCACTACGCACGGAGTCTCTTATCACAGGTAAGTATTTTATTAAACAAATAACGTGCTAATTTCACCACAAAACGAGTTTAAGTAAGCTTAATTGAACAGAAGAAAATATTAATCGAAAACCAGGGTTGCCAACTCGATATCACAGATACTCGCTAAATGACATCTCAAATAGCGCAAGATTAATATAAATTTACAAAATATATAGCAAATTTGTTTGGACATGGAATAAAATCATAAAGTTTCATTATGGAACGTATTGCCTCACCCGAGAAAAACGGTTTAAGTTTTTATATAGGTTTCATTAATTCCGAATGCTGATAAACTTCAAATATTCTCGCGTTAAATTCATTTTTGCCAAATACACACATTGTTTTCAAGCCTCGTCTACTGTATTTACTTTACTGTCATAAATCTGAATGAAGCCACGGAGAGTGCCATTGGGGTGGCAAAGTTCTGGTCTAGAAACTTGATTTGACAATAGAATTGTATTTTGCGGAACATCGACTCGAAAGAAGAAGACTGTCATAAATAAGTAAATCTCCGGTACAGTAGGTATATTATTGGTATCGTGCGTGTGTTATTGGTATATGGCCTTTGATATTATATAGTTGGGATCAGCCTTTAAACTCAAGCTAGTACCGAAGAAAGTTTGTCAAATACTGAAGGAGGCGAGGTAAACAACTATTGAAGACATTGACATAATTATTCTTACTAGTTCTACAAACGCACACTTCAATATTGAGCGCATACAACTGCAAACGATGTGCTCAAAATATATACAAATGGACGACCGAGGGGAGGGGGAGGTAAGTGCTAAAGGGGAAACTGTAGGTGTAACGCTTCCATTTATTTATTTTTTCTGAGGTAATGGTGTCAGAATAATAAATGTGGGTTAAAAATGGATACAAAGTATATCATACTAATATTATAAATGCGAAAGTGTGTTTTTTTGTTCCTCTTTTACGCTGCAACGGCACAACGGATCGTCTCTTGATTTTTTGCATGGGTATAGTTCAAGAACCAGAGAGAGGCTACTTTTTATCATCATCATCACACCTTTCGGCCCATCGGCCATCTGTTCTGCGTGATATGTGCCCTGCCCACTGTCATTTCAACTTAATAATCCGGTGGGCTATGTCGGTGACTTTCGTTCGTCTCATTTCGGATTCGATCTCGTAGAGAAACCCCGAGCATAGCCCTCTCCATAGCTCGTTGTGCGACTTTGAGCTTGCTTATGAGGCCCATAGTGAGATTTTCGAATGAAACTAATAAAGTATTGTATTATCAATACAATACTTTATTAGTAACTCCATAGTTACAAATCAAACTTCTCCAGTACACTCTTCGGTATCCGATATCGGTATGGTAACTATTGGTGAAAGCACAATATTTAGTTGGTATTTTTATCACTTCACTAGCTTTGTATAATGTGTGCGAAGTAAACACAGCGAGGCGACCAATGAGCGGTGCGCATTTTGTATTTGTGTTCTGTTTTGTCAATGAGTGCAGGTTATATTGAAGTGTGCACTTGTAGAGATGTATTCGATTACTTGAATGGGCGTGTTTACTTCGTCTCCCGCAAAAAGTGCCAGACTTTTTTCCATAGCAGCTCGGGCTAATACCACATCCGTTCTATATATAATCAAAGGCCAGCACCGACTTATGCATGGCGTCGGTCCCTTTAGGGTATATATAACGTCCTTGATGGCGTCACACAGAATTCGAAAAAAAATTCGTCCGATTAAGATAGTATATATAGGCGTATAAGTATATACGAGCGAGATATTTATATTTGTACTTTGGCATTATTGTGTATTTTATTTATGTGGATATTTATTACTAGTTAAAACAATTTTTCTGATTAGGCATAGGCCTTTGTAATACAATTATCTTAGATAAAATATGTACAAGATTCCTAGTAGCGCAACGTAAAATTATACCAAAAAGAAGGTGCTAGTACTAGCACCTTCTTTCGATCGCCCCGCCACACGTCAAAAGCCTCCGATGTCAGAAAGTCCGTGTATATTTTTTTTTACAAAATGACTGGTTGTGTTGTGAAATCTTACAAAAATTACACCACAAATAAAAATACGTCCACCAAGATCACATACCACAAGAAAGTATTAAATTATCTTGCTGTATTTCTTCGCAAAATTAGTAGAAAACGAAAAAATTACAATGCCATTTCAAAACTGTGTACCAAGGGCATGAAATTTGCTTACCCATGTTTTTAACACTAATATGTTTCAAATAAATTGTCTTTTAAATCACACATATTATAATTGTGCTAAGCAGCATAATCCCCCTCAAGTCCCTCATTAACAACATTATCACCATCGACAGTGTTTCGAGCAGGGTTGTATACCTAATACTCAGAGTATCCAAGAGATATTTGTTGAAGGTCATTCAGGTATACGCACCGACCTCGTCACACCCAGATGATGAAGTGGAGGTTATGTATGAGGACATTAGTAGAGCCATACATACGTCCGAGACCCACTTCGCTGTTGTTATGGGGGACTTTAACGCGAAGTTGGGCAAGAGAAGTGATGATGAGTTGAAAGTGGGGAAATTTGGCTGTGGGCAACGGAACCCTAGGGGAGAGAGGCTGGCCGATTTTCTGGAGAAAGAGGGACTTTTTATGATGAACTCTTTCTTTCAGAAGCCGCCTCACAGGAAATGGACCTGGATGAGCCCCGACGGTTCTACGAAAAATGAGATAGACTTCATTATGACCACCAAGAGACAAATATTCAATGATGTCTCTGTGATTCACAGGGTGAAAACCGGTAGTGATCACCGAATAGTAAGAGGCACATTGAATATTAACGTTAAACTTGAGAGGTCCCGTCTAATGAAGTCCACGCTCCGACCAAACCATGCCCATATTCAAAACCCCGAGGGCTTTCAACTCGAGCTGTCTAATCGCTTTGATTGCCTAGAGAACTTAGCTTCGGTGGATGAGATTAATAACAGGTTAGTGGAAACTGTCCATGCGGTAGGTTCTAAGTTTTTTAAACCTGGCCGGCGCACAGATAGAACTCAAAAATTATCCGACCATACCCGTAACCTCATGGCTAATCGACGCTCGTTACAACTACAATGTTCCGATGACGCTGAATCATATAGGCAGCTCAATAGACAAATTAAGAAGTCATTGCGGCATGACATACGTACCTTTAATACAAACAGTATTAAAGAGACGATTGAGCAAAACAAAGGCTCCAAAGTGTTTGCAAGAGGCATGTCTATTGGGCAAAGCCAGTTGACAAAGCTGAAGAGAGAAGATGGTAGTGTAGCGTCGACCAAAGCCGAGGTATTAGGGGAAATCGAAAGGTTCTATGGACAGTTATACACTTCGGTTGCTAAACCTGTCAGCAGCTCGGCCAAAGACCCAAGAGCCAAGCTGACCCGACACTATACTGAAGATATCCCGGATATCAGCCTATACGAGATTAGGATGGCCCTGAAACAGCTCAAGAACAACAAGGCGCCGGGTGACGATGGCATCACATCAGAGCTTCTGAAAGCGGGTGGAACACCGGTACTCAGAGTCCTTCAGAAGCTCTTTAATTCTGTCTTACTCGAAGGTATAACGCCAGAAGCATGGAACAGAGGCGTGGTGGTGCTGTTCTTTAAGAAAGGTGATAAAACCTTGCTGAAGAATTACAGACCCATCTCGCTTCTGAGCCATGTTTATAAGCTGTTTTCCAGGGTCATCACGAATCGTCTCGATCGCAGGTTCGATGACTTCCAGCCTATCGAACAAGCCGGTTTCCGAAAAGGCTACAGTACCATAGACCACATCCACACGCTACGCCAAGTTATACAGAAGACCGAAGAATATAACTTGCCACTATGTTTAGCGTTTGTGGACTATGAGAAAGCCTTTGATTCGATCGAGACATGGGCGGTGCTCGAGTCTCTCTAGCGATGCCGTATTGACTATCGGTATGTCGAAGTGTTTGAAGTGTTTGTACAATAACGCCACCATGTCGGTCCGAGTACAGGAGCAGAGTTCGAAGGCAATTCCATTGCGAAGAGGCGTGAGACAGGGAGACGTTATCTCTCCGAAACTGTTCACTGCCACAATGGAAGATGCCTTCAAGCTCCTGGAATGGCAAGGACTAGGCATCAACATCAACGGCGAGTACATCACTCACCTTCGGTTTGCCGAAGATATTGTGGTCATGGCAGAATCGATGGAAGATCTCAGCATAATGCTCGAAGGCCTCAACCGAGTCTCCCAACAGGTGGGCCTTAAAATACACATGGACAAGACAAAGGTCATGTCAAATATCCATGTTGTGCCCACCTCAGTATCAGTTGGGAACTCAGTTCTTGAAGCTGTTGACGCGTACGTCTACCTAGGTCAAACAGTCGAACTAGGTAGGTCCAACTTCAAGAAAGAGGTCAATCGGCGAATCCAACTCGGCTGGGCAGCGTTCGGTAAACTTCGCAACGTCTTCTCATCTAAAATACCTCAGTGCCTTAAGACGAAAGTCTTCGACCAGTGTGTGTTACCAGTGATGACATACGGCACTGAAACGTGGTCTCTCACTATGGGCCTCATAAGCAAGCTCAAAGTAGCACAACGAGCTATGGAGAGGGCTATGCTCGGGGTTTCTCTACGAGATCGAATCCGAAACGAGGAGATCCGTAGACGAACGAAAGTCACCGACATAGCCCACCGGATTAGCAAGTTGAAGTGGCAGTGGGCAGGGCACATATCACGCAGAACAGATGGCCGATGGGGCCGAAAGGTTCTGGAATGGAGACCACGGACTGGTAAGCGCAGCGTAGGACGTCCACCCACAAGATGGACAGACGACCTAAAAGAGACCGCAGGGAAACGCTGGATGCAGGCCGCTTCCAACCGGCCCTTTTGGAGATCGATGGGGGAGGCCTATGTCCAGCAGTGGACGTCCTATAGCTGAAATGATGAAGCAGCATAATATCCATTAATTACCAACTGAAAATGGCGGCAAAATTCCTCGGCCACGGATTAAATAACAAAAGAGGTTACATCTAAACTTATGTTAAACCTATTTACACGGAACTACATACAGATACAACAAACACCTATAATATTTCCACTTTTAGGGTTCCGTAGTACTACAAGGAACCCTTATACGTTAGTTATGTCCGTCCGTCTGAGAAAACTGCACTGAGATTTAGTATTCCATAAGCTCTTTGGGAAACTGGCAGTGATGTGTCTGATGAACGGGAGAAAAAAATCCACTGCAAAGTTAAGCTTGTCCTTCAAATGTTCACCTTTTTGCTCGACTGCTGGAGGGTAATGTTTTTCTGGTGAATCTGTATGTATGGTAAAGCTATGTATGCATCTTATATATGGTTTGTACGGAACCCTCAAGATGTGTGTCCTGCATTCGCACTTGTTTGTTTTTTCATTTATTTAAGTTACTCATTGTAATTATAATTTAAGATCCCATACTTCCATATTGCAGATATAATGAGTAATACGACTGAATATATATGTAGCTTCTATTGGTGGTTGTTAGCGACGCGCTCTGTAGTTGTAGGTAGGGTAATTATATTTTAAGTTTTATAAGTATCAAAATTAATCGAAGGTAGGCCGCGCACTTAGCGCGGCCATATAGGGTCAAGTTCGCAAGAAAACCAAGCGGGTGTGCTGAGCGCACCGCGCCTTTAATTTTCATTATTACTATCAATAAGTTAACAAATCTCTTTAGTTTCGATAATAAAGTATATCCAAAGTGCCTTCGAGTGTTTTTATGCATAATTCTCCGCCCATGACCACCAATAGAAGCTACAAATTGGTCATTCGAACCGGATCATGCATCGTACTCCAGTGCAATCCAAAATGGTCGGCTCAAACGCAAGCGTCACTGGGCGTGAGCGAGAAAAACGCAACCTCGACAATATGGCTGCAAAAATATTACAAGAAACATCGACTAGTGCACAAAAGGAACTCAAGACGCCGGCAGCAAGTGGAATCAGTGAGAACGCAAGGTCAAAGGGACATACTCACACTGCGACGTCATCCGCTAAGGCACGCCGAGCGCAACTCGTACTAGAAGCGACTAAAAAGAAAGCGCAAATACAAATGGAGCTTATTGATAGACAACTGGATGCGGACTTAGCTGACCTACAAGATGATAGTTCGAATTACAGTCCACATCAAGAAGGAATGCGCACCAAACAAGAAGTGGAGCAATGGCTCGAGCGGAGTCGTCACGATGAGCAGTCAGCCCCCGATTATGGAATTTCTACGGGCGAGCTGCTACCGGCAATGGCCACGGCGACAAATACCGTTGCTCCAACGGCACCTGCAGCACCTTATGAACCTTACACTTCGCTGCAGCCGCCGTCACCTACAGCGCCACATCTGCCGATGTCACAGCCTCCGGCGCCACCGATGGTACAACCCGGCGTCACCGAGACTGTTCAGATGCTAGCGAATGCGCTGAAGGACCTAGCTTCTGCGAGTGCACCGAGTAACAGCAACCTCATGACTCGTTTATGCACACCGAAGGATTTACCCGAGTTCTCTGGAGATCCACTAGAATGGTTGCAGTTTAAACAGGCGTACAACGAGTCCACTGAAGTGTGCAGTTTTAGCCCCAAGGAAAACCTATGGAGACTGAGGAAGTGTCTCCGCGGCGCGGCCAAGGATGCGGTGATAGCTCTGTTTATTAGTGCGAGTTCACCGTGCAAAGTTATGTCAACCTTGGAGCTACGATTCGGCAACTCTGAGTACATTATATCCAGAATCATACAGGATATCAAGAAGTTTCAACCCATGTCCCAGGATTATCACAAGGAAGTTGTGCAGTTTTCTGTGAAAGTGCAAAACCTGATGGAAGCAGTGCGAGCGGTCGGACAGCAAGAGTACTTACAAGGTATGAGCATTGTTTCAATAATATTGTCCAAATTCCCGCCAATATTATTATCTAAATGGTCCGACTACAGCTACCCGCTTATAAATGATAAACAGAAATCACGAATTGTAATTTTATCCGATTTCTTGAATGAAGAGGCTGTAAAGATATCTACTACATCGAGTATGTATTTTACTAGCCCTCGCACTGATCAGAATAAATATAGAAACAATGAAAATTCCAATCGCACGCATACTCTTTTATTGCAAAGTGACGATAATGATAAGTGTCAATTTTGCCGCACCTCTAAGCACAAGCTTACCGATTGTAAACAGTTCAAGAAGGCATTACGAAAGACTAGATGGCAATATGCCAAACGTAACGGGCTCTGTTACAAATGCCTACTGTCGCGTCATTCGCGCGACGCATGTACCGCGCCGTCCTGCGATAAGGATAGCTGTGGTGAGTCACACCACCGGCTGCTGCACGCCGACGTAAACAAACCGAAGGGCGACGCGCCGTTGCACCGCGCACCGACGCCGACGCCGATAATATCACCGACGCGGACGTCGCCTCCGAAGCCTGTCTGCGAACCTGCGAACAGTAAACAAACAGTTACCCACATAATCGCGAGTGAATCTACAGTGTTACTAAAAGTCGTTCCCATTCGTATACATACCCATAACGGCATAATAAACGCAAGTGCCTTGCTCGATGATGGCTCGACGGTTTCAGTAATGGGGGCAGGGCTGGCGAGGCGCGCGGAGGTGAGCGGTCGTCCCGAGACGATGCGCGTACGCGGCGCCTGGGCTGATAAGGAACTAGTTTGTGAATCGGTTATTGCTAATGTAAACATTTCTGGTATGGACAATAAGGTGCATAATATTAGATTACGTTGTGTTGATAGATTGGATCTGCCAGTACAACATTTATCTATTGTGAATAATAATTATAAAAACCTACTTGGCATAAAACATATGCTATGTACAAGCGATGTAAAACCTGAGATACTTATAGGTCAAGACAACTTTCATTTATTGTTACCTTTAGAAGTTAGATTAGGTAATAACAATGAGCCGTCCGCTACGTTAACTCCCCTGGGCTGGTCTGTGCATGGTATGTTGCGAGCGGCGCGGAGTGCGCGCACGCATCCCGCCGGCGCGGCGCCGCGGCCGGCGCACGCGACCATGTTCGTGAGCACGGACGGCGCGCCGCCCGCCGCCGTCTCTGCTACCGCCTCGACCACCGCCACTGAAGAGGTTCGTTTGCTACAAGACTTGCACGAAGAGGTACGGCGCTCCTTCGCTCTCGATTCTATAGGAGTATCAGGTAAGCCTCGTAAAAATACTTACGACGTGAGTGCAGTCGCTCAGCTGGAGGAGTCCGCCACGCTCGTGGAGGGGCGCTGGCGCGTCGGCCTGCCGTGGAGGAACGACACCGGTGCCATGCCCGACACCTATCTCAACGCTGAAAGGAGATTAAAAGGGATAGAAAGGAAGATGAGTCGGGACAAGGATTTTGCCAGTAGGTACAGGGAACGTATTGAACATTTATTAGAAAATGATTATGCTGAAAAAATTACAGATGTCCACCCAGCGTCTAGGACATGGTATTTACCACATTTTGGGGTGGACAATCCGAATAAACGAAAACTAAGATTGGTTTTCGATGCCGCGGACGAAGTGAACGGTAAGAGTCTCAATCACTACTTACTCACGGGACCGGACCTGCTGTCACCGCTGTTGGGTATTATGCTGCGCTTCAGGGAAAATGTAATAGCAGTAACAGGTGACATCAAGGACATGTTTTTAAGGGTCAAAATCTGTGCCGAGGATCAGCAGGTATTTAGATTCCTCTGGCGGAGCAACCCTACCGAGCCGGTCGAGACTTACGTGATGAGTTCTCTTATTTTCGGGGCGAGTTGTTCTCCGTTCGTGGCGCAGTTTGTTAAAAACATGAATGCACGGCGCTATGAGTCATCGATGCCGGCTGCAGTTAATGCGATATATAAATCGCATTACGTTGATGACTATATAGATAGTCTACCTGATGAAGCGACTGCGATCGATATTGTTAGGAATATTTTAGATATCCACAAGAGTGGCGGATTTGAAATGCGGAACTGGACGAGTAACAGCCTCGCTGTTTTAAATAGCGTGCCGAAGGAAACCTTAGGTAGTGCCGCGGTCAAGTTCAAGGTCGAACAGGAATATCAAGGTGAGCGAACCCTAGGACTCATCTGGTATCCGGGCGAAGATCAGCTCGGCTTCGACTTGTCCTTGAAAAGAATACCGGTAAATATTATTCAGGGCAAAGAGCGGCCTACCAAGAGGGTCATGCTACAAGTAGTCATGTCCATTTTTGACGTGTTTGGATTTTTAGCACCCTTTACGATCCAGGGTAAAATCATGCTTCAGGACACGTGGCGCCTCAATGAAGGCTGGGATGACGTCATACCAGATTACGTGTATAATAAATGCTGCAAATGGATTGATTTATTACAAGATTTAAATCGTGTACGCATCCCCAGGTGTTATCATAGATCGAGTGACAAAGCGCGCGAGAGTGAGACAGCAGTAGGGTCGGTCGGTGTAGCGACCGCTGTAGCACGGGAGACCTGTGCTACGGGCAGAGGCTACGAGACGGAGCGACCGCCTGCAAGCGCTACGACGACGGCATGGTGTACTCCAAACACAAGTACAAATAATTACAATGATTTGCAATTGCATACATTTAGCGATGCTTCTCTTAAGGCGATGTGTACCGTGGCGTACTGGCGCTGGACGGAGAACGGCAAAGTGCAGGTTGCATTTATTGCAAGTAAATGCCGCGTCGTACCGGTGAAACCTTTGACTGTTCCCCGCGCAGAGCTGCAGGCAGCTGTGCTGGCAGCGCGACTCGCTGATACTATTGTTAAAGAACACAGAATGGTACCCGAACGAAGATACTTCTGGAGTGATTCCACTACGGTTTTACAGTGGATCCGGAATAACACGCGCACCTACAAAACGTTTGAAGCTAATCGATTAGGAGAAATCGATGAACTTACGCGCGTAGCTGAATGGAAATATTTACCTACTAAATTAAATATGGCCGACTTGGGAACTCGGGAAGAATTTGACCGAACATTGTTCGAAGGTGAGTGGTTCACAGGTCCCAAGTTTTTATTTAGTGGAGAACCCTCATGGCCTGTAGACGTCGTGGACCCTGACAGGGACGAGGCGAGCGTGGAGTGTGTGGCCGTGGTACAAGGTTTCACAGCAAACTTACCGGTTCCGGAGCCGCAGCGCTTCTCATGTTGGCGTCGCTTGCTGCGCGCCACGGCCGTCATGCTCACTTTTATTGACAGATGTAAAGGACTCACTTGCGAAGTAGATTGCGACGCGATGGCTCGTGCCGAAACTCTGCTGCTGAAGAAGGCGCAGGCGGACTCCTTTCCCGACGAGATATCTGCAATAAAAAATGGAAAATTAATATCGAAAGAAAGTAAGTTACTTACCTTGTCACCTTATGTCGATGAAGACGGTCTGCTGAGACTCGGTGGCCGCATCGATGCTGCAACGGACGTTGACCTGGAAGTAAAAAGACCGATTATTTTGGATGGGAAACATTCAGTAACGCGACTTCTTGTCAGGTACTTCCACATCAAAGCTGCTCACGGGAATCAGGAGATGGTGGTGAGTAATCTGAAACAGAAATATTGGGTTATTAGAATGAGACCGACAGTGAAACAAGTAGTTGCAAGTTGTATGTTGTGTCGCATAAGGAAATGTAAGCCTGAAATTCCCAGGATGGGCGACCTACCTCATGCTCGAGTAGCTCACCACCAGCGCCTGTTCAGTTTCTGTGGTCTGGATTTGTTCGGTCCAATGGAAGTGACGGTAGGAAGGACAAGACAAAAGCGGTGGGGGGTCCTTTTCACGTGTCTCACGGTAAGGTGTATTTTCATAGACATCGTTCATACACTCACAACGGACTCCCTAATAATGGCGTTGCGTCGCATGGCAGCCCGACGAGGCTGGCCTTGCCATCTTTACAGCGACAACGGAACTAACATGCGAGGCGCTGATAAAGAATTGCAGGTGGCTATGCAAGGGCTCGACATGGAAGCCCTGAAGACTCTCGGAGCCAACAACGCCATGAAATGGCACTTTGTGCCACCGCTTAGTCCCCACTGGGCTGGAGCCTGGGAACGCCTGATTCGTTGCGTTAAAACGGCTCTACGAGTTGTCTTAAAGGAACGTGCGCCGCGTGACGAAGTCCTGGGTACCTTCATGGCGGAGGTTGAAAATATGGTAAATAGTCGTCCGCTGACACACGTCTCAGTCGATCCTGAAAGTTCTGAAACGTTGACTCCCAATCATTTTCTTTTAGGCAGTTCCGGAACCATGCCCCAAATCGGATCATTTGACGACTCTGACATGTACCTGCGAAAACAGTGGCGTAAATCCCAAAGGTTAGCCGACATGTATTGGCGTAGATGGGTCAAAGAGGTTCTACCTGACTTACTTCCGAGAAGCAAATGGAACGAGGAGGTGAAACCTCTGCAGGTAGGTGACATAGTTTTTATTGCCGATCCAGACAGTCCCCGAAACACCTGGCCGAGGGGTGTAATTCAGCGCACGTACCCAGGTAAAGATAACAGAGTACGACTGGTCGAGGTGAAGACTAGGACTGGCGTCTGGAGGCGATCGGCAGCCCGCGTCGCTCGTATTTCCGTCGAGTTGTGCTGTTCCAGCACTAGGGTGGGGAATGTTAGCGACGCGCTCTGTAGTTGTAGGTAGGGTAATTATATTTTAAGTTTTAAAAGTATCAAAATTAATCGAAGGTAGGCCGCGCACTTAGCGCGGCCATATAGGGTCAAGTTCGCAAGAAAACCAAGCGGGTGTGCTGAGCGCACCGCGCCTTTAATTTTCATTATTACTATCAATAAGTTAACAAATCTCTTTAGTTTCGATAATAAAGTATATCCAAAGTGCCTTCGAGTGTTTTTATGCATAATTCTCCGCCCATGACCACCAATAGAAGCTACAGTGGTCTGTAATACTACAGTGGTATAGTAATAATGAAAATTAAAGGCGCGGTGCGCTCAGCACACCCGCTTGGTTGCCTACCTTCCGTTAATTTTGATAAATTTAAAACTTTAAATATAATTACCCTACCTACACTACAGAGCGCGTCGCTAACATTCCCCACCCTAGTGCTGGAACAGCACTACAACTCGACGGAAATACGAGCGACGCGGGCTGCCGATCGCCTCCAGACGCCAGTCCTAGTCTTCACCTCGACCAGTCGTACTCTGTTATCTTTACCTGGGTACGTGCGCTGAATTACACCCCTCGGCCAGGTGTTTCGGGGATTGTCTGGATCGGCAATAAAAACTATGTCACCTACCTGTAGAGGTTTCGCTGAACGGTCGCTGGTGGTGAGCTACTCGAGCATGAGGTAGGTCGCCTGGAAATCATCTTGGGAACTTCAGGTTTACATTTTCTTAAGCGACACAACATACAACTTGCAACTACTTGTTTCACTGTTGGTCTCATTCTGATAACCCAATATTTCTGTTTCAGATTATTCACCACCATCTCCTGATTCCCGTGAGCAGCTTTGATGTGGAAGGATCTGACAAGAAGTCGCGTTACTGAATGTTTCCCATCCAAAATAATCGGTCCTTTTACTTCCAGGTCAACGTCCGTTGCAGCATCGATGCGGCCACCGAGTCTCAGCAGACCGTCTTCATCGACATAAGGTGACAAGGTAAGTAACTTACTTTCTTTCGATATTAATTTTCCATTTTTTATTGCAGATATCTCGTCGGGAAAGGAGTCCGCCTGCGCCTTCTTCAGGAGCAGAGTTTCGGCACGAGCCATCGCATCGCAATCTACTTCGCAGGTGAGGTGTAGGGTTTATAATGTGGGTAGACTTAATTCATATTGAATAAATCAGTCAGTTGTCAACCACGGCCTTTCATTCACGTTACATTGGCGACGGGACGATTTCACGCGTGATTTTATTGTGTTTTACCGAATGATAAGGTGTTTATAATGCCTATCGGGAAGCTAGAATCATTTGACTTAAGTTCAAAACAATGGCCCGCATATGTGCGTCGCGTAAAACAATATATTCTCTTGAACGAGATCAAGAAAGAATTGTGCGTGTCTTTGCTAATTACGGTGGTCGGGGAAGCTACGTATTCCTTAATGTGTGATCTGTGTTCACCGGTACACCCGGAAGTAAAATCTTTCGACGAGTTAGTGCAGATAGTGTCGGATCATTTGGAGCCCCAGCGCTCCGAGATAGCTGAACGGCACGTGTTCCGGCTAAGGAGACAAAATGGCGGCGAATCGCTAACTGCGTACTTGCAAAACTTAAAACACCTTGCGTCTACGTGCAATTTCGGCGCGTCGTTAGAAGAAAATCTTCGCGATCAATTCGTGTCGGGCCTAGCAAACGAGACTATGCGTTCTCGTATTTTTGCCGAAAAGAACATTAAATACAAGGAGGCGGTTGAACTGGCTTTGACGCTGGAAGCAGCTGAGAAGCACGCTGAGATAAGCGGGGCTACGGCGGCGGCGGGCGCAGGCGCTGTCAGCGGAGGCGGCAGCGAGGCAGGCGAGGGCCTGCACCAGGCGAGCGCCCGGGGCGCTGCCTACAGGAGCGGCGGCCGGACGGCGGCGGCGCACGCGGCGCCGCGGCCGCGGCCGGGGCTGAGCGGCGCTGCGGCGGCCGTGCCCCGAGGCGCATGCTGGCGGTGCGGCAAGCAGCATCGGCCGGATCGGTGCCGGTACGCGCGCTACAATTGTGATGAGTGTGGTGTGCGCGGTCATTTAAAGGTGATGTGCAAAGAGGTGCGTTCTGGAGGCCAAGGGAACGGCCAAAACAATTACGTGAGTGATGACGATTGCGAGGACTTCTTCAACATCCAGGTGGACGGCACAGGTGACGAACCTTATATTATTACTGTTGAAGTTGACCGTCGACATCTTGAGTTTGAAGTCGATACCGGGAGTAGAATCTCGACCATCAACGAGACTTTTTATCGGCGCTATTTTACGCATAAAGATTTAAAACCGGACAAATTAAACTTACGCAGCTACGTCGGTTCAAAAATGGAGTCGTTAGGTTCGATCTCGGTAGATCTAATGCTCGGGAATGTCGCGGTAAATAATTGCAAACTTCACGTGATTCGGAATGGGGGACGCCCTTTGCTAGGAAGAGAGTGGGTTCGCACTCTGCAAATAAACAATATCGTCATTAAGTTGAATAAGATCGAAGAGGTCAACGACCCATTGGTGAACCGATTGATAGCAGAATATCCACAGGTGTTTACTGATAAGCTCGGTACTTCTAAGAAAACCGTTCAATTACAGCTCACCGACACGGCACCGGTATACGTGCGCGCGCGCCCGGTCCCGCTCACTTTGCGAGTCCCTGTCGAGAAAGAGCTCGAGCGGCTTGAAAGCGAGGGAATTATTTACCGGGTCGAATCCTCCGACTACGGTACTCCCATTGTGCCGGTTATCAAAGAGTGTGGTGATATCCGAATTTGTGGTGATTACAAAATAACTATTAATCCTAAATTAAAACGCGATCCGTACCCTCTGCCACGAATTGAAGAATTGTTCGCGACACTCAGTGGTGGGGAGGAGTACTCAAAAATTTATTTGAAAAATAGCTACCAACAAATATTGTTATCGGAAAATTCACAGAAATGTACCGCGATAACCACTCATATTGGGACTTTCGTATATCGTCGCACTCCTTTCGGGTTGTCATGCATACCGGAAAAGTTCCAAAAAATTATGGAAGAGACTTTGAAGGGCGTGCCCAATACGGTAGTGTTCTTAGATGACATATGCGTCACGGGCGTGACACGCCAGTCTCATTTAGAGAACTTGAGGGCGGTACTTGAACGGTTGCGTAACATGGGGTTTACGGTGAAGTTAAATAAATGTTCATTCTTACAGAAAAGTGTTAAGTACTTAGGATTTATTATAGATAAATCCGGCTTACGTCCGGATCCAAAAAAAACGGAGGCCATTTTCAATGCTCCCCGACCGACTGACGTGACACAACTGAAGAGTTTTCTCGGCATGCTCAATTATTACGGGAAGTTTATTCCCAATCTGAGCATTTTGTTGCATCCACTGCATGCATTACAAAAAAAAGGAGCAGATTGGAAATGGGACTCTAAATGCGAAAGTACATTTATCGAGGCAAGACGGGTATTGATAAGCGATAAGGTACTCGCGCATTACGAGGAGGGGCGAGATCTCGTGTTGTCGTGTGACTGCTCAGCCTACGGGGTCGGGGCGGTGTTGGCGCACTTGTACCCGGACGGGAGCGAGCGGCCCGTCAGTTGCGTCTCGCGCACGCTTAACTCGGCAGAGAAGAACTACAGCCAGCTCGATAAAGAGGCGCTGGCGATTTTTTTTGGTATTACCAAGCATCACCAGTATTTGTTTGGTAGGCGGTTCGAATTGCGCACGGACCATCAGCCTTTGAGTTATATTTTCGGGGAGAAAAGGGGAATCCCACAGACGGCTGCGAGCAGGCTCCAACGTTGGGCAGCTCGGTTGGCAGCGTATAATTTTTCGATTCGGTTTATTAGATCGCAAGATAACGGGCCGGCCGATGCGCTATCGAGACTGCCACTTACACACGAGCGCCGCCCCGCCGCGAAGGAACCTTGTACTTATGTAAACCTAGTGCACGACGAAATGCACGTAGATTTTAAAGAAATTAAGGAGGCGACTGCTAAGGACAGTTTGTTATGTAAGATAAAAGGGTACGTTATGTTCGGTTGGCCGCCGTCGTGGACAAACTGCGAGGAGGAAATAAAAGCTTATTACACACGGAAACAAGACATTTCGATAGAAATGGGTTGCCTTATGTACCAATATCGGGTCATCATACCGCCGTCATTACGCCACCGGGTATTGGACGAAATTCATGATGGGCATTTGGGAATAAATAAGATGAAAAATCTATCACGTTCCTATGTGTACTGGCCTGCTTTAGACCAGCAGATTGCAGATATTTGTCAGTCGTGTGCGGCGTGCCGCGCGGTGCGCGACGCGCCGCCCCGCGCCTCCCTACACCCGTGGGAATTTCCTCTCGGCCCGTGGCAGCGTTTACACGCAGATTTCGCGGAATGTGGCGGTAAAAAGTACTTAATTGTAGTAGATGCACATTCGAAATGGATTGAAGCCGTGACGATGAGTCGCACGGATGCTGAGTGTACGATCGCGGTTTTCAGATCCTTATTTGCCAGATTCGGTTTACCGACTATGTTGGTCACCGACAACGGCCCACCGTTCCAATCGTCCTTTTTCCAGGAATATTGTAAAAAAAATTGTATCAAGCACGTGACGTCAGCACCACATAGACCACAAGGGAATGGGGCAGCTGAAAATGCAGTAAAGACAATTAAGAAAACTATCAAGAGAGCTTTGCATGAAGGCGAAAATGTATCGCAAGCGCTAAGTAAATTTTTGTTTCAATATCGGAACGTCGAGCACGCGACCACGAACGTCGCGCCGGCAGTGGCGTTGCTGGGGCGCCGTCTGCGCGGCCGGCTGGACGCGGTGCGCCCGGACGTGCGCGCCGTCGTGCGCGCCGCGCAGGACCGCCAGGGTGCAAACAAGCCGGGCCGGGACCGGGACATTCAGATAGGAGACCCAGTTCTCACTCGCGGATATTCAGGGAACGATAAAAAATGGGTCGAGGGTAAAGTGACGCAAATAACCGGGCCGGTCTCTTATAAAGTAGATGTAGGTACCGGGTTAGAATGGCGTAGACATCAAGATCAGGTAATCCCGATCACTAGGAACAACAGATACTCTTTATCGAGACCAAATTTAAGCTCCTCCAGGAAGGAAGGCAGTGCTGTGAACCCCGGTAGCGACGCTGACGACACGTTCGAGGATGCGACGGGGGAAGAGACGTCGGAGACGGCAGATAAAGATGAAGGTCAGAGCGAACAGTCTCAGCCAGTCGTGGTGGACATATCCCCGCGCTCGCCAACCTCTCCGCCCCCGAAAGCGACAGCCCGCGCGCTTAGATATTATTATCGCAATCATCAAAAATTTATGTGATGGACTTAGGTACTTTGTTTATAATGTCGTTGTGTCTGGTGGTGGTTTATATATATTTAAGTGTTTCTTATTGTTAGCTAATATTTTAGAGGTACTTATTATGTTTTCCTTATATATTTACTAGATTTCTTTATTTTATATAGTTACTAATTTAAGGGGAAAGATGTAGGGTTTATAATGTGGGTAGACTTAATTCATATTGAATAAATCAGTCAGTTGTCAACCACGGCCTTTCATTCACGTTACACTTTACATCTGTCAATAAAAGTGAGCATGACGGCCGTGGCGCGCAGCAAGCGATGCCAACATGAGAAGCGCTGCGGCTCCGGAACCGGTAAGTTTGCTGTGAAACCTTGTACCACGGCCACACACTCCACGCTCGCCTTGTCCCTGTCAGGGTCCACGACGTCTGCAGGCCATGAGGGTTCTCCACTAAATAAAAACTTGGGACCTGTGAACCACTCACCTTCGAACAATGTTCGGTCAAATTCTTCCCGAGTTCCCAAGTCGGCCATATTTAATTTAGTAGGTAAATATTTCCATTCAGCTACGCGCGTAAGTTCATCGATTTCTCCTAATCGATTAGCTTCAAACGTTTTGTAGGTGCGCGTGTTATTCCGGATCCACTGTAAAACCGTAGTGGAATCGCTCCAGAAGTATCTTCGTTCGGGTACCATTCTGTGTTCTTTAACTATAGTATCAGCGAGTCGCGCGGCCAGCACTGCCGCCTGCAGCTCTGCGCGGGGAACAGTCAAAAGTTTCACCGGTACGACGCGGCATTTACTTGCTATAAATGCAACGTGCACTTTCCCGTTCTCCGTCCAGCGCAAGTACGCTACGGTACACATCGCCTTAAGAGAAGCATCGCTAAATGTATGCAATTGCAAATCATTGTAATTATTTGTACTTGCGTTTGGAGTACACCGTGCCGTCGTCGTAGCGCTTGCAGGCGGTCGCTCCGTCTCGTAGCCTCTGCCCGTAGCACAGGTCTCCCGTGCTACAGCGGTCACTACACCGACCGACCCTACTGCTGTCTCACTCTCGCGCGCTTTGTCGCTCGATCTATGATAACACCTGCACGGAAAAAAATGCTCGCGAAATTTGTTTCCGACCAAGAATATTTTTATTCTCAGGAATATTGTTTAATATCAAGTAAATAAATGCTTGAATTAATAATAATGTCTTAGAACAACAAAACTGATACTCTTCGCGAAAAACAATATTATTCTCATTATATTTGCTACAAACAAAACAATTATTCTTCCTTCAAGAATATCTGGGTGTTGGGTAAACAATTTATATTTTTTTCAAATTAAGATTTTTTTGTATCTTATTGTGAGAAAATATAGTATAGGACCAAGAACTATAAAACTTTGATTCAGAACCTGTGACACTTTACTTTAACTAAAACTTTTAACTTGTTAACTCAAGAATATCTTTTTGATTCAAAAAAATATTGTCTTAATTTAAATAATGTATTATTCTCATAAATCGGAAAGTAGGAACGTCTTATTTAAAGAAAAATAAATTTCGTATGAAGAAAAATATTTTTATTTTGATGTAAATTTAAGTATTGAATGAATAATGTAAAATGATTCAAAATAAGATAGGGTTACGTTTCCTATTAAGAAAACACTTGTTTGGTTCAAGATATATTTTTTTGGGTTAAGTAAGTATTTTGGCATTAAAGTAAGAATCGATTTAATTCTTAACAAGGTAACTAAATGTTTTAGACCAAGATTCGTCTGTTTTGTGGGAATAAGAAGTGGATTGTTCAACTAAGAAACCCTATGATACAAAATAAGATAGACATACATTTTATTCTAAGAAAATACATGTTTAGTTTAAGATAATTTTTATTGGATTAAGTAATTACTATCGTCAAACTAAGATATAAATACTTTTAAGTAAAGCAGTCTTATGTTTTAAGCCAAGATTTGTTTGTTTTGATGGAATGCGTATTGGATATTACAACTAAGAATCCCTATGATACAAAATAAGATCGACAATAATTTTATTCTAAGAAAATACATGTTTAGTTAGAAACAATTTTCATTGGATTAAGTAACTACTAGCGTTATACTAAGAAACAAAATAATTTTAAGCAAGATAGTCTTATGTTTTTAAACAAGTTTTGTCTGTTTTGAGGGAATACGTATTGGATATTTCAACTAAGAGTCCCTATATGATACAAAATAAGATAGAAAAACATTTTATTCTAAGAAAAAAACATGTTTAGTTCGAGAATTTTTTTATTGAATTAAGTAACTACTAGCGTCATACTAAGACACAAAATAATTTTAAGCAAGATAGTCTTATGTTTTTAGCCATGATTTGTCTGTTTTGAGGGAATGAGTATTGGATATTTCAATTAAGAATCCCTATATGATGCAAAACAAGATAGACATACATTTTACTCTCGGTGTAAGAACCAGACGAACGTAACTACCAAAAACTCGAAAATAGTTTTTTTTTTCGTAAATGGGTACTAAATGTAGTCCTGCGCGATGTGCCAAAACGACGTAACTGTACAGTCAATATTTCACTAATTCAATAATAACGTAATGGAAAAAAATGTTTCTCATTGAACTAGAAAAACGTAACTTTAGTAGCGGTACAAAAAGTGTTTTAAATTAGTTGATAATAGGTGACATAATCAACCCATTTATACCAATTAACTGCCCAAATAACGTATATTGTTCCAATAAAATAAATGTTTGTAAACATTCAAGAATATTTAAGTAAGAGCCGAAATAACGTATGCAACCAATATTTGAAAATATATAAATATGTTCCATAATAAGTGTATATATTTTATGCCTAGTTTTATTCTATAATAGTATGGGTTAATTTACCTATACTTTTTTCATTAGTTAAATATATATTATCCTCTATATAACTCTTTAAAATTCAAAGAATTGAAATATTCTCCAGTTAATAAAAAAACCTAGATACTTTTATCTGGATCTTACACCGCGAATTTACTAAGAATCCCCATTATGCTAAATATATTTAGGCGACTAAATAAAATAAAGCGAAAGTATTTTAGGGGACAAATCGGAGTTCGTATTTTATACCTACCTATGTTTGTTCGACGATAACTCGAGTAGGTAAAAAAACGATTGTCAGCCCTGCACCAGTGCTCAGCCTTTACAGACTTTATTTCTATGTAAATAGCGGTAGAATTTACCATTGAACAGAATCTTTGATCTCTGATAGTTAAATAATCAAACCTACGAACTAACTGCGTTTTAGGATGCCTATGATCTACGATCATTTATTTGCACTGTCGCTATGATTTTTTATTGAATATTAGGTGTCTAAACTTGAAAAGCAATTTTATTCACTAAATACGCTCTAATTTTGGTGGTTTACTATTAGGTTTTGAATTTCAATGCATCTGCAGTAATTTTATGGCTAACTACTAGCTGATATTAGTTATATAATCTGAAAGATCGTTTTATCAGTAGTCAGCTATAGATTTTATTGCAAAATTGAACCTTAACGCGTTTTGATAAGGACATTTTTTTTTCCATATCTCCATCTGGGTTCCATAGTAATTTAATTATCATAGGGCGCTCTATCACGGATAAGTAGGCTTTATTATAATATAATGAGTAATAGTCGACCAACTCAAAAAATGAACTTGTTTGTTACACGTTATAAGCCATTCAATTGTGAACTTTATATATATTTTTAAAATTCTACTTAGTAGGTATTAACTTATCTATAACTAGTAGAAGTTGAAAGTCGCGTTTCTTAATCCAAGAATAATTGATTCTTAGATGTAAATCGAATGTCTTGACTAATAGAGTATGTGACTATAACCGGCAACTGAAGGATGGGGGGGACGAATGAGTGTTGTCATATCTAAAATAAATTCCCTAGTTTTAAGGAGAGTGCGACTTTTCAGAAGAGAATTTGCATTAATACCTAAAAGTGTATTAAGAAACTATTTCCTCGCAATCAAAGTGAGAAACAAAAAGTTTAAAATAATGCCCAGGTTAAAAAACTAAAAAACCGACTATTGTTTAACATGAAAGATTACTCTGCTTTCTACCCTTATGGGTGGAATAATTAATTTATATTGGACCACCCTTATGATTATAACCCTCTAGCTTCACCTGTGTTGTCAATAATACATAATCCAAGTCACTCGAGGAGAGTGTATCTTTGTATTCGTGAAAGAGTTTTTTGAATCATGACTAGGTAAGCACAACCAATAATGCAGGTACAAATATTAGGTCGTACAATTCATCCATGTTTATAATACTGGCCGCAATTTATTGACACGTACCGAAAATATACAACACAACGTATCAGCTTTTATTCCTGTGATTGGTTTCACTGAACATTTATGTTACTTTATTGTACACTAGATTTCTTCCGCAGCTTCACCCGCGCTGTGAACAATACATAGCCAAATATGTCACTCAGGGATAGTGGAGCTTTATATGCGTGAAATATTTTTTTATAATCGGACCAGTAGTTCCGGAGTTTGCCCGTTACACACAAACTCACAAACTTCACCTCCTTATAAAACGTGTGTTGAAGTGTAGATTATAGTGTGTACCTAATAGCGTACCGTAATACCGTTTTGAACTGCAGGGTAAAATCCCCATGTATTGTACATGTCCGTAATAAAGTTATAAGATTATTTACGGGATATTTACCGTGGTAAGGTTGTGGAATAAGCTCCCGATATTTCGGCGCAGTTACATGCACCATGTTCACGGGAAGACTGAGGAATGCGGGTGTTTAGTCGAACATTTAAAAAGTTAGGTGCAGACATAACTATCTACCCTCTTTCTTAGTCTTTTGCTACGGTTATCACTGGAATTTGAACTCGAACAAAACACAAGTCCCGACAAAACACAATCACTGTATCACTGCGTATAGTATTCCCGTAAATAATCATATAACTTTAGTGAACAACCGTGATAGTTTAAAACAATGTCTGTAATATGCGAGCTGTTAGTAATTAGTAATTTAAGGTTCCATACCCAAAGGGTAAAAACGGGACCCTGTTACTAAGTCTCCGGTGTTTGTCTGTCTGTCTGAGATTTAAACGGTTGCATCTCGTGAACCGTAGGTAATAGAGCTGGCAGTTTTTTTTACAGAATACTGTGGATTAAACAAAAACAACAAAAAGTCAAAAATGAAGGGTCCCATACAAAAAACCATATTTGAAAAGGTAATTTTGTATTTTTCATATCTCAAAAACGGTAATAAGTACAAGGCTCAAACTTGATATTATTATAGTGCACAATCTGTAGTATAAGTACCTAACAAAAAAAAACGGGCCAAGTACGAGTCAGGCCCGCCCCAAATAGTCTCGTGCGATCACCGAAGTTCGCCCACCGATCGATCACCCATTCGCGCATATTATACAAAACCCCGAGAGCTGTCAACTCGAGCTCTCTAATCGCTTCGATTGATTCGATTATAATTTAAATTTAGTCGTTTAATGTTTTGAATGAATTTAAAGAATTTTTACCATTTATAAGGGAAATGTTTCGGAGCTGGCAACCCTGTATTCGCCAATTCTCAGATTTGTCCTGTCGCGTCAAGTGGGGTTGTGAATCGTATCGAATACATTTTTACATAAATTTCAATTAATCTAATTTATTAAGCAGAGCGGTTGTGATCCATATTCGCCGTACACCAAGAATTGAATTGAACCAAAAAAGCTATCGTAAGTTGTCTCTGCAAAAAATCGTGTGATCGTGTGTTGTTTCTTTTTCTAGTGTAACAGTTTACTTTGTGATTATTAACCTTCTTAATCGTTTGTTGTGATATTAATGCAGATGGCTGACGATGAAACTTCGATAGAAGTTATATTGCACAAATGGGGAGTTCCGGAGTCTGTTATAGACAGATTTAAAGGTAAGTTTTATTACTTAAAGTATCGTTTAAGTTCTCGAATAGAGACCTCATACCGGCAAGCGCAGCGTAGAACGACCCACCACAAGACAAGGTGGACAGACGAGCTATTAAAGATGCACGCTGATCAGTCTATCTATATCTGATCTATCTGACAGATAAGAACACGCTGAATGCAAACCGCTTCAAACCACTCTAGGAAGTCAATGAGGGAGACGTATGTCCAGCATTGGACGTTCTACGGCTGAGATGATGACATTGATTATTAATATATATTTTTTTCTTCCAGAAAATGAAATTCAGCAATACCAACTAAAACATCTAAGTGATGATTTTCTCAAAGAGCTATGCCCTTTAATTGGCCACAGACTTTTGGTTAAATCCAAAATTGAAGAATATTTGACTGCACATGGTAAGTTACACCTACTAATAATTAGTATTACATTTATTTTTTAAGGGATCAAATTTGTATGTATAGCCAACTAACTATAATTATTGCATTGAGTATAGGTAGGTATGTTTTTTTATTAGTTTTGATCAGCAGTTTCACTCATTTAGTGGTAAAGCAAGTGAAAAACAATATTCTCAATATGTAAACTAAAAACAAGAAAATTATTATCTCTTCAAGAATCTCTGGGTGTTGTTTAAACAGTTTATATATTTTTAAAATCTTAGTACTTAAATAAATAATAATAGTAAATCTTAGTGCGTGAAGCTGCTAAAAATGTAGCTTGTGTGTCAATCCGTGCTATTGGGATAACAAACTTACACGCAAACTATCGCATATAAAATATTAATCAGTGTGGTGTGATTTCAGATTAATTTGGATATCGAAGAAAAGTACAAGGAAAATTCTTTGAATTTTTATACGAAGTGGCAAACGTTTATAAATACAATTATCAGTTTGAAATTTACTAATACAAATAAATATGATTCGTTGGCAACTTTATACGAAGGCATAACACAGGAAACCGATAATGGTGAGTTACATACTTTTTTCGGTACCTATCTACTACACCACAGCATGGTAGCCACTAAGCCAGCCACTAGCCATACACATAAGTACCTATGTATAATTTTTCGCATTTATTTTTCAGATCGGAAGGTTCCAGATCAAATGAAACTCCTGTCATCCCATCCCTCCATAAGGGAGACTCGACAGAAAAACAAAATTTTCGTCACTGGAGTGCATCGAGAATCTCATTGTTGATATTGATGTAAGTTTATTTATTTATGCGAGGCGTTATGTAGAAGGTTAGATAAGCCAAACGGGTGTGTTCGGGGAACCATTTGGAAAATAAAAGTAGCCAAAAAAACCCTGACCATATTAAAATCTGAACGGGTGTTACTCACGTTATATTAGGCCGGATCGTGAATAACAACCGTTCAGATATTAATAATGTGTGAAAACCACGCTGACGTGGTTTTCAGAACCACAACTAACAGAACCAGAGTGGAAACTGATTTCCATACTAATATTCCGGCCTTATTTTTTAAAAGATTTATTTGTTATTTTCCTGTTTTTTTCCAAAATTTAATCTATTAACTACCATAACTTTCGTAAAGTCTATTTGTCTGTTGATTAAATATGTAAATTCGAAAATATTCTTAGGGAACCAGTCTCCCACAATATCAATATGTTAAGGCTGCAGTCCCGTTTCATAACTTTAAGGCCAACTAAAAAGTGGGCAATAGAGTTTTTTTTATTCGTGTTTTGATTAAATAATCATGTAAATTCGAAAATATTCTTAGTGAACCAATCTCCCACAATATTAATATGTTAAGGCTGCAGTCCCATTTCGTAGTATTAAGGCCAACTAAAAAGTGGGCAATAGAGTAATATTTTTTTATTCGTGTGTTGATTAAATATGTATATACGAAATTATTCTTAGTGAACCAGTCTCCCACAGAATTAATATTTTATGTTAAGGCTGCAGTCTCGTTTCA
This sequence comes from Agriopis marginaria, assembly GCA_932305915.1. Lineage (NCBI taxonomy): Eukaryota > Metazoa > Arthropoda > Insecta > Lepidoptera > Geometridae > Agriopis > Agriopis marginaria. The sequence goes on from OW029915.1 coordinate 14,698,924, forward strand.
TAGCTTTAAGGTCAACTAAAAAGTGGGCAATAGAGTTTTTTTTTTAATTCGTGTGTTGATTAAATATTATTATGTATATACGAAAATATTCTTAGTGAACCAGTTTCCCACAATATTAATAATATATGTTAAGGCTGCAGTCCCGTTTCATAGCTTTAAGGCCAACTAAGAAGTGGGCAATAGAGTTTTTTTTATTTGTGTTTTGATTAAATAATTATGTAAATTCGAAAATATTCTTAGTGAACCAGTCTCCCACAATATTGTAAGTCTACTATGTTTTTGATCTTTTATTTTTGAGTAATTTTATTGTATGTACCTAAGTTAAGAATTAAGATTGTGTGTATGACGTGCTTAAAAATATTGTATTATAATAATAAATATTTTGATAAATGACAACTTATTTTAATTTAAAGTCAGGGTTAAAATAAGATTGATCCATGGCGTAAGTCGTAACTAACTCGAGCTAAAATCGATTTTATTGATAATTCTGCTATGTTGTATGTATTGGTTTTCAAATGTGTCAAGTGTTTATAGAGCAATACCAGAATGTATTGCTCTATAAGCACTGCATTTCAGCTTTTGTCAATATGCATAGATGACAGAAAGTCTCAAAGCAAGACCAGAATGAAACACAAGTTTACGCGAAAGGGGTGTATTAACCCGAAAAGGGGCTCATAGTACTCATCATTATGAACAACTTTTACTTTGTTGTTAACCTCGAAATCGCGATAAAAATATCAGCTGTTCTAAATAAAACTATCAGTGAAACTCGACGAAATGTATGGAACAGCTGTGATTTTTCGTGAAATCAGGGTAGCCCCCGGAGTAAAAGTTGTTCATAATGATGAGTACTATGAGTCCCTTTCGGGATAGCACACCCTTTTTGCGTAACCCTGTGTTTCATTATGGTCTTGTTTTGAGACTTTCTACTTTCCAATTAAGAAAATTATTAGTTTCATCTGAGAAGTAGAATTATTAATTCAAATCTAGAAATTACTTACTTGAAGCAACAAAACATCTTGATATAAGCAAATATATTCTTCAAATAACGCACAGAAATCGTTCGCCTAAGATCAATCTATTTTTGATCTGAAACCCCCAATTATTCAGACTAAGAATATTACCATACTCTCCCTAAGAAGATACATTCTTAATATCAAAACATCAACAGTCTTTACTTAAAATCAAACATTCTTAAGGCAAGTAAAAGGCATTATTCGAACTAAGAACTTTTGTCTTTGCAGAAGATTCTCAGTTATTTAAGGTTAAGATAAAGAAATACTTTACTTAAGAGTATGCATTTACAATTCAAAAATATTTTTATTCTTGACTGGACATAAAAAAATCTTAGGACAAGAAAAAGTTATTATTTAAACAGAGATCAATTTAGTTTTAGTATGAAATCCCTGGTTATTCAAGAAAAGAACATTGATAATCTCACCTTGAAAATCTATATTCTCAGTTCAGAAGTAGTATTAGTCTCTGCTTAAGATTTAAAATACTAAAGAAAAGTAAATGACATTATTCAAATAAAATGTAGAAAGTATTGAAAGGAGAGAAATTTTATTCAGTATAAAATTTTAAGTTTCTTAAATTAAGAAATATTATAAATAGTTCAAACAACAGAATTCTCAGTAGAAGCTGTTACAATTTTTGATTCAAATTAAAAGGCTATTTCTTTCTAAGAACTGTTGCATTGTACTAACATTCAGTTGTTTGGGTTTAAGATGTGATCGAATCTTCATTCAATGAAGCATGTTTTGAGTTAAACAACGCCAATTCTCAAGTTAAAATGATGTGCGGTCTCAACAAGATGAAACAGTCTCCAACATAATTATCACAATCTTGATTTAAAACTAAAACTGTATTTAAAATAAAACTTATTGTCTCAATTGAAAAATACTATTATCTTCTACTAATACTAAGATTTTGTTCATTTAAGACTCTTGCATTCTGAGCGCAGAATTCGATTATTTTATTAGAAGATTATTATGTTTTCTATAAAAATTGCTTTGTCTTACTCTAAAAATAAAATAGGTATGCATCAAAAACTTTAACTGTCTTTGTTCAAGAAAACTGTGAGTCTTGAAGAACAAGAAACCGTTTCATCTTGCATGAAGAAATTGCTTACTTCTTCTATCGATAATATATCATCTTTATATGAGACATTAAAATGTTGATTTGAGCTTATCAACTAAAACAATAAACTGCTTTATTCAAGAAAATATTGTTTTCCCCATATATGAAACCATATTATTCTTGACCAATAGATATACTCTTGATTCGAGACTTTTTTTCTTTCCGTGTGGGGATGCGTACACGATTTAAATCTTGTAATAAATCAATCCATTTGCAGCATTTATTATACACGTAATCTGGTATGACGTCATCCCAGCCTACATTGAGGCGCCACGTGTCCTGAAGCATGATTTTACCCTGGATCGTAAAGGGTGCTAAAAATCCAAACACGTCAAAAATGGACATGACTACTTGTAGCATGACCCTCTTGGTAGGCCGCTCTTTGCCCTGAATAATATTTACCGGTATTCTTTTCAAGGACAAGTCGAAGCCGAGCTGATCTTCGCCCGGATACCAGATGAGTCCTAGGGTTCGCTCACCTTGATATTCCTGTTCGACCTTGAACTTGACCGCGGCACTACCTAAGGTTTCCTTCGGCACGCTATTTAAAACAGCGAGGCTGTTACTCGTCCAGTTGCGCATTTCAAATCCGCCACTCTTGTGGATATCTAAAATATTCCTAACAATATCGATCGCAGTCGCTTCATCAGGTAGACTATCTATATAGTCATCAACGTAATGCGATTTATATATCGCATTAACTGCAGCCGGCATCGATGACTCATAGCGCCGTGCATTCATGTTTTTAACAAACTGCGCCACGAACGGAGAACAACTCGCCCCGAAAATAAGAGAATTCATCACGTAAGTCTCGACCGGCTCGGTAGGGTTGCTCCGCCAGAGGAATCTAAATACCTGCTGATCCTCGGCACGGATTTTGACCCTTAAAAACATGTCCTTGATGTCACCTGTTACTGCTATTACATTTTCCCTGAAGCGCAGCATAATACCCAACAGCGGTGACAGCAGGTCCGGTCCCGTGAGTAAGTAGTGATTGAGACTCTTACCGTTCACTTCGTCCGCGGCATCAAAAACCAATCTTAGTTTTCGTTTATTCGGATTGTCCACCCCAAAATGTGGTAAATACCATGTCCTAGACGCTGGGTGGACATCTGTAATTTTTTCAGCATAATCATTTTCTAATAAATGTTCAATACGTTCCCTGTACCTACTGGCAAAATCCTTGTCCCGACTCATCTTCCTTTCTATCCCTTTTAATCTCCTTTCAGCGTTGAGATAGGTGTCGGGCATGGCACCGGTGTCGTTCCTCCACGGCAGGCCGACGCGCCAGCGCCCCTCCACGAGCTCGGCGGACTCCTCCAGCTGAGCGACTGCACTCACTTCGTAAGTATTTTTACGAGGCTTACCTGATACTCCTATAGAATCGAGAGCGAAGGAGCGCCGTACCTCTTCGTGCAACTCTTGTAGCAAACGAACCTTTTCAGTGGCGGTGGTCGAGGCGGTAGCAGAAACGGCGGCGGGCGGCGCGCCGTCCGTGCTCACGAACATGGTCGCGTGCGCCGGTCGCGGCGCCGCGCCGGCGGGATGCGTGCGCGCATTCCGTGCCGCTCGCAACATACCATGCACATACCAGCCCAGGGGAGTTAACGTAGCGGACGGCTCATTGTTATTACCTAATCTAACTTCTAAAGGTATCAATAAATGAAAGTTGTCTTGACCTATAAGTATCTCAGGTTTTACATCGCTTGTACATAGCATATGTTTTATGCCAAGTAGGTTTTTATAATTATTATTCACAATAGATAAATGTTGTACCGGCAGATCCAATCTATCAACACAACGTAATCTAATATTATGCACCTTATTGTCCATACCAGAAATGTTTACATTAGCAATAACCGATTCACAAACTAGTTCCTTATCTGCCCAGGCGCCGCGTATGCGCATCGTCTCGGGACGACCGCTCACCCCCGCGCGCCTCGCCAGCCCTGCCCCCATTACTGAAACCGTCGAGCCATCATCGAGCAAGGCACTCGCGTTTATTATGCCGTTATGGGTATGTATACGAATGGGAACGACTTTTAGTAACACTGTAGATTCACTCGCGATTATGTGGGTAACTGTTTGTTTACTGTTCGCAGGTTCGCAGACAGGCTTCGGAGGCGACGTCCGCGTCGGTGATATTATCGGCGTCGGCGTCGGTGCGCGGTGCAACGGCGCGTCGCCCTTCGGTTTGTTTACGTCGGCGTGCAGCAGCCGGTGGTGTGACTCACCACAGCTATCCTTATCGCAGGACGGCGCGGTACATGCGTCGCGCGAATGACGCGACAGTAGGCATTTGTAACAGAGCCCGTTACGTTTGGCATATTGCCATCTAGTCTTTCGTAATGCCTTCTTGAACTGTTTACAATCGGTAAGCTTGTGCTTAGAGGTGCGGCAAAATTGACACTTATCATTATCGTCACTTTGCAATAAAAGAGTATGCGTGCGATTGGAATTTTCATTGTTTCTATATTTATTCTGATCAGTGCGAGGGCTAGTAAAATACATACTTGATGTAGTAGATATCTTTACAGCCTCTTCATTCAAGAAATCGGATAAAATTACAATTCGTGATTTCTGTTTATCATTTATAAGCGGGTAGCTGTAGTCGGACCATTTAGATAATAATATTGGCGGGAATTTGGACAATATTATTGAAACAATGCTCATACCTTGTAAGTACTCTTGCTGTCCGACCGCTCGCACTGCTTCCATCAGGTTTTGCACTTTCACAGAAAACTGCACAACTTCCTTGTGATAATCCTGGGACATGGGTTGAAACTTCTTGATATCCTGTATGATTCTGGATATAATGTACTCAGAGTTGCCGAATCGTAGCTCCAAGGTTGACATAACTTTGCACGGTGAACTCGCACTAATAAACAGAGCTATCACCGCATCCTTGGCCGCGCCGCGGAGACACTTCCTCAGTCTCCATAGGTTTTCCTTGGGGCTAAAACTGCACACTTCAGTGGACTCGTTGTACGCCTGTTTAAACTGCAACCATTCTAGTGGATCTCCAGAGAACTCGGGTAAATCCTTCGGTGTGCATAAACGAGTCATGAGGTTGCTGTTACTCGGTGCACTCGCAGAAGCTAGGTCCTTCAGCGCATTCGCTAGCATCTGAACAGTCTCGGTGACGCCGGGTTGTACCATCGGTGGCGCCGGAGGCTGTGACATCGGCAGATGTGGCGCTGTAGGTGACGGCGGCTGCAGCGAAGTGTAAGGTTCATAAGGTGCTGCAGGTGCCGTTGGAGCAACGGTATTTGTCGCCGTGGCCATTGCCGGTAGCAGCTCGCCCGTAGAAATGCCATAATCGGGGGCTGACTGCTCATCGTGACGACTCCGCTCGAGCCATTGCTCCACTTCTTGTTTGGTGCGTATTCCTTCTTGATGTGGACTGTATTTTGAACTATCATCTTGTAGGTCAGCTAAGTCCGCATCCAGTTGTCTATCAATAAGCTCCATTTGTATTTGCGCTTTCTTTTTAGTCGCTTCTAGTACGAGTTGCGCTCGGCGTGCCTTAGCGGATGACGTCGCAGTGTGAGTATGACCCTTTGACCTTGCGTTCTCACTGATTCCACTTGCTGCCGGCGTCTTAAGTTCCTTTTGTGCACTAGTCGAAGTTTCTTGTAACACTTTTGCAGCCATATTGTCGAGATTGCGTTTTTCTCGCTCACGCCCAGTGACGCTTGCGTTTGAGCCGACCATTTTGGATTGCACTGGAGTACGATGCATGATCCGGTTCGAATGACCAATTTGTAGCTTCTATTGGTGGTCATGGGCGGAGAATTATGCATAAAAACACTCGAAGGCACTTTGGATATACTTTATTATCGAAACTAAAGAGATTTGTTAACTTATTGATAGTAATAATGAAAATTAAAGGCGCGGTGCGCTCAGCACACCCGCTCGGTTTTCTTGTGAACTTGACACTATGGCCGCGCTAAGTGCGCGGCCTACCTTCCGTTAATTTTGATAAATTTAAAACTTAAAATATAATTACCCTACCTACACTACAGAGCGCGTCGCTAACAATATATATAAATAAAAAAACTGCACATTTTTATATTAATTGTGCTAACATTTTATATGAGTATTTTACATTAAGTAATTTTGTATCTTTAAAATTGTAGAAATGCGCGAAAGAGATAGAAGACTACAATATGGACACGTAAATACCTAATTAGTGATGTTGGTACTGTACTAATGAAATTAACACCGAATGCAATTTATTTGGGTTTAACAAATTTCATCCAAAATCATTCAGCTGCTTCAGAGTTAAGTAGGAATAAACACACTTATACAATTACGCATCCAATTTTATTTGCATTTATTAAAACTATCTTATTTATAGCCCCTTCCCTAATTTTTCTTGACTAAGTAAGTACTTCTTAAGAAAAACAAGTTATTATCATGAATTTTAGCAAAGTGACGCCCAATTCCAGTATTAATATTTTAGATCTGTATTTTGTAAGTTCATTTACTCCGTGAATTTTTTTTTCATCCAATTTATGCGGTAAAATCTATGCACTGGTATTACTGGTATTCCAGCGCACATGCGCAGAAACGTATAGATAATATCACTCGAACAAAGATTGGCTTCTCAAATGAACGCTGTGCTTCAAGAAAAGCGCGGGAAACGTCGACTTAGGCGGGTGATATTTTTCCGTGTTATTTTAATTTTAATAATTTTAAGATAAAAAGGATCAGGAGAGTATAGTATTGTATATAAAAATAGTAGTCATTGTATATATTTTAATTTAAGTGTATAGTTCTTCTAAATCCGGTAAGTTTTTTGCTTTTTTTAAACATAGGAGAGCCGCCTGACCCCGGCGGCGGAGTCGGCACCCCTTGCATGGCCCCCCCCGGCCAATAATTTTGTAACTATTACTACAAGTACGAGCAGTATAGTTTCTAATGAGTCAGGCATGGACACGGACGCGTCTAGTAGCCAGCAGCGATCGAGTCGTAAAAGAAGCCGTCAAGTTAAAATCTGCAAAACCTGCAATAATAAGAAAAGGAAGCATGCTCAGGCAGCAGATGGCAAAACTGGATGTCTTTGCATTGATAGTGAGGGTAATAGCGACAATTCTGTCAATGATGTTGAGAACCTACACAAACCTCTACAAACTCCAACACAAATACCTCTTCCTTCCAACAGTAATGGTTCAGGTCCCCATGTTTTCACCCCTGTAGCTAGAACAATGTATCAATCAACTGATACCGCTCCATTTACTGTCCATGTGCAACGGGAAACTAAATCACCTGATGATGGAACAATTCTTCACCCAGTCTCATTCGGAAAGTTCCTCAAAAAAAATAATTTCCAAAATATTGTGAACGGATCTGTAAAGAGAATAGGGAGAAATAGAATTTCACTTTCTTTCTCGGACTCCAGCGATGCCAATTCATTCATCTGCAGCAGTACTCTATCACACGAGAGTTTGAAAGCATTTGTACCATCATTTAACGTAACTCGTATGGGGTTAATTCGTGGTGTGCCATCAGAATGGACACCAGAAGAGGTGATAGAGAATGTGTCGGTACCTGATGGGTGTGGTAAGATTTTAAAAGTAAGGAGAATAAATTTCAAGACGATGGTAGATGGTTCTCCTGTATGGAAACCAACACAGAATATTGTTGCAACTTTTGATGGGCAGGTATTGCCAAATAGAATATTCATGTGTTATAATGCTTTACCAGTAATACTTTATACGTACCCTACTATTCAGTGTTTTAATTGTTGTAGATACGGACATACAAAGCTGCAGTGTAGATCAAAACCTAGGTGCTACAAGTGTGGCCGGGACCACAATAGTGAAAATTGCGACTCAGAGGAAGAAAACATGTTATGCTGTCTATGTTCAGGAGCACATTTCGCTATTAATAAGTCTTGTCCTGAGTTTGCACGCCAAAAACAAATTAAAATAACCATGGCAGAAAATTGTATTTCTTATGGTGAAGCAGCTAAACTGATACCTCCTGCATCAAAGTCTTATGCTGATATTCTTAAACCTGTTTTTAATAGCACTGCTCCAATACAGACACAATCTTCTTACAGTTCTTCTTCTCAGCGACTACCTCAAACGTCATATAAAAAGACATTTATTACAAACCGCCGTCGAACACTTAAACCAGGGGTTGGATACGACCGAGCTGCACATCAAAAAATTCAAAATGAATATAACATGCCTTCCCCACAGGATGGCTGTGCCCTTACTATGAAGAATAACAACCCAATCTTAATGTCTACAACAGACATTATTAAAATTTTAATTGATACATTAACGCAGTTAAACATAATAATACCGTCCAACGTCGCCCCTATATTAGACATGTTTAAAAATTCAAATGCCATTAATGATGGCAGTCTTTCAAAAAGCGGTGCAATGGAACTGCAGAAGTGCAGTTCATAAAAAAAGTGAGATTATTTATTTAATAAACAAGTACAATACTTGTTTATTAGCACTTTCAGAGACCTGGTTAAAACCAGGCTCTATATTCAAAATCCAAGGTTTTTCTTGTTTAAGGGATGATAGATCTGATAGTCATGGCGGTGCTGCCTTGCTTATTAGAAATACCATCTCTTTCTCTCCTCTTTCTCTTCCTTCTTATGATAATTTTTCCGTAGTAGCTGCACAAGTAGGTAATATTTGTGTTGTCTCTATTTATATATATTCACCTCGATTAATAGCTTTTGAACATCTTCAGGATCTCTTATCACTTCTTCCTAAACCTTTCTTAATCCTAGGGGATTTTAACTCCCATCACATTTCCTGGGGATCCTCTATTTCATCTTTCTACGGCGAAAAATTACTAGAGGTAATTGATGTACAAAATCTTTGTATATTAAATACAGGCTCTCGAACTCGTCGAACAGCTCCTCACGAAATAACTAGTGCGGTGGATCTCTCTATATGTTTCCCGAAATTAGCTGCTTCTGTGGTATGGGAAACACTAACTTCCCACCTTTGATAGTGACCATTTTCCTATCCTTATCACCCTGTCAAGGGCTTGGCATCGTAACCCTACTCGAAAACCACGTTTACAATATAATATTAATGATAACACATTATGGTCAAAATTTAAAGATAATGTTAATAGTAAGTTAGCAAGTTTACCTAATATATCTAATAGAGTTTTTGACTGCTCAAATGCTTTTACCAATGTTTTATTACAATCGGCTAATGAAACATTCCCTCTTAAAAATTCAGCATCTGGATTAATTCCCTCTCCGCCCTGGTGGGATAAAGAATGCTCTGAAGCGATTAAGAAAAGAAAAGCAGCTGAAAAACAGTATAATAGAGACATGACAGATGAAAATTTTAAGACGTTGACAGATCTATTAAATAAAACTCGTAAGCTCTTAAAAGAAAAAAAAAACTAGGGTGGCGAAAATTTTGCCTTTCTATTTCTCCTAATATAAGCCCCACTGTTGTGTGGCGTAATGTTAGAAGATTCAGAAGTGGTGTTAGTGTGACACCTTGTTCACCTTTACCTCCGAATCTGACTGAACAATTTCTAACACGATTAGAAACAGTACAGTACCACCAAAAGAAATTGTCTATAACTTAGTCCCTTCTGTAGATAATTCAACCATATTAAATTCTCTGTTCTCCATGCAAGAACTACAAGGTGTACTGTCAGCCGTTAAGGATTCTGCGCCGGGCGAAGATGGTATACCATATTCATTCATTGCTAACCTCAGTCAATCATCACTTGCGTATTAAAACATGGATAAAAATCGTCTGGAATGGATAGTTGAAAACAGAGGCATTTTACCTGAGACACAATTTGGTTTTCGAAAAGGCAAAAGTACATTGGATAGTGTGGGTACACTTGTCACAGATATTAGAATCGCATTTTCGCGGAATGAATCAGTTCTAGCAGTATTTTTAGATATAGAATCAGCTTATGACAAAGTTCTTCTTGATATCCTGAAATCAAAACTTCATAAACTAAATATCCCTGATATTCTTTCATGCTTTATAATTAATCTCCTGTCAGGAAGAACAATAAAGTTAGATCAAGCACTAGATCAATGCAGACTCGTGTGGAAATGTCTGCCGCAAGGTTCAGTTGTAAGTCCCATCCTGTTTAATTTTTATTCATATGATTTGGAATCATCTCTACACGGCTCAGTTAATATGTTACAATATGCAGACGATCTTGTTTTATACGCCACAGGCACATCGATTGGAGATATTCACTGTCAAATATCACGAGCTTTAAATTATTTAAAAAATTGGGTAGCGAAAAATGGACTTAGCATATCTCCCCTTAAGAGTTCTGTGGTTCATTTTACACGTCAACGGATTCCACCAGCTGTCTTTGTACATTATGATAGAAATTTAATTCCATCAGTATCTGATGTCAAGTTTTTGGGCGTTTGCCTTGACTCGAAACTTACGGGCTTACCACACTGTACGTATATTGCCACAAAGTGCGAAAAACTTTTAAATTTATTAAGGTGCCTTTCTGGTGTTTGGTGGGGTGCACATCCTTTTTCTTTGAAGCTCCTCTATAACGCTCTAATACGAAGCGTTCTTGACTATGGGACCTTCTTGCTGGGGCCTAGTAGTGTAGCTGGCCTTAAGAAATTGGATAACATTCAATCCAAAGCACTAAGAATTATCACCGGAGCTATGAAGTCTAGTCCACTAAATGCGCTACAAGTGGAATGTTCTGAACCCCCTCTTCATTTGAGGCGACAATTCCTATCAGATCGTCTGTTCTATCGCGTATCACAGTTTTCTAATAGTCCTTTGATCTCAAAACTCCACCTTCTTGCTGATTTAACTGCGTCATCAAATTACTGGAAGCATAAATCCTTTCCTTGCTTAGTGCAAAGCCTAACTAAGTTTAAGGCACTACATGCCCCAATGCATCAATCTCGAACTCTTAGTATATTTACTTGCAATTATGAAGCATTAATACAACCTCCAATGGTTTGCCTTAATTTAAATATTGATAAACAAAATGCTAACGCGTATTTTAAATTCACTGTAAACGATAAATGGCCCAATTGGCACCACATTTATACGGATGCCTCAAAACATTCACCAAATAAATGCGTAGGTGTGGGTGTTTACCATGCTCAATATGGTATTGTACAAAAAATAAAATGTCCTCCTGAAATGTCAGTATTTACAGGTGAATGTCTTGGCATTGTTAAAGCTATAGAATATGTGCTACTTTGTGAGCTTATAAAAACCATTATCATTAGCGATTCCATGAGTGCTTTACAGGCGCTGTAGAAGTTTCCTTTTAAAACCAAGTCACATTATCCTCTTATAATAGAAGCCAGAGAAAAACTTCATCTATGCACTCTTAAAAACTTAATTATTAACTTTGTATGGATTCCTAGCCATTGTGGGATTACTGGTAATGAAAAAGTAGACAGACTTGCCAATGAGGCTGTGGTGTGTGGTGATTTATTTCCGTATAAAAATTATACTCACGACCTGGCTGCACTTCCCAGACTGCACCTCCAGGATTCCTGGAAAGCAGTCTGGGCGGATAGTAGCATGTATAAAGGAAAATATTATGCTAGTATACAACCGGTCATTCGCAATAAGCCGTGGTTCTCTGTTTTAAACCTTGGCAAGGTGCCATCAACGATTTTGATCAGGATGCGTCTTGGGCATACCACTTGTCCCGCCCACCTTGCTCGGTTTAACATCATAGATAGTCCGCAGTGCGAATGTGGTGATTATGGGGATCTTGACCATATATTTTTCTCCTGTCCTTTACATGACCATGCTTCCTTTTACGATGACTTGATATCCCTCCGTGTTCCATTGCCTAATAATATACAATCTCTTCTCAGTAGCAATTCCTTTTCTATCTATCATTCTCTATCTAATTTTATCATCTTGAATAACATTAAACTTTAAATTTTATTTATATTTCTATATCTTTTACACTCCTCTGATCCGTCCATCCTAATCCTTACTAAATCCTAATTATCGCGTATCGTTTCCCTACCTTTAAATTCTAAAACCAAAACTCATAAGACTTGTATATGGTAACTGCGTCAATCATGCGGAGCCAAAAGCCCCAATACGGGGAAGAAGAAAAAAAAAAAAAAAACGCTGTGCTTTCATTGAACACTCAATCTTTAGTAGTATATAAAAAATCTTTGACAATTATAATAATGTGTCGTGTGCATGATACCTACTACCCAAAGGGACGGAACGCTTCAAACAGAAAAACGAGCAGAGCGAGAGGTACCACGTTTAGCCATTTGTCCCTTTCTAGTGTTGACATAATCAGTGATACTAATTCCTCATTACTTTTCATACTTTTTTATATTTTTATACAGAATAGATCTACGTTTGGCCACTAACTTGCCTGATGGTAAGCAACGGTGTGGCCGAGGATGGAACACTGTAAAAACCCCCCCCTTTAATTCATTTTATATCTTTTTATTTTTATTTTTAACTTTATTTGTTTAATTAAGTTTATTTAACTTTTATTTGTTTAACTGTTTTATTTTTGGTTGCCTAAATTTTAGCTGCGTATATTAAACCTATATTGGAGTATGACTATTATGTTATTCGTATCTTTAAAGTATTACAGTATAACTGTTACTCCCGATCGAGAAATCTAGAATCGTAAAAGTCCTACTAACACAGAACAAGTTACTTTATCTAATGTATGCCTACCTACTCGCGTTTTTAATATTTACCTACAAGTTTCGTTTTGGCCAGGTGATTGTCTAGTGGAAGAACCTTACATTGTGATCATAGAACCCAAGTATACGAATAGGTATGAGCTGTGTGACGAGGTCCTAATCTAATATTATGATTAAAATGTTATTAGGTTTGCAATATCCGTACTACTGAATAAATTAATGAAGATGTAAGAATGTTGTAGAAAATGACCTAAAACGAGGGTAAGTAGATAATATTAGAAATAGAAGTAAAATAGATTATGTGTATATTAAATGCGGATACTAAGCATATCACTAAGATATTTGTTAAGTGAACTTTTGGTTAATATTTTATGTAACGTATATGTTAATTGAAACAAACTCGTATGGGGCTAAGGATCGGCGCCCCTCCTCCGCGTCGACCGATTGATTTCGTCATCCTTACTGGTCATCACCTCCCCCATACGAGTATAAATACTCGTTTAAATAAAGAACTCTAATAGTCAAAATTCGGAGTCAGTCTGTGTGTCTAACAAAAGGTGGGACAAGAGGGCATAATCTTTTAGCAACCCCAGCGAACCCCAGCAAAAGGGTCAAATAATGAGTTCCCAAGATTAGGAAATCAAGGTACTCTTTAGGCACACGCCCAACCCTACCTAAACCTGAAACAGAAGATCATCCTGAATAATGTTATCTTATTCTTATGTGACTTATCATAATTTGATAATGCAGACTTCGGAATAATTTACCGAATACTGTTGAACTAGACAATCAAGTCATACACATTCTTAGTGTAATGAAGTTAATAACTTTTCCCGTTATCTCTTCAAATTGGCCATCTCAAACAGGACCTTCCTTCAAGTGAGATTATATTAATTAGGCCAGTATCACTAAATTCAGTGACATTAGTAAAAGGCGCCCTTTGTTGTCTTTTATAACTAAAGGGGTAACCCAGAGACAATCGCTCCATGTATATTTCAGCTATACTTAGCCTAAGGTTCCTTCTATGGAAGCCATAATAAAGTGTGATGTTGAAGTAAGCCCATTATATTGACTTTCAACTCGAAGAGACAAATCAACTTCTTTCGTCATCGTCTCGGTTCTGAGAACTATATTTTCTCTTGATAGAACCTGTATGACCTGGCAGCCCAGCACAATCAGCTCAAAGCAGTTAAATGACTTTAATAATTAGTTACGGAACCTCTTTGTCCATTCGAACCTTTATTTATAAAACAAATTGACCTTTGCAACTGAATTTACTTTATGTTAATATAAGAAAATAGCAATGACTATCGTCTGTAATTCGATTAGGAACATTTATCCATTCGAACTATAACCTCCTCTTTTTTAGAAGTCGGTTAACAATTACTTTATGTAAGTAAATAATATCAAATAATAAAATGGCTACATTGTCTGCAATTCGATTAGGAACATTTATCCATTCGAACCATAACCTCCTCTTTTTTAGAAGTCGGTTAACAATTACTTTATGTAAGTAAATAATATCAAATATCAAAATAATTATAAAGCTTACAATTGGTCCTCGCGCCGGCTTCCACAGACATCGCCCCACTCTGCCCGGGACAACTGAAGCAACTCTGAATCCAGTTACGATGGTGACACAATGCATGATGTACCTTCCCGCAACTCCAGGAAGATCGTCCCATCGCCATAGGAAAAGGAGTATACCCCCGAAGGTGACGAAGGCCAAAACCCACAACGGAGTGAGCACATCGACCCCGGTGGCGTCACAATCCACCGACATTTTTAAAACCCACAGGAAAAACGCAACACCACTCGGAGAGTGACTTTACGCCGGAACTTGGTTGCTTTGGGAACCACCATTCCTTAAACTGCAGATGTTGTGATCTCTAAGCCCTCCCTTCGCGATAAAAGTATCGTTTCAAATCCATTCCCCCGCAAAAGCCGGGACGGTGGTACTAGTCTACCACTATGGGTATGACCACCATCCCAATGGGTGTATACGACCAAGCGCACACCCAAACTTTTAACGAAAAAAGGATCCGAACCAACACTATAATCCAAAACGAGTTAAATGACTCTATAATCAAATACGGTTCCGTTCCCAGACATGCAACATGAGAATGGAACCGAGGCTCACATAAATTCACACTAAATCACTATTTACCCACAAAAAGATCCTAAATCGTATTTAATTCGTTGTGTTCTCTAAGCCCTCTCCTCCTTCAAGCCTTCCCCTCGCGATAAAGGTATCGTTTCAAATCCATTCCCCCGCAAAAGCCGGGACGGTGGCACTAGTCTACCACTAGGGGTATGACCACCATCCTCAATGGGTGTAAACGACCAAGCGCAGACCCAAACTTTTAACGGAAAAAGGATCCGAACCAACACTATAATCCAAAACGAGTTAAATGACTCTATAATCAAATACGGTTCCGTTCCCAGACATGCAACATGAGAATGGAACCGATGCTCACATAAATTCACACTAAATCACTATTTACCCACAAAAAGATCCTAAAACGTTAAATTATTTCAGAGTTATTTGGTAGTACAAATTGACTGTCGAAGAACTCCTTATAAAATTAAAACACGCGTGAATTTAAATCGCGGACATACAAAGGTACTCGAACGACACCGAAATTCGTAGACGCGTAACCATCTACAAATCTAGGCTAGTCCAGGCACTAAAATTTTATAAAATAAAATCAATTTTAATTTTAAAACGATTGAGCAAAAATATGAACACCAGTCACTGAATTTACCTACCCAAAGTACTCGTCCGCTCTCGACCGATCCCCGAGAACGAATGCCCCCACGCTTCTCTACGCCGCCCGTTTTCGCACGCGCATAGAGCCTTCCCACTCCAACATCAATTTCCGAGAAATTTGTCGTATGATTTTTCATTCTAATCTTCTATCTACCTCCAACCCATTATTCGCGCGCGTACTGCCTAGACAACCAATAAAATTACCGGTTGATGTAGGTACTTATTTGCAGTCTAACAAACTAAATCTAGAAAACCCCAGCCAAGCAATGATCTTATATTTATTAAGAGTTGAAACATTTGTCTTTAGTGATTTTGTTTATGAGATGAATTTCGCTGATATTTCCGATTAGTTCGATACAAAAGTATTCCCTTAGATGTAGAAAATTCCGGGTTTTATTATTATTATAATATTTAGAACTAATTTATAGCAGTTAAGTTGTTTTAAAACATTCTTTCTTAACGCCTGACTCAACGCAAACATCGGACAATGTACATAACTTGCTGTACTGAAGGTTAACTAAAAGAACGCCTGTTCTCCATTTAGCTAGGCATGATGGAGTAAGGATACTATTAATCCTATTTTATTATCATGTAGTTACCAAAATCCTTTATAATATGAGACAGCATTTGATACTCAATCTTTATTTTAATTCCTGACCCTCTTTTCATTGCAAAACTTTGTTTTTATTTTTCCTTGGTTTTTTAGATTCGCGTGATTTAGGTATTTGCCATGCACCATGTACAAATTAATATTGTGTTAGAATTTTAAACGAAACATCTATTTATTTAATTATTTATTTATGAACGATGAACTTGGTTCTGTTACATTCGACCCCATTAAATTTAAGAAGATGACCTAAATCGGAGTAAATTTAATAATATTAAATGAGTTCCCAAATAAATAATTCAATAAAGAAATTAAGAATTGAAATTTAACAACCCCAATGATATGTCTAATGTGCAAGATCTTTGTTGTCCATATTCAAGTTTCAACAATAAAATTAAACGTGTAATAGAACTGTTTGTGTATGCGCCCTAATTATTATATGTGTAGTTTGTTTAAACCGGTCATGAAATAATCATCTTAGAAACTCAATCCGACAGCAAACCCGTGTATCATAAAAGAACTTTTTTCGTCCACATAGTATATTGACTTCTACGAGGAACCCGGTTGTGAGTCGAGTCGTTAGAAGAACAGAAAGATTGCTTTCCCCGCCAAATTCAACCTTTCAATCGAGGGGGTTTGCACTCATATCTCCTCGGTCCGCTCTCAACGTCCTGTGAACTACAAAAATCCACCTATGACCTCTCAGGGTCCTATAAGCTCTCGAAACCGAATTAAAAATCTGACTACCTCCGATCGGTGAATGTGAGTGTAGGAAATATTGCGGTTTACCCTTCGCATGAAGGATGCGTGTGAGTATGAGCTCAATATAAACTCAATGTTTAATATTGACAGGGATAAATGTCCTCCTGACTTAACCTAGCTCCAAGTTCCCCTTTTATATTGAGCCGGTTGTGTAGTGTTTTGCTAAACCTTGAAATCGACAACTCGCCTCTAGCCTTGGTGTCGCTACAACCCTGAAACCTCTAAACATACTTATAACTCAAAATTTCCAACATCCTTCCACAATTCATTCCTCATTCGTTTATTCTTATTATTCAGATACAGAGCATATCTTTCATTGCTGTTCAATCCATCCCAAGGAAGTATCGACACCTTTAAGAACTATTGGCGACCAAGTTTCTGCACGCCTATCCCTAGGTTCATAATCTCAAATAAAAGCAGTAACATCTATCAAGATCAGATACTACTAACTTAGGAAACACTAAAACCCCCCAGCTACTAATGAACTACAACCCACCAAAATACTAAATATCTAGAAAACAGTATCAAAACCCGTTCACGTTCACATTGATATATAATTACTTCGTTCACGTTCATTTTTATGAAGTTCCATCAAATATATAATTTTCCAAATTAAAACTGTTAAATAATTTTTTAATTTAGTAAAATTTTATTGTTATTCATTTTTCGAAGTGATTATTAAATACAAATTACATTTTCCGAATAGTTAAACTATAAATAACCTAAACTTTTAACTACCCTGCATGAATTTATTCCGATTGCTTTTTATCCATCAACATCTATTTATCGCGCCTATGGTTAGATCTATTTAGCCATTCTAAATCCTGCTATTTTACCAACTAATAATAAGTACCGTAGTTAGCTAGCTGTTATGGATTATTCAAGACTGTGAATCGACCCCAAAGTTTTAATTTACAGTTACTTCGCTATCAAATATTTAGAAACAAGAAAGTCAAGTACTTAATTAGATGAAGTAATATTATTAGAATACCTTCTTCTAAAACGCACTACATTTTTTTTTCATCCAAAAACGTTCTATTAATTTACTACATCCTTTTACTAGTCAAATTAATTGCCGTATCATTTAACAAATTAAATAAGTTTATTTTTACTATATGAGCTATATGATTATTCACGGGATAAGATAAGATAAGATAAGATAATTTATTCAGATAACGAACACTCCCACAATACCATTGCCTAAAAGCAATAATACCCATGTGGTGCACGCTATGTCTCGTCAAAAACAAAATACAATTCACTCAAATTCATATTAAAAATTGTTTCATATTCAAATTAATATGAAAAACTCAACACATTATATAATTATTAAACAACAACATAACTAAATTATATGTGTGCAAAATTATACTACTACGTCATAATAATATAACCCCACACACAAATATTTCTTTAGTAAACAACCGCGACAGTTTGAAACAGTGTTTTATTTTTTTACTAGTTTAGTTTTAAAATACCTGGAAATAGAGAGTTTATTATGTGTTCTTTTAATTCTACCTTAAACAACCCGAACCCGTTTTAGTAAGCAATCATAACCCCTTTTTTTTTTCAATTAAATAAACACCTTAACAATAGTAACAAAGTGAAAGTAAGTATAGTTGATACTGATAGTAACAAAGCTTAAGAAATAATAATAATTATAAATTAATTGTTTTAAGATTTGACATGCGCGTCGTTTTCCCCCAAAGAATTATAGCACCTAAAAATATAATACACAAAATGATCGTGGGTGGCATTTTGTAGATTTAATTGTTACCCAAATACATTAGCAGCCATAATTTTCACGCCCCAATAACAACGACAAAAATTTACATAAATATAACAAATACTAAATTGTGAGAATCATAAACATAGATAGTATTTCACTAGCTACGTCTATGCACTTCATCAACTGTCTCCGTCTTATACACAGGTGCCTTACTTCCCGCTTACTATGTGAAGTAACTCAACCAACAAAAGATTATATCTGTACCATGTCTATGTCTGAATTAGAAACATTAATAGTTGCGCGTCTTACTTCACAGAACACTAAATTTAAAGCTACCGTCCCTATATTTTTAAACCGGCCTTATTCGTGAAAACCAAACCAGAATTATAATCGTAATTTTTAAACTTTCGCGATTTGAACACATGTTTTAAATGCTTATCGGGACTTATCACGTATTATTACAGAATTATAATATCTGTAACATCTGTCCTGGTGGTAAGATCAAAACAGACGTCACAATTGCCCACCTAAAACTACCCCAATGAACCTTAGTAAAATGTATATGCAACCTTTTCATCAATAATACTACCAAATCCGATAAATTCAAAATTCGAGCCTATTTAAGATAAACCTACACTTTTATTCGCGAAATGTCACATCAAAGTTAATGATTTTATAAATGACACATCATAGAACGGCAGTAAGTCAAACTGTTTACTTTGCAACTATAGACGTGTTCATCGATTAATTAATTAGATTAAAACCATTTTCATTAATTATTGAAATTGTTTCGAGTATTTAGTTTAATTCAAAAATATTTACATAAACAATACCAACGGTATTTTTATGTCACCTCTATTATATCATTACTATTTTTATGTACACTTACTAACCGGGCTAACAAGACACAAAGTGACCAATATATCAACCGACCTATTGTGCAAATAAATTATCTTTGAAATTTCATAGATAAGACTTGGCATAAACTTAACATTTGTAGCAGTAGCATTCCAATGAAGATTTCTTTTCTTCTAAGAAATGCTTGTTCTAGCGTAAAGACATCAACGAGATACCACGTGCCACAATCCCTATTTTAAAACCTATTGAGAACCTACTTAACCCTGATTTGTGACATGCTAACACACAATATTTTTAGTTGGCTATAGTGATAGGTTTTTAGACCTTACTTGTACGAAATTCACAAATTTAACACACTGTTTAATTTTACAACGTCATTTAACATCATTACAATACCCTACTAGAAAGATGTGTACAAAGATAAATAGCTACCTGTTAATTTAAGAGTATTTAAGAAATTTACTATAATTTAGATCAATCCGATTGTAACTTTAAATATTGCAGTTCCTAAAACCATTATGACTTTTGATTAGACTAAATATTGCATTATCAGGGTCAAAATTATGTCCTAGTTATAAAATAGTTTAAGATTTTACATTCCCTTTAATTTAATTTATTTGTTCATAATTATTCCTACTAATCATTATATTAAAGTATTTCACACTGTGTGTTCAATTTTTAATTTACCGATTACTTTTAAATATGCATATCCCTATCCAAGCTAATAATTTAGTTCCCTAGTCAGCCCATTCATATTTTAGTAATAATATTTATTATATTTGACATTTATTTAGAGCAAAATTTTCTAAAGTTTCTTACGACCTCGCTCATTACGACTCCGTTTCTTACGACCCCGATTATTACGACCCCATTTCTTACGACCCCAATTCTTATGAGTATTTTTCAACCCCAGTGAAAACCCATAATATGAAACAATATTTCACAACAATGGAAACACACGGATTATATACATTAGGTTTTCCCATTTTTATAAATATTTTCAAGCCAGCGTTAGCAATTTTTAGAACAAATTTGGAATCTATGATAAAAGATGTAATATATAAGATTAAATTCACATTTTCTATTATTTTTGAACCCATTTACCTTACCACATGCGTTACCCAACCTATTAACCTACTACGTTAGTACCGAATGTAAGAAATTCTAATGATTTAACCTTGATATTTTTGATGATGGTGATGAATATTTTTGCACAGCTCATACCAATTCTCGTCTCCTTTGCACGAACAACAAATTGTGTTCAAGCGAACTTGAACACTCTTAAATATAATCCCTTTCTAATAACTAATTTAATTCTAAACGACCCCATTTCTTATGACGGTTCTACGCGTTTAAGCAAAACAAATACTATACATAAATTCTAGTGAGAGTATTAAGAAACATCGATCCTGCATTGACCTATATGTACTAATGTAGTTAATCCTAACTGTTATCTACATAAACATCCTATTAGAAATTACCATCGTTGTACGCGTTTTTAATTACAAAGTCACTACAAAGTTAAAATCTTGGCTGATGATGATGATGATGATGATGATGATAATGATCCTGGTCACAACGGCATACCATATTGTAAAAACCCCCCCCTTTAATTCATTTTATATCTTTTTATTTTTATTTTTAACTTTATTTGTTTAATTAAGTTTATTTAACTTTTATTTGTTTAACTGTTTTATTTTTGGTTGCCTAAATTTTAGCTGCGTATATTAAACCTATATTGGAGTATGACTATTATGTTATTCGTATCTTTAAAGTATTACAGTATAACTGTTACTCCCGATCGAGAAATCTAGAATCGTAAAAGTCCTACTAACACAGAACAAGTTACTTTATCTAATGTATGCCTACCTACTCGCGTTTTTAATATTTACCTACAAGTTTCGTTTTGGCCAGGTGATTGTCTAGTGGAAGAACCTTACATTGTGATCATAGAACCCAAGTATACGAATAGGTATGAGCTGTGTGACGAGGTCCTAATCTAATATTATGATTAAAATGTTATTAGGTTTGCAATATCCGTACTACTGAATAAATTAATGAAGATGTAAGAATGTTGTAGAAAATGACCTAAAACGAGGGTAAGTAGATAATATTAGAAATAGAAGTAAAATAGATTATGTGTATATTAAATGCGGATACTAAGCATATCACTAAGATATTTGTTAAGTGAACTTTTGGTTAATATTTTATGTAACGTATATGTTAATTGAAACAAACTCGTATGGGGCTAAGGATCGGCGCCCCTCCTCCGCGTCGACCGATTGATTTCGTCATCCTTACTGGTCATCACCTCCCCCATACGAGTATAAATACTCGTTTAAATAAAGAACTCTAATAGTCAAAATTCGGAGTCAGTCTGTGTGTCTAACAAAAGGTGGGACAAGAGGGCATAATCTTTTAGCAACCCCAGCGAACCCCAGCAAAAGGGTCAAATAATGAG
Source organism: Agriopis marginaria (assembly GCA_932305915.1). Lineage (NCBI taxonomy): Eukaryota > Metazoa > Arthropoda > Insecta > Lepidoptera > Geometridae > Agriopis > Agriopis marginaria. Next base: position 14,720,892 of record OW029915.1, read on the forward strand.
TTCCCAAGATTAGGAAATCAAGGTACTCTTTAGGCACACGCCCAACCCTACCTAAACCTGAAACAGAAGATCATCCTGAATAATGTTATCTTATTCTTATGTGACTTATCATAATTTGATAATGCAGACTTCGGAATAATTTACCGAATACTGTTGAACTAGACAATCAAGTCATACACATTCTTAGTGTAATGAAGTTAATAACTTTTCCCGTTATCTCTTCAAATTGGCCATCTCAAACAGGACCTTCCTTCAAGTGAGATTATATTAATTAGGCCAGTATCACTAAATTCAGTGACATTAGTAAAAGGCGCCCTTTGTTGTCTTTTATAACTAAAGGGGTAACCCAGAGACAATCGCTCCATGTATATTTCAGCTATACTTAGCCTAAGGTTCCTTCTATGGAAGCCATAATAAAGTGTGATGTTGAAGTAAGCCCATTATATTGACTTTCAACTCGAAGAGACAAATCAACTTCTTTCGTCATCGTCTCGGTTCTGAGAACTATATTTTCTCTTGATAGAACCTGTATGACCTGGCAGCCCAGCACAATCAGCTCAAAGCAGTTAAATGACTTTAATAATTAGTTACGGAACCTCTTTGTCCATTCGAACCTTTATTTATAAAACAAATTGACCTTTGCAACTGAATTTACTTTATGTTAATATAAGAAAATAGCAATGACTATCGTCTGTAATTCGATTAGGAACATTTATCCATTCGAACTATAACCTCCTCTTTTTTAGAAGTCGGTTAACAATTACTTTATGTAAGTAAATAATATCAAATAATAAAATGGCTACATTGTCTGCAATTCGATTAGGAACATTTATCCATTCGAACCATAACCTCCTCTTTTTTAGAAGTCGGTTAACAATTACTTTATGTAAGTAAATAATATCAAATATCAAAATAATTATAAAGCTTACAATTGGTCCTCGCGCCGGCTTCCACAGACATCGCCCCACTCTGCCCGGGACAACTGAAGCAACTCTGAATCCAGTTACGATGGTGACACAATGCATGATGTACCTTCCCGCAACTCCAGGAAGATCGTCCCATCGCCATAGGAAAAGGAGTATACCCCCGAAGGTGACGAAGGCCAAAACCCACAACGGAGTGAGCACATCGACCCCGGTGGCGTCACAATCCACCGACATTTTTAAAACCCACAGGAAAAACGCAACACCACTCGGAGAGTGACTTTACGCCGGAACTTGGTTGCTTTGGGAACCACCATTCCTTAAACTGCAGATGTTGTGATCTCTAAGCCCTCCCTTCGCGATAAAAGTATCGTTTCAAATCCATTCCCCCGCAAAAGCCGGGACGGTGGTACTAGTCTACCACTATGGGTATGACCACCATCCCAATGGGTGTATACGACCAAGCGCACACCCAAACTTTTAACGAAAAAAGGATCCGAACCAACACTATAATCCAAAACGAGTTAAATGACTCTATAATCAAATACGGTTCCGTTCCCAGACATGCAACATGAGAATGGAACCGAGGCTCACATAAATTCACACTAAATCACTATTTACCCACAAAAAGATCCTAAATCGTATTTAATTCGTTGTGTTCTCTAAGCCCTCTCCTCCTTCAAGCCTTCCCCTCGCGATAAAGGTATCGTTTCAAATCCATTCCCCCGCAAAAGCCGGGACGGTGGCACTAGTCTACCACTAGGGGTATGACCACCATCCTCAATGGGTGTAAACGACCAAGCGCAGACCCAAACTTTTAACGGAAAAAGGATCCGAACCAACACTATAATCCAAAACGAGTTAAATGACTCTATAATCAAATACGGTTCCGTTCCCAGACATGCAACATGAGAATGGAACCGATGCTCACATAAATTCACACTAAATCACTATTTACCCACAAAAAGATCCTAAAACGTTAAATTATTTCAGAGTTATTTGGTAGTACAAATTGACTGTCGAAGAACTCCTTATAAAATTAAAACACGCGTGAATTTAAATCGCGGACATACAAAGGTACTCGAACGACACCGAAATTCGTAGACGCGTAACCATCTACAAATCTAGGCTAGTCCAGGCACTAAAATTTTATAAAATAAAATCAATTTTAATTTTAAAACGATTGAGCAAAAATATGAACACCAGTCACTGAATTTACCTACCCAAAGTACTCGTCCGCTCTCGACCGATCCCCGAGAACGAATGCCCCCACGCTTCTCTACGCCGCCCGTTTTCGCACGCGCATAGAGCCTTCCCACTCCAACATCAATTTCCGAGAAATTTGTCGTATGATTTTTCATTCTAATCTTCTATCTACCTCCAACCCATTATTCGCGCGCGTACTGCCTAGACAACCAATAAAATTACCGGTTGATGTAGGTACTTATTTGCAGTCTAACAAACTAAATCTAGAAAACCCCAGCCAAGCAATGATCTTATATTTATTAAGAGTTGAAACATTTGTCTTTAGTGATTTTGTTTATGAGATGAATTTCGCTGATATTTCCGATTAGTTCGATACAAAAGTATTCCCTTAGATGTAGAAAATTCCGGGTTTTATTATTATTATAATATTTAGAACTAATTTATAGCAGTTAAGTTGTTTTAAAACATTCTTTCTTAACGCCTGACTCAACGCAAACATCGGACAATGTACATAACTTGCTGTACTGAAGGTTAACTAAAAGAACGCCTGTTCTCCATTTAGCTAGGCATGATGGAGTAAGGATACTATTAATCCTATTTTATTATCATGTAGTTACCAAAATCCTTTATAATATGAGACAGCATTTGATACTCAATCTTTATTTTAATTCCTGACCCTCTTTTCATTGCAAAACTTTGTTTTTATTTTTCCTTGGTTTTTTAGATTCGCGTGATTTAGGTATTTGCCATGCACCATGTACAAATTAATATTGTGTTAGAATTTTAAACGAAACATCTATTTATTTAATTATTTATTTATGAACGATGAACTTGGTTCTGTTACAACACGTTGATCTAGAAGAAATCTATTCATTCTAGCCTTGAAGATGCCTAGATTGTAGTTCTCAGGAAACAAGGAGGACAGCAGGGAGTTCCATTCTTGGACATTACGTATCATAAAAGACAACTCAAATCGTTGTGTACGAATTTTTGGAATTTCCACGAGGAAGGGGTGATAGTGTGCTGTCCTTCTACTTGTCCTGTAGTAAAAGGGGGAGGGTGGAATAAGGTCATGAAGCTTTTGCTCACACTCACCAAAATATATCCGGTAGAAAATAGACAGACAAGCTACTTTACGGCAGTGCTCAAGGCTTTGTAATTTATTGGCGACTAGCTTGCTGTCACCAATCAGCCTCATAGCACGCCGGTCTACGCAATCGTCGCAATCTAAAGCTTCCAGTTGGTACTTGGCTGCTCCGTCGAATAGGTGGAAGCAGTACTCAACACACGTACATACTAATTTATTCCTTATTTATATCACTACAATAATAAACGGATGCACCCTAAATAACCATGAGAGTTTTCTTTTAGATATTGTAACGAAACAAAACGTTACATATTTATATAATTATAAATTCATTAAAATTATTAGAATACATACATACAGACAAACAATTAATTACAAATGACATTATTATTTACAATACTTACAGAACAAATAAAATACTATCCCTTATATTTACATCTACCTACCTATGAGGAAAAACCGAAATTTAAATTTTATGCTAATTTGCCATGATATTCTAACTAAACCAAATATCCTATCAACGTAATAATTGATATATGTGATTTTTCAATTCATTTTCTTTCCGGCACTAAGACAGAAACATAATAGCAAGATATTTACTCGATACTTTATTGTTTTCAAAATGGTGCCTTTTTGCTGATTTTTTTGATTTTTTCTTGGATAGAACTTCAATCACATATCTAAAATAAATACTCATCGAAGGAAAATATAGTTTGTTTTCCAGTGCTTAGACAAAATTTACCTAGATTAATTAGTACTCTCATTATAAATTATATTCGATTTGAGACTTACGTCCTTTAGTTCTAAGCAACTATTCGGTCAAACGGCAAGTCCGATATTCAACCTTATTCTGTTGCGCTTTGTATCTAAATGGCGAAACACGCTCCGTTCAACCTCAGTACCGCACTATGCTCCAACGGGGAAGGACGCACGCGTTTGCTATTCGCCTAGATTTATCTTCCGAGTGCGATTATATCAACACCTACTGTATTTTCAAACAATGGATAACATAAAAAATCTATGGCTCGAACGCGACCATTTGATGCGGCAACCAAGTGTTGCCAATGACCTAGAGCACAGACTAGGTAAAGCTACTATGAAAAAATTACAGGTATTAATAATTATGGATACGACTAGGCCCTACCTAACGCATCTATTATTATGTACGCTCGGTAATATAGTTATAAGAGTCTAAGTGTTTCGTGTGGAGAGAGAAAGAGAGAGAGAGACAGACGGAGAAAGCTGAGAGAGAGATAGAGAGAGAGACAGTCAGAAAGACTACTAAAAATCAAAATTATTAAGTAAAATAAAATTTTTGTTGAATAAAAAAATATAATAATAATAAACAATTTTTTTTTTTTTTTAAATTAATAATTTCATAAATTAAATTTAATTTAATTAAATAATTCATACATACTTAAATAGATTATAGTTATTAACAACCAGGTATAGGACAAACACAAACGTTCATCACATAACTGTTTGTCCTAGGTGGGAATCGAACCCACGCCTCCAAGCTCAGAAGGTAGGTTCACTACCAACTGGACCAACGGGCTTACGCGTGTTTCGTTTATTTTAGTATAGCATAGCATAGCTTAGTATAGCAAAGTATAGTATAGTATAGTATAGTATAGTATAGTATAGTATAGTATAGTATAGTATAGTATAGTATAGTATAGTATAGTATAGTATAGTATAGTATAGTATAGTATAGTATAGTATAGTATAGTATAGTATAGTATAGTATAGTATAGTATAGTATAGTATAGTATAGTATAGTATAGTATAGTATAGTATAGTATAGTATAGTATAGTATAGTATAGTATAGTATAGTATAGTATAGTATAGTATAGTATAGTATAGTATAGTATAGTATAGTATAGTATAGTATAGTATAGTATAGTATAGTATAGTATAGTATAGTATAGTATAGTATAGTATAGTATAGTATAGTATAGTATAGTATAGTATAGTATAGTATAGTATAGTAGCCCCCCAAAATCCTACCTTACGCCCGAGTCGAACATCAGACCTCGTGGGGGGCGGGCAATGTGTACAATATAAAGTCACCTACACGGCAAACAAGGTTCAGGTAACCCAAAAAACATGGAGCAAAACAAAAATGAAAAACGTTTAAGGCCGCTATCCGGGGGCGATCGCCGGAGCACGTTCGTGGCTGGTGTCGAACGTCGCAGCATGCTAGCCAGTGACTCTCGACGTACCGGCTGGTCGGGAGTCAGGGACACGGGGGGTTGGGGTACGTCCCTAGATGCTACAGCCGAAGAACCCACGGGTGATACTTTGCGGAGTAGGGAGACGTCTCCCGCAAGCTCTGCCGGTACACTCGCTTTGACCACAGGATCCATTAGTGATGATGCTAGACGAAAGTGGTCACACACAGAGCTAGAGGAACTTATGTTCTGTTACTACAAAGCCAAAGCTGGAGGAGCAGGCTACATAAAAAGACTAGAAGCCATTTACCACCATAGAAACTCACACAATCCAAAATTTAGAAAATTTACAGGTAACATGCTTTCAAACCAGGTGCGAAGCGTACTGTCACGCAGGTGTATATCAACAGAATTACTAGAAAACATTAAGAGACGAGCTGAACATCCACACTTAACACCAGACATACAAGTACTTGACACACCCGACACGATTTCTCAACCGGCAGCCATTCAATCCACAGACACTCCTGACATACTTACACTAACAGCCACTCAATCCGTCATCTCCCAATATCAAATCACACCACAACATGATTTACTGACATATTATGATAACATAGAACAGACACTCAATTTTGAACAATCACTACCAAATACACAACATACAAATACTACACTCAATAATGAAACCGAAGCACAGGAAGTTATAGTCAACGAAAACCAAGACCCGATTATACTTGAACTATTGCAAGTACTATCGGAAGTTAGGGAAACACCTATAGAACTCAGAAAGTTTTTACCAAAGCCAAATTTTAACAAGCAGTTTGAATGCAACTTGAATACAATCAATAAATACTTACCTAACCTATTAGTAACAAACGAGACATTGCGCGAAATCAACGACATAATATATGCAGCTGCAAAGACATTAATTATCGCAAACCAACAGACTCCGTACACACCATCACAAATTCAAAAACCAAAACTAGATCCACCGTGGAAAAGAAGGATAAAACGAAGAATAGAGGAATTTAGAAAAGAGCTAGGAAGGTTAGTTGAAATTAAAGTAGGAGCCAATAGTATAAAAATGATAAACATCAAACGTAAACTCTATGAAAAATACAAAATTACAAACAAAGAAGAATTAAATAACACAATTGAAATACTGAAACAAAAAGTGAAAGCTTTAGCCGGTAGACTCCGTAGGTACGACGAAATTAATGAAAGGAAAACTCAAAACAAGATGTTTGCGGAAAACCAACATACATTTTATAGGTCACTGGACAATACACAACACAATCCCACCCATATTCCAGTAAAAGAGGACATACAAAACTTCTGGGAAAACATCCTATCGAATCCCATCTCATATAACACAGAAGCAACGTGGATATCAGACATAGAAAAGTCAGCAGATAACATAGAACAACACCAGTTTGATGAAATAGATATCGATAAAGTAAAGGAAGCAATTAGGAAAACTCAAAATTGGAAAACACCAGGAATAGATAAAATACAAAATTACTACCTGAAATATTTCACTAGTACACACAAATACATAGCCAAACTTTTTGATAGGATGATGAAAGGATTAGAACCCATAGATAGCTGGTTTACAACCGGGCAAGTCATATTGATACCCAAAAGCGACGATACCCGGGACCCGAAGAAATGGCGTCCCTTAGCTTGTCTACCAACTATGTACAAAATACTTACATCTATAATGGCTAACGAACTCTACATTCACTGCGATAAAAACGACATTTTAGCTCCAGAACAACGGGGGTGCAGGCGCCGAGTACGGGGCTGCAAAGACCATCTCATGATCAACAAAGCTATACTGGAAGACGCACACAAGTGTCAGAAAAACTTAAGTATGGCGTGGGTTGACTATAGGAAAGCTTTTGATAGCATGCCGCACGAATGGTTACTCAAAGTGCTGGACCTCTACAAATGTCCACCTGCTATCCGAAGGTTTCTGGAGATAGTCATGCCTACATGGAATGTGATCATGACAGCTCGCGGTATTAATGCGTCTGCCACCACCGACCCCATATACATCCGCCGAGGAATATTCCAAGGTGACTCACTATCCCCTATACTATTTACCTTGGGTATCAATCCCATCTCCCAAATTCTCAACAAATATGAACGCAAAGGGTACCAACTTAAAGACGATACCACAATAAACCATCTGCTATATATGGATGACCTTAAAATTTACGCAAATAATAAAACCAACCTTAAAGTTCTAATAGATAGCACAGAAATCTTCACCAGGGATATAGGAATGGAATTTGGTCTTAACAAATGCAACGTTTTGCACATGGTAAGCGGTAGAAGAAAAGAACACCAAGGGGAAGGCCATGCCTTATTAAATGGAGAAGAGTTCAATCACTTACAATTAGATGAAAAATACAAATACTTAGGGATAAATGAATCAGGAAAAATAGATCACGGAGAAGTTAGACAACAAATACAAAAAGAATACTTCAGACGAGTGAAAAATTTAACTGCTTCTCACCTCAATGCGCGAAATCTCTTAAAGGCAATAAACATTTATGCAGTACCGGTTTTACTTTACACGTTCGGGATAATCAATTATAAAACATCAGATCTGAAGAAAATAGACGTTAAAACTAGAAAACTTTTAGCAATTAGTAAAGCTCATCAACAGAAAGCAGACGTAGAAAGATTGTACTTACCGATCGATGAAGGAGGAAGAGGCCTAACCAGTCTAGAAACACTATACAAAACACAAATTATTAAATACAAAACATACATAGAAACTGAAAAAGATTACATATTGAGTGCAATAGTAAAACACGACAGAAATAAAGATAAATACTCAATAGTCAAGGAAACGCAGACCAATTTGGAAGAAATAGGGCTAAGGCAAAATGAAAAATATGCAGATAAAAAAATCAAACAAGCAATAGTTAAAACAAGAATAGAAAAAATAAAGTCCAAACCACTGCACGGGCAGTTCTATAAAGCCGTTCTGGAAAAAGATAATATAGATAGGGCACAGTCGTTCCGTTGGCTTAAGAAACAACCGGTATCTCCGTCATTAGAGTCAGCCATTTTCGCCATTCAAGACCAGGCAGTAATGACTAAACAACATGAACGAGATATTTTGAAAAAAGCAGTAGACGGTAAGTGCCGGCTATGTTTAGTAAAAGACGAGACCACACAGCATATTGTCTCAGGATGTGAAAAACTGGCAGGCACTTACTATATCAAACGACACAACAATATAGTACAGTATATTTTCTGGACACTAGCCAAAAAGCACAAATTCTCGGTCTCCAATCTGTGGTGGCAAGAACACCTGACTCAGCCGCAGGTAAAGGAGAACGAGAGTGCAAAGCTAATGTGGGAGATACCGGTCCAGACAGACGTTACAATAGTACACAATAGACCAGACATAATATACACAAACAAAACAGAAAACAAAACATACCTCATAGACATCACAGTACCATCAGATTACAATATAGGAGCAAAGGAAATAGAAAAACTAAGTAAGTACCATCCACTGAAACGAGAAATAGCCAGGTTATGGAAAACCTCCACAGAAATTATCCCTATAGTAGTAGGAGCCACTGGAGTAATAGCCAAATCCTTACACAGATATTGCACAAAACTAGACTCGAACATAAACACACACATCATCCAAAAACAAGCTGCAATCCACACATCAACAATAATAAGCAAAGTGTTAGGAGACTCCGTATTTGTTAGTGGGGGACCTGAGCCACCCTTTCCCTGAGGGTCTCGGGGCGGGAGCTCAGTAAACCGAGCCTAGAGCTCGAGTAGAGGAAAACCTCACCAAACTATAGTATAGTATAGTATCGTATAGTATAGTATAGTATAGTATAGTATAGTATAGTATAGTATAGTATAGTATAGTATAGTATAGTATAGTATAGTATAGTATAGTATAGTATAGTATAGTATAGTATAGTATAGTATAGTATAGTATAGTATAGTATAGTATAGTATAGTATAGTATAGTATAGTATAGTATAGTATAGTATAGTATAGTATAGTATAGTATAGTATAGTATAGTATAGTATAGTATAGTATAGTATAGTATAGTATAGTATAGTATAGTATAGTATAGTATAGTATAGTATAGTATAGTATAGTATAGTATAGTATAGTATAGTATAGTATAGTATAGTATAGTATAGTATAGTATAGTATAGTATAGTATAGTATAGTATAGTACAGTACAGTATAGTATAGTATAGTACAGTACAGTATAGTATAGCATAGCATAGCATAGCATAGCATAGGATAGCATAGCATAGCATAGCATAGCATAGCATAGCATAGCATAGCATAGCAAAGCAAAGCATAGCATAGCATAGCATAGCATAGCATAGCATAGCATAGCATAGCATAGCATAGCATAGCATAGCATAGCATAGCATAGCATAGCATAGCATAGCATAGCATAGCATAGCTTAGCTTAGCATAGCATAGCATAGCATAGAATAGCTTAGCTTAGCATAGCTTAGCTTAGCTTAGCATAGCATAGCATAGCATAGCCTAGCATAGCATAGCATAGCTTAGTATAGCAAAGTATAGTATAGTATAGCAAAGTATAGTATAGTATAGCATAGTATAGCATAGCATAGCATAGCATAGCATAGCATAGCATAGCATAGCATAGCATAGCATAGCATAGGATAGCATAGCATAGCATAGCATAGCATAGCATAGCATAGGATAGCATAGCATAGCATAGCATAGCATAGCATAGCATAGAATAGCTTAGCATAGCTTAGCTTAGCTTAACATAGCATAGCATAGCATAGCATAGCCTAGCATAGCATAGCCTAGCATAGCATAGCAAAGTATAGTATAGTATAGCAAAGTATAGTATAGTATAGCATAGTATAGCATAGCATAGCATAGTATAGCATAGCATAGCATAGCATAGCATAGCATAGCTTAGTATAGCAAAGTATAGTATAGTATAGCAAAGTATAGTATAGTATAGTATAGCATAGTATAGCATAGCATAGCATAGCAAAGCATAGCATAGCATAGCATAGCATAGCATAGCATAGCAAGGCATGGCAAGGCAAAGCAAGGCATGGCATGGCATGGCATGGTATGGTATGGTATAGTATGGTACGGTATGGCACAGCATGGCACAGCATGGCACAGCATAGCACAGCATGGCACAGCATGGCTTAGCATGGCATAGAATGGCATAACATGGCATAACATGGCATAGCATGGCTTAGCATAGCATAGAATAGCATAGCATGCATTTACGGAAGTTGTTTGAAGGCGGGCGGGGGTATGTCCGTGGGCTACTGATGGCATGTGGAACGATCCGGTAAAGTTTTCTACAATTTTTAAAATTTTGGGGTAGTTACAAAAATGACCTCATACGTACTGTTTCTGAGATAATCGATGTTTTTTGAAAAAAATTACGAAAATTTTCCGGATTTTTGCGCTATAATATTTTGAAAGGCATCCTTTGCACAAAAATAGCCGAATTTGGGCTTATCAGACGCGTCTTTTTTATTTTCTACACACGTGTGTTTACTGTGTTTCTATTTTATTATTATTTATGCCTACCAACTAAATAAACACAATTTTTTTTTAAATATTATTTATTTCCTGAAATTGTGAGAGTAGAAAGCCAAAAAAAAATTCATAGTCTATTTATTACACCACTGAATTTTTTGTGTTGAAATTTTTTGTTATTTTTAACATGAAATTCCGGTTACGTAATTTCAAACCCAATTTGGGGTCTTTAGGGTTAGGTCCTAAAGCCGAGTTTTTGAGTTTAACGTCTTCGTCTGCCAGAAAAAATGATGCCTATGACGTCAGATTTTTGATTGGACCTTTGTGTCCAAAGTTATGGACCTTAAAAAAATCGGGTATTTAGGGTCCGCCTCGCTACTTAGTAACTCAAGTTACTATGTACCTACGAGTCTTAAAATACTAAATGACCTATCGTTGGACAGCCAGTGAAGCTAACTATTCTTGCCTGGATTGACCTGGGACAAAATGTTTGAGGAGCCGGGTATTTCAGGTCGTCAAAATCTTAAGACCTAACTTAGACTATAATATAAACTAAAAACTAGAACTAGTTATATTTCCTAAACCACAGCCTTAAAAAATCTGCAAAAAAATTACTAAAATTTAAAATGAGCTTTACTACCTCGAGCCAAAATTTGGGCGTGGTAGGGGGTGGTTTTCACCCTTCTTTATTTCTATTTAAATGTATTTCTCACTGATTTCAAAAGTAAAAATCTAAATATTTTTTTGTAATTTTTTTTGGGTTAAAGGTCTGGTTTAGGAGATATGACCCGGGATCGGGTACCCCGTGCCACGAGGTTTTTGGGTTTTTTGGTCTTATCCCGGCAAGTTCAACCTAGCAAAGCATAGCATAGCATAGTTCAGTTTAGTTTAGTTTAATGTTTAGTTTAATGTTTAGTTTTCTGAAACTGTCTCCAGCGTAATATTTTAATTAGAGAATTTATTTAGGTTATATCAATTTCATTTATATACTTTATTATTTTTATATTGTAGAAAACCTAAAAATAAATAACAAATACAATTTTGAAAAGTGAAATAAACAATTTACGGTTTTGCGCGCCGCGACCGAACTCAGCTAATCGCCAAAACACCAAGTGCACCAACACTATGCTTATCCTGTGTGTTATTGCTCCTTGCCGCTTTACAAGGTCGAGTGCGCGAGTTGTGTACACTTTAGCTGCGCGCGACTGCCGCGCTGCCGTGGTTGTGTTTCACACTAATGCGGGTGATGCGAGACGCGCGGGTGAAATCAGAAATTTTTCTTGCCTTATACGCAGCCTTAATTTCTTGCAAATCCGAGCGTGGCTATGCAATTTGCATGTCACATATATTTGTATGACTCACGGCCAGCGGGGCATGACTTGAGGTACAAGGGGAGCAAGCCAGTTGAGTGCGCGCCTAGCGGCCATTCGAAGCAACTCTGATTCCTGAGACGGTTGACACTTGTCTGGCGTTCTAGCGGACAAGTGTTTTTTGGGTTCGCCATAATTACCGGCTAGCGTTCTAGCTAGTGGATATTTATTCCGTAACTTCTGTGCCGTCTCCGTGAAAGTGATTTCCCGTTATAGGGAACAATCCCAGGAATACAATCCGGCATACCGTAGTCCCATTTGGAGCCTACCTTGGGACTGCTGCCGGTCCGACCCGAGTGCGGCCGGTTCATTCACCTGTCACCATCAACATCTTCGGCTGGATCAACCTCGCTGCGCGTTCTAGTGCCGAGGCCACTTCCCGTGCTGACCCTGAGGCCACCTACCATCATCGGCCGACCCACAATATAGGGTAGTACTGCGCTGCGGAAGTAGAAACAGACGGATCTTCAGGTCGATCAACCACGACCCCATAAATTTTATGTGCCTCCTTCGGAGCTATCTATAGTAAATTCACTAGTCTAAATTTCATCTTGTTCTTTAATTATTTTAACTTCAATCATTTTATTACATAACTTTTTGAGTACCTTTTACCTTAGTTTTCATTTTCTTAATACCATATTAGGTAAGTTAGAAGCCAAGGGAGGGTATAGCGGTACAATACTATGTTTCACAAATAAAAATATAAATAATTAAAAATGATGCCGATAAAATCATGTACGGACTACCCAAATTAATACCAAATTTACGGTTACAATATTTTTCCAAAAGTGGCAACACCACACACTAATATGTGTTCATGAACGTCATTGTATATAAGACATGTAGTGTGAAAGGGACAAATGGCTAAACGTGGTACCTCTCGCTCTGCTCGTTTTTTCTGTTTGAAGCGTTCCGTCCCTTTGGGTAGTAGGTATCATGCACTTTGGGTAGTAGGTATCATGGTCGTGTGATAAGGGAGGCAATAATGTACGACACAGATAATGTACGGCTTGATATTGTACGGCATAATAATGCACAGCATGATAATTGGTGTACATGTACATGGAATATCATGTTGTACAATATCGTGCCGTGCAATATCATGCCGTACATTATCAGGTCGGTCCAATAATGCACAAGCGATAATGTACAGCATGATATTCCATGTACATGTACACCAATTATCATGCTGTGCATTATTGTGTCGTACAATATCATGCCGTGCATTATTGACTCTGTTTAATAATGTACACCCCGATTTTGTACAGCATGATAATTGGTGACCATAAAAATTCAAAACTGATGCTTCGTTTAGACGTGGACATTCCACGTCGAGTGTATTAGGTACAAATGAAATGAGTGACAGATCCGACACAGAGCATCCGGACTTGAGTAGGTTAGGTTCGAAATGGGTCACAGAACCGACACAGAGCACCCCGACTCCACCTAGTCTTGTGGTCCCTACCCCTAGAGTGTATATAAAAAGCGCGGGAGTCAGAAGCTCAAGGGAGGTCCTGAGTGAGAGTGAGCCATACGAGACCGAGCGGAGCGAAGGGGGGAGGTGGCGAGCGAAGCGAGCCGGTGACCTCCGTAGCGAAGCGAAGGTCGAGTGTGGCGAAGCGACACTCAGGGGCGACCGCAAGAGCTTCTGGCGGGAGCCCACCTGGAGGCAGACTTGCGTTGGTTAGGTTCGAAATGAGTGACAGATCAAATACAGTTTTACTCTTCTCTCCGCCTCACCACCAAAAAGTTTTGATGGTTCTCATATTTTTAATCTGTGACTATCTTACACTATCTTGTTCAAACGAAGCATGGAATCGACCGACGTCATAGACTCAACAGCCAATAAGAGCAGAGACATTTCAGCAAAATTAGCCAATAGGGAGATGCCACCTTTTATCATGTTGTACATTATCGGTCGTACATTTTCGGCCCGTTTCGACAAAACACGGCCTGTATTGCACGACATGATAATGTACGGCATAATAATGCACAGCCCGATAAAACGTGGACTTTTTTCTCGTACATGGATTATTGGCTGTGCAATCCTGGCTGTGCATTCCTTGCCGTACTTTATAGACACGGGCCGATAATTGACGGCCAGTATTGTACGACATGGATTGTACAACATGATATTCGATGTACATGTACACCAATTATCATGCTGTACATTATCATGCCGTACAATATCGTGTCGGCAAATATCATGTTGTACATTATAGACACCCGTGTGATAAATGCACCTTTCTATGAAAAAAAAGTCTTAGAAAAATCCAACGGAAAAATCAAACAATTTATATTTGTAATTAGGTTTCATCAAAATCGGACAAGTAGCTTCCGAAAATTTTTACTAGTATGTAAATTGTAAAAATGATAATTATGTTGGCGAATTTTTCGACGAGTTTCCGACACGTAAAATCGACACGTTTTTTACGTGTCGAATACTCGTACTTCGCCCACTGATGTCCGGAGTTTAGTTCAAGGGCGGCCTTAGCCATTGCAAGGCTCCGGGCGGGAAGATATTTACGAGGATACTATTAGTACCTATTTTATTTCTATTTGGGTTGTAGCGCGAGTGCGCGAGGCCCCAAGAGCGAGACCAAGAGGGGCCTTACGGCGAACGGCTAAATCGGTATCAAACTAACGTTAAATCCGGTCAGTTGGAAAATCACGCGAACGCGCGCCCGATTCGTTTTGCGTTCGCGTGATTTTCCAAAATTTAACGTTAGTTTAATACCGAGTTAGCCGTTGGCCGTAAGGCAGCTCGCCATCCCCAAAAGCCGCCCCTGCTAGAGTTCTTGGATTTGTTAGCTAAAATGGCTTGTCCATTTTTCGCGCGTGACAAATTCCACCAACAAAAAGTTGACAACAGTTTTATGCATCGATAACTTGACTAAATTTTTGAGGTTGTTTTATATTTTTTTAAATATAATTATGGTAATAACTTGAGTGCCAGATAAATGGGAAAAAATGTATTCTCATAGCACATTCTGTTAGATATTAAGTAGAATAAGATAAGTAAATAACTAAAAAGACAATTTCAGTTTGTTTCCTATCAGATTATATAAAAAAAAATATCAGTAGCTATTTAGATAAAAATTATGACATTCTAAGCTACGTTGTGATACTGGCAAGGAAGTTGCAATAGGGTATATATAAAATCCTTGGATACTGGTGATACTGTAATCAATTTTTTTTTTTATATTAATATTTTGTGATCTACATTATTGTTTAATAAAATCATTTATTCACTTATAAACTTGTGTTTAATCAAACTTAAGCATAACATAATATATTGAATCTGGATGTGATATGCAAACTATATTATCCTTATGGAAAGTTTTTATTTTATAAAATCAAATCACATTAAGTCCCGGTAACGCAATCCAGCAATAATCCACACACATTCAAGACTTTGTTCACCATTGCACTCATTTCACTACTTTAAATAAATTAAATTGGCAATATGGCTCCTACAATCCATTGTATACTTTATTATTTGGTTGCTGCTTCAGTATATTCCTCAGAGCTGGAACAAAGTAAAGAATTATTTCTGAAGTTTTGCCTATAATACTAATAAAATAATATTGTTCGACAACCTCCTCTTTTGAAGGAGTGGGAGCAATATACAGGTCACTAAACAACAATTATAATGAGAGGACAGAGATGCATGAGACGTTATTATCTTCATCATCCACGTCACCAAACAGCTAAACTGCTGCTCATCTTCATTGTCTACACTACACCACTGGTGCAACTGTGCCAGCCAGTTATATAATGGACTAGCAGGCCGCCCCAGCTTCGCACGGGCGAAGCCGGGATATATAGCCTATGTCAACCGGGGATAGTGCAGCATCCCAACAGTGAAATTTTTTTTTAAATCGGTTCAGTAGTTTCGGAGCCTATTCAATGCAAACAAACAAACAAACAATCAAATCTTTCCTCTTTATAATATTAGTATGTAGCTAATAGTCAGCCCTCTCTGGCATGGTGAATATAATAATAAACAACCTGAATTTTACTCAGTTAAATAGACTGGGTGTCTTAAAGTTGCGAGTGAATCGGTTTCTTCTAGGCAAGCTTGCTTCTTCTTAGACCGCATCATCACTTAACAGCAGATGGAAGTCAAGAGCAAGTGTATTATACAATTTGAAACAACATAAATGCACCCTGAAAAACGAACAAAAGAGCTAAGGCAGGCCGAGAAAAAGCTGGCGTGATTACCTCGTTCCAAATAAACTTGTCAAATCACACTGTCTGGAAGGAGATGGGTGAGACCTTTGCCCAGGATTGGGACAGTATAGGTAAAAAAACACATACCTTCTTTTTCCTGATCTGTGAAGTCTTGCTTAGGGAAGTCTATGTCAAAGGTAATATAAAGATTGCCATGCAGATTGTTGTTTTCAAAGTTGGGCATGCCTTCACCCTTCTTGCGGACACGGGCTCCTGCCCATGTCACTTTATCACGTGAAACTGTCACCTTGTGGCCATCTAAATGATCCAGTTCAAGTGTGAATCCGGTGAGAGCATCCTAGAATAAAACATAATATTTATTGTAAGTAAACAAACTGATTTAAGTTAACACCGGTTCCTCTACTTTTTTTTACATCGTTCTAGCCTAAAGTTGGAAATGATTCAACCACGAACATTAGGGGTACTGAAGCGATGTCCAAGTGACACAACGGTAAACAAAAGAGCAGAACACTGAACAACAAGCTCAATGTCAAAACTGGTGAGTGGGTCGGGAATGGTAGGACCTCCATTCAGATTATAGAGGTTGTGCTGTACTAAAGCGAAAGGAGGACTTTGTACTCATTATTTTAAACAGCTTTTACTATGAGATTGACTCGACAATTTAAAATAAATCAACTTATCCATGTAAAAAAGTTGTTCATTCATGAGTATGTACATGCGTTTGAGGTGTCCAATATTTTAGTATGTACCTACCACAAAAAAAGTTGTTTTTTTTGTTTAATTTAGAACGGCTGTCCAGGCATTTTTGTAAGAAATTTGTTGTAGCCAGTTGCACCCATATAAACGAAAAGTCAGTCATTCGAAATCATTTAGCAACTGTCATGCGGAGTTCAACGCATTTATCTAAATAAGAATGTTCAATCAAGGTTCAATCATAATGCCTGATAACAGATTTTCCTTCTCATTTCTGTTCTATTTACTTCTCATCTGTGGTAGGTACCTACATATAAAACGGTGGGTTGGCTAAAACATCCCCCCTGTCTACGGCATGACCCAGCATGCTAACAGCAATACGCCGAATTGCAATGCTTACATGTTATATGTTTACATGAAGTATAAATTTAAGTACTACATGGTTTTACATAGCATGTACAAGTGTAATGTTTAGCAAGTACTTCCTTATAAGAGAAACAGTTATATACATACCTTATCAATTTAGGTACTTATACAATGAATGCCGTAAAATATATTAAATTGGCACAGTTTGTGATAACAAAATTTAATCATATTGTAGTGGTGAAAAATAGACGCAACATTTTCTCATGTTGCTTATACTAATTTCAAGTGAGTGTAGATAGGTGGTATAAATAAAAGTTTATTTCTTACAAAAAAGTTTTAAGCACAAAAATTTTGACAATCCATGTTTCCCAAATGGTATAAGGGTCACACAAAAAAATTACATACCGTGGAAAATTAAGGGATTAATCCTGTTTACTGAACTTCACATGGAGTCAGTAGTAATTTTTTGTGGATATGTAATACTCTTTATTGCCGTGCAATAAATAGGTTTTTGCTATGTGATTATAGAGCATCCAAAAGAGATCACAATAAAGTCGTCTAACCTGTAATGATATGGTGACATTGGTGTAAAGGTCATCAGCCTTACGAGTGAAATGTGGGTGCCTCTCAGTAGTGAACACAAAGATGAGGTCTCCGGGGTCACCGTCCATATCAGGTTCACCCTCGCCTCGTAATCTTGACTTGTGCCCATCAGGTGCACCTACTTCTACCTGAAAAAATAAATAAATAAACAAATAAATCTAATTAATAAACAAGAGTCATACTTTACTCCTGATGACGAGGGTAGAGCTGGGAGGTGGAACTCTTCAATAACTACCAGTAAACCCCTTGAGTTTGAGCTCCTTGGGTTTTTTTTAACAAGTCACATAAGCGTGTTATTTCCATAACTCATCATCATAATCAGCCTTTTAACAGTCCACTGCTGGAGTTTTAGCCTACCCCTGAAAGGGTGATTGGGCCATATCCACCACGCTGGCCCAGTGCGGGTTGGTGGATTCTCATACGCCATTGAATTCCTTCTCCGTACGTATGCAGGTTTCCTCGCGATGTTTTCCTTCACCGAAAAGCCAGTGGTTTTCCATAACTATCACAATTTAATATGATTTAATGGCTGAACGAATCTTGTTTACAAGCAAAGAAGTGTGCATCATAAAAGCACGGTAAACTTATACAAAAAAAAGTAATAATTGAGGAATTGCTGGTAAAACAGCAGGGTTGTAGTAAAACACAGACACATAAAAATTATGGCGATTTTTAACAACTCAAATCATAATTTGGTTAGTAATGTACTCTTGTTAATTTGGATTACTGACCTCTACTTCAAGTAGCCTCTCGTCATTGACAAACTTAACATTTGGGCATTCATCGCACACAGTCTGCTGCATCATCTGGAAGCGACCAGGCCCCAAGTTTCGTGTCACCATCTCCTGGCGACAGTTGCATTTACGAGTGCCTGCCGCTGGTTTTATAACTGGTTTATTACGGGTTATCTGAAAGAAAAAAAATATTAAACCATTTTGACAAAATATTGCACCAACATTGTTTTCGTAATTATTTGAAAGTTTTTTTTAAACACCCTACGTAAACAGAAAGGTGTTATAAGTTTAATGGGTGTTAGATTTTCTTGTTTGAAAGGTGACTTGATTAAGTGTTCTTAGCTATGATTCAAGGAAATTTGTTCAGCCGTTTAAAGATAACCAGTCTTTTTCTGAGTCAGTTCTGTCGGGTGTTATTTAAAATTTAAATTTTACTTGTTTAGTTACCTCTATGAAATTTCCATTGTACAACTCTTCAAGAGTGACGGTGAGTTCCATCATTACATCCGCCCCTCGCGGAGTCTCGTGTTGCTGCGATTCTCCTCCAAAATGAAAACCGAAGTCTCCAAGGAAGCTTGCGAAGGGGTCATTATTATTCATCATACCATCTTTCTTCAGACAATCCTCACCGCACCGGTCATACAGCTCTCGTTTTTCTGGGTCTGACAGGGCCTCGTATGCTGCACCCAGGTCTTGGAACTTTTGCGAGGCGTCGGGGTCATCTTGATTCTTATCTGGATGCAATGCTTTTGCTAATTTTCTGTAAGCTTTCTTGATTTCATTTGTATTAGCTGATCGAGTAACACCGAGTATTTGATAGAAGTCACGGCCGGCTAAAGTAAGGACTAGAGCTGAAGATAAATAAATTAAGAACACATATGCAGCATTCGTAATCATTGTTAAACATTAAAACATAGAAACTAATTTAGAACCTAGAATTTTATTACAAAATCTGGGTACACCCTCAGTAAGTCCAACACATTTCGTTTTTTGACAACATGCTATTGGTTTTTGACAAATTGACACAGAAGACAATTCGTCTACACGAGCTACCGAAAACACTGTGGTCTCGGACAAGAATTGCCAGAAAATTCACTACTTAGAATTTAACATGTACTGCTGTGGCACGGGTACTGCAGCAGACACGGAAATGACAACGCAGACAGTGTCGTCTCAACTAGAGCTGCAGCGCTTGCATACTGGACGCACCGTGCCTGTCGAGACTGCCTCCACACTCTTGAAGCGAATGCTGTTCCGATACCAGGGCGTCATCGGCGCTGCTCTCGTCCTGGGAGGAGTGGACAGAACTGGCCCCCATATCTACTGTATTTACCCACATGGATCTGTCGATAAATTGCCTTATGCTACTATGGGTATGCTCTGTTTTTTTCTGTCACAGTGGACTAACTTTTGTAGTTTTTATCAATAACTTTGATAGTTTTGCAACTACACAGTTTCTGGATCACTCGCTGCCATGGGAGTGTTTGAAGCTGGCTGGAAACCAAACATGAGTGAGGAAGCAGCCAAAAAACTTGTTCGTGATGCTATCGCAGCAGGTATCTTCAATGACCTGGGATCTGGGTCCAATGTGGACCTTTGTGTCATTAGAAACTCTGGCCCAGCTCAGTACTTGAGAACTTATGAAGAAGCAAATGTTAAGGTATGCACAGTTATAACATTCTAGTAAATTTTCAGTTAACTATAACAAACCGATGGATGGTTTAAATTAAAAAGACCGATAAGTAAAAAAAAAAAAACAAGTATTCAGTAAAGTACATCACAATTAGAAATTAACCTAATTGTGATTAGGTTTAAACTTGGGTTCTTGGTTATAGACTAAGTTTCATCTAAATCTAATAAGTATTAAAAAAACAGAAAAAAACTGCTTGTGAAATGGCCTGAACCCTGTCAGGCCTTGACACACTACTCATTAATTTTTTGTTGATTGGAGTAAAGTACCAATATAATGTAGGTACAAAATTCACAATAACATAGTCCTAAAAGTCTACCTTAATTTAGATATTAGAAACCCCACAAACTAATTAGGTATAATGTCAATAAAACCATGTCATATTATGCTTGCAACAAATGTAAATGTACAGCTAATACTAATAATGACTAAATATACAGCTTACTTGAATAGTCTTATATCTCAGTTAATAGTTTATATAGTAGTAGTATATAATTTTATTTTTTATTCACTAAGGTTGGTTGGTTATTCACACCTGTCTGGTAGCCTATTGTAAACAACTTTGTTTTTTCAGGGTAAAAAACAAGGGATGTACAGATACCCTGCTGGCACGACAGCAGTGTTGAAGCAGCGAGTGATTCCCCTCGAAGTGGAGGCAGTTGCTGTTCACTCTGTGCAGCCGATGGACGTCGAGCCATCCCACAGTCGCCGCTAGAGGTTAACCGGCATAGAGGTAGCAGTATCTGGGAGTGTTTGGGTCAATCATGATACTTGGCATTAATACCTATGCTATGCAGGTAAATTATTCGTGAATAGATGTTAGAGGATGATTGCTAAGGTCTTATTGATCATACCATGCTTATAAGCTATACTTATCCCATACTGTAGTCTTTAACAACGTCTGATAGTTTTTGTCTTGAATTTACCTATAAAAACTTTATTGCCCAATTAAAAATGTTCATGATGAATGATGTAGATTGAAGGTTCTTGAGTGGAAACCATGAACTGTGACACGTGACATTGATCAGACTTAGAAAATTTGCTCTTAATGCTATACATTACCTTAGCAATCATCCACTCAGCTTTTCACCTGCAGTTATAGCACCCTAACACTCTCCAGAAGTGCAACTACTTGCTGGTTTCACTCTATTGTGTATTACACTAATTGTTTATATGTATTTTAAAATAAATAATATTCTCATGAAAGTAATGATTTCATTATTTCCCCATGGCTCTTACATTAACTGGTCCTGTGGGATCAGTTCCAGCTGATATAATGGATATTTTGAATTGGTCTACTGGTCCCGCCATTAGGCCCGTTACAGTGCAGCCCAGGTGGATACACTTATCTCACTGAGTTTATTTTATTCTCATCTCTGTTTCAATCGCCCATGAGTTTTTTTTTTGTATGTAAAGAAACGTGTTGGCATAAAGGAACTACCGATCTACTTACCATGTTAGATAGTAGTTAGACAAAGAAAGTACCGAACAAAATAGCTTTCATTTTCTGATCGTACTTGAAAAATACTCGTATCTTGGATCCGGTTGGGAATGTTTTTTATTTCTTATTTCTTCTATGCAAATAATGTATGAAAACATAATTTTCTGAGAACAATAGCTTAAGTATAATCTTGTGGGTGGATGTCCTACGCTGCGCTTACCGGTCCGTGGTCTCTATTCCAGAACCTTTCGGCCCCATCGGCCATCTGTTCTGTGTGCTATGCGCCCTGCCCACTGCCATTTCAACTTTCTAATCCGTTGGGCTATGTCGCTGACTTTCGTTCGTCTACAAATCTCATTTCGGATTCGATCTCTTACAGAAACCCCGAGCATAGCCCTCTTAATAATAACTAATTAAAAATAATAGATTTAGAAATATTTTTATTTAGTAAAATTATCAAAAAATATGTTTTTTTGGACGGAATAATATTACAATCTAAAATACTGACAAAATACATATTGTGATTCAATAAATATTCTTAAATTATATGTATTACTTAATTATTCGAGTATTAAAATGACAACAGATCAAAGTAGAAGTCACAAGATTTTTGACATGGCAGCTAAGAAGAATGGAAAAGATACAATGGAGGCAGTGTCACCCCTTCTTATGTAGTATAAAGTCCCAAGTATCCTTCCATCTGAGATTCATGAGGTCACTTTCGGTCAGATCCGTGGTACCGTAGTTGAGCACACTAAACTTTTTGAATGTTAGCACAACGTATGCCAACCATATCGCGACACCGATAACGAAAACGTTAGAGATGGGACGCGTCTTGTCTCTTATTTGGATGACGTAGTAAATGTGGTCGACGACGTACGACAAGAGGAGAATTTTAAAAATGTACGCGGGGAGATAGTGATGTAAAAATAGGGTTCGGTCCATGAAGAAATAAGGGAGGTAGTGGACCCAGTATCCAAGGTAGAGGACGGCGGCGGCGTCGTGGAAACTCGCGTGTGCGCGCGGCGTGAGCGGAGCCGCCGCGCGGCGGCCGAGCGTCGCGTACAGCGCCCATAGTGCGGCGAACGCAACTACCGCGCCCGCGCCGCTGTACCACGTCACCAGGTTGCCGATCAAGTGGATCTGCGCCTGCGCATACAGAGAAATGGGAACATCTTTTAATACAATACAATATAACTTATATTACACACTGGAAATACAAACTGACATGAATGCAAAAATGCGTCGTGGCGGGACTCACGTTGGAGGTGGGCGAGAGCCAGTAGGCGATGCAGCGCGCCAGCAGCGGCCACTCGGCGGGCTCGGAGGCGAACATGTGTCCCTGCGGCGCGTCGGCCGCGTGCGCCGCCAGCTTGTACTGCAGCTCGCGGAACTTCTCCCAGAAGGAGAGCTGCGTGCCGCCGCGCGGGATCATCTCTGCCATCGCCAGCTCGCGCTCGCGCTGCGCACGCTCCTCCGCTGCATCAGACACGCAACAAACCTCTTTAATTCATGCCTGGGCCACACACATCGCGATAATATTCGGGCGATAAACTTCGTCTTCGGCCGCGCGGCCACATAATGCGCGATGTACGAGCGATGTATAAAAGCAAAAGACAAAATGGACGCCGCGGTTGCTCTATATTTTATGGCAGCAAATAATTATTTTTTGTAATTGGCTATAAATTCTAAAATTCTATTGTTACTCCAATCCATGTTTCGCTTCAGCTTTATTATGCACTGCAGTTTAACTTACACATCCGCTACGCACGATGGCTGGCGGCCGACTGAAGTGTGGCCACGCAAGCGAAGTTCATCGAGATAAAACGCTTTGATCTGCGAGAATTTACCGACAGCGGAGCGAAGTCCTCGTACGAAGCACCGAAGTATACACGAATACTTGGCTACACACATCGCGATAACGCGAATGTTCGGGTTATCGCGATGTGTGCGGCCTAGGCATTACTGATATTCAATTCATCATCATCAGCCAGAAGACGTCCACTGCTGAACATATAAAGGTTTCTACGGAATTTTGGAAACGCTACGAAAGGACATGTTTCACCTCATTAGGTATATCACTTGCCTACACTCGAGCACAGTACCGGCGTTAGGGTAGGGCCTGGTTGGGCGACCAGGGCGCGATAAACAGGGGCGCCTATAAAGGGGCACCGCAGGTATATAAAAATGTATAGATCTCGCCCAGGGCGCTGGTAGTGCTAAAGCCGGCACTGATAACTTATTATGGATGATTCGGATCGTGATCGTGATCGCGTGCCATCTCACTTACGCACGTGGTGCGAGTAAGTAGATGCGAACGGGACGGCATGCAATCTCGATTACGATCAAACTTCTATAAAAGGCCGCTGCTCGACCACGTTCTCAAACTTTTCATCATCGGCTTTCTCTAAAAGAGAGGATTAATGCACCATGCTGGCCCAGTGCATGGATGTTATGTCTGAACTTCTGAGGTTCTTGGACCTACCAGTTTCCTCACAAGTGTTTTCCTTCACCGTTGTTGAGCATTGACGAAACTGCACATCCTTTATTTGAGTACCAAATAAGTCATTGGCGCAAGACCGAGGATCGAACCGAGTGTCGTCAGATTGTATAACGCACATTCTCCCGCCCGGCCACCACGCTTTTTTCCACGTTTCTATCTTTACAAATTTACGAACTTTCACATCAAAATATTAAGCGAAAATTAAAAAAAAAATTGCCACCTGTCACTCACGCAACGGTGGAGGCCTTCAAAGTAAAATTTTAATCAAGCATGTTTTTAATCTGCGAGAAAAATATTTTATTGCGAGATATAGCGAGATCTATTTATTTATAAGTCAATTTAGAGCGAGTCTTCTGTTCTGTACTTTGATAGCCCGTTGGTCCAGTTGGTAGTGAACCTACCTTCTGAGCTAGGGGGCGTGGGTTCGATTCCCACCTAGGATAAACATTTATGTGATGAACATTTGTGTTTGTTCTATATCTGGTTGTTAATATCTATTTAAGTATGTATTTAAAACTATATATATATGTATATCAGTCTCTGGCAGCCATATCACAAGCTTTGCTTGGTTTGGGGTCAGTTGACTGTGTGTGCAAAAATGTCCCGAATATTTATTTATTTAAACTTATATTTATGATATTGTGAGTATACCTTTAGTATATCTATGCTCCTCGACGTTCCAAACAGTGTCCTGGTGGTCGGTGTGCTTGTCTGCCACTATCTCGTGCTGGTGGAAGCCCCAGGCGGGCAGCTGGCGGCCCGAGTAGCGCAGCGCCGCGCCGCTGGGCACGTGGAGCAGCCGCACCAGCGACCTGATGCCGTCCCAGGTGGCGTCCTCTGCGGCGCGGTTCACGATCTCCACGCGCCACAGGTTCGATGCTGACATCGACACGTTGTAGTCGATGTAGCACGACACTTCCTACAAACGACACATGTATGTTTATATTCTTCATATCCAATGACAATATAACCATGCTGACATCGACACGTTGTAGTCGATGTAGCACGACACTTCCTACAAACGACACATGTATGTTTATATTCCTCATATTCAATGACAGTATAACCATGCTGACATCGACACGTTGTAGTCGATGTAGCACGACACTTCCTACAAACGACACATGTATGTTTATATTCTTCATATCCAATGACAGTATAACCATGCTTACATCGACACGTTGTAGTCGATGTAGCACGACACTTCCTACAAACGACACATGTATGTTTATATTCCTCATATTCAATGACAGTATAACCATGCTGACATCGACACGTTGTAGTCGATGTAGCACGACACTTCCTACAAACGACACATGTATGTTTATTGTTTATATTCCTCATATCCAACGACAATGGCATCGATTCCGATGCACTGTAAGCTAACTAAATTTGACAACTCTAAACTTGTTGCCATTCTTCTCTCACGTATTAAAATGAAAAGATAGGCAGATCATTTTAGTCCTGTCAGATTGGTTTAGTTTAGTGAGTGGTATGACAGAATAGGCCTCATTATATTATAAAACCCCGTATGCCCTGGATAGTCCGTTGGTCCAGTTGGTAGTAAACCTACCTTCTGAGCCCGAGGGTGTGGGTTCGATTCCCACCTAGGACAAACATTTATGTGATGAACATTTGTGTTTGTTATATATCTAGGTATTACTATCTATTTAAGTATGTATTTAAAATTATATATGTATGTATATCAGTCTCTGGCAGCCATATCTGCTTTGGTTAGTTTGGGGTCAGATGACCGTGTGTGCAAAAATGTCCCGAATATTATTTTTTTTATTTTATTTTTTTATAACCACTTGTCTGCTCATCCTTTACCCCGCATGAGGCAAAGGTTCTAACATGTCAACATAAACTATTTCGAGCGGGGCCAATCCTAGGCGCGAATTGAATGAATGACTTTTGATTCTCCAATCACAAGCGTCGAGTCTCCAATCACAAGCTGCTCCCGCGTCTGACGTGGTATCATTTTGCAAAAGGGAATTTTGACTACATGCGCGATCAAGTGGTTATAATTATTATCTTTGCTCATATCAGATAATCAAGGAAGATAATTATGCATTAGTACAATTATCGTTCACGTTCAACATTTTTTCATATTTTTTTACTATGCCGCTAAACCGCTGTAAGTACGGCTGGCTTATAAATCTGATAAATTTTTCACGCACACTATGAAATTTGTAGCGACACCAATGAACATAAAAAAGGGCGGCGAGTTCGTCTGCAGGGGGAGATAAGAAAGTGTGATGTGGCAAATCCTGCCAGACATGCTCATATCCATTTCAGAAGCATGCTACTAATTAAGAACATGCTTATGCTCATTACTAGTAAGCTCAAAAATCAACTGAAGTATAGTGATGCCGTGCAGCAGCTGCACCACGTCTCCGTGCCGCACCACGTCCGGCGGACGAGTACCTGTGATTGAGGCGACACGGGCGCGGCTACGTCGTGCGAGTTGAGCGCGCGGCTGGTGATGCCGTGCAGCAGCTGTACCACGTCTCCATGCCGCACCACGTCCGGCGGACGAGTACCTGTGATTGAGGCGACACGGGCGCGGCTACGTCGTGCGAGTTGAGCGCGCGGCTGGTGATGCCGTGCAGCAGCTGCACCACGTCTCCATGCCGCACCACGTCCGGCGGGTGTGACGCCGCCAGCGCCGCGCGCTCCGGCCGCTTCACTATCCACCAGTTGTTCACGTCCTGACGATAACACATACGTACTCCTCAATAAAAATAAGGTGGTTATGTCGTCTACGAATCTCATAGCCGACTCCTGAACCTATATTCATCTGAGACAGCATTAATTATGAGGACAAACATTGCGGGTTAAGGAACTAACTTAAATAAATTAAGAAGATATAAAGTAAATAACTTTTTTAACATAGTACCATAAAGTCGAGCACATTAAGCCGGGGCGCAGTGGGGCGGATTTCCATATAAAATGTATGAAAGCGATTTTTGCGATGCGCCCCGGCCCGCTGCGACCCGTCCTGGTGTGCTCGATCCTTTACAGTGAAGATTAAGAAGATGAGAACATTAATATTAACTATCCCGGATAACAGTCATGTGATGAAAATAATGATGCAAGTTGTATGTTTATAACTATGTAGTATGCATAATAAGTCATAGGTAAATGTGTATATCCTACTAATATTATAAACGCGAAAATTTGTATGCATGGATGTTTTTTCTTTCACGCTGCAACGGAACAACGGATCGACCTGATTTTTGCATGGGTAGTTCAAGAGCCAGAGAGTGACAGGCTACTTTTCATCTTCATTACCATTTTTAATCACTACGCGGGTGAAACCGCGGGGCGCAGCTAGTATGTAAATATATTTCTGTGTTGGTTAGCAGCTGTTTGTTTTCCATAACTACATAGTATAAAACAAAGTCGCTGTCGCTGTCTGTCCGTCCCTATGTATGCTTAAATCTGTAAAACTACGCAACGGATTTTGAAGCGGTTTTTTTAATAGATAGAGTGATTCAAGAGGAAGGTTTATATGTAGAACTAGTGACTCGTCCCGGCTTCGCACGTAAATTACACCCGTGCGAAGCCGGGCGGGCGGGTCGCTAGTGTAAAATAAAATAACCTTGAAGCTGTAGCAGGAGACCTGCTGCTGGTGGCTGGAGCCGCGGCCGTCGCCGTACCGCACCGGGTACACGTGCGCGTGGGAGTGCAGCCAGCACGCGCGCCCGTGCGTGTGTCTGCAAATATTTTTTTTTCCTTCAGTCTTGAGTTTATTTTGGCATATCACGTTTTGTGCATCGTGAAAATATTTCATTTCGCATATTTTGTGCGAAATCATACGAGCGATTCAAAAATCGAGCGCTTATTGCGCGTGTCTGATGGTGATGGTGATCGCACGCCATCTCGCTTGCACGCATAGTACGAGCAGATGTCTTATTATGGATGATTCGGATCGTGATCGCGATCGCGTGCCATCTCACTTACGCACGTGGTGCGAGTAAATAGATGCGAACGGGACGGCATTCGATCACGATCAAACTTCTATAATAAGGCCGCAGGTTGGCATGCTGACTCCATCGCCACCCAATATTCATGCAACAAGCTCTCTGTAGCTGCGTAGTTCAGCTGTAAGGCGAAGGCTGCACATAAATTATTTATCATGATTTAAATATCGTTGAGGATCGCGGTCGTACCCTAGACGTTCAGTATTTATCACGTCACGGGTTATACAAGACCCATATGCTGTTAGCTTCGACGAAAGAAGTGAATGGACGGACCCTAACCATTGAACTTGCTAAGTAAAAACGAGTCAAAACCGTCGGACATATACTTTAACAAGTAATTATAAAAATGTACAGTATATTGGCCCAGCCTAGTGCGAGAATCGCTGTTATTATATTTTATATTACATACTAAAATCTCTCATTAGCATAAGCCTTACTATATTGTTCATTTGATGTACCTATCTTATTTAAGTTTATGTTAATAAATATATTTTTCTTTTTTCATTTTCATTTTTCATTAGTTACAAAAAAATTATACCGGTTTTATTTGTGCATTTACACTTCGGGAAAACATACGAATGCATAATTTTGTCGGATGTTTCGTTATCACGTACCAATAGACTCGTGTTGCACTTCCTACGGCTAGAGACCGACTGAAACGAAGTGAACGCCGGCGCTCATTTCGTGATCTTCAAAAAAGCCTAGATAATATTTTTATAGTAATGTTTATGTTGTTTTGCGGTATTATAATAAAGAGTTATTGTATTGTATTGTAATACACTTCTACTGGGCCCGTCTATTCATTTTATGTTCGTCGAAGGTTAGTACCTGAGAGTAATTTGCGAGCCGTGCGCGACGTGCAGCGGCTGCCCGCGCGTTATGCTCGCCAGCCCGCCCTCGAGCGAGGCTTGGAAGGCGCTCGTCATCACGCTGTCGTGCGGACCCGCCTTCGGCAGCATGGCCAGGTGAGCGTAGAACACGGTCACGTATACCGCAGCCGGGACCACCACCACCACCAACACTCGCCACAGCGCCGATACCACTACACGCCAGATGGGACCGGGGCTGCCGAAGCGACGCCACATTTGCCTTCCCACTAGATATATGCTCAGATAATATGAATACAGGCCTGAATATTTCACCCTGAAATGAACAATATGTAGTGAGTGTAATAAGTGAAAAAAATACTGGTGAAAAGATTATAATTAGAAACCAAACTGTGACTGTGACAAATAGTCATAGTCTTACTACAAGTCGTAGATGGAGTCTTCTTCTTATATATAAAAGGCAATATGTAAATGTATGTTCCCTATGGACTACAAAACGCCTAGATCGATTTTGACCGGTATGTCTGCGTGTAACTAATGTGATACTGGTAGTTTATGTACCCCAAGTCCTGCAAAATGTGGAATGAACTACCTTCCACGGTGTTTCCGAGAAGCTACAGTATGGGGTTCTTCAAAAGGCGAGTTAATCGAGTCCTAAAGGGTCGGCAACGTATTTGTGATGCCTCTGGTGTTACAAGTATCCATAGGCGACGGTGACTGCTTACCATCAGGCAGCCTGTCTGCTTGTTTGCCACTAATGGCATTAAACAAAAGTCCCAAGCCCCAAGTAAAATATTGCGGTCACATGTAAACTATAGTCACCGCGTTACCAACTGAGTCGTCGAGCAATAAACGTCATACCATAAGACCTGTAAGTGCGAGCGAGATAGACAGATATGACATGTGGGTGCGAGCGAGACGAGATGAGCAATGATTTATGACCTGACTACTCAGATGGTAATGCGTTTACTATAGTACTATCAACTCTAGCCAGGTAATACATTGTTGGGAGTCGATAGCTTACCACGCAGTAACTATTAAGGTAATCTGTGCCTGCTAACGGAGTCCTAACAAAAGTTGTACTATACGCGAAAGTAACAAAAACATACAGAATTAGCTGTTTCGGTCATACGGGTGGCCTATCATTATTATTGTTATTTAGTGCTCTTTATATTGCTCATACTCTGTCAACGCAACACGCACTTTTTTCCTTCTGAGCAAAGAAGTTGGAGGACCTTACCTACTAGGTCCAACTTCTTTGCTTCTAAATGAATTTTGACATTACCACATTCTGTGCTTTTTTCTAGTGTCAAGTATTTAAATATTTTCACAAAACGTAGTCACAGTTCTTTGACTATGACTATGTTAAGTAAAGTAAGTCACAGACAAGTCCAAGCCATACCCCAGTTAAGTGGTGGACACTTTAATAGAGGCTTCTATGGAATTGCTGTTTAGGAAACAACATGAAAAGACATGTTTCACCTCATTATATCACTTGCCCACGCTCGAGCAAGTCCACAAACAACTAACAAATAATACACAATAATATTTAAAAAGACACAAGTTTAGGATAATTACAACGAGGTAACATGATTTTTCTCATGTTGGCGGCAAAATTCCTGCAGGTTCTCTAACAAAAAAAAAAATATAATGAAGAAGAAAAAAGAGATTGACGCTAAGAGTTACTATGCCGCTTCGGTTACGAGCCTGTTTGGTTGATTCGCGCGGTGGCCCACGTTGTTTATGCGGTGCTTGCGCGCTGTCGATGAGGTGCCAGCGCGCGTGGCACGCGCTTACAACACGGTGTTGACTAGCCAAATCGATATCGAGTGGACAGCGCAGTGTCCTCGCATTCCCATTAATTTAAAATGAACTTTATGCCATACAGCTTAACTCCGTTATTTCATTACTCGATAATAAGGCGAGGTGGCACTGGTCGGGTGCTGAGGCAATAAATGGACTGTGACTGCCTTTAGTCATCAACGGCGGTTAAGTTAGACAGTTCCATGGACCTCGTTTACAATCGAAATAAGTATACAATAACATGTATTATGGAGAATTCTGTGACTATAAGATGATATGACAAAATAATGGTGGAGACACAACTTATATAAATGCAGTAAATTACAACGCTATAGCGACATTTGGACAATAAAACTAGTAGTAAGTCAAATAGTATGCATAGAAAAACTTACGAAAAGCAGCATCCAAGTGACAAGGCTGCCATAAAAAGCCACACCCCTGAGCTTGGTCCACATTTTCGCGTGCTTTTCAAAGTACACAACACACCACAGAGGCCAAACAATATCTGTATGCTCTCCAACAACATGAACCTTGACTGGGCAAGGAAGCAGTTCTCTGTTAAACACAAAAAACAAAGATCACAATACTAATAACTACTATAATGGAAGTCACAAATACAAAGTTTCAATTCAATTGGATGAACAATGCATAAACACATTAAAGTCAAACATGCACACACAATTTTTTTTTTATTACTGTGTATGAGTGTTTTAGTTCCTTAAATAATTGTCACATAATTTATAAGCTCAATTAAGTATAAGTAAATGATGTGTAAGTGTCAAGTATGAGGTTTCTAAGTGTGATGTGTAAGGTTGCCTAGAAGAGATCGCTTTTAGCGATAAGGCCGCCAGTTGTTACACTCGTTTTCTAAGAGCTTTTTGTCCTCTGTCGCAAATTTAATGTTGTGAACAATAAAGAGTTAATCAATCAATCAAGTATAAGTTTTAGGAGAGATCTCAGATAACAATTGAATGAAACAATACTCTGCAAATACTAATTTACTTACTTCATCAAAACTCGTGTGAGGATTCATTATAAACTATTATAAACACACTAATTTACTTACCAAAAAGTATTAAAAGAGCAGCCAGGATGGCCGTCCACTGATATGTACAAAGCTCTAACATTACTTGGTATGAGATGGGAACCAGTAGACTTCCTGCCAAAGCTGGCACTAGACGTAGAGCCTTTATCGGAACATTTTCTGTATATGGGGATCCAATGCGGTCAAATGTGAAGTTTCCATCATAGCCAGCAGCACGGCCAGCTAAGTATAAAAGCTGTTTACCCAATGGTGGGTGGCTATCAAAGAAAAAGATTCCTTTTGTGTATAAAGTCACATAACGTCCATAATGTAACTCGTCAAATCTGAAAAGTAATGTTTGACAAAAATTAATGATCTCATCACACTTAATAGACTGTTAAGACTTGTGATTTGTGCACTGTACAAACTTATAATCAAAAGAATTTTTCAATGAGGTTGGTTTAATTATCTATACTAATATTATAAAGAGGAAAGATTTGATTGTTTGTTTGTTTGCATTGAATAGGCACGGAAAATACTGAACCGATTTGAAAAATTCTTTCACTATATTATATATTGATTTTAAATAGGGTCCTTACTAAAACTCCAATAATGTAACCCAACGTGTAAATAAATAAGACTTACACCTGTGCGAAGCTGGGGTGCATTGCTAGTTTTAGATAAAAAGAACAGTTTCAGAATGTCAGAACATAAACACATTTTTGGAGACAATAATATAACTTCAACATTATGTTGATAATTATTATAATACATTTAGATGCAGCCAGAATTTTTTACATGCCTCAGTATCATGTTAGTCATGATGTATATAAAAAATACAGACTATGCATGTAAAACAATTATACAGAATGAGGTTTTTACATGTCGGGATAAGAAATTGTATTATTTTGCTCATCACCACCTATGTAGGATCACCAGGATATCATGAAGTTGAGTGGCATAGGGATGTTCATTTTATACACAACTACTTATCATCATCATCATCATCAGCCAGAAGACGTCCACTGCTGAACATAGGATACCCAAAAAGAGTGTAATTTTTTTTGGGTTCATGTTTCATGTGGTTTCAAGATTTTAATTGTAACTTCAATAAATTGCAGTTTCGTTCTTTTCTGCTTTCTTCATTCCTTAAAATCAGAAAATCTAGTGTGTCTTATCTAATCTCAGATTAAATAAAATTTATCTAATTTTAATTTTTAAAGTCAATAATTCTATACTACTTTGGGCCTTTATCGGGACTTGGCCAGGCGATTGGTTGAGGCGTCGGATGTCCAGAATGCTGGCTGTTATTTCGCCCAGAATATGAGCATTGCCATTCAATGTGACAATGCCGCTAGCATTCCGAGGACCTTTCCCTCCACTAATGGTTTTAGATTATATTATTTTATTTTCGTTTTTATTTAGTTATTTTAAGTTTTAGTTTTTAGTTATTTATTGAAGTTTTTGTAATTAAAGTTTTTTTTTATACTACATTGGTGTTTATCTATCAAAAAGAAAGAAAAAAATTGGACAGGGTAAATCTTTTTTCCATACTTACACAATATATCTGGGTTCTTCTAAATTGTACAGCCTAGTGCATAATGCTAGAGCAAATAAAGCAAGCCAGACTAGATCAATTTCTATACTGATATGACATAGGGGTGGCTGTTTTTCTACATCATTTAGTTCTTCAATTGGACTTGGTGCTTCCTTTTTTTCAAGTGTTTTATTCTCATAGTGCTGAAACATTCGTTTAATTAATTACGTTAACTTTATTTATACCTCAAGGCACAACGAAAAATAAATCTTGAAGATGTATTGTGATTATTGTCGTGATGGTCCGGCTCTAGCAATAATTGTAGAATACCTATCATTAGTGATGCATTCGTGTATATAATGCGAATAGAATGTAGACAGTTGTTTCACTTACGATTTTTTCGTTGAGGCTGTTTTTGGACTTTTCAACATAACTGTTTTCTTGGAGTTCGCTGACCTCGTTACTTTTCTCTAAGTTATTTTTACGTTTTCTTGGGGTATGAACATCCATCTTTTAAGCTCAGGCTCTTGGTTGGTAAGTGAAAGGTTGAAACTTTCGTTTATTTTAATTCAAACATAGTTTTTTTATTATTTCAACTCTTAAACTTTTGAAAATACAGAACGAGAAAATGACAAACAAACACAACACACAGCACACACACACACGTCATAATATTGTTTTTTTAAATGATATGGATTTATGTTATGACCTTGGTACAGAGTCCTTTAGTCGAAGATAGCGTCAAACAAGTTATAGTCACAGTCAGAGTCAAGTTAAGCAAAGTAAGTCACGATCAAGTCCAAGTCTAGTCATGCCCTAGTAAAGTGGTAGAGACTTTTAATAAGGCTTCCATTTGAAGGAGCTTTGGAAACAACACGAAAATACATGTTTTAGTGATAAAACGAGGTGAAACATGTCTTTTCGTGTTGTTTCCAAAACTCAATGAAAGCCTCTTGTATAGTAAAGCTTCCACCACTTTACTGAGGCATGAGTTTGACTTACTTTGCTTGACTCTGACTTGTTCATTGACGCTATTTAAAACAATGTAAACTTGCTTAACATTACGACTAAAGGACTTTGTATCTATGGTCATGACAAAAAAAAACATAACTTCTACACCACTCACCACAGATATAGGTAGTAGATCTGTGCCTCTACACCGTAACACACTGTACGATGGGCGAATAATAATTAAAAAAAAAAAACATAACTACATAACCTTAAAACTCGTAAACAAAAACAAACAAACAAAAACTATTATTGTAGAGTAATATTAATTAATATCTATTGACGGTATTGTGTTGTAAACCAACGAATTTTTATTCTTTTGGTTTTTTAGATCATTGTTATAAACCAATGATTATAAAACACCTAAAAAGTTGTAATTATAATTAAACCGATTTAACATTAATGAATAGAGTATCTGCTAAGTGATCTAAACTTGGTATTTTATAACATTGACCTACTTCGTACCTATTTTTGTTAAATTTATACAAAATGACATCAAGAAACATGATTGGAAGCAGTCAAAACTCGTCTTCAGAATCGTTACAAACAGTAACATGTCCAGTTTGTAATAAATCCTTTGACAAAAATGTCATAGAAGACCATGTAAATAAATGTTTGTTCTTAAATACCTCAGAGAAAAGCAGCTCCTCCAAACGCAGCAGTTCACATTTTAACCCAATTTCTCCAAATGAAAAAAGAATCAAGGTGCAAAGAATGAATCAAATTGAAAATAAAGTAACTACCACAAAGGTAACTATGAAATTTGGTTGATTTTAGTATTAGGTTGATTCACAAAAAATAATAGCAGCCAGCAGATATTACTTGTGATTACTACAGTCCATTCTCTAAGGGACTATTTCTGACAGCAGCAGAAAATTGCAAAAAGCTGAATGAATACATCTTACTGCACTGCAAGCTTGTTTGCCTAAAATCTATGATAATGTATTTTAAAAGCTTATGGCATATTGCTCTGCTCCCAAAAAAAAAGTTGGCCATTATGGTACGCCTGGCAGATGTGAAACACATAAGAGAGCGTCATGTTGTTTGCCGTCATGGCATACAAGTCTTCGAGGTCTTTTCTTTTATGAGGCATTTCTGACTGTCACTGATTCTGA
This sequence comes from Agriopis marginaria, assembly GCA_932305915.1. Classification (NCBI taxonomy): domain Eukaryota; kingdom Metazoa; phylum Arthropoda; class Insecta; order Lepidoptera; family Geometridae; genus Agriopis; species Agriopis marginaria. Next base: position 14,756,725 of record OW029915.1, read on the forward strand.
ATGTGATAACTAGTAAAACTATCGCTACAATGTAAAGAACTCAACAGGTGGGATGGGCCTTAATGACTAGCATGGCCCTATATAATATTATTGTGATTTATTTAAATATTTCTAATAATATGTGCACAAATGTTGGCCAACATCTACGTTTTGTGTACCATAATAATGGAACATCAATGTTAAGCTATCAATGTTATCATTGATGTTTTTGCGACATCAATCATCCCTAGTTAGCCTTTCTTTTTAAATTTATATTTTCAGTATAATGAATGTAACTTATTGATGCATGAATAAATAAGGACTGAATACTGCTTGCTTAGAAGAAACTGATTCGCTTGTGATTTGAAGACACCCAGATTGTTTCTATCGAGGAACACCCATTCAGGCGGCGCATTCCATAGACCAGCAGTTCGCACAATATAAGTGGAATCAAAGCGCTTTGTACGGGTTTTCGGAATATCAAGCATAAGGCTGTGTCGATTTTTCGTGCCCTCTCTGGCAGTACCAAAATGGGCAGGAGGGAATTAAATCATGTAAATCCAATGCACACTCTCTGAAATGTATCTGATAAAAAACCGATAGACTAGCAACTTTGCATTTACCCGAATCGGTAAGCAGGTTCAAATCCTGCCATCTGTCAAATTTTGAATTGTCTTTATCATTTAAATGCTTTCCACAGGAACAACACTCATCGGCAGCAAGTTCATCAAATGAATCCACTCCTTTGGCAGAGCGATTAAGACCAGTCTCACTTGATGACATTGTTGGGCAAACACAAGCATTTGGTTCTGGGACCATGCTTCGGTCTTTACTGGAACAGAAAAAAGTTCCTAATATGATATTATGGGGACCTCCAGGATGTGGCAAGGTACAACTGGATTTTCTTAGCAAAGCATCTAAATCTAAATGTCTGCCTTCATCCCCACAACACACTTGTGGAGATTTGAGGGTAAAAAATATCTTTGACTGTTGAAGATAGCATCATACCCGTACCTTGTTAAAAAAATCTAGGTGATCCCGATTTGACCCAAAGGCAGATTAAAACTGCAATAACTATTTAGTAATCTGTGCATGTATTCTAAAATGATTGGAAGATCATGTTATGATCACATAGGATTTTAATTACTTGGTAATAATCTGTGTTTCTGAAATCTGATCTGGATCCAAACAGATATTTTTTATTGCCTTATAAAACAACTAACCATAAATTGCCTATTGTTGATATGGGTTAAATCAAGGCACTCGTGAATTTTGTACTATTTTATTCATCATCACACCTGGTCGCAGGAGGCCTGTGTATGACCACCACAACTCTTCTGGTGATATGCAACTAGATATAAGATCCATGTGTTTGTAAATCTATGAAGCATATTATAGTACATTTTAATTGATAATGCTTTTTTACACTTTTCTGGTTACAGACATCACTAGCGAATGTTGTAGGCAACATATGTAAGGAACAAAATAATATGAGATTTGTTAAACTCTCAGCAACAATGGCAGGAATTAATGATGTCAAAGAAATAGTGAAAGTTGCGAAGAATGAAGCCCAGTTCAAAAGGCATACTGTACTCTTTATGGATGAAATTCATAGGTATCTTTCTATAATACCGTACTACAGTTTCTACTTGTCTTTTTAGTCACAGGTTTGTTTATTGTGGATATACTTGTGGTATGAAATTCATGTTTTAAGGTCTTTACCCAAATTACCCACTACACCTATACCAAGACAGTGGCATTGATTCTGATGCACTCTAAACTAAACTAAATTTGACAGCTCTAAAATTATTGCCATCTTTCTCTAATATATTAAAATGAAAAGAGAGGCAGATAATTTTAGTCCTGTCAGATTGGATTAGTTTAGTGGTATGACGGAATAGACGCCATTAATTATATAAATATAAATAAACTCGTGCAATAAAATATACTTTGCTGAAATTAGAGTGAAACAAGGCCCACTAGTATGACATTGTGTTTTTTTATGTAACGGGTGTAGTGGGCAGAGTCCTTTACAAGTATATAATTACTTTTTTCAATAATCTTAGAAGTATATTAAGCTTTAATTTTAACCGACTTCAGGAGGAGATTCTCAGTTAGGTGCATTTTTTTAAATGTATGTGTACCAATTACTCTGACATTTGTAAACCAATTTATGTGATTATTTTTTTATTATGTTTAGGAAGCTCCCGAAATGGTCCTAAAGTAAACGCCAATCTTAATAAGACAAATAAAACATATATAAATAACTAGCGATCCGCCCGCCCGGCTTCGCACGGGTGTAATTTACGTGCGAAGCCGGGGGGGGGGGGGGGGGGGTCGCTAGTTATACATATAAACCTTCCTCTTAAATCACTCTATCTATTAAAAGAAACCGCTTCAAAATCCGTTGCGTAGTTTTACAGATTTAAGCATACATAGGGACGGACAGACAGCGACAGCGACTTTGTTTTATACTATGTAGTGATGATGTAATAATAAAATTGATGGTCTTACCAATATCAGCAATCACTTTCAGTCACTGGGGCGAGATTATGAACCAGAAATAACCAGTCAAATGGTGCGGAGGTTCTAAGCTGATCATTTTACTCATTATTGTTAATAATATTTCCTTAGCTTGTTACATGCACCATGTTCACGGGTAGACTTCCCGTTCAGTCTTTTCGTGAACATGATGCATGTAGAAATGTAGATGCGTCGAAATATCGAGAGCTCCATCCACAACCTTATCACAGTAAATATCTTGTTAATAATCACTAGTGATAGTTTTAAACAGTATTTTAATAAATTCTTTTTCAATTTATAACCTCATCATAATCAGCCAGAAGACGTCCACTGCTGAACATAGGCCTCCCCCTTTAACCTTTAATTTATTACCTAATATTTTTAATTTCAGGTTCAATAAACTCCAGCAAGACACATTTCTTCCCCATGTAGAAAATGGCACGATTACACTGGTGGGTGCCACCACTGAGAATCCTTCGTTCAGTCTAAACAATGCCTTGCTGAGTCGATGCCGAGTGGTTGTCTTAGAGAAACTCGCCGTAGATGACGTCTTGCTCATACTGAAGCGAGCTGTCCACAAAAATAACGATGCTGTTATTGTAAAGTGTGATGGTCCTCATAAATCGCTTACAGATATCTTACCTAAGTAAGTACATATTTCCATTGAACCATATATTTTTTTAAAATTTTTAAATTGTTTTATTTCATATATCGTCACCTTAGAGTGAAAATCTCGGGAATGCAATTTTGGTCATTTCCTTATTAATAAATGCTTTGCGAGGTTTTCTTCCCAGAAATGTATTAATAAGGAAATGACCAAAATTGAATTTCCGAGGTTTTCACTCTAAGGTGACGATATAAACACATAATTGATCCAAATTAGTATCGAAAAACTAGGCTGTTTGTATCGATACTAGGCTTTACTACACGCACTTGACGCAATAGCGCAAACTTAAATAAATTTCAAATTTAAATATTAATATTAAAAATAAAAAAATACACCTAACGTTTACAAATAAGTACTTAGTAGTCAGTAGGTACCTGTATTACAATTTCACAAGCAAGCATCTGTTCATCCCGGTAACATCATCTATTTAAATCTGTGATAAGCATAAAAAGTTACCAACCTATAAACTACCCCATTCCACGAAAAAATATCTAATTATCAAAAATATCACATTCACAGTCGCCAACATCATAATCATAAAAATTTCAGCGTATCAAGTTTCCACTGCTTGGACTCAGGCCTTCTCTCAGAGAGAGAGAGAATGGGCCCTAATCCACAATGCTGGCCCAGTGCACGTTGGTGAATGTCATATTGTCTTTGAACTATTTAGATTCTTGGACATGCCGGTTTCCTCACAATGATTTCCTTCACCGTTGTTGACCGATGCCATTGAAACTGCACATAATTTGTTTAAGCAATGGTGGCTGGGCGTATGGCCGTAGCCAGGTTTCAATTTAGGGTGAGGTAAAAAATTTTTTTTTGTGGGTCCTCAAATATCTTTAGTTAAACTAAGAACTATCCTAACATTGAAACTTGCCAGTCTGCTCGGTGGTCCCCGACTGTCTTTTGGTGCTGGCCACTCCATTGGTGACCAAGCTATGATTCAAGAAAATCTGTTCAGCTGTTTTATCATCGGCTCTTTTATTGGGGTTTAAAAAAATGCTGAAAAGCGTTGTAATAATAATAAACAATGGCGTAATAACTACAAAATCATGAAAAGTAGAAAGAGTCCTCTTTTAGACAAAAATTGTCTGCCCCCCACCCCCGCTCTTCCGCCTCTACATCACATATTGGTATACCTACTTAAAATTACCAATTAATTATGCAGTCTATGTTGTTATCAAGTAATTAAATAAAAACACATACACATAGCTTGTTACATGCTAAATGGAAACTTTTTCTTTTAATATCTCACTGTAGCAAGATGCTAACAAATTTACATGCGGTATTTTGGATGGCATTTTGCCTCTACTCTACCATCGCGAGCGTTTGTTTTCTTTGTCACTAAAAAACCTTGCCAACGTTCAGACTAAAATGGTATTTTAATAAAACAGATATATCGTAGAGGAAGGGTCACTGCGGTGGCTGGCGGAAGTGTGCGACGGAGACGCGCGCGTGGCACTGGGGGCCCTGGAGCTGACGCTGGCAGCTCGGGGGCCCGCCGAACTGCGCACCTCGGGGCCCGCGGTCATTAGCCTCGACCATATCAAGGATGGGATCAAGGTGCCTTATTTTTATTTAATTTTACATTATTCAGAAAGCGTACTGTTGAAATTTACAAATTGCCAGATGATATCAATACAGCAGGAGCTCTTTAATCCGAACTCCAAAAATTAAAAAAATTTACTCCTCGTTCGGATTCGTGGAGCGTTCGGATTACAGTACAGACGTTTTATAAGGTATTTTTTAAGAAATAAAACTAATACTATTATGAAATTTCAAATGTATATTCATGTATAAACACAACCATATCTACCTATCTATAACATACCTAATATAAAGTGGAGTATATAAAGGAGTGGGACGTTCGGATTACAGAGGTGTTCGGATTAGAAGGAGTTCGGATTATAGAGGTCCTGCTGTATATACAAAAGGCGATGTGTGTATGTATGTTTCCTATGGACAGAATGTATCGCGATTTGTGCACTAGTGCGGATGAGCCTTAATAATATATCATAGTGCAGTAAAAGCGTAGCATAACGTAGCTTTAAAGCGCCTTGAATGCTACCCGTACGAAGCGCTTTCATTACACTTTTATTGTGCGATCTGCTAGTCTGTGGAATGCGCTGCCTGAATGAGTGTTTCCCGATAGTTACAACTATAAAAAAGTATGTTCCAGCGTTCACACATGTTGTACGACAGACAAGGGGATGAGCACTACAACACTATATCGGCCATCCACAAGTCCATCCGAGCCAGCGACGATAACGCGGCCCTGTACTGGACCACGCGGGCGCTCCACGGGGGCGAAGACCCGCTGTTCATAGCGCGCCGCCTTGTCCGAGCGGCCTGCGAAGATATAGGTAACACAATGCCTTTATTTTTATTTATTTATTTTAATACTTTATTGCACACTTACAAATTAAGTAAACATGTACAATTGGAGGACTTAATGCTAAAAAAAATCTACCAGTCATCCACCAGGTTGGAACAAATAGTACGTAGGCGTGCATCAAAAACACCTTATAAAAGACAAAAAGAAATAAACAGAAAGATCAAAGTTTTACAAGATAATATACATAACAACAAATTACAATAAATATGAATCTAAAGTTAAATGATTATTAACGGGATATTAAAATATGAATCTAACCTAAATTATATATCAATACAAAATTATGTACGTACATAATTTTACTACATATTATTACACAAATTATACATGAAATTATTAGACATGTAAATAAAAATTATAATAAATATATATATAAGTGATTGATTACAGTAACGTAGTTAGATACTAGACACTGATGCTTTTAAATAATGTAATTATAATGTCTTTCAACCGATGTGTTCTACCCACCATGACTTATGGTGCCGAAACATGGACCCTCACACATGAGGCTGTGCACAAAATCAGAGTAGCACAGAGAGCCATGGAGAGATCCATACTAGGCATCGAACTTCAAGACCGAGTTCGTAATACCGAAATCCGACGAAGGTTCGAGACGTCGGAATCGCGGTAATGAAACTAAAGTGGAGCTAGGCAGGACACGTTGCTAGGCGCAGTGATGACAGGTGGAGTAAGGTCTTAACAGAGTGGTGGCAGAGGCAAGGTCAGCGGAGCGTTGGTCGTCCAGCTGCAAGATGGGTCGACGATATTACTACTATCGCGGGTCGAACCTGGACTCGATTAGCACAGGACCGAGACAGATGGCATAGCAAGAGAGAGGCCTATACCCAGCAGTAGGATAAGGAAGGCTGTGGATGATGATGATGAATACCTTTATAACAGACTGACCAAGCCGTAGCATGTGCGCTTTACGATCAGACGGCACCCGGCTCGATCCTTGGCTGCACCACTGACGCTATCACTCAAAAACGGTGAGGAAACCGGCAAGTGTCCAAGAACTCATAGGTAATGAGTAAATTTATTGATGAAATGGCAAATTACAAGTCAATACAGTTTTTACTTAAAAGTAAGAAAATAATAATTAATTGATTGAATTAAAAACAGATTAATTAATTAAATTACAAAAAAAATACATTTATATTTTGAGATGAGACATGATAAGGCAGGCTATATAGATCTGTTCAACTACCCACAAAATGTTCGCCGCAATAGCCCAGGTTTCTTAAAATCCTATACTGTACAATAGTTTTATATTCCATTTTATACATAATTGAAAATGTACTCTACAGGGCCTCTTGGTGTTGGTTTCGGCCCCACCAATGCCAATCAAAGGTCCGGGCTAGACTCGTGTTTATATTGAAGAAAAGTGTTATAATACATTTCTAACAATTCTATAACTTTTTAGTTACATTCATATCTCAAGTTCAAATGCACTGGGCCAGCTTGATGGATTAGGGCATAACCTCGCTCTCTGAGAGAAGGCCTGTGTCCCAGCAGTGGGAAAATGAAATTATGAAGGAGGGTAATGTTGTTTTGTATGTATGTTTTTTTATTACCTCCGGCTTGACCGATTTTTATGTGCGAGGTGTCGTTAGTTTTTTTAATGCCATATGTTGCTAACAAGCAGACGGGCTGCCTATGGATACTTTTAACACCAGAGGCATCACAACTATGTTGCCGACCCTTTATCTAATTCGTCTTTATGGCCAGTGTTATACACCCTCCCCCGCTCTTTGCCGTCCCAATGTTCACGGCGCGGCCAACGAGTTCCGCGATTTTCATATTTTTTGCAGTCGGGTATTTTGTTTGTCTTTTAGTAATCTACTATCGTTAGTTGCTCAGATCAGAAAAACAAGGGAGATAAATGCCTTATAGACACAACAAAATGTATGGAACAGCTGATTGCTGTGTAGCGATGAGTACAATACCTCCTTGCAGCTTAGTACAATCTATATCCGTAACCTTGTATTTTGTTTTCGTTTCCAAATTTAATTTAAAAAAATCACTATAGGTATGTACCGCTTAACACAAAATCTGTAAGTACGGCTCGCTTGATAATTTTTCACGCACACTAGCTACATCAATGAACTAATGTCACATGCGAAAAAGGGGTCTTCTGGATGAATATTTATCTATGGTTCAACTAAACGCTGATTTGGGCTAAATAAGATCGCACCCGCCACCTCACCTTACCATATCTCCCTTGTTTGTCTGATCTGAGGTTACTTCAGTGTTGGCGCTGGCATTACTTGGACCCTGGGCAGTCGCGCAGCTTCACCAGGTCTTGAACCAATGTTTTTTTAAATATATTTATTTATTACTAGCTGCGCCCCGCGGTTTCACCCGCTTAGTGATGAAAAATGGTGATGATGATGATAAAAAGTATCCTATGTCCGTCTCCTGGTTCTAAGCTACCTCCCCATAAAATTTCAGCTAAATCGGTTCAGCCGTTTTTAAATTATAAATAGTGTAACTAACACTACTTTCTTTTATATATATCGATTTATTTATAACAATATAAGAAGAAAGAAAGAAAATAAATTTTATTCGACACCTTTACAAAAACTTATACCTATCTAAAGGATATAATCAGTGTCGATTGGGTCCGTCTCGGCATTAATGCTGAAAGTCAAGGACTATCAGCATTAATAACCACCTGCCAGCTTCCTTGTTTCCTGAGAGATATAACCTGGGCCTTTTCAAGGCCAGAGTGAATAGGTATCTTCTAAGTCTGCGTGCTTCATCTTCGACCACATCGTCGCTTACCAACAGGCGAGATGGTGGTCAAACGCGGACTTATCAGGGTAAAAAAAAAAACTATCAGCGCCGGTTTTCATACGAACCCTTGAATATCTACAGGATTGGCTGACCAGAGCGCCGTGGTAGAAGCAGTGGCGTGCTTGCAAGGATGCCAGCACATCGGAATGCCGGAGTGCGACGTACTCCTGGCGCAGTGCGCGGTCAGACTCGCTAGAGCGCCAAAGAGCCAAGAAGTGTATCGCGCTATGAAAAAATGCAAACAGCTCTTGACTGATGCAAAGGGACCTTTACCACCGATACCGTTGCATTTGCGCAATGCACCTACAAAGTTAATGCAAGAAATGGGTAGGTGCCTAAATAGCAGATCTTATGTCGTCTGTTTACGTACATCTTAGATAGCCCGTTGGTCCAGTTGGTAGTGAACCTGCCTTCTGTGCTTGGGGGCGTGGGTTCGATTCCCACCTAGGACAAACATTTATGTGATGAACATTTGTGTTTGTTCTATATCTGGTTGTTAATATCTATTTAAGTATGTATTTAAACCTATATATGTATGTATATCAGTCTCTGGCAGCCATATCACAAGCTTTGCTTAGTTTGGGGTCAGATGACCGTGTGTGTAAAAATGTCCCGAATATTTATTATTATTATCTTGTTTTTAGGGTTCCGTACCAAAGGGTAAAAACGGGACCCTATTACTAAGTCTGTCTGTCTTACCTATTAACGGCTGTATCTTTCAACGCGTAATAGATAGCCAGTTGAAATTTTCATAGAATATGTAATGTTAAAGCAAATTAACTAAGAAATAATAAAAAAGTCAAAAAGTAAAAACTAAAGGGGGGTCCCCATACAACAAACGTATTTTTGTATTAGCTCCGATGTAAAAACGGTAATACGTACAGGCGTCATACTTGGCATGATTATAGTACACACTCGTAAAGTATAACAACTAGCTAGCTAATTTAACCAATCCACTGTTAGTCACCAACTGGTTTTGATTTTCAGGCTACGGCAGAGGGTATAATCTTTTGCATAAAGATGAATCTGGCCTAACTTATATGCCTGAAGGATTAGAAAATGAAGACTTCTTTTAAGAATGGTGAACAAGAACATGTTATATGCAAATGAATGAAAAAATGTGATTCTGGAGCGAAGTCTGTTATATAATTCATTACAATAACTAACTATGCCGCCTTTTTGAATGGAGAGTAGAGCAGACTTCGCTCTTCCCACGATATAATAAGCTTGAATTTGTTGTAGAAATAAGTATATTTTCGTTATTGTAAGATTAATAAAACTTCGTAATTTCTAGTGTCAATATTTTATTTTATTTGGGATAATCTCATTTCACAATTGTAAGACATGGTAAAAATTTACTACATATTTACAAGACGCACAAGTAAATGCCTAATACACAAATACTTTAAAGTTGTACCTTTTGTAACATTTAAGGCTGTTGCCTGTTCTGATCTTAATTTTACAAAAATAATTAACATTATTTCATCCTTTTTTTACAATAATGCAATAACTGCTGCTTCATGTGCACATTATTGCCAGTGTTAAAAAAACTATAATTTATACCGTGATTTACTTTTTAACTATTGCCCATGTATATATCGTAAGTAGAATGCTTACATAAATAACATAAAACATAAAAACAAGAGCCTCACTATTATATACAAATTATTTGCATAGCAAGTTCTCACACAATTTTTGAAACTTGTTTTTTAAGTTTACCTAAAACATGTTTTTAATATATAAAATAGAAATGAAATTCGCCAAATATAAAATATTTGCTAAGCTTTCTAAACTAAATTTGAAAAATCCAAGGACATTGAATAATTAGGGAATCTATACAGGAAGAATCTAAAATCTTAAGACTACAATTCTATACGACTAAAACTTAACCTATCTTTAAAACTAAGATTCAACCTACTATGTATGTATGTATGCTAAATGAAAATAAATTAGAGTCAGACTTCTAATTTGGAACCTAATGTGGGAAGGAACATCAACTTTTGGGTCCAAATTGTTAATAACAATGCTACATTTCAGTACATATATTTAATTTTCTAATTCAAGTCAGCAAAATAATAACATCTTTCATATCCATACAACAAATATTGTGCATGTAAAATGGAACGATATCAATACATAAAATAAAATGTGTATACTTGCTATAGCTACTGCTAAATAAACCTTAAAATACATAGTCGGGGCCGGCCATATCAATCGCCCAGCGGAATTTGTCTCGCTGAGTTTTATTGTATATTTTCTCCAGAGGAACTCCATGTTTTTTGCACCTAAAAAACAAAAGTCAAGTTATTATTATATACAGTAACATCTTATAAGTGTACATTGTTTTTTTTTAACCCCCAATAAAAGAGCTGATAATCTTTAAATGGCTGAAAAGATTCTCTCAAATCATATCTAAGAACACTCAATTTAAAATTTAAACGTAAAATTTTTTTTTTTTCTAAACAAGCTTTTCGTGTTCTGCTCAGCAAAACCTTTTTTAAAATACTTGGTACCCATATCATAGGGGTGCATAAAAAAACTAACTGGTCCGCCATATTGGATTTAGACTGAAGTCATTTAGCTAACCATGCATTGTCATCCAAACTAAACATGTATGTATCTGCTTCAAAATTGAGTTACAAGATTTCACCTGAACATAGTTACATAACATCGCAAGTTAAATAAAAGCTTGTAAAAAAGCGATGTCCACCTACAAGATGGACGGACGATCTAAAAGAGACCACTGGGAAACGCTGGATGCAGGCCACTTTCAACCGGCACTTCTGGAGATCGATGGGGAGGCCATAGGCCTTCCCCCATCGATCTCACCAGACACACAAATAAATGCAAGTTTTAACATCCCTCTTTTTGCGTTAAATATACCTAGACATAACGCTTACCAAGCAACGGAAATACGCGGGTCGAGATAATTAAGCTTAGAAGTGCCAAGGGCGATGGTTTTGTTTTCATCACGATCCGTTTCCTGCAGCTCCAACTTCTTTAGCTGCTCCCTCAATTTTTCCAATGCTTTTTTCTTCTTGTCACAGAGCAGTTTTTCTTTAACCGAGCCACGTTTGGCACCTCTTGAGGCTTCCCTCAACTCTTCTTCTGCCTCATCAATCTGGTTGTTCTTAGCTAGTATTTTTTCTTTAAGAGCTTCCATGGACTTTGAATGACCTGCAATTTATAATGCATATTAGACTAGAAACAATTTAGGAGTACATATCTAAACAACTTTAAAAAAAGCAATAGTTTACCTTTAGGAACTGCCCGTTGATGGTTACACAGGACAGCTACTGCACGATTTGCTCGGTTATAAGCAAGAATTTTTTCTGGTACCGTGGCATCTTCATTGGTAAGCTCATCTAGTTGTCTTTGCAAGGTAATTGAGGCATTGTATGTACGGAAGCATTTGGCAGTCAAACCAGGCATCAATTCTTTTAAATGTTCATTAAGTGTTTGTGTGTTGAGTCTGTCAAAGAGGTCATCACTGTCTTTTTTATTTTCCATGAAAAGCTCGAGATTCTTGAATACGCGTTTCTCCACTGGTACTTCATTGTAATATCTAATAGAATCTTTACCAAGGAAGTCAAACGTTACTACATATTCTTTACCGTCTTTCTCTTTGTGTAACTCTATATGTTCAACTCTCAAGGAACAACAACCTACTGTGTCGGCCTGATCATCGTCTTTCTCATTACCAGCCCTCAATGCGAGACGATCTATGAAGTAGAGAGCCACAGCACGCTGACGAACGCGCATTTCTTTTGCTTTCCAATCGTTACGGTAAGTATTTCTAATTTTATCTATGCACTTGTGGAGTTTCCTGGCAGTCTCATATTTTTGCCAATCTTTTTCACCTTTCAACTTGGAACTAGGATTCAACATGACATATTTAGCTTGACTTTGAACATTCTCTGTCCAGGACGCTAACCATGTTACGGTGTTATCGTGTTTTACTTCTTTCCACTTGTGTCCAGGAGGTGGTTTTGGTATTTTACCATCTTTAGAGCAGTTGATCATAACATCCTCTGGCATGACACGCCTTTTCAACATACCCATTTTAGGGTGCTCACCGCGACCTCTAAAAAGACCGGGAGGTTCTATTCTAAAGTTACCAATTTTCTCTTTGTGACCGTCTATGATGCAGAAGCCATATTCTTTTTGTATTTCTTCATTTTTTACTTTAAGTGCATTTTTCTCATCCTTCGAACGATTTTTATTTTTTTCTGTAACACTTTGGAAATAAGCTTGCATTTCCTTGAAGTTGCACTTAGAGAGATCTTTAATAAGTTTTTGTTCTTCATGTGTCATGACTTTACGCCAGTCTTTGAAAAAGTTATCATTAAACACTGACTTAGTTGTGTAGTCATGGTCCAACATTCGGGCATAGAACCCGGCCACTTCTTCGGCATCCTGAGAGAGCCTCACCTCTTTACCATCATAAAAGAATCGCACATTTGACGGTAGGGGTTCATAGGGTGGTGCAAAAACAGGTCCTTTATGCTCCAGGAACTTCCATTTGGTGCCATCATCCTTCTTTTCCTCTTCCCACCTGTGAAAAAAGCAATAACAATCAACACACATGTCTTTGTTACACTTACAAGATTTTCTTATCAATATGCACAACAAATAGGTACCAACACACTTTAGCCTCTTAAATCTTGTTTGTCTTAATAATATAACATTGGCTGAACTTGTTTTCAAAAGCGATTTCAATTCACATGTTATAAAACCTATCACTTTGTTGAACATTTTTGATATGAAACATAACCTCAAAGTTATGTCACATCATCACGAGACTACTAGCGCCATCTAACAATTTGTCAGTGAAACACTTGAGAAACAGGTAACTTGGAAACGAAAATTATCTTGATATAACTCGGAGTGGTGCATAGAGGGGACGCCACTGAGTAATTACCATAAAAGCTTCCATCAACCACAGTTTCAATTAAGATTTGCTCGTTGTCCCACATTAATCAAAGATCATCTTGTATCTTATTTATGTCTATCTCATGATGCACTCATACTCCCTTGCCTCATTCCATCAAGTTCAGTTTAGCCATTTAATCATGTAAAAGTCACAAACAGACGAGTTATGGTAGTTGTGTAAAACTTTTGACTGAACTTTGTAGCTCACTGACTGAACTTTTGCAGCTCATTTGCATTACATAGTATAAATGCGACCCAATTACAACATATGCCAACAAATTTAAATTATCTCTTAATCTGAGGACAAAGTTGAATGTATTTTTTTAGATAACTGCTTGACGAGTAGCTTCTGATTTGCCTTATTGATAAAGCTTAGGTTACCCATAACACAGGCTTTACACTCCCAGAGACCATAAAGTTCAAAAGGCGCGTGCCACTATAGTATAGATGTGTGCCTTTATAAATTGCCGGGCTATAGGCTGAGAGGCTGTTTCAGCAAGATCTACATCCAGAGTAAGGCGGAGAAATTTCAAATAAAATTAGTTCCAACATAAATCAGCACATAGTCATCGAAAAGTTACAGCATTAGTAGGCATTCAAATGGTTTCACGGTGTGATATGCTGACATGTTATCAACCAGGGGCCTTACGGACAACTGCTATTGCGGCACCTAAACCGCTCAGTTGGAATATCACGCGACCGCAAACCGTATCTGGGCGCGATAAGGTTCACGTTCGCGTGATTTTCCAACTGAGCGGATTAGGTGCCGCAATAGCAGTTGTCCGTAAGGCCCCAGTTAGTGAAAAGTTTCGCCGTGACCTCTTTCAGACCACCGTGGAAATACAACTGTTGTGACTTTCAAGTAACTTGTCAGTGACTTAAGTTTGGAACTAGTCTTTTTTCGAGTTTCCTAGTGGATGATGCGCATAATAGTTGCATACTTGTGCCATCTAAAATTAGAACCCCACGTGGTACTTCACAGCTATCCCCATTTGAAGATTTCTGCTAAAATTTACATACCATTTCCAAACTTCAGGCTCATCGTCCTGTTTCTTCTTTCGCTTTGTGGGGCTTGGCCCTTCATCTGGTTCCGACTTCACTTTGCTTGGTTTTTTATCTATTTTCTTTTTTTTTTTAGGCTTCTCCTCTTCATCAACATCCATGTATTCATCATCTTCATATTTTGGTTCTACAAAACATAAATAACGAAAATTAGATACAAACTTATACACAATTATCTAAGAAACAATTTTCAAGAAATAACAAAATTAAAAGCACAGTTTCCAATAAGTATTTGTTTCAAACTCCATTCATTTACACTTTCTTACAAAAACACGTGAAACACTGAAATATGATTAGAAAGATCTGGAGCTTTAGCTCATAAATAAAAAATAATTATACCTTTTTTAACTTTTTTCTTAGATTTCTTTCTCTGTAATAAGGGAATCTCCTCTTCACTTTCACTTGGCAAACGACGCTTGCGCTCCAACTGAGAAGAGACATGTAAGAATTTAAATTAAACACAGATTAAAAGTATAGTCCCTTCATTTTATTGACACAGCCACTGAAATTTGTCTTGGCCTCATATGCCTTCCACATACCAGGGGCGGATCCAGGATTTCATTTGGGGGGGGATAGGTTGACAAGTATAGGTACCTATGAGTATGCTGTGTAAAAGTACACCTGAATCAAATCGAAAAACTGGAGTCAAATGTATGGAATTGCTAGGTGTTTTGGGGATCCGCCAATGCCACACACCAAACATGTGTCAGCAACATCACAGTTTGAACATCGGCCCACGGGCGAATAGGCTAGTTAGTCCTAATGTTTCCTTTATTACAAACTAGCGGTCCGCCCCAGCTTCGCACGGGCATAGATTATAGCCTATGTCACCCGGGGATAGTGTAGCTTCCCGTCAGTGAAAGAATTTTTCAAATCGGTTCAGTAGTTTCGGAGCCTATTCAAACAAACAAACAATCAAATCTTTCCTCTTTATAATATTAGTATAGATAACAGACTTATTGAAAAAAATATTTTATTTGGCTGATAAATTTTTGAAATGAAAGTTTTTAGCTTTGAAGTGGATGCTCTGTCCTTCTCCCGCAAAGTTTATGTTAGTACAGTATAATCTCACTAATCCGGCACTATTAAAAACCAGAGGGTGCCGGATTATTGGAATGTTCGGATTACTGGATTATAAATAAAATAAAGCATTTCATAAAGAGAATATAATGTATATGTATGTACATTATTATAGCGCTTTGATTCCACATTTATTATGCGAACTGCTAGTCTGTGGAATGCGCTGCCTGAATGGGCATGAATGGGCGCTGGCTGAATGTTCCCCGATAGTTACAATCTGGGTGTCTTCAAACCACGAGTGAATCGGTTTCTTCTAGGCAAGCGTGCTCCAACGTAGACCGCATCATCGCTTAACATCAGGCGAGTTGGCGGTAAAACGCAAGCCAATTTTCTTTTTTTTTTACATATTTGTTTTTTTGTTCGTCAAAACTTATAACGTGCAAGTGATAAGTTTTGAGGTTAGACTGCTAGACGATGACGCGGAGACGGAGCGCAGGCGTAGAGAGGCGAGGGAGACGCGGGCGGAGGGTGCCGGAATATTGGACGTATCGGTCTATTGAAGTGCCGGATTAGTGAGATTATACTGTATAGCCTTTATATGGCGCGCGCACGGCTTGACGTCACAACATGCTATAGTGCGGTCCTGTCTAGCATAAAATTAAAATATGTATTTGTTACTTATAAATTTTTATTTTGTTTTCTTTGATGGGTTTTATTTATGATGTCTTTTTACGACGAAATAAAAAATTGGGCATAGGCCTATTGCTCTGTGGCAGTGCTGCTCACATGCTGGCCTACTACAACGTAAGTAGCGTGGCGCATATTCACTATGCTGTTTGTAATGAACTTCTATGGAACTGACTTTGAAATCATGAAAGAAATATTTACCGTTCCATAGAAAAATGTTATTCAAACTCTACAAAATATATGGGAACAACTATAACTGTTTGCTGTGGTATGTGGTGCTCACTCCCTGTACTTCTGATCCGCGTTTGCTCTGTGAAAACCTTTAAGAACGCCACCTTCCTCAAACATGCTTAAGTTTTTACCATGCATACACTTCAGTGAGTTCTCTGCCATTTTTAACTTATCTAAATGTGGGACATCCAAAAGATTTTGTCGCGTTTAAACAGATAGGAATTTAAAAATAACTTACCAATGGAATATCTTCTTCACTGTCGTCTTCGGGTGGTAGTTCAGAGAGAGGTTCATCTTTGAACTGTGACAGTGAGTAGTCACAAGAAGACTGGGTTGTGTTAGCAGCAGCATATCCATCATCACTCTCCTGCTTTATGTAGCTTTCATCTATCTGTTAAAGACAGTTTGTATCAATGTTTTTTTAACTATACCATGGTTAAAGTTGGTAACACTGTTGTTGGTACTTCATCCTCAGAAAAAAAATATGGAAGTTTTATACTAGTTTTCTATTTAGCACTTACACACCTCGTTGTCCATTTGATGACATTTTGTCATCTCGTTTTCAGTTGTGTGCCGTTCAATATTGAAGTGTGCATTAGTAGAACTAGTAAGAATATGTCAGTGTGTGCAATATGTGTGTATCTCTCCCCCTTCAGTTTTTGGCAGACTTTTTTCGGTACTAGTTCGAGTTGAAGGCAAATCCAAACTATATAATTATGATCATATGCCGGGTTGCATGGGGCACCGCTGCCGCTTTCATCCGCGTCGCCGCAACAGCTAGACTGCTTTTCATCATCATTACTTATACTACCATGTACACCACTGGAGCAACTGTGCCAGCGCCCCAGAGCCTCACTCCGGTATTTCAAGGAGTTGGGTTGGCTCGGGTAGGTGCTGGTAGGGGGAAATGCACAATACACCCCTACCGGGACGTCAGTGCAGGACTTATCGCCCCCATTTCGAATAAGAATAAGAATGATCAAGACTTCATGCTTTTTTTAGCTACGTTTTTTATTATAACACCTAGACGAAAATATTCTCTTTTAATATATTATGTTTCTCTAGTAGGTTTATTGGCCGTCATCTTACATTAAAAAATTTGGCATAAGTGATGACAATTTTCTGCATTTGTCAGAGGTAAGAAAAATTTGGACCGAGTATACATAGACATAATGCATTATATCATTCTAATCAGCTAATGTGAACTTGCCCTTGCAAATAAGGTCAACAATCGTCTAAATAGGATGTGAATGTACAGAATTTAATTTCAACTAACATTATTAAAGACTAGCATATACACACATTGTGAAAAAAACAGCCTATGTCTATGTCACTGAGGGATAGTGTAGCTTTCTTATCAGTGAAAGAATTATCAGTATTATGCTCGGTCCTGGCATTTATTTGCTCTGACAGCTGCAATAACCTTGTAAAAAGCTGAATAAAACCATGATCTTTAATATTTCACTGAAGTATATCGGGAGACTGAGCAACAGTAGCATGTGCGCTTTACAATCTGACATCACCCAGTTCGAACCTCGGCCCTGCACCTATTTTGTTCTTAAATAAATCATGTGCAGTTTTAATTCCGTTGCTAAAAAACGATGAAGAAAAACATTATGACGAATCAACTATAATTTTACTGTGAAATAAATAGTTTTGAATATTCCAAGCATATTCTATGAAAAAATATGACATGCCTTACATAAGAAATTGGCAATATTATCAAAACCACAATGACTGAACTTGATTAACCTTGGAAACTAAACTTACCTGTAGGCAATCTTCCTTGGCGGAGTCCTGAGAGTCAGACTCAATCTTCTCCTTCTCATGTTTTTCACTGCTGCTTTTCTCTTTACTTTTAGTGGAGCTACAAATATTTGAATTGCTTTCATTATAATAGTCAGTGTAATAGCACCAACTCAGCATAATAGGAGGAAGCCAGCCCTATAGCACTGCTTAAAGGCCTGCTCCGCTGGACATAGGTTAGAATCATAATTCATTGGATGTTAACTAACACATAGCGATGAAAACGAGAAATAAAAACTTCTTTGGATATATTACTACACAGCAAATTGACTTGGGGCATAGCACTCTTGGTAATTTAGTGATAGTAAATAAGAAAAATTGTTACAATAGTTTTGTATAAGACATGAGATGACACTAGATGTCAAAAAATTTGAGGTTAGAAATAGATAATATATGAATGAAAGTTGTTGAATAGAAATCACCTGTGTTTGTCTTTAGAACTGGAGTGCTTGTTCTTGTCACTGCGATGCTTGTCTTTGTCACTTCTGTGCCGATCTTTGTCTCGCTCCTTGTCCCTGTCTTTCGACTTGAGTTCTTTATCTTTAGAACTTTTATGCTCTTTATCTCTGTCTTTATCCTTGGAAGATGATGAAGACTTTTTGTCATCGCTGCTGCTCTTATGCTTATCCCGATCACTTCTATCTTTATCTCTGTCACTCCTGTGCTTGTCCTTGTCACTGCGGTGCTTGTCTTTATCACTCCGATCCTTGTCCTTACTGCTGCTGCTGTGCTCTTTGCTTTTATCACTACGTTCTTTGTCCTTACTTGAAGACTTGTGGGAGCTGCTGCTGTGACTTTTACTGCTTGAATGTTTGTCCTTATCCCTGTCTCTTTCTTTATCCCTGCAAAATAATGAGAGATAATTAAAGCTATGAATACCTATTACTGGTAGGACTGGTAGGTGTTATGGGTGTGTTCATGAGAACTTTCTGGAATACTAACCTGCTAGAGCTGCTGTGCTTAGAGCTCTTGTGTTCGCGGTCCTTATCGCGGTGCTTATCCTTGCTTGATGACTTGTGGCTCGACTTGTGCTTGTCCGAGCTAGTGTACCCGTTTTGAATACCGTTCACGTGTTCATTTTTATTGCCGTTTACCTTTCCCTGCGAAGAAATTGCGAGTTTGACTTTTCCAAATTCTTAACTTAAACAAATTTACCACATTTATTCTCTGAAATCATCTTTATCATTAGTCCGTTTTTAGTTCGCCATTGATTATTTTAAAAGATATCTGGCCGACGCTATTATCGCCAGCGTTCAACACATAGTTGACGCCATATTGGGACTTAGAAAATTTTGCTCCGTGGGAGATTTTCCACTAGTAGACAGAAAAACACAGATATCCCCACAACATAAGAGTATTACAGAATGAAAGAACACAAAGAAATGCAATAATTTCAATACTTACAGAATCACAATCATTATCACTGGCTGGATTTTCAACACTCATTTTGCCTACGTATTCGACGTTGTCCGACGACGAGATTACATGAGGCCGGGCTAGCTGAGTGAACCGCGAGCTAGCAAGCAAGTCAGCAAGTAAGAGTTCGAGTAGCGAGCGAGCCGTGCCGAGCGAGCAAGCGATCGCGAAAATCCTATATTTTTTGTAATTTTTTTGCATGACCATGGATACAAAGTTCTTCAGTCATAATATTAATTATGTTTACTTCATATAAAATAGCGTCAAACAAGGTCATAGTTACAGTCAGAGTCAAGCAAAGTAAGTCGCGGTTAAATCAAATCCATGTTCAAGTAAAGTGGTGGAGGCTTTACAAGAGGCTTCTATGGAGAACTGGAAACAACACGAAATTACATGTTTTGCCTCGTTATATCACTTACCACACTCAAGCACGCTCATGAGCACTTAATAAATAAAAATCCACCATTATTACACAATAACACTCGAAAATACATAAGTTTAGGAAAATAATACAACGAGCTGACACGTTTTTTTCTACGTTGGCGCCAAAACTTTTTACCCATGCTAACTATTTTTTGTTAATTATTTTCATGACCAAGGATACAGAGTCCTGCAGTTGTAACATTAATCATGTTTACATAGTCCTTTGATTATGTATAATCAAAGACATAGTCTTATAACGTCAACAAGTCACACTCAAGCAAAGTAAGACACGGTCAAGTCAAACTCATGCTCCAATAAAGTGGCGGGGGCTTTATCTATACTAATATTATAATGAGTAAAGATTTGATTATTTGTTTGCATTGAATAGACTCCGAAACTACTGAACCGATTTGAAAAATTCTTTCACTTTTAGGATGCTGCACTACCCCGGTTGACATAGGCTATATATCCCGGCTTCGCCCGTGCGAAACAGGGGCGGCCTACTAGTAATATTATAAAGAGGAAAGATTCGATTGTTTGTTTGCATTGAATAGGCTCTGAAACTACTGAACCGATTTGAAAAATTCTTTCACTGTTGGGAAGCTACACTATCCCCGGGTGACATAGGCTATAATTATATATATACCCGTGCGAAGCCGGGGCGTGCCGCTAGTAATGTATATATATATATATATATTAGATAGCCCGGTGGTCCAGTTGGTAGTGAACCTGCCTTGTGAGCTTGGGGCATGTAACACTATTACTGGCTTGGGGGCTTGGGTTCTATTACCACCTAGGACAAACATTTATGTGATGAGCATTTGTGTTTGTTCTCTATGGAGTTTTGGAAACAACATATTTCACTTCGTTATATCACTTTCTCAGACTCGAGCACGTTCACAAGCACTTAATAAAATAATAATCCACCATTATTACACATCACTTGAAAATACACAAGTTTAACGAGCCGACGTGTTTTTCCACGTTAGCACCAAAACTCTCCCATTTCTATCTTGAGGCGTGAGGCGACCGGCGGCTGGAGCCTTGTATAGCAAAAATTACGATGTCTAGCTGAATTAGTCTAAACGTCCTGTTTTGCGGCACTTCGGGGGTAGACAAAAAAAGTATGATTTTTTTAGGGTACCGTATTCAAAGGTTAAAAACTGGACCTTATTACTAAGCCTACGATATCTGTCTGTCTCATGATACCTACTACCCAAAGGGACGAAACGCTTCAAACAGAAAAAACGAGCTGAGCAAGAGGTACCCCGTTTAGCCATTTGTCCCTTTCTAGTGTTGACATAATCACTGACACAAATTCCTCAATAGTTTTCATACTTTTTTAATATTTTTATACAGAATAGATCTACGTTTGGTCACCAACTCGCGTGATGGTAAGCAATGGTGTGGCCGAGGATGGAACACGTTGATCTAGAAGAAATCTATTCATTCTAGCCTTGAAGATGCCTAGATTGTAGTTCTCACGAAACAAGGACGGCAGGGAGTTCCATTCTTGGACAGTACGTATCATAAAAGACGACCCAAATCGTTGTGTATGAATCTTTGGAATTTCCACGTGGAAGGGGCGATAGTGTGCAGTCCTTCTACTTGTCCTGTAGTAAAAGGGGAAGGGTGGAATAAGGCCATTAAGCTTTTACTCCCACTCACCGAAATATATCCGGTAGAATATAGACAGACAAGCTACTTTACGGCGGGCTTTGTAATTTTATGACGACTAACTTCCTGTCCACCAATCAGCCTCATAGCACCCGTCGAATAGGTGGCAGCAGTACTCAACACACGTATATACTTATTTATTCCTTATTTTATATCACTACAATAGTAAACGGATGCACCCTAAATGATCACGGGAATTTTCTTTTAGATATGTTTCACAAATAAAAATATAACTATTTAAAAATGATGTTGTTAAAATCATGTGCGGACTACCCAAAATAATACCAAATTTACGGTTACGATATTTTTCCAACAGTGGTATCACCCCACATTAATATTTGTTCATGAATGTCAGATGAAGAGGCGGTATGGCCTTAAAACCTTTAGCCTGCCCGATGGGCGGATAAAAAAAATGTGTATAAGTCAAATGGCGGCAAACTAAATCTTATTGTTTTTAAAGTAATTCTTTGAAATTCACCATATTTTTAGGAAACATGGTGATCAGGTGTTCTATTAATGGTTGTAGAAATGAATCCTTCCCTGGATGTGGCATTTCATTTCACAGGTAAGCTACTTATTAGGTTGGTCGTCCTACTAGAGTTTATTACATTTCAATTGGTTCAGGTCGTTATTTTTATCAAATGTTTTATATTTAACAATGTAAATATATTGTGCCCGTTCCGAGAATATTAAAAAATACGTAGTTTAGCAGTTTTTAATGGTTTCATTTCTTTTTGAAAATTCTAGTTGAAACTAAAAGGGTGACCATGATATTTGTAGACATTCTTAAAAATATAAATTGTTCGTCTTACGTATTGTGCCCTATTTATTTTGTTTTTAGCTTTCAAAAAAACAATGTTATAATACAACGGTGGCTCAACGTAGTGCCATTGAAAGATGTACAGAAACATCACAAAATATGCTCTAAGCATTTTGAAAAAACGGACTTTATTATAAAGGGTGCTTCGGTCAGGCTTAATCAAAATGCTGTGCCATCAATTTCAGTAAAAGTAAGTATTTAAATTATAGTTACGCGTACAACTAATATTATGTTACTCAACTTCCATTATACAATCTCTGTAAAATAAGTTTTCTACCATTCACCCTTTAAAAATCTATTTTATTCACTGAAAACAGTGAATAAAAAACACTTTTAATCACTATTTTGGTGTTTGAATTTAGAACACACCAATATATTCGACCTTCGGCTATAGTCGGAGTAACCGGTTTAATCTTACATGAGGAATTCCCGTGTAATATAAATAAAATATAGTATTTTAATGTATTTTTATTATTATTTTAAGCAACAAAAGGTTTCGTGTTTGTTTCAGGCAGAAAATGCCATAGAAATAATATCAGATATGATACTGCCATCTACGTCTCAAAACATATCACCTGCTGCAGTGCCCCAAATAGAAGCTAGTAAATTGAAGCGTCCATTGTCTGAATTGAATATTGGGGAAGTTAATATGAGTGAACCAAGAAGTATTAGAAAAGTGGAACGGCAAACGCAAACACCAATATTAAAGGAAAATATTAGTGATAAAAGGATGATTAAGATTCTTATTCAAAGATTGAAACGACGTGATTCGACCATCAAATCATTAAAATCATTATTAGCAGTAATTAAAAAGAAATCAAATTGTTATGACGATCTCCAAAACATTATCAAAGATAATTTTTCTTCAATTCACAAAAAAATTGTAAAAAAAAAAGGAAAAAAAGGCAAAATCTCCTGGTATTCGGTACAGCTCAGAGATCAAACAGTTTTCACTAACTTTGCATTACTATTCACCCAGGGCATATAGATTTCTCCGTAATTATTTTTCTTTGCCACACCCTGTCACTATTAGACGTATGCTCTCGTCTTCAAATTGTAATGTAGGGTTCATTGAGGAAGTTTTCTCATTCTTAAATAGGGAACGAAATGAAAAATCTAATGTGTGCCTGGCGCACGTGTCATTGATATTTGATGCTATGTCGCTAAAAGCTGCCCTAGAATATGAAAAACAAACAGATAAAGTTTGGGGTTACATTGATTTAGGTGGCATCATCCCTGTAAACTCCAACATTGTAGCTACAGAAGTACTAGTATTTCAAATTGTGTCCTTTACTGGCAGGTTTAAGTGCTGTATAGGTTACTTTGTAACGAATAAACTTTCCGCACCTATTCAGGCGCAATTGATTTTAACTGCCATTAGAATGCTTGATGATATTCACATCACAGTGTGCTCGCTGACATGCGATGGTACAATAGTAAATGTTAATACTTTTATAGAACTAGGTTGTGTTTTTGACATACCGACAAATGTTAAAACCAGTTTCTGCCATCCAAATGGCAAAAGTGATGTTCACTGCATTTTTGATGCACCCCACATGCTTAAATTAGCAAGAAACACTCTTGCTGATTTTGAAATAACTTCGAATAATGACAAAATATCTTATCAGTACAATAAAACTTTACACGATGTACAAGAGCTAGAGGGATTACACTTTGCCAACAAATTAACAAGCACTCATGTTAACTTTAAGGGAAAAAAAATGAAAGTAAGGCTAGCCAGTCAATTGCTAAGCAATTCTGTAGCAGATTCAATTGATTTCATAAAAGCCAGTGGAAACAGTATGTTTCAAGGTAGTGAGGGTACTGTGAATTTCATACGTCAGTTTGACAGAATTTTCGATGTAATGAATACCAAAAACCCGTTTGGTATGGGAATGAAGTCACCCATGTCAAAGTCAAATCAGCCTTTTTGGGAGAATTTCTTTACAGAAAGTAGGGAATACTTGCTCAGTCTGAAAATCCAAAACCAATGTCTCATGCAGCACCGTCGAAAAATGTTTGCAATGGGTGCTACATTGACACCATAAGTTTTCAAAATTTGGCAATAGATTTACTTAACCAAAATGAAAATCCTATGAAATATATTCTCACGTATAAATGCTCCCAAGATCATGTGGAAATGTTGTTTTCATGCATCAGAGCCAGGGGGGGTGCCAATAATAATCCCACAGCGTTGCAGTTTAAATACACGCTTCGTAAACTTATGTTCAAAAACAGCGTCACACAAGTGTTAACGCAAACTGCGCATACGATGGAGATTTTGATTGTACGCCTATATTAGATTTTCGGTCTGTTGAGCGAAGTTTTGAACATACAGGTACAATTAATGAAACAGATGAAAACGAAATGAATGAAAACGTTTTTATCATATTTAATCCAAAACATTAATCTGTCCACGTACCAAGAAAACATTATTTACTATATTTCAGGATTCATTGTAAAAAAGCTCTTAAAAAAATTAACTTGCAAAGAGTGCCAAAATTTGTTAATTGACAAAAGGAATAGAAACCTAGACCATGATTATGCGGTAGATGTAAATAGTTATTCAGCGTTCACTGCTTTTATTAATAGGGGTGCTCTGTGTTTCCCGTCACGACCAATTTACCAAATACTGAAACAGGCAGAAAAAACCTTCCGACAAACTGATTTTGATTCTCTAAAATATAATATCAGAAGACGTCTTATGATGAATATTATTCAACACTTTGCGAATTATATATCTTCCCTACTGCCTCACTCTCTGAATCAGGGAATCACATGTGAAGATTTACATGAGACACAACTTTTGAAGTCAATTACAGACGCATTCATAAAATTACGATATAAACATTATTTAAGATTAAAAACATTAAAATTGTTGGGCTCTAAAACTGTATCTCGTCAGAAACTACATAAACAAATATTATTCAACAATCTGTAGTAGTAGTAAATAAGAATTGGTGATTTCAGCATAAATAAAATAATGTGTATTTTTATACAATTGTTTTTATTTCCAAGCCAAAACACATCACATTAAGTTGCTAACGTAACCATCTGAGTTCAAATTAAAAGTTTCTTATTGACGCTAGTTGCAGAGATCTAGTCACACATTTTTGGTCATCGGTTGCCAAAAAAAGTCTTAATTTAGCTGTCTGGCTGTCACATGTAAAATAAGTTTTGAACAACCTAATATTTTATTTATTTGTCCATGATTTGCTAACAAAATTGTGGTCACACTATTAAAAAGGGACAAATGGCTAAACGGGGTACCTTTCGCTCTGCTCGTTTTTTCTGTTTGAAGAGTTTCGTCCCTTTGGGTAGTAGGTATCATGGTCCTACCTATTAACGGCTGTATCTTTCGATCCGTAAATACCGTAATAGATGATAGCCAGAATTATGTAATGTTACGGCGGATTAAAATAAATAATAAAAGTCAAAACGAAATAGAGGTCCCCCATACAACAAACGTATCTTTTAAACGTATTTTTGTATTAGCTCTAATGTAATAAACCGGCCAACATTCGACCTTATTGTATAGTAACCCTCAGTGCGCGAGCCCGATTCGCACTTGGCCGGTTTATTTAAATGTCACAAGCTCGCTGCGCCATCTTGTCGGACGGCAAAAGGTCGGACTCAATTTATAGAGGCCTTTGGCCACAGAACAGGCCCCTGAAAATCGGGACACCTGGCAACGCTAGGTGGCGCCGATTTCTACAGTTAATCACAATAAAAGGCATTTATCAAACATATTTTTATAATTACTCTACTTCTTCAGTAGTTCACATTAGCTCATCCGCAGCTAGGTATCATAACTTGAAAATAACTAATTTTGAGTTATTCAATAGAGATAAAAAAACAAGAAAAAATATTTAATAATAACCATTTGAAAACGCAATATGTGACAAATGAGATTACATTGCACTTGTTTTTTTTTTCTGCGACAAAAATTCGCGACCAGTGTGAACGACCGTGTATAAATTAATTAATTCATAGGACAATATTTTGTTTTGGGTCGATTCTCGAACATGTGTTAATGACTCAAAATCAATTTTTTTTTAGTTATATCACTAGGTGCAGATGAGCCAGGATTAAATTGGGGCAAAATGTTCACAAATTAATTGTATCATAAATAAATCGATTCTTTACAATCATCATCAAAAATTTACAAATCATGTTGTTTGTGAGTATTAACAATGTGATTGCTGAAATATTTATAGATCAAAAATTTCATTTATGTTGAATATAGAACAATAATCATGAACATTTTTGTTTGTTGATAATAAAAAGTACTGGCATACCGCGTGTCTTCGTGTAGCCACAGAAGAATTAATAGTAAAAGCCGTGCGGATTGAAAAGTGGCGTGCAAGTTGTCACAATACTGTCCTGCCATTGCCCTTAGTGTGTATGTACCATTATAGACAACGTAACTATATTTTTGCTTAAAAATATTTCATAGGCACTTTGTTGTTTATAGGTATACATAAAAAACCCAAATAATACAAGTAAACTACACATTTCATTGACATTTCCATACAATAATATAGTTATATATAAACTTGAAGAATAGTTCATTAGGAAGACACCTAACTTACTTTTAATAAATCATGTTACAGTGTTATGCTTTACCAACATTTTCACCAAAATTTTCTTATAAATTAATACTTATTTAAAGAGTTATACTTCTAGGTATATTAAGGGCTTAGTTCATTGCCTAATTTCAAGACAACTTTGTTTGAAAATTAAGCATGTAGTAGCCAACATTACATTAATCAGCACCTTTATTTTTGGATGCAGTATTATAAACCGTTTTTCCATTCAAGTCCAAGGTGCCCTTAAGTTTCTTGAAAACAAACGCCATGTAAATAGCTGAAACACAAAAAAAATATTTTATACTAGCTTCGGTTGCACCCGGTGCGGTTGCGGTTGGTTCGGTTATGAAAAGTCGCGATGACGATGATGATGTTAAATAGCCTAAGTTACTCCTTATAACATCAGCTATCTGCCAGTAAAAGTCCCGACAAAATCAGTTCGGCTGTTTTGAAGTCTATAGGAAACATTAATACAAACTCACATCGCCGTTTATATTTCTGTACTATCTATACTTCTATACTAATATTATAGAGTGGAAAGATTTGTATGTAAGTATGTTTGTAATGAATTGGCTCAAAAAGTACGGACCGATTTTAAAAATTATTTCACCTCTTGAATGCTACATTATCACTGATTAATATAGGCTATTTTAATAGGCTATATAACTATACCCGTGCGGAGCCGGGGCGGACCGCTAGTATTTTATATGGTAAATTTAGAGTTTTTAATGTAAAATTGACATGACACCGATAAGAAGCCTAATACATACATTGTCTTAAGCATCAGTCTCAATAATAAAGTCTTGAACATCGGCTCTAAGTTGCTAGTCTATCGGATTTTTATTGTATGCATTTCAGGGAGCATGCATCACATCTGCATGATCTAATTCCCTAATGCCCATTTTCCTCAGACTGCCAGAGTGGGCACGAAAAGGTGACACATTGTTCATGGTTGATATTCTTAAAACCTGTATGAAGCGCTTTGATTCCACTTTTATTGTAACTGCTAGTCTATGGAATGCACTGCCGCAATGGGCGTTCCCTGATAGTTGTGATCTGGTCATCTTCAAATTGCGAGTGAATCAATTTCTTCTAGGCAAGCATGCTCCATCGGAGACCTCATAATCGCCTAACATCAGATGAGGTTGCGGTGAAATGCAAGCCTATTATTGAATAAAAAAAGAACTAAACAAATATTCTTAGTGATTAATTATAGCTGATATTATGATTATTAATTATAACCTCAAATTAGCTGAAATCGTAGTAACTTTAAACAGATAAACATTTTTATATAAAGTCATTAAATAAAAGTACATTATTTTTTTTTACTAATAATAACATTGCAATTGCTTGGTAAATTAATTATGTGATATAATGATACTTACTTGCCACTTCCCATTCACATTTGCTCATAGTACCAATCTTATCTTTTTCATTGGAATTATCCTTGTTATCCCAAAAAACTTTGGCATGTTCATATTCTGCTTCATCTCCCATGAGGTTTTTACCGGCTCCAGGCGGATAACTCTCAAAACAATTAATCTTTTGGAGCAACTGCTTGTATTTCTCTTTGTGGTCTTTGAAGAAATCAGCAAATCCTGCCTTGTATACTAACTCAAGTCCATACTCTGACGCTAACTTGACCAACATGTCAAAGTTGACCAAGAACTCGGGACAATCTACCACACCTTCCAAGTGGAAGTCATATTTACCACCAAACAACGGATACCCATCCTTTGGGTCAAACAGCAATTTTATAGTAAAAATTCTATTCCCAAAAGAGCAATCTGATGCTTTTTTTGCCCTTGACACTATTTCATTTGCATTGGGTATAGTTCCAAAGAAATAGCCATCAGGTTTAATGCACTCGGATATGTTTGCAAGCATTCTCCTTGCTTGTGCTAAACTTTCAAAACTGTAATGGAAGCCAAACTGGCAGCTTACAATATCGAAGTTTATAGAAGGATCTGTGTATTTATCTCTGAGAGTTTCTTTTGTACAGTCAGCTGCAATGAATTCAGCTGAGAAAAGCCGACCACGACAACGTTTGTACAAATCCTCATATCTATTCTCACACTGCTCTACTGAAACCGAAGCAATGTCGGCGAATATGACTCGGTCCACTCGTGCTTTTTGCCACTTACTTAGATCTCCTCCTTTACCGCAGCAAATGTCCAGCACTCTAACCCTCCTGCCATAATCTTTTTCACGGAGTTTATCTGTATGTTCTTGAATAAGGACACTTTTTACCCAATTGTTAAAATTTCGCAAATAAAATATGGGGGAATTGAAGCGTTCTTTAATGCCCTTCTCTTCGAGGTGATTATAATGAGCTGCGACAATGCTGCCGTGTTCTTCAGTTTTTACGGCTTTGGCTGCAGGAGGGTCATCATCCTCTTGCTCGGTAGTGTGTCTCTTTAGGGCATCTGCTTTGGGCTTTTCCAAAGACGAAGGCGATGATGTTGATTTATCTTCATGGTTTGGTGATACACAAGACATTATATAAAACTTAAATCCTCAGTATTATTCAGTACTTCGTTCTTATCGCATACATAGAACAGTACAAGCAAAAATCGTTAATATTCCCGTTCTGCTCATACATTTAATTTTATTTATCCTTGTACAACCTTTAAATGTTTAATGGAAGCTCAAGCAAAATACAGTGTTGCCAAGCTAGATTTCCATTTTACCCCAATTCCTGACTAATGTTACCCAAAATTCATAACTATATGATATAAAAACTAACCTATGAGGTGGATTAGCTCATATGATTAAAACACGAGAAACTCTCAGGGAAACAAAGTTTATTAGGTTCACCAAAGACACACAAAATAGTGAAAAAAGTTCGTGGTTTCGTAGAACAGCGCGCGCGCGTACAACCATGTCGGTTCATAGAATGAGAGACGACGACTGTCATGCGCGGTGGAGAACGCGCTGCCGGCAACGGCGCACGGTAAAAGAGACACCTAGCGTGAAAGCGCGTAGGTGCGAGCGAGATGGTTGTATGCGCTACTCGCGGAAACGCGCAGGAATACGGCCGCGCGAGGCACGGTGTGGCAACATCTCTAAATGGTTTACTATATGCTCCCCCTCTAGTCCAGGGGAACGTCCTCGTTGCTGGACTAGGACTTTAGCATCTGTAGCTGGGCGTCCTCTCTTCCTTTTTGGGATAATAGGGTTAGGCAATGAGGTGTCTTTACCTTTGTATGATGCCAGGTCCTGAATATGGTATTTTCCAAGAATTTCATTTGGACTGTTTACATTTGACAAAATATAAGTTGTTGGACTGACCTTGTCTGAGATTTGGTAGGGCCCGTCACGCTTTGGCGCAAATTTTGCAGTCAGATTCTTCCGGGCGCTGCTAAGCACGTGGGACTTAAGTAGTACCAAATCCCCTACCTGAAAGGTTACTGCGGGACGACGAGATTGGTCGGCATATTCTTTAGTTTTGTCTTGTTCAATTTCAACACGTTCGCGAATCGTAGAAAGTGAATTAAGAAACTTCCTTAGATAAGGAGTTATTTGTGGTTCGAAATTATCTTTGCTCAAAATAGCACGAATGTCATGTGTAACTTCGGTAGGAGACCTCATTTCCCGGGCAAAGGTCAAATAGGCTGGTGACATACCTGTTGTTCGACACCTAGAACCGTTGAGGGCAAAGCGAACAAGCGGCAACTTCTTTGGCCAAGATGTGTGGTCTTCTTCTACCAGGTGTGCTAGCATCGCCTTCAGGTCCCGATTCTTTCGTTCTGCTGGGTTTGCCTGTGGGTGGTAAAGAGGCACGAAATTCTGCTTTACATCCAAGACAGACATGCACTGGCGCATGACTGCAGAAACGAATTGGACCCCGTTATCGGATATTATACGGCGAGGCAAGCCAAATCGCAAGAAGTATTCTTCAATAAGGACACGGGCGCAGGCTTCTGCCGTAGCGTCTTGGAGGGCAAATAGTTCAACCCACCTGGTTGCTGTGTCCTCGATAAGAAAAACCCAACGCTCCCCCTGGTCTCCTTCTGGAAGAGGGCCGAATAGGTCTATTGCAAGCACTTCGTTCCGTTGACTCATCACCGGAGTTTGTAGAAGGCCAGTAGGTTTGGCGTTGGATGCTTTGTATCTTTGGCAGTGAATGCAGGCTCCAACATAATTATTTATTACTCTCCGCATTCCTGTAAAGTAAAATTGTTGCGCTACCTTTTGGTATGTGCGGTCGATTCCTGGATGGCCTGCTAAAGGAGAGTCATGCAGTTCTTTAAGAATATGCACCACTTGGTCAGCAGGAATAACAAGTTGAGGAGACTCGCTCTCTGAATCCGGGTTGTACCTATACAAAACACCCTGGTTCATGAGATATCCTCGGTCATACCATCGCTGGGAAGCGACCTCATCAGTACCTTCGAGATCTTTGATGATTTTTGTGAGCTCGGGATCGGACAGCTGCTCCTGTCGTAACTGGTTAGGAGACTTCGTAGGAAGATCACAGACTATAGAGCAAATACCGCAATCGTTGACAGTTTCGCTTGAACAGATTGGTCTGCTGAGTGTGTCTGCTACGACGTTTGCTTTTCCCGGGGTATACTCGAACTTGATGTCGAAGGACTGGAGTTTTAGAGCCCAACGAATTAACCTACCTGTTGGCGATTTTAAAGAGAGCAGCCAACGCAATGGCTGGTGATCACTTCCGATAATTACTGGCTGGCCATCGAGATATGATCTAAAACGTTCGACTGCCCAAACTACGGCGAGCGCCTCCCGTTCTGTTGTAGAGTAGTTGCGCTCTGCATCGTTTAAGAGTCGACTAGCATACTCGATAGGGCGTTCCTGCTTACCTTCTCCCTGTAACAGAGCTGCGCCTAACGCATAGTTACTTGCATCTGTACGCAGAATGAAGGGGCTGTTGAAGTCAGGTTGAACCAGTATCGGTGCAGAGGTAAGTAACCGTTTCAGCTCGTTGAAAGCTTGGGATTGTTCCCCGCTCCAGATCCAAATTTGGTTTTTTCTAGTCAGACGTGTTAATGGTTCGGCGACTTTAGAAAAGTTTGGTATAAACTTCCTGAACCATGAACACGTTTGAAGGAAGGTTCGTAAATGTTTTAAGTTGGCAGGTTCCTTCATGTCTAACACTGCGCTTACCTTTTGAGGGTCAGTAGAGATACCCTCCTGAGTGATGATGTGTCCAAGATATCTTACACTCTCTCTCGCAAAAGCACACTTTTTTCGATTTACCTGAAGGTTAAACTCTTCCAGCCGTTTCATCACCAGCTCCAGGTCTTCCAGGTGCTGCTCAAACCCTTCAGAAATCACCAGGATGTCGTCAAGATATGCAAGAATAGTTACCTCTTTTAGAGCTGCACAAGAACGGAGTCGGTCGATTAAACGTTGGAAGGTCGCCGGTGCATTTTTCAGACCGAAAGGCATCCTTTTGAAGCGATAAGTGCCAAGTGGAGATATGAAGGCAGTCTTGTCTTTATCGGACTCCCTGACACTCACCTGATGGTAAGAGGAGCGAAGGTCTAAAGAACTCAAATAGCAATTTCTCTTCGTTGACTGTAGGAGCTCATCGATGCGTGGCATCGGGTAGTTGTCAGACTTGGTGATTGCGTTGAGGCGTCTGTAGTCAACGCAGAACCTAATAGTACCATCAGGCTTTGGCACCATTAATGCCGGTGAACACCAAGCTGACTCGCACTCTTCAATGATGTCTTCATGAAGTAATTTATTTATTTCCTGCTTCATCAACTCCTTTTTCGCTGGATTGAGACGATACGGAGGCACGGCTATCGGTGGGTGATTACCTGTCTCGATGCAGTGCTCAGCAAATGGAGTTGGACCTCCCCCTGCTTCAAAAATATTCTCGTGTCTGACGAGGACTTCAGCGAGAGCATTACGCTCTGCTGGATTGAGATGAGCACCTTCATCATCGCGGAGAACATTTGCAGAGGAGCAACTTATTTGCCGTGAGGTGGGCTCGAAAAGCAGTTTATGTTTAATGGTGTTATTTTGGCTGAAATACCAGATTTCCCTATGAAAATCTATGACGACTCCTGCAGCAGTGATGAAATCGATGCCCAGAAGCGTTTCGTTGTTGTCGGAATCCGGAAAAATCAGAAAAGGGATCGTAATGACTTTATGGTCTAAACTTACCGCCAATGTAGCCGTAAGTACATCCATGTTCCGTACATGACCGTCAGCAAGCTTGATTTGACGTGTCGAGGAAACAAGGGGTTGACCCTTTCGTAGAAGGAGAGCATACAGTGTATGGCCAGCAATACAATGCTTTGCGCCGGTATCTACTAAAGCTGTACCACTAACACCCAAAATTTCGATTTTGAAAATTGGACGAATTTCGCGGCATGTAAGGGGCCTCTCACGACTGTTCCTGGACGTTGAAAACTCTCCGCTACATATACAGTCATCAGAAATACCACTCATAGCTAAATTATTTACATCATTTTTTCCCGTAAACAAATTCCGAGATTTTTGAATTTCACAGTTACATTCGTTTTTTGTGACGTCCCCATGACAAGAAATGGTTTCACATGAACACATACTATGGGGTAATTTTTCCATGCAGTTAGCTCTCGAACTATCTACACAAACAGGTAATTTTCCTGCGCAGTTATCTCCCGAACTATTTACGCAAACAGGTAATCTTCCTGTGCAGTTAGCTCCCGAACTATTTACACAGACAGGTAATTTTTCTGAACAGTTGGCTCTCGCACTATAACGCGACACGTCGTCGATTTTGCGGCAACACAAATGTTTTGGCTCGGCAACACACACAAAATCGGTGTCCGTGTTTTTCTCGGAGCGAGTACATGCACATGCGTTATTATGCGGGACCCAATTTCGATAACAAACATTAATATTGCTTTGAATGTTGCAAGCATTGACCGACGGATACTTCGTCGTTTGTGATTTTTGTTCTAACGCACTCGCACTTCTGCGCGGGAGGCAAAGGTCGGAACTACGGGGGTCTGAACTATTTTGCAAATAGTTACTTGCATCATTCGCAACAGACAAACATGAACACAAATGATGGTTAACATTATTAGCAGTAATTTTAGAATTATTACTAGAATTTACTACGTTCAAATTATTATTTGAGAGATCACCATGGTTATAACGTACGCACTTGTCACCCGAATTTACGCACTCATTTTTATTACGCAAACTTGGAAGTTCGATACTATAAAAGCTCTCTTTACCCTTATCACCACTATCACAAACATCCGCGGAAAAGTTATTTTGGCTGGACTCACCTCGACTCGCCAACTTACGGCACTGGTCCCGCGTGTGATTGAAACGCTTGCAGTATGAACATTGCGGGCGATGCTTTTTGGCGCCAGTGGAGTCGGTATTCGCAGCCGGCGATGTAGCGACGGGTGTCGATGTAGCAGTGAAGGCGCGTTGCAGCTCGGGCGCGGCGCGGGGCGGGAGCGGTGCGGATGGCAACATGCGATTTCGCGCGGCATGCGCCGCCTGCGCGACCGATGTACTCGATGACTTGGAAGCGGGCGGGGGGGCGCGCGTCGCGTGATCGTTTCGCGCGGATTTTCGCTCTTCTTCACAGGAATCTTCTATATCCCTGGCTAAATGTAACAGCTGGCTAAATGACGAGAACTCTTCCCTTCGGAGCTTCACTTTAATTCTCGTGTGTAGAAGGCCATATGTTATGTCTAATTTGGCATTTTCCGATATATCGTGTTTTGGAAGTTTTGCAAACAACGATCGAATTTTGGACACGAATAAATCGGTATTCTCGGTACGTTGTGGGTTGTTAAAAATATCGAGGTAGATCTTGTGGGGCGGTCGGCGGTCTCCAAAAGCACTAATTAAGTTTTTCTTCGCCTCGGCCCAGTCAGTAATTTGTTCTCTCAGGCCCTGCCACCAAATTGCAGCTTCACCTTGCAACAGCATAGAGAGACCTTTTAGGACATTCGCGTCTGATACTTTACAACAGTCGATATAGCTGTCGACACTGTCAATAAAAGCAGTCACGGACTCTGATGTAGAACCGCTGAAGTTGGCTCGGCAGCGAGCTAAGGTTTGAGAGTCACTGACAACAGGAGGTGTTCTCATTACTGATTCTATGATATCCCGGAAGGCTTCAGTTTGCGATCTTTGTAATGCAGTTATAAGAGCTGACACACTGGCCTGGGAAAACGTCGCCTCGGAGGTCATCGGAGTCGACGTTACTGGTGCGCTGTCGTCCGGCACGCGGCGATGATGGTGTGTTGTCTTCTGGGGTCGCGGGCGGAGACGTCGGGGTAGCCGGTCTGGAAGTGTCCGTACCGTTGGCGCCGTCGGCGTCATTCGCGTTCCGCTGACTCCTTGTTTGCATTGTAGAAATTGTAGATCACAAAAGACTTCACTTTTTTAAAATACACGGTTTGTAGGTATACACGACCACGGCGCGGGCGCTATTTTTATAGTTGGGCGCCACATATGAGGTGGATTAGCTCATATGATTAAAACACGAGAAACTCTCAGGGAAACAAAGTTTATTAGGTTCACCAAAGACACACAAAATAGTGAAAAAAGTTCGTGGTTTCGTAGAACAGCGCGCGCGCGTACAACCATGTCGGTTCATAGAATGAGAGACGACGACTGTCATGCGCGGTGGAGAACGCGCTGCCGGCAACGGCGCACGGTAAAAGAGACACCTAGCGTGAAAGCGCGTAGGTGCGAGCGAGATGGTTGTATGCGCTACTCGCGGAAACGCGCAGGAATACGGCCGCGCGAGGCACGGTGTGGCAACATCTCTAAATGGTTTACTATAAACCTAATTATGAAGTTCTTCCGTAATCAATTGATATGTTTTACTATAAAAGTATGCTGAATTTGTTTTTAGCTCAAACTTTCAACGTTGAGTAGTAAAATATTAACCTTAATATTAACCTTAACAATTCATGATCCTAAAAATTACCCAGCTTTATCATTTTTACTCATAATCTAGGGTAAAATACCTTAAACTGGCACCACTGGCAAAATAACAAGCGAAAACAGCGAAAAACTCATAAAGAAAATCAGGAAGTCGTCAAAGTCAAATGACAAATCAAACGTCAAATGCAGTGATGACGTGACAACTTCCATTCTCAAAGTGACATGATTGATTTTTTTTTATTATATCCTCTGTGAGGATTTTGGCGTCACACTTTTGTACATTTGCCAGTGTCAAGTATTAAAATAGAGTTTTGGCGCCAACATGAAAAAAACATGTCCCCTCAACAAAAGTTTTTTTAAACGTGTTTTTGTATTTATTTGCTCTTTCTAGTGTAATAAAACCGGCCGAGTGCGAGTCGGGCTCGCGCACTGAGGGTTCCGTACCACCACATATCTGACAAGACAGACAGATGGACGGACGGACAGACAGACATACAGACAGACAGACATACATCGTAGGCTTAGTAATAAGGTACTATTTTTACCCTATGGGTACGGAACCATAATTAGACTGGAATGTACCATGGGATGATAATATTTTATTGGATCATGGACGTGGACTGTACCTGGTTAACGTATGGTATAGTACATAACCTAATTATCTGTGGTAGGTATGCATACACTTAAATACGAACTTTCAGAGACATACCTACAGAAGTAGAAATTAGATTTTGGTATATTATGCATATTGATATTGATGCTACTGTGGCTTACTAGCCGATGCCCCAATACCTACTTTTGTCATTAACTGTTCAGTATCTAACTTATCTATTTGAAACCGATTTGAAAAATTATTTCACTGTTGGGATGCTGCACTATCCCCGGTTGACATAAGCTATATAATATCTCGGCTTCGCCCGTGCGAAGCAGGGGCGGCCTACTAGTATAAAATATGTACCGTCCGACATAAATGTCGGACTTACGCTATACCTACTACCATCAATGATGAAAATTTCATGAAAATTTTGTTGCCACACAAACGATATTTTTTTTCGTTTAGAATTCTTTTATCTTTTCTGTGGTTGGTAGGTACTAGGTAGGTACCTACTACATGGTACTACTTAACCTATGACCATGGATATCATCTATACATAGGTTTGTATGTAGGAATGAAATTGATGTGTATGAAATACTTTGTATGATTCTTTTTTCGCTGCATCCTCGTGTTGCGTGTGTGTCGTAGAATTATATTAAAATGAAGTTAAAAATAAGACATCATTTTTTTATCAAGTTAATTTTGCGAAATATGGCCCGTCAAATTGCCAAAAAGTTGGACCCCTGAATTTCTAAACTATTAGAATTGCTATTAGACATACACATAAAAACTTATAACTTGCCTGACTTTGATCCAAATTAGGTATTTCGAACATTTTGTGATAACATCTTTTTGAGATAAAGCAAAGAACAAGCGAATAAAGCAATAGTAGGTATAAGATAAGTATAAAACTGTAATAAATTCAAGACGCTGTAACTGTTACGTCATCGAGTTTTCTACCAACTACGAAAAATAAGGAAGGTTCTCAATTCGACCCGTATTTTATTTATTTATATTTTTTTATGTATGTAGGTATATCGATTACGCCGGCATTTTTTTTTTAAATAAATAATAGGCTTACGCTTGACCGCCAACTCGCCTGATGTTAAGCGATGATGCGGTCTACGGTGGAGCACGCTTGCCTAGAAGAAACCGATTCACTCGTGATTTAAAGACACCCAGAATGTAACTATCGGGGAACACCCATTCAGGCAGCGCATTCCACAGACTAGCAGTTCACATAATAAAAGTGGAATCAAAGCGCTTCGTTCGGGTTTTCGGAATACCAACCATAAAGCGGTGTCGATTTTTTGTGCCCGCTCTGGCAGTCCGATAGAAAAATGGGCAGGAGAGAATTAGATCATGAAGATCCAATGCACACTCTCCGAAATGTAAACCGAAATGAACTCCGAAATGAAATCTGTAAACCAATTTGCGTGTTTCTTTTTTATCATGTGGAGGAAACTCTCGAAGTGTTCCCATAAAAAAAATATTGGATACTTTTGACTTGTAAGTTTTTAAACCAGCTCGAATAATATAAATAATTTTTCTCGAGCGTTTCAGTTTTGATCAGGCGCTTTGTTCGAATCAAAACAATGAGGTATTCATGCATGGGTGTGTAAATAGATCGTAATCTAAGAATAACTACTCATATTCTAAGGTCGTAATGTTTTTTCACTACAAATTCTAAAATAAATTTATTTTATCTGAGAAATTAAATTATCTTTAAAAATAATGAACCGACTTCAAAAACCACTAGGATTTTCAAAAGATCATTTATTCGAAAATGATCTTACCAAAGAATGTTTCACAAGTAGGCCTAGTTTTATTTTTGATGAAATGGGAGCTACATAGCTACATCTTTTAGAATATAGTAGCTTAGATTAGACTATACCTATACCTAATTACCTATAGAATATAATTATACCTTATATATATATATTATACCTTAGTTAGATCGTTAGATTATATACGTGTATCTAAGCATAATAGAAACAAAACTGGTCTCTGAGTTACGTTATTATTATTACGTCAAAACCGTTTATAGCGACATCGTTTAGAACAACATACCGGTTAAAGTGACCAAAATCAAAGGTCCTGGCTGAATGTTATATGACCGCCTTATCGGTTGTTACAACTATCGGTTGTTACGACTCAATATGAGTAGTCCCTTCGATGTCGTTATAACAGATTTTGACTGTATTTAATTGATATGTTTTTTTTCTCTCGAAATTTAATGAATTTCTGTAGTAGATGAAACACCACGGGCCTAAACTAAGTGTTGTTCATTTTGAGGAGTTGAATTATTAATTTACAATGATCAAAATCGGTCGAGCGGTTGTGAAAATAATGTGTTTAATTTACTGATAGGTACCTACATAAGAACATACTCTTGCGATGGCTCTATCTAATAGTGAACCTGCAAATCAGTGGCGTAGCTATGGGAGGGCTAGGTGGTGCAGTGCACCGGGCCCCTCAAGCTCAGGGGCCCTCGGGCCCTGACCAGTATACCTCAAACTTAACTTGTGAAAATTTCTCCCATCTTCAGAATATAACTCATAAACATACAACATCATCATCATCAGCCCTGAGTGACCCACTGCTGGGTACAGGCCTCCCTTTGTTTATGCCACTCTCCCCGGTCTCACACATACATGTACCTAGTAGGTAGGTAGGTACCTAATAAGTAGCTTTGGACCCATAAAATAATTTATACCTACTTGATAAAACCTAATCAGTTCAGATAGGGTCCCAATTCTTTTTTGCACCAGGGCCTTTGGTTATCTAGCTACGCCACTGCTGCAAATATATTCTTAGGTTGAGAGATCCAGGTAGGTAGGTATACCTAGGTACCTACTTGGAATTTCAGAGCAAATTCTACTCAGTGAACACGTTCTGATATTCAGTAGATAATATTTTGCAATGTTCAATTGTTATTGTGTCAACAATGCGCGGTGGGAGGAAAACAATAGGAGGTTACCCACACAAGCGCGATGTATCAATATTGTTTTATCGAATTGTAGCGCGGAGGCGGACACATGCGCGTGCGCATCGAGAGGCTGCCGAGCCTGTGCCAGGCTGTGTGCCGTGCGGTGTGAGGCAGTGAGACAACAGGCAAGCCTGCGGAGCCCAGGGGCGCGGGGGCTCACTGCCAGTGCCGTTACGTGGAGCGCGCGGTGCCACGCCACGACGACGCGGACGTGCTTCACTCAGTTCGTGCGCGAAAGTCGTAACCAGCGTCACTCGATGCCATTTCCCCACACGCGAACTCCATTAATCCTGTGCGATTAGGGGAAACAGTTCAATTCGCCAGCTGGAAATCGTCCGCGATTGTCGATTATTGATTGAATACACGGGTCATTGGTGCACTCTGCCGTTCAACCTTGCGAAGTGGTGAGAAAGCGCGTGACGTCACAGAGACCGGCCGAAGCGATCATATGTTGAATTGGACGCGGATGCAGTGATGGAATGTGGTGTGTTGTTATGGTGACGTGAAATGATGCTGTGCCTTGGATTACCTAGTGTGTGATCACGACGCTGCCCGCGCCGGAGCGCGGTTCCACCACGGGAACCATGCGTAGAAAAAGATGAGCCAGGATGCTGAGAGCTTGGTAATATCAATTCTCCTTTGCCACATTTTTTGCTAATTTAGTTTAAGGATACACGAATCACCCAACGAGATGATTAAGTCAGCACTAACACCACACACAGCCACAGTAAAATCACCACCACCACCACCGCTTAGGTAGGTACTGAGAGACAATGAAGTCATCGTGGATTTAGTCACAAATTCTGCACGAAGGCGATCTTCGGTTTGGCTATTTTTATTGATGATAGTATGAAATGTAAACTGCGAGATATGTGTGGCACCTACGTTTAACTGGTGACGTCCAAGGCTAACCGAACCGAAATATATGCAAAAAATGTTTAAATATGTACTTAAGTAGTTTAATATTGATCATATTTAGCGTTTGTTATATTGGTCATGAATCACGAACAGTTGATCAGACTACAAGGAAAATTGATTTCAAAACTCATTGTTCCACGGGCGTAGCCAGGTTTTTTTTTGGGGTTCAAGAAAATAAAACAGCAAAAATGTGATTGAAATGCTCGCATCTCCTTATTCCAATAGGTACAGGTAATATTTTTAAATATACGCCCAAGCATTGTTCCATAGAATTTGTTTGAACTGCCATCTTTAGGCTTTATCTACAAGTCACAGGTGCTAGATCTGTGATACAAGTACATAGGTAGGTTTTTTATTTTTATCCGATCAAAGCAGAACATAACTAAATAGGTAATCTTGAAACGGCTGAATCATAGCTAAGAACTAAGAACACTAATTGATTGAATTATAATTTATGTTGATCAGTTGATCTAAGATATTTATCACTCACTGATGTTGGTGGTTTTTCTGTTTTTCTCATTAACGATACGTTTATTATGTCTTATTTTTAAGAACCACGCGAAACCATCATCATCAGCCAGAAGACGTCCATTGCTGAACATTGGCCTATCCCTTAGAACTCCACACTAAACGACAGCCTGCCATCTGCATCCGCACTGGTTGCCCTCGTCGCGCCTCTCATGTCGTCGGTCCATCTAGTGGGAGTCTGTGGGAGTCACCTACGCTGCTTCTTCCGGTTTTATGGGCACTCAAAAACCTTTCCGAAAACATACAAATAATTTACTAGGATATCGTAGTTTCCAGCCTGTGATCGCCCACTGAGCACAACTCTAGCTAGAATAGCTAGGTAAGCATATAGTACTTACTTACAATGTGTCATAGACCAATCTTGTACAAGATTTAGTATCATGCCGCATGCCGGTCCTTTTATCTATTCATAATTATGTAATATACTAACTAACTCGTGTGATTTCCAAAACTAAACTTGGCTGGCCAGCCTCTTGTATCTACGCACTGACACGAAGCTAGCGATGTCAAGAAAGACGAAATTTTTTACCGCTTACCGCACCTATGGATAAGAATATCAGATTTGATCGCTGTGTTCGCCGTTGCCTCCTTTCTGATTTCGTCTATTATTTTTAGCTATCAATAGAAATTGTGGATCTTTGCCCCCTTTTTGAAATCCTATAATTTTTATTAGTTCATCGTCTACTTTTCACAGATTCTCCCTATTGCCTGGTTGGTCTTTGGTTCGGATTTAGGATGCTAGGTAGCCTATATAGTTTATGGCTGCTGCATGTTTGCGCAGGTGACTGTAAAATGCAAGACAAATTCTGGATCGCGATAGTATTGCGACATTTCAGTGTACGTAAGGTAACGCAGCATGTCGAAAGCGTTCGTGGGACCAACAATTCACTTTACGCAAATAGGTACGTTCCAATCCAATTATTTGCCATTGTTTGTTGCTTTAACTACACAGGCTAGATACTCGTTAAAATGTAGGTTTAATCATGTTATTTATTTAAACAGTTATAAATATAATATACTAGCGGTCCGCCCCAGCTTCGCACGGGTATAGATTATATCCTATGTCACCCGGGGATAGAGTAGCTTCCCGTCAGTGAACGAATTTTTCAAATCGGTTCAGAAGTTTCGGAGCCTATTCAATGCAAACAAACAAACAATCAAATCTTTCCTCTTTATAATATTAGTATAGATATAGATTACGTTAGGTACCTACTACCTACATACAGTACCTACATCAGGTACATAATTCGCATATAAGACATATATATCGAGCTATTGCCCGCGACATAGTACGCCTAGATTTTCATTATAATCTTTCAACACCCTTTTCGGCATTTCGCAAAATACTTTCTCAGCGTAGCTAGCTACGCCTATACAATACACCCCGGAATCTACTTGTAGTTTTCGAGATTTCGCGATAAGTCAGTTAAAGTTCGCTTTTATTACATAAATACTAGCAACGGATAGCTTCGCACGGGTGTAAGTTTTATTATATATTATTATGTAGTTTTTTTCCCTGATTTCTCAAATATGACTGCAAGTAATAGCTGCGGTAATAGGACAGAATAAGTATCTCTTTGTGATAATAGCGTGTTTCCCGCCTGCATAATACCTGCATTTGTTGCCGTTTTTGACGCGTTGATTTTGAGTCTATAGTTTCAAATGTCTTCGGTTGTGCGTGTAGACCCAGTGCGCATTATTCCGTAGAAAGTGAAACGGCCGGACCTTCGACCACCACTTTCACGTCAACACGTAACACAACTTGGAAACTGCTAAAAACCTTTGAAACCACTTTCAGCCTGGGGCTCGACTTTTAAACCATGCTTTAAATTTCGCACGAAAATATCATGCGAAATGAAAGATAATATATTATTATTATGTTGCTTTAGATAGCCCGTTGGTCCAGTTGGTAGTGAACCTACCTTCTGAGCCTGCGGGCGTTGGTTCGATTCCCACCTAGGACAAACATTTATGTGATGAACACATGTTTGTTCTATATCTGTCCTATATAATATTGTTAATATCTATTTAAGTATGTATTTAAAATTATATATGTAAATATATCACCCCTCTCTAAGAGGGAGGCCTTGTTCAGTTGTGGACGTTTAATGGCTGATGATGTGATGTAAATATATCAGTCGCTGGCAGCCATATCACAAGCTTTGCTTAGTTTGGGGTCAGATGACCGTGTGTGCAAAAATGTCCCGATTTTTCTTTATGTGCCATTATTATTTCAACCCAGACAATTTTAGTATTTTTTAACATTATTGTTGCACCTAGGCACAGAAGACATATGATCTAGGTACCTGTCTGCAATACAAAAGTTCAACTTGATCACTACAAAATGTCATTAATTACTTCTGCTTGATCATTTTCCGGGGTCAAAATGGCCCGTTGACAATCGGGTTCCTCATGAACGCATTTGCTTAGCAACAATCCCAGACGACGCAACCGCTAAGGTAATCATAATCATATATCATCATAATCATCAAAGTCAGCCTTTTAA
Organism: Agriopis marginaria; assembly: GCA_932305915.1. NCBI lineage: Eukaryota > Metazoa > Arthropoda > Insecta > Lepidoptera > Geometridae > Agriopis > Agriopis marginaria. The sequence continues at coordinate 14,800,167 of OW029915.1, forward strand.
CAGTCCACTGCTGGACTTTTAGTCTACCCCCGAAAGAGTGATTGAGCCATATCTCCCACGCTGGCCCAGTGCGGATTGGTGGATTCACATACGCCATTGAATTCCTTCTCCGTACGTATGCAGGTTTCCTCACGATGTTTTCCTTCACCGAAAAGCCAGTGGTATGAAAATCCGTACATAAGCTCCAAAGAGCTCATTGGTACGGGCCCGGGGTTTGAACCCGCGACCTCACGCTTTCAAGTCTAGCGGTCTCCCAAAGTTAGTTCCCAAGCGGGTTAGTAGCCGTGGTAGCCCATTTGGGAGACCGCTAGACTTGAAGGTAATATTGCGTGCTCCTAATTTTTATAAAAAATATATTTCCAGTCCTCGGGGCCTTGGGCTTCTAAAAAAAACCTCTTCCGCATCACACAAAAACATTTGATAAGTATTATAGAGCAGGGGCCTTACGAACAACTGCTATTGCGGCACCTAATCCGCTCAGTTGGAAAAACACGCGACCGCAAACCGTATCTGGGCGCGATAAGGTTCACGTTCGCGTGATTTTCCAACTGAGCGGATTAGGTGCTCGGAGAGTCTGATGACAATTTGTAAGATATGAAGTGTTGACCTACCACACTGCTGCTGGTTTATAGTGTGTGTGTGTTCGACAATGTCCAATTACCTACATATCATGCAGCGTCAACGTAAAGTAAAGCATTATATCTTTAGGGATATAAAGTTGTATGAAAGTCCCTAGGGAATAAAGTGATTTTAATTTGGAACGTCAAATTCGTGTGGAAACTCATGGAAAACTTTCAGTAAAAAAAAGGCCCATTTGGCATTGTAAAGAGGTTTGTTCGAAAATCGAACTGGCCACCATAAGCAGAACTAAAAAAAAGGTGCGTTTACAAAGAATGTGAAACAAAAGACGGTGTCTGGAGCCCTTTTATTGTCTCTCTTACGTAGTATTTATATTCTCTTTGATTGTCTCGCAGAAGGTGTGAAAAGTAGAGTATGCTCCTCTGGAATAAAGTCTGTTCGTCTTGGGCAGCTTGAACCCCCCGCTTCACTTAGGACTCTATATAACTCTAGAGTCCCTCGTTAGGCTCAGGGTTCAATATGCCGTCCACGACGTAAGACACTGCTTGATTCCCTTACCCCCTTATTAATAAACGTGGAGTAGTCTTGGAATAGTTACGCCGTGTTTTGTCTTTTTCTCTCTTTAAAATTTTGAATTCGATCGAAAAAGACAAAAGGCGGTGTAACTATTCCGAGGCTACTCTACGTTTATTAATAGGGGGGTAAGTGCATATTCTACTATTTATTACTTAATTTTATTTTATTACATTTTATGTAAGCTATATAAATATCGCGTAACCAAATTGCGTAACCAAATGCATTGACCACGTTTCAGTATTTAATAAATAAGAAATATCGAAAGGGCAAATAATCAAATTGATTCATTGAAATAAGGTATAACTTTTAGTAGCAACAATTTGCCATAGAATAAAGGAATCTTGGAATGAGGAGTACTGATTACAATGTCCTCACAGATGAACAATATCTGACTAACTATGACGTACGTTCAGGCAGCAATTAAGTGATGTCGAGCGTGACGTCATTGTTGTGGCGTTCGGAAAAGCCAAGAAAATGTTGCGCTTGCGTAGTCCTCTTGTCGCTTTACCCGGCCACTCCGGCCAGCCAGCCAGTGTGATCGAGAGCGTCGGGCTCAGACAGCGCGCGACAACCGTTCCGTACGGAAGCCTGTTTTTATACGCGCGTTTATGGGAATAGTATTCCCGCCAAAACATTTCGTGTTTTTTTTAAACTTGCCTACAAAGACTGTAGTACTGACTGTTATTGTATTTTTTTGTTGTGTTCTGTGAGTGAACTGGTGTTTTAGCCGGGTGCAATTTGCATATAAATTGGGTGTAGTGTTGTTACCTACCTAATAACTGCTTATTATCAGCCAGGTATGTAGTCAATGCCAAGATTAATACACGACTTGTTAATGACGACTAGCCTTATCCTTAAATATATCATCACATTTAATGTCATATAGGTAAATATTTTGGAGTAAGTTACATAATAATAGGTATACATATAATACTTATATGTATACCTATAATACTTATATGTATACCTATAATACTTATATGTATTATTGTAGTGTTTCCCTTACACCCTGTATACATATAATACTTATATGTATGTATACATTTAATACTTATATGTATACAGGGTGTAAGGGAAACACTCTCGAAGCCAAAAGAAGGTAATTGTACTCATCATTATGAACAACTAATATTACTATGGGACAAACCCTGAAATCGCGAAAAAAAAATCTGCTGTTCCATACATTTTATCGAGTGTCAATGACCGTTTTCTATAGAACAGTTGATATTTTTTTCGCGATTTTAGGGCTGGTCCCATAGTAAAAGTTGTTCATAATGATGAGTACAATTACCTTCCTTCTTTTGGCTTCGAGAGTGTTCCCCTTACCATACACCCCGTATAGTATATACGTTGATGCTTTTAGTAGAGTTTAAAATCGTTATTTATTCTCGAAGGCTACTATGTTTATGGTGCGTAAAATAGAAGGTCTTTTATGAGTTTAACGTTATAAATCTCGAAGTGGTAATATAAGCAGTTTGAGTTAGGGGTCAACTTGGTGGCAATAAACTCGACCACGCGGTCGACTTGGACCTATTTTATTTTACTTACTTTTCTAAGGGTCAATTCGACTGACACAGGTAATTGGCACTTACAATCAAAGACAAAAAACCTTGAAGGCTTTTGACGTGTTGTTTGTAGCGTATCGAGATAAATAAGGTATGTAGTTCGATATGAGTTGGTAACTTGGTATGTACGTATCAAAAACTATTAAAAGATTTGACGCCCGGTAGGATTTAAACCCGCGCTATATCCCGGTTGATGTCCCAAGCGCTCTAACTGCTAAGCCACTGTCGCCCTCAGTCGGTCGAGCTCGGTTAGCGATTAGAGCGCTAGTGACGTCCGACGTATACAGATAGCCCAGGTTCTAATCCTGCCAAACATCAAAATTTTGAGTTGTTTATAAAAAAGTACGTGGAACAACACTTCAAATACAAAAATTACTTATACCAAAAAACTATAAAGATAAGGATAAAATAAATAAAATTAGATTTAAAAAAAAAGAAGTTTATTGTATCAGGCGTTATTTCGATGAAGTTCATCTTCAAAACTGTTCCTTTGTGTAATCTCTAGTCTTGTGTATCGTCGCACTAAGCACAAATAAAATAATAAGGAATTTCGGATCAATTACTTTTGTTACTATTCAGAAATTTGTCAATGATGCTTAATTGAACCTAACATGAAAAAAATAACTTGTACTTAACTAATTATTTTTTAACAGGTCAAGTGGCTTTACTAACTAAACAAAATAGAAGCTAAAACTAAAAGTACAAATACAGTTAGACTGCCCATAGACCGTTTAAGGTCTAAAGACAATCCAAATGCTCAAGCCCACTACCAGTTGGCAGCGTACCCAGCATGCTGGCGTTAATGTGTTAATGTTACTAATTTAAGTTTACCTGAAATAAAAATGAATTTTAGTCCCAGCTTAGCACGGGTGTAATTTACGTGCGAAGCCGGGGCGGGCCGCTAGTACCGTGAAAAATTATCTAAATGATGATGAAAACAACAGAAACGAAAAAAAATCGTTTAAATCTTCTCTGTGGTGAAAACCGCATCAAAATCCGTTGCGTGGTTTAGGAGGTGGTTATACAGACAGATAGACAGACGCGGAAAGCGACTTTAATTTATACTATGTTGAGAAGATAAGATATACAGAGAAAAGAAGATAAGAGATTTCACACAACTAGACACTAGAAATACACTGGAGATTCGTTAATCGTCAAACAATTTACATTTTTTTCAGTTAATCATATCTAATAACTGAAATAGCCCCCGGTTTAATTTATTTACCGTGTGAAGATTAAGTCCTTGTACGTACATACATATTACCTATAATAGCCCGTGGGGTGTTTTTTACCATGGGTTATTTTACACCGTACATTATATATACTTCGGGATACAAAAATTCAAGGCCAATTCAAAGTTTTTTTCTTTTTAATTTATAAGGCTTGCTTGTCCGTCACCACGTAGTTAAGACGTTTGAACGTAAATAAAAACTTCTGCATTGAAATCTGCTTTCGCGGTAACAAACTGCACTCGAATCAGTCCAGCTATGGTTCAGTCCCCAACCTCCAATTCACTGAATGTTTAATTTACAACTATGTATGTCCGATTCTTTACATTACATTATTTACAACTATGTATGTCCAATTGTCCACCCACTAGATGGACAGATGACCTAAAAGAGACCGCAGGGAAACGCTAGATGCAGGCCGCTTCCAACCGGCCCTTTTGGAGATGGGGGAGACCTATGTCCAGCAGTGGACGTCCTATGGCTGAAATGATGATGATGATGATGTCCAATTCTCTGAAAGTTCATGTTCATTTTTGAGTGTGTTTAAATTGATTGAATTGTAGTAAATTCTCTCGAAACTGTATCGAAATCCGTTTAGCCGTAACAGTGTTGCCTGGCGTGTCAACAAACAGGTAAAACACAACAATACTTTTGCTTATAATTATCAGGATGTGATAGGAACAGAAACATTGTGATAACTAAACATTAATTAGTACTTTGGTTTGGACATTATTTTGTCTGAAAAAGTCGATTTAAAATCATACTAACTATCGTTTACTCTACATTTGAATTAGTTCCGTCGGTACTTTAAAAATATTTTATTCGTGAATAAAATATTATACTTAAACCAACAAAATACAAAAATTAACCTCACACCATAAAGAGCTTGTCACGTTTTTTTATTGTATAAAATAGGCTTGCGTTTGACCGTCACCTCAGCGATGATGCGGTCTTAGATGAGCACGCTTGATGTCGCTTGCCTAGAAGATACCGATTCATTCTCCAAGTGGCACAAAGCCATGGTACGTATAACTATTATTTATTGTGTTATAACAAAGAAGAATATTACATTGCCAGGTAGGTAACTCCAGATAGGGGCTTTGTTGTAGGGCTTGCACCTGACGGATGTCGGTTGCCACCTGTCGGTGATCAAATTTGCCCTTTTTTACAGTTTGGGTGAGTTGGTTTTACGAGCTCTCTCGAAAAGCACCTGCTGCGTTGATTTTAACTTCAACACACCTTGTGATTTTAGTTTCAATATGTTTTTTTTCCAACGGGCAACTGCCTTTTGTAACTAAACGAAATTTAAATTCTATAATAAAGAAAATCGACTAAGATGACCAGAATACTATATAAAAACAGTTTGATTGCTTTTAGAACGTTGAAGGTCTAGAGCCTAGAGACAGACAGATATATAGATAACTCTTTATTAATAAAACCAGAAATGAAATGCATAAGACAAAAACAATTTAAGAATAGTAAAATATTTGGCGGCCTTATCGCTATAAGCGATCTCTTCCAGGCAACCTGATAAGGAGAGGAAATACAGAAGAGGTAAAGGCCGGAGTGTGCGGAATAATGGAATACGTGGCATATAAGGCATAAATTATAATAACACATAAGGTGCTATATAAATACTCGTTCGGTCATTTTTATGGATTCTTAAAGTTCAAACTCTTAATAAGGTAAATTAGTCGAAAAATCTTAAATTCGTTGTAGTCGCAATGACGATGAAACCTAACTAATCTTGAAACAATTCCATGTCTCCAAATTCCTACTTCTACAGATTAGGGATGTCTACAGATTCCCATGTCTACAGATTCCCATCTCTACAGACTCCCATTTCTACATATTTCCTCGGATGTTTTCCCTAGAATCTATGGGTTTACTACAGACCTAAAAAAATATTGCCATCCTATAATGTTTAGGGTTTACAAAATGGTACGACAGAAACGATGTCAATGTTCGTACCCTATTCATAAATTGCTGATCCAACTTCTAATGTTTTTGGTTTAGAAAAATCTAAAAATTAATTTTGGAACTGTATAAATTTTTCTACAGCAGCTGTTAGAGTTAAAAAACCTTGGATGGAGCGTAATTTCGCAGAGCACTTTACAATAAATTCAAACTTACTAATTGATTCTGCATAACTAGTAGTGCTAAAATCTAAGAAGATAATCCTAACTCTAAAGCACAGACTAGGTAAAGCTACTATTGCTGTAAAGTTAGCAATACTGCGTAACCAGAGGTGATGAAATACTAGACTACCTATAAAAGTACATGCGAGACTAGTTCCATTTAAAAAGTTAATTCTAGGCAGTTGCCGACATCGGCCGCTCCCTTCCTCAATTATCCAATTTCCTTGTCAGATGGCGACCTATTCTACAGACAGCATGCGTGCTCAGTCCAAGTCCAACGAATTCGTAAGCTTCTAACTTTATTATTATGTACATTTCTTCAGATTGAATAGGTTTGAAAATAGATTTTCGAATTCCAGTTTTTGGAAAATATATGAATCAAGCCTGAAAAAGACTTATTGGAATACATTCCAATAGTGTATGCATTTAAATCCTAGTATACTAAACCTAATGTGTTTTTTTAACTGATTAATAATAATATTAATAAGATGGAATGTTATCTATGTCATTAAAATGAACTTCTTAGGGTTACTTTAGTACATATATAGTAGTACATTAGTAGTAAGTCACACTGACACAATTTAAATAAATTGCCGACAGGTGCTGTTAGTTTTATTTGTACATGCTTTTTACAAGTTTTTATTCCACTTGCCCTGTATGTATGTATGTATGTTTGTATGTGTGAGTACAAAACTGTGGGACAAATCAAATCATTTATTTGCTAGAACATATTTCAAACCACACATACAAACACAAACACAACATACATTACATTACAAATCTTGCAACTGAATTTTAGACTATAATTATTCTCCTTAACCTATGGAGCTGAAATTTGGCATACTTATGTAAGTTCGGTGACATTGCAATGTTATGGTATCATCGAGCTGGTCTGATGATGGAGACAGAAAGTAGCTGTTTGTCATTTGTCGGGCCACGCGACTATATAAATTTTGTAATATCACCGTCTGTACGGGCCCATTGAATCCTATGAATGGGCCCGCCCATTGAATCAGGTTTTAGACAAGTAAATACATTTCCACATTTAACCGTACCAATTTATTCCCGGTAAATCGTATTATGATGGTAAGGTATAACAGTGGTTGTCGTTCCCAGGTAATATATACATAATTTTGTATCTCATACATAATTTCGTGAGCCACGCTTAGCTTAGCCTTGGCGCTTTAATTTCAATTTTGCTACGTGGATACGTAAAGATTATGTTTTGCAAACAAAATCAGTTATAATTTCAGGATATTTAAGTAGGTAGGTACTATTTTGGGCCCGCAACATCGATGTTTGAATAATTTATAGAAAAGATCTTAGGTACATGCCTACTAAGTATACTTGTATTAGTATCACATTTATACATAATACTTTCACACATTTTATTTACTTTAATATTTTTACATACATACTACTTAATACTTTTTTTATTAACTAATGTATTAACAAACAAACGCCACGTGGACATGAATTATATGACAAAGGGACGTGCAGTCATTGCAGTCAAAATCGCTTTTGGTACACAAATTTACTTCAAGATAAGACACTGCGATCTCACCTATATACTTTGCGTCTGCGTGTCTGTGGCCTGTCTAAAGTGCCACTAAAATGCTCATGTGATGTAATGTGTTATTTTTTTTACTGGGCAAGGGCCTTTATTAACCAAACAAAATACAAGCTAAAACTACAAATATAGTTAGAATGCCCATAGACCGTTGAAGGTCTAAAGACAATCCAAATGCTCAAGCCCACTACCAGTTGGCAGCGTACCCAGCATGCTGGCGGCGTTACCACGTTGAATGGCAATGCTTATGCATTGAGCCAGAAACACAACGCTGTTGTGTTATGAGGTACCATGAGTTTTCATACAATTTGACGTGCTCGCGGTGTCTATTCTGATAAAGGTCTGTTTTTTAAGTCGAGTGTAAATTACATGATATTTAATATTATAGTGCGTGTTCTAATCCCGAGATTCTTATAGGGTGGGCTACGGTTTGCGCGGGATTTTTTGCAAATTTAACTGTCTCGTATCCTTTCTGATCGAGCCTCGAAACACGCTTGCCTAAGGCAGACTAAATTCTTCGTTACGCAGAACCAAAGCATTTTAGGTTTTAGTAGGTACTAAAAATTCGTGTCTCGGAACTTGGAAAATATCGAGACTTCCCAAACTCTAGGTCGGACGTCTCTAAGGCCGGTGCCGTGTGAACCAACCTTTAGGGTTAGGCCACAATACACAGACTAGGTAAAGCTACTAATATAGAAAGTCGTTGCCACAATACTTATTACGTGTAATGTTATCAAAATGACGTGAGACTGACGTAGTCGCCATATCAATAGGGAATTGTGATGGAGGTTTCCTCCTAGTGTACGTACTATACTCCACGTAGTTCCTTTGTCATTGTTACCGGAGAGAGCTGACCTACATAGCTTTGTACAAGCATCTACTTGAGATGATACACATCACGTCATCTCGACATTTTGAGAAAAACTAGAATATTTTCGTTTTTCTTAGTTCTTAGCCGCGGCCACCGGCCAGAGCCATCTCTTTCGCATATTTTCAATATTTATGAAGCTAATAAGTAAACGTCTAAAGAATCACAATAAAAATACGATTGGGCATCTTTAGAATAAATTCAAATGGTATGAAGCAGATTTACTATTGATATTTTATGACGATGAAAGAGATCGAAAAAAAATATATAACATAAACAATGATATATTTTTTTTATTAAAAACAAAAACGGCCTTCAAGACTATACGTACACGTATATAATATCTATAGATAATAGTATCTAAAATGTAGAAAATGTGCAAAAAATATAGTTCTGGTTGGTGAGCGCGGTCTTAATTTTCTATGAGTATTGTGAGATCGAAAAAAAAAACAACCATTTTTTCCATTTTTTTTTTAAAGATATCGTTTACACATAAACGAAGTTATTACAGTTAGGTAACAAAAACAAATGCAACTGATAATACATATATATCAAACTAGCAAACCCGGCGAACTCCGTTTCGCCACCAGATGACTTCGCTATAAACCCGAGCCGAGCCCGAGACCTTTCCAACGAATGCAAAACCGTGGAAATCGGCTCGTGCGTTCTGGAGTTATAGCGTCAGGAAGGAAAACCCGACTTATTTTTATATAGTAGATATCCATGTTTCTTCAAAAACCTTACACTCTTTTTTGAATAGGCTTGCGTTTGAGCAACGTAATCTTTTGGCTTTTGTTTGTTTATTTTGCGTTTGTGTTTGCTGTAGATATGGATCAGTAATTGCGTATGTTTGTCATCAGTGGCCGTGGTCAGGAAGCTGACGAATTATAAATAACACCCGCTTGACCTTATCAGCTGGCCCTGGCCCAGACCTTGGCCGTGCACTCGCGTCTCATCTAATCTTGTTACTCTGCCTACGCGTTGACAGCTGCGAAATCAGTAGACAATGTCCCGGTAATTCTATTACCGGTATAAGTTTTGTTGAATGTGAATAACTTTGAACTTTTTGGTTGGTCTCGGTATAAAAGTAGTTTATAATGATGAGTATAATGACCTCTTTTCAGCTTAGTTCCACAGTTCCGTGTAACCCTATAGAGACCCCGGTGCTCTGCGTCAGGCGTCAGGCAATGAGACATGTCACTAAAGGGGCATAGTGCAATAAAATTCTACATTCACTTCTCTATAAGCAATAGTATTTTGTTTTACATAACCCGGTTTTAGATAAATATATACTATTTTATTCTGATCTTACCTCAATATGACCAAGTATCCTTAAAAGTTTCCCCCCAACAAAAAGGTACCTATTTATTTACTACGGTTTACCCGATACACTTTGTTTACGCAGAACCATATTCAAATTTCGAGCAAATAAACCAATTACGAATACTGAAATATGTAGGTACCTACTTACCTATTTATCGTCAACTTCCTGGGGCATCGCCTTTATAATTCCAATCACTTGTGTACACTGAACGTACGCTAGCCCGTCATAGTAATTTTTGAGTAAAATGGCAGTCGTTCATTAGCAAGGCACACGAAACATAAAGTTGTAGCGGCATTGATTTACATAGATGACAAATAAATGAGCGTGTTCTCGTTGTTTTTAGGAAATTAGACTGTAAGGTGAAAGAGCAGACAAGTGAAGGTGACCTAGACGAGCTTGTGGAATATTTAACTGTTTGTGTTGGCTCGAGGACCGCACGTGACTGATGGATTATTGACTGTTTCTGTTGATTCGAGGACTTGCGGGTAGTTAGAATGAACGTAGACGAGGAAGGGTTTATCAGTGAAGGGGAGGGCGGTTGACTGGAGATGCTGGTGCGGGGGTGCGCGGGCGGCGAGCTGCGGCACTCGCTGGCGGAGCGCACGAAGGCGCTGGCGGCGCGCTGTCACGCGCTGCGCTCGCCCGCGCGCGCCGACCGCAGCGCCGAGCGGCGCCGTCCCAGGCACCGCAAGTCACAAACAAGATGGTATGTTAAGGTAAGTTGCGATTCTTGTTGACTCTTGTACGGGCTTGTAACCGCACAAAGGTATGAGTCCGTGGCCGGCAACTGTGTCGCCGTACCTATCGGAATTTATCTTCATGCAAATTCAAAGAAAATGTAAAGGTTGAGTCCGTTGCCGGCGACAAGCAGCAGTGACAAGCGACACCTGCTGGATCCTACACATTTTCTTTTAATTTGTATGAAGATACATTCCGAATATTCCGGCGACACTGTCGCTGGCCACGGACTCATTGCCGAGTCAGCGCTTTTCACATAGTTCATATAAAATATTTCATAGTTGCGGTTTACGTGAACCTGTGAATTCAGTTCGCGCATGGACATCGTCCGAATTCATTACCATAAGCACGAAAAACATCTTTTATTTGTACGGCTCGTACAATTATCGTAGTCTGATATGCCATTGGTTGGTTTCGTTACAGACTAGTAGCTGTTGGTAGCACAGTTTTTTTTGAGGATTTGGGTAGGTTGTTAAGTCTTATTTTCATTCCTCATCTTCATCTTAATAATGCGAGTCATGGTCAGGTAATGATACAGACTTATTTATATAATCTGTGTAGTTTTGCCTACTCTGCCTGAAAACAATGCAAGCAGACGAAGGTATTTTAAAACATTACTTCCTTTGCTTCGTACCTAATTCCCACGAGTAGGTATATTATTGTTGGAAACAACTGGAAACCAATTGGATAATTTGGTCGGTCACATGGCAGTGGAACGACATAATGTCCTCGAAAGACCTCGACAAACTTTTCAGTTGTGCTGTGATACTCAGTTTGCCTACTAATATAAACATACTATTTAGAATGATTAAATTTGATGTACTTATCAGTAACATCCGGTGTTAACACAGCGGAAATGCATATCATCTGCTCTATGAATCAATGGTTTTCATACCAATATGTACCTACCTAAATTAACATGACAAATGATCTTGCTCATGCCACTGATTCATTCTTAGTCGAGACGTCAACTCATCATAATCAAGAACACATTTTTTATTTTAAGTACTTAGCCATTAATTTTTATGTATAGACATACTTCTAATACGTGTGCCTACCTCAATTAGCGATCATAATAAACATAGAGTCAAATAACTCGATAAAAATGAATCATAGTAAAATAATAATATTGACTTTAATATTTGAAATCTGTTATCTACTGAACTCTTCTGGCATCTCTTCGTTCTTACATTTCCAAAATAAAAGGAATGTTTACAAATCCCAGTCATGGAATGGATTCCTGGTTCGGAAACCTATTTAACTTATTACTCATTGATTGACGCTGCATCGATTCACGTCGGTATTTAGGTATGTTTACGTTTACACGATTAATTCGTAGCTCTCGAATTGGGTTCAGTTGAAAAAACAAAGTGCGCGACGTAACTTGTAGTCACCAGAGAATTCAGACGAATTACAGTGCAAATAATGGTTTGAATTATTCTTACAACAATGGTTTGTGATTCTGTAAAAACTTATGAACTGTAACATGGGCGGATTTTGTGTGTGGTGTTTGTAAGTTGACATAGAAAGAACGATGTTCTCAAATGTTAGAAGTGTGTCAGTGAATAGCATCGTATGTTCGTCTGCAGGCTTCGTTAGCAATGCAGGTCAAGGCTTGAGTTATGCGATCCTCCGTGGAGCATGCACTTGGAATGCGGGCTGGTGGGGCCGAAGAATGCGGCACTGTGACACGGCCATAGCTTTACCGTGCATGCCTCTGTGCATACAAACTAAGGTATTTGAGCAAATACATGTAATGACATCTGTTATGTAAGATGTTACCATCTGCAACGCGTATTCATTGCGTTGAATTTTTAGCTACATTTATACAACACTAGTTGACCCGACAGACTTTATCCTGTCTTAGAACTGTCAAACGCCGAAGTTAAAAAGTTAAAATCGTTGTTAAGTTTACTGAAATTTTCAGATTTTCTGCGCAATTTTCTTTATTTTTCTTTCCATAAGAACCTTCTACATAGAATTAGATAACTTTAATAAAAAAGATTAATGAAATCGGTGAAATCGTATATACTCCGTATACCTATAGATAGAATAAGAAGAAGATAGAAGATGTAAGTAGGTACCTACCTACCGTCATCCTAGAAGAGGGTCTCTTTCAAGTTATGAATGGAGAGAGCTAAAAATCTTGAACCGATAATAGTTACTACAAAAGTAAGTACTTTTTTTTACATAGATCTAAGCTTATCCACCAACTCGGCTCGTACTTTCATCATCATCATTATCAGCCTATCATGTCCCCACTGCTGGGACACAGGCTTTCTCAGAAAAAGAGGATGGCTAATCCACCATGCTGGCCCAGTGCATATTGGTGAGTGTTGGATGGTCTTTGAACCTTTGAGGTTCTTGGACATACCGGCTTCTTCACGATGTTTTCCTTCAGCGTTGTTGAGCGATGGCATGGAAACTGACATAATTTATTTAAGGTTTGGTGCAGGGCCGAGGATCGAACCGGGTGTCTTCAGATTGTAAAGCGCACATGCTGCCGCCGTCATACTCGACCACCATAACAAAAATACTTTATGCTGTTCAAACTATAAAGTTTTATTCAGAGATTCAAAGGTTTCTGATACATTTCCAATGTAATAAGTGCCTCACCAAAACCAATAAATATCCTCTGAAACTTCGGGCTACGGACGAGTGACACGGGTTCAGTACCCTTTCTAACTTTACAAGATTTCAGAGCAACGCAAACAAAATAAGTTTTCTCCGTTTTGTGAATTTCCTACATATTGGCATTTGTCCAACACAATAAAGAGGCTAAAATAATAGAGAATTTTATTGCGAATTTTCAGCTGCTTTGCACATGAGCTAGACATAGATGACTTAAAATGCAGGGAATATTAAACTAAAAGTCAAGTAAAATCTACTTACCTATCAATATTTTTATGGCTGCCTTTAGTTATTCCATTCCTTGCGTTCAACGGTCTCGCATACAAATAGACGTGTTTTTATGATAAACGTCAAGCTACGTAATATTTATTCTTATGATATTTTACTTGTAAGATGGATTTATTTTCAACTAACTTCAAAAAAGTAGTTATTTAAATCGACTGTATTTTTATTGTACCTATATCGCAGCATGGTTTATTCTGATTGTGATTCAATTTTGGTGATTCTTTATTTATTAAAAAATAAAACTTTTAGTATAAGTAGGTATTATATTACTTACCTACTTTAATATATAGGTCCCTGATTGAACTTCCGAAGAAAGTCGGCTATAATTTTTTTGGAAGATTTACTCATAATTGAATAAAAATCTTCGTTTTCTACAGAAAAAAAGGGCTAAGGACTTTCTCTCGTGTGAGAAAAAAGTGTGAAAAAATGTGATCAATAGTTCTCTCACCTTCGTCCTTATACGGTTAACTGAAAGGGTCAACGCTTTTCAAATTTTATTAATACGGTGTAGATACAACGGCGCAAAGGTCAATGAAATCTGAATAACCTCATTTGAGTTTACGCAAAATTGCTTTATTATAATAAGGTAGGTATATGTATTTTCAACCGATATCAAATACAGAGGTTCTGAAATTGACTAATTTTTTTTTCTACGCGATATTACCGTCGAAACCGTGATTCTTTTTTTATTGAATAGGGTAGATACCTATATCTCGAGGGGATAGATACCTATATCTAAATTCAAATGGGACCTCCATTTGAATTTAAAGGGAAAAATCACCTCTAAAGGTGGGAAAGGTGGATACCGTTTATTGAACTTCTCGCGAAAGCAGTTTTTTTAATGTACCTATTAATTCTATTATTAAAGTTTGAAGTTTTAAACTGTATAATGGCTCCAAAAGACACTCAACTTGGAATGGATGTTTGGGTCCAACGAAGACATATACTTAGCAATTAAATTGTTTTCTTCTGAACTCGTTGTTTACTGGCCCTGAAATGGACACATTCTTTTGGTCAGATCCCTAACTGTTATATATTATAAAATCTATTTTATATAACTTGCAAGATTATCGATATACTAAGATCAAATAAAATTAAATAAACTTGTTTCTCGGGATCAGCAAGGGGATTAACGAGGACAGCGGAGGAGATAGAAAAAAACAGTTTTTTTTTCTCGTTGCCCATCACGAAATTGGCTTTATACTATTTTGCTATGTTTTTCCAAGAATAATGCCCAAATGTATTTTTTTATTTCACACTCCATGTTTTTTTTCATTTTTTTTTGTTGAAAAGTGCTTTTTCAATAGCCTGTAGCTGTCGAGCATGGCTTTAACTTTTCAGCTTGCTTATAAGTAGGTACTATATAGGTATGTGGCATTCTCGATACTCTGTCCATATCGTATGGGGTATGGGGCATACATTTGCAAATAACGACTTAAAGTGCGATAAGGAAACAAACAAGAACAAGTTGTATGAATCATCGTTTTGTGGCGTAGTGACGAAGCGCCTTCATTGTTTGCGGTGAACGATATTTGTTGTATATTGCTCATTCTTGTATATACCTCATCTCTTCGGCGAATCGTTTACTTCATTACTTAATTTATGAAACATTTGATGTTATTCGTTACCTCTGTAGAGCAAATGGTTTTTTATTTTATGCAAAGACAAGCAAACTGATTTGGATTACGCATAGACTGCTGAAGTTCTATATACTGAAGTCTACTGCCAGTTGGCAGCGTGCGTACTCAGCATGCTGACGGTGGCAGTACCACGCTTATTGTTTGTACTTGGTTATAGTTTTTGACCGACTACAAAAAAGGAGGGTCCTCAATTATGATTGTAATTAATTTGATAATAGCTGAGCCACGCGTCTTCGCTCACGTGGAAATTGATGTGTCGCAATTGGAGAACAATATGTTTTTTTATTTTTATTAACCTAACTGTACCACTCCTGGGCAAAGGTCTCCCCCATAATGTTTTTTTTTTATAATACCAGATTAATAAAAAAAAAAACATTAGGTTAGCCTATGTGTTATTCCAGAACTTAAACTACCTACATTCCAAATTTCATCAAAATCGGTTTAGAAGTTACGTTACAGAGATACGTGGAAACAAACATTCCCACACACAAACGCATTTATAATTTTAGTATCCGTAGAGGTGCCCGACGTTAACCGCGTGGTTTTACTTATTTTTCAAGGTTAGTTTTTTATTACATATCAGTCGACCTTCATTTCACTCATTTCAAGCCCGTCCTCTAGACATAATCTTCTGTAGATAAACTAAATGTAGTAAATATTATTTACTTCATTTAGATTATTTTTAAAATAGGTGCTTTGTCGTAATAAGTGCATAGCATTTAATGCATGCTAAAGTTCGAGAAAAAAAAATGAGTTTATTTCAAATAAGTACGTAATCATAAGTCAGTAAGAACTCTACTTTAGAGAAAAATATGTAGAGCAATTTTTGAGAAAGATACAGTATCTCATCTATCATAGAAAATAAACTAAGGAATCTCAAAGAATCGTCAAAATGAAAACCTGTGAAAAAATGTAGGAGATAGAGCCTTCAAGTTAGACAATCGTGGCTAAAGTAACAATTTTAGCTAAAATAAAAGACATTTAAAACTATGGATAGGTACGGTCAACGCTCTAAAATATCCAAAGGAAAACTACACCAAAACCTAGGTGTCTGTGCATTTAGATTTAGACTAATATTTTTGGTAAGCTCAATTAGACATTGTCATAAGGACATCAGATTTAAATTACTTTTAAGTCATTGCTTTTTAAATACACCTAATTATATGTATATCAATTATAGGTAAAAAATCACAGGACATTTTTTTTTTATATTGTACTAGACCAGTGTTTCTAATCAATATAACATCAGATTGGAAATTGAATGTTTTTTTTTATAATAGGCAAGTTCCTATTATACCTTTGGCGGTCAAACGCAAGCTTACGCATTCACTGACCATAATTATCAATTTAAAAAACTGACTTCAAAATTTGGTTTACTTGGATGACATATTTTTTCCAGTTATTTTGTTTTGAAAACCAAAATACTGAACCGATGTTGATGAAATTTCAATGGGAGCAATTTGAAAGTATCGTTTGAAATAAAAATTAAAGCATTTTTCAAATCGGTTTGTAAATGACGTAGTTCTAAGGTAACAAAAAATTTAATTAAAATTCAACAGAATTTAGAACTCCCTATTGAAGTCTGTTAAAAATACAAGCTATTACTAACTATACATAAATGTAATGACATTATCTGTGGAGACTTGGAAATTGGACAACACGGTTACTAATTTACTTAGATACACGTTGGAAACAAAATGCTAATTGGAATACTCGTAGAATGTACTAGGTCATCAAGTAGGGGTCGTTGTCACTGCGAGCCGCTCCAGTGGCAGTACTTTACCTTATTGATTGAGGTGCCGATGAACTCTGCCAGTTCTTACAATCATTAAAGATGGTTCACCTGGGGGGTTAGACAATACCCACTTTCTGTTAGCGTTAACGCCTGCGGAAAGATGAAATTGTATGAAAATGACATTAGCTTGAGATAACATCTCTGAAGCTAATGTCATTGTCAGTGTCATTTTCATACAATTTCATATTTCGGCTAACAGAAAGTGGGTCTTGTCCCCAGAGGTGCTTATGCCTACTTGGCGCCCTGATTCAAACACGAGTAAATACAAATGTCGAAAAAATATTCGTACAGAATTTATGAAAACCTATATAATATCATAGAAATATACTGATAATATGCAGGAAAGTATTTACACACTCGTACTGTAAACCTAGTTTTTTGTATTTCCTCTGAAGCTCCCACAGTCATAGAATAGCTTAAATAATCAATAATCGAAAAATTATAATTTAATAACATGTTATTAATCTAATTAATTAACAGACAAAAATTTATATGAATGCAAAATAATCATTATGATCTACTAAAATAACTTAAGTTTATCATATATAAAATCATTAACTTTGTTTTGTAATAACATTTTCGAAAATAAGTTTTTTGCTTCACTTTATAATAGACTTATTAGATCCCTTATTGAATTTGGTATAGTATTGTAAATAATATGTTCCATACATATTATACTTTGGTTCATTAGGGTGGTTTTAGATATATGTACAAAGCTGTATGTTGAGAACATAATTATACGGCAAAGCTTAAAAAGTAAGCCCATTCTAGGCACATTTTGTTTACCTATATCTCAATTGTAATACTCCATTTGGTAATGGCGCCAATTGTTCTCATTAGCGAATTTTGGATGATATATTTTACCAACTGTTTGATATTTTGTAAGTACCTATCTACAATACAATGCAACACGATATTTATTTATTAAACACCGAAAAGTCGAAAACTTGATAGTTGCTGGCATCCAGTGGATGCAAAAGGCAGGCTGTCGGTCAGTGTGGAAGTTAAAGGGGGAGGCCTATGTTCAGCAGTAGACCTCTTCTGGCTGATGATGATGATGAAACACCGAAAATACTAATGAAACTGGAACTAACTAATCAATCAAAATATACGGCAGTATAATGGAATGTTTTAAAACACTGTTTTAAACTATCACGGTTGTTCACTAAAGTTATATGATTATTTACGGGATAAGGTTTTTTTTTAATGGATAGTTTTGCAGTGATTTCTAGTCGATACGTAGCTCTAGATTCTGCGGCCCGCAAGTGGTATTGTTACTAGGTTAGGTACTACATGACAAACACGTTTTTAATAGTATTTTTAAATAAAAATAAAATCAGTAGTATACTATGAAAAATCTTTGATAAAATCATTTATTGAGCAGTTTTTTTAGCACTGCATAGATTTGTATATGGGCCCCAAACTCGCCTCAGGCTGTGTCTTGATGTATTATACTAAACATTGACTTACCTGAAGAACTTGATTGGCTCTTTCAGTTCAGGAGTGGAACGATTTTAGTAAAACTAATGGGGGTCACACGTTTCGAGGGGATTGAGGCTCTTGCTAAGCAGTTGAAAAAGGCTTCTAATAGAATACTTCGTAAATAGTTTCTTTGGTGTTCCGGGTTCGTCCCGAACTCTGTGACGGAGGGCGGCGGCGGCCGGGCGGCGGCCAAGCGGATCCGTCACGCCAGCCGGCACAATGCCCTCAGCCACACCGTCCTTTACTCCTCTGTTTTCTAATCGAGCACGCTTTTCTTTGTTACGATCTCTTACGTAACTCGACAGATTATTATGTAAGGCAAGTCAAATGTCTTAAGGTATGGCATCCACGTTTCTAATCCGTACAGCCAAGGATTGGAACAACCTGCCAGCTT
Source organism: Agriopis marginaria (assembly GCA_932305915.1). Classification (NCBI taxonomy): domain Eukaryota; kingdom Metazoa; phylum Arthropoda; class Insecta; order Lepidoptera; family Geometridae; genus Agriopis; species Agriopis marginaria. Next base: position 14,818,981 of record OW029915.1, read on the forward strand.
CCTTGTTTCCTGAGAGATATAATCTGGGCATTTTCAAGGCCAGAGTGAATCTTCTGAGTCTGCGTGTTTTATCTTCGACCACATCGCTGCTTACTAACAGGCAAGTTGGTGGTTAAAATCGGACTTATTCCCGATAAAAAAATATTCTTAAAAATAGTAACGCATACAGGGGCTCAATTTTTGAATCGCTCGTATGATATTTCGAACAAAAATATTATGCGAAATGACTGACTTTCGTACAAACAAAAGTCGCGTTTTTGAAATAATTATAAATATGCTCATTAATTCAAAAATAGAGCCGATTCCGTTCTGCGCCATGACCGCCTGCCGCTGCAGCAGTCTGTTATTTGCAGTAATACAGTCGCAGTACTCGCAGTAATGTGCTTATGGGTATATTAGTACTAGGCTAGTTTCACTAAAGCAAGTAAAGCTTCCACCACTTTACTAGGGCATGACTTTGACTTGACCGTGACTTACTTTGCTTGACTCTGATTGCGACTATGACTTGTTTGTATTTAATGAAATTTGATAAAATTTTAATACTTAACCCTGCCCAAATGCACAACAACCGATAACCGATGGGGAAGAAAGGTTCTGGAGTGGAGACCACGAACCGGAAGACGCAGCGTAGGGAGGCCTCCCACTAGATGGACCGACGACATTGTGAGAGTCGCGGGCATCCAGTGGATGCAACAGGCAGGCTGTCGTTCAGTGTGGAGGTTAAAGGGGGAGGCCTATGTTCAGCAGTGGACGTCTTCTGGCTGATTATGATGATGATGATGATGAAATGCACAAGAAGTGCGAAGCCAAAATCCTAACATAGAAAAGAAGAAAAAAAACTTTCAACGCTTTGCTCTATAAAAACTTCCAGAGACTGAAATACATAACATACATCCACAGTTTGCAATGCCTAGATACAAGGAGATTCATTAGTCTGCCCCTTGGAATCAAAGCGAGTGCTTTTATGAGTATTGAAAAGTGTCGCCCGGCTCTCGTGATGAAAGAGTTTTACGAAGCAGGCTGCATCATTTATCATGCTTCAACATATCAGTAACTATCACACTAATATATATTATTTCAATGAGAAAGTGTGTTTGTTTGTTAGTTCCTCTTTCACAACGGATAGACGTGATTTTTTGAATAGAGATATTTGAAGGGGTGACTAGTGACATATATGATACTTTAATCCCGAATAATAAATACGATTCCTGAGAGCATGTCCACGCGGAAGAAACCGTGGGGCGCAGATAGATTAATCTTTAAATATACCAAATACTAAAATTTATTAAATTATTTTTACTGTCCTAGTTAAATTTTCCCCCAGATAAATAAAAGTTTTACCTTATGCTAAGGTCACAAGCGAGTGGTTCTAAAGAAACATCGATAATATGAATTTGCATTGAGATTGTAGATCGATAAGGATAAATCAGGGTAGAAGTTATTTTTGTACCTTTAAAACATAGTGGCATCTTTTTGTCAAAGGTCAACATCAGTAATACGTGGCGAAAATGTCACAGTAGGTATGTGTGCTATGGTTAGAAAAGATGAGGACCATAACTTGGGTAATAGGTACTTCAGAAGCAGCTTGTCGTCACCACCTTGGGAATACGGTCTATACGCATGCTTGTCATAAAATTCTATTTTAGGGATACCTTTCTTTCTCAGAATATTACGTTGACGTTTATCTCTTATGCTGAATGTGATAAAACGAACACAACAAATATGTGTATTACTCATCTCTAATCTTATCTCGTCTGTTCAGCATTAGTCTGATAATATTGACAATATTGACATGATAAACGAAAGCAATCGGCACTGAGGCGCGAGAGGCTCTCGGGATGTAGATTGACATTATATCTTTGCCAAATTGATCAATAAAATATGGTCATAGGGGTCATATTTCGATCAACAATGTATTCTTGATCGAATGGGGGTAAGAGCTAGGTAAAGATCAAAGTATCTTAGTGACGCCGTGTACCTACTCTAAAAACAAAACACGGTTAGTCAAGTATTTAGCAGGTTTTTCGAAAAAAATAATAGGTACCGCGTGTGCACAAAACATGTCATACTTTTCACTATCTCCTCCTTGCTTGATAGTTCTTCCAAGATCTCCTCCCTCATTGTTGATGGCAAAACTGCCCCAACAAAAAAGGGGCTGTAACCCAAAGATCTTATGTAACTTACTTGCTGTATACAAGAAAAAAAAATACTTAAGCACGTTATATACCCTATTGGCTTAGGGTATAAAACGTCCTTGGTCATACTTTATTGGTAATATGAAATTATCTCGCGAATAGTGACGTTGCTCGGGTCATTTGAACCACAGCACATACTATAATGTATTAAAACTATTTTCAGTTAAGTAGTAGCATGTAGTAGTTACCGATTTTAATTCACACTCTGGACATTAAACTCTTCTACGTAGCTTTATTTATTTGTTCTTCAATATTAATTCATACTTTAAATCTTGGTATACTAGCAGAGTAACCATGTACAATATTCAAGGTGCTTGCTTACTGCACCGCTGTCCAAGCTCCGAATCCCCAATCCACCCTTTCTTCTTCTTTTTTGTTTGTGTTGGCAGTCTAACAAATTTTATTCCAACTAATAAGAAATCGAACAATAAGGTAATGATCTCTCGACTATTTCTTACTTGAATCTCAATTTTGTCATCCAGGTAAATGAAATAGCGTATTTTAGCTAACATATAAAAGCGGGGAAAACAATGAATGACACTGAGCCATAAAAGGAAATAGTGCGGACATGAGTTCATATGACAATAACTATTTTTATATTTAGCCTCTGTCGCTGTTGATAATAATTGTATGATTAGTTCAGACCTTGAGCGCACCGCACATTAATTGGGTAAAAGAGCCCGTGTATACCCGTACATCCCAGCAAAAACATAATCATTTGAAAAATTGCGGCGGTTTGATGCCAGGCTTCCACCAACAGTACCAACACCCTATATTTAGACCTCCACGCTGCCACTGCACGACACCGATCAATATCGTCGTGTCTATTCGTTCCATTCAATGTAAATCAGGCTTTTAAATCAATTCTGCGCTGAAGTAAAGGTACTTCAGTAATTTTCTGTAACATTGTTCTGGGGCCTTAGCGATTCTGTTTAGCTGATGAGAAAACTTGCGCGACCGCAAACCATATCTAGGCGCGTTAAGGTACACGTTCGCGTGATTTTCCGCACCACGCTATTTCAGCGCTGTTTCGAGCCCGAGTTAAGAGGTAGCCGTAATTTGAAGAAACTTCTTTAACGAAAATTTGACTTTGAAGTAAGTGTGCAGTATATGGCAGTACTTACAGTTTTTGCGTTAAGGCGCGGTCTGATCACGATTTTTAAATTCGTTTTTTACCCGCTCACGCTATGATCTATTTGGTATCTAAAACAGCTTTGTTTAAAGTTGAAAATCGTATATTATCATAATGATGACTTTGTGTTTGTGTTTATATTATTTTTTAATTTATCGAAATATAAAAATGAATTTTAACAATGAACTGCTTAAAGTTTTAAAAGTCTGGCTATACAATTCGTAGAAAAAAAAAATTGAAGTCGCTGAAAATTCTGAGTATTTCAATTCAAAAGCTAGTTTTGTTGCACTTTTTTTAAGAATCTAGATAATTTATTAACATTTTATTCGGTTAAGATTATTAACAGGTGTTGTTTCTACATGTAGTATTTTTTTTAATGTGATCAGTAATTCGTCAATTAATTTCGTCACATCACACTAAGCGTTTAAAAACACTTCTTTTGTTTAATTTCGCGATTGTACCGTGCTTTAAGTGGTATGGTGAAAAAAGTAGACATAGTAAGTATGTTTCAACCAATTTTTTCATCATATCGGAGACATTTGAATACGAACCATAAGAGTACTTACTCTTAGGCTTGTTTGTCTGATCGGAGGAACGTACAAACTGACTTAAAACTTACCTTAAAGTATTATGTTGGTAGGAAGGGTCACCAGAGGTTAGTTGGAGTGGCAAGTTGGCGCCGACGGGGCTGTTGGCAACGAGTCAACACTATTTTCATTTGTGTATCTGTAAAAATGCGTGCAATAAGTTCCAATTATAATATTTATGCCCAATAAGTAAGCCAGTTGAGTATCATACCCATTTATTTACAAAAAGTTGAAATAAAACTTACGACCTATTCGGTATAGGGCTCATAAACTTTAAACAGCTGGACATTGTGGATATGTCTTTGATAATAACTAAAATAAGAACTAATAAAATAAAATATGCTTAATTTTTTTTATCGGTTCAGCCATTTGGAGGAAATTGGTAACAGACAATCTCTTAGCCCAAATGCAAGTTTACTTCGTCCCCTCTATCGTGGGTGAAATTCTATATACAAATTCATTATTTAGATATTTGGACAGACATCAGACTACTTTTTAATTGATAAGGTGCAAATGTTCTTGAATAATAAATTACTTCTCACAAAAATAAAAACCTTAGATAGCCGTTGAACTGTTATAGGCAAGTGTGACACTTACCATCAAGCGAATGACCTGTTCGTCTGGTGGCTTTTCAAATGGTTTATTTGAAAAATACTAATTAATTTTGTCTGATAATATTTTTCGATTCACCGCAAAGGTAATCGATCACAGTCGATCGAGTTTGTAATCAATACCAAAGTTATTAATCGCTTCAATAAGTGCTTATAGGTCGGTGTGAGCAGGTTAGGTAACCTGCCTGCGAGTTGTTAGCTAATTAACAATAACCCTGCATAAAAAGGATATTTGGTAGATCAGATGAATTTATTTTCTGATGGGAGATGAAATCTCTATTAAATCGAGACGAATTCATCCCTATTTGTATCGAAATAAATCCTTAAGCCTGGTACATATTTATTTTCGACATCATTAGACGGTATTGAATTCAAACGGAGCGAAGCCATGAGCTACAGTTGAGCTCGAGCCACGTCTGAATACGGCGATAAAGATTGACAATTTTGGGATTTGAGGGGAAATACCTACGTTTGTACGAACTAAACGCTACGTCTACGTATGTCTAAGTTAGCGAGATTGTATTTCGGCGCGTTTCATTTCTGAAAACTATTACTTAGAAAATGTGTGAAAGAGATTGTTCTGAGCGGTGAGCGCGGCCTGTGGGGCGGCATTAACTTTTGCTAAGAAAATTTTCTCTTTGATTCCCGTTTGTCAGACGGCGGTTCGGCGTATCAAATCCACACGTCTGTTAGCACTATAGGACCTACATGATGGTGATTTTGAAATCATCACCATGTAGGTATCTACTTATACTTATACGAAAACATGAAAATTTGTAATAGCACTTACAAAGTTTCCAACCATGTCACGCGAAGAACCAAGTGACTTACACCAAGGCTTAGGAATTGGTCAACATATAATGCGATTTACAAAGCGAGCTCGTATTTCTAAGCCTACTTATTACATGACAGCACACACATGCACGTGCGATTGTGTTGTGATCCACCTGGGTGCCTCGCCAGCAAGTACGTCATTGATGTGCTCTATCGTGGTTTTCACGCGATCTCTCTGCGAAGAGAGCAGTCGGCTTGCACTCGCGTTGCAGATTTAGCGCATCCGTATTTACTTACGTGTTTTTACTAGACACATCAATTTAAAACTGTCCTTCGGTTTGGTTACGAACAGTTTGCTAATTTTGAAAGTGTGTTCGAAGTTTGTGGAACGCAATTTCTCCAAATTCCATAAAAGAACTGTTTATATCGTGGCGTGAAAGTGTAGTGTGGTTGGCTTATTATGATTGATTCGCGTAACATGCAGGTTGTAGTTGCTTATTATGCAATTTCATAATAGTAGTAATGACAATCAGAAAGTTCAATAGACATCGCTATCGAGAAAACGTGCTGTTACCTACCATAAAGGGAGAGTTACTAGTAACGTGTTTGAAGTGTACGTAAATGGTGATAGAATAGTTTGAGATGCAACCGTGAATAAATAAATCGGACAAGAGTCGCTCAAGCCGGATGCCGGTGTCTACAAGTGTGTCGATGTCCGCTGCGATTTCACCCGCTCCACGCACGTCCGCGACACGACTTCTCTCCAGTGATTGATCCAGTTGAGTAGATCTGCATGTGGTGTGCGATTCTCGGCACGGTACGTCGGTGAAGAGAGTGAAAGTGAGCGCGATGCTGCACAGCTGAGAGTGACGTCGCGTGACGCGCGCTGAGATGGGCCATGTGGAAGATATGCGGCGTCAGTAAGGCCGCGCCCGTGCTCTTCGCTGATAACGTATACGATGATTATGTAAGAACTCTTGTGTCATGTTATGTAATAGCTGACAGTTCTTATCAGTGGAATCCGCAGTTTAACTTAACGCATGTTGCAAACAAAACAGTTTACAGACACGGGCTGATACGTTTTCTGTTTGCAATGTCGTTCACCTTTAATGGAGTTGCAATACCTAATGATTTTCTTGTTTTTGCCTTATCAGCTTATCACGCAATTGTTCTCGTGGAATCTAGAGATTTCAGAAACAGCGTGTGGCGTATCAAAATGCAGAATGCCTTATCAGCATAACGACCGGACCACAGACCAACTAGCAACGTAAAAACATCAAGATGTTTTAAATGACAGTACACAGACGTAATATTTGTTTAATACATCGATGTAAATGTACTCCTATTCTGCTTTGGTTTAATATTTATAATTATGTTGTAATATGCTAACAGCACAAATGTAAGATATAATAAACTATATATTGTTTAACTAACTTTTCTTACATTTCAGGCAATAGGTAAAGGGCCTAGTCTTTATTATTATTGAAACTGACGTGGTTTTTATTTATATAACACGGCAATTACTCACGTAAGAACGTAAGTAACCGGCTTAATCTTACGTGAGTAATTCCCGTGTAATATAAATAAAATGGCCTAGTGTTATTAATTAAAAAAAAATATATATAAATTAACAAATCCATGTTGTACCTACCTATATGGACTTGAAAGAGGTTGCTGTACCTACTTGCCCGCTGTACCAGATTATTAGACCCTGAGTCTATTTTTCTTCTATTAAAAAAATGTATAATAGTGTTGTTGTGATTATGTTGACCTGGATGTTGTGTTGTTCCAGCAGCCGACATGGCGGTTGTGGGGCGAGGAGCGCGTCGAGGGCGCCATCTACACCGTGTATCTCAAAAAAGTGCGCTACCACCGACCCACCAGGAGTGCTTCTAGCGTAAGTACTTACTTATTTATACCTTCACTCTTTTATTTTTTCCACTTTGAAGGATTTTCGCGTCTCAGGTCTCGTGTATATACAGCGTCAAGTATTGAAATATTTTTCAAGTTTTGATAAAATATCGTTGTTGGCGAACAAGTCTCAGACAGATTCAAGCAAAGGCACGATCAAGTCCAATTCATGCTCTAGTAAAGTGGCGAGTATGCAAGTGTGCCCGTCCCGTGGTGTGAGGTGCCATCAAAATTCTATTTTCCGCTCGTTTTTTCGCTTTTGGCATTTTGGCGTCCCTAGCTATCTGGCGCCCAGAGCAACCGCTATACTCTTGCTCTACCCCAGGGCCGGGTGCTGTGTCGATGCACAACAACAAGACGTACAGCTTATTATTCGATGTACCAGTACACGAATTATCATGCTGTGTATTATTGTGCCGTACATAATTTGTGACGTGCATCACGTTGGCCTCACGTCGACAAGATAAGCGTTGTAATCTTTGTGACCGCGTGTTAATCAATAAGGTGCAATAGTGGGAACTACATCCGTCTCGATTGCTCCTATGCAATATACGGTGACAGAATGAGAGGGGGCTACACGCGTATTGTTGTTGCTGCTACATATTTCGATACGGGCGAATAACTGCGCATCATGTTACGCCGCCATTACGCGTCCAGACAGTGTAGCTGTAGCTTCGCAGCGAACAAAAAGTTATAGCGTATCATTAGCTAAGGAAACAATGAGTATTTCAAATGAGAATATAGCCTATAAACCGAAAAAATGGTCAGAAGATAGATCGGTGAGGCTCATACGTGCATTTCGGTCGAAACCTGTTTTATGGGACCCGTTGCACCTACTGCACTTCAAAAAGACTACAAAGCCCGCGATGTGGACCGATATCGCTGTAGAGCTAAATGCAACTCCGTCTAAATGCAAAAACAAGATTGTCAATTTGATGGCGGCATTTCGAAGGGAGAAAGCTAAAATGTTACGAGTACTGGCAGGTCTCGGCGGTAATTGGAACGAAGGTAACTACGACGTTGAAATAATTGCAATTAAATACATAGATATGCAAAATTTTCCGACTTTGATATTTTTATATAGGCAGGAAGATATATTTTTTTGATTACTATTACTACTTATAACAGTAATTTTATTAAAATGTATTATACACTCAATATATTATTATCGAATATTAAACGTGACTTAGAATTATTGATTCAACAACATTTTGTAACAAAAATGACACGTTGAATAATTTCATACCTACTTGTATTTATGTACTGCTTAACGATTTGACAATAAGTCTATAACCATAAGAATATTATACAAATAGACAACACCTTTTTATTTTTAAAATCATTCAGAGAACAGAATTACAAGCCCGCATTATTATGTCCTATGGTTCAATTTCTACGACTCTGTACTTAATTTCATAGGTAAAATGTATAGGTACACAAAGATGTGTACCTACCGTGATCTGACAAAAACATTGATTTGAATTTGTAACAAGCTTATTTTTACTGTAAAACATCTATTGACGCGCCTTGGGAAGAACGACTCGTATGCCGTGACGGAAATCGGTATGACGCTCTGAGGACACGACCTGACGTCATTACCATGTGTTTTGTTTTGTTTCCGCCGCCGTTTTGTTGTTTTACATCTGCCATGTCCCGCACGGCTTATTTATTGGAGCTACTTTAAGAACAAGAACCAATGAATGGCAACATATAAACCTTATGACGTGGCTGTTGCGGGTTTGATTCCCGGCACGGGACGGGGACGACAATAACGGCGTCAATCCAGATTAAATTTAATTACTTAATATTATAACTTCTTTTAGATATGGACTATAAATTGCGAAATGGATGGTATGCGTTCAAGGAATTAGGATTTTTAATTTACAAGGACGCTGAAAGAAACCGTGTACAATCGGTGAGTTTTTTTTTTACATTTGAGAGATTAATGCTAATCTCCAATATAAAATATAATATAATTTAAAAGATAAGACATCGAATTACAGAAAAAATTCAGTTCAGCATAGTCGGTCCAAGTATTGTTTAGCCCTGTCAACTGCAAATACTGCAATAGCTGATAGAACCTGGAACGAGAACTAATTGAAGAATTAATTAATTGGTTCTTTAGCGAACATCCTCGACCCGGAGCCGGAAGAAGCTACGTAGATAGGCCTCCCTCTAGATAGACCGGCGACATTGTGGGAGTCGTAGGCATCCAGTGGATGCAGATGGCAGGCTGTCGTTCAGTGTGCCGTGCTAAGGGGGAGGCCTATGTTCGGCAGTGGACGTATTATGGCTGATGATGATAAAGGATAAAATCAATTTGTTAAGAAGGTAGTAGGTACTGCCTTAAAATTGAATACATAAAACAAATTGTAATACGTAAACTTTTTTAGGGTCAACCTAGTAATGCGGAAACCGACTTCGCAAATCTGAAACAAGCATTATTAGATGGCTGGTCGAAGAGGAGCAAACCGTCGTCGGTAGAATCCAGCGGGGAAGATTCGCAAGACGAGATAGAAATCAAAGATGAGACTTCATCCGGTACAAAAACACCACCGAGATCTGATTGGGCCATTCAACCAGCATCACCGTCTTCTGCAGACCTAGAAGAGTCGTACATCAACGACGATAGTGTAGCCTCCCCCGACCCTGGGCCAAGCCAATCGAGTGCAATTAAAATTAATAGGAATACAAGCAATAACCACGAAGAAATCAAACACTTTACAAATTTTATCGCTTCAAAAATGAAACATTACTCTGAAATAACAAAGAATGCAGTTCAAAAAGAAATATGCGAAGTTATATTTAAAGCTGATCAACATTATTACGAAACTATTACGAATGATACAAATTTTGTTGTTTACAACCCTTTGGATGGGGTTAAAAACGCAAAAAAACTAAAACGCAAATAAAGCACCGCATGTTATGGTATTGCGAAACCTTCCGTTGTTCGTGAAATCCCACAATACTAAAAGTGGTAAAAGCTCGCAATTAAAATTACAAGCCAGAAATTGACACTAACTGAACATTGATATCTAAACATAGTTTTCTTGTTTAAACATTAGGTTACCTAATCAACACACAACAATGTCACACAGCCATGATACCTATGGATCATGCACACAGCAATGTCATTTTTCTTTTAATAAAAAACAGGACAAGTACGATTTGGACTCGCGGTCTGAGGGTTCCGCTCCGTTGGACGGAAGTTGACGGAATCCACTCAGCGCGAGTCCAAATCGTACTTGTCCTGTTTTTTATTAAAATCAAATATGATAATAAAAAAGTTGAAATATTGAAAAAACAACCTTAACTTTGTAGTGGACAATAAGTTTCTTTCATACACACCAACTACAAAATGTAAGTTAGTAATCGCAAAACAATTTTTTTATATATTATGTAACTTCAAATTAACGACTTTCGGATTTTTTCCTGTATATGTGCTGTGAGACCTGTCTTCTGCCATATTTCATAATTCTAGGTCAACGGGTAGTACCTTATAGATTTTGATTCGCAAAATCACAAAATATGCGATTTATGGTCATATCTTTTGATCGCGTTGACTTAGAAATATGGCATTGATTTTTTCACAGCTGAAAGAACCGTAGTTCCGAGTATTTGATATAAATTTCAACTTGATACCTCTACGCGTTTCTCAGAAAAAGGTCTTGACATACACACATACAGACAGACGGACAACAAAGTGATTCTATAAGGGTTCCGTTTTATCCTTTTGAGGTGCGGAACCCTAAAAAATAAAACACTGTTTTAAACTATCACGGTTGTTCACTAAAGTTGTATGATTATTAACGGGATATTTACCGTGGTAAGGTTGTGGAATGACGTGACGTGGTAAGGTTGTGGAATGATCTTCAGTTTTCCCGTGAACATGGTGCATGTAACTGCGCCGAAATATCAGGAGCTCATTCCACAACCTTACCACGGTATATATCCCGTATATATTCCTAATAATCCTAAAAAAATAATTTTATTGTACCTTTGTAATATAATTGTTGTTTACTATAGCAATTGTATAGATATACAAACTTAATAGCTGTAGTAATAAAATTATTTTAAAAACTTCAAAAATACTTCTTTTCTTGACCCAATGTTTTTATATATCTGACAGCTGCAGTACTTAAATTATGAACCTTGAATGTTTTTTGTATAAATTATTATCAGTTTAGTCATAAATGCTGATTTTTCTACATTTTTGAACGTAATTTTGTACCCAGTACCTGATATATCGCTCGAGGGCGTGGGTTCGATTCCCACCTAGGACAAACATTTATGTGATGAACATTTGTGTTTGTTCTATATCTGGTTGTTAATATCTATTTAAGTATGTATTTAAAACTATATATGTATGTATATCAGTCTCTGGCAGCCATATCACAAGCTTTGCTTAGTTTGGGCACAGAAGACATAATAGGTTTGGGGTCAGATGACCGTGTGTGAAAAATGTCCCGAAATATTTATTTATTTATTATATAGAGTAAGTGCATTTTATGGAAAACATTTTACTCGGCTTTTTAAATAAACTTGGACCGAGTATAGGTTCCAGTTGTATCCGACTTCAAAATGAGTGTAAAAATATTATTTTGTTCTTTGTAGTGCCATTGTGTTTTATGGTTTTGTGAAGATGGTTTTTTTCATAGATAATTTAATTTTAGAGTTTTTAGTGAAATACCTATGATACCACTATCTATATGCCTAAAACCTTTTTTAACTCTGTTCGGGGCGAACAAATAGTTTATTTATATACGATTACATATCCATGCACGAATACCTCCTTGTTTTGACTCTAACAAAAGACAACACAAAAGTATTTGTAGTGATTTGTTATCGGGAAATTCGTAGGCGCTATAGCTATTATTTGAGCTAATTCAAAAACTACTGAACTCTAATTTACAAAAAAAAAGTGTGTTGTGAGTTTATTCTACAATTTCTACATGATAAAAAACATGCGAATTGGTTTACAGATGCCGACGTAATCGCTGTATACTTACATAAAAAATATATTAAAAAAACGGGCCGAATTAAGAACCTTCACCCTTTTTCGAAATCGGTTAAAAATAGATGTGAATTTAATGAAAATTCCTCTACTCAAAACGTACCTACCTAATTGAGTCACCCAATGTACCGTTTTGCACTTGTATTTATCAACAGCCGTCTGTCTCATCAGTGTGTCCTCGCTGTGTTAATCGCGATAACACTAGCACAAAACAGCAATAAAACGTGGAGCATTGCACAATAACGTTGTTATGTTTACTACACCTACATCCCGGATGGACGACAACGCTTTTAACGTTCGCGCACTTACCTATATCTAACCTAACCTAACTCTCAGATCAGACAAACAAGGGAGATATGTTTTATTAATATTACACGGGAATTACTCACGTAAGATTAAGCCGGTTACTCCGACTATAGTTTCAACCGCATTAGGCAAAAACCACGAAAAAACGAATGTGTGAAAACCAAGTCAGTTTCCGTACAATTATCGTTCGTGTGTCTATTTCATCTACTTTTGTCATTCACAGATAAACAACTCTAACCCAAAAACTGTAAGTACGGTACATTTGTCATTTTTCACGCACACTTAGTGCAGCGACACTGCTATTGTGTGGCGACACCAATGAACTCATAGTCCACATGCAAAAAAGGGCGGCAAGGTCGTCTGCTGGGTGAGTTCAACTAAAGGCATCAAGTGATGCGTTCGCACCCGCCGCACCACATTACCATATCTCCCTTGTTTGTCTGATCTGAGGTTGAACTCAGAGCACATAATATTTTTTATTTGATCTGAGAGTTTGAACTAGTGACCCCATGCATGAACGCGCTTATACATCTGAGTGCTACCGTGAGTCGGATGACACGACAAACTGTAGGTCCCGGTTTTTTGTTTAACAACTGTGAAGCCATTTCAGAGGCGGCCTAAATCTCTGACATTAGGGCTGCCCACTCACCCCAAAACGAAATTGCTTACCTAATTGTTTATTAGTATAGACATAGCAAATAGGCTCATGAATCTATGAGCCCGCATTTACTTATGACATTGTTTGTTGATCCAAAAAAATCTCCGAATTGACTTAAATCTAATTTTGTTATTTCAGGAATCGGATGATGAGATCTCCCACCTGGAGTGGGAGACGGTGCGCGTGCGCTTCGTGAAGGCAGGCACCGTGGAGCGGCTCGTGGAAGCGCTGGCCACTGACGATGGCGAACTTGAGTCTACATACGTCAATGTCTTCCTCGCCACATACCGGTCAGTACTTATTTACTTACCCGAGTAGTATGAGTCCACACTTTTATTAGGTACTAGCTGCGCCCCGCGGTTTCACCCGCGTAGTGATGAAAAATAGTGATGATGATGATGATGATGAAAAGTAGCCTATATCACTTTTCGGCCCTTGAATTATACCCATGCAAAAAATCAGGTCGATCCGTTGCTCTGTTGCTGCGTGAAAGAGGAACAAACAAACAACAAACTTTTCGCATTTATAATATTAGTATGATTTTAATTCTTGACATTTCAAATACTGCAGTGTCCGTGGTCACAGGTAGACTGAAAAACTCTTCGAAAAAAGTTGTCTGTGCGAATGGAGTCAAAATACCACCAAATTGCTCTCATGTCATCGTAGTACGTAAAAATGCGGCACGCTGGGTTTTCATGAATTAATGGGCTCGCTTTGTCTATCTTGGTAAAGATCTGTAATTCCCATCGAGATACAATGCATATAGAGTTACAATCGTGCCAAAAATGTCCGACGAATTGCGCAGACTTTTTGATTAGTTTCAAGGTAACCACGATCCGACTATAACGCCGCGCGATGCCAGAGCTACGATGACATATATAGCGGACAACTAACGTTGAACACTATGCAAGCGACATAACGTTTAAATCGGAGCAAATGTGGCATTGTGAAGTATGTATATAATTATTGATACAATGTATGTACAATGACGCTTGGACGTTTTTTGACTGTTTTCACTGAGAGATTGTGACTCTATAAGAATTGTAGCATCATCAAAAAAACAAGAAAACAAGAGACGTCACTTCGGTCATCTCCTACCTCGAGACGCGTAGGATTTTTTTATTATGTTTTCCACCGATATTATTATATAACTGATTTTAATGTGTATGTTGAAATTGAAATATAATGAATATGTATGTAAACTAAAATTTTAAATGTAGTCTTTAAAATAATAACTATGACGAAGTGTACTAAACAATCAATTGATTTATAAACGGAAGGGCTAATTCCTAAGATACAGGTGTTTCTACACCTAGTTTGGGCATTAGTGCGACTTACAACTAGAAATGTACCGATTATTGAATAAAATAATTTTGAATTTTTGAATTTGAATTTTGATATCTGTAACGCGACCCTAACGACACGTGATCGTAAACCGTTCAGTCATCGAAAAAAGTATTCCCAGGGTGGATGGAAAGATTCCCATTACTGAACTTACCGTGGAGTCGATTGTAAGTTTTTTGTTTTCCTGTTTCCAGATCATTTGCAGAGTGCAGCAAAGTGCTGGATCTCTTGCTCCGACGGTATGAAGCCCTGGCTGCGGAGGAAGTACTTCCAACAGCCATCGATACATCGCAGCAACACCGAAAGTAAGAAGCGGCATCATTCTTATAGTAGCACCACAGCAACCTGCGGTTTAGACTATAAAAAAAAAAATCGTGATAATAAGTGCCTCTTACCGCTCTTACCATAATTGCTCGAAAATCGGTTCATTTTACTATATTTCTCTATGATTTTACCAATGACAGTGAGAAAAAGCAATTTTTTCATTATCCAAAACATTTGAAGGGAAGAAAGATTGTGATTTGAATTAAAAGAAAAGAAAACCCCGTATATAATGAGGTGCCATCAAAGATACTACGTTTTTTATTGTTAAAAATGTGTTTTCTTTTAATTCTGTTTTTAATGCTTATGACAAACTATAGGTGACCATACTAAAATTTCATCTAAATGAAAGAGTTGATCTAAAAAGGTTCTAAGATGCGCGAAAAATATCTGAGATATCTTAACTAAGGAAATACTAGACTGAATGATATTTTTAACGTTATT
The DNA here is from genome assembly GCA_932305915.1 of Agriopis marginaria. Classification (NCBI taxonomy): domain Eukaryota; kingdom Metazoa; phylum Arthropoda; class Insecta; order Lepidoptera; family Geometridae; genus Agriopis; species Agriopis marginaria. The sequence continues at coordinate 14,834,278 of OW029915.1, forward strand.
CCTTTTTGCGCTAAGAATAACATAAAATCTGTTATCCAAAGCGCTTTTATTAACGGCAACCTTTTTAGAAAATTTTATCTAAGGAGGTCCTTATTGTGTTTTAAATAATTTTATAATAAAAATATTATGAAGATTTATGCAAAATTTTGTAATTTTCTCGTAGTAATGGTAAAAACAAAGATTTCATATTACAGGTACTTGGGTAAAAAAACACTATACATCACTTGGGATATAAACTACAGATTTTAAACTCGGGTGGATTATAAGATACTAGTAGGCCGCCCCTGCTTCGCACGGGCGAAGCCGGGATATATAGCCTATGTCAACCGGGGATAGCGCAGCATCCCAACAGTGAAATAATTTTTCAAATCGGTTCAGTAGTTTCGGAGCCTATTCAATGCAAACAAACAAACAAACAATCAAATCTTTCCTCTTTATAATATTAGTATAGATGAAGCAGTTTCGTCTCATTGAATCCTGACCGTAATTAAGCATTAATCCTACCAAAGATCTTATATACCCTAAAGGGAACTACATATTTAGAATCTTCGTTCAAAAATATTTCGAAGTTTCGAATCAATAAATGAATGTTTCAAATGTTTAACATTACATAGATTTGCAGTATTCGCGCCTTTTATTTTATTTTTTATTGTGTTCTTATCGTGATGGCCAGTTCGATTATTGAATAAGTTCTTTTTAGAGCAGGTCGCAAAAAAAATATTACAAGAACACACATTCGTGTATTTTTGATCGAAGGTAAAGAAGACCCGTGTAAAGTAATGTACATACCGACTATTTCTAGGCTATGAGTTTATTTCCACATCGAACACATTTGTGTGGTTATGTGGCTTTGGAAAACCATTCAAAAGATGTAAACATAAAAACATGACAATGCGAGTAGGTACCTACTTATTGTATGCGTTCATAGAATTAGAAATTGTGGTCAAATGCCTGACTGGTCGCCGACGACACTGAGAAATACGTGAACAGGAATAGTCTCACGATTTTTTGGCTTTTTAAACTTTCAACAAAGATTCTATTGCCTTAGTAAAACTTTATTTATACCAAAAATAGTAAACAAGTTTCTCCCTGATGGCACAGAAGACACTGATGGTAAGGAGTTACGGTCGCAAAATGTATGAGTTTATGAGCTGTAAGTATTACTAAAATGGATCGTTAAATTTTAAGTACATATACCTTTAGAACTTCGGGCATAAAACGAAAAAAAGCCGTCATTTTCAAGACAAACATAAAACAAGTAAACCATAAAATTGTTGTACCTATACGAAGATTCATTATTTTTTGTACCATGTTGTAGCAGTGAGTTTGTTCCCAGGACCCTGGTGGCGTGCCTGCACGTGTGGCTGGACACGTACCCGGAGGACTTCCGGCAGTCGCCGCGCCACCCCGCGCTGCACCAGCTGCTCGCCTTCACGCAGCTCCACCTGCCTGGATCGGAGCTGCACTCGAAGGTTCGCAGCACTTATATATACAGGGGCCTTACGGCTACCTGTTTTAAGCGATTCTGTTTAGGTGATTGTGAAAAGTTGCGCGACCGCAAACCATATATGGGTTCATAAATATCGGTTCATTTATTTTAGATATACTGCATGTCAGTAGAGTAGAGATTGAAACCATGTAAATTAATAAATCGTTGATACATTCCAGGTATTACAGAAGTTAGCCGTGTTCAGCGCAGAGCGCAACGGTAATGGGGTGGGCCTGGGCGAGGGTGTGTGCCTGGCGGCGGGCATGCGGCTGGCGGCGCACCACACGAGCACGTACCGGCTGCCGCACGTGCCGCACCGACACTTCGCCGAGCAGCTGACGCGCATGGACATGGAACTGTTCAAGAAGCTGGTGCCGCACCAGTGCCTCGGCGCCGTTTGGTCGCGCCGCGACAAGGAGCGCGCGCACGACGCTGCCACCGTACTCGCCACAGTCAACCAGTTCAACGCGGTCTCCTTCCGCGTCATCTCCACGGCGCTCGTGGAGCCTGACCTGCGGCCCGCCGAGCGCGCCGAGGTGCTCGCCGCCTGGCTCGACATCGCGCGCGAGCTGCGCGTGCTCAAGAATTTCTCCTCGCTTAAGGCGATCATCTCTGGGCTGCAGAGCAACGCCGTGTATCGGTTGCGGCGCGCCTGGGCACTGTTGCCGCGCGAGAAAGCCGAGCTCTTCGATGAACTCGCGCGCATCTTCAGTGAAGACAACAACCGGTGGGCGCAGCGCGAGCTGCTCATGCGCGAGGGTACCGCCAAGTTCGCGGATACGGTTGGTGAGAACGACCGCCAGCTGCAAAAGCTGTTCCACGAGCGTGGCTCGCCCGGCGTCAGCCACGGCACCATCCCTTACCTGGGTACATTCCTCACTGACCTCACCATGATCGACACGGCGATTCCGGACACGGTCGCCGACGGACTTGTCAACTTCGACAAGCGGCGGAAGGAGTTCGAGGTGCTCGCGCAGATAAAGCTGCTGCAGGGCGCCGCGAACGCGTACCACCTGCCCGCCGATCCGATGTTCGACCGGTGGTTCGACTCGGTGCTGGTGCTCGACGACCGCGAGGCGTACCGCCTCTCGTGCCAGATCGAACCGCAGACGAATCCGCCCAAGGAGCGCCGGCCGAAGGTCGTGGAAGGACGCGGCCACCGCAAGAACGACTCGATCGCGAGCACCGGCTCCAGCAACGGGTCGCAGTTCTACTGCGAGACGGACGGCGCTGGCGGCGCGTGGAAACGCGACAGCCTAGAGCGGCGCGCGTCGCCGGCGCGGCTCTCACATGGCTCGTCGTCCTCGTCGCTGCCGTCGCTAGACGCATCGCTGTCGAGTGCCAACAGCGGGCAGAAGGCGAACGGCAAGCCGGGGTCGGGCCAGGCGGTGGGCGGGCCGGCCGCGCCGCGCGCCGGACCCGACTTCTACATCATCCGCGTGACGTTCGAGAGCGAGTGCGCGGAGACGGAGGGTGTGGTGATGTACAAGTCCATCATGCTGAGTAACAACGAGCGCACGCCGCAGGTGGTGCGCAACGCCATGCTCAAGCTTGACCTCGACGGTGACCCCGACTCATACACGCTGGCGCAAGTCTTGCCCGACAGAGGTGAGTCTTCCTCTTCATTTTATTTATTTATTATATCACATTAAAATTACAAATGTGAAAGTTTGTGTGTGCGTGTGTATAGTGAAGTATCAGCCTATCATGTTCCTACTGGTAGGAGACAGGCCTTTTCTCAGAGAGAGAGAGAGATACGCCCTCAACCACCATACTGGTCCAGTGCAAGTTGCTGAATGTCATATGTCTTTTTTTGTGTGTGTGTTCACTCTTAACGGCTGATCAGATTTGGATGTAATATGGTATTACCCCATTACAAATTTTCTTATGGATTAGCAACTTTGTATCCGGCAAGAAAAACGAATAATTTTTGTAGGATATGGCGCGGCGCAGTTAGTTCATCATAAGTAGCAACATGATAACTACGAGCATTGATATCTTATGATATGATTAATTTAAAAGGAATGTGATAAGGCAATGGTTATTTTAAAACAGCCGCTAGGATTAGAAATACTTGTGTACGAGAAAAGCGTCTCAATATCTCAAATATCTACTTAATTTAAACTGGTTAGCTACTTGTTTGACAGCTTTCGTTTTAAAGATTACAAGAATGTAAATGACTTAATGACAAACATAAACCTGCTAAACATTCTAGTAGCATTTTCTTAATTAATGTAGTTATAAAAAAAAACACGGAAACATGTTTTAAATGTTTATCGGGACTTATCACGTATTATTTAATATAGGTAAAAAATATGTACCTTTCGCTCGACGTTTCGACCATGTTACAATGGCCGTGGTCACGAGCTGACTGAAAACTGCGGGTGAGTCCGGCGAGAAGAGCGGGTGTTTTGTTCTCCTACCCTCACTTGATCTTGAAAAATCGCAGGGTTAAAACATGTGTTCAAATCGCGAAAGTTTAAAAATTACTAAAACACGGAAAGTTCAATAACAGGGATTCATCCCCTAATTTTCTTACAAGTGATAAATTATTTAAATTTAAATGGGACTAATCTCAAAATATAGATTATTCAATAACATAAATTAATGGGTTTTTTTTTAAACACTTGTAATTGACACTTAGAAAGGGTTATCATGCGAATGCGTATACAACATTTCATCTCTGAGCTGCCAAGTCAGGACCCTACTCTGAACGCAGCAACCACACCATGGTAAAACTTAAAACTGACTATCATAAAAAATGCGTGCACAAAATTTCGTGTCTGTGCTGTTGACCGAATGTCTGTTGAATTAAAATTGTGTATTGAATTCGTTAAACTACTAGATAAAAGACCATATATTTTTCTTAAATTCGTAACAATAAGAATTATTTTAAAAACCTTAATAATCTATAGTCGTCGTTATCGTTATAGGCAATTCGCGCACACATCACACCTTAAAGATTTTTATCGCTTCTAAGCGATAAGGCCGCCAGTTGTTACACTAGTTTTTAAGAGTTTTTTTTTCTCTGTATCAAATGTAATGGTGTGAACAATAAATAATCAATCAATCAATCAGTACCTTTATCTGGAGCTAATCCGGAAATCAATTCAGGTCATGCTTGCCATTAAAATGCATTGTCATTGTTCTGAGATAAGCGTTTAAAGTTTGTGGTTGAATTAGAAGAGATTTGATCACCAACAGGCGAGTTGGTGGCCAAACGCAGACTTATCAGCGTTAATAAATAAAATAGATGCTCAATGTGACTGTTAGTACGAAGCTTTTTTGGCGTACTTATTAGTGACGTCATTTGAAAGTAGTGCGCTCTCTGTCTAGCAAACCTGAAAGAGCTCAGCACTTTTGAATTTTGTTTGCGGTGATCAGCTCTATTTATAATCAGCTTTTTTAGACAATTCAAAATATCAGTCTGGTAGCCTATTGAGGCAGAACCTCCTCTTTCCAGAAGCAAAATTTGACAGCAATAAGGTAATCAAGTTTCTATCTCCTTCCAGAAATGGTGCTTCCGGCGAATGCGAACGTGTACTACGCCGTAAACACAGCTTACAACCTGAACTTTATCCTGCGGCCGCGCAAGCCCACCGCGGACCCTGCCATCAACGGGAAGCCCAAGAAAAGGCCCTGATTGTTAACCTGCTAAAGGAGGTTGAGCAACGATAGCAATGCGCAAGGTATTTAGCGTAACCTTAATTTTGGAAAAAAATACGCAGTTTAGATGAGTATGCACTGACTATTTGTTTTCATGACTACGGTAAAGAGAATAATGGTATCGTTTTAGTTGTATCATTATTTAAATTAAACTAGCTCTAAAATTGTTGCCATCCTTCTCTCACATATTGAAATTAAAAGAGACAGATAATTTTAGTCCTGTCAGATTGGTTTAGTTTAGTAGGGTATGACAGAATGGATGCCACTATTGGCTATTATCACAGGCACATCACAGGCTATTATCATACCTATCTGGCAAGCGCACCATGACAGAATTTGTCAATTCTTTTTTTTCTCTTTTTTTTCCGCCGAGATAGGCGTATAACGTAGCACTGTCATCTTTTCGCGCGACTAAAAGTGATGACAAGATTTTGTTGCGGCGCGTATGCTAAAGCCTACTAGATAGTTTCACTGTACTACAGTCTAAAGAAAAATATTTTGTATAAATCGTAACCGACATAAATAACACTTGGGTGTAGTCGCGGTGTAGTTGGGTGCAAATAATCTAAATACGTGTTAGTTATACAAAATGAAATGTCAGTTAACGTTGCTCATTCTTCCTTTAGGCAACTCCTGCCTTCTTCAAGAAACTCTAAGATCAAGTTCCTTTAAGGCTCTCCCTACAACTATGATATAACACTTTTATTATATCTATTTGTTATTTGTGTGATCTTGTGTTAACCACTTTATATATTTGCTAATATGGTAAAAATCACCAATTCTTAGCAAAGATGCAAGCAATGAAATGTCGCCATAAGTCAATGTTAAAGTTTGAGTTCAGGTGTAATATATTTTTAGACAAAATTAATGTAATAAAACAAGAGTATGACGTAAAATATAGGAAATAAGTGTCTGATGAAATAGTTGATGCACATTATTTTTAAATTGTTTTAATATCGTAAATATGTTGTACAATATTGCTAAAATGTTCGATGATACCTAAAACTTCGTGTTTTAAGTTAGCATTTATTGCTTTTACAAACATTGTTAAATCTACTATGACTTTGCTTTTTTTGCTATGCAAACACCTTTGTTAAGAATTGGTGTTTTTGACCATAGATAAAAATAAGACCAATTTCAAAACTGGATGAGGAATAAGAAACTTTTTCTTGGCATCTTTTACATTACTGTAATGCCATCGACTGATGTTATTTTGTATATTTATATTATATACTTAATAAGCTGCAGCTTTGTGGGAGATCCTTCAACTATTTATTTGTGACTAACCGTTCAAGACATCTATGTTCATGTTGTGCTCGAAAATACTTACATTCCATGGTGTCTATATTTAATATTAATATTTTGTAATTACTGTGTTGTAAATAATATCTCTAATTTTAAACATTTAATGCCACCTCTATAATATAAGTATATAAATGCATTGTGAAAAATCATCTACGGTCATGTGAAATATTTGTATATAGAGAATTTGTGTATATAATATGAATCTCATTTATGTTATAGTGATTACTGAGCCAAAGGCAAATTATGTCTAATAGCAAGGTGCTGTCACTTTTGTATAACATTTTAGAAGCTTTAAAGTATAACAATGTTTGATAAACCGAATTTCAGATTGTATTAAAGAGTATATATATAGATTACTTATAGATATTACTTATATATTGTATATATATGTGCGTAGTAATAAACTTTTTATGTGTATTCGTGTCGACTGTAGACAATATTTCTAGCTATACTTTAAAAATATTTTAAAGAGACAAAACCTTTCGGATGTCTGATTTAATTATTGTAAACGAGAATTATTTTTACTTCGATGTCATATATATACTTATTTAGTTTGTATAATCAATTGTATTCTCTCTAATAGTCGAATCTTCGAACTATGATAACCATCAATACTCATGGTACCTATTTAATAAGAAATCAATGAGTGCCTGTCTTTTCTAGGTTTTTCCTTATATATTATATAAATATTGTATTGCTTGTTATAATAAAAGTAGTGTTATCTGTCCAACATCTGTATAATTTGCTCGATGTTCATTTTTGTCTAATAGTAGAGTAATTTTGTAGTTTTCCACCAGTGTCTGTATAACATGTTTATATTCATGTAATAAAAATTACGATACCTTTTAGAAGATTGTTTTATTATATAAGTAAATAGTAAAAAAACAGTTTTTAAATCAAGCTTATAGCTTTAGCAAATAAATGTAAACCGCCATCTTGGAGCGGCGGCCATGTAGAATTTAGTGTCATCATCATCATCAGCCAGAAGACGTCCACTACTGAACATAGGCCTCCCCCTTTAACCTCCACACTGAACGACAGCCTGCCTTTTGCATCCACTGGATGCCAGCGATTCTCACTATGTCGTCGTTCCATCCAGTGGGAGGCCTACCTACGCTGCGTCTTCCGGTTTAGAATTTAGTGTGATGTCACTTTATTGTTGCCTACTCTTCAAGCTCTTTCATTTGATGCCCGTCTGAACAAAAGGTGTATGCAAAATTTCAGCCAACTCGGTTTGGAGAAACTGGTTCTAATTCAGCTTGCAAGATTTGAACTAAGGAAAAAATAACTACAAAAAATTGTAAGTTAAAAAAAAGATTGTAAAAACACACGTCACTAGTCAGGAAAAACGTGGAGATGGAGGAACTTTTCGCCGAGCTAAATATCATGGGAGAGACCAAAGCCCAAATACTCCGCTGGACATGTCACCTGCTGAGTATAGGGGAGGATGCCAATGTCAAAGGGCGTATCTTGGAGTTATCAATAGCCACTGACTGACTCGTCGGCCGTTCTAGGTAGATATTACTGGATAAGGCATCTTGCCTTAGTCGGACTTGCGCGAGGTTCAAGTCGCCTAACTGGCGAGAGACAGCGAGACCAGGATCGATGGCGTTCTCTTTTGTCAAGATTGTGGGCCAAGATCCACTTCGGGTCGCTGCGCACAAGCAAGTAAATTTATTTTAAAAAATTCTAAAAACTATAAATATTATATAAAATTATAAAAAATAATATTTCATATTCTAAAATAATATTTATAAAAAATATAAAAAAATAATATATCATTATAATAAAATAATATATCTATCTCATTATAAAAAATTATATTTCATATTCTTTGTACAGGTTTCTCTGTAATATGCAACGTTTTCACAGATGATTTCGATTCATTTTATTTGAGTCACCATAGTCTTTATAGACATACCTACCCAGGAAGGAATTACCTGTATGCGTCTGTATATTATAGCATAGCCACGGAAGAGGGGACATTATAGCTTAACTGCCATCTATCGGAATCGACTGGTATTTGCAACTAACATGTTTCTGTTGTAGTAATTTTTAAACTTTCGCGATTTGAACACAAACGACAATACGTGATGAGTCCCGATAAACATTTAAAACATGTTTCTGTTGTAGTGTAGCCCTTGCTTCTTTACAACACCACTATGAAGACAACCTCTGGCGCGGCATATTCAAAGAAGATTACAACCTCTTTAGTATGAAATTCCTGGAATAATTTGGTTTCAATGACGATCCTGCAGTGCAAGTACCGTTCTTAGTCGATCGTCAAATTCGATAAAATTTCATTTGATCAGTACTCGCTATGATCGATTCTATGGCATTTTATCGAATTTGACGTTCGATAAAGAACGGTACTTGCACTGCTGCAGTGCAAGTACCAAGTACATCGGTTTTGACATTTGAGATCGTTAAATTCGATAAAATGCCATTTGTACAGTACTCGCTATGATCGATTCTATGGAGTTTTATCGAATTTGATAATCGATAAAGAACGGTACTTGCACTGCTGGCTTGATACTCGCAAATTATTATTTTTATTGTAGCACAGTACTTTGTATATTTCATACTTTTTTACTCATATTTTTTGCCGTGCATTTTCAGTCTCTACTTTTATTAGCTAGACTAACTCATAATGAGCCAGAGACTTTAAACTTATATATAGTTCAGAATTAGATGATAATGTAACAATTGCAAAAAAAAAACATATCTACATTTTTTGTATTTACACCTAAAAGTTACAAAATCTATTGTTCGGTCACGTCCACGCGCGATATTGCATAAAAACGTAAAGTGAAGACTGGTTGTTAATCAGAAGAACGACGAAATATCGAAATTGAACTAAAAATTTACAGAATTAAGTTTTTTTAAAATAAATAATAGGCTGGGAGTAGGTACCTACTTATTGAACTAATACAACAACAGAAAACAGCCTCATTTGGTCTGATTTTTCACCTGTAATTTTTTTGTGCTATAGGTAGGTCTCAAAGAAGCGAACGGTCTGCCTGATGGCAAGCAGGCACCGTTGTCTATGGATACTTGCTTGGAACACCATAGGCATCAAAACTACGTTATCTCGCCTTTTGAATAAACCCATGTTGTGGCTTTTCGGAAACACCGCGCGGGGTAGCTCATTTCACATTTTGCAGGTGTGAGCCAAGAAATATCGTGTGAATCGCACAGTGTGCGATTTCCACTGATCTATTATATTATGTAGATGAGCTTTCAGTCAGGCTAGTGCGATGGTAAAAATGTCGGCATCAGATCAAACTGCTGGGGGAGCTTACGGCTACCTCGAAACAGCAGTGCAGAAAATCACGCGAACGTGAACCTGCGCCGAGATTGGTACGGTTTGCGGTCGCGCAAATTTTTTCAATCACTTGAACTGAATCGCAGAAAACATCATACCTTAAACTAAATTTATAATAGTGTCAATTGACTGACATGCCATTGTTGGTATGTAAAGGCTACCATATACGATGTGGCCAAACTGAACAGGCAGATGTGGTTGAATTGCTTTAGTCAATCCGGCCACCGTATTCATACACGGCCCGGATTTATGTCCGGCCAGGCGAAACTGAAGGTACAACTTCCTTTGTATGGTAGCCTTTAGCATGCGTCGAAGCATGAAGTCGGGATACGGAGGCAGGCAGCGGCGCGGTCGCACCTGCATGCCGCCACCGGTTGACAGCGACTCGGCTGAAATTTTCATGGCCATCGTATCGAGCGGGGTTGGGAGCGGCGGTCCGCGCAGTCGCGCCGCGCCGCCCGCCCGAGCGCTCGCACGCGGGCCGCACTCGTCTCCGCCGGTGCCGACGCCGAGCACAACAAACACACGCGCGCTCCGCACGCCGCCACCAGCACCGCCCCCGGAGCCCGCGACATACTCCCGACATGCCGACGCACCGGCCGCTGTGACGGCGCCGACCCCGCTGCTACCCGCCACTGACAAACACGCAACATGAAATAATAAGGTGAGCTCTCACACCGTCCGCTACATACACAATACGACATTTTGAACTAACTTTAAGTTACCGATTCCTAATCGGCCTTCAGATCGAGGTCGACCTTATTTCAATTGGCGCAAAGTCATGAATATAAAAGTATCGTGATGAAGTCTCATGAAAAGATATTACCGAGTGAGCCAGTTTATGTCGTGGGAGCGGCCGAAGTCCGCTCGTAGCGAAGCGCTACAAATGCCGCAATCTGATTATGGCACACCCACAAAACTAAACTAAAAGACATAAAGTATCTATAAGAAACGCACATCTTAAGAAAATATAGTTACACCATAATAATGTTGTTACAAGAATAATTTTCGCTTAACATTCCGTAGCACGTACGTTTTGTCTTTGCTATGTCAAATCGTAATAGGTACGATAATAAATTATACGAATATTAAACAAGTTAACAGTTAATAAGTTCCGCTTTACCTGAATCCATTTAATTACTTACGTTTAATTAAATTTTATATTCTCGTAGCACCTCCGTAGCACGTAGCGAGCGTAGCAGGAGACACACGTAAACTAGAATAACACAAGATTCCCCACGGAAATCAAAAATTTAGTGAAATATCTAGATTTATTAGAATTTGATTCTTGTTTTTTTGAATCCAGGTTTGCAGTTGCAGTAGTCGATACTTTTTCTTTTCGTTTATTTGCTCTGACAGCTGCAATAACATTGTAAAAATCTGAATGAAAACCACGAATTCTGATCAATTTCGCTAGGTTTTTGAACGCAAGACTGTAGCAGGTAAGTACTCGATATACTTCAGTGAAACATCAAAAGAAAATGTTTTCATTGCGCTTTTTTACAATGTTATTGCAGCTGTCGAAGCAAATAAACGAAAAGAAAAAGTATCGACTACTGCAACTGCAAACCGGGTACCCGGATTAAAGAAAACATGAATCAAATCCTAGTAAATGTAGATACTTCACTCAGTTTTTGGTTTCCGTGGGGAATCTTGTGTTATTCTGGTTTACGTGTGTCTTCTAGTAAGTATTTAGTAATTATAACACCGCAGGTTAGTTTTGTTTAGATACAATTTCAAGTTGGTGGTTTTTTGTAGATGATTGGTTGAACAGAGAAACTCGGAAAATATAATGTGAGAGTTAATTCACTTTGATGCGGTCTGAAAACGAGAAGAGGAGAAACATATCCAAAACATCACACCTAGTGTAGGTAGCATTTGTTTTATGTTTAACTAGCTGCGTCTCGCGGTTTCACCCGCGAGATAAAATCATCGTTTTCGTAGATCGTAGAAAAATTTGAGTAGATATCAAACACCATGGAGTACTGCTCTCACCTTTGGGATGGATCAGCTAAGTATCAGCTTGGGGCGTTAGAGTCTATTGCGAAGCGTGTCAAAAGGCTCATCAGCAACGATATCCTGGTTCAGACTAAGCTCCTTAGTCTGGAGCATCGGCGTACATTTGCTAGTCTATCGGTTTTTTATCGAATACATTTCGGAGAGTGTGCATCGGATCTGCATGATCTAATTCCCTCCTGCCCATTTTTCTATCGGAATGCCAGAGAGGGCACTAAAAACAGACACCGCTTTATGGTTGATATTCCGAAAACCTGTACGAAGTGCTTTGATTCCACTTTTATTATGAGTACTGCTAGTCTGTGGAATGCGCTGCCTGAATGGGTGTTTTCCCATAGTTACAATCTGGGTGTCTTCAAATCACGAGTGAATCGGTTTCTTCTAGGCAAGCGTGCTATTAATAGATTTAAAAAAAACATCTCGGTCCTTGTAAAAGGAAAAGAAAAGATATTTTGAAATCCATTCGAATTATAAATCAGTGTCATCAGCATGTTTGAAAGCCAAATTAACAAACATCCAAATGCTGCTTTGTAAATTAGCAGCCGGAAATACCTTCCAGGCATTAATTTCGCATTGTCATCATAAAAGCGGCTACAATTCCAAGTTTATTATTATTGGGCCAGTGGCGTGATACGCAGTCGCGTGATTAGACGAGCGCAGCACGCAACCTGCGTACACTGCAATAACTCAGTCGGGACCGGGCTATTTAAAACAAAGCTGGTGAACTAACAGGCGAGATGGTGGTCAAACGCAAGCCATATTATTCATATATTTTTTAAAATGTACCTATGTAATATAACCTGTGTAATTTAATTAATTTTACTGTTATAAATATATATTTGTTTACTTTGACATCCTCATTCTAAAAGTCTCTCAAGGTTCTTGTTTTCTCTCAAGGTTGCTCTGTACCAATGACTTATTTGGTACTTAAATAAATCATGTGCAGTTTCGATTCTATCGCTCAAAAACGGTGAAGGAAAACATCTCGAGGTAATTATCCAAAAACCTCAAAAGTTCAAAGACAATCACATTCACCAACATGCACTGTTGCATGCCAAGCCAGCATGGTGGATAGGGCCCATCCTTTCTCTCTGAGAAAAGGCTTGAGTCCCAGCAGTGGGAAAATGAATAGGCTTGATGGATGGATTGATAGGATTGATGATATGAAGTTGTCAAAAATCGTCATGACGAAATTTATAAATAATAAATATCGTTGACTTATCTCAAAGCACCACCACACCATCTAGAAACTGACTTACCTACTCTTCACTCTTAATTTTAATCTTTAAAAATTTTATATTTAAAATATATTTAGGTTTTTTTTTATATATTAAATTATGTATGTGGGGGTGTGTGTATGTGTGTGTAGGTAGGTATGTTTTCCCACTCAACTTCGTACTGGTTGAACGAATTTGAGTGAAATTTTCATTGGAGTTACACACCCTGCATTAATACATTTGCTACTTTTTATCCTGAAAAATATACAGTTTCTGTAGGATACTGAGTGAAACCACGGATCGCTGCTAGTGGAACATAATATGAAACAAAAAAAACTGGTGTTTCCAAAGCACAAACAAGTAGGTATTTCCTTAGTAATCTCGTAGAAAAGTTTTTATGATCCGCCATAAAGATCTTTTTCTTGATGACAGAAAAGGAAGGAAAGGGTCCAAGGGAAAAATGATTTGGGTTCTGGTCTCAGCAACAATTCTTAAAGGGGTTACAGTACTTTGTTCACAGAGTTCACTTTACCCGAACTTTGAAGTAGTTGAATTAAAAGTTCTGTAGGAAGCTACGAGGCTTTTGGCTTGACTTATCCTTTTATTACATACCTATTATTTAGAACTAGCTGCGCCCAGAGCGTGACATTTGCTTAGAAAATGTAATTTTTTTCTGGATAAAAAATCATATCATCATCATTATCACCTCTGGCCCTCTACCTCTATGAAAAAAAAATCACGTCGATCTGTAGCTATGTTGCTGCGTGAAATGCGTGAAAGAGAAACAAACAAACACACTTTCGTATTTATTGTATAATATTAGTAGTTATGATAGTATCACAAAAAAGTATTTTTTTTGTTTAGAAGGGCTGTCAATGCATTTTGTAAGAAATTTGTTGTAGCCAGTTGCACCCATATAAACGAAACGTCAGTCATTCGAAATCAGTTAGCAACTGTGATGCGGAGTTCAACGCGTTGATCTAAATGAGAATGTTCAATCAAGGTTCACTCTAATATCTGGTAACGCATTTTCATTCTCATTTCCGTTCTATTTAATTATATTTTTTTGTAGTTAGTAGGTACGAACAGTTTTTCTAGGCAAGCGCGGTTAATAGTAGACCGCATCATCGCAAGCCTATAGTCGAAAAAAAAAAGATTCCTCACTCTTTCATAACGACTACTGGCGTTTGTGATCCCGCTATACTGTCCTGCATACTCTCCATTCAGTATTTCATGCATAATTTGCATTTTGATTGGATGTTTTACTAAAAAAATATGAGGTAACACAATTTTTTCGCTTTGATGATTTCGGTCAGTAAAAAATATAGTAAAGTGGCAAAATATGTGATATATAACCAATGATCTTTAAAACTATATAAGGATAGGTATCGAGTCAGCGTTCCGGACCAAACATAACGGGCCGAATTAAGAACCTTCCTCCTTTTGAAGTCGGGTAAAAAGTAGACCTTATAGCCTACTTTTCTCTGTGCATTTGCAAGCTGAAATAGACATAGATGTAACGACAAATGACGACATATGATTTTAATTAGTTAATAGGTATTTCGAAAGTGTATCTTAATTTATACAACTTTTGTTCCTAGAGTCTTGATTAAAAAAATCTTCCATACAAAAACAAAAATTATCATCAAATAATCAAATTAGCGCTCTCAATAGCAATAACTTTACGCGGTTTCAGATAAGAAGAAACGCATACACGCAAAGCTAAGAAACCGACTTACAGAAGTAAATATAAAACACAAATGGCGAACACAACTTCATTATCGTGACACATTAAATTGTAACACCCCATGATTTGTGAAATAAATTATTTGAATTTGAAAAAAACAAAACTTATGAAAAAAAAAATTGATGACTAAGTTTTATAAAATGTCATGGAACAATGATGAAATGCTACCAGCGAGAATTTGTTAGACGGACCTTTAGAGGGTTGCACAAAGCGCTTCTACTTTGCTAAGACTACTTTTATTGTTCGAACCGCTAGACAGGAATGCGCTGCCTGAATGGATGTTCCCCGATAGTTACAATCCACCCAGATTGTAACTGTCGGTGAACATCTGAATCGGTTTCATGAAGCAAGCGTGCTCTATCGTAGATCACACCATCGCTTAGGCATCATCAGGCCAGATGGCGGCCCAGCGGAAATCTACCAATAAAAGAAAATGTAAGCTCAGGATAATTTTTTGTGAATTTTGATGTATCAATGGATATAGCAATAATTATCATCATACTATAACCTTTGAACATAATAAAATGAATGGGTACCATAACCATTGAACTTGCTCAATAAAAACGAGTCAAAACCATTGGAAATATACTTCAACACCTAATTAAAACCATGTAGGTACAGCTCATTAGTTACAAAACCTAAATAGCGGATTTTTTCGTGTATTTACACTTCGGAAAGCACACGAAGGCATAATATTGTCAGATGTTTCGTTATCATGTAAAAATTTAATAGTCTTGTGTTGCACTTCCTACGGCTAGAGACCGACTGAAACGAAGTGAGCGCCGGCGCTCATTTTGTAATCTTCAAAAATGAGCTTCTTCTGGACCCGTCCATTCATTTTATTTTGGTCGAAGACTATAACTACTATTTCTATACTATCACAAAATGCAACAGGCCACTAATATCAAATAGGTATGTGGATCTTTTATATAGTTGGGGTGGTTTATTTATACTCCGTGCACAACCCGGGACGCCTAACCTAGTAGGAACAAAGAGGTTTTCCATGTTATCATAAAAAAATCCATAAATAGAAACACGAAGGCGCTTTTGTGTGCGCTAGTGTGTGTGGGGTGTTTTACGGTTCTAGAAATGTTGTTTTTGTTCAGGAGTTTTCACAGGATGCAATGTGAGTAGTAAATAGAATTGTGGCCGCATTATCACGGTGTGCGTGTGCACATAACTATACCTACTTTCGGTCAAAAATTGGTATGACATCATCATTGTCATGACAAGTGTATTTCTTTATAAAGTGACGAGTAACTTTATTTTTTAACAGCAGCAAAGCAACAGTTAAAGCATAGCATTTTTTTATCTACGTAAATGCTATACCTATAATTTTCGGTTCCTATAATACAATCTATCTAAAAGCAAAACTCAATTACGAAATCAATCAATCACCAGAATGTCAATGAAATAATTGAATAACGGCACAAAATAACATAAAGCGGTATAGAAATGGGCCCAGCTAACACAACTGCGAGTACAGTCAGTTAGAAAATTAAGAGCTGAAATGAGCGTTCAGAATCAGAATTATTTATTGTCACATTGTAACTTATACCACAGAAAACAAGTTCTATATTTTTTTCCATGTAATTACTAAAGCTAGGTACAATCAATAGGTAAGATATTACCAATATGTGTCGTCCGCGATGCATTGACCCCGAGTGTTGTGCTTTGCAAAATACTGAACCTACTAAACTTACAAATATAAAGCAATTGCTTATAAGTGATCGATTGTGTTTAGATAGTAATTATAGCGTTTCGGAAATTATAATACATATGGTTACATAATATCCATATCATAATGGTAGTATTATCAGTTCAAAGTGTGTATAGTATCCCCCGACTTTACCGGTACCTAAGTAAATTTCATCAATACAATGGTTGCTTGGATAAGATAGCTATTATTGATAAGGCCGCTATTGGTGGCACTAGCTTGTAAGTTTCTCTAAGTATATGTGACTATTATTTCTGGTGTGCATAATAAGGAGTTTATAACTCGGGTAATATCCTATCTATATAAGTATAAGTAAAAAATTATTTTGATTAAAAAGTTTGTTTATCGTTTGTTGCCGCTGACTGTACTATGATTTATTCTGGTGGATCATGAGTACTCTTATACAGGCTGTTCTGTTAGATGACGGACCTTTTCGAGGATATCATTTTACTCATCAGACCAACACTTATATCACAAAAAACAGTTGTTCCATAGAAAAAAGTGAAGTGTATGCAACAGCAATTTTTTTCGCATTTTTTATGTAGGTCCCCTAGGTCTAAAAGTTGTATATAATGATGGCAATGATATACTCGAATATGTCCGTCGTATAAAAGAACACCCTATATTTACTGTGCTATAAATAAAGAGGGAGAGTAGAGAGTATATACCCACGTAACATGTTTAAACATATACTTATACTACCGGGATATGCGAACCTGTGAACCTAATTTGAATTTCAAATCAGTGTTTATTTTTAATTCAGCGAGGGAAAAGCGTGTGCCTATTCATATCTAATGATTTAACATTTCGTACTTTATATTTGGCATACCACATACAGAAACGGCACTTTAAGGAAACATTAGAGGCTTTTGTAACGAAA
Organism: Agriopis marginaria; assembly: GCA_932305915.1. Taxonomy (NCBI): domain Eukaryota; kingdom Metazoa; phylum Arthropoda; class Insecta; order Lepidoptera; family Geometridae; genus Agriopis; species Agriopis marginaria. Next base: position 14,851,640 of record OW029915.1, read on the forward strand.
TCTGTTCCTAATTTAACTAAAACTAAATTTTTAAATGGTATTAAAAAGCTAAAAGACAGCGACAAATTTTCACACAACGTTGTACCAGAACTTGAAAAACATTTTTTTATGGTTCCCTGTAGTCCTATCTTCTATGGTTATTAAGATATGTGCACGAACCTTTGCTCGATTGCAGTTTTAATATAGATTTCAACTTTAAAGGAAAAAAAATATATATATAATTTTGCATTTTCGGGGTGGTTGTGTTACATGTGAAATGGGGATGATTTTTTTTGGCTGTCCCTTTCCCTTGTATATGATATCGTCACATATAGGTATTTTAAAATTAGGTTAGGGTTTCTTACTTCACTCAAAAGAGAAAAAAAAACTTGATAAAAATCAAGTGTTCTAGTACGTTTTCTTTGCGAAATATAGCCCGCCAAAGTGACAATAATCTTTTTTTAATGGTTAGCCAGTGAAAAAAAATTGTGAATTGCGCTGAGATAAACCAACGCTAAAAAGGAATAGACAAGTTTTGGTGTAGTTTTATGTTTTGCTGGCCAAACCTCATGACACAGTTGGAATTCCGTTATGGAATCAGGAAAGAGCTCTAATATTTTTCCTAGTGTTTACTAAAATGTAATCATAAAGCTTTCTGCAGCAGGTAACCACTGGAGCTTTAAATGAATTCCGCTCAGAGAGAAATCGATCGCCGTAAGGAATACCAATTAGGTCGGAACATGGAATGCAACTCCTAAAGATTTGGATAATACATTACAGCTATTCAATGGAAAAGTTCTGTATTAGAATTTGTAATGATTGGAATTAAGTAGGTTACGTTTTTATTTTTGCACTTGTATTAGCAAGTTTACAGCATAGAAACAACAAACTTTTAAACAATTTGTTTTCAATAATACACTCTACTTTGATTAATGTTTGGGCCGACTGATACTGATTGGATTAGTGAATCTGGACTTCTTTCCTGGGCCTGAACTGGAAACTGTCCTTTATCAAAAATAACTCAGAATGGCGATTATTAGGGTTCCATACCCAAAGGGTAAAAACTATTACTGAGCCTCCGCTGTCTGCCCGTATGTCTGCTCTCACTACCTTCTGTAGTTGTATCTTTTGAACCGTAGTAGATAGCCAGTTTAAATTTTCACAGAATATAAAGTTACGGCATTGCGTTAAGTTACCTAAGAAATAATAAAAAAAAAAACAAAATTAAAAATGAAAGGGTAAAAATACTCCCCATACAATAAACGTATTATTATACGTATTTTTGTAATTGCTCTAATGTATAAACTGTAATACGTACGTACAAGCGTCAAACTTGGCATTGTTATAGTACGCACTTTAAAGTATAACAACAAATAATAAATAATGACCAAGTGAGAGTCGGTGACAGATTTCTGTTCATTACCAAGTTATAACAGGTAATTTCGTTACTTGGACGTACCTTATCATTTGTTTCGCCGAATCGAGATACAACATTTTACTAAGTTAAAAGTCGGTTTTTAACCGACTTCCAAAAAGAGGAGGTTGTCAATTCGACTGTATGTTTTTTTAATGTTTGTTACGCGATTACTCCGCCAATTTAGAATTGTTTTTGATGATTCTTTTTTTGGTTGGTAGGTCATATCTCATAGGTGGTCCCATATTTTTTTAATCGACATTGTTTCAGCGCTTTTTGAAAAATCTACAAAAACATGACGATAAGTAACGAATTAAATGTACATTGTACAGTGCCACCAACTTAGCTGTTAAGGTGGGCAAAATTGGAACAACAGTTATTTCTTGGTGAATTTCATACTTTGTTCTCCACTAGCGACGCTGTCAACTGAAGAGCAAACATAGAGGAACTGTTCCTACAACAGAAATTAAAAAAAAAAAAAAATGTCTCCATGGCGACCGGGGCCTGTTGTTTTTCGTTAAATTTTTCATGACTATGGATACAAAGTATTTCAGTCGTAATATTAAACAATATTTTCTACTTTTTAGTTTCAGTTTGTAAATGTAGGTCAATGACGTTATATATACCCTAAAGAGACATGTAGGTATAGTCATGAAGTCGTTTTTTTTTTTTCTAAAAATAATTGATGACTCTAATGCCAACAACAATTGACAATCAACAATGGGTCCGTGCTCAAAGACTATCAGCGCCAGTTTTCAAATGAACCCTTGAGTTTACAGTTAAAATAACATAAATGCATGTTACAAATAAAATATCCATATGCAAATTAAACAAATAGGACATAGGAACTATAATAGGGTATCAAAATATCTATACTTTACAGTAGGTAGGTACTATAAAATATAAAAAAAAAAAAAAACTTTTTTTTATCGCGAATAATCCCCCGTTTGGCCACTAACTTGCCTGTTGGTAAGCGACGATGTGGTCGAAGATGAAGCTATCTATAGAATCGATAGAAGATATCTATTCACTCTGGCCTTGAAAAGGCCCAGATTATATCTCTCAAGAAACTGAAGCCTCAGTTTACGAAAATCCAACAATGTTATTACTTGCCAGAATTCGATCCTTATTAGCCACACTATCGATGGTGTTAATAGTATTCACTGTTTTTTTTTTTCAAAATCATCGGATTCGATTGCTGACTAGGAATATTGATATATCAAAAATCTAATGGAAGGAAAAAAAGAGAGAAAGAAAACATTTATTTGATATCTGTTTGAAGTTTTCATCAAAATCGGGCCCGAGATTCCTTTGAGTAAGTAGGTACTTTTCGCTATTCCTCATAGTTTCGGATTTGTCCATCCACGCCCACTTGAAAAATTCCCCCTATTTTGTGATATATTGTAAGTCAATGGTGTGTGCACTTTCTCTACAATAACAAAAGCATGCTTAGCCTGCCTTTCAGTGTTGCCGTTGTTGCTATCGACAAAAGCCCTTTGATCCATAAAGGCGGGTAATAGAATAAACAATAGCTCAGTCTATTATTAGCTCGTGAAAGGGTTGCCATCTATCACCGTAAATCACTATGTTAAACGGCGTTATTTAGAACACTGGTTTTGCAAACAGACGTCTTACAAAATACTGCAACCAACTACAAGGCGTGCTCAGATAGGGCTTTACCTCCCGAGGTCAAAATGTTTCTGTGTTTATGTAATCTCATATGTATTTACTAGTCTTATATGTATTTATATACATAAAAGATAATATTTAGATTGCATCACCAGAAAATGGTACCATATTAATGGGTTGTCATCAGTGGCGTATAGCTATCGTAGGGCTAGGTGGTGCCGTGCATCGGGGCCCTCAAGCTCAGGGGGTCCTCGGCCCTGACCATCAAACCTTAAACTGAACTTGCGAAAATTTCTCCCACCTTCAGAATATAACTCATACACACACATGTATCTAATAACTAGCTTTGCACCTATAAAGTATTCATATAAATTAATATTTATAATACTTGATAAAATCCAACCAGCTCAGTTAGGGCCCCAATTATTTTTTTGCACTAGGGCCTTTGAACACGTGAAGTAAAATAAAAGCTTGAAAAAGGCTAAGCTTAAAGTTAAGCTTTTAAGCTTTTTAAATATATATTTTAGGGCGATATGGTTCAGTTAAATTTCTTGTTACAATATTAAAGAAATCGATCAAAATAAAAAGTGCCGAAGGCGGCAGTAGAACCGGTCGATTCCGAGTGGGCTAACGGGTGGGTTTAACGTCCAATATGACAAACTACGTCGCACATATTGTGTGAAACAAATAGCACAGGCGATTAAATTTCGAATGCATTCGATAATAGCTGTCAAAATTCTGCTGTACTGTATGTACGCGATCAGTACAGAGCTCACAGGGTCCGGATGGCGGCCTGCGTCCTGAATCAGGAATAAAAACTAAATAAAAAAGTATTTATTTTGTGCACATAACATCAACATCACTAAACACTGAAAAATACAAAGAAAGAAAATATCGATAACACATGTTCAGTTGTAGCTGCATTGTCCAAAGCAACAAAAAAGGGCAGTGCATAGCGATAATGCTGGAACCTGAATCTGTCGTTTTTTTTTTTACTTTACCCTTATACAGGTTTTCTAAAAGTGTAATTATTATCAAAAGTCAGATATTTCCTACTGCCAAGCAAGTCAGCCTGAAGCGTCGGAAACAGACAACTCTCTGTTAACTTCGCTGCCAGTTTCCGCCCACTAGCTCGCTCGTTCCACTTCTCATTGAAAGCTGTTTTTCACGCTTTAGCTGTTAGTAAACTAAATTGAAGGACTTGCTGACCGCTCTGTTGGGAAGAGCCATGCGACACTCGTAAGTCGCTCAAAATTATGATCGTAAAAATATTGTGGTCCATGGGAATATCGTTTTGAAATCTTTGTAGATTACATTGAGATAGCTATGAAAATGTAATAGTAGATTGTTACACAAGGGATATAGATGATATTTTACACGAGATTATTTTAGCATTATTAATTTAAACGGGTAAAAGATCGCCTACTCACTCGCGTGTGTGTAATCTGCTTTTCATCTCTAGTGTAAGGTAATTTTTTTATTTTTTAAAAAATTATATTTCGCCCATCGGGCAGGCTAAAGCCTTTAAGGCCATACCGCCTATTCTTCTGTTTTGTATAGTCTTAATAACGTCAAACAAGTCATAGTCACAATCAGAGTCAAGCTAAGTAAGTCACGGTCAAGTCAAAATCATGCCTCTGTAAAGTGGTGGGAACTTTACAAGAGGCTCCTATGGAGTTTTGGAGACAACACGAAAATACACGTTTCACCTCGTTATATCACTTGTCCACACTCGAGCACGTTTACAAGCACTTAATGAATAATAATTCACCATTTAGAACACATTAACACTCGAAAATACACTCGTTTAGGAAAATAATCCAACGAGCCGACGTTTTTTTCCACGTTGGCGCCAAAACTCTAGTGTAAGGTAAGATAAAAAAATCCTGAGGAAAATCAGTTTGATTTTTAATTTTATGGGTACCAGCCAGCAGATACTATATATTATTTTAAGAAATTAAGTTGGAAATATAGGAATTTTTTTTCCCGCCAAAAAATGAGCAGAGCACCAGGTTCACTCCATAGAGGTTTTACATAGTTGTTAACTTAATTTCACAGATTTATTTATTTATGTTCATTGCACAAGAAGTTCACGAATTATAAATCTATACTAATATTATAAAGAGGAAAGATTTGATTGTTTGTTTGTTTGCATTGAATACGCTCCAAAACAACTGAACCGATTTGAAAAATTATTTCACTGTTGGGAAGCTACACTATCCCCGGGTGACATAGGCTATAAGTATAATCATAGAGAAATATACTATAGTATTATATATTTAAAAAAAATAGGGATTCTTACTAAAACTCCAATGATGTAAAAAAATAAGACTTACACCCGTGCGAAGCTGGGGTGCGTTGCTAGTCTATATCTATATCTTCTATACTAATATTATAAAGAGGAAAGATTTGTTTGTTTGTTTGTTTGCATTGAATAGGCTCCGAAACTACTGAACCGATTTGAAAAATTCTTTCACTGACGGGAAGCTACTATCCCCGGGTGACATAGGCTATAATCTATACCCGTGCGAGGCTGGGGCGGACCGCTAGTGTTTCAATAAAGTAATACATATAACCATTGATATTTATGTACTACCATATATTATGGTCCTACTATTCTACTCCTACTTCTGACAATAGTCAGCACGGAACGATTTTATTTAAATGGGGTTTGAAATTTTATGGCATTAACCTGATCCCCCATTATTTGCTCAAAATCACGTCGCATAATGAAGTTAGGTACACGCAGACAAACAAAAAATATCAGGTAACAAAAATGCCCTAAAGTGTCACTTTATGGATTGCGCTATGGTGATATGGTCTATCTATCTAGGTATATATATAAAAATGAATCTCTATTTTCCTTGGTCACGCCATAACTTGAGAACGACTTTACCGATTTCACTCATCTTTTTTTTTAAGTTTTCTTATTCTCTGTAGAACGTTCTTACGGAAAGAAAAATTAGGAAAACTGCGCTGAATATTTGAAGATTGCAGAAAACTTATCGACGATTTTGACTCGCGGGTGAAAGCGCGGTGTGCAGCTAGTTATATAAAAAACAAAGTCGTGTATGTTACACCATTTATAATGCAATGAGGTTCAAAATTTATAAATGACGATGATGATGATTTCATGATGTTTGATTTGTTGGATTCCTCTCCGCTTCGAATAGCAGAAAATATAAAATATCGAAACCATCATAAGATAAAAAATAATTATGAAGAATAGTAGATTGTAACGTAAGGGAACAAAATAATATTTTTACGGCGAGGGCGCTTTTTTGAGTTCAGAGCGAATTGAGGGATTCTAGAGTAGAATCCCTCGCTACGCTCGGTTAGTTTAGTAGAATCCTGAACGTAGCGAGGGATTCAAAGTACGTCGCCCGAGCCAAAAAAATATTTTGCGCCCAAGTGATATCTAAGTCAAAAGAGGTTGCTGTCGCTACCAAGGAGGTTGTTGCAAAGAGGCACCGCACGCGGGTGAAACCGCGGGTTGCAGCTAGTTGAATATAAATATTCTAAAGTGACTCTTAATAATTTGAAATACTTTTGTTTCAAAATGTTTCATTAGTTTAGATAGTAAATAAAAAGCCCACTAAATCTAATCAATCGTTCTATCTCAAAAGAAGAGTATAAGGCGTTTCGGCAACATAGTTGATATGCCTCTGTTGTTACAAGTATCTATATGCGACAGTGACTGCTTAGGTACCATCAGGCAGCCCGTCTGCTTGTTTGCCACCTATGGCAAAAAAAAAAAAAAACTCCTTTCTATTCTTAAGAAATTCGTGAGTGAACATTTTAATTTTTTTTTTATAGATATTATTTATTAATAGATAAAATAGATTGAGAGGCGTTTAGAAAACATCCAAAGCCGGTTTGGGGAGTCTTGTGTGGAGTGGAGATAATCACTTACTATCCCGGAATAATAGACAGTCTCTGTTAAGATAACTCTAAAACCTGGAATAGTAACTAATGTAGGCATCTGCTTGTATTTAAACTTTAACTAGTGTGCCAAAATCAGGAATAAATTACACTTGTCAAACAGTAATTAAGCGAGACAGGGTTGTTGGATCAATTTTATACCAACGGGTGCGTGTAGAGGTATCCTGTAGATAACGGCAATTCATTCTGAAAAGGGCATTTTAGGGTCTGAAACGTGACTGGAAACTAAATGCCCCGACCCCTTGTAGATATTTATAGGCAGTAGAATATTTCCAGTGAATAAATAGATTTTCCCCATACTGTGATTATTTAAGTTCTATTGAAATCAGGGGCCTTACGGACAACAGCTAATTGCGGCACCTAATCCGCTCAGTTGGAAAATTATGCGACCGCAAACCGTATCTGGGCGCGATAAGGTTCACGTTCGCGTGATTTTCTAACTGAGCGGTTTAGGTGCCGCAATTAGCTGTTGTCCGTAAGGCCCCAGATCTTCATACATTTTTATTAATTTAATATATTGCCAGTCCTCGTAGACAAGTTTAGTGTTATGTATTCTAAATTGATTTAAGCGTGAAGATGTTATTAAAAAAATAAAAAAAAACAATATTTTAATAGTTTGGGAACTTAGGTAAACCTTCTAAGGTCTAAGTTTGAGAATAAAGTAAAAAATAAAACGCAACTGTACATATTCGTTTCTAGAACTCTCCTTTTCTTTTTTTAGCTCTGTCAGGTGTAAAATAACATTGTAAAAAAATTAACTTCAAATTTTCACTGTGGTAAGTATAGGTGAGTATAGGTTTATCGGGTACCAGCTGCAATTTTACGTTCCAAATCTAGCAGTTTAGGTAAAATATTGCAAAAGTTTAAACATTACACCACCAAAATTGTTTAAAAATTACGGGGTTTTTAGCGTTTAACAATCTGCTGCAACTGTCACTTGGATCGAGTCACAGAAGTCGTTTCTGCTCAGAAAGTTAACCTTGCAATCCAGCGAGACATTGCGGCCAGCATTTTGGGCACTGCCTGAAATTAGAGATCATTTGAACTATCTAATAAATGTTCTAAAATTTTTAGTTTAGTTTTTAAAGTTTTGTGTTTGGTTTATGGTAGGTGTTGAATATTGTTGAATTTTTGTTGTTTCAAGTTTAGTTTGCTGCTTTGTCCATGCAACTGTCAACAGACGCTGTCGTTATTACAAAAGGCTTCTGATCTCTCCTTCCAAGGTTGAGCTGAATGCGGCATTTGTACGGAATGCGATCTTTATTGGCAACATGAACAGACTAAAGATAAATGACGAAACACGGGATTTTTATGGATTACCCAAGGACCTCGATTTATTTCTATAGGAGATATTCTTATTTATCTCTAGTGAGTTTCCTTATTTAGTCAAACGTAGTATTTTTTTTAATGATTTGATACTACCATTTATCGATAAATAATGGAAAAAAAAGTGTGGAGACATCCACATGGTATAGGGTTCCGTAGTCAAAGCATATAATCGTAGTCACATTCACAGTTCAGAAATTGATGGTTTTAGAAAAATTCAAACAAACAAAAACATCGGAAACGTCGAAATTTATTGCAGTATTATAGCTACACCTCATAACGTTGTGACATATTTTTTAAAATAAAGGTTAGATTTAATTGCTGAGATAATTATCAGCATGACAAGTTACAAGTTTCTGCATCGAATAGTTTAGAGATGCAAAGATGGAGGAGAAACTTTTTGCAACACTTTAGTGGGCCATATTAATTTGTAAAGCATACCCTTGATAAAAAGTGAAGTATAAAACTTTACCTTCATTTTAAAATATCTATTCACCGAACCCAACACGCCGTGCAGCGAAAACATCCTTTTAAAATTATACTAAAACTGTAGTTTTGCAAAGTTGCATGCACTTACCTAAATTACGATGCAAGTTAAAAAAGGGTTTTAAACAATCAAGAAGGACGGACAGACGAACGTAGTTTTTTTTAAAGTCAGAGTTTAAAAGAAATATTTATTAATGACATCTAGGCATTTGACAGTAGCGCAAAGAGTAGTATTATAAAGGGGGGACAGTAGCGCATCCATGAAGCGCATCTGATTTTAAGTGACAACATGACATAAAATGATTGTTTTTGGATTGGTACCAATCATGTACCAATCGTAAAGTAAAAGTAGAAAGCCTTCGAACAAAATCATTATTACTCCGCTAGGAGTAATAATGTTCCTTGAACAAAATAGTAAATGCGCACGCTCTGTATTACCTATTATCGGAACTCGCATCTTCACGTCCCAGTATTTCAAAGTTATTGAGGTAATTTACATTCAAAATTACGGAGTTCGTAGTCCTTTAAAGATCGTGCTTCCTCAAGACGCTTACCTACCTACGTTTTAGAATTGCATGAAAATGGCGTGTCTTGTGAAAGCGTTTCACGAAGGTAAGTATACAGGTTATTTTCACAAAGGTAAATACAGGATGTTCGGATAGACGACGGACATATTCAAGGGTATTACTATTTAGGCATAAAATATACGAAAAAAAATATATTAGCAAAATTCTTTTGTATTATGTAAATGTTTACTCTTTCATCTCATCTAATCTTTACCGATCAGCTGTGTCCAACTTTTTTTACTCGTTATCCTACGGTTCCTGTGGAATAACAGGAAGTGTATATTACAGGAAGCCTGTGTTAATCAAGGGTATAAGCTTAATCCTACACATAGCTTTATAGATTAACTGCACATTATACAGTTATTCTAAGCTTTATCCATACCAGATTTAATATAATTTCATTCAGCCGTTGCGGAATTGATTGCAGATGAACATGCACTCTTACACACAAACTATAACACAGTTATAATTTAAATTCAGTCTGATCGGTAATCATTAGTATTATAAATTATCAATTTTGTGCGTAAATTTTTGATAACTTTTGTGCGTCTGATAACCCTGCCCAAATGTTTCCATCATCTAACCAAACATTCTGTATATAATACGAATAGTCGATTAAAAAAGAATGAGTACTTACAGGCATAAAAGGGAAAATCGAATTGACATCTCTATTCATTTGGTGCCTGGGAATCGTTCACCAACTAAATCCACGACGCGAAGAGTTGGGAGATGAACTAATTGATACATCGATTTAAAAACTTTACGAATGTTTTACCAACTTGCTTTATAATCTACAGGGCTATTCAAGCTTTCGAACAGATCGAAATAAAACGATATCCATGCGGTAGTAAATTATATAATTGAAATTTTATTGGTTACATCGTTCACTAAGGTTTTTAGAGTAGTTAATGTTGTTTATTGTTAGGCAGAGCTTCTTCGGTAAATCGTTATGAAATTCGATTGTCATATACAAAATAGAGAAAATAATATCTCGCAATGACTTGTTGTTCGCGGCCAAGTCCCTATAAATGACGAGGTCGCGTGCACGTAAATCGATCGATTTATGTGACTAGTGATGTGCGCGCGACCCACAGATTATGCAATAAACGTATGACTAAATAAGTGTGCGTTCACAGAATGTACGCCATATTAACCAATTAGGAATAGTTTCCCTACGAACATGACCAGTCCAGACTTCTCCAACGGCATTATCTTATATGAAATAACTCGCTCGAGCATGGCTTAATTTGCTGAAAGGCCCTACGTGATGAAATGTCTCCAACGTCAGGCGATGAACAGCTGTGAACGTTGCCTAATGTAATTGACAAAGGAATCCTTTGATGGGTTGCGGTCGGCAGCGGGCTAGCCGCGTGGAAAATATTTACAGATTGTTCGCTGAGGCAGAAGATTCCTGTCGGCTGATTACTTTTGCTCGTTGGCCTATGATGAGTTGCAAGTGTTTTGCGGGGTAAAAAGGATCGGTTATAGTTAAAGTTACTTATGTGCCTATATTGGAATACAAACAACAATTATACCCGCGACATTGAAACAATGTTATTAGGTAGGTATTTTTCAAATTAGAGATCAGAGTTTTTGTATTGTAAAAAAAAAGTATCAAATTGAGAACCTCCTTTTTTGAAGTCAGCTAAAAACAGTGCAGTGGGTCTCAAACATTTTGGCGACGAAACCCATTGGAACAATAAATATTATACGGTCCTAAAAGTTAGTAAAACACATTTTTGATACGCATAGGGAGAGTGTGGAACTCTCTGCCGTAGTATTAGTTTGGAAAAATACAGTATGATCATAGTATATGGGTCTCTTCAAATCAAGAGTAAACAGGTTAAATTGTTTCTACATCATGGGTAAGCAATTAAGCATGCTCCACCCAGTTCATATTTATTTAACATCAGGCATGATGTGGACAAACGCAGGCCTGCGTTTGTCATGAGTATAAAAACCTTATTTATTGTTTCATTTTATAATGTAAAATCTTACCTTAAATTACATAACACTGTATTGATTCTTCTGTAATGTTGTAATGTGATGAAGTTGTTTTCAGTCAATGTGAGGTATGAAGTTGTTATTTTCACAGAAAATAGTTATTTTGGACCAACTGTGTCAAGCTGGTAATGGCTGTCATGGTTGAACTTTCAAAAAGGCCTTGCGAAGCCTCAAAGCTCCGTGGAGCACATATTAGGAATAGCTGCAATGCAAACTGCTACTGCAAACAGAAATGAATAAAACAAACACTTAAGTTTTTTTTATATATGACGAATCTCTAGTATAATTCCGTTCTACGTCGCTTCAAGTACAATAAGGATTTTGGAAGTACAATAACTTTGATTATTTATAGAGAAATCAAAGTACAATAAGATCTAAAATGGCCACTCTGTGATACAAGGAACATTATTACTCCTAGAGCTGTGATATTAGGTGATATTAGACAATATATCAGTTTGACAGTTTCGTGTGGATTTTTGTAAAATGGTCCACCAAAGAGGAATTGCTTAGGCGTCAACAATGACAATGTTATACCAACAAGATCATTGGGCGTCAATTGGCAAAATCGTTAGAAGTTACTCAAGAGCAACTTTTTACAGTTCATTTTGCACATTTATGTCAAAAAGAAACAAATTATGGTGGATTTATACAAGGCCTACGGATTTTTTTTGAACACTTACATGTTTTAGACACTCTAAATTATCGCCGATGAAGTGCAAATTTGCGGAATAGAGATTTGGCCATAAGTTGGCTGGTTATAATTTTCTTACCTCAAGTGAAAATAAAGATAAAGCTAACCTCGATCTTTTTGTTTAACTCGCAGTATAGAAACGGATGAGCTAAATCAAATAGAATTACAAACCAATCAGGAAGTAAGCTGTTCTGAGTCGAGCTCATTCGTAGTAACCCGGTAGCCGTGTCCCATTGACCTATATTCGCATTCTCGCCCTTGAACCTTTACCCCGCTCCCCGCAATCCGCTTGTACCCGTGACGTCACAAAGGCCCTGCAAGTTTCATTGTCTTTTATTTAACAATACTGTTTTGATCCAACCCCGACTTCGTTGTGTAACAAACCTATTCATGTGGCAAATCAATTTTGCATAAAACTATTACCCATGTACAGATTGTACACTTGTACCGCGTATCATTATCAAAGAGTAAAGCTACACGAGCATTATAGTTTTAGATTTGGTGTTTGCGTACAACCCGTAAGCAGCAGTCCTAAACATACCTATCGAAACATAAATATATCAGTGGACAATGGACATATCCAACAAATTTAAAATGTTGTACAAAATGAAAGCCGAACGTAAATCCACGATAAAAAAATCACTTCTCATTATTACATTATTTTATCATTATTTTAAACAACTTTTACCACCTGAACAACCCTAAAATCGTGGAAAAATGCTAGCTTCAAATATTTCCTATTCATCAGATTTTTTTCGTGATTTCATGGTTCGTATCTTAGCAATGACTGCAACGATTTTTGGATTAGTACCACCGTTCTGTCTAACCCTGTATAATAAATAAGTGTATTAGATATGTTCTCCCAATTTCAAGCTCTGCAGTCAGCAGCGAAAACTAAAAACTATCTGGACGGAGCTAGGGATGTGCGCATAGAGTAACAATATATATATGGGGAGTCAGTCCGACGTGATAATCCTGACGTTGTTGGTGGCACGATGCCAAAGGCTTCGACCGTCCAAGCTTCGTGTTCAAAGAGATAATTTATTACGATTAAATTGGAAATTTTACGCCATTTTAAAGACCGGATGGTCGGATGCAGATAGAGGCTCGACTGTTGCGTCGTTGTTTTATTTACCTACACGCTTCATATTAGCTTCTTCTTCTTTAGCCTTCCTTTGTCCATTTCTGGACATAGGCCTCTCCCAATTTCATCCACGACCTGCGATCTTCTGCCTTGGGCATGTAGTCCAGCATATAGCTTCACTTGTAACTAACTTACAATATGTTTAATTGGAATTAAATAATAAAGTAGATAAAAAAGGTAAAGTAGGTATAAAGTATGTGTTTTTTAAGAATTTGTATTTGTTTTTTCGTTTGTTTTTGTTTCAATTATTAATAATGCGTTTATTGACCAATGGTTTAACTATAGTGTCATGGGTAATTGTTTATTCCCGTGGTACAACTGACCAACTCTGTAGTATCATGTTATTTCACCCGTGTTACAAATGACTGCTTCTATAATTATTATCATGGTTTTTCACCCGTGTTACGATTGACCACCTCTATAGTATCATGGTTTTTCACCCATGTTACAATTAAACGCCACTATAGTATCATGGTTTTTCATCCATGTTACAATTGACCGCCTTTATAGTATCATGGTTTTTCACCCATGTTACAATTGACCGCCGCTATAATATCATGGTTTTTCACCCGTGTTACAATTGACCGCCTCTATAGTATCATGGTTTTTCACCCGTGTTACAATTGACCGCCTCTATAGTATCATGGTTTTTCACCCGTGTTACAATTGACCACCTCTATAGTATCATGGTTTTTCACCCGTGTTACAATTGACCGCCTCTATAGTATCATGGTTTGTCACCCATGTTACAATTATTGACCGCCTCTATAGTATCATGGTTTTTCACCCGTGTTACAATTGACCGCCTCTATAGTATCATGGTTTGTCACCCGTGTTACAATTGACCACCTCTATAGTATCATGGTTTTTCACCCGTGTTACAATTGACCGACTCTATAGTATCATGGTTTTTCACCCGTTTACAATTGTCTGCCTCTATATTATCATGCTTTTTACCCGTGGTACAATTGACCGTCTTTATAGTACCACGATTATTACTGACCACCTCCGTAGTACTCCGTTTTTTCCCGTCGTACAGCTACCCGCCTCTATAGTATTATGCTTTTTACCCGTAGTAAAATGGAACGCTTTGTAGTAGGTACCACGATTTTTTCCTGTGGTGCAACTGACAGTTTCTGTAGTACCATTTTTTACCCGTGGTATAACTACAAGGCCTAGTGCCTTCTCCACAGTTCTACTTCTAATTATTGTATTAAAAATCTATTTGATTTTTTCTAGTCTTTCATATTGCATGACATATTATTTTACTGCTTTTTAAACGCATTTGTTTACTTAGTTCATGGCCAAACTCTTTTGTCTGCCTCATACCTTCTACTTCCATTTAAATTTAAATAATTGCAGCAAATTGCAACTGCAGTGCGGAAGTTATGCAACAACTGACGTCTTGTACTTCAATGTTGGTCATCAAAACGAAGAAGGTGTTTCGGCGAATCGTACGTGACTCGATATCTTTACCTATTATGCAGCCAATACTCAAATAACTTTTGTGAAAATAGATGAAAGAGAACGATCTCCCCGAAGGCTACACGGAACGCTTGTATAAAGCCGTGGTCGTTGTACTCGTATTTTTTTCTAGGGATTTACCCTGATATGGAAAATAAATATCGGCTGTTACATACAGATCCTTGAATGTAAAAAACCATTCTTCTGTGGAACAGCTGACTTTTTCGCGAGCTCATATATCTTGCTCACATATCAGAGCGCCCATTTCTTAAAAATGATTTTTATAACGATAAACATAAAATGACCTTGTGGCTAACAACAACTTTTTAAAATATTAACCCTGTAGATATAGTTAGTTTTACTTTACGTATTAAATGGACTTTTTTTTTACTGGAAAGTGCCTTTAATTTCTAACTAAATAAAGCTTACACTAACATTACAAAAACATACTGCCTATATAGACCGTTTTTATTATCTGGGACAGTTAATATAGTAATAACATCCTTCTTAATGAAAATGACCCCGTAATGTAGTAAGTTATTTTAGTGTATTTTTAACCGACTTCCAAAAAGAGGCGATTACTAATTCGACTGTATGTTTTTTTTATGTATGTTTGTTACGCGATTACTCCGCCAATTTAGAATTGTTTTTGATGATTCTTTTTTTGGTTGGTAGGTCTTATCTCATAGGTGGTCCCACAATTTTTTTATCAACATTGATTGAGCGCTTTTTGAAAAATCTACAAAAACTACAAAAACGAATTCAATGTACATTGCACAGTGCCACCAACTTAGCTGTTAAGGTGGGCAAAATTGGAACTACAGTTATTTCTTGGTGAATTTCATACTTTGTTCTCCACTAGCGACGCTGTCAACTGAACAGCAAACATAGAGGAACTGTTCCTACAACAGAACTTCAAAAAAACAAAGTGTCTCCATGGCGACCGGACCCTGTTGTGTTTCGTTAAAATTTTCAAGACCATGGATACAAAGTATTTCAGTCGTAATATTTAGTTTGTAAATGTAGGTATGTATAGTCATGAAGTCGGTTCTTTTTTTTTCTAAAAATTATAATTATTTAATATTTAATGTAGATACTTCCCTATACTTACAAGTAAGAAGTAGGTATCTACCAGAGAAGGTCGTTTTCCCGCTTTTCGTTCATAAAATATGTTTTTCAACATTATGTGTTTCAACTTGTCAGATCCCCCTCATAATGTTTGAAAGTCTTGATTTATTATTAAGTATGCAATTTCATAAAAATTAATGTGCTCCTACTTCGAAGTCGTCTGAAAAATACGCATATTAAAATGGACCTATACACAGTCCAAGTTTTTTTTAGCTCTGCCAGCTGCAGTAGATTGTATATAAATCATCATCATCATCATCAGCCAGAAGACGTTCATATGGGGGGCATTATTACGCGATGTCTTCGCTGATTGTAACACTATGTAACTTTGTAAACTTTTTATTGCTCAAGTATTTCAAGGTTTTATTAAAAAAAAAAAGATTGAATGTAAGATTGTCGCTGGAAGCCGACATACTACAGTGAAATCTTAAATGTTTGTGCGAACTGCTAATCTATAGAATGCGCTGCCTGAATGGGTGTTCCCCGATAGTTACAATCTGGGAGTCATCAAATTACGAGTCGAATCGGATTCTTCTAGGCAAGCGTGCTACCGTAGACCGCATCATTGCTTGACATCAGGCAAGTTTGGGTTAAAAGGCAAGCCTATAAATGAACTAAAAATAATATATCATTTAGCACTTTACATCGGAATGGCTATTTATTAATAGGGTCTTAATGTTATTACAACTGTCACTGTCAAAACAACTTGGAACAAGTTATTTATTTTAATTTATCATAAAAGTATAATAACAACTTATACCTATTGTATTTTTAACCCACGAAGCAAAAATAAGGGGTGTTATAAGTTTAACGTGTGTGTCTGTGGCATCATAGCTCCCAAACTGATGTCTCTTAATGTTATTACAATTGTCACTGTAACAAATTTATATTTTACCAAGTATATTTTTTTAAGTTATTAAATTACTAATAATAACGTATACCTATTGTATTTTTATCCCCCGACGCAAAAAGACGGGGTGCTAGTAGTAGGGGTGTAATCTGTCTGTGGCATTGTAGCTCCCAAACGGCAAGACCGATTTTAATTTAGTTTTTTTTAATGGTGACTTTAGCTATGATTAAAGAAAAACTGTTCAGCCGTTTAAAGATTATCAGATCTTACGATCAGGATTTTTTCCAGTTTATACTTGTATTATAATTAGATTTCACGGCAAGTTCAACAAACCGGATTCATATCATACATGTCATATCCTCACAAAAACATACAGTTGAATTGCGAACCACCTTTTTTTAAAGTCGGTTGACAAAATACAAAGTCGGATTCGGCAGTCGGCACTCTCATAAATTGGACCTCGCCCAGGTGTTACGTCGTGAATTCCTGCAATACATTTCTGGCTCCTCGAACCAGGTTAAAACTGTGGGCATACATTATTAAGCCTTTTGTCGAACTGTTGCCAGTTTCCCGGGTTATTGTGAAATTTTATTTAAGTAAGGAATTTTATGTTCGAAGTTTAAACGATAAATTCGACAGAAACCAATTATACCAATTGAATTTTATTAAGCTTCGCTCTTGTTTGTTTAATCAAATTTTTAAAACGAATGTCAAATAATTTCGCCAGTTTTCAGGATGTCACATTTTGATAATTTGGTGGCCCGGCCGTCGTACAGTACAGTAAATAAAAATAACAACTTAAGGGGCCTGTATACCCTTTGCAACTCTCTCGCTCGCACATTTTCACATTATTGAAGATATAAAATCAATAAGTGTGAATTTCCAAAAAGCAACAAAATCATGTCATGGTGTCTATCGTAACATTACAAACAAAGAAATGTTTGCTTCGATATCTTGTAATTAGACGGAATAAAATGACATGAGAAATAAAAATCACTTGTTACCATTTTACTGTGTCAAATTAAAATATATCAAATTGACAATTTCTTTGTTTGTAATGTTACGATAGACACCATGACATGATTTTGTTACTTTTTGGAAATTCACACTCATTGATTTTATATCTTCAATAATGTGAAAGTGTGCGAGAGAGAAAGCTGCAGAGGGTATACAGGCCCCTTATTTTTTTCAGATATAGCGTCTTCTTTAGATCATAGTTAGTTCTACATTCAAAGGGAATAGTCCTATTGTTCTATGAATTCACTGCACCTCCCCATTTACCCCTGTCCATCGAGATACAATTTCTAACTCTTCACAATCTCTCAGAGAAAACAGTCAAAAAGGTCCGAGGTCATTTTACATACCTACATTGTATCAATAACTAGCTGCGCCCCGCGGTTTCACTGTAGTGATGAAAAATGGTGATGATTCTGATGAAAAGCCTATGTCCGTCTTCTGGTTCTGAGCTACCTACCCACCAATTTTCAGCCTAATCGGTCAGTTGTTCTTGAGTTATAAATTTTGTAACTAACACGACTTCCTTTTATAAATAGAGATATAGTTTACAATGCCACATTTACTCCAAGTTAGACGTTATGTCGCTTGCATAGTGTTCAACGTTAGTTGTTGTCCGCTATGTCATCGTAGCTCTGGCATCGCGCGGCGGCGTTGTAGTACTTAGGATTGCAGTTACCTTGTAACTAACCAAAAGACGGCGCAATTCGTAGCGTGCGCCGAGTTTTGGTTCTGTCATTTTTTGGTACGATTGTGACTCTATATGTATAGTATCTTGATGCCCCAGTCACATTCGAAAGGATTGTTATTTACCAACAATGTTAGTGTGCCAAGCAATGTGTACTAAATGTAATGTGCGATAAACAGTAGCATTGTGAAATATAATTTTTATTTATTGTGTGTAGAACGGGCTGTGACCCCCGGCATGAGGTCGGGGGAGGCGGGCGAGGGCTCGGAGCTCGCGGAGTTCGGCGCGCGCTGGCCGCCACCCTACAACCAGGGCTACGGCTGGACGCGCTCGGCGACTCCACAGCACCCGGCGCACCACCTCGCGCGCCACTCGCGCTCGCAGCAGGTGACTGTTCGTAGCTATAGCACACGTACACCAGCACCCACGCTGGCTGCCACCCTACAACCAGGGCTACGGCTGGACGCGCTCGGCGACTCCACAGCACCCGGCGCACTACCTCGCGCGCCACTCGCACTCGCTGCAGGTGACTGTTCGTAGCTATAGCACACGTACACCAGCACCCACGCTGGCTGCCGCCCTACAACCAGGGCTACGGCTGGACGCGCTCGGCGACTCCACAGCACCTGGCGACTCCACAGCACCCGGCGCACCACCTCGCGTGCCACTCGCGCTCGCAGCAGGTGACTGTTCGTAGTTATAGCACACGTACACCAGCACCCACGCTGGCTGCCGCCCTACAACCAGGAATACGGCTGGACGCGCTCGGCGACCCGCGGCGCATCAGGTGAATGTTCGTAGCTATACTAGCTGTGTTATACCTAGCTGTGTTATAACACACACGTATCACTAAAGAACTGTATATGTATAACGCTACGTGTGCTACGAACTACTACCGACTTGCAGACTACCTCGTAGCACGTGTAGCAACAATGGCTGTAAGTACTAGAAGTCGTTTGAGAGGTACTGCTACATGTGCTACGAGCTGCTACTGGAACAAATTTGCACAACATGCTTGTTGTTGCGGTATTAGATATCTTATTTTGGTCCCATTCCCAAGGTACACTTTGTTTGATTTAATTTGACTCATAACGTTTATCTATATCTGGATATCATATATTTCATATGGTGATAAACACAAGTGCAAGCATTTTTGTGAAGCAATATTGGTTTGTTCGAGGTGTGCAGTGGTTGCAGGACAACCGGCAGAGCTACGAGGCGGAGGACGCGCGTGCGCGCGCGCGGGGTGGCGTGTACTACTCGCCGCCCGGCACCTCCTACACCATCGTAGAACGGCCGGCCTCCTCGCACGGACACCACTCCTACTCGCACTACTCGGGGAAGCTCTCCCGGACGCCGTACCTCGGCTCCACTACTATTGCTAATAGTGCAGGTAACATGGCTACGTATACCAACGTTGTCATCTGGGGTTTGAACATTTGAGCTAGATATACCAACACCTTCTGGGGGTCTAAACAAGAACCACTTTCTGTTAGCGTTCACGCCTGCGGAAAGATGTAATTGTATGAAAATGACATTAGCTTGAAATAATTTCTCTCTAGCTAATGTCATTTTCATACAATTTCAACTTTCCGCAGGCGTTAACGCTAACAGAAAGTGGCTCTTGTCAATACCCCCACTGTCTCATCCATCAATAGTCTCTGTCTGGGTAATCATTCTGTATTTATTATGTAAGCTATGAAAGTCAAGGTTATGCCTGGGTTGAGTTTTACTTCTTCAAGATTTACTAGCTTGAGCTAATCCACAATGAGCTCTTTTCATTGCAATAAACCAATTAATGGTGAAAATCATCTCACCATAGGAGATTTTTGCGTGATATGCTTGGATATTCCGTTAGATAGCCCGTTGGTCCTGTTGGTAGTGAACCTTCTGAGCTTGGGGGCGTGGGTTCGATTCCCACCTAGGACAAACATTTATGTTATGAACATTTGTGTTTGTTCTATATCTAGTTGTTAATATCTAGTATGTATTTAAAACTATATATGTATGTATATCAGTCTCTAGCAGCCATATCACAAGCTTTGCTTAGTTTGATCAAATGGGATCAATGGGTCAAATGACCGTGCGTGCAAAAACGTCCCAAATATTTATTTATTTATTATATAAATGGCGAATAGTGTTTTAGCATAGTTTTCTTTGCAGCGGGAGCGACTAGTTTAAGAAACAGTACAAATCACTTGAGCGCGAGCAACGGCAAGAAGCGTCCGATCTCGCCAGAGCAGGTGCTGCGGCTGTTCGGGCAGGGCGGTGCCGCGGCGCTGGGCAAGGCACTGCCGCCGTCGCACCCGCCGCCCTCGCTGCCGGCCGCGCTGCCCGCCCGGCGGCACTCGCCTGCCAGCAGCCCTAGCAGTACCACGCACCATGTAAGCTAAACCTCATTTTTACCTGGACGACATCGTGATATATCAAAAAAGTAACTTTCGCCACTTGAACACATGTTTTAAATGTTTATCGCGCTTTATTTTATTTAGGTAAAAATAGCTACCCTTATCGGTTCTTCGAGCGATGTGGCCTGCCCATTGCCACTTCAACTTGCAAATTTTAACAGCTATGTCGGTGACTCTGGTTCTTTGGCGAATATCCACGTTTCGGATTTTATCGCGCAAAGAAACTCCGAGCATAGCTCTCTCTATTGCCCGCTGAGTGACTCTGAGTTTTTCCAAAAGGCCAACAGTTAAGGACCACGTCTCAGTACCATATGTCATCACTGGCAACACACACTGCTCAAAAACCCTCGTCTAGAGGCACTGTGGTATCTTGGACGAGAAGATGTCACGCAATTTCCCGAACGCTGCCCATCCGAGTTGGATTCTTCGGGCGACCTCTTAGCTTAAGTTGGACTTACCTAACTGAACAATCTGTCCAAGATAGGTGTAATGGTCAACAACTTCTAGAGTATCGTTCCCAACGACGTTCGCTCGAAGAACCGATAACCGATGGGGAAGAAAGGTTCTTGAGTGGAGACCACGAACCGGAAGACGCAGCGTAGGTAGGCCTCCCACTAGATGGACCGACGACATAGTGAGAGTCGCTGGCATCCAGTGGATGCAAAAGGCAGGCTGTCGTTCAGTGTGGAGGTTAAAGGGGGAGGCCTATGTTCAGCAGTGGACGTCTTCTGGCTGATGATGATGATGATGAGCTACCCTTAGCTCGATGTTTCGACCATCTTACAATGGCCGTCAACGCTGACAGAAAAAGCCATGAAATGACGATAAGCCCCAATAAACTTTTAAAATATGCTACATTAATCATACTAAAATTGTTAATATGAAAGTGTGCTTGTCTGTTTGTTTGTTTGTTCTTCTTTAACAAAGCAACATTGCAACGAATCAACGTGATTTTTTGCATAGAGGTAGTTGGAGGGCCGGAGAGTGACAAAGTTAACTTTTTATCCTGGAAAATTTGCAGTTCCTGAGGAAATGTCTCCGCAGGAAAAACCGCGGGGCACAGCTAGTAACATCTAAATAAAATTTATCACTAAAACATCAAAATAAAGTCAAAAGATTTTTTATTGTTTATTAATAGGCAAGCCTATTGCCGTTTGACCGCAATATGCAACAAACTGTATTATTTGTGTAAAGTAAATAAAAAAAATATTAAAAAAAAAACTCGTCTGATAAAAAGCAATATGCGTTTTTTTTATGCCATAGGTGGCAAAGAAGGAGACGTCTACGATGGAACATGCTTGCCTAGAAGAAACCGATTACCACATGATATGTAGACATCCAGATTGTAACTATCGGGGGAGCTGTAGAAAACAAAAGAGAGCTATTTCGTTTAAGTTCCGTTTCGTCTCAATATGTTGTAGCATGCCACAACGCCAATATTATAACTCGATATAATGAAAAAAAAAAAAAAAGTTCTCCCACAGTTTCAACTTTCACATGTGATTTAGCATAGCCAACAATTTAAAAAAACGCCGATGTTCTGAGTTTCCCGAGTAGACACTATGAGAGCCTAGTTCTTAAAAAAAACATAATTCCAGTAAAGCACCGCGGGGGGTCGGGGTGTCGTACTTGTAAATTATTCCTGGGCGAGGCCGGTCGCCGGCCGCGTCAGTCGATACCTCTACTTTATTCATGACCACAGAGGCCACCATTTAGGCACCGACATGGGCATATCCAACCACGCTATAAAAGCAATCTTAGCTCACTTCATACAGTTCCAATGATCACTGTTTGTTGAATCCTCATTGATACTTAGTACCTATTTTTTTGATAATGATTATTAAGGGTGTGTGTAAGTCACGGAAATATGGGCTTGTTAAGTTAATATTTCGTTCATAATTAAAGCTACTAAGGCGTGTCCACACCGAGCCCATCAGTGACGTGTCACGGTGATACAGTGAAGCCGTTATTGCCAGTCGCAGACACGGGGCAGTCGTATTAACCGCATTACTCTGCCTAATCGCGTACCATAAAATAATTTGAATTTCAAACTTCCCCGTTCTGCAAACTTATAACGCTACTTTGCAGCAGAGAGCGAAGTGTTTATTTGACCCAATTAAATAAAGTTTCCTTGCGACGGGAAATATAATTTTACGGGTGTTGGTGTGTTCCATTTTTCATTACGTTGCGATTTTGATCAATAATTCTATCAGCGGTCAGCTGAGAAATTTTGCCGAGGTGAACCGTAACTGATGTGTTCAATCTAGAGCAGAATTTACTCTAGTGATTTACTTGGAGACTCACGTACTGTAGCTTGCTCCAAGAAAAAACTAGCTGCAATGAAGGCTTAGAGGGAATTACAAGTGTGCGTGATGTGCTTAAGCGTAGTGCGGTTCAGTGTCGTGGAGTGTCTTGCATCGGTTTCAAATTGGATTCCGCCAAGAAAAATGAGGTAACCTTCGTCTTACTTTATTTGATTAAGTAAGTAGGCGTGTCAGGAGTTAGTGCGAGTTATTTCCACTTTAAACAACGCTCGTTACTACAGATTACCACAAGGCTTAATGTATTGTATTAAAGTTGCATAATAGTGGAGCAAACCATGGCGCTTTTACACAGTCGTGCGTGTCGCTACTTCTATTTTTGAGGCCCGTTTTTTTAAATGACTCCAAAAAACAGGGAGAAAAGCTCAAATCTGTGTTACTTTAAAAAAAATAACTATCGAGCTCAATGTCTTTAATCTTGTTTCGGTCTTTACGGTTTCCTAGATAAATCATAAAATTTTGATGACACAATTTTCATAATTTTAAGTTAACCATGGAATACAAACTAAAACTAGAATGATCAACATGTCCAAAAGTAAGATAAGAGGGCCTTGAATGAATCACTCGCAGCTGACCTCGTCAATGAATTTTCCGGGCGTAGACAAACCTAAATATGAAGGGAAGATTCTAAAAATAACTGATTATGTGTTAGTTGATACACTAGTTACTGAACTAACTTAGCTAGTAACTTACGTAAAAATTTGGTTTATAAGGTACCAAGTTCTCACGAGCTGTCAGTTCAGCCATCCGGGACTGCTTTGAGTGATTACTTACTCCTGAACACTTGTTGAGCAAAACTTCATAACTTGGCTATATAGAATCAATTTGGGTGATAGCAAAACGAGAATCTAACACAATATTGTCACGCACTACTTAAAATAATTATATATGTCGGCGTGCCATCAGGGTTGGGGTTCAAGGAATCATGATTCTCTTCGTCTATCGTGCATGATTTTAAGAAATAAACACAAGTGAGAGTTCTTTGGATCAATTGTATTCTTCCAGCAGTAGTTCGTTACAAAATTACTTAAACTACAGCCGATGAAAACGGATTATATCCAGGATGATATTCAGAGCTGTTACCAAGGAATATACTACTCTCTTGGCTGTTACTTTGCTGCCGGTCCGTTCAAAAGTGCCCTCAGTCGTCCGATTAACAGAAGGTTCTTGTTTACTTGTCACTCTAGAGTGACGTGTGCAAAAACTGAAGTTGACAGTCTAATTCAACTCTGAATAAAATCAAAATAGCGCCCTCTATTGGCGGGTACGAGTACTAATTGAAATGTTTTCGCGTCTTCAGTCAGTCTTCAATCGGCTTGTGTGAACACGCTCCGACATATATATAATTTTTCTTTTCTTGATATTGTACTGACGATAAACAATATTATTAACATGAAAGAAAAAATAATCAGTAGATAACATTTCTCTACTAATTTGTTTTAGCTGGCCTTTTTAGCTAAACTAAATACAAGCTATCTAACATTAAATTCCTAAAGAGCTTATTATACGAAAACATTAAATTACCCATAGGCCGTTAAAAGAAATACTCTAGTCCAGTACCAGTTGGCAGCGTCCCAATATTGCAGGTGGCATTACCACGTTTAATTGCAATGCTTGTAATATTTTACTAGTACATGTTATTCACTTTACACCTGGCTATATTTAATAGACCAACCCTTTAGGGCAGCTTTTGTATCTATTACAGTTTGCTGCAGGTTAACGAACTTTTTCTATAGAACAACTGTTATTTATTGTGATTTTTGTGAAAAGTCGTAGAAACAAAAGTTGTTGGTGTACAGAAGCTGCCCTTAGAGGTGTTTGGTTAGTTAAAAGTATCCCTGTATGCAATAGTAAAGTGGTGTTCATTTTACCATTGTATTGTATAGGTATATAACTAGACCAATTTTACAACTAGACGCAAAAAGGATGTGCGGAAATATTATTACTACTTGAGAGTTTGAAGTGATGTAGCGAGCGGCCGGGTGACTCGGCTGGGCGGGCGGCAGACAGCGGGGCGGCCCGCCGCCCGTACTGTTCTTTGATATGCTAAACGCTTGCTCGAGAAACAATGTTTAAGCGGAAGAGGGCTCTCATTTTATTGCTTATGAACTGAACACTCCAGCTCAATATCGGAGAAAACATTTATTTACAAACTCATTGGCGCTCTTGAATTGCTTCCACTTTTTTTATTCCACGGTATAAGCTATGCAAATGCGGCGCGTGGAATGTTGTAATATTCCTCTGAACGTGCAGGCTTGCATCGCCGAGCCATGTGGCCTATATTGACGTGAAACCCGAGCACAGAGCTATTTGCGGAATTCGAGGTGCCAGTGACGTTGCTAGCCATAAAACGACTGAGTCATAAACAAAACAGTGAAAATTAATTACACAACGCGGGTAACTTAGAGGGGTTTAAAGCTAGCGTGTAAGTGGAATTTATAGGTTGAGGGTAATGAAGGCAGTGCGGGCGGTGGCCCCGCGCGGGCCACAGACCTCAACGGAGCGCGGTATGGTCACGGCCATTGCTCAATTAATCGTCGGTTATTCGATAGTTTAATAGTGATGTAATCAACCTCGAAATCAGTGAAACATGGCTATGATTTTGTGCTCCCTGCTGCAGTTTATAGGTGTATGTTTTTAATTCATTTAAAATGTGAATACATGCGGAATTTCAGGATTTATGGGCGATAAATCTTTTAAATGAGGCATAAATCGTTTCAGCACGGAACGTAAAGGAAGGGTCAAGGATTTCGTTGTTACATGCAATATACAGCTGCTAACAAATATTTTTTTTATTTTCAAGTTCTTACAGAAGTTTGTTGAATGCCTCTTTTCGACTTTTAGCGATTTTTGTCATTCTAGTTTTAGTTTGTCTACTTCCATGGTTAGCTTAAAATTATAAAAATTGTGTCATATAAAAAAAATATGTTTTATTTAGGTAAACTTAAATACCAAAACTCGATTATAAACATTTCGCTTGATTGAAAAAAAAAAACTTTTTTTTTGTATTTCGTTTTTCTCCCAATTTTTTTTTATTCATTCGAAAACCTATTTAATTTATGATGTCTACAATCTTAATATACAGATTTCATAATTATGGAGGGAACCGTAAAGGATTTTTTTAATTACAGCTATACTTTTCATGAAATATATAAAACCTCAATAATAGAAGTAGCGAAACGCATGAATGTGTGTAAGCGCCATGGTTTTGCTTCACTAAATGCGACTTTAATACAATAAATTAATTCTTAATCTATAGTAACAGGCGTTCCTTAACGTGGGAAAACCTCGCCTTAAAGAATAAATAATCAATGCGATCAACAGTTTTTCTAAATATGATGATTTCTAGTGTTTATTTTGTAAAAAAAAACTTACAACTTGGCAAGTCCCGACAAACAATTGCCAAATCATTTGAATGCGGGTCGGATACGGTCGTGCTCAGGTACTAAGCTCCTCGTACCGAATTTATACAATCCCGGAAACTTTGTACCTATTTGTTACTCTTTTCTATACAGAAACGCGTAAATGCTAAAATAATTCATATTGAGATAAAAAACCGTTATGGAATTCTTAGTAAACATTTAGGTTTCTTCTGAACAAAGTGAAGGCTTCCTTTCCATATTATTATTTATTTGCAAGAAAAAAGTAATAAAGTCATGCACGTAGAAAAACTAATTAATAGCTAAAACTACTTAAAAACAAAATTAGATATAATTATACTTACTTACAAACGACCACTAAAATATAAAATTAGACTATACTATAGTATAGATAGGTATTTTCATACTTTTTTTTTGAGATAATTGCGGAACCGCATAATATTTATTTCAGTAACTTAAATAACATGCCATCTTTACCTTTGTAACAATAAAAAAAAAAAAAACTAACTATTAATCTACTAACCGTTACCAGTGGGAATTGTTCCCAAAATGCTGGCCCCATTACCACGCACGTTGTATGGCAATGCTCACCCTTTGAGCAAAGTAAGAGGCCGGCATTACATACTTGCAAAAATATTTTAAAATATCATCTGTCAAATATTAATTTGTTCATAAAGGGTGTGGGGGGGGGGTCAGAACCCCTTAAACGCCTCCTCTTATAAAATATACGCTCATGCCTATCGTAGAGTGTCGCGTAGGTACCCCGGGTGGCGGCGCGATACCCTTGGCGCGCCGTTACTCCGTTTCCCGGTCTTCGCGGACCGGGAGCCGGAGTGTCAAACTGAATGTTAACCTTTTGTGTTGTTGCATGTTAGGCGATATACCGCGGCGGCGAGCGCGAGCGACCCTACTCGTCGGGGGGCGTGCCGCCGCCGCCCATGGAGCCCATCACGCGCACCGTCACCATGAGCCGCGACCCCAACGACTCGCACGGGTTCGGCATCTGCGTCAAGGGCGGCAAGGAGGCAGGTGAGAGTATGTAAACAGTGTGAATACTCCAAACTAATTTACATTTAAACACACTTAAGAATCACCCGGACTGTGCGGACGTGTACGGCAATTACGTGATCGTTCCGCAGGTTCGAAACCTGCCGGTTGTTGTTTTTGAATTGTCGATAACCCTAATATTTATAAGTTCCTGTCTTAGTATTTGGTCACTGCGACCTTGCAGGGGGAACCCTTGTCTATGTCTTGTACCTAATGTACAAAGACTGGAGCATCAGGGACACGAGAGTATGTGTGAAATACTATGAATCCTCGCTCGCGCGAAAACCTAAAGGGATGCTCAAAACTTTGGTTTACAGGGCTCTATGGAGACTTCAGCTAGACCATAAAGAAATATTTTATTTTTGCGCTAGACTATAATAGTTCAAATTCGCTCAGCGAGCAATGGAAAGAGCTCGGCTTTTCTCTGAGGGATCGTATCCGGCACAAACTAATTCACCAGAGAACAAAAGTAACCGACATAGCTCAGCGTCACATTAGCAAGCTACAACTATTACATTTCTAATACGATTTAAAACTAAACTAAAAAACTGGTTGACAAATAATGTATTTTATGATTAAATGGGTTCATTAATAGAAATAACTCTACTGAAATAACATTGTTAAATAAACGATTTGGACTAATATTTTGTATAAATGGCATGACCAAGTTACCGTAATTATAATTTTTATTATTTTAATTTTATATTCGCTGTTGACATATTATATTATATAATTAACTTGACATCACATATTAGAAATTGTTTAAAATTCAATTTGTTGATTGAATCAGGCGTTACTTTGCGGAAGTCCCTTTTTTAATTTGTATATGATTCTAGTGTAATTCCGCTTCTACGACGCTTCAATAAGGATTTTGGGATAAATTAATTTTCTCTATAGATATTTGTGATGCTAATTTTAACCTAACCTGAAAAAAAAAAGTTTAATTTCAGGTTAGGTTAAAATAGCAACCAACAGCAGCTGGAAGCGGCTAGACTAGAACTGAAAAGCCGAAGATCTTTCTTTTATGAATGACTTACTCTGTTGGCCTCAGATGACCTCGACACTTTAACCGGGCGGCTGGCGAACGCAGAGGGCGTTGCCTATCGAAGATCGGGCTGAGTTGCGTGCCATAGAAGAGACATATTTCTAGCAGTGTTTCTAGCAACACATAGACGTTGTGTCCTCCATACCTCAGCGTTTAGTCTAGTTATAGCAACGACAATTTTATCAAAGCATAATTGTTGTTCTACACTCTCTGTTTCTACATAAAGCATGTTCTACTGCTTGTCTGGACATGTTATATGCTCAAGTATTCTCAGTATCAGGCTTGTTAAGTGGTAATCCAATACTCGGATAAACAGACGTCGACCGCAGCCAGTATCGATTGTCGGCCTTTGTACGCGCTGTATAAATAGCACTAGGGGTCAACACGGCCTAACCGTTCACCCGAGGCTGTTTGTGAAACATCTGTATTTTACTTAGATAAGGTTATTTAAGATAGCGAGTAATGGTCCGATTTTAGACATAAGATTTAGGGAGACAAAAGTTCAAGCATTTGAATAATAGTTTGCGACTAGGATTAAAACTATTATGACTAATGAAATAGCATAAGCTTATTTGAAACTTATTTGATTTTCGTCATTGATAAATGGTGAGTTTTTATTGCCTTAGAAAAACTAGGCTCATTCTTGCTATGAGTATGCAATGTATAGAATACAGAAAATAATTACACTTTTCCCCAAAACACATACTTAGTATACAAACTCAAACTTATAGAAACATAAGAAGTTTCTTGCTTACGTGATACTGGCTGAATGAATAAATTAAAAAAAGAAGCAAAAACACGCTCTGTCAAATCGTTTTATAAATATAAACTGATATAAACAAACCGGAGAAACTCAGCAAAAAGCCACATAATAATATGACGTGCAATGTACCAAAGTTACGTGGCTATTTATTATTCGGACTCAAAATCCGGGCGCTATTTATTATAGCGTGCGTATAGGCGCGTTCCGAATCAACACCAACAGCGCCAACGACACCAGTAGTGCTGATGAGAACCAATAGGGCAAGATGAAAATTCCCTTGTGTGGTATTTCCCATCAGAGCTGTTGGCACTGTTAGCGTGATTCCAACTCACCCTTATTAGCCTTGCGTGAGCGAATGAAAACTGAAAATGCGACATGTCACCCGATTACAGCGCGGATTTTTAAATTGCTTTTTCCCTAATGTGAGGCATTATTTTAATTTTCAATTTTACGGCGCTTTTGTCATACGTTGGAAAGACGTGGGAAGGCAGGAAGCCATCGCAATTAGGTTCATTTAAATTAGCCATGACGCAGCTCGAGTATTGTGCTTGTTTTCAAGTTTTCTTTGTTTTTATTTTTACCCAAATTCGAGAGAGTGGAAGGTGGAATTGAGAATAGAATTCTGCTTTGACACAAAACACCCACGATGATCCCCTGTATCCAATGCTATATTATGCGTATTTATATGTATATAATACGGGCCTTAATTGTGAGCAATTTATATTTTGTATATGAATTTTCCGCAGGTGTAGGCGTCTACATATCGCGCGTTGAGGAAGGTTCAGTGGCGGAGCGCGCCGGGCTGCGCCCCGGTGACTCCATCCTGCAGGTCAACGGGACGCCTTTCTCCGGCATCTCGCACGAAGATGCGCTCAAGGTATGTACCTACATACACTACATGATGATTTTACACGATAAGAACTAGTTTCTTTACCTCGATGTTTTGAGCATAATATATCGGAAAGGTCGTACGAACTTGATGAAATAAAATCGTGTTTTTTTTCACGCTTTATAGTGTAAAGCTAGCTTACATTGGTGTAGTGTTTACAAATTTCTAGGCTTAGATAAAGTATTATTATAGTAATAAATCGTTGTTTCTATGCTAGTGTTACAATCTTTCTTCATAATGTCACGTGGTCGATTGGCTATTTAATCAGTAAATACCATAGATAAACATATATACTAGATTGCGTTCTGTCAAAATATTCCCATACAAAACTAAACCTTAACGTCTAAACGTAAGGGTTCATAATAATGTGGCTAGGAACATGGAGGTAAAACGAGCTCACTGAGATAGCTACCACGGAGGAAGTGTATCCCTTTCTAAAGATTGCCATTACATAAAACATATATTTTAGTAAAACTCTGTTTTAAACTATCTCGGCTGTTCACTAAAGTTATAAGATGTTGTGGAATCTCATTCCACAACCACCACGGTAATTATCCCGTAATTATATTTTAGTAGTTTTACTTATTCAATAGGACATACCAGGCAGGCCCTATTTTGGGGTGTAAACATAAAATTACTATCAATAAAATAAAGATTAATTTTTATTTCCATTTTCTAACGGATATTAATGTAGATCTATCTAATGTAACATGTACCTATTTCAATTTTATTTTTAAGTAACCATGTAGGTTCCAAGTATAATTACTAGGAACCTTCATGGTTCTACTGAACCATGAAGCTACTGGCAGCATTAACGACATGACGTTTTTGATTGTTTGCTTATTTTGTTTTTTCATGCATGATTTTTGAATAATTATTTTAAGATGGTGAAAAATTGTTGTATAAAAACTGTGCTAGTGAATCATTCGGTGGCTGCGGCATATCTTTTCACAGGTAGGTACACAAAGCTTGTAATACAAGAAAATGTTTATTAGGGTGTCCATACTCGTGTGAACATGAACAATTATTTTTATACATTATGTTTTAGCATGACCTAGGGATATTTTAAAGTAATTCGCATTTCGGCGAGTGTGCGCAAAAGCTTCGAGCCCTTTTTCCACCCTCCCCCTTATACTTAGGAAAAGTAGAACGACTGCACACTACCACCCCTTCCTAGTGAATATTCCAAAGATTTGAACTCAACGATTTGGGTCTTCATTTATGATACGTACTGCCCAAGAATGGAACTCCCTGCCGTCCTCCTTGTTTCCTAAGAACAACAAACTAGATATCTTCATGTCTAGTGATAGACATGTATAGATAGATATGAATAGATTTCTAGATCAACGTGTTCCATCCTCCGCCACACCGTCACGTACCATCAGGTGAGTAAGTGGCGAAACGTAGATCTAGTACCACCATCCAACGGTGAACCGAGCTTTCTGTGTACAGTTGTATCGTTCAAGGGTGTTTCGACGAATCGTACGGGAATCATTCTAAATATTACATAAAAAATGAAAGTACCTAAATTCATCGCTGAATATATTTCATGTTACAGTATACCAACAAAAGAGGATGTAAGAAAAATGTGGTTGGACGTAATTCTTAGTCGAACAGCAAGTATAACAAAAAACTCCAGGGTGTGCAGTTTGCACTTCAACACAGAAGATTTTATAAAGACACTAGCGACCCGCCCCGGCTTCGCACGGCTGCAATGCTAAAAATAAAATAATATACTACAGAATGTCTTTATATACTACGCAGTAAGTAAAATATGCCAAATAGTAGTCATGCCAATCTTCTATATTCATAAAAGCCAAATTTACTCACCCACTCACTGACTTGTCACGAAATCTCAAAAACTATTTGACTTACGAAGCTGAAATTTGGCACGTAGATTCCTTATGGGGTATAGAGGCCCGCTAAGAAGGATTTAGCGAAAAAGCCGAATTAAAGAGGGCAAATGGAGGTTGAAAGATTATATTAAAGTCCTTTGTTTTTGATAATACTTAGGAATAAAATTTGGTATTCAGGCTAATAGTTTAAAATAAATAAATACTGTTATATTTTTACAAAAAAGAAGGATTAAGGAGGTGGAATTGGAGTTTGTATGTTGTGTTGAAAGTTATGCAACTACGAATTTGTAATTTGACAAGTGGGTGTAAAAGTTCATTTAAAAATATTTTACGAAAGGGCCGAATTAAAGGGCCCAAAAAAGGTTGAAAGTTTAGGTGAAAGTGTACGCGTACGAAGTCGCGGGTAACGGCTAGTTTATTATAAATGCAAAAGTTTGTCTGTTGTATGTGAAAGAGGAACAAACATCCATACGTACAAACTTTGGCGTTTATAATATTAGTAGGAAGTAGGATAGGATGCGAAAGTGTGTTTGTTTGTTACTTTTTCACACAGCAACAGAGCAACAAATCAACCAGATTTTTTGCATGGGTATAGTTCAAAGGATGGAATGTGATAGCCTACTTTCATCATCATCGTCATCTAATAGGTGTTGCTAACTGATCACCGAATTTAAGCAACGGACTACACGGTCAATCTTAGGTAGGGTGATTGCGAGTGGCATTTAGAAACCGACCGTTACCGTAGGTCGAATGAAAAGTTAACAATCTGGGTGCCTTCAAGTCGAGAGTGAATAGGTTTCTTCTAGGCAAGCGTGCTCCATCGTAGGCCGCATCATCGCTTAACATCAGGCGAGTTAGCGCCCAAGCGCAAGCCTATTAAAATTAAAAAAATATATATGTCACGTGACACGTATGTCCCGGTTGAGTCTTATAACAATAGCCGCTAAGCCATCTCAAAGGCCTTCAGGCGTCCTGGCGGCCTAAAATTCTGACATTAGCGCAAGTCACTGGGCCTATATGAACTTCCTGTATTTGCTGAGAGTACCTATACGATGATTATAGGAATTACCTACAATTTCTTCGTTTCCTCAAAATCATGAACACCCTACAAGAAAAGGACAAACTACTCCGTGCTCGCTTCTCCCTCGGACCGTTTTTTTAGCATGAGTACTCAATCCAGGTCCCTTTAGGGTATATATAAAATCCTTGGTAAATACAAAAAAAAACTTATGAGCCTTCAAACTTTTTATTCTTGTTTTTTCTTGTGAGGATTTTGGCGTGGCACGTCTTGTGCATTTGCCAGTGTCAAGTATTGGGCAGAGTCATGCCCAAGTGGTGGAAGCTTTACTATAGAGTGACTACAAACTGATGTACAAACCTGTTGCCCCTGCAGGGCGACCACCCCGTTGGCCAAATTACTTGGAAGCGCCTTACCTCGCGCCAAACGCCACTACCAGCCAGTTAAATCGCCCGAAAACCATTAAACAGTTTGTTTGTCGCCTCTTGCTGCCAAAACACATCCAAAAATAGCCCATTCCGTTGAAACTTACCCAAATCGTGGCTTTCAATTACATTCATCTATTTTAAGCCACCGTATAATATTCAGGGTAAATAAAAACAAGAAATTTTAATATTAGCCTCATTTACGGAAGCTTCCATTTGTAGGCAAAATAAATTGCCAAGTCGCGCTTTATGAAAACAAATGGTATCCCATTATGATTATGTATCTAATTTCAAGCGTTGGAAACTCTTCGGTTGTCCTGTGAATACAGAATAAAATAACTGGCCAAGAGCGTGCCCTACCAGGGTTCCGTTGCCAAAACCATATAATTGTGGTCGCAGTAATAGTTCAGAAATTGGTGGTTATAGAAAAAAATCGGACGAACGAAGCTATATGGAGCAGAGATGTATTATCCCGACATAATAAGATACACTTTTTATGGTTTAGCCAAAGAGAAAACTACTTGGAAAAAATTATTTGCCAAGATCATAAAGAAAAGATCAATGGCCTTTGAGCTAGGACGTCTTGAATTTTTTACTGTTTTGTCTCTATAACTCATCATTATAATCAGCCTATACTAGTCCACTGCTGAACCGTGCCTTGGAGAAGCCTGTAGGCTTCTCCCACAAGGCACGCAATTCAATCCGATCTTCGCTTTTCTCTTCTAACCACTGCCAGCCGTTTTTTGCCAACTTTTTGCCTTTGTCTTTCGCGGGCCATATTTCGCAATGGACACTGAACTTGATAAAAAAGTGACGTAGTATTGCGGAACCCTAAAAAGCATTTTCTTTTAATGGTGTACTAGCTGCGCCCCGCGGTTTCTCCCGCGTTATGTACATACCACCTTGAATAGCTCCTTGGTAGCGACAGCAACCCCCTTTGACTTAGATGTTTTTTTTCTCTATGGTGTAATTATGTCAATGTATATCTAAAACTTCAATTTTTGCCGTTCCTTGCGTTCCATATAAAATGTATGGGGAAAAAAAAATTGCTTCATAATTTATTTTGTCGTGGTTTTTTTTCGATATTTCAATACTTATTCTGCTATTCGGCACGGAGAGGAATCCAACAAATCAAAGATCATGAAAATTGGTCCAGCCGTTCTTGAGTTATAAACGGTGTTACATACACGACTTTGTTTTATCTCTTCTCTTCTTTATTCTCTATCTCTACATAGTATAAATTACAGGCGCTTTCCGCGTCTGTCTATCTGTCTGTATAACCGCTAACTATGGCTAACTCCTCCTAAACCACGCAACGAATTTTGATGCGGTTTTCACCATCAGTTAGATAATTTTTCACAGTAGGTTTATATAATTATATAACTAGTGACCCGCCTCGGCTTCGCACGTAAATGACGCCCGTGCGAAGTCGAGGCGGGTTGCTAGTATAATATATAGATTAGCCTGCGTATGAATATCAAATCGCCATAATTATGGTAACCGACAATGTAGTCGCAGATGGAGCACGCCTAGTCATTTTCACCTGGAAAAAACCAAGATTATTATTATATGTTACCAAAGTATTATACGTCACAGTTATGCTATGACTAGGGATCCGTATATGATAGTATGCTTGACGAGTATATGGAATTGAGTAATAAAAAGTTAGACTATATTGAACGGGCAGTGTTATCGGGAAATTGAGGAAACTTTTATTAGAGGCTGCCATCTTTACTCGTCAGAATAGTATCTATAAGTTTTTTTTTCCATTGCGGTCTGCATGTAGCCTTTTCTGTCTGCTGAAAAATATGTATTCATAACAAGGACGTTTTACGTTACAAGGTACGTTTTATATACAAGGTACTTGATTTCCAATCACGCGGAGCCAAAGCCCCAACAAGGGGAAGAAGAAAAAAAAAAGGTTTGATTCATAACTATCTCAGTCAGGCTAAGTTTTTTGTCTGTGACAGCAATGCTGTAATTACATTGTAAAAAGTTGAATATTTTTTTTTCTTTAGTCTTGAGATTATTTTGGCGTCCCACATCTTGTGCATTTGTCGAGTATCGAAAGCTTTTCAATTTTTATTAAATATCGTCATACAAGTCACAGTCAAGCAAAGTAACGGTAAAGTCAGATCATGCCCTTGTAAAGTGGTATGGACTTTATTACATCGTCATGAGAGGTTTCAACGAAGTTTTGGAAACAACACGAAAGGACATGTTTCAACTCAATATATTACATGCCTACACTCGAGCACGTTCACGAACTCTTAACAAATACTAATCTTTACACATTAAAACTCTAACATTATATTAACATTAATATTAATTATTTTATTCTTATATTAATTAATATTAACATTTATGAAACTAATCGGATGAGGCGACTTTTTACGTTAGCGTCAAGAAACTACCCTTTTAATCTACCCTTTTATTGGTTAATAGCTGTCAATCTTAGTTTAAAAAAATCGCAAACGTTTTCATAGCATACGGTTTTTATTTAGTTTTTCATAATTTACTGCAGCTGTCAGAGCTAAAAAAAACTTAGACCGAGTATATATACAATATATCAGTATAAGGTTCAATAGGCTAATTTCCTTCCATTTCTTATTGACGTGCACATTTGGAAATGACAAGCGGACGAGAGAGACATTTCTATTTCCGCGCTACGTTTGCTGTGTAGCACATGTGTATACCGCTACGAATGCTACGATATACGTAGACCTGTGCTACGATATATTTATGTAGTGTAGAAGCTTTATTTATTTTACCTATATTTGGTGCAATGCTTGCATAGTAACGGTATTAGGATCATGCAATATTTTTCTCAAACATGGTATTTAATTAACTTAATTCGACGATAATTGACCTTTTTTGCCTTATTTTAATCCTAAAGTGTGGACGAACACTTCAAATATAATAATTACTATCTTATTAACCGAATTCAAAACAAGGGGGGGCTCAATTCGGTTTTATGTAATATTTTTTTTACGTTAGATCTCCGTCATTTATAAACCGATTTAGAAAATTCTCTTTTGGATTAGTTTCATAGAAATTTTATCAAAAGCGGTTCAGTGGTTTGGTTTTGAAATCAAAATAACTGGAATAAATATAGTATTTTTTTAAATATTTTTTTCATGGATTAAATATATCATCCAAGTAAACGAAATTGCTGTTTACTAATTTTGAAGTCAGTTTTTAGGGTGATATTTATTTATTATTACAGTAATTGCCTCACATGAGTATGAGCATGAACACGAGCACTAAGCTGAGTAATAACTTCCACAACTAAATAGAGGTTATTTAAATATGATCAAAAGCACCCAAGAATTAGAAGGTCGTTAGTCCTAACTTTCGTGACTGGGTCGCGTTAAACCCAACAACAGTCGGACCGTACTTTTCCGTTTACGTTATTTTTTGCTAGAAGGTTAATGGCAGGTTTCTTTATGCAGTTCAGCTATAACATGGAATTTTGTATTAGCCGTAAAAAACGCTAACCTGTTAGCTTGCTAGTGGGGTGATGTTTTATTTGAGCTTTCAAGCAGCTTATTAGCACGAATGCCGTAAGTAACAGGAAAATTCAGTGCAAGAGTATACATAGGTATACATAATTACATACTTACTTATGATTTATTTTTAAATCAATTCATCAAAGAACGTAATGTACGCAGATTACTACTACATTTGTGAACAGATTTACTGCCTTCTATTTTTTACATTTTAGCTAAGGAATGGTAAATGTAATAGTAAATATATGTCCGTAGTGGACCTATGTGTTTTAAAAAAACAGACACTGTCTGAGACACCCTGACTATCCCTGACTACCTTTTGCTTCCTTGACATTCTCTGATTTTTCCAGAGAGCGGACACCCTGTAGTTAAAACTGCAGTATTTTGCAAAGTTATTACGGTTTGGATAGTATTTTCACTATAAATATTGGATCATATCCTGATGACAACTGCAGCATGTAATAGATACTGCATTGTAGTTAGCTAGATTAAGGCTAATGTCAAAATACACTTAGATAAATGCAGTACATGTAAAAGATACTGGACTTTTAATAGTTGTCAAATAGTTTATTAGTAAAAAACGAACAAAAAATAACGCAGTAGGTATCTATATGTACTGCATTTAATTTTGTTTGATAGAATGCCATTATCATCGCGTTACCAAGTGCGTAGTAATTTAACTCACTGCACTTGTTGTAAGATAATTATTCACTGGAAGCAGAGTTGCTGCATTCTTGCTTCCTAAGTTTGGGGTTTTAGATGGAATTTTCATACGTGAGTGAGAACAGAATATAGTATTTCGTTAGGAAATTCCGAATATGAACCTATCTAACAAAATTTTGCCAAAAACGCTAATTACTGCACTATGCGGAGGGCAACGTTAGTCTGGGACATGGTCAATGTTTCCATTTGAAAAACACATGCACTCCAAGGAAAAATCGTCTTTGTTATTGTCATGGGAGTTTGTCTATACTAGGGCATGACTTTGACTTGACCGTGACTTAATTTGCTTGACTTTTGACTGTGACTGACTTGTTTGACTACATTTCATCAAACTTAATTAAAATTTTAATACTTGAAACTGGCAAATGTACAAGAGTGCGACGCCAAAATCCTCATAGAGGATAGAATAAAAAAAAAACAATATTCTAATTTACTGAGTACGTTAATTTTATCATCTTCCAATTAAAAAGTTGGCTGAATAGGGAGCGTCATAATTGAATGAGTAATTCTGATATTGGTCCAGGGCAAAAATAAACTTTTGTGTGAGGTTACGGCTCATTTATTACGCGAACAAAGCGAAAGTTTGGACGTCTATATAAAGTTCCATCTTCTTGGGTCAGAGTTTGTCTTAGAGACGTTTGTTTTCCTTTGTAGCCAATTATTAGTCGAGCGTTGCGTAGGACGGAATAATAACTCCACGTAGCTCAGTTATGGTTATATCGTACTAGGACTTCTATGGCTGCTTATTGAGAAAATCATAACCATGTTCGAGCTACAGAGCTACATAGATAGATATATGCGATGTATGTAACACGGAACAGAGGCAGTAGGCAGAAATGAGGTCATTATAATGATAATTAATAAAAAAAAATATCATGGGACTAGACTCAGGTTAGTGATCGTTTTGAACCGACTTCAAAAACGAAGGAGATTCTCAATTCAGTTGTATGTTTTATTATGTTTGTTATCTCAATACTCCGTCATTTGTGAACCATTTGGAAAAATCTTTTTTTGATATAATGGATATACAATACTTTCAGATTAGCCCCATAGAAATTTCATTAAAATTGGTTCAGTAGTTTGGTTTTTAAATCATTCAAAATAACTGGAAAAAATATGTTGCCCTAGTAAACGAAATTGCGTATTTTGCTTTCCTGTGACTTTTGAAGTCGGTATTTTAAATTATTAATTTTATTTTTACATTGATGTTGGTAACATCAATCTATGTAACTTTGTCCACTGTTGGGTGTAGACTCCTCCAAACTTGATACATAATTACCTGAATGTGCAGAAAACATACCACTTATATCCAGCGCCGACTATAACCTTTGATCAGGGTAGAGCTAGATTGTCTTTTGGCGCGTTAAATTTTTAATCGACTTCGAAAAAGGAGGATGGTTCTTTCTTCTTAATTCGGCCCATTTTTTATTTAAAAACTATCATATAGGAATCGATAATTTTTTCGGATAAAAAAATAGCCCATCCAGGATGTAAACGATTTTCACATAACTTTTTTTTTACTGTCTACAAAAAAGACAAGTTAGCCCCGCCGCATGCCAAGCCGTCCCCACCCGTGGCGCGAAGCGCCATAAATTTTTTATTATTCGCTGGGTTTTATTCTTTTGGCGTTTTGGCGCCCCGTGCTATCTGGCGCCTAGAGCGACCAGTCTTCTTGCTCTACCTCCAAGGCCGGCGCTGCTTATATCGCCGTAGTTACTCAAGTCACCACCAATATACCAATCAGATTTTTTAGAACCACGTATCCAGACTTATTTCGACAGCTACCAAACTTTATAGGTCGCTGCGTGATATAAAATACACGGCACCAGAAAAATATGTTACTTACTAGAGTAGAAATGTGTGACCCACATAAAATATATTCAAAAATAATCTTACTACAGGCAACTCAGGTGAGCAGAACTATTTCCACCAGACGTCGGCGTTCCTTTCCTTCCAGTCTGTGATATCACGTGATTTACGATGTAGCTTTCTGACATTTACTAGATGGAACTTTGTGCGAACACGATAATAAAAGTATCACAACAGTACTGCGTTTGTTATTCCGGGTTCCACAGAACGGTAGAACTAAGCTGAAAGGGGGTATTTATATGAAGCAATTTTTTTGCTTAGCAGTATTCGTCCCACTGCTTGGCAAAAGCCTCCCATTTGGTTCCAAACGTCCCTATTCTCCGCCAAGTTCGGCCAATCGGGGTGGCAGTAATAATTTTTTTAATTTTTATTATGTAGCAACGATGAAATAGAGAAAAAATATCAGCTGTTCCATACATTTCATATAGTTCCAGTTTCATGTACAGGTTTTTTTTGTTTACTTCTCATGCTCGTAAAGTTCTTGTTTATGCACAGTGCAAGTGGACTATAACTGCTTTTTATATTTTTATGCTATGCAATTGATCAGTATCAAATAGTAAAAAGTTACGCGCCACGCTGGCTGGATGTTGCCGACGCTTTGTCGCCAAAGAGTTCCTACCAGTCCTGACCGTGTCACCCTCATCTCAGCTCGTCTGGCACATTTTTATCACCCCCGAGCTCAGCCTTATGTAATAGGAGACTCTTATACTATTTTATGAGATTAAATAGTCAACATATATATCAAATAGTCAAAGTAACTAAAATGTTACCAAAAACTAAAATGTTAGCTAGGTAAATTACCAATAACGAAAGAATCATATTATTTAAAAATGAAAAATTATATGGCTCTCTGCACCTTTGCTAAGTAGTCTAAGTAGGACCTCTCAGTCTCATTTTGATGGACACCCTGTTCCATTTCACCTTGAGCTTTATATCTTATCACCTTGACATAAATCCCTACAAAAGCTCTTTGGGCGTGAGATTCTCGTAGTTCTACTGAGCAGGGCTCGTTTTACCTGAAAGCAGGCTTAACAATTTGTAGGAAGTCTTATCTGCGTCACTGAATTCCTTGGGGCATGTAAACTTTGTCTACAAGAGAACATTCTGGTTACTTCCTGCATCATAGGGGAAGGACGAACACCAAATTGCTTCTGATAAGATTGTATTACTTTCAGGACGAGGGTCACAATAGGGGACGGCAATGGCAGAAAATTAGGATTATGTTTATTTTATTACACAATAAACGTTATTTGCGAATACGTGATAATAGGATGTAGGCCATGCGTAAACAGAATTCGATTACTGTTAGACACAATTTGAATGAAAGTTTGGGAAGATGGTAATTAGTTTTAGGAACGTTGCGCAGATTTTTAGTATAACGTATTCATAATAGGAAAATATGTAGCAAACTGAGGGTAACCATTGAGGGTCAGCTATAATGGTTAATCACACTTCTACTTTAGAATTATTTCTTGATACATGATTACAGAAATATTTAACGTGATAATGTGGATGGAGCTGACAATTTGTATGAAATACGAAGTATGAATTACTAATTTTACAAGTTAGTATGTTTGTTCGTATGTGTGGGACAAATCTTGCAACTGAATTTTACACCAGTTATTCTTAACCGATTGATATGTAAGTTCGGTGGCAATGCAATGTTATGGTATCATCGAGCTGGTTTGATGATGAAGGCAGAAGGTGGCCATAGGAACTCCTTACGAATCGACGTAACTCCGTCGAGTTTGGGTTCGTTGGGTTTGTCATCTCAAGGAATTTGCTCCTAAATGATAAATTCAATATGGCGGACGCTCCAAGATAGCGGACAATATGTTCTTATCTATTATCATGATATGGGCATTAAATGAAAGGGTTTGCTCAGAAGAACACGAACAAGCTTGTTTTTAAACAGTATTTTTGAACGAATAAAGTTTATTTATATTTGTTTTATAAGTGCTCGGTGAATGTAAGCATTAAGTTAAACCAACCCTGGTTTTTGGAGCAACATATTATGTTGTAAACTGTAATAATAATTTAAAAAAACGCTCCCATTATTGCGGCGCAGTTTCATGCACCATGTTCACGGGAAGACGGAAAAATGCGGGTGGT
Source organism: Agriopis marginaria (assembly GCA_932305915.1). Lineage (NCBI taxonomy): Eukaryota > Metazoa > Arthropoda > Insecta > Lepidoptera > Geometridae > Agriopis > Agriopis marginaria. The sequence continues at coordinate 14,893,330 of OW029915.1, forward strand.
TCGCAAAAAGTTCTAAGTTAGTTTTTTTTTAATTATAAATAGGCTTGCGCTTGGCCGCCAACTCGCCTGATGTTAAGCGATGATGGAGCACGCTGCCTAGGTGCAGACAAACGATCTACCTTCTTTCTCTCTGCCTCCTCTTCCTTCTTTTCCCCCCTTTCTTTATTTCTTGATGCTTTAATTTGACAAAGTAGTAAAATATGATTAAGCATGACTGATTATTGTCCGATAGATGCTGAAGTCGTGCCGACAGCTGACGATGTCGGTGCGGACAGCAGGCGCGCTGGTCGGGCGACCTACCTGTTCCTGGATGGACCGGTACGGACGACCAGCGTCGCCACCCTCAAACCGACCCGTGCGATCCGCCAGCAAGGACCGTTCCATACGAAGGGTAATTATCTATACTAATATTATAATGGGGAAAGATTTGATTGTTTGTTTGTTTGCATTGAATAGGCACCGAAACTGCTGAACCGATTTGATAAATTCTGCCACTGTTGGGAAGCTACACTATCCCCGGGTGACATAGGCTATATTATATTTTAAAAAAAATTAGGGATCCTTACTGCAACTCCAATAATACCCGTGCGAAGCCGGGGCGGACCGCTAGTCTGTTATAAAGTGCCGTCACAAATTCGTGCATGGGAAAATTGTTATACGGCGTGTTCTTTTAGAAGATGGACATATTCGAGAATATCATTGTAAACAACTTTTACCCTAAAATCGTGAAAACAAACAGTTGTCACGTAAATTTGTGGAATGTTAATAAAAAAATATTGTGGAACAACTGTTTTATTTCGCAATTTCAGGGTTAGTCCGATAGTAAAAATATATATATATATATATATATAGTGATATCATCGAATATTGTCAATCGTCTAGCTAGTGCAAGGATTTTATATATACCCTAAAGGGACCAGCTAGAGATACGCCCTCTAGAGCTAGACAAAAGTGACACTGTAGCTTAGTGTCACTTCTGTCTAGCTCTACCGGGTGTCCGTCCGGATTTGTCAGGAATGTCCAGACTTTTAGACCTTTGGCCGGCCTTTGTCCGCCTTTTTTAGCTTGGACTAACGTACAAGACGCAACGTCTAAGATGGATATAAAATTGTCGATCCAACCGATTCGGTACAATTGAAAGACAAAATCGATAGCTGGAGGCATCAAAAGACTTGTGTCCGCTCCCTCAATTGAATACCTTTTGCTTGTATTTTTATGAGCGCAATATTATGATACCCAAGGTGAATCGGTCACACTGCTGCCGTAACTGGGGAAATGGGAAATGGCTTTATGTGTCTATAAATTTTTACGTTCAATTTCTCGGTCGTAAATACTTTGCGAGTGCAGGGGGTGACGCGGGGGTTGAATGGAGCCGTGGTAGGTATGCTAATCGCAGTCCATTGGCAAGTAAAGTGTGCCATTAGAGGTTGTAATGAAACAGCCAGTGTGCCGCCCTTCCCGGTTCGAAGCTATGACATCAATATGGCGTTGTTTTATGAATGGGTGCTGCCTAGACTGCCTGATTTATGAACTTTAATTACGTGTAGGGGGAACGTTAATGGGATTTTGAATGGGTCAATTTTATATAATGACAGTTGTTACTTTATGTTGCGCTGTAATTGCCATATGATTTCTTTCATCAGAATACTTAAAAATACTTAGTGAGTTTTTGATTATGCATGCCATCTGCCATGCACAAACTGTTTTCATTTGTAAATGCTGTTTTATTTTTAGCGTTACTTATGACTGTATTCTTCTACAATATTGCACAACGGTGTTGATGTACTGTGCAGGTGGACCTATGTATAGAGCCGGGCCAGTCGCTGGGTCTGATGATAAGGGGCGGACTGGAGTACAACCTGGGCATCTACATCACAGGAGTCGACAAGGACTCAGTCGCGGACCGAGCTGGACTCATGGTGAGATAGATACTTTTTAAGACTAGCTGCGCACTATTTTTGTAAATGTTTCAATGGACTTCAAAAATGGAGGTTGTTGTTTGATTGTATTGTTTTGTGTGTATATTACGCGATATCTTGGCAGATTAAGAATAGATTATGCTGAAACTATTAGAATAAAAAAAATCGGGGAAAATGGTGGAAAATTAGGGGAAGAATCCCGTTTATTGAATTCCCCGCAATTTTTTTTTGTTGCAAAAAATTGCATAAGACCTTTGTGATTGATCATTTGCTCTATTTTAACGTAAATGCCAATGTAACTCGTAGTTCTATCGTGCATCGCGTGTAAACATCGAGACATCCCCGTCGATTCACTGATTTCATCGATCGAATATAGAAAAAATATCAAGGATAGACCACACCGTGCCGTCAATATTTTATTATATCTGCATAGAGTCAAATTTGTTACGTAATCGATTCCAATTTCAGCGTAAAGTGAAGGATTTGTATGAGAAATTTTGCGGTGAAAGCTAAATCTCGTAACAGTTCGCAAAACCGCTAAGTAAGAAAGTTTGAGCGATGTTTGAATGTAGCTGTATCTAACCTAGTAAGTATATCTGTGGTCTGGCGTTCGCTGCAGTTTCTTTGTTATTACCGCGACATGTGGCCAACTTCTTCACATCGAGTTCGACTTGGAATTGCCACTTCCTAACTTGCATCGAATAGAACGCGGCTGTCTCAAGCTGTGAATTGCTCGTTTGCCTTCCATTAAACTTTGCTAGAACTGTTACTGACGTTCCTGCCGGAAATAGGATATTTTTTTTTCAATATAGCATAGATCTACGTTTTTAGTTACTGCATAAATCTTTGTCTGAAAGTTAAAACTAATATAAACTAACCTAATTTTGACAGCTCTTAAATTGTTAACATCCTTTTCTATTACATTGAAAGGAAAAGAGAAGAAGAGTAAATTTCAGTAAATTTTTGAAAATTTTTGGTAGACCAATCTAGATCGGTTTAGTTTAATAACGGAAACAGCAGAATCTACGCCATTGTGTGTCGTAGTGTCATGAATGTTTTGGCTCAGTGCATTACTTATAAACAACTAGCGACCTGTCCACCCGGTTTCGCACGGGTGTAATTTACGTGCGAAGTCAGGGCGGATCGCTAGTTATATATATAAACCTTCCGGGAAAATGTATTTAACTGATGGTGAAAACCGCATCAAAATCCGTTGCGTGGTTTAGTAGGAGATAGCGGCCATACAGACAGACAGACAGACGCGGAAAGCGACTTTAATTTTATACTATGTAGAGATAGGGATAGATATATAGAGAAGAGATAATCTACACGTCTGGTTGAAGCATTCCGTGACCAATTCTTAATTCGAAATTCTGGCCGGTTTTTAACGCGTCAGTATAGCAGTCCATCGCGACAATGCGGACAGTATTTTTTTAGTTTAGTTATATGTTCATTTATTTTTAAAGTATGTTTTTTTAATGAATATTATTTTAGTTCCTATTTTATGTTTATGGCAGTAGTAACAGTTCAGTTGTTTTCAACAGAAATTGTTCCTTTGGTTAGTACGCGAAGCACCAATATTATATTCGATACGTAAAATACTATCAAATTCAATACAAATTTTGAATTGAATTTTGAACTTAGAAATTTATATTTTATGTAATTCGATACGTATTTTACGTACCTACCTATCGAATATTCGTACTTTGCTCGCTGAAATGGAAGCTATCCTTTAAAGCCCGATCCTGTTATAGGTACATCTAAAATATGCTATGAAAATATGGTACAAGATTGAAAGTCACTTTGCTACCGGATATAAAACATTATAATAATTGCCTACTTAAAACCCGTAATACATATTTATTACGTCGTACTAGCACTCATCTGTGATTTATGGGGCTCTTCCAAATATTACGTCTCTATATCATTCTGATTCTGAAATTACTGGCGGCGCCTGCGGCAAGGTGCGACAGCTAATTTATAGTGCTCAAGTTCAGGCTAGACACACAGAAAAGAGAGTTTTCTATTCTTTTCTGTGATTAGATACCTCCTTAGCACGACACATCTGATATATGTACCTAAGTAGGTATTTAAGTTTAGCTTTGCCCAAGTATAGCTATGTTTATTAAGGACAGATAATATTCGGCAAAATGTAAAGGCAAATATTATGCATTTTGCATTATGTCATATCTGTCGCAGAACCGATAACCGTTGGTTAGATGTGCTAACCACGAATCAGCAAACGTAGCGTAGGACGCCCTGAGGACGTAGGGCGATATACGTAAGGCAGTGGTTAGAAGTGAAAAGCCGTAGATCGAGCTGAGCGGCGTGCCTTGGGAGATGACTAAGTATGCCCAGCAGTGGAAGTAGCCTGAATATGATGATGTATTATTGTACGATCCCAATGATAACACTAATGATGATTCTAGTCGATTGTTTTTGCAACGACTTGAGTGCCCAGCTAGTCACGTACATAGCAGACAAAAAAGAAAACGATTATAAAAGAAATTCGTCCCGTTTTGTACGATTTTCAGACCTTAATGTATCTAGGTAGGATTGCTGTAGAGGAATGGCATGAGTAGACGGTCAGAGTAGGTTTATCCTTGAAAGGTTCTATAAACTAGCTTAACTAAATCGCTTTATTTCAAAAGCTCAGGGGAATGGAAAAGCTTTGGAATAACTATATAGTAACTACGGAGAGGTTATGATTAAACCATAAAAGTGTCTTCCACACTGTCGCAACGAATGAACTCTCATTTATTCCAGCTAACGTAAATTTTACCACCACCTTCATAACCGTCGCTACGGAAACGAAAATATATCTGAAAATATTAAAGCATAAAAAAACAGACGGATTGAGAACAAAAATAATATTTCATATGGTAATAACAGAGTTATACCTTCGTCATAATTGGATGACTAGAATTGCTTCGTAGCGCGAATGTCTTTTACGCCGGAGGAGTTTTTCCGGTCAAGAATCTAACGTGTACTGCGTTAAAATTGCCATGGGAAAATTTGTTTTAATTAAAAACAAAAAAAGGTTTTAAATAAAAAAAACGGTAAACAGGCTTGCGGTTCACCTGGTGGTATGTGGTAAACTTCCGCCTATGGACACCTGCAACACTATAATTATAATAGTACACTGTATTTGAATGATGAAATGAGGTGCTAGTCTTGCATGGCTGTGCAGATGTTCCATAGCAGCTCTCGACAGGGAAACACAGCCAAGAGCTATTTGACTTATCGTTAAAAATGTATGGCAGAGTTTATTCTCCTAATTGAATCTGTGTCCCGCAGGTCGGCGATCAAATCCTTGAAGTTAACGGTCAGTCTTTTCTGGAGGTGACTCACGACGAGGCGGTGGCACAGCTGAAGTACCACAAGCGGATGTCCCTCCTCGTAAAGGACGTAGGCAAGGTTCCTCACGCGTGTACAGCATATGGAGGTGGTGAGCAGCAACGAGAGGCGGCTGTGCCAAGGTACGTACAGCATTTCTTATGCCTGTTTCACTCTTCTTCTACCTGTTATCAGTTGTGTTTGAATGCCTTAAAATTCATGGAATATCTTTTAGTGAAAACTTCGTGAGGTAGAACTACCTTTTATCGAACAATCAATCATGTTCAAATGATCATGTGTAGGTACTTACCAATTATGTTTGAAGGTCTTTGAATATCATGGTTAACAATTAAGGTCCAGGGACTTCTGAATCCAAAAAGATAAGCGAGTGACAGTGCGTTGTTGTAACACATGATAGCAAGAAAATAATATCTGATAGGTAACAAAAAACTATTTTTAAGCATTTTTTTATGCTGGTACTCAGGATAAGTGGCTGGGGCAAGAAACGAGGAGCAGCGTCAGTAGCCGTAGAACAAAAAGCGCGGTCGCTGCTTCCACAAAGTGACTTACCGGCACTCGCCTACTACATGGAAGAGTATGCAGCTAGAAGACTCACGCCAGATGCTTTTCTCACCGTCCTGAGAGATCTACTGGATACACAGCAGAAGGTGAGCCATTAGCATACCAGGGAACTGCTCAACGCGCAGCAGAAGCCCTAAGTCCTACACCATGTGGTAAGAAGCGAAAAGCAGTGTCAATTATCGTGTAGCATAAGTATCGCTCGTTTCCACCTGCCAGCGCTTGCTATACATGGAGAAGTACGGCGCAAGAAGTGTTGCCTTTGTTTTGCCTTTAGTTGAATTGGCGTCCTGAGAAATCTACATGACACACAGAAAAAAGTAAACCCTATCCTTTAGTTTACTTATCCCTGAAATACCCTTTTCTGCAAAGATAATGTAAATATTACTTTTTCCATTTATAAGCTAATCTATGCTATTAAGTAAGTCCTCTGTCAGATATCCTCCCTCATTGTTGAGCCCCAACACCCATAGAGGCAACCCAACACCTAAAGCCAAGTAAAAAAAACTTCTCGCCACACAATACCTATAAATTTCATAGAAATGAAAGAATTTGGTCTACAAAGTTTTTATAGAAGTAATTAATGGTGGTGAGTTCATTTTTCCTCTCTATATGTCTGCTTATAAAACCTGTGAAACGGAAATTTTATACCCTTCTGATCAAATCTGTCCAACCCCACAGCTCATTTCAAATATTCTCAACAAAATATATACTATACTAATTATGCCTATACTCCTACTTTTTTCTATTCTTAGGATTCCCTGTTGCCTTTACATTGTTAGCATTTTTAGACCTTTACCGATACGATGACTAGTCTCGGAATGTCAGCTTGGTAGTCAGCCGGCGAAAATGCCGACTCATTTTTGCCGCAAAGCGAATTTCGTAATGTCGACGATCGCGGCGACATGATTAACGCGTCACATCTGTATCTATAGGCGTGTATTGCTGCATAATCATCATTTCAGCCATAGGACGTCCACTGCTGAACATAGGCCTCCCCCATCGATCTCTAAAAGGGCAGTTTGGAAGCGGCCTGCATCCAGCGTTTCCCTTCGGTTTCTTTTAGGTCGTCTGTCTATATTGTGGGTGGGTGGACAATAATTATATGCTGCATAATAGTTCCAATTATTTTAATGAAATTCTGGTTTAATTTCAAAGGTCCAATACACACACCTATTTTAATAGCTAAATGGCTTTATCTCGTTTTTGCGCATGACACTACTATACCTATAAGCGTGAAGTTGACAGAATACTTAGGTACATAAGTACTTTACATTTAATTGGTGCTAAATAAAAGTCACAAAAAGTTGCGTTATCATCGTAGCCGATGAGGCTAGAATTATTAGAATTAGAATAGAATTTTTTGTTTTTAAGTTAAAAATTACTCTTTGAAAATACTAAAAAAAACGATTGGGCGTTCTTTAGAACAACATTGCAAATAGTATAAATCTATTTTCGTGGTGATATTTTATAGGATGGCGGAGGAGAAAAAAACACTACCACCATTGATATAAATGCACTACGTACCGAACTTAACAGTGTTGGTCCCATACTGAAAGTTGTTCATGATGATAACTAGGTACATGACCTCCCTCGGCTTAGTACCACCGTTCCGAGTAACGCTGTAGATACAAGGGTAATCGCATTAACGTGAACTCTGTTTCCTGTGCTCTCGCAGATCTTCCTTCCGTGTATATCTTGAGAACGTCATTAGAGCTATTTTCATTTTAAGCAGTTTACCAGATGTTTTGGAGATAAGCTTTTATTCTAATCTGACCTTTGTTCTCGGAATTTACTTTTAATCTACCTTTGCATCAACGCTTGCTTAGCTTTAAGCTTTATGCCAATTTACCCTACTAGCTCCATCTCACAGTTTCGCCCGGGATTTCCCAAGTTTCTTACGTTTATCCTGACCTATGACTGGCCTCCTAATGCACACTACTTTTTATTTAGTAATTCGTTGTCTTGGTTACCTGTCTAGCGCTCATTTAGTATGTGAGTACTTACTAAGGTATATTTCTTGCCTTTTTAGGGTTCCGTAGTACTACAAGAAATACTTATAAATTCGTTCTGTACATCTGTCTGTCTGTCCGTCATAATTTTTCATAGATGCCACTAAGAATATTTAAGGCATGTCACAATTACGGTCTTTAGAACCGTCACTTCTATAGTTATTAAGGTGCATAAAATACTACAAAATTACAGTTATGTTACATAGGTATCTCAATTTTCAAAGTATAATTTTGTATTTTTGGGGTAGCTCTGGTACATGTGAAATGGAGATATATTTTTTGCACTCTATCTTGTGGAGTGCCGTTGAATAGGTCTTTTAAAATAAAGTTAAGTTTTCAAACATAATTTTATCAAGGTTATCCTTTGCGAAATATGGCCCACCAAAATGGCAAAGTGGCCACTGCAATGCAGGGAGGGGCTGCATTTCTAAACTATAGGACATACAAACTTGTTACTTACTTTTTATGCTAAAATAGGTTATCTTAAAAACCTTCTTTAATAAATATTTAGATATATCGGGATGCAAAGATTTTAATACACCTACTACTTACTATAAAACTTTGTCGGGATGATTACATCTCAAAACTTTTTCCACAGAGCTTCGATTGACTATTATGAAAAGTATAATTCTTATTCTACAACCTAGCCTAGGTTCGTATAATGCTTTCTGTATTACTTAAAATTTTATTTTATTTCAAGATTCTTCTTTTCTACTACTTGGAAGAGATTGTTTATTGCGATGAGGCCGCCAATTGTTATACTATTATCAAGTAATTTTTGTCGTATGTAGGTATGTTATTTTTGGTGTGAACAATAAATAGTTATTTGTCTTCTATCTATTTATCCATCTCATCATCATCATCATCATTTCAGCCATAGGACGTCCACTGCTGGACATAGGCCTCCCCCATCGATCTCCAAAAGGGCCGGTGCCGTATGTCATCACTGGTAACACACACTGGTCGAAGACTTTCGTCTTAAGGCACTGAGGTATTTTAGATGAGAAGACGTTGCGAAGTTTACCGAACGCTGCCCAGCCGAGTTGGATTCGCCGATTGACCTCTTTATTGAAGTTGGACCTACCTAGTTCGACTGTTTGTCCTAGGTAGACGTACGCGTCAACAGCTTCAAGAACTGAACTTTATCCATCTATCCATTCCGAAAACTACCTTTTTCTACAGCACGCGTCTTACGTTTTATTTACACAAAAAATCCTTTTCTAACGTCAGCCGACTGCAAGGACAACAAATCCCTCTTATATCCTTTGACATGTAATCCTCGAGAAGATATCGTTTTTAAATTGTATGCCAAAGTTTCCCACAAAGGGTTTCTGAGCCTTTGACACAGTATCGCTTTGTTCCAGTACACCTTGCTGACGGAAATCCGTGAGTTCATGATGCCGGAGGACCGACCCCGGTTCGACGAGCTCGTCTACAGACGACCTGATGACCCCAACGACCATCATATAAAGGTAATCTTTAATTTATAGTGCTTTCAGTCACACTACTTTCCGGAATATGAAGCAAAAACATTATACCAGTACCTACCTACGACTTTACAGTGTTCAATGTGTTCATGTATATTTTTGTACTTTTTTCTCTGAAACGGAAGGGTAATCTCGAATTAAAGTTCACAGCGGTCTACCAAAATTGTAGGGGATGAGGAACCGTAGCCTGTAAAAGCGCGCCGGGTCTAAAATGTCGCATTTAAAAAGCTTATTTTAACACCGACTTCATTACACCGGATTTTAATGTCGTAATCTGTGCCCACCTGGAGGTTTAATTATATTCTAGTTAGACTCGCGCCGCAGCGACCCGGGACGCAAGGTTCACTGTACTTCATTCAGTGATTAAAACACGCAACGGACTACTAAATATATCCTAAACATCCTACTTCTCAACAATGCAGATAGGATCCGTTTTATTCCGTTTTTTTAATAGGTTTCCATTAGTTTCTTTTCTCAAACAGTGTATTTGATGTTTTAATGAAGAAACACGCTTCTATCTAAATTGGACTCTAAGGTCTCGACCGTTCGTTGATAAAGTGTTTAGCGACCAATTTCGTCTCATCGCATCAATTTGAATAAAAAGTTTGTATATTTGTATATGACGAATCTCTAGTGTAATTCCGTTTTTACGTCGCTTCGAATACAATAAGGATTTTGGTATAACTATCTGAGGCTTGATTATGTTTTTCCACTAAAATGAGTCGAGTGCAAAGAGGTTACGTTAAAATTTACACACAAAAATAACTGACGTTTCCTGATGGTGTCCTGGGATTTGCGCATTTTACAAGCCATGGCCAAAACGAAGTGGTTTTTTTGAAGTCTGGTTGCTAGGCAAAGTTTTAATTAAATGCAAAAAATATTACCGTGAATACTTAATGTTTGAGAAGAGCAATATGCAAGCCTTGGGGCCACTGAGCATTTATACTCACGTATGTTGGGCTCGGCTACGTCCTCATTCATAAATGCTTCTGTTGCCGGCCGCTGTAGTAATGTAGGTACTGTAGAGTTATCTAATTAAACTAGAGCTTATTGAAATGTCTAGATTGTGAAATGTATTGTCTCATTTACAGCTTCGTCTTGAAATCCTAGGATATGCACTAGGCACATATAGCTAGATTCGGAAAATACGATTAGAGAATCCAACAAACCAAACACAACTGCAAGCACGTTAGTGACAACACAAATAGAAACGGCCTTAGAAAAGTGTATATTATATTCGAACAGCTATAAATCAGCATAACTTATCGATATGTCACCGAATGATTCGTAACTCGAAGGCGAATCCAAGTCGCACACTTTTCTAGAGGTCGATGTATATGACGCTCACGATTTGTCCGTAGCGCGGAGGCGAGCGGCACATGCTGCCATCCTCGACGATGCATGACTTGCACGATCCGGTGAGTGCACATTCACCTTCGCAAGGTATTTTCCGACCCTCGCTGCATGCCCGGTGCCCCATTGTTTATAGTGTGACCGCTTTTGATGGTAGCCGTTGAGCTTTACGTGTTGTTTATCTGTGTTGTTACCCAAATAGTATGATAGAATTCTACTTCCAATATTTAGATGGTGATTAGGTAGCAAATAAAATGTTAAGCAATTCACGAGTAAATGGATCGAGCAGACCAAAACGTCCCTACTCTCGCTCGTTTGACCAAATTTCTGCCTAAATATGAAAAGAGTAGGGTACATTTTTAAATTATTGAATACTTTTAAATAGAAGCTACTGTATTATTTGTGTAGTTCATACGTCAAAGAGAAAGGGTCGTAGGTAAGGCAGTGGCGAAGGCAGTGAGGTGAGGTTGAGGGTTGTTGTTGTAGGAGGTACCGGCGGAGGCGCCACTCGTGGCGGACCACCGCTCGCCCTCCGAGGACTCCGGCCTGGGCCTGCCGCCGCACGACACGTACAGGTGACACCACCACAACTACCACACACCGACCGCGCTACCTTCCACACCAACAGAATCAGGATACTCGTAAACCACTCAGAACATATACCTACAGCTTAGCGAAAATTCCGTGTAGGAGATGGCCACCCGACAGACCTCTCTAATGAGGTGTAAATCCCTCGACGCCAGCGGAGGTTCTCATAAAGGCGCTTAAGCTCTAAAGCACCATTAAAGTGAGAAAGCAAAGGCTGAGTCCTCGTCGAGCGTTCGCTTTCGTCCGCTCTTTTACATCTCACTGAAATATACCCCGCAGTTTTGAGCGAGCCCTTGTCTCGCGTTCGGTCTCGCGAGCCGACTGTCTCATTGGCCTTGCGCCAACTGCTTCCACTTTTATTAGATATCGGAATCGATTACTTTATAGCGGTATAAACGCTCACGTTTACTGTCGCCGGCGGTTTAGTGCCGCGGTCCTGCATCCGTGAGGGCTATTTTATCTTTACTGCCAGTAAAATCGATGCGAAATTGACGTTTAACCTCTTATAAAGTCGCTATTCAGTGACGACAAAGCACCTAGTCTCATGTAGGCACTAATTTATCTATCTTTTTACAATGGAAGATATTCCATTACGAATCGCTTTGATACCACTTATGTTGTGCGAACCGCTAGACAGTGGAATGCGGTGCCTGAATAAATAAATAAAAATAAAATTATCATCACCTCATCATCGCTTAACATCAGCTGAGATGGCGGTCAAATGCAAGCCTATAAATCAATAATAATAAAAACAGTCATCCCGTTCCGGTCCTGTGCGAGCCTCATCTATTACCTTCCGACAGGCTTGACAATGTCGTCTGAATATCGGCTATAGGTACTATGGTGCCTAATCATTTAGGAATAGGTATATCTATTGTGAAATTAATCAACGTCCCCTCCGCAGACATTATTAAGTAACTGTAGAGTAATTTCTAGTTAGTAAAATGAGCAATCTCAGAGCTATTGTTGCTCTAAAAGTTCTTAGATAGTAAGTAGGCACACGTACGGTGACGGAACAGCGTGAAAGCTAGCTGGGTAATTGATTTGATTTACCTGTGTGAACGTACCAATGTAGAGTCCAAAATAATCGTTTTAAACCATAATATATTATCAACAAATTCCATACCTAGAAACATTAAATAGCTACTAGAAACCATCCTTCAAAACTTACACAAAAGTATGTATAGAAGATAAAATATCTCAGTAGGTAAAATAACCTAAATATAATACCAGCAGAAAAAATTGTCATAGCGCATAGCGCTGCTCATTTCCACACGCTAGCTTTAGAGTTCTAGAGCATTCCAGAATGTGAAAGCATAAGCATAGGTTGATGCTTGTTGTTTGGATCGTGTAGCTGACATGTCGAGAATGTTGATAGTGACAGTGGTGTTGTGGCAGGAGCGGCCGGTGGCGCGCTGCCGACGCCCCGCCGCCGGACGACGACTTGGAGCCGCACCACGAGGTGATTTTGCCAGACTTACCTTACACTTCTTCTTCGACCACATTCACTTCTCAGCCTTGTCTATATAGCGGTGTCCCTGGGTGTCACTCGCGTGCTCATCACTCAGCTAGTTGGGGTGCGATGCGATGTCATGCGCTGTTGCGTTTTCTTTTGTTGATAAAGCTGGTATATTTAACCTCTTGAGAGCTCATTTCAAATCACCGTAAAATATATTTTTATTATAATTTTTTGAGGAACGAAATATACAGGGCTACTGGTAATCAGTTACCATCCTCTTAAGGGCGGCCTCTGTAGATCAAAACAAACAACTTTTGTTCTACTTTACGAAATACGCGCAATCTGCCGTACCATACAAAAAAATCATCCACTCCCGACAAAATATATGAAACAGCAAATTTTTTTCGTGAATTTTTTATATCCACTTGACTGCTCATCCTTTACCCGCCGTAAGCAAACGTACACTTTTTCAGATCAACCTTTTTCGAGCGGGCGAATCCTAGGCGCTAATTCAATGACTTTTGAGTCTCCAATCACAAGCGTCGGGTCTCCAATCACAAGCGTTGAGTGTCCAATCACAAGCGCCATACAATTCCCGCGACCGACGTTGCTGACATCTTGCACAAGCAAAATAAGACTCGTGCGCGATCAAGGGGATAATTATGTCGTAGAACAAAATTTGTTTGTTTTGACGTACCTACTGAAGCCGCAATTAAGAGGATGCTAACTGATTACCAGTAACCCTGTATATAAAAATTATCTGATTTCTATGACATCGCATGGCGTTCTAGAAACGCTACTTATCTCATTCACCTACAGTTCCTTTAACAACCTCGTAGAGTTAAATTAACGAAGCGTTTATACTTTTGTACCTGAATGTCACCGCAAAGACGAAGAGAGACGGTCTCGCTTTTAAATCTGCATTTCAAACAAAGGCATTTCCAGTTTTTCTTGTCAGTTGAGTTGCTGGATTAATTCAGTAGCTTTTTTTCGAGTGGCACCTCGGCACTGTCACTGTACAACAGACTTTGTACAATTTATTTTCAAAAACATGCATGTCTAAAACGGCTAGCGTCTAGCGAATAGAACTCACCACCGCTAACTATCATGGCCGTTATTTCCAGTGAATTATGACAACTATTCAAAATTATCCGACTGGTAAATCTGGCAAAATTGTATTTTACATTTCATAATGTGGTCTGCGGTAATACATTGGCTTTAGCTTCGATTCGTTTCTGAAATGAAAGCGGTAATAGCGGCCAGCTGTGATTTCTTCTACTTATCTCTATTAGACTAGCTTTAGATCTATAGAATTCTACTGTAGGAATCTCTATTTGCAGCTTTATTTCACCTATGCACTATGTGAAGCACTACGAAATAAACATTTTCTTTTTATCTACACAAAACAACAATATAAAGGCGATTTTGCTAACAAAATGTAGAACACCATAGTTCTTTCCGGCTTGTTATTCAGTCAAGCTTGGATGTAAATATTTCTAAAGTAATGACGTCATAGATAACGCTGTCATAGGAGTCGTGCGTCGATAATTCTATTTTCGCACAACGTGTTAACGGCTCGTTGGTCTAGGGGTATGATTCTCGCTTCGGGTGCGAGAGGTCCCGGGTTCAAATCCCGGACGAGCCCAACTATTCTTTTTTGCTCTCACACCAAAGAAGAGTGACTATTTTATGTTTTAGGTTTGTTGTGTTTAATTAAAACGCACAAATTTTGATTATTTTGTCATAATAATTTAGGTGGCTTTTTAGTAAGGTACGTTTCAATTTCAAGTTTACGCGATCACAATAATTTACACGGTGCGTATTTCCCGTCGGTCGGTAGCCCTACAACAATGTTATCACAATGAAAGGGTAGGTAATAAACTAATGGGCCTCTGGCGTCGTCGGTGGCAATATTAATTTCCTTATGAATTAGGTGCCTTTGATCACGGTTCATTGCAGCAGTATTATGTCTACCTTCTACCGACTATAAGATATAAGTACTTTACATCTACTTTATTATGATATTTTCTTGGAAATAGTTATGTAGATTATGGTTTTCAACCAACTTTAAAAAAGGCGATTAATAATACTAAGGAGATTAATACTAAGGAGATTAATTAAAAAATTTAAAAATCTATACTAATAGTGACCCGGGTATGTCCTAAAACTGCGACCAGAACCATCGGAGGATGGGCAGCAGCATCCTATTAGTACACGGTGAACGTACTGCGATCCCCAAGCCGCCTGCCAAGCGTGGGGATTATGGCAACACCCCTCTGAGAGGGGGGAGGCCTTTGTCCAGCAATGGACGTTTAATGGCTGCTAATGGTGGTGATGGTGGATACTAATATTATAAATAGGAAAGATTTGATTGTTTGTTTGTTTGCATTGATTAGGCTCCGAAACTACTGAACCGATTTGAAAAATTCTTTCAATTTCGGGAAGCTACACTATCCCCGGGCGACATAGGCTAATAATATATACCCGTGCGAAGCTGGGGCGGACCGCTAGTAAGAGATAAGAAGAGGAGAGAGACCTCTCTCTCCTCTTATCTCTTATTATTCTTTTATTTATTTTTCTATTGGCCCTCTTTTCTTGTCGTCTCAGATAAGAGGAAGTAAAAGAGTTTTTTTAATAAAAATTTGCGTGTGTTATGGTGACGCGATCTCTAACGCCGATTTCAATTATCCTTCTTTATAAATAGTCTATTTCTTGAGGGTGGTACTATTTAAATTAAAAGAAAGTATTTCACCTCTAAGGGTGGACATTTAGGGGGTGAATTCTGTTAATTAAACTATCCTGTGAAGTCGGCCGTAATTTGTTTGTATAATTATAACATTTTTTTTTCAAAGAAAAACAACAACAATACAGCCGAATAGTGAACCTCCTTTTTAGGATTCCGTACCCAAAAGGTAAAAACGGGACCCTATTACTGAGCCTATGCTGTTTTCTGTCTGTCCGTCCGTCCGTCCTACCTTTAAACGGCTGTATCTTTCGAACCGTAATAGATATTTATTGAAATTTTCACATTATGCATTGTTAACTAGCAAAACGCGGTCCCTATACAACAAATGTATTTATTTACGTATTTTTGTATTAGCTTTAATGTAAAAACAGTAATAGGTGCGTACAAGCGTCAAACTTGGCATTATAAACTCTAAAGTATAACAACAAACAATAAATAATGGCCAAGTACGATACGGTGGCAAATTTCTGTTCATTACCAAGTTAAGCAACGGGTAGCAAGGTATTCGGGTCCTTAGATAACCTTATCATTGATATAAAAGGCTGATAATAATAATGTAAAAAAAGAGCTTTCCAGTATACATTCTGAGTTAAAAACCGGAAACTCCTTAGAGTTGCTAATTTCCGTTGTTAACGAGACTATTACGGTGAATAAAAAGCTAAAGACTAATTTCTTTAGCATTGTGACGTCAGCAAGGCGCGGTTGCCGCCATTTTGATACGCCATAAAGATAAAGCGAGCTTATTCTTGGGGTTGCCAGCCTCGGCCAAACGGTGTCCTTTTGTCCCGTTCCGGCCCTGTGTACTCTAATTAAAAAGTAATTGCATTTTCTATTATCTAGATTTGTCTCATGAAATGAAACAAAAAAGGAGTTTGCTTAATACCTCATAGCAAACGAAAATATTTATGCTGATCACCTAACGCATTTTTTTCATAACTGTGTGCTATATATAAATATAATTATATATTCGGGTCATTTTTGCACACACGCGGTCATCTGACCCCAAACTAAGCAAAGCTTGTACTATTCCTGCCAGAGACTGATATACATATTTATTTAAAATACATACTTAATTAGATATAAACACCCAGATATTAGAGAACAAATTTTAATATAAATGTCAATCACATGAATGTTTATCCTAGGTGGGTGTAATCGAACCCACGCCCCCAAGCGCAGACGGCAGGTTCACTGCCAACTGGACCATCTCACGTATTATAATTTTCAGTAAAATAAACAGTGAATAATACATACATTATCTATTTGAAAAGGTTAAATTTTAAGGGGTAGGTTTGCGTCAGTTAATTGAGTCTTTATAAGATATTTGTGCTCTTAATTAATTCATGCGGGACTTGTTGTGTTTTAGTAGGAGCCATGACCTCCTGAAACAAACTTTAGTTTCATCTCCATTGAAACTTTACGAGTTTACGTCTTAAGCGACGCACAATATTTGCTGTAAATTTTCATTTACTTATTTACTATTTGTAGTCAAGCTTTTTATATAATTGAATGATGAAACAAGCAAGTCAGTCACCATACTTTTTCGTAACAGTTCAGTGCTATCCAAAATTGTAAAACTATGCACGGCACTGTGGCTGTGGCTGTTGGCACTGTACAAAGTACGAATATTTGATATGTAACATACGTTTCGAATTCCATACAAATTACAAATTCGAAATCCAAAATGTGTATGGAATTCCATGCGTATTTTGCGTATCCTACTTTGTACTTTGCTTAATACTGCACTATATAAATATACGCTTGTCAAATCGTCATCTTTAGATAGAAGCATTAATTAGTAGCTTTATTTACCTACATGGTTTGCGTTGGCTCGCTTGATGCTAAAAAGATACATGAAAAGATTTTAAGGTTTTATGAGCTTACTAGCAGCACCCCTTGGTTTCGCTCGCGTGAACATTCCCTCAGAAACCGTGTTTTTCCCCGAGATATCAAGTATGTCACTCTCCGGTCCTTCAACTGTCTCTATGTAAAAAAATCACGTTGATCCGTTGCTCTGCGGGCTGCGTGAAAGAGGAACAAACAAACATACGTTCACGTTTATAACATTAGAACGACTTATGAAAAACATAATGAAATTTATTCACTAAAAGTAGGGCTATACACTGATCTTACGTATTTTATAATTTAGTTCTCCTATTTTACATATACTCGGCATGTGAATTTAGTCATAAAAATTTATCTATAGTATAAAAAAATGGAAATGGAAATGTTTTTCATTGACGTGACTGTACGCAATAATATTTTTTTATTTATGCAATCCCACTGCAGATAAAGTCTCTGTCAACTCCTCTTAAACCGTACGATCGCTCACAAGTCAATTCAACCAGGGCTTCAAAAAGGATTATCAAAGATTATATTTAATTTTTAGAGATTCGAGTCCATAGTAAATTCTAAAGTCTGAAACAACAATTCAAATATAACCAGAATAAATAAATAAATACATTAAAAACCCCGATATAATAGCTGATTACCTTCATACGTCTGAACAGATTTTATTGAATCGTAGCTAACACACGATATCAAATCACATTTCAAACATAAAAACTAAATCAAAATCAGTTTGTTGCTTTTTGGGAGCTACGATGCCACAGACAGACACACACATACACACGTTAAACTTATAACACCCTTCTTTATGCGTCAAGGCTTAATTTTTTTATTAGGATTAGCAAAGGATTAAATAATAAGTTGGCCGTCACGGGACGCCCAGCAGATGTGAAACATGATGGCAGAGAGCAATATTGGCGTCACGTCCGTCTCGGCATACGAGTCATTTTGACAGCCTAGGCGCGCCGATAAAGTTTCACGTTAAAAGTCGGATGATCTTAGAGCACTTCTGTATATCATATCGCGATAATGAGTCCTCGCGGAGGTCGTTACGGCACACGTGTCGTGTTTGTTACTCTACTCTCTCGCCCTCCCGTGAATACAAAGGTGTCATTACTTAGCAGAGCCGGCGCACGTAATTACTGAAAATAGCTTAGAGTAGCTACTAAGTAAACAAATGTATTTACCTGCAGGAGTAAGATGAACTTGGTTTATTTTGTGTATTTTGGTTTTATAGATTTTTATTTTATTTTGTCTTACAGGGCGATGTCGTCACTGAGCGACAAAATTGTATAAATACATTTAAAAAACATTTTTTTACGTATGTATGAAATGAAAATAGTTTATTCCAGATTTACATTCATATAATTTATATTAAAAAAAAAAAATGACAAATATAGAATACGTAGGCACTCTCAGTACCTACGTACTGTACATCGATAAAATATTTGTTTCTTCATCTCGTTGTTTCTATTTATCCGGCACTCTTAGGAGTAATGCAATGGTTTGTACTTCATTCATTACTAAAATTTTCGGATAATATATATAATTATAATTACATACATAAATTTTCATACTTACTAAATAAATAAATATTCTGGACAAGGGCCTAATTAAAGTTTATATGAAAGTCTACGCGTACGAAGTTGCGATGTGCGATGCGATACAGCTAGTGATGTATAGCTATTGTACCTACTATTTTGTTGTGTTAATTGTTTCCTTTTATAATACAAGGTATTTTCTAAATGATCAAATTTACAAAAAAACTCAATACGACTCACTCATTGACTACACAGCCTGCCACAGCCTGACTGACTATTCACGAAAATTTTAATAACTAATCTATGAAACTAAAATTTGGCAGGTATGCCTTATGCAGGGTGTAGAGGTCTAAATCATTTTGCGAAAGGGTCGTACTAAGGGGCAAATGGAGATTTTATATAAAAGCCTACGCGTAGGTACGAATCGCATGCTACGTCTAGTCTTGGTTTAAAAAATGACCAATAACGTTGAGATAGCAAAATGCTAGTCATGTCTGTGTAGATTGTAGGCCATTTGTCACGTAAGCTTATTTATTTTAGCATAATCTGAAGAAATAGGATTTCATCTAATGTATTTATTTTTCCATACGCTAGAACATGAATAACTTGCAAGCTTCCTTCGTTATTATTCATAGCGAAGCATAGCGTATACGCCTTTAAAACTTGTAATGCATCTACTTTCCAAAGTTAGGGAGCTTGTTATGGCGTTGTGTAAACTTATTTATTCCTTTTTTAGACAACAAATTTAAACTTTCTTAAGAAAACAATAAGCGAAATAAGCTTATTTGTGTTTTTACCGATCTCATTACACAACGGATTCTTTGAAATTGTCCCCGTCTTTTATCTAAATTGTGTTTGTTTTCAAGACTTTATGGTGTGTGCAAACCTTAAATCCCGCGGGTTTATCTGTATCAAGTGCGCTTTGAAGTTCTTTAATTTAACGTGATGTTTAAACAAACCGTAGAAGATTGCTACGCAAGGCGGAAACTGCTACGCGGGGCGAAAATAGCTACGCCATGGGGCTACTATAGCATATTTTCTTTTCTCGACGCGATTCTCGATGTCCTTGGTTTTAATTAACTCATCTCTTTGTTGGTGAATGATAAAAACTTGTGGACCACGATAGACAGAGCTACTGGTAATCAGTTACTCTTAAGGGTGGCCTCGGTACATCACAACAAACGACTAGTCTACGACTTTTCGAAATTCCACCAACCAACCGTTCCATACAAAAAAATCATTCGCTCTGGACAAAATATTCAAAAAAGTCGCAACTTTTTTTGCTGTTTCATAGTTTTTTTTTTTTTTGATAGTTCGTATAACAAAAGTTGTTTGTATTGCCGTATTGAATATTCATTTATATTTTTATAAATGACTTCCTCTTGTTCCCAGAGCTGTAAAATCATCAAAATATCAAGTTTGACTGAAGTTTATTTGTGTTGGTAAAATAATACGACAGCTGAGTACTTATATTAACTTCTGAAATATAACTAATTACGTTTTTCGTGAAGATCACGTGTAAAAAAAAACATCCAAAATTCATGATAGCAAATGTTATTTATCGAGGTTCGGCAGTAGCACCCTTTTTAGAGTCACGTAGTTTTCCGAGGGAGACTGGGGTAGGGTAGAGTCAGTACGCGGCGCGCCGGACGGTCGGCATGACGTCGCGCCGGCGGCGCCGCGTCGCCTTCTGCGAGTACGCGCCCATGGACGTTCGCGCCATGGCTAAGGTAGACTATATACAAGTTACAACACTGCCGCCGGACCTGCTTGTAACAAACCGGGCTTAGTTTAATTGACAACTCCTCAGATCAAATAAACAAGTGAGATATGCCTAGTACAATTTATTATTTTTCGTGTTCAAATGTTTCGTCTTTCTTCCACTTTTTTTACCGTCTTCAAAAAAAGGTATCCATCATTTGGTTAAATAGTTTGGTTTTTAAATCAAAATAATGGTAAAAATATGTCATCCAATTAAGCGAAATTGCTAATTTATAGAAATCGGTTTTTTATTGTTACTTATACAAACACAACTGTGAGTACGGTATACTCATTAATTTTTTTCATACACTCTAAGAAACTTGCAGCAACACTAATAAACTAGTTAATAGTCCACATGGAAAAAACTGCATAGGCGTGCGCAGCGTGAGTTCGACTAAAGGCAGACTGATGCACGCACGCGCTACGCCACCATACCAAGTCTATCTCCCTTGGTTGTCTGATCTGAGACATACTCTATGTGTATCACAAAACTTTACATAAAATTTGTTTAACAACACAACAAAGCCATTTAAACGCGATAAGAGTGAGCAAAAATACGCGTGCATGCGATAAAGCGTTTCTTTTTTTACTGTGAATATTTGGGTATAAGTTAACGCATTCGAAAAGTGACTGTGTATGAAATTTATGTTAATAGAAGTTTTTAGGGTTCCGTACCCAAAGAGTGTAAACGGGACCCTATTACTAAGCCTACGCTGTCTGTCCTACCTTTTAACGGCTGTATCGTCCGAACCGTAATAGATAGTCATTTGAAATTTTCACAGAATATGTACCTAATTTTACGGCGGATTAACTAAGAAATAATAATAAAAGACAAAAAGTTAAAACGGGGGTAGTAAAAGGAGGGTCCCCAAGGAGTAAAGGAGGGTCTCTCACACACACACATCCTCTCACAAAACAAAACAAATATTAAAAACCAGCCAAGTCGGGCACGCAAGTAGGTACGTCAAGTTACTCCTTCGTAACATTACATATTCTGTGAAAATTTCAACTAGCTATCTGTTACGGTTCAATCAAAGGGTAGGACAGACAGACAGACAGTGTAGACTTAGTAATAGAGTCTCGTAAGTCAGACAGACAGCGCAGACTTAGTTATAGGGTGAACCTTTTTGGGTATGGAATCCTAAAAATTATGTTTAAATTAGGTCTACTTAGTAGGTACTTACCTACCCAATTACTCATTCTGAGAGTGTGTTTTTTTAAATGTTTAATTTGAAATTTACTGTAACTTTTTGGCAGTTTACCAGTCCACGAATAATATTGAAGAAAACACACAAAGACGTAGTTAATTTTCTTATCGTATCGAGTTTACTAGCGGACCATACAACGCCTGCCAAAATATAAATAGCAATATCGTGCCAGTGAGTAAGTGGAAATAAACATGGTATCAATAATGTGATGCGACCAAGCTTGAAATCCATTTAAAACTCATTTGTAGCCTGTCATGAACAGAAATTAGGTTTTGCATCTATTGTTAGCATATGATAGCACTTCTACTTGAGGTTTGGCACGGTTAAGTTAGTGACGTGGATAGGTACCTAAATAAAAAATAAGAAGGTATGTCAATTACGTGGAATTTCATTTGCTAGTTCTAAAAAAAGTTACTTTTAAACTTTCGCGATTTGAACACATGTTTAAAACGATTATCGGGATTTATCGCGCATTAAAAATAAAATAATGCGATAAACATTTAAAACCCCGATAAAATTTAATACTTGCTAGTTCTAGTTGGTGGTTACAAATAGGTACCTATTTTCCCCCTAATAAAATAATGTGATAAATATTATAAATCCCATTAAACATTTAAACTTGCTAGTTCTAGTTGGTGGCTGTGCCTATAACAGTTATACACAAACACAAATTTAATACTTTATATATTAAGAACTTGAATCGCAAAAATAAAAACCCTTTCTTTACCTAAACTTTTGTAATTTTTTTACAAAACATTATTGTTATGTTTAGGTTCTACATTTATACATACTGTTAGTAACACAGTCCCACACAACACAAAAATATAAATGTTGTTAACTACGTAATGATTATATACAATACACAGAGTGCGTTGAACTCTTCTGTATGGACGAACCTATGTAGGTACCTAATTGCTTGCGTGTATGGTGTAGGATGTCGGTACAGGTACACGAACGTCGATTTCTGGCATCAGGAAAATCTACACGTTACCTTCATACGGCAATCGTTTCATCACAATAAATCAACATGCTTGCAGTCGGCCTTATTTGAATGGCAGATTTTAGTTCTTTTCGTGCCAAGGTTTGCGGCTAGTGTTGTACCTACTAGGTATCAGTTGCGTGACAATTTATTGCGCCTTTGGTAAAACAAAGTATAAAAAATCATGCGTGCAATAGCCCGCGATAACAGAGTTTTATCCGATAGTTTTAACCTTTATCACGCAATGGTCTTCAGGGCTTTGGAAGCAAGCACCTGCTCGCACGGGCTTTTAACTTAAAATGTTTTAAATATTTTAGTAGCCATTTGTAGTCAGTTATGAACTTGCTAAGTATTTTCAACTTTATCTTTATTGTAGGAGAGTCCAGCAACTCTAGCGTCAGCAAATTTTAAATAGGTGTTTACTCGCAAGGTACTCATAGCCGTTGTTCTCGGTATCGTGCTTATCTGACACGACAGATTCAGGCAATATAACAATGTTTACAGTTATTTATTCACTTATTCTTGGTACGCAAAATAATATGAAACATCAGGTTTTGATTAAGATTCATAAAAATGATAAGAAGTTCGTGGAAAACGTTCCAATCTCTTTAGGTTTCGTAAAAATAATCACGGGTACAGCGAGCAGTGCTTCTCTATCAAGATCTACGTGACGTTGTTACATCTCTCGAATCCAATTTCTAAGCTTTTACTGAGTATATCTATCATGTTCGAAAGCTGGGTTTACTATATTTATATGACTCCTATATCTAGCCAAAAATAAAACCTTTTATGGAACATCGACGATTTTGGAAAGTGTGTCATTCTAAAAACAAAAATAGGTCGAAAAATCGATTGCAGTCGGCGAAACATTTAACGGCTATTCTTCGAGGTAGAGATTAGTCAGTTTGCAGTTCTTCGTTGTGTCACACCTCGTGTCTCAACGTGACTAAGGTCTAGAGTCTAGTCTAGTCTTACCGTTGAGATATGAGAGTGAATCAGTCTTGTAATCGCGAAGTAGTGATGTAGTTAACGCTTGTCTAGTTCTTACTTGTGTGTGATGCATGTTTTAATAGAGCTGTTTTAGAGACTGCTTTACCACTCGATCGAGTAGCTTCAAGAACTCTAGCGACTTCATACCTAATGTACCTACTATTGCCTGTCGAGTTGAGTGGTGAACAAGTCAGCAGGCCCCGTGTTGTTGAAGTGAGCACAATTGCTCTCGTAATTTTTGTGACATTTATTGAAGAGTCTTGAATGAATTCACAATTACTTTGCAAAATTTTCCCTTGGGTACTTCGAAAACGTAATTTTGCATGAACATATCTTAAAATAAAGAGTGATTTTTCTCAAACAGTGCAATACTTTTTAAACATTTTCCGTAGGTTTGCCGAGAGCTGTTTGAGACATCATAATTTCTGTTTTCTTTTCGATAAAGTATCAATTATGAATGCAGGAGTACGAGGAAGAAGGACGGAGATCCCGAAGGCATTCTTCTCCGTGCAATTCAAGAGAGGGCAGCACCACCGCATTACACACACAGCACTACGACGACGCTGTAAGTATACTAGGCTCCTACTTCCACAGAAAAACAACAATTTGCTGAACATTGCTTGCTAGGAGTATATAAATGAGAAAATATTTCAAAAGACGACATTTTCACATTGTAATTGATTAGGATGGTGAGTCATACGATTTTCCCTGAATTTACGACGTCAGATTTGGATTCCCCGCGAAAACATCCAAAGCGTCATTATTTATGATCTTTTAGCGTTTACACAAACATACCAAAGAAAAAGTAAATTGTGCTGATTCTGCGACCTTTTAAGGGATGACCTTCGTTTATTCTTGTCTCTTCGGATATAGGCATTCATAACGAAACGTAACTTATTGCATTAGGGGATCAGTGGAGCAGAGTACTGTGAAGGTCTCAAGTCTGCAGATTGTGTTCATAGTATATTTGCCGGCAAAACTCATTTGTAACTGAATAATTTGGCATGTAGCCAACTGTCTGACATGACCATCACGCTGGGCTGAACGCTACCTACATGAACTATTGCTACTTACCAACTCTGAGGCTTTTATGATATTGCTCGCATTGATATTATTAGTTTATTTACTTGTATCTATCCGATACCTATGTACAGTGAAAGCACCTGTTCACTAAGATACCTCTCACTAAATAATAAAAAATAATATTGATACTTAAATTAAAACAAAATCGAAAGCTAACCTATTGACGTGGAAATGAAAGTAAAGGCTACATTTTTTTGTCTTTATTTATGTAGAAAGTATTTTATATACTCTGAGATTCCATCTTATGCTAAATGTTATCAGTCTAATTTTTTCCCTAAATAGTAGGTATAACCACCAAGCTCTATTGAATACAATGAGTAGTCAGAACTAGTGATGTATTAATTAGCATTCGCAAACGCACTTCACTGCTGAAAGAAATTAAGCATTTAAAAAACGTGGTTACGAATCCATCAAAATGGTAAAACTTGACATTGAAAACTGCACGTATAAAACAGATAACCATAGACAAGCTTAAATTGTTAGTAAGTGTATTAAAACAAACGATTTCGCAATTCACATTCTTAAAAAAACGTAGATTTTGTCTGTGCTAATAATTTAAATTGATGTTTTTGCAGAATGTTTCTAATTAGCATGCTAAAACGAGATATTGAAACAAATTTCTAATTAGCATGCTAAAACGAGAAATTGAAACAAATTTCATATGAATTTTTAGCAATAATTGTCATCACTAGTCGGTATCAATAGCTGTAGGTCAAATGCAGATAGATATACCTACTATATTTACAGATAAGATCATACGTAACTAAATTTAAAATTAGTGTTAGAGTAATTACCTACATGTATAACTTTAATGATGTACATCAAAATAACAAAAGTTAAAATAAAATACTGGTATAGGAGCCTTGTCTTGTTTTGAAATCATTACTAAATCGATGTTTGAAATATGTAAATATCTATTAATTGTTTCACGAAGTAGGTATTGATGGTTGTTTTTAAATACCTGATTGTAAAAGTTAACTTTAAAAACTGAAGAAAATGTGACGTCTAATTCACCTCTTGTAATTGTTC
This sequence comes from Agriopis marginaria, assembly GCA_932305915.1. Lineage (NCBI taxonomy): Eukaryota > Metazoa > Arthropoda > Insecta > Lepidoptera > Geometridae > Agriopis > Agriopis marginaria. The sequence continues at coordinate 14,919,248 of OW029915.1, forward strand.
GAAGAACTTTCCCGTCGATATATCTTTATGTGGATAATACCCAAGAATAAAATATGTATAAACGTATAAACAGATAACTTCTAACGATAACAAGCACCCGGACAATTAGAGCGTGTTTCGACACTAAATAAACTCTGCAAATCACGATAATTAGCAGCAGACAATGAGCCTCAAATTGCCTATGTAATCGCTTAATCGGCCGGGTATGGGGTGGTTCACCATCATAGGTTACGTAAAGCTAAATTAAACCTAATTTTCCTGTGGCTAGGTCATAGTTTCTCTTGAAGCGTTCTTCGCAGCTCCTCCGTGGCTTTTGCCAGATCTTTGGTGTCGTGACGTCGCTGCTTTCCGCTGAGGTCTGTTCCGCAGTCGTCCAAGTAGTCTTTAGGCGGTTCCGCAGGGTACTTACTGCCGAACTTGGGCCGGGGAATCCGCACGCGCTTCACGTCGTCTAACCAAGACTCCATGCTGGCTCTAGAGACAATCTGAAACAATAAAGTAATTATTAGCCATGTAATCATATTAGACGTACTTATACCTACATCTTGAACTTTAACCTTCAAAACATAATATAAAGTTAATTGGATATTCAGAGGTACGAGTAAATATACTTTTTGCCGATTAATCTCATTCAGTCGGGCAATTTATTTCTTGAGCGTTTTTATTATACTATGTTCAACCTGGCTTAATTAGCTAATTAACTTAGCCTGTTTTTATTGAAGTCGGTCAATCAACGCCGGTTACTATACTTTAAATATAAATTGATGTAAAACGTTTTTAATTAAAACATCCCATCAACGCATACTACAGCCGGAAGTTCTGATGCGGCAATGTTAATATTCCAATATCCACGCTACGAGTTATCGACAGTTTGACTTCTTAGTTATTACCGCACGGCCGTATTGCAGCAAATAGGAAACAATAGTCGTTTTCTCGTAACACTTGTAACATATTTTATGAAGTTGAAAAAGCGCAGCACGCACTGCTTTAGTTGAATTGGGCAACAGTTTTGCAAGGGAACTGGCGATGGTCAGTGAGGTGTGGTGAAATCCCACCGGTAAATTGTCAACTTGGCAAATAGCAGCCGTTCTGGTGTCGGCATACCGTTTGCGCGTGGGAGAGCCAATGCCAACCAATAAACCTCAAAATGATGAATGTTCGATACAATACTACATAAAAAAAATTGGAAGAGTGAAGATGAGAGACATATACCTAAATAACCGGGTAAGTGCGAGTCGGCCTTGCGCACCTATATAGGGTTCCGTATCACACACAATAATATCACCAAGTTATGCCGAACGCACTCTGCGTTCGCTAACTAGTCCGGTCAAACTGTAGAGGCCAAAAAGCCAACAATACAAGTCAATATCAAAAAACACAATAATATAATTTGCTGTAAAGTTAGTACTATAATCACACTAACTTTGACCTTTGTCTGTATTACCGTTTTTACGATGGAGCCAAAATAAAAAATATCGAAAAAAAAGTATCGAAACCCTTTGATTTTTAACTTTTTCTATATTTTATTATTTGCTGACAAATCAGTCTTAATATACATACCTATTTCGTGCAAATTTATATCAGCTATCTATTTAGTTCCAAATATCTTTATAGGTAGAACAGACTGCGTAGACTTAGTAATATGGTCTTTTTAATACCCTTTGGGTATTGAACCCTATCAAAGGCAATATCAGGCATCAATCATAGTAGATTTTCCATTTAATCTTATTGTAAAAGAATTGAAAATATTCAAAAGACTGTAGAGAAAATCACAACTGTATTAATATAAAACAAAAGCATAAAAAATTGTCTATGGCAATTGACAAAAGTAAATATAGTAAGTTTCTTGGCCCAATTTGGTTGGAATAAAAAAAAAAACATATCTACCGTGAAATGTATTGTATTTAACACATCAATAAAGAATATTAATGAGCATTAATAGCCATGCAGTTGCGATCGTCTCAAAGACAAAGAGATATTTATTGCACGATTGACTTTCACCGGCGAAAGTGTTGCTAAACGGTGGTGTTATTCTATTTGACGCTTTCAAACCTCTCAATTTGCGTGTTTGCTCAACTATGATTTATTTTCTTGGAGCAGCGTGAACTAGCTCGCGTCGTTTCTACGATGGGATGGCTGCAATTATTCACAAACGCTATAAACCGGTGCCAACTTGTTGCATTTTACTTCTTCACTGCGAGCCAAGACAAGAATATGTTAATCTCAATACAACAGCTGATTGAATCAATATTAAAACCGGACACTTCAATGTTGCGAGAGCGACCGGTTAACCAAAATACTTTCGAGGTCAAAAGTCGAAATCGTTTCGAAATAAATTGAATTCGTTTGTTACAGGTTTAGAAAATAAGTACTTACTAACATTGAGAAGTGGGTAGCAAATGGTTCACGATTATGCTATATCCATATTCACTAGAACAATTAATAAGAACTTTAGACTAGTTGCTCCCCACGATCATTCCCTCAGGACCCGTAAATCTTTTAGGGATAAAAATGCTATTTCACTCTCCGGATTTCCAACTATCTCTATGCAAAATAAACCGGCCAAGTACGTGTCGGGCTCGTGCACTGAGGATTCCGTACTACACAATACAAAAAATACAACATCACGTTCTATCCAAGTACCGACCGCATCCAACTTTAATAGGGTCCCGTTTACACCTTTTGGGCACGGAACCCTAAACACACGTCAGCCCGTTGCTCTGTTGTTGCGTGAAAGGGGAACAAACAAACGCACTTTCGCATTTAAAATATTAGAATATATGTGATGAACGTATATGCTTCTGCATGTGGTAGGTGTATTTGACCGAGCGAATAGAGGTCTCAGATTTTAATGGGCTAAGTCGGCGTTTCTTTATAATTATGTTTGTATATTTGCTTGACGATAATTGCGCACCGTTGATCCGATTTCTATGAAATGTTGCAGGCAAATTCAATACAATTCTTAAGTTCGAATATGGGCAGAATTGGTTGAAGGGCTGCAAAGACATAAGGGTCGCGAGATCTTAGTTCGGGACGAACTACTAGTTGGTAGTAGCTGTAGTAGTTGTAGTTGGTAGAAGTTGGTAGTTGCTTCTGCTCATACCTTATTATTGCACGATTGAGCATATTCCGTATAAGTCGCGAGAAAGCGTGCCGTCAGCATCCAACCTACCATTACCAATAGTACACTTGTCCGGCAGTAAGATAACCCACATTTATACTGCCTATGACTCAGTGCCGTGGACACATGGACAATCGAAACCTAAAGGGGTTTCTGATTGTGAGTCATTGGACATTACAACCAGTCACCAATTACCTACCACGCAGTAATAACTAATGAATAATTTGTTGGGTGCTTGTTTACAATTTTTGTGGTCAAGTACTTTAATTAGCTAAACAAAAATAAGCTAACAAGTTGACAGCGTATCCAGCACGCTGACGGCATTAACATTTAATGACCAATGCTTATATTTTATTATGGAAACTGACGTGGTTTTCACACATTTTATTTATATTACACGGGAATTACTCACGTAAGATTAAACCGGTCACTCCGACTCGGGCTTATATTTTCAAAATAAGGTGTGTAAGTTCCCCAAGGGCCCAATGTCTCAACCCCAGACGGCTCAACGTAGAGAAGTTGGTATAACGTAGGGCGTAGCAAATACTCTTCATCGTGGCAGATCCATCTCAAAATAACAATAAGCAGCGTTTCGGTCGAGAGAAGCAACGGCTCGCCGGAAGTGGGACGTCGCGTGTACGTCGCCCACGCTGTATCTGGTTATACCACATGTAAATACTAGAAAGTAATGCACAAATACTAGTTGACGATAGTGGTGCAAACTTTACTGCGCTGATGATTGTCGTAGCTGTCACGGTGGCACGGTGGTTTGGTATATGTCGCAACTCGCAATAGACAGGTTTTCGAATAACTTAAGTCATAAATGTGGAACGCTGACCCTATACCATAAACACATATACCTTATTTAATAAAACCAACTTCAAAACTAGTAAGAGCTTGTTTTTTATTTTTTATTGTAAAATCAACAGGCGCTCCAACAAAATTAATCGTTTTGTCAGGAACGCGTATCAAGTTGGCATTAATATCAAATACAAAATTTTACAGTCCCTTGGAGGTGTTGGGTTAATGGTTCTAACTAAATCAAAAGATATGGCCATTTATGTCACAAACGTGTATTTTGATCGCAAACTTACAAATCACAACCTATAAGGTACTTCCCGACTTCCCGTTGACCTAGAATAATGAAATTTGGCAAGAGGCAAGGTCTCACAGCACATGTAAAGGAGAAAATCTGAAAGTCATTGACAACAATATTGTTTTTTGCGATTAAAAACTTACATTTTGTAGTTGGAAACCCGACAATGATGTGGCACGATATGAGAACATGGATTTCCACTGCAAATTTAAGATCGTTCTTCAATATATAATTTTTATTGTTCCTTGGGTACAGACTCACACGTAGCCGGTTTTTTATCTACACTGATTGTGAACCAATTTTAATTAAGTATATTCTTTTATTATATCGAGTATGGTTGGTATGATCTGATTTTAATTTGAAGAAAATATCCACCCACCAAGGGTGGACAATTAAGGTTGATTCTTTATTGAAGTTGCTGTAAAGTCGATTTTTTAATGTATGTTATTATTTATTCGTCCGTAAAAATAACTTTCGTTCAAAGCACAGACATAATTTTTTTCAATATATGGTTCATAGAGTGCCGGTGAAATCCAGCAAAGTAACCATCTTAGACCAGACCAGCCTGGTATGCCTATATACACCTGTAGGTAATGGATGGACTCACATCCGAATACGTTTCAAATTGCTTCTGTACGTGACACCATAAATTGCTACCAATTGCGGCCCCCTTGAACAAGGCCCATACTTTCTCTAAAATGTTTACGAATGATGTTTCATATTTCTTGATATCTACTTATTCTAATAAACCACTGCTAGCAGGCATCGCACCCAAAATGCTGGCAGCATTGCAGCGTAGAATTGGTTTACTGAATTAGTTTAGATTTATGTTTTAGTGCTAGTTTGTTCAGATATGTAACTTTGTTATGATTCTAAATAATGTATAATTTTGCCAAAAATACATTAGTTTGTTAATATTTGATTTTAAGTAGAACCTAATAATTAGTATTTCTACGTGCATATTATTAATATTTCTACGTTATTTTCATGCCAATAAATTATATAGGTATATACTTATTCTTAAATGAATTTTAGAGTAGTAAATTTTTAAGGTAAGTATATTGAAGTTTGATTGGCATTATCTTGAACAAGATCAAGAAGGCGAGTGTTCAGTTTAGTACATATTTTGTTTTGCTGCGCCTACGAAGTTACAGCCAGTGGTTAGCTCTGATCAATGTCTATTGCAATTTGCAATACTTACCGCAAATTGCAAAGTTGTTCGTTAGATTGTATTAGCATTATAATGTAATGTCTATGCGACAAAGCCTGCCCTCGTTACCCCGAGGCCTAAGGCGTAAGATCAAAGAATAACAGACGGCCAAAGACCCTTTTGCCTTTTACATTCAAAACAGAAACTTAATTTTCTGAGGGGCTTATAAATTCAAGTAAGAGTCCAATAATTTCAAGTTCCCATGAATACAGTTCCGGGGTCGGAGTGTTGCACCTTAGTCCTGCATAAACAGACAATTACTAGACTTTCGCCGCAAACCTCACGAGTCACGACTACGTTTCGGCATCAATTGTCGTCTTTGACTTGCATTTAGGTAAGTGTGCTGTGCCTGTCACATGTGCGCACATGTTGTCGCAATTTACAACCGTTACTTGGATATTAGAGATAATGTAAAGGCGTGCCACTTTACAGTTTATTTTAAGGCATTTGACATGTCTCGAGATCTAGTCTCGATTTATTTTTACGGTATTGGAAGATTACCGGTCCGTTAATTATTTCTGTAGTTTTATCATATTCTGTAGTTTTAACTATCCGGATATCATATTTGAGCCGTTTGGGGTCGAGACATGGGCCCTTGAGGACCGGGACCTCACTTCATTTTCAAAAATATTTACGAGCACCTGGGCAATGAGTGATCAAAATGCTGACGTGTTTCTGGCTCAATGCATAGGCATTGCAATTCAACGTGGTAATGCCACCAGCATGCTTGGTTACTGGGTACGCTGCCAACTGGTAGTGGGCTTGAGCATTTGGATTATCTATAAACCTTTAACGATCTATGGGCAGTCTAACTATTTTTGTAGTGTAAGCCATGTAAATAAACGGTATACTAGGGATGGTAATAGCGGTCGCATCGGGACCCCTCCTTCCGGGACTGCTACCATCCCAAGAAAGAAGAGATGACGGTTGAAAGAGTAAAATGTAGAAGGAAAAAGTGTTGTGCCAAATCCGAAGTAATCCGAACCCTATCTACTGGTAAACGGATAAGAATATGATAAATGATATTGTTAACCTGAACTTACATATAGCGTTATGCGGTTTTTAAAAGGAATATTCTTTATTACATCCTGTGCCGTATATTGTAAGTATACGTTTTAAGTACGAACACTTTAAATAGTAATTAATAAAACAGTACGAGTTCCCCTGCGTTAATTGTGTTCAACACGACGTCCAATTAAAACGAGGAAGCCGAAAAGATCCATATAAACAGGATGAAGGGCCCTACTGGTTCGGTCTGACCCAATGTTTCCTGCAATTACCGGCTTGTTCACCACTTGCCACACAACTTTCTACATAATTCTGGCTTTTTTGTTTACTTCGGTTTACTTTTTTTAAACACGGGCGTTTCTTATTTATAATGTTGATGAGTCAGTATAACTCGGGTTAATATAAGTCGGGATTTACTAATTTATTAAAAGTAATTTTGTACTAATCTTAGTACAAAACTCGTATGTACCTAGAACATACGAGTTTTGTACTAAGATAAATCAGCGTGTCAAACAACTATGTCAAACGACTTGTGAGTAAACTACAGTTAAAATTAGACATGGAATAAGCACAGCTAAGCCTTTGAGTCCGCGGACGTTACAGAGAGAGCGGTCCTGAATAAATTACGATTTACGAAGCATTTGCATAGTGCCTACTTGTCTAGCGTGGGGACCGCAAGATAGGAACTAGTGTTTAATCTGTGCTACACCGCCAATCGTCTAACCAACCTCTCAATGAGACTGAACTTGCCCATAGAATAAATAGTAGTGTGTTCGTTGGTTCATGTTTGGCTAGCGGGACTGGAACGTCACGCTTACGCGGTGAATCTCACCACTCCCACGCGCTAATTGTCCGGTACCGTACGGAACCTGCTTACAACACAGCTCATTTGCCTGCACCCCCACTATTCGCGACCAACTCAATACATTTCCTTACGGTTCGTACGTTGGTTCATATGCAGTTGAATGTTACCAGGAAATCATATAAGTAATGGGGAAATTACAAGTATATCATACCTTATTTATTTATATACTTAACTGAATTTCGATGGGGAAATTACAAGTATATCATACCTTATTTGTTTATATACTTAACTGAATTTCGATTTCCAATTTTCCAATCAATATCATTTACTATTTTAGTCACCTAAAATTGATTTCATGCATATTTTTTTATTTAAAGCGCTGTTTAGGGTTCTATTTTTTTTCGTCTGAGAACTCGTGTTTTGATTATTGAGGTTTATACGCCGACTAGTTTTGATCTCATCTAGTGATCTTTGTACTCTACGACGCAAATCAAAGAGGAAGGCATTGTGTTTAGCACGTACGTATGTATGATTTATGTTCCAATCTACAGCCTAAAGCCCTAAACGCCTCAACCGATTTTGATCCTCTAAAATCATCAATTCTCAGTAATTCTCACTGGGTTACTTGACGTCATCATATTATATACAAGATGGCAACTAGCTCCCATGCAATAAATTGAAAACAAAAGCTGTACTGGCAACTCCCATGGGAGCTCCCATGCAATAAATTGAAAACAAAACTGTACCCCATAATTGGGTAGATCTTATAAAACGAGAGTAATGTTTGATGCGTATTTTTTTGACCAGGTGTACCGATTATGAAATAGAAACTGCTAAAATTAACGTTATAGGGTTTTTAATTTTTTTATAAGGTGAAACTTGTTCTTAATTTTCATGTCACATCAGTTTCCACAGTAAGTTTCAGATCTATAACACCACGGGTATACCACGGTATATACCATCACGGTTATACGCTTATGTTTTTTTTTAATGTATGATTATAAGATTGTGCATTGAGCTCCCGATATTTCGGCGCAGTTGCATGCACCATGTTCACGGGAAGATCCGTTAAGTCTGCTCATCATGAACTGTTCCATCAATAACTTTATCACGGCAAATATCTCGTTAATAATCATGTAACTTTAGGATCTATAACCAATTTTTAACCGACTTCAATACGACTTTCTCATTTCGTATTTTTTTTACATTTGTTACCTCAGAACTCTGTCACTGATAAATTCTTTTTTTATTTAAAAGGATTAAATTATACTTTCAGATTGGATCTATAGTATTTTCAACAAAATCGGTTCAAGGGCCTTACGGACAACTGCTATTGCGGCACCTAATCCGCTCAGTTGGTAAATCACACGACCGCAAACCGTATCTGGGCGCGATAAGGTTCACGTTCGCGTGATTTTCCAATTGAGCGGATTAGGTGCCGCAATAGCTGTTGTCCGTAAGGCCCCAGGAGTTTGGTTTTTAAATCAAAATAACTGGGAAAATATGTCATCCAAGTAAACGTAATTGCGTAATACTAGTTTTGCAGTTAGATTTTATATTGATAATTATTTTATTGTTATTTAAATACAACCCTTGTTCTATATTCTGTAATAAATAAATATTCGGGACATTTTTGCACACAATACATGATCATCTGACACCAAACTAAGTATGCAAAGCTTGTACCTACTATGGATGCCAGAGACTGATATAGACATCATCATCATCATCATCATCAGCCAGAAGACGTCCACTGCTGAACATAGGCCTCCCCCTTTAACCTCCACACTGAACGACAGCCTGCCTTTTGCATCCACTGGATGCCAGCGACTCTCACTATGTCGTCGGTCCATCTAGTGGACATATATATATCTATTTAAAATATATATAGACATATATATTTTAAATAGATATTAACACCCAAATATAGGACAAACACAAATGTTCATCACATGAATGTTTGTCCTGTGAGGGAATCGAACCCACGCCCCCAAGCGCAGAAGACAGGTTCACTACCAACTGGACCAATGGGCTATTTTAAATGTAAATTGTAATGAACATGCATTGTTCCGGACGGTGCCGGTGGTTCTTGTTAGAACGTACGATGTAATCGTACCGTGTTGGTCGGTAGTTGGTGCCACCCGGGTCAGCTAATCTATTCGCAAGAACACTTCGGCGCAATCTAAGCGGTGAGCTATCCGAGCTATTCCCACTCTCGCCAATCTAGCACTTCGACAGAGGCGTTCACTTACGTAAAAGCTTCCTTATCTCCTGGCACGACGCCACATACAAAGATGTACAAGTTTATTGTCTCTCGAGACACTTCCGCAATCGTTTCATTTACATCATAGCTGTATACAAATAAGCTAATATATTTAACGAGTGTAGGTATGCCGATAGTCGAAAACGGTTGTTTTCAAAGGGCCGGAAAGCTATCGGTCTGCTCTCCCAGACCGGCTGTATCCATACCATATAAGGAAGATGTAACATTAACCCCTTTGCGACCTAGCTCCGGTTCGTGATCTCGATAATAAATCTCGCACGGCCTAGAGAATAGCAATACAATTGAAGTCAAGGAAATATCGCTGAAATAAATTATATTGTCTTTGTTATTGGTTGCATGAATAATACCTATCTCTTATTTGTTACTCCAGGCTGTGAAAATATTCACAGCTTCTCATTTATCTTAATAATTTGGGAGAAATAAATCAGAGACTATCCTACCATTAAAAAATATTATAAAATCAGCAATATAACAACTTAACAATAACAATTATAACAACAAAAGCATTTTTATAATTTATTTTAACTTTAAAAAAGGTGTAAAAATTTGAATCATCATACTTACCTAAGAAATAGTTTGATATGGAATTTAAACTCTCTTTTAACATTCTATGTTTAAAACTAGTATCGCCCAGTTGTTTCACCCGCTATCCCACAGAAACTATGATTTAATCCAGAATAAAATGTAGCATAAAAATATTTGTTGTTTACAAGTTTTTTTTGGGAGTGAATGATTGAACAGCTGACTTTTTTCGCGAATTTCGAAAAGTCTTAGAACAAAAGTTGTTTGTTTTGATGTATCTACTGAAGCTACCCTTTAGAGGATGCTAACTGATTACCAGTAGCCCTGTATAGAAGATATATCTAGTGGTAATAATTCAAGCATCTTTAGACTATTGTAGTGACTAGCGGTGTAGTGTAGTAGCAAGTAGAATAAAGTGATTGAATGGAAGAATTCCACCAGTAGAAAGCGTGTCATTGGACGACGTCATCTGTGGTGGAAATGTATAAAAAAGTGCATAATTTACAACACAATGGTAAAGAGACGCCTCTTGAAGGCCATCTATGATCAGATATATCCTTTTTGCATCTGATCAAGCTACTCGGCCGTGACGTCACTACTTATTTAACAAACTTGGGCCTACTTTTATAACTTTGAAGTGAGCCCAACAGATGAATCATGTTTTATAACATCTTCATAGTTATTTCATTTGTTAACAGCGTTTGTGTCCAATATGGCGCCGCTAGCAATTAAATATGTACATATTTCAAAATCACCAGCAATTTGAACAGTAATCATTATGTAACTGCCTTAGAAACTTACCTAATTCGGTTCGGTTCTTGCCGTAACGACATAATTGTAATACCTACCTACTTATTCATCGTAGATAATTTAATTATTTAATAGATATAATTTATGACAATAGTCTAGAAACTGGTTATTGCACTAACATGGTATCAGCCGTTGCTGGTTGCAAAATAAAAGTTTCCACCATCAATCTCTGAGGTTTCCACACGAATTTCAAAACTAAACCGAGCAGTGCAAGTAACACGATCAAGTAGGTAAGACAAGGACCCTTTTTCTGCCCATGGCCCGAAAAGAACCGGCTGACAGCGTCTCGGTTTACTTTGATATATGTGAACAGAATAATAAACTTGTAGGTTTGCCAGGTAACCTCACATGTTACTTTACTAATAGAGCACAGCTACTCTAATGAATACGACAGAGTGAGGTATACGCTATACAAGGTAAGCCTAACTTAAATCGAAACATTCTTTGAAATGCGAATCTGAAGATTAAAAATGTTTTTATTTTATTATATGATCCTTATTCTGGTTAAATGGGAAGAAATCTAAAGGCCTAAAGTACCTACTCAATAAACTGGAGTCAAGATACGCATCGTAATGAAGACCGAAAACAAAAGCTCGGCACACCATGCGATCGTACCCATTGTTTTGTTTACATCGCGCATCGAGAGTACTATTGTATTGAGGTTACTGATATTTTAAATCTAAGAAAAGGAAGTGTTTCTTCATTTCGAAGCTTTACTCACCTATCAGCTTTATCCTGTTCACCAGAAAACTCCACTGTCTCAAGTTTATAAAAACAAAACAATAATAAAAGTTACATAAAATTTGAAACGTGTATATGCGTCAGCGCTTCAAGCGAGACTGGCCGTGAGAGTACAACAACGAGCAGCGAGGCTGCCGCGGAGCCGGTGTGCGAATCGAGTTCACCTGACACTGGCTAGATACTACCACACGGCACAAGCCACAGGGCCTCAGGTAGAAATGGGTTTACGTAGCTGGAGGCAATGACGGCCACCCACACGTGTAATCACCCATTTATTACACACAGAGTAGAACATCTCCACCACGGCACATGAAAGCCATGTCATGCATGTTTATTAAACTCACTAAACTGTAGTGACATGCCTTGTCTACATACGTCAGTTGGAATTATGAACGGTACAGAGCGTGAAAGCGAACGTTATATAAACACGCTGTGTTACAGAAGTGGGATTAAGCTAAATTCATTCAACGCATAATGTATTTTTGCGTGTTAAAAGTAATACCGATTTGGAGCAGAGAGAGCATGTCTTGTGAATTTCTTTTGAAGTTGCATAACAGTGACAAAGCGTAAATGTTGTAAAATAAACAATGGTGAATCTCGAGGTAATGGACGGAGTAATGTTAAAAGTTCACCGTTAGTTCCCACGAGACGGACAGCTGTCCAAAACTTGATATACCGGAAATCGTGAATGCTCGCCACCTGCGATTCCCAAGTCTCAAGATTATCTATGGGTTTTTATTGCTTTATAGATGCCGACTGGTACGTGAGACGATATTAAGATATTGATTAAAACACGAAAAACTACTATTAAAATGACTAACCAAAGTTATTTTAAAACTTAAAAATATAAACAGGTAAAAGGAAAAAGTGCATAACGGTTGCAAGGATTTTAAAGTACATAAATCTAAGGACAATCTAATATTGCCTGAGAGTGAAGTGTTGCGTGCGTTTAACTTGCTCTAGTTTTGGACGCTTGTTGACAACGATAATTGTGGCAGTGTCGTTACGAAAAGTTCTTGCATAGTAAGTACCTACAGAAATACAATGCAAACATTAATTCAAGTATTTCGTAACATTTTACAATGGATAAATAACTATAACGTGACGTACATAAAAGCTATTTAACACAGATTTAAGACACATAATTATTTTTGGCCTCAAAATTTATGTAAACATTTTATAATCTTTTACTAGGTCCCTTATTAGAAATGTACCCAATTTAGCTTATTATTTATCAGCTCTTGCAGAATATAAGATTAAGAATACTATTAGTTGAAGCAAACTAAACCTTTATTATAATTACCTTGGCGCGTATCCGATAGTATCGTATTTCACGACCGACAGAAAGTTTGTAATTCAATCAATATTGCGCTCTTTACAGCGATTAGTGAAGCGTGCTGCGCCTGTGCTCGGCAAAAGTGAAATTAATTGCGGCTTTGTCGATGCCGTGCCGAGATTTCACTGCAGGCCGTTCAAAATACTAGGTATTGTCCTCGTGGAGCTTTCACAAATCCCTCGAGAGTCGATGGATGGATAGTTATAAATCCAACTTAACCAAGTTGGATTTATAACTATCAAGGAATTATTGCATAGTCCCAATACTTTGCTGGTGAATGACTGGATTTAAAACAATACCTATAGTCTTGGATTACATACAACATAATCGTTTAATTAAGGTAGGTATTTAAAATGTTGTTTAATACGATGTGGAATGAGCTACCTTCTACGGTGTTTCCGAGAAGCCACAACATGGGGTTCTTCAAAAGGCGAGTTAATCGAGTTCTATAGGGTCGGCAACGTATTTGTGATGCCTCTGGTGTTACAAGTATCCATAGGCGACGGTGACTGCTTACTATCAGGCAGCCCGTCTGCTTGTTTGCCACCTATGGCATAAAAAAAGAAAAAAAGTCAATGTACAGAATTTCTTAGATTTTAAATAATTGAAGCCTCGTATTATTTAAAATAATTAATACAAAGAAAACAATAGACTTCACGGGAAGTTCAATGAATAGGATTCATCCCCTTACTTCTCCACCCTTAGAGATGGTACATTTTCTTTATATTGTCAACGTATAAATGAGATAAACCTTGATATATAGATTATCAAAAAAAAAACAAGATTTATTTTTAAAAAACTGTTCACTATTACAGAAATACAGAAAATATTACTATTGGCGAAGATATCGTGTATACTAAGTATAATATAAAAATATAAAAAAGTCAAATAGACTATCGGACTGATTTTTTCTTATCGTCTTATATAACAGATGACAATAAGGTAAAGCCGATCACATAAAACAAAATTGAATTGTGCTCAAAATTTAGGAAGATATAAGCATTTTTATGTTGAGAGCACTATATTTACGAATGACGTTACGTGTAAGTACGCCATACAATCTCCATACTGAAACTTACTTTGCGGGCAAGAGACAGAGCATCCCTTCCTAATCCAACCAAACTTTAAACACTTATATCTCAGAACTTTATCTGCCGTATAGTTTTTTGAGTACGTACCTTTAATTCTATTTTCATGAAGCCTAGTATGTTGACATTTTCTCAGAATATGTAATGTTACGGTGGGTATGTCCTAAAATTGCGATCAGAACCACCTGAGAATGGGCATCTTATTAGTACACGGTGAATATACTGAGATCCCCAAGCCGCCGAACATCAGTTTAATTGGCGTTTAGTCTTCATACTTCGTGATAACAGAATTAACCAATTGGAGTGTTAAGCTGGCACAGAGCCAACGTGAACAAAAAAGTTGGTACTTACCCATTTTAATTGTCATGCACAGTTACAATGTAAAATCATAATCTAACGGCATAGAGATTTGGTACATGGATAAAATAATTTGTAGGAGTTTCGTGCCGTCTGGGCATTATCCGATATTAAATCCAGTAACTATAGAGTCTTTCAACATAATATAACTGTTTTACAAAAGTGATAACATTTAAGTGCGTTTCGCAATTTGAGAAAGCACAATAGAGCAGAGCCAAAGTCATGGCCAGCCGCTTTAAAATTTACTAAGTAAAATATGACACGGTATATTTTTTTACTTATAAAGGTAACATCAGTGCCGTAAGCGTCACATCGCAAAAGCTTTTATCTCCCACTTTTGTAAAATGGACACCGATCCATCAAATATAGAGCCTACGTAATAAATAAGCACTTGAAACGTGTGGTTTGATGACTATTTATAATTCGTTGTCGTACGTTTATGAACGTGATGTCTCACAAATATCGTGATGACGGTATTTGACAGCTTAACTGTGGTGAATTATAAATTTCGTAATTTATATATCGTTAATAAATACCCTGTATGTGCCCACTATATGTACCTAATCATTATAGCGAATCCAGAAATGTATTTATTTATTTACGTAAAACAAACAGCTTTAACAACATAAAACATAGCAATAAAAATAAGAACAAACAAGCCTTAAAAGGCAGGATAACTCAAATTTATGTAGCAAAGTTTTTCTTTGTTGGAAAACTATAACCAAACTTTAGATACTTAACTGTTGATTTTTTATGTATTGATATTATGGGTGTTTATTGGTAATACCATATATTAAATAACCGAGACGGTGAGAACCAAGTAAATATAGAGGCTGGTGGAACAGCTCCTCGACTGCGGTCGTATATCGGCAGCGCGCGTGTCCGGCGCTATCAGCTGATGTTATCGCATTATTTATAGGAGACGCTAACGAGACGCACCATGTCGCCTCTCTCCAGATACAACCAGTAGATAGCCCACAGATGTTTCAACCACCGACCGATACTACCGATACTTCTATAATTATAAGCATTCGTGCTCCATCGTAGACCGCACCATCGCTTAACATGAGGCGAGTTGGCGGCCAAACAAACAAATTATAAAAAAATCGCCTAGCCATCATGGAAATCAACGGAAATCTTATTCACAAAACCCCAAAGAATGCTGTTGCGTTGCATTCGCACTTAAACTGTTCTTTTTAAAATTGTGACGCTATTTTTCTTTGAGCAACCGCTGAAACTGTGACAGACAACACAATTGATGGAAAGTTAAGCGACGTCGAGGCAGACAATGTGAACACAATAGGACGAAATAGTAGCATGACTCGAAAGTCGCCAACCTTAACGCGCACTTTGTGTCAAAAACCAGGAATAAATAATTTTGTTTTCTTGTTTCATGCTACTAACCAAACGCATGCAGGATCAGGTATGTAAACGATACAAAATTTAGATGAGGTGGTATATTTTTACCCTTCGAGTTTACAGTTAAATAAGGGTTAGTAAAATATGAATCGTGGCCTAATGTTAAATATACCAAAATTATTTATGTAGACATTAGACAATATAGTATCTGCTAATGTAATCTATCTTATTATTTAGTTTGTAATTAATCTGCATACACTATTTAATATTATCTCTTCTTCATTAGCGATACCATCATCTTACGTATCTTGCTAGGGTATAAGATTTTGTATGTTCTAGTTTCCCATGAGCAAGTTTATTGTTACGTATTGTAACACTCGAACTCGTAGGAGTTATCCCCATAGAATACAGCTAGATAGAGTTTATGCTAGAGATGCTTGTGTCACTGTTACATGTTCACATGACTAAACACATAGTGGCTATTCGGCCAAGTGTCGAGGCTGCGAGCCCAAGGGCCAAAGGGCCAGAGAGCCAGGCGGCCAGGAAGATAAGCGAGGCGACGTCGACCGAGTGTCGAGGGTGCAGGATCTGGTCCTCAGTGAGTGTGATGTTTCAGTGCGGCTATCTCGAGGGGCTGCGCTCATCACTCGGTGGCTGGACGCAGAAAGTTAAATCATGGTACTGGGGACGACCTCTAGTAAGTGGCCCGGTCTCTCGCCGCCGGTCGACCGGCGATCTGTCCTAGCACATTGACAATTCTTACATTTGCACGAAACTAATCAGAAACGTTGAAATTTTTATTGGAAGTTCTCGCTTCAAAAACAAAACCATTGCTTGGTGTTAGAAAAATTTATTTACTTATTATGTATGTTTTCACTTCTATTATCGTTGCACATCATTTCGGTGTTTAATTTTATTGCCTAATTTTTTTATTTTCTCATCAATTAACTTGACAGTAGATGCACTTATCAGTGATTTGATTTCTCATTCCGGTTATCATTAGCCTGTAGAGGTATTTCTATTGTCTTGAATGGTTGGAGCTGCCGTGCTGCATGACCGATTTAGTCAGATAATTTTCATATCACTTTAGCGATCCAAATTTTTTTAAACTATGTGCATCAATGTCGGATAATTTAATCAAAGTAAATACAAGTCTTCTGTTTGAAAAAAATGCATGGTGGCGTAATGCATTAGCGAAGCAGAAACGACTTTATGATTTCTTTTAATTTGAAAGTTGCTTCAAACGGACGTTATTTTATATTGATTTCGCTTCATAAGCCGTACCTAATATTTTCGTTCTCAGGTATTTACCTACGTAGTTAGGTAATCGGGATAAGAACAGACTCTGCTCATGAATACATTGTGACACTTGTAAAATAAACCACTTCGAACCACGCCACCGAGTGATCGAACCGCATGAATCCAAGCCTCCAGCACACATCTCACTTACAGCTTCTCAATACATTCGACGTATACAAATCACTCTACATGTATGTAACTGAGAGGCACAAGGTCGTAAAATAAGCCTTCCGCAAGGTTCCTTTAACGACGATAGAGTTATATACTGCCCTCTGCCGCCCAGCTACACTACTCCTCAACATATTTAGAGCACTTGTACGAGTACTTAGAGGCTAACTTGAATTTGCTGTTATTAGCATCGTAGAGTAACAGTTCTTAGTGTGGATGTGGTATAATTAGTCACTAGGTTTTAGGAGTTGATGACTTTTATGTATTTTATTATTATATTATTTCGTGTAAATATAAACTTTTGGTAATTCGGACTTCTTTTTAGTGGGTAAAAGTTTGGTTAAAGTCGTTTGATTTCCACAGGAGTTGGCGCATAAGTTATCGCGGAGTTTTGATATGAAAGAGGATGGCGGCGCGTTGCTGGAAGAGCGAGGGGGTATCCGGAGGCACCAGTCGATGCAGAGGTTGCAGCACGACCACGCGATGGACGAGGGGCGCGCGGCGCGGGTCGTGTCCGACCACCACGGAAACTTGCAGATCACCGTCAAGAAAACGAAGCCAATACTAGGCATCGCTATCGAGGGCGGAGCCAACACCAAGCATCCGTTGCCAAGGATAATAAATATCCATGTAAGTTTATTAAACAAAATACATGCGAGAGATCATCGCACAAACTATCTAATTCTGTCTGCGACACCGACATGACAAAACGAGCAGTTGTGCGAAATTTAGCAAGCCATTCACCATTTAGCTGTCGCCAATGGCGACCAGAATCTAGACTGTGGAATTTGCTACAAGAATAGGTGTTCCCGATAGTTACATTCAATCTTCTTCAAGTCGCGAGTGAATCGGTTTCTTTCAGGCGTGCTCCATCGTAGACCGCATTATCGCTTGACATCAGGCGAGATAAGTGGTCAATCGCCAGCCTATATAATACAATGTTAAAAAAATACTGTCACTGTGAGCAGATGCACGCTGGAGACCATAGACTTCAATATTGGCTGAGTGGGTATATACAACAATATAAGTTCTCCACAACAGGATGATTGATGACAAAATCTTACCAAGTGAAAACCTTGGCAAATTACGCCTTCACAAAAAGCGACAGCAAATTTAGCGGCGATCAATGGACCGATTACCACTAAAAGGCGAGTCTAGTTTGCGCGCCACAGTCCCATAAAAGGCCAAGATAATTGCTTGCTCCTATCGTAGTATCCCACAAAGGGATTGAATGTCAAACTTCTAATCCAAACATTTTATCTCGTAGAGGCATTAAAAGCATTGTTCTGTTCGAATGAGATTCACTGTAATTACTTACAAAACATACCCCGGTCTGCTATGATTGATAATAATGCGACACAATGGAGGTTTGTTATTTTCATCTAGCTGAAGGTTTAAATAAAGATAGATTGTTTTTACATCCAACTGCTGAAAATGTTTTTGTATGCGCGTACCTACTAGTGTAATAGAAGTCAATTATAGATACAAAGATCAGTAACACCTTTCCGAAAAAATCCGTAAGCCCACTCTCTCAAAACTTTCAATATTACTTGCGTTATCAGCACCAGCAGATCATCAGCTTACAGCAGGGCAATCCAATCCAAGATTTAGCCACCCGCCAGAACTATATCAGAATAGATACCGCGAACCGCGGGCATGTCAAATTGTATGAAAATAAAAACCCTTCATAGTAGGAGCAATTCGTCACGAGAGTTGACGAGAGCAATTTAGTGGTAGTTCAACTCCATTCTTACGGCCGCCTGCTTTGAAATGGTCTGTGCAATCAATCATCATATATTTTGCGTCAATCTTGTTCAAGAGTTTCTACCAAATTTCACGCCATCATTTTACTAGTCTTCTAAGAAATAAGGGTTCGATGGTGGTATTTCCATACAAATGAACACCATTCCTACATAAATAGTAACGACATCTAGTCAAGTGTTTTTTCTATCGAAAATACTACACTTATGAATGAAAGGTTCTAATAACATTGTGACGTGGTATCACAGGAGCACGGAGCAGCGTTCGAGGCGGGAGGGCTGGAGGTGGGGCAGCTGATCCTGGCGGTGGACGGCCACCGCGTCGAGGGGCTGCAACACCAGGACGTGGCGCGTCTCATTGCAGAGTCCTTCGCGCAGAGGGACAAGCCGGTCAGTATATCTAACATACCCCTTATTATCTCTATCATCACTTCCTTCATCCCGTTAATATTCTCCATCATCACTTGATGTAAAGCTGGGGGTAATTTCAATAGTTCAATCGTTAATTTGTTCTTATGATTTTAAAAAAAAATCCGCCATTTCTAACAGGTATTATTTTCTGTATTCCAGGAGATCGAGTTCCTGGTTGTGGAAGCGAAGAAGTCAAACCTGGAGCCGAAGCCGACGGCTTTAATTTTTTTAGAGGCCTAACATCTACTTTCCCTCCCCGCCAGCGACCCCCCGGCCGCGCTGGGCAGCGCGACGCTGGGGGTCGACCTCACCGCGCACACCACCACGGTATAGCCAACTCTAACCTGCGCTGTCACATGCTCTTCTGAACGCGACGCGACTTCACGTGCGCTCCACGACATCCCACCAGTGACCGACTAACCTCACGTTGCGACGAACCGAACCGAGAATGTTAATGGTGATACCACGCAGGTAAACCGGTAGGCTATTTACAAAATTAATGGCACAAGGGAGGCGACTTTCGACTACATCGACGATGCGGTGACGATGCGCGCTACCCGAATTTCTGAAAAGTCCGTATTTTCTACGAGATTCTGCGGGTAGACCGAAATAAAATTTTGTAAATTGTTTTCTAGAAGAGTAGAGTTTAAACAGATTTTACAAGTAGTCAGCGACTGAATTTTATAAAATTGATTCTCTTTTTATCGATTACGATAAGTTTCATCTCGAAATTCACGCATCAAAATCACATTTGCAAGTACAATTTTGAAAGATCTTTTCAGCGATAGAGGTAGAGTCGTAGAATGAAGTTAAAATAAAATAGATCTTGCGATATTAATTTTGGAAGAATTGTGCTGATATTAAAGGCATCGGTGCTATGGAGAGAATCATTCAGAATCGTTGGATCATGTTCACGTAGTCGAGCCATTAGTGGTCGATTCGCTTGTTGGTCAGTGCGTCATTGCATCTCATGGACAGTTCACTCGCGTCATCCGTGTGCCATCAAAGTTGGAAGTATTTTACTTCTGGAAGCTTGTATAAAACCTGGTTCACTGTTTTGGGTATAACCGTCACAATCATAGTGAATTTTTAAAAGATTGAAGGAAGTTTAAATTTAGCATGGCTTTTGACTTTTCTAAGAAAGAAAGAAGTACAATGACATTCCCAATTTAGTGAGCCAGGTTCAAATGAACGTGATATCGTCACGTTGTAGTCCGCAGTTAACGGTAGGCTCGTTGAAACGAAGGTAGTTGAGACATACAGTAGAGCCACTTCATAGTCGTCATCAGTAGAGCAGAGCTTGCAGCACGCGACGCTCCTAAGCAACCTATTATTTTTACTGTGGTTTCATTCGCAAACTAAACACTTTGATATAATATCGTCGTGATATATTTGCTGGGATGAATCCACCTTCAGCTTATTATAAAATTACCTATACTTACCTAAATATTTATTTTACTGCACATCTCAAATAATAGTAACAATTTTAAATACCAATGTTTTTTGAAATAGAAAATTCGTACGAATCAACTAGTTGGGTTTGCTTAGCGAAGTAACATCAAAGGTGCGTTGTCATTCCATCTGGTAGTTTGCGGTGAGTTAACGATTTTATGGCGGAGAGGGATTATAGCCCACTCTTTTATTTATACATAAAGTAGAAACTAAGTGAATGTGTGCAATATAATCAAACTATTATGTTACGTTTAGATGTCTAGGGTTCAGTGAACAGTTTTGGTGTTGATAATGTAGCGTTATGCGGTGTTTGATAACGATATGTAAAGTCATTGTTGTACGTTCCAAATGTTTAAACAATGTGATATTATAATATTTGTTTCAAGTGAAATGAACCGCTACGTGATGCCTGCGCTATCTGCACTCCAGTATATCAAAGAGAGTGTTTTGCTATAGGTAAAGAGCGCTTTTATGTAACTTTCCATCTATAATAAGTGGCAAATAACCAGGTATTTCACATCGTGCAGCCAGTTTCACATTTTGGTAAATGTAACGCAAAAATAATTTTTAGATTCCATAAAATTTGATCGGGGTACCTACTTACTCGTTAAAACTTTACCTTCTTATGCAAACGGAATAGTAATAGCAAGGAAGATAGCGACAAGAAGATAGAGGAAAGACAATAGCGGAAAATTAGACCGTAGATCAGAAATTTGCCTAATAACGGTATCAATTTAGATAGCGCCGTAATTTGAGCGTGTGTATACGTTGTCTCGAACTTCCGTAAGCGCTGCAGTCAGATAACGTACGAAAGGGTTCTACAAATTGCGCTAGTATCGCAGTCAAGTTTAGCAGCATTTCAAGATAATAAAGAAAAGCGCCATCTACTGGTATCGGTAGCACTTCTTTTAATTAACCAGAGAATTCGCATAAAAACAGCTATTCTATTTCCACATATTTTGTTGCAGGTCAATGAACTTTTTCTATGGAATAGCTGACTTTTTTCTTGCGAATTTCTTAAAGTCGTAGTTACAGTTGTTAGTGTCTGTAGAAGTAACTTTTTATATTTTGAAGAAAACTACAATGGTATATTCACTTAAAATATGACCATCGTGAACATAAACGCTGGAAACGATTTAGTAAAAATCTTAAATTAATTTGTATTTGTATTCTTTTGAAATTATATTTGTATTATTGATATTTGAAAATTAAATCTAATAGCTATGCAGAAAGGCGAACCCCACGCGTACAAAGTCGCGGTCATTTAGCTAGTATTTATGTTATATTTATGAATACTGTAGTTGAAAATATAAATTAACCAAAGTTAGGCAAATGATAAATCTGTTTTATGAGTTGCGGGAGTTATCTGCCACTTATTGTAGATATACACGTATCTACATGAATTATGTAACTGTCGATATTGTACACGTTTACGAACATCCCCCATCACCTAACATATAGTTTGTAAAAATATAATATCAACGCTATAGATCCTCATTAACCCTTAATATATCGGGCAGTTGTAAATATATATCCGTGTATCGTAAGCTGTAAATAAAAACATTAATTGTATTGTAATATAAATGATTATAAATAGTTATTGAAGTTAGTGCCAAAAGCATTTTACAGTCCCCTCGGATAAGCGTGTACAGTTTGTGAAATGCAAAGCTATTGGCGGCAGTTATGTATATAGTTTACTCAAATTATCTAATATCTACGTAATGTTTATTGCTAGTTCCACAAAATACGCTTTTATAAATTAGGATTGGATCGTTCAAATGTTTATTGATTACCGCATTTGAGTGCATATTTATAACATTAATAATGTGCAATAAATAGACTAAACTCAAATAATTATACTTCATATATGTTATATTTTCACGTTTCATCAACACTAATGTTGAATGGGTTTTTTAAGGCCGCTCTTCCTGTGCGCAGTAATCTCTCTTGCGCATTTTCACATTATTAAAGATGTAGGTACAATCACTGAGTTTTATTAGCAAAAACTGACAAAACCATGTTTTGATATCTGTCACAACATACCAAATAAATTCATTATCGTAATATTTTAATTTAACGGAGTAATTAACGTAGTAAACTGAAAACAAGCATAAATTACGGTTGTTACCATTTCACTAGTTAAAATAGAAGATATTAAAACCATTGTTTTTTTATTTGGTATGTTATGATAGACAGCAAAACATGGTTTGTCACTTTTTGAAATTCACACTTGGTTAATATTTTCAATAATTTGAAAATGTGCTAGCGAGAGAGCTGAAGATGCGAACAGAGGTCCCTTAAATTACTGATTACAGTTTTAGATACCAAATTAAGAACGCGTGGACCAATTACGCGCCCTCTCGCTACAAGTGAGAGCACTCAATATTTTTATTTTATTTCCACTAATGCTAACCATTTTCTACCAGTCATCAAGCATGTGGGAGGGAATGGTATGTAAGCGTGCGACAAAATATATAGTCTAAAAAAAGCTAGTAAAAAAAAGCCACGAAACAATGAAGAGATCTAAAAATATTGCAAGAAATTAAAATTAAAGAAAGAAATTATGGCTAAAACTATATTTCAATAGGTGCATAAATAATTATGCATGATTTTCTACAGGGTTATTGGTGATTATAGACCATGTTTCAATATTTTTGTTCTTGTATAAAAGAAAAAAAAGACAAATGATCAAAAGTCATGGAATTAAAGTTTTTAGGTGTGATGTTGGAAAGCTGCCTGTGAGAGGTAGTTAGCTTATTGTCAATAACCTTGTGTATTATAACTACCAATATCCCATTCGCATGTGTTCAACATTATTGAAAGCGATGGAGATAGAAAAAATAAACTATCTCTCCCTATAAAATATCAATAAAAAAATGGGTTTATACTATTTGGAATGCAGTTCTAAAAGAATGCCCAATTGGGTTTTTTAAATTCTCACTCGTTGATTTTTATCTTCAAATGTGTTGAAAACGTGCGAAAGAGATAACCGTGGCTTGTGAGCGCAGCCTTAAATAAAAATGTCGACTGTGCGAACGAGAGTGCGCGTAATATGTCAAAGCTTGTACAACTTGTAAATTGATTAGATGATAAAAGTCATGTGACACTAGGAATATCTTTTTCTCGGAAACACTATAGGTATATAGAACTTCTCTTTTGTAATTAATTCCGGTTACTATAATACAGCCTGAGACAAACTATATTTTGTACGAGTAATTATAATTAATTTAACATTATTACCTAATAATTGTATTTAAATATACCAATAAGTTTGTATGATTATTGATAAGAGATCCTGTATGTAATATCAGGCAACCCTTGCCTATTATATTTGAGTCAATTTATTTACGTACTTGAAAACCAAAAGCAATTTCAAATGTAGGAAGTAAGAATTATTTTTATTAGAGATACAAGAAACTAATTTTAGAGCTGATTAAAGTGTGTATAAGTGTTATGGTTTGCTCTCGTAATCCTGACAGGACGTGATAGAGGAGCTAAAATGCAATAAATTTAACACCGTCATAGGTTCAGCCCCACATATTGCAAAGATTGAAAATCTCACAACATCCGGTATATCCACTCCTTGCTTCTGCGGATTTAGAAACCACCTCTCCAGGGGTGCGTTTACGGATGCCAGATAATTTTTCCCCAGATAAAAATTAAACTGGCGGGGGTTCACTAAACGGAGTCATAGCTTTATGTCAAACTGGTTGTCAAATTCAATTGACATCTACAAAATAGTGTCAACAATAGCTTTTATTATTTTTCATGACCATGGATATAGTCTTTCAGTCTTAATTATGGTTATATCAAGTTACCCACACTTGAGCACGTACACGAAAACTTAATAATTAATAATCCACCAATAATAAATATAAACACTCGAAAATAAACAAGTTTAAGAAAATAATACAACGAGCCGACATGTTTTTATTTCATGTTGGCGCCTCAAACTGCTCGTTAGCTGTCAATCTGACAGCAGACGAAAATTTAGCGACCTCAAAAGGTCGATAAAATTTAATCTAGTCAGGCGAAAACTTATTATACAAGCGAACGCCCATAAACGGGGCAGCTTAAATTTTAACCGGTTTAATTTTTCACCTCGTGGATTCTCTAAACGGGTGTTTTGACGTTTATCTAGTATAAGTTTTAGTCTGGATAAGTGCCGTAAACGCACCCCAGCTTGGCAAAGCACCGACCGAACCAATTGTGTCACAGATGTCCATAGGCCATGATTACCACTTCCATAATCCAAAGGCCAGGCAAAATGGCTGTTTGCCGCTCTTTTAATTGTGCTTTTTTTTAAGTTTTCCGATTACTTAGATATTTATGAACCGATAATACGTGCTCCTTTTTTAATTTTGTAGAGGAAGCTTTCGAGGTGATCCTACAAATATATATCAATAACTTTGGCGCAGTAGAATTTTAAACAGTTTCAATACAATGTTGTTGTTTTTTGTTAAAACGCTTTTTGATTTTTCAACATCAACGATCTTATCCGAGTTATAGACACTCGGATAAGATCATTGATGTTGAAAAATCAATGTCTTCAATACTCATTTTAAATCGGGTTTAAATAAGATAATTAATATCAAGAATGCTCCTCAGTATGCTGTGGATCCTTGTTATTATAAATGCAAAAACACGTAGTTTTTCCTGATTAAGACATTTAAGGTCCATTCGGAAATTAAACGAAAAAGTTTAAATGTCTTAAACTAATATAGATAATACTTTATATCGATGTTTAGGGAGCTAGGGGCAAATTTGTAACATTTAGCTCCTCTATCACATCCTAGCAGGAACACAAGAGAAAACCATAACCTTCTATATTTATAATTTTAAATAAGTTTGTTAGATTTATTTACGAACAGCTTAGCAGTAGAATACTTGTATAGATCGAATCTTGACTTTGCCGTGTAGTAATATTGTTTTTATATTAAAACAGCTCTGGCTAATGGTATTGTTAACCCATTTTATAAGCCGTCCATTTATTTCAACATTTGTTTTATTGATACGAATGACGGGAAGTGTGCTTGTGTATCTGTGTACCTAATTCTTGTTTCTTTTACTTTTTAACAGACTTCAAAAATGAGGGAGGTTCTACGTATTTTTATTATTATTTTCTATGAGATTATAGAGGCACGTCAATTACTCCGACATTTATGAACTAATTTATGCATTTTTCTTTATTATGTAGAGAGAGTTCTCGAAGTAGTCCCACACATATGTCAGTAGTCTTTAACCAGCTAGCTTTCTCAGTAGTTTTCAACCCGCTCCAATAACATGAATGCGCCTGTTGATTCGGCAATATAAAATTTATTCGAGAGCCAACTCATTTTGAAGTCAGTTTAAAAAAATATATATAAATATGTTGAAAAGTAAAAAATTAAAGTAATAACTACTTTTATGGACCGACGCTAAATATAAATATATATATCTGATATTTCTAACTTAATATATTGCTTATTTTGTTACATGTATGTATAAGTAATACCTACACAACAGAAAGTAAAAGGAAAAAGAATTAACCATTTATGTCCATTACTCGTTCTTCATGTAAACTTTTCTCAGGATTATAACAAGGTAATTGTCTTCAGGGATTTCGTTGGGATGATCTATGTTGTAGTCTGTTGTTAAGTTTGTCGTTGATGACAAGAATATATTGTTATCTAGATATCTGCATCTTTTTTTATTGTTTTAAACCTCTAACTTTTAATACTAAATTATATTTTATTAAATTGAATAATAGCCTTGCGTTTAAGGTAACACCCATTCAGGTAGCGCATTCCACGGACTAGCAATGCGCACATCATACTAATATTATAAATGCGAAAGTGTGTTTGTTGGTTTGTTTATCCTTCTTTCACGTAGCAACAGAGCAACGGAATGATCGATTGTTTCTGCCACGCACCTGTAAGTTGTGGAATGGCTTACCGCCTTCGGTTTTTCCTCCAACATATAACCTCAATCGCTTCAAGCGAAGAGTGAATAGAGTCCTCAAAGGTAGGCAACGCACCGCCAATGCCCCGGGTATTGTAGGTGTCCATAGGCGACGGTGACTACTTACCATCAGGTGGCCCGTCGCTTGTTTGCATACTATTATATTAAAAAAAAAAAAAAAAAAAACGGATCGACATGATTTTTTGCATAGATATAGTTCAAGGGCCGGAGAGTGACTTTTTATTCCGGAACAACGTACGTTTCCTGAATGATGGCCAACGCAAGTGCAGCAGGTACTAAAAAAAATACTAAATAGACTAGATTTTATATTTTAAAATTACACGCCTTGTGATACTATAAAAGCAAATATATTGCAAACACGCTTTTAAGTTTGCTTTCGAAAACTATCAAGGCAACGAAAGGCCAAACTATAGGTGATTTTTAAATATTTGAAAAAACTGTTTTCCAGAAATTATCAGATTTCTTAGAAGTGACTGGACTGGCACAACCTTTACGTACGTCATTTGCCTGACTTGTTACGATTTAATTTGTACCTATTCCGAAGTAGTGAAATGACCCGAAACTTCTTAGGATAAATTGTGATATAACAACAATACAACACAAAAGACAAAGGTTATCTTGGGTACATGATTATGTATTAGTTTTTCAAACATAAAAAAAATGTGTCATCGAGAAAACTTTTAAAAACAAGGTTTTTGTTCGTGGTTATTACCTAGTAAGTGCACTGTGCAAGACATATGAGAAGCGCTTAAGATAAGATAACACTAAAAAAAACCGGTCAAGTGCGAATCGGGTTCGCGCACTGAAGTTCGCCCACAAAATTACTAGTTATAACTTGGTAATGAACAGAAACTTGTCACCGACTCGCACTTGGCCTCTATTTACAAGTTTGACGCTTGTACGTATTACCGTTTTTACATTAGAGCTAATACAAAAATACGTAAAAAGTATACGTTTGTTGTATGGGGTGTTTTACCCCCCTTTCGTTTTCTTATGACTTTTTTATTCGTTAGTTAATCCGCCGTAACATTACATATCCTGTGAAAATTTCAACTCGCTATTTATTACGGTTCGAAAGATACAGCCGTTTAAAGGTAGGACAGACGGTCAGACAGACATCGTAGGCTTAGTAATAGGGTCCCGTTTTTACCCTATGGGTACGGAACCTTAAAAACCGAACACGATACCTCTGCTGGAAATTGATAAGATAGCTAGATATATTCTAGGTGATGCTGCAGCATCAGGTCAAGGTTATCATGTTATTGCAATATCATTGAAGAACCAGGATACAAAATTTCGATCAGACCTGCGGATGTCGCTGACATCCCTTCATCAACTAGTAAAGAGCTGGTGATCTTCAAACGGATTCAGAACGAACTGAACAGATTTTCTTGAATCACACAGCTAATAACACTTACGATCAAGTCTCCTTTCAAACAAAATTTAACATAGTACCTTCTTATAATCTATACTAATATTATAAAGAGGAAAGATTTGATTGTTTGGTGTCTTCAAGTCGAGACTGAATCGGTTTCTTCTAGGCAAGCGTGCTGCATCGTCGCTTACCATTAGGCGAGATGGCGGCCAAGCGCAAGCCTATGATAATTTAAAAAAAAAACTCCGAAACTATTGAACCGATTTAAAAAAAAAAAACACTGTTGGTAAGCTACACTATCCCCGGGAGACATAAGCTATATTATATTTAAAAAAGGGTTCCTTACTAAAACACCAAAAATGTAACCCAAGGTGTAAAAAATAAGACTTACACCCGTGCGAAGCCAGGGTACGTTGCTAGTGGAATATAAGCGTGTTAAAATAAAAATAAAAGAACTTACGTACTTTAAAAAGTACGTCATAATCAAAGAATTGTACGTAGTATACATGTATAGATCGATGGTCATAATGAAGTTAATTGCCGCCAATGGGCGTGCGAGTTGCGTCGTCAAAATCTGATGCAACTGCAACAGCAGAGCTATCATCTACCTACTGGAAGTGAATTTTAGTTAGTGTACCTAAGCGTATTAAAATAAACCGGCCAAGTGCGAGTCGGTCTCGCGCGCTGAGTGTTCAGTACCACCACAAATATAAAAAGTAGTGCAAAATTACAAAATCACGCGCAGGCGGTCACCCATCCAAGAACTGACCGCGACTTACGTTGTTTAAATAAAATAATAAATAAATGCGTACAAGCGTCAAACTTGGCATGATTATAGTACACACTCTAAAGTATAACAACAAATAATAAATAATGGCCAAGTGCGAGTCGGTGACAAATTTCTGTTCATTACCTTACTTCTGTCCATTACATTCATACTAATTTTGAAGTCGGGTTTATAAATTGATAATTATTGTATTATGAGGTGGTACGGAAACTTTAGTGCGCGAGCCTAACTCGCAATTGACTGGTTTTATTAAATTACAAAAATATGTAAAAAATACGTTTGTTGTATGGGGATCCATTCCCCTTTAGTTTATACTTTTTGTCCAAAGATCTGTTACTATACTACGTATATTTTTGCCTTTATAATATTTCTTAGTTAATCCGCCGTAACTATTACGGTTCGAAAGATACAGCCGTTAAAAGGTAGGGTGGACAGACGGACGGACAGATAGACAGACAGCGTAGGCTTAGTAATAGGGTCCCGTTTTTACTCTTTGGGTAAGGAACCCTTAAAATGAACATAAGTAATTTAAAAAGTACGTCATAATGCTGTTCAATATATGCAAAGTAAGTAGGTTCATAGTT
Source organism: Agriopis marginaria (assembly GCA_932305915.1). Taxonomy (NCBI): domain Eukaryota; kingdom Metazoa; phylum Arthropoda; class Insecta; order Lepidoptera; family Geometridae; genus Agriopis; species Agriopis marginaria. The sequence goes on from OW029915.1 coordinate 14,948,782, forward strand.
CACAAACAAGTTAAAATTAAAATGTTATCTATGCAATGGCACGCCAATGGGCGTGCGAGTTGCGTCGTCTAAATCTGATGCAACTGAGACAGCAGCGCTATCATCTACTATACTAGCATTGTGGAGTCGGGTACTATATGTGAATGAATGCCCCCTCCTACGACAGAATGTTACCTAATCAACAAAGGCCGCGCATGATATTAGCACCACTTGTTATTTTGTCTATGGACAGATTCTTTAGGTCGAAATGCAGTTTTGTTTTTATACCACCTCGTGGTGCTATGGTGGCCGCGCGGTAGCATGTGCGCTTTACAATCTGACGGCACCTGGTTTGGTCCTGGGCCCGGCACTAATGACTTAACGGGCGGTTATCCGAGTCGCGTAGGCAACAAAACGCTCCCTCAGCCCCCGCTAAGTTATAGCGACGATGTATATTGCCATGCTAGAGTCAGGATGCCCGCGGGGGGAGTGCAACGACAAAAACGAGCATAGTTCCGACCTCGATAACGCCTGGCGCGGCACTGAACACGGCGCGCCAAAATTCTCGCGTCCTTTTTACGCTTTTAATTTCACTAAAAAACGACACTATTCACTATCAAAAATCTATCCAAATAAAAAAAAATATTGAATAAAATTTCCTTTCAGTACATGCAATTTCCAGGTTGTTACGAGCTTTCATTAGAGCATAAAATGAAAAAAATAAACTAAGTCGACTTTGTTTCAGTTTTGTTTTTTTGAACCAAATCATAAACTCTAACACAGATGTATCTGTGACATGTATTTCCAGCTCAAATATTATAATTTAACTGAATAAAATTGATTTAAAACCGTCAAATTTGGTATAAGAGGCTCTTAATAAATTATATGCAGTTTTGATGGCATCGCTCAACGACAGTGAAGGAAAACATCGTGAGACCGGTATGTCCAAGAATGATGATGAGGAACAACTTGCTATCTCATGAGGTAATTATAAAAGTAGGTAATGATATAAGTAAAGTAAGATGAAATTATACATAGGTTACTTTACAATTTCTTAACTGTTTTATTCTTGCGAGAAATGTATTTTTGTAGGCATATAGATTAATTGTATATACAGAGTTGCGCGAAAAAAGTGTAATAAGCCGAAACGGCTCCATCGGGTAAAACCCATTTATTTATATTTTTTATTCGGTTCACTAATTGAATTCATCATCACATCATCATAAAAAACTTTTACTATGGGACCAATACTGAAATCGCGAAAAAAATATCATGTGTTTCATAGCAAACAGTCATCCACACTTGACAAAATGTGTGGAGCAGCTGTTTTTTTGCGACTTCAGGGTTTGTCTCATAGTTGAAAAAATATATGATGATGAGTGTATCGGGCCGCTTTAGGCTTAGTACACCTTTTCCATGTAACCCTGTATAGGGCCGCACGGCGTAAGTAATGCCTACTAAAGCAGCTGCTTTCGTCAGCGTCTCCCAAAGAGCGGTTATATCGTCATTGGTGACGTCAGGTATTATCATTTTGCACCTACCATGCTGTCGTTTCTTTGATTTCCCATGATTAAAATCGTGAGAAAAGAAAACCAGTTCTACCAAAACATACGCATGGATATTTAACGGTAGCTACAAGACGACCTAAAAGTGTAGGTATGCAGTATGCACATTTATTAATTTTATTTATTGCTCAATGTACAGTGTCAGTATAATAAATATAGTAAACTAAGGTCAGTAACTTAGTACATAGACCCCATTAGGACGCTATAATGGAGTTGAGTAAAAACATTAGTTATATCTATCACAAAACATAATAAAATGAAGATTTAAATAACAGTAATACAGCTATTTCTTATTTAATAGCCTTCGAAGAATACTACTTTTGTATTCATTCGTAACGGATATGAGTACCTTTCTTTACCAACTGACGAGGAACTTACAGAGAATTTGGAATCTACCATTTTAATTCAGTCAATTTATTTCAGAATCAATTCCATACAAAATGTCTAAATTAGAATTATAAATATTACACGCATTTATATTAAAGAATTAAATCATACAAATAAAACAATACAACAATGTCAATAACGACATCTAGACCCGTGAGTTAATTTGAAATATCAATAATAAAAGTCAATGTACAAATCCTGATTCTAATACATATATTAAAATAAAAACGATAAAAAAAATGTTTTGGCTTGGACCCGGAATGCTAAGCATGAACTTTGGTCCCGTGCTGTATTATTGGGCAATCCAGGTCAATCTGCCATGCGAATAGCTGAAAAAACTTCACTTACGTTAATATTTCTATGAAACGAAATTTTAAACAAGGCAAGTTTCGCACAAGTATTTCCTGCGCTTCCGCGTATTTCTGGTTACCCTACATGTGGGCGTGTAGGTCAGGTCAGCAGTATATCCGAGGCATGCAGGTAGCCGCGTGGTCGCCACCTTACGAATCTATCGCCAGCCTTGCGTCAGCCTCTCTCTCGCCATCAGCCGACACACGTGCTCTAACGCGACGCGCTCTAATGCTCTCATTTAATTTTTACGCCACCAGAATATCTTTCGGTAGCTATAAATATGAACTGTCTAATTGTTTTAGATTTATTTTTTTATTGTTATTAAGGGCCTAACGCAAAGCTCAATTTTTATACATATTTGATAACACTCAAAAAGTCACATAGGCAGACATCATCATCATAATCAGCCTTAGTTCACTTCTGGACATAGGCCCAAGGCACGCCACTCAGCTTGATCGTCGGCTTTTCTCTTTCAGCTAATGCCAGCTGCCTTACGTACTTATATCGTCACTCCAACGAGTCCCAGTACGTCCAACGCTACGTTAGTCGATTCGTGGTCTCCACTCTAGATCACATCTACCCCAAGGTTATCATTTCTGCGACAGATATGACTGGCCCACTGCCACCGTATGTCAGTAGCTTTGGTTCTCTGGCGAATAACTTCGATCCGGATACGATCCCTTAGAGAAACGCCGAGCATAGCTCTCTCAGTAACTCACGGAGCGACCTTGAAATTGTGGACCACTCCAACTGTATTTGTTCACGTTTCAGCACCATTATGAGAGGTAAGTTGGTGAGGGCAATGGTTAAAGAATTTGAGGAATAGGAGACGAAAAGACTCTATACTATACATAGTTTCCTGCGTACAGTGCCCATCCCAATTGTAGAGTTCTAGAATAATACATATACATAATTTACATTACAGCAAAAAAAACTGAACTCGTTAGTGCTTATTATATTTTTTTGTCACAAACCGGATCCGACTCAGCACGATGCCGGTCGTAAACAACATGAGCTGGGTCTTTCGTTGGTTGGATTGGAACATTTGGAACCGATAGGTAACGCCCGATCGTACCACACGGTACGCTGCACAATCTAATCCAGTATCTAAACTGTTTCGTGCATTTTATACTAATACAAATACAACTTCTCACTACATATAAGCCTATAACAATAAAATACTCAAACTACTTATTTAGCTACTCTGGCAACTGTTCAGTATATTTATTTCAATTAGGTATAAATACAAGTACACTTTTTAAAGGCCACTGAAATAAAAGCCAAAAGTAAATGTTCAGGCAGACGATACATACAAGCATACAACGTAACCTACGCATACACCCAAAACACATAAACATACAACAAAAAACTAAAAAATAATAATAAATAAATGTTGAAAAATTATAAAGCCCCCTGATAATAGAGCTGATAATTTTCAATCGGCTGAACAGAATTTTTTGAATCATAGCTAAGAACATTCACAATAATTAAGTAACTTAAAAAAAAAACGTTTCAGCTAGACAGACACAAACATGTCTGTGGCATCGTAGCTCACACCACACTTAGATACACAGATACACACATTAAACTTAAAACATCCCCCTTTCTGGTACTTAGATATATCACCTCTACCTTACGTTAGGCTACCTATACCTTTTTGCTAAATTTTGTTAGCTTACTAGTTTCACATAGGACTAACTGTGCATCAGTAGTTGTTAAGTAAGTATTAAATACTATAGCTATGTCATTAGTCTTAAGAGATTCGACAATAATCTGACATAGTAATTAACGACCTCTCGCGAATTAATAGTATATCTTTCGATAGCATACCTAACAAGTATTTTTTGTTATTTTAAGACACCGTTCCGCGCTCATTAAAATAAACACAATCATGTAAAAATCTTGCCTAACTTGTTCAAATTGAATATTAAAATTGCCAGTTCGTATAGTCAGGAATTTGAAAAAAAAAATGGTGCTATAAAACTGTTAAGTAGTTATTAAACCTACATCATTTTAATGAATTACAGTATCCTGTCCCAGACATTTGGTAGGCGTTGGTGGGCCGAAGCCAACACCAAGACACCCTGTTGTGGTAAAATGCAATTATGGAATGTGTATAAAATGGAATATAAAATTATTGTACGGTCTGTGCTATTGAGTTTAACAACTTGTGGATACGAGAACAGATCTATAGGATGAGAAACGGCACCTGCTTTATCATGTTTCATCTCAAAATAGGTAGGTGTATTTAGGCAGGGGATGTCTTGCCACCCACACTATCCTTATTATTGGTGTACCTATCCGTAATATAAAAATTCAACTGGTTTATTCACTATATGTCATTCATTACTTCTGCTAGATCGTTTTTCATGGCCAAAATGTCCCGTTAACAAAATATTAATTAAGCAAAGAGGCAGAAGAAATTGAGGAAGATACCTATTCCAGTTAGACAACAAAATATCTATGACATGTATGAAAAACATTGACGCATTTACAGCGTCTGGACAAAACTCTACTGACTATAAGTATATCGTATTTCAGAATCTTATTAAGTGACTTCAAAAAAGGAGGGCGGTTCTCCATTCGCTCCGTATTTTATATTTTGATGCTTTTGTTAAAGTTAATTTTATGCGTCTTTTCTGCCACCACAAATGGAAACAATTTATGCTGGTATTCGTAAGCGACGACCTTCACTATTGCAGTAGCTGCTAAGTAAATAATTGTCTATATCAGACACATGCGTTACCGTTGACGACAGCGAACGCGGCGTTGCATCAGTATGAAGACTGATGCCCACAGGGCCATTATGACAACAGACATTTGTATCTACGAACTTAAGTACTAAAAACCTTACGACATTAAAACACTGACATAAGGGCTGGCCACTCATCTGATTTGAACTCACTTTGTACTAATTTTGACATAAGCGGGCTTTTAAACCGATTTACCAAATACTTAATTTTCTAATGAAACGTGATAATCATCTTCGTGATACTCCGCATTCCATAGCCTCTCCCAAGGAACTCTGCCCGATTTAAGGCTTTTTTCTTCCATGCAGTCGCTGCATGTGTACGTACGTCTTACGTACGTTGCCAGTCAAAGAGATTTGGCGGCCTGCGGTAAGCCCGGGAATTCTTCGCATGTGTTGGTGGAAACGTAGACTTCAGTGCATCGCGGCCGATCGCAGCCGCAAGCGTCTGACGCGACAAGACTTAACTACGAAAATGTATGGCACCGCATCAGAAGTCTGCGTCAAACGCGTGCGGCCGACGACTGACGTCGCCATACATTTTCAAATCGCATCTGCCGCGCGCGTTTGACGCGTGCGTCAGTCGCGCGCGGCTGCGATCGGCCGCGATGCACGGAAGTCAACCTTAACTGTGGTAAACAACCTTGATAGTTTAAAACAGTGTTTAAGACAGGAGAATTTGTTCATATACCTGCATGCGTAATTAATGTAGTTATATTTGCTTAAAATTAGACTTGCGTTTGACCGCCACATAACCTGATGTTAAGCGATGATGCGGTCTACGATGAAGCACGCTTGCCTAGAAGAAACCGATTCACTTGCGATTTGAAGACACCCAGACTGTAACTGTTGAAGAACACCATTCAGACTTGCGCAGTTCGCACAATTATAAGTGTAATCAAAGCGCTTCGTACGCTTTACGCAAATGACACACTATTGGTTTTGTCTATAATTTGTCCAAGGCACGTCATCACTCATCGGTCGGATGCGGGCTCGCTGCGGTCGGGACGTGACCCCGTATCGGCATCCATAGCACGTGTCTATTTACAACCAATTTAAAAATACCGGATCGCACCGGATTCGGCGATAGCACGCCTCTGCAGTATTTACTTACGATACGACAAGGAAATTGGAGTTTAATTTGTACGCTAGAAGGGCATTAATTTCTTAATGGTGTACAACCATGAGAAAAATAAGATTGGGAAAAACAATAAAGTAAAAAAAAATACGCCAAGTGGTATGCACTGGGCCAGCATGGTGGATTAGGTTAGGGCCTATCCTCTCTCCCTAAGAGAAGACCTTCGTCCCATTAGTGTGAACATGATAAGGTGATAATGAATAATAACAATTGCGTAACTTACTCGTGTATGTATGCAATACTATAGTAGTACATATATAGGTACATAGACGAGTAAGTTACGCATGTAGTGTAGTGTAGTGTGTATATATATATATATATGTGTGTGTATATGTATATACACTACACCATAATATAATATGTCTATATACTTCTCTATCTCTACATATCTAATGTATATAATATATATAATGATACACCCGTGCGAAGCCGGGGCGGGTCACTAGTACATTATAAAACCGAGTTTTTTAAGTTAAATTAGGCTTGCGCTTGACTGCCACCTCGCCTGATGCGGTCCACGATGCAGCACACTAGTCAAGAAGAAATCGATTCTCTCGCGACTTAAAAACACCCAGACCGTAACTATCAGGGAACACCCATTCAGGCAGCGCGACAGTCTAGCGGTTTGCACAATAAACGTGGATTCAAAGCGCTTCGTTCAGATTTTCAGAATTCACTTTTTCGTGGCTGCCCTAACCGATAGAAAAAATAATGTAACCGTCCCGGATTTTGAAAATAGATGAGCAAGTTCGGGTTTCAGAAACATTTAGTCGTGATTTATATAGAGAGTACATTTTCCCCGGACATGGACCCGGGTATGACCTAACACTGCGACCAGAACCATCCCCGCCAATCACCTGTCAAGCGTGGGGTTCATGGCAACACCTTTCTCTAAGGGGGAGGCCTTTGTACAGCAGTGTACGTTTACTGGCTGATGATGATGATGATGACATTTTCCCCATAAGCGATTACCTAGTTAATTAGTGTAAATGCTTAATGTGGAAACCGGATTGCTCGACATTTGACCCTGCCTATATTGATACGTAGTTCCCCTTGCATCCGGACCAAAGCCGATTCACAGATATAAAGACACCCAGCATGTATGTGCAAGAATTAGTGTGGTTTGTTTACATGGAGATAGCCCTACTCCCTAGAAATACTTATATGATAGTGGCAACGAGCTATGCAATATGCCTACTTGTATTTTATAAGCAAGATAAGTTCATCAAATGTTAGTAAACAAGTTAACGATGACCGATGTTGGACATAATATGAGTATTAATGTAGAAGTTATATTATATGTTTATTCTATTTATCTATATAAATATATACGAAATACACACGGACCGGTAAGCGCAGCGTAGGACGTCCACCCACAAGATGGACAGACGACCTAAAAGAGACCGCAGGGAAACGCTGGATGCAGGCCGCTTCCAACCGGCCCTTTTGAAGATCGATAGGGGAGGCTTATGGCCAGCAGTGGACGTCCTATGGCTGAAATGATGATTATGACACACACTCACTGACTCAACACGAAACCTCAATAACTACTCAACAAAGATAATATAAATCGTCATTGCTACTTAACCTACGAAGCTGAGATTTGGCATGTAGATTCCTCATGAGGTGTAGAAGACCGCTTAAAAAGGATTATGCGATAGCTTAAGCAAAATATCAACATGAATAATTTATCAGCCTATCATTTTCCTAATATTGGGACACCAGTAATATTGGCAGTCTCTCAGAGAAAGAGGGTGGGCTACCCATTATGTTGGCCCAGGGCATGCTGGTGAATGTTATATTACTTTGAACTTTTGAGGTTCTTGGACATACCGGTTTCCTCACGAGGTTATCCTTAATCTATTTTGAGCAATGGCATCGTAAACTGCACATAGGTAATTTAATTAAGTACTAAATAAGTCATTGGTCCAGGACCGAGGATCGAACCGGATGCCGTCGAATTGTAAAACGCACATGCTACCGCTCGGTCACCATCACTCATATTATTATGCAAAATATAACTAATGCATAACCATATTTAATTTATATTTTCTTTATCATTGTTTTTTTTTATCTCGGATAAGTCCGCGTTTGACCACATACTCAATATTATATTGCGCTTTAATACAAGATAACGGGAACTACTCATTCCAAAATCCTCTTGAGTAGGTAATCTGTAAGTTCAAAGTTATCGCTATTGAACAAACCAGTTTCATCTAGACTACACATATGCATTCTTTATACCCACACTGAAATAATTTGTTTGATTGATTGACTGTTTATTGTTCTACCATGAAATTTGATACCGGGGACAAAAAAGCTCTTAAAAATGTGTGTGTGCGAGTACGTTAATAGTACACGAATATTCTTTATCCACTTATTTAAAGCTGCGCTCACCAGCTAGAGCCAGTTATTTCGCAGATTTTATTTATTTTATTTTACATGGAAAAAGAATAGTTGCTAAATGACACAGTAGAATAAGAACAGTAGATAAATTGTTACGAAAAAGCAAAAAAAAAAGTTTAAAAGCATTTCATTATGGTTTCATTGAATAACATAGCAAATCGTGCAATTTTCGTGTCGATATTTTACATGATGGCGGAGGAATTCGTAAAAACACCAACAAAAAAAGATCCACTTCCGCCAAAATAAAACATTACAACATAAAAATTACTTTAAAACGTTAACGCAATAAATGTGTATTATATATAATATATTTAGAATAACAATACTAAAAATAATGCCCCTTCAGTTATTTTTTCTAATTAGCGAATTTTTATGTTTTGAAAATGATGAAAATCTGCGAAAAAGATAGCAGAGACCAGTGCGGCCTTAATAAAATAAAGTAAAACTGGCACAAAAATCTACACTCTGCAGCTTTCCTCATAAAATATAATATACGCTCTAAAAAAAACGCAAAGCGCGAGCTCAAACCCAATGGGGTTATATATTCGAGAAGCTCTATCATCAAGCCAATTCAATTGTTCTATTTTATCATCATCATACTTCTGCAAACTTTCAAATAAACACGACTATTAGTCGTGAGTGGAAGAATTCTTAGATTTTCTTACACACAGACACTCAAATTCAGGAAAATCTTGCGAATCAAGGACAAAATGTTCCATGGAAAAAAAATCTGTACTTAAAAATATTGTTACTAATATTGTTTTGCGTGTAAAATGAAAACAGGCAAATTTATCGGAATAAATTATCGTAACGGAAAATTCATTATTGTCAAATTACGTAGGTTATGTTTTTAATAACATATCGCACCATGTATGAACCTATCTTTACTGGGAACTCACGAATGCGGTTTGTTATGCAAGAAGTGATAAAGAAGGTAGGTATACTTTACAATCCCCAAGGTTAAGGTTGCAAACAGATAAATAGCTACCTACCAAAAGTAACTTATGTATTGAAGTGTTAGTCCACACTTTAGTATACTGGGTGACTAGTGGAAATATTCGGGGATATCATTGTACTTATCATTATAAACAACAGTCACCCCCAATCTCTACAGTCTATCTATCTATCTATCTATCTCTACATAGTATAAATTAAAGTCGCTTTCCGCGTCTGTCTGTCTGTCTGTATGGCCGCTAACTCCTCCTAAACCACGCAACGGATTTTGATGCGGTTTTCACCATCAGTTAGATAATTTTTCACGGAAGGTTTATATATATATAACTAGCGACCCGCCCCGGCTTCGCACTTAAATTACACCCGTGCGAAGCCGGGCGGGCGGGTCGCTAGTCTACATATAAATTAAAGTCGCTTTCCGCGTTTCTGTCTGTATGTCTGTATGGCCGATAACTCCTCCTAAACCACACAACGGATTTTGATGCGGTTTTCGCCATCAGTTAGATACATTTTCACGGAAGGTTTATATATATAACTAGCGACCCGCCCCGGCTTCGCACGTACATTATACCCGTGCGAAGCCGGGCGGGCGGGTCGCTAGTATACAATAAATGTCTGTTTTAGGAGGAGTTAGCGGCCATACAGACCGACAGACGCGGAAAGTGACTTTAATTTATACTATGTAGAGATAACGTTTAAACCCTTAAGAGCCCTCTTGCATGTCTTGTCGAAAAAAGCTACGAAAACTGGATTTTTGGCGTTCTGATTCTATCAACTAAAATATCTATAGAAAATATTTTTTTGTAATAAATAGATCTGTATTTTTTAATGAAAATGATGGCTTCAAATTTTGGAATAAGTCAACATAATACCAACTTATAACCTCCATTAGTAGTTAGTGCAAAAGTATTTTTTTTGTGGAGGGAAAGTTTGAGAGTTGATTTCGTTAAATTACTGACATAAAATAAACAATTTTAATGTTATGATTCACTTATTTTATATTCGTCTTGACAATTACGGTTTTATTATTCGTGTTATTCCCGAAAATCTTGATACCTAAAATTTTACGATTGCATTTTATAATACGTTAAACAACACATCGATATAAAATCATAAATTGCAGCAAATTGCAGGCTTAGCGAAGCATGGCATTTTTTGTAGGAGAATGGAAATACTTAATAGGACAGGAATATGCTCTAGAAGGCTAGACACTTCACCTCACTCACTGAGCTTTGCTCAACTTTGATTTTATCTCTCTGTTTATATCTTACTTACGTTTAACAACTTCACTGTTACTGTTAGGAAATGACTACGAAAAGTTTTCTTTTTTATAGCTTGCGTTTGACCGCCAAATCGATGATGCGGTCTACGATAGAGCACCCTTGCCTAGAAGAAACCGATTCACTCGTGATTTGAAGACACCCAGAGTATTTGTATACCTATACACTATACTATCATATCATATTGTAAATGCGAAAGTGTGTTTGTTTGTTTGTTCCTCTTTCACGAAGAAACAGAACAATGGATCGACCTGATTTGTTTGCATAGGTTCAAGGGCCAGAGAGTGACATATGCTACTTTTCATCATCAACATCATCAACATTTTTCATCACTACGCGGGTGAAACCGCGGTGCGCAGCTATTAATAGATATACCTATAGTGTGCATCGAGGGGACGAATTAATGATATTTTTGCCTTGAAAAGTTACCTTACCTTAGTTAGTTTACCCATGACAGTAGGGAACAATGACAACTGATAGTTGTTTGCTAGATATGTTTTTAGGGTTCCGTACCCAAAGGGTAAAAACGGGACCCTATTACTAGGCCTACGACGTCTGTCCTACCTTTAAACGGCTGTATCTTTCGAACCGTATTAGATAGCCAGTTAAAATTTTCACAGAATATGTAACGTTACGCCGGATTAATTAATAAATAATAAAAAAAGTCAAAACGAAAGGGGGGTCCCGATACAGCATATGTATTTTTCTGTTCATTACCAAGTTAACTGGTAATTTCGTTATTGAATTTTGGGGTGATACGGAACCCTCAGTGCGCGAGCCCGACTCGCACTTGTCGGTTTTTTCTGTTTATGTAAATAAATTAGCGATAAGATAAGAGATAAATAAAAAACTAAGCAAATAACTCGAAATACAATTTAGTACCTAACCTTTAAAACTATACTAGCAAAATGAAACGCATAAAGAAGAAGAATATAACTAAGTATATTTTTACCGAACTAAGATTTTAAATAACCTTATTATCTTTTAAAAGCCACGAATACCTAAGATATTTGTATTATTATTATTCCAACAGAATTTTGATGCTAACCAGACATTTAAATTTTAATGCAATTGAAATAAACGCAATTTAGCGAATACCTATTTATAGCATATAATATTTTAATATTGGTTCATAAGAAACGACTTGCTATAAAATAATTGACGACTGGTTTTTTCTGATAAAAACTCCGGCGCAAAGTTGTTCTAAAATAAGTCTAGGAGCCTCACATGACAGGCTCATTGAGTCGGTGTATCATCATACTAATATTATAAATGCGAAAATGTGTTTGTTTGTTAGTTAATTTGTTCCTCTTTCACGAAGCAACAGAAGATGATGCTGGGTATATAATTATAATAGTAATTTTTAAACTTTCGCGATTAGAACACATGTTTTAAATGTTTATCGGGACTTATCACGTATTATTTAATTTAGGTATAAAAAAATATATAGTTTAGTTCAAGGGTCGGAGAGTGACATAGGCTACTTTTCATCATAATCATCACCATTTTTCATCACTACGCGGTTGAAACCGCGGGGCGCAGCTAGTTTTATATAATATACATGTATATCGAAGTACAACAGCTTTAAATCCAAACCAATTGCGAAAATACATAATTATCAATTGAAAAAACAGACTTCAAAAGTAATAAAATACGCAATTTCGGTTACTTGGATTACATAATAATATTATAATAATGTCATCCAAGTAACAGAATTTTCCAGTAATTTAGACATAAAAGCCAAACTACTGAACCGATTTAAATAAAAATTTCTATGGGACCTACCTATCTGAAAGTATAATATCATTTCAAATTAAAAAAAAACTTTTTTATCCCCACTGCCACTAAACTTCCACCTTCCCCACCCCACAACATTGCAAACCTTAAAAATTTGCACCAAACGGGCCTTATTTTTAGCAAGTCACTTTTATTTTTTATTTTTTGTTGTGTAATCTGTGGGCATACGTTACACAGATATGTAGGTACTAAATTTCAAGTTGATTGCTTTTATGGTCAGACAAACATAAGATATACCTACATAATACCATTATACAATTTTGGCACAGACGGAAACCCAAAAATTGCACCAGTGCAAATGCAATAAGGTTGCCTGTAAGAGATAGCTTTTAGCGATAAGGCAGCTAGTTGTTACCCTAGTTTTAAAGAGTTTTTTGTCCTCTGTATCAAATTTTATGGTGTGACCAATAAAGAGTTAGTCAATCAATCAATCACTAATGCAGCATACTAAAAACAGATTATGTGTTTGCTTTTTATAACCATGTAGTCTGCACCTATAATTGTGGTGGCGTTTAGTTTAAGTCTTGTACCTTGTCTCCGTCATATAAAGTAAAGGCGTACATCATGTTGGTGTTCATTAAAAAAAAAAAATTTAAAAAGAGACATTAATTGACTCTATCCTCATTAAAACAACAAGATCTTATTTGTTGTGATTAACAGATTAATTTTATTATCTTGTTTTCATGCAATGAATCAAAATAGTGAACCAAATAATAAGTATGTCGTATAGGTACCTACGTCATCGGGCCATTAGAAAGATAACGTACATTATCGCTCTATGAGATAGAATACGTCTTTACTACCCTCATTCCGGTTTATCTGAAGGACATTTCAAAGCTTTCAGACTGTTGCTATGTCACAAGCCATTTCAGTAGTTGCCTGGGTAGCCATAACTATAGCCAGTCTCATCATAGTCAGCCTTTTAATAGTCCACTGCTGGACTTTTAGCCTACCCCTGAAAGGGTGATTGGGCACCGGTGTGAAGTTGGCAGCCAACTTTGGCTGCCTATAATCCGACTAAATTAAGATGACTTTTTTTGTGAAGTTAGCAGCAAACACAATTACGACCTCTTATTCTATAAAAGCAGCTACTAATTAATTTGGAATGGTTCGAAAAATGCAATAAGCATAAATTAACAACAATATTAAAATGGCAAAGTCCCATCAAGACATGTATCGCAACCAAACGCCATAACAAGAATCACAACCTTCATTCCTCTTAAATATGAAACAAAACTTACTGAAACGCGCAGAAAAAATAATAGGCTTTCAAATAAAACCTATTTCAGCCCGGCAGTCTGATTGCTTATGGCCCAAAAAATCAAACGAAAAAAGAAAATCAAAAATTTTACGACTCTCAAATATCACGGTCGATTTCGACCCGTGAACCCCTGAAAACGAATAAAACTGCTATTTCATCGAATTTTCTTATGTTTTAGCCATCTGAAAAATATACTGAAAAACTGGCAGAACTATTATTTAACCCTCTAATGATCCGACGGAGTAAATTAACTTTTTTATGGTATTTTTGTTACTGAAAATCATAAAAAATTACCACACAAACCCTGCTATTTGGATTTCTATGTACGTAATACTGAAGCCTGCATACATAACTACAATACATAATAAATTTGAGCCCAGTTAAATGACAGATTCGTACCCAAATTATCACCTAAAATCAAATCTGAAGCTTTGATATTTACAACTAAAGTTGGCTGCTGGTGAATTGCGACCATTCATCCCCGTAATTATGAAACAAATTGTACTTAAATAGCTTAACTAATATGTAAGCTTTAAAATGAAACCTATTTCAGCCCGGCAGTCCGATTGTTTTTTGCCCAAAATATCAAACGAAAAAAGAAAATCTAAAATTTTACTACTCTCAAATGTCACGGTCGATTTCGACCCGTGAACCCCTGAAAACGATTAAAACTGCTATTTCATCGAATTTTCTTATGTTTTAGCCATCTGAAAAATATACTGAAAAACTGGCAGAACTATTATTTAACCCTCTAATGGTCCGACGGAGTAAATTAACTTTTTTATGGTATTTTTGTTACTGAAAATCATAAAAAATTACCACACAAACCCTGCTATTTGGATTTCTATGTACGTAATACTGAAGCCTGCATACATAACTACAATACATAATAAATTTGAGCCCAGTTAAATGACAGATTCGTACCCAAATTATCACCTGAAATCAAATCTGAAGCTTTGATATTTACAACTAAAGTTGGCTGCTGGTGAATAGCGACCATTCATCCCCGTAATTATGATACAAATTGTGCTTAAATAGCTTAACTAATATCTAGGCTTCAAAATGAAACCTATTTCAGCCCGGCAGTCCGATTGTTTTTTGCCCAAAATATCAAACGAAAAAAGAAAATCTAAAATTTTACTACTCTCAAATGTCACGGTCGATTTCGACCCGTGAACCCCTGAAAACGATTAAAACTGCTATTTCATCGAATTTTCTTATGTTTTAGCCATCTGAAAAATATACTGAAAAACTGGCAGAACTATTATTTAACCCTCTAATGGTCCGACGGAGTAAATTCACTTTTTTTTTGACATTTTTGTTCCTGAAAATCATAAAAAATTACCACACAAACCCTGCTATTTGGATTTCTATGTACGTAATACTGAAGCCTGCATACATAACTACAATACGTAATAAATTTGAGCCCAGTTAAATGACAGATTCGTACCCAAATTATCACCTGAAATCAAATCTGAAGCTTTGATATTTACAACTAAAGTTGGCTGCTGGTGAATTGCGACCATTCATCCCCGTAATTATGATACAAATTGTGCTTAAATAGTTTAACTAATATCTAGGCTTTAAAATGAAACCTATTTCAGCCTGGCAGTCCGATTGGTTGTTGGCCAAAAAATCAAACGAAAATAGAAAATCAAAAATTTTACGACTCTCAAATATCACGGTCGATTTCGACCCGTGAACCCCTGAAAACGATTAAAACTGCTATTTCATCGAATTTTCTTATGTTTTAGCCATCTGAAAAATATACTGAAAAACTGGCAGAACTATTATTTAACCCTCTAATGGTCCGACGGAGTAAATTCACTTTTTTTTTGACATTTTTGTTCCTGAAAATCATAAAAAATTACCACACAAACCCTGCTATTTGGATTTCTATGTACGTAATACTGAAGCCTGCATACATAACTACAATACGTAATAAATTTGAGCCCAGTTAAATGACAGATTCGTACCCAAATTATCACCTGAAATCAAATCTGAAGCTTTGATATTTACAACTAAAGTTGGCTGCTGGTGAATTGCGACCATTCATCCCCGTAATTATGATACAAATTGTGCTTAAATAGTTTAACTAATATCTAGGCTTTAAAATGAAACCTATTTCAGCCCGGCAGTCCGATTGGTTGTTGGCCAAAAAATCAAACGAAAATAGAAAATCAAAAATTTTACGACTCTCAAATATCACGGTCGATTTCGACCCGTGAACCCCTGAAAACGATTAAAACTGCTATTTCATCGAATTTTCTTATGTTTTAGCCATCTGAAAAATATACTGAAAAACTGGCAGAACTATTATTTAACCCTCTAATGATCCGACGGAGTAAATTAACTTTTTTATGGTATTTTTGTTACTGAAAATCATAAAAAATTACCACACAAACCCTGCTATTTGGATTTCTATGTACGTAATACTGAAGCCTGCATACATAACTACAATACATAATAAATTTGAGCCCAGTTAAATGACAGATTCGTACCCAAATTATCACCTGAAATCAAATCTGAAGCTTTGATATTTACAACTAAAGTTGGCTGCTGGTGAATTGCGACCTTTCATCCCCGTAATTATGAAACAAATTGTAGTTAAATAGCTTAACTAATATCTAGGCTTCAAAATGAAACCTATTTCAGCCCGGCAGTCCGATTGTTTTTTGCCCAAAATATCAAACGAAAAAAGAAAATCTAAAATTTTA
Source organism: Agriopis marginaria (assembly GCA_932305915.1). NCBI lineage: Eukaryota > Metazoa > Arthropoda > Insecta > Lepidoptera > Geometridae > Agriopis > Agriopis marginaria. The sequence goes on from OW029915.1 coordinate 14,965,366, forward strand.
CTACTCTCAAATGTCACGGTCGATTTCGACCCGTGAACCCCTGAAAACGATTAAAACTGCTATTTCATCGAATTTTCTTATGTTTTAGCCATCTGAAAAATATACTGAAAAACTGGCAGAACTATTATTTAACCCTCTAATGGTCCGACGGAGTAAATTCACTTTTTTATTGACATTTTTGTTCCTGAAAATCATAAAAAATTACCACACAAACCCTGCTATTTGGATTTCTATGTACGTAATACTGAAGCCTGCATACATAACTACAATACATAATAAATTTGAGCCCAGTTAAATGACAGATTCGTACCCAAATTATCACCTGAAATCAAATCTGAAGCTTCGATACTTGCAACTAAAGTTGGGTACGAATGTGACATTTAACTGGGCTTAAATTTATTATGTATTGTAGTTATGTATGCAGGCTTCATTATTACGTACATATAAATCCAAATAGCAGGGATTGTGTGGTAATTTTTTATGATTTTCAGGAACAAAAATGTCAATAAAAAAGTGAATTTTTTCCGTCGGACCATTAGAGGGTTAAATAATAGTTCTGCCAGTTTTTAGTATATTTTTCAGATGGCTAAAACATAAGAAAATTCGATGAAATAGCAGTTTTAATCGTTTTCAGGGGTTCACGGGTCGAAATCGACCGTGATATTTGAGAGTCGTAAAATTTTTGATTTTCTATTTTCGTTTGATTTTTTGGCCAACAACCAATCGGACTGCCGGGCTGAAATAGGTTTCATTTTAAAGCCTAGATATTAGTTAAGCTATTTAAGCACAATTTGTATCATAATTACGGGGATGAATGGTCGCAATTCACCAGCAGCCAACTTTAGTTGTAAATATCAAAGCTTCAGATTTGATTTCAGGTGATAATTTGGGTACGAATCTGTCATTTAACTGGGCTCATATTTATTATGTATTGTAGTTATGTATGCAGGCTTCAGTATGACGTACCTAAAAATCCAAATAGCAGGGTTTATGTGGTAATTTTTTATGATTTTCAGGAACAAAAATGTCAATAAAAAAGTGAATTTACTCCGTCGGACCATTAGAGGGTTAAATAATAGTTCTGCTAGTTTTTCAGTATATTTTTCAGATGGCTAAAACATAAGAAAATTCGATGAAATAGCAGTTTTAATCGTTTTCAGGGGTTCACGGGTCGAAATCGACCGAGTCATTTGAGAGTAGTAAAATTTTGGATTTTCTATTTTCTTTTGATATTTTGGGCAAAAAACAATCAGACTGCCGGGCTGAAATAGGTTTCATTTTGAAGCCTAGATATAAGTTAAGCTTTTTAACCACAATTTGTTTCATAATTACGGGGATGAAAGGTCGCAATTCACCAGCAGCCAACTTTAGTTGCAAGTATCGAAGCTTCAGATTTGATTTCAGGTGATAATTTGGGTACGAATCTGTCATTTAACTGGGATCAAATTTACTATGTATTGTAGTCATATATGCAGGCTTCAGTATTACGTACATAGAAATCCAAATAGCAGGGTTTGTGTGGTAATTTTTTTATGATTTTCAGGAACAAAAATATCACAAAAAAAAAAAAATTTACTCCGTCGGACCATTAGAGGGTTAAATAATAGTTCTGCCAGTTTTTCAGTATATTTTTCAGATGGCTAAAACATAAGAAAATTCGATGAAATAGCAGTTTTAATCGTTTTCAGGGGTTCACGGGTCGAAATCGACCGTGATATTTGAGAGTCGTAAAATTTTTGATTTTCTATTTTCGTTTGATTTTTTGGCCAACAACCAATCGGACTGCCGGGCTGAAATAGGTTTCATTTTAAAGCCTAGATATTAGTTAAGCTATTTAAGCACAATTTGTATCATAATTACGGGGATGAATGGTCGCAATTCACCAGCAGCCAACTTTAGTTGTAAATATCAAAGCTTCAGATTTGATTTCAGGTGATAATTTGGGTACGAATCTGTCATTTAACTGGGCTCAAATTTATAATTTATTGTAGTTATGTATGCAGGCTTCAGTATTACGTATATAGAAATCCAAATAGCAGGGTTTGTGTGGTAATTTTTTATGATTTTCAGGAACAAAAATGTCAAAAAAAAGTGAATTTACTCCGTCGGACCATTAGAGGGTTAAATAATAGTTCTGCCAGTTTTTCAGTATATTTTTCAGATGGCTAAAACATAAGAAAATTCGATAAAATAGCAGTTTTAATCGTTTTCAGGGGTTCACGGGTCGAAATCGACCGTGACATTTGAGAGTAGTAAAATTTTAGATTTTCTTTTTTCGTTTGATATTTTGGGCAAAAAACAATCGGACTGCCGGGCTGAAATAGGTTTCATTTTGAAGCCTAGATATAAGTTAAGCTATTTAACCACAATTTGTTTCATAATTACGGGGATGAATGGTCGCAATTCACCAGCAGCCAACTTTAGTTGTAAATATCAAAGCTTCAGATTTGATTTCAGGTGATAATTTGGGTACGAATCTGTCATTTAACTGGGCTCAAATTTATTACGTATTGTAGTTATGTATGCAGGCTTCAGTATGACGTACATAGAAATCCAAATAGCAGGGTTTGTGTGGTAATTTTTTATGATTTTCAGTAACAAAAATACCATAAAAAAGTTAATTTACTCCGTCGGATCATTAGAGGGTTAAATAATAGTTCTGCCAGCTTTTCAGTATATTTTTCAGATGGCTAAAACATAAGAAAATTCGATGAAATAGCAGTTTTAATCGTTTTCAGGGGTTCACGGGTCGAAATCGACCGTGACATTTGAGAGTAGTAAAATTTTAGATTTTCTTTTTTCGTTTGATATTTTGGGCAAAAAACAATCGGACTGCCGGGCTGAAATAGGTTTCATTTTGAAGCCTAGATATTAGTTAAGCTATTTAACTACAATTTGTTTCATAATTACGGGGATGAAAGGTCGCAATTCACCAGCAGCCAACTTTAGTTGCAAATATCGAAGCTTCAGATTTGATTTCAGGTGATAATTTGGGCACGAATCTGTCATTTAACTGGGCTCAAATTTATAACGTATTGTAGTTATGTATGCAGGCTTCAGTATGACGTACATAGAAATCCAAATAGCAGGGTTTGTGTGGTAATTTTTTATGATTTTCAGGAACAAAAATGTCAAAAAAAAAGTGAATTTACTCCGTCGGACCATTAGAGGGTTAAATAATAGTTCTGCCAGTTTTTCAGTATATTTTTCAGATGGCTAAAACATAAGAAAATTCGATGAAATAGCAGTTTTAATCGTTTTCAGGGGTTCACGGGTCGAAATCGACCGTGATATTTGAGAGTCGTAAAATTTTTGATTTTCTATTTTCGTTTGATTTTTTGGCCAACAACCAATCGGACTGCCGGGCTGAAATAGGTTTCATTTTAAAGCCTAGATATTAGTTAAACTATTTAAGCACAATTTGTATCATAATTACGGGGATGAATGGTCGCAATTCACCAGCAGCCAACTTTAGTTGTAAATATCAAAGCTTCAGATTTGATTTCAGGTGATAATTTGGGTACGAATCTGTCATTTAACTGGGCTCAAATTTATTACGTATTGTAGTTATGTATGCAGGCTTCAGTATTACGTACATAGAAATCCAAATAGCAGGGTTTGTGTGGTAATTTTTTATGATTTTCAGGAACAAAAATGTCAAAAAAAAAGTGAATTTACTCCGTCGGACCATTAGAGGGTTAAATAATAGTTCTGCCAGTTTTTCAGTATATTTTTCAGATGGCTAAAACATAAGAAAATTCGATGAAATAGCAGTTTTAATCGTTTTCAGGGGTTCACGGGTCGAAATCGACCGTGATATTTGAGAGTCGTAAAATTTTTGATATTCTATTTTCGTTTGATTTTTTGGCCAACAACCAATCGGACTGCCGGGCTGAAATAGGTTTCATTTTAAAGCCTAGATATTAGTTAAACTATTTAAGCACAATTTGTATCATAATTACGGGGATGAATGGTCGCAATTCACCAGCAGCCAACTTTAGTTGTAAATATCAAAGCTTCAGATTTGATTTCAGGTGATAATTTGGGTACGAATCTGTCATTTAACTGGGCTCAAATTTATTATGTATTGTAGTTATGTATGCAGGCTTCAGTATTACGTACATAGAAATCCAAATAGCAGGGTTTGTGTGGTAATTTTTTATGATTTTCAGTAACAAAAATACCATAAAAAAGTTAATTTACTCCGTCGGATCATTAGAGGGTTAAATAATAGTTCTGCCAGTTTTTCAGTATATTTTTCAGATGGCTAAAACATAAGAAAATTCGATGAAATAGCAGTTTTAATCGTTTTCAGGGGTTCACGGGTCGAAATCGACCGTGACATTTGAGAGTAGTAAAATTTTAGATTTTCTTTTTTCGTTTGATATTTTGGGCAAAAAACAATCGGACTGCCGGGCTGAAATAGGTTTCATTTTGAAGCCTAGATATTAGTTAAGCTATTTAACTACAATTTGTTTCATAATTACGGGGATGAAAGGTCGCAATTCACCAGCAGCCAACTTTAGTTGCAAATATCGAAGCTTCAGATTTGATTTCAGGTGATAATTTGGGCACGAATCTGTCATTTAACTGGGCTCAAATTTATAACGTATTGTAGTTATGTATGCAGGCTTCAGTATGACGTACATAGAAATCCAAATAGCAGGGTTTGTGTGGTAATTTTTTATGATTTTCAGGAACAAAAATGTCAAAAAAAAAGTGAATTTACTCCGTCGGACCATTAGAGGGTTAAATAATAGTTCTGCCAGTTTTTCAGTATATTTTTCAGATGGCTAAAACATAAGAAAATTCGATGAAATAGCAGTTTTAATCGTTTTCAGGGGTTCACGGGTCGAAATCGACCGTGATATTTGAGAGTCGTAAAATTTTTGATTTTCTATTTTCGTTTGATTTTTTGGCCAACAACCAATCGGACTGCCGGGCTGAAATAGGTTTCATTTTAAAGCCTAGATATTAGTTAAACTATTTAAGCACAATTTGTATCATAATTACGGGGATGAATGGTCGCAATTCACCAGCAGCCAACTTTAGTTGTAAATATCAAAGCTTCAGATTTGATTTCAGGTGATAATTTGGGTACGAATCTGTCATTTAACTGGGCTCAAATTTATTACGTATTGTAGTTATGTATGCAGGCTTCAGTATTACGTACATAGAAATCCAAATAGCAGGGTTTGTGTGGTAATTTTTTATGATTTTCAGGAACAAAAATGTCAAAAAAAAAGTGAATTTACTCCGTCGGACCATTAGAGGGTTAAATAATAGTTCTGCCAGTTTTTCAGTATATTTTTCAGATGGCTAAAACATAAGAAAATTCGATGAAATAGCAGTTTTAATCGTTTTCAGGGGTTCACGGGTCGAAATCGACCGTGATATTTGAGAGTCGTAAAATTTTTGATTTTCTATTTTCGTTTGATTTTTTGGCCAACAACCAATCGGACTGCCGGGCTGAAATAGGTTTCATTTTAAAGCCTAGATATTAGTTAAACTATTTAAGCACAATTTGTATCATAATTACGGGGATGAATGGTCGCAATTCACCAGCAGCCAACTTTAGTTGTAAATATCAAAGCTTCAGATTTGATTTCAGGTGATAATTTGGGTACGAATCTGTCATTTAACTGGGCTCAAATTTATTATGTATTGTAGTTATGTATGCAGGCTTCAGTATTACGTACATAGAAATCCAAATAGCAGGGTTTGTGTGGTAATTTTTTATGATTTTCAGTAACAAAAATACCATAAAAAAGTTAATTTACTCCGTCGGATCATTAGAGGGTTAAATAATAGTTCTGCCAGTTTTTCAGTATATTTTTCAGATGGCTAAAACATAAGAAAATTCGATGAAATAGCAGTTTTAATCGTTTTCAGGGGTTCACGGGTCGAAATCGACCGTGACATTTGAGAGTAGTAAAATTTTAGATTTTCTTTTTTCGTTTGATATTTTGGGCAAAAAACAATCGGACTGCCGGGCTGAAATAGGTTTCATTTTGAAGCCTAGATATTAGTTAAGCTATTTAACTACAATTTGTTTCATAATTACGGGGATGAAAGGTCGCAATTCACCAGCAGCCAACTTTAGTTGCAAATATCGAAGCTTCAGATTTGATTTCAGGTGATAATTTGGGCACGAATCTGTCATTTAACTGGGCTCAAATTTATAACGTATTGTAGTTATGTATGCAGGCTTCAGTATGACGTACATAGAAATCCAAATAGCAGGGTTTGTGTGGTAATTTTTTATGATTTTCAGGAACAAAAATGTCAAAAAAAAAGTGAATTTACTCCGTCGGACCATTAGAGGGTTAAATAATAGTTCTGCCAGTTTTTCAGTATATTTTTCAGATGGCTAAAACATAAGAAAATTCGATGAAATAGCAGTTTTAATCGTTTTCAGGGGTTCACGGGTCGAAATCGACCGTGATATTTGAGAGTCGTAAAATTTTTGATTTTCTATTTTCGTTTGATTTTTTGGCCAACAACCAATCGGACTGCCGGGCTGAAATAGGTTTCATTTTAAAGCCTAGATATTAGTTAAACTATTTAAGCACAATTTGTATCATAATTACGGGGATGAATGGTCGCAATTCACCAGCAGCCAACTTTAGTTGTAAATATCAAAGCTTCAGATTTGATTTCAGGTGATAATTTGGGTACGAATCTGTCATTTAACTGGGCTCAAATTTATTATGTATTGTAGTTATGTATGCAGGCTTCAGTATTACGTACATAGAAATCCAAATAGCAGGGTTTGTGTGGTAATTTTTTATGATTTTCAGGAACAAAAATGTCAAAAAAAAAGTGAATTTACTCCGTCGGACCATTAGAGGGTTAAATAATAGTTCTGCCAGTTTTTCAGTATATTTTTCAGATGGCTAAAACATAAGAAAATTCGATGAAATAGCAGTTTTAATCGTTTTCAGGGGTTCACGGGTCGAAATCGACCGTGATATTTGAGAGTCGTAAAATTTTTGATTTTCTATTTTCGTTTGATTTTTTGGCCAACAACCAATCGGACTGCCGGGCTGAAATAGGTTTCATTTTAAAGCCTAGATATTAGTTAAACTATTTAAGCACAATTTGTATCATAATTACGGGGATGAATGGTCGCAATTCACCAGCAGCCAACTTTAGTTGTAAATATCAAAGCTTCAGATTTGATTTCAGGTGATAATTTGGGTACGAATCTGTCATTTAACTGGGCTCAAATTTATTATGTATTGTAGTTATGTATGCAGGCTTCAGTATTACGTACATAGAAATCCAAATAGCAGGGTTTGTGTGGTAATTTTTTATGATTTTCAGTAACAAAAATACCATAAAAAAGTTAATTTACTCCGTCGGATCATTAGAGGGTTAAATAATAGTTCTGCCAGTTTTTCAGTATATTTTTCAGATGGCTAAAACATAAGAAAATTCGATGAAATAGCAGTTTTAATCGTTTTCAGGGGTTCACGGGTCGAAATCGACCGTGACATTTGAGAGTAGTAAAATTTTATTATTTTATTTTATTTTATTTTATTTTTATTATCTTAGAGAAACTAACGGTCTAACGGTTTGTGTGGTAATTTTTTATGATTTTCAGTAACAAAAATGTCAAAAAAAAGTGAATTTACTCCGTCGGACCATTAGAGGGTTAAATAATAGTTCTGCCAGTTTTTCAGTATATTTTTCAGATGGCTAAAACATAAGAAAATTCGATGAAATAGCAGTTTTAATCGTTTTCAGGGGTTCACGGGTCGAAATCGACCGTGTCATTTGAGAGTAGTAAAATTTTAGATTTTCTTTTTTCGTTTGATATTTTGGGCAAAAAACAATCGGACTGCCGGGCTGAAATAGGTTTCATTTTAAAGCCTAGATATTAGTTAAGCTATTTAAGGACAATTTGTTTCATAATTACGGGGATGAAAGGTCGCAATTCACCAGCAGCCAACTTTAGTTGCAAATATCGAAGCTTCAGATTTGATTACAGATGATAATTTGGGTACGAATCTGTCATTTAACTGGGCTCAAATTTATTATGTATTGTAGTTATGTATGCAGGCTTCAGTATTACGTACATAGAAATCCAAATAGCAGGGTTTGTGTGGTAATTTTTTATGATTTTCAGGAACAAAAATACCATAAAAAAGTTAATTTACTCCGTCGGACCATTAGAGGGTTAAATAATAGTTCTGCCAGTTTTCAGTATATTTTTCAGGTGGCTAAAACATAAGAAAATTCGATGAAATAGCAGTTTGTATCGTTTTCAGGGGTTCACGAGTCGAAATCGACCGTGTCATTTGAGAGCAGTAAAATTTTAGATTTTCTTTTTTCGTTTGATTTTTTGGGCCATAAGCAATCAGACTGCCGGGCTGAAATAGGTTTTATTTGAAAGCCTATTATTTTTTCTGCGCGTTTCAGTAAGTTTTGTTTCATATTTAAGAGGAATGAAGGTTGTGATTCTTGTTATGGCGTTTGGTTGCGATACATGTCTTGATGGGACTTTGCCATTTTAATATTGTTTTTAATTTATGCTTATTGCATTTTTCGAACCATTCCAAATTAATTAGTAGCTGCTTTTATAGAATAAGAGGTCGTAATCGTGTTTGCTGCTAACTTCACAAAAAAAGTCATCTTAATTTAGTCGGATTATAGGCAGCCAAAGTTGGCTGCCAACTTCACACCGGTTGATTGGGCCATATCCACCACGCTGGCCCAGTGCGGATTGGTGGATTATAGCCAGTCTACCGAAATTTATAATACAGTGCGGCCGCTGAGAAATTGCGTCTAACAGCTGCAATCACAAAAAGAAGACATTTTCATCATTCTTTTTCGTTCTCCTTATTTATATGCTTCTTTTTTAGTGAGTAAATTTTATTTTATTCTTTAAAGTTTTAGTGCTTTAAATCTACCAAACTGAAGTATAAAACATGGAAGTATAAACATTAACTGTATGGTATTATTAAACGTAAAAGTTACGTTAAGTAACGTTTAATTTTGACCTTTCAAAAGTGTACTTGTATTTGTAGCTAATTGAAATAAAAATACTGAACTGAAATGATGAAAGAAAAATAAATATTTAAATATTATTATTTTTTAAATTACTGTTATTATTAGCTACTGTAGTATCTAAAATCTTACGTACCAAGCAAGTGATCAGAATTTACGATTTTCATTCAACTTTATTTGTTGGAGACGTCAAACCAAAAAAACGAGTATAATAGTCGGGAAAGGTATGAAAAATAACTCTTCAAAACCATCTCCTCACTAGGATTAAACTAAAAAAACTTAGACCAAGTATAAGGCCAAGTTTGTATAGTGCGTTTGAACCAAATTTGATGAAATAGAGGAATTTGTGTATCATTGAATAAAATCAATCCACATTTTAGTACAATTTTATTTGCAATGTTAAATCCATAGGGTTATATATCTTTGACTCCCAGTAATAAACTAAGGAGTTAACTGTTCTTAGAAAACTCTAAAATATAAATGTATGCAAAATGTTACTATGACGAGTATTTAGAAGACAAATGGAAAATTATTAAATAAAAATTATGGAATAAAGCAATCCGTTCCGAACTTTGTTGCCATACCCAATCATGGTCATTCATTATGTGAATGCTACCTAAGATCTGTATGTGAATTTCATAATATGCAACACATTATTGAGTATTTAGAATGAATTCCTTTCTACAACATTCAACAAACTATATATCAAATGCCCCGTCGAATTAATTAGACAAATAAAACTTGATATTTTTACGAGTCGCTGAACTAAGAAAGATTGGGCCCCGATTGGAATACCTGCTTTGACCTCCAATATCACTTCTTCAATAGATGATACTAGAGCAAAATGTATCTGTAGTTATTATAAAATAGAAACACTAATTTATACTTTAGACAAAAACAAGTGGCAAATTCAAATGATGAGTTTTTTTAACTAGTTTGATCTACGATATTAAAATCGTCATTGAGTAAGATATATAACGAGTATGTTAGAGATCAATGACCGGAGTTTTTCATATCATTATCTAATTACTCGAGAGAAGGCAACGTCTAAGTATTTTTGTCAAAACAACTAGACAAGTTACACGTATACAAGTAACGTACGTCAGGTAAGGCACGTAAAAACTTACTGTGGCAGAAGTGGCTGTGGGCAGGGCACATATCACGCAGAACAGATGGCCGATGGGGCTGAAAGGTTCTGGAATAGAGGCCACGGATCGGTAAGGGCAGAGTAGAATATCCACCCACAAGATGGACAGACGACCTAAAAGAGACCGCAGGGAAACGCTGGTTGCAGGCCGTTTCCAACTGGCCCTATTGGAGATCGATGGGGGAGGCCTATGTCCAGCAGTGGACGTCCTATGGCTGAAATGATGACGATGAACATTTAGAATGATAATGATTATTGTCTGGCTATTTTTAGATGGATCCAATGGATGGGTGTGGTAGTAAGTAACCTTTAATTTCTATAGATGTTTTATTGAGCCTCCTAAAGTGCATAAAATAAAATAATGTAGCGAAAAAATATACAGCACCATTTTTAATCGACCTAAAACCTGTCGCAGTCAGCTTGTTGTTCCATGACTTTTCACTAAACTTTCCCAATTTCACTCCCATTTTTTTAAATCTTTGTTTTTTTTTTTGCCTAGTATTTTTTAATGCACATTACGGCTCTTAATTTTTGTATAGACCACGTAATCATTCTTATTTAAGATCTCGTGTCGTTATTGTTATTTAGAGGCCTAAAAAAAAAATTTTTTGGGGATTAATAAAAAACAGTTTTTATTGAGTCGCGGAACAAAAGTTGTCCGGTATAATGTTGAGAATCTGGCTACGAGAGGTTTAGGGGAATTAAAAATAACCCTGTGTGTGCTTCCAAACGAAGTTCAGTATTTAGTATTTAAAAGTGTCCCAAATCTTAAAGGCTAACTTTGACCCCTTTATTACTTGAAAAGTATGACTCTTGTTTTATTTTTTTAGGCTACTAGTAGTACCTACTACTACTTTTAAGTCTTAATAGGGAATATTAAAAACGCAATTATTTAAGCCCCAACTATTATTTTTAGCTCATCATCATCATCAGCCAGAAGACGTCCACTGCTGAACATAGCACTGAACGACAGCCTGTCTTTTGTATCCACCGGATGCCCGCGACTTATTATTAGCTACAAAAACCTTAATGATGTGAATTTGTCCACTACGCAAATCGTATGATTTATGTTTTCAAAACACTATTAATCCCAAAGTAACTTCAAAAGAATGTTGCATCATTGTTTGTAATAGATTTTTTTTATAATAAAAATAAAGTGGCGTTTAAACAAGTCTCTATGAGTTGGTGTATTTGTAATCACGAAAATAATTTTCATCAGATATTTGCGTCGTTGGTAGATAGGTATTTAGGTATGTAGTACGACGCGACTATAGGTAATGTATAGTTATAATTTGCTAATATTGCAATTTTACTTTAATGTACACATTAAAAACATAAACTACTAAACGATTCTACAAATTGTAAGACAGTTTATGGAACAGGAGGCTTGTCAATCCCTTAACTGATTTTCTCTCTCACTCTCTCTCTTTCAGGCGAGTTGTTTTTGCTAACGAGATGGTTAATCTATTTTTTTTTATTGCCAAATAAATCGCATTCTTTGTATTTCCCAAAATATTATAGTAAAAAAAAATACTTGCTAATGGGTAGGTTTACAAGTTCTTAAATTAATAATGTCCATCCATTAACAGCACTTAAGGGCGCAGCCTTGCAGTTTAAGGGCGTGTATAATTAAATTAGTATTACAATATGTCACAAGAATTATACAAATGAGACAATTTCTTTTGTTTGAAAAATAGGCCCACCTCAAACGAATACCGTATAGTAATGAAACTCATGTCGATTTGTTCCTCATAATCTCTAGATTTAGTGGTAATATTAGCTATATTCGATCAAACCGGAATATTGACAAAAGCCGATTACTATGGCCACTGTTGTAAAATATGGTCTATTTATTTTTGTATAAAAAATCCTCAGCATGCATTCTTTTTCGTATTAAAAACGTTCCGGTCAAGTGACTTTATAAGGGAAATGAATGAATTGTGGCAAAAATCAAAACAACACATATTATTATTACGGTTTCATTTTTACCTTATCTTTCGTCCGAATGGTACAAAAAAAAACGATGAATTTTATACCCATCAATATACGGTAAATTCGGTGGGCCTAGAAAAAATTGTCTTCTTTACTATTATTATGAAGGTATGGCAATCTATTTTGTCAACAAGCCCAATCATAATAAAAACGACGTGACATTTTATGTAGGAAATCTTCCAAGTCATAGAAGCAATATTTATTTTAAAAAATCGTTTACGTCATGTCTATTGTAGAATAACAAAATAAAAACAAATAAAACCAGCCAAGTGCGAGTCGGGTTCCGTACCACTACATAACTTGTTAGCTACTAAAGTACAAAAAAAAATCTATATCTATACTAATATTATAAAGAGGAAAGATTTGGTTGTTTGTTTGTTTGTTTGCATTGAATAGGCTCCGAAACTACTGAACCGATTTTAAAAATTCTGACGGGAAGCTACACTATCCCCGGGTGACATAGGCTATAATCTATACCCGTGCGAAGCTGGGGCGGACCGCTAGTATATATAATAAATATATTTATTAGTGTTGAATGGAACGCTTTCCAACATATGATGATAATAACTTTACCATCGTAAGATAATTAGTTTCTAGTCTAATAGATGTATTTGAAATCAGTGTGTTCCGGTAGCTGTATCTCGATGAGGCCTAATGCCGAAGGTACCTCATTTACTAGAGTTTATATAATGACAATTATATTATCTTTTAGTTTAGAGCTGGTCGAAACGCGCTTGTCGCGGCGGGACGATATTTAAGCAACCGGAACCCGATAAAGCACTCTACAGTCGGCGTCCAGCTTTATAGCGTACAACGTCACAAAACATGGGTGTGTTTGGCTGAAATGACACACCTCTCTCACTATCTGTGTCTATCTTCGTAATATTCGATCAGTATGGAATTAGCAATAAAAGACTACTTATCAGTATTTTTGTTTGTGTCAATGCTGACGTTACTTCTCTACGTCTTGTTTTGGTAGTTTGGTCATACGATGTGACGAGTTCGTTCACCGAGACGACGTCATTTTGCCGAACCCATTTATTATACTCCAATCTAAACGTAACTAAATAACCCTAATGATCATAATTTATTATATCAGTTGGCATGAACTACTTAGATACCCAATAAAGTATTTAAAGTGGGTTTTTTTCATGGTACAGTCCTTCAGTCGTAATATTAAAGTTTACATAACATTAAATAGCGTCAAACAAGTCATAGTCACAGTCAGAATCAAGCAAAGTAAGTTACGGTCAGGTCAAACTCATGCCCCAGTAAAGTGGAGGAAGTTTTACAAGAGGCTTCTATGGAGTTTTGGAAACAACATGAAAAGACATGTTCACCTCGTTATATCACTTTCCCACACTCGAACACGTTCACGAGCACTTAATCTATACTAATATTATAAAGAGGAAAGATTTGATCGCTTGTTTGTTTGTTTGCATTGAATATGCTCCGAAACCTGTGCCGAAACTACTGAACCGAATTGAAAAATTCTTTCACTGTTGGAAAGCTACACACACTATCCCCGGATGACATAGGCTATATTATATTTTAAAAAAAGGGATCCTTACCAAAACTCCAATAATGTAACCCAAGGTGTAAAAAAAATAAGATTTACACCCGTGCGAAGCCGGGGTACGTTGCTAGTAAATAATAATCCACTGTTATTAAACATTTACACTTGAAAATACACAAGTTTAGGAAAATAATACAAGGAGCCGACATGTTTTCACGTTGGCACTAAAACTCAATTTCTCTTAGTTTGGCATAAGTATTGTCTGCTTCTCCGGCAATTTTCCCCATAAAATGTTGTCCACAAAATTTAAGGCATAACTTTTACCTACATAAATGATTCTTCAGGAGCTGTTGCTACCTACAACGGTACTAGGTAGTTTCATTTGGATAGTTACAAAAAGCTGCTCCTTAGGTATTTAAAATACCTACATATAAATCTTATTTAATATACAATGCGACTGAATATTTTAGTGCCACATACGTCTGTTATTACATCATTGCATTAACATAACAATCATTTGCAGAAGATTTTCTTTAGCAGAGATGGTGAGAATTTTTATTAAACTCCAGCATTGGTTATACTTTATTGTTTTAAATACCTCATTAGAAAAACTGGAATCCATACAAAGAAAAGTTGTTTCAGTTCTTTTTTATATCGAATTCTTAGAAAAGAAATAATCGTATATTATGCACTTAGTGAATAAAGGACAGATTTAAAGCGAGGGCCATAGATGAATCATGAGCAAGAGAAGGATTCTAACGACTGAATCACGACCGCAGGGAATGAATAATGATGATTGAATCACGAGAATATAGAGTGATTCGAGTGTTAGAATCCTGAGCGTCGCGAGTGATTCATGGCCCTCGATATAAATCAGTTTTATTCAAGAGTTGAATACTATCCTTTATACCATGACTACGAGAAAAAGAAAGATTTAAGCGAAAATAGACATTTAATGAAGAAACAAGGTTGTATAGCATTGAGATGTAGGTCGAATATATTGGTGTGTTCTAAATTCAAACACCAAAACAGTGAATAAAACTACTTTTTATTCACTGTTTTAGTGAATAAAATAAGTTTTTTAGAGGGGGAATGGTATAAATAGGTATTGTTAGATGAAAAGACTAACAAATCAATTTTACACATACTCATACATACATACTCTTTATTCATGACAATTAGTTATATGTCACACAGTATTCAATTATTATTGTAGCGTAAAATTGATTACAAGAAATAAAATAACAAGTATTACAATAATACATCATTATGAGTAGGTACATTAAATAAATACATTATGTATACCAGTATACCTATATAACTGATTCACGAGTGAATCGGTTTCTTCTAGGCAAGCGTGCTCCATCGTAGACCGCATCAGATGGTGGCCAAACGCAAGCATATTCATTATTTTTAAAAAAATACATAAAAAATATATAAATATACATAGCAGTCAAACAAATTATATGCAAACGATGTTTGTTATCAACGCACAAAATAAATATTCACGCTTTTGCCATCTGTTATGATCGATTTTGCTGAAATATTATTTGTTTCATTGTAATTTACCGCATTGACGTAAAAGGGGCTTGACGTCCAGATCAGACAAACAAGGGAGATAAGGTAATGTGGTGCGGCGGGTGCGAACGCATCAGTCTTGATACCTTTAGTCCAGCCTTTCCCAAAGTGGGCGATAACGCCCCCTTGTGGGTGCTGCAGGCCTAAAGAGGGGCGGTAAGAGACCCAGAAAAAAATGGGGGCGTTGTGTAGAGGCTTGGGGGGTGATTTGTAATTTCATTTAGCTAGGAGGCCTCTTAGACACCGATTGCATGAGTTCTCGACTCTCAACTACAACTTGTGAACATCAACTAATATTAGTTAAGAGATTGCTCAAACTCGGTTCGATATTTCTCTCTTTATAGCGCCCCCATTTTGAAAAAATGGGGGCGCTAAAAAATAATTTATTCTCAAAGTGGGCAGTAGACAAAATAAGTTTGGGAACCCCTGCTTTAGTCGAACTCACCTTGCAGACAACATTGCCGCCCTGATTTTTGCATGTGGACTATTAGCTAGTTCATTGGTGTCGCTGCAAGTTTCTTAGTGTTCGTGAAAAATTTGTAAGTATGCCGTATTTACAGTTTTTGCGGCGGTGGTTTAGTGAATAAAAGTGGGTTAAACATGGAGGCATTTTGAACACGACCGGTAGTTGTACTAAGGCATATCTCTCTTGTTTGTCAGATCTGAAGGATTGACGAAACAATAACTTTACATAGAATAAAAAAGGCTTTAAATGAGTCCGCTTCTGTCTTGATCAATATAATTTTTGAGCTAGGTAGGTAAATAAAGTTTATTACTTACATTGACCGAGACAACAGCGGTGATTGAAAGGTGGTTCTGGTTCAAGACTCGCCTCGCATCATTTTGATATTATTACATACCTACCCTGCTTGTATCTCTCATTTCACAATGACGTTTATTTAACAAACTACTTATCATACTCATGAGTAGGTACATTACATTTACTTTTTAACTGTATACATCCAACAAAAAACTTAAGATAAATTGGCTCACTGCATTGTAAATATTTTCTAAAAGTAAGCAGGTAGGTACTTACCTATTTTTTACAGGAGTTCAGATAGGTATAATTTCAGTAAGTACGTGAAATAATCAGCGGCCAAGGGAGCTACTACTTCAAAAAAATCCTTATAATAATCTTACAAAGAGATTTGTCTCGCTCTCCCGGCTCATGAGAGAGCAAGACAAAATGATTTATCATTAGAATGTTTTTGAGGTTGTGGTAGCCCACCTGGTGGAGCGATGAACTCCTGAAGGCAACTGGCAAGTGGATGCGTAAAGCTGACGGTCGTGCCATGTGATGTTTTTTTGGAGATGCCTACATCCCGTGGACAAACATTAAATAGGCTGATGACGGTGACGAGAAATTACTCAAATTTAGCACTGCGTAAACCATTTTGGCAGCTTTTTTTTATCATATAATAGGCTTGCTTTTGCCACCTCGCCTGATGTTAAGATGATGCGGTCTATAATGGAGCTCGCTGCCCAGAAAAAACTGATTCGCTCGTGATTTAAAGACACCCAGATTGTAACTATCGGTGAACAGCCATTCAGGCAGTGCATTCCAGAGACTAGTAGTTCGCACAATAAAATTGGAATCAAAGAGCTTCGTACGGGTTTCACGTGTATCCTTTAGGTTTAAATACTTCAAAAAGTCTATCTAGTAACTAGTTAGTGCTGTAAACTATTGGCGGTGTTTGGTATGTAGGCGTGTAACGGGCGGACCGGCCGGCTGCGGCGGCGGCGCGCGCCAGGCAAGATAAGCCATAGTTACATCAGACGACGGCGCGTGCGCAGCTACTACTGTTTATTCTGTAACTCTGGTATATAAATTCCCGCGCCCCGCACCTACAATCATTCAGTGAGAACCACCCATAGATGACAAAACAGTTTTAGTTCGTGGCAATGATCTACGCTCTCATGCATTATCCCAACATAGTGAACAATAAACTAAATTACGAACAACTTTGGCATCGCGATAATTGGTGTGACGGCCATTCTCCCATATTCGAGCATCAGCAAAGATAACACGAGTCCTTCAGATCGAGTGCATTGATAAAAAGGTAAATATTGTTTTGTTATTTACTACTTGTCACTGGTTGATAATTGGTTCATAATTATTAATTTTCCTCCAAGATAGTTATATGACTTTCATTTCCCCGCTAGATTGTTTATAATATTAAAACGTGTCTTCAGAAAATGAAAATATTGTTCGTTTGCAAAGGTCAATTTTATGACATAGAACTATAGTGAACTCTTATGTGCGTCAATGGAGATAAGTGGTCTTCACTGTGATTCGCGAGTTTCTTATGATAAAAGCTCAAAATTATTTAGTTTTCTGGGGTCAGCTGATAAGAAGATGTGAAATGCCTCCGGCCCGCGCCGTTAACTTCAATGGAGTTGAATGTGACGCTGATAGGCTTTATAAAGAGGAAGTCTTGCAAACTTCTTGGGGTTCGGTGGTGGGATGTCTAGCTGTGTACGTGTAAGCCGATCTAGGCTAGCGGTATCGTATGTTGACCGCTCACGCTTCAGCGAGTTCACGCAGGGCTGCCGGCTAGCAACACCAATTACTCTCAATAGTTACTTTCTGTACCTCACACTATACAAAAGTTGTCTATAAATAAAACTACATTCAGCAACCAATGTTAAAATAGAACCATTAAAGTTTTTCCAGGCGTCTATCTAATATACATATTATACGTATTCATTGAAATTTCTCGAGATCCAGCCCTATAAAAGTGAAAACGCGGACACTAATATGGTTTATTAATAATTACTTTACAGAGCAAGTCTCCAATCGGTCAGTTGCATACAGTCCGCACAGTGGAAGCAACGCAGCCGATCGCTATCGATAATCGTAACGAGCAGCTAATCCAAGAAGTCAAATAGACGAGAAGAAACAAGTTTTTCTGAAAGAAAAGAAGTAAAAGTAAAGATGGCGAAAGTTCAGACTCCTCCAGAAAGGAAATTGTCGGTGGCGATGTCCGTGGAACAAGAACAGGGAGATTTGAACCTGATAGCTATGACGATGGCGGCGGCGCTTCGCCTGGTAAACCCGTGGCAGACGCGGGTGGTTCCAGGAGCACCTGAAGCCAAAGACAGGACCATCACCCTCGCAGAAGTATCCCAGCATGACACGCCACGCGACTGCTGGGTGGTCATCTACGACCGCGTTTACGACATCTCCGATTTCCTTGACGAGGTTAGTTGATACATTATTCCTTCCATTTCATACTTAAATAAGGTATACACGTAAAATCCACAATACGCACGTCTAACGGAGATAAAAAGAGTCAAGATAAATTCTAGAACAATCTTGACCTGTTAGCCCTAGAATGATTATCGTCAAAGCGTAGACATCATATCAACTCTTATTCAAACTGTTTTAGAAGGCGAGATAAGATGAATTGCAAAATCAAAGCCTTCAATATTTTGTGCCAGTAAAAGTCTCATTCAAATAAAACGTTCATGTGTCTAAATTAGCCGTTTTTTATTCCAGCACCCTGGTGGAGCAGACATAATGCTGGAGTACGCTGGAAGCGACGCAAGTACCGCGTTCCGGAGCTCGGGGCATTCTCGCATGGCATCTAAAGCACTGGAGCGGTTCGTAGTGGGGGAGCTGCCCATGCACGAGCGCATGTACCGCCGCCCAGGGGGGCTGCGGCTCAGCGACGTGCCTGAATAACCACGTACCAAGGCAAGCTGAGTAATACCTATAACCGAGCTGATGTAAGAGCGGGAAGAAGTTACTGGGTTAAACTCGCGCTAGAGGAAGACAGAGTCTGCGCATCTCCGCCTATCGGCTTACTACAGATTCACGTAAGAATTTCTAACCGACTCAATGGAGTTGTACTCTGGTTGACGCCAGGGTGATTTTAGTTTAAGTAATATTTTTAGACGTATTTTTGCTAAATATTTTTTGTATGGAAAAGAAGGCCTTGTTTTGTATTTGAGATAGATGGCAAAGAAATGTATCGACATCAGTATGCTTTAAATAAGTTTTATTTAAATTTGATAGCAATGTAGTGTTCGCTAGATAGACATTAGTAATTTATTAAGACTTGAAACGAGTTATCTGTTTATAATACTAGTTTGTTAACCTTAACGCTGTTAATGCCTAGGGTCGTGTCGTGAGCTTGATAAGACAACTTAGATGACAATAATGTACTTAAACGAGTGTGAACTGGTGCCGTTTTGCTATCGTCACTATACAGCTTTACAATTTGCATTTACTTTTTGACGATCTGTAATTTTTAACTGTTTGTAGGGTAATTGTTGTGAAGTGATTTTACTAAACAAAACGTCAATTTGAGTTTGAGTTGACAAGGACTTCAATGGCCTTGTGGTCCCAAGTTTGTGCATTACTTACTTAGATGTTTTCCTGATTGTTTTAACTATTTGTAATGTAACTGTATCGTTAACTGCACCTGTTAAGTGTTTTTACCTGATTATTTCATCGACGGTCGGCTTTCACCGATCGTTTTATGTTCTAAATACTTTTACCTAGTGACACCATATTTAGTTAAATACATTAGAAATTGTCTAGAATATGTGACATTGTCTTTTACCAATTAAGTTAACTTTATGAAACGATGGTGTATAAAACATTAATTAGTTTGCCTTTAGATTACTCAGTATTATATAATCAATTTGTCAACATACGCTACGTATTTGTAACAGCTATGAGTGTAAATTGAACAGTTCCTATTGTGTATCGTTTAATTAAGAAAATAAAAGTTTACGATAAAGTAATTTATTTCATTTATCTCAGTTATTCAAATATCACGTACTATTAATGTTATCTTTGACTTCCTCACCTTTGAATTTGGACTATCATCATTCGTCATCTCTCAATTGAATGACTTTTTACTGATAGGAACGTGAGAATGAAAAATACACTTAACTAAAGAGATATTGTATTACAAAATGGTAATCTGAATCTGATATAAAGATAGACCAACAATAGCATAGTTTCTTAACTTAGTTCATCATCATCATCAGCCAGAATACGTCCACTGTCAATGATAATATAACCACTTGACTGCTCATCCTTTACCCCGCCGTAAGCCAAAGGTTCTAAATTCTCAACCTAAACTGTTTCGAGCGAGCCAATCCTGATATGAATGACTTTTGAGTCTCCAATCACAAGCGTCGAGTCGCGTCGAGTCTCCAATCACAAGCTACCCCCCGCGACCGACGAGGCTGAATTTTGCAAAATTAATTTTGACTACATGCGCGATCAAGTGGTCATATTATTTTTGTCCACTGCTGAACTTAGCCCTGCCCTTTAGACCTCCACACTGAACGACAGCGTGCCATCTGCATCCACGGATGCCCGCGACTCTCACGATGTCGTCGGTCCATCTAGTGGGAGGCCTACCTACGATGCTCTTAACTTATTTAGTAGGTACTTAGTATTATAAATGGTAGACAAAGTGGCTGTACGTACAGAAATCAACCGAAGCACTCGTTCACACCTTTTTTCCAAACCTGAAAAAGAATTAACAAGTGTTAGGATCTCAAAGTCTATGATGGGAATAGATTGGAGTTTTTATGTTTATATTTTATGTTTATATATTTGTTAGATGATAACGTGAAAATATTTTGTATAAATACAATTCTTAAGTATAAGGGGTTGCGAGGTCACTCTACAGAGCGAACTATATTCGGTCCAAGCATTTATATGCTCTGACAATTGCAATAGCATTGTAAAAAAAAAACATTTTTTAAGCCATAGGTGGCAAACAAGCTAACGGGACGCCTAATGGTAAGCGATCACCGTCGCCTATGGATAGCTGTAACACCAGAACTAAATGAAAACCACGAACCGCTAATTCTAATCATTTTTACTAGGTTTTTGAACGTAAGACAGGTACCCGACATACAGTGAAATATTAAAAGAAAATGTTTTTATTAAGCTTTTTACAATTTTATTGTAGCTGTCAGAACAAATAAATGCTTGAACCGAGCGTAGAACCAAAACAAGTAGTAAAACTGTTTTACCGGCGATTACGTATAGTGATATCAGAGCTAACTACTGATATGAAGACTGCTTTCGAGAATATTCTCTACTTAATAATACCTACTTATATACCTACTAAAATAAAAATTAAACACATTGTTTTATTTTAGTTGTTTAGTTAATTGCAGTTTTTATAATCCTTACATACATAATTCATAACTTCATGATATACTGTAGATTTTCACTGCTAGGCAAATGCTTAGCATAGGTTAAAATTTTATATAATTTTTGAGGGATTAAAATTTAACAACTTTAACTGGAAAAGATCGCACTTTTAGCGATAAGGCCGCCGATTGTTGCACTAGTTTTTAAGCTGTTTTATCGTGTGTATTTAATTCGAAGTATGGATAATTTTTTTTTCTTTTTTTGTTGAAAAGGGGTTTTCTCACGCCGTGACTACGCCACCTTCGTAAGACAAACACAAATATAAACAAATTATAATATACTTAAATTACACGCATCTATCTATCTATCTATCTCTATTGATATATCTATATATCAATCAACATTCAACATCTACCTACACACTAAACAGAAACAAACGAATTAAAGATCGTTTATACTATCTATAGGCAACGAAGGCCTATAGATAGTTCAAACTATCTAACCTATTTTAGCAAAGGCCTATAATATAAGTGTACGCAATTAAAACTCCTTGGATGTATTTGGTGCTGGTAGGTCGATATCTCAAAAACGAAAGGCTATGGTTTACATTTAAACTGATTCAAGACCGTAAGAAACAGAATGGTCGATGGGGCCGAAATGTTCTCGAATGGAGACCATGGACCGGTAAGCACAGCGTTGGACGTCCACCCACAAGATGGACAGACGACCTAAAACAGACCGCAGGGAAACGCTGGATGCAGGCCGCTATTTTGGAGATCGATGGGGGAGGCCTATGACCAGCGGTGGACGTCCTATGGCTGAAATGATGATGATGTCCGTAAGAAGTATAAGATGGTATAAATATTATTGGCATTGTATATGAAGTTTTTGTTCAGGTACCGCAGTCCAAACAAAAAGTCCAGTATGTTAATATCAAGTTTTTTAGAGATATAGATTTCTAAAGCTCCAATTTTTAATAACTGTTCTTTTCATGGTTTCTTTAAATAGCGTATGCGTCATACGGTACTTTTTTCTACGACGGCATTAAATAGACAACGCTGATTGGCTAATTTATTCGTATGGGCACTGCAATCTGTCCAATCAACAAACCATTTTTTGTTTTACTATTTTGACTACCCAATCGCCTTGATACTAAATGATTAGAGATCTACAAAGGAGCACGCTTTCTTAAAAAAAAATATAATTATCGCCGAACTCTGAAATCCCAAAGGGCAATAAGTTATGATAATCGATGTGACGTGACAAGGGAAGTGACAATGATTGGAGTCAATAACCCAGGAAATCAGCGTCACATGACGTGTTACGTCATGCATGCCCCCCGATGTGAAGTGACATTAGATACAGCGGGATTTGGAAGACTAACCCTGATAAAAACATAAGGTTTTTCAGTCCGTGCAAACTTAAAAATTCTGCAATTGCTTCAGGCAAGCGTGGCGCTTATAGATTTTTAATGAGTCACTTTAAGCTGTCAACTGTCATAATCGCGAAAAATCGCGGACATCGTAGCGCAGTCAGCGGAAGAATGAATGTGAAGGGCGGGTGAAAGCTTCCAAGTTTATATGTCTCGTTAGTAAATTTAGCTATGGCACCAAGGCACAGAATACACCAAGGAGCAAAAGTTCACTACGCAAAGAATTTCAAATAAATAAGGACTCTATCTCCGAGGCAATAAAGTAGCAATTCAACTCGCACAGCGCTGGATATCGCTTGCTATATTCACCTCATAGACTAAGTATAGCTAAGAAAGTCTTTGATTGACCTAGAGAGCTGTTCTCTTTCTATCACGTAGCTCTATCTCTTCCGAAGCGGCACGTGTAACGTTAGGGTTGTCTTCTTAAAAAAATACAATTTAGAGCCCTTGTTCTTTTTTTTAATTATACACCGGTGAGCACAACAGTATCTTTTATACGGATTATAACTTCCTTCAGATATCATTATACGTTGGAAAATCACAGAAAGAACGTTTAATTACGCGCGACGTGGCTAGCGTGCGAGCCAAGCGGCCATTGCCCTTCCATACGCCTGCCCGAAAGGCGCACCGGCTGAAAGTACCTACCTAAACAGCGGAGTGACACCCCCTAGACCAGGGGTGTCCAACTTACGGCCCGCGTGCCACAATGTGGCCCGCGAAGGTTCCTAATCCGGCCCACGTTCGCGTCAAAAGTTGGTTAACTTTTAAATTTTTTATGACAACATTTTAAAATAACGACAAGTCATATGTTCGTAAAATATTAAACGCCGTTCTTTAAAAAATTACATTGATCGATCACAATACGACTCGGCGAAGACGTGGCCTAGCATATCGGGAGAAACCAGAAAATAAAAAATAAATGCCATTTTAATTCTTGGAACAACAGCTCCGCGCGAAAACGTTAACATTGGCACCCCTCTCACCCTCCGCGCATGCAACGTCCAGGCCTAATATCTACCATTTTACTTATACTAGTCTTGATTTGCTCAGTTACGAAGCATCTCTTGGCCCGCCATAGTAACAAAGCTAATAAATCCGGCCCGCTACAAAATTTAGTTGGACACCCCTGCCCTAGACCAAGGAACGACTAATCACTTATCATCGACTATTAATTAATCTGAGGCAATTTGTCACAGCTTAGTAAGCAGTTGGTCAAATTCGGCGAAATCCGATCCGTCCAATGCGTACACTGCGGACAATGGAATCCCAACCTTAATACAACATAGAGAAGAGTCGATCTTGCCGTTTTCCATTTAAAACTATACCTTAGGCGGTTGATTAAAAAAATATTATGCAGACAAAACTTATAAAACAAAGAACTTATTATCATTTCAAAAAGAAAGGTCACCTGATAACCTGGGTTGCTACCTGATTTACCCTCATACGACGTTTTATCTACAACTTTTGTGTTTTAAATATTATTATTCTAAATATTATTGTCATATAATTTGGTTTTAACTACTTGTTTTTCATGATTGTGTCCTATCTAGTCATGTTTATGAATAAAATATTGCACCAGTACCTAAAACGTCAGTCATTATCTAAAAACGCATTTTTACATTAACCCCAAAAAACCCACATTATATATTTTTCCGTGCTTCAACCATAGGTTATCATAAAAATCCGATTGGTAGTCATTCTGACAGCACAACTTATCTGTAGAGATGTGGCCAAGAAACAAAACAACCAACAACAGTTAAACAACCATTTCTAACAATAATAATTAACAAACTACGGCTACGGCGGAAAATGCAGTTACAAGAGTCATCGTCAGCCATTTAACGTCCACTGTTGGACGTTATTGACATGTGATTCGAATATATAACCAATTATTGATCGCACATGAGTCATAATTTGCAAGATGTCAGCCACGTCAGTCACGGGGGGGGTCCCAGGAGTGGGTGGAAAATGTGTTTGATGATGAATATTAAACGAACCTGATTTTTCGATGTACCTCGTCTCAGCAATAGCACGTCAGACGACAATAAATAAATGTCAAATTGACATTTATTTATTGTCATAGAAACTTTAAAAGCCGTTAGAAAGCGTTTTTTTGTATTAAATAAAGAAATCTATTCACTCTTGATTTGATAAGTGCCGTGTATATGTCTACAACTAAATTTCTATCGCAACCACAGAAAAGTTTTTTGTTGTTTAAATTAGAATGGCTGTCAATTAGACTTTTTTTTTAATTAGAAAGGCATTTTTGTAAGAAATTTGTTGTAGCCAGTTACACCCATATAAACGAAACGTCAATCATTCGAAATCCGTTAGCAACTGTGATGCTGACAAAGAACTTTGAGACCTAACCCAAAAAGGTAAGGTCCAAGTTCCTTGGATGCTGAGTTCGACGCGTTAATCTTTAATCTAAATAAGAATGTTCAATCAAGGTTCACTCATAATGCCTGGTAACAGATTTTCCTTCTCATTTCCGTTCTGTTTACCTACTTCTCTTTTCTGTGGGCGCAACGTACAAAAAAAATACAGCTCGCTGGGTTTTCATACAATTAGACGTGTTTGCGGTTTCTAACTACATAGAACGTCGATTATCCGAACACCGAGTAACCGAATCGCCAATTATCCGAATCGGTCCTAAGCGTAATACAGACAGACGTTCCAGATACAGACGATGAAATCGCAGCGAGTGCCATGGACGAACAGGATAACGAAGAACGTTATTGTAGAACTGTGTTTGTTAAACTTAATAAAGTTTATTCTATGTGTGACAGTTATTTTTTTCTTTATTACCAGTCTATGTCCGATTATCCGAATCGACCCCGGTCCCAATTAATTCGGATAATCGGCGTTCTACGATATATATCTGTGGTGACTAACAAGTGCTTGTTGTTATAGTTGAAGATGTTGACGTGTATGTTGAAGTATCTGAGGTAGACTATGAGCGCCAACGTCATCAGGATGGCCGTGACCTGCATCGTCCACTCCCGCGGCATCCCGCACTTGGACACCCTCACCTCGTCCTGGGTTACAGCCACCTGGGAACAATGGTCGAAAAATCGTTACCGCTTTATGGTTGATATTCCGAAAACCCGTACGAAGCGCTTTGATTCCACATTTATTGTGCGAACTGCTAGTCTGTAGAATGCGCTAACTGCATGGGTGTCCCCGATGTTTACAATCTGGGTGTCTTCAAATCACGAGTGAATCGGTTCCTTCTAGGCAAGCGTGCTCCAACGTTAGACCGCATAATCGCTTAACATCAGGCGAGATGGTGGTCAAAAGCAAGTCTATTATTTATTTTTATAATGGTACGATGTTTTAATTTAATCATCGCACTAGCCGCCACCGCTTGAAAGTTCATCCACACGATCACTCACTCGATCTTTCTTGCCTGCTAAATGTGGAATGAGCTACCTTGCGCGGTGTTTCCGAGTAGCTACAACATGGGGTACTTCAAAAGGCGAGTTTATACAGTCCAAAAGGGTCGGCAACGTATTTGTGATGCCTCTGGTGTTACAAGTGTCCATAAGCGACGGTGACTGCTAACCATCAGGAGGCCCATCTGCTTGTTTGCCATCTATGGCATTAAAAAAAAGTTTAATCGGGCACTCAAATCTGGGAGAAGACCTGCTCCAAGCAACGCTATGTACTGCGGTCTTGGGCTAGTCGAATCCGGCCACCATAACAACTGTAAAAACATCAGGAGTACAAAAGTCTGACGTAGTAGAGGACTTACCAGGTAGTACTTGGGGTCCAGTCGGTTCCTCCAGGAGAAGGAGGGCACGGTGTACTCGAGGAGTTCGATGCGGTGCGCGTGCGTGGGCACGAAGCTGTGCCGCACCACGCAGCTGTGGTGCGTGTGTCCGCCGAACGCGGCGCGCGGCACCAGGCTCTCCACTAGCTGCTCCGTAGACTCCTGCAAACACACACAGTAGCCTAACATCAAGTAAACAGCTACAGAACAACAAAAAAAAAAAGAATTTTATAATTACCTATATTTTAAAAACCAACTTCAAAATGAGTAACTGTTTGAACAAAATTATTGAGCTTGCCCAATCAACGTTTGTGGGACCATTTCGAGACCTTCCTCTACGTAATAAAATAACTATTATTAATTTAAAAACAAGCTTTCAGGCGTCGGCCATATCGAATTTAGGTGACGTCATTTTATTTTTCGTTTTCTTCTCAGTAAATCCTTTGTGCATAAATAATAACTGATCCGCCATCTTTGGGAGTCCACCATATTGGCTTTAGAATGACGTCACGTAGCTAGCCTTGCAACTGTCATCCAAACTAAACGTGTATGCAAAATTTCAGCACAATCGGTTGAGTATAACTGTTCTAAAATTTAGTTGCAAGATTTGTCCTGCACATACATAAATATACATACAAACAGAAAAGCTCATAAAAAGAATCATGTAAATCGGTTCACAAATGTCGTAGTAATCAGTTTACATACATAAAAATTTAAATAATTATGGTCCTAGCTGAGAACTAACCTCCTGCAGGCCTAGCACGGACGGCACGGGCCATGGACAAAGTATCTTTCCACCGTTTTTCTCAATTTAACACTCCTTTTTTATGCAGTCATATAAAGCCTAGCCTGGAGCCAAAATCTGGATCTAAAACGTGGCTGCCAGTGGCATGACAGGATGTTTGTGATAAACTTACAAGTGTACGTATTATAAAGCAGTGAAAAGAGAAAAAAAAAAACTATTAACAAATATCAGTAAATAATTTTTTTTGGACACGCTTGCATGTTCACCAAAATTTATCTCAAGCGCACATTTTTCACATTCGTCAAACGCCTTGTTTGCCGGATTAGTATTATAAACGAAACAAAAGTAGAAATTTGGTTTATTTACCTTTGAGAGGCAATCCCACCGCTCTTCGAACAAGTTGTTCCGCTCCGGGAGGGGCGCGGCGTCAGGCTCCGTGCAGATACTGTCCGACTCCCGGTATAGAGGGTAATGCTGAAAAATCCACACGATCCACAGACTATAGTCACCGCGTTACCAACTGAGTCGTCGAGCAATAGACGTCATACCATAAGACCTGTAAGTGCGAGCGAGATAGACAGATAGACATGTGGGTGGGAGCAAGATAGACAGACCAATGATTTATGATCTGACGACTCAGATGGTAATGCGTTTACTACAGCAGTTCACACAATAAAAGTGAAATCAAAACACTTCATATATTTCGGAATATCAACCACAAAGTGTAGTAAATTTTTCGTGCCCATTCTGTCAGTCCGATAGAAAAATAGGCAGGAGGGAATTAGACCTGAATGCATATTGTCCTTTCATTATACACATAATATCCATGAGGTACTCAAACTGTTTTAATCTCACCTGCATTATAATGGGCCTGCTGTACCGGTCTAGTTTCGTTTTCCCTTTACAAAGAGCTGATCCACTGCTGCATTTCAGAATGTCTGTAAAACAAATTAATAACATGTTACTCCAATATACAAAGAGAGGATGTATTTTAAAACACGAGACCAGTATTTTTGGCGTATTATACTTCGAAGCCGTGGTAGCCCATTTAAGAGACCGCTAGACTTGAAAGCGTGAGGTCGCGGGTTCAAACCCCGGGCCCGTACCAATGAGCTCTTTGGAGTTTATGTACGGATTTTCATACCAGTGGCTTTTCGGTGAAGGAAAACATCGTGAGAAAACCTGCATACGTACGGAGAAGGAATTCAATACGATTCGGCGTATGTGAATCCACCAATCCGCACTGGGCTAGCGTGGTGGATATGGCCCAATCACCCTTTCGGGGTAGGCTTAAAGTCCAGCAGTGGACTGTTAAAAGGCTGATTATGATCCTATGATGATACTTCGCGAATGGTGCACCTGAACTGTGGACCAATTTAATAACACTTTTCGTGAGGAGGGTGCACCCTCCTCACGAAAATGCAATTGATTTCTCATCCCCACTTGTATTTATGATAGCATAAACTCCATCCAGTGACCTTCCCTGAACTTAGAGGAACCTAAATTGACACCTGGGGCCTTACGGACAACAGCTAATTGCGGCACCTAATCCGCTCAGTTGGAAAATCACGCGAACATGAACCTTATCGCGCCCAGATACGGTTTGCGGTAGCGTGATTTTCCAACTGAGCGGATTAGGTGCCGCAATTAGCTGTTGTCCGTAAGGCCCCTGATGTGTCAAAATCGGTTGAGACATTTAGGCTTTATGTAAGAACAACAACAAGGCAAACAAGGGGAAAAAGAACGCTTTGCGTGAGGCTGGCGTCTTGGTTGCCTGCAATAGGCATGACTGGTGTCATAATTATTGTTTTTTTTTTTTTTAATTGGCAGAAGGCTCTACCAAATTTTTCAATCAACGAAAACAAAATTCAAATTTGTTCAAAATAAATAAGTTTTATGTACATATTTTAATTTCATGCTAGACAGAGAGCGCACTAAAGCACGTTATGACGTCAAGCCGTGCGCGCGCCATACAAGTGCTATACTAACACACGCTTTGGCCGAGAGGGAGAAAGCATCCGCTTTCTATAACCACCAAAAATTTTAAACGTTTATATCTCAGAAATGTATCAGTCAATTAAAATATTTTTTTCAGTAAGTGTAATGTATTTTATTATATCATTTGCTAACCCTGTTATTTGTAATAAATAAAACAATAGGACACAGGCCTATTTTGTATCTCGCGAGCTCAATGACTCTCTCACCCTCCATCTCCATCGAATTGATGAGCTCTAGGTGATTGGTACCAAGTCTAAGTATGTAACAATCTAGAATATGTAGATGCAGCTAGTTTGCTAAGCATTAATTCTTACCTGCGATTCTATCAATCTCGGAGCGAGCCCGCAAACACAGCGAGCACCCATCGCCTTCCATCGCCATTGAGTTGATAAGCACGAAGTGGTTGCCTCTGATGGACACCAGTCGCACCGGCGGCGAGTCTAGCCGTGCCTCGAACCGTTGCGCCAGGTGCGGCGTTATCCTTTCAACATGCTGTACATGGTTAATTTTAATAACGCCCATAGAAAGCTTGTCTGGCAACAATTTCATAGGCACTTATGAGTATTACCAGGCCTGGCGCACTCCGCACTTTAGGTATGAAGCTACAAGTAGCCGACTAAAGTAAACGCATTACCATCTGAGTCATCAGGTCATAAATCATTGTCTGTCTATCTCGCTCGCACTTACAGGTCTTATGGTATGACGTTTATGGCCCTACGACTCAGTTTGTAACGCGGTGACTATAGTCGTACTTGCCGCACTCACTGCCGTACGATAGACAGAGATAACGTGACAAGAATTACGTGATAGACAGAGAGGCAAATTCTAGGTTAATATAGCTGTAGGTAGTTAGCACTTGCACATCCTGAATTACACTTTATTGTGTAGTAGCATGAGTCGCTACTTGTTTAAATGATTTTGCAGAGTGAATCTTCTGTACTTGTACATATATTCTGTTGTATTATAATACAAATAAAATATTTATCTATATAAAAAAAGGACGCCCAAATTAGTAAACATCTGAACAAAATTATTTGTATTATTGCAACTATTAAGCTAAGTACATTTTTGAGGAACCACCGTCGAGAGCTTCCTCTACATAATAATAAAATAATTCTTTAAACCTCAAAACTTTCTAAATAACATCATATCACAAGTGAATCGGTTTCTTCTGGGCAAGCATGCTCCAATGTAGACCGCATCATCGCTTAACATCAGGTGAGATGGAGATCAAACGCAAGCCTACAATTTACTTAAAAAAAACTACTCATATTTACCTGTAATGGAATCCAATGTCATGATTTCCTACAACAGTGTACATAGCAGTGCCTTCAGGAACTCTGAACAGCTTATGAAATCTCTCAACATAATCATCAAACTCCTTTTCTGGGCACCATTTTCCCTCATCAAATAGATCACCTGAAAAAAAATATCTTCAATATTATGGTTATCATATTTGCAAAGATCACAATGGTCATGACCATTGACCAGGCCCCTGATTCTACTAAAGAAATTGTTTTTAAAATGTAATTGTTTCAATTTTTTTTTTTTATAATTGCCTCAATATTGACAGTAAAAATTTTTTTTTTACTAATTTACAATATTAGGTGGTGGTATTTTTCTAGTATAAAAAAAAATTAAACTGTTAGTTCTGAGGCAATTATTTAAAAAATTAAATTGAAACAATTACAATTTAAAAACAATTTCTTTAGTAGAATCGGGGTCCAGGTATAATATTAACAGAAAATGGAATTATGTTGAATACTTCTAGCAGTTTTGACATTTAGACTAGGAACGACAGAGTATATGATTCGTGTACCCTCTATCACGCAGGTATATTTTTTTTAAAGTGGGGAAAAAAATCTGCTTTTTCATATATCAACAAAATACACAACAATGTGTTGACACAACAAAATGTATAGAACAGCAGAATTTTTCCTCAATGAAGGGTTGGTCCCATAGTAAAAGTTGTTCATAATTATGAGTACAATGATATCCCTGAATATTTCCACTGAACCAGTCACCTAGTAGAGAATAGAGATAGAGAATGCACAAAGCACAGACTCTTTAGGGTGTTGTAACTCCACAAGGCACTGCCAAATGCTATACCATATCTTTCAGCATTTTTTTGGGCAACCTGTGGGCTCATTTTAGCCTGATTAGCTGAAGGTCCCGAACTGATGAATTTGAATATCTGCTCTGGGTCTAGGTGTTAGGTGTTCAATGGCTTGCCCAGCACAGGGAATCCTATATAGTGGGGAACTATGACTGCATGAGAGCGAGTTCAGTGAGCTTGGGATCATTAACAATTCTGACAGCTCAACGCTGTAATGCATCAAGAGGCTCAAGCTGATACTTGGGTGCTCCGTTCCAAAGGTGGGAGCAGCAATTGGGAATTCACTAATCTTATATGACTAATCTTCAATTTATATGAGTGAATCGGTGTCTTCTAGGCAAGTGTGCTGCATCTTCGCTTAACATCAGGCGATTATCAGTCATACACAAGTCATTTATTGGATTTAAAAAAAATACATTCTCATTCCAACAGTGCTTATAATGATAATATATTTTTTGTAGGTCCTTCAATCTTACCTATTAGCCCTGTTAGTGTCGTTGGCACTGTTAGCGTAGTTCTAAACGCGCCCTATGTAAATACCAACCTAAAACAAACACAACATCAGGCCTGTGCAACGTCATAGCTGTCTGAAAGGCTCTATGCATTTGCCATTCTCTCCTCCATTTGTCAAACCAGTGGCCTTCTCTTGAACCTAGCAAGTGAGTGTCAGCCAGCACCATGGCGTAAACTGGCGAAGTATCGGCTTCCGGCTCATTAGTAAGCGATGGCCAACCGCACTGGAAAAGGCATAAATACTAAATAGGTATCTTCATCGGTTCATCAAGGCATTTGATACAAAATCAATTAATCCAATCACTTACCTGGATCTGAGTCACATAATAAATGAGATATTCACAATAAAAATAAATAAATGCAAGACCGAATGTGAAACGAAGAAATACGTTGTTGTACCAATTCTTTCCCCACCGTCGTAAAAATAAAGCCATGTTTTCAATCTTAAATAAAACTAAAATTACAATAATATTTATTGTCTATCCTTTGATCGTCTATAAACTATTAAATACAAAATATTGGTAATATTTGGTAAGCATTTGCAGATTGAATGCTAAACCAATGCTAAACAGTAAACAACAACCAACAACAAACAACAACCAACTTTCCAATCGTTTTTGTTGTTATTTTATGACATTAAAAATAATTTTGACAATTACTTTGACTTTTGCCAATTCTGAGACGAAGCAACGTGAAAGGACTTAGGCGTGCTCCTGTGGCGTGCTCTGGTGTACATCTGTGGTGCTCTGTAATGATTTTTTGTGTCATATCCATCTGTGTATCAGTCTAGAGTTTTGGCGCCAACGTGGAAAAAACATGTGACATCATTGTATTATTTTCATAAACTTGAATACGAGTGTTAAACTTTAATCATCATCATCATCATTTCAGCCGTAGGACATTCACAAAAGTTTAATAATGGTGGATTTTTATTAATCATGTGTTCCGTGAATGTGCTTTAGTATGCGTAAGTGACATAATGGAGTGAAATATGTATTTTCATGTTGATTTCAAAACTCCAAAATAAGGGCCTCTACCGCTAATAATACCACTGACAGTAAAAATAGGTACAGAAGACCAGGCGGTATGACCATAATAGCTTTAGCCTGCTTAGCAATGGGTAAAAAATACAAAAAAAACTGTCAAACATATATCCAAATATCAAAGTCAAAACAATAACCAATTGTCATTTGCCAATTTTTGGATAAAAACATGCGTTGTTTTTATTTTCTATTCTAAATTTCTAACACTAAATGTAGAAATGGAATTTTTGGGTTTAAATTATGATAGAAATAAATAGGTGCAACCTTAATTTTGAATAGCATTATGTCGATCCACTGGAGTTCTGAAACTCTAAAATGGGAATATCGCGAGTTACAAGCCACGGCAATGACCGTGGACTACTCGGGTAATAACGTGCTGCTAGCGGGTCGGCGGTGGCTAGCCATCAAGCAGATCAACCAGGAAGAAGATTCTGGAGACGTAGTGAAGAAATACCCGCGACACAGTAAATACGATGCCGCTGGGGCGGAGTGGTGCCAGACCTATGGCGGTCAAAAGCTGTGCGCTATAGCGGTACGGCTCCAACCTATTTGTTTTATTAGAATATCTAATCACCATAGATAAGATAAACTATGCTTTAAGCTGTAACATTGTAAAAATTACCAAATTTGTAATCTCTAAACTTTTATTTGTAGAGCAATCAGCGAGTAGATGTGTATGAGTGGCGCGCCGGCAACGACCTTACATGTGTGAGCTCTCTTCGAGGCCACACCCGAGTGGTCAGTGATACTCACTTCCACAGACAAGATCACAATATAATAGCCACATGCTCCATAGACACATTTACTCACATGTGGGACTTGAGGGATGCCAGGAAACCAATCATCTCACTGTGTGCTGTTGGTGAGAATTTAATACAGGGTGTAAGGGGAACACTCTCGAAGCCAAAAGAAGGTAATTGTACTCATCATTATGAACCACTTTCAGTATGGGACCAACCCTGAAATCGCGAAAAAAAATATCAGCTCTTTCATAAATTTTGTCTAGTGTCAATGACCGTTTTCTATAGAACAGCTGATATTTTTTTCGCGATTTCAGGGCTGGTCTCATAGTAAAAGTTGTTCATAATGATGAGTACAATTACCATCTTTTGGCTTCGAGAGTGTTCCCCTTATACCCCGTATACAGGGTTACACAAAACATTAAGCCGAAAGGCCCGGGTGCGGAGCATTAGAATTCATCATCTGTATGGATGCTGCCTTTAGTAGGAACCTACGAAAAAGGAACTGTATGATGGCAGTATAACCATTGTGTTTAACAGTGTAACTCCAATCAATGAACACAATCGCATGTGAACTACTCTGTTCGGTTCGGATGTTATTAGGTGCTTT
This sequence comes from Agriopis marginaria, assembly GCA_932305915.1. Classification (NCBI taxonomy): domain Eukaryota; kingdom Metazoa; phylum Arthropoda; class Insecta; order Lepidoptera; family Geometridae; genus Agriopis; species Agriopis marginaria. The sequence goes on from OW029915.1 coordinate 14,999,707, forward strand.
GGTAGGTTTTTGGGTGTGTTCATCCATCCTTGGAGCCGCAATTGTGCATTCAGCAATTCGGTAGAATGCAATTTCATTGCCAATCAGTATTGAGTTGTGTCATCTGAAACCAAAATGAGGTGAATGACTTCTCATTTGCTTTTATTGCATAATCATAAAGCTCTTTCTGACCGATTCCACATTGATAAGTGTGGTCACTCCTATAGTAAAAAGCCTTGATCAACATATTAAGACGCTCTCACTATACATAAAGAAAGCAGTCATCCTAGTCATGGCACATATCGTCAGGAGGTTCCTCAGGATGTAGAGGTGTAGCCTCAACTACCAGCAGCAGCCTTGCCCTGATGTCGGCAGCGCTAAAGTGAAAAAATCAAATATATTTAGGGATAAAAGGGAGTTGACAGTTTATTATGAAAATTTAAGCATAAGAAGTCGCGGGCGACAGCTAGCTAGCGACTATACAATATTTACACAATACTTTTGCACCTGGCCTGCGTTTGTTTTGGGCAATTTTTCTTCAAAGATCAATTGAGTTATTGACTTCCTTGGCAAACTTAATTTGGATTAGGCTAAATTTTAGCCTAAGAAAATGCTGGAAAATTGTGCATCAAACTGCAGACCACATCATTTCAGTTTCAAATATTTAATACTGTATTAATTTATCTGATGAATATTTCAGCTGGTGCTTCCCAAGTGCAATGGAACAAAGTAGCATCTCACATTGTAGCCACCGCCCATGACGGCGACATAAAAATATGGGACTACCGTAAATCTTCTGCTCCCATTCATTACATATCTGCTCACTTGTGTAAAATCCATGGAGTGGACTGGAGTCCTCATCATGAGTACCAACTAGTCACATCCAGTCATGACGGAAGTATCAAATACTTTGACATAAACAATGCAAGAAGACCAGAGAATGTTATAATGACCAACTTCCCAGTGTGGCGGGCTATTTATACTCCGTTTGGAAGTGGTCTTTTGACTATTGGAGTTGGGTGGGGCGGTCTGCCTAGAGTGGAACAAGCTGGAGTCATAGGCATTTGGGTTGGAGGAGCATTGACTCACAGATTAGTTGGGCACACGGATACAGTCCAAACAATGGTCTGGAGGTCTAACACGTCGCCTTCTAACTATCAGTTGGTGACCTGGGGACGAGACCAGTCCTTAAGAGTTTGGACGATGCATCCATCATTACTGAAGATGTGTAACCACTATTTACCTGACGAATTAGAAACCGAAGAAGATTCTAGTGACAGTATGTTTCATTTCTTTATTATGCATTTCTTCTTTAGTATTTAGTTGTATGCATGGTGTGATTGCTCAGACTAGGTTGGCGGAATCCGGGCCGACAGAGAAAGAGGTAGTCCGACAATATGAATGGATGCAATTGGCAAGGGACTAAAGTGATTAATATAATCAAGGAGTCGTCTATGCCCAGCAGTGGGTTATCGAAGGCTTATAATGATGATTTAGTTGTCTATTTAGAGGCTTTAAAAAATCTAAGCTGTTTAATTATATGTCTGCTTTCTCCTTTCAAGTGTAATTTGTATTGCAGATGTTAGTTATGCTTCCACTGCTGGTTCAGTCAATGATGTGTCTATAGGGGACAATGGTAAAGGACAGGATATTGCTATGGTATGCTATGTTACTTTACTGAGTTAGATTAAGTAGAAACTTCAAAAGGAAATTAACTATATCCTCTATTTTTAGAACAAATTGCCCTCTAAACTAAACTCGGCGATAGATGAAGAATTTGAGTCCATCCGTGAAATGGCCAACATAGAACTAACAAGCATAAGTGTTGACACTAGAACATGCCAGATACATTCAGAACGTAATGGCTACACGGCTAACCTTCAAGTGACATTCCTAAGAGACCAGACTATACCGAAGTTTCAATGGCTGTCAGGAACAAATGTTGACAGTCCCACAACAATAAAAATACTGCAGAGTATAAACAGAACGGCGTATCGGAAGAAGAAGTCTGGACAAAGGTGTTTGTTGCATTGTGTAAAAACTTTAGCAACATCTGTTGATGAGGTTTGTTGTTAAAGCTGATACATTACATTGTATTGTAGAATTGTATTGTAGTACATGTATTATAGAACTTACGCCCATTGGAGACGAAACGGCGTCGCGGCACGTTGTGTGGTGCGGGCTTTATCCGCAACAGGTAACCTTACCTATGGATATCCATACCATATCATAGGTAGGGTTAGCATATCAAAATTTGAAAAGTCTTGTTAATTTTCAAAAGAAGATTTTTGTTCTGAAATTTCGGGAGACGTCAATCAAGATTAAAGATTTATGACTTGTACTATATCGCCCAAGCTAAAATAAGCCAGACAAAGTCATGTCCGGATAAATCCAGATGGTTGGTAACCCTATCACTCATATACTCATAGGCCATGAACCGGCTGCAGCTAGTTCAGCCATCCAATCTCCTCCAGGAAGGCCAGTTCTCTGACGCGGGCCCAGGCTTCCCGGAGCGTCCGTGGTGACTCGAGGATGTTTTTTCATTGGATCATTTCTATAGTAAGCTATTCCCAAGATGGCATCGAGGCATTGATTCAAAATTCTACGTTATTTACTAGAGAGTATAGAAAGCGTCTGGACAATTTTGAACCGACAGTGAAACTGGTGAAGAGTTGACTTTTCTATAGTTGTACATTGTGATGTCTCGTCGACTCACCAGTAGGTGTTGGAGATAATAATGATGTTTTAGTAGTACTTATTTTGTCATCTTTTGCTAACATATTAAAATGTAGTTATGCAAATACTGGGAAACTTAAGGCATTTACGTGTGGGATCTTTTAAATTGCCTTCTTTATCTCATATATTAGATTCTCTCAACTTTTATATCTAGCTGTAAAATTTTCTAAAATTAATAAAATAAAATAAATTATATTTCAGATACCGGTCAAATCAAATGACGACAGCGACTCTCTGAAATCGAGCCAGCGCAGTCAATCCGAGAGCGAGAACGCGGGCGACGCTTGCATTCCATTCCCGAGAACGTGTGGCGCTAAATGGTGCGGCGTCAGCACATTAGTCGTATTCAACCGACCGCCTAATGCTAGAAGACTGTCGTTGAAGCATGAGACAGGGACGCCACGGTCTATGTCTTCATTATCTCTAACGCCAGGCTTGTTTGGTCCGAGTTACACGTCGGTATCTCCTCATGCGACTACGACGCCGTCGCCAACCAACGCGTCGGGGTTTCCTCAGCTGCATCACAGGCATCAGTCCAACTCGATAACCACGTTTTACTTCCAGGATCGATGGGTGAGCCTTTTAAGTTAACAGATAAATTGCAGCTACATTTTCAATTTCCCAAGCTATTTATTGGTTAATAGGCATGCGTTTGACAGCCATCTCACCTGATATTAATCAATGAAGCAATGATGCGGTCTATGATGGAGACGCGGTACTACGCTAGTCGTTCGAGTACAATTTGGGCTTTAAAGTAAGGGTGAACAGAAATATACACATTGAGAATTCCTGGGGTATTGTAGGTGTCCACAGATGGCACGGACCACTTCCATTTACCATCATGTGGTGAGTCGCTTAAAAGCTACATATTTGATTTAAAAAAAAAACATATAAAGCTTATGTATTGATTGTGTGAAACAGTAAAATGTTATCGGAGGCACAGAATACGTATTAGTACAAGTACAGAAGATTCACTCCGCAAAAACATTTAAATATGTAGCGCCTCTTGCTACTACACAATAAAGTGCAATTCAGGATGTGAGAGTGCTAACTACCCATAGCTATATTAACCTAGAAGTTGTTTCTCTGTCTATCCCGCTGCAGTGGGCGCGGCAAACCAGACGAGACTTGTAGCTTCATTCCTAAAGTGCGGAGTGCGCCAGGCCTGTCGGAGGCAAGGAACAAATGTACCAAACCACTAAATAACTGTTCTAAAGCCTGTATTGTTTATATTTACACAGAAAGCGCAAGGTCGGCGCGCGGGCAGCATGCGCAGTCGCGGCAGCATATCGGGGTGCGGATCCCCGCGGGTCGTGCTCTACGCGGCCACTAACCTCTTCCCTCTGAACCGGACGCTGGCTGAAAAATATGTCGTCAATGCTGACAATCCTGTTGGTACGTAAAAACCCTCGTAATACTTTTGCGAAGTAAAGAAGAAAGGGGTCTGCTTTGCGCCCTCTTTTACCGCGCCCGCTACCAATACAGTCCCTGATAAGCATGTTGACTAGTATTTTTTATTACCTCTAAAAGCTAATCATAAAAAGACTCAAACAAAATTAAAATTAGTTCAAAAATAAATAAGTTGTAATTACATATTTTAATTTCATGCTATTCAGAGCGCACTACAGCAAGATATAATTTCAAGCCTTGCGCTCGCCATAGAAATGCTATACTAACACACACTTTTCAGGAATACATAGGGGCAGTGTGTCCCCTTTTAATCCCCACCAAAAACTTTAAACGTTTATATCACAGAAATTTATCAGCCAATTTAAATTATTATTTGTATTGTGTAATTCATTTAAATTTTATATCCTTCGCTATGCCTGTTATTTGTAATAAATAAAACACCAGTCAACTAGTCTATTAGCGTATCCTCTAATTAATCAGTATATTCGGGACATTTTTGCACACACAGTCATCTGACCCCAAACTAAGCAAAGCTTGTGATATAGCTGCCAGAGACTGATATACATACATAATAATTATATAGTTTTTTAATACATTACTTATAAATATATACATACAATATATACTAAAAAAAAAAAAAAAACATTACTTAAATAGATATTAACACCCAGATATAGAACAAACACAAATGTTCATCACATGAATGTTTGTCCTAGGTGGGAATCGAACCCACGCCCCCAAGCGCAGAAGGCAGGGTCACTACCAACTGGACCAACGCGCTATCTCAGTGTTTAATATTTACAGATATGTGCGAGCGCAACGCTAAGGCGGCCATGTCGGAGGGCGAACGCGAGGTGGCGCACTCGTGGGGGCTCGCTGCGTTGACGGCGCGGTCACTGCGGGCGCGTCTGCAGGACCACCTCACCTCCAGCGAGGAGAGCATGGGCTGGGCCGTACATCCGCTCTGCTGCAACCTGCTGCACTCACTGTCAGATATATCTCTAGTTATACAACCTCTTAAGGCTGCTTTTCCACATGTGCTACGCTATTTGTAGCTATAGTCATAGTAGTTTATTGATATCAAATTACAGGTACACGTCACAAAATAAATGATAATAAAATAATTTAAAATTAATACAATAATTATAAAAGAAATTACATTTTCAAACAAAACAGAAAAACAATAAATAGTATATTAATAGTCAAAAATAAAATAAAATAATCAAAATTAAATTAATTTCATCTTTGCCACGTCATTGAAATTATAGAATGCCTGTTCGACAAGCCAGTTTTTTAATTTTTGTTTGAAGAACTCCCTCGATGGAGCACTTCTCACCTCTTTCGGTAGCCTATTGTAAACCTATATGTCTCTACAGATGTGTTTGCCATCCAACAAGGAACCTTTATTTTCATAGCTTAGCTTAGCACTGGAAGAAACGGGTTCAAAGAAGCGATGTTTTTTTATAACAGAGGAATGCATGCTAAGAATTCCCATCCTAAAAGCATGCTACGGAAGGGAGCCAAGGATGCGCGAGTGGTGTAGCTATATACAGAGAAGAAAACACGAGTCGCAAATCTTCATAGCAGATCTCACCCAGTCCGCTATACCTCTTGTAAAAAAAAAAACTAAAAAAACGTAGTGGAAACGACCCATAGTTTTGTAGCTTAGCTTTACCTCGTTCATAGCTTAGCTGTAGCACATCTCTAGTGGAAAAGCAGCCTAAAACTAGTACAGACATGACAAGATAGTACAAAGTAATTTTTTACCTTACTGTATTACTAGCTAGTGATTCTATTAAGGTTATTGCGAAAAGTTGCACAAGTGCAAACCGTATCTCGCTGAGTTAGGGTTCACGTTCGCGTGTTTTGCCGCACTGTGCTGTTTCATTCTGCTAGCCGTAAGGCCCCTGGACTAGATTGGCTAAAAACTGGGATGTGAAAGAAGGCTATACCCTACAGAGGCTAGATAGCGCTGTGGGTGATGATTCAGCGACATACTCAGGACGATAAAGTGCGTATACTGCGGCCCCATGGGGTTAGGATAGAAACTCTTTTTTGTGCACACCAGTAATTAAAGTTACGGATAAAGAAACTTAAGAGGTAGTGCCACAAGTAGCGACCTTATCGCTAAAAGCAATTTCTTCCAGGCAGCCATTGGATGGATAGAATATACGTATAGATTAGACAGAGAACGTAGTAAACACTTTTAATTTAAAAAAAAAACCTAGCGCAATCCAAAACCTTTTTGCCCTACCTCGGTAGTCTCGGTACGCCTTGAAGTTCGCACCGGTCCCTCTCCATTTCGCCATCCAATGGCATCAGGGACAATCGACCGGTCACGGATCGTTCTAGACACGCTCGTCTAACTGCTGCCATCCCAGTGATACTTTTTTTTATTAAATTGGTATTTTCGTTTCTTCGGCAGGATATCTCACTACGCCAAAGCGTCGAACGTGCAGATGGCAGCGATGTTGGCGTGCGCGTTTTCCGTGTTCAACGATATGGACGGCTCGAGCTCTCAGTCGTCTATAAGCAATTCTAGTAACGTAAGTTATTCAGTTAATATACTTTTTTGTCACACAACGAGCTATGGAGAGGGCTATGTTCGGGGTTTCTTTACGAGATTAAATCAGAAATGAAAAGATCCGTAGACGAATGAAAGTCACCGACATAGCCCACCGGATTAGCAAGTTGAAGTGGAAGTCGGCAGGGCGCAGAAAAGATGGCTGATGGGGCCGAAAGGTTCTGGAAGTGAGACCACGGACCGGTAAGCGCAGCGTGGGAAGCCCACCCACCAGATGGACAGACAACCTAAAAAAGACCGCAGGGAAACGCTGGATGCAGGCCGCTTCCAACCGACCCTATTGGAGATCGATGGGGGAGGCATATGTCCAGCAGTGGATGACATATGGCTGAAATTATGATGATGATACTGTTTTTTTAAGGTTTGTAAAAACAAAAATGCAGTATTTTACCTAGAAGTGTCAGTTATGTGCCTTACGGATCGCATAACTGACAACTACAGGGGCTATTAAAATGACCCCATAGATTTGATGGATGCGCTTACCTGCTCGACAACACGCTTCCAATCACCCTTCATGTGCTTCGATTAGATACCGCGCCAGATATAATGGTGCTAGCATCCGTTTCTTACACATTGAGAGGTTGCATCCTAGCCTTAAGACGATCTTGCATGTATCTATCCACTCGATCTCTGTAGGGGCAAATATGGTTTGCCCATGCATAGACTCTTTGCGTAGATGTCGATGAAGTCAATGTGGGCCTGATTCTGGTACCAGTGAACATCTGATATTAATATTATTATTTCGAGCCTGTCCTTAAGGTTCCTAATGCTGGGTAAAGCTTCGACCAAAATAAGATGAATGGACAGGCCCAGAAGAAGTGCATTTTTGAAGATTAGAAAATGAGCGCCGGCGCTCACTTCGTTTCAGTCGGTCTCAGCGACACACGTCTATTGTTATATGATAACGATACATCTGGCAAATTTAGGACGATTATTCCTTCGTAAAAAAAAACTCAACTCTTTTTTGTAACAAAACTGTACATGGTTATAATTAGGTGTTGAAGAATATGTCCAACGGTTTTGCCTTGTTTTTACTGAGCAAGTTCAATGGTTATAGCCCGTCTATTCGCTTTATTTTGCTCGAAGGGGTAAAGGTGTCCCCCCCCCCTCTCATTAGTATCTGTCTTGAGCTATAATTGGCCAGGCTAAAGAAAGTATATGTAGCGAGGTGAAATCAACAAGTAATAAGTTGAAAAAACTTATCTCATACAAGTTTATGATTTAAAGAATCTTTAATCACTTTTAGGGCAATGGAATATCTCCATACAACACAATCCACCAATACAGCGAGCTAGCGGACGGCTGGACACCCATTGATTTCCGAAGCAACTCTTGTTCGGAAGCAGAAAACTTTTACACGGACTCATTCGTATCCAAATCAGAGCGAAACTCATCCTGTGTGTTGGACGAGGCGACGGTACATCTGTACCACTGTTTCAAGAGAGTCTACGCGGATATTCTACATCGATGGCAACTCATCTACAAGAAAACTGAGGTGAACTGGAGTTACATGTTTGTTTCCTTCTGAGCTTGGGGGCGTGGGTTCGATTCCCACCTAGGACAAACATTTATGTGATGAAGATTTGTTCTATATCTGGTTGTTAATATCTATTTAAGTATGTATTAAACTATATATGTATGTATATCGGTCTCTGGCAGCCATATCACAAGGTTTGCTTAGTTTGGGGTCGGATGATCGTATGTGCAAAAAATATCCCGAATATTTATTTTATGTTTATTATCAATGATGGGGTGACAGGACAGGATCAAAGGCCTATAAAGTGTTTGTAGATTGAGTCATGGTTATGCCAACAATAGTGAGTGAATAACAAAGCCTACGTTTGCACTGCGCTGCTGTAGAACTCTGTGATCTTGTACTGACAGACATATGGATTTGGTTGACAGACCGCCGTCCAACCAACGGGAAGCAAAGAGAAAAATTTATCTTTTTCCCGTTGGTTGACGGTTCGTCAACCAAGTCCGTCTCTCCTGTTAGCACTATAAGAATAAGGATATAAATATTTATAAAAAAAAAACAATGGACAAACACAAGAAAAACCAGTGTTTGGCAATAGGAGTTGTTTGTTTGGGGGGGGGGGGGGGTTTGGTGTAGGGGAAGCATTGTCTTAACTGTTGTGAAAAAATGTCGTTGTAAAGAAAAAAAAAATTTTTTCTTCATTGGGTGACATGGAGCTGTATACTATGGTTAAAATCACAAATGTATGTTAAAGGTGTTAACATAGAAAAAAATATTGCCAAGTTATAGTTTTCTTTTTGTAATAACATTTTTTTTTGCTGCAAAAGACGCCCAACATCTTGGCTACAATATAATTATAAATTAAATAAAATAAATAAATATTCGGGACATTTTTGCACACACGGTCATGTGACCCCAAACTAAGCAAAGCTTGTGATATGGTTGCCAGAGACTGATATATTTACATATATAGGTTTAAATACATACTTAAATAGATATTAACACCCAGATATAGAACAAACACAAATGTTCATCACACAAATGTTTGTCCTAGGTGGGAATCGAACCCACGCCCCCAAGCTCAGAAGGCAGGTTCACTACCAACTCGACCAACGGGCTATCAAATGTCAATCAAAATTATGTCTTATATCATCACGGATAGAAATATATTACCTAGTAAAAATGCATAAGAATGAACACGGAGGATACAATAAATACATAATTTAAAAAAAAAACATAATTGAACAGTTAATATATCAAACCAAATTAGTTAAAGAACTCACTGCTCATATAATGCATACTCGAAAGTAATTTTTGTATTGAAGTGTTTTCCACACTAGGATTTACATTTTAAATGTTATAGACAATTTTATTTTAATGCTTTAAACGCTAAACTATAGTTGCTTTTCTATCGACCTACATATTCTTGAATTGGCTTTGCAACCAATCTAAGCGTTGGTGACATTTCTTTGTTTACATCGTTGCTAAGAATGTATGATTTTAACTACAGGTACACAGTGGATGTTGTACCTATAAGCTAAAGCAGTATTTCGACTTCAGACAAACAACCGAATCGAGTGACGTAATCAAACAAGCGCCCCTTGCCAAAGCCCACTACGATACTTCACGGTACGCTCAGAGCGATAGTCGCGCGCGCCGCGTCATTGACGTTCGCTGCGTGTGTGTGTGTGTGTGTTTGTGTCTGTCATAAGCGTAGAAATAGTTATTTTTTTCCTTATAACCCGATAGGAGCAACCCTAGCCCTGTGACCGACAGTAGGCATTAGATCGATGAAGGATACGTCAGTCAAACTGCTTTAGCTTATAATATACTAGCGACCCGCCCGCCCGGCTTTGCACGGGCGTAATTTACATGCAAAGCCGGGGCGGATCGCTAATTATATATATAAACCTTCCGTGAAAATATATGGTGAAATGGTGAAAACCGCATCAAAATCCGTTGCGTGGTTTAGGATGAGTTAGCGGCCATACAGACAGACGGACGCGGAGAGTGACTTTAATTTATAGTATGTAAAGATTATATATTCTGTGACAGGTACATTTAGAATGTCCATTCTCGACAGGTGATGAAACTGATAGTGTCCCGCGCGGGCGTGACGGGGTGGCGCGGGCCGCAGATCGCCGCGGAGTGCGTGTGGTGCGGTGCGGCGGCGCGGGGCGCGCGGTGCGCCGCGTGCCGCCGCCTGGCGCTGCGGTGCGCCGTGTGCGCCGTCGCCGTGCGCGGCCTCGCCTGCGCCTGCGCGCACTGCGGACACGCCGGGCACGCGCACCACATGCTGCGGTGGTACGTACACTATTCATCTAAAGTGTCTATACAACGTGTGTTCACTATCTCGCTCGCTTCAACATTTCTTAAGAAATAAAATGATGGAATGAACTTATGACAAATTTATTAACTGCCAAAGAACCAGAGTCACCGACATAGCTGTTAAAATTTGCAAGTTGAAGTGGCAATGGGCATGCCACATCGCTCGAAGAACCGATAACCGATGGGGAAGAAAGGTTCTTGAGTGGAGACCACGAACCGGAAGACGCAGCGTAGGTAGGCCTCCCACTAGATGGACCGACGACATAGTGAGAGTCACTGGCATCCAGTGGATGCAAAAGGCAGGCTGTCGTTCAGTGTGGAGGTTAATGGGGGAGGCCTATGTTCAGCAGTGGACGTCTTCTGGCTGATGATGATGATGATGACAAATTTAGGAAATTTAAGCACTTAAGAATAAAATTACAAATGTTGATGTCGACTTTAAAGGTCGGAAACGTATCTGTGATGCCCCTGGTGCTACAGATATCAATAGGCGATGGAGATCTCTTACCATCTGGCGACCGGTTAGCTTGCTTGCCACCTGTGGTGTATAAAAATACATCTATTTGAAAATAGGTTTGCGTTTGGCCTTTTTGCCTGATGTTAAAAGATGATACGGTTAATGAATAATTAAAATTGAAAAGTAGCATTTTTATATAATTAAACACGGTCTATAAATAAAGACTTTCACACTACTTTCCTATCAAATAATTTTTTGTAGCAATGACAGCACAGAAGTTGTCGCGTTCGAATTCCAATCCGCAGGGTGTGGGTTCAAATCCCAACAATAAGCTTGAGCTGTTTGTGAAGAAAAACGTCGTGAGGAAACCATAGCATGGTCGTAGGGCACTTTTTAATGCACGGCTGGCTAGCTACTACTCTCAAGTTGAAAATCTGTCGTCAAGCGCCTAACAGCGTGTTCCGGCAGCATCACTTGTGAGCCATTCCAGGTTAGGCGTGTTAACATCATCGTCACTTAACATGAGGTCAGCTGGGGTCAAACACCTAGCCTGACAACCATAAAGTTTTTTTTGTGCCTTAGGTGGCAAACAAGCAGACGGGCTGCCTAATAATAAGCAGTAACCGTCGCCTATGGATACTTGTAACACCAGAGGCATCACAAATACGTTGCCGACCCTAAAGTAAAACAAAAGCATCTATTTGTACTGGCATTAAAAGCTTTTCTCCTTTGTTAACCCAGGTTCACCCAGCGAGACACATGCCCCACTGGATGCGGTTGCAAATGCTTGATAGATGGCAGCGCGCTTTGGAAAGGCATCAAGTACGCGTAACTGTCAAGGTAATTCAACCCGTACCTCTATTTGAATAAGGTTCAATTCGTACACAAGCTATCAAAAATCTTGATACACTATTCAAACAATGCTCATAAGAAAAAAACATGGCATTTCTTTGAGCTGTGTTTGTTCTGCTCTCGTGATTCGGAACGCGCCCACAGACTGCAACTCAACCACATAAAATTGAAATGACCAATCACGCCTTTTAATACCTAACCTCTCTGATTGGTTGTTGAATCGCTCATTTTCTGTAGAGTTACCAGTAACCACTACATATTTAATAAATTTTGTATTTTTATGTAAACTCGCTATTTGTGATAATTTTGTAAATCAATTATTATAATGTAAGAAAACATGTAAGGTGCAATTTTAAGTTGTTGCTACATTTGTACGTTTATTTATGTAAGTAATATATTATTAATTATATTTAATAGTAAAGACTGTCATTTTTATATTAATCGAAATAAATATGTACACATTTTTTAAGAATTTTATTTAACAAACTTTTTACAATCTTAAAAACAAAAAGGTGCTGGTAATATTTAAGATTTAGTGAACTTTAAAATTATGTAGGTTTAGATTTAGGTATTAGAAATAAGAGAGCCAATTTTGAAGATACCAACAACACCAATGTAGGTTTCTTACGAATTTAAATTATTTTTATTTATAACATGCAGGTACTTTTTTGGTATATTCATAACTAGCAACAGTATAGGCAGGCATCTAAGCTTTACCTCAGTCTCCACGAAGCAAAAAAAGCTTTTGTACAGTTTTTTATACATTATGTAAAACATCATAAAACTAATTGGTCATCGATTTAAAATAAAGTAACAAGTTTATTCAGGTTATTCAATATGGTGTACAAATTATAATTAACCATTTTACTACCATAAAATAGAGAAAATATATACAGGCTGTTTCTTTTAAGATGCAAAGTCAGCCTAAGTAAATAATTATAGCAGACAGGTAACCATCGATAATCACTTGAAGAAATGAAGAGCTGTCGTTGGTCGAAAAAACGCTATGTTACCAACAAACATGGCCGGTTTTCATTGTTGTACATAACATAGTTCACGTTGTTCGTAACATATCTAAAATGAAACAGCCTGTAAATGCATTAAAATTAAAATATACATAATAATGGATTAAGGTTGGCCGGAAAAATCTTTTACACAGATGGTGCTAGTTTACCTTTTTATATATATATATATATATATATATATATTGTATTAAGAATATATCAAATGACAATAATGTCGAATGACAGAATGCTCGTAACAAAGGGTATTAAAGTACGGCTGCTGAAAGAATGCGTATGACAGTTGCCGTAACATTGTAAAAATTCTGATCACTTTTACCAGCTTTTTGAACGTAAAATTGTAGCTGGTAGCCAATACACTACAGTATAATATTAAAATTAAAATAAAATCTTTAGATTTTTTACAATGTTATTGCATCTATCAGACGCATTCTCTCAGCGGCTGGACTGTAGCTTTGCTAGCGCCACTTTGACAGTAGCTAATTCTATAATGGCCATGGAAATTGAAAAATTATAGTTATCCATGCCAAAAACAAAATTCATATGCCAGTTAACATTATTATTGCATATTTTTGTGCCAATGTTGGCATTTTTCTTGTTAAAGTATTTCGATCTGGCTTTAAAACAAGTACTTAATCTTACCCTGGTGTACTCTCGGCAAAACAGACTGATACCATTATAGTTCGAGCAATTTAAAAATGCGCGCGCCATCATTCATTTAAACAAAAAGCTAAAATCTTACTTTTGTTAAGATAATAACACTATGTGACCTCTTGTCGTTACTTTTCTGTTACCGTTACTTTTTGTCACTTTCTTTTTGAAGAAAGTCGAAAAATAATAATAATAATAAAAAATATCGCAATGAATTGTTGGTTTCGATTTAAAAGACTAAATTGTAGGCTTTGGTTTATAATTGGGTTTCTAAATCTAGTTGAATAGTCAACAATCCCCCGGGGTAAGGAAAATAATATTTTTTTACAGAAAGACTAAAATGTAGACTATGGTTTACAATTGAGTCTCTATATCTAGTTGAATAGTCAACAATCCCATGGAAGGATGGAAAATTAGTTTTTAAATATTTTTTAATATAGAAAGACTTTATTGTTTAATACTTTTTGTCTTGCCAAACTTAACATTAGGCAAACGAGTTCTTACACTCAAAGCTCATGCCTTCGTAAACTGGACTATAAGATCTAAGACTGTGTCGCCGAGTGTGCGAGTACGAGTTTATAAAATAAGTCTAAATGAGAATAACATTCTTAACCACAATGTATAAAGAGATTCAACGCAGTCCATATGTACATTTATTCCTTATAGCAATAAAATTTGGTAACTACCTACAAAAGAGTCAAGGATTTCAATACAAAAACGGAATTAAATTAGGCACTGATTGTTTAAGCGAACTACATCTATGAGGGATTTCTAATTTGTTAAAAATCTACTTTTAAAATATAAAACATTGCGAGTATTGATTAGGAGATTCGATTGCATTAATTTGCATTAGTATCTGAATCGTCTACCTACTCAATTAAAATGTATTCACTGGGATGAAATTCAGCCCACTTTTTCAGCGCAGTTTTTCTTACGCATAGTGTGCGGCATTCAAAAATACTGCCAGGGTTCCGACCAGAAATTATGACCCTAATCCCCCATGTATCACTGGACCCATGGACTTTGTGCTGCCCAACACTTGCATAGGTCATTTTAGTAACACTCTGGTAGTTATCAAGTGCAAGCCTAAAATTCGTTGCCCCTGGAGCCTGCCACCACGAAGGGTAATTTCGACACAGTTCATTTGATGTACACAAGTAATATAAATCGTATTCCTCATGCAGCAATACAGAGACCCAAACGGTTTGAATATGTTTTCTTGTCCAAGGAGATCCCATTTGCAGATCCAACGAAAATAGTTCGAATTTGTTATTCATTTACGTGTCGTTTAAAAATAACACTCGTGATAGTTTTCAAACAAAAATCCAACTAAGTACTACTAAATACATAACAGAATCGGGTCCAATAACAGCTTTGGCTATATCAGACTATGCACTGCTATTACTACCTTACACTACTGCACCGAGACAAACGCATGCACGACGCAACCGGTTCTCAGAGTCGGGTCGTTCTATTGTAGCAGCTAAAACAATAAACGTTTGTTAGTAAAACATCGAACTAATGATAACAACTACTTATAGTACGACCGAAGCGTAAAGTTGCTATCCAAGACAAGAAAGTGCGGTTTGCAACGCATACTTCAATCGATGCTGCTTAGGTCTTCCTTAGGAGGACTGACTAGTCTCACGGTTGAGTCCCACCTGTGCTCACACACCCTTTGGGTATTATCCTTTTCAATTTCATACTCTTCTTCATAAAAATATATCTTTAATGATCTTCTATCTGAGAGGAATGACCATGGGGCAGATGGAAATAAGACAACCTTGATTGTGAACGCACTAGTTTTCAATTAGGAGCGCAACTCAAGTCGAAAACGCAGCACTAAGTTCACTAATGTGAAACAACCTATCCACGAATCTCACGCCTTTCTTGGAATGGCCATTTTAAGCTGGTCGGTCTCTAATATTATGTGTAGTGCATGTAGGGGTAAATAAAGCTGTGCCGACACAAGTGTGAGTTGATCTATACTGCCAATCAAACAATCGATTTAATTTCAACACTTACTCGTAAACTTGATGGCTAATCTTTACTTTAAAATTATATATCAACTTGTTGCTAACAAGAAGTCACGGGTGAAGGTGCGACATTTTTTTAAAGAACAGATTAGCTTATCGTTTATTTGTAAGTAAACGTCTAATTCAATAATATGCTATTCTATTCACCCAGTAAAAGAACTGTCGTAAGTGAATCCAACTTGGACTATAAGAATTACGAAGGAAAATATAAAATTATAGTAAAATGAAAATAAAACTCGTTGAAATCATTAATAAAGAGAAACTCACGAAATTTACATTAAAAAATTAGATTGTTCAAGAATGTATAAACTTCCACAGTCAGAATGTGTCAGTTGGTGTGCATGGCATCAATCGACTCTCGTCTGTCTGATGTACGGAGTGAGTATGATGAGCGTCAGTCGGTTAGCGGCGTACCTTTCGAGCAGCCTGCGCTTGAGCTCGGGCGGGTAGGTGACGTAGATATAGTGGTCGTCGTGGTCTGGGTCGTCCAGCAGCGCCTCGTCGGAAGCGAGCCGCTCGCCGCGCGTCGGCGACGAGTGGGTCGTCATCGACACGGATGCGCTGCCCGCCACACTGCCTTCCTCAGAACTAGAATTGCAGTGTCATTATAATATAATGTTCCAACAAAAATACCAACTGCACGTCATACATGTACGCAAGCAGTAATGCTTCTGCTACGGCATTTATTTTTTTGTGTAAAATTAGTATTTTTGCCGCGGTTTCTTTTTGTGACAAAGTTGTGCGTAAAAAAGAGAGTTCGCGTAATTTATGTAAAATTGTGTGTATCCATTGAGGTGGACATATTTTGTGCCACACCACAGTAAACGGTATTGCTTATTCGGTAGTCGCTATTTGCAATCGTCGTCAAAAAATTGATACAGCAGTTGCACTACTTTTGAATAAGATGTTTTCATTCGCTATTTTATTCGCTTTTTGTTACCGATTGCAATTTCTATCGTATGACGCATGGCACTGATGTCGCATGGCTAATTAGGGCCGATTTTGCAAAAAGCTAATTAAACAGAACATTAAAATAGGCATACTACATACTATCATAGATAAACATATATACTACTGTTATAGATACTAGTAAAACCTTGCAGTAATCCTAAATAAAAATTATCGAGCAACTGTCAAAACTCAAGGTAAAATTTTCAACTATCGCTTTTTTGACAGCGAGAATCGCAAATAGCGAATACTGTAATACCTGTGTGGTAAACGGTAATAGCAATACCGCTTACTGTTATCTCTAACTATTGATTAAACCTAAATTGCGCACTACTCTTCATGTGTCGGATTATAACTGTACGTTGTCTGCTCATGATCAATTATTGAAGGACGAAAGTTCTGTAGTCACTGGTCACGGCACCTCCTTGGAATATAGGTTGTCAGAATATTTCACACTGCATCACGTGATACCGGCATGATCAATTAATCACCACTGTAACACGAACTCACTCGAAAACTATCCAAATGATATAGTAGCACATGCACAAGGCCAGCGCGAGGCCGGTGGCCAGGGCCAACAGCAAGGGCCAGGGGAAGACGCGCGCCGTGGGAGCCGTGTCCTCCCAGTACCGGTCGCAGCTCAGGTACCAACACACGGCGCGCTGCATCTCATCTGTGAAATGAGAAAGATTATTAAAAAGTTAATTACTACTGGTAAATTGTATGGCAAAAGTTATTCGATGAAAGAGTTTGTGAACTACAAACATTGTAAGATAGACAAGTAAACACAGGAAGTAATTACGACATATTATGGCTTGTACCAGCGGTCTCTAAAGAGTTCAGTTGATCCATAGAGAGCTTACAAAATTTTTCATAATCAGCTTTAGGCCACTGCTGAACATAGGCCACACATAAGGTACGCCACTCAGCCTAATCTAAGCTTTTTGCTTCTAGTCATTGCCAACTGCCTTGCATAAGCATATATTAAGTCTCAGTGAGTCTTAGTGAGTCAGTGAGTGTTCTCCAATCTAGAACCAGCATTCCTCACAAAAGACCATTGCTGTAAAACTGGAATGAAACCTATTAACTGAAAACGTACCTTCAAGCTCGGTGAACTGATGCTGTGTTAGATGTAGTAGAAGCGTCGCTATGCAGGAGTGAACTATTTTTTCACACCGCACCTGAGACAGAAAGTACAGGTACTCCGTGCATTAACCTGGCTGCTGATCTTTTGATAAACTATTTCATATTAAATTTTTTGTAAACATATTAAACCCTCCAAAAACAACCTGGAAACCGATATAAAAGCAGTGATGAAATAATTATCTAAAGATTGCGTAATTATTGAGTTGACAAAATACTCGGACAAAAATCAGAAACCTTAAGAGTTTGTAGACGCGTAGGGTCACATGCAGCTCTTTCAGCTTGCAAGTCAGCCAGCCTCTTCTGGCGGCTGTCAGGTGGCAGCGAAGACTCCACAGTGTCCGCGTCACAGAGCTCCGCCGTTTGGTTTGCGTCGCTATCTGTGTCCTCTGTTCTTTTCTCTTCTGATGGTTCTGAAGAATTAGACACCACGCTAAACATTCAATACCTTTTAAACACTTATGAGGCTGAAATTTATGTACGTTTCAGTGTTTTTTTTTTAATCAGCGTGTTATTGTCGTAATGAGTACACAAATTCGTATCATCATTTTTAGTTCTGTTTTTATTAGAAAAAGTAGCTCCCAATTAAGTAATCTTGAAGTCTATGACGGCAGAGTCGATGTTCAAATGTGTTATTAGGCTTAATTTTTTTTACGTAAGAATAGTTAGTATTTTTTGTTCGTACTGACCACGTTCTCGGTCATCAACATCCAGCTCAGTCTTGGGGCAGTCTGGCTCCGCCTGCGCCGGGAGGGAGCGCGCACGGTGCCTCCTCCTGGCTGGCACGCGCGCCACGCTGCGGGGCGCGGGAGGCGCCAACGCCTTCTTCACTGACTCCAGGTCCTGCCACACCTGGGGTCATATACTTTATCGCAATGGCATGTCTGGGGAAACGGTTCCAACGATTAGCTAGTGAGAGGCTATTTGATATTCGAATGTAGCCAGCGATTCGTTTGGGGGGACTTGCAGAACAAATTGAGCAATCATTTCTTGCCTTCGGGCGAGATTCGGGTTTGTTTCAAAGTATAACTCTAAATATTTCTCGACCTATTTGTTTCTCTAAATTTTTCATAGTAGACTTTTATTTATTTATCAATTTTTGGTCGTTTTCTCCACAATCTACTGACTAAATGCATTCTCCAATTTAGAACATATTTTGAACTAACTGTGCCTCTCAGTTTCACCTGCGTGGGTAATCCCACGGACCCGTCGATTTTCCAGGGATAAAAAGTAGCATTTGTTTATCTCCGTCCTTTGAACCATGCAAAAAAAACGTCAATCCATTATTCTGTTGCTGCGTGAAAGAGGAACAAACAAACCGACGACATGGGGTTCTTCAAAAGGCGAGTTAATAGATTCTTAAAGGGTCGGCAACGTAGTTATGATGCCTCTGGTGCTACAACCATTCATAGGCAACGGAGACTGCTTACCATCAGGCAGTCTGTCCGCAAACAAACAAACTTTCGCATTTATGACATAAAGTATGACAGGAATGAGTCAGAGCTCGTCTACGCAACACAGCCTAGGCCGTAGTTTATCTAGTACTTTTAGTTAAGTTTGGTGATATCACCTCAATATCAGTGCCGGGCCCGACGCCGCCGCTGAGCAGCCCGTGCGCCACCAGCACCTGGCACCGCATTATGTCGCAGTAGTCCGCCAGACATACTGCGTCCTCCGCCTGAAAACAATGACATGTCATGGCCAAATTAGAACATTAGACATGACCAAAACCAAATCCGATTGACACCGCCCATCGCTTATTCATAGAAAATGAACGGACCTCCGCCCACCCAACTCCCGTCGTACGCAATTTCGGAAATTTCCATACAAATTTCAACAGCCGCAGGTCGGAAAAGACGGATCTGCGAAAGGGATATAATAAGTTCTTCGGACAGGAGAGCAAGCAAAAGAAGATAGAGCAGACGGCCGACCGTCATAATACGTCGTTTTTTCTTCTAAGGGAAAATGAACGCCATTTTTTCCGTACGTAATAGTTTGAATTTCCATAACCTATTTTTTTTACCCCCGACGCAAAAAGAGGGGCGTATATGTGTGTCTGTCTGTGGTATCTTAGCTCCCAAACAGCTGAACCGATTCTGATTTAGTATTTTTTGTTTGAAAGGTGATTTGATCGAGAGATTTCTTAGCTATTATCATGAAAATCTGTTCAGCCGTTTTAAAATTATTAGCTCTTTTATTGGGAGTTAAAAAATAATTCTGTGTATACTTGTGTCATGATTTCTAACTTATTTCAATTGTTTCTTTGTGATTTCTTGGTTTTAAACTATTTGGTATCTAATTTGACTAACACTCCTTTTATTTAAAATGGCGGTTGGAAACGTGTCGACTCGGGGGTCTCGGCAATAGTGCAAATAGTGAGGGTAGGAAGAAGATAATGCGGTAGGATGTTGGAAAGAGGGACTTTAGTCTGGCTTGAGCGTTGATAGCGAAAGCATATTGGTCTGAAAACTGTAATAAGTAGGAATAAAGAATATGAATAAAGTTATATAAAAGTGAGAACTGGATTATGATTTATCACACTTGTAACTGGAGAAACTCGAAGGACCATATCTACTCAAACATCTCAGAAATGTTTTTGGGATATTTACACTAGTACAGAGTTAATGGATAACTGTTGAGTATTACCAAAGTATAAATAATAGTACTGTAACTGCTATTTTGCACTAGTATTATTACACGACTTTATACACAAAAAATATATATTTTCTTTTCTGTGACTTTATACTCCTGGGACTAAGGTGACGTCACATATCACCACGGATTTTGTTAGAAGTTGGTTTCCTGTGGTACTGCTCTAGCTCTACCTTGTTAATCTGGTTCTTGTGTCGCTGGTCGAAGTGCGTGTCGAGGTGTCGCTCCTCGTAAAAGGACTTGCCGCAGAAGGCGCAAGTCCACTGCGAAGGTCGGTGTTGCAGCTTTGCGGCGTGCTGCGGTGCGAATATGTCGCGCGCTGGATGGAATGGACACTCCAGGGGGAGCTTTACCTGGAAATTTGAATTTAAAATGTAACCAGGTGTAATAGAAACAGCAAGTCTAAAATAAGGGTTATAAATTTAATGTAAACTATAAAGATATTTTTGATAGAACTTTTTCGATTTGAAATCCGATTTCTGTCAAATTCTAACGTAATTTGACACATTATCTTTCTGCTTTTCTGATTGAATTGTCTTTGCTTGTTTTGCTTTTCTGTAGCCCTACTGTAGTTATCTGGGTCTGGAGCGTAGCGATTGTACTCTTTTTCCATTCGGCTGCATTGATATATTATTTTAACAACAAGTCTGTGGATATTGTTGTTGTCTGCTATCTCTACTCAGTTTGTGTACGAAGTTTCTGAGGCCGGTAGAGAGCACTATTGTCTTGTGCTGGAGATTCTGCACCGGCCGGTGTTATCTGATCTCCTCATTCCTCATATAAGGTATGCTTTTTTAATTGCAATCCATCGTTGCAGTAAGCTTATATCTTAGTTCTTACTAAGATATCGGCTCTTGCCGATACACAACAACTTGTTACGATGCGTTCTTTGATTATGTATATTATCGTCAAAGCATGCGTTGTCGCAATGCTAAAATCAGAGTTGCAGCCAATGACTGTTTTAAAAAGTTACATCAATGGTTGCAGCACGTCGCGTTGTATGCACAGTCGACGGTCAAATAAATGTTCATGACGAGTAATTCCACTAAATTAATTCTATGATTCCTGGGTTGCGACGCGCTGCTCCGCTAAAATCTGGCGTTGACGCGAGTCGCAACCCAGGAACATTCGAGCTTTGAATGTCCCTGCACCGCGCGGCTCTGCAATGCCAGTTTAGCATTTCGGCGACGTAATGCAACGCCATGCTTACGACCCTTTTTACGAGTGTTACTCATAGCGTTGCAACAGCAACGCACCGCTTTTATATGTGGTGATTATTAGCATGCGAATCAATTTTTCAAATATAGTATTTTGTCACACGGAGGCAACTTAATTATCGGGAAAGCAGCGGAGTCTCTTAACCAAAACGGCTACATATAAGATTAAATTGTGCCGGCCGACGAAATTTTTTATTGTCCACAATAACACTTGTACCTTCATACCTACTGTCTGTCTGTCTATATCTAATCGCTAATTTGGAAAAAGCGTGTAAGAGCTGTAAGATGATCCCGTCTACCAATTTCCGCCACAGGTCATCGAGGCAGTCATTCCATCCTTACGTCGTGAACTTAGGTAAAGTCCGCAAGCAGCATTTCCAAAATTCCTTTTAAATAAAAACTGCTATGGATTGGAATGCACTCCTATGCTTCGGTGTTATTTGCTTGCCAATGGGTATAAAAGGTCTTAAAATATTACATGTTCATCCATTAACAGCCCTAAGGGTAAGGGCGTGCAAAATTATATTAATTTACAAATATGTCAAAAGTTAATAATTAATTAAAAACTACATATAAATTTACCAACAAGCATCATACGCATAAAAACGACATGCCGTTTTCCTTAAAAATTCTTCAGTTTCATAGAAGCACTCCTTTACCAACCACTTCTTCAACTGTGTACAAAAACGCCTATATTCTTGATGTTTATCGTGTAAGTTTAACTTACGACACTAAATAAATTAAAAGTTTATGTAAACTAGACATTCAAGGACATAGCCTTTGTGATCCTAAACCACATGAGTCATATAAACCCAGAATTCAAGAAAAAATACATTTGAGTTTTACCGTTTATATCATTTTAAATATGCATTTAAATTAAATTCAATCCATTTCAAATCCTATTCGATACCAAGCCCTTCATATATTATATGAATAAGCAATTTATAAAATTTCTTGCGAATCACGGGCGTGAAATCAACATAAATGAAATCATTGTTGTTTTACACTCGCTGCATAACTTTTATATAAAGATCAACAAGTAACAGACTTATGGCATATCAAGCTTACCTGGAATCTCTCTATAACTGGGAGCCATTTGTTTTGAATAACTTTTCTGACGATTTTGGAGTTGTCACGAGAGCAAGTGATCTTGAAAACTGAGGGCCCCGGCCACGGGATCAAGGTGAGGAAGAGAAGGGCCAGGACCTGAAACATTAATATTGTAACCATAATGAGCAAAGCGTTAACTATATAGCATTTTTTTTACTGAGCATCAATCAAGCTAATGGCCTACGAAACGAAAATGAATCGAAATGAACATACTCCATTTCCCTACTGTTTCACTCTGAAAGTCTGACAGATTCGAATAAATCACCGGATCAGAATTATAAGGACCAAATCTTTCTCGAACATTTCAGCGCATGCTAAGCATGGAACCTTGCTCCTAGCACCAGAATGGAAGTGTAAACAGAAGACGTCCTGCCTACAATTATGCGTCTGTAGCAAGATGTACTAACGGGAGTAGTACCTGTACGTACTCCCATTGAAACAAGTTGTACATTACCAATTTTCCTATAGGAGCTTGCAAGAAGTGACATCATCAACTCGTATTGAATTCATTTGTTATTAACACAGTAAGATAAGTTTTACACGACATTCATAACAACCACATAACTTTCTTCAACGTCACAACATCGTCTTTAGCGTCAGCTAACTCGTACTGCGCTGAAACAGGATAGCTCGCGATCCTCACGATTGTTACTTCGATTTAAAGGTTATGCTTGTGTTATTCAACTATCGATTTTCTGACGTTAAGTTCATAACCTTATCTTCAAAATCAAATACACAAACGTACCTCGAGTGAGAACGACGTGGTCCTCATTCATATCTCTTATGCGGCAAATGGTCAGCGAAAATCTTTATACGGTTTTTAATAAGGTACAAGGGTTAGTTTTCGCGGAGTGGCGAGCTGAACTCTTGATGGTATCAGACCGGGCGCATGCGCCAAGGGCGCCCAAGTTCCCCTTCTGTACAAACTTCACAGATTGTAATTATTTTACCTTTGACCTTATTAAGTTTATTCAATCATGTCACTCGGCCATTTATCTTTTAAATTGGTCAGTCAAGTCTGAGTGCAATTAAATGCTGGTGTAATGTAATTGCCAACATGTTTTGAGGAAACCTAAGGGAAACTATGACCAAAACAGATTTAAAAAAATCTCATTTGTTCTGTTTACAGAACTAGTAGATTTTGTCCTGTAGCTATGTTAACATAACTACATAAACACTTCATGTGAAAATAACTAAACTCAACTTTCTACCTAATACCTAATAAGTACTTACCTGCCTATAACCTAGTCTATTAATGTCTTCTGTGCTATTAGAAAATAGAATAGTTATGTAAACTTTTTATCATTTATTTTGTAAACTTTTAGTTCTTGTCGGGGAAGCATTTTCATATAGAATAAGTAACACTTATCCATGCTATAGGTGCTGTGTGTCTGGGGCTAGATTTTTGAACCGCTTGTACGATAATACTTTCGAACGAAATCCCAAACAAAAGTCGCATTTTTGTAATAATCGTGACTCGCTAGCTGTTGCGCGTCGCCGTACTCGCCGTGGGCGCCGAAGGTGGTCGCCAAGATCGGAATTCGGAATGCTATCGAGCTATTTGATGCTGGTTTCACAGCTGTACGGGAGGGAGACCCGCGCAAGTCGCCCGTGCGGGCTCCCGGAACGGAGACATAGTACGTGAGGCGCTAGAACACCTCTTGTTCTTACTCTTGCCTCCGCGTAGATCCCGTAAGTACGGGCGACCCGCACAGCTGTGAAACCAGCCTGAACATTTCTCATATTTTCGTACGAAATCAAACGAGCGATTCAAAAATCGACCCCCTGAGCATTTTCTAAGCTTGCGTAGGTACTAGAGATACGATTATGAAAAGAGAGCTTAGAAGCAATTATCTTATATGGTACTTAATCAGCATTGACAATAAATAAGTAACAATATATTTTCCCTAATCAGTGGCGAATTCTATTTCACAACTTTTGCGATTGGTTTCCTTCCAGTCCAGAAAGTAAAATTCTCAAAATATTAAAATCCTAGTTATCTTTTCTTTTCTTGTATTTTAGTTTCGTTATTTTCTTAGGTGCCTATAATGAATTACTTCGCGTTACAAAAAAATACCGAATTATATTTCGTTTAAATGATTTGTGTTTGAGTATAAGTAGGTACCTTATGGCCGCTGCCTGCACCAAATTACCGTCGAATAAAATATAGCGTTCATATGAGTGAAATAAGTTTGAACGGCCGATTGCCCTAAGACTAAGCTAAGGCAACGTACGCACACATTGATGGTAGAAAAGGTATAAAAAGAAAAAAAAAAAGAAAAAAACAAATCCCAAGAATCCCTCAAGTAGTATTGTTCAATAGGGGCATTCGCCCGTGCTTGGGCTTGGTCTTTCCCCTTTTTTACAGTACTTATTTAATAGCAGTCTTGTGCTGACTACTGGTATATCTATATTTGAATTGTGAAATTCTGCATTTCCAGAAGTGTTAGTTTTTTTTTGTAAATGTAGGTACCTACCAGCTATAGGAAACCAGATTTTTCCAAACAAGGTTCAAAGTATTTCAAACTTTTTTACGTCATTTTACAATGTAAGCAAGATTGTTCGCCTTATTAGAAAATATGTGTTACTGATTTTTTGTTTGTACTGAAATGTTTTATACAAAAAACTGTCCAATTGTAATAAAATCAAATCAATGTACACTAAGCGTTTTTCGTTAAGAGAACTATAACGTCACATGCAACCGCCGTCATGCCATGTCAAAGTTGATCAAATAAAACCCCTCGCGTGCTTGCCCTCACCTGGAAACTGGAAAACGTCGCTTTCAAGTGCAGCCTCAGAGGCAGGCCGACCTCAATTAGGAAAGCTAGTTTAAAAACGAGTATTGTAAACTAACGAAGCAATAAAACCACTGTAATGGGTAAACATCAACACGTTGGATAACAATGGCTGAAACGTTTTCTCACCATAACCACCAGTCGGTGGATATCCGTTCTTACAAAATTCACTCACGGAGGTGTCAGGTTAGTTATAAACATTACAGTTATATTATGTTATCCTATCAGCATTTGTAGCGATTAGGTTTCGTCATCAAATAATTTGCTAGTAATTAGTAGTAATTTTTACTTGCATCACGTGTTTTATTAATTTGTTTGTGAAAATAATTGTGATTCGCACGAGGCCCAAGATAGATTCGCTCCTCGGCTTTGAGTTTTCGTCTAAGTATGACAGTACTACGGAAGTTTAACGGAAGACAGTATGATGGAAGATCAACAGTTGACTTCGACTTTTTGGATGTGTGGCTTCTACGACTATCATAATTCTGACCACAGAAAAGTGAAGCAAATAGAAGGGAAATGAGAAGTAAAATCTGTCGCCCTTAGAATTCATACTCTAAGCTGTCGCCAGGCATTATGAGTGAACCTTGATGGGCCATTGTTATTTAGATCAACGCGTCGAACTCTGCATCCAAAGAACTTGGACCTTACCCTTTGGGTTAGGTCTCAAAGTTCTTTGTCCGCATCACAGTTGCTAACTGATTTCGAATGACTGACGTTTCGTTTATATGGGTGCAACTGGCTACATAACAACAAATTTCTTACAAAAATGCCTTAACAGCCGTACTAATAATGAAAAAAATAATTTATAGGAACACACTCTAAGGTATAACAACAAATGATAAATAATGGCCAAGTGCGAGTCAAAAACAAATTTCCTTTCATTACCAAGTTATAGCGAGCGTCACTTGCAAAATATGAACTATGTGACGGCGTTGCAATTGCTTGGACTATTTTGTAAGGCGGAACAAGTTGGTTTTTTTTAAATTGATAATTATTGTATTTTGTGGTGGTACGGAACCCTCAGTTCGCGAGCCTGACTCGCACTTGGCTGGTTTATTTTTCGCGATATCAGGGTTGGTCCCATAGTAAAAGTTGTTCGTAATGATGAGTACAAAGATATCCCCGAATATTTCCACTGTCTATCCAGTCACCCAGTATAAGCATTATAATCGACTTCAAAAAGGAAGAGGTTATCAATTCTCTGTAGGTCTGTGCTTTTTTTAAATAAAACATTTAATTAGATAAGGTACATGCATTTGTTAAAGTTTCAATCGTTGTTTGTTGCATCCTACTAATAATATTAAGTATAAACGCGAAAGTTTGTATGTATGGATGTTTGTTCCTCTTTCACGCTGCAACGGAACAACTGATCGACCTGATTTTTTTGCATATAGTTCAAGAGCCAGAGAGTGACATAGGCTACTTATCATCATCATCACCATTTTTCATCACTACGCGGGTGAAACCGCGGGGCGTAGCTAGTAATAATATATGTAATCCGGTTTCTACACCTCTAAAAACAATTCTAATTGAGTGATAGGTTAGGTACACATTTTGCAGTTCTATTTTAGATATATGGAGAAAATAACAATTAATGCAACACACAAAAAAACTAAATAATTTATAAAATGAAAGAAAACAAACGTGAGGTTGCATACAGATATGTAATCCGGTTTCTGCTAATGAAATACAGCTTGTAACACCTCTAAAAACAATTCTAATTAATTGATAGATTAGGTAGTCCCAATTTGCATAATATATGGCCAAAATGCCGATAAAATACAAATTAAAGCAGTTGTAAATACACTATAAGGCGATGTATGTATGTATGTACCCTATGGACTCCGAAACGGCTGGACAGATTTTATTGAAATATTCAGGCAATCTTTAGGTTATTTTTAACCCTTTGATTATGTACATCGTAAATGGTTAACCCAGCGAGTGATCCTGTGAAGTTTGGTAGCGATCGGACCAACAGTTTTTTTTTTGATGTTTTAATCTTCTTTTTTCGAATCGATGTACCGCAAGTTTTAATAATAAAAAAATATTATCAAAGTATTTTCCTCAAAGCACTTGAAACTTAAAAGGTTAGGTCCAAATTCTTTGATTTTCCTTACAAAAAACAAGAACAAGAATTGAAGTCTATACATTGACATAATTATATTACCTACATTATAGAAAGAAAAAAACATCTAAGTCAAAGGATGCATTGTTATCATCTTTAAAAAAAATTTAATGCCTGAAGTGGCATACAAGCAGGCTGGTCGCCTGATGGTAAGCAGTCACCGTCGCCTACGGATACTTGTAACACCAAAGGCATCCCAAAAACGTTGCCGACCCTAAAGGACTCTATTAACTCGCCTTTTGAAGAATCCCATGTTGTAGCTTCTCGGAAACACCGCGGAAGATAGCTCATTCCACATTTTGCAGGTGTGAGGCAAGAAAGATGGTGTAAATCGCACACTGTGCGATTTCCACTGATCTATAATGTGTATAGATGAAATTTCAGGCGGTATCACTGACAGCTGATGTTATAAGGCTTAGGCTAATTTTATGGCGGATATAACGCGAGTGAAACCACGGGGCGCAGCTAGTAGGTACTTTATAAAATGAAAGAAAGAAAATAGACGTGAGGTTCAAAATAGACGTGAGGTGAGGTTCGTTGGTTTACAAAGTTATACGGAAGGCAGGGCGGCGGCGCATACATAAGTAAGTTATCCAATAAAATGATGTTTATTTGTATAAACGAATTAAACATTTCAGGGTACGTACATTATGCATTCATAAGCACAAATACATTCTAAACGAAATATTAATGACTCATCGCCCTCTTCGAATAATATTGCTTCCTATACCTATAATTTCGTTTGAGGGTGAAGCGACCAAAATAATTATTCTTATCTTGATTTTTCTTCTTGGAGCCTCTGCAAATGATTTTCGACGTATTTTGACGACAACAGTAGATTCATGGACCTCGTGCGAATAGCAATACCCATAGAAGGATATTTCATAAATACATCACATTTAATTACTAAGTCATTTGAAGTAAATTAGTTTTCGTACTAATCAATGTCATGTGTTATCTTCTTGTATATAAAAACTGTGTAAAAATCAATCGCTGTTCGTTAGTCTCGCTAAAACTCAAAATGGGCTTGACCGCTTTTTGTTCGTCTCTATGCCCGGAAAAATATGGAACTTTTTTCTATGTAATTTGGAGTTTGGACAGGACAACGTTTGTCGGATTAAAATATCGTACAACTAGGTGTGTAAAGTACATTAGTTTAATCGACTTTGTTCGAAAAAAAGACACCTCAACTAATGGTGTGAACAATAAAGAGTTGGGTAGGTATTCAATCAATCAATCACCTCCCTAAGAGGTGTGCTGGCTATACATATTTATGCATATTAAATATTTGTTGATTCTAAACTTAAAGTCAAAAAAGTAACAGTAAAATCGATTTAAATAAAGTAAATAATCATTTAGGTAACCTTTATCTCACAATGCTATAGATGAATGAAAATGTACCAAGCACTTCTTGTCTAGAATGGGGTCCTGTGCTAACGACGAGTAGGTACCCGTAGAAATACCTACGTATGTAGACACCAGCAACGTTATAAGCAGACAACCAGTTTAACCAGCAAAACTATAAATATTTGTTATGTTATTTGTTTGCTCTAAGCTGTCCGGTCCTTCTGCCAGTTGCCTTGGCACCAACAAATAGCTAATGATCGGTTAAAAACATCTAAAACCTTTAATTTAACATGTGTTTAGAACTTTACATGTGTTTCAGCATGTCTAAACTTCTTGAAGATGCTGTATGTCTGAAAAAAACTTTGCTCTTTATGACAGTTTTTGGGCTGAAGCCTTCACAAACAGTTCGCCGTAACATGTGGAATATTGGTGTTGATAGTGATTACAACTCCTTTCTAAATAATAACTTTGATGCAGCGTATACTTTGAACACTAGTGGCTGCACTATACCAAAATTGACGCCCGACGATCACACTATAAGGAAGTTTATCCATTACCCTCGGAATATTGGGTGTCCAGCTAAACATCATCCCCTTTTGCAAAGCAATCAGACACACATTTGGGTGGCCACCGAAAATTTCAATTATTACAATGTCAATACTGAATCAGGATTTGAATGTTGTTATAGATCTTTCCATCAGTTCACTGCTCTTCCAGATAAAATATTTTACCTCGACTGTATTATGTTCAACAAAACCATTGAGGCCTAGAACCAATTCGTCATAATTTTGTGTTATTATTTTGATGAGGTAATCCACACGCAGTTCTTTATATTCGTACCCAAGACGGATTTCACTCGGCAACAAGGATTTCCATTTTCGATCGCCAAAAATAAGACAACATTTAACGTGATTATTATGGGGCTGAGCTCAGTGTCTCGGCTCAATGCTCACAGAACTATGCCGAAAACTTTTGATCTTTTGGCGAAGCTTGGAGCCATTGAATTGTATGGTTACCACGCTATACGCGATGGTTCGCTTGACAATATAATGCCCGTACTGGCCAACATGACCACATATGATCTGAACGTAACTTGTTACACATACAAGCTGTTTGATATTTGCCCTTTTATATGGGAAAGATTTAAAAACGCCGGATTTATCACAGCCCTCATACAAGATACTGCACGATCTAGATTATTTGATTCGAACATGTACGGATTTAATAATAGACTCCCAAACTACTACATTCATCACTTTATAAAAGAGTCTGAAATAAATGAAATTATTTTGCATAAAAGAATAATTAAGAAGAAAATACAGCTTTGGAGTAATTTCAAACATCGGACACTACTTTACCTGCAGCTTGTATAGAAGATAAGTACTATTTTAGGCTCATATTGGATTATGTGGAAACGCTATCGGAGATTTCACGAACGTCAAAGCTGTTCGGTTTTATCTGGGAATCGTCATTAAGTCAGAGTTTAAACGCGCCCTTGTTAATGGATGAAGGATATGAAAAACTCATCCGAAAATTTTACGATCTGGATATCGAATGAAACAGAATCTAGTGGAGTAATTATTGTCCATATATTTTGTCGAGTGTAAATGATAGTTTTCTATGGAACAGCTGATATTTTTTCGCGATGTTAGGATTGTTCCCTTAGTAAACGTTGTTCATAATAATTATAAGTATAACGGAACCCTTTCGGCTTAGTACATCCTTTTCACGTAACCTTGTATGTAAAGCCGGTTTCACCGGGAATCTAACCCGGGACCTTCTCTTCATGAGGCAGATATGCTACCTTTGAGCCAAACCTGTAGGCATAGGTATAACATGGGATTATTGTATTTTTTTACTACTACAAGGCCATAATAACGATCTTAGGATTAGGACCTACTCGTACCGGTGAGGTCCGTAACTACCTGTACCTTCTATAATTTGCTGTAGTTACTTACTTTTTACCAAGTGATTTTATTAATTGGTCAATAACAGTTAAAGATAAAGTAAGAAATTAAGTACCTACTTACTTAAAATTCTTACCAAAATTGACTGAGTGGTAAATTTAAGGCACCTGGAATCTGGATATGTCAGCTATACCATAGAAAGTGTAGACCTTAGCAAAGCTAGAAAATGAAGCGCAAAAGAACCTGCTTATTGGATACATCCAGCTATATGTCATATGGGCAGCGCGACCCGAAGCCCCTGGCACTGCGGCGCATGCGCGCAGCCTCCGCCGTTCTCCCTCGCCAAAACTTACCACCACCGCGGATATATTACCTCCCGACCTCCTACCGTCTCACTCATTTGCACAACAGAAGAGCGAAAAGCAAAACCTGTGATATAATAATCTTCAAGCATAGCGTAGATAGATATTTCAGCCCCGCGAGACACTCCAGTCTCCCGGCACTCGATTCCGCAAACGGCACTAAAATATCACTATGACAAAACTTTGATCACTGCACGCTTTCCTATCTAAAATATGAACTAGTCTTGCAATGCCGGAGCTTTTTGACTGTCAGTGTTAGAATTAAAAGGATATTCATGTGGTCGTTAAGTTAGAAGTGTTTCATGAACATTTGTTTCTGCACTGAATGCCAGGTAAGCTAATTTTGTTTACAAAATAATATGTTAAGATTCTGTATGTTCTGATTTTCAAAATAATCAGGCATATAGGTACCTAAGGGAACCATATAGGAATACATGTTTGTTAAATTTCTTGCTGTACCTAATGAACTTTAACAGTAAACTTCAATTGCTGCGTCCAACTTTTATTCAACTGTGTATATTTGTAAATTATCTTGAGCAATGAAAATATTAACATGTTAATAATCCAAACTATTTCCAAAACTGTTGAACAAAGCATAGTTTTTTTACTTAGATTGGGTAAGAATTTTAACTTCATATATTTTCCCAAGAGAAAGATGCAGGAATAGCTCGTAACGTATCCAAAACTTATTTTTCAGCATGAGCCACCTGAGCGTGGGACAAGTGAAGTCTGCCTCGATACGTTATCGTTACGTGCTGCTGTTCGCTGCTGTATTCGGGGGCAGCCTCCTGCTGCTCTCCATCAGCAACCACATCGAGATATTGCTTCTCAACAGCACTCCCGCCGGCTCATCGTGGTTCTTACGGCGGTACGAGATAGCAGGGTCCGACGAAAGTTTCACGATAAAAACTGAAGGCTGCACGATACCCGGCCTGCGACCCTTTGACGAAACTGTAGAAAAATTCATCAGTCGCCCAAGAAATCTAAAGCAGTGCTCTAATGCAAGCATCTCTTTACTCGAACACAACGCCACTCACATTTGGATTAACAGGGCTGTGTTACATTTCTACGATATACCCAGAGATGACAACGTTACATGCTGCTACAACTCGTTTTTTCGTCCTTCTGCCATCGTAGACACATCGACCGTATACATCGATGATAGGGTCGCGTACCAGCCGTGCCTTTTCTTCTTTGATTATATCGAAGTTGATCACGAATTTGTAAGAGTGTCGTGTTATTCTGATTTCAAGATATTGTACGAACAATTTTTTGTATATCCGGCTAAAAACCCTGTTTTGTCGGTCAAAGCAAATCTCACCGAGTCCCGTCAGAATAAAAGCTCTTATAATGTGATCATCATAGGCATCGACGCCGTCTCAAGATTGAATTTTCATAGAACCATGCCAAAAACGTTGAACTATCTTAAAAAGAAGGGTGCTATAGAGCTTTTGGGCTATAACAAAGTTGGTGATAATACATTCCCTAACTTAACTCCTATGTTACTAGGAATTAAAGATACAGATTTACAGCGGACTTGTTGGCCAAACACCAGAGCAACTTTTGATGGCTGCCCTTTTATTTGGAAATGGTTCAAGGATGCTGGCTACTACACCGCGCTCGGTGAAGATAGCGCAAACCTCGGAACCTTTAATTATTTAAGAATTGGTTTCAACGGAACCCCTACAGATTTTTATCTGCATACTTTCATGCATGAAGCTGAAAATCACGTAGGGAATAACAAACGCTTAAACACGTTTCTGTGCATGGGTGACAAATATTTTTATAGAGTTTTGTTAGATTATGTAGAAAGTTTGACGACGACGTTGAAGTCTTCCAAATTGTTCGGATTTTTTTGGGAAGTTACTATGAGTCACGATTTTTTAAATTATCCCATGCTGATGGATGAGAGTTACGAGTATTTTTTAAGAAGACTCGATGATAATAAATACTTAGACGATACGATTCTAATTCTCTTAAGCGATCATGGAATACGATGGGGCGATATAAGAATGACTAAGCAAGGACGTTTAGAGGAACGACTGCCTTTTGTACATATAATGGTACCGCCTTCCTTTCGAGAAAGTTACAATCTAGCATATGACAATTTGAAACTAAATAGTAAACGTCTGACTACGCCATTCGATATTTACTCGACGTTAGCAGATTTGGTCGACTTGGATTCTATTAAAAATGAGCGATTAAAGACGCGCGTTGAAGCCTCCTACGCGGACCGACGAAGTATCAGTTTATTTTTGCCGATACCGGGTAACAGAACGTGTGAGGCAGCCGCGATAGAGGATCAATGGTGCACCTGCCACAGCGGCAACAGACTGCCGATAGACAGTGAGGATTCACGCGAAGCGTCCGCGCAATTGGTCAGTCATCTAAATTCTCTGTTGCGAAACCACAGACAGTGCGCAAAGTTGAGGTTGGGAGACATTTTGGAGGTGACTGAGATGGTAGCAGGCACGCCACTGGAGAACGAGGTGGGGTGGAGGGAGTTCATGGTGGTGGTGCGGACGCAGCCCGGAGGCGGCGTATTTGAGTCCACCCTGCGTCACGACCGCGGCCGCTGGACTCTCGCCGGCAGCGCCAGCAGGCTTAACCTCTACGGCAACCAGAGCCGGTGCATTCACAATTACGAACTCAAACTCTATTGTTATTGTCCCTAATTTTTTAAGAACTCTAAACGAACTGTGATATTATTATCTACGAAGGATATTAGGTTTGAGTCCGAAACAAAATTACCTTAGTATCAATGTGTGAAATGTTGTCGATAGCAGTACCTAATATGTGTAAAGTCAGTTCCACTTTACGAATTGCATTTTTTGGGAGCTAATGAATTTCTCATACTTAGTTCACATTTCGAGTGACATAAATTATAAAATGTATAACTGCAGCACTCTACGTGACAAACTAATTAAAAAGACTAGATGATCTTTGTTAATAATTAAGTTACCTATATATTATAAGCAAGTAAACGATATTCTGTAATGCAATCTGTTGTTGCTCAAAATCGGCGTGTTTGATCAAGTTTGTAGGTATGTAGATATTACGAGTCGGCTTAATATAATATGTACGTTGTCGTCATAACTCTACGAGGTAATGGTGTGTTTAATAAATTTTCGCCAGATCCCATTCTAGACCCTAAGGTTGCATTCATAATTGAGATAAAGGATACAGATAACAATTTCCCACCCCTCAGGTTCTTGTTTACAGATGATAGTCATAATATAAAATGACAATAAATTATACTATTAATACTCGTTGCCCAATATTATATTGTTACGAAAAATACTGTTTCTGAAATTTCATAGAACCTACAAGTACCTAGGTACCTAAATAATTAATTCTACCGAGGTAAGTCACTGTCTTTACTTAGTTATTGTTTATTTGCAATAGAACGTAGACATATGTTCAAACTAAGATAGCTTACATCCGACAAAATCAAACGACTAGAATGTCAGTAGCAAACAAGTGCCCATTCCTTTCGCATATTAATGTATCGAAGTTTAAACATTGTTTCATAATTGATACCGCTGAAATGGCCGACAAGGCATCTCAATAATGCGCGCCTTGAACTCCTAATTACTTCCATAATTCCAATAAATCTCATAGTCTCATGCTAACGGACGGAATATTATATAAACTGAACTCGAAGTTACCATACCAAAACGTTTCTAGGCCAAATGAACATTAAGCAGTAGGTAAGTTATTTGCTTGACTAAATATGAAATAGTCAGAATTAGCGCTCATAATAATAAGAAACAAGTTAAAGTAACCAACCTAAATAGAGAAAAAAAGAGCATAAAAGTTTTTTCTATAGTAAAACGTATGGTGTCAAAAATAACAATGTTGTTTTCAGTATGAGTCGCGTCGCGGGAAGTGCAAAAACCAGGGCTAGAACGATGATCAGGTTCAGATACCTGTTTCTGCTCACGACAATATTGGTTGGTGGCTCCTTACTCCTCACCTCCAAAGAAAGCATCGACATGGTTTTCTTCGCCGACGAAACACAACGGATCGACAGCGTGAGCGCTACCAACTCCGAAGAATGGTTCACTATTAACACAGAAGGTTGCACTATCCCAGCCCTGGAGCCACTAGATAAAAGCATCAAAGACTTCGTAAAATATCCTTTTAAATTGCTAGGTTGCCCTGATGAAAATCATTCCTTATTGGGAAGTAACAGTAAAAAAATATGGGTCAAATATAATACCTTTGAATATTATAAAATTAATAAAACAGACAAATTATCATGCTGTTACCGTTCTTTCTACAGACCGGCGGCAGTTGATGACATTGAATCTAGGAAAATCGACGACAGGTCCAAATACTCGCGTTGTATTTACTTTGACGATATAATTAAAGTAAGAAATGAATTCGTTCGAGTAACATGCTCTGTAGGAAATAAAACAATATACGAACAGTTTTTTCTGTTCGCACCAAAGAAAAAGTTCAGGAAGCATGGAAATGTAGCAGAAATCACGGAAAATCAAAACAAAACTGCATACAACGTTCTGGTTTTGGGAATAGACGCTGTATCGAGGCTGAATTTTCACAGAACAATGCCAAAAACAGCCGAATTCTTACTCAAAAATGACGCTGTTGAGTTTATGGGCTACAACAAGGTTGGTGATAATACGTTTCCCAACTTAATTCCCATGTTGATGGGATTAAAAGTAAGTGAATTGAAGAAAACGTGCTACCCGTACGATACCGCAACCTTTGATAACTGTCCCTTCGTATGGGAATGGTTTAAGCAAGCAGGATACTACACAGCACTCGGGGAAGATACATCGGTTCTTGGCACCTTTAACTATGCAAAAAACGGTTTCAGTATCACCCCCACAGATTATTACCCGCACACTTTTATGAGTGAAGCTGCTAAACACGTTGGACGTTATAAAGATTTTAATTCGTTTCTGTGCATGCATGACACATACTTTTATAAAGTCCTATTAAATTACATAGAAGAATTAACCTGGAGTTTAAGTAATAAAAAGCTGTTCGGTTTCTTTTGGGAGGTTTCAATGAGTCATGACTATCTAAACTATCCAATGAAAATGGATAATGATTACTTGAAGCTGCTCGATAATTGGAAAACCTCGGGATATCTAGATAAGACCATAGTGATTCTTGTAAGTGATCACGGCATGAGATGGGGTAAAATAAGATACACGAAACAAGGGCGTTTGGAAGAACGATTACCGTTCTTGTATATTTTACCCCCTAGATCTTTTCGAAATAACTACATAGAAGCATACAACAATTTGAAATTGAACAGTAAAAGATTAACTACTCCATTCGACGTCTATGCCACTCTATCTGATTTAATAGATCTTAAAAACGTAGAGAAGAATATGATAGCAGAACGAAGCAGCAGGCATTACGCTGGTGAAAGAAGCATCAGTCTGTTTCTACCTGTACCGGAAAATAGAACTTGCGAGATGGCAGATATCGACGATCACTGGTGCACTTGCCACAAACAAGTCGCATTAATGAAGGATAATCAGCAGGCTTCCGAAGTTGCCAAGTCACTTGTAACGTTGATAAATGTTATGTTGAAGGATTACCCGCAGTGTGCGAAGCTGTCTATTTCTGAAATGGTAGACGTGACGGAGATAGAGGCTGGCGAGGCGGATCCGGAGGAATCCACATGGAAGGAGTTCATGGTGGTGGTGAAGACGTTCCCTGGGGGCGGGATATTCGAGGCCACGCTGCGCCAGGATGGCGATGACCTGAGCTGGAAGCTCCTCGGTACGCCCAGCCGGCTTAACCTCTACGGAGACCAGAGCCGGTGCGTCGACCACTACCAATTGAAACTTTATTGCTACTGTAGCTAGCTGTGTTTTCTTGTGTAAGTGATTTTTTGTGAAGAGTCTCTTGTCATTACCTAACCTCCGCTGAGCATACGTGTTTGAAAAAAGCAGAGTAAGGGATTCTTGAGTGAGTGCAAGTATTGCCGCTGCAAGTAAATCTCTTTACCTGTTAGTGTCTCTTATAGAAATGTAATCCTAAACATTGATATTTTAACATATTATGGGTCTAGGGTCTTGTGCAAAATTGACGGAGGAAAAATTTCCTGAGTTTTACCTTTATAAATTAAGACACAAGCATTAAAAATACAAGCTAATTTAAGGCCACGCTCTACAGCCATCGCTATCTCATTCGCTGATTTTCAACATTTTAACATTTCAACTCAGATATTATCTTTTCCACAGTCGCGCGCGGGCGCTCGTTATCGCTGGACGCGTCGATCTATTGTTTCGATCCGGCCACTTGTTTATCAGTTCGCTTCGCACGACTTGTGCGACGTTCGGATTATGAAATTCGTCTGCTATCAATAACAATGAGTAGCGACGAAAATGCATCAGTAATTGAGTACGCGGAATTTTATATGGCGAAGGACGCAGCTGCAGAATTGAGTGAGAGTGAGATGACAATTATTACGGAGGAGGTGGCGCCACCGTACACGGAGGCGAGTTACAGTGCGGAGACGGAAAGACCGGCTAAAAGGAAGGATAGGAGTCCTGATGGATCATGGAATACCGTGGCACGTAAGTCAAAAAAAATTACTCAACAAGATGGCTCGTTAAATATACCTGAAGATAAAATAGAGGTATGCGTAACATGTTTAGAAAAATTACCCAAACAATTTGGTCTGGCAAAAATGCTTAAAGCCGAAAACATACAGAATGTGATCAACGTAAAATACATAAATGCTTATAAAGTGTTGATACATTTCAATAACGAAGATAGTGCGGAGGTATTAATACAATCAAAGACGTTTAATGAAAATGGGTATAAGAGCCAAAAAACATTAGAGATTAGTCAGTCCTATGGCGTTATAAAAAATGTTGATCTAGATTTGGACGAAGAGGAGATAATGAAAGGGCTTTATAGTGAAGTCTCAATATTGTCAGTTAAAAGACTAAAACGGAGGAATACAGTTGACGGCAGCTGGGAACTTGGTGAATCTGTAAGAATTTGTTTCTCAGGTTCATCTTTGCCTTCGCACGTATATATTTATAACATCAGAGTGATAGTCAGCCGCTATACCTACCCTGTAACACAGTGTAGCCAGTGTTGGAGGTTCGGACATATGGTTAAAATGTGCCCATCACTCAAAATAGTATGCCCTAAATGTTCGAAAAATCATCCTAATTGCAAGACGACTAGTTTCTACTGCAATAACTGTACTGGAAGACATATGGCTATGGCTAAGATTTGTCCAGTGTATATAAAAGAGAGGAAAATAAGAGAACTGATGGCAGAATTTAATTGCTCGTACAAAAGAGCTCTTACTTTATATGTCCCTCCATCACCTAAGCCTTTTGATATCTCGCAAGACCCTTTTTTGCCAACTCCACGGTCAGCACCGTCTGTTCCGCTTCTGACTCCACGTGCAAATAGACCAGATTATTTCCTAGATAACCCAACAGCAGAATCTAGCACCACTGCTACGTATGCAAATATTGTAAGCGAATCCCAAGATATACCTAGGAAAATATCAAAACCGGAAAAAAGAAAGAAGAAGAATAAGACTGCAAGACGAAAAGATGAAGATATATTTGAGTGTATGTCGGAGATTAGTGAGAATGATAGCAGGACCGATTTTAACGAAGACCAATCAAGTCAAAGTAAGAAATCAAAGAAATCGAAGTATAAAGAACAAATATCTTGGCAGACCCTACTGAAAAAGTTAAAAGAAAACTTATTTGCCTCAGACAATTCTCCGTGGGAAGATAAAATTAAGAGCTGTGTGGGCATTATTTTTGAAGCGGTAATATCATTAGTATGGCAATATATAGCAGACAAGCCTGGTTGTAATTTCATTAAACAATTATGGATTACAACAACACAAACATCGTAATAAATGTACTACAATGGAATGCTCAAAGCATTCGACCTAAGAAAACAGAGTTTGAAGCTCTTTTAAATCAAGAAAAAGTTCATGTCGCAATAATTAGCGAGACGTGGTTTGATAGGGGAAGTTATTTCCGAATAAGGGAATACAATACTTACAGAGCTGATCGCGCTGATGGGTATGCAGGGGTGGCTATTCTAACACATAAATCCGTTAAGGTCCAGCAATGTAATTCCCGAATTTCAAACTCTGATATTGATATGATCCACATAAAATTATTAAATTGTGACCACTTAGAAAATATAGTGGGAGTGTACTGCCCACAATGGGTTAGAACTACTCCTGATGATTGGGATCAGATATTAACTTTAGCTAACCGGAAAACATTAATAGCAGGCGATTTAAATGGGCATCATCCGAATTGGTCTTCTAAAACAGATACAAGGGGACGGCAAATATTTGACTCAATATTTGAGAATAACTACATTACATTAAATGATGGCACACATACAAGAGTCAAACTAGTAAATGGCAGGGTACAAAACACTTCACCTGATATTTCTATAGCTAGTACGGATATTGCACTGAAACTTGAATGGTCAGTCTTAAATGAAAATTTAGGTAGTGACCACCTAATAATTAAGATGAAAATTAACATAAATCATTTTAATGTGACTAAGAAGAAACGAAATTTTAAAAAGGCTGATTGGGAAAAATACAGATTTTGTTTGGAACGCGAACTTGGGGAAATCACTTTGCCCGAAGACCATCAGGCGGCATATAATTTTTTTATTAATGCGTTAAATAGGGCGGCAGATGTATCTATCCCTTTCATTAGAATTTGTGAAAATCCCATTCATCAGAAGAAGTTTACACCCAGACCATATTGGAATAAAGACTTGTCGAAAGCAGTAGCCGAAAGGCGCAGGGCGCTAGCAAATTTCAGGAAAACCCCAACCCCTGACAATTTACAAGTTCTTCAAGATAAAGTCAGAACTGCTCAGCGGCTTATAAGAAATAGTAGCTCTACAGCTTGGCAAAGTTTATGCACTAGCATTGACAGTGTAACAACATCTAAAGAAATGTGGGCTAAAATGAGGTGGCTCAAGGGCTATAAATCCCCGAAACGTAGCATTAGCCGTGAGAAAGCTGAAGAGCTACTATGTAGTTTAGCACCCGATTACACAGCTCCGGCGGCTCCTGAATTTGCTAGTGAAAATATGCACCTATGTTCACCAATTTCGGTACAGGAACTTACAAACTCCATTAAACAGTCTGATACAGCCCCGGGCATAGACGACATATCATATTCTATGCTTAAAAATCTTCCGAACGTGGCTAAAGATTTATTTGTTTCTTTACTTAACAGATTTATATCGTCGAGCTTTGTTCCAATTCAATGGAAAGAAGTAAAAGTCGTTCCTGTACCAAAACCAGGGCTCGATAATGAATCTGTTGCCAGTACTAGACCTATAGCGTTACTATCGTGCCCATGCAAAATATTACATACTATAATTACACGTAGACTTGAATGGTACTTTGAGAAAAACAATTATTTTTCAGACGAGACCGTAGGGTTCAGAAGGTCTCGTTCTTGTATGGATAATTTATGTAGAATGGTCACAAGAATACAGATGGGTTTTGCAAATGGACATCCTACTGTAGGTTGTTTCGTAGACATAGATAGTGCATATAACAATGTAAATGTGGTATGTTTATTAAAATCGCTGGATTCGCTCGGTGTAGGGGCTGTAATATGCAAATATTTGTGGGAGTTTCTGCACGAACGCTATCTATCTATTGAGGTGGATAATAATGAAATTCTGGTTCGAACTTCGGGTACCGGTATAGCCCAAGGAGATCCGTCATCTCCGCTGTTATTTAATGCTGCTACTATCCAAATCTGTAAAAATATACCGCATGTATTTGTGTCGCAATACGCAGATGACTTTGTTCTTTATACTAGCGCTAAAAAAGTTTCTGATGTAGTGCCTGTTATGCAAAGTGCTCTGAGTTCATTAAATGCTATGGTGGAAGAAATCGGTTTAAATGTATCTCACAGGAAAACTAAAGTATGCGTATTCACTAAAGGCCAACCCAGACTTGTAAGTAGATATAAAGCAACATTAACT
This sequence comes from Agriopis marginaria, assembly GCA_932305915.1. NCBI lineage: Eukaryota > Metazoa > Arthropoda > Insecta > Lepidoptera > Geometridae > Agriopis > Agriopis marginaria. The sequence goes on from OW029915.1 coordinate 15,040,853, forward strand.
ATAAACAATCATAGCATACCACAAGTTGATCATGTTAAATATTTAGGAATCTGGTTTGATAATAATTTAAAATGGATAAAACATATCAATGAAACACGAGACAAAACAATTAATTTTTTAAATGTGTTTAAAGTTCTAGCAGGTACTAAATGGGGCATCCACCCTAAGCATCTTAGGCGTCTTTACATTGCGATTATTCGAAGCAGATTAGATTATGGTTGCTTTCTTTATGACAACAGTGCAAACTGTCATTTAGAGAAACTCGACAAAGTCCAAAATCAGGCTATGAGAGTGGTGGGTGGTTTTATTAAGACCACTCCGGTACATAATATGGAAAGTGAGTTATGCCTTCACCCATTGTTTATCCGTAGAAGATACTTAGCAGCTAAATTCTGGCTTAGATCAAGATCCATCAATAACAATGTAACAATACAAGTATTGCATGATCTCAATAATTTTTGTGAATACGCATACTGGAGAAGAAAAAAACTGCCATTACTTATTGAAACCCACCGGAAGTTTTGTAATGTCCCTCTACATTCTGATGCAAATTTTCCTATTTTCTCGCTTAACACTTGGATTAGTAGCTATGATTTATCTAAGACTGTTTTAATTAACATAGATGGTGTTGAGACTGCAAAGAGACATTTTAATGCAGTAGATTTGCGCAACATTTGTTCCGAATATCTAGTTAGTAAATATGAGCCATTCTACAAGCTTTATACGGATGGATCAAAGGTCGATGACAGATGCGGGTCAGCTTTTTTTGATCCACAGGCAGGTACTTGCGTAAAATTTCATATCCAATGTGCCGATACTTCTATAATGCACTGTGAATTAATTGCGATAGCTGAAGCCCTGTCTTACATGGCATCTCTGGACTGTAACAAATGTGTTATTTTATCCGATTCAAAAAGTGCCCTGTATCATTTGGCTCGGTTACCCTCGAGTTTTCGAGGACACCCGATAGCCTATAACATCCTAGAATCCATCTGTAGGCTTCGTACATGTGGCAAAGAGGCAGTGATCCAATGGATTCCGTCACACGTGGGTATCTCGGGCAACGAGGAGGCAGACAGAGCGGCCGGAGAAGCCTCAACAGACGGCATTCCTTACTCTTGTTTACCTTTAACCAGTGAACTGTTGAGTAAAGTTAAATTAAGTTGTAGGTATATTTGGAATGAGTATTTTGATGAGCGCTCGCTTTCGAAAGGCATTTGGTACAAGACAATTCAAAGTCATCCTCCTCGCTGCCCATGGTTTAACGATGTGAAACTAAGTAGACTCGATGTGATACTGATGATGAGACTTCGTTCCGGACACATCCCATCAAATAAATTCAAACATCTTATGGGAATCATAGATTCTCCAAACTGCACTGAGTGCGACATCGTGGAAGATGTGCATCACGTGCTGATGGAGTGTGTCCGGAATGAGGCTCTGAGACGTGATTTATTATATTACAAAATGTATGATGTCGGTCTATGTAACGGCATTTTGGCTTCGCCAGCCTCTGAGGAAGCCAAAGTGCTGTTAAAATTGTATAAGCGTCTAATTTAAGTGACTACCTAATTTGTTTATATTTGTGTTCGTCTTACAGGGGTGGCATAGTCACTGCGTGACAAAACCCCTTTAAATCAAATAAAGATTTAAAAAAAAAAAAAATTATCTTTTCCTCCATTCGATTATATTGTATCAAGACGAAAAATGGCTTTATACTATTTGCAATGTTAGGTGGGTATTAAAAAAATAATGCTTAATCGTTTTTCTTTAATTCTCACTAGGTAATTTTCTTCAAAAATGTTGAAAATATAGGCGCTTGACTGCCAACTCGCCTGATGTTAAGCGATGATGCGGTCTATGGTGGAGCACGCTTGCCTAGAAGAAACCGATTCACTCGTGATTTGAAGACACCCAGATTGTAACTATCGGGGAACACCCATTCAGGCAGCGCATTCCACAGACAAGCAGTTCGCACAATAAAAGTGGAATTAAAGCGCTTCGTTCGGGTTTTCTGAATACCAACCATACAGCGGTGTCGATTTTTTGTGCCCGCTCTGGCAGTCCGATAGAATAATGGGCAGGAGGGAATTAGATCGTGCAGACCCGTTACACACTTTCCGAAATATCTTTATTTGACCCTATTAGAAACCACCTAACTACTCCATTACTACCTGCCTACCTACTCCATAGGTACTTCTCATACTCCATACTAGCAATTCCATTTAAGTAATTATATTTTCTAGAATAGTTTCGTCTGTGATATTGTTTACGCTACAGACAAAGATTGCTAAATATATGTTGCTACGTAGAACGTGTAATTTTATTTAATAAGTCGTTTATTATGTTACTTATGTTTGGAGTAAGTTGTTAGTATTCTCCTATTTACTAGTAATTATGTAGTTGCAAGATAAAATTTGACTTCTTACAGGGTTGCAGCAAATACATTTGCTGTCGTCGATATTTTATCTTCATCATCATCAGCCTTTTAACAGTCCACTGCTGGACTTTTAGCCTACCCCCGAAAGAGTGATTTGGCCATATCCACCACGCTGGCCCAGTGCGGATTGGTGGATTCACATACGCCATTGAATTCCTTCTCCATACGTATACAGGTTTCGTCACGATGTTTCCTTCATCGAAAAGCCAGTGGTATGAAAATCCGTACATAAACTCCAAAGAGCTGATTGGTACGGGCCCGGGGTTGTAACCCGCGACCTCACGCTTTCAAGTCTAGCGGTCTCCCAAATGGGCTACCACGGCTTATTATAATTATATGTACAGTAGAATTCATATATAACGACTTCGCTTATAACGACTAACCTATTTTAGCGACGACATTGTTTACTCAAATTAGGTTTCATAATAAATGTACTCAAGAAATAATCCTGCCGTTTTGTGCGTCATCTGGTTAGTACGACATAGTATCGCCGGTCCCTTGAAGGTCGTTATATCCAGATTCTACTGTATATATTAATGATATAAAAATAATTTTCGATATTTTGGCTACCTATACAGCAAATCGTTTTCTTTGTCGATATTATGTCAGTTTAATTTTTACAATTATTGTTTCTCTTTTTTTTTTCTTTTTTTTCCAATGTTTAATTATGTCAAATAAAATATTAGATAACATAAAATATAAAACTAATGTACTTATAGGTTTACATTTAGTATTCAGCTTTATATAGAATATAGGTACGAGTAGGTATAACATAAGTAGGCATATAGAAACTAAATATACTTACTTATATAGTTGTGTGTATTATTGCCATATTAGTTAAATGTTCAAAGGTTTACCTAAGTAAGTATATTAGGTAAGTTCAACATACTTATATTTACAGTTATATCATTATTAACGGGATATTTACCCTGATAAGGTTATAGAAAATAAAAGTCCGCGTTCAAAATGTGTTCAAAATACTATAGGTACGTGGTGATAGAGTGAGTGTGATTTGTCAGGACTTAGGTTCGACTTAGTGTTCCAGTGATAACCGTAGCAAAAGACTAAGAAGAAGTTAGATCGTTTTGTCTGCACCTAACTTTGAACTGTTCGACCAACCACCCGCATTCTTCAGTCTTAGGTACTCTTACCGTCAACATGGTGCATGTAGTGGCCTGTTCCAATTTTTTTTGTGAAATGAAAAAAAATATGAATATGTAAAAAGTTTATTTATAGCTTTTCAAAACACACACATACACATCATCAGCCATTAAATGTCCACTGCTGAACAAGGCCTCCCTCTTAGAGAGGGGTGTTGCCATAATCCCCACGCTTGGCAGGCGGCTTGGAGATCGCGGCTTTTCAAAACATTCCCCTCCAACTCCAATGCATTTATTTTATACATACGGATGACCCAGCTATCCAAACATATAAAAAATATCTTGCGGGGGGTTGAAAAATAAGCGCCGAAATTCTTTTACGGCCTCTTCTGCAGTGTTGTGGTTGTGGGGTATCAAAAAGGGTATCAATATCTATTCCAACAGTAAATATATGATGAGCTCATACAATAAATCTTAAAATTCCAATTCCTATTACGGCATAAATTAAACCTAAACACCCAAAAGTTTCCTTTTTTCCTCTTTCTTGGGAAATTATATGTGAAATTATACCAAATCCAGGTAAAATTAAAATATATAGGTACTTCAGGATGTCAGAAAAATCTAAATAAATGTTGATAAAGGATTGGATGGCAAATTTTCGCCTAAGAAGCATTTTTTTACTGTGGAAAAAATTTATCGCATGGAGCGAAATCTAGGCTGTACGGAGGATGGGGTAACATTTGTACCCCAAAGCATTGAAATAGTCCAACATGGTTCTAGTAGCTGTGGGAGCGGGCGCGTTATTTTAGTGAAAAAGAATGCCACGGACACCGCTCCTTGGTCTATTAAAGCTTTTTCAACCCGTAGACCACGTACGTACCTATTTTACCCGTTTTAAGAAGACCTATTGTTTTCCCAATAATTATTTTTGTCAATGTAAAATATATTAAAACTTGAATTATACCAATTATAAAATTAGCTCTATAATTATGTTACGGGAATTCATTTGTAGGCCTTTAAGGTGGTACGTTTCACAAATAGCGGGAAATTCAAATTTCAAACAGTTTTCTTGTCCTTGTAAGCCTTGTCGAGCTAGGCCGGGTAATTATTGTACACGATCATGATGTTTGCGCAAATTGATTATTATTCTTTACAAAATCATGTAAAGCTATTAATTAGAGATAAACGCACCATATTATTTACATTTGTCAATAAACACAAATGGTGGTAATATTGTGCGTTACTGTTAAATAGTTGTACATTATCAGGAAAAAAAAAAGCTAACAATTTGCGCAAACACTGTGTTATTTTAAAATAATTTTCCGGATCAAAAAACTGTTTAAAATTTGAATTTCCTGCTATAGTTGAAACATACCAGCTTAAGACGATAAGTTTTTACCACACACTTTATTTTTGTTACACATTTTAAAATATCGGGGTGGCATTTGGGAAAACTCAATTAGGTACCATCTTACACTGGCCCCACCTCGCAGATTTGAGTGCTATCCTAGAATTTAGCCAGCGGGGTCATGTCCCAGCCACGCCACTGCCCCAAAACGATAGCCTACTCGTATTTTATGAAATAGATAATTATAGCTATGATATAAAATACATTTACCCTCCTCCCTCCTCCGTTTTGTGGCAGTGGCGTGGCTAGGCACGCCACTGCCACAAAACGATAGCCTACTTGTGTTTTCTGAAATAAAATAGACAAATAGCTGTAATATAAAATACATCTACCCACCTCTCAGATCTGAGTGCTACCCCAGGATTTAGCCCCGGGGACATGGCCCCTAGCCACACCACTGCCACAAAACGGTAGTTTCCTCGTAAAATTAAATCGCGAAAAAAAATATTTTTCTATAGAAAACGATTTACCTACACTCGACAAAATGTATGGAACATAACATCTGATATGTTTTTCATGCTTTTTTAGAGTTGTTTCTATAGTAAAATTTGGTCATAATGATAGATGGCCTACTGTGGACCTCTTACGGCTCATTTTGTTTTATTATGATTTTCAAACTTTCTATTCGCAACCTTTGACAAATATAAAACAACATCTCAATTGACAATTATAACATAGAATGTCCTATAGACTACCTAGGTACATCTAAAACGGTCAGATTTAGCGCTCATATAATAATTAAAATCACTTATTTACCTACATTACGTTGTTTATTCCGTGGTGTAATGTAGGTATAGTAGGTACAACACATTAAATAATCTAAATAATAACGTTGTCAAAGATTCGAGAACGTTGGTTTCTTGGTTTCAGTATGAGTCGCGTCGATGGAAGAGCAAAGAACAAGACTAGACGGAAAAACAGATTCAGATACATGTTTGTGATCACGACGTTAGTGGGTTGGTCCTTCTTACTTACCGCAAAGGAAAACCTTGAGATGATTTTCTTCAATGGAACAATATACAGCGGAACTAATAACTTTGAAGAATTGTTTACAATCAATACAGAAGGTTGCACTATCCCAGGTCTGAAACCATTTGATGATAGCGTCAAAAGCTTTGTGGAATACCCATCTAAATTGCCTCGTTGTCCTCATGCAAATAATGCTCTATTGGAGAGCAATAGGAAGAAAATATGGATCAAACACAGTAATTTTCAATATTATAAAATTAATAAAACAGACAAATTATCATGCTGCTACCGTTCTTTCTACAGACCGGCAGAAGTTGTTAATGTTAAATCTACGAAGATCGACGACAGGTCCAAATACTCGTTTTGCACTAATTTTGACGACTTTATTATACCGAAGGATGAATTCGTTCGAGTAACATGCTCAGTGGGAAAGATAAAAATATACGAACAGTTTTTTCTGTTCGCATTAAAGAAAACATTCAGGAAGCACGACGATGTAGAAGAAATTATGGCAGATCATAACACAACTTTGTATAACGTTCTGATTCTTGGTATAGACGCCGTTTCGAGATTGAATTTTCACAGGACAATGCCTAAAACAGCTTATTACTTACGAAGAAAAGGCGCGATTGAGTTTATAGGTTACAATAAGGTTGCTGATAATAAGTTTCCCAACTTAGTTCCAATATTGATGGGAATTAAAGTGGCCGAGTTGGAGAAAACGTGCTACCCGTACGATACCGTAACCTATGATAATTGTCCCTTCGTATGGGAATGGTTTAAGCAAGCGGGATATTACACCGCGCTTGGGGAAGATACGCTCGGCGCGTTCAACCATGGGAGATTTGGCTTTGGAATCGCTCCAACAGACTATTACCTACATACTTTTATGAATGAAGCTGTTAAACATGTTGGAGCTTGCAAAGATTTCAGTTCCTTCCTGTGCATGCATGAAAAATACTTCTATAAAGTCTTGTTAAATTATGTAGAAGATTTAACCTGGCATTTAAGATTTAAAAAGCTGTTTGGTTTCTTTTGGGAGACTTCAATGAGTCATGACTACCTAAATTATCCAATGAAAATGGATGATGATTACTTGGAGCTGCTTGGCAATTGGAAAACATCAGGGTATTTAAGTAAGACTATAGTGATTCTCGTTAGTGATCATGGCATCAAACGGGGCGGCATAAGGTTAACGAAACAGGGACGCTTAGAAGAACGATTACCATTCCTGTATATTTTACTCCCTCGATCATTTAAAAAAAACTACAAAGTAGCATACAATAATTTGAATCTGAATAGTAAACGACTTACTACTCCGTTTGACCTCTACGCCACTCTATCTGATTTGAAAGATCTGAAAAACATAGAACAGGATACGATAGCAAAACGAAGTAGCAAAAGCTACGCTGACGAAAGAGGCATCAGCTTATTCTTACCTATACCGAGAAACAGAACTTGCCAGATGGCTGATATTGACGATCACTGGTGCACTTGCTACAAGGAAGTCGCATTAACGAAGGACAATCCGCAGGCTTCCGAAGCTGCCAAACACTTATGATATTGATAAATGATATGTTGAAAGATTACCCGCAATGTGCGAAGCTGTCTATGTCTAATATGGTAGACGTGGCGGAGATAGAGGCTGCCGGGGCGTATCCGGACGAGACAACATGGACGGAGTTCATGGTGGTGGTGAACAGCTCCTGGCAGCGGAATATTTGAGGCTACGCTGCGGCAGGACGGCGACGACCTGACCTGGAAGCTCCTCACGCCCAGCCGGTTCAACTTCTGGGGCAACCAGAGCCGGTGTGTGAAGCACTACCAATTGAAACTCTACTGCTACTGTGTTTCGTCAAATTCAACGCCAACAAAACCCAAGCTTGTCTTTTTTCCGCAAAAAAGTGTCCATTCTCGCTATCTCCACTGTTTCAGAATGTTCCTGTACCTTTGACAGACCACCTGGAACTCCTAGGGTTGTCTCTTACACCGACCCTCAACTACGGCACCTACCTAGAGTCAAAGGCTAAATTAGCTGGTAAAAAGTTGGGCGTTCTGAGTAAGGTTAGGCGGTATTTCACACCGGGGCAGTTGCTTACTTTATATCAAGCTCAAGTCCGATCGTGTTTGGAATACTGCTGTCATCTTTGGGACGGCTCAGCCAAATATCAGCTCGAAGCTCTTGAATCGGTAGACCGGCGTGCTGCTCGTCTTATAGGCGATGAGAAGTTAGTGGCTAAGAAACTTCTCAGTCTAGAACACCGCCGTAAAGTAGCGAGTCTGTCAATTTTCTACAGGATTCATTTCGGAGAATGTGCATCAGAGCTACATGACCTTATCCTGCCATCCCCTTTTTACTACAGGACAAGTAGAAAAACGGCCCACTACCACCCATACATTGTGGATTTTCCTTGGATACGTACCAAACGTTTCGATTCTACGTTTCTAATCCGTACGGCCAAAGTTTGGAACAACCTGCCAGCTTCCCTGTTCCCTGAGAGATATAACCTGGGCCTTTTCAAGGCCAGAGTGAATAGGTATCTTCTAAGTCTGCGTGCTTCATCTTCGACCACATCGTCGCTTACTAACAGGCGAGTTGGTGGTCAAACGCGGACTTATCAGCGTTAAAAAAAAAAAAAAAAAAAAAAGTTTAGTACCTAAGCCAATTTTGGTAATGAGCCAGTTGAGACTTGGCAAAACCTCGTCTCTGTCGATGCTATGTATTTAGTATATTGCATATACTTAGCTACCTGCGATTTTGTACGCGTAGGGTACAGCGTAGATTAGGTAGGTCTAGGTACACACTCTAAAGTAAAACAACAAATAATAAATAATGGCCAAGTGCGAGTCGGTGACAAATTTATGTTCACAACCAAGTTAAGCAACCTACGCGACTTCATAAAGTTCTCAATTCGAGCCGTATTTTTTTGCACTACTATTTGTATTTTGTGATGGTACGGATCCCTCAGTTCGCGAGCCCAACTCGCACTTGGCCTGTTATATTTTTTCCAAAACTAATATGAACCGAACTGAGAACTGAAATTTAGCATGGTTACTACCTACTAATGACGAGTCCCTTCAGAAAAAAATACAAAGTCAAATAATGGTTGGGGCACGAACACTTCCTTTGCCCTAAATGAGCTGATAATGATGATGATATTTGAATTCTGTGATCAAAAATTAGATCGAATTGGTCCGGGTACCAATCTCCTCATGGTGGTGCAAACACGAAAGCCATTTCATATTCAGTCGTAGAAACCATAGAAAATCTGCAATCCAGTATTTTTCGACCCAAAGAGTAGGTACGCAGCGCTCGGCCTACGACCTCGCATTATGTTTGGCTTTTGGTATCGTGAGTTTCAGACTCGGCCTTCATCTTTGGGTAGTGCGAGTGTTATGGCTCAGCCTTTTGGCTTTTCTTACTTGTAGTAAGAATAATAAAATTTTAGTGATTTTTAGATACCTTCCTCTTCCTACCTACATACATGATACAGTAGGTACCTATATAAATTATTCTTTGAGTAGGTAAACATTCCAGGCAATGTACTAAACTCAAAACACCAAATACTAATAAGTCGTATTGTTTACTTTTGTGTAACGATCTGATTTAGTCAGTAGTATGTCTCATCATACCTAAATTATGAAGAAACAAAATAAAAACTACATTCAGTGCTGTGGTGTGAAGTATGGATGGAGTAAAAAAAATTAACGTTGTTTCAGTGTGAGTCGCATCACGGAAAGAACAAAAATCAAGACTAGACAGATGATCAGGTTCAGATACCTGTTTATGACTACGATAATATTAGTGGGTGGCTCCATTTTCTTCACCACCAAGAAAAGACCTGAGGTTGTATTCTTCGTCCACCAAACACAACGACGTGGTCCGATGGATCGAACTACGTGGTTGAACCACGTGGCCACAGACGTCCACCAAACATTAGACGATAGTACCACGAGCGCTGCCAACTCCGAAGAATTGTTCACTATTAACACAGAAGGTTGCAGCATCCCAGCTCTGAAGCCTCTCGATGAAAGCGTCACAAAATTCGTGACATACCCATCCGATTTTCCTCGTTGTCCTATTGCAAATAATCCTTTATTGGGAAACAACAGACAGAAAATATGGATTAGATACGATACCTTTAAATATTATGGAATTAATAAAACAGACAAATTATCGTGCTGCTACCGTTCTCTCTACAGACCCGCCGCAGTTGACGACATTGAATCTAAGAGGATTGACGACAGAGTCAAGTACTCATTCTGCACTTACTTTGACGACGTTATTGAAGCTAAACATGAATTCGTTAGAGTAAAATGCTACATAAGAAGGGCAATAATATACGATCAGTTTTTTTTGTTCGCACGAAACAAAATAAACAGTTACCATGGATATAAAAAGAAAATTATGGCAAATCATAACAAAACTATGTATAACATTCTGATTCTAGGTTTAGACGCCGTTTCGAGATTGAATTTTCACAGGACAATGCCAAAAACAGCTATTTACTTACAACAAAAAGGCGCAGTTGAGTTTATGGGTTACAATAAGGTTGCTGATAATACGTTTCCTAACATAGTTCCCATGTTGATGGGATTAAAAGCATCTGAGTTGAAAAAAACTTGCCTCCCTTATGGGACTGCGACTTTTAACAATTGTCCTTTAATATGGAAATGGTTTAAGAAAGCGGGATACTTCACCGCGTTCGGGGAAGATGCGCCAAATCTTGCCGTCTTCAACTATCTAAAAACTGGCTTCAGCATAGCTCCAACAGATTATTATCTACGTACTTTTATGAATGAAGCTATTAAATATGTAGGATCTCGTAGAGTTTTCTATTCTTATCTGTGCATACATGACAAATACATTTATAAAATGATGTTAAACTACATAGAAGAGTTAACCTGGCGTTTAACTAATAAAAAGCTGTTTGGTTTCTTTTGGGAAATTTCAATGAGTCATGACAAACTTAATTTTCCAATGAAAATGGACGATGATTATTTGAAGCTGCTTAGTAAGTGGGAACTTTCAAGATATTTAAGTAAAACTATAGTAATTTTCGTAAGTGATCATGGCATAAGATGGGGTAAAATAAGATACACGAAACAGGGACGCTTAGAAGAACGATTACCACTTTTATATATTTTACCCCCTCCTTCGTTTCGAAATAGCTACAATAAAGCATACAGTAATTTAAAAGTTAATAGTAAACGATTAACTACTCCGTTCGACGTCTATGCCACTCTATACGATTTAACAGATCTTAAAAACATAGAGAATGACATGATAGTAGAACGAAGCAGCGGGAGCTTCGCGGAGTATAGAGCCATCAGCCTGTTCCTACCAATACCGAGTACTAGAACCTGCGAGATGGCAGATATCGACGATCACTGGTGCACTTGCCACAAAGAAGTCGCATTGAAGAAGGATAATCCGCAGGCTTTCGAAGCTGCCAAAATGCTTATACTGTTAATAAATGGCATGTTGAAGGATTACCCGCAGTGCGCAAAACTGGCTGTGTCTGATATGGTGGACGCGATGGAGATCAAGGCTGGGGAGGCCGAGGTGAGCGAGTCCACGTGGAAGGAGTTCATGGTGGTGGTGAAGACAGCTCCTGGCGGCGGAATATTTGAGGCCACGCTGCGTCAGGACGGTGACAACCAGAGTAGCTGGAAGCTCCTCGGCAAACCCAGCCGGCTCAACCTCTATGGCAACCAGAGCCGGTGCGTGAACCACTATCAAATGAAACTTTACTGTTACTGTGAATATAACACATCGACACGAGTGAGTGCGATAGGGCAAGGGCAATAACTAAATTTTGGTACTCCACTTTATTGTGGAGTTACGCTGTATTTTCTAATATATCCGTACCTATAGCGTAAGTCCTACAGCTTATACAAATTTCTGCGTATTATCGCGATAGCGTCTCCCATGGTTATAGGTTGAAGATTTTAGAATAGCTTCGTCTATGATAATTTTTACATTACACCACAAAATTTATAGGTATAGAAAGCCGGCTTTGGTTGACCTTGATTGTAAAATAAGACAATTGTCACACGAAATTATAATTACGTGAATTACCAAAGCGCGGGCTAGTGTTGCCGGAAGTCAAGCAAGAAAAAAAAAACTGAACTATATTATATATCTTGGAAGTGATGGCCACCAGATTACCCGAAATTACCCGGTAGGCACCATTACACGCTAATTACCCGTTTATAGTCGAAATTTTACGAAATCGGGTAAAAACAAACCGTGCCGGCAACGCTGGCCTGCATCCAGCAGTGCCCGCACTCAAGACTGACGTTGGACCGAATTGATCCAAAATATCTATTGTATGGAGCATGCCTTCTGTATGTATTTATTTTGTGGTTACACAGCTTCGTAATTTATAATATCCACCTATTTTATAGGGTTATTTTTTCAGAGAGTGCTCATTGCACAAGCACATTTTTATCGTGGTTTAATTTATAGCTTTACTGTGGAGTGAGTAATTATTCAATCGTCGTCATCATTTCAGCCATAGGACGGACACAGTGGGACATACCGTTAGAGCGAGTAGATGAGCTTAAGTACTTAGGCCATCTTGTCACCCCCACCCTGAAAGACGACGCTGACATTGAACGGGAGCGGAGGGCGCTGTCGGTAAGAGCTAACATGGTGGTCCGGAGGTTTGCACGGTGTTCGGAGGAGGTGAAAAAACCTCTCTTTAGAGCTTATTGCACTTCCTTCTATGCTTGCAGCCTGTGGGCTGACTATACGCAAAAATCGTACAGCGTCCTGAGCGTCCAGTTTAATAACGCGTTCAGGATGTTGGTGGGGCTCCCCCGCTATTGCAGTGCGTCGACAATGTTCGCGTGCGCACGCGTGGATTGCTTCTACACCACAATGCGTAAGCGAGCGACTGGTGCGACACTGGTGCGGCGCGTGCGAGGGAGCCACAACAGCATGCTGGCCGCGATAGCAGGTAGGCTAGATTGCCCTTACATAAATCATTGTTGCAGCCTACACGTTGCACACTGCACACAGTAAGACCTAGTTAATTAATGTAAGGGTAGGTACTGATATGCATGACTATTACTTTGACATAATTAATTTATTGTATAATGTTGACATTTTCAGTTTGATTATTTTGAGTTTCAATTCGTAATAATTATTATTAATGTAATGTGACTAGCTACTATATTTCAATATAAACACGGGTCTAGCCCGGACATTTGGTAGGCATTGGTGGAGCCGAAGCCAACACCAAGAGGCCCCGTTGAATATAAAAATACAATTATGTGATGTGCATAAAATGAAATATTAAACTATTGTACAGTATAGGATATTAAAAGTCTGGGCTATTGAGGTGAACAACTTGTGGATGGGTTAACAGATCTATGGTATGAGGTACGGCACCTGCCAATAATGCCTCATTTCAAAATGCTAAGGCAGGTGATGACTTGCCACCCACTAAATGGGCCCCCCATAATGGCTGCCGCACATTGGCACCGGAGGGGCAACATTGGCGTGGGTGGCTTAGGGTGTCGAGAGGTGTGCTGCACTTTCACTAAGAGCTACTCGCGGCGTTATGCCCTTTAACACTTCCACCCTGGAGCTTAGGTTCTATGTGACTAGCTACTATTATTATTATATAGGCCTTCCTCCATCGAACTCCAAAAGGGCCGGTTGGAAGCGGCCTGCATCAAGCGTTTCCCTTCGGTTTCTTTTAGGTCGTCTGTCCTGTCTGTCCATGATGTCCATCTTGTGGACGTGGACGTTCTACGCTGCGCTTACCGGTCCGTGGTCTCCATTCGAGAACCTTACGGCCCCATCGGCCATCTGTTCTGCGTAATATGCCCTGCCCACTGCCACTTCAACTTGTTAATCCGTTGGGCTATGTCGGTAACTTTCGTTCGTCTACGGATCTCCTTATTTCTGATTCGATCTCGTAGAGAAACCCCGAGCATTGCCCTCTCCATAGCACGTTGTGCGACTGAGTTAGTCAATAAGTTCTTATTTACCTACTATACATACTTACACTTATACATGCACTAATACACTTTTATTTGTTTACAAACGAACGACGAACAGAATAGTAGACGAACGAAAGTCGCCGACATAGCCCAACGGATTAACAGGTTGAAGTAGCAGTGGGCAGGGCACATATCACGCAGAACAGATGGCCGATGGGGCCGAAAGGTTCTGGAATGGAGACCACGGACCGGTAAGCGCAGCGTAGGACGTCCACCCACAAGATGGACAGACGATCTAAAATAAACCGCAGGGAAACGCTGCATGCAGGCCACTTCCAACCGGCCCTTTTGGAGATCGATGGGGGAGGCCTATGTCCAGCAGTGGACGTCCTATGGCTAAAATGATGATGATGATTAGTTTGTATTAACGTAGCAACGTTTCTCAAATACTTAATATTAAATGAAAAATATTTTTATTTGTTTGTAACAAACAAAACATTGTAGATAGGTATGCCCGAAATGGGTAAACTGTGATACTACCGGTCCTTGACTGTTGCCCTTTTGGAAAAACTCAGAGTCACTCAGCGGGCAATGGAGAGAGCTATGCTCGGAGTTTCTTTGCGCAATAAAATCCGAAACGTGGATATTCGCCAAAGAACCAGAGTCACCGACATAGCTGTTAAAATTTGCAAGTTGAAGTGGCAATGGGCAGGCCACATCGCTCGAAGAACCGATAACCGATGGGGAAGAAAGGTTCTTGAGTGGAGACCACGAACCGGAAGACGCAGCGTAGGTAGGCCTCCCACTAGATGGACCGACGACATAGTGAGAGTCGCTGGCATCCAGTGGATGCAAAAGGCAGGCTGTCGTTCAGTGTGGAGGTTAAAGGGGGAGGCCTATGTTCAGCAGTGGACGTCTTCTGGCTGATGATGATGATGATACTACCTACTCAATGTACCTACCAGTTTTTACAATAAAAGCTATTCTGATTCTGCATGTAATAGAATAAACTACCTACTAAATGATCAGTTTTAGGGTTCCGTAGGTGCTAGGTCCCCAAAGGGTAAATACGGGACCCTATTACCATAGTACCGGTGGTAGGGTAGGGCGCGGTTGGGAGACCGCCCAGGGTGCCAGATATAAAGGAGCACCTCAGGCGCCTATACAATTATACATATTATAACTCAAGCATTTAAAAAAATCTATTCTTTGCCCTTTTTCGGTTTGAATAGCAGATTGTAGGGGGGGGGGGGGGGGGGGAGCTAGCCGTAGAAATCTCGCCCAGGGGAGCTGGTAGTGCTAAAACCGGAACTGCCTATTGCTTAGCCTACGATGTCTGTCTGTCTGTCTGTCCGTCCGTCTGTCCTACCTGATAGCCAGTTGAAATTTTCACAGAATATTTAATGCGGCGGATTAATTATGAAATAATAAAAAAGTCTAAAAGTAAAGTCAAATTTGGCATGATTATAGTACACTCTAAAGTATAATAATAAATAATGGCCAAGTGTGAGTCGGTGTTAAATTTCTGTTCACCACCGGTTCTCGTACGATCACCGAAGTGAAGCAACGTCGGGCGCGGCAGTACTTGGATGGGTGAACGGCTGGGCGTTGATGGGATGTTGTCGTTTTGCACTATTTATTTTTACTTTAGAAGTAATAAATCACCCGTTCCCTCCAAAAAATCATTCACACCCGAAATGTTTTTTTTGGATGGAACGCCTGATTTTTTTCGCGATTATCGAAAAGTCATAATACTCAAGTTTTTTTTTGTTTTGATGTACCTACCAAGGCCACCCTTAAAATTATGCTAACTGATTACCAATCATTCTGTATATTCAAGCCTCCGCCACTTTACTAGGGCATGACTATGACCAAGCCCACTAACCAGTTGGCAGCGTACCCAGCATGCGTCGCATTAACCAGGCGCTCTGCAAGATATTAAAATAAGGTGAGCTCCCGGTCCCTAAACGCTCAATTTCTCGACCCCAAACGCCTCAAATATACCACATATTTATATGTAACCACTGCCGAGATTAGAATATTTGCGTCGCTTGTGCTGCTCTTCTGAATGGACAACGTTTCATTTTTTTAACTACCTGTTTTTATTGGTTTAATTGATAGATTATGAAAAAAATATTGGAGACGTATTTTTCAGTTATATTTTTAACCTAATAGTTATTTTTAAAATAATTTTTAAAAATTATTACAAATTATAGATTTTATAGCTATTTATACCATAGCCAGACGAATATGAAAAAAGTTTATGTCAAGGGCAATGTCAAATTTGTCAACATCAAAATATAGCAAAACAACATGTACTGGGATGCCAGGACGCAAATTAGATTTTACATTTATTTAAGTGTTCATCATCATCATCATAATCAGCCTTTTAACAGTCCACTGCTGGACTATTAGCCTAACCCCGGAAGGGTGATTGGGCCATATCCACCACGCTGGCCCAGTGCGGATTGATTGATTCATATACGCCATTGAATTCCTTCTCCGTACGTATGCAGGTTTCCTCACGATGTTTTCCTTCACCGAAAAGCCAGTGGAATGAAAATCCGTACATAAAGAGCTCATTGGTACGGGCCCGGGTCCGCAATCTTACGCTTTCAAGTCTAGCAGTCTCCCAAATGGGCTACCACGGCTATTATTTATTTATAATATATTTAAGTTTTATTTAACGATAAAGTAATAATGGCGTAAGTATTTTATGCGATTTAATCATATGATCCTTCCACAAATTAATGTTCTTTTAATCACCTAGGCTTATTATTTATTAATAATATGTAGATGGAACACGATGCTATGCCATGAAGACTACCTATCAATTTTAAATTTTTGAACATAATATACGGGGTAATAGAAATAGATGGCAAGATATATTCATATTTTTTCATTCGTGTTTTTGGCATATTAACTATTGCTCGTTAATCCTATTTTTCCATTATTTATTTATATTTCAAATAACTTGAAAAATAGTAGATAGTTTTTTTTTATGGGGTTTTCAATGGATAATCTCTAAATGGTTTTCGAATTTTAAACTCTTTGCAAAAATGAAATGTTGTCCATTGGCAGCACCAGCGTTTCATTTGATCAAACTTGTTATTTTTATGATGATGATGATGACTGGAAAATGCATAAGAGTGCGACGCCGAAATCCGCACAGAGGAAAGATTAAAAAAAACACTTTGACTTGACTGACTGTCAGTGAGTAACGTCACGCTGCATTGCGATTTTATTTTCGTTTCGCAAGTTTTCGTCATTTGATTTATTTTTATATAATATTATTCGAATATGAATAACTTATAGGGATACCCTTCTTGGTAATCATATTTTATCGAAATGGCTCTATCTTGTAGAACCTTGTCAAGAAATTGCAATTTTATTGTTAGTTTATCTAAACCGGTGAAATGGAATCCTACCAACTTGGCAAAAAATTATCAATTGAGGGTTTTTTCCAGTGGAATTTGTGTTAAAAATACTCTTTCTGTAAGACCGTTCGATGAGGTGAAGCGCATAGAATTTATAACTGTACGGCAATGCACTACAGAAGGAGCCAAAGGCACAGACAAGACTCCTCCAGAGACTGGTGAAAAGAAGGGCTTTAAGGGCCTTATACTTAAATTTAAACAGATGTACAGAGATTATTGGTATGTTCTTTTACCTGTACATATGGCCACATCTGCAGTTTGGTTTGGTGGGTTCTACTATGCAGTACACAGGTAAGTTAGCAAAAATTTGGGATTTTTAATCTACCTTTGCACTCCAGCAATTAGATTTGCAATCCAGGTACTCGTTTTCTGTTTTACAGCGGTGTCGATGTCATAGGTATTTTAGAATCATATGGGATAAGTGAATCACTCCTGGAACCATTGAAGAAGTCAGGAGCTGGATATTTTGCTCTAGCGTTTGCTATGTACAAGCTTGTCACTCCTCTCAGATATGCTGTCACTGTTGGTAAGCTATTCCTTTTAATATAATATTGTTTGTGTTGTTACTAGCTGCCCACCACTGTTTCATCCGTTATTGTACAGGAACCATGATTTTTATCTGTTATAATAATACAATTTTAAAAATAATCAACTTTACAGAAAGTTCACTAAGTTTTATAACCCAATACTTTTCCACTACTAGTGGCGGAATATTATCTTCTAATTTAAATGGGAGCAGTCTTGGGTATAGCCTACTAGCTGCGCCCCGCGGTTTCACCTGGGTAGTGATGAAAAATGGTGATGATGATGATGAAAAGTAGCCTATGTCACTCTATGGCTCTTGAACGATACCCATGCAAAAAAATCAGGTCGAACCGTTGTTCTGTTGCAGCGTGAAAGAGGAACAAACATACAAACTTTCGCAATTATAATATTAGTAGGATTCAATTAAAAAATCAATTATTGAAATGGCAAGATATCGAGTGACAAAAAAATAATTGAATTGAGAACCTCTTTTTTGGAAGTCGGTTGAACAGTACCCTGTGTTAATCCAGGGTATAAACTATATCCATACCAAATTTAGTAGTTAGTAGTAATGATGGGTACAGTGGCCTCTTTTGGCTTAATACACCTATTCCGCGTAACCCTGTATAACAGATATTGGGCAACTGCCAAAAATTGACAGAATGATAAAATCATTCAAGATAAAATTTACAAAAATAAAAACAATACCTACTAATAAATTGCCTTTCCAAGATAGTCTCGAGCATTTTGCAGTTTTGTTCACATTGATATTTAGAAATTTACTTACAGTAAATTAGGACTTGACGCCTAATTTTCACAGGTTACCATGTTTACATCTTTCAAGCTAAAAAAATTACATGTCCATGGATGTTGAACTAGTAGGATGAGTTCATAAAACTAAAAAAGTATACTTTTCTTTAGTTCTTATTTGTCACCTTAAGAGGTCCAATAGCTACAAATAGCCATATATTTTCAGGTGGAACTACATATGCCATTAAACGACTCACGGCTATTGGTTGGATTAAGCCAGTGCCTTCACGAGAACGACTTAAGGAGATGATACAAGAGAAAAAGGGTAATTTTCAAGACCGATTCAACGAAAGCAAACAGCACTACCAAACGCAAATGAAAGAAAAGCGAACTCAAGTCATGGATGAAATGAGACGATACAAAATGGATATGAGAAATATGAAAAATAAGGTGAAGAAAATGTAACTTCCTAACATCACCTTAACATCCCTTCTATCTTTCTAGAATTCCATGTATCTCTTCATAACTCTTCTCATGGGAGTTTTTAAGGGATCATCTCTGGCTATGTATTTACACACTAACCCTTTATGTAATAGAGTTATTTTCATTGTTAGTTTGTGCTCAAAATGTAAATTATAAATGCAACTAAATTTTTAAATTATTTATTGTTAAATATAAAAATGATTAGTTATCAAAATCATCTTTATTTTGTAAAACCTAACACAAATAATCACATTTCCATCAAAATGTACATACAAAACAAACTTAAAACTAAATTAACATTAAGTACACAGAGAGACAGCACATAACTGGAATGTTTCAACTCAACTAAATATTATATCAATTTCTTTGTGACATTTTTTTCTATAAATAGATATTAGGTAAATAAGTACCTAAATACTTATTTCGTACAATAACAGGTATAGTCTGTTCAATATAAGATGATTTTTAACAGCCCCAGTACCTTAATAGCTAAATGAAAACATTTTGATTTTCCATTTTAGTACATTGGGCAACTTATCACTTTACATTAGAAAAAATTAAAGGACTAATAAAAACTGCAGCTGTCGGCGATCATCATTATTATAATGAATGAATAGACTATTATGTTAAAACGAGGGGCCTTATAGCTACCTCTTAACGACAGCGCTGTGCGGAAAATCACGCGAACGTGCACCTTAACGCGCCGAGATAAGGTTTGCGGTCGCGTAACTTTTCGCAATCACCTAAACAGAATCGCTGAAAACAGGTAGCCAAAAGGGCCCAGGAGTGCTGTCAAATCCAGTGTTTTAAAATAGTAAATGCATAATTAGTAGGTTGATATTTATGCCCTTAGAAACGTTAAGCCCAAAGCAGACTGGAAGCGGGCGTCTCGCGGGTAACAGGTGGCTGTAGAAAAGTAGACTCTGTTTGGTTTACGCTTGGTGCAGAATTGTGCGTCATTTACGTGTTTTGAACAGTCGAAGCGCGACGCGGAATCGCGGCGGGACAATTTCAAACTTAAGGTAACCTGGATAAGAGTTTACTTTTCTACACCGCCTCAACACATCAGTTCGCATTGCGTCTTAGTTATGCCTAAAATTGCTCTTACGATTTACCGCGTGACAATTTCCAATAGTGAGAAGTTGACAGCAATTTAAGCATAGATTAACTTAAGCGACGCCGACGTTTCTAAGGCCGCTAATAGTTACACAGAAAGTATTTATTACGAGTCCTAGCACTGAACTTTGTTTTACTTTATCTAATTTTGTACCATTGATTTAGAAACTTTTACTGATTGAAATCAGTTTTCCAGTTCAAAGTTGTAATAACACTTTATTAAAATCAATATTCTTCATCCCAAGATTGTATTCACTGATGAAATACTCAAGAGTAAAACAAAATTAATTATCTTATATTATGTACCTATAAAGCCTTAAATTCTCAATTCCCCATAACATTATTTTGTTTATTTATTAATTGTAAATTAACCTATCAATATCACAAAGTGTCTGGCGAACACAGTGAAGGTTAGAATCCCCAGACCTGTTGAACTATTTTTTCAATGGGCAAATCAGTACTGAGGAAACCATCTAAAAACAGTACTTGATAACTTCATTTTATCAGTAATTATTAATTAACAAGTATAGGTTTGCTTGCTAGAAAACGTCTTAAAATATTACATACTACACCCAGCGCCATAACACTGCATTTGACTTCCAATGCAAAGCACAGATCTTATCAGTAAAGGCTAATTGACATTGATCCAGTAAGAATCCAGTGACACTGGATCGTAATTTCAGCAATAAACGAATTACAATCCAGTCCCATTTCAAAACTAGATTGAGAAAACAGCCGCTAACTTTTCAATCCACTGTCTTCCTCCAGCAACGTCCAGCGCCACGCTCATCTCCAAGAAATAAAAATAACCAGGACTAATCTATTTGCCATAGGTCTCAGTGCCATGCCTGAACTATCACTGGATTCCGGATCAATATAAATCGGTCTTTAATCATAACAACCTCTTTCATACCTAAATCAATAACGCACTGATATTAAATACCTTAATTTAAGCAATACTACTTTTTTAGAGCCACTTGATTACAACACTTATTAAATACCTAATAAATAGTATATAATATTAAAGCATGAATGTTGACCTAAAAATTCAAATCCCATGCAATGCCTAAAGCATACATTTCCGATCTATAATAGTACTAACAGACAACAATGCACAATACACCCCAAGCGGGACGTAATGCACAATACACCCAAAGCGGGACGTCAGTGCAGGACTTATCGCCCCCATCTCGAATAAGAATAAGAATACTAACAGACGTGTCGGACTTGGTTGCCATCCAACCAACGGGAGAAAAAGAAAAAAAAAAACTCTTTCTCTCCCATTGGTCAGACGGCGTTCTGGCTTACCAAATCCGCACGTCTGTTAGGGCTTTTACAATCCACATAATGGTTTAAAGTAACAATTATTATGCTCATAAAGTAGGATATTGAGTTATCATGTTGAGCACTTCTTATGTACAAGTATTTATTTTATAAATATGTATACAGCAGCCTACATTACATTATTAGCTGTTATAGAAGCTTTAGCTTGACTATAATACTCAAATTCCTTAAAATGCTACTGTTTCGCACACGTGACGATTCAATCACTCTTGCTTCGAGAGTATACAAAATGCAATCAATATGTCATATGTCCACATTTCATCTTGCACTTTATGGGCTGACACTTGCAAATTTTCTAACCGTCACTAAAATTGCCAGTTTCATCTCTGAAATCATCAGTAGTTACATATCTATCAGACTTTGGCACAAAGCCATTATCTTAAAGCATTGCCCCAAATAAAGTTCATTTGAACGAGTTCACTATCTATTGGCCACACCTATATCTAAGTAGACTTTATAAGCGGTCCAAACTGTATGAAAACTAAGTGTGTCAAATTTTTCGTACGCAAAAGTGAAAAGACATATCTTTATCCTGTCTGCCAACTCTATATGCGGCATTCTTACAACTCAGTATTGCACAATTACCCATTTTCGTTTAAACTGACAAATGCTGGCACAGATGGAGCAGACTGATTTTAGCCGGACTCAATTATGAGGATTAATCAAAATTGTATTGGAAATATGACATGCAATGTAGGTCGACTTGTGGCGTCTACTTGGATATGGGTCTGTGCTATCGACACTATTTCTCAAATCTGCTCTGATATTGGTTCATTACTGTCTTGGTATTTCCGTGAAAATCCTCACTATGTTCCATCAAACTAATAACAGTGCTTGGCAGCGTTGATGTACTCACATTATGTTTAGGCATCGTCACTTCACTTTTTTCATGTTGTCCATTAAGCTCGTTTTTTGTCTGCCTCATCAGCAATTCATATAGTGGCAAATTGTTCCTGTGACTTTGGTAGCCAGCTGCCGTCTTGTAATATTTTGTTTGTTGTTAGAATACGAAGGAGAAGCCGTGAAGTTCAGCCCATGTACTGGTAGGAGGCGGGGGAGAGGTGCGGCGCGGGGGGCAGCCCGGGCCCGGTGGCCGCGCCGATCGTCGCCAGGTGACACGCGCGGCACATCAACTTGCCTGCACCAACACATGTATTACATATATTACTCAATAATATTTTTTTTCATTTTTTTACATAATATGAATCTTACTAGGCTACCGGACAAGGCGGTAGGGGTTTCGCTACGAGATTGAATCCGAAATGAGGAGATCCGTAGACGAACGAAAGTCATCAACAATATCGACATAGCCCACCAAAGTAAAGTGGCAGTGGGCAAGGCACATCACGCAGAACAGATGGCCGATGGGACCGAAAGGTTCTGGAATGGAGACCACGGACCGGTAAGCGCAGCGTAAGACGTCCACCGACAAGATGGACAGACAACCTAAAAGAGACCGCAGGGAAACGCTGGATGCAGGCCGGCCCTTTTGGAAATCGATGGGGGAGGCCTATGTCCAGCAGTGGACATCCTATAGCTGAAATGATAAGGCTACCGGACAAACGTGCTTTCACTATCTCGCTCGCAAATATCAACATTTCTGCACATATCAAAAATAGATTTAATAGAGTTCAATATTACTGAATGTGTAAAATGACCGAGTACCTACTAGTTTACAATCCGAGTAAGGAACGACCTTCACCTATCTGTTTAATGGATGAAAAGTATTTTATATCAAATTTAATATGTTAAATAATATATTGCGAATAGGTAGACTGAAAATTTTCAGCCCTGATTCTCCAGACTATGATTTTTGCTGTTACCTACTTACATTTTGTAGTAAGTATGTATTGGGAGCACCTGTTTTTTTTGTTAACATTTGTAATGCTATTCTCGTGGTCTGGTTTCTTAGATTCTTTGTAACACTCAGTCGTTTTTAGCAAAGTTGAAATGCGCGAGCGATATAGTGATCGCAAGTTGCATAGACCTTTAACTAAGCTTTATTACAGCGTACTGCAAGAATAGTGAGGCTGTACACACCAAGTGTCCGATACTCTGGTCCCTTGACAGTTAGCCTGAAGTAAATAAAAATTTATAAGTGACCCTCACCAGCCAGCGGGTAGCATCTCTTGTCGGGCTCATCAGTGAGCTGCATGCCACAGACGCAGCACATGTAGCAGTCCACGTGGAAGTCACGGTCCATGGACACCACACGGACAGTCTCATCGGTGCCCTCTACTGGAGTTATACCTGAAAAAGGAAGAAAATATCAAGTTAAAAAAGTATGAGCAAGGAAAGCGCTTTGAAGATTTTTGTATGCCACTTTAGGACATTATGTTACATGAAATTTTTTGTTTATAAGTGTCCTAAACAAAATAATAACTAAATATAATTATATATGCCATTGTGCACAGCAATTGGCGAATGGCGGCTGATGCTAGATCCAAAATCTTCAAAGCCCTTTGCTTAGAGCTCTACCTACGTCAATACGTCGCGCGTTGCAGTTTTCTAGCTTACCCGCATAGCATAAATTTACTAAGTCCATCCTCTAACTATATAAATAAAAGCTCAAGAATTATATTGTTATTTGCTAATAGGTAGTGAGTATGTATTAAAGGTGTTTTTAATAGGATTGCGTTTGCTTCCGCCACCTCGCCTGATGTTAATCGATGATGCGGTCTACGATGGAGCGCGCTTGCTTAGAAGAATTCCATTCGCTCGGAAAAAATTCAAAATCTATTTATTCATTCGTTTGGGCGAGAAGTCACTTAACAGTCCCAACGAAAGACCATTTATTGTATTTTTTGTCTATGCCTATGTTTATATAGGTTCAGCTTTTTAATCGTTTCTAACAGATACGGAGATCTGATTTAGATAATATCTCAGATCCCTATAGAAACCTAGAATTAAAGTCAACAAACATAATGTACACTTCATTATACGGGAATTAGTGCAAAGTGAACCGAGGCCGCGCGCACTCGCCTTGAAGAAAAAAACCGCCAAATGCGGTTGAAACTATATACGGATCATCTAGCTTCATCTAATGTAAATAATTCCCATATAATAAAAATATTTACAAATGACAAGCAACTAGTTAGCCATGTATTGGTTATCTGCATAAAACATGTTCTAAATAAGGTTACCAAGAGTTAATGTCTGAACATTCATTATTATACGACACTAGCTGTCGCCTGCAACTTTACACACACCAATGACTCTTTGTCACACTTAATCATTTAAACTTTTATAAATTTTTCATATAAACTTTTAACCCCCAGTTGCCCACTTAATACGCCCCTTTCGCAAAATTCTTTCTTAACAGAATTCTACACCCCTAGGGATAAGGAATACACCCATTTGGAATCAACCTGCTAAATGTCGTCTTTGTAGGTAATGTGGTTTTCAAAATTTATATAATATCATCATTCCTTCTCTTTTTCGTCTTTCGAGTCAATGTTTTTATCAGCCTATCATGTTCCCACTGCTGGGACACAGGCCTTCTCTCAGAGAGAGAGAGATGGGCTCTAATACACCATGATGATAGTGCATGTTGGTGAATGTCATTTGTCTTTGAACATATTGAGGTTCTTGGACGTATGTGCTTTCTTTATGATATTTTCCTTCACCGACAGCATCGAATCTGCACATAATTTATTAAGGTACTAAATAAGTGAATGGTTCAGGGTCGAGGATCGAACTGGGTGCCGTCAGATTGGAAAACACACATGCTACCACTCGGACACCAATGCTCGCATTATATAAATATACTAGCGGTCCGCCCCGGCTCCGCACGGGTATAGTTATAATAATATAGCCTATTAAAATAGCCTATATTAATCAGTGATAATGAAGCATTCAAATGGTGAAAGAATTTTTAAAATCGTTCCAGTACTTTTTCAGCCAATTCGTTACAAACATACTTACATACAAATCTTTCCTCTTTATAATATTGTATAGATATTAGATATATATAATTATACATATGTATATAGATGGACCACCACACACAAGATGGACAGACACACATCATCGCTTACCAACAAGCGAGATGGTGGTCCAACACGGACGTATCCACGTAAAAAAATAAATAAAGGACGACCTAAAAGAGACCGTAGGGAAACGCTGGATGCAGGCCTCTTCCGACCGGCCTTTTTGGAGATCGATGGGGGAGGCCTATGTCCAGCAGTGGACGTCTTATGGCTGAAATTATGATGATATAGATAGATTGAAAGGTTTTATCAACATTCTGATTTCCGAAACATTACAATACATATCAGAGGACTTGTTTCCATACCTTTGCCACAGCTGGCACATTTAGGTGCGAACATGCGGTGATAGTCGTTGACGCAGTATATCTTGTTGTCAACGTCCACTGTGAATGGGACTCCATCGAGGCACTCGTTGCAAATGCAACAACGGAAGCAACCGGGATGGTATGACTTGCCCATCGCTTGCAGGATCTGAATAAAAAAAACATTTGGGGTCTAAAGGTCTAAATTCCCGACATGACCAAGTAAATCTGTATGGATGTAACCCTACGTTCAAGGGCCTCCGTTTAGCTTAGAAGCACCGTTCTGTGTAACCCTGTATAGTGTTTGATGAATAATGATCGTATTCACATAAAGTTCTATAATAATTTTTAAACTTTCGCGATTTGAACACATATTATAAATGCAAAAGGTACCAATTTTTACCTAAACATTTAAAATAAAGTTCTATAACTCGATTTTATAACCAGTCCCTTAGAGCTGTCAATGTGTAATGACAACCAGTGGTGTTAGTGGGCAGGTGAAATTTTGATGTCTTGTATATAGGCAACATGTTATAAAAGAAGTTATATGTACAATCTTCTATATGTATAAAAATGAATCCCTATGTATTACAATACAATAACTCTTTATCAAAATACCACAAAACAAGGATAACATAAACATTACAATAAAAAATATTATCTAGCCTTTTAACAAAATTATTCATTCTTTAGTGGACACTCCCGAGTTCCTTTCTCAGATAAACTTTAATATTAAGTATAGCGCACGTAGATCTAATAAAACTAATCTTTTTGCTTTACAGACTTATAAAAATAATATTTCATTTTACAACCCACTAGTAAGGATGGCTCGTCAGTATAACGACATTATAAATAATAATATAGAAATTGACATTTTTATTTCAAAAATTTCACATTATATTTGGTCAGTAAAAGATATTCTCTATACCAAGTCCGTCAGATCAGACACAACCACTGGGTTGAGTCTGGCTGCTCCAAACACATCCGATGCATAGCATACTCGTGCGGAGTGCGCACACCTGCGACACTTGTAGCGGTAGTGTGCACTCTGCAGGTTTATGCACAGATTGTATATACCTCATTCATGTCTGCTCATTTTGTTTTTATGTTTACACATATTTTTAAGTTACAATCCAGATCTGGACCGATAATAGATGTAATGTTTGTATGATTGTAATTTGTGTTGTGTATATAATAAATAAATAACAGGCGGCCTTATCGCTAAAAGCGATCTCTTCCAGGCATCTTTAGCAACCCTATTTACCTAGGTCACACCATAACTTGAGAACGACTTTAGCGATTTCATTCATCTTTATTTTAAGTTTACTAATAGTTTGTAGAAGGTTCTTACAGAAAGAAAAATTAAGATAATTGAGCAGAAAATTGGAAAATTTCTTGACGATTTTAGCTTCGCGCGTTTGATGAATGTGAATTTACAGCAGTATTATTAATTACTAGCTGCGCCCCGCGGTTTCACCCGCGTAGTGATGAAAAATGGTTATGATGCTGATGAAAAGTAGCCTATAAAGATAAAAGTTGTCTTCTGGTTTTAAGCTACCTCGCCACCAATTTTCAGCCAAATTGATTCAGCCGTTCTTGAGTTATAAACAGTGTAACTAACATGACTTTCTTTTATATATATAGATGGACATTCATAGCTAAGACAGGACAACGTCTCTCGGGTCAGCTAGTATAGTAATAACTAGCTGCGCCCCGCGGTTTCACCCGCGTAGTGATGAAAAATAGTGATGATGATGATGAAAAGTAACCTATGTCACTCTCTGGCTCTTGAACTATATACCCATGCCATGCAAAAAATCAGGTCGATCCGTTGTTCCGTTGTAGCGTGAAAGAGGAACAAACATCCATACATCTATACATACAAACTTTCGCGTTTATAATATTAGTAGGAAGTAGGATACTCACCATCTCCATAATCAAGTGACCACATATTGCACACTTTTCAGCTGTTTGTTGAAATCCAGAATACTGAAATGAATAACATTTTTTTACTTTGTAGCAACACGAGGAATATTTGTTTAACTGAGAACTCAAAAGCACCTTAAGAAAATTGAAATCTTTATAAAAGTAGTAGTAGTAGTAGATAGCGAGTGACTCGCTATCTTACAGAAACCTTATTTTTTAGCGAGGGAATAAGCTATCTCTATACCAAATTTCATTGAAATTCGTTCAGGCATTACGCAGTCGAGTGCAGACAAACACACACTTGAACACAAAAAAATATTTTTCAGTCCTCATAAGAGGATTTTGGCTTCACACGTCTGTGCAATTGCCAGGGTATTTTTTTTTTTTCAATTTAATTAAACATCATCAAACAAGTCAAGCAAAGTAAGTCACAGTCAAACCTAAGTCATGCCCTAGTAAAGTGGTGGAGCCTTTATGGAGTTTTGGAAACAACACGAAAAAACATGTTTCATCTCTTTATATATTATGATGGCATAGCAAGAGAGAGGCCTATACCCAGCAGTGGGATAAGGAAGGCTATGATGATGATGATGATATATTATCACTTGCCCTCACTCTTAACTTGGTCTTAACACATTCATGAACACTTAATTATTAATAATCCACTAAATATTATTAAACATTAACTCGCGAAACTACCAAATTTAGGAAAATAACACATTGAGGCGAAACATGTTTTTTAATGTTGGTGCCAAAAACCACACAAGCTTTAGACTTTTAGAAAGAAAATTATGTATTTATGACAGAAACAAACATGAAATTTTACAATTTTTATAGCTTCATTAGGACTATAGCGCTGTTGTCCAAGTGCACTTTGATGAGTTGCCACATAATTTATTGAGAATTAGCGTTCAATTAGTTTACAAATCAACTAATTGAACGCTAGTATACTTTGATTGTGTCAACATGGGTTAAGCGAGAAACGGAAATGAAGTTAGTACGATGCGTGCAGTAGATATAATCATGATTTCTGAAGACACTAACATAAAAACCAGTGGAAAAGGAAAAAAAATATTAAGTCACCAATACACATAGGCCATAGCTTAGCAAGTGACGGTGATTACCAACGTTTAGACAGCCAATTTGCCTAGACTTCCTGTTGCTTGGCTAGTTGGCTGAATGCAGGCCAATGCCATTGTGCTCATTTGGAGTGCTTTGCCATCACTCGGGACCATTTGCTACTAGTC
Organism: Agriopis marginaria; assembly: GCA_932305915.1. Classification (NCBI taxonomy): domain Eukaryota; kingdom Metazoa; phylum Arthropoda; class Insecta; order Lepidoptera; family Geometridae; genus Agriopis; species Agriopis marginaria. The sequence continues at coordinate 15,069,845 of OW029915.1, forward strand.
TCATTTCGGATCAGTGTTGGTTTCTCTGGACAAATCAAAAGCCTGCGCTTGGTAAGTTGTGTCCTCATGTTGGTTGGCATTGGCACAATCAAACTTGACCAACATATAGAAATTAGAACTCTCCTTGTATTAATTTGCCTTCGGTAAGCTATGGCCAACATGACTATATTACTGGCTTTTTAGTGGAAGAAACATGAACAAGCACTGAGAATCAAAATACATAACAAAAATAAAAATATAAAAACAAAAATACATTTTTTCTCACCAAGTAGTCCTCTTCACAGTAGACCTTCCCGTGCACATTGTAGAACGCCTTCCCGCGCAGCGCCCTGCCACAGGAGCAGCAGATGAAGCAGTTTGTGTGGTACAAGTTGCCCATCGCTTGACATGCTTGACCTGCACCAGTCACTCCGGCACCACATGTGTGACAAATACCTGAGGATTTTTGAAATTTGAGATTCTGATTGTGTCAGTTCATAGAACACCAATTTTTATATCAGGTATAAGGGAAACACTCCCAAAGCTGAAACGCTTCTATGATACTATCTAAACTCAATCAAATACCAATAACCATTTGCCTTGTAATTGTAGTTTTTGTGGTTTAGTGTTTTGCAAACCAGCAATGTACAGCATATGCGAGTCTTCGGTGAGTGTGCACAAGAACTGCACAACCTATATCACCATTCTTCCACAACAGAACCAGACGCACAACACGGAGTCACTCTCATATGGTGGAAATTCCATTCAGACGCGCTAAGCATTTCCAATCTACTTTTCTGAAGTGACAGCTGAGATGTGAAACTCCTTACCCTGCGTCTCGTCTTTGCGAAGAGGTACAATCCAGGGTTGTTCAAGAAAAAGAGAATAGGCATTTCTAAAATGTATCTTAATTTCATATCTATGGGTAAACTCAGGACATAAAACGGTTGTGTTCTTTGTATTTGCTATCTCAAAATGCTCATCTTATAATTTGTAAAGATATAAAATTACTGAATGTACTTTCTGAAAGAGTTTAACCTGAACTTTTCTCGGAAGTAACATTTTTCAAAATAAATATTCATAAAACTAAATCATTCTATTTCCAGAAAACTAATTCACCAAAAGTATTAACAACTTTAAAGTATATATTTTATGTTGTTATATTAATAATGCTGACTTAAGCATCATACAGACAGAAATAACAACAGCATACAATATAATATATGGTGTTGCTACATGGAATACCTATTAGTTGTATTTTATTACTCTCTTTATTTGAAACCATGTCCAAGTTTTGTTTTAATAGTAGGTACCTATTTAGTATTGGTAGGTACATGGTAACTGGTTTTCATCAATTTAATAACCGACTGTTCTTTGCATGATTGGTTGAAATATAGGTAAATTAAAATACTTAAAATACTCTGCAACATGGTCAAGTTAATTGCCAAAGATGGGACCTAACTCTTTAAAATTTTGTACTAGAATCAACATCAATGTCTTTGTCAAAACAATGGCCCTAAAAATAATTTTAGTACGTAAAAACATTGTTGCAAAAACTAGTGCTATTTAAGTCAAGAATGATGAGCATAGATCTTACCAAAGTACTCCCCTTCTTCATCTTGCCTCTCCATCTCTTCTTCAAGTTGTCTAGTGAGCTCTTCGATCTTTCTCTGTGCTTCGCTAGGCCCAGGTGGCCGTGGAGGAGTGATACTGTATGGAAGCAGGCTCTTCCCTCTCCCACCAGAACCACGCGAGCCTCCTGACAACTGGGATACTGAGCTTGGAGTAGGGCTAGGAGCCGGAGACTGGGCGGGAGAACACAAAGACGTTAACCCAGACACTAGATTCCGTGATCCTATCGACTCCGAGGCCAACGATGTATTGTCCCTCTGGTTGGCTGCTGCCAGGGCTGCCACTGATGATCCTCCCATCATACACACATAGTCGGAACCATTAGTTTCATCCACAATCTGCATCCTATTACCTAGAGGCTTACTAGGAAAACCACCATTTGATATAGGTGGCTTCTCTTTGCTAATGTTGTTGGCAATATTTGGCTTAGGATGAAAGAATTTTGGACTTGATGTGGCCGTTTGAACCTCAGTAGCTAGATTAGCTTTAGGTCTCTGAGCGCTTGGAGCAATTGATGCATAAATAGCTGTAGAAGGAATTGTCACCACTTTTTCATCATTTTTCAATAGTGCACTGACATCAGTGTACTTTGGCGGGGCTGACTTCATAATAGTGTAGTCACCAGTTGCATTATCCTGTGTTGCAGTATAAGGTGGAGGGGGTGGGGCTTTATCTATTTTCCCCTTCTCGCTTATCAGTGACATATTTCTACTGACAGTAGAGTTTGGAACTTGAGGACCGGGCATTGACCCTGTTTGAATAAACCTTTGTTCTGGGTTTTGTTGTAGTTTATACTCGTTTTTCTTGTCATTATCAGAGCAAAGCATATTTTCGTAGAGCAGAGGATTGTGTTTAGGTTTTGAGTTGACTGGCACCTGTGGCTGTGCCTTGCTGTAACGCGTGTCGTAGTATCCGTCGGAGACGGGTGGCGGAGGCGCCGGCTGGTAGATCTGGTGGTAGTAGGGCAGCTGTGGCGAACGCTGTTCGCCGTAATACTCTACATTCTCGTACACGGGCGGTGGATATGGTGCATTCGGATTTGCAGGAATCTCATACAAATCATCCGTCTGGTAACTCAGCGATCTTTGAGATATGGAGTCAATGGATCGAGTAGGGCTGGCCGGCAAAGCAGAAGTATTTATGTCCCTCTTGTTGATAGATGCGATTGTTTCCACCCGTTTGGGTGTTGCGAACTTTGACGCCGCTATTACGTTCGAGCGCTCATAGAAACTGTAATCTTGGCGGTTGATTTGGGTGTTGTCAAGCACGAAGCTCTCGATTGCGCCCACCGGACGGGTCTTAGTGAGAGTACTTGTGTTCGATGTTGAAGAGCCGTGCGCCTGCTCAGTACCATCCTCAACTTTGTTTGATAATTTCAAATCTTGAAGTCCAAGTATACATCGCTGGTCATCAGAATTACTTCTTCGTGAATCCATGCCGAATTTAGTGATTGTTCAGATATTAACTAAATAATCACTTCTTACTACAAAAGAAGACACAACAAGTGAATCATCTCTAAAATCCTCACAAAACTCACAAATTCAACTTGGAAACAAAACATGTTCTTCAGTTTTCCACAGATATATATAAATCAAATATAAAATGTATGCATGCAATGCACGCCTCCTCCTACGCTAAGTTTCTGTCAGAAATCCGTCTACACGATCAAGCCGTCAAATTGAGGTATAATTTTTGTAACTGGCAATATCACAAACTAAGATCGATTTCTATTGGCCAACATTTTATGAGTGGCATCATTTTCATAATTAATTATCTGTAAAATTATTCATTCTGCCCGTTCATTCATTAATTTCATTGATGTCATTGCTTTGCTTCTGTCGTTTGCGTTTGGTAAATTTGGTTGGAGTTGCGTGCGATTTTGTAATGTAAAGATTAAATACAAAATCATTAGTAATAACACAAACGGACCGTAAATAGAGTCCTTAATATTTGCGGAGGGATCTCCTCTCCACATTCACAATGTACGATACCGAAGACGATCAATATGAAGAGGAAGATGTGGAAGAAATCTCCTCAGAACTCTGGCAAGAAGCTTGCTGGATTGTTATCAACGCATACTTTGACGAGAAAGGTTTGGTGCGGCAACAATTGGACAGTTTTGACGAATTCATACAGATGTCAGTTCAAAGAATCGTTGAAGACTCCCCACCGATAGAACTGCAAGCAGAAGCTCAGCATGCGTCTGGCGAAATTGAAACGCCACCAAAGTACCTTTTGAAATTCGATCAGATATACTTGTCAAAACCCACTCACTGGGAAAAGGATGGAGCACCGTCACCTATGATGCCTAACGAAGCTCGTCTTCGTAACTTGACTTATTCAGCACCTCTGTATGTTGATATAACCAAAACGATTGTAAAAGAAAATGAAGATCCTGTAGAAACACAACATCAGAAGACTTTCATTGGAAAAATACCCATAATGTTGAGGTCAACCTACTGTCTGCTGAGTAACTTAACTGACAGAGATTTGTCCGAATTGAATGAGTGCCCACTTGACCCTGGTGGATACTTCATCATTAACGGTTCAGAAAAAGTTTTAATTGCCCAAGAGAAGATGGCTACTAACACTGTGTATGTATTCAGCATGAAGGATGGTAAATTTGCTTACAAAACTGAAATTCGTTCTTGTCTGGAACACAGCTCAAGACCTACATCAACTTTGTGGGTCAACATGATGGCTCGAGGAGGACAAAGTATTAAAAAATCAGCAATCGGACAAAGGATCATTGCTATTGTACCTTACATTAAACAGGAAATCCCCATCATGATTGTGTTCCGAGCTCTTGGGTTTGTGGCTGATCGTGACATATTGGAACACATCATTTACGATTTTGATGATCCCGAGATGATGGAAATGGTAAAACCATCTCTTGATGAAGCTTTTGTAATTCAAGAGCAAAATGTTGCCCTCAACTTTATTGGAGCTCGTGGAGCAAGGCCTGGTGTGACAAAAGAAAAGCGTATAAAATATGCAAAGGAAATCTTACAGAAGGAAATGTTACCTCACGTAGGAGTTTCAGATTTTTGTGAAACTAAAAAAGCCTATTTCTTAGGTTACATGGTGCACAGGTTGCTGTTGGCTGCTCTTGGAAGACGTGAGTTAGATGACAGAGATCACTATGGGAACAAAAGGTTGGACCTGGCTGGACCCTTACTAGCGTTCTTATTCAGGGGATTGTTCAAGAATTTGTTGAAAGAAGTCAGGATGTATGCACAGAAGTTCATTGACAGAGGAAAAGATTTTAACCTTGAACTAGCCATCAAAACTAAAATCATTACTGATGGCCTTCGATACTCCCTTGCTACTGGGAACTGGGGTGACCAGAAGAAAGCTCACCAAGCCAGAGCTGGTGTATCACAGGTGTTGAACAGGTTGACATTTGCTTCTACTTTGTCGCATTTGCGCCGTGTCAATTCACCTATTGGACGAGATGGTAAGTTGGCAAAGCCCCGTCAGTTGCACAACACTTTATGGGGTATGATCTGTCCAGCTGAAACCCCAGAAGGCGCAGCTGTAGGATTGGTCAAGAATTTAGCCCTGATGGCTTATATCTCTGTAGGAAGCCAGCCATCTCCCATCTTAGAGTTCTTGGAGGAATGGTCCATGGAAAATTTGGAAGAAATTGCACCTTCTGCTATAGCTGATGCTACAAAAATATTTGTAAATGGATGTTGGGTTGGTATTCATCGTGACCCTGAACAGTTGATGTCTACGCTCCGTAAATTGCGACGTCAAATGGACATCATTGTATCTGAAGTGAGCATGATCCGTGACATCAGAGATAGAGAAATCCGAATTTACACAGATGCTGGTAGAATTTGTCGTCCTTTACTCATTGTCGAAAACGGAGCCCTGCTCTTAAAAAAGAAGCACATTGACAACTTGAAAGAGAGAGATTACAATAACTATGGTTGGCAAAATCTGGTGGCAAGTGGTGTGGTCGAATATATTGACACTCTTGAAGAAGAGACTGTGATGATCGCTATGAGTCCTGATGACTTGGCACAACTAAAGGAGTATGCATACTGTACAACATACACTCATTGTGAAATTCATCCTGCCATGATTCTGGGTGTATGTGCCTCTATCATCCCATTCCCAGATCACAACCAGAGTCCTAGGAACACTTATCAAAGTGCTATGGGTAAACAAGCTATGGGAGTATACATAACCAACTTCCATGTAAGGATGGACACTTTAGCCCATGTCCTGTATTATCCTCATAAGCCCTTGGTGACAACCCGCTCCATGGAATACCTGCGTTTCAGAGAACTCCCTGCTGGTATCAACTCAATAGTTGCTATCCTGTGTTACACTGGATACAACCAAGAGGACAGTGTCATCTTAAATGCGTCTGCTGTTGAAAGAGGATTCTTCAGATCTGTTTTCTACCGATCTTATAAAGACTCTGAATCGAAACGTATTGGAGACCAAGAGGAACAGTTTGAGAAGCCAACTAGGCAGACTTGTCAAGGAATGAGGAATGCCTTATATGACAAACTGGATGATGATGGCATCATCGCACCAGGAATCCGTGTCTCGGGTGACGATGTGGTTATCGGTAAAACCATTACTCTTCCGGAAAATGATGACGAATTGGAAGGCACCACTAAACGTTATTCTAAACGAGATGCTTCAACATTCTTACGTAACAGTGAAACTGGTATTGTCGACCAAGTTATGCTGACGTTAAACAGCGAAGGATACAAATTCTGCAAAATTCGCGTAAGATCTGTGCGTATTCCACAAATTGGAGACAAGTTTGCTTCCCGTCACGGACAGAAGGGTACATGCGGTATACAATATAGGCAAGAAGATATGCCTTTTACGTGCGAGGGCCTCACTCCTGACATTATCATTAATCCCCACGCCATCCCCTCCCGTATGACAATTGGTCACTTGATCGAGTGCATTCAAGGCAAAGTATCATCCAACAAAGGAGAAATCGGCGACGCTACGCCGTTTAACGATGCTGTAAACGTGCAGAAAATTTCATCACTGCTACAGGAGTATGGGTACCATCTCCGAGGCAATGAAGTTATGTACAATGGACATACTGGGCGAAAGATAAATGCTCAAGTTTTTCTGGGACCAACATACTACCAGCGTCTGAAGCATATGGTAGACGACAAGATTCATTCTAGAGCGAGAGGGCCAGTCCAGATTCTCGTAAGACAGCCTATGGAGGGCAGAGCCAGAGATGGTGGGTTGCGTTTTGGTGAGATGGAACGTGATTGTCAAATTGCTCATGGAGCAGCTCAGTTTCTTCGCGAGCGCCTATTTGAAGTATCTGATCCATACCGCATTCATGTTTGCAACTTCTGCGGACTAATTGCCATTGCAAACTTACGAAACAATACATTTGAATGTAAGGGCTGCAAGAATAAAACTCAGATTTCGCAAGTGCGTTTGCCTTATGCTGCAAAACTACTCTTCCAGGAGCTTATGTCCATGAACATTGCTCCTCGGTTGATGGTAATTTGAAGAGTAAATATAGTTTTGTATCACCCAGATAACAAATTTACAAGCAATGGTAGCGAGTGCCTATATTGCAAGTTCAGTTGTTGAAGTTACTGAGTGAAATCTTTTTTTTAATAGTATGTAAGAAATGTATGATGTAATAAAAAGTAATTAAAATATTTGCAAGAGTTTTATTATCACAAATTAACAACATTAAATGCAGCTCTTAAAAATACAAAAACTTAATTTATGTAGGTCACCTATTATTTTAATTAGGTGTGTATACTTTCAAAGATGTTTTATTAGTTAGATATCATCGAGATAAAACTCGATGTAAGATACCTATAAAACTATTGGAAGTCCAAAGTATCGACTACTCTTTAAAATTAGAGGGTAGGTATATAAAAATTTAATTAATGTATAAAACAAGTATAAAAATTGCAAGGTCCACAGGCCACAAAAAATAACATGATTAATTTACTTTCCAGCAGGTAACTTTGATAAACTTCACATTCAAAGTCTTTAATTTTATCATGACATGTACACTACCAATAAAAAACTAAATTTATATAACATTATTACACATAATATACAAACAAGCAATGCAACAAATAAATTAGCGGTACAAACAAACAAATTGATTCTATAGACACTCATTATTTTATTCAATTCCATGTAAAAAGGAGGTTCACAAAATGCAAAAATGAGCTCAAAAATAAGCAAGAGAGCAAAATAGTATAGGAATGACTAAAGATAAAATTAAGTACCTAATATATTTTGTGCACTAGGTAGGTAGATTGTGCAAATTTTGTTCTAATCTTTTTTTACTCATACTTTTTCCAAAGCGTATTTTTACAATAATTTAGTTTCATAATATACACAATCATATTTGGAGATTTCAAAACGTCTGTAATAACTCACGAAACGCAGTTATTCTTACGATTATTATTACTGTACAACTTACGTATCTATGTCGGTGCTTATGACTTTGCAAGAGGCTAATAGAAGAGATGCATCGGTCATGGTATTCTTAATTATGGACGTTTATGACGATTCATAAGGCATTTATTAGTTGAAACAAGTATAAATATACTTGACCTACACATTAAAATCTGAATTTGGGGCAATTAGAAACAAAATGTTAGTCTAGCCTCCACTTTTCTATGTAGTGGTACATAGCACATGGCGTTTATCGTCTGTCCAACTTGTGAATTGTTGAGATATTTGACACCTTTGATGACAAAATGCCGAGTAGTAAACGCCAATTTTAATAAATGCCTACCATTTTTAAGTAAAAACTTAATGTACATTGAGATACAACATGTACCGACATAGGAAAATTGACTGAAAATACATTTTTCGCCTTCGAGCGTGCCTCGTGGACGCTCGTATCAATGTAGCGCGTCATTTGGTTGTTTATTTCGTTCACCGCGACGGCGGTAGTGCTCTCTGTGGCTCCTGCTCCTCTTCTTTGGGTCGACTCCACTTTATCATAGTTTCTGGCGATCTGTAGAGGAACACCAGCTTGGCGAAGAGATCCTCTTCTAAAGATAACTCGAGAGCCTCTCGCACCTAAAAAAAAATACCATTCGTTAGAAACTATACACATCTGTGTTCAGGGTCAAATATGAAATGGAAGGGCGCAGAGTTTTATTTATGGTGTTATTCAAGAACACATTGTAAGCTCAATTTAACTAAAATATGCATTGTCACGTATTCGCGAAGTCAGAGAAGTTGATAGAAAAACTTGTAGCAGAGATTAGCTTATCGCACGTTTGTGAATAAGTTTAGAAGATCTTATACTTAGTAGTAGTTCCCAATTATATAAATTTTTACAGCAATTGTGCAAAGTTTATTTTATTTTATTCCTATTAATCTAATTTAGTTTGTGAGATAAATGTTAGTGGAATTTGTCCGTTTTATTCTCCTAGTCCGTTTTTTAAAATAAATATTTGGGTCATTTCTGCACACACGGTCATCTGACCCCAAACTAACCAAAGCTTGTACTATGGCTGCCAGAGACTGATATACGTACATATATATTTTAAAATACATACTTAAATATATATTAACACCCAGATATAGAACAAACACAAATGTTCATCACATGAATGTTTTCCTAGGTGGGAATCGAACCCACGCCCCCAAGCTCAGAAGGCAAGTTCACTACCAACTGGACCAACGAACGGGCTATCAAATTGCATTTTTTATCTATACTTGTTGCTAAATGATTGCCGGTAGATATTATATGTACAATCATCATCATTTCAGTCGTAGGACGTCCACTGCTGGACATAGGCCTCCCCCATCGATCTCCAAAAGGGCCGGTTGGAAGCGGCCTGCATCCAGCGTTTCCCTGCGGTCTCTTTTAGGTCGTCTGTCATCTTTTGGGTGGACGTCCTACGCTGCTGATATGTACAATACAATAACTCTTTAATAAAATACCACAAAACAAGGATAACATTAAACATTAAAATAAAAAAATATTATCTAGGGTTTTAACAGGCTAAGAGCGATCTCTACCAGGCAACCGTGCACGGTAAGGGTAGTATGTAGGGTAGTTACCAAGTATATGTCGAGACAGAGCTGCAGCACGCGGTCCACGTTGGGCAAGTCGTCGAACATGATCTTGGTGTAGATCCCGGAGAAGAAGCCGCGCAGGACGCGCGACGCCAAGAACACAAACGTTGTGTACAAACCGATTATCCTGTTACAACATTCAGATTGCTTTACTAACGATTAAATTACACTAAATCTACTAATTTTTATTTGCGCTCGAGCGGTATGAATAACAAATTAAATCAATAAAAATAATTAATTACAGGCAGTTTAGACTTATATTGCCTACGAACTAAAGACTACAAACTAATATTAAGGACGCCTCTCCGCAACTGTTAAAAAGAAGCTATCTTTCGGTAATTTTTTTATTCGGTAAAAATGCTGGCCCGCTGCTGGTAAATTCAGTTGCAATATTTGACCCATAATAACAAGCTTGTAAAAACCAACCCTTCGCATTCACATTTCCTCCGTCTGAGGTTTTCTGTTGCAACAGTCGCTTTTAATGTGTTCGTACAGACGTCCAGACCAAAACCGAATCATAAATCATATGATTAGGTTTTGGTTAGGTTATGATTGGTTTTGGTCGTATGACACATCAGATATAATGTACTCCGTATTGTTATGTATTCATTCCTGTTCCTTTTCTATAAATTATAGTTAGTACTGTAAATTTTGTATACATAATTATTTTGTGTCCCGCCTTATTTTATTTCCTATGTCCTATTTTTTTAAATTATACAATAATACTTAAAAATATACATATATAAAAGCATAACAGGTTCGTCTGAATACCGGCGCTGATAGTGCATTGACTTTCAGCATTAATGTCGAGACGGACCCGTTCGACACTGATTGTATTCTTTAGATATAAGTTTTTGTAAAAGTGTCGAATAAAATTTATTTTCTTTCTTTCTTTCATATCTTGTACCCCTACAGACACTGTAAGTACCTAACTGAAAGATACTTTAAGTATCTAGCACTGGGGCGTTACGGCTGCCTGTTTTAAGCGATTTTGTTCAAGTAACCATGCGCAACTGCTAACCGTATCAAGGCGCGTTAAGGTTCACGTTCGTGTGATTTTCCGTACTGCGTTGTTTCAAGCCCGCGTTCAGAGGTAGCCGTAAGAGCGCGGAATCGCTTCTAAATCTAAATAGACATAACACTTATATGATTATTAACGGGATATTGACCGTGATAAGTTTGTGGGTAGAGCTCCCGATATTTAATTATCATATAAGTGACAACAACCGTGATAGTTTTAATTGATATAAAGTTGTCAACTTACCCACTTCCCGAGATGAAGTTGAGGGTTTCCGGGAACAGTTTGTCGTTGAATGTGTACATAATGAGCATGTCGCAGTTGTTCAATGGAATCGACGACAGAGGGTCCTAAAAAAAGTTATAACCGTCACAATTTTTCATTTAATTTTCATACTTTTTACTAAGGTATTTATTATAAATCGATCTATGTTGTGGATTTTGGGTTTAGTACAAATTTCATGAAAGTGTTCAGAATGTACCGAGTGGCGTAACTATACCGCTGATTCCTGTAGTAAATTCATCAGATGGGGGCCTCACCGGGTATACCAGATAACCGAATGACGCATATTTTTTGTATGTGAATTATTAGTTCATTAATGTCACTGCAAGTTTCTCAGTGTTTGTAAAAAATGAGGCAGTGACCGGTATAGTGAAAAAAGAAGGAAGGAAAAATGAGACTTTTGAACACGAATGATAATTGTACTAAGGCATATCTCCCTTGTTTGTCTGATCTGAAAGTTAGGTATATAAAATCAACTATGAGACGCCCAGGCCGGTCAAGCAGTAGAGGCCGTAAGCCAACAGCGTATGTCACAAAAAAAAAACCGGACAAGCACGAGTAAGACTCGTACTCTGAGGGTTCCGTTGGAAGGAGCCCTCAGAGCGCGAGTCCTAAAAAAACTAACTGAAGTTGAAATATTGAGAGACAAACTTAACTTTGTAGTTGACAATAAGGTTCTTCCATACATAACAACTACAAAATGTAAGTTTGTAATTGTAAAACATTTTTTTAAATGATATAATTTCAAATTAACAACTTTCAGATTTATTCCTTTATATGTGCTGTAAGACCTTGCCTTTTGCCAAAATTAATGATTCTGATCAACGGGAAGTACCCTATAGGTTTTGATTCCCATGTGAAATCGCAAATGCGATTGCAAAATATGCGACATAAACGTTCATATCTTTTGATTGCGTTGACTTACAACTTTTATTTTTTTACAGCCGAAGGAAACCGTAGATCCAAGTATTTAGTATACATTTCAACTTGATACCTTTACGCGTTCTTGAGAAAAAGGGTGTTGACAGACGGACAACGAAGTGATCCTATAAGGGTTCCGTTTTTTCCTTTTCAGGTACGGAACCCTAAAACTGGAACGCATTCTTTCAGTGGTCTCGATTTATACTGTGAACGTACCGGTTTCGTACAGTACTCCCGGACGCGCCAGAACATCGCGCCGTTTTCGCGCTCCAGTCGCAGTTGCACGTCGCGGAAATAGCGCGCATCATCATCTGCCAATGACGAAACACACTTATCAATGTGAATTACTTATTGCCCAGTATAGGCCCTATAAATAAAAATACAGAAGAAAAGAAAAGGCTATAAAAAAGCTGATTACCGAAAGCTAAAAGACGAAAGTGTTTTTTTTTTTTTTCAAAATAAAGGAAGATCGTGTGCTATTCTACTCGCATCCAAACACATAATTCAAATCAAAGAGTATAATAATATAATATACTAGCGGTCCGCCCCAGCTTCGCACGGGTATAGATTATAGCCTATGTCACCCGGGGATAGTGTAGCTTCCCGTCAGTGAAAGAATTTTTTAAATCGGTTCAGTAGTTTTGGATCCTATTCAATGTAAACAAACAAACAAACAAACAATCAAATCTTTCCTCTTTATAATATTAGTATAGACAAATTCAAATTGACAATAATGCAATCAATACCAATATCAGCCTTTTAACAGGCCACTGCTGGACTTTTAGCCTACCCTCGAAAGGGTGATTGGGCCATATCCACCAAGCTGGCCTAGTGCGGGTTGGTGGTGGTGAACAAGGAAAATTATTACTCCTCAATAAAAGCCGGCCACGCTCAACAAACAATTGCTTGTAAACTAGAACCACAGATAAAAAATGGGCGATATTCTCGTTAGATGAATCGATCAATCATTCATACAAGATTAATATAACTTTAAGTGTTTTTTATTGATCTGTGAGTTAAATTAAATATATGTTAAATTACCTATATGAAGAAAAGAAAAAAAAACTTTTTTTATAGTTTTTTATTTTTTTATTTTAAGATTTTTAGAATAATGAATATTCGAGAATGCCTTCAAAGTCGACACTATTGTTTGCTTATAAAAGCAAATCAAGAAACAGACATAATAATAATACGACATGTGTATTTGTGTGTGTGTGTATGTTCTGTACCACGGCCAACGACGCCAACAGCGCTAATATGAACCTACACAGCACAAATAAATTTATTTTCGAGCCATGTTGCTTCTCATTAGCGCTGTTGTCGTCGGCGGCGCTGTTGGCTTACGTGCTCCTTCCGGTTTAGGCGGCATCAGTTGGTTGGCAGCTTTCGTGCTCCCCTTGTTAAATACTTTCAGGAACTTCGGGAACAGCGTATTCACATGCAACCTGATAACAAAACAAATGAATAAGATAAAATGTGTTCAGGTGGTGTGGAGAGGGTAAGTAGGGTATCCAATCCCGCATCAATATCTCAATCCCGCAAGCCCGCGGGAACAAGTTCGTCAATCCCGCAGATCTGCGAGATTTGCGGGACTGCACAAAAGTTGATATCTATATTTTCTGTAATATTGTCAGTTTTTCTCTATTAAGTACAGGTACTTTTACCAGGGGCCTTACGGACAATAGCTAATTGCGGCACCTAATCCGCTCAGTTGGAAAATCACGCGAACGTGAACCTTTTTCAACTCAGCGGATTAGGTGCCGCAATTAGCTGTTGTCCGTAAGGCCCCAGGATTATACTACACTAAAAAACTCATGCCGAACACTAAAAAACAAACTATTACCTTACAAAGTCAATCATTTTATCGGCTCTGTTAGTTTAGCATATTATAATGAGGCCGGGATAAATAAATGTTTAGAAAGACGCCTGCGTCCATTTTTTTTCGATATCCATTTCTCTCAGTCCCGCAAATCCCGCGGTTCCCGCATGTGTAGTCATTACTAATCCCGCAAATAGGGTGCGGGATTCCGTATTTGGGGTACCTATTACCAATCCCGCAAGGATTGGGTTTCCTAGTGAAAGAAGAAAAAAAAAGGCAGATTAGAAAAAGAAAAGGCAGGCTGTCGTTCAGTGTGGAGGGAATAGAATATAATACTACTTTATTAGAATAGAATAATACTTTAGAATAATATATTTTATTTTATTTTTTGAAATAGGTTCGGTTACAGGCTTTAGGTCATTTCACATACAGGTATATAATATCAGCACACATACCATATTAAACCTAAAGTCCAATTAAAACCGCACATTATAATAGAATAGAATAATATTTAGGGGGAGGCCTATGTTCAGCAGTGGACGTCTTCTGGCGGATGATGGTGATGATGATGATTCCCTAGTGGGTAGTGTAGTTACCAAGTGTCAGGCGGCGCGGTGCCGTCGAGTAGCGCGAGCAGCTTGTCGCGCTCGGGGTTCCGCTTGCCGTCGGGCAGGAACGGCGGCAGCGACACCTCGCGGCTGTCGTCCAGCGTGGGCGGGTTGGGCACCGCGTTCGTCGGATGCGTTATTATGTACGTGAACTTCACAGCTAGCGACTCGTCTGGGGAGGACAATATAACAGCTGTAGTTACTTAGGATTTAAGGCCCAAACACATGCACATGGGGACTTTTTTATTTTTTTAATTAAAAAAATTTTTGGCTTGCTTTTGGCCACCATCACGCCTGATGTTAAGCGATGATGCGGTCTACATGGGAGCACGCTTGCCTAGGAGAAACCGACTTCGCGTTCTACTACGATGTGATGTCGTGTCAAAGTCAAATATGGTAATTAATTGCACATTTTATGTTAAATAGGCAACACTTGTATTAACATAATGACCGAATTATAATAGGGTATGGCAATTTATTTATGGAGCGACCCGATCAGTTTTCTTAATGTTTTAATCACTTAGAAAATTGTCTACTGAATAATAGCACGCTGGATGTAGGCCGCTTCCAACCGGCAGTGGATAAAACTGGACCCTTTGTCTACCCACTGCCATATAGACATGTGTCAGTGGATAGAAAAAGGATTTTGGTCGTCGTCAACCCCACACCGTAACCGTATTGCATCTCTTCACGTTCGCCAAAATGAAAATCTTGCGATAGAAATGGTTACTAATTTATATATGATATGACTGAACCGGAAGACGCAGCGTAGGTAGGCCTCCCACTAGATGGACCGACGACATAGTGAGAGTCGTTGGCATCCAGTGGATGCAAAAGGCAGGCTTTCGTTCAGTGTGGCGGTTAAAGGGGGAGGCCTATTCAGCAGTGACACAGCAGTCACATATTTCAGCAGTGGACGTCTTCTGGCTGATGATGATGATGAACTAATTAATTGAGTAAACTTCCGCCTTAGCGCTGTTGATGAGATATCTCACTGTGGTGGAGTTAGGGTTGATGGGGATTAAACCTATGTATAAGCTATGTTATGTTTAAGCTGATCCCGTCAACCAATTTCCTCCATAGGTCATCGAGGCGGACGTTCCATCTTTACCTCGTGAACTTTGGCAAATTCCGTACGCAGCGTTTCCAAAACTCCTTCCTAATACGAACTGCACAGGAATGGAATGCGCTCCCTGCCTCAGTGTTCCCTATAAAGTACAACCTGGGTTTCTTCAAGAGAAGAGTGAATAGGCACCTCATGGGCAAGCGTGCCCCATCTTAGACCGCATCGTCGCTTACCATCAGGTGAATTGTGGTCAAACGCTAGCACATACCATCAAAAAACTAAAAATGTTAGAGAGGGACGGCTGTACTCACTTGACACGACTTCTTTCTCGAGCCGCCTGAGCTCTGGTGGGGAGATCTCCCACTTCATGGTGGAGTTGGGGTTGATGGTGACCACTGCTACGTCGTTGTATATGTAGTTAGAGAGGAACGTCTGCGCGGTTCTGTCGCGCACGTATATACTGCTCAGTTGGCTGTAGTCTTGTTCTGAGTAGCTGAAACGTTAAAAAAATGCTTTCATTCAGTTTTGGACAATGTTATAAACCTATCATAGCAAAAAAAACCTGTCAAGTACGAGTAGGACTCGCGCTCTGAGGGTTCCGATGGACGGAACCCACAGATCGCAAATCCAAAATAAAAAAAGTCTCATCTTTGCAAGATGTCGGGATGAGCTTTAGTATAGTTAGTAGTCGAGCGAAAGGTACAAATTTTTACCTATATAAAATAATACGTAATAAGGATGTCAATTCCACCATTAATAAGTATAAAACATTTAAAGGTTTAGTATAATCACAGAATCTCAAACAACTTGACCTAAGAAACTAAATTTTGGCAGGTAAATGTCTTAGGGATAGACATCCATTAGTAAAGGTTTTACGGACGATTTAACGAAAAGTTATATGAAAGTATACGAATACGAAGTCACGGGCAAAGACGAGGTATTTCTATATTTTATTTAGAGTTTAACTTACATATCAATGTTGTGCCTCTGCGCTGACATCTGGTAGACCGGAAGGAATGGTCCGATACGAATCTTCACTGTCACGTCGGTGGGAGGATTTGATTCACCCACCTGGTAAAGAACATACATTATACCTCTCGCCTTTAGTCAACAGTGACAAGTAATAATGTTTTTTAAAACCCCATAAAAAGAGTTGTTGATCTTCAAACGCCTGAAAAGATTTTCTTGAATCATAGTTAAGAACACTATCAGTCACCTTTAAAACAAACAAAAAATAAATCAAAATCGGTTCATCTGTTTGGGAGTTACGATGCAACAGACACAGATACACACGTAAAATTTATAACACCCTACTTTTTGCGTCTGGGGTTGCAAATAATACCCGATAGTCTTTAATGGTAATAAAACAAATGATTATGGTGACTAGGTTTTGTGCAGATTTTGGGCCCTTTTTTATTTTTTTAATGGGTATAGCTCAAGCGCCTTAGTGACATAAACTACTTTTCATCATCATCATCATCAAAAATTTTCACCACTACGCGGGTGAAACTGCGGGGCGCAGCTTGTTATTTATAAGGGTATACTGACCGTGTGTGTTCAGTGTGGAGGTTAAAGGAGGAGGCCTATGTTCAGCAGTGGACGTCTTCTGGCTGCTGCTGCGGCTGCTGAAGATGATGATGGTGATGATGATGGTGACGACGATGATGATGATGGTGATGATGATGATGATGGTGATGATGATGATACTGACCGTGTTGCCAAATGCGAAGAAGACGAGTGGGAACCAGATGATGGCGATGACAAACGCGAGCACTCCCCCGCCCAGCAGGTACTTCGATGTTGGAGACTTCTTCGCGCCGCGCGGCTGCGGGAACTCGTCCTCCACGTACCGAGAGCACTAACACAACATATCACTATTCAGTTTGTCATTTAAACATCATATAAATGCGGGGGATAAAGGTTCTGGAATGGAGACCACGGACCGGTAAGCGCAGCGTAGGACGTTCACCCACAAGATGGACAGACGACCTAAAAGAGAGCGCAAGGAAAAGCTGGATGCAGGCCGCTTCCAATCGGCCTTTTTGAAGATAGATGGGGAAGGCCTATGTCCAGCAGTGGACGTCCTATGGCTGAAATGATGATAAATGAGGGGACCACGAACTGGAAGACTCAGCGTACTATTGAGAATGATAAATGGGGATATTATACGGGGTGTAAGGGGAACACTCTCGAAGCCAAAAGAAGGTAATTGTACTCATCATTATGAACAACTTTTACTATGGGACAGGCCACGAAATCGCAAAAAAAAATCAGCTGTTCCATACATTTTGTCGAGTGGCAATGACCGTTTTCTATAGAACAGCTGATATTTTTTTCGCGATTTCAGGGCTGGTCCCATAGTAAAAGTTGTTCATAATGATGAGTACAATTACCTTCTTTTGGCTTCGAGTGTTTCCCTTACACCCAGTGCCGGATTTATATTTTTTATGAGGGTAGGCCACTTTATTTACGCCGCCCCATTTAACTTTTGTAAAATAATAATTTTCGATTTGTAGTGAGGAAGGCACTGAACTTAAATAAACGACTAAAGCCATTGAGAAAAGCGTAAAAAAGAAACAAGAATTAAATTTTTTTCCGAGACTTTTTAATAGCAAAATCTTCTATAATATTATCGTAGTTTATGATGTTCATTATCTCTGCTTCTATGTAGAGAAGAGCTAATGAATTCATTTTTCCCTGAGACAATGAAGACCTTTGGTAATTTTTCACGCGTTTTAAACAGGAAAAACTCCTTTCCCCAGAACAATTTGTAGCCGGAGTGGAAAGTGCGATGCGGAGAGCTATATCCAAGTTTGGGTAAACATTATATAGAGATTGATTTCTCAAAAACTTTGAGAGACTGATTAGCGAGTTTGATCCAGGCTTCACTGAAAAAGGTGTTTACTCTGAAATAATCTCTGGAGCCGGAGGGTATTCAGGTTCTTCATTCGATGTTTCATCCGATTTTTTTTTCTTTTAGGTGCCTCTTTATTTCACCTTGATATTGTTTAAGTGCGCTCATCTCAGTTGCTTTTTCTTCGAAATAGTCAAATTTTTTTCGCTCTGCTATTGTAAACTCTACTAGAGATCCATAGATATCAGATACTGTCAATACATCAACAGATGAGCCCTGAATCTGAACACTCACTTTAACCTTTCCAAAATAGCATTCCAAAATACGACCATGAAGAGAGTTTAAAAAATTTCTAATTTGATGCGAATTCCCTTTGCCTTATTTCGCGGGACGGGTTTTTCTGTAGTGTAATTTTCAATAATTTTTAAAACTTTAATTACTTCATCCCAGGAATCTCTTAGACTTTTACAGGCATCTGCTCTAGCCGACCAACGAGTGAGGTTCACTCTCTTGAGTGTTTTTCCTCTTCCTATCTCATTCGCAAAATTTTTCCAACGTTCAGCTGACTTCGCGAAGAAAGTATATACCTCCTCTAGCAACATGAAAAAGTTACAGGCTTCTGTACAAGACTCAGCGGCCGAGGTTCCCACCAAATTCAATGAATGAGCTGCACAAGGAACAAACATAGCAAATGGTGCTTGTTCTTGAATTTTAGCTTGCAAACCATTGTGAATCCCTGACATGTTAGAGGCATTATCATAAGACTGACCACGGCAATCTTTGACATAAATGTTTAACTTTTCCAGCTCTATAGTAATGGCATCAAACATTTCTTGAGCCCTGTGTCCTACAGAAGGTAAAAATTTGATGAATCTTTCACATGGTTCTCCATTATCTAAAATATATCGAATCACAAGTGTTAGCTGATCTATATGTGCTGCGTCCGGTGTAGAATCCACAATCAAATAAAAGTACTTTGCTTTTTTATCTCATCACTGATGTATTTCAGTACTTTTTCAGCCATTAAATAAATGAATTCGTCGCAGACAGTTTTCGATAGGTAGCTAGTTGTTCCTGATCCCTGGTTTGCATATCTTTCAATGTGTTTGGCTAGTAATGGGTCAAACTCTGCTATTAATTCTAGAAGCATAATGTAATTTCCACTGTGCTGGTCACCAAATTTTTCATCACTTCCTCTAAAAGGAGACCTCTAGAAGCTAATACTTTTATTACAGCTACAATCCTCTTTAAAATGTTCTGCCAGTAAGAAATTTCTTCGTTAAGTTGGGTAGTTAAGGAAGATTGGATGTTGCCGTGAATCATACCTCTAGCTCTTAAAGCGAGAATACAGGATTTATGATTTAGAGAGTTTTCGTGTTGAGCTACTCGAACTTCTGCATTCTTCCAATCATTGAATCCTTGCTCGTCAAACTGTGTCTGGTTCCCAATAGATCCAAATGCCAAACAGGGTCCACAAAATACCGAGCCTTTGCTTTCCGAATACTGTACCACCACAAAATACAATCAGGTCGTCCAAGTAACCGAATAACCAGTTATTATAACGCCTTCCAAAAATGAAAAAAATTGTATAACACAATTATAACTTGGCAATGAAATGAAATATGTTACCGACTCGCACTTGGCCATTATTTATTATTTGTTGGTATACTAGTGTTTAAATAAAACTAGGAATACTTATTGTCAGTATGCTGCAGAAGATGTGAGTGAGAACGACAGAAAAAAAGATGTGATGACCTTGTTTTCTTGGATCATGCGTTAAGCCACTATCGCCCGTCGCTCTCATCCATCACTTACGCAGTAATATAGATAAAATAGGTACAATAACAGTAGGTACCTAGGATTGATAATTTTCAATGGAAATGAGTTTTTATAGGGATTTAACGTATTAGTATAAAAAAACATGAGAAAACCAGTGCACTTGTTTGACTTTTATCATCTGAAATCGAGTGAGCGTCCTCTGAAATCGGCCGCCCCTTGGTCGCTGCCGCCCCTAGGCCGCGGCCTATACGGCCTATTGACAAATCCAGGACTGCTTACACCCCGTATACTAATTATACTTATAGATCGCGAGCATAGTTTACCTTGAGCAAGTAGACGCTGGCGAATATGTCCTCCATCTTGAGCCAGTCCATTAGAGTCATGGACGTGTCGGTCCATATCCAGTCCATGAGCGTCCGCAGCTCAAACACGAACGGTACCGCCATGAATCTGAGAACGACCATATAATAATATTATAATTGTTTTAGCAGGATTAGCAAGCCTAGCATGGGCCGCGGGCAAATTGTCTTTTCACTTATTTAATCTACTTGTCAGTAGAAATAATTATCTTCTCCACCTTACATAGCACATAAAATTATTATGTCCTGCTACTCTTGCTTCATGGTACTGCAATGCAAGTACCGTTCTTTATCGATCGTCAAATTCGATAAAATGCTATAGAGTCAATAATAGCGAGTACTGATCAAATGGCATTTTATCGAATTTGACGATATCAACTGTCAAAATTTGACGATCGATAAAGAACGATACTTGCACTGATGACTCGTAAAAAAGGGAATAAAATACTCTTTGATTGTGATAAGACATGGGAATATTGATATAATTATATTCCCTGTTTATGTTCCCTCCCCTGCAATTTTTTTTCCGGAGATAGATACGACTCGGATAGGTTACGTTCAAAATGACTCACAGAACCAACGCAGAGACGATGCCACCTAGTCTTGTGGTCCTTACCCTTAGTGTATAAAAAAGCGCAAGAAGTTCTGGCGAGACTTGACCACCCGGGCATCCGGCACCCGGCTAAGGCACCCGGGCTTGAGTAGGTTAGCTTCAAAATGAGTGACAGATTCGACACAGAGTCAATACATTCAAAACACGCGTCAATTTGACAAAAATGTACAAACGTTTTCAACTGCTGACGCCATATTGGTTTGATGACAGTGCTGTAGTGGCGAAGCAGCCAACTAAGTTTTATATGACCCGGTGGCATTCGGGTCAGCGTTTCCAAAGGGCTAACTTTCAACCAGCCTACTCGTTAGACGTTGCTTTCTGCGTTCATCCGGCTAAGGCGTCCAATTGAATCCATCATCTAATTAACATCAAACCTCAAACTAACGGGCTAATTTATCCATCCGATGACGACATAGGTATGTACGGAAAAATATATATGTTCTTGCTGACTGTACGTACCTATTTTAAAACTAATAAATCCTAATTAAGAATTGATGCCAATGAGGCCTATTCTGTCATACCACTCACTAAACTAAACCAATCTGACGGGACTAAAATTATCTGCCTCTCTTTTCATTTTAATACGTGAGAGAAGGATGGCAACAAGTTTAGAACTGTCGAATTTAGTTTAGTTTAGAGTGCACCAGAATCGATGCCAGTGGCATCGATTCTGATGTTCTCTAAACTAAACTAAACTAAAATTGACAGCTCTAAAATTGTTGCCATCCTTCTCACATAAATTAAAATGAACAGAGAGGCAGATAATTTTAGTCCTGTCAGATTGGTTTAGTTTAGTGAGTGGTATGGCAGAATCGACGCCAATATCTCACTAAGCCATGTACTCACCCTCTAAAGAAGATCATGTTGAGGAAGTGGTATGACTTGCAGAGGAAGTTGCCGATGATGCGGCGCGGGTAGCCGCAGCGGATCTGATACGCCGACAGCAGCAGGTAGATGCATTTGATCATGTACCAGATGGGAGGAGGAGCGCGTGCATTGAAAGTTCTATAAACAATACAACAATATTACTTATCCATACTGATTTATACATGTGCGCAACTCTGTCTATTAGCACACTGTTAGTCGTTTACCTCTTCATACCTAACCGGCTCAACCAAGCGAACTTGATGTTTCGTTACTGATCAAACCATCAGTTTTACGGTTTTACTCATATTGAAATTGCATTTAAAATAATTGAAGAAAAACACAAGTTGTTCCATAAAAATCAATAACACTCGACGAAATGTATGAAACAGAAGATTTTTCGTGATTTCAGGGTTAGTCTCAAAGTAAAAGTTGTTGTTAATTGTGAGAATATCCTTGAATATTGTCTGTCGGCTATGATACACCCCGTATTTAAAGTTTTTCCCCATCACAGTCGCATGAAATTTATACGAACACAAAACAACTCTCGCCAATGCCTTGCAGCCACTGACCCCCTGCCCGCTGAAGTAAAAAAGTCGAAATACCTTTCAGTGATAAAAGGTAGCACGAAGAACATCCATATATGCACGCCGACTATGAGCCCGTACTGGAACAATATCTTCCCCAGTATGAACTTCCTCAAATAGAGCGCTCGGTCGATGACGATGAGAGCGAACTGAAGGATCAGCATCACGAGGAAGGGGATCGGGACCTTGTTCTCTTCCAGGTACGCCTGCACGCCGCCGTCGCCTTGGTGCGTCTGTGTAGGAGCAAACACGAATTGGGTTACCATCCGTTCGGATTTGTCTAGACATGTGCGGTGTTTGTCCGGCTTTTGTAATATGTCCGGGTTTTGTTTGCTTGGGCGATGTAATACGAGTAATAAAACATACATCTATCTATATCTATACATACAATATTATAAAGAGGTAAGATTTGTATATATGTTTGTGACGAATTCGGTATGCTAAAAAAAATTAACCTATGCCAATTCCGAAACCATTTCGAGATTTTATGTTACAAACCCTTATTTTTCTACTCTGACCTTTTAAAACGATAAGATGCCATTTATTTTATCAAAAAACTAAGAAATCATTCGGCTTTCATTGGCCTCTAAATGACGTCACGTTTTAACATTTTATTATCTGTGCTTTTTAAGAATAAAAAAATATAATACATTTGACACACTGTTCGTCACACAGAAAATATTTTTCTTTCATATCTGTGGTTTTACAGTCTACTTCTTTTCAGTGTTGCCAACATGGGGTGTTTTTCCCTAAGCGTAGGGAAAAATCATGTGAAATGGTTTTTTCGGGGAAATAAATATCTGATTTAAACGTTTTTACTGGAAGCAACTACTAAATAGAATAAATTTTCACCACGTCAGATTAATTTGTTTTTATTATGGGTGGTACTCACAACGATATATAATGTTAAACATATTTTAATATGTCATTTGATGTATGATTAATAATTTATATTCAAACATGATGTCTCAACCTAAGAATAAAAAACACAGAACCTTAATAATCGAACAAATAAAATACTAGAGCATAGTGCCATCACTCTGACATTTGTACGCCTGACCGGCACAACGTGATTTAGGACTATTTTTATTAATTTTAACATCTTTTGTGCATGAAAATGCACAAAAATTCTCATGTTGTATGCAAATAAATGATCTTTATCTCTTTATCTTTATCTCTTTACTAACATCAATAAAATATAATTTTATGTTCTAATGTCTTTTTATTTTTACTCGCGTGTTTTTTTTTGGCTTCTCAACGCAACTACATATTTGTGCAAAAAAGTGACGTCATAGGTTTCAAATTTTCAAAAAAAGATTATAAAATAACTACTTAATATGAAACAAAAATATTGAAATTAGTTTCTTATAATGACCTAATTACGAAATAAAAATATTAAAAAAATACCAAAAAAAAAAAACTTATACCGAATTGGCTCAAAAAGTACTGGACGGATTATAAAAAATCTTTCACCATTTGAATGCTACATTATCACTGATTAATATAGGCTATTTTAATAGGCTATACAACTATACCCGTGCGGAGCCGGAGCGGACCGCTAGTAATATATAAAAATGAATCCCTATTTACCACGGTCACGCCATAACTTAAGGATGACTACCGATTTCATTCGTCTTTTTTTTAAGTTTTCTAATACTTTGTAGAAGGCTCTTATGGAAAGAAAAAATTAAGAAAATTGCGCAGAAAATTGGAAAATTTCAGGAAACTTAACGACTATTTTAAAACTTTGTGTATTTGGCAGTTCTATGATAGGTCAGCGTCGGGTCAGCTAGTAGTTATATAAATTCAGTCTTTTATCTTGATTAACGTCGCCCTAAAAATTGAATAATCTTTTAAAAACAAACCAACATACTAAAATATCCGGACTTTTATAGAAATATCCGGCTTTGGGTTAGGACTTTTTAATGTTTTGATATGGTAACCCTAAGCACGACATATTTGTGGTTTACTTATAATCCGGTCAGTTTTTATAACGACCAAAATAAATGAGAAAGCTGTTTAACCCATTTGAGGTCAAAAAAAATTTACTTCGCTAATTGACCGAATCACATTTTTCAAAAGCAGACAGTGATTTTATATAAAAAAAAACATCAAATGCGCGATTGCGATAGCGGCGCGCCATATTCTGGGCCTTATAAAGCGCCAGTACCACTACACGCTGACAAATTACCCTTTCACGCTGACAACACACCCCTTTCACGCTGACAACATACCCCTTTCACGCTGACAATAACCCATTTCACACTGACAACGTTTCCCCTTCACACTAACAACTTACCCCAAAGGCAGCGAATCCGAATATGACGACGAGGAAGTTGAAGAAGTCACAAAGGAACATGTACGCGTACACGTCGGCAGTGACGCGCGCGCCCGGCGCCAGCATGCGCCTGAAGAACCGCTGCACTGGTCGCAGGTACCGCTTCACGCTGACCGAACAGAACATTTCCGTACTCGTTTAAATGAAAAAGGTGAGGCGGTGTTTTTTTTTTTTTTTTTTTTATGTGTATTGACTGTCTTGTGAATAAAAAATACGGTCTTTTTTATTCTATAGGTGGCAAACAAGCAGACGAGCCGCCTGATGGTAAGCAGTCACCATCGCCTATGGATACTTATAACATCAGAGGCATCACAAATACGTTGCCGACTCTGAAGGACTTGAAGAACCCCATGTCGTAACTTCTCGGAAACACGTAACGCGGAAAGTAGCTCATTTCACATTTTGCAGGTGTGAGGCAAACAGAATCGCACAGTGTGCGATTTCCACTGCTCTATGATGTGTGGATGAACTTTAAGGCGGTGAAAGTCATATTTTTTTGTCTATGTTGACGAATTCATGTCCTGTACCCTCCGGTGGTTTAAATCTTTAGCTGTTTGTAGGAGTTGTTTGCAATTTGCGACTGGTATATTTTTTGAGATACTTACGACAAAACCATCACTTCAGGGAAATGTTTGTACTTTTCTTCCAATACTGTCATGACTGCAATGATTGGCTCTTGGTCATCGTTCACCCTACAAAAAGATATAAATTAAAATCTCCACATTAATTAGCATATTTCAAGTCCCACAGAATCTTTTATTTCCAGTGGATCGTAACACAGATATTAAATTAAAATCCTGACTTCCGAAGCCTGTGAAGCCCAGTAGAAATCGACACAAAAAAGGCTAAAATCGCAAAGCATGATGGAGTTCTGTTTTTTTTTTAGTAGGTATGTTGTTTGGAGCAGTTAGTATAAATCCTAATTTGCAACTTCGAAAAACTTGTGCTCGCCGCGCATCACGCGAAAAACTTTGGGACTATTTACATTTTTTGACGGCTCACTTACAGTTTTTTACGCATACAAAGAAACTTGTAGCAACACCAATTAACTAACATTATTACCCTTTTTTGCATATTATAGTCTATTAATTAATTAATTAATAGACTATAATATGCAAAAAAGGGTAACAAAGCCGTCTGCAGGGTGAGTTCAACTAAATGCATCAAGCCTGATTTAGGCCAGATGCGTTCGCAACTGCCGCACCACCTTACCATAATAATATGGTAAGCCTATGGTAATATCACCACCTTACCATGAGGTGGTGATATTATCTCCCTTGTTTCTTGTACTTTTTGAAGTGAAAACCTTTTTAGACGTTAGACACTCTTTGGTTTGGGGAAAAGTACTGAACTCGCGTGACCGTCACGCTCAGATACTCGTTTGGGTAAAGTCAGTTGGAGTCGAAAAAGAGAGCAAGAGATATAGTCAACCTTGATGAAGTTTTCACTTCTATGGTGTGGTGTTAAGCACACACTTTTTTAATTCGATATATTAAGTAAGTCACCATCATCATTATCATTTCAGCCATAGGACGTACACTGCTGGACATAGGCCTCCCCCATCGATCTCCAAAAGGGCCAGGTGGAAGCGGCCTGCATCTAGCGTTTCCCTTACTCTTAGGTCGACTGACCACATTGTGGGTGGACGTCCTACGCTGCGCTTACCGGTCCGTGGTCTCCATTCCAGAACCTTTCGGCTCCATCGGCCATCTGTTCTGCGTAATATGTGCCCTGCCCACTGCCACTTCAACTTGCTAATCCGGTGGGCTAAATCGGTGACTTTCGTTCGTCTACGGATTTAATTTTGGATTCGATCTCGTAGTGAAACCCCGAGCATAGCCCTCTCCATCTCGTTGTGCGACTTTGAGCTTGCTTATGAGGCCCATAGTGAGAGACCACGTTTCAGTGCCGTATGTCATCACTGGTAACACACACGAAAGTACTATTAAGTAGGTACTCACACGAAATGTCCTTCTCCGTCTGGCGGTTTAGAAGGGCCAGCCTCGTTATCTTCTTCGCCATCGTCGGCTAACTCGTCAGATCTCCGCACTTCCACTTGGTTTTTATCCAATACCAAGCCTAGTGTAGAAGCGTTCACTTGTGGTCGCCTGCAATAATGACTCACATCACATCAAAGCTCTGCCTCTCTCACATAATCAGCTAGCATCCTCTTAAGGACGGACTTAAGTACATTAAAACAAACAACTTTTTCTTTCAATTTGTAATGTTATCATTAATCACTACAATAAGAATAGTGTAGTATTGAATTTTTAGCGCAAATGTCGATAACTTTGCAACCTCATATATGAGTATAGTTTTAAAATCTGGAGCTATTGATGTATCAAATAACAACGCTGTAATACAACAATACTCTGTTTTAAACTACGAATATCATGGTTGTTCACTACAGATGTACGAGATATAATTACCGGACTTAGGTTGTGGATTCCTTATATTATTCCCATTATTATTTATTACAACGGGAGTTCCATCCACAGCCAAACACAGTAAATATCCCGTTAACAGTAATATAGTTATTATACAATAATACTGTATTAATACTACATACGAAGTCTTTTTATGAAACAAACTTTTAATACGGGAGAGACGCATTACTTGTACTGTCTTGGTAACTACGGTTGCTGTAATTGAATTCTGATATTACATTGTGAAATACACTTTCTGAATCTTTTTTACTTTAAACTACCCCCACACTGAATTCAATACCATGTTAAACTTCGAGCGCCAGCAAAGCGACGCTGAAGGTCTACAGACACAAAACTAAGTACAGATTTCAATGCTTTTAGGCCTCCGCCACTCCTCTTGGTCAAATAAAGTATACACCTAGGCCAACGTATAGGTATACATCTCTAAACTGGACTACATTTATATTAGCATGTCGATAGGTAAGAGCTATATAAATAGCCCGTCCATTATGTTAATCGCTTTTAGACAACTCATACAAAGTTTACGACATAACTTTGTTCAAATTCAAATTCAAAATATTTATTTTGCAGAAACATGGGTAACATGCAGATGGTAATCACATAATTTAAAGAAACACCATGCTCTAGCATCATGGCATGCAATATTTATAAATACTCTATTATAATAATTTGTAAAGCGTATACCAAATTATATCCCATACAAATAAATAAGTTTGATCTAGCATTACCGCTTTACAAGGTTACGTCAACTTATGAGCTGTCAAAAAGCGATAACATAATGGAAAGATTATAAGTAGGTAAGGTATGATGATAATAATGATCATTATAATACTTTTCTATCTGCGTTTAGTACGTATATTAAACTCGTAGATATGTGATTGGTAACCGTCGGTTCATCTCCTTGCTGACGATATCCTTGAGGGAGACGCTCTCCTGTCGGCGCGAGGGCACGCGCGTGTTCTGCAGCCGCTGCCAGACGAGCGTGGCCACGCGCGGGTCCGACCGGCTGGTGCCCAGCTCGTGCATCGCGTCCGCTATCGTCGCCTGCACGTGGTACAGCCGGTCCACCAGCCGGTGACGGCTGGCTGAGCAGTACGGTTGGGTAGAACATGATGACGTCATAGCCTGCCTCATGTTAGATACTCTCACATGACGACGTAATAATATTGTGTGCAAATGTTTCTTGCTGAGCCGCAAACTTAGGTCGTTTATGATTATAATATCACCTGCTTCTATAGAAGAGATCGCCCTTAGCTATAAGGCTACCGGTTGTTGCACTAGTTTTTAAAGCTGTTTTATCGGGTGTATGCAATTTGTGAACAAAAAGAGTATAATTTATCTATCTGCTTTTTTTATAAAAGTGTTGGGAGAACATGGTCACAAAATAACCTTGCGTTGCGTAATATATCGGTTTTTTTATCGGATAAATTTTGGACACTGAATCTATATAACCTAATTTTGTCCTGTTCATTGTCGAACGAGCGACACTGTTGCAAGGCTGGTATTCCGAAAACCTGAACGAAGCCCTTAGATTCCACTTTTAATTTGCGAGCCGCAAGACTGTTAAATCTGTTACCCAAATGGGCATTCCCCAATGGTAACAATCTTGGTATCTCCAAGTAGCGAGTGAATCTGTTCCGTCTATGCGAGCATGCTCTAGCATAGACCGTCATCACTTAAAATCAGAAGAGATGGAGTCTATTAAACAAAAAACTGCCACTTCTACGTTTGTTATTACCATTACCATTCGATTACATTTTGAGCATACCGTTTGCAGTTGTGTGACGCAAAATATTGAAGTGTGCGTTTGTAGAACTAGTAAGAATGTGTCAGTGTGTTTACCTCGCCTACTTCCGTTTTTGGGAGACTTTTTTCGGTACTAGCTCAAAGCCTCAGGCTGTGATTTACTTAAATGTACCGTAACGTTATTACAATAAGTGTTAGTGTAATACTCACGGGCCGATCTGGTCGTGTAACTGCACATACTTCTGGCCGACCTCGTCTCCACGCCCTTCCACGATCATCTCGGTGTCTGCCATTGTCAGTGGATATTCCACGTCTTCGCGCAATTCAATCTCGGGTGTCGACTCCTTCCATAAACCGAGCGATTTTAACATAAACCTGGAAACGTGTCAAGTAAACGATTTCTAGATAAGAGCTTTTTTATTTTTCTACGCGAGATGATTTTGGAGTCGTGCGTCTTGCGCATTTGCCAATATCTTTTTTTTAAATATTTATTTATTTACGGAAAACATTAAAAATACACATATATGCATACGCCTGAAAAGCATTACCCTTCTTCTTGAGCAGTCTAGTAAAAATGATGGAACCACATTGTATCTGTTAATCTCACACGCACACACAGATCACAGACAGATCTTTATTACGATAGATGCCGCGAGTACGTCAACTATTATAAAAACCAAGGGTGCCGTACCCATTTTTTGTACTACTTCGGGAAAGTAATTTAGTCCATTCGCAGTTCGTACGGCCTTTGTTTTCGAAGAGTTTTTACAGTTTACTAGGGCGCAATTTAACATTTTTGTTTTTACCTCTAACATGCTATACTGCCATGACGAACGTGCTACTGGCATGACGACGGAGATCAAACTGAAGTTGGAGCAGTTGGAGCGTTGATGCAACTTAAGACAGGCGACTATCACGCAAATAAGGTGAACTCAAAGCATCTAACCTAATAAAGATCTGTGGTTAAACTACAATAAGTGCGATTTTAATACTTGACAAAAGGTGTCGCCTCATTGTAAGTATAATATTATATTATATTACCTGTGGAAGAATATGATGAGAAGTAGTAACAGGTCATAGAGGGCGTAGTTGGGTGTCCTTTCAATGCCGATGATTCTCGGAGCCGTGAAGGGCATGTTGGCTGGAGTAGCCTTCTGGTTCCAAGGCAATATTTCAAATTGGAACATGCTCTTTATTAAGACTATGACCTGTGTGAGGAAAATTAATAGGTAAGTAATATGACGCCCTGTTGTCCCCATTACGGGGACACAACTTAACGGGGAGAACGGAACTACACGGGGACGTCACGTGACACCATGACCGATCGTTGTCCCCGTTAGTTATATTTCCGTAAAGGGGACAATGGTACAGAAATTTAATGACATCCTGTTGTCCCCGTAACGGAGATGCAGCTTACGGGGACAACGGTCTTATACCTTTATGTAGACCTTACTTAGGCTTTATTTTTGGAGACGCGGGATGTCATGTTTCCTTAACGGAAACATGACATCCCATGTTTCCGTTAAGACAACGGTACGGAAATTTTAGGACTTCCTGTTGTCCCCATGACGGGGACAACGGACTTACACCTTTATGTAGGCATGTGTCGTCGCAAAGTACTGAAAAAATTGTGGCTTTCAAATACGAATCTGCATGATCGTGGCATAAAAAATCGACACCGCTTTATTGTTGATATTCCGAAATCCGTACGAAGCGCTTTGATTCCACTTTTATTATGCGAACTGCTAGTCTGTGGAATGCGCAGCCTGAATGGCTATACTCCCCGATGGTAACTGGGTGTATTTAAATCACGAGTGAATCGGTTTTTTCTAAGCAGCGTGCTCTATAGTAGAACACATACCTAATCGTTTAATGGCAGTCGAAGGCAAACCTATGATTTAATTTAAAAATATAAAAAACTTACTGAATGAACTAAAAGCATTAATTAGAAGAGCTAATAATTTACCTCAGTATAAGCAATCAGAGTAACCCAGAACGTTTTCGTTGGACGCGGTATGGTGAGGGTTCCCCATAGGAAAACCATCAGCGGTAGTGGTATCGATAAAATTGTCGCCGATTGGATCTGAAACAAAAATAACTCGGCCTTTGTAGATTTTTATTCCCTATTATACTAAAATGTTTCTTTGCCTCCTGTTTCTCCATTTAAGTATTACGTAAGCTGATTCGATTAAGTCACCTTTCAAACAAGCGAAAAAACTAAATCAAAATTACAGACACACAGATACACAAGTTAAATTTATGACACCCTTTTTTTGCGTCAGGGGTCAAAAATGAGTTTCGGTAGATATAACGGTATAATTCCAAACTCTGCAGCACGCAGCTAATAGGTTTATATGAGAATAAACCTATAGAGAATGTATAGGGACCAGTAGTGCTGCGGCAGCACTGTTGCGGCAGAACTGCTGCTGCCGAGTTCAAAATCATAGCTTAAGAGTGCTGGTAGTATAACTCACCTGGTTGATGAACACCATAATGTAACAGACGATGTCAGTATGCGCTATCACAGCGAACCACAACGCGTATCCTAAATGCACGAACGGTGACTTTTCCTGCTTGAACATCGAGTCGTCTTGCTCTTCCAGGGTCGTTACATCTTTGCTGTTAAGGAGACGTTACAAATCAATACAAGTACAAACAGATATTAAATTTGTAAACAAACGTGCCAAGTGTGTATAAACAACTGAGCCATCTTGCTTTACTTAAAAATTCAATCACAATGCGGTTGATAAAACTCCGTCTATTCGGATTTCCACCTAATTTGTCTGACGTGAAGGTGGATATTTATATGGGCATGATTGTTTTATGCTCGTGCTTCGTATTAATGTATCACATCGTAAGCCAGTAAACGTCCACTGCTGAACAAAGGCCTCCCTCTTAGAGAGGGGTGTTGCCACGCTTGGTGGGCGGCTTGGGGATCACAGCACGTTCACCGTGTACTAATAGGACGGTGTTGCCCATCCTCCGGTGGATCTGGTCGCAGTTTTAGGACATACCCGGGTTTGTATATTATATCAGGTAAATAGGTGGATAATCGAACGTAGGCGTTCCTTGTCAGCTTATGAAAACCAACCAACACTTGAGTTTTTCTGCTTCATAATAAGTAATAAAGTTATTTGTCAAAAATACATAATATTCAGTCAAGTCAGCACTGAAAAATTAAGTAACAGAGTTTGAAACAAGAAATTTTATATAATATATAGGAAAAAGTCTGAGCTCGACAATAAATAGAGTAAAAAAGAATAAATAAATATTTATTCAGTTGTAAGTAAAAATCGTGTTAAGATAAAAAAAATATAACGCAGTTTGTATAGTTGTGTTTATTCCATAGCAATAATTCACTTACCGTTAATAATCAAAAAACTAACAATAAAAGCAGCGTGAACGACAATTGAAAGAATGAGATGTAGATGTGAGGAGAAAACGTATAGTACATAGTAGTAGTACAAGGAACTATTTACAAAAGTATCAAAAGCCCAACGCAAGTGACGACAAATACCGAACGTCGCTTGTACTGTGGAAATAAGATTTATGTTAAACGTAGCTCGAAGGACCACAAATTTTGTTAAGTTTGACCAGAATTTCAACTAACGTGGATGATATTGGAATAGAGGTCCTTCTACACAGTCCTTATTAAGTCTTTTAGGATGAGAGTTTGTGTAACTTTTAAACTCTCACGATTTGACCACGAGTTTTTATTGTCTTTTCATTGAAGCTTTAAAAAGAAATAGTTCCAGCTCTATAGATGGTGATTTAACCGCAATAGCTAAACTCGGTCCAAGCATTTATTTGCTCTAACAGCTGCAATAACATTTAAAAACGCATATGGATAGTTGAAATGGTCCAAGAGTATTCTTTATATAAGGATCCAGGTGAGAACTGCTTAATCGTATAACGGGTAATTTTTCAAAGTTCTGGCAATACTTGGGGCAATATCGAACAGTACAAGCGCACGTCGTAAAATGAACCTTGAAGTGGTCTGCAAGCTAAATGCGCTCTCGTGTTCTGAGGTGTCATCATCGTCGCGTCTGTATGAATCGGAGGAGTCCCGCTCGGCGAGGCGGGAGCGGGGCGAGGCGCGGGGGGAGCGGGCGGGGGGCGACGCGTCCAGTCCCCGCTCCATACTCGGCGCCAGAATGCGGATCTCCGGCACGCTTATATCGCTTAACTTACGACTGAAAACCGCATCGTGAAAACTGTATACTTGCCTACAGACCAACCAACTTATTTGAAGTAGGCTATATAATTAAACGAAAATCTTTTTTCGGATAACTGTCAGTTTTGTTTAGATAATACAAGTACCTACGATAGTGTATACAATAAAAGTGTTACCCTACCCAGATCATTAAATTAATTTATCTCTAAATGAAATCAAATAAATAATTGATCCCTTGTTCTATCTACTTTTTGATAAGAAATGTACACTAGAGATTCAAGTTTTTCTTGTGTCTACTCCTGGAGCCTTACGGCTACCTGTTTAAAGCGATTTTTTAATGCCATAGGTGGCAAACAAGCAGAAGGGCCACCTGATAGTAAGCAGTCACCGTCGCCGTGATTGCGAAAAGTTGCAGGACCGCAAACCATATCTGGCGAGTTAAGGTTCACGTTCGCGTGATTTTCCGCGCTGCGCAGTTTTAGCGCTGCTTCGAACCCGCGTTAAGAGGTAGCCGTAAGAGATAATTCCTGTCTGTCCCCTTGATGAGGAAGGGGACAGGAAAAAAGGCCCAGTTTATAATAATCAGACAATAGACTTTTACAATTGT
This sequence comes from Agriopis marginaria, assembly GCA_932305915.1. Classification (NCBI taxonomy): domain Eukaryota; kingdom Metazoa; phylum Arthropoda; class Insecta; order Lepidoptera; family Geometridae; genus Agriopis; species Agriopis marginaria. The sequence goes on from OW029915.1 coordinate 15,103,602, forward strand.
GTTGTCTTTAACATTCTTTTTTTGCTTTTACAAGGTGTGTGTGTTGTGTTTAAAGATAATTTTATTATAATGACTTCATACCACTTTCTGATTTGATATAAAAGTCTTGTAAGTGTTGTAGCTATAATATCGAGGCTACTAATCGCATCGAAATGAAATGAATATGATTTCTACACAATTCTAGCTAGATTTACTTTTCTACGCTAAATGATACTCTAAGTGACATAAAAACAAAAGAAATACAAACCCCATTTCCAATGGCATGAGTAGGTTTGCGTCGTATGTTTCCACATCTTTACGCATACTAGGCGGCATGCAAAAACAATACTAGATCACTAGTGAAAACTACACAACATACTAAAATAACTTCTACGAAATGTTTTGTGGAAATGACACACAGAGGGCGTGAGCAGGGCGGCACGCTTTGGATTCCCAGATCGGAAAGGCTTCCTTTCCGATCTGGATTCCATTTCAAATCTACGCGCAAAATAATTTTATACGCTAGTACGGTAAGTAAATTCGAAATTTAAACGTGATGATGTATTGTCTAACTAACCATCACATTTTTCAGTACTAAAACATTCTAATCTCTTTGAATACTCTTCACTATTTTACGCCCGCGATTCATCTGTCTAAAGCAAAGCACGTTGTTTGGGAGATTTCGTAATTTTGCCATGTGGGTATTCTGATAGAGATCCCTAATTATTGCAGTTTATATGCTTGATTCACATCACACTAGGTCCCGTTCGGACACGGTTGGATTCCAGAAGGTTCTTAACTTAAAAGGAATACAACTTTCCCTCGCTAATGTGAGTAGAAAAGTTGTTTGTTCCACTCGGTTTCAAAATTTATTTGCATCTTATACCAATTGAATCCAGCACTCGCGCTAGACTATTTGTTGTACTAGGCTGACTTTGCAGCCTTACAACAAATTAAAAAAAAATGTTGGTTAGCGCTGTTGTAGTTGTCATGTTCTGGAGGTCAAGCATGAATAATCACGAAAGTATATAGGTATCGAGTTTCATACAATCTGAATGAAAAATTTGTACTGCATTCCTAGCGTATTTAAGGTACGTTAATATTCATAATACATCTAATTCAACTGTTGGAAATGATACACAGCGGGAATGTATGGGACATCTCATCGACGCCACGCTCGCTGAGTCATCACTTAGTTCAGTACAAGTAATCACGTCGCACCAACACGCGACGTCTTCCCGTCCACGCCTGTAGTGTGTCTTGACCATTAATGATCCTTGGCTCAGATTCGATTTCTTATGACGTTGGCTAAATGGGTCTAAAATACGACTAGATACTGTAAATACAGATCTAATACATATGTCGCAATAACGATATTGAATATTAAAAACACGCCAGATAGTGAAAACTGGTATCACAATAATATGAGTGATGTACTCACTGGTGGTGTAATGTTTCCGGCAGAGGTTCCCAAATCATCTGCGATCCTTCTCGGAGGCCGATTCCGAAGCCTTCTTTTTCCTGCAACCGAAAGTATTCAATTTTAACCTAAAGATCCTTATCATGTTATTAATTATACTATTTTTTGACGTAGCTGAGACTTATTACTTTCTCACTAGCACGATTGGCTGGCTTCTTTGCATTTTTAAGCGTAATAACCGAACATGATTAATTGCAATAGTAGCTGCACGTCCCATATTTCCGGGATAAAGTCTCATAAAAAATATAATGGGGTTGGTGGAAAAAATTAAGAGATAGAGCTAATATATATACCTATGTTTTTGTAGGTTTTTTTGTATTTGGATAACATTAATATCAAACTTTAATGGTTTACTAGCAGTTCTCTATACTATGCAACAAAAACTTTTTTTGGGATAAAAAGTTGTATTTACTGTAGAGTATAACTCACTATAGCTCCTCCATACCAAATTTCATACCAATCCGTTCAGCCATTACGGAGATTGAGTGGGCAAAAAGTTAGGTGCAGACAAAACGATCTACCCTCGTTCTTAGTATTTTAATTATCACTGGAACTCGAACTCGAACCTAAGTTCCGACAAAACATACTCACTATATCACTGCGTATAATATTTTGTGTTATTGAACAAACCTTCAGTAATTTTTTCTCGATGGAGAGTGTCCGCGAGACGTATCGGTAGTCGCGCGAGTACTTCATCAGATGTCGCGTGAGAGACACGAGGAAGCTCGATATGAACGCCCACACCGTTTCCAATAGATTCTTCACCTTCTCGAACGCAGTTTCTTTCCCTGACAATAAAAGATTCGAATTAAGGTGGCCAAAGGTAACAGAAGCGTAGGAGTTTTCCTGGACCTGGCGCGTGCTTTTGATACCGTCTCTATTCCCATCCTGCTCAAGAAATTGGAAGGTCTCGGGATCCGCGGAATCGCCCTAGAATGGTTCACTAGTTACCTCAGCAATAGACGCCAAAGAGTCAGACTGGGAAACCACCTTAGCGAAGAACTTGAGGTATCTTTTGGAGTTCCTCAAGGAGGAATCCTATCGCCAACACTATTTACTATCTACATGGATGATCTACTAAAAATAAATATTCCAAATGCTACCCTCATTTGCTATGCCGACGATACGGTGGCCATCTTCCATGAGAAAGGCTGGAATGGTGCTCACTTAGCGGCCGAACGTGGGATGTCCAAAATAGCAGAATGGCTTAACGCAAACCTACTCACTTTGAACGTCACCAAAACGAGCTTCATCGGCTTCCACATAACACGAGCCACTGCGCCCAAATTTGATAACATAAAAATTCACTCTGATACATGTACTGCCTTTGACAAATATGCCTCATTGAGTAGTATCGGATGCCTATGCAATCAAATTAAAAAAGTTGCATGTACTAAGTATTTAGGCGTGCAAATAGATCAAAAGATGTCCTTCGAGCAGCACTTAGTATTCCTTTCCAAAAGAGTCCGTCAAACCATCTACATTATGAAAAAACTGAGACCAGTTGCAGGTACAGAAGTTGCGAGTCTAGTATACACTTCGTTAAGTCAATCTCTGATGCAGTACTGCATTGGTGTGTGGGGAGGCGCTGCCATGAGTAATATGATTGCAGTAGAGAGGGCTCAACGAGCGGTATTAAAAGTAATGTTAGGGAAACCACGACGTTACCCCACCGAGAATCTATATAAAGAGGCAAAAGTACTCACCGTCAGACAGTTATTTATCATGCGTGCAGTAGCCAAATCTCACAGTATAGATCCACAAATCTCCAGAAGGAAAGCACGTCCTGCCACAGTCCCACTACCAAAAGTCAAGACAGTGTTCGCATGCCGCCTACCCCCATACATATATGCTTTCACGTACAACTCGGTATGCAAGCACTGTGGCATAAAAGAATTTCCGCATAGGAAAGCCCGAAGTAAGGTTAAAGAATGGATACAGTCGCTAAGCTACAAAGACACTGAAGACCTCGTTAAAGTATACGACATTATTACTTAAGTCATTTACTCTTCCCACCGACACACTACCTGCGCATACACATAACCCTATCACACATACACACGCCCCACACACATACACGCACCCCACACACATACACACCCACACACATATACACACCCCTCACACATACACACACCCCACACACATACCCACACCTCACACTTATTACACAACACACGCATTCTTCACGCACCCAAATACACACCTCGCACCAGTGTTCTTCCCCGTGAGCTTAACTCGTTTGAGGCTGGTGCTACGCAGAGTTGCTCCATCCGAACACACCAAGCATACGACTTAGACTAATCGCACCAGCACAAACACATTCAGTCACCCACAGGTGTGATGGATACATTATTAAGCAATGCCTCAATCACACTTTGGTTTTCGTTTGTATTTTTTATTTTTAGTTCATTGATTTGAAGTTCTTTTAATATACATATGTAATATTTTAACTCCTCTGTACCTTATTTTTAACATAATTAACTTTAATTGAATGTACTCTTAATCTACCTACTTTAGTTTTAATTTAAGTATTTTAGTTGTATTTGAACTCCTAAGCGCGCGCGTTAAGTTAAAATTGGCAAATCTTTTTCGGGTCACCAAGATACCGGCCTAGCCGAGTTTGGGGCCCACTGCTAATTCAATATTACCTAGTTTAGATTATTTGTGGCTATGTATACAATTTAATTATGAAAATGTTAAACCGCTTCAGAAATAAATATTTACTTTACTTTACTTTACTTTACGTTTCACTTGTAGCGGGAAATTCAAATTTCAAACAATTTTCTTGTCTGTGTATAGCTAGGCCAGGTAATTACTGTGAACGATCATGATGTTTGTGCGAACTGATTATTGTTCTTTACAAAATCCTAATGCACATTATTAAGTGCATTTGTCAATAATCTAATTTTTGCTTTATGTAATCACCTAAACAGAATAGCTTAAAACAAGTGACGGTACGGGCCGTCTGTATTTTACGTACGAAGCCGTACGAAGCGCTTTGATTCCACATTTATTGTGCGAACTGCCAGTCTGTGGAATGCGCTGCCTGAATGGGTGTTCCCCGATGGTTACAATCTGGGTGTCTTCAAATCACGAGTGAATCGGTTTCTTCTAGGCAAGCGTGCTCCAACGTACACCGCATCATCGCTTAACATCAGGCGTGTAATAAAAAAAAATATATACTATGTTGGGTATACAATATTAATAACTATAACCATAAATTATAATAATAATACAATATTAATGATTAATACAATTGTTAGTATACCATTTTTTTTTATTATTATTATTATTTAATAACATTTTATTTTCACTTTGATAATTTTTTTACATGTGTGGTAAATCATAATCCAGTTCTTACTTTTATATAACTTTATTCATATTCTTAATCTTTATTCCTACTTATTACAGTTTTCAGACCAATATGCTTTCGCTATGAACGCTCAAGCCAGACTAAAGTCCCTCTTGCCAACATCCAACCATATTATCTTTTTCCTACCCCCACTATTCGCACTATTGCCGAGACTCCCGAGCATATTGGTCGGGTCCCGAGCGTTCCCGACCGCCATTTTTAAATAAAAATACTGTTAGTCAAATTAGATACCAAATGGTTTAAAACCAAGAAATCACAAAGAAACAATTGATATAAGTTAGAAATCATGACACATGTAAATAATATTTACCAAATAAATGAATATGAATATAGAAACCTAGAAATACATACCAGGTGGAGCGTCGTAGTCGTCTAGTTCTGAAGCAGGATCATCGCGGTCCCGTTCCGACAGCGGCAGGTGCGCCCCGCCCGTGCGACTCTCATCCTCTTCCACCGATCTTCTTCTCTGCTATCATATTTTTTTACTTCTATTATAAGCTATCAGTCAGGTGTTTGTTTTGTAAAAAATAACATCCTTCGTAATTTTTTTTTTTTTTTTTTTTTTTTTTAACCTATACTGTTCCACTTCTGGGCAAAGGTCTCCCCCTATTCCCTCCATAAATCTCGTTATACGTATACGAATGAATAATTTAAATTGGCTGATTAAGTTCCGAGATACAAGCGTTTAAAATTTTTGACCTGATTAGGAAGGGGTGCTCAGTCTCTTTCCCGTAAAGTTAAAGTCGGTATGGAGTTTGTAAGGCGTACTTACAAGTTTTTTTTACTATTGTTATTTTTTTATCATGCGATCAGTCTTTTGACCATAAGTCAGTTTACAGTCAGTTTGCCTGACTATCCTGGTCAAAGATGTCCCGCCTCTTTTTGAGCCGGCGTATGGTTTCAGGGTACTTACAAGTGACGTTTAATTTTATTAACCGATTTCAGGAGGAGGTTACCAATTCGACTGTATGATTTTTTTAAAGTATAGTGAGCTCTCTATCTTGCAAGACACAAGATATTAAAATGCTGTATCTTTCATGATTTTGAACACATTTTATTTTCGGTGATCGGATCTATTTATGGGTAGATTTTTAATGAGACAACAAAAAACCTGTCTAATAGCCTATTGTTCCTCGAAGATGTTTCAAAATGAAAACAGCCATCAATTTTTTTTTTTCTGTTTGATATAATTTAAAATGTATATACATAAGATATCGAATCCAGAGGCTCTTGAACTATGTAGATAGAAACTGTGTTTTAGGAGCCAATGGACTCTGAAAGAACAACCTAGAAACCGATTTATCTATAATCAATCACCGTTACTATGGCTTGGTGCATAATTAAATCCACGGGATGAAATTTTATAAAGAAAAATCAGAACCGCAAATAAAAAATCACACATTTAAATAATATGATTAAATAACACTGTTAGTTAAAAGTGGCGTTGTTAATGTAAGTAAGTGCAAAAACATAGATTATAGAATACAAATACAGACATTGATAATCACATTACCACGCGATACAAAATAAAAAGCTTTGCAAAAGACAGTATTTTTACGCATAGAAGTTGATATAGCAAGGGTACAACCCTATTCTTACGCGCTTGAGATCATCTCGGTCACTGTCTCTTTCATTAGAAATGTCAGCAGTGAGAGAGACTGAAAATATGTCGGGCGCAAAAGAATAGGACCACGCGCTCAGGAAAAATCGAAGAATAATGTTCTTGATATATTTCTTGATTAAAAGCCCTAATAGACATGTGGATTTGGTTGACAGACCGCCGTCTAACCAACGGGAGGGAAAGAGTGAGAACAATATATTTCCCTCTCTTTTGCTCCCGTTGGTCAGACGGCGGTTGAAGTCAACCAAATCCACACGTCTGTTAGCACTTTTAGATTGCCATACTGTTTACTTCAAACGCCCTAGCAATGTACGCTTGCATCATCAAATCTCTAAACGGAAACATGCAAAAAGCTTAGAACAAAGAGGACCATTTTACCCGCCCATTTACCTGTCTCAATTCTTGTATCACTATTTCAGGCTGTAGAAGGAAGGCTGATGTGTAATCATGTGTGTGGTATTGAGAAGATGTAAATAAATATATAATATGTTTTATCCATTGTTCTTCCAAGGTTCAGAATAAACTTATAAATATCAAGATCCAAGTTATAGCCTATTGAGTGAAGATAGAAAAGAAAGTTAACAAAGAAAATATTATTTAGATGTACTATTTAGATTAGACTAACTCTCTTGTACTTATAAACGCTCGATAAGCTAATCTATGCTATATAGTTAACAATTTAAAAAAACCCATTTCAAAATTAGGTAATACGCAATTTCGTTTACTTGGATATTTTTAGCAGTTATTTTGATTTATAAACCAAACTACAGAACCGATTCTGATGAAATTTCTATGGAACCAATCTGAAAGAATTTTCATAATCGGTTTATAAATGCAGGAGTTCTGAAGTAACAAACATAAAAAAAAATATAACCGAATTGAGAACTTCATCTGTCCAATTTTTGAAGTCGGTTAAAAAAGATCTGTCAACTTACCGCTGACAAGAAGTATCAAACGCGAAAGCGAGAGATATTTTTTTAAAGAACAGATTAGATTTATGTGAGTTTATGTATAAGAGAGTTAGAGTAAAATAATCATATCTTCCCACCCATTAGATAAGTACCTAGTCTAAGGCATAACATTAGCGCAAATAGTGCTAATGTAAATCCTCGCCTACTAATAAATTCCAGTATTGCTGTCGTGACCAAGAGTGGACCAATCAGCATTTAGTACCTCACCCCGTGCAAGATAAATCAGTTGTTTAAACTACGAATGAATCTGAGAAAATCTTTACAAGATGCAAAGTCATCAAACAGAAAAGACAGAATTTTTGTGTTTCAATGAGTAGATAGATGTAGATCAGCCATGTCAAACTCAAAGTCACTGGTGGGCAAAAAGCATGACGAGCGTAGAATATAGGTGGGCCGCAAAACCTAATCTTAAAGAAGACAAACTACTGAAAATCTTACATAGGTCGTCTAAAACGGTGGCACGTGTTGCACCGCGCGCGTTTTTAAAAACGGTTTTTAACACGCTCGCGGGCCGCATTACTTGGCTGTTTTTGAAAATTATTCGGACCGCAGGAAAATGCTCAGTGGGCCGCGTGTTTGACATGACTGATTTAGATGATGAAGTGTTGTGTAAACGCACTAACAGACGTATAGAATTGGCTGACGGACCTCCATCTGACAAACGGGAGAGAAAGAAAAAAAATCTCTTTCTCTCTCGTTGATCCACACGTCTGTTAGTACTATAATGTTCGTGGTAGTTACCTCGTGCGGGTACGAGGCGGGATAGCTGCCGAGCGAGAGGCGCGGGCGGCGCACGGCGGGCGCGGAGGCGCGCCGCATCGATACCGCTCGCTTCAGGTCCGTCTTCAGCGCCGTTGACAGCAGCTACCGTACCCATGGACGCCACAATAATACCACCGTCGGTATACGAAGCTATACCGTTTCTCGCTCTACGAAGCGCGTCTGAGTTGCTACGGTCGTGTGTCGACAAGCCGTTCTATTTCAACTTGAACTGTTACGCCCTTATTAAGGGCCAGGATACCGGGTGCAGCGATCTCTCTCGCTTATTTGATGTTTTTTAAAAGAAGGTAATAAAATGACTGTATCCTTTAGAATAATGTGCTTCGACCATTTTAAGAGTTTGCCTAATATTTTAGAATAATTAAAATAAATTTTTGTTTTCATATATTTTTATAATAACACATGGGAAAAATTGTTTATCACATTTTTGTGCGGATACAATGATAAAAAAATATACCAAAAAGTTGTTCCAAATATTTTGAAATATTAACTTCGCTAACAGACCGAAGCACATTTTTCAAAAGTAGACAGTAATTTTAATTTAAAAAAAAACATATGCGCGAGTGAGATTGCGGCTCGCCATATTCTGAGCCATAAGGGTCTTGCTTCGTGCGTCTTCTGTCTCACCCGCGCAATTCAAATTTTTTCAAGATATTAAATTATTGAATTGGATGGATTAATGTGAAATCTAACTAGAACGAATACAGAAAATAACAATACAAATGTCCGGTACAATTTTAATTTTAAAATAAAATTTTAGTACAATTATTTATCTATTCAGCTTTTATATTTGAAAACTTGATTGAGTCAAAATGACAATGTTACTGTATTTTTGTGATATTTTTGTCTTTATTCGTTCTGCTTAGATTTTACCCAAGAAAATTCATTCATTTTATATCATAAAAAAATTTTGAATTGCGCGAGCGAGATACAAGGCGTACCAAGCATAGACTCATTGAGATTAAGTGTAGTAATCTCGGAATAGCTACGCCATGTTTTGCCTTATTCGATTGAGTTAAAATTTATACATAATGCATAGAGTAACTGATTCCAGGATACAAATTTTACTAATAAAAGGGTATCAATCAAGATTTCGCTTCGGGTGGTCTACTCGACGCATTGAAGCGGTGTAGGCTTATACTCGTGAGCGGAAACCTAATATAGCGTTATATACCGATTAGCGTTGATGTGCGATAGTTAACACGGTACAAATAAGTTAGTCGCCTGAAGCTGCGCTGAGGAATGTCCCCGCCAAGCGTTATTACTATGGACTCCACGTTTCGGGGATGCCACATGCGGGACTACCCGGGGACTAAACGGTACAACTCTATGGGATACCATGCGCATTACCCAAATAGATAGAAATATCTCTTACTTAGTACCCTATTGTCCCAGTTTCTTCTACGGGGTAATTTTATGCCAAACGTGAGCTCGATGCTTCATGTAACCATAGACAAAGTACTAAATTTGTCTATGATGTAACTATGACCAAGTATAATTTGGAATATTCTCATAATTTGATACTAAGTAAGTTGTAACAAATAAATGCATCCCAAGTAGCCCATGCCTCACAATCACAATAACGTAGAACAAATCCCAACCTCTACCGGATCTAGCCAGTACAGACGACAACACAGAATAGATTTTATTCATTTAAAGTGGATGGTCCAAAGCTTTGCTGTGAAAAAATTACACTAAAGTCGTTATTTTTTAGAAATAATTTTTACGCCGTAAACTGCAATCCAATTAGAACTAAACTAACACAATGATTATTAATTACCCATATTTTTCATTATAAAATGACACATTAGCCAAGTTCGCATGACGCGAAATAGATAAAGGAACATGGCTAATATGTTAGTGTAATAATAAAAAATATGAGTAATTTGGAATCATTATAATTATTAATATACTAGCGACCCGCTTGCCCGGCTCTGCAAGGGTGTAATTTACGTGCGAAGCCGGGACGTGTCGCTAGTTATGTATATAAACCTTCCGTGAAAATATATTTATCTGATGGTGAAAACCGCATCAAAATCCGTTGCGTGTTTTAGGAGGAGTTAGCGGCCATACAGACAGACAGACAGACAGACAGACGCGGAAAGCGACTTTAATTTATACTATGTAGAGATGATCTCGATTTAAGATTTAGTTTGAATTGGATTGAAATTTACGGCTTAGAATATATTTCTAAAAATAACGGATTTAGCGCTAACTCTTGATAACCTGGCTTTGGATCATCCACCTTAATATTCTACCTTCCAATATCGTAACGCTGTGTTGCTGGGTGTACCTACATATTGTAAGGAACTGATTAGAAGCGTACCTTTCCGATGCCCATTTCTTTGGGCTCGTCCTCGTCGTAATCAGATTCTTCTTGTTTCAAAACATCTTGTGAGTCGGTGTCGTCGAATTCGTCGAACATATAGTAGTCGCCGGAACGCACAGCTGTATGAAGAAACATGTGTTAATTATACCGAAACATGTGGAGACGTAACTAGAAAAGCGTTACGATCGCTATTAGGTCTTTGCCAAGCTTTTGTATTTACAATTATTAATTTTAATTGGCGGCTGAATTTGAAGGCGTAATATTGTTACTTAAATATTATCATATCAATTATTTACTTGTATAAGCTGGAAATTATTTTTCTAGTTACGTCTTTTCAAATTGGTAACAAGCTTGCAGGCATCACGGTTGCACGATTATAGCATGCTCTTTTTGTTACATACTAAGTAAACATAATTGCATATTTGTGATTTATTGATACAAATATGTACGTATAATAATGCAGTTTTAAAATTTTCATGGACATTTACAAGGGTTCGGCAAAGTAATAGAATGACATAAAATAATGCACGACGTGCCTGAAAATAAACCACGCCAGGAAAAACACTGCATGAGCACATGCATGCTAAAAAAGCTCCACAAAGCAAAAAACCAAGCGGTGCTGAGGCGAAATCTGTCTTGTATTTACAAGTTTTTACAAAATTGCCAAAGTAATGTACCCAATCGAGAATGACGAAAGACAGGCCCCGCCATAGCGTTGCAACTTGCCTAAATACCGTCACCGACAAGCCGAGGATATGTTAGTAACGCCAATACAAGATTATTGCGAGCGTAGTTCCGAGACTCAACGTTACCCTTTTGATGCGTTGTGGGCGCCCTATACTGCGGCCTGTCGCGCGCTACAAGAGAAAAGCACAGCTCAACCGCACAGTTCACATCACACCATCGAGGCATAGAGGTTATTATTTCGGCCGATTTTAGCACTTATTGCCAAGACTCACATGACACGTGTACCGGTTACCACCGAGACATCCACTGGGTAAAATTAATAAAGCACAGAAATCGAGTTGTTACGAAAGTCTCAGGCCAAGATTCAGACCATATCTTAATAACCATCACGTATAACAGCATAATCGAGATCAATTATAAATTCACCTCGACTTTACCGTTTACTCTTTAACAGTTCTTAAGACCGGCCTTAGACAGATTTGAATCAGAAAAATGTTTTTTTGTTATTTCACAATGTATTAGTTTTTATCCAGTTCAAAGGAAAGAACGGGGTCACAGCCACCTCAGTCACCTTCCCAAGGACAATGCAAGTTTACCTTCGTGTCGTTTCGTGAATACGCGTCGATTAAGCGAAGAATCACTTCCTAAACGAATAAAAAGTATAATTTATAAAAAAGAACAATCTGAAATGATATGCTGTACATTTTGTTTACAGTGTCACACAGTGTATATTCATCAGTCGAAGAATCAACGTGGTGACAAAGAAAAAGGCGATAAGATTTTTAGATGCGGCGGACCTTTTCAATCAAAAGTTTTCATAAACATAAGTCAATCGACGTAGCAAAGTGCGAAATAGACATCGCGTCGCATCTAAACAGTCTATTCGCTCGGATAAGACAAAACAGCACACATAGTAGTTACAGGTATGATGGGAAAGTGGCTCGGCGCGACTCGACTGCGATATGATCGACGTTCGCTGCTGGATGCTGGGACTCGCCACTGTATGCCGCCTTCGAATAGGCGGAGGGGAAAAAACAGGGTAGGACTCTTCAGGGGTCTGAGCGCGCGGCATGAACTCGGAATTCGGGGGGGATTCAAAAGAGATACGCCGCGGTTCTAAGTACGCCTCTAACGAGACGGTCATTAGAGCTGAGGAGGGAGAGGGTGGTCCACCTTGGGAGCTGGGCGGGGGAAGCGCGGGGAGGGGCAGTGGCTGCGGAGGGGGAGGGTGCACGCGCTCTGGAGAAGGTGGGGCGGAGGGTTCGCTGATAGGGGTATGGAAGCCGCGCGGGGAGGCAGGCGAGTCCGGCGTGTGGTAGCCCCGCCCCGACGCGTCCGAGTCACCACGCACCAACGGCGCGCCCTCTGACTCGCCCGGCTGAGTGTCTTCGTCCTCTTCTGCTTGGAGGTAGCGTGGCAAGTAAAATATTCAACTATATAACTGAGCACAATATGAATTGGACGAGCCATGTAACTATTTACTTCATCATCAGATGTCACACGGCCTCATATTATAACGTCTTTCTTATTGATGCGTACCTGCGTCATGGTGTTTCCCTTCCTTCATCAAAACGCCCTGTATTTTCTTCTGGTTCGCCTTTATCCTCTCCATCTTGATTTTGATTTTGTCTAAGATCTTCATTTCCGTTTCCTCTTGCATTACCATTTGTTTCTGACGCAACTCTTCAATAAGTTCAGCACCTCTGTTTTACATAAATATGCGAAACGTTAATTTAATACGGTCGATGGTCGCTTAATCACACAGACTAGGTATTCTAGTGGCTAAAAATACCTTGAAGCGAGCACTGTGGTGGCTTTGCTCTCATCGATGACCCTGTAGAAGTAATAGCTGTGGAACAGCCGCCTCTCCAGTATCAGGAAGGCGAAACAAACTCCGTCCCACGCCAGCCCTATGTCTTCTTGAGGCACCGAACATCCATCACCCACCTGGAAAGCAGGAAGTTACACCTAAAGTCGAATGTCAACGACGCGCTGGAAGGCAGAAGTCTCAGTTGAGAAACCACCGCGAGTATTGCTATCGTAGAGTAGTTTTTTAGCATGGCATTCTTGCCCTTAGAGTGCCCATTCCCTCTTGTCTTGAAGAGAACAAGGAAAAAAGTTTATATAGAACACCAAGGCAAGAACATCATTCTATTCCTTGGCAGTTCGTATTAAAAAGGAGTTTTAGAAACGTTGCGTGCGGACTTATACAAAGTTCACCGTATAGTACCGTATGACGGATGGAATGACTGCCTCGATGATCTATGGCGGAAATTGGCGAAGAAGGAAAAATGGGAGTGCAATAAGAAGTTTGGAGTGTTGTCTCAAAATAGAAGTACAGCAACGAAGCGAAGGTAACAAACCGAGAAATAATGCTCCCATATAACGACTATTTTTTTATGCCATAGGTGGAAGATAAACAGACGAGCTGCCTAATGGTAAGCAGACACTGTCACCTATGGATACTTGTAAGAAGCATCAAAAATACGTTGCTAACCTTTTAAGGCACTATTAATTCAGCAGCAGCGGCCAGCTATAGCAGGAATATAGGATGAACTGACGAAGTGACAGTGATGGTGTAGCGACACTTTGACCTTGGAGTGTGCTTCTGCAGAACATGCAGTATGAAGTGTACATCTTATGTATCAGTTCAGTTGGTGTCGGAATGGAATGTAGTGCTTCCATTCTGACCAACTGAACGACCCAACTAGTTGAGCGGAATGGAACTCGATGAACCCATTTATCCAGTTGGTTCGTTAAGAACAAAATTTTACCAACCAGTAAGTATCTCACCAACCAGTTGATTTGATTGGAACAAAACGCTTCATCAAGTTCCATTCTGCATAACTCGTTGGTCCGTTCAGTTGGTTGGAGTGGAATGACTGTACGCGAAGCGTTACCTTGACGGGCACCATCCTGAGGAAGGTGCGGATGTTGTTCCCGGCGAACTTGTCGACGCAGCCGATGCCGAGAAGCTGCACGAGCCAGCACGCGTGCTCCTGCAGCACGGCGCTGAACATGCAGCCCGGCACCTGAAGCAGCGCCTTCACGGCCACCACGCACACGTTGTACCGCACCAACCACGACCACCTACAAACACATAACTAACAAGTTAACTCACACGACCCACCCACTACGTAGCCTATACATAAAAAAATTATGTTGTTTCCTTTTTATATAAGTACTTGTTAATGTCATTCGCTATTGAATGCGTGTCTATCTACACATGGGTCATAATCTTAGGGTGTACTGAGCCGAAAGAATTGTAGTCATCATTACGAAAAATCAACGGTACCAACCCTAAAATTACAAAATAATACCAGCTGTTCCATAAAAAAAACATGCACACTAACGAAATGTATGGTAGGGCTGATTTTTCGCGGTTTTTGGGGTTGGTTCCGTTCTAAAAGTTGTTCATGATGATAAGTACAATGGTTTTCTTTCGGCTTTGTATACCCCAAGCTTATTATCCTGCTGTATGACTAAAATAATTGTAATTACGGCTTAGCTACCTACTTAACTATGAATACTTTATGTTTCAACATTTGTACCTAGATTCGAAGATCTGAAGATCGATCGCAAAACCAGAGTCGAATGAGCAGTGTTCGTTTGCACACAAATATCACCTTTAATCATCTAACAATACAGGCAAATGTATCATGACTGTCGATAGCCTATGGAAAAGATGTTCACGCGGTTGGTGCCAGTCATGAACAACAAGCCAGTGTCACCCACAGCAAGGAAAAGCGAATAGTAAGTACTCACCACTGTAATATAGCATCCTTCGGCCGTAGATAGAAGTCAGTCCCCTGCCAGAGGAATATGAAGGAGCCAATGAGGTAGCCCATGGAGAACAGGTTCACACGGTTGGTGCCCGTCATGAACATGATGGCGAGCGTCACCCACAGCATTCCAAGGAATACCAAGCGCTTCACCACGTCTAGCCAAGAACTGTGAAACAAACGAACGTCAAGGTCATAATTTATTTTTACATTGGCGATTTTACCTGTTATCCTATAGGTATCCTTTTTTCGGGTTAGAAGTAGTATAATTATATGCAAGATATATGCCCCAAATTTTATCCAAATGCATTCAAACATAAACGGAAGTTAACGGAGTTAAGTGGGACGAACATTCACATAACTATTGCATTTATGATATTAGTGTGATGATCATGTGGACTGATAAAAGTATTCACAAATTAGGTTTTATATAATGTGTTAAATCATCAACTCTCACCCGACAAATCCGAGGAAATCAGGCACCGGGTTAACGAAGTGAGGCGTCTCCCAGTCCTTGCCTATATCCTCACTATTAGAACCACCTGGATAGCTGTCACCCTGCGTCTTTTCTACGTAGAACACACGCATCTGCCTCGTCGCGAACAGCAGAAGGAAATAGTCAAATATCAACTTCAAGGCGTGAGGAGGGTCGTCGGCGTATGGCAGGTACATCCACGTACGAATGTTACTCCATTGCTAGAAAAATACATAACAATTTCAAAGATCACCAACTGGAGCAAGCCCGTTTGGCTCAGTTAAAAGTATGCGGATTGACACATTCGATTATGTGAACTCATGTCAGATTGAATTTGATCAACGTTAATTGGCCAATAGCCCAAGTCAATCGACGCCGATTGAGTTGGCGAAAAAGCGAGATATTAATAAATTCGCCATCACGGAAAAAAACCATTAGAGCTGACTTCAAACATGGGTCTTCTTTCTTTCTGCCTAGCGTGTGTTCGCTTCCTGGACCCTGGTTCGAGCTGGGACAAGCCGGGATCCGGGTTGCGAACATGCGTTATAAGGACTAAATATAGCAGTAGCAATAGTTGCTGCATAAAATCAGTCATAATGATAGGAAAGTCCCCTGCAAGCTTTTATTGCATTATGTCGTGTTTAACAAAATAAGGAAGGGGTCACACACTTCTCTATACTCTAAAAATCTTTGCTATACCACGCGACACTTTCTACAACTAAAGATCAGGGCAAAACAGAGCGATTACTTTGCGATTACACGGTTGCGTTTGAAATTACTATCCCAATCAAAAGAAATGGTGATTGCGTCCACTGATCGCCATATTATCCAGTGTCGTAATCGCACCTATTTGGTCGGATATAAAATTACATTTACCAGTGACTTACTTCAGTCCTAATATCCCATGGATAATGAACACAGAACTGCGGCAGGAATCCCACCGATATCATATACTGTAGTGGTATTATAAAGGTCACAAAGGCAGTAAAAACGGTCCATATTCGCGCTTGACTCGGCCGTCGCATCGATACGAGCGCTAAGAGCCATCCAGCGTAGAGGACTGCGTACACGTCCATACGAGACCCTATCACGCCCATTAGACATATCAGACTGATCTGAAACAAAGTAATATTAAATGAGGGTAGTTCTAGAAATATATATAATATGAAGAAATGACTTGTTTAGCATCGTATTGCACAGTTTCGCGATGAGCAGTCGTTTGTTGACAAAGGCCACGATTTACAATGGGGTAAAAAAAACTTACTGACTAAAGATTACTGAGATTATTTTCAAGGTATAGGAAATGGATTGCAAAAATCTACTTTGCGTGTTTCTTAGCTTTTCTAAGAAAGTATTACGTGTCTATTCTAAGCTTTACTTTACAGTCACAAATTATAGAGACGTAGAGTCCAACCAAGGAGGCATAAAAATTATATCTACATAGAAAAGTTAGCGACACCAAAAACTCACCTCTATTCCAAACTTATAAAATCCATAATTGATTAAAAACTTTATACAATTAACCAAATTCGCATCTGCTTCTTTGCGCGTGATATCTGGAAACATTCTCTTGTCCTTTTCTTTTGGTATCAGACCCACTGACCTGCAAATTTTTTGTAAAATGTAATTGTTTCTTCATCCTAGTTTCAAATGTTATATATAATTTTTACAAGCAAATAGGCAAATAATTACAGGCATATAAGAATTGATCAAGCATAAGGTTTAGTAATCTAAAAAATAATGTAATCATGTAAAAAGGCAAATCAAAATGTTTTTCTTCAAAGTGGTATAAATTATAAAACATACAGATTGGGAACATTACTAGGGACAGTAAGGACAACAATTTTAATTGATATCATCATCATCAGCCAGAAGACGTCCACTGCTGAACATAGGCCTCCCCATTTAACCTCTACACTGAACGACAGCCTGTCTTTTACATGCACTGGATTTTGGAGATATTTTAATGGGCATACAAAGATTTTGACGGGAAAAAAACTTGAGAAAAACGAAGAGTCTGACAGTCTTTTTTCTGTTCCTTATCAAGGTTTAGTTAAAAGAGAAGATGATAAAGGAGTGTTGATAAAAAAAATACACATAAAATCCAACCTGAGTGCCTGCTGCCGGTAAGTAACCAGTGAATAGAAAGTGATCAAGGCTATGAGCGCGATGTATCCTTTCAGAATGACCACCAGAGGCCTTTGTTTTGTAGCCTTCGTGAAACCTAACCACTCAGCGTTGTTGTAAACCGTCGTATTTATTGTATCGTTTATCCCCGTCTAAAATAATAAAAATAAAACTTTGGCTAGATCAATAATAAGAACTGGCTCAGCCGTGCTCTCAAGATATCAATAAAGGTCTTAGCAACGTTAGGACCTGTTACGAAAAATTTAATCAAAATGTACACTGGGTTGCGTCGAACGATGCCGCTAAGTTGAAAGGTGGTCATTGTATTGATAATTGTGAGCAACTATTACTTATAAACTAACTCTGAAATTGCGAGAAAAAAATCTGCTGTTCCGTAGAGAAATGTCATTCGCACTCAACGAAATGCATGGAACAGCCAATATTTTCGCGGTTTAAGGCCTGGTACATTGTAAAAGTTATTCATATTAATAAATAAAATGACCTCTTTTCAACTTATTGCCACCGTTCTGTGTAACCTAGTATTAATGCAGACTTATCATACACCAAAACATGATCAAATAAAAATTAAATCAAGATTTAACGATGAAATAGGTTTTTTCTGTAAGTACTGCATTGCCTCGGTTGCTAACCATCCTTTATTATAAAAAATATTTATTTAAATACACGAGTAGGTTTTGTAGTTTGACCACACGCAATATTTTAACTTCATCTTGAATAATATAATGGTGGGGGACCTTATAGTTTTAAATCGATTACTAAGAGACACTTACAGTGGTGCAGTTTACATCGAACATGGAATGTTTTATGTAGTCTATCTGGTACACCATTTTGGCCATAAAATACACGCTCAATAACGTCGATATGATAAGCACGCAGAACCTCTGCTTCCGCGAGCTCAGCCAAAGAGAGGGCGCTATCATTATCATAATTGGTACGTGCATCGCGCATACCTGAAAAAATACGAAAAGCAGCAATGATTTTGGTGATAGTTTGGAATAAATGAAACATCAGGACACAAGCCTATTCGGGAGTCATAGATGCGGTCACATTTTTCGCCACGGACGCTACATCGTCTGGGACGCGATTTAGATATCGCAGGATCGCAGGCATGCCCAGACCCTAAGCCACCATCTCGACCTAATCAGCCACCCACGGGAGTGACAAGTGACTACGCGTGGTGCCGGGTCGGTTGCATGGCCTGGGGCCGTACCGTCACCCATTAACGTAGACACATTGGGGCAGGGTGGGGCGCCTGCCCCATTTTGATTTTTTATCGATTGCAATACAAGACGCAACAGGGGCACATCAGTCGTCACTCTCCCAGGGGCGGATCCAGGATTTCATTTGGGGGGGGGGGGGGCATTCTGACAAGGTTCGAGAAATCAAATCGAAAACTGTAGTCGAATGTATAGAATTGCTAGGTGTTTTGGGGGGGGCATGGATCCGCCATTGCACTCTCCAGACACTTTAGGTAGTCATTTGTAGTAAAATAAATACCGTTATCTTCAGTGATGACTTTTATGTGTCGCTAAACATGTATGCATGTTACGGAGAAGACGGTAATACTCACGTTCATGCAACAAAGCAGCATCAGCGATATGAATATGACCTTAACGAGGTGTATGTCAAGATATATGAATATCTTGTCCGTCCACTCGTAGACGACTGCTTTAAACCTCAAGAAGGATCTCCTCAAATATTCGTACATCCCGTGATACTTTCTCCTTGGCTCAGTCACGGTAGGCGCGTAGGACCGTGATCTCCTGCAATTATATAATTAGATCATTAACATCAACCTTGCATTTTTAAGGTGTATAATATAGTTACTACTAGCTATTGCCCACGACTTCGTAAACGTAGTTTCATATAACTTCAACCTGCTTTTGCCCTCCTTAATTCGGTCCTTTCCCAAAATCCTTTCTTAGCGGACCTCAACACCCCTTATGGAACTACCTGTCAGATTTCAAAAGGTAACAATAGGTACAAGTAAGTAAGTACGCAATGACATATAACCACTTGACTGCTCATCCTTTACCCCGCCGTAAACCAAAGGTTCTAAAATGTCAACCTAAACTATTTCGAGCGGGCCAATTCTAAGCGCGAATTGAATGAATGACTTTTGAGTCTCCAATCAATTTTAATAATTGCTAGTCATGCTATGTACGCATTTTTTGGGATACTTTCCGGTTTGAAACTTTAATGTATGCAATAAGTTTAGCTTAAGAGGAGTTTATATCCCGTTTTGTGTAACATTAAATAAAATAAAAAGATAACAAACCGATCCAAGCTGGGGTTGTTCATAGTGAAAAAAGTGCATAGGTATTTCCTAGGCGAGCGTGCTACATCTTCAACCACATCATCGCTTCCTATCAGGCGAGATATTGTTCAAACGCATGAATAGTTAGTTGCAAATAAAATCGCGAACGTTTAAAAGAAAGTAGGAGCAGAAGAGACCTATGTTTAGATGAAGGCAGTTCTGTGTAGCTAAGTTCGCGTTGCACTCCGCGTATCCGCGACGTATGTGACAGCGCGCGTTCCGAAGGCGACACCGGCGGGACTTCGCCCTCCATCGGCAACTGAGGCAACTGAAACACGAGCACTATTAATCTTATCTATTTCATTACGGGATTCTTTTTCGCGTTACATAAACGCGTCACGTCATAACATGAAAATGTAACTGAAAAATGAACTGTGTGCCCTTAGTAGCTTAGTCTGTATGACCCAGCGGTATGGCCACATAAACTCGTAAACGCGGTCGCGTTACGTTATATGCGTGGAATTGGTAATCTCAAGTTTACTAACGCGATAAGATTTGTAACGAGCTTATAACGTGTAACAAGCTATAGCGCGTATCGTGCGCGTTTGTCAAAGGAATGTAGTAATCAAAACACGCCAATCAGAAGACGCGTCTGATGCGTTTCTGTTTTAAAACCATGGTTACCGTTTTATTTGTGACCATCTGTGTTATAATAAGTTTGCGGCTTGTTTTTTTTTTTTTTTTTTACGGAATCAGGACCTTGGTTGTTTAATAAAAGTATGCGAAAGGTTACCTAAATAAAATAATGCGAGATAAGTCCCGATAAACATTTAAAACATTTGTTTAAATCGCAAAAGTTTAAAAGTTACTTAAATGCCAATCATAATTTTTATTTACTTACATTTTTTACTACTTTCATTTTTGTTTACTTATATTATTATTTTGATTCGACATTGTGTTTAATTTAATTATCATTTAATTGAGATATTATGTTTTTATGTAATTATTATGTGTCGGAAAGATTTGATTGTTATTTACTACTAGCGACTCGCCCGCCCGGCTTCGCACGGGTGTAATTTACGTGCAAAGCCGGGGCTAGTTATATATATAAACCTTCCTTGAAAATATATCTAACTGACGGTGAATACCGCATCAAATCCGTTGCGTGGTTTAGGAGGAGTTAGCGGCCATACAGACATACAAACAGATAGACGCGGAAAGCGACTTCAATTTATACTATGTAGAAATAGAGATGACGTGGTTTTCACACATTTTATTTATGTTACACGGGAATTACTCACGTAAGATTAAGCCGGTTACTCCGACTATCGTTTCAACCGCATTAGACGGCCTTTTTCATGCGCGGCTGCGTCTCGCTTTGCACAAAAAGCGAGACGCAGCCGCGCGCGCGCATTCACCTTGAAAAAGGCCGTCTAATGCGGTTGAAACGATAGTCGGAGTAACCGGCTTAATCTTACGTGAGTAATTCCCGTGTAACATAAATAAAATAGAGATGAGTCTGTATAACTTGTAATAAATGAATTTTAATTAATAATTGAACTTACGTCGTCCCTCATAGTAGAAGCGCCGACTTGACTAGGTCTACTTGAATCTGGGTCTCTAGCCAAACTATTTGTTCTGTAAATAAATTAAACAGTTCAAACATCTTTTTAATGTTAGTGGTATCAATTAAGAGTTATTGTATTTTATCTATATCACAAATATTAACTAGAATAACTCTGGAATATGGTATTAAATGTTATATTATAGAAACTGACGTGGTTTTCACACATTTTATTTATATTACACGGGAGTTACTTTGCCAAGGGAGACGCAGCCGCGCGCGTGCATTCACCTTGAAAAAGACTGCCTAATGACCGGCTTAATCTTACGTGAGTAATTCCCGTGTAATATAAATAAAATGGTATTAAATGTGTTAACAAATAACAATGATTTTTTTTATTAAAAAATTATTTGCGCTTGACCTCTACCTCACCTTATGTTATTGTATTTTATCTTAATTAAAAATATTAAACATTATATCTGAATCTATATTAACTCTGGAATGTTGTATTATAAGAGTAAAAAAAACGTTTTTATTTTTTTTATATTATATTACTTACCTAGTTCTGGGATCTGATAACGCCATAAAGTCTTTATGGAAATAATGCACTTGCATTATTGTTATGATAAGGAAACACGTTGGTGTTAATAGTTTCACGAATAAATCCGCTGGGTGATATGGTTCTAAACCTAAATCGTGTTGCCTGAAAGAAAAAGAAAAATTACATAGAAATAAAATGGAAAACCGGAATATTACTGCAGTGGTGGGCAGGAGAGAGCGTAGTAAGTTTTTTCCAATAAATTCCCCTATTGGAAAAACTGTTTTAATAATTCTCAATATAAAAATCGACTTCAAAATTAGGAAGCGCTTTATTAAAATTATTGGTATTGCCAAATCAACAGGCGCTCGAACTATAATATTAAAATTATGCGAACCGCAGTGCAAATACCGTTCTTTATCGATCGTCAAATTTGAATGTTGAGATCGTTAAATTTGATAAAATTCCATTTACATAACTTGCTATGATCGATTCTATGGCATTTTATCGAATTTGACGATCGATAAAGAACGGCACTTACGCAAAATTACTACGCCAAAGCTAATTACATTTTTGTAGCACCACCTCGAGATCTTCCTCTACATAATAGAAAAATAATCATTGGTTCACTAAATTAAATGTCCGATTAAAAGGTTATTTGAATGTATTAAAAATATAGTTCATAGTGGGGTAATACTAGTTTTTTTTTAATTATGAATGACTAAAAACAACAAAAATATGACCTGATTTTTAGAAAGAAAAAAAATATTTTTTAGAATAGCCAATATAATTTACCTACTATTTATACATGTGTACATATATTTAACTGTGGGCCCCAAACTAGGCAAAGCCTGTGCTATGGAGCCCGTGGATTTTTACAAGACATTGAACACGTGACTTAACTGCAAACGCTCTATGTAGGTCGAATGATATTTATGACATCACAGGAAAGTAATAGAGACAACAATTGTATTTTAATATCTCTACATAGTATACATTGAAGTCGCTTTCCGCGTCTGTCTGTCTGTCTGTATGTCTGTATGGCCGCTAACTCCTCCTAAACCACGCAACGGATTTTGATGCGGTTTTAACCATCAGTTAGATACATTTTCAAGGAAGGTTTATATATATAACTAGCGACCTGCCCCGGCTTCGCACGTAAATTACACCCGTGCGAAGTAACATTTATTAGACAGACTATAGATAAGCTGTTTCAGTTAAATGTGTACTTACAGTTTTTGATTGATGAGTAAATAATTTTCTATCGTCACGGAGAAGTTGTCGAACTGATAAATGTATATGAGTATGAGATTGATCATCGAGTATATGATCACGGTTATCCAAAACACATACATCAAACGTCGCCACCAATACCAACTTATCTGGAAATAAAACAGAGAATGATTTTAAAAGCTACTCCGTGCTTGATTTTAAGACAAATAAATAAAAAACATAATTTAAAGCTATTGCCTATTTTAGGGTTCCGTACCTCAAAAGGAAAAAAGGAACCCTTATAGGATCTTGTAATATTTGATAGGACTTTGTTGTACGTCTGTCTGTCAAAACTAAGGGAATTAAAACCTATAGGGTACTTCCCGTTCACCTAGAATCATTAATTTTGGCAAGAGGCAAGGCCTTACAGCACATAGAAAAGAATAAATCTGAAAGTTGTAAATTTGAAGTTATATAATATAAAAAATATTGTTTTACAATTACAAACTTACATTTTGTACTTGTTATGTATGGAAGAACCTCATTGTCAACTACAAAGTTAAGTTTGTCTTTCAATATTTCAACTTCAGTTAGCTTTTTTTTTTTGGACTCGCGCTCTGAGTGTTCCATACAACGGAACCCTCAGAGCACGAGTCCTACTCATACTTGTCCGTTTTTTTTTATTTTTATTAGGAAAAGTTTGTTTATTTAAGTACAAAGGTAGATATCAAACAAAGAAAATAAAAAAGGCTTAATTATTAATTATTACGAATTATCACTATTATAATTAACAATCAAAAACAAGATGTTGTCCGTGAGGTAAAGTACCAAGAACGCTGGTTGCATTCCCGCGTTGAATTGCTACAGAAATTAAAAGGAATGAGCCAGCTCTCTTATCTATCACCAGCGGCGTCGATTAATTGTGGTGATTTTTTTTTTAAACTCTTGGTATATGGACCCGATGGACCAAAAAGTTTTTTTTTTTTACCTGGAACATGAGTATGAAAGTGAGGAACAGGAACATGTAGATGATCTTGAATATCGTCATGCGGTCGCCCGTGACTCCGATGACGAACAGCATTATAACCACCACGTAGATCCAGTAGCGGGCGCAGGCGGCTTTCAGCCAGTCGCCTAGTTGCCGCAGCAGGCGGGAACGACTTTCCTCTTCGCGCTGAGCTTCAATTACTAAAAAGCAAACATGTTCGTCAAAGAACTTCATCTTATTTTAGTAAAGATATTACATAGTTTTTTTTTTGTTTGTCTTATTTTTTTGTGTGAATCGGGTTCTTCTAGGCAAGCGTGCTCTAACGTAGACCGCATCATCGCTTAACATCAGGCGTGATGGAGGTCAAATACAAATCTATTAAATATTAAAAATAAACTGTCATTTCTCATCAGCTGGTTTAGGATGAACCACTTGCAATTTAGTTCGTTAATCACTTCAGTTTAGTTCGCAGTTCAAGGAACAGGCTTGCGTCCTAATGTTTCATTTATTACAAATAACAGGCTTAGCTAAGAATATAACTAAATACATTACCCATACTGAAAAAATAATTTGAATTGGCTGATTAATCTATGAGATATGAGCGTTTAAAGTTTTTGGTGGGGATAGAGAGCGAATGCTCTTTCTCTTTCTCACAAAGCGTGTGTTAGTATAGTATTTGTTTGGTGCACGCACGGCTTGATGTGTCATCATGTGCTATAGTGCGCTCTCTGTCTAGCATGTTATTAAAATACTTGTAACTTATTTATTAAAAAACAAATTTTAATTTAGCTTTCGTTGATAGGCTTTATTTATGTTCAACTTTTTTATATACCTGCTACGCCCCGAGGTTCTACCCACGTAGTGATGAAAAATGGTGATGATGATGATAATGAAAAGTAGCCTGTCAGTCTCCGGATCTTGAACTATGACCATGCAAAAAATTAAGTCAATCCGTTTCCCTGTTGCTACGTGAAAGAGGAACTAACAAATCAACAAACAAACACACTTGCGCATCTGTAATATTAGATTGATTTAATAAAATATTTGGACACAAGTCTATTGTGCATCTTGTATTGTAACTTTAGCGTAAGCGTTATGCATAAGGCTGTTTGCTAAAGATTATAAACTTCTTTAGCAATGCCATTGGGCCCAGTAGTGATCGTGATTGTATGAAGGCCTGATCAAAAGAAATAATAAGGGTGAATGTATGTGAGTCAGTCCCGAAACCAAGTTATCTTATACTTATAAATCCGCAATTAAAGGGTGCAATCGCTAGCAGTTTCGTAGATACAAGGTGCAGGCTTAGAGGAAAGACGTAACTTAGAATATAGATCAAAACTTTCTAGTTAAGTAGCAAGAAAAGATAGAAGATGGCCAAATCTATAATGATAGTCGGACCGTAAGGAAATAGAGTGTTAGGCAGAGTCAAGAGATTGGCTGTTATAGATAGGAAAATGAATTAAATTGATCGATTTTACCGTTTGCCAGACCTGTTGGAACCAAAGGTATTATTTGGTACCGATTGTGATAGCCATAGGACATTCTTCGTTCGTTTAATATCAAATTAGTAGCGATCATTTGTTTCACATTTTAAATTCGAAATTGTTTTGTACGGAACCATCCTCAATAATAACGGGGCATTGATGATGCGGATCTCCTGCACGCGCTAGCACAGCGTCATAGAATATGCACGTGACTCACCGCTAGCGGCGGTGGAGACGGTGAGCTGCAGCGGCGCCGCCATATCGATGATGACGGCGGAGCGGCGCCGCTCGCGGATCTCCTGCACGCGCTGCCGCAGCGTCACCCAGAACATGCACGTGAACAGCGACTTGATCAGCAGCGGCACGCACGGCTCGCCTTCCGGACGGGACAGCCCTATCTGCGCCAGGTTCACTTCCTGAATGGAACAATGGTAACACGAAATATGTTAGTTATAGAACAGTTTAAGTGGAAAACATTATCAAACCTCTTTGCACGTTGAAATTGTATGCACATAATTAAACAAATTCATCAGGAGACAAAAATTGGCTTTAAAATACTTGATCAGTGATAGATTATTTGTTGAAGCGTGTTCTTCAAAAATAGACACATTTAATATGTTTAATAATCATGTTTACTGATTTCTTATCCACTCAGCCAGCATTTAAATGTATTAAACTTTTAACGAGTTTTTAATCTCTGTTCTTTTCGTATTATTGCTCAGAATGCCGTTATATTAAAAATCAGCTTGGTCAGTGTCGTACGGCATGCCATTATATACCTACTGCGTAAGCTACATTACAAGTATGAAACTTTAGTGTAAACTAAAAGGATAGTCTGGGCACAACCGCAGTACAACAGTACATAAACAGTCAAGACATAATTCTAATTCTAAGGCCCTTTCCTAACGTGTTGGTGCAGCAGCGGAACATTATCGGTACGCTCGGTATATGCGGTACTGAAAACTTATCGAGTGTCTATATTTCAATAAGAGCTTCCTGATTGGCGCGGCATGCTCGCACTTATTGAAATGTAGGCGCTCGGTTACCTTTCGGTACCGCGTATACCAAGCGTGCCGATACTGTCCTGCTGCTGCACCGACAAGTCAGGAAAGGGCCTAATTGGGAGTACACCGGCACTGAGTTTTCGCGTGGAGCGTTTTGAGCATTTCCTCCATCCAGCCTACCCAATAACCAAGCTTCTTAAAATAACGGAGCACGGCCTTGCGTAGCTGGCATATCAGTTCCACTCCTATTTCGTCAGGTGTTGTCTTGTTGAAGACTTGTTTTGAAGTAAAGAAACCCGAACATAAATAAGATGAAAGTTTTAATCCATTCATCCGCAAACCGTATTTGAAATTGAGGGATAGCGGCCGAACAGTAGCATGTGCGTTTTACAATCTGACGGCACCAGGTTCGATCATCGGCTAGTGTCTTACTTAAACAAATTTTGTGCACTTTCGATGCCATCGCTCAAAAACGGTGGAAGAAAACATCGTGTGGAAACCGGTATGTCCAAAAACCTCAAAAGTTCAAAGACTATATTCACCAACATGCACTGGGTGAATTAGGGCCCATCCTCTCTCTCTCTCTCTAAGAGAAGGCGTATGTTCCAGCAGTGGGAACATGATGGGTATATGATCCGCAGACCACACTTTATTTAAAACTAGCTACGCCCCGCGGTTTCAACCGCGTAGAGATGAAAAATGGTGATGATGATGATGATGAAAATGCTGAAAACCCATGCAAAAAATCAGGTCGATCCGTTGTTCCGTTGCAGCGTGAAAGAGGAACAAACATCCATACATCTATACATACAAACTTTCGCGTTTATCTATACTAATATTATAAAGAGGAAAGATTTGATTGATTGTTTGTTTGTTTGTTGGTTTGCATTGAATAGGCTCTGAAACTACAGAACCGATTTGAAAAATTCTTTCACTGACGGGAAGCTACACTATCCCCGGGTGACATAGGCTAATCTATACCCGTGCGAAGCTGGGGCGGACCGCTAGTAATATTATATAGTAGGAAGTAGGATAGTATTGAGACGTACCGTTATATTAGATGGCACCTCGGACTCGTACAGATCCATTCCGTAGATATACTGCGCGAGCAGTAAAAGCATAGCGTAGCAGACGAGCACGGGACTAGTCTTCAGCATGAATGATCGTTGATCGTGGCAGAGCCACACTATGTTCGCCCACATGAGGAGGACGAATGTAAGCCACGAGTGGAACATTATACTCCACGCCATCATCGTGATCGTAGTCGCTATGTAAGATGACCTGGAAATACAAACAATAGTTTTGAGTTCTCAAGTTTTCGCCATTGAACATTTATGTAACGGATTTTGTCGCGTATACGGGGTGTAAGGGGAACACTCTCGAAGCCAAAAGAAGGTAATTGTACTCATCATTATGAACAACTTTTACTATGGGACCAACCCTGAAATCGCGAAAAATATATCAGCTGTTCTATAGAAAACGGTCATTGTCACTCAAGATTTTTTTTTCGCGATTTCAGGGTTGGTCCCATAGTAAAAGTTGTTCATAATGATGAGTACAATTAAATTATTTTGGCTTCGAGAGTGTTCCCCTTACACCCTGTACTTTTCGATCACTTTAGCGACAATTCTTTCTCAAAAAAAGTTGCGCATATAAGGAAAAGTTTTCAGATTATGTGTCACATCACTTAGATGGGTTTGAGGCCTAAAAGGAAGATCCAGTCTTTTAAATGTGCGAATTACGAGTGAATTGGTTTCTACTAAGCAAGTATGCTCCATCGTAGACCGCATCATCGCTTAAAATCAGGCAAGATGGCGGTCAAACGCAAGCCTAAATAAAACTGCAAAAGAATACCAATATTTTTTTTAAATTAAAAATACAAATACGCTGACGCTACCGTTTACTAGGAAAGGGGCTGTATAAGATTTGTTTTTAATAAAGATAAATTACCTGATTAGAACTTGGAAGAATTCAAAAACAGCAGAAATGACGTCGTCAACTAGAGATGGCTGTTCCTCTTCTTCATCCATTAACGTATCATCTAGAAAAAAATAAGCAAAATTAATTACTACAGTTTTAATTACTACTATTACTTATGGTACAGACATTAAAATCATGTTAAACACACTAAACGTGAATTATAAAGCTGCGTTCAACGGCCACAGCTATCTCTTTCGCAGGTAACATTCAACGTTCAACACTTTTGGAAAAAAAAATGAACGAGGATTCGACAAAAATAATGTTTACAATAACATTGCAAATATGTAAGTACATTTTCGTGTAGACATTTTATAGGATGGCGGAGAAGATTAAATTATTTTTAAATTCTCACTCACCCGTTTTTTTTTTTCTTCAAAAACATTGAAATACGTGGCCTTAAATAAGACCTTTTGAGCTATGTATTGACTGAAAATGTTCGCTCTATACCTAGTAATTCTGGGCAGTCAATGAATACAATTTTCTATCGATAAGTTAAACATGCTAAGTGGTTGCAGTTTACTAAATGTTATGACATCGAACTTGTAAATATTACAAACTAGCTGTTGCCTGCGATTTCGTATGCGTACACTTTCATCTAAGTTGTTCAACCTACGTTACTGCTAGTCTGTGGAATGCGCTGCATGACTGAGTGTTCCCCGATAGTTACAACCTGGGTGTTTTCAAATCACGAGTTAATCGCTTTCTTCTAGGCAAGAGTGCTCCATCGTACACCGCATTATCCTGAGTTGGCGGTCAATCGCAAGCCTATTAATGAATATTAAATAAACTTGCCCCCTAATTGGCTCTTTCGTAAAATTCTTAGCGGATCTCTTTGATTATATAGATATTATGTACATCGTCAAAGGCGAATCTCTACGCCATATAAGGAATATACATGCCAATATTCAGGTTCGTAGGTCAAGCAGTTATCGAGATTTCGCGATGAGTGAGTGAGTGAGTGAGTGAGTGCTTGAGTGGGTGATTAAGTGAGTGAGTTATATTTTGCTTTTATATAATTATACGTAGATTCAGACGGATTTTTTAATATAATTGATAATTGCACGCATGAATACTAAAAAACCGATTATTGTTGTTTGATACAGGGCGACAAAACTGCAGAATCTAATGAATTAATAAATATAGCTAGAAAAAAAATGTGTTCACCTTCGTCTGGTACAACGACTGAACCCGTAGAGTCCTGATGCAGTGGCCTCGGGACCGAGCTCGAGCGAACGCTCGACCATCTCTTGGAAGGGCTCACGCTGCGCATTAGCTACAAACATAGCATTATATTCAAACACACGAATTACAACCTTGAACAAAAAGGAGTAAAGTGTATTTACACATGTACTGATGTATTTACACAGCCAAATCTAATCAAGATTGCCAAAGCAAGTACACATTTTGTGTGGTGTTACTACATTTTCATCGGTCAGTTGATTTAGAGGCGTTTATATCGTAACAAAATGCCAAGGACAGTGAATTTTACCCCAACGGAAACCTTTTACAATAGTATATAGATGATAGATATATATAGATAAATATATATAACAAAGTCGGGTTAGTTACACCATTTATAACTCTAGAACGGCTGGACCGATTTTCATGATCTTTGATTTGTTGGATTTCTATCCGCCCTGAATATCAGAAAAAGTATTAAAATATCGGAAAATTCATTTTCCCATACATTTTGTATGAAACGGCAAGAATTGAAAAATTATAATCATTGATAATTATATTACATAATTAAAAGAAAGAAGAAAAAAACGTCATCTTAGTCAAAGGAGGTTGCTGCCGCTACCAAGGAGATAGCTTCAATGAGGTATGTATATAACACGGTTGAATCCACGGGGCGCAGCTAGTAGATAAATATAAGTAGAACCAAAATAGAAGGACGTACCATTGCATACCCATATAAATGTATATAAAATACACTTACCATAATATAACACAACTAAGCAAATATAATAAATGAGACAATGCATGAACATACAGACACATGAAATATTAATGGTTAACATGACACGCGAGTTATAATAGCGTTTTGGAGTACTCTCAGCCTTTTAGACAAATTTTAAATCTATTAATAAGCAACAAACGACGAAATTAGACAGTCAAAATCGTAAAGTTTTGAGTAGCATGACATTATGAGCGCACCGACCCAAGCATTGAAGGCTTTTCCCATTTTTGTTCATAATAATATTGTAATTCACAGCAAGATATATTTGCGGGGTTGTTTAATTTTTTTGGTTAATTTCTTTTGAAAATTGTTCATATTCTCTAAGAGAAAAAAAGTTTGCAAATATATTCCTGCTGTGAATTGATTCCACTGAAAGCACTTGCATGTAGATATAAATAAGTAATAAAATAAAAAATACCTACAGGGACAGTCTCACCGGTGTTCCCACGGAGTGCTTTGGAATTTATGTATGAATATGCAACCTATAAAAGAACGAAAGCGGGTTGCAAAACAAAATCAAAAACAATTTTGAAAATACAACAGACCGTTTAAGATAATCCATAATGTAGTGTGCGTTAACATTTACAGGTTAGCACAAATTGAAACATGCCATTACTTCAGTGCCTGGTCATTTATTTGTAAATTTACAAGATGTTTCTCAAACTCAACGACATCTCTCTAGTAAAGTGGAACCTTTTAATAATAATAAATAATAATAATAATAAAATAACGTAAGCTTAGTAGCTTCGTCGGTGGTGGTTGGTTTGTCGAAACCAGCCCATGCGCAGTTGCATAAAAAAATATTGTAGGACACAAGTAAAAAAAAAAAATTTTCTTAGACTGTTGACATTCTTTTTTAGACAGTTGTCAATGAGTTTTGATATAGTATGAATATTGCACAATGTACTATTTACATGGTACCTACAAAAAGTATGGAAGCGAAATGATGCTGTTAGTTTCAAGATTCCGATGACTATAGAGGAAAAAACATCAGAACAAATTTCTACAGTTTCCTACAGAAACCTACAGAATGTGTTGTAAAAATTATTTAGCAGGCAGTGTTGAAAGTAGATAGTACTAATAAAACTACATAACTCAGCTCTACGTGAAGTACAGAACGCATGAGTCGTGTAACAAAACCACGTAACATTCAAAAGTAAATTTTAAACATTCGCGATATGTCAGAAATTAATACGCGATAGACATTTACGACGCAAGAAACATTCGTTTAGCGTTTAAATCACCGATGTTTTAAATACACATTCCGTTATTTATGTTCCACTATTAGTTTGTTTGATACAATTTCGAAACTGTTAACACATGTATTTTGAGAACAAATGAATAATGTACAAAGTATGCGTTAAGGATAGCACGGTAGAATATGATGTTTGTTCTTGAAACGGAAATATACACCATAAAGTTAAATACAGCAAACAATTTGTGGTGTTTCTAGTACTTGTTATACAGATAACTTATACGCAGGGTGCGTACGTAAATTGCGTTCACACCCGCACATTAAGCGCACGCACTTATCTACGTATGGTATTTTTAATAGTTTTATTACACGACCGGACAGGAACTAAGAAGTGTGAGCTACCATGACATGAAGTTTGGTGTCGCACAAGCTTACTCGGACTTTCTTAGTGGCGGACATCCACTTGTCTTTGACGGCGTGCTGGCTGCGGCGATGGAACGAAACACCTCGCACCAGCGACCCGTTCAACTTGCCCGCTTCTATACCGGTTAGGGCGCTCTTTTTTTTCGGCTATATTCCCATTTTGACAGCACAAGAGAAAATCCAATACAAGTCATCATTTGAAGCGCCGACTAGTACAGGGTTCAATCGGATTTGAGCAATGCACGTGCAGTTCGCCCGCTGTATGTTTTTCCATTTTGCTAAGTATGCCTCGTGAAATTCATCAGTCTCTTAGCAGTATTATATTTGAGCTTATAATTAAGGTAACTTTTTTTCAAATAGGTACGTGCAGAGCTTTCTAGATAGTTACGAACCCAAAAGCACCGGTCAAATCAAACACTGTATCCAACGCAGCCGTGATTATAGCAAAACATGAGAATATGAATGTTTGCTTCAACTAGCATTAACCTACTTTCAGCGCTTCAAATTAGCACTAATTAACGTGTGGTGGGACTAAGATAGCAGACCGGCATGGAAGTGACGAAGGCATAAATAATCAGCGTTAATTCACTAATGCATATCCAATTGAAAGTTATTTTGTAGAAAGCTTACAATCGGTAATTCAAGGGTTAGTCATAAAAGTTATTAATTGTATGCAAATTGTATGCATTGACTTGAGATTTGTGTGACACGTACCTTAGGTTTGAAGAGCTCGCGGGATTCTATAGCGAGAACGTAGTATGTAAAGAGTATAACAAGCGGGCTTGCAAGGGTAGCCCACATGTGATCATCTGTCACTTCATACGTGAAGCTTGTAGGACTCGTGGAATTCAACTGTACCAGTTTTGTCAAGCCGAAATACCTGTGAATATTATTGTTCAGTTAGCACATTCATCATCATCATTTCAGCCATAGGTAGTCCACTGCTGGACATAGGCCTCCCCTGCAGTCTCTTTTAAGTCGTCTGTCCATCTTGTGGATGGACGTCCTACGCTGCGCTTACCAGTCTATGATATCCATTCGAGAAGCTTTCCGCCCCATCGGCCATCTGTTCTGCGTGCTATGTGCCCTACCCACTGCCACTTCAACTTACTAATCAGGTGGGCTGTCGGTAACTTTCGTTCGTCTACGGATATCCTCATTTCCGATTCGATATCGTAGAGAAACCCCGAACATAGCCCTAATAGTAGCCAAATAGTTAGTACCCACATTTCTGTGTAAATATTTTCTGTCTTAATTATCATCTGTGTGTCAACTACAGTTGAAAATGTAACGTGAATCATAGCATGATAACATGCAAATAAAGTTTGATGACCGCTCCACAGTAGGGCATTGGTTAATTTTGTGCGCCAATAAGTTTTTCGAAGTTTCATAACATCACTTTCTCACTACCACTGCCATTGTTGTGACATTTAGTTATATTTTTATTTTTGTTTAGTTTGGATAAATTGTATTGATGTACACAGTGTAGGTGGACTTAATAAATAAATAAATAAAATAAATTGTCAATGTCAATATTTACTATAATTATGCAGGACCCCTTTTGCGTAGGTCTTACTATTTATCCCGTTTCCTGAGAAATATAATATAAAGGTTTTCATATTCAGCTCTTAACAATGTTATTGCAGCTGTCAGAGCAAATACATACTTGGACCGAATTAAGTTAGCGGCTGATAAAAGATTTTCTGGGCCGTCTGATTTATAGTCGAATACTGCGGGTCAGGGCTGCTTTTACAAAGTACCTTGACGATGCAATAACCTTCGTGAAATGATGGGGGTACAAAAATGTTGGTATAGCCTACACTCGAGAAAAATCAGCACGGAACCGGGATTACAGCATAAAATTGTCATGGATGCCTGTCTACATTACCTAGCCAAGTCCATATCAGGCGGGTACAGTTCAATAAGCCACGAGCACTGGTAAACCAGCAGGCCAGCTATGTGCACGGCCATGATGGCCATTAGGCAGCGGCCGATGACTGCGAACCCTTTCTCGAGCGGGCGGCCCACGGCCCAAGCGGTCGCGGCGCCCATGAATATGATGAAGTAGATGCCTGACGTCACGCTCGGTCGCATAATACCGGAGAACATTATAAGGAATAGGCAGATGTATTTTCCTGAAATGAAGAATACCATCATCTTTTCTCTTAATTTTTCTTTTCTTTATGCAACTGAGCGACGAGGCATGCAAGTAGCTCGCCTGACAGTAACAGTATAGCACAGTATAACAGTTCAGTGCCACCTATAATTTTGACTTTCAATAGTTAGTAGTTAAAATCCTGCGCGGCAATTTGCACTAGTCACCCTGACATTTTACATGTTAGAACCTCTTTATGCCCAGTAATTTCATTAGAAACATTGCCCTTCAATCCGGGGAAAAGTTATATTGACTTTGTCAGTTATTCAACCACTAGCAGTACTGTGCTTAGCGGGTGAATACTGGAAAAAGTGTGGTACGTACTTCTTCAGACGGATTTTTCAAAAATCCTACCCCAACAAAGACCTATCCATAAGCCATAACCCACTGTTGTGTAAATGTTTAAGGCTTCGCCAAATAGACCGTGTACTTGGCGCGCGTCAAAACGCGTCAGAACGCCGGCGCTAGCAGTACGCAACGCTGGCACTCTGACAGTATAATACCGTCATAGTACAACACAATCCGGCGCTATAGCGTAGCGTCAGGCTGGCGCTTTGACGCGCGCTAAGCACGCGTTCTATTTGGTGAAGCCTACCTCTCTCTTTTTATGCCACCTACCCGTAGCCTGTGTGGTCTAAGTGTTAGCTGCAATAAATTATAGATCTCCGCAATAACATTAATTTTTAATGGTACACAGGACATGGAGAAAGGCTACACAATTTTTTTATATGTAACCGATTCTCAAAATCTCTTCTACTTTTACATAAATTAAGCGGAGTGAGGAAAGTGGAATACTAAATTAATAAAGTTTGGATTTTACATGTAACTTGAGAATACCCCTACTACATACAGTGTAATCTCACTAATCCGGCACTATTAAAAACCGGAGGGTGCCGGATTATTGGAATGTTCGGATTACTGGGTTATACTGAAAAAGTCATAGGTAATAAATAAAATAAAGCATTTCATAGAGAGAATAAATGTATGTAATGTATTATGGAACAATTGAATTAACATGTAGGTACATATGTAATTAATGATAAGTTAAAATATGATAAGTTTTGAGGTTAGACTGCTAGTCGATGACGCAGCGACCAAAGCGCACACGTATAGAGGGGTACGGGAGGCGTGGGCGGAGGGTGCCGGATTATTGGACGTGCCGATCTATCGAAGTGCCGGATTAGTGAGATTATACTGTATTTCCATTTATAAATCTAAAATCATCAAAAATAATAAGTATGTAATATTAATGAATCATACCTGCTTTTACAAGCATGGGATACTGTTGATATTTGGCATCCTTCTTCTGTCCTTCAGTTGGCGTAATCGCGCATATTTTCTTGACTAATAAATACACGGACAGCGAAAGCCCTGTCATCACTAGCTGTAAATAACAAGGGCGATCAGCAGACGCAATAACAGCCATCAATATGATGTAGCTATTTATAAAGTTTTTTTTTTTTTCATTTCGGCGGTAAAAAATTACATATTTTACCTCAGGTGCCAAATAATGAACGGCCATGAACGGATCTATGCCTTTATATGTGACAAGCCCCAGATTGAGGCCTATATCTTGTATTATAGGATAATCATTCAGCAGAGAGCCATAGGGAGCGAATCCTGCCAGCACGCTGTGCCATACTGCATGCGTCAGCAGAAGCAGCCAAGATACTAACATAGTCAGCAGTAGGAACTTGCCACGCCACCCTGGAACAAGCAAGTATAATATAAATATTTTTTAAACTCCCGACCGTGTTTTACCCGACGTCACTTGACCGTGACTTACTTTGCTTGACTCTGACTATAACTTGATTGAAACTTTTTAATACTATGTAAACTTGTTTAATATTACGACTGAAGAACTTTGTAACCATGGTAAGGAAAAAATTGACAAACAAAAAAAGTTAATAAATAGACCTCAACGCAATAAAACGGAATTGCGTCTATTTGGGCTTGCGAGAAACAATAACAATACGGAGCCCAGCAAGGTGCCCGGACAATCGTAAAGGGGAATTAGGCAATGGCGTCGTAGAAATCCTCCTGCCGTCACCGACATAAAAAATAACTGGGAAACGCTTCACTCGTGGGTTTTTTACTCGGTCATAAAGCAGCATTATATGCTCTGGTTGCTTGTTAGCGCTTATCAGGGTTTCCTAACGAAATAACTTACCATAGACTTGGTCTTGACCCTGACTTACTTTGCTTGACTGTGAATATGAATTGATGGACGATACAAACTTGAAAATATTTGAATAAGTAAGTAGTTACGAGAGAGACCGGGGAGAGTGGCATCAACAAAGGGAGGCCTATACCCAGCAGTAGGTCACTCAAGGCTGATGATGATGATGAAGTAGTTACTTGAAACTGGCTAATATACAAAACGTGCAACGCTAAAATTATCTTAGGAGAAAAATTTACAAGTATATTGTTATATGAAAACCAAAATCCTTGACTGAAAAGCGAATCTAAAGAGATCAAAATTAGTCAAGCCGTTACGGCTATAAGAGGTAATAACACAAATATAAAAAAAAACATACGTACAAACAAACAAACATAAATAATTATATAAATACGCACGCAAAACATTACCCTCCTTCTTGGGCAGTCAGGTAATAAGTATAAACAGATTTTTTTAAACCCCCTATAAAAAGCTGATGATCAAACGGCTGAACAGATTTTCTTGAATCATACCTAACACACTCAATCAAGTCACCTAATAATAAAAAAATAAAAAAAAATCGGTTCAGCTGTTTGGGAGCTACAACGCCACAGAGAGAGACACAGGTACACACGGAAATAAAAATAAATAAAAATAAATATTCGGGACATTTTTGCACACACGGTCATCTGACCCCAAACTAAGCAAAGCTTGTGATATGGCTGCCAGAGACTGATATATATACATATATAGGTTTAAATACATACTTAAATAGATATTAACACCCAGATATAGAACAAACACAAATGTTCATCACACAAATGTTTGTCCTAGGTGGGAATCGAACCCACGCCCCCAAGCTCAGAAGGGAACGAGAATCTTATCGCGCCCAGATACGGTTTGCGGTCGCGTGATTTTCCAACTGAGCGGATTAGGTGCCGCTATTAGCTGTTGTCCGTAAAGCCCCTGGACCCCGATTCTACTAAACCAATTGTTTTTAAATTGTAATTGTTTTTTTTTTTTATTTTTGTTAAATTGCCTCAAAATTGAAAAAAAAAAAATATTTTAGGTGTCGTAAGTGTTAATTTTGGGTAATTGACCAAATTTACACTTATGTAAAACTGTCTATTTTGAGACAATTAAAAAATAAAAAACAATTGGTTTAGTAGAATCGGGGCCCTGTTATTATGTATTGTGAGAGCATTGTTCCGATGACAATAGATAGTAATGTATTGTCATTGGAACCACACATATCTGTTAAATTTGAGCTCGATCAGAATCTTGGAAGTGGTTGAAAAATCAATTACGAGATTTGAACCGAAAACACACCATCGTTTCATACTTACAAACTACATGCAAATATAACGTTAAAAAAATACGTTTGTTGTAAGCGGTATGTACCCTCATTTCGTTTTTATTTTTTGACGTTTTTATTATTTCTTAATTAATCCGCAGTAGCATTACATATTCTGTGAAAATTTCAACTGCCTATCTATTACGGCTCGAAAGAAGCAGCCGTTAAAAGTTAGGACAGACGGACGGACAGATAGATAGACAGAGAGCGTAGGCTTAGTAATAAGGACCCGTATCCTCCCTTTAGGTACCTATACGGAGCCCTAAAAAGCTCAGTGGAGATGACATTGGAATCAGCCAGTCAATCAGATGATATAATTAGATGTCACAGAAACAAATCCAAAATAATGTTTGCTTAATTCATTATTAAATTATTTTTAGGCCTTCAGAGTTATCCTCAACAGCACAATACCCCGATGAAATACAAATGGCATTGGATATTGGCAATATCAACCCGTCAACCATAATTCAATTATATAGTTTTACGTTAGAATTAAAATTGTAAAATTATATCTAGGTATTTGTCTGTTGAATGTTAAGGTCTAATGAAGGAAGGATAATTGTTACAAACACTAAAAATAGCTGTTACGTAAGAACTTAGATATAAATCAAATAAACCAGACAAGTGCGAGTCGGGCTCGCGCACTGAGGGTTCCGTACCAACGGACAAAGTACAATAACTATCAATAAAAAAATCTGACTTCAAAATTAGTAATATATGGAATTTCGATTCAGTGAAGAAATTATAAGGTCGTCCAAGTAACCGAATTACCAGTTATAACTTGGTGATGAACAGAAAATAATAATCATGCCAAGTTTTACCGTTTTTACATTAGAGCTAATAAAAATATGTTAAAAAAATTTGGGAGAAGAACGAAACGGGGGGGCCGTTTCGTTTTTACTTTTTGCCTAAAAAAGGCAAAAAGTTAATATTTGTTAATTAATCCGCCATAACATTAGATATTCTGTAAAAATTTCAACTGGCTATCCGACTGTATCTAACGAACCGTAATTCTAACGAACCGTAATAGATTACGGTTCGTTAGATACAGCCGTTTAAATGTACGACGGGCAGACAGACATTGTAGGCTTAGTAATAGGATCCCGTTTTTACACTTACGTACGGAACCCCGAAAAGGTATCTATGCTCGATTCATTGTACAAAGCTGAATAAAACATTTTCTATTAATATTTCACTGTAATATATCGGCAAAAAAAACTTGGATCGAGTTCAAGTAAGTTATCAAATCAAGTTAGTTATCCGGGTGATAAGCCGCGACCTCAAAAAGATTCGATAACATTGATTCCAGCACACTTTCCGTGAAAATTGCGATTGTCATATGTTGCGAAAGTGTTTATGTAATCGGCGGTAAAACTTGGTGTATTCAAATAGCGTCAGATTTTTAGGATCCATAAAAAAAAAGGTTTATTTCACAGAACTTTATTCTTGGATAGACACCGCAAGCAAATTAAGTTGTGTGAAAATCCAGCGTGCTGCATATTTGTACCTACTATGACTTCACAAGAGCAATTTAGTGGTAGTTTTACTCCATTCGTGGAGCCAATTGCTTTCGAATAGGAACAGCAACGAATCCCTAGATCAGACTAAGCTTTTTAGTCTCGAGCATTGCGCAAAGTTGCTGGTCTCTCAGTTTTTTTATTGGATACATTTCGGAGAGTGTGCATCCGATCCGTCTGCATACTCTGCATGATTTAATACACTCCTGGCAATTATTCTACTTTATTTTTATATTTATTTATAATATATTTGGACTGCCAGAGTGGGCACGAAAAATCGACACCGCTTTATGATTGATATTCCGAAAACCCGTACGAAGCGCTTTGATTCCACTTTTATTGTGAGAACTGCTAACCTGTGTAATGCGCTGCCTGAATATGTTCCCCATAGTTACAATATGGGTGAAGGAATGGGTTTCTTCTAGGCTAGCGTGCACAATCGTAGACCGCATCATCGCTTAACATCAGGCGAGTTGACGGCCAAACGCAATTACAGTTTACTATGGGCAATTTGTAATTTTTTGTATTTACTTCTGACATGCTACTGCCAGGACGACGGAGATCGAACTGAATTATGGGCAGTATACTAATTGGAGCATTGATCCAACTTAAAACAGGCCACAGACATGCAAAGTAGATAAACTCGCGGTCCCTGATAAAGGTCTGTGATTCCAGCACACTTTCCTGAATCCTGGAGCAATTATACGTTGCAAAAGTGTTTTATAATATACTGTAAAACTTGGCGTATTAATAAAACGTTAGATTTTTTGGAACTATCAAAAATTTGCTGTTCAAATAAGCTACACGAAACTGCTTACCGCTAAACGTCCGATTGTCGGGTACTTGAGCCAGTGGAGCCAGTAGGAACAGCAGCAGATAGACCAATGATAGGCCGAATGGTCGAAGTGCTATACCTGAAATAAAAAATATTAATTAGACAAGATATATGTACAGATAATAATATAGATATGCAGCTTGCTGAGTTGGAGCAGGTTTGTAACAAAAAATATAATAAGTTCTATTAGATTAGTGTACTCTCAGATTGTATTTTTTTTAGTTTAGTTTAGTTTTGTGAATATTTATGTTTATGTAGGTAGTTTAAGGATTTAATTTTAATTCATTATAAATAATTTGTTTTGTAAGTATTAACTCTAGTTCAGTTTTATTTTAACTTTAATGTTTTATTTACCATTGTATGTTGTGTTCATGATCGAAGGTTGTGTTTTTGCCACAAATAAATGATGTCTATGTCTATGTTTAGTTGTATTGTACGATAGCTGAAAACTAACAAGTGTAAGTGTGACACAACATTCGGGGATGCCATGAGAATATCATCTTATAAAACCACTAGCTGCTGCCCGCGACTTTGTATGCATATTATTTTTATATAAACTTTGTCCTCTTACACAAAATTTGTCGTACACAAAATCCTTTCTTAGCAGACCTCTACACCGCATAAGAAATCTACCTGCCAAGTTTCTGCGTCTTAGGGTGGGTCTTAGGGTGGTCAAGTACGTTGTTTGAACGGTCGCTTTTATATGTATAGATTTTTTACATAATAAACATGTTTAGAATGAACATTGATTTCATTCGTACGCAACAAATAAAAATAAACCAAAACATAAAAGAAAATGTCAATATAGGCGAGCGCATATAAAGGGAAAGTCGCAGACACTATAAATCACGGGCCGCACGGCGCCGCCTGCGGCCTATACGGGCACCGGTTTAGCGTTTGTTTCAGCCCCATTTTTCGTCTACCATACTTTCTACGCAAGGATTATTAATATTCTTTATGTTACACTATATTCTGACCTTGACCTAACTTCCAGTCTAGAATTAGCATCGATTTAATGTTTATTCAAACAATTTTACGACGTGCGTCGGAAGAAAATATTTAGAAACAATGCTAGGTAGTGGCGTTAAATGCGAGTATATCTGATTCTTTACAGATACTGTATAAATATTGTATTCAGGGTTAAAGCAGAAGTGTTTTCAGTCCGAAAAACTAGCATTCGGTCCGTTTGATGGTAAGTAGAATTCGCCGCCTATAAACAGCGGCGTTGACGGTGCTTTGCCAGCCCGGAGAAGTAATTGTAGACACTCTTTAAACGTACGTGTTAAGGAATACTATTATTAGTTTTTCAATGTCTATAGTATTTGTACTATTTTGTACTTCTGCTATATTAAATCAAGATGCATAAAATTATTCAAGTGATACTAAAGAAAAAAGAGTGTCGATGTCTGCCAGTTCTGCCACCGCTATTACCGACCGAAATGCCAGAGTAACATTTAGAATTTGTTCCAGTTTGTTTATACTTTGCCCCATTTCGCCGTTTTAACCGCACTTATACATAATATACAACACAGGCTTACGTTTTTTTTATTTTGAAGAACAATTTAACTTACCGACTTTGTTCCACACAGAAAACAGGTCTTTCATTCACCTTTAATTAAATAAATTTATTTCATCATCATCATTTCAGCCATAGGACATCCACTTCTGGACATATGCCTCCCCCATTGATCTCCAAAAGGGCCAGTTGGAAGTGGCCTGCAGCTTTTCCTTGCGGTCTCTTTTAGGTCATCTGTCCATCTTGTAAATTTATTAAAAAAATAGCAAATTAATTATTTATTCATTTATAGTGTTACTAATTTCCTTATTACATTTTATTTATTATTTTCAGACTCGGCTTCTTAAGTGTGGAGAGGGTACAGCGTGTACTGACCTCATTCACTAATAACCCTCGACGCAAACAGAGGGCGTGTTATAAATGTAACGTGTGTATCTGTATGTCTGTCTGTGGCATCGTAGCTTCCAAAGGGCTGAACCGATTTCGTTTTTTTTTGTTTGTTTGAAAGTTGACTTGTCCGAGAGTGTTCTTTTAAAGCGGGGATCTATTTATTTTTAACTTATGCTTGTATATGTATTTTGTTCATCATTTCTACATTTAATCACCTCACGCAACACTCATATTCTCTTTGACACAATACATCCATCCTTATTGGGCCCTGTCCTATATCTTTTCTCTGTTAGGTATTTGAAAAATCCTAAAAATTTTCGATAAGTGATTACTTAATTGATTAGGTTGATAATCTCGTCGTACTCATAAACGAGTTAGTAATGCTATCTGATGCAGTTTTGTGTCGCTGTTGGTGAATTTTATAGC
The DNA here is from genome assembly GCA_932305915.1 of Agriopis marginaria. NCBI lineage: Eukaryota > Metazoa > Arthropoda > Insecta > Lepidoptera > Geometridae > Agriopis > Agriopis marginaria. Next base: position 15,146,186 of record OW029915.1, read on the forward strand.
TTAAAATAAGAGTATAAGTATCAAATTATGAGAGAACGTCAAATTTTGAGCGAGGCTCATCTTCGCTAAGGTAAAAACTATTCATTGCAATCTTTCAATATCAATAGACAGTTTTATGGATGGATTCATGGGGCAAGTCCAAGATTAATATCAATGCTGGTCCAAGAGGCAACTACTGGTAATCATAATCAATGTTCTAACTTCTGATGTTCTAATAGAAGCAGTAGACAAACCGGCGCCAATGAACTCTAATCTAACGACTAACTTTATCGTAATTTTGATGATAAACATGTTACGATATGATAATGTAAATATAGGTCAGTCATTCATTATTCATTATCTGGGTATGTTTACATAATTTTATAGACAAGTGTTTCCACTTCCAGTTTAGTGAGATAAAATACTTACGTGCCGTTGTCTCAGTAATATTTTACATTATTTATTCTGAAAGATAGCCTTAATTCGCGAAGATTGGTGTTAGGTCTTACATTAAAATTATTTGTATTGCAGCAACTCATTACTATTTTCATACCCTTTGGAGGACCTTTGAAAAGTATAGCTATAGCTTTGTCATCCTACTAGTCATAGTAATATTATAAATGCGAAAAGTTTGTTGGTTTGTTTGTTCCTCTTTCACGCAGCAACAGAGCAACAGATCGACCTGATTTTTTGCATGGATATAGTTCAAGGGCTGGAGAGTGACATAGGCTACTTTTCATCACCATTTTTCATAACTACGCGGGTGAAACCGCGGGGGGCAGCTAGTATTACATAATCAAAGACGGCACGGCACGTCTTTTATTATAATAACTGCAAATTAATACAAAATCCAAAAAAATAATGTGTAAGAAAAATGCAATATTTATAGCTTATTTTATATCAACGGTTAAATGGCATGTTTAAGTGACATAATGTTTACTATCAATGAAGCTTTGGTCCTCCGAAGTTTTTGAAAATTATGCGCAATGTTTACCTAAGTAGAATTTTCAAGAAAGGCCAGATTTACTTCACGAATTATATAGACCCTAAAAAAGGTTTTGGCAAACGTTCAAATTATGCCAGTAAAAATTTTACGTAATTTTAGAAGACGGTTGTTCATTGTTCAACCTTATTAAATCCACAGTTCAAGGTGCTAGCTAGACAATAAACAAATTAAACCCATACCATACACGGCATCTATTAGGTAAATAATGTGTCTAAATTTGCATAAAGCCGCGGACCGCAATGCATAAAGTCATCAATTATAATTTAATGACAATGTTTTTGAATGCAATTTTCTCGTAATGCCATCAGATAAGATACCGTCACGCAATGGACACAGGTATTTTAAGTTCATTACTTAAATGCATAGGAAATTGATACCATACTAATTATACTTAATAAATAACATTTATGCTGATTCTGAAAACAACCTATGTTTTTAGGGTTCCGTACCTCAAAAGGAAAGAATGGAACCCTTAGAAGGTCACTTTGTTGTCCGTCTGTCTGTCCGTGTGTACTTTAACCTCAGAAACACGTAGACGTTCATGTATCAAATTAAAATTAATATCAAATACTAAAATATGGTCTTTTGAAGATGTAAAAATTCAATGTTCTGAGTTAACGCAACCAAAGATAGGTACGGCCATTTATGTCACATATTTTGATCGCAAACTCACAAATCAAAACCATTACGATAATTTCCGTTGATTTAAAGTAATGAACTTTGGCAAGAAGCAAGGTCTTACAGCACAATATGTAAAGGAAAAAAGTTCGTTTGACGTTATATTATCACTTTTTTGCGATTTTAAACTTACATTTTGTAATTGGAAAACCGACAGTGATGTATACCGATATACCGATGAGAAAGCATTTTTTCCACTGCAAAGTTAGATTTCCTTCAATATTTAAACTTTTTTACTCGACTGCTGCAGGGTAATGTTTTTTTTAGGTGTATCTATGACATGTTTAATAAATTTGTACGGAACTCTCAGTATCCGAGCCCGACTGACACTTGGCCTTATATATTGATATTTTTTTATTCTTATAGGTATAACGGATTTATATTATTGTTTATTTGAGCTCAAAGACATACAGAAATACCAAGTTTTATTTACAACTAACTGTGCCCCGCGGTTTTCCTGGCATGGATTACTCCTTATAAAATCAGCTATCTGCCTGTGAAAATCCCGTCAAAATCGGTCCAGCTGTTTTGAAGTTCATAGGGAACATACACATCGCCTTTTATATATGTATAAGAAGAAGATAACTGAAATAATAAGTACCCACAATGAAAAAACATATATCTTAAAACTACAAAACATTAAAATAACTACATAATTTGGTAAGCCGCATGTTTTTAACTATAATTATAGTGCTATAGTAGTGTGAATTAAAAGGTTACAAATAACTTTAATTGATTTGAATGATGTTCTTTAATTTCATCAATTTAACCTTTAACAACAGGAACAAATCTTGTATTTACAAGAGCTTTTATAATGGGGTATAATGTTTTACATACCAATTAATGTAAAGCTAATATGCATTTATTAGTTATACTTGTTTTCGTCAAAAAGCGTCGAAACAAAATATAATCTAATCAATTTATTGATAAATGCAAAGAAGATTGGATAAAATAAAAGTCCTCAATGCAATTCAGTTTACCGTAGCCAAAACAGCGGTCAATTTCAGCTGTTTGTAATAAAACTATTAATAAAATTATGAACTTTAAAAAACTTTTAAAAACAAGCTTTTCGTATTCTTTTCAGCAAACCCTTTCATTTGATACCCATTATCATGATAGTAAATATAAGAAACATGTGTCCTGTAACATCGTGGGGTGTCCGCCATATTAAATTTAGTGTGACGTAATTTTATTTTTCGTATAAACTTCTTACAAAACCCTTTCATTTGTTACCCATATCATGGATGTGCATAAAAAATTACTAGTCCGCCAGCTCTGGCAGTCCGAAATATTGGATTTTGAATGACGTCATTTGGCTAACCATGCATTGTCATCCAAAAGCATGAATGCAAGATTTCGGTTCAGTCGGTTAAGTATAACTGGTCAAAAATTCAGTTGCAAGATTTGTCCCACATATATATACATACATACTAACTGGGCAAGTTCGATAAAAGCTTGTAAAAACAGTGTTAGCGCGTTTTGACGAATGACTGGTATCGGTTTCACGATGGACGCGAGAATAAACACAACATTTATCCGTTGATATATCTGCCCGTAGATCACTCATGTAATCAACATGCTGTAAACATCTGTCGACGGTAACGAAGTTCTCTCATCGCCAAAAGTAATTTATAGTATTATCTGTCAAGGTTATAGAGAGTGAATTAAATAAATCCAAACTTACTGAAATATATAGACTGCACCATCTCATTGCAGGGCAAAAACAAAACAGAGAAGAATGGTCTCTGTTTTGGACAATTCGGATAAAGTCTTTCGAGAAGAAGTCCAGCTCGTCCTTCCATCTCCGTTAGTGAAAGTAACTGTGTCGTGAAATTTAGTCCCACGATCCACCGACATACGACTGACATGACCGGTTCAGTCAGACTTTGGGCAAACCTTATACGTCGACAGTCTGAGCCCTGGAGCGCAGTATTGGTTTCTTATTTTGTGTATTGTCTATAAGTTTCACCTCCTAAAGTACTAAATCCAAACTGTATAAATATAGATAAAGTCAAGCTGTTTATGTTGACGATTATATAGAAAAGTTCAGTCACAGCTTGACATTGAGCTTTTCTAACAGCCAAGTGATGGTCAAATAAGCACAAAATTATCTATGGCACTGTCTGCAGTAGCGGTACCAGCGGCCCAGAGCCACGTTCCAATATTTTAAAGAGCTGAGAATGTTTGAGTTGTCTACTCAAACATTCTCAGCTCTAGCAAAGAGCAATCAACAATACACCCAAGACAATTTAGTGCAGGATTTGTCACCTCCAAATTAAAAAGAACATAAGGCACAGAAATGAAAAAACCAAAGAAGAGAAATAACTTTGGTTAGAGACGAATAGATAAGTTGATTTACATTAAAAAAAAACTCAATCAAAATCTTAATATATATAAATCTCGTGTCACAATGTTTGTCCTCAATGGACTCCTAAACCACTTAACCGATTATAATAAAATTCGCACACCATGTGCAGTTCGATCCAACTTGAGATATAGGATAGTTTAAATAATTATATAACTAGCGACCCGCCCCGGCTTCGCACGTAAATTACACCCGTGCGAAGCCGGGCGGGCGGGTCGCTAGTTAAGAAATATAAATCTACTCACTATGTACTCAAGCAGGTTGTGGGTTACTACAAGAGCAGGAAGACGTCGGTTATTGCATGCTACCTAGATCTCAGCAAGGCATTCGACCGCGTAGACCACAACTTGCTGTGGCAGAAACTGTATGATCGCAATGTTCCCGATCAGATAATACAAGTGCTAAAAAATTGGTACCAACAACAAAGAAGTCGAGTACGGTGGAAAAATGACTACTCTGAGTCCTCTGAGCTTAAATGCGGGGTGAGGCAGGGGGGAAGTATGTCCCCATCCCTCTTTAATTTGTATATGGATGGTCTGTCTAAAAAGCTCTTGCAATCTGGCGTAGGCTGCTCCATCAACGGGACAATGACAAATCATATCGCCTATGCGGACGACATGGTGCTATTAGCGCCATCTATATCGGCGATGCGCAAGCTACTGGCCATATGCGAAGACTATGCAGAAGAACACAACATGCAGAAGAACACAACATGCAGTACAACTCTGATAAATCAGTGTACATGATCTTCAAGAGCGTGAACTGCTACCATGGTCTGCCTCCTCTTACGCTGTACGACGTCGCCCTGGAAAAAGTTGAGGAAGTAAAATACCTCGGCCACATTTATCCAATTCAATTTATATCAATTTATTAATCCAGCTCCAATTTATCCGACCATGCTGATATAGAGAGGCAGAGGCGTGCCATTGCAGTGCACGGCAACATGCTGGCTAGGAGATTTAGCCGCTGCAGCGAGGCAGTGAAGACTCAGCTGTTTATCAGTTACTGCACCAGCGTCTACACTGTCGAACTATGGACGAACCACACCAAGGCTGCCATGAGCGAGATGCGCGTGCAGTATAATGACGCGTGGCGCGCGATGTTCCGACTGCCCCGTTGGTGCAGCGCGAGCGGCATGTTCGCCGAGGGACGCGCGCCCTGCTGGCAGGCGCTGCTGCGGAGCCGGTCGGCCGCCGTGCGCACCGCGCTGCACAGCTCCGACAACACTCTGGTGGTTGCGGCGCGAAACTGGCTCTCTAGTCCCCTGCATCGTACATGGAGAGCATACCACACGCCCATTACTTAATTTAAATTTTTTATTTGCCTACTGTTTAGTTTTTAGTTTCTAAATTAGTCTATATGGATGTAAATCTGGAATAAAAACATTTCATTTCATTTCATAAACGGCGTAAACATGAATTTTACAACAAGTATAAATATTTACGACATTCGATTACGATACGGTAGAGTCGACGTCATACCTTTACAATTACAAATCTTTTGAGAAACATCTGGCAACTATGACGATGTGAGGTCGTAGACGTAGACAAGAAAAATACGTAACATGGTAAATAAAGTACGAGGAATAAATCTTGCGTTTTTTGTTTTTGGGAGTGAAATTTCTAACACTTATTTCATTACGCAGATAAGGGTGCTCTAAAGGTCATTAGCATAAATGACACATTCCGCAGAACACGAAATTTAATTGGGGTCCGCTGCTCACACAAAATAATCCAGAAACATAAAGTTTAACAGAGACGAAAGTTCTTGCTTCCAGATTGGATTCCTAGATCTGAGGTTGTAAAACTAATATATTACTTGCTCCGATAGCAGTAGTATATTTAGCTATTTAGGATTCTGCAACATCGCTAATCAGGGTTACGATGGCGTAAATTGGAGCACTGGAGTAATTGCATACATACGCAACACAAGGTTCTAAATCTGAATCAGACTCAGCCTAACAATAAATGAATCATCTTTCCTGGAAACTATACAGAAACCAGTCATATTGTGAGTCCAGCGGAAACTTCGATACCTACCTACAAACTTACAAACGGCACACTGCACGCTGATGCTGACACAAATAACAAAGTTAAAAATAAAACGTCAAAAATTAAACACGAGAAACATGCTGTAAAGCGATCGCAAATAATGTTTACTTTACGAATTAGTACGTCGATTCAATTCAAATCAATAGTAGTAATGATATTCAATATCGAGTTAGTGATAACTAATTATGACTATGGTTTTTGCGGCTTCCCCGTGGCATGTGTAGCGTCAGAAGAAACACTGAACACGCAAGATGAGAAAAATGTATATGATTACACAAAAGCCGTAAATAGTTCATATAGAGTAAATCATCTTTGTGAAATATGATGAAAAGTGACTGAGAACGAACAAGACTTATTTGCATTGTTTTGTTCGTAGGGCTGGGTATTTTTCCTTGGCTGAGGCTTATGAGTGACGATGATCTTTTATATTACTTAGATTACAAATATTTTTTGTATAATCCTATGTATAATCCAACAACTTGGAAACAGAGCAAACACCAACAACAGGTCAGAAAAATCAGGGTTATCTGGAGATAAAGCAATAAAAAACAATACTTTCTTTTGTTCGAATAAACTACTTAGTAGAAGTATTAATATGACTTTTAAATAAAAATTTTCTGTTTTTATTTTAGTTATTTAGAATATTCGATAAAAAGTCAAGAAATCAATATAAAGGATGAATCCCTGTTTACCTTGGTCACGCCATAACTTGAGCGACTTTATTGATTTCATTTATCTTATTTTAAATTTTTAAATACTTTGTAGAAGGTTCTTACGAAAAATAGAAAATAAAAAGTGCAGAAAATTTGTAGATTTCAGAAAACTTAACGACGGTTTTAATCTGCGGGTGAATCCGCGGGGCGCAGCTAGTGTATGATAAATATCTGTTATGAAAGATATCGAAGACAATGTAGTCGATACTATTATGGTGATTATTAGTTACCAATAAATAAATAAATATCTGGGACATTTTTGCACACACGGTCATCTGACCCCAAACTAAGCAAAGCTTGTAATATGGCTGCCAGAAACTGATATACGTACATATATATTTTTAAATACATACTTAAATAGATATTAACACCCAGACATAGAACAAACACAAATGTTCATCACACAAATGTTTGTCCTAGATGGGAATCGAACCCACGCCCCCAAGCACAGAAGATAGGTTCCCTACCAACTGAGCCACCGGGGCAGTCAAAATTATTATGATTATAAAAAACAAACAGTAAGACCTAAATAAAAAGGTACGAAGAATCTGACCATATTAATATTAAGTGCATATAACCAGTAAATGCAGTTATCGGTAATTCCAATGCTTATAAAATGTACTACACTCGCAATTATGGCTAATTCAATTGTTCGGACGTTTTAAAAGTTAAAATGGAAACGTGTGATGAGATCATTTTTAATGTAGGCTACCAGTTAGCCGGTTGAACTGAGGTGTGACCTTGTGAATCAGACGGCCGATAAGGCTATGCTATTCCGCCGGCTGCCAAATACGTTACGAAGTAATAGTACTCAGTCTTACTGATGTTTGTACCTTCATTAATATTAATAAAATGTTAACGTGCCGAGACTAATCTGCCAAATTATAGGAGATTTTTCTCTCAGAGAAGGTCTTTAGCAATGATCATGTAAAAACTTTTGATGATCAACAAACATTAAATAAAGTGTGGAGCAAACAACTCTAGATGTCGAGACGAAATGCGCTACGTTTGGTAAACAATGTTTACCGACTTGCTAGGACTTACGGTACTTTGTTAATGATCAGGGTACGGAATTACGGATATAGATAAGACTACAGAGATAATAGACAAGCATGCAACCAAAACAATAAAAAAATGCGCAGTCAGACCTCTAGAACACTCAAAGCAGAGAGCTGTCCAAGGTGTAAAAAATTAAGAATAAGAGTTATACTTGAGATAGAAAAATAAAGGAAGGAGAAGAATCGTCAGAGAACAATGAACAGCAGAATTCATTTATAACTCAAACTGTTAGCTCAAACTGTAAAAAAAATAAACAACGAGTTGTGTAATCCGTGTGTATGCCAAGCCAACTCTAGAGAACGATAACCCTCGTACTATGACATCACCCGTTTAGTTTTTATGCTGATTTAACAACAATTTTTAACAATTGCTCACAACTATTTAAGTAACTATTTGTGAAAAACCTCAGGCCACGGAAAATATCAATAATCAGATTAACAATACTTTGTGTAACGATTCTAGAGTTTAATTACACTAATAAGTTTATGTGACTAAACCAGATTTACGTACAAATTGAGTTTTTATATGTTGATGCTTTTATTAATTAAAATAAACGAGCCCCACCCATGAATGCTGTGAAAAGTGGAATGCTTCTGCTATTTCGCAGAAGCAAAGCTATTTAGTTAGATTTACTTTTTAATATCACTAAGTGCCGTTTTGTGGCATTATTATGTGTAATTAAGCATATTAGACGGTGGCGCAGGGCGTGCGTGTCTATCAAGTCTAGGGAGTGGACTCTAATAAAGTTTGAAATAACGCGATGATGCATTTAAATGAGCCAACTGTTTAGTTGTATTTACGCTGAAGGGAAGTCGCACAACGAGCTATGGAGTGGGCTATGCTCGGGGATTCTCTACAAGATCGAATCAGAAATGAGGAGATCCGTAGACGAAAGAAAGTCATCGACATAGCCTACCGGATTAGCAAGTTGATGTGGCAGTGGCCAGGGCACATATCACGCAGAACAGGTGGCCGATGAGGCCGAAAGGTTCTGGAATGGAGACCACGGACCGGTAAGCGAAGCGTAGGACGTCCACCCACAAGATGGACAGACGATCTAAAAGAGACCGCCGGGAAACGCTGGATATAGGCCGCTTCCAACCGGCCCTTTTGGAGATCGATGGGGAGGCCTATGTCCAGCAGTGGAGTGGCCGTCGTATGGCTGAAAATATGATGATGATGATGATGATGAGGGATGAAGGGATATATACTTGGTAGATTAGAAGCGTCCATAAAACCGTAGATCACGTCATATCCCAGAAGGGTGAGTGCAATATCTTTAAAGAAATGGAAACGGCAACGCCATTTACCCCTAAATACATAACAGGAATTCAAAGCCTGTCTATATAAAGTTGAAAAATCTGCAATATGACCATAATCGTATTACATAAATTTTCGCCAGATAAATTGCGACAATTAGATAAATCTCAAAGTTCATCAACAATCAACTTGATTTAATAGACGATTCGAGACAATTTGTAGAATTAAACGGGTCAGACTGACTGGTCGCGCAAGTTTGTCGGTAGTTTATTATGAAGTTCAATATTGCTAACACCGTGTAACATGCTAACACTACATCGGAAATTGAGGAAAATTACCTAATAGTCAAATTGTATGGCATGGAAAAAGATGAAATGGACTATGTTTAGGGTTTGGCATCATCGGCCAGTTTGCGAAGTACGTAAGTTACAGATAATAGTAGATTGTATTATAAGGGAACACAATTAATTTTACCGTATAGTCACTATTTTGAACCCAATGCCGAGCGAAGAGTACTGGCGTACGATTATGAAGCAATAAAAATCGAAAAATACTTTTGCGGCTGAGTGCCAACTATTGACCGCTTTCAGTATGGTAGTGGAAGTAAGTAGAAGATAGCCATATTATATATGCTCAATTATCCTTCTATATAAGTATCTTGGAAAGAAGACCTATATGAGTCGCACTTATTGAATACTTTTTTGTTCTTGAACTATACGAAAAATACGTTACACTTAAAAATAAACAAGCTTTTAGCTTTAGTAAGGAAAAAGTAATCCGCCATGTCATGGTGACACTTAGAATGGGTAATCATAATCATTGAATGCGTATACAACATTTCATGTCTGTATTGCGAAGTTCCTTAGTCAGGACCCAACCTTTAGTGCAGCAAACATGTCGATTTAGACCATGCTTACCATAAAAATGCATTGTCGTTGGAACTTAACCTAATCTAAAAGTATTTTTAATTCAGCTTGCAACAGTTAATTTAAACAAAATATAACAGACAAGTTAAATAAAAGCTTGTAGCAAGATTCAAGAGTTTACATGTGTAGAACTTTGACTAAAATAAAATGAATGGACGGGCCATAACCATAGAACTTGCTCAGTAAAAACGAGGCAAAACCGTCGGACATATACTTCAACACCTAATTATAACCATGTACAGTAAATTAGTTTCAAAAAATAGATAGCGGTTTTTGATGTGTATTTATTCTTCGGGAAAGCACACGAAGGCATAATTTTGTCACATGTTTTTATCATGTAACAATAGACGCGTGTCGCACTTCCTACGGCTAGAGGCCGACTGAAACAAAGTGAGAACCAGCGCTCATTTTGTAATCTTCAAAAATGCGCTTCTTCTGGGCCCGTCCACTCCTTCGATTTTGGTCGAAGGTGTCAAAGTGAAAAAGCTATCTCTGCCAGACAATATTAGCATACTTTTGTCTGCTTCCTGTGCTTATACTGTTGTATAGGCCTTGCTTAATCTATTAGCTGCTTTGTCACTGTAATTTTTGGGATTTATATCGAGGTTTCGACAGAGATTAAAGTGGTTTCATAATTAAAATCGATGGCGAGATCGGGTGCGGCCCATTAGTTGTCCAAACAGTGTTAGCTTTTGTCATTTTGTAACACTAAACGCTAGACACATTCCACGTCGCATTGTGCCATGGCACCGACACTGTTTTATCGAGGGTTTACGGAGATAATGCATTTCCTTTAAGCAGCATGTTTTATCTATGTAAGATACTGTGGACTTGCGTAGTATGCTTCATATTAAAATTTTAAAAGGCAGCCCGTTTATTTACTACAGTTCGGCCGCTGAGAAGATACGACTGACAACTGCAAAGACATCGAAAAAAAAACTTTTTTTTTTAATTAAACTTTACTGTTGTATGGTATTGGCAACCAGTAACGTCCTTGCTGGATACCATCTTACATTCAAAAAGTAAACGTGATCATAATTAACGGTTTTCGTAAAACTTTTTACAATGTTATGGCATTATCAGACGCATTCTTTAATGTATTATTGTACTTATATTATTGGGTATTTTTTAGAAGTGATGAACAAGTTAATTTATTCGGGCATAATGCAATGCAGGCCTAACTAGCTACACTCCACAGTTTCACCCGGGTAGACATTCCCTCGGGAATCTACCCTTTTTCGGGATAAACAGTATTAAGTATCCTACGTGACTCACGGCCCTCCAATTATCTCTATGCAAAATTCATGTTAATCCGTTGCTCTCTTGCTACGTGAAAAAAGAACAAACATACACTTTCGCATTTATAATGGTAGTGTCATAGTAATTGATGTAATGTAATAGGCAAATACTGTAGAGTTTGCTTAGCTATACACATTTTCTAGAAATAAAAACTAAAAAGAAGTATTATTGTTCCCTTGCAATAAAACGAATGTAAAATAAAAGTTAGAATGTTCTAAAGAATTAGGACGGACGGACAGATAGATGTACAGACGGACAGAACAAACTTATAGGGATTCCTTGTAGTACTAAGGAACCCTAAAAACTTTATTGTTTGCATAGCCTTCGCTGCATAAGTCGCTATTGAGTAATACTATGAAAAATACATAACGAGTTTGACCTTACGATAAACCAGCTTCTGAAAGGCTTTTTAACTAAAATGTCAAGATACAGAAAAAGCCCGGAATAACCAGTTTTTTTTTTTTAATTTAGACATGTTATTATCGTAACAGCAATTAAATTTAAATCCGTCCGAATCTATCTTCTATGAGTATAATAAAAGCGAAATAGTCATTCATTCACTGACTCACCACGAAAACTCGAAAACAACTTTTCTTACGAAGCTGAAATTTGGAAGGAATCCTCATGGGGAGTAGAAATCCGATTGCGGAAAGGGTGTACTAAGCCGTTAGCCGAACAACTTTTACTATGTGACCAACATTGGTATCGCAAGATATATCAGCTGTTTCATACATTTTGTCGAGTGTGAATGACCGATTTCTTTGAAACAGCTGATAGTTTTTTCGCGATTTTAGTGTGGATGAAATAGCAAAAGTTGGTTATAATTATGGGTAACTATGGATCCCTCTCGGCTTAGTACAACCTTTCCGTGCTACCCATGCATAAAAGCGAAATACCACTAACTCACTGACTTATCGAAAATCTCGAAAACTGCTCGACCTACGAAGCTGAAATTTGGCAGGTAGATTCCTTATGGGGGTGTAGAAGTCTGGTAAGAAAGGGTTCAAGGAAAGGGCCAAATAAAAGCCCATTTATTTTATTTGGCCTTTTACTATATATATAAACTTTCAAGCCCCACCGGTGGGGGTTGAAAGTTTATACGCGTACGAAGTTGCGGGCAACAGATTGTTTTCAATATTTCTAACCATGTTGCAAGTTTTTTTGCACCTTATCAATAATTATTATAGTAACAGGTATGATATGATAGTAATGGGTGGAAGTGTAAACAGAGGGTCGGCCCAGTAATGTCCCAAATAGTTGGATTTATGGGCCGTGAGGGAATTAGGGTCAGGACGCGTGTCCTTTACGATTGCGCGTTTGCGGACACGCATTTACTAACAATTTCGACTTACCTGGCTCAAGTTTATTACACTCATAGTACCAAAATCAAGCGAAATAAGTTGTCATGAAAAAAGGTTGACAGATTGGGGTTTTTTCGCAATTCTGGGGGAAAATTTAGTCCTCTGCGAGATTTTGGGGAGATTTCTTGAATATTATTCCTGTAGGATAGCGTCAGTTTAGGGTCAGGACGCGTGTCCTTTAAGATTGCGCGTTTGCGGACACGCATTTACTAACAATTTCGACTTACATGGCTCAAGGTTATTACACTCATAGTACCAATATCGAGCGAAATAAGTTGTTATGAAAAAAGGGTTGCCAGATTGGGGTTTTTTCGCAATTCTGGGGGAAAATTTAGTCCTCTGCGAGATTTTGGGGAGATTTCTTGAATATCATTCCTGTAGGATAGCGGGTGACACCGCGAAGCGCTGCTAGTATAGACTAAAGCGTGGTCCAAAAAAGTAGTAGGTAACAATGATAATTTATCACTAAACAAAGAACTCTCTATCGCTAGAATTTTATTTTGCCTTTTTGTTTATTTTTCAAATACAAGATTTTTGGCACTCTGTGTACCCCGGGGAGTGGGATGGTGGTTATTCTTTATTAAACATTTATGGGTATTTTTTACGTAAAAAGTAAAAAAAATAGATTTGGGGAAAATTGAAGGATATGATCTGGCAACCCTGTATGAAAATAAATTACATGACGTGGGACATCAATCGTGATGACGAATCGAGTTACTGTTTTGATCATCTTAAATGTGTTATTAGGTATTCTGTGTCTTAAAATCTGAGATGTACATTTGATAAATCTAGATTTTGAGGAATGATGACTTCATACCCACGCGTGAAGCGTAGCGCAGATGGAGTCTGACAAGGGCATCAACCTGCATTACAATATATTATACAACTAGCAACCCGCCCGCCCGGCTTCGCACGGGTGTAATTTACTTGCGAAGCCGAGGCGGGTTGCTAGTTATATATATAAACCTTCCGTGAAAATGTATCTAACTGATGGTGAAAACCGCATCAAAATCTGTTGCGTGGTTTAGGAGTTAGCGGCCATACAGACATACAGACAGACAGACAGACGCGGAAAGCGACTTTAATTTATATTATGTAGAGATAGAGAAGAGATAGAGATAGAGAAGAGATAGAGATAGAGAAGAGATAAAGATAGAGAAGATGTAACTAAGTACCTACTGAACGCAGGGATGGTGGTCGAACGGTATCATTTTCCACTGTTCACAGAGCGAGTTCGTAAGGGCTGCACTTTATGATTTATGTTATTCTGATGCTGTGGACTAATTTTATTCTTAGAATAATGTATATTTAATATTTATGGTATGGTGATGCTTGTGACTTATTCATTTATGCATATTTAAGTTATTGTAATTCTTTTGACTAATTTTATTCTAATTCTTATATTTATGATTTAACTACTCTATTGTATTAGGAAATGGCCTGTAATGATAGATGTAATGTTTTAATAAATAATAATAATGTGCGCTTTACAATCTGACGGCAGCCGGTTCGATCTTCGGCCATACACCACCAATGACGTATTTAGTACTTAAATAAATTACGTGCAGTTTCGATGCCGACACTCAAAATAGGTGAAGGAAAACATCTTGAGAAAACCAGTATGTTCAAGAACCTCAAAAGTTCAAAGACACGACATTCACCAACATGGACAGGGCCAGCATCCACCTTTTACTCTGTCCGAGAGAAAACGATCTCTGATCTCCGTTGGTCCAGTTGGTAGTGAACTTCTAGAGGTAGGGGGCGTGGGTTCGATTCCCACCTAGGACAAACATTTATGTGATGAACATTTGTGTTTGTTCTATATCTGGTTGTTAATATCTATTTAAGTATGTATTTAAAACTATATATATGTATATTATATCAGTCTCTGGCAGCCATATCACAAGCTTTGCTTAGTTTGGGGTCAGATGAGCGTGTGTGCAAAAATGTCCCGAATATTTATTTATTTATTTAATGATGACGATGATGATGAAAATAAGTACTACTACTTTTACTGAATGTAGAATGGAGGGGGAAAGCGAGCATTCTCCTGTCAAATATGTCAAGCCATGGTCTTCAAATTAAATCAAATTGCGTGTCACGAGTTAAGCCATGTAAATTTTGCGGTTTGGCAATTAAAGGGCTCCGGCAAGGCCACGGCAAGTCGGTCATCGGGTCAGAGTCGGAGTACGAATAGCGAGGACGCACCCAGAACCTGCCGGGGCGCGCCCAGACCGAGGGAGGATACATTACTCCTTCCCGCAATGCGACGACGCGTGGGTTCCATTCTAATGTCTCTTTAAACCAATTTCATTTCCTAAATATATGTGTAAGTACATTATAATACATTCATTCGCTACAGGCCACTTACAAAATTTGAAATAAAAACTTGATCTTAAATATGTCAATAGAAAAGACGACAGATGACCACAGACCACAGCGGATGGAGACTGGGAAAAGCCGTTGAACGTAGAAGCTTAGCGAAGAAGTTGACTCGAAAGTAATTAGTATCTATAATTATTATTAGAATGTATGTCTACGATTGACATAACTATCAGAAATAAGTAAAGTTTATTTTACCAATTTTATCAGGCTTCGGAGTATCAGGTAATAATTTTTTTTAGCAACTCCGTTTTGGAGTCCATAGAGAAAATACATACACACACACACATCGCCTTTTATTTATAAGAAAGAGATTGCTGGCCTCGCCTTCTACGTCCTCTATGAATCCTCTCCATCCTAAGGTTGCCTGGAAGAGATCGCTTTTAGCAATAAGTTCGCCAGTTGTTGCACTAGTTTAAGTCTTTCTGTTCCATGTATGTAATTTCTGGTGTGAATAATAAAGAGTTTATTATCTACTAGCTGTGCCCCGTAGATTCACTCGCGTAGTGATGAAAATTTGTCACGATGATGACTATGACAAGTAGCCTATGTCACTCTCCAGCTATTGAAGTATACCCATGCAAAATCAGGTCAATCCGTTGCTCTGTTGCAGCGTGAAAGAGAAACCAACAAACTTTTCGCATTTATAATATTAGTATGATTTGTCAGTACTCTGACGCTTTTGCTATCTTTTTGATTCTGATGATTCGTTGTTCTGATGCTGTTTTCTGTGCCGCATATATAAGTGTCCAGTCGTCTTTTGAGTGGAGTTAGATTAGAAGATCGAATGGATGGAACTACATGGATGGAATGGATAGGACAAAAAATTTGCGATGAAAAATAATGATTCCGCCGGCCGGCGCGGGGATGACGTAAGATTTATTTTGGTGATACAGCATATAATAATGCAGCGATGAATGTTATTAACATTGATATACAAACACAAATGGATGTAAGGTCTGGTACAAATTTTATGCTATTGGTGGCTAGCAATCACCGTCGCCTATGGATACTTGTAACACCAGAGGCATCACAACTTACGTTGCCGATCCTTTATAAGGGTCTATTAACTCGCCTTTTGAAGAACGCCTGGTATAAGTCTGATTGTACCGAGGTTAAATTGCACCTTCGTAAATATGTACAATTAGGTCAAAATGTGTATTAATGAGTAACTGTGACAAGACCAAATGAACGACAAATCATCAACAATGACGAAATCCGCTAGTGGGAAAATGTATCTATGACAAAATATACAATTGATAAAATGAGTAGGTAAGTATTGTTCATTGTCTTTATACCGATTTAACTTAATTTTTATTATTTTATACCCCACTACACATTTAACTCTACGGACACCAGGGTCTGTGACTTTTGTTATATTTAACTACAATTTTGTTAAATTTCATAACCAATTTAGCTTTCAATAAATGTAACTTAAATGCGGAGATTATCTTAATAGTTGTAGTGTGGTTTTGGTCCATTTATGGCTTGGAAATTTTTAAGTGCTGATCTGATATACATAACTTTAAATATCTATGGTTTATTTAAAACTATGGATATAATATTAGCAAGGCGCGGCGTTATTCGCATGCGTTATCGTGCGCCGCCGGCGCCGGCCGGTTTCGTGGGTTACGTCATAAATTCATAATAATATGATAGCACTACGTAATTACTTTTTAACCGACTTCCAAAAAAGGAGGGGGTTCTCAACTCGTTTATTTATGTTTGTTACCTCAGAACTCATTAATAAACCGATTCAGAAAATTATTTTATTTTATTTAATAGTACATTAAATACATTCAGATTAGTACCATATATTCATTAATAGAATTTAATTAAAATCGGTTCAGTAGTTTAGTTTTTAAATCAAAATAACTGGTCAAAAAATTTATCATCCAAGCAAACTTCGTAATTCCGTACTTACAAAATTTTGACGTCGCGTCGGTGTTTTAAATTAATAACTATATTATTTTAAATTTGGTACACAAATAGCTATGAAGTAGTTCGCCCCGAACTGCGACCTATATCTTCGCAACCCTTCGACCGATATTGCCCATATACGTACTTAAAAATTGTAATGAAAAAATATTTGCCAACAAAATTTCATGTAGATTAGATCCACGATACGCAATTCGAACAAATATACAAACAAATAAATATTTCAACACACAGTAACGCCGACGTATCCTATTAGAATTAAAGACCTTTCTTCGGTCAATTAGTAAACTTAAAATAAACTAGTAGTTACAGCTATGTTACTTTATAAACTTGCCTGCCCTGTGTTTGTGCGTGCGTGCGTGTGTGTGTGTGTGTGTGTGTGTGTGTGTGTGTGTGTGTGTGTGTGTGTGTGTGTGTGTGTGCGTGCGTGCGTGTGTGTTTGTGTGGTGTACAGGTAAACAGACACACAAATACAAATATTAAACTTATATCACCCCTCTTTTTGTGTCGGACGCTAAAAATAAATTAAAACAGTAATAGGTAAAACGGGGTAAAAATAGATGCCGGGAGTAAATAGATACGAAACTTATCATACAATTTCCATACCACGAAACGCAAAATGTACCTTCTTACTAGTTTCTTTCGTTCTGAGTTAAAAACCCTCCAAAAATCTTTAGTGAATTATATTTCAAAAAAAGTGCAGCTGAATAAAAATTATGTACCAAAAGCAATATAATTTTAAAAAAGTTACGACCAAAACTCAATATAATATTAAAAACATTTTAAAGATACGTCACATTATGCAATCATTTTTATTGTTTGATCTCGTCTCTCTACTTTGTAGTATGCAAACGATGCGCAGTAAACTAGCGCGAGTAGTGTGCATTGCCTGCAATGAGCTACAACACTGCTTAGAGTGAGACTACTAATCAATTTGCACTGCCACTGGCACTAAGCACTGCACATAGTCTGCAACAGGCTTTAGGAATCTATGGTAATCTCATTTATTAAAATCGTTTGAAGTGTTTATTAAATGTAGTAGGTGGCAATATAAATACACAATAAATATAATAAATACTAAAATTTTCGATTGACGTCGCCAGGTAAAAACTAGAATTTGGTACCTTTTGCATTTCTTTCCATCTCTGTTCACCCCGATTGTATACAATTTCCAATTTCGGGAATACTTACTGAGTAGAAGTCCAGCTGGGAGGACTAACCTCACCAGCACCAGTGTAATATATTTCTGCATCTTGGTTGCTGTGGACAAAACATACAATAAGTCATATCATTAACTAGCCGAATCCCGCAGTGTTACCCGCAATATTAACATTTTCCTAATTTTGGGGTTTGAGGGGGGGAGGGATAAAGTACCTAAAAAATTCAAATTTAAAATTGTTTATTAACTGATTTTTATAATTTACTGGTGTTTGGCCTCTCCTGTTATGTTTTGACAACCTGTGTTAGGAGAGACCGCTTAGATGTTACATCGTAATTTTACATTAATTTGTATATAAACAGTTTATAATTATGTAGTTAATAGGTAGTTTTAAATATAAAGTGGGTGGTTTGTTTAATATAAATTATTTAAATATAATATGATGCACACCATCTTCCTGCCAAATTTTGTTAAGATCGTAATGCTATCATGATCCTAGACGTTTAGTCGTGAAAAGCGAACAAACAGACATGGGCGTATTCAGAGGGAAGAGGGGAGAGATCCAAACCCCCCAAAAATATTAATATTATATTGAAATAAGGAGAGGCAAGGATGCATTTCATGCACATTTTAGTTGTTTTTTTTTTCTCATGAACCACCGGCCAAATGCAAGTCAGTTGCACACTAAAGATCCCAAATTAAATTAAAGATAACACATATTTTGGGTGCAGAGCCCTTAGTGCACAAGTCTGACTCGCACATGGCTTGTGTTTTTCTTTTTTACTATGATCTCTAAAAAGTTTTTGTTTTGAAGTTCTTTGCTTTATTTTTTACTGGAAAAGAGGTGTATGCATTTTGGGTAAAAGGTTGTGTTAGTGTGCATGCTTGTATGTCTGTTACCATTTTTATCTAAAACTGCTGGACCGATTTTGATGCGATTTTATTTGAAAGCAGATTTTATTGTGATGGTTCTTAGCATTGTTTGATCAAAATCTATTCAGCTGTTTAAAAGTTATGAGCTCTTTTCTAAATTCATTGTGATTATTTTTAATTTTAATTTTGTATCTTTGTTTTGTATTGCGTTATTATAAATACATAGGTTTATTCATTTTAGAGCTTGTAAATAAATACTTATTATCTAAGTACCTACACTTTTAATAAATTAATAAAGTATTAAAAAAACTGAATAACCACTACCCAGTTTTCCCATAGATATTCACTTTCCCAGCATAGAGGGAAAAAAATGGGGTTCAGGACTATCAAGCTTGCACAGAACATGTTTTAAATTATTTAGAACCTATGTAGGTATAACACTGAATAATAATGTTTCTGAGGTTAGCTCAGATAAAATATATGGTTAGTAACATAGGTATTTTATAAAATACTAAATAAATCATCATCATCAGTTTGTATAATTTATTTAGGTTTGGACTAATCTCCAGGTAGGACGATAAAAAAAATGGAAAACACCCAAAATAAAATCTCCTTGCAGATGAAGAAATGTGCAAGTTAGTACCTATCGCAATATCTATTGCAGTTAGGTAGTTTCCTGACCCTGTAACAACCCCATTATAACTTTATGTTTAAAATATAAGCAAAGTTATTAAAATTTGTAAACTTGAAAAACCAGTGACTTACCTTCTTTCTAAAAAACTAAATCAAATAATTTCTGTCATTTCAATTCTCATTCAAGCACAACCACAACTAGTCATTTATTGTTCGAACTTTTTCTAGGGCGTATTTTATTTGCTAATTCGTACATTTTTACAACATTGTTTGTTATTTTTCCAAAAACAAAAAGCACGACCAGCAACCACACTCTTCTCACGGAACTGACATGCATGACAGACATGACAATTGACAACGAAATCAAAGCAAATCACTGTCACTATGCTGTCACTGAATGAAATGACACTTGACAGTATTAAATGAATTGACATAGGAGATGAGAACTGTAATTTTTTTCATTCCTTCTCTGAGGATTTTAGCATCCCACGACTTGGGCATTTGCCAGCGTCAAGTATTGAAAGACTATAACTTAATAAATTATAATTATCATCAATCAAACAAATCATAATCATAGTCATCAAAGTACAAGTTCAAGTCACACCCTAGTAAAGTCACACTCTAGTAAAGTGATGGAGAATTTACTATTGACTTCCATGGGGCTTGGAAAAACATGAAAATACACGACACGTTTGACCTCATCATGAACGATGGCAGCATCTTTGGCCTTGTACTAATGACATATTTAATTAATTAGTTTCGATGCCTTAATCACTCAAAAAATGCGAAGGAAAACATTGTGAGGAAACTGGTATGCCTATTCGATAGGCTTAAATTTACTTCGTTAAACCTATGGTTAAACTAACACGCTACTCTCTGAGGCTACTCTACTTCAAGGATTTTATATATACCCTATTCCTTGCAACTTCCTTGCTCTACTTAGACGTAATTTATCGTACTTAGGCATTCGGCCTTATGTCATACAAGGAGGCCTCGCGCGAGGCTCCGCCGTGGGCGAGGGCCCGCTTCACCCACGCCTAGGTACGCCACTGCTTCAATCGTACCATTTTATTCAAAGAGTCACAATCTGTGCAAAGAGTAGATTTTATTTATGGTCGATACGTTAGTGATGTACCTACCCTACAAATTTCTTCGTAACCGGTTTTTGTATTTTTTTATTTTAAACACTTTCAAATAAAAAGATTTGATCTAATCGTCTGGATAATTTTTCTGATTCTAAATACGTGTCTAGTTTATGATGGAGGTAATTTTTTCGCACTTTCCGAGTGAAGTAAAACTAGACTAGACATCACTATCGAATTTTATTTTTATTGCGAATTAATGGCGTAGCCAGGTGAGTTTTCTTGTTTATTTCTTATTTCATACTGTTCCATGGTTTTCATTTGTTTTGTCTATATGTTTTTTCATCGAGCAAAATATTTAATCTCCTGCAAAGTCAAAATTTTTTCAGCTGATCCGTTTTTATTGCATGAAAACCCAATTCAACGAGTAATGAACACGTATTGGATTTGCTCCGAATTTATTCGCTAGGATCATTCATTGTCATCACTTTCACTTTTTGCTGTAATAGTGGTTCAATTGTGCATCGAGGCGCAGTCGCCATGGATGAGTGAGTTTCCCGATAATTCCTCTCGTATACTCTCGAGTTTCGTGTGGATAAATCACTACAAGGTTACTCATATCCTCTAGCAAAAATATGACGATCATTGTTAGCGAGCCTTCATGCTACCATATTTACAATAACAAACCGTTAGAAACCTATCTTCTTTTTCCTATTTTATTTTTTCTGTTGAGACACTGGCGTGTTGAAATTTTTTATATTACCTTCCTACTTATTTTTTTATTTAGCACCATGTCGACCCTAACGAAAATGACCCGCACGGTTAAGAAACTGGAAGTCCCCAGACCCCTGAAATCAACGACCAGCTCCGCACACAACCGCAACTCCATGTTGGACGTCAAGATAAACTCTGGTAATAATCTTAGCTATAAGAAAAAAAATAGGACATTACGTAGTACTTTGTCAGATATAAAACGTCTACTTACATTACAGACAAGTTTATTTTTTGGATCTAAGTAGATTTTTTTACTATCTTCTTAAGGTCTTGACATGGATTTAAGCTATGATATATTACCAAAATTTGGTAAGCCGTGAAGTAGATGTATTGATGGTGCAGTACACATCATATTTTCTATGAATGTCTGTTGAATGTTGTAATTTAAATTTTTATTTTGCAAAATTATTGTATATATTTCCTTGATAATGGAAACAATAAATGTTGTTTCTTGTACTTTACCAACCTGTCTGAAATAAGGCACTTGCTTCTTTTTACTGTTCACTCTTTTTACACCACCTCGGTAAATGAATACTTACCTAATTCGAACCTTGCAGCTATCATTGAAGATATGGGTAAAATGTTATTATGAGGCTTGGAACTTTTAGAATTTCACCTTCTCATTATCACTGTTGCTTTTGAACGAAATCCCGTACAAAAGTCGTTTTTTTTTAATAATCATTATCACTCACTTAACGCAACAAACCCAATGTAAATCCAATCGAATTTGCTTTCTCTCAATAGTTTTTTTTTCATTTCACATGATATTTTTGTGCGAAATAATACAAGCGATTCATAATGGATCCCCAAGCAACTCAGGATTGGCCTGTGACGCTACAAGGGTGTGAAACAAGACGACAAAAAGTGTCGCACGAGAAGTGGACAGCAGCGCACTCCCTCTGTCGTGTTGTCCTGCACACCTGCCCTGTGGAAACGCAGATGAATACTTATTTATCCAACCCATAGTTGTGTTTGCTATAAAAATGATCTCGAATGTTCCAAAAAGCCTTACATAACTGGTCATAAACTACTCACGCAATTAACACAAAAAACAATATACACTAAAACCAATTTGTGTATTAATACAGATGAAACATGTATGTTGAAATATCCAACTTTAGTATCAACCAAATTCAGCTGGTCTTTCAAACTGTGTTAGTAATTGAATGTTTGTTTTGTTTGCAGTCGATGACCTGATAGTGTTGACAGAAGCGGTAGCTTACCAAATGATGCAGGGCAACTATGACCGTGTGCTCCAAAGTAATGTGGCCACTATGTACTCTAACCTTAAGCTATATGGCGCTCAACTCGAAGAATTCTACAAGGACTTTCTCGATAGGTGTGTATTAATTAGCAATATACTGATATCTAATGACAACCCCATTTCACTGTGTATTTGTTTATGAATCCTAACTTAGTATTATAAAAGCGAAAGTAACTTGTGTCTCTGTGTTTGTATGTTCATTTCTTTCACGACTAAATGGCTAGGTCGATCTTAACGAAATTTGGCAGGATGATAGGGTACATAATAAGCACGGACATAGGGTACTTTTTCTACCAGAAAATTTGAATGAAAAACTGGAAAATCGCAGAATACACCCCAGGATTCAGCTAGTGCTATTATGAAGTGTAGCAGTAAAGTTGATTATCTATCTATGTATTGTTTTCAGATATTTTGTTGTGTTCCGCAATGGTTCCCAGGACGAACGATTGGAAAAGAAAACTAGACTTCATCTTCTCGAGCTGATTGAGTTGCGCGCCAAACTGTGGCAGGGGACCTCCTTCATGAGTCAGTACTATAGGCACCGTGGCACTCATGCTGAGGTAAATACTACTTGACTAGCGATGCTCTGCGGCATTCCGTGGATTCTATTTTGTCATTAGCCTGGAGTGTCCCATTGCTGGAACAATGATGGCACCTGGTTTGATTCTCAGCCCTGCAACAATAAGTTAGTAGCTAAATAAATAAATATAAAAAAAATATGTTAAATAAATTATGTGTAGTTTCGATGCTGTCGCTCAAAAACGGTGAAGGAAAACATTGTGAGTAAATTAGTATCTCCAAAAACCTCAAAAATTCAAATACATATGACATTCACCAACATGCACTGGGCCAGCATGGTGAATTAGGGCCCTTCCTCTCTATGAGAAGGCCTGTGACCCGGTAGTGGGAACATGATGGGCTGATATTGTGTGTCTCCCATTGCTTGTCTAAGACCAATTCCCTCCTTCAAGACTGTCAATCTACTGTGACTTATTCCATTGTCAATATTACAGTTGATAGGCTAGTTAGATATATTTGCAAATGTTCACAAAACCAGCTAAAAATATCGTGATTCAGACTCAGACAAACACAATTACGAAGCTGACCTAGTTAGTAAAACAATACGCGCAAAACTAAAAACTACGTGTTAGAGTTATCATGATATGGAAGGGCGTATGATTGCACTGTCAATTTTGTTATCAAGCATTTTTATGAGCCGGTGTAAAATAAAAGATAAAATTCTTAAACTTGTGCAGTCTTGGAGAATTGAAAAAAAAGAAAAATTTCTTAAATAAAACAACTGATTCGTAAAAGAGCCTCTTTTAATCGCGCGACATATTTTGAACAAACAGCTTAAAACTAGATCATGAAACCTGCTCTCAAATAAAATAAAATTGCATTCTAATCAGCCCAGCTGTATTGTAGAAAAATCATAACAGACTTACAAACACTCATACTAGTAATATGCGTAAAAACCAGATTCAAGATTTTCATTTTCCCAAGAAAATACACACATACACACATAGATTATTGATGACTACACCAATGTCTATGTCTATTTAAAGAGAAGCGCATAACCTGATAAAGAAACCATTTGTATGCAAATCACTCGCAGATGTCCAAAGTATGATAAATTGCTACCCACTGTATTGTCTTGGACAACTACAGTTCTAAGTTACTATAACAAAACCCGTTACCAAGTCTCCAACTATTATTTTGTTGGTAAGAATCATACTTTTAAATAAGATAATGGCACTACATGCACAATGTGGGCCACTCACGGGATGAGCGAGGGCGCCGTGTTGACTTGCCTCTAACCATTGAAACTGATAACCGACGAGAAGAAAGATTCTTCAGTGGAGACCACGAACTGGAAGACACATACATATCTATAGGCCTTTTTGCGTGAACCGGCTGCAGCTAATTCAACCACCCGGTCTCCTCCAGGAAGGCCAGCAGCTCGTTGATGGCGGTGCAGGCTTCCCAGCGCGTCCTCGGTGACTCGAGGATATTGTTTCGTTGTTCTGCCACGCTACTGCACTCTAGCAGCAAAGGCGAGGCCGTTTCTTCGACCTCCATCCACCCTCTATATAGAGGACTGTCTGTAACCCCAATTTTGAAAAGGTGCTTGTTTAAAAGACAGTGTCCTGTGACGATACCGAAACTGGAAGACGCAGCGTAGGTAGGCATCCCACTAGAGGGACCGACATCGTGAGAGTCGCGGGCATCTAGTGGATGCAGGCTGTCATTTAGTGTGGAGTTCTAAGGGGGACGTCTATGTTAAGTAGTGGACGTCTTCTGGTTGATGATGATGATTCCGAAAACTCGGACTGAGCGCTTTGATTCCACTTTTATTCTGCGAACATTTTTTTGTTTTGTTTTTTAATTTTCTTGACCGTGGATTCAATGTCTTTTAGTCGTAATATTAAACATATTTACATAGTATTAAAAGCGTCAAACAAGTCATAGTCACAGTCATAGTCAAGCAAAGTAAGTCACAGTCAAGTCAAACTCCTATGGAGTTTTGGAAACCGAACATTTAGACTGTGGAATGTGTTGCCTGTATTGGTGTCATCGATGGCATGTTTGCTTAAAAACAAGCGAGATAGCAAGCTTACTAATAAAAAAAAAATGGACAAAAAAAAAAAAAATGGAATGAAAGAAAGAAAAGATAGAAATTGAATGGAAAGACCGCCTGGTGAACAGCGCGTAGGCATTGGGTTGGCTTTTGAGATAGTCCTGATAGGGAGGGAGTCGGGCGCTGAGGTGACTGGACGCTACCGCGGGCGTCGACCTTTAATTAAAATCTTGGCTATAGTGCTTGCTATTGGATGATTGACTAAATATACAGCCAACTCGAATAAATGAATATTATGCAAATGAATGATGCCAGTGTGTTTTCAGCGTATGTGTAATATTATGTGCAGCCACTCCTGGTGCCGACGATGGAGGGGTCGGGCTTGGGCGGCTCGGTCTCGCCCACGCTGGCTGCGCCCGCCGCTGAGCCGCCTACCTTGCTCGGCCCCGGAGAGGTGATCAAGCCCTCTGGCAAGTTCCCCAAGCCCACCAAGATACCTGGCAAGAACTACTCCAAGGATGAGGTCGTCATCAGGAATGCCGACTCGGGAAAAGGTATTTATTTGTTCATTATTTTCGGTGACTTGTTTGGCAAACGGTTTAAAGTTGGCTACATTGTCTTTGATCAAAATTGGCCGAGTTTTGGCGCCAACGTGGAAAAAAAAACATGACGGCTCGTTAGATTATTTTCCTAAACATGTGTATTTTCGAGTGTTAATATGTAGTAAATGGTGAATTATTATTCATTAAGTGCTCGTAAACGTGCTTGAGTGTGGAAGTGATATAACGAGGTGAAACGTGACTTTTCGTGTTGTTTACAAAACTCCATAGGAGCCTCTTGTATAGTCTACACCACTTTACAGGGGCATGAGTTTGACTTGACCGTGACTTACTTAGCTTGACTCTGACTGTGACTATGACTTGTTTGATGCTATTCATACAATGTAAACTGTTTAATATTACGACTAAAGGACATTGAATCCACGGTCATGAAAATTTTAACAAAAAAAAATACAAGACTGGCCAATAACTTTCTACTCTGTTGAAACAAGATTTAATTTCAGACAAAACATTAGCGCTATTTGTCTAATATATAGCTCCATCCTCCAACAACACTTAGAGGACTGATATAGTGTTTTTAAGCAATACAAACAGTGTTCAGTATGGTGTTACTTGAAAAATTAATCAGGTTTATTTTTACTTTTACTGATCTAGCTATAGCGTTTGTCATATCTTTCAAATATTTCTTAAACGACATATGTAATAGATTAGATTTCCAGATCTGCTCAACCTTTTCTCATTAGCTTTTACTATGTGCATGATACTTTAAGAGTGATGTCAATTGGGGATACAATGCATGACAAAGTCAATGTTAAGCTTATCTGTCCCGAGTATTATTTATGACAATTTTATTTGTATTATTATATGGTGCATGTTGATAAATGGAGATAATTAGATTGAAGATGTTGGTTGAAGCAAATGCTTCATATTTTATTATTTTAAAATTTGATGCGTGGCCTCTTTATGGCTTCTCTAATGGGGCCTTAACACAGCAACAACATCTATAGATCTTAAGTGGGAGCGATGGCATGACGTCTTTTAACTTGGATTATATTTGAACGAGTACAATATTCGCCAGTTAACATTGCAGTTGTGAAGTTAACTTTATGAAACTACTGCATTACGTTTATCAAACCACGCACAAAATTGTTGCTTTCTTTATATTTTATTCATGCAGGCCTAGCTCGGACTGTGGACAAATTATCTCTCCACCGTTTTTATCTGACTTTACACTCTATAAAACTAGAATATGGATACGTTTGCCTCTTTCTCGCAGGATAAACACGGTTGAAAGACACTGGCATCGATTCTGATGTAGTCTAAACTAAACTAAATTTGACAGCTCTAAAATTGTTACCATCCTTCTCTCACATAATAAAATGAAAAGAGAGGCAGATAATTTTAGTTCTATCAGATTAGTTTAGTGAGTGGTATGACAGAATCGACGCCAATAAGTCCACGCCTGCTGAGGATCAAAAGTCAGGCATTGGAATTTGTATCTACCTTCACGGCCGCAAACATAAATGGCGGGCATTGTACACAAATCGCTGGCTCACTATTACAAGGTTCTATGTTATTTTCTTACACGTTCTGTAATTTCAATTTAAAATTTTTGACTATCATAAATATTGACTTAGCATGGTTTATGCTTGATTGAAAGTATCTCTCTCAAACATAAACCCTGCTAAGTCAATGATAATGATAATTTTATTCATAATAATAATTACATGTAAACACTTAAAAATATAAAAAAATACATCATAGAATTAATAATATTAAAGCAAAATAATAATATGTCATTCTAATTATAATTAGGCATCAATTATTTACTCCAGTTTTGGAATGAACTTCTCTACGCTATACGGCGCCATATCAGTCAGAAAGACCGTTTTGAATAAATACAACGTAATATTTATGAAAGTCGAAAATTTTAAATTGCAATTACAGAACGTGTAAGAAAATAACATAGAACCTTGTAATAGTGAGCTAGCGAAATGTTTGTGTAGGAAGCGTCGTAGTCGGAAGTAGAGTGGCGCCTCCTGGCGCGAGTCTGAAGTTGTGTTGTGGTGTTACAGTGATGGGTATCAAGGGCAGGAGGGTGCACATGATCGAGGAGCTAAGTGACACGATTATATCGTTTCAGCGAGGTATGAATGCACGGTGCCGGTCTGTGGCGCTTGCGCATGTGTGGCGGGCTCTTACCCATCTCTCTTCCCATATCTGTACCTTTAGTACAAGTTTTGATAGTATTCGAAACCATTATTCGTTTTCGTATTGTTCCATACATTGCTGGGCTAAAAGGTATTTGAAAACTTTTTTCGTATTAGAGTGAAGCAATATATACCGCCGATTACTACCGATTTTAGTTCCTCCACGTTTCTGATAGAGGCGCTTTACTAAGTGTATGGAACAATACGTAAACGATTTTTTTTTCGTAAACTATCATATCTGAGACTAAGGGTACTTACTGCCTTTAACGCCCTATCATATATCTAACACTATATCATCAGTTTGTCGTTTGTTTTAGTTTTATACAAACATCGAAATCGTAACATTCGTTGTAAGCCCTTTACTAATACGAAATTCGAGAGAATATTTTGCGGTAATGGTACCAGAAATAACCGGAATAATGTCGAATTTGTAATTTTCACTGCCTATTAATCGCATTTGGCTTTGAGCTTGGAGTGACGACTAACGCGCCTGTATACCGAGGGTGCGGTAATGTCATGTGGATGTGGTGGTTTCAGTGAGCCCCGGCGCTAAGGAGCGCCTAGTCCAGATCACCGGCCCCAACGAGGAGAATGTCAAGTGAGTATATACAAAACCAGAACTTTATGGGGATACCTACTGCGATATATTCAGATAAATATCTTGGAAAAAATATGTAATAATTAATTAGGCAAAAAATCTACACCGCTTTATGGTTGGTATTCCAAAAACCCGAATGAAGCGCTTTGATTCCACTTTTATTATGCGAACTGCTAGTCTGTGGAATGCGCTGCCTGAATGGGTGTTCCCCGGTAGTTACAATCTGGGTGTCTTCAAATCACGAGTGACTCAGTTTCTTCTAGGCAAGCGTGCTCCACCGTAGACCGCATCATCGCTTAACATCAGGCAAGTTGGCAGTCAGGGGCAAGCCTATTATTTATAACTACTATTTTTTATTAGAAACTTTTAAATGGCCCCTTTGTCTCTAGCTAATTATTAACTCTGTTAATTAAGACCGTTAGTTTCTCTAAGATAATAAAAAATAAAATAAATAAATAATAAATAAAAAAAGACATATAAAATTTTTGCAAACATAATAACAGCGGCAGCAAGCCTGCCCGTAGAAATTGAAATATGGTGTGCAATGTTGATAAGCATAGTGTGGTGTAATGTCTGCAGCCACGCGAAGCACCTGATCGGTGACACGATCCGTCGCAACGCGTCGCCGGTGCGGCTGGAGACCGGCGTGGAGTCCGCGCACGGCGGCTCGCGCGGCTCGCTTGACTCCGCCGAGGATGACGCGCCCGTCACGAGAGAAGTGCGTACTCAGATCAGACAAACAAGGCAGATATGGTGAGGTGGCGTGGCGGGTGCAGACGCAACTGGCCTCAGGCTTGTCTTTAGTTAAAATCGGGTGATCTTGATGCAGATGCAAACGTCCTTCCCGCTGATTTTTAAGCATGTGGACTATGAAATAGCGTGAAAAATTAGTAAGTGTGCCATACTCACAGTTTTTGCAATAAATGGTTTAGCGGTATAGTGTAAAAAGTGTGAAATTTTAACACAAATGATAACTGTACTAAGGCATATCTACCTTGTTTACCTGATCTGAGGATTCCTACATTTTCTTACAGTGGTAATATGGAAAAGGGAATATAAAAAATTAAGCACTTAACTTTTATCATGGTAGGTACTGTAGCTAGGCTTTTTTATATGGTCCTAGAGATGCTGCTAGAGAAAGACAAACATGAAGCTATTTATAATCTATGACAAAATGTCTTAGACTCACATTTGAGATGAGATCCTGACCAGTTTTGTAGCCATTAGAGCTCTCAACGAGAATACGCGCGCTCCCGGAGACGGTTGCCCACGCAAGGGCGGCTATTTATAGAGTCATTTATTGTTATATTTAGTATTATATAGAGTCAGTTCATTACTACTTTGGCTTAAGGTTGTACGTTTCACCTATGGCGGGAAATTCAAATTTCTAAGTTTTCTTGTCGTAGTTGTTGTTGCGGGTCCACAGTTTCGCTCTCTTAAATAAGAGAGCGAAATGAAAGCCATAACCTAATACATAAAACTAATCATAGCATAAACTTATACTGTATATTTGCCGGAACAATGCGTAATCCACGCTACGAAATCAACAAGAACATTACTCAACTATTTGAATACATTTGTCATGCTCCACATGTTTGTAATTTATATCACTTTTCCTTTTTAGAAATCTCCTCACACCAACTCGCGGTCTCTGCTGCATAGTTTCTCTACTAACGATGCGGCGCTGGGGGAGTATAAGTACACTGTGACTTTTGGCCAACATTCCATTAAGATCACAGGCCAGAACCTGGATCTCGTCAAGGTAAAAATAACTAAAGAAATGCTATCGACAGGTTGATGTTAGATTACATTATTATCAGCTTATGATGTTCTCACTGCTGAAACGAGCCTTTTCTTAGAGAGAGAAGATGGGCGCTAATCCACCATGCCGGCCCAGTGCACGCAGGTGTTTTTTTTTTTTTTTTTTTTTGTAAATAGGCTTGCGCTTGGCCGCCAACTCGCCTGATGTTAAGCGATGATGCGGTCTACGATGGAGCACGCATGTCTTTGAACTTTTGAAGTTTAGGACATACCAGTTTCCTCAGGATGTTTTCCTTCACTGTTTTTGAGTGATGTCATTGAAACTGCACATCTCTACAGTATAAATTAATGTCACTTTCCGCGTCTGTCTGTCTGCTAACTCTTCCTAAACCACGCAACGGATTTTGATGCGGTTTTCACCATCAGATAGATAATTTTTCAAGGAAGGTTTATATGTATAAAAAAACCTAATTTAAATTTTATGTAAGTACAAAAAAACATTATTTTGCAACCAAGTCGCCGAAAAATAACTTTACATGGCTTACGTAGGCAAAACCTAAGAGATATACAAAAACGATGTACAAAATTTTTTTTAGCTCTTCTAAAATCCTAACGAGAACTTCGCGATGGCATATCCCATCTGTTATTGTTGACTCACAGTAATCATTTCTTACGTCTCAATACGTAATAGTCATTAAAATTTTACTAAGCATTTTGTAATACGGCTTATCTATACTAATATTATAAAGAGGAAAGATTTGATTGTTTGTTTGTTTGCATTGAATAGGTTTCGAAACTACTGAATCGATTAGAAAAATTCTTTCACTGACGGGAAGCTACACTATCCCCGGGTGACATAGGCTATAATCTATACCCGTGCGAAGCTGGGGCGGACCGCTAGTTGGTTATAATCGTGCTTCGAACATTTGCAGACGGCTAAGCTGGTGCTGGACGAGTACTTCGAGAGCGCGTCCGGGCTGGAGGCGATGGGCGCCGGGTCGGGTGACTTCTTCACGCTGTCGCAGCGACCCGCGGCTGCGCTGTTGCTGCACGACGACGCCGCGCTCAACGGGCACGACGACGACGTTTTCGCGCCCGCGGCGCCCGCTGCACCCGGCAGCGACTCACCCGGTGAGTCCCCGACACAACCAGTCTTCACTTTGTTTTAACATTTGTTATTAGGGTCTTGTCCCCGTACCTGGGTTGAACGGCCCCTTGTGCGTGTCTATCTTGACTTGTGAACCTACCTTCTTCCTCAGCCTTTTTGTGTCGATTTCATGGACTTTTTCACAATTATGAGACGGTGACGTCAAGGTGACCAAATTTGTAGATAGGAGCCCTGGACATAGGCATTCGATCATCTTTCTCTGCCTGTCTTTCTACACCTATCCCTAATAAAAACTTTAGCCTATGCGTCAATTTCTAAACATAGGCATACAACCTTCTTTGTCACAGTTGCTCCAGTGGTGTAGATGGTAGTATAAGTAATGACTGGAGCAACTGTGCCAGCGCCCCAGAGCCTCACTCCGCTATTTCAAGGAGTTGGGTTGGCTCCGGTAGTTGCTGGAAGGGGGAAATGCACAATACACCCCAAGCGGGACGTCAGTGCAGGACTTATCGCCCCCATCTCGAATAAGAACCTTCTTTGTCAGCCTTTGTCCAATTCAATCGTTTATTCTTTGACTTTGTCACAATGTTCTTAGATAAAAACCTCTCAATCTCCAAGACATGCGATTCCCGGTCTTGACTAGTCGGTGTGACCTGTTTGTCTTCGTAGGTATATAGTTTATGTATACTACCGACAGGTGAGCTATTGGTCTGATGTATATGATCATGGTCCAATCGTCACCATCAGTTGTCCATCTGAACTATATGGTTAGTGCAGCTATTTTTTCTGTCTGCAAATACAACCAATCGGCACACCCGTTTTCGATCGGATCCAGTCATTCTTTTTCCGGCCATGGAAGCAGCATTCGGCCTACCATCTAAAATTTATCCAGAAAAGAAATTTGGTCATGTGAGGCATCTAGTCATTTTACGTCTTCAATAAAATCTATAATACTATTTTTAAACGACCTGTTTACCTGACGAATGTACCTATCTAATAAATAAATAGAGAAGACACTAAGACCCAAGCAGTGTGTTTCTGTGTGTACATAAACACCATTAAAGCCCGTTACAGAGTCTCAAGGTTTTCGTAATGCCGCATGTATAATTTTATGTTTTCTGGTCCTGAGTAGAAATTGACTTGATTACTTGAGTTTATTTATTTTGTTAACAGATCGCAAACTATCCAACAAATTTTGAATGCATTTGATAGGTTATGATTTGAAT
This sequence comes from Agriopis marginaria, assembly GCA_932305915.1. Taxonomy (NCBI): domain Eukaryota; kingdom Metazoa; phylum Arthropoda; class Insecta; order Lepidoptera; family Geometridae; genus Agriopis; species Agriopis marginaria. The sequence continues at coordinate 15,179,029 of OW029915.1, forward strand.
TTTTGGAGTTGTCTTTAGTGAAAATCAAATATCCTTCCAAAGGCATGAAAGTTGTTAGAACAAGAGATGCTAGTTTGACAGCATGTTACTTTAGGTTTTGATAACAACCTGTTTAATATTCTATCTCGAGTGTAGGTTTCTTTCCAAGACTGACTGAAGCATGTCTAGTTTTTCATAGCATCGGAATTGCAGCCATTTTCTTAAAGAGTCATTTTTGTGTCATTTTTATTTGCAGTATTTATGAGAATCACATTTATTTTGTAGCTGATCGGCGAATATGTAAAATTATGTATCTATTTTTATCACTCATGTTTTTATTTCGTGTCATGCTCACCTCGATCCACGGTCGTGGCAGTGTATCTTCCAAATTTTTTGCACAAACATTTTAACAAACATTTAATAACAAACCATTTTATTAGTCGCTAAATTACCTGCCATTACGAAATGACTAATTAACCCAAACATATTTATACAGAAGCAACTTCGTTATATATTTATATAAAAGCATGCGATATATGATGCAAGATATATTTATTTCGAGATATCTATTATCCGCAGAGGATGTATTTGTTGTTTTAGCTTTTTATCAATAACTTTCGATTTCAAAGTGATTGTTTAGGATGGTTACTATTTGGAAACTGAACAGATGTCAAGGATTCACCAAAATGGTCCAAAAAGTCGGTGACTATTGAATTTAACCTCTAATTTAATGTACCAATGAAACGTATTCGCATAGCGTCTAGTTAATATTGATTGAGGTAGGTATTTCGAGCGTGTTTCGGAGTGGTTGTGTGGTTGCTTCTGTATAGCGTGTTGGGTAGAGTAGTGTAGTCGGCCGTGGCGGGTGTGTGTGCGTGCGGCGTGTGTAACTGGAGTTGTGTGCAGCCGGGGACGACGTGACGCCGCGCCGGCCGCGCTTCTCGCGCGCCGCCAGCACCGACAAGAACCAAGGTAACCTGCCATCTCACTCACCAACCATACCCCTTGCATACCGCCGCAGTAGGTAGATATCTCGCTGCGATTAAAATTCGCTCTCTCTACCGCATATTCCACGTGGCGCTCTTATGCCGTATACACCTAAACGAGCAGATGTGCAGACTTTTTCATTATCATAATCAGCCTTTTAACAGTCCACTGCTGGACTTTTAGCTTACCCCCGAAAGGGCGATTTGGCCATATCCACCACGCTGGCCCAGTGCGGATTGGTGGATTCACATACGCCATTGAATTCCTTCTCCGTGCGTATGCAGGTTTCCTCACGATGTTTTCCTTCACCGAAAAGCCAGTGGAATGAAAATCCGTACACAAGCTCCAAAGAGCTCATTGGTACGGGCCCGGGGTTTGAACCCGCGACCTCACGCTTTCAAGTCTAGCGGTTTCCCATATGGGCTACTACGGCAGACTTTTTATTTATTGGTCAACTACCGGCGGCCCGCCCCGGCTTTGCACGGGTATAGATTTATGGCCTATGTCACCCGGGATAGTGTAGCTTCCCAACAGTGAAAGAATTTCTCAAATCGGTTCAGTAGTTTCGGAGCCTATTCAATGCAAACAAACAAACAAAAAAACAATCAAATCTTTCCTCCTTATAATATTAGTATAGATATTACATATTATCTTTGCTTGCTTATAATTTGGACCTTTTAGATTATTCCATTCTAAACATATTCTGTGTGATAATTATACTTTTCACCTCACCAATTCGTAACCTAGCGCAGATAGTAAATTTGAAATAAACATAACGAACATGTCAATATGGGTTACTATAGTCCAGGGGTCGGCAACCTTATCTATCTTAAGGGCTCATTCTAAAATAATTTTCAGTAGTTTCGGAGCCTATTCAATGCAAACAAACAATCAAATCTTTCCTCGTTATAATATTATTGGTTAATAAGCTTGAGTTTAACTGCCACATCGCCTGATGCGGTATACGATGGAGTACACTTGCCTAGATAAAACAGATTCACTTGCGACTTGAAGACACCCAGATTGTAACTATCGAAGTACTAACTTACTTACTTAGAAGTCTAAGAAGTACTTCCTGAATTTACTGCATTTAGGCAGTGCATTCCAGTCTAGCAGTTCTCACATTAAAGGTGGAATCAAAGTGCTTCATGACATGTATCCGATAAAAACGATAGACCAGCAACTTTGCGCCGATGTTCAAGACTAAGTCTGAACTAGGCATTTGTTGCTGATAAGCGTCTTGATACGTTTCTCGATAGACTTCAACGCCTCAAGCTGGTACTTGGCTAATCCATCCCACAGGTACGTACAGTATTCCACGCATGACCACGGGAGACTTATTAGTACAAGTACAAAAGATTCACTCCGCAAAATCATTCAAATAAGTAGCGACTCTTACTACAACATAATAAAGTGCAATTCAGGACGTGCGAGCGCTAATTACCTACAGCTATATTAACCTAGAAGTTGCCTCTCTGTCTATCGCGTAACTCTTGTCGCATTATCACTGTCTATCATGCGGCAGGTCCGACAAGTCGGCTACTTGTAGCTTCATACCTAAAAGTGCGGAGTGCGCAAGGCCTGGCATGACGCAAAATATACTTGCTGTAATGAAAGTAACTGTCAGCCAAAAGCCGATCAGTCACCAGTACGGGGCCAATGCAAACTCTCCGGGATAAAAGAAATTAAATAAATATTCGGGAAATTTTTGCACCCATGGTCATCTGACCCCAAATTAAGCAAAGCTATGGCTGCCAGAGACTGATATTTACATACATATTTTAAAATTACTTAAATAGATATTAAAAACATCACATGAGTGTTGGTCCTAGGTGGGGATCGAACCCACACCACAAGCGCAGAAGGCAGGTTCAATACTAACTGGAACAACGGGGCAAAAAAAAATGACTTCTTTTTGGCGGAGAACAGACGCGCCTGTCCCTTTCAATTGGAATAAAAGAGACGGAACACATTCGCTCGCGTTTGGTCGTTTAGTATACGGCATTGATCGTCAATTAAATTATAAACGGAACGCGTGGGACTGCGGTGGTATGGAAGGGTGTATTAAATTTTTATACACCAAAGTGCGGGGATAATAATTATGATGGTTTATATTCTGTATTAATAGTGCCATCTCTATTAGCTCTAACGCTACAGATTATTGTACGATCTGTAATTTTGTATGTGAATCTTGGGTTTTGTTATTCAAGATAATGTATTTACGAAATATGTACATAATCATGTTTTTTACATACAGAGTTCATTGCTTTATATTTATGTTGAAGGCCACACATTTTCGTGCATTTTTATACATTTATTGTCGTAACGTATAATTAATATAAATGTGCAGTAATCACCACATTTTATTTACAATGATCATGCCACTAACATTTTTATGCAACAGTCAGTCATAACAGCAAGAATTTGAAGCGACACAATTTACTTTGTTTTTGCTACATTGTTGATTAACCCGATTTTGAGCTTTCGCAATGAATTTTAACAAAATGAATGTGCATTTGATTGCCGATGTCAAAGCACGAGACTTGCATTTTGCACTTGCACTGCAGTTTGTACTTGACTTCATGAGAACTAGATACCTACATAGCAAGTTTTTGCAAACCGTTTAGAACTCCAAAACTCTATTTTTATATTTCACCGATTATTGGATAGCATTTTTGACGAGTACTGGGGCCTTACGGCTACCTGTTTTAAACGCTTCTGTTTAGGTAATTGCGAAACGTTCCGCGACTGCAAACCGTATCTCAGCGCGTTAACGTTCACGTTCGCGTGATTTTCCGCACTGCGCTGTTTCAACGCTGCTACGAGCCCGCGTTAATAGGTAGCCGTAAGGCCCCTGTACAGTTGTTATGTGTTTTGCGGCTGTGAAGTTCCACATTCTGCGTTAGGCGCATCTTCGGCGAATAATACCCGAAATTCCGAATCCAAAATGTTTTTTTTTTTTCAAGAATACGGTGTTTTTTTAATGAGTGTAGATGATGTCGAGCGCAGGAGCGACACTAACATATAAAGATCGAGCTATGTATGTTAGTGTCGAGCGAGTGTAAGTTGACAGCCGCGGGGCGGGTAGTGTCGTGTCCGTGACGTGTCCCCGGGTGCCGGCAGGTGGCGGGTCGCGGCAGAGCTACACGTACGAGACGCTGCTGCAGTACGCGGACTCGCCGCTGAGCAAGCCGCCGCCGGCCGGGCTGGCCGCCTTCCCGCCCGAGCTGGCGCGCAAGGTAACGCTGGCGGTGCGGCGGAACGCGCCGCGCGCCGCCGCGCACCGCCCGTCCGCGCCGCGCGCGCTGCCCGCCTGGCCGCCCCTGCATCACCCTAACTACCTGGCGGCCTTGCTCTGCCGCAACTTCTATTGACAGAGCCTGGAGGCGAGCGGTGCGCGGTAGCGCCACCGCTCCATCTTGTCGCCGGCCCGCGCCGAGATCGCTGCATAATTTGAAGGAAAAGTTGAACTTTTGTTTCGGATTTGTTTTATTTGTAACGTGATCTCGCGCGCGGTCCGGCGTCACCGCGCCTACGCGCGACGCGCTCTGGTACGTCGGAGAGTCGCGACGTCCGTCTGTGGCGTCGCTAGAGAGCGGACGATTAGTTTTCCGGTTCCTTTTGAGGCAGCCAGGATTAACTTTCGTATATATTGGATTCGGTTTGAGAGCAGACGTATCGGAGCGCGTCGACGTCGCCTTGCACTATTCGAGCTTGCCTGGATGCGCTGCCATTTTACTAACTATCTGCGCCATTGTAAATTTTCAGGGTATGGGGAAAATTCGATGTATATCGTTAAGTGCATGTCTTGCCACCTCTTGCTTTTTCACGCACTCAGTTCTGTATCGTTAAGATTAACTTAGTTTAGGCTCCTTTACGTTAAGCGACCGATCTCAGTAGCCGTAAGTTGACTGTTAATTGTTAAGACTGACGCTAGTGGTATATAGGATGCGGCGGACCCAGCCGAGAGGTGGCGGTGACTCTGTGGAACACAGCGGTGGAAATGTGCCGATCCGGCGATTCATTCATATCTAGCAAACATATCATCACATCCTCTGTGTTTACGCAGTCTGTATATCGATTTAAATCTTGATCTCATGTATTTTGTACAAGACTGATTACTCTTACTAAATTGTAGTGTTATTTTGGAATAGATATTTTCATTGTTGATTAATAAAATAGGGTCCTTTTATTAATGTTTATTGTCTGTTGAATATTGATAAATCTTTTACATAGATGCAAGTTTTGAGCGTGTTTATGATGTGTTTATTTGAGCATAAATTTGTCATGTCTCTTTGTTCATGCCGCTCGGACAGAACGAGTACTCGCGAGGGTTTCGCTACAGATAGACCCACTGTAGGTATTTTTGGAATTGTTGCCGTCCTATGTCGTCGTTATGTTTCATAATGTTCGTTATCGTTTTGTACTCTAGTAGGCATAAAATTGTGTGTGACTCTTTTCGCTATCATTGTCAACTTCTGATATTTTTCAAATATAACTATTTAAAAAGCCTTCTGTCTTTGCTTGCCTCCGCCTGAACGACCTCACACGCCATACTAACAGAAACCGCTATTGTATACCATGGTATAATAACATACTCCGCCAGTTATGACATTCCGCGACGCAAAGGTCACGTGGGTGACACAAGCCTACGTCATCGATATTTAATATATTAAATTGGTGTGTAACTTGAATTGCTTTGCTTGATGTGCTTTTTGTATTTTATTTCATAGATTATTAATATAGAGTGTAAACTCTATACAGCGACACTTAAGGGACTACGTATTTCATGTCGTTAATAGAGGGTAGTCGTTAAATGGAGTGAAGAATAATGATTATTTAACTATTATTATATGTATTTTCTAGTAAAGTACAAAAGTGTACAAACAACAAACGTGTATATTGATACAAATAACAACGCTTATTGCGTATAGTCTGTTATCTTCGTCTGACATTTTTTGCTGCTCCAGTATTTTATTTTGAATACGATATGTTAGAAACTACTATTTATTGCTTAATAATGACGTATTTTTGACATTATTTAGAGTGAAGGTGATGCTACACAGAGTGTATCATTGTATGGACAACAAGATAAAATAACCAAAGTCAAGTAAATTTCCCGTTTGCACCATTGACTTACACCATTAATGGTGCAAACGCAACTACTTTGTATCGTTTGCATCGACGTGTTAGGAGTTTGTCGTTAAATTGAGTGTCGCTATATAGAGTTTACACTGTATGAGTTTCTCAATTTCCGTGTTTGTTGCATTGAAGCGGCAACTGGACAGCAACGTAGGCATGTGTCACTGCCGGAATGTCGGATCGTTCTCGATAGATCCAATGCTAAGGATCCATAATGGGTCTATAGAGATTTTTTTCTTTAGATCCCATTATAAAATTATCTATCGAGATTTTTTTTTCTCATAGTTCCTCGATGGATCTATTGAGATTTTTAATTCTCGTTGGATCCCATTGTGAAAGTATGGATCTATCAGACCTATTTTATTGGATCATGGTATACAACATCATATGTATAAAAACCGCGCTTACACTTGCAACCTGCATAGCATTGGTGTGTGACGAAGGACGTGGATAACTTGTGGTGTGGTGTCGACAGAGTTGCCTGGAGTTCGACAGCGCCAGCTACCTGAAGAAGGTGCGCGCGGCGGCCGGCGCCGGCACCACCGTGGCCGCTGTTGACGCGCCAGACTCGCCGGAGCCCGAGTAACGCGCACAGCCCGCACTCCGCTCGTCTCGCACGCACACAACACATTCTAGGCACGTTACACTCGTGCGAGCGAACCGTCGGCAGCTACTCATCGCAGCTCTTCAGCTTAGGACGCACGTATCATCCTGTTAGTCTATTAGGAAAGAGGTTTGACGCTACGACAGCCTCGTTTCGATTGCCGTCCGCCTCGTCACTCCTATATTATCGCTTTATCTTTTAAGCGGACTTATTTTAAAGTATTAGCGCACCAAAATATTTATTTGAATGTCGGTAAGTACAATAATGAGGCCTATTCTGTCATATCACTCGCTAAACTAAACCAATCTGACAGGACTTACATTATCTGCCTCTCTTTTCATTGTAATACGTGGGAGAAGGATAGCAACAAGTTTAGAGCTGTCTAGTTTAGATTAGAGTGCGTCAGAATCGATGCCATTGCACCTCATAATTGCGAATATTTTTCATTAAATTAGCTGTGGATCTGATTAGAAAATTGTGATACACTACCTGTGGTCGCTCTTGCGTATCTTAGGTAGGAAAGATCTTCTCCACAGTACCTAATGTTTTGATCTCCCAAGTAAAATAAAGCTTGAAATGCAGTATAAAATTTGTGTCGTACAAAATAAACAAAGATAATATAACCACTTGATCGTGCGTGAAGTCAAACGAGTAAGCCACGTCGGTCGCGGGGGAGGAGAGGACATCGAATGGCGCTTGTGATTGGAGACTCGAGTCATTCATACAATTTGCGTCTAGGATTGGTCCCACTCGAAAAAGATTATCCTGAAAAATTTTAATCGTTTCATCACGGGAGGAAGGACTAGCTGTCAAGTGGTTATATCGTCATTGGATATAAATCTTCAGTCGAGTCATATTTTTTTGAACATATCTAAGAATAAATCAAAGCGAAACATTTCGTTGTCTCAATCTCTTCTGACTGTAAATTGTATCAGTCTGAGCCAATTTGCTGTATATATTGACTCTGTTAGTTTCGGAGGTCATAGAGTGATTCCATTTATTTTAAGAAGAATGCATGCATTTCTTTTGTGTGTTTGTACTCATTTTTCAGACTTTTTAGTGTCTAGTCCTGACGATTAGTCGATTCTCACTATATCGTAAGCTTTATATTTCAATGGAAGCCTGCCAATCTGATAGTGTAACAACTGATTTATGAGTATATTGCTTGTAAATGATTATGTTACTTCATTGGTATTATTATTGTTTTGTTAAGTATTAAATTTATTTACATTTGCTGTGCACTAAACCAAATATCGTTGAATTTAAAATATATAAAATATAGTTGATTGCCAGGCTTTCTTGTATCTTAGAATGTATGAAGTAGAATCTATAAGAAGGCTAAAATATATATTGAGTTATTAAATTCATAGTTAATATTCGTCACCTAACCAGATAAATATCAGTGTATCACTTGCTATAAGCGAACAATGAAAAAATAAAATATTGATGTAAAATTCTGTATCGTAAAATGTGTGGCACTCAAAATAGTCCATATCAATCATATTATGCAAAAAATAACCAATGACGATTATCAGATTTTAAATAGTTATGATTAAAAATACGGACCAAATTGAAAACCTGAAGTTTGTTAAAAATGGTCAGCAATATATTTAGATTTTGGGCAGCTGTATAGTATGTATGGTAAGCTACGAGTAGTCAGCGAAAAAAATTAAGGTATTTTCCACTTTGATCACCCGGGTGATCTAAGTCGACTTTAGTGTCCTTTGATTACCTGGGAAGATAATCACATCCATACAAATATTTTTTTGGGTATCCTTTGATCACCCGCACTTAGGTAACCATAGTAAACAGCAAATATCTGTTTTTTTTTATTGAGCAGCTGGTTTATTGCTATAAACTAATTCAGTCGCAAATCATTATAAAAATTTGGTTTTCGTAAAATTATGGTTTGTACCCGTACTACCTACCCTTTTGCCAACGGACTGCACCGTCAGCAGAATGATAATCGTAAAAGAATAAATAATTCTTAACACTTATATGGTTGGAATTTCCGAGGTGGCCAAATAATTGATTGCTACAAGTTGCAGACCATATTATTTGTAGCGGATCATTTAATTCGTTTCCTCATAGGTGAACAGGTAAGCATGCCATAATATGCTATCGATTATATGATAATTTTTGCCCTTTCGCATCTTCTATGGCTACGAAATAACAGTAGAAAGGTGGATAATAAATCTGCAAATAAAAAGCAAGTGATATTCTGATAATTAAAACACAACTATAAAACAATAACACTATGAATAATATTGGTGCTTCGTCTATGGGAAAAGTATTATCGTTGGATTTGTAATAAAGGTTTATGTTTACGTATTGTTTTTATATATTCTAAGACAAGGCTATAATTTTTATTGTAAAATTGATGATATACTAAATTTTCTAATAGAACATAGTTTTATTTCTGCCAATTTAACCAAAATGAATACAATAAAATGGGTGTACATATAACAAGATTATATTTACAAAAAATTACTTATCCTGGAAATTACAATAGTAAGTATTGATTATGAATGGGGTAATTTTACATTGATTGAATAAATGGTTTGTTCCAATCTGTCCCTAAATGGGACAAATAAATGTATACATGTTCTTTAGGCACAGTTCAAATTGCAAATTCTTGTTTTCCACAAGGATCCTTAAGTAGCTAACAGACGAGATGGACTTGGTTGACAAACCGTCCAACTAACGGGAGAGGAAGATTTTTTTATCTGTCTCTCCCGTTGGTCAGACGGCGGTGCGGCGTACCAAATCCACACGTTTGTTAGTACTATTATACTCAACAAAGGGCGTCGCCAGGTACGGGCAGCGGGGGAGGGGCAGATGCCCCCTTAGGGTCGCTCATTTAAAGAGCTTTCCAACCTAAGAGTAAATAATTTTAAATTGCATTGCATTTGTTTGAAGTACTATTAAATGGTTCCCAATGACAAATTAATGCACATTATAGGAATAATCTGGTAGGAACCAGTGTGTACTTTTAAACTCCTATTTATCCCCAAACGAAAGTTCTGGGGATAAATCAAATGAATTACAAGTTCCATCTGTGCCCATTTGACAATAGACTGGGATAGGCATGTGGAGACAGATCTGAACAAACCAAATAAATATGAGACATGTACTTATTGTAGTCCAAATATACTACTTTATAAAATGCAGACTTGTTAATTCGTAAAACATGATAATCCAAATGGAATGCCCTATCATTGCAATCACCTTGAAGTAATAAAAGTATCATTAGCACTTTAACAACATATTCAAATCGCCAGCTGCTTTCATTCAAACCTTAGACAAAGATATCACAAGAATAGGTCTATACTACGCAGAAAGTTTCCACTTTTACCTAAAATCTAATTGTGACAAATATTGAACTGTTAAAATAGAAACTAGAGCCTTAAACTAGAACCTTATCAAATTTCATGGCAAAATTTCATCGAGATAAAATACCTAGTCACAAACGTGCAAAAGAAATATGTCCGAACTATAACTGAGCTCGCTACGCTCGTAAGGCAACTGCGATCCGACTACAACGCCGCACAATGCCAGAACTACGATTATATAGCGGTGACGTTGAACACTAAGCCAGCAACATAACGTCTTAAGTTTTTTTTAATGCCGTATGTTGCAAACATGCTATAATATAATTACAACGTTGGAGTAAATGTAGCATTCACACATCACATCATCAGCTATTAAATGTCCACTGCTGAACAAGGCCTCCCTCTGAGAGAGGAGTGTTGCCATAATCCCCACGCTTGGCAGGCGGCTTGGGGATCGCAGTACGTTCACCGTGTACTAACAGGACGCTGCTGCCCATCCTCCGGTGGTTCTGGTCGCAGTTTTAGGACATACCCGGGTCCAAAAAAATGTAGCATTGCGAACTATATATTTGATGTCTAGGTATGTACAACAACGCTCAGACGATTTTTTTATGTTATTACTTAGAGATTTGTGACTGTAGAATTATATCTCGATGCAAAATTCGTAATTTATTGATATGAAACTATCGTTATGACAGATGTGATTTAGGGGGCCCTGCTTAAGGTCTCAACTCAATATACCGGCCCATACCATGACCGTTCCGTCACCAACCAACACTAGTGTGGTAACACTACATGACCGTTATTTTTGCATAGTTGTGGCATGGGTAGGAAAAACTTCCCTTTGGCACAACAGGCAGTGCTTAAGGAATAGCAGTTCCTCAAGGCACTGGTAGTGTCACAAGTAAGAAACGGTTGTGACAGTGAATCCATGACGATATAGCGTTCTTAATAGTGGGCATGTCATGTTCTTTTCTATTCTTTGTTTGTGTCTGGTACGGTCATGGTACTTTCATAGTATGATCCAGTGTAGTGTACAGAGGTACTTTATTGGAATAAAAAAATATGCTCACAAGGAATGTAGCGTATTATATACACAAACATTTGACTCTAGCCGTATTCTATTGCAATTGCAGTAGGTTTTTAAATGCAAGCTTATTTTATTCTTCCCTTGCGAGTTGCCGGCCAAACGCAAGCCTGTTGAATTAAAAAAAAAAACTATCTCGTGGGTATTTTTAGTTGGAACATTAGTTGAGCTGGGAACTTTGCATACTGCTTAGTTTCTCTCCGCCAGTTTGTCTGTGATATTAGCAGATCTAGATCTTGCATGCTGCATTATATCCACGGCGAGATCTTCCACTGTCGTGTACCGGCACTTTTGGAAACTGAACAAGTCTGTGATGAAGCCTACAATTTCTGATTGAAAAGTCTCGCAGACGTCACGCAACCTCTCTCTCGGGCCGAGAAAGCCCCACACTAGTACTGGCAGCAGGTGTTCTGATATCGAGTAGAAATGAGACATGAATCCGTCGGGGTACTGTAGGTAGCGTCGTTTCGCTTTGATGACTGACCAAACTGCAGTTGTCAATGCCTGCAAAGAAATAATAATAATGGTTTTTAAATGTTGAAGGTGAATAATCGTTAGTTCGACTGAAATCTAATGCAAGTTTTTATTTGCGATGACATCTGCAATAATATATTGTAAAAAAGCTGAATAGCATTTTATTTTAATATTTCTATGAAGTATCTATACTCTATTCTCTTGTATGAAGTACATATCTTACGTTCAAAAACCTAGCGAAAGTGATCAGAATTCGTGTTTATGCAGCTGTCAGAACAAATAAAGCTTATCTTAGCAATTTTTGACTTTCCTCATGATGTACATACATCATCATTTCGTCAAGATTATGTGAAAGGTAACAAATTAAGGATGCACTCTGCATATTAGAATAAAATTGATATTGATTCTGTGAAAGTTGCTGTTACCTATTCTGTGGGCTTACTCTGGACACTCGATTTCAATCGTAATTTGGGATTGGGATCGAAAACATGCCATTTGGTACTCTTCAATCGCGTCAAGAGTACCGAAAGCGTCGAGTTGAGTCGATTTTATTTAGTTCCATAAAATTCCACCATTATCGGTTCCAATCGTGCGCTAGTTTAGAATTCAAGAGTACCAAATGGCATGTTTTCGATCCCAATCCCAAATTACGATTGAAATCGAGTGTCAAGAGTAAGCTCACTGATGGAATCAAAGTATTCTTTTTTATAACTAAACTTTTTGAACTATATTATCTTTAGTAACATAAGATATCATATCACGTGGTAGTAAACTCATTACCGCCAAAAACTTTTTTTTTTGCCTCCGGTCTTCTCGAGAACCTGCAGGTGTCCAATTTTTATTTATTTTTAGTATTACCTGTTGTTGTTTTTTAATGAGGGCGCCACTTAAGCGTACCTTTCGCCTTAAATAATAAGCTTGCGTTTGACCGCCGACACGCCTGATGTTATTCTCTTTGGAAATGATTTAGGAACTAATGCTTAGGGTGTTAGTTTCGGTAATAGTAGACAATGACTCACACTTTCCTTGAACCCATCGGAGAGCCAGCGATTGCGCACGACTGCAAGCACGGAGGAAGGCGGGGCCGCCAGGTCTTCAAACGCATCCAGCAAGATATAGTCCAGCACCACGTCATAAAATGTCAGCGCCTGGACAATTTACATTGGACTGTTTATTGAATGCTATCTGCGTCCCAATGACGGCAATTTTCCAAGTACCCCATGGCTGTGATGAACTTCTTCACCAAAATAAGATCAATTTATCCATTTAATTGTGTAAAGGTCACAAATAAATAACATTATTAGCCGCAGACGCAGTGAGAATGTGAGAATATAATGAAACTCCAATTGTTACTTCTCTGCGTTTCCAGGGCATTCCCTTAAAGACCTTAAGAGCTTGAAGGGCCTTGGCGTTAACATTTATAGTGAGGTGCAGTTTCAGAGTCACTTATAGGCCAAAGCAAAACTAGCTTACGAAAGTAAAGGTACCAAGAAGCTCAGTGCGCTGAACCCGGGGTCAGCGGGTTCTGTTTTGTAAAGCACAAGTGGAACATCCTTCCACAGAGCTCACTGAACTTCAACATAAAGCATTCCAAAAATATGCTAGGACCTCTCCCTCTCGGGATGTCAAAGCTTCGCCAACACCGCTAATGCGTTTGACTGCTACCTTGCCTGATGTTAAGCGATGATGCGGCCTACGATGGAGCATGCTTGTCTAGAAAAACCAAATTCATTCGCGATTTGAGAAACCCAGATTGCTCATGCTCATTGTTGGGATTTTAATCCACGCTTGGGGGATGAATGTTGATCACATATAAAATTCGATTGACATTGGCACCACTTCCTTCCTTACCATCAGGGGAGTTGCTAGGCAGATATAGATAAATACTGAAATGGCAGAGCGATTGTGCGCCTGCAGGTCTTTTACCAAATTAAATATAAATAAATAAATAAATATTCGGTACATTTTTGCACACACGGTCATCTGACCCCAAATTAAGCAAAGCTTGTATGGCTGCCAGAGACTGATATACATACATATATAGGTTTAAATACATACTTCAATAGATATTAACACCCAGATATAGAACAAACACAAATGTTCATCACACAAATGTTTGTCCTAGGTGGGAATCGAACCCACGCCCCTAAGCTCAGAAGGCAGGTTCACTACCAACTGGACCAACGGGCTATCTAAATCTAAATTGTCCAAGAGACTGAAACCTTTAATGACAACTGAGAGGCAGAAGATTTTTACCTTCACATTTTTACTCGTTAGTTCACTCTCTACGGTGTGCCAGTTAGCAGCATCTGTCGCCCATGACACCATCTCCTCGTACGCGACCAAGAATTCTTTAGGTTCCTGTAATAACGTAACATGCAGCGTTATGAGCTAAATGACCGCTCTATTAGGTCATGTTCATCAAATCATTGATTCGTAAAGCACGAAATATATGAATGTAAAATATTTCAAGTTTCGAACACTTTCAATATCTTTATCTGCAAGTTATCGCTGAGTCTAGCTTATACAGACTTTCGCCGTACAAATAAAGTACTGATGCTAGGGCCGTACGTACAGTTTCTTCGTCATATTATAATGACAAACCGGTATTGCAGTTGTACAGTTTCTTCGTTAACTAATGACAAACTAGTGTTTCAGTTGTACAGTTTCCTCGTCAAATAATGAAAAACGGATTGTCATTAGTTAGCGAAAAATCTGTTCTACTAAATCGGTGTTTTCATTGTACAGTTTCTTCAACTGCAATACCGGTTTGTCATTATATGACGAAGAAACTGTACGGATGGCTAGCATCATTATTTTATTTGTACGGTGAAAGTCTATAAGCTAGACTTAGTGATAATATAGTGTAGCACCAGGGCTGTTCACCTTCATTTGTGCAACATGCACACACCGCGCCGGCCGCCGCTGGAATACAAGAGCCCGGTTTTTTTATTTTTTTATATTGACTTGTTATGTTGGTCTTTTGGCCTCTACAGCTGGACCGGACTAGTTAGCGAGTGCGTTTGGCATAACTTGATGGCAAGAGCCCGAGCGCCGCCCGTATATTTATGTGGAGCGAAGAGCGAAGGAGACGGCAGTGCGAGCGAGAGAGCACCTTTCCATATTATAAATATACCTAATTAATTTGAATAAAGACATTCAACGGTTAACTCTCAATTGTTTGTTTTACTACAATACCTACACTTACATAGATGCTAGGTCTCCTAAAATAGGAAGGTTTTTTTTTTGTAGAAATCAAGTTTGTGTTTAAGTGAAAGGAAAGCCCTACTAGTAAAACCATTGGGAAACTCAGAGAAACGTGGTAAGTTGTCGACAGACCTTGTCGGCGAACAGCAGCAGGTCGGTGAGAACCTGGCGGCCGGCGTCCACGAACCAGGCCCAGGCAGCCGCATCTGCGAACACGCGCCGGAACGCACTGCGTAGGCAGTGCAGCTTGCACAGGAACTCGGAGTCTGAGCTGCATTGTACCACCTCAGTACGGAGCGTTCTGGAGATAATGAGGGACTTTATTCATCCGTTGAGTCTTCTTAATGTTTTTCATATGTATGACGTATGTTTGTATTTTTTGTACATTTCTGGTTATAAGCTTGGAGCTACTAAGCCAAAATGAGGTCTTTATAAAGGATTACGCATATAGACTGTTCTAAGCCGAAAGGAGGTCATCAAACTCATCGTTATGAAAACCATATACTAAGGGACCATAACTGAAATCGCGAAAAAAGATATCAGCTGTTCCATAAAAAACGGTCATTGACACTACAAAATGTATATGAAACAGCAGCTTTTTTAAATAGTTTTGGCCTTACTTAGTCTGCTAAGCTAAACATTTTTTGCTTAGTGCCAGTGGCAGTGTAAGTTGCTTAGTACCCGTTGCAGACAATGCGCACTACTAGCGCAAATATTACTTACACCAGTTCACTGCGCATCATCTGCAATAAGTTACAACACTATTAGCTTAGTACCTGATGCAGACAAAGCGCAGTAAGTACTAGCGCACGTACTTGACACTTGCGCTAGTACTCCGCATTGTCTTGAAAAGGCTTTATTCGTTCAACTCTATCGAAAATTCAATTTTAGCTAATACACTACACACATACTGTAATTGATGATTTATAAGTACAACTGTATGAATTGCTTCAGCGTTTTACTTTATATCTGTTAACTAGTTAGTTTTGTAAACATTCGGTTACCTGTAAGGAATACCAGCTTCTAACTGTTTAACAGCAGCTTGGTACAATTCCAAGTTCTCTAATTCTGGTAAAGCATCCGTTAGATCGTCGAAGTCTCGGAGGTCAGCCACCTGTAACAGAAAAAAAAGTGCAGTAGACAAATGACAATGCAAATTATTATCAGTACATCACCGTCGACTAGTCGCGACGATTTAAATTGTAAAATTAGAGTTCTAAAAATATAATATTACTCATCATATACTAATACAGTGTAAACTCTATATGGCGATACTAGATTTAACGATAAACTCCATATACAGGCTGTGTCGTAATGAGTAGATAACCCTTTACAGGCGAGTGGGTATAATTATGACAGTTCAGTAAATGAAAATTTGCGTTTTGTAAATTTTCACGGTATTCGTGTAATAGAACATTTTCGAAATCTTTTTCAATTAAATTTTTACCTAAACAACCAAGAGCTTGAAAAGTATGACATTTTAACAGCACATATTTTGTAATTTTCTGATCTGATAAGTGTCCTCCACCCGCAGCTAAATGGATATCTACTCATTACACCACATCCTGTATAAAAAATGTATGTAATATCCTACTAATATTATAAACACGAAAGTTTGTATGTATGGATAATATGGATATATGGATGTTTGTTCCCCTTTCACGCTGCAACGAAACAACGGATCGACATGATTTTTTGCATGGGTATAGTTCAAGGGCTAGAAACTGACATAGGCTACTTTTCATCATCATCATCACCATTTTTCATCACTACGCGGGTGAAACCGCGGGGCGCAGCTAGTATGCAATATAAACAAATCAAAACAGGAAATTAAATAAGGTAGGATACAAGGAAGGGGGTAGGGTGATGGTAATAGCTAGTGCTTATGTGGGTAGTTACTTGATCCTCTGCGGAGGCGAAGGATTCTGCGCTGGAGTGGTGGTCCCGGCGCGTGTGCTCGGACCCGGTGTGCGTGGAGAGCAGCCGCGAGCGGCGCCCGCCCGACGCAGCCGACGGTGCGCCGCCGCCCCCTCCGCTCTCCGACCGGAACAGCACCGACCGCTGGTCCAGGAACAACAGCTCGCACCGCTCCTGGAACGTGGAGACATTCCTTTCAACATCATGGGCTTTATGAAGCCAAATTAATATGAAGGAGACAGAGAGAACCAGATACTATTTTATATTACTCAAATTGTGTAAAAAAAAATATTTTTAATTTTTTTTCTAATTAAATTTAATTTTATATCTTTATTTAAGACATAATATTTCATTTTTAAATACTTGGAGAAGCCACTGGCTTCCGAAACACAGTTTTTTACTAGTTCGGAGGCAGTGAATTCAATTGTATTGTTTGTATTTTTCCTTTTGCCAAATAAATATTATGATAAGCAGATAGATCCTAGGCAAAAGCAGGTTATGGGTATTCTGATTTCAGATGGAAGATGATAATCATTATGATCATTGGACCCGGGTATATCCTAAAACTGCGACCAGAACCACGGGAGGGTGGGCAGCAGCCTCCTATTAGTACAAGGTGACCATACTGCGATCCCCAAGTCGCCTGCCAAGCGTGGGGATTATGGTAACACCCCTCTGTAAGCGGGAGGCCTTTGTCCAGCAGTGGACGTTTAATGGCTGCTGATATGGTGATCATTATAGAAAACAAATCGGATTTCGAATATTGCATTTGCAACTTTTAAAGAGCCATCCCTCTCAGGGTTATGTTCAGTTAGTCCAGGTTTTAGTGGCACATACCTATATAACAAATTATAACCTATGTTATAATAAATTTAATGTAATATATGACTGTAGGTATTTATTAGATTAGTAATATAATGTAAATCCATTATTGGCCGTAAGTTAAGTTCATGGTTTATTGTTAAGTTTTTAAAGGGCTGTGGATTTTGTTAAATAAATAAAATAAAAATACCTGAAGTAAATACGCGTTTTGCAGCAGGTCTTGTATCTCGCGACAGAACTCTGCCTCTTCAGGCGAGGTGAGCGCCAGCGTTCCCGTCACGCCGCCGCGCGCGCCCAGAGAGAACGCGGCCAACGCGTCCTCCCAGTAGTTTATACTCGTCTCGAGTGCTTCCATACCTATTCAGAAACATTACTAATAAAACAAGGTAGTATAGGGACTAGCAAAACAGTCATAGTACATGTACATTTCGGGCTACCACAGACAATAGGCTTTTTGGCGGAACTTTTCTCTCTAACTCTAACATAACATGCAGTTTTTATTTTCTATTACTGTGACTTTGGCAGAGAATTCTCGCGTCTGTCGCTTAAAAGTAGTGTGTGTGGTGTCCCTTTAGAAACAGATTATTTAAATACTCAACTTTGTTTAGTTTAAAATGTTTTGAATACCACTATACCTAACATAAAATTCAGACTCATAATGTAATAAATACAGTATTCTAATGGCACTTTTATTTGATGACAGTACAAAACTTACAATACTATGTTACAAAATTATATCACGCCTATGACAAATTGCTCTTTGTAAACAAATACATATATATGTATAGGTTTGACTATTGTTATCCGTCCATGGGTATTCCTAGTGAGATCTTGCAGCTATATCTAAAGCTTACATACTAATAATATATCTCGTCCTTTGGTTCCATCCCGTTTTGCACAGGATGTAGATGTCGTAAATGCTGCAAGGCATCATGAATGCCGCTGTTGAGGTCTTGCACGGTCCCCGCCATGGCAGAGACAGCATCTACTATCCTCTCATCGAGAGTGGCCCGCCGTTCTTCCTGCGATCTCATCACAGAAGCTATTGATTCTAAAGCCTCAGCCATTCTCTCTTCTGCTGCGATTCTGCGCTCTTCAAAGTCGAGGGCCCATTTTGGTGGAGGTGTCACAGTTCTATGTTCATCATCTGAAAACATGTGTAAAAAAAAATTTACTAAGAATTATTTTGTGATATCTGTGTCTACAATAACTTAAGTGATCAGGTGGGATTTGGAAAATTAACAACACTTTTTGGAGCCTCCTTATGGTGAGTGATCTCTTCTGTCTATTGACAACTGCAACACCAGAAGCGTTGCAAGTGCATTGCCTATTCTTCAGGGTATGAATATTGTTCAAACTTTATTTCATGTGTTTCAAGTTCTCAGTGGAAGATCTCTAGTAGGAGAGCATTCCACATTCCACAGGTACTTGGCAGAAATGAACCATAAAACTTCCAAGTTATTCAAATTCAAAGTATTTATTTCAGGACAAGTTAGAAAAGAAAGAAAAAAAATAATCTAGTGACTTAAAATTACTAGTATAAAATAATTATTATTTCTGCACCAAATCTTCTTCACTAATAATGACACACATTATTCCACTTCCATATTGCAGTAATCCTAACTTTTAGAATGATATTTTATAATAATATTTTATGGAGCATAATGGAAGTTCCATTATTAAGTGTTTTGCTTGAAGCGGAGAGAAGCAGAAATTCATTCCGGCAAGTCTCCTCCTATGTGGATAAACGCAACTTAAGCTTTCATGATAAACTATATTTCTTCAAGGTAGGTTATTCATCAGTCATCACTAATTGCAATTTACTAACCTGTAGGACTCCTTGAACATCTTGTGACAGGCCTTCCAGTAATGACTGGACCAGAGCGAGCTTTCACATTTTCGAGAGGTTCAGAATCAGAGTCTTCTGCAAGGAAGTTTTCTAGTTGTTTTGAAGATGACACTGTAGGTGTTACTGTACCACTGCCACTGAGGTCTAAGACCCTGACCTCTAATTCGTTGAGAGGGACAAATCTGCTTGTACTACCATCAGACGTAGACTGAAATCTCCTTGCATCAGCTGCTTTTCTCCTGCACTTGTGTCGCCATTGAAACCAGTACTGAAAAGTTAACAATTAATTTGAAATATGACTGAATTGATGCTTTATTAAGTATAAATAGAAAATTATAAATCAACAGGATATTAAGCATGATTTGGGGCATACAAATACAATCTACTTAAGACCTATTTGTTTGTTAACATCTAGCAAAATCAGTACGTATCAATATTTGTTACTGTTTCAGAACCTACCATTTTCCACCCCTCAGGCGTCTTCAAGGCTCCCGATTCTACCGCGTTGAGCCTCTTAGCTAAAGCCACCCATTTCTGCCTGGTGGCCTGTTGAGACAGCGCCGTACCCGAAGGCAGGCCCCTGGACATTTCCTTGTTCGCCTCTAGAAAATCCATCAGGATCTCCAGCTGCTGTCTCAGTATGCGGCGAGGAGGGGCCATCTATAATACGCAAAACCCCTTGGTTACACAATAACATGTAGGCTTTAGTTCTCATCTCAACAACTCATTGACGAAAATAAAAACAAAATAAATCTCAGAAGAACAATAAATAAATACCTCGCGAAACAAACTGTTTACAGAATTGACAGTTTTTTTGTGACACTAGCAATGTCTTTCAAATACACAATAATTGCAATACGTAATGGCGACTGCGAGAGATACAACATGTGCTAGCTATGCTATGATGGCGACCAAGGATGCGAGAAGTTGTCGTATAAGATGGCCCACGGTATTTTTGAGAACTAATACATTTCTTTAGATCTGGTTGTCAAGTCATACAAAATGCGACTATAGCGCTACGTCTAGAGGAAAAATTATTTTGTAGATCCCGCCATCTAGCGACGAGTAGCAAATCGTTTTTTACCTAAGCTAATAGATGTCGCAACACGATAGAAATGCAATATTTTTTTTATACTTACATACACCACTGTTTTGTAAATATTATAGTGGACCATCCTTGCCTTGATATTAATTATTATTTACAAAACAGTGGTGTTAGTAAACTTCTAATGCTAGTACTACGTAATAAAATAATAGTAGATTATCAGTAGAAATAATAGTAGTACCTATTAGTATTATTGATATTGGTATTTACCTACATAAATACGGTAGGTACAAGGATCGATTCAATAATCGTTCTTGACGGTAGTTGAATGAATAACACCTGTGCATAACACATACCCATATTCGTTCTGTTTTAGTGACGGCTGCAAATAACATAGAAATAAAAACTAGTATAATATGTATTCTGTGGTAGTGTCGTTGCCAAAAAAGTGTTTTTTTTTTAAATTGCCTCTAAATTAACAATAACCTGTGTTCTGTGCATTTGCCTCTTTTTAGTGGAAAACACAATATTTCAAACCTAATTGCACATTAAAATATTGATCGTACAAGATAATCAGAGGTAATTAAAATCTATCTATGATATCCATGTTAAAATTGACCACCCAACAGTAGAGGCCATTTTCGTAGAAGTGTGTTCTTCAAAAAAATAGACACATGTCTGAGAAAATTATACATTTTGTACTGTTGTTGCGGTAAAATATTTAAGTTAGTAAACCGAAAATAATCGACATTTTCAAATCTATGATTGGCACATCTCATATTAAAAGCCACAGATTTAGTAAAAGCCATAGCTTTCTGCAACTGTTTATTTTTCGAAGTTTTATTGCTAGACGACGCTATTATAAAATTACCACGAATGTTTGACAAAAGTATTATTACAAGCCTTGCCGGATTTTTGGCGCCAACAAAAAAAACATGTCGCCTTATTGTATTATTTTCCTAAACTTGTGTAAGTATTTTCGTCTTTTGAAGAATCCCATGTTGTAGCTTCTCGGGAACACCGCGGAAGGTAGCTCATTCCACATTTTGCAGGTGTGAGGCAAGAAAGATCGTGTGAATGGCACAGTGTTCCACTCCGCTGACACCTATGTGGACTTTCAGGCGGTGGCGGCTAGTGCGAAGATAAAACCGCGACGTACTCTGTTTGTCTCCGACTTGTTTGTCGACTTTGATGATAGCATACCTAATTATAAAACTTGAAAATCTCAATACATATACACTGGCAAATGCACAAGACGGGCGACGCCAAAATTCTCAAAAAAATGTCTTGGCGGCAATCTTCTACCAAAATAAATAGATTTTCGTCGAAGGCGGCATCTGTGCATTTATGAACTCGCGTACTATGCTGGCCTCGGCTACAGTCAGCCCAGATTTTCGCATTCATAATGCCTGCCGCTGCAGTCATGTAGGTACTATTTATTAACAAAGATCCTTAGAGGATTCTTGATATCTAGTATAGGCACGTAAGGTTAGCTTAAAAAAACAGATGAAAAATAAAAGTTGGTTGTCGCGGACTTATTCGCGATAAAAAAAACCAACTAAGGTTCTCTTCGTGGTACAAGTAATTTATTAGGGCGCGTGGGGATTCGCGTCAGATTACCGGCTTATGTCTCACAGCAGTGGTTCATTTACAGGGAATTTTAATAACTAATTCTACGAAAAGTGTCGCACAGCTTACCGTGAATATAGGTCACCCTTGAGCGCGTTTTAGTTAATTAATTTTACTTGATACCTACATGGACAAACAGTGTGAATAATTTTTAATGATCCAACTGTGTTGTAATGTTGGTTAGCTTGTTTTTTTTTAAAGATAAGAATGGCAATATCCAGTAAAAAAATTAAAGCGAAATTTGCAATTGGCCAAAATTGTTGATAAACTTTCTCTTGCAGATTTTTTAATATCAGCTAAAGATGCTCGAAGGCACCACAAAATAATAAATAAATGGCACTACATAAGTAAGTAACTATTCCTATTTCTTGTGACGTTACATTTGAAAAGGAGTGTTTATGTATAATGAAATCAATTTACTTACGAATAGCTCAAGAATTCAAAGGATAAAAAGCGATTGCGAAAGCGCGATTTAGTCGGCAAAAAGCTTACCTACCCACAGAAAAAATACAGTCATGATCATGAAACTTTTTAATAGCGCAGTAAAAAAGCCATTGGCTGCGTCAAAGATACCAAAAAAAGTTGTATAAGCTAGAACAAGTTCAATGACTATACCTAACTGGCTACCTATTTAATCGACATATAGATACCTACAAACTTACTTGATAAAGCATAATTATATAAGTGGAGGTAGATTTGACGATAGCCAGTTTATAAAACAGAAAGATCGCCAAAACAATAAAGATCATACCAACCCGCTGTTGAGGATTTTCAAAGACAGCTTTCTCTAAAAAGTTTTCCGCTTACATTTTCAATGCTGGTTGGCAGGGAATCACAGCAATAGTTCAGATGGGTATTTTACCTGAGCAATTACTTAAGTAGGAAGTCGGATTTAAAAACAACGAAACTAGGGTTGTCCCCCGAGGGTTGTCGGTGCGCGTAACTGCAGGATCTGCAGGAAGGCTGGGGCGCCACGGGGCGGACGGCGGCGGCGGCGTAGTGGAGCGGAGCGGAGCATAGGGCGCCTTCAAGCGCCGCGCCGCCGGCCGCAGCCGCCACCGCCAGCCGCCAGGCCAGTCTATCGGCAACTCCGCAGTGCGACGGACACATTCGTGCTTTGTATTGCGTACCAACCCCCTACCCGCGGTATTCTAAATCTACCATATTCACACCATTTCCAGAACAGTAAAGGACTGAACATTTCAGTGAGTGTAATATTGTGAACTACTTCGAAGAGCTCTTCTTATTCAGTTCCTTTGGCGCACATTTTCTTGAGACCAGGTAAGAAATGTTACATTTTTATATGCTCAATCATATGGAATTTTTGTAATAAGATCATAACTAATTAGTCTTTAATCTTTAGTTTACGGCATTAGTTAAAAGAAAAATAGAGGTAGAACATTCGAGTTTCGTTTTGTCGCTTTTATCAGACGCTCGCATCTTCTAAAGACACGCAATGTTTTTACCGGGTTTTATCTAAATTCCAACTTGTTGTTTTTCGTATAATTATCTATAACTTTGAATCACTTAGGATTATGACACTGCCAAGTAAAGTTAGGTTTGTTTTTAAGTTTATTTCCTACCTACCGATACATTATAGTCAAATAGCTCAGAGAAATTCTCAAGACAAATCCAATGCATCAATCAAAATCTTCAAATCTACAATTAAGGCATCATTAATCAGTGAACCCACGGAGCCGTTGGAGGAAGCCCGAGTTCAAATCCTACATCTACTAGTCTGCTCGATGGAGGAGGACCCCCAACACGTTTCTTGAGAACCGGTTCAATCGGATACATGGCTTATGCAATCGTTTCTGACTAATCGACGGATCAGACCAATATTCCATTAGGAACATGAGCTTCGAAGCCTTACAATTTATGCTTTAATTTGGAAATACTATCTTAGACGTTCTTGAGGTTATGTTTATGAACTGTTGTTTAGTTACTTGTTACCTTATTTATGCACATTAGTTGATACATAGAAAGGCATATTAACTTAAATGTACAACTATATAAAGCGTTATAAGACTGGCCATATTTTGTCTACTAAAAGAAGAAGAAGTAACTTTTTTAAATATTCACTAAAAACACAAACTTACGCATATATATTAGTGGGAACCTTTTAATTATTCGGGAAAAAAGTTTAGTTGTATATGTGTTAATCCAGGGTATATAGGTGCCTCTTTTTCAAATTTCATTCAATCAGCATGAAAAAGTAACATAAATATATCCACCCAAAAACACACAAACTTACGCATTTGTATTAGTGTGATTGACCAACTACATTTATAATTATTAGGTACTAGTTGATGGCCGTGACTTGGTATATAAGTACGCTTACACACCATATAAAAATAATTTTCATATAAACCTTTAACCTCCTTTTGCCCAGTTATTAATTAGGCCCTTTCACAAAATCTTTTTTTAATGAACTCATAGTGTATAAAGAATCTACCTACCAAATTTTAACTTCGTATAGATCATTTTCGATATTTTGTGATGATTTAGTCAGTGTGTTATTTCGATTTTTTATAAGATTTCAAATAATTGTTGTTTGTTAATAATAAGTCAATTAATAAAAATCAAGAGAACCTTGATCTCGACGATGACATTGACGATGATCTGCAGTCACATTGCCGAAACAAATGAACATATTACTATGAAAAACAACGTAAACATAATATTACTTAGGTAGGTTATTACTTTAGGCCTACCTACTATTTTTATTTCATTAGCAGCCCCTCTTTTTGCATCGGGGGTTAAAATATTTTTTTTACAATACTATATAAGATATAAATAATAGTTTACTAGCAATGCATGGCTAAAGATTCGTGCGCGATAAATTTAGATATTTAGGCATTCGTGTTTTTTTATTATGTAGCTTGTATATATAAACATAATATGTATGTAATTCTAAAGTGCAAAAAAACTATCTTTCTATAAGTATATACATGATTATACATATATACATATTTAGTATATGAATGCATATAATGCTTTTACAATAACAGCAACAATCATGAAAGCCTAAATACCAAAAAATATAAATATGAACCTATTTAGAAGCATATACCTGCTATAAGTAAAAATTCCAATCAAACAAAGTAGGTAGGTAAGGAATACACATTTATTTGCCCGTTAGTAGAAATACCTCAATGGGAAGGGAATTCGAATAAAAACCCCGCAGCTGCAGAACCTCATGATGTTATACTGATAAAATCGCATCACATATGCCACCACGACAATAGTTGCATTCGCATTGTTGCCGAATTCAAAAGCCACAGGGAATTCCGGGAAACATCCACGCCATTTGCACACACGCGAATACAATATCGCTTTTTAGTTTTGGTTGCTTTATTTGGCAACACGGCATCGATTCTGATGCACTCTAAACTAAACTAAATTTGACAGCTCTAAAGTTGTTGCCATCCTTCTCTCACGTATTAAAATGAAAAGAGAGGCAGATAATTTTAGTCCTGTCAGATTGGTTTAGTGGTATGAGAGAATAGGCCTCATTGTTGATTGTTGCTGATTTATTTTAATTTTTTCCTGTGATAAAACATATCTACAAGATTGAAAACAGATCATGTCGAAAAATAAAAAAAATTAACCGGCCAAGTGCGAGTCGGGCTCGCGCACTGAGGGTTTCGTACCACCACAAAATTCAACAACGAAATTATCAGTTATAACTTGGTAATGAACATAAACTTGTCACCCGTTTTTTACTCACCATTTTTTTATATTAGTTGTTATATTTTAGTGTGTGTACTTGTGTTGTGTTAATTTTGACACTTGTAAGTATTACCGTTTCTACATTAGAGCTAATATAAAAATACGTTTGTTGTATGGGGACCCTCCCTTTCGTTTTTACTTTTTGACTTTTTATTATTTGTTAGTCAATCCGCCGTAACATTACATAGGAATACTGTAAAAAATTCAACTAGCTTTCTATTACGGTTCGAAAGATACAGCTGTTAATAGATAGGACAGACAGACAACAGACAGACAGACATACATCGTAGGCTTAGTAATAGGGTCCCGTTTTTACCCTTTGGGTACGGAATCCTAAAAAAGTATAAAACAATTCCTATAGACACATAGTAGGTACATATTACACCTATAAGGAAGGTAGTGTTGCTAAGGAATAGGAAAAGCTCTCCAAATTAGCAAATTGTGTTTAATTTTAAGTTATTAATTGCACATACGATAAGATCATACTAATATATTAATATAATGCTAATATAATACAGGAAAAATATGCTCAACTATAATACCTAATCAATTTATGAGTAGGTAGTACCAACGACGTTATGAACGAAGTAAAAGTAAACAAAGCAACAGTATCGAATGCTTGAACCCTCGTGGTGGGTCAGTAGCCATCGTCGCGACACCGACCAATTGGCGTCAGCGTATCGATTGCCGTTTCACCGACGTCACGAACATTTAGAACTATAGGTATACCTACTCAAAGTAAGTACACTCTATTCATGTATAGAACAGAACTGAGATAAAGACATGAAAGGTTTAGGACATTATGTAGCCGTGCTCAAAAGCTCATTACGAAGGGCAGTATCAAAACCAGACGTCGCACTAGAACTGGAAGAGTCTAAATTGCCCCCGTTCGTGTCTCCGAGATGGCCATTTCCGCTTGTCCTACCGCCTGCTGCTAGTTATGCATAACATCCTCACTCGACACTTCTAATTTACATCTTCTGTCATCAGTGATAAAGTTCAAACTAGTAATGCTTTCATCCATCGAAGCAGCCAACCAGTTGTAATTTAAATCGAACCAGCTAGTTCTGTGAATTATGAATGATAAAGAAATTGAAATTTGATTAGCGAGATTAACCTCAGCTTTAACTTTAAGTGTTATTTTTTTTTATATATTAGGTGCTATGTATCAATAAGGATTAGAATTCAACCGGAATATTTCAAAATTAATGTCTACTCAGTCGGAATTAATTATCGGGCGATATTAATTTCAGTTTAATATTGTCGAGGCGCCCTCGGGTTATGGAATTTAAACGCGTATAAATCCGAGAACCCCAGCACCGCGGCTGGCCTACTTAAATGGTTGCAGGCGTACGGCAGAGACATTTTCGCGACGCAATAAATAGGCGTGATGTCGGCTGGAAAATTGCTTCAATTTTTAGGGCGGGGAACCACCCCCAGAAACATAATCAGCTAAATAGCCAAGACAAGGAAAGTTTTGGAACTCGTGCCGCGTTTACAAGAAAAGTGGCTGTTTGGGGACTAGACTCGGTGGAGCTTTAATTTACAAGCTTAGAAAGATTTTACACGAGCTTGTAGAATTTGAAATTCGAAGAGAATCAGCAGAATAAAAGAGATAAATTCAATTAGAAAGCCGATTCGTTGATTAGAGTTAAACCAACTAAAATATTCCTAAAATGCAACAAATTTTCCTAGATCATTCTTGGAAAACATCCAACTATCCAACACCTAACATAGAATTTAGAAAATTTATTGCTTTTGTTTGCGTGACAAAACCAGACGACTCAATCGTTGCAGTTTTCTTTTCTTGGAATATTTCTTTAACACCTATCCTAAGCATCTGATTCGCTTAGTAACATAGCGTAGCGGCGCGACACTCGCTACGGTGGAAAAATAGACAAAGCGAATAAGGAAAAAATGTAAATTAGATCGCTTTACGCGAGCCAACTTCTGTTTAACGGAAAGCCATTTTGCTAAAGTGTGCATTAGATTTGCACAGCAATGTTAGGTGAACTGCTATTATTTATTTTAAAAGTACATTAGGCAAACAATTATGATGTTAAATCCTTGATTATAAAGCAACATCATTTTAATGTCTAGATAATGCGACGCGTTACCAAAATGCTGGCGTTTTTCTGGCTGGTATTAGCATTGCCATTCTGCGTGGTAATGCCGCCAGCATGCTGGGTACACCGCCAGCTGTTAGTGAGCTTTGTTATGCATCGGGTATTGGCTCTAATAAATTACAGAAGAAAGGAATCATAATCATGGTAATTGGTCTAAAAACAGAGAAGATTCGTCTGGATTAGGCTAATCAAGATTCCAACATCACTGTAATGAAGGGCATAGGTTTAAGAAGCCGTAACCTCAACTCCCAGGTTAGGTAAACGCTGCTAGAAAGTAGGAGGTACACGTAACGAGGTCACCTAACGTCCCCCGGGCGGAGGGTAGACGAGAAAAGCTTTTTGTAATTTAGCCCCGCGACATCCTCTTGTCGTAACATTGTGACACGGGCACGTCATCGGCTCTTCATGTTCCGTGCGAATTGGTCTTTTCGCCGTTACAATGTGATACTTTGATACTTTTACAGGGTCATAAACGGCTTTGGTGTCCCCTGCGTCTTTTTGTTTATAAGTGTTGAAGCAAACCGACAAGGCAACTAATATACGTACTAGAGTATACGTGCAAGTTAAACAAAACAGTATTAAATGCTCATGTTAAATGTTTTCCAAAGCAATTAAGCGATTAATGTCTGAATTGTCCAGCGACAAAATAATCAGCGAGGTCAAGATAGTAATGAAGGGCTTAGGGCCTAGCCCAGTGGAAGTGTTTGATAAGGGGCTGTAGGGCAACGGCGTATGGACAAAGACAGTTTCAGAGATACAGTCAAATTTAACTTGAACACGCAACTACTGAGAAAATCCCTAAAGTTTTTGACATATACTTTAACATTGACCATCACGCGCCTTTCGCTCATCAAGTATGAGAGCTGATGGTTGTTTCAACTTCTTCACAGTTAAAACTACTTCGTTTAGATGTTAAGCAAAGTTGGAAGATGTGCAAGACCAGGTACTGGCTTGGGGCTGTAGGTTGATTCTGGTATTCGTATGCAGGCCGCGCGGTGCGGCACCGGATCGATACGCGCCCGCGCGACGCCTCCCCTTCGAACTCGCGAGTACAAGTGAGAGGACTCCGAGTGAAGTCTGCCGCAACAAATACACTTTCCCGACTTTATTAAATCCTTCTTCGACTTTTGTACTGCAACTATTAGGTCTTTCTTTGTTGCCAAAAACTTCAACGTCTTGGGTCTTTATGAGATTTCGCATGTAATGTAAATTACCTATAGGTAGGTACGTGTTTTTGTCGTGTATGCATAAAGTAAAAAATAATGGATAATTTTGTTTTACAAAAAATGCGAAAGTATATATACCCAGGGTATATATACGATACCTTCATACCATTAACACATAGACTAGCTTTATATCCCGAAAATCATGGTTCCTCTAGGAAACCGGGTGAAACCGCAAGGCACTGCTAGTATACAAAACTTACTTCACTTTGAGACTTCTTGAGACTTCAATATTTTGCATGAAATAATAATTATTTTACAACACTTGTCCATTAGTTTCTAGACAAGCCTGTCTCGAGGACACCAAATTCTCGCGTAACAATTCACATAACCTCATTGGCAAGACAGTGAACGGGTTAAAATAGTAGGTAGCTTATTCTATTTTTAACCGATATCAAAAAAGGAAG
Organism: Agriopis marginaria; assembly: GCA_932305915.1. NCBI lineage: Eukaryota > Metazoa > Arthropoda > Insecta > Lepidoptera > Geometridae > Agriopis > Agriopis marginaria. Next base: position 15,208,591 of record OW029915.1, read on the forward strand.
TTCTCAATTAGTGTTTTTTTATGTTTGTTACCTCAGAACTCCGTCATTTATAAACCGATTTAGAAAAATATTTTTATATATGAAAGTTTTTTTTTTCTTTCAGATTGATCCCAAAAAAGTTGACTAGTTTGGTTTTTAAATCAAAATATCTGGAAAAAATATGTCATCCAAGTAAACGAAATTACGTATTTACTAATTTTGAAGTCGGGTTTTTAAATTGATAATTATTATGGGTTACATATTATTGCAATAGTGATAATTAATATTTTTTTTAGCTTTTAAACTATATTTCCCTATACATGGTGACTAACAATATAACAAATCCGAAACAGCAAGACCAGTAATTTACTAAAATATAGAGTACAGTACTGTACTCGCCTAAGGTTACTTCAACTTTCGCCGTACGGCGATTTACGTTGCAATACTTGCAATCTACGAGAACTTCTACTGTGGTGGTATTACTTAGGAAGCTATTATTTAACTATTAAGCCGCCCTAGTCGTACGCCTAAGTGGAATCAACCATATAATTATATCAAGGAAAATAATCTAAATACAGAACCTATCATTTAATTTGCGGAACCAGAAAATATCCAAGTAAATATCTATCGTCGAATATACTCTATCATGAATTAATATTCCACTTCTAAGACCTTATTTGCAATTATAATGGCGGATCAACGCAGCGTAATTTCGCGTGCTGAGTTCAAGATAAGGCGATGACATCATCGCCTACAACGACCAAGGGAGAGCATAAAAAAGCGTTTGTAGAGTTGGACAAGGCGAATTCAGCCAACCAGAGCGCTTGATGTACCGGCCGGTGACCGCGTGGCCGTGATCTTCACGGAACCAGCGATGATGACCTTCCATGACCGTGCCACATGTAAAATACACCCCAAAGTAGCTTGAGAGCCCTCTTACATGTTAGACGAAAAAAGCAACGAATTTTTGGCGTTCTGATTCTATCTCTTCTCTTCTCTACATAGTTCTGCGTGTCTGGCTGTATAACGGTTAACTCCTCCAAAACTAAGCCACGGATTTTAATGCGGTTTTCACCATCAGTTAGAAAAAAATTCACGGCAGGTTTATATATATAACCAGCGACCCGTTCCAGCTTCGCACACTATCGTCTGAAATAAATAGATCTATATTTCTTATTGAAAATAAAGACTTAAAATTTCAGAAAAACTCAATATATCAAAATACAATTTACAATAGTAGTTTTTCGTAAAACTCTCGGAGGGAAAGTTTGTGAGTGTGTTTCGTTACATTACTGACACAAAACAAACAATTTTAATTATGGTTTACTTGTTTTATATTTGTCTTGACAATTACGGCTTAATTTTTTCGTTTTATGTCTTAATATCTAGATACATAAAATTAAACAATGCATTTTGTAATGCGGCTTATATACACAGCGAAATTTTAAAGACATACGCATTTAGACATTAGACATAACGTGTCAAATATGTAAATAAGAAGTTATTTCCGAGGAACCTTAACCTTGACTGCAAGGGCCCGCAATCTTGATATATTCATCGCCGTTTAGAGTAAAACAGGTTATTTATAATTAATCACGTAACAAGCGTGGGACTTCATTGCCATGGGTCTCATAATATTATGTCATACTTAGTTGTCACTAATGTACCATACCTACTGTAGGCGGCAAATAACGTAGAATATAGTAGGAAGCTCGCGTAGTCAGGAGTATCCAAGACTCAGATCAGACAAATAAGGGAGATATGGCCTTATTAAAATTATCGTACGTGTTCAAATGCCTATACGCGTTTATTTATATTTTTTCACTTATACAAATAAGGGAGATATGGCTTTAGTACAATAAATTATCGTCCGCGTTCAAATGTCGGAGACATTAATTAATTAATAATAATAATAAATTATTAATCAATTGAGTTGACACGGCACGTATTGTCAGGAGGTTCCTCACTCTGCAGCCCTAACCACCGGTAGCTTGGGCCCTGCCCCGCTGCCGGCGGCACCCTAGGTTTAAGTTTTTTTATAATATTTTGTTTTTGTATAGATATTGTAAAAAAAACTTTAATTTAAGTAGGCAAATAAATGTGTGAATAATAAATTAAATTTATTAAATCGCATTTTTTTTTTCACTATACCGCTAAACTGCAGTGCTGTAAGTACGGCACACTGACAAATTTTTCACGCAAATCAGGCAGTGAGCCGATTGCAACGACACTAATGAAATCACTAGTCCACATGGAAAAAAGGGCGGGAAGGTCGTCTGCAGCGTGATTTCTAAAGGCATTTATTTATTTCAAAGGAAGACCAACAGCCTTAAAAAATATAACAATCTTAATAGATCCAGAAGCTAATTATAGGTCCTCGCGGATAATTTAGGCCTGATGCTTTCGCAACCACCACCTTACCATATCTCCCTTGTTTGTCTGGTCTGAGACCCGAGACCCTCTTTTGGTCCCTTCTCGATGTAGAAAGCACTAACTGTTTACTAATGGCTTAATGCATTTTCAATGGCTGTCTGTCGGACATCAAGGGGGAAGCCAGGGGTGTTCCCTTTAACGCATAAGTAGGTATCTGTATACATTTAGTACCTATAATTACAATTATAGATAGATAGATAGATACCTAGATAGAAACTTTATTTTGTGCACCAGAAATAAAAATTACAACCAGATAGAAAATACTTACGAGCTAGTGCCACAAGTGGCAGGCTTATCGCTAAAAGCGAAATATATAATATTTTAAACTTATAATATCCCATTTTTAATTTTAGATAAAAACTAACGATAAACGTATGTGGCCTAATTTAAATATGTAAATTGTCGCTGCGTGGTTTTTTTTTTACCACCCAATATGGTAAAGTTAATATGCAGGAATGACTTTCTATTGTGATCTATTTATGAGGCATCGTGTCCGACGGCGATTGAGTCTTCGCGTTGATCTCGGTCTGGATTATAAACTTGTATTTATTGTGATTATCATAATTGAATCATTATTTCTCCAGGCTGAAAAACTGGATCGTGATTTTATATAATTTTTATGAGATTAAGAAGCTGTTGTTAATTGCAACTTACTCTTACTTTAAATATACTAATAATAGACAACGATCTATATCCTATTTGTTGCCTTAACAAAAACATTCATGGTGACGTAAAATTTTGAATTTGAAGAGAATTAAAATTCCTAACTAAAGAACACTATTTAAAAAAAAACATTTTTTTGTTTCCATTATACGTGTACTACGTATAATGGAAACAATATTTTTTTTAATAGTGTCCTTTAGATAAGATTTTTAATTCTCTTCAAATTCATAATTTTACGTCACCATGAATGTTTTTGTTAAGGCAACAAATAAGATATAGATCTTTGTCTATTATTAGTATATTATTAGTAACTTAAATATAAATTTATAACTCAAACTAAAACTAATCATTTCCTTAATTTATACAAACCATGGAAACGTCCAAACAAACTATGGAATGTAATAAATTTCAATCGCTGTACGATGAGACTGGTCGAGTATCTAATACTCACAACTAAACTAGAAATTTCACAAAACCCGTTGCGATTTCGCTGTTAGGTTACTGTTTGCATACAAGCATTGCGGTTCTGATTATGTACATCGACAATTTGTTACTGTTATGCGTGTGTGTACTCGCAAATTGCTATACGGAGAGGTAACCACAGGGGTCCCTATTGCTTTTGTCAGCACTTCGTTCACTTAATCGTTAAACTCATCAGCAATTTATTTCACATTGTTGTTTTTGATTACCTGTTTAGGTTCCATATTTTTGCAGCTATAAGGTGTCTTCCCGTGAACATGGTGCATGTAACTGCGCCGAAATATCGGGAGCTCATTCCACAACCTTACCACGGTAAATATCCCGTAAATAATCATATAACTTTATAAGGTCCATCTTTAGTATACGATAGTTATTATTGTTTGGGTTCTTAAATCTGTCCATCGATAAATTGTTGAACGTTCGTATCCAGCGTGTCTCGTGCTCGTGTACCTGGATGCGTTCTTTTATTACTTGTTTTTTTTTTACGCATCCCGGCCATTGCTCCCCGTTTTGGACGACCCTTTGGCCGAACAATGATTAGAGTGAGGGGAACGATGCAGCTGCTCTTTTTCTTTTCAACCCAAGTCTTGTTACGGTATAAGGAAGTCACTGGGTTGCGAAATGCGGCAAATTTTCTTTCTAAAAGTAAATCGCAAACACGTTTAATAGCTTTGATAATATATAGTTTGGATCTGTCTTAAACTCGAGCTAGTACCGAAAAACTTCTGCCAAAACTGAAGGGAGCGAGGTAAACACTACCACTCACTGACATATTTTTACTAGTTCTACAAACGCACACTTAAATATTGAGCGGCACACGATACAGTCAACGATACGAACGGTATAGTCAAAAGGTAAGTGCTAAAGAGGACGGAATAACGCTTCCATTTATTTATTTATTTCTGGGATTTTCAGTCTCAGAAAACAAAGTTAATGATCTGCGAACCGCAATAGATTACTGCGATAATGTTCAAAATATGCTTATCATCGCAAATAAAAGTATCTACTGAGGCGAATATTTTAATCTAATATTAAAGCAGAACATTACTTGTCTAAGAACAGATAGGATTTCTTAACTGGGTAATGATCATGGTTGAAACGCAATAACCTACTGACAAGCCGACTACATATTCTAAGTTAGAAAGTTGATCCGGACGGTGAGTTGTCTGTGCAAAAAGTCGTCGAGACGCATCTGCTGCCAAAGACGATGATGCAATGAGAAAAGCAATGTGGACCCCGGTTAGTGATCAACTTTTTCCGAGGCGCCAGGCCTCGGCAACGCCGGCGATACGACGCTACATAGTTTCTACAACACAAATACGGGTAATTCACTCGTCTACAACAAACCGGCAAGTCGAGTAACATACCATGCTCGCTGAAGAAATCGTGAGCAAATCTTAAGAGTAAATGTTGTTTTTCTCCGCGACAGAAACGTGACGTTTTACTTGTTCCATCTATATTCTGTATACTCTACAGAGGTAGGTGGAGCGGAGTTCATGGCCATCGAAACAATCGATGAATTCGCGAGCGGGCAGAGTGAGCTCCGGTGGCTGGGAAACGTCGAGCTCATAACCTTGACCAAACATTGACTTTTAAAATAACCACCAGTATTATTTTCAATCTGTTTACTGTCGCTTCGACTGGCGCCAATGAATTTAAATAGATTGACTGACCGGTTGATTAAGAATTCCATAAAACGACCCAACATCCAGCCAGACAATTTATGTACAAGCAGCACGGGACAATAGAATTGGATGAAGCGGATGAAAGAGCTGAACGTAGAGAAATGGGACTAAATTAATCTCTTCCGTAGTGTAAGCTTTAGACTAGCTTGCAGGATAGAAAGGGAAATTTAATTTAAAAGGAAACAGCTGCCGCTCATGAAACTATTGTTTCGAGTTTATTTTGGATTTTTTGTACATAGAATAGAAAGTCAAAGACTAGATAGAAAGGTAAAATATATTTGCTAAATTGGCTGCCATATTTAGGTAGTTATCAGAGTTGAACATAATAAAAAGCTCGATTACAAAAGAAATTTAAACTGTCTGGATAAAACACTTTAATAAGAGTAAAACATTTCTGACACTGTGGTTAAGGTATAAAATATAAATAGAGGTGTAATGAAGTAGTATCGGTGTTAATTAAGCGCGGCAAAATTAATTACTCAAAACCAACAAACGGTTATCGCGGTCAATGAGACCAGAGAATTAAATGAGCAGGCGCCGACGCTACTTGAGATCTTGTTGCACACAAATTCGTTATTATATTAATTAACCTGAAGCGAATTTAATCAAGAAGCTATGACAATGGTAAATTTACGGCAATAGACTCGCTATATTACAAATAGAAAGACTAAACTGAAAGCATTTCCTAACGCCGAATATAACAGGAAGGAAAAGAAAGTATAACAGGAAGACAGTCGGACGTGTTTGGGTAGCAGTTTCATCTCAACTTGTAATTATCGAGGTAATTAGTACGACATTTTACTCTCTAAATGGAGCCCTATAGGAAATTCGGATCTGTTTGAAATTCTTCGCACGAACGAAGATGGCAGGTGCGGGAATAGTACAATGTCACAGTAACGGCGAGTTTCCGGCGTGTGCGCAACCACGTGCTATGCGCACCCGTCTCCATATAAACAAGCTGTTATGGTTCATTTAGTGTCCTATTACATCGAAAGGAAATGTAAACAAGGTGTAAGGGCCAAATCTATGCTAGTAAGAGAAAGTTTTAGTAGTCAAAAGCGGGACTATCATGCATTCGTTAGCTTTTTATGAGCTTCGTGTATAGTCTTAAATATGTATCTTGTGGCTTAGGACTTCATACGTTTTTAGATCATCGACAGGAAGAACAAGCTTTTAGTAAAAATAATTTTTCATTTCAAGCTTTTATTTAAATTGTGTTGAAATTTTTTATTTAAATGTTTTTATTTTGGCTGACATTTTGAAAATATTATGCATTGCATATTATATTGTATTGTGTCTGAAGGTGTATGCAAATTTTCAGCAAAATAGGAACTGGTTCTATTTTAGCTTGCAAGATTTGACCTAAATAAACTGACAAACATTGCAAATATAATAAAAGCTTGTATAAAGCTTCTAAATACAATTGAATATTGGTAAAAGATTTTATTACAGAATAATTTATTATCCCGCAAAGTTTGAAAATCACAACAGGAAGGCTAGGCTTACAGGTATCGACTAAAATCTAATATCTGTAACTTGATTCCTTTTCACTTTTATTGCGACACCTACAGCGTATCATTCATTCTTATTGGTTGATAATAGATCGTAAATTCTTTCCTCAATAGGACCCGCACCATTGTAATCCGGCTCTTATCGGTCATAATTTAATATCCGGCCAAAAATAATCCTATTTCCTCACCACCACTAAAATGCCCTTGATAGTTATAGCATTATCTGATTTAAAAATAAGGTATACTGGATGTATTTCTAGAGTCTAGACGACGTACGTACCTTTCAAGGACACCATTGTACTCTAAACAATACTTTGGAACCAACACTGATATCACAAAAAAAACTGTTGTTTCATAGAAAAATGCTATTAACATACACTTCGTTGAGAAGTGTATGGAACCACTTTTTTATTTTATTTGCGATATCAGGGTTGGTCCTAAATAAAAGTTGTTTATAATGATGAGAACAATGATATCCTTGAATGTATCTGTCGTCTAGTTAAACACTCTGTATATTGACAGGAATTATACGATTACGTTAAGAATACTGTGCCAACTAACATTGATATGAGATCGCTAATGAAGCAAAAGTCAGGTTGACGGATATGGGGGAAATATTTCGGAAGATTACAATTAGAGTCAATTAAAATTTACCATTACTTAGAAAAACTAACAAGATGATTTAATCAGTATAAATCAGCATATAAGGTGTTGCTAGCCCGATATAACAGTGCTATTTGATAAATGGATGGGTGTAGCCGATAAACGGACCTCGATGTCAGGTTCTATGATCGATGACGCGACGAAAGTGATCCATGAGCTGATGTAAATTCATTCTACAAACATATCGACAAAGCAGACATACGCAGTTGGTTAGGAAATTTCCGAATGTCACGGCAGAATTAGTTCCAGAAATACGGTTTAGCAACAATCGTCCATACAGTTACGTAAATTCGCAATGCGTGAAAACAAATAGACCAGAAACATCCATGCCGATATCGACATTGGGCTCATTAATAAAAATTTTCATGGTTACTAAATGTTTGACGGTTGAGCATTAACATTGACAGCGGATTATTATTGATTCTGAGTTGTCAGTTCTACTTAAGTAGAGCGGACAAAAAGTAAAGGTAAATTTAATTTACGGGTTAGCCATTTACAGCCATCGTAAAAAGACTTAAAAAATATAACTGATTATATAATACAAGGGCAAGACTTTATTCCCCGAGTATACAAGGACGTCGGGATCATTTCTCGTCCAAGGTTGTAGAAAGGTCTCACCGGGCCTGGGCAGATGCCCTTGGCTTTTAGGAGAATTTACCCGGCCCGCCTCCTATATTTAGACTTATAATTAAAGCGAAATTTTCTTGTACATAAAACAGTACTTAAATGTTATAATGTTATGATGTTGTGCGCATGCCTCTTGACATTTAAAACGAATGCTTTGCAAATTTTGAAGAACGAATTACATCATACTAATATTATAAATGCGAAAGTGTGTTTGTTTGTTGGTTTGTTTGTTCCTCTTTCACGCTGCAACGAAACATCGGCTCGACCTGATTTTTTGCATGGGTATAGTTCAAGAGCCAGAGAGTGACATGGGCTACTTTTCATCATCATCACCATCACCATATTTCATCATTACGCGGGTGAAACCGCGAGGCGCAGCTAGTTAATTATAAAAGTTACACATGCAAATAATGAATGAAAGTCCATGAAGCCGTTGCAATTGCGACGCAGTTTTACTTCCGGTAGCAAGTAGACCATCCCTTTTTAAGGGTACACCGTTTCATTGCGGTAGAATACAGTATCAAATTATGTCTGCTTCTTAACGAGGCAGTAATCGTGAATTGTGGCTTTATAGTTTTATGAATTCGATACTGGATGAAAATATTAATCAATTTGTTTTGACAGCGAGAAGATGTGTTTGTAAACGAGAGTCTTCACTCGGCAAAAGTTTACCAAACAAAACTCATTTAGCGCCGGCATGAGTCATTATGTGAGCACATTAGATCTTTCTCGCTACAGAATAATCGTGATCTCCAACTGTCACTTGACTTTTAAGGTTAATCGGATAGAATTTTAATAGAAATTTACATAAACGAGCAAAAACTTCAGCAGTTACTAGCACCGTGGATTTTTTGTTCGACGAACAATGCGGTAAAAGTAGCTGCATTAAATACAACAATGGTGCAACACTAAACGAAAAACAAGCAATCTGAGAACCTTCCATTAAGTATCCACAAAGGAATATAACTGGCGAAGTATTGAGGCGGACAATGCACTGGTAACGGGACCAGGTACTAATTATTGTGAACCGAGAGTCAACTCTTCCGTTAACCGCACCATCACCGAGCTCTACATTCTATCCGGGACTGTAAGAACTCATCATGTACAGTTCAAAATACAAAGTAAACGCTCTCAGAATGCAGAATTAAATGTTGGGAAGCAGTATAATAACGAAACATAAAGTCACCCCACGTACAATAGTAAGACGCAAAAAATGTAGCAATTTCATTTCCACAAAAGATCTCGAATGTTCTGCTAAAAGCTTTCCTAGTATTCAACGACAGGCAGGCTCCAGACGGCGTGCGCAGTGTGCACTAAACCAAAACGGTACACGATTTTGAATTCGCCTTGCTACTCGGAGACTCAATTGTATCGCTTTGATGGAATCGAATCATTTTATCGTGATTCTAAAAATAGAAAAAGAACTCGACGAATACTTGACTTCAATGGAGACAATTCTTGCGAGATTCTAGTTCTATATCAATAAAGACAGCTTCAGCTTAGAATAAACGTGATACGAGTAGTAACGACTTATCGTAGTTTCTAGTCACGAATCTTAAACACAACACGTACTATTTTATAAATACAGATAATCGATATACCATTGATAATATCTATGGAAGTAACGGGTTTAGTAACTGAACGATATTTGCTCTATACATTCATGTTACTACGATAGAATGTACGTATCGGTGTTTTGTGTACCACTAACTATTCTAAGAGTAACCGATATATTTGGATTCTACAAGTCAATACTAGATGAAATACGAGTATTCTCTTTTAGAAAAACTATTTACTATTTACTATGGATTTGTCAAGTTGACGACGTGCTTTATGTTTGTTGTTCAATTATACAAATTACGGACAACTTTGCGACATTCTCTTTACTGACTTGAATACTAATGATGTAGCCGGGCACATCTAAAGCATAACATTTTGTTACCATTCCAACGAAAAATCCATATCACACATTAACTAAGTTTTTTATGGTCTTACATACGTATAAGGCAGCGATTTAAAGACTAGATTTCTAATCAATTCACTGCAATTACGACTATAAACGTTATAAATTAAACTGCGGTAATAGCTTTACTAAATCAATCGGGTAGTAGGCGATAAAATTGTTCCTATATTTGGACAGTGGTTATTAGAAGAATATTAACGGTTTAAAATTTGATTAAAAACAGTTAGATGTAAAAAATACTCTAGCAAAAATATGAAAAATATAAATGTATCTGTTTATCCTATTAACATTCATATTAATCATAAGTAATCGGAAGCATTACAGACTCATGTCGAGTATTTAGATGTTTACGTTTCAATAATGGTGCTTGCCTTAAGAAGTGCTCGACCTCTCGATAATGCTGTCCAAACTAAGCTTCAAACTTGAGCCAGCGTAAACACACCAAGATTGTTTCTAAACATGTTTTTCAACAGGTGCTTACAACAACGAATTACATTGTTTGTAGAAATTAAGAGAAATTTTTAAAAGGAAAATGTTGAGTGAAACTTGAAATGTTTATAAGCATTAATTAATAATAACTAACAAAATTGAAATTAAATGCAAGCTGCACAATACAAAAACATTAGTATGAAGAATTAAACTAGAAAAAAAAAACAATTTTCTTCTTCTTATATATAAAAAGCGATGTGTCTATGTATTTATATTAGTTCTCCGAAACGGCTGGACCGATTTGGACAGGACTTTCACTGCCAGATAGTTGATGTTATGAGGAGTAATCCCCGCGGCGCGGGTGAAGTCGCGGGGCGCAGCTAGTCAGTTTATATGAGTGTACTCGTAAATAGCGATAATAATAAAGATAAGGAATTGTGGAGTAAGGAAGTGAATTCCATCCTCTGAGTATAAAGCTGGCACCAATGCAAACTTTCATAGGAGACATGTTGAACAAGCACTTGGCTCACACGACTCGTACTTGACGCCACACGTACGAGTTCGTGGCTTCAGTTGAGAGATCTCAACCCAACCGAGTGCAGTAAACTTTACCTTTGTTGCCAGACAGAACCACTGTGAACCTACTTGTCTTCATAATGATCCTTTAGTTTTGTCAAGACAGACTATTCAATGCCATAAAAGAATCATTAATTAAAGAGGTCAAAAGTTTTCTAATAATAGCAGTTACGAGCGTATATCAATCAAGAGAACGGAACAAATGTCAGGGTTGGTGAAATGATTTATTTGTTAGCTTTGATCGTAAAAAGGCACGGTACCACTCGAAGCTCGAGAGGGCAAACGCACGCAGCCTGCCGTCTAGTGCATTAAACTCGATGATTTTATTGTTATTGCTGGTTATAATAAACCTCGTTATTATTACGTCAAAGCTCATTCATCGGTCCTCTTAAACTGTTTTAAAGACACTTGTTTCATCATTTAGCAACGTGTACACGTGGCGTGTTGTAGCGATTTTTTACATCACACACCCAAAAGTATCAAGGAGAATTTCGAGACTCTGGTATACTATACTGGAAGTATGAGCACGGAACTTAGTGTTGCGGAACCTTGCAGTAATACCTGAATAAGTACGTTTGCGAATTTAATACAGCATGATTGCAGATATTTCATTTCAGCATATCGAGTAACAAGTGCACTTGAAGTGTGACTCCCTAACGGCCATGGTCCAACGGTCATCCATCTCCTGTTACTTAATCTATGCCAGATATACGGGTGAAGGGTTTCTTTTCTACACCTGATACAAAATCAGAAAAAGCGACGTAAATGGCAAACACAGACTAAGTTTTCTTATCTGATACGAAGCTAGAAGTACACTTAGCTATGTTAAGTACGAACAATTATGGTGAAACGAGGGACTTAAAAGTTATGCAACCACTAGGAATGTAATAAGTTACACAACAACGTAAATAAGCGTGGTAATGACTCGACCTTGTGGTATTCGTTTTTGCTCCGTTCTCAGAATTAAAACATACCCACAGGATAAAAAGTTAATTGAACTAAAATGCATTACGCCACGAGTATTGTGAATCAACTAAGTATATGAATGATACGTATAATTTTCATTCAGTCACAGCTTCAAACCAGCTTAGTATGACTTTAGAGTATGACTACGATATAAGTTAAATCTAGAGTAGGTACTATATAGCAATCAATACTTTACGACTAAGCATATAGGTTACAAAGGCTTAAGTAGGTACTGGTGGAAATATAGCTATCGATTTCCAACTAGCGATAACAAAACCTATCAAAAAGAGAGTAAAGAACTCCGTGCTTGGTGAATAAAAAATAAAGCTAGAAAGTGCGCTGCAGTGCATGTTCATTTAAAAACTAATTTCCCGAATAGGATTTACTAGCTGCCGAGTCGTTTGTCAACAGAGGAAATACGAGCAAAAAGCCGAAGCCAACAGGTCGCCCGCATAATTGACGTGTTCTCTCTTTCACGAGAATTTTCTACTACTATTGGAAACTGGATGAAGGCCGTGCCACAACGAATAGCCTTCAAACGATAACCGGGTCAAGTTTACTCCGCTCAGCTTTGTATCTCACAAAACGAATCTGTACGACTAATTAAATAGGCTCATGGATGAATAGTTGGACAAACTAACAACAATCTATTTATAGCTAAATGTGAACAAGCAAGTGTTGTTCTTAAACCACTTTATTTGTCCTCGTTATTATTTCGTCTAATGGCACAAGTTAAAATCTCTGCACTTGGATACATTATTATCAAGCCCTCGACTTCATTACTTTCGCGACTAACAACGGAGTTAATAGTTCTTACCAAGTGGAACGCAGAGCTCTCGAGTCCTTCCGCTGTTATTGCTTTCATTAATGTATATTCAAAACGGAATGTTTCATTATTCTATGCGCATTATTAGGCAAACATAGTGTAGGACACCTTGCGGCCAGGTGGAGTGACGACCTGTGTAAAACGGCGGAAAAACGGATGCAGAGAATTGCCGACCGAGTTTAGTGGCATGCATTGGGAGAGAGGAGAGATCTATGTCCAGCAATGGACAGTGAAAGGCTGATGATGATGATGCACAATTAAGTTGCAAGAGTTGGAGTAAAGTATTTTCTATCGTTACTTTTGCATGTGACTTGCGCGCTTATCACTAATTTTATCATCAGTACGTGACTTGAGCATGGTTAGTGAGGTCATTTGCATCTTATGTAGTCTAAGGGGTTAAAGTGTGCAAATGTGTGGAGAATTGAAGATGGCACGATGACCGATGACTCAGAGATGCGCTTGCTTGCGTTCATCGACCTGCCCCTACGTCTTCGCGCCGTTATTATTGATATTGCACCCACGCCCACTAACCTTCATGTTTGCATAGGAATCTTGAGCTTTCGCATATTGGCATTGATACGTCTAACAATATGTATCCTGCTTTCAGTCTGAGAACTAATACAGTTTTGTCTCAAATCCAAATGAATCATCCATCTTAATTCTGAATACGAATTAAGTTACTGAATGCTGAGTCATCGAATGATTGTAAAATGACGTCATAAAGATTGTGAGTAACTACGTGAGTAGTACTCACTCATACGGAGGTAGCCGTATCAGAGTTGTACAAGTTTGAAAATGAGTCATCGGTCCCTGCAAGCTGGGATGCAAGTATACCTATACATACACATGGGTAGGTATACAGCACGCGTACGGTGATGTGGCTTAATCCCCTGGTACAGACCACTAACAGCATTTCATATGCAAACGACAAACTTTACCCGTTTTTTGTTTGCTCAGCATAAAAGTTTTTCATTGGGGGAGCACGAACTTAGTCCATTGGTCGTAATTTGAGGCGGGATAAAATTCCATTGTGCTTCTGCGGTGAAAGTATTTTGCGGACCTTTTACCGTTTTCGTTTTTCAGCCGTACATCGCAAACAAGCTAGAATATTAAACTTTAAATATTAGAAAGTCCTATATTGCACTGTCGTCAATGTAATAATCCAGGGACATCAGTAGTGCATTCTACAGATGCAGGAAATACTTGCAAGCCGTATTTATAATACGGGTGGAGTAATCTGAACAATTAGCGCTAGTTTAATCATAGTTAGAAAGAACATTATCTTTTTTCGTCGATTAAAAATACACACAACTTATAAAGTACAAATATTATAGAAGAGAAGGTCCATTATCTTAGAAAGAACAACGGCAACCGAAGTAACTATAGGTTTGAATTCCGAAGTATAAGTGTAAGTGATAAGTTCAAGATAAGATACTCTTCCAGTTTCCACAGAGCAATTCCCGGCAAGGAACTTAATTAGCGAGATATTGCACAATGTTTAGGTACCTATTATCGCTCGACAGTTTGCAGCGGGAGAAGTTAGGCGGCAGTAATTAATACAAAGTTGGAAAGCTCCCGGCCCATATACATGCAAAGTTGACATGAAACCGATATTATGAGCCAACTTTCAACCCAAATAATAATGTAGCAGGACACGTTTGTAACGAAATTTCAGTCCTATGTGCGACACCCAAGGTCTGAATAATTGAAAAATGCGACGCGGTAGAATAAAGCCATACGCTAATTGAAATTCATAATGTGACTATAGCCGTTGATAACCATTGCCGGAACAACTGTTAATGACCATTATCTCTTTATCAATTAAAATGCTTTCAAAATACGTCCTACAAGATGATATATCCAAATGAAATTATAAAGATATCATGAAGTTGTTTGACATTGAACAGAAAAGAATAACAATGAATCAAACCATGGAAATGTATTTTTAAACGAACAACGTTTCAGACATGATAAAATCAAACGGATACGGGTCACGAAAACGGATAACGTACAAGAGAACATTTACATTTTCCTTGAGAGTTCTCGAACCCAAGTTGTTAGCAATAAATATGTAATGGTAGCGGCTGAAATCGATTGCATCACCCAGAGGGGTGTTTTTATTACTGGGCATAGGTATGACATCAGCAGAATATCGAATACTCCTATGAATAATATTGGAATATCACGTTAAAATATCATAGGTAACGTTAGTTATTCCCACAGGGATTGACTATTCATTACTAGTAAAAGCATTGCTTCATTTTGCAGACCACGAGTATATAAATCGGTTAGGTACCTATACGAGCTATGAGAATAGAATATTGTAACAAATCTAAAAGAACTCTGCTAGAATAATTCAGTGGGGATTGAAAATGATTTAATTACAAAGCTTCACGGTTACGGTATAGGTTCATTTGAATATTATTTTAGAGAAACGTGTCCAATCGCAGCTAAGGATTATCTGGGAATGGGATCCAATTTGAGTTTTCAACCAAATTGCTTTCTAATCGTTTATCGCTCGGGCTACCCGACAGAGGCTTGATACCGGCGAAGCGTTTAATGAAATATTTTTTCGGAGAGAAAATTGTCGGACATACATATTCAATTACGAGATGGAAGGTTTGGGCCTGATGAGGGTATCTGTTGGAGATGTTTGTTACAACAGAATGCTTACTGTGTGTTTCATTTGACATTAAATTTGCACCTATATCATTGTAATAACCTATAAAACGGAAAAAAAAAAGATTTAAGATTTTTACACAATAGACAGAAACGTTTAATCAAATAAATAATTCATGAAGACAATTGTCTAGGCGATTGCATCAGTCAATGGTATACTAATGAATGACTCAATTTGATCATAGAGCTCTAGAGACCAAAAGCCCAACTAACGAGCTACTGGGGCCTCTCCCCTATGCGCCCATCCAAGGGTACTAAGGTCTTGAATAAATAAAACGCAATTAGACTAGGGTGGAGCCATAAACACCCCTATTAAAGCTCTCAACAAAATAAAAATGTTATGAATTCTATGTTTCTTTACTTCAAAAAAGGGGGAGGTGCGATTTACAATTTAGATGTAATACAATAAATTTAAATGAATACGCGCTCTCGTAAACGGCTTTAAATCGCTTTTGTAGGCGTGTTTACACGTACGATTAAACACGATGGAACAAATGCGGTGTAATCGGTCCACGTAAAGGGATAACTTATGAATTGGAGTCGAACGTTCAGTATGTTCCTGTCTTCCTGTTTGCTAATCCCGAGGTCGCCGGTTGCGAAAACTCAGAGCCACGTGCGGGGCGTCGTCATGGCAACGATGGAAACTACGTAGTTCCCACACCCCCTGCAGAGGACCATAAAACTTGGAATTTACTGCACTCCAAAATATAGAGGGCGGTTATTCATGCCATTTTAGTCCAAGTAATGTTATTAGTTCTCGTAATTTGTAGCGT
The DNA here is from genome assembly GCA_932305915.1 of Agriopis marginaria. NCBI lineage: Eukaryota > Metazoa > Arthropoda > Insecta > Lepidoptera > Geometridae > Agriopis > Agriopis marginaria. The sequence continues at coordinate 15,224,844 of OW029915.1, forward strand.
GGCGGGATTTTGTATCAAAATATTAAGTTGGCAATTTGTACACCATAGTTTAGTTACAATTATTGAATAGAACTACTCGCAATATATATTTAGGTAAAATACGTTTTAACTAGCTCAATTATCTTTCTTCGAAATATCTAATGTGGAAAAGAACCAAAACAAATAAACAAAATATTTCTCAGAGATCCCCATCAAATCAGTGACCCGTAATAATAACTCAATAGCATAAAAGGGATGCGAGATTTGCGAGCCAATTTAGAATTGAGCGCGTGGGGACTGCATGAACAACCGCTTTATCGCTCATCAGGAGATATACGATATATTTTGAGGACGGTCCAACCCAACAGCATCCGATAAAAGAGCTTTGTTGTGGCTATCAAGGCAAATCAGCTGTCCAGTAACAAAAAGGATGTTTTCAGAAAAAATATTAATTTCAGTTCTGAAAGATAAGCTTTTTATGCTTTCGACTTTCAAAGAACTTGCACATGAAATGGGAGATAAACATAAAACTGCAAAAAGGGAAAAGGTTAGAACATTGGATTCCACATCCCTTGTCTTGGTTATTTGACCCCTGTCAGGGCAATGGCTTGGCTATTAGCCTCCCCCATCGTTATTGGGAATCCAGCTTCCTTACACATTGCGGTTCATATAACAATGTAAAATCACATAATATTATAGCAAAAAATTTAAAGGACCTTTCGTTTAAAATGTACTTTTTACATATTTTTTTTTTGTTTACGTGACTTAAGAAATATGACAAAAAGAAATTCAAATTCAAAACATTTCGTCATCATAAATTCGCTTGCAGTGTAATAGAATTGCATAACTAATTTTGAAACAAATTCTCGAAGAGTTTAATCAGTTAAGTAATATTCTACTTATCTAAGAGATTCAAGCTCGTCTAGCACAAAAAGAACCTTAGAACTTAGCTTCAAGCTTACAAGTAGATGTACGGTAAATGTAGCTAATGGTCCATTAACTAACGAACCGCCTGATGCCACGTCCGGACGTCGGTCGGCGAATTGTCTAATGAAAGGAATTGGCCGATCGATCAAAATATTTCGGATCTCTAATTATTGTAACTGGCTTATGAACTCTTATAATGCACTTAGTATCTTCTTTCTCTTCGTACAAATTAAGTGCTTCCTGTGCACTTTGTAATTAAAGTGGAGACGCTGTAGACGGAGGCGGTGTCTTGTTTCAATGCTCTTTGTTGTTGTACAATGGGTGCTTTACCGTAGAAGGACGAATCACCACCGCATAACGACTGCATTATAACACTCGTCTGCAGTCGCATCCACAGTGTGAAATGACGCATTCTCTCAGATAATGACATAATCAGATATTTAATAATTTATTTATGTTAATTAAGCAATAAAAACAAGTTGGGTTTATTAAGAGTTATTTTAATGAAGCTGACAGAAAAAAAACCTTGATAATTCATTGAAGCTGACAAATACCAAAGGATTTACAAATTGCAAGCTATTTTGTAATATGTAAAGTTTTCTGGTCGGTTTTCAATGGTTTTTGGTTACTGGTAAAGAAAAAGACAATAATGACCCTCTGGCTTTTTTTTGTGGCAAGCAACTTACATTGATGTAAACAATACATATTTGTTGTTTTGTTGGATCTATTTTAGTAAAGCCTTCTCAATACCTACTTTGTGACTAATCGCAGTAGCAGCTGGTTAACTTGAATAATGCTCATCGTTACAGCTGCCACTGAAGAAATTAAAAGAAAAACGTATTTAAAGCGGACCCTACGTCTGACAGCTGCTTTACTACTTTATGACTGTTTGCTGCATCTAATTGCCTTCAAATTAACTTTATTAGTTTACTCAGTTCTCAAAAGTAATATGATTATAAGTGAATGAGTTTACTGCATTGTTTGTTAAATTTTTTTAATGTTATAGACAAATCGAAAATACAAGGACCGGCAGGATTTTAAACCTGCGGCACGACCCGGGAACACCTCCATTGTTCTTACAATATAAAATTTCTTTCTCGTCATATTTTGTTTGTATAAATTTTATCACGTTCATAGAATATAGTTGCGTATGACATTATCTATTCTGTGCCTATAGGTTAAATTGAAACCAATTTACAGTTGGACTTTCTTGCGTAAGTTGCTTTAATTGAGGAACACTACGCACAATATAAATTAAGAGCAAGGTCTCTTCTTTTATGAATTAGAGTGACAAAAATACATTTTGTACCATCGAAATAATACTCGTTCATGTTTGAGTTAGTATATACAAATACAACATTGTATAGTAACAAACATAATAAATTATAAACTTATGCAAATTCTCGTATCACACATTTTTTTATTAATATTATAAATTCAATTATGTATGTGTAAGGGTGTTTGTTTGTGCGTGTGTATGTATGTTTGTTTTACATAACTCTGTCAACTAAACAATTACAAATACAAATAAATACAAATAATTTGCATATTAATTACAATCTCTTTGATAGCCGTATCTCTAATTGTTTCAGATTTCGTGTTAATTGGCGCTTTTCTCCAGTAATACTGGCTGTGTTATAGTCTCTGGCAAAAAGGTAATTAATCATGTTATTTTAATATTATTAAAAGTACTGTTACCTACTGCAATAGAAGCATCGTCACTATACTCAGAGAGTGACGCAAACGCAAATGCGATCATACTAAGGCGCAAGAGATAATACGACTTTAAAAGTTCATTATTATAATATATGCAAATTAAGCCAGTTTATACGTTTCTCGTGCATATCAAGAGTATTACAGTCTACAATCAATAAAATCATGCATAACGTGATCTCTCGACAAAGCGGCATCAGAGCCGACTGAAGCGTGGCGCACCCGCAAAAAACCCGTCAAAATTGTCGACTCAATGGAATGTTTCGGCGATGTCGTCAACGATCTAAAAATAGTCTCACCACGACATCAGAAGCACGTTCTAGAGTGCCCACAATCATCCTGTCGGGACGAAGGATGGACTACGCAATTGGACTCCAACGAACGAGTGCCTCTATAATCTTGCTGGTTGTGCAACTCTGAATGTGCATTGTGCACCCAGTATTTATTAGGGTCTCAATACTCTCAGTGCAGCGGTCGCATAAAAGATCAAAAGACATATTTTCACCTGGCCTAATGAATACGTATAAGCGTATAATATAACTAATAAAGTGGATTTAGTTTTGTACCTAGGCTTGGTGGATTTGTTGACTTGTTTCAATCTATATATTTAGATTCAGAGAAAAATGCTTTTGCAGTCTATACAGAACTATAGGAAAAATCTAGAGTGCCCAAGTGCAGTCGAATTAGGCCAATGTGCCGTCGGTATATCATAAGTGCTATTACCGGCAATCACTCGGCGACCTTGTCGCTCGTTGCGCGAATCGTGGGGAGGCGCAGATTGCCATCCTCCATTCCGGCATCCGCCTTTTGCACATCATTAAATAATATCCCTGCACGAATTATACAGGCGAACGCTTGGATGACATACGCAACTACGTAATAAAAAATCGTTGCAAAAATTGCACTGTCCAAATTAATGCCACACTTTTTTATTATATAGAAGCATAGATAAAAATACATAGATAGAAGTATGTAACATAAATTTTTGTCTGGTGGTTTCTTTATTACATACAACATGATATGACCTCAATTGCTGCAAACGAAGAGTGAATAGAGTCCTCAAAGGTAGGCAACGGTCCGCCAATATTCCGGGTGTTGTAGGTGTCATAGGCGGCGGTGGCTACTTACCATCAGGTGACCCGTCGCTTGTTTGTCTACTATTGCATAAATAAAAAAAAAACATGATAATACTATGGATTTCAGAATATCATTCCAGTAATAAGCTCGACCATGGTAGAACTGGCTTAAAGCAATAAACAAACAAGCTCTGTATAACTTTCCAAAGACAACAAAGGTCAGACATAATATAAGTATAGTTATTATTCAATCAAGCACACCTATTATTTTCAAAGCTAAAACTAAAACATAAAGTAAGAAAACTAAAACACTTGGACTTGATTTTTCTATACCTTCATTGTTAGTCTACATTTTACAAACAGTTTGTAAGTGTTAATAGTAATGTTACGACACTTTGAAGAGAAAGTCAAAACATCGGAACGGAACGCGTGCTGCACTCGAGAACTAGTTTCAGTCAAGTGCATAAACAAATAAAAGCAAGGAAAATGTCATTGGAATCCAATTGGAATCCGAATTGTTTAGTCTAGGCTTCACTAAGTGTGTACTCTACGTCCGTTTTGTTTAGATTGTCACATTTATTATGCACACAAGTTAAATAATAATATCAGTCCAAAACTTTTTATAGATAGTTATAGTAAATTGATCTACAGCGTCTAAGAGCGCGTCTCTCTCAGCGTCGTAATAAGTCACGATAAACATTTAAAACATGTGTTCAAATCGCGAAAGTTTAAAAATTTCTACAGCGTCTATTCTTTCTGCAGCATGTATTTTAATAAATAACGCATCTCTAGCCTCTTTTTCGACAACAGTCACTAAAATCACTATAATAATGACTACTTCACAAACCTATAACAACACAGCTCAAATTGATGTATGAAAATTTAGAATTGTTGGAAACACGATGCTGTTAACGACGAAGCTAATAATTACACGTTCCATAATAAACCTCAGTATACTCTCTACTATTCCGCTGATAAATAATCGACCGCAGTGCAAATTGCTACTTCTAGCTCGGAAACGAGGCAGGCAGGTGCGATAATACTAACTCTATCCTCTTTATCCTAGCGTTGCTAATTAGTCTCTCGTCGCTTGATTTATACTTCAACTTTGTCTTCGGATAAATATTGCTTTATTTATTACCATCCGCGATCGGCCAATTGAGGCGGTAAAATTGTAGCCAATCTGTCTTTCCCGTTTGCGCAAACGTCACATTATTCGAATGAAAGTTTAAGATTACGCGCATGATGATAAGTATTTCAGAAATTAGAAAGTAATTAAGCTAACGTTTTAATTTGTCTCCAAGTTCCAAACAGTCACTCCGTCGTTTCAATAAAAAAAAACCGTAGATGTATTCTACGATCTATTAAAACAGTAAACAGGCGTGGTCGAGGTGAACTACGGACCTTTTGCTAAAAGCTTTACACGTCAAATGTTTGTGGGAATTATTTTTGATGAACGTCAATAAGGCAAAATTAGAAACGGTTCCTAAACACACAAGAAAATGAAACAAAACTCGTAAATCAAATTGTTACAAAACATCACGTTCTTCGGGGAATACTGAAATTGAGTCAAAACGGAAATTACAATGGAGTGTGCAGCTAGCAGCTGTTATTATTTTAATGGTGATTTGAGCTATACAAAATGTACACTCCATGGGACTATGACACCTTCTAACGTCGACACGGTTAACGAACCTGATGTTGCTGCGCCGATGAGTTGATAAACATTGTCCACCGGAAAGGAAGCTACTACATTCATTCATTAACAAAAATTGGCGGAAGTTGACCGTTCACTAGAAACGGTATGAAAAAGTGCAACATTATCTACACAATGATTTATTTACGAGCTCTACCAATGACCTCTATTACGATAATGGAGTGAGAAGAGTCGGAATTAGCTTCGCAATGTAGGGCGCGAGCAAACGATTGCGTGACGGACGTGGGCAAGTCGTTTCCACTGCAGTGACACTACCAGCTAGTTCTATAACTACAGCTAGTGCTAACTAATCGTTTCATATCAACATGGTGATCACCAAGTTCTCGATTTAAATCGGGGATAAACGTGACAAATTAAATTCACGATTTGAAATGACAGCGGACACGCGAAATTATTTAAAACACCTTTAAAGCTCATTTAAATGCAGTCTAGACAGATAAGCTCTTCCTGTCACGAAGGAGATAACACAAGTAGGTAAATACACAACACAGACACTTAGGTTCACAATTTTTACATGAAAAAGTCACACGAACATATGTTGAAATTAGATAAGAAAGATTGTAATTGTAATAAAGGTACAACTTCAGCAGATTTAACGTTCATTGAGCTATCATTAGCTAATTGTATTGTCAGCGAAGTTGTTGGGAACAATACAACTTGTCAACAAGCCGAGACACGAGCCCGCATAGCCTCCTATTGTTTTAAGAGTTTGAAGAACACTTCTATGTGTACTGTTTGAGTTAGTTGCAGTCCTCGACGCTCGGTCAACATCTTCATCATCACTTGTATAAACAATAGTGACATTTGACACCAATGTAATTCCGATAGATATCTGCTTCTATATTCACGAGTATATTAATCAAACAGATAGTGCAATTGCATTGATTGATCAGCCGGTTGTGAAGATCGCAACATCAAATATGTAGTTACATTTAAGTAATGAATTACAGCAGAATGTTCTTGGAAATTCATTGAGATAAAATCTGAGAGGCGCCATAATGCACGATGCTCATTGCGGTTACATGGTTTTCACGCATGATGTTGTTCCCACGCCATCAGCTGGTTCACGCGCGAGCGCGCTCACGCAGGCAGTAGCGCGCAACACCGGTCATGTCACCGGTTGCAGGTCCAACAAAAACTGGACAACTTAGAATTGGAATTCAAGTTATGCAGGCAACTTAAAATTAACTTCTTTTTCCAAACGATTTGTTGATACGTATACCGTTGAATATGTTAGTATTTAACGCTTCTGAGTTTTTTGAAACATCCAACTATGAAAGGGGAATAATTTAAAAAGGTACATCTAACTGTGACAGGTGCAAGAGACTATTGCGCACTGAGGAGTAATTTGCTCATCGCCCGCATTCAATGGACCTGCATCGTGATACGTTTAAGTATACCTATCGCGTATCCACTGTCCAGTCTCCACTTCCTGATAAAGATGATTCGTAATGGATCCGACCCGATCCCTTCACTTTATCGCAGAATCTTCTAGTTCATTGACTTTTTGCGTAATTGCAGTAGTGTAGGTTGGCTTAGACGCCTTTTTCCGGTTCGTTGTACCAAGCTATTTCATTTGCTTTGAATTTGCTACCGCTATTGTAAAAGCAACACAGACATAACTAGTTTAAAATAACAGTACAATATGGTACAAAAACATTTTCCATGCCGTTACTTACTGTATAAAATCGGGCGTTGCTGATAAAGTACCTACTTAGGTATTGAACCGGCTGATTTAAATAAAATAAGCTTCTGATCTGATTACAGTAATCACAACAGCGAAAATGATATCATCATCATCATTATCAGCCTATTACGTACCCACAGCTGGAACACTGCTAGACCCATCTTCTCTCAGAGAGAGAGAGAGGATGGTCCCTAATTTACCACGCTGGCCCAATGCATATTAGCGAATGTCATTATGTCCTTGAATTTTTTGAGGTTCTTGGATATACTGGTTTCCTCATGATCTTTCCCTTCACCGTTTTGAGAGATGGCATCGAAACTGCACATAATTTTTGTAAGTATTAAAACAGTAATTGGTGCAGGGGTTAAAATCGAACCGTATGCCGTCAGATTGTAGAGCACACAAATGCTACCGCTCGACCACCATCGCTCATACTAAATAAGTCAATGGTTTATTGCCGAGGATATATAATTATGTGCGTATTTACACAAATAGCTCACACTTCTTCCTGACAGCAGTTTATTGAATGGACAATATCTCCAATTACAACAATGAGCACTGGTCTAGAGAAAGGCAAGCGGCGGCGTTCGTTTCATTAGCTATCGAGATGAGGCAGGGTCTGATAACGAAGCTATTACCAAGATAATTGCCTCCCTGTGCGGTGTTGTGGACCGCCCTGCCGACACTATCGACTACACTATTACTCACAGAACCGCAATGCCTTTAACTACATGCACGCTGACGTGACAAATGCCATATCTAAAAATAGACAGAGACTGATGGCACGCTCGAAGAGTGCTTGAGATAATTTATAACATAATAAGAAAAGTGTACCGCTAACGGTTTCATGTCGTCTTCGTGAGGTATGCGTATGATTACACAGATAAACAGCGACGGCCACCACTGGACGTGATTCTTGCAACAAACTCAATGTTCAAAAGAAATCGAGTTGTTTGCTTGACGGAGTAATTCTTGCCTAAGGGAACAGGTTCAATAAATTTTTACTGGTTAGAGTTGAATGTAAATACATAAGCTTTGTGTCAGGTCTAATTGAACAAGTTCGCCTTGTCTAACGGCACAGGTATGGCAGCGGTACACGCACGGTTCCAACGACTGTAAAGATTATTTACCGTTATAATAATAACATCATCAATTTAATAGATATACTTGTCGTGTGGTGTGTGGCGGTTGTGTGATGTGGTAGGACGGCTGTGCAGCAATACAGTAGCATAAACTATTAAATTAATGCTATACCCGCATCTCCTTGGAGCCTCTAGCTGGCGTTAACGGAATATTTGCATTGTAACCGGCAGCATATATAAAACTGGGTTAAAAGCTTAGTGTTGTCTCGCTACGTGACTGAGAAGCCTAGCTAGGATAACAATGGCAACAGGGTATACTTAGGATCAATAGTAATAACACATTATAAATAACAATACGAGTATTCTACAGGACTTTTACAGGAGAGTTTTTGATATATTATCTTAGAATTCTTCAATTGCTACATTTTAACCGACTTCCAAAAAGAGGCGGTTATCAATTCGACTGTATGTTTTTTTTAAAATGTATGTTTGTTACGCGATTAGTCCGCCAATTTAGAATTGTTTTTGATGATTCTTTTTTTGGTTGGTAGGTCTTATCTCATAGGTGGTCGCATAAATTTTTTATCCACATTGATTCAGCGCTTTTTGAAAAATCTACAAAAACATGACGATAAGCAACGAATTCAATGTACATTGCACAGTGCCACCAACTTAGCTGTTAAAGTGGGCAAAATTGGAACTACAGTTATTTCTTGGTTTATTTCATACTTTGTTCTCGACTAGCGACGCTGTCAACTGAACAGCAAACATAGAGGAACTGTTCCTACAAAAGAACTTCAAAAAAAACAAAGTGTCTCCATGGCGACATACAAAGTATTTCAGTCGTAATATTAAACAATATTTTCTACTTTTTAGTTTCAGTTTGTAAATGTAGGTATGTATAGTCATGAAGTCGGTTCTTTTTTTTCTAAAAATTATAATTATTAACAAATAAAATACCTGTCCAGTAGCCTATTGCCAGCAATATATTTATAAAGCTTCAACTTATTTAAATGTCATAACATGAAACCCAACAGTTTTAAGCTGTTGAAAAGATAAGAAAAAGATGTTGGATATGAATTTATAAACGTGAATACATCTCTAAAATGTTTCATTACGAAAGCAAGTGATAGTACTAAACTCCTAAGCCGATCTTTAAAAGCATAGACCAGCAATATGCTCTTCTTTCAAAGCCCCTTGCAGTCGACAGTAATCCAGTCTAGTAATATCGATTGCACGTAGGTAATGAGATTACTTAGCAAGCTATCGACTGAGGTGCTTTGCTCTTTCACAATAACTTATGAAGCGATGAAATTCAGTACCATCCTGCCGGCGTCGACAAGGAAACCAAAGAAACCATATGAAACCTGAAAACTTTGGTTTTGAACGGTTATTTTTAATTAACATGTGGGGTAGAATTAAATAATTTCCTTCTACTTTTAAGTAACTTCCCAAGACAAACTAAAATATTTGTTTGATCTATACTAATATTATAAAGAGGAAAGATTTGATTGTTTGTTTGTTTGTTTGCATTGAATAGGCTCCGAAACTACTGAACCGATTTGAAAAATTCTTTCACTGTTGGGATGCTGCACTATCCCCGGTTGACATAGGCTATATATCCCGGCTTCGCCCGTGCGAAGCAGGGGCGGCCTACTAGTCTAATATAAAACTGATAATTAATGATCTCTGACAGGACAATGCCAAATCATCTCCGGAGCTCAGAGATAAATTGTCATACCAGCGCTTTCTTTGGAGATAATAAAAACACATAAATTACTTAGAATCTAAAACTTAACTTAGCTAAAACTAAATTACGTGAGAAGTTATTTGGTGATGGTCTTACTATCTTGATTCCCACGGTTCAATATATATATATACATTTTTATTGGAGTAAATAGATTTTGAATAATTAATTTAAGTTTGGATTTGTATAGAATAATTCAAACCGTTTAACTTATCGGATATAGCGAGACATTGGCAAAGATATTTGTTTATATCAAATGAATTTTCAGGGAACTCCTCTTAAGGATCCGTAATTTGCAGATGAACTTTATAGAATTACAAACAACAGCGACGATGTAAGAAATTATATAACTGTCGCTGTAATAACATTGACATTGGTAAAGACATAATAACCTTGTGTTCAATTAATGCTTACATTATGACCAATGAAATAACTGACTATGTAGTATGTACCTGTCCATTAGGTGTACGTTATTAAAACGTTCGTACATTAAAACGCGACCTCGGTGAAGTCACTTTATCCGTTGGACATCGTAAAATTTTATTACTAACTACCACAACAATATCTATGGAACAAAATACAGCTTTGCCTTTGAGCGGGATGATGTCATCTTTGGCAAATACCAAATTTTATACGAAAACATTGCCAAGTTTAAAGAAATTTAACACAGTTGACCTAGTTGAGATGAATATAATTTTTTTTTACGTTTGCTAACTATTATGATCGAAAATATTCATGAAGCAAAGTTCCAAAGCGAGTCTTGCAGGATGCTTTAATAATAGTTAGTAATTAGTATTTTTTTAATGGAAAGAAACTAATTTGAAAGAAACAAGAAACAAAGGCAAAAGCTGAAACTAAATGTTGAAGTGATAGTAACAAGCGTCTGGTTTGTTTTCGATTCAGTGGCAGGAACAAGTGGGAAAACTCAGACGAGACATTTCCTTGTTTTGTTTGAAGCGTTTTGTCTCCCCTCGCATCGAGTGTTATTCGTACACAAGTAGACGCGATGAAGGTATTGTGTTGGAAGCATTGTATGGGGAGTTTAAATCGAGTCATTAAAGCCTACCGCAGAGTAATTGTCTGTGTTTCCTTTCTACATGTTATCACTCCTAATTCCTCGAGGGAGATCGAAATCATATCGTAGAGGTACGTCGACCGTAATAATTTTGAATTCTTCTCTTTATAAATACTTAATCGCCTTGTTAAATTAGCATCAAAAAATTCTACTAGCAGCGCCCTGTGGTTTCACTTGCTATTCAACAGGAATAATTATTTTTTTCCAAATAAATATGGCTTTGTTAACCCAGAGTATAAACTACTACCATTGCCTATCACGGATTTAAATGAAATTCAGTAATTTCATTCAAATCTGTTTAGCACACAAAATTTCGCTTTTATAATATGAGTATGATTATTATGATGTCTATCATCATCATCATCATCATCAGCCAGAAGACGTCCACTGCTTAAATTAGAATAAATACAATATTTTCCTAGCTAAGGTGAGATGAAAAGTTGTGTGTTTCGTTCAACAGAAAAGTTATTTTAAGTACTTGCGCCTAAAAACGACTTTGCAGCATTGCATAACAAATAACTATTTTCAGTACAGCAACGCGCAAGAATGTGTCAAAAAGTTAAATGCGGTACTAAATACTTTGTTTATAACAATGATAGACGGCAACTAATACAAAGGCGATCGAGAGAAAAGCGGATAATCGATTGTGGTGGGTGTCATATTGGCAGGCACACAAAGCTTGTTCGGACTCGGTCCTTGCACACCCACAATAGGGTTTAACTCGCTCGGACTCGGGCCTGCGCCGGCTGTGGCCTGACGGAATGCGAGGAACAATGCGGTAATAGCACGTGTGTTTTGTGCATTCACTTTAAATATTTCAAACATAGAAAAGTGATTATCAGGTAGAATCATATAATAATATTTAACAGGATATTTTACCCTGATAAGGTTGTAGATGGAGCTCCCGATATTTCAGCGCAGTTAAATGCACCATGTTCACGGGCAGACTCACTTGAGAGTTATATAAATTTAATCGGAATGTAATAAAATAAATACAAAATAACATCATTGTCGTTACAGTAATTCATTATTATATCAAACTACACACCTGCGCCTCGCAGTTTCACTCGCGTGGACTTTCCCTCTGGAACTACTATATAATATTTTTCCAGTTCCGGCCTTCCAACTATATTTATGCAAAAAAATCAAGTCGATCCATTGATTTGTTTCTGTGTGAAACGAGGAGCAAACAAACACACTTTCGCAGTTATAATATTAGCAAGTATAGAGTGATTGCTATAATATAGTTTACTATTAAAAATCCCTGTTTCAAATTCGATTTTCCCTTACTTGAACTAATAAGTACCGAATGGGGGCGTCCGGATTTGTGTCACTTAAATGTACCGTGTCAATCTCCAATTGAACTTATTAAATTTACTACGTGTGGTCACGGTAATACTGATTTATTCGTTATTTATATAGCGTCATCTGCCTTGAATAGAAGCTATTTATATGTCAAGGGATAATATTATAATAATTATACTTATATAATATATATTCTATCTGCTTTAGCAGCCGCATGGTGTCAATATAAACTTAGTTATTTTGTAAACTTGTACAAACCATAAGCTTCAATATAAAGTGGGATATAAACACTGCAATGCGGACTTGTGTAAGATACAGTATGTAGCTTTACATTAAACCGTAGATATTTATACAGATATTTACTCAACTTACAACGATGGTTTATTAGGTATGCATTTCATAATACAATTACATAATATATGGAAACATACTGTAGATATTCGTATTATACGACACCAATAATTTTACTACGTTCGGACTTTTAACTTATATAGTTAGAGATATACTAGCAAAATCTTCAAAAAATATGTTCATAATATTTTTGCCAACTGGCAAAGTAAACGAGGTTAAGTCAAAGGCTATTTCCATAACGGTATCTTGCTTGAGGCAACGTAGCTCAACACGATCCACCTTCGCTAACTTTGTCAAGCGAAATAAGATTACTTACGTCGGAATATTGTTATCAACAATCCATCTGTTTCTTTCGTTGTAAGTCAGTTTATCCAAGTAAATGTGCTAATATTTGCAGGCTTTGTAAAAACATTTGTGACTTCTAATGCTTCTAATGATATTAGAAGGTAATAAGTTCCAATAAAAAGGATTTTTTTTCATGTTTACTTCCAATTAAAATGAATATAACAGAAAAGAACTGGCTTTAATCTTGAGAATGACGATCTAGATAAAATGTTGGGGTCGCCCCAAAAATTTATAGCACGAGGGTCGAAATACTGAGACAAAATTTACTGACTTTTGTGGATCGGACTAAATACAATACACACGTTAAAGAAAATAGCTTTTTTCTAAAAATTACAATGCTGTTATGAACAAAATTTTATCGCTTATAAAAAACACTGTTGTCCGCTTATAGTGCTTCAACTCAGGACAAAAACAGTAAAAAATCTATTATTGGACGCCGATCTTTATTACGCAATTCTAGGGCAGAATCGTTTTAGAACTATTCACGTTGGGCGAGCAATTGATTAGCAAAATAGGTTACTTCATTGAATCGAAGCAACACACTTGAATAATTTAATGGCCTACTGATGTTATCCAGAGGAATTGTGTAATGTGAATACTTGTTACCTTGTAAATGTATTGTAAAAAGATACAGCGATACTCGTATTTATGTTAATTTTAATATTCCATCTTGCATCCATGTATTTATCTACGAATTTCTTTGTTACAGATAGAAACATGGAGAAATACAGACGTTGTCAAAGTGGGTGGTGGGTGGTTTTACTGACGGCAACACTAGCTGTACCAGCAATGGCGGAATCAGGCGTTGGCTTGTACAACGCGACGCTGAAACAGAAAGTTACATCTAATACCCTGAAATGGTCTTACCCAAAGAAAGGTGCCATGCAGAAGTTTGTACCTGGAGCAGAGTCTGATCAAGGTTATAATCAAGTTTTCATAATTACAAGTTAAAACGTTAAGTAAGACATGTAAATTGTGAGCTTATTAATAAATATCACATATTTGCTTTGCAGGAACGACATACATCTGCAAGACTCGTCATAATGGTGAAATGAAGCTGGGACAACTCAAACCTGATTACACATCTTGCTCTGTTTTTGGAAGCAAATACGAAAGTTTCGAAGTGCTTGAAAATAGCGAGAATGCTTCGTTAATTTATTGGGTGCCTTGGATGAAATTTGATCCAAGACCACACGGTGCTGTCATGGTAGACTCCGCTTTTGATTCAGTATTTATTGGACGAAGTAAGTTAGCCAGTGGAAGTTCACACAATATCGGAAAAATAGAATATGGAGGTTCAACTGGTCAACTCACAACTTACAATGATACCACCAATGAAATAGAAACACACACTTATGGTGAAATTTTACTGGAGATTGAACCCGTAAGTTATAAATTAGAAAACGTCGAACTTGATATTGCAACACAACACGTTCAACAGTCTGATCCCGAAATTATAGATGAAAGAGTATTAAGAAACGACGGAGATGATGCCGCTACTGTCACAACGGAAATCCCATACTCATTTAATCGCACTTTGTCTTGGGGTCATGGACACGGTATTGGTATCGGGCTGAAAATATCTATTGAAATGGCTGACGGTACATTATTGCCAGAAATCCAATGGGCTACTCTCTTCTCAGACCAGATAACCGACAAGATGTACAAACTTGAAAGATTCCTAGAGCCTGGGACCGCGTGCAATGTTACATTTAGGGGAAACAAGACGGAACGTGATGTACAATATACAGCTAAATTAATAACATTTTACGATGGAAAAGATCCACGGTCGAGGCAGATGCGAGGACAACGTATCGAGAATACCTTGGAAGTAGAGGCCGTATACGGTGAAATATACTTCGTCGGTAATTACAGCTTGGTGCCAACTACCACTACCACCACCACTACGACTACAACGACAACTACTACGCCTGCTCCTGAGACAATGCCACCTTCACACGAAGAAAACGACATTCCAAGCGCCATAAAAAAAGGCGATGGAACAAACGACATCGACACCGGTGATATGATGGGTGATAGCAGTGAAGGCCACGTAAAAGCACCCGCAACCAAGGATGACAACCTAAACCGTGCTGTAGTCGGCGGACTAGGCAGTAACCAGACCGATGGAGCTAACATCAGGAAGTCTGTTACTGTAGCGTTACTCATCCCACTTTTTGCAATTTTACTTTAAGTAATGAAAATAGTTGTCTCCTGTACATAAAATGAAACTATATCACTAAAATTTATAGTAGCTTTGTCGTTGATGCATTTGGCAATTAAGCTTGACGCTATTATTCGTTGTATTGATCAAGTGGAGTAAAATAACACTCGATGTAATTTGTAAATAGATTTTTGTTTCTTAACATTCCTGTTGTGTGGTTTCATTCCAGTTTGTACATTAAAGAGCCAAATTAAATCACATAACTGTAAATAGATATTTGTAAATAGTTACGGATACGAAAGTCGCAGAGCGACGAGAAGATATTGTCATTATAGTGCATAATGACGAGGATGACATCATGGAGATGACGAGCGGAGTAAGATACTGTTACCAATGACATCTTGTAATAACAAGTAATATTTATGTAGAAACAAACCATAACAAACTCCCGAATGTGATACTTTAAATAGATATCAACATTATTATTTTTTCTTGTTTATCGTGCGTTACCTTGTATGTTGTATGCGTATATTATACAAAAGTAAGCCTAATAATTATACATTTTGTCTTTCTTTTAGATATATTTGGATACAGTAATTGTTGTACATACATATTACTGTGACTTATTTTCCCGATTTATATTCAGCTTTTCATTTTACCTACGCTCAATCAAAGACAGCACATTATTTAAGTACCTCCTGTTTTATAGTATTTAGTACTTTTTGTTAGTGTTAGTTTTAAGTTGCGAGAGTTTAAATTCCAGAATTAAAAGATATTATTAATTTGTAAGTTTATTATCAGATGCCTAATTTATTATGTTTTTATTGTTTTATAGGTTAAGATTAAACTTATAATTTAAGAAACCTGAAATTAGAAATCATTTCTCCTATTGTAAAGATGTTGAGAGTGGGTTACAATTTTCGCATAAGAAATTCTAATACATAATAGATAAGACCTCTAATTTCTTATAACATTTTGAATCCCTCCGTTTGATTTAACATTACCATTAAATACAAATCATTTTCCATTTACTTGTAGTAGGTACTCTATATCAGAATTATTAGTTATTCTTATGTGAAGAGAGTTTGTTAGAATGCTTAGCTGTGTCAGATCAATGTGTATAAGAAAGATATTTTTGTATGAATTGATAGCAGTGTAAGTGATCGCGTTTATTAAGTAAGTTAACTTTGTTCACCCCTCACACCCTTTTTTGTATTATTTTTAGCATTCTTTATTCACACATCTAAAAGAATTTCATTTTCTCATTTACTAATATGATTATGATGAATGTCCCACCTAGTGTACCATATTGAGTAAGTCTATCATATATTTTTAGTAACAAATATAGTAGTTTTTTTGAGCTTTGAATATATTTTTTCACGTACAATTTAATCTTAGTAATGTTGTTAAACTGATTTTAATACTATTGATGTACCTATTTAGCCTACTTACGTAGGTACTTACATGGTAGTAACCTCCCCCAATAGTTCATTTCGAAATACCTATTAAAAATTTTACTCTCCCCAATTCTACGTCGAGTATTCATAAATCGTGCTTTGAGTCCGTGTTAAATTGTAGGCAAAGTTCTTTAATATTAAGGCAGATTATATTTTTAATTAAAGAGAATAGAACTGGCTCGAGGAATAAGTATGAATCTCAAGACGTCAACATTACTTTGCGAAGCATAATTGTGATGTCTCATGTAAGTTTTATTTGTTTAAAATCATTAAAGTGTAAATGGTATACTTGGTTTTATTTTTGACTATAATATATTTTCCCTGAATTTATCCTAAACTGAATAACAACATCATCGTTTCATGATAATGATTAAGGGAGTAAAGTTATAATTAAAAGTAAGTATATTTATTATATTATGATGATCCAAAAAAAAAACACAATATAATTATGACGTTTCAGGGCTACAGGTTGGTATAGGCTTACAGGGTTATATAGATAGGTACATTCAATATCTACTCCCTCTCTCTCTCTCTCTCTCTCTGAGAGAAGGCCTGTGTACCAGCAGTGGGACTGGGAACATGATAGGCTAAAATGATGATGAATAGATAAAGGACTCTCGACAATATTAATTAAACTGACATGTACAGTACAGTCTGCACAAAATGGTCTTACCAGATCGTTTCAACCAAAGAATAGCTTCTTTGTTTAACCATAGAATTTCTAATTCGTTTTTGTTAACCATTGCGTGATATTTTGTGCGTGACGCACGCTCTTTAATTTTACGCATTTTACTTTCCTAGATATATCTAAAGCTGTTATAGTTATACCATCTGTATTCATAAATCATTTTATGTTTTTAATGAGGTGACAGATGAATAGACGATAAACCGTGGAACCAGCTTCGGAATTGTCGGTTAATCATGACCTGTTAGGACACCTGTCAGGAAAGCTAGAGGAATGCGCCAGTCAGCAGTCTTGGCGGAAATTAATGAATGATTAATTGGTATGGTAGAGAGGCCTAGATAAGACTAGATTTCTTAGTGACAGACACAATCAGATAACATACATATGTAGTGCAATGAAACGAGGAGAACTTTGATGAATACGAGACGTGCGTAGTTATTTATTTATTTATTTACGGAAAACAAACAGCGTTAACAACATAAAACATAGTAAGGAAAATAAGAACAAACAAGCCTTAAAAGTTTTCACAAATAGAACAGAAATACAATCCAGTTCCGTGAATGTTGAAATAACAAGTGCAGTAGAACAAATATCAAACAGTATAAATAACATTCTAAAATATATATATGTATAATCAATGGTTGAAGCCATATCAATCTAACAATATAAAAAGTATATATTAATGAAAAATATAGTAAGGAAAAATAAATCAGACTACTCAAGAAACACAATCAGAAGAAAAAAAAGCTGAAAAAGCATAATTTTTGAAGAAGTTTTGTCTGGCTGTAAACAAGTCAACGTCCTTGGAATATTTATAATTAAAGTTGAAGTTGTTTATGAAGTGAGATCATAGAACGCAGATCTAGTAAACGTTGTCAAATTGAGTATTTAAAGTAACTATAACCCTATAACGACAAGAGATGAGCAAATGTAACGGCTGATGTTTGCTTAGTCATATTGTAACAAAAAAATTGGCAAGCTCCACAAATCCTCTGAGCCATTAGGCTTGTATGCACTGAGATGCATGGGGGGAACTATACAGTAGGGGTGTCAAGCGCCTATGTCTTGGCTTTTAAATAAACGAATTGAAAAACGTACTAAATGATCACTGTATATTTTATAAATCAAATAATGAGCATTTTGGGAGTCAAGTTATGGTTGAAAGCTTTTGGCACGGAGAGCGAAGAAGACAGTCGTATCCTTGAAACTAAGTAGGTTCCTACATCGATATTGTATAGACAGGTTATCAGAAAATGGTTTTATATGAAGATGTGCATGATCTAATTGCCTCCTGCCCATTTTTCTATCGGACTTTCAGAGTGGGCACGACACAGTGACATCGCTTCATGGTTGATATTCCGAAAACTTGTACAAAGTGCTTTGATTATACTTTAATTGCGCGAACTGCTAGTTTGTGGAATGCGCTGGATGTCTGAATGGATGTTCCCCGACAGTTACAATCTAGTGTCTTTCAAATCGGAAATAAATCGAATTCTTCTAGGCAAGCGTGCTATATCGTAGACCGTACGTATCATCGAGGTGATGGTCAAACTCAATTTACAAAGAAACTGAACATACTGAATTTGACAAAGAAATCGACTGATAACAACATAAATCTCATAGCTGCAGCAAAACTTTCAACGTAGACCATAAAATAACTAATACTTTACTTCTGTACTTACATGAGGCATACCAGCAGGTCTACCTGAATAATAAAACACTAATATAAGTAGCTAGGCAAGTACTATGAACCTATATGATTGTAGTTAACCTGCATGCTCTACCAAGAAACAAGTCATACGTTGATAACGTATATAAAGCCTGGAATAGACCTGATATGAATCATCGTAAAAGATAATTTGCCCGTTGGCTTCCCTCCTTGTTGAGGGTCGCGACCTTCAGGGGAGGGTTCCACTCCATATAATCGCAAGTGCGGGGATAACAATGCGTGGAAATAGAGAGCGGCACTAGAATAGTCTATGAAAGAAGCATTCATCCGACGATGTCTTTTAGAAAAAAGTTAAAATGAAACCAAAACTTTATCACGAAAATTTACTAGTTTGATACATATAGGAAATGAAATGAGAATGTGAAAAACACTAAGTACTACATTACAAAAATGCGAGAAAAAAACATAGTTATTATAAACTTGAAAAATGAGCATGACTGCGCATTACATCTCTTCGGTGGGTACCTCACAAGGGAATTCGAGTCCAAGAAATTGGTTGCAGTACTTGCAGTGTGCGTGCATATGTACAATCGCGCGTGTATATGCACCAACTTTTTGTTCAAGGTTTGCCGGTCAGTATACCAAACTAGCCACAATTACAACACTATACCCCATTAATGAGTGCAGCTAGTTTTTAAGAATTTTCTTGACACATTAGGCTATTTGTACCAGTTGATGAACAAGATGTATTTTTAGTAGCTTCGTTAACTCAATTTTTATAAATTAGTTCTCGCTACTGAAACGATCCTTAATGAAACTTCATTAAGGTAATTGGCATACTGCGAGCTTACGATAAAGTTGACATGGGGTTTACCCACATCTACCTGCCCTTTCAAAATTAAGCAATATCGTGATCGTGCGACCGATGCAGCAATATTACGAGTATAAGTAAACTTTGTTTAGTCTAGAGTCTAGCTAGGCTATAGACAACAGAGCAGATGTGTCCTTTAACTTCGATACTCATATTTGTTTAATTTGTGCCCATTATACCATCATCTTTAAAGAATTTTCGCCAGTTGCTTCTTCTCTTATCTGGTTCAAAACATAAGCTTGAAATAGAATAGAAAATGTCATTGAGCGAACATTCTCAAAGGTCAGACTACACTGCCGTGTCTAAAATAGCTATGGACCATCGTGATTATCATATCAAGAATTTACGCATTAGAAAATAACGGGTTGGTGTTTATTGATTCGCCCTTGACATTTCTCACTTGAAATCCCGTGACGAGCTAATGCGTATCAAAATTTAAGACATCGAGCGCTGAGAAAGTTCACGGTTCTGACATTTGTGTAAATGCTACTGGGATAACGAGTGAAGGTATAGGCCGAAAAAGTTTTGATGGTGTTTTACCCACCCACAATAATCCATAAAAACATTCCCTGGGCTATGGTGCGTAGACAGAACAATGGCGAGCAAATTTCATATGGTATGGGGAGTCATAAAACCACGGTAAGTCCGTCGTTAAGTTTGATTGAGGAATTAAAAAGATTTTTTACACTGCAATCAAGCCGCTATATGGATATCAAGGGGTGTTTATTTGTCTTGCCCGAGCACGTTAAGTTGTTCAGAGATAATAAAAAAAAAAAAACATTCAAGGATCTCTACAATGTTTTTGGTCTAATTTTAAACACTCTACACAATCTCTACATTGAGTTACTTACATTCTTTGACAATATGTTTTATCATATGGTACAAGCATAAAGTTTTGTGCGGCATAGTAATAAATTATCAACGAATGATATTTTAACTATGTTGCATAAACGCGAAAATATTGTAAAATTTAGTTATAGCTAGTTGTTAAATCGATAAATACGGTAAAAATATTTACATAGAACGAAACTAATAGTACAAAGAGGCTATGAAAAATATATCACAAAAACGGTGCGTAAAGGGTTACCGAAATGAATTCTCCATAAGAAAAAGTTTGGAACTGTTGGGAGTCAGGTGGCCGTAACGATCTCCAGCGATATTGTGCTCAACGATTGTGCTAGATAAACAGTTGAGTAACTCAACAGGAAAATATTGCACGGACAGAATAGGTATCATCATCATCAGCCAGAAGACGTCCACTGCTGAACATAGGTCTCCCCCTTAAACCTCCACACTGAACGGCAGCCTGCAATAGGTAGGTATACTTAACACCAAAAACAGGGTTTCGCGGAAAGGGTGTATTAAGCCGAAAAGGGTCCATAATACCAATCATTATGATTTTACATGCGACCAACACTGAAAACGCGAACAATATCAGCTGGTCCATAGCAAGCGGTATTTTACATTCGACAAAATGTATGGAACATTTGATATTTTAATCGCGATTTTAAGGTCAGCCCCACCACAGGTCCCACAGTACAAGTTGTTTATAATGAAAAGTAAGTATAACCCCCCCCCCCCTTCAGCTTAGTACACCTTTGTCGCATAAGCTGTCTGTTCAAGTGAGTTATTACTACTGAACGAACTGTATACTTATTTTGAAGAATGAAGAAACGTCTGTCTTGCTGAAGGCATCAGTATCACGAGACACTGATACGATGTCACTTACATCGTTTCAGTGCATTACAGCAGTGTTAAATATAAATCAATACTGAGGTAAAATTTAATAATTTTAAGAATCTGGCAACCTTAACTAAGGCAATAAGGTATAGAGGATTAAGTAAATATACACACACACAGAGACAGTAGATATCTATACCGCTTTATATCATCCCTGAATAAGACTAATATAAAATTGCGGTAGCCTTCTGACATATCTAACCCGTGCGAAATCTCGGGATAAATCAGTCCCTTTTACACACAACAACGGGAACCTATATCATGTTAACATAAATGTTCAGCTGGCACAGAAATAAAGGAACATAAATCAACCCAGGAAGGCAAGGGTTCAATATTTCGAAACTAAGGAAGTCGCAACACAATGCATAATTTACTCAGCGAGCATTGAATCAGGCTAAATTTGCTGTTTGAAAAGGGACTGATGGAACACTGAAAACTTGAAAAGTCAAATTAGATATTCGTGTAATCGGTTCAAGGGAAACATTTCCGTTGAATCTCAATTATTAATTAAAGCTGCACAAAGATATGCAATCTCTGTTTAGCGAGGAAAATATTGTATTTTTATAAGGTTAAGGAACCTCCTTGAATCAACAATTTGAGGTGCTATTCCAAAGATTAAAACATTTCAGTTTTAATACTGACAAATGTGAAGGTTAGGCCATTGTTAGGTTAGGATAAATCAATAACTGACCAACAGCGTGTCAAAACACACAAATGGGAAGGATTCCGTAGCTAATAAGGCCATTTATTTGTGGTTACATTCATGGTTCAGAAAAATCTTTATCGAAAATTCGAACGAACGAAGCTCGGTGGACTTTATAGGCCAAATTTCATGGGATGTATAATTCCGACATAACATTATAACCTGTTATGGTTTAGTCAAAGATAAAACTACTTTGTTTTTTTTTTTTAATTAACTTTTTGCCACTTTGGCGTGGCATATTTCGTAAAGGATAGATGCACTTGATAAAAAAGTGGAGTATGATGGAACCTTACCTTCATTTTAAGCAAACGAGTAGGTGTACCTAAAAACAATTTTGGCGCGCAAATTTTATATGATAAAGAAAACCTTTCCGAGCTGGTGAGATGAAAAATATCTTCGAATCTGCAAGTGAGGCGACTTCAGATGATAAATGACATTGCCAAATGCCTATGTAGGTTTTTGTATCTCAAAGATTAAAAGTTTTTGTATGTAAGTACCTAAGTATTAAAAATAAAGAAAATTTGGCCAAACGATCCGTTTTTAATATAGAAAAGTCTGCCTAGAAATGCAAGAGTAAGCACAAAGCTGCTAAGTCGCAGAGATGTGTGTCTAAGTTTAGAAGAACACCTTGAGAAAAAGCATCAAACGGGGTGTTCCTTTTTTCCCGGGGCGTATTCAGTTCCCTTTGTGAAGACATTTCAGCTCTAGCGCTTTTCAAAGGTTTGCCGGTGCCGTCGGAGGCTTTAATTATTACTCGCACGCAGCGAGGACAAGAAATAAGGCCTTCCCGGGGGATGCCCCGCGGGAAGCGTTTGTTTGTAAGCGCGCAAATCGCAATCCTCGGCTTCGGTAGGTTTACGGTTTAAATGTTCCTTTGATGTAAGTTATGTGCTTGACTGGAAAGTGCCGTAAGGGTTTTTGTTACCAAACTTTTTATTAATGTTTGTTTGTTTTATAATGAAAGATACATGTTTGTTTGTTTATGTCAAACCTTGCATTAGAACCACGTTCTCTTATCCTGTGTTGGTTCAGTTCCGATAACAATGCATTTTTATGGTATGGAAAGTACGACCTGAATTAACATCCAGTATTAGCTCCAGATAAAGGAACTCTTCAACGGTCAACAGTACAGACACGAAATTTTGTGTGCGCTTTTTATTATGATAGCCGGTTTTTAGTTTTACCATGACATGGTTGCTGCACTCAGGATTATCCGGTCTATATAGGGAACTCCATTTTGTATACCTACAAATACGATATTCTAAGTGTCAGTTTAGAACATTTAAATAATAGCTTGCTAAAATATTTTTTACTCATAATTTATTATTTTACTTCTACCAAAATTTCTTAAAGTACTTATACCTAAAGGATTATATTTTTTATTTTATAGGTAGTATAGGTACTTGTCTTACGGTCATGGCTTAGACCTAATATCATTCAAACAAGGGAGATATGGTTAGGTGGCGTGGCGGATGCGAACGAATCCAGTCTAAATCCAGC
Source organism: Agriopis marginaria (assembly GCA_932305915.1). Lineage (NCBI taxonomy): Eukaryota > Metazoa > Arthropoda > Insecta > Lepidoptera > Geometridae > Agriopis > Agriopis marginaria. Next base: position 15,248,637 of record OW029915.1, read on the forward strand.
GGTATACCTAGTGAAGAAAATTTATTAACAAAAAATTACATTTGATAATTGTACGAAGGCACACTTCCCTAGTTCGTCTTATTGCCAAAAAGTTAAAAAAAGATTGGGCTCGTCCGGGATTTGAACCCGGGACCTCTCGCACCCTAAGCGAAAATCATACCCCTAGACCAACGAGCCGGTTGTAGTTAAGTCCAAAATATACAATCTATTATTATACAGTACAACCAACTTATCTACCGTATTAATGACGTAACGAAGCCACTACCGTATTTTCAAAAAATAAGCTGAACTAAAATAGTGCTAAAAGTAGTTTTAAATACAGTCATAGATAAATATACTATATATAGTCTAGTTTGTCAGATCATGTTTTATTTTTTATGTAACTACATAGTAACTTTTATCAACTTACTTCTATATACTTCTATGGACTACCGACCACGGTCACGGACCGGACAACTTATATGGACAGTTGGTCAAACTACATAACTAAATTTTTACTTCTGTTAGCTGTCAGATTTGGTAAGAAAATTCAATGGTGGCTCTCCCACTCAACAGCACAGATTATTTGGTCGCACTGTACGACGATACTTATGAGCACAATATCGCCATCTATGATAGAGTAGCCGAGGTAAGACTAGGCACTACAAATTTAGTTCATTCTGTAGTGTGGTAGAGATGAGTAGGTATTATGGTATTATTTTCAGTAAAATCTGTATTGTGCATTATCAACGCAAACGTCAATATAACTGTTTATTTTCAATTATCATAATATTAAAATGCCCCGCAGTTGAATCACTGTGCTGCACAATCATTGCTTCGGTGACTCACTGCACCAGCGCGGCGCCAGTAGTAGGTACAAAAATTCTGCGGTAATGTTTTGCAATAAAACGAACATTTACATTGGTACGTACACTACGTACCTACTATAAATATAATTTAAAAATTATTACATACATCTTTATGCGACATTGGCGACAATGCTTTTGCACCATTCTCTAAGTTAATCTGCAGGCCTAGCATGGGCTGTGGATAAATAGTCTTTCCACCGTTTTTATCCACGCCTAGACGCGACAAAGCTAGAATATGGATAAGTTTGTCTTTTTCTCGCGGGATAAAAACGGTGGAAAGACAATTTGTCCACAGCCTATGCTAGGCCTGCTGACAGGACTAAAACTATTTGCGTCTCTTTTAATTACTATAAGTCAGAAAAGGATGGCAACAATGTTAAAGCTGTCAAATTAGGTTTAGTTTAAAGAATGGTAGGTACAACGGAATGAATCCACGTCACTATGTTCAGTTTGAGACGTGGACGCTCACGGAGAAGACTGCATAAGATAGCCGTCACACACAGCGTCGGATTGGCCATAATTATTATAGTCGAGGTAGCGTTTGCCAGGCGGGTCCCAGCCTGCGCGGGCCCCCCACGGGCATGGCCAAGCAAACTAAGCGGTAGGTAAGATAGGGGGGTTTCCAGTCTCGGGTCCCGAGCTTGTGGGGAGCCACCCGGGCCCTTCCAGCCCAGTCCGACCCTGGTCACACAGAAAGCCATGGAGCGAGCCATGCTCGGCATCAGATTGCCAAACCAAATCCGCGACGTTGCAATAAGGCTGCAGATATCGTAAAAAGGGTGATGGAACTAAAATGAACCAGCAATCCTGGCAAGGGCCGTGGACAAATTGTCTTTCCAACGTTTTTATCCTGCTCGAAAAAGACAGCACGATTTGTTTTTGTTTTTTGCCATCTCGCCTGATGTTAAGCGATGATGCGGCCTATACGATGGAGCACGCTTTCCTAGCAGAAACCTATTCACTCTCGACTTGAAGACACCCAGATTGTAACTATCAGGGAACACCCATTCAGGCAGCGAATTCCATTCCACAGACTAGCAGTTTGCACAATAAATGTGGAATCAAAGTACCTACGGAATATTTACCGTCTTCCCGTGAACATGGTGCATGTAACTGCGTCGCAATATCGGGAGGTCATTCCACAACCTTACCACGGTAAATATCACGTAAATAATTATATAACTTTAGTGGACAACCGTGATAGTTTAAAACAGTGTTTTATCAAAAGAACTGCTGGAAACGAGTGGATGCGACTGGTGAGAGACCGGGGAGAGTGGCTAAACAAAGGGAGCCCAGAATCGACCCATCAGTGTGTCACACAGGGCCGATGATGATGTTCAGTTTGCGGTCCAAGCTATCTATGGGTATTCTAAACGTTGTTCACTACGGGAAGACCCACGGGACGGGTCTTCCCGTGACCATGGTGCCTGTAACTGCGTCGAAACATCGGGAGCTCCATCCACAACCTTATCGCGGTAAATATCCCGTTGACATGCGGGCGTAGCCAGGTTTTAATTTAGGGAGGGGCAAAAAGTAAAAATCTAGAGTAGGTTACATTCTACGAAAATTTCATTACTTATTACTTAAACAATCTATCTATATACCTATATAAAAGCGAAACACCTCACTCATTCGCTCATTGACTCATCACGAAATCTCGAAAACGACTACTACTCAAGCTGAAATTTGGCAGGGACATTCCTTACGAGGTATAGAAGTCTGCTAAGAAAGGATTTTGCGAAAGGACTTTTTTTTTTTTTTTTTTTTTTTTTTTTTTGTTGTTCCGTCTATACTTCCTCCGACACATGCCGGAGACATTGTTAGACCAAACATTGCTTAGCAGTTTACTAATTTTTTATACTAATATTTACTGCGAAAGGACTGAAATAAGTGGGGTAAAAGGGGGTTCGAAGAATTATATGAAAGTCTACGTGTACGAAGTCGAGGGCAACAGCTAGTAATCATATAAACATATATTTGGCTAAATCTTGTCAGAATTTTAGTAAAAAAATATTTTTTTAAGTTTTTTATAGAATCCTTTTTCTATGCCAACCAAGCAAACCAACAAGCAGGCTCTCTGTCATTATTGAAGGTAACCAAGTTTGGTGTAATCATTATTTTATCGTGATTTATTTCGTGATTAAGCTCAATACAAAGAATATAAATGGAAGAAAGGAAAACCATCCTGTATGAGTATGATGTGCTGTAAATTTTAAAAAGCGACTGTTATCCCAGCGGTCATTCCATGCAGGGCCAGCCAGGGTGGGGCAAGCGCCCTACCCTGCCTCAACGTGCCTACGCCTATCTCTATTGAGCTGGGTATTTGTACCTATATATTTAGTAATCAAATAATGACAGAACGTGCTGTTTCGCGATCTCAATTCGTCGTATCCCACGGGCTATGTCAGTAGGTCAGGCGTGCTTCGAACGGTAAACGCTAGAAATCCCGAGGGAATGCTCATAATTTTGCTGTGAGACCTGGGGCCTTACGGACAACAGCTATTGCGGCACCTAATCGCGTATCTGGGCGCGATAAGGTTCACGTTCGCGTGATTTTCCAACTGAGCGGATTAGGTGCCGCAATAGCTGTTGTCCGTAAGGCCCCTGGGACTGGTTCAGTATTGCGTTGTGACTTGTTAGTAGGTGCCTAATTAGAAACATGTTTGAATCTCTTAAAAGACATTTCGCCGTGATGGGTGTTTTACTCCATTTTGCAAGAGACATAAAATTATTATCAGTATAGTAAACCAACATATTGATATTGCCAATTCAACAGGCGCTCGAACACAAGCTGGTTAAAACCACTTTAATTGCCAAAGTCAATGAATGATGTATGTTGTTCTCTTCCAAACCTTCCTCTAAAAGAAGAGGTTCATTAATGGCAATCAAAAACCACACAACATACTTAAAAAATAAAAATAAAGTTAAATACCATTAAAAATAGGCAATGTTAAAAAAGAACGGGCTCGTCCGGGATTTGAACCCGGGACCTCTCGCACCCAAAGCGAGAATCATACCCCTAGACCAACGAGCCGTGCTTAGTTCAGTCAAATTTTGCAATCGCTTTCCATGACCACATAACGACTGTAAATTAACAAAATGGAAATAACTTTAACCTCATAAACAATAAAAATCAATTGACTCCCAAGTAAATTAAACTGTTAGTACCCGAAAATTAGCTGATACATTTCTGAGATAGGATTGACGTCATGTCATAATATAATAAAATTATTGGACTTTCATTCTAGCACCATAGATGATAGAGAAATAAAACTATACTAGAGCTAGCACTTACTTGTAACTTTTTTTTAAACAAATTTTATTTTGTTTATAAGTTGATTTGATTTTGTTTCGTCTAAGCTATTTATGATCATCTTTTTGATATGGTAAGTAATAAAAATAATTAGGCAAACAGTAAATCTACTAGGATGTGTGTATTTATTATTTTGCAGGCAAATGCTGCACCCAAATATAATAAAACGTTGTTGGCTGCTAAACGCCGTAGATATCTAGAAAGGCGTTACGTCATTGGCTAGTCTGCCATCCAGGATTTAGAGCCGCTTGGGTGGAGGTGACTTCGCAATCAGCGCGCGTGCATTTATCATCGTTAGTTTATGACATCACCAACGAGCGACGGAATTGCATCTAAGCTAGACAAGAGCATATTTTTACTTATGACGTCATATATATTATATTATATTATATATATGTATATTTCAACCTTTGCTAGATAGGTAGGTCTCATCAAGGATCCATCATAATAGTCTTCTTTGGTCTCATTTATGGCCTAGATTCAAGTGGACAACCACCTTTAGTTTTTACTTTTTGACTTTATTATAATTTGTTAGTAATCCGCAGTAACATTACATATTCTGTGAAAATTTCAACAGACTATCTATTAGGGTTCGAAAGATACAGCCGTTTAAAGGTAGGTCAGACATACATCGTAGGCTTAGTAATAGAGTACCGTTTTTACCCTTTGGGTATGGAACCCTAAAAAATAATTAAAATAAAATATGACAAATATCAGTCGGGTGCGTCGTTATTTAAAAGGGTGACCGCCTTTGGGCGTGATGTTGTCTTTTTGCACTACTTTTTGTATTGTGTGCTGGTACGGAACCATTAGTGCGCGAGCCCGACTCGCAATTGGCCGGTTTATTGTTTAAAATATTTTTTGTTAAATAATATTTAATACCGTGCCATCTATATTACAATGTAAGCACTGCAATGAGACTAACAAACACAGTGTACTAAATACTTTTTCTACTCACCAACAGATGGCGCTGTAAATTTTAATTTAAAACCAGACCACAACTACGCTATTGAATTTTCATTTTACATTTCAGCTGGAGCTGATGAAACTACTCAGATAATTTATTATCGGTAAGCTAGTATAATTCGCTTTCACTAAAACTATACACTGCGCTAGTAAGTGCTGCGTTTCAGCTCACTAACTGTTTATTTAGTGTCGGCAGTCAGACAAACTGACTCAGAAGAAGTAAACCACAATCCTTCATTACACCCTTGATAACACTAAATAGTGAGCTGAATCACATAGTGTAATGGCTTCATAAGTACATAAATATGTTAACCTTCTTAGCATAGATACTTAAAAATTAAAGCTTATTTTCAATTCTTAGTTATTTAATAATCTTAATTATTTGTTGTAGTGGTATTCAAAACATTTCTTGTAGATAAGTTGTTTAATTTTGATGTTTTTAAAATGTTCAGGTTTGGTTATTGCTACTCACTAATAGATGGCGTTGTTAACCTGAAAAGAAAAACAATTTTCTTACCCATAACACCTAGTTGTTGGGGGGAAAGTGGGTCTGCGTCTCCGCCGCCTGATCCAATGGATCCTGATAAGGACAGCCGTTCACTAAACCCCAGAGGGCTGCTTCGGCCCCCGCTACCACTGGCTATTGACCCCATTCCTGAAAACAACTTATTAATGACTAGAGAATAATTGTAATAGATTTATGTTACATGAGATAAATGGTTAGGTTATTTTGTTCTCTACTCTGTTTTTGGTTCTTAGGGTTACATGTAGAGAGTGTACTAAACCGAAAGGGGGCATTGCCGGATCCAGGGGTGGGGGGGGCAAAACACCTAGCAATTCCATACATTTGACTCAGTTTTTCGATTTGATTCAGGTGCACTTTTACACAGCATACTCATAGGTACCTATACTAGTCAGAATGACACCCTTCAAAATGAAATCCTGGATCCGCCCCTGAAAGGGGGCCATAGTACCGACGATCATTATAAACAACTTTTACTACGGGACCAACCCTATATCAGCTGGTGCATACATTTTGTCGAATGCGAATAACCATTTTCTATGGAACAGCTAATATTTTTTTCGCAATTTTACTGTAGCTCCCATTGTTAAAGTTGCTCAAAATGATAGGTTCTATGGACCCTTTCGGCTTAGTACACCCTCCCCGCGTAACTCAGTATTGAAAATTGATCTACCTTTGGCCACCAACTCATCGGATGGCAAGAATCGTGGATATGTGCTAGTTTCTTGTTTATTGATTTCTTGCAGAACAAAACAATAAAGTACATTAGGTCAACTGCTGAACATGAGAAGTAATGTTTTAAATGTTTATCGGGACTTATCACGTATTATTTAATATAGGTAAAAAATAAAAAAAAATGTGTAAATGTGTTCAAATCGCGAAAGTTTAAAAATTACTATGAGAAGTAATATTTACCTCCGTTGGGACTTCTCATTCTCGATATTCGTTTGTTTATTGCACGTTGTATTCTCGGATTAAGAATAGGTTTAGCTCTCCTCCTTGCTAGGTACCTCGATAGAACCCCTACCACTACCGCACTTGTTCCGACCACACCTAAGCTCCATAGTACAACCTGTAGATATTTTTTAAATATATTTAACAGCAGAATTCATACAAACCAATTCATTTATTCTCCTGTCAGGTGACAAGTCAATATAATTTTTTCTTGCTTATTTACATCGATTTTTTTTATCGAGTTTTCCATTCTTTTGTAAAAAATAATAAAATTAAGTAAGTAAGTAGATAAGTAAAGTCGGAAAGCTGCTAGCTTGCAACCTTGTATTTCGCATAACCTTCAGAGGTTTAGTTTTGGTTTAGAGTCATAAGAAATGTACAAACGATGTTTTTGAAACATTGATTCAACCTGTAATGATTGAATTACTCCAGTTTGGGATAAAAAGAGACGGTTTTATGGAAATTCGTGAAAAACAACATACCTTTTGGGAAGTGGTCAACTGAACTTCGTTAAACGATATAGCTCGATGCCAATGTTTTAATTTATCAATTATTGGACTGACTTGTAGTAAAAGCTGCATTATTTATCACAAATATCGAGTTTCACTAATTATTTACAAATATTCCGCTTAAATTATGAGATCGTATAGGTTATCTCAGCTGTCAAACCAAATAATGCAATGTTATGCGTTACATTCGATGGGAAGATATTTTCTGTGTAGCTAAGTGTGTTGTAATACTAATATTACATTATCTAATTATTGCGTACACCTTTTAATTAATTAAGAACACTTATTGTTATCATTTTGTATGAAACACAACCATTTGAATATTCGCGCTTGTCACATAACGTCATTTTTTTCTTACTGGTTTTTTTTTTCCGCTTATTACTGAACTGGTTAAATCTATTAAAGCCATACCGGCTCGTCTTACGTACTTTACTGTCGTTGTGCGAATATGTCTTCTATACTATGCTTAGGCTCTGATATAGTCTAGTAGTCTTTGATAATTTAAAGGTAGGGACTTGGCACGAGCTGCTATAGAAAAAAGTCTCATGCTGAATTGTGGGGAGAGATAAACACGTATAACTCACACTTGCTTTGGCGCCCATTGAAATTGACGCTTAGAGCGACCGCTTCCCTCGCCTCTCGCTCTATCCCAGGGCCAGCCCTGCTACCAATACACCAAAGATAAGCCAAATGCTCAAGCCCACTTCCATTTGGCAGCGTACCCAGCACTCCCAGCATGTTGGCTACGAGCATTACCACGCTGAATGGCAATGCCTATACATATAATATAAGCGATGAGCATACATGCCAGCATGGTAGTAGGTATCATCAAAGAGAATATAAATACTACGTGGTATCATGGCCAGCAATGAGTAATAGCACAGTCACAGAAAAGAGTAAATTTTTTTTCTCTTCTGTGAGCACAGTAATCAGTAATAGTATGTGGTAATAGTGTTCCGTGAATGTGGTTCTGGCACGCGTCACTTTTCATTTTAGACATACTGCCAAATTTTTGTTTATTTTTTATATTTTTTTGCTGTCACTGTCAATTTCTTTTTGACATTGACAATGATATTCAACTAATATTTCAAATTTTATTATTTTCAATTCAACAATGCAACGCATGATGGAGGAGAATCTTTCAATTTTGTTTTCAATATTTTGAATCAGAAGATTGGATGTGAGAACTGAATGAATTATTCAAAAAATAATTCAAGATCATTACAGAAAATATGTAATTATATATAATGCAAGATCAAATTTTAAAAGTAAAAAAAATGGAAGTAACCCACCAGACTTTCCGCGACCAAACTTTACAGTGCTCCGTGGAAGAACTTCCAGATGAAGTTCTGGAATTCATTCTAGGGTTTTTGCCTCCGTACAGAGATTTACAGAATTGCATGGTTGTATGCAAGCGATGGTACATTTGCTCTAAAAGTAAGTTGCTTGATGTAAACCTTTTTCCGATTATTTTCGTTAATTTCAGTTACACTAACAGTGCTAAGTAGATACCTATAGTTGCTTATATTTAGATTGGCAAACACCTAAATCTCAATCTCAATATTACAGGTGTGCTACGTCAAACATCCACCAAACTGCTCAAAGCCATAGGAGGGTTTAACATTCTTTGGAAAAATGTCACAGCTAGTGATATGGGATATACTATCACTAGAAGATTCTCCCATGCTGCATGTGTCTTTGAAAACAACATGTATGTGTTTGGAGGATGCACAACCAATGCTACTTCATTCAATGACCTCTGGCGATTTGATCTATCCAAGAGGCAGTGGATAAGACCCCTAGCTACTGGCACATACCCTGTTCCTAAGGCATACACCACAATGGTCCACTACAAAGACTCACTAATAGTTTTTGGTGGCTGGACTTACCCCTCTCTCTCCCATTATTACAATCAACTGACTATGTTCAACGAAATACACTTCTATGATGTGCAAGCCAACAAGTGGCTTCTGATGAATGCAGTAAACAGTCCCCCACCCATGGCAGGACATTCAGCTTGCATGAAGAATGATGAGATGATTGTGTTTGGAGGCTTGACACAATCACCAGCTTTTAACCATGAGATACAATGCTCAAATGATATTTGGGTGCTTGATGTACCCACTCTCACCTGGAGAAATCAGCCCACTACCAAACCCAGACCCTCTCCTCGCTACTCACAGTCCATCATTCAGCTAGATACTGACAGGCTACTGGTCCTTGGAGGCGTACAGTCTTTACACAACCGATTTGTGTATAATGACTGCTGGATATTAAATATGACCGGCCCAGTCTGGACATGGAAAGAACTTGCCGTGAAAAATAAAGAATGGGCTTCATCTAACATCTGGTGTAATCCCGCATGTAGAGTTGGTGATAAAGTTGTCAGTTTAAGTAAAAGTAGAAATGGGTTAAACGGAGCTCGACCATTGGTCACGTCAGCTGTACGACTATCTACCCTCAACAGACCAGAGAACCCGCCTGTTTCAGTTAGAATAGAACAGAGTTTACAAAAACCTCTTGGAACAGATCAGAACATTAATGGGAAGAGAGGCGAATTGCCTAGAAGACCTTCAATACAGCCTAAACCAGAACATGCTAATCCGGTTGCAGGCCCTAGCAATGAGTCAAGAGTTGAAAATAATGGGGCTACTAGTCCTAGCACTGTACCTGGCTCAGATGTCAGTAGGTTTGGTAGGCGGGATTCACCTATTAGAGGCACAAAGAAGGTAAGCATGCTAAATTGATTTTTGAATACATTGCTATATATCAGATGCAAAAATTAACTGTCAGTCCATCCCTCGATACCTTTTCATCATTAAACAGATCAAATTTCGGCAATTACGAGCGACCTAAGTGCGAGCCATGTGGTAGCATGTGCGATTACAATCTGACTGCGATTACAATCTGTGCACCCGGTTCGTTGCTCGGGCATACACCAATGACTTATTTAGTACCGAAATAAATTATGTGCAGATTCAATGCTATCATAAACGGTGAAGGAAAACATTGTGAGGAAACTGGTATGCTAAGAACCTCAAGAAGTTTAAAGACATACAACATTCACCAACATGCACTGGGCCAGCATAGTGGATTAGCGCCCATCCTCTCTCTGAAGAACGCCTGTGTCCCAGCAACGGGAACGGTAACATGATAGGCTGATAATGATTAAAATGATAATGAATCTCGATAATATTTGACTAGGAGTAGAATCCATTATTAGACAGGATATGTTTGTCCTAGACCATTCGGAGAACTGGAAAATAGTGAGGTACACTTGTGTTTTGCACACGATGTTAGTAACCTGCTCAACTCAGAACAAGGTTAAAACAGTATTTCTTTTATGTAGGAAGCGCCGTGTGCAAGACCCACAACTAAATTAAGTCTTTTTTTTTCGGGGTACCCTGTCAGCACAAGATTGTACGAACATTATCTGTTATAGTTAATACACATTTTCAATCCAAGACATATAATGGCATCGATTCTGATGCACTCTAAACTAAACTAAATTTGACAGCTCTAAAATTGTTGCCATCCTTCCCTCACATATTAAAATGAAAAGAGAGGCAGATAATTTTTGTCCTGTCAGATTGGTTTAGTTTAGTGAGTGGTATGACAGAGTAGGCCTCATTGTGTGCCCATACAAAGTTGAGTTATTGAATGTTTACTATAAAAATGTATAACTACGAGCATGTCTTTGCAGGACAGGAATATGAGGCTAGTGCGTCAACTGCAAGAAGCTAATCGATACAGAATGGCAGCATTTGCCTGCGATCCTACACAGGATTCTGTATTGAATGAAAATGATCTCATAAATCAACGAAATGTTGCTCATTTGGAAAACAGGGGAGAGCCAAGGGAGCCATCCCCTCCGGAAGAACCTCCTGTGAAGCAACCAGAAGTCAAGAAAAATAAAAGTACCCTCACCTTACATGTTCTTGATATATCAACAGTTGTAAATGGAAACTCATTTAATTATGTCTCATGGCTTTGTCCTCGATTAGGCGAAACTAACGGAGCTCCGGAAGAACTTATAATGTATTCACTTGTAAAAGGAAATGGTGAATTGATTATGTTCGGTGGAGTTACCAATGGTATAAACTGCTCTAATAGTTATTCTGATATTAACAATATGTACTCTAATTCTCTGTATACAATCACATCTCCAAGAGATATCATATAAATTTAGAATTTTACTAATCTATTGAATGTTATTATCATGGAAACTGACTTGTTCTTAAAATAATACTAATACTACTAGTTTTCAGAGCAAACCTAATACATATTTACAAACTGTCTCAGTGCATCTAACTTGTTTTTTTTTAGTAAGTACTTTAAAGCTTTTAAAATGCATTAAAATTTGTTAAGTTCAAGCTACATTTGTGTATACTGCATAGTCCAGATCTTTATTAAGATAGACACTGTGTTCTCGCCAGTAATATTATGTCTGTGGCCAGTCTTAAGTTGGCATTGATCCAACTAACATGCCGCATAATTCAGTTCGATCTCCGTAAAACAGTCTTCTCGTCTTGGCAAGTCAAATGTCAATACTTACTGTAAAACATATTCCAAATCCCTGCAAATGGAATGAAAATACTACTAAATTGGGTATATTTCAAGCTCCCCATAAAAGGGAACATTGGGAATTTAAAATCCCAACATCCCCATTGTAATATGACAATGGGTTACTATAGTCTAATCTCTGGAAAAATATGAGGCTTATTAATTGTTTTACTCAGGTAACCAAAACATTTATATTGTCAATGCCGTTTTTTTTTCTGGCTCAACGCATAAGCAATGCCATTCAGCATGGTAACGCCGCCAGCATGCTGGGTATACTGCTAACTGATACTGGGCTTAAGCATTTGGATTGTCTTGTGACCAATTCAATGGTCTATGGGCAGTCTAACTAAGCCAGTCTGCAGCGAAAATATAGTTATTTCGCTGCCAGTGTTAGTGTTAGCTTGTATTTTGTTTGGTTAATAAAGGCAGTATACCTATTATCCTTTGTTAAATACTGTTGATTTACATACTTGATTAATGTTTTTTTTAATTAAACTAAATCAATCATTCATTTACTCGATTAACTGGGCTTTTTTATTTAGTTTCTAATAACACTCAATGTCAAGAGTGATTACTCAGCTAAGACGATTGGAATTGTATCTTGCATCTGCCTCATTAATGTAGTTAGTACAGCCACGCCATGAGAAGTTATATGATCAATGTCCCCATTGACATTTCGCAATGGGACCTTCAAACAATTGATCAAAGAATGGGACATTGGGATTACCCTAAATTTCTATCATGACGTCATTGTAGGCACAAAAAATGCGGCATGCTGGATTTTCATACCACTTGACATGTTCATAGTTCTTGTGGGTGTCTATAATGATAAAGGTCTATGGTATAGTCAGCTTCGGACTGTTAGCATTTGATAATATATAACGATAGTTCTGTTGTAAAGTATAGGATAAATGTGTATTACATATTCAATTTTGTTAATCTCAATAAAAGTAACTTTTTGCATAAATTGACTTCATGCCCATCTGAAGCTTTTTCTTAGAATGTATTTTTGATGAACATTTATTGGGCTTTCACATGCTGTACGAATTTTAAATATCATGTATGAGTGACACAATTTGAGTAACAATACTACATAGATTTTATTCTAGATATAAATGTGTTCTGTGATTTCTGTTGTAAATATTAAAAACAGTGTATTATTTAACTAAGTTTATTAAAAGTTGGTTGATTATATCCAAAAGCTTTCATTATTAAACTAAGCTATTTATTCTTCATTTTCCTTGACAAGTCCTCCAAATACAGCAGCCGGCACTTTCTTTTTCTGAACTGGCTCTTCTTCCTCATCATCACTCTTTTCTGAATCCTCATCAATGTCGATTTCGTCTGGATTAACCACCTTCTCTCCACTCTCTTTCAGACCTTGAGTTTCTCCTCTTACAAACATAATGTTGCCCTTGTTTGCTACTGCCATCTCAGCTGCTTTAGCTTCCAGCATCCGCATGCCGTCTTTCATTCCTGGAGCAAGATCAGAGACGGTTCCTGCGGCCCCACCAGCAGAGCTCAACATCTGAGCAGACATCATATTCACTTGAGTGTTGTATGTCGCCTGAACACTCCTCTTTATTCTGAGCATTTCTCTCATAGTATCTTCATTACCATGCCTAACTTCAAACTCCTTCCAAGTATTCCAAAATTCTGCAGTGATTCTCGGATCGCACATTTGGCTGCAATGCCCATAAATAGCTCTTGCTCTATCGATTTCGCCAAGGCGTGTCTCCATTTCAGCAAAACGTATGCACATTTCTTGGGCCCTTTCTTCGGGAAGAGTTTCAATAGCCTTTTCATAAATTGTACGGGTTTTGGGAACACCATATATTTCAGCAGCCTTTTTGATGTAGACATTGAACATTTCAAACATTTGTTCAGGAAGAACTGCTGTTGTTGCCCGTTCATACACAGACATAGCATGTCTAGCTAGACCATGCTCTTCTTCTAATTTGGCATACAACAAAAATATAGATTTGGCAAATTCAGGAGGGCAGTGCTCAAGACATTGTTCAAATAAATCTCTAGCCCGTTCCAGCTTTGATCCTCCATATCGCTTTAAAAACTTAGTCAAATATGTATTCCAGATGTCGTACACATTGGGCCATCTAAACAATGCAATCCCTTTTTCATAGGCTCTGAACGCCTCCTCAAAATAGTTATGCTCTTCTAAGAACAAGCCATAATTGATAATAATCTGTGGAGTTGCAATTTTTAGTTCAATAATATGATCATACACTGCTTTACATGATTGGAAAGTGCCAAAACTCTCTTCGAGATCTGCATACATTGACCAGACTTTCAATGATTTATACAGACGCATCTGCACCGTTTCAGAATCGTCATGATATGCCACTTTTCTCTTAGGTAAAACAGTAGCTTTCTGCATCAACTTTAATGCGTCTTCATAGTTTTCATGTCTGATTTCCATTTCAGCCCATTCACACCAGACTGAAGCCAGATCATCTACCTTTGCATAGCTGACTTGTGTTGCTTTCTCGAATATTAGTCTTGCATCTTCAATCTGTTCATTTTTCTCATAAAACTTGGCAAATCCTACCCATAAGGTGTAAAGTTTCCCTACAGCTAATTTAGGATCAACTGTTTGTACTGCTTCTGTGTAAGTGTCAATGATTTCATGTGGTTTATCCTCATACAATTTAACTCTTTTATGCCACTCTGACACATTGTGGGGATTCTGTCTCAGGAGCACAGAATTGAGAAGCAACAGTCTCCTCTCCATTAGGTATTCAAACCTGGCTAACCTCAGTTCCAGGTCAACATCATCATCTTCAGATGGACTTGATTTCTTGGCTACTTCTTCCATCTTCTTGCTCAAGCTCAGCTCTTCAAACTGAGCGTAGGCATCAAATACTTGGGTGAAATCTCTTACAGTTGTTACAGTTTGGATAGCTTCTTCGTAGATATCTCTAGCTCTCTCGAACAGGCCGCTTCTTACATAGTAATCTGCAAGGGAATTCCAAAGATGGCCTAACTGGTCAGTGTAGCGTCTAAGGCCCCCTCTAATAATTGCATCTACATTGAGGGAATGAATTTGATCAGGGTTTTTTGATATAAGCTCACATAGCTCATTCCACAGCTGGTGGTTAGATTTTCCATGTTTTGATTGGAAGTTTTCATTATTGACTATTTGAGCCAGTTTCAAAGAAGCTTCATCTAACTTGTTGATTGAAATTAAATAGTCAATATATTCTTCTGCATCTTCTGGAGATAGTTTGAGATATCTTCGGAAAACTCTCAGGGCAGTTTCGGGTATGTCATGTTTCTTTAGGAAATTCAAATAAAGTGGCCATATTCTATGATGTTGAGTTATTGGCAAGGCTCGCAGAGCACAATCGAATGCTTTCCTAGTAGCTGTTATTTTGCATTGGTCTGTTAGGAAGGTGCAGTAATCCATCCATATACGAGGCATCTTGTGCATGAATACTAAAGATCTTTCAAAACAATTGTTTACATCGTCATAGCATGGATCTGCTATACAGCGGCCTCTTATTTGAGATCTTCTTAATTTCAGATAATTGTACCACAGCTTGAATGATCCTGGTAACTCTTTCAGTGCTCGTTCATAAATCATATTGCTTTCATTTTTGGGTGCTGCTTTTTTATGTTCAATGTATCGAAGCCAATGCTTCACAGAAAAAGGATTTCTTAATATTTCTTCTTCATATGGCAGGTCTTCTTCACTCTGGAATAAAAATACAATTCGAGTTTTAATCTTGGTCTACGTAGCTGTTTGCTTTGAATATATAATAAGTCATATCAAATAATTAAGTAAATACTATTCGTTATATCATTGACTGAATCCACAACTATGTAGCAAAATAAGAATTACTGATGGTAAATATTTTTGGAGAAGACTGAAAAACGTAAAATTCAATGAAGAGAGGTTACTTACGAAGAATATATCGATTTCTTTTCCGTCTAAAAGAGGCATTTTGATGGATTTGCTGTGCTTTTAGCGAATATTTGCTTTCTAATATTATTTTATTCAAAAAAAGTGGAACATTAAATTCTTTCTGAACAGTAAAAATTGTAAAATATAAAAACAATACAACGAACTGAACAGACTGCCACTGACTGAATGAGTGAACTAGTGAGGTGAGATCTGTGACCCACAGTCACAGATCCAGAACCAGTAACACATACCAATAAGACCGGTATATTAATAGAACCGAAACTATCAAGCCGATCCGAATTGGAGACTGACGAGTTTTTACCTGTGGTTGAAAAAATAAATTAAAAGTAAGCTCATTTTCTATTGGCCGATTTAACCAACATCAAATATGTGACCAATCACACGCTAAGTTCCATGTTCCATAGACAACAAAATATGATTTTGAAATTATCTTTGATTTGATTGAAATAGCTGAAAAACAACAATGGCGGCCATTTTACTGCCGGTGTAAAAAGTAAATCATTTTCATAGAATTTAAACGCGAGATCAATGTTTTTCATTTATAATGTCAAAACAAGGAAAAAGAAAAATCACCGTTGAGTTACCTAAATCAAAAGACCTTGCAAACAGACCTAGTGTTTTCGAGCGGCTCGGTACTAAGAAATCTAGTGCCAAAAAAACAACTGAACATTGCAGACAGTGGGCTCAACACGGTACTTGCGCTTACGGTAAAAGTTGTAAATTTGCATCCACTCATACGTTGATTAGTCCATCTAAACAGCGCGCTGCAATCAAAGATAGTGAACAAAAGCGTTCGGGTAAAGATGATGCTAAAAGCAGGATTCATTCGGTGTTGGTTGTGAGACAGGGGCGCAGTCCCGACGGTGAAATCGACAACTGGGATCAAAATGACCTAGAGTACGCGGACACTGATGTGCTTGAGAAACGGAGGCAGCAGCTCCAGCGGGAATTAGAGTTGCAACTTAAAATGGACTCTGGCAAAGACATGCGCAAAGATAAGAAGAAAGCCGTGTCAAACAGCTCTTCCTCGAGGAGTTCCAGTTCTTCCAGCGCGTCTTCCTCTTCCGATGGCAGCTCGTCTTCATCGTCTTCAGATAGGTATGTACTAACCCAAAGTTACCATAATGGTCCACCAAAGCTTGGAAAGATTTCTTATTAATTCCTACACTGTACTTGTTGATATAAGTTAGTCTGGTCTGTGATAACTTTTATTCAAGATATTTAGAAAGTTGCCACATAAACACGGACAGCTGCAGGTCTAGCATGAGCTGTGGATAAATTAGTCTTTCCACTGTTTTTGACCGTCAAGAAAAATTGTCCACGGCCCGTGCTAGGCCTGCTGAGTGAAAGAAACTGATTTAGGAAAGAAATTACACAAAACAGAAAAATTCAATGAAAGAAAAAATTACAATACTTGTTCAGCATGTAGGTAGCTTACTTTCTTATGCATAAAAGCTTGATATAAATCTCAATATCTTTTTTATAAAATTTTCCACTAACTTTTTGCTAGTGAGAGTTGTCACATGTGAAATTGAGACAATTTTTTAGAGAATCGAATAGCTTATCGCGTGTTAGGGTGGTTTCCACTGAGGCTGAGGCAAGCGCAGACGGACCGGTAAGCGTAGCGTAGGACGTCCACCCACAAGATGGACAGACGACCTAAAAGAGACTGCAGGGAAACACCGCTTCCAACCGGCCCTTTTGGAGATCGATGGGGGAGGCCTATGTCCAGCAGTGGACGTCCTATGGCTGAAATGATGATGATGAGGCAAGCGGAATGGAGTGGAAACATACAGAAATCAACCTATTACCATTGATTGAAATTCACATCTCATTTCACCTGACTGTTGTTCACTGGATGTTACCATTGAGGTAACATCCACAGCAGAAACAAGAAGAATTATATATAATTGTATGACAAGCAGAGGAGCAGGGCTTAGCTGCACAGAGCAAAGTGGACGATTAGTGATACGATTTGAGCAGAGTGGAGATGGGGGAGAGTACATGCACAGTGGAGTGAGGTGAAACACCGGAATACTTTAGAGAACTAGTGCCAACATGAAATGTGCTCTCTCTGACAGATACTGTTTTACTAAATACATACAAAATATATCTGGGTATGCTTCACTCACTTCCCTACAAGACAAGTCCGTTTGTCTCTGCTTAATAGACAATAGACAATATTTTATTTGTAACAAAAATCCATTATATAATACACATAAAGCTACACACAAATATAAAGTTAAATACGTTGGACTTTTGCCACAAACCATATAGCTATTCCACTCGTCTGATATACAGCTCCATTGCTTCATTGTTTCACTCATCTTAGTTTCAATGGAATTTCTACTGAAAAGGGTGGATCTCCACTCATCCCCTCCTCTGTGGAAATTCGCTTTTATGCATAAGAGGGTTATTCTATTGCATTATCATTCTATGTAATAGGAACAGAATATTGGTAATTTAGCAGTCCTGGTTTTGAGTAATTGACATGAATACTTCTAAAAAATACAGGGCTCGAATTGCTTTATGAAACATTTTATCTTTATGATTTTTGTATAAAAACTATTTGGTCATAGTATAAATTTCGCATTCCGCATCTGTCTGTCAGTTTATATTACCGCTAACTCCTACTAAACCACGCAACGGATTTTGATGCGGTTTTCACCATCAGTTAGATATTTTTTCGCGGAAGGTTTATATATATAATAACTAGCGACCCGCCACGGTTCCGCACGAGTGTAAGTTACGTGTGATGCGAGGGAAGTGGGTCGCTAGTTTACATATTATGTAACTTTAACCAACCATAACTTGAACAGAATGTCTTTGTTTTATTCGTTTCACCTAATCAAGACATGCAGCAACTCAAAATAAATGAGATATTGGCAAAACAAAACCTCAAAAAAATTATGTTCGTGACTAGGTAAAACTACTTAACAAAATGGTTATACTTTTTTTTATTGGTTAGTAGACTTGCGCTTGAGCCGCACCTTGCCCAGCGTTAAGTGATCATGGTCTATGATGGAGCATGCTTGCCTAGTAGACACCGATTCACTCGCGATTTGAAGACAGATTGTAACTATTGGGTAACACCCATTCAGTCAGCGCATTCCAGTCTAGCGCAATATTTCAGAATAAATGTGGAATCAAATCACTTCATATGGGTTTTCGGAATTTTCACCGTAAAACATTGTCGCCTTTTCGTGCCCGCCCTGGCCATCTGATAGAAAAATAAGTAGGAGGGAAATTAGATCATGCAGATCCAATAATAATTCATTCTCTCCAAAATGTATCTGATAAAAACCAATAGACTAGCAACTTTGCACTGAAATTTAAGGCTAAAAGAAGGGTGATCAAAGGTAGGCAACATACTGACAAAGCCCCGGGTATTCATCACCGTAGGTGTCTCATAGGCGGCAGTGACCACTTACCATCAGGTGGCTTGTTAGTTTTCTACTTATTCCATAAATAAATAAACTGGCCAAGTGCGAATCGTGCACGCGCTCTAAGGGGTCTACCACCACAAAATACAATAATTTTCAATTAAAAAAACTGACTTAGTAAAATATGGAATTTTGCAACACTGTTTCGAAACACTTAATGGAATTTCGATTCGGTGAAAGAAATGATAATGGTCATCCTAGTAACTGAATTAGCAGTTCTTTATAACTTGGTAATGAGCAGAAGTTTGTCACCGACTCACACTTTGCCATTATTTATTATACTTTAGAGTGTGTACTATAATAATTACAAGTTTAATGCTAATAATTATGTATTACAGTTTTTACATTAGAGCAGTTACAAAAATACATAAAAAATACGTTTGTTGTATGGGAACCCCCCCATTAGTTTTTTTCCTTTTTTATGATTTCTCAGTAACCACGGCGGGTTTTATATATTCTGTGAAAATTTCAACTGGCTATCTATTACGGTTCAAAAGATACAGCCGTTTAAAGGTAGGACAGACAGACAGACATACATACATCCATCCATCGTAGGCTTAGTAATAGGGTCCCGTTTTTACTCTTTGTGTACTGAACCCTAAAAAACTAAGAATTTTATTGAATAAAGGTGGTAGGAACAAGAAAGTATACCCCTAAGTATATGTGTGAAATTGGGAGCCGAGTTATCTTATACCTTAAAGAGTGGATCTGGATGTAATGAATGTTTTGCTATTACATATTCATATCACACAATTCTTTCCATCCAATGGTTGCCTGGAAGAGATCGCTTTTAGCGATAAGGCCGCCACTTGTGGCACTAGCTCGTAAGTGTTTTCTATCGTGTTGTAATTTTTATTTCTGGTGTACACAATAAAGAGTTTCTATCTATCTATCTATCTATATATTATTATTTTATATTTAATGGGTACTCCACATTATTACGGGGTACTTCCCGTTGACCTAGACCTAGAGTAATGAAATTTAGCAAGAAGCAAGGTCTCACAGCACATATAAAAGATAAAATCCGAAACTTGTTAATTTCAAATTACATCATGTAAAAAAAACAATTGTTTTTACAAACTTTCAACTACAAAGTTAAATATAATATTCTATATCTAGGTATAGTTACATACTTTTCGTTTATTTTTAGTTACTTTACGTTGCTAACTTTTACTTTACTAGGGACACTAGAAAGAAGACCAAGAAAGGTAAACTCAAACGTAATTCGAGTTCCTCATCTGATGACGATGTGCCTTCCAAAAAGAAGTTTGTCAAAACCGATACACTAAAAAAAGACAAAAGTGAGACAAAGAAACCAGCTGCAAAAAAAGATGACAAGTCATTGAAAAAACCAGATGCTAGCAAAAAGAAAGCAACGGGTAAATCAACTATAGGGAAAAAGTCATTGTCGCCTGCTAAAAAGTCTGGTGGAACTCCCCCTATCACTTCAAAAGCCCTAGCGAAATCAACTTCTAAACATGGAAAATCACCTCCAAGGCGAGAACGCAATAGGAGCGCATCGCCACACTTAGCTAGAGATAGAGACAAAGACCGCAAAGACAAGGACAAGGATAAGGAAAAAGATAAAGATCGAGATAAGGATAGAGAGAAACCTAGAGCGCGGAGTCGATCTCCTAAAAAAGCAAGATCTCGGTCGCCACGCCCGCATAAAGACACGAAGAAAAAAGAAAGCTCCGAGAGAAGTAGACCAGTCTCACCCAAGAAACAACCACGACGAGATGGAAGTACTCAGAAAAAGCGATCTGTGAGCCGAGACCGCGACAGAGGTCGCGATCACAAAGATAGATCACTGGAAAGGCGTAAAGATAAGCACGACGACAAAGACAGACATGACAGGAAAGACAGAGGTCGAGACAGGAAAGATAAAAGAGATGATAAACGGAGAGGGCGCGACAGAGGCCTGGGTGGCAGAGGCACCAACAAAGGATTGGAGAAGCCAAACAAACCTATGGAACGTCTTTTACCGAGGCCTGAAGAGCGTTTAGCAGCTCTCGCTGCAATATCCAGCAAGGCACTTGAAACAGATAAAAACTCTACAACATCAAAAGATAGGCAAGACATGCATTCAGAACGGGGTGGTCGTAAACAAGACAGACACGAAAGGGACCGTTCAACAAAGAGAGATCGAATGGACAGCATGGATAGGGATCAAGCTGACTACGAATTGGGCATGGATCGCCAGTATGACAACGATCGTGGAATGGATCACTACGAACGCGTTGACGATCGCTACGAAGGTGGCCGAGATGACGACAGGTCTCCGGGGTACAGTATGCAGGGTCGGGACAGGCACTACGATTCCGGATACGACATAGCCGGTCCGCCGCGTGGATACCCTGAAGATGACGATAGGATGTATGGTGACCGTCTAGGAGATCATAGAGACATAAGTAAGTTGTTTGAAACTTCCTGAAGTGAATTACAAATAGTAATAGCAAAGTATTTTGTTCTTATTGCAAAGTGTGTTTCCTATAGATTACGAAGATAGACACCCGCGCCGCGACCGATCCTGGGAAGGTCGATCTGCCTCAATGGATCGTGAACGATACATGGCACATCCACACAAGGACTGGGAGAATGAAGATTACCGCGGAGGGGGTGAATGGGGCAGAGAAAGACATTGGCCTATGCATGATCCACAGGTACATCTAACAGGCAGTCAATAAAATAATCTGACAAATCCTCCAATATTCCTAAACTGACTTTCCTTTCCGTTTCCTAGATGATGTTGTACTACCAAACGTTGTACATGAATGAACCGATTGATTACCGTAAAAGAAACTACAAAACTCCTTGCTTCATCCTATCCCATATATTTCATGGCTGTCCTTATCCGCATTTTGGTATGTTTGTTTTGCTTTTATAGTTGGATTGTAATATTTTTCATAAATACTTTATTGTTGTGCTCTGTTTCAGATGAACGAGTGGGGTGATAAAGAGGCAGAGATGGACGGCTGGCATCACAGAGGACATCCAGGGCCGCATCGTGGTCGAATGCATGGTGCATAACTTTTTATTTTCTACTTATGTATATCTTTTGGGGTTCCAAAGTTTCGTGATACTAAAAAATGTCTGTCACTCGCTTCTTTTACTTTTTAATTTATTTAAATATACTTGCTGCTCTCTGAGATTGTTCTCAAAGGATGTTAAAAAGTGTGGTAGGTAAAAGCACTTGTAGTATTAGTGTGATAAGTGTGATTGTCTGATTCCAGATTACGGTCGGGGCATGCGCATGGACATGAAACGTCGGCCGCCACGGGGCGAGCCGCCTCCGGCCGAGGAGCCTCCGCCCGCGGCCGTGGTCGCACCCCGCCTGGACCCCGACGACGACAAGCCCATACCGGACGACCTCAGCGAGATCAGCGACGACCCAGATGACATACTCAACAGGGAAGATGTAAGCACGGGCTCTTTACAAAATGTCAGGAGCTCTTCTATACAATATTATAAAGAGGAAAGATTTGTATGTATGTTTGTAACGAATTGGCTAAAAAAGTACTGGATCAATTTTAAAAATTCTTTCACCATTTGAATGCTTCATTATCACTGATTAATATAGGCTATATGCTATATTAATAATAGGCTATATTAATATAGGCTATTTTAATAGAATGTCTTTGTGGTGTGAACCCTCAGACTATGACACACTTGATGGA
This sequence comes from Agriopis marginaria, assembly GCA_932305915.1. Classification (NCBI taxonomy): domain Eukaryota; kingdom Metazoa; phylum Arthropoda; class Insecta; order Lepidoptera; family Geometridae; genus Agriopis; species Agriopis marginaria. Next base: position 15,271,376 of record OW029915.1, read on the forward strand.
CTGTGCAGCGTGTCCTACAACTTGCACAGAAGACGACCTTAATGAAGCCACGTAGAGTGCCATTGGGGTGGCAAAGTTCTGGTCTAGAAACTTGATTTGAAAATAGAATTGTATTTTGCGGAACATTGACTCGAAAGAAGAAGATAGGCTATATAACTATACCCGTGCGGAGCCGGGGCGGACCGCTAGTATTGTATAAACACATCTACATCTTGCAAAGCTGGAAATCACACTGTCCAGTTTTTCCGCTCCTTTCTTTCGCGGACCTGCAGGGTGTGGAATGTCCTTCCCCTGAAGGTCTTCACACTGAGCTTTCACTTACATGGACAACATGGATTTCAAAAAGGGTGTCTACAGCCACCTCCGCTTCTGCTACTGCTTCAGTTTTATTTAATTATACATGGACAACTAACAGCTGCATATATCAAGATAAAAAAAAAATTACTAGGTATTGTGATAGTTGTGTCATTGATGTCCATAGGCGGCAGTTACCGCTTGTCTGTTTGCTGAAAAAAAAACAAAAGGTTCCGAAAAATTTAAATTCTTTATATTTTGTCTGCAAAACTGCAAACATAACTTACTTGATGGAGAAACAGTATAGACATGACTAGGCCGTTTAGAAAAACAGGGCAAGTGGATCAGGCTAAGCGGCGTGCCTACGGAGAGGCCATGCAGCCATAGTGGCTTTGATTGACCAAGCAAAGCAAAGTTCTCGGAGACCTCAGAGTCAAGGGGGAACAAATCGGCGTTTGTAAGCATATTAGCTCAAAGAATAAAATAAAAAAATTGGTGCGTCGGAACCCTCGGTGCGCTAGTACGACACACACTTGGCCGATGTCTATTGTCTTGTTTGTAATGCACTAATTACCATTGATTGTAGATGGGCGACCAAAAAATTGATGACGACAGTCAAACAGCACTACCCGAGGAACTTAAACCTGAAATTGCAGAGCGGGAATCTACTCAGGTAAATATTACATTTCAAAACCCTGGGAATAATTTTCTAAATATGTATTTGGTATTTCATTAATTTGTAATGTTTATAGGACACAAGTGGTGCCGCAGAGGATAAGGACTCTCAGGACGCTAAGGATGATGATGATAATTTGGACTTTGAAGAAATTTCTGATGGAGAGCTTGAAGAAGAACGTACACGAGGTATGTCACTAAGCAAAATCAACTTCATTTACTTATTAAATCAGGTTATACTTTCATTGCTTTATATTGACAAATGTTTTAATTGTCGGACTTTACGCGCATTATTATTTAGATAAAACAATAATAATTATGTGTGTGTGTGTGACAAGCCAGCTGTACACTCAGATTTTGCATCCGAGAGCATTTTGAGCGAGGTTGTTTCGTGATCTGAGAGGGAAGCGAGACCCAAGCCGTCTTATTACAAAACACGGTTTAACTTTAGTACTGGGATTAGTACCAGGTTTAAACGATAGACTAAAATAAACGTTATTATAAAACGAAGTTTATCACCAAACCACGGATTATCTATGGTACTAAAGTTAGACCGCCGAGACCCCTAGTTTAACTAAGGACTAACTTCGGTACTACAAGAATTTGAGGTTATAATTATTTTATTTCGTGTTTTTATTATTTACAAATCGTTTAAAATGGATTTAAAGACGATTAACATGATGGATTTAGAAGATTTGGACATGCTGGAGGCATCGCGGCGATCTGATAGACCTCGTCATCGTGTGAATCCTTTTGAATTGAGTGACGAAGAATTCAGATTTAAATATAGGTTCACTAAACGCTTTTGCGGAAAAATAGTGGATGTTTTGCGTGAGGATCTGGCCAAAGATCCTAGCCCTGAAGTTGAAGTGGCTTGCACTTTACGCAACTGGGCTCGCCATGAAATAAGTGCTTATTTATAACCTTGGTAGATTACAATATAAGTAGCTATAGGTACGCAAAAAGTAAAAAATATACATACTGATGCATTAAATTATTGTTTTCTTCGTATATTCAAGACAATACAGCTGATTTGCATGGTGTGTCTGAACCAGTCAGCAAAACTTGCAAAAATGTAGCGGGTATTATGGCAAGGGATAATGTTCCATTTCATAGATACCTGTATAAAATTGCGAGCTACATTATATGAACAGGAGGAAGCTATGAGAAAATTTAAGATCATTGCTAGTTTTTCCGCCGTAATTATACTACTTAATATCTTTGCATAATTACAAATATTTATCTGAACGCCTCAAATTACGGGCCACAGGCGCATAGCTTTTTTCTACGTTAGGATTTTGGCGTCGCACGTGATCGTATTGTGCCATGAACTTGAAAAGTGCTCAAAAAGTGTGTTTTAAACCTGCAGGAACGAATGAATGATTACAATTTTTGTTTCTTATCTGTGGCTAATATTTAAACCATAGACAATCTCTGGTATCAGCTGGTCCTCGATTAAGGTCAAGTTTTAATCCCTTAGTACCGTAACAAACTCGGACTTTTTAGTCCTGGTTTAAATCTGAACTTAAGGACTATTTTGTAATAAGGCGGAAGGAGTCTAGTACATTCGCTCTTGGCCTTTGACCTTTGCCATTAAAAAAAAAAAAAAAAAAAAGTGACAATTCTTGCTGCAAAAATTATTAGCAACTAATTTGTTTTCTTGTTCATTTCAGCTGGTTTAGGCGATGCTCTCGGTGTTGACTGGGCAAGTTTAGTCGCCGATGTGCGCCGACGGGAACAGACCACGCCTTCAGGAGGTGCGCGTGATCGCTGGAGGCCAGAGAAAGTCCTCACTCGAGTCGGCCTCTCCATACAAATGGCTGGAAAAGATCTCGTTCAAAACATACTGGACAAAAACGCAGACACTCTCCGTGCAGAGAAGAAAGGTCTTGAACAGAATTCTGAAAATGGCAAACAGAAAGATAGCACTGAACATAATGGCACTCATGAGAATGGAGAGGAGAAACAGGAACCTCCACCAGATGTAGATTCTTTACATCCAGTTGCATCCATTCAGGTAAGTTTCAAGTAGTATTTACAACTGTCACTCACTAATAAATGTATGTCATTATATATATGACCATAAATGGTAAATATAATGACAAAATTTTCATAAAATAGGTTTTAGTTATGGTAGCACCCACATTTGACAGTCATGAACTTTTGCTTTATGGACATAACATTAGGCTTCGTTCAGGCCCAGAATGACTGCCTTTGAAATGAGAGTGGTGTAATATGAATCATCAGCTATACATATGTACTGTACCCCCAACTGACCTGAACTGCTACTGGATTGGGTGTGGCCAGGGTTTTAAGGCATGACACATCAAATATGAACATGTTACTGTGCGCCACTCCTGGTATGTTTTTGGTGTGTATAGTCTTCTCATCTAGATAGAATGAAAATATTGACATTATTATTCAGGTGGCAATGGAGAAGCGCAAGCGGCACCGCGCCGTCCTATTCGGGTCGGGCTGCGAGATCACACGAGGGCTGAGCGCGCGGCGGGACCTCGCCCTGCGCAGGTTCCTGTGCCACTTGCCGCCTACTGAACGGACGGGCCAGTCGCGGGTCACGCCACAGCCATCCCTATTTCAAGCCGCCAAGGCCCTGCTCATGAAAGGATGACGATAACTGAAATGAACTTGCCCCAAACAAGTGCAATATGACTTATCTATATGAGTAAGATTACCTAATCAAAAGTAAAAGATAAAATTATTGTCTCGGAGCTGTGATGACTGAATAAGTGACACATGAGACACGTGAGAACAAATTAAAATTGTGGAGTGATTATTTACATTGTGGAAAGCATGAAGTATTGTGTTTTGCAGTGAATGTGATTTTTAAGAACTAAAATAGATCTTGACTGTTTTTCACTTGTAGTTTCAAGTTTACTAGAGTGCACTAAAGTGAGAAATGCCATTAAAATGAGAAAACATAATCTACAGCATTTTCTTTTACATAATAATATTTAGCAAGATCGCTGGCTCACTATTACAAGGTTCTATGTTATTTTCTTACACATTCTGTAATTTCAATTTAATATTTTTGACTTTCATAAGTATTGACTTAGCAGGGTTTATGCTTGAGTGAAAATATCTCTCTCAAGCATAAACCCTGCTAAGTCAATATTTATGAAAGACAAAAAATTTAAATTGAAATTACAGAATTTGTAAGAAAATAACATAGAACCTTGTAATAGCGAGCCAGCGAGATGTTGAAAAAATTACTGGTTCAAGCTTGCTTACACAATAAATGATTTATTGTTTAGAATTAAGTGTATAATAACATAATTACAAATGTTAGGCTTTATAATTATAATTTAATTAGTAACTATTTTGTTTAGGTTATAAAATATTTAAGATTGTTTTTATTTTATAAGTAAGTTATAATATAATACAGTAAAATGCAAATATAACTTTTCCAAGTAAATACAAGAAAAATAATAAAATAATTAGAATGCATTACAGAAAATCATGATATGACTTCATTTCTCAGGTTCGTTGATATTGTTTACATCTAGAAGGAATGATACATCTGACCCGGTGGCATATTCCTCCTTTTTTCGATCTCTGAAATAAAAAATCAAGATATACACCACACATAAAGTGAAGAACTGGTACTTTATTCAATGCAATTTTTTTCTAGGTGTTAATTTGTATTTTTGATGAAAATAAAATATATATTATAATAAGTAGGTGGAGCATTTGATATCATGAGATTGTATCCTAGCAGATTATTTCTTATATGCGTGCCAAGCAAACAAGCAGGTGTCATAAGAGGAGTAGGTATAAAATCCTTCCTTAGATCTTACATAGACTTGTTTTTGTATTAAACTTACTTCGTAAACAACACTGCGCCTGCTATGCCTTTTATAGTCAGTTTGTTCTCATCGACTTGCAGGATTGACCCTTCCCGCAGTCCCAGTACCGGTGCTGCATAGTCCATTTCCATATACTCCCATATTCTCTGGTCCCTGGTCTCTCCTTTATGGGTCTCACTTTCCACCTCTATGTAATGCGGGTTGATGTTGAATGGAACAATGCCTATAGCATCAAAAGTCGGTGGATGAGCAATTGGCATGTCATTTGTTGTATTGATGCTTTTAGTCGCTACATTGGTCCCTGCACTACTTCCAATATAGATCAAATGTCCTTGAGTGACTCTTTCTCTAATAAGGTTGACAAGATTATTCTTGTAAAGTCGGCTGAGGAGTAAAAATGTGTTACCGCCACCGATGAATATAGCTTTAGAGTTCATTATTGCATTAGCCGGGTCTGCGTGTGCGTGAAGACCTGTGACGTTGAAACCCCATGGGTCAATGACTTCTTTAATTTTTGCTGTGTAGCCATTGAAGTCGTTTTGGGCATATGGTATGAATACAAGTTCTTTTACATCTTTTCTGTAACACAATGATATAAAAGAATTATAGGAAATCTATATGTTCTGCGATTACCTAACTAGTTAACCATATTTTAAATAGATGAAAGTAGATCAAATTAGGCCATGCACTCTTTCACATCAGCAGCGCAAGTACCGCTCTTGAGCTGCTGTTTAGCAATAAACATTCTCACACCCACTTAAGTTATAATATTACATAATGTGATGAATTAAAGTAGGGAAGCTGTAGGTACATATTTAGAATAACCTTGTTATTACATACATACTAGCTGCGTCCTGTGGTTACACCCGTATGGACATTCCCTCAGGAACTGTGTATTTTTCTAGGATACAAAGTACTCTAGATCTATCTTTATGCAAAAAATAGCTTTTATTTTTAAGTCGCTATATCTTCACAATTAGCAACATTGACGACATAGTCGAAAAGCCGTACATAAAACGTATCGAGTAGTGCAGTATTCAGTATTGCATTGTCGTCGGTGTCATTATAGAGCGTAGGTGCCTGGGCATACACATATACTGAGTTAAACGCGGAACTAAAATGATCCACTAGAGGAAAGTTAACTACAGACTTCTCATTATCACTTACTTCTGAAGAAAGGAGCATATTTCCTGTTTAGCGAATTCCAGCATCGAGTACCCATGGCAGTTGGAAGACGAAAGCAGCAAAGCTTGCCGATGAGATATCATTGTAGCAGCGGTAACGGTGTTCCACACTTTGCCACTGCTTTTATGAGAGGATGGATGGAAACAAATACGCCGATAAAGTAATCGATTACAGCTATAATATTTCATTAAGTATACAATTTTATCCTCCCTATCATTGCTTATCTATTTTATCACTCTTTGTTTCGACTGTAATGATAATGATGAAAACTTCGGTAAAATAAATCACAAAGTGAAATAGAATGAATAGAAAGAAACACTGACTGAGCAGAGAATACCAATAACAAAAATAAACCGGCCAAGCGCGAGTCGGGCTCGCGCACTGAGGGTTCCGTACCACCACAAAATTCAATAACTGTTAGTTAATCCGCCGTAACATTACATTTTCTGTGAAAATTTCAACTGGCCATTTATTACGGTTCGAGAGACAGCCGTTTAAAGGTAGGACAGACAAACTGACAGAAAATGTAGGCTTAGTAATAGGGTCCCGTTTTTACCCTTTGGGCACGGAACCCTAACAAGTTTATTCCTTGCTAACAAGGCATTGACAAAAGAAAAGAGATTGATAGGTTGACTGTGAAATAAATTACCGTTTTTTAGTTTGTTTTTTATGACTATGGATACAGAGTTCTTTAGTCGTAATAGGTATTAAACAAGTTTACATAGTAGTAAATAACGTCAGACAAGTTACTTGGGACCAAGGACGTTATATATACCCTACTTGGGACCAGTTTATTAATACGGGCCACAGTCACGGTTAAGTCAAAGTCATACCCCAGTACTTTGATTATATATAGAACGGATATGTCATACCTATAATTTCCCCTCAGCCGAGGTACATGCGTTGGCTCCGCCAACGTATGTCAAACGAGCACACCGTTTTATAAAAACTGTTTCAACGTCGTTCATCCGCCATTTGTCTTTTTACTATGTTACGAAACGGAGCTCCTTAAAAATGGTCATATGTGCAGTAATCCTTTGTAAATCTCGATCACATACTACGAATTTCACTACGTACGGAGTCTCTTATCACATGTAAGTATTTTATTAAACAAATAACGTGCTAATTTCACCACAAAACGAGTTTAAGTAAGCTTAATTGAACAGAAGCAAATATTAATGAAAACCAGGGTTGCCAACTCGATATCACAGATACTCGCTAAATGACATCTCAAATAGCGCTAGATTAATATAAATTTACAAAATATATAGCAAATTTGTTTGGACATGGAATAAAATTATAAAGTTTCATTATGGAACGTATTGCCTCACCCGAGAAAAACGGTTTAAGTTTTTATATAGGTTTCTTTAATTCCGAATTCTGATAAACTTCAAATATTCTCGCGTTAAATTCATTTTTGCCAAATACACACATTGTTTTCAAGCTATTTCCAAGCACGATTCTAGTTCTTACTAGTACTACTCAATCAACATACTAAGCTATATAATTATAATGCTACTCTAAAACACTACGGTCAAATAGACATTCTCTTCCCCCTGCAAGCGAACGCGGGGGAGTCATCCGATCCAGTAGGATAACACAATAGCATGTCACGCCTCCATTTTATCAGAAAAACGTTTTAGGGCCAAATTCTAGGAATAATAAGGTTGCTACAAAGAAAGGATTATCATATTAAAATTAGACAGACAAACATATCAGTGTAGGACGTAGGTACATCGTCATCTTATTAGTTCCGGAAAATCCCCCAAGATAGTATAGCAAAGCAACACATAAAACTAAAGCGTTTTGTTACTTCTCGCGTGGCTGCGTATTGTTCTACGGTAACCAGAAAAAAAAACAGCGTGATTGCTGTTTAGTGTTAGCTGTTTTATCTTAAATTTCAGCGCTAGACTAGACTTACGAAAATAGAGCCAAATCTAGCACAAATAGTTACTAAGTTGGCAACCTTGTCGAAAAAATGAACTAGTGATGTGCTAATTTATTACTCGTAGTCTCGTACTCGTTACTCATATAGTTACTCGTACGACGTAATCCAAGTTTGAATGAAGTTTGATAGGTATAATAAATACTCGTTTTTTTTTGTTTTACGCCCATTTCAGAGCATGCTAAAGCCATACGGCCTCGTCTACTGTATTTACTTTACTGTCATAAATAAGTAAATCTCCAGTACAGTAGGTATATTATTGGTATCGTCTGTTATTGGTATATGGCTTTTGATATTATTGGGATCGGCCTTTAAACTCAAGCTAGTACCGAAGAAAGTTTGTCAAATACTGAAGGAGGCGAGGTAAACAACTATTGCAGACATTGACATAATTATTCTTACTCGTTCTACAAACGCACACTTCAATATTGAGCGCATACAACAGAACTGCAAACGATGTGCTCAAAATGTATACGAATGGACGACCGAGGGGAGGGGGAGGTAAGTTCTAAAGGGGAAACTGTAGGTGTAGGTGTAACGCTTCCATTTATTTATTTTTTCTGAGGTTATGGTGTCAGAATAATAAATGTGGGTTGAAAATGGATACAAAGTATATCATACTAATATTATAATTGCGAAAGTGTGTTTTTTTGTTCCTCTTTTACGCTGCAACGGCACAACGGATCGTCGACCTGATTTTTTGCATGGGTATAGTTCAAGAGCCAGAGAGAGGCTACTTTTCATCATCATCATCACCGTTTTTCATAACTATGTGCGTGAAACCGTGGGGCGCAGCTAGTTTAAGATATTCAAGTTATAGTAATTCAAAGTCGATTTACAGATTGATATTTTTATTTAACATATCTATATGGTTTTCGATATTGACAACATTTTAAAGTACACAATACTTGGTCCGATCTTTCAAGACATGGTAAAATAAGAAAGATACGTTATAAGTATTTAGCTTATTTAAACGTAGTCTGTTCATCTTGTGGGTGGACGTCCTACGCTGCGCTTACTGGTCCATGGTCTCCATTCCAGAACCTTTCGGCCCATCGGCCATCTGTTCTTCGTGATATGTGCCCTGCCCACTGCCATTTCAACTTAATAATCCGGTCGGCTATGTCGGTGACTTTCGTTCGTCTCATTTCGGATTCGATCTCGTAGAGAAACCCCGAGCATAGTCCTCTCCATAGCTCGTTGTGCGACTTTGACCTTGCTTATGAGGCCCATAGTGAGATTTTCGAATGAAACTAATAAAGTATTGTATTATCAATACAATACTTTTTTAGTAACTCCATAGTTACAAATCAAACTTCTCCAGTACACTCTTCGGTATCCGATATCGGTATGGTAACTATTGGTGAAAGCACAATATTTAGTTGGTATTTTTATCACTTCACTAGCTTTGTATAATGTGTGCGAAGTAAACACAGCGAGGCGACCAATGAGCGGTGCGCATTTTGTATTTGTGTTCTGTTTTGTCAATGAGTGCAGGTTATATTGAAGTGTGCACTTGTAGAGATGTATTCGATTACTTGAATGGGCGGGCTTTAGAAAACAAGTGTGTGCTATGCGTGTTTACTTCGTCTCCCGCAAAAAGTGCCAGACTTTTTTCCATAGCAGCTCGGGCTAATACCACATCCGTTCTATATATAATCAAAGCCCCAGTAACGTGATGGAGGCACAGAATACTATGTTTATGGCTGCGTTCAAAAAGAACGCATTCAGTTTGATTTTCGCCGGACAAAATATGACAACCGGTTGTCTATGATTTTCATCCGACGTTACTGAACGGTACGGAGCGACTGGTTGTTCTACAAGGCACTTTGACTTGACTGTGAATTACTTTGCTTGAATTTGACTATGACTTGTTTGATTATATCTGTAATATTTTTAAATATTTAGTTCATTTAAAAAATATTTCAACACGACACTGGCAAATGCATAAAATGTGCAACGCCAAATACTTTCAAGAGGAAAGATTATAAAAAAAGTTGAATAATGCGAAACGCGGCAAAAACTTATTAACGGCGGGAAAGTAAATCTAAATTGCTTTTAGTACTCGTACCTATTTATTTTGGGTTTCTTCTCAGGAAGTGTGAACAAGTGATTAGTTCCTTAGTGTTCAACAAACGGATATCTTAAAATAATACTGGGCTTATTTAGCCAGCAGCATCAAGCAAAATTTGTATTTTCATTATTATTATCTATGTAGTAGCTTTACCTAATCCGCGTGTTATATATTAAACCTTATTGCATGCAGTGACTAGAGCTACATATTGTCAGAATAATAACAGTTATTATTCTGAGGACTTACCTACTAGCTAGTTCCTTTAGGAAATGTGTTTATTTATAAAGTCCATAGTATTCCTTCTAAACAGAAGCTGGAGGCCTAGTAGTATAGTATGAAATCTTTGCTGAAGGCACTCGATTATGAAACAGTAAACACCTACCTAATCTAGAGTTTTTATATTCGTATTAATTTTTTCTTATCATAGAAATGTTATGATACTTAATATAATATAATATTGTAATTACATATTGTAGGTAAAGCACAAATTCCTTGTACAATCTTGTCAACTTTTGCAGGAGATAGATAATTATATTGAAGTGTGGTATATTCACATCGCCACTACCCCAAAGAGTCCCTAAGATCTTTGCACTATCCCAAAAGCATTTGTTGCAATTTAAAAAAAAAAAAAACTGTTGTTGAATTGAAGTTATACATTAACATTTTACTACAACATCTTTGGCAAAAAAAGAAATTGTCATCTAAGGCAAAGGGGTTGCTGTCGTTATACCAAGGAGGTTCCTTCAAGAAAGTATATAACGCGGCTATTATTATATAGAATGCAAATACCTCAGCCCCCAATAGGACACCCTAGTTAGTTAATAAATTATTTTGTTTTTACATTAGAGCTATTTAAAAGAAAGAGAAAACAAAACTTGCTTAGGTCACTATATTTATGAAAAATATACTTTCATTATAAACAATAAAATGGATAAAATTATAAAGGCATTATAATGCGGGCACCTGTTCAAGGAAATTACACTGTACTACCTACTTAAAAATACAATTTTTATCTTATTATTAGATACAATTATTTTTAGCTTACAAAACATTATCGGTGCTTAAATAGGTAGAGCACCGTTAAAAGTAAATCACAGGTAAATAAGGTACAAGATCAATTGTCGAGGATGAAGAATCTCTCCTGATGGGGTTTGTCACAGCCAGGGCCGAGATACCGGCGTCGCAGCTCGAGGTCGGGCGGCGCGGAGATGTCGCCTTGGAGAATATGGTACGCTTGTTCTATTGAGCTCTCGATTTCAGATTTCAGCTCCTGAAATAAAAACAGTTAGACATTAGTTTTTTTTTTATATTTTTTTGTTATACATTGTTTCGACGCTTATAAATAGAAGTTGTGATGAGAATGTGAACAAAGAAAAGCTGCTGCCGTATGATGTTCTCATGAGTCATAGTTTTTGTCAGTCATTTATTTGCGCCCTTTGTGTGCATGGCCGTGTCTATGTATTTATCTGGCATAGGTACATCATGCTCGATATTCATCTGTATCGAAGGTCCTTTGTAATGTGAGTAATAGACCGATTCCGGTGCCCTATATCTAGATAGGCTTGATAAAGTTAAAAATTTGATAACGGCAAAGAAATACGTAGTACCTACAATAACTACATATAGGCCAATGGATAACGGTATTTTTTGTGCATCATACTTCGAAACACACAAACAAAAAAATATGTTACCAAACCTTCCTTTTGTTTAAAAAAAGCTATTCAGTCATAGGGCCGGTTAAGCAGGAAGACGGTAGTTGGAGGATCTGAAATAGCTTTATTTCAGATCCTTCAACTACCGTTTACTTCGGCCAAGTGAGAGTCGGGCTCGCGCACTGAGGGTTCCGTACTACCACACAACTTGTTAGCTACTAAAGTACAAAAAAATGTGCAAAAAGACAACATCCCATCAACACCCAGGCGGTCACCCATCCAAGTACCGACCGCGCCCGACTTTGCTTCACTTCGGTGATCGTATAAGAACTGATGAAGAAAATAAATTTTTCACCGACTCGCACTTGGCCATTGCTTATTATATTTTGTTATACTTTAGAGTGTGTACTATAATCATGCCAAGTTTGACGCCTGTACGTGTTACCGTTTTTACATTAGAGCTAATACAAAAATGAGTTAAAAACACTTGACATACCTATTCTGTGAAAATTTCATCTGGCTATATATTACGGTTCGAAAGATACAGCCGATAATAGGTAGAAGTCGGTAGAACAGACTGACGGACCGGTCACGGAAGGACAGGACCAATCACGGACGGACATACAGTCTGACAGACATCGTAGGCTAAGGAATAGGTTCCCGTTTTTACCCTTTGGGTACTTTGTGATGCGAAGGCCCTTCGGCCGTCCGAAGTATCGGAGCCGGCGGGGGAAGGGGCACTCATATGCCCACATATACATCATGACCATATGCCCATATGCGGACGTCACTCTATTCAGGAGTCAACCTATTGCTTTAGCTTATACAGGGCTATAATACTGGTAATCAGTTTTAGCATCCTCTGGGCAGCCTCGGTACATCCAAACAAACAACTTTTGTTCTACGACTTTTCGAAATCCGCGAAAAATAATTAGTTGTTCACTACAAAAAAAAAAACCACTTCCGACAAAATGCATGAAACAGCTGTTTTTCCGCGAATTTCGAAAAGTCGTAGAACAATATTTTTTTGTTTTGATGTACCAACATACTGAGGCCGCCCTCGAGATGCTGCTAAGTGATGAGCAGTAACCCCGTATATCTATTGTGACCTAGGTGACATTTTGATCTTAGCCAAAAGGCTTCTCGGCCTTTTGGCTAAGATCAAAGTATATTATCTGTTTATCTTTTGCTCCGGTGCCTTCCTCTGGAGATCCCGGAGCCCTCTTGTCAAGCACGAAGGCTGGTCACCGAGGGGGTTTAAGTGGGTATAATCCCACATAACCTGGCTGCACCCCAATGCAGCCGTGTATCTTTGGAAGATTTCCCCTTGGAAAACAAAAAAAAAAGTATCGTAGGTTGGTGTACAGTGAGTACTCACGTCAAACAGGTCGGGACAGCGGCGCGCGCGCTCGGCCAGAGCGCCGTGCAGGTGGTAGAGCAGCAGGCCGCGGAGGTGCGCGTCTCCCGCGCCCAGCGCCGCCACCGACCGCAGCGTGCCGCGGCACAGGCTCTCTTTCAGCGCTAGCCGCGACTCCGACAGCTCTGCAAGTATTTATATACATCATTAGCGACACCGTAAGCATAGACTTTCATATAAACTTTCAACCCCTTCCCCCTTTTATTCGGCCTTTTCGCCAAATCCTACCTTAGTGGACCTCTACAAGGAAACGAAAAAAAAATCTAAGGTTCCGCTATAAGGAATCTATCTGCAAAATTTCAGCTTAGTAGTTATTTGCGAGATTTTGTAATAAGTTAGTTAGTGAGGAACTGATATTTTGCTTTTATAGACCTACTATACTACTATACTATACATGTATATATATTAAACGATCTAGACAGATACGGGTTTAGAGACTCAGTGCCCTTAGGCATTAGACCACAGACTAGGTAAAACTTTACCTAATCAGTACCAACCCACGACACTTGCGTTTTGTTTGAATGGCAATATTGCAGCCGTGATTATCTTTTTTGAGTGTCTTGATTGACAAGAGAATAACAATAAAAGATTAGAAGAAGCAGAACAATAGAGATGAGGAAAGATATGCATTTTGTAGGAGTACTTCTTTCATTCTAGCACTACTTACCATTATAAAACCATTACAGGTACTTTACCTACACTTACGCATACTAACTAAGGAGGCACCTACGCATTAGATAGGTACCTATGAATCTATAGAGTGGTATATATGTTTATCTATGATAGAGTCTAGATCTAGACATTCGACTGTTTTTGGGGCAGTGAAGGTATTTAGACTATTTAGTATTGTTTAAAACTTGTATTTTTTTAACTAATAAAGGTAGTTATTTTTCCGTTAAATTCTACATTCATAAGCAATAATGCTTTTAAAACAATTATGGAAATCCCGCCAAAGTGCGGAATTGCGCAATGGTCCCGTTAATTGGTAAGAATCGATTTAGCATCCGTCATAATTTGGCTAGGGAACAATAGAAATAGTTGGCAAAATCGAAAGACCTTCACCGATAGTCGAACAACGACGGCAGGGCGCCAAGTCGAACACGCACGGAGAATGCTCAGAACCAGAGACTGCGGTTACTGTTTACAAATACGATCAAATGGGAGTTTAATTATGCACACAAAGGATCACTACGTCATGCCACTATTTCATGCCAAGAACGCGCCAGAATAGTGATTTATCGTCACACCCTGACAGTTGGGCGTGGATAGCAGAATAATGAGCTTGGATACGGCAATCGTGAATGGGATAGAGTAAGGAAGTACTAACGGCACCGGCAGGCAGATCCATCTGGAGACGACGTGGGGACGCGCGTTCCTCGCGGCAGCGCCCATGTCAATAGGCGGTCAATACTACAACTGCTCCTCGCGATATAACCGTCCCCGATTTTATTCACTTGTTGCGTAGTCGTCGCATGCCGGGACACGCTATTCTGAACTCACACTGCAATACTAACTGCATAATTTATACAAGCCTTTAAAACTTCTGCGCATTTGTTTCTTCAGTGACGTAGTTGTGACTGGACGCGGCTTATGCACAAAGGAGTTGCGGTTTTGGTATTTTCAATATGCGTTCGTTTACCGTGTTTATAAACTTTGTTCTTTTCTGCTCGTAATGTCGATTAATGAGGTCTTTTCTCGAGTTTATGAGTGTAAATGTTTTGGTACTTTTAGTTAAGAGGCCATTAACTTAACAAATTTTGAGATCAGTGCACTGAAAGACGTCAGAATAATGCTCAAGAATGGTGCACTATGTAGTGGTAGCTACTATATTATTTGAAAGCCAGCTGATGTCTGGATCAAGTTTGCGAATGGTGCATTTGAAATAAGTACCATAGTATGTTATCTTAATATATATAAATCTCGTGTCACAATGTTTGTCCTCGATGGACTCCTAAACCACTTAACCGATTATAATAAAATTCGCACACCATGTGCAGTTCGATCCAACTTGAGATATAGGATAGTTTAAATAATTATATAACTAGCGACCCGCCCCGGCTTCGCACGTAAATTACACCCGTGCGAAGCCGGGCGGGCGGGTCGCTAGTAGGTATATATATCTATACATATAACGTGCCTATATACTCCTGAAACCACTTGAATTGAATCCCGTAATTGCCACTAATATTGAACGTTTGCAAGTGGCAGGCTCGCTACGAGTGTTTTCGTCCTCAATGCTCATCTGCCGTGTCGGATCCCAACGCAATCACATGCGTCACACGTGAAATATGCTCGACATTATTACTTAATTAAAAGAATACTAGGTAATACTAAAGACCAAAAATTAGAAGTTCGAATGTTGGACGCTACAATAGCCGGACGGAAAGCATATCGTACTGAATATTTTTTATTGACTTATAAAAAAATCTGACCACAAATAGAGCCGATAACCAAAAACAAAACTAAAATAAATGTTATGTACAAAATTAAGGAAGATCGAAGCATTTGAATGGCTTGCTTAGATAGCGAGTGTACTATAATTACAAATGACGTCACTTGTAAGTACGACCATAGATAAATACCTATACTATACGTACGACATATAAACTCTATACCATAGAAGACATAATAGCACATCCATACAGACATCCACTTTGCGGGAAATGGACAGATGATTCTTTTCTAATCCGCCTAAAAACTTTTAAACGCATTTATCTCGAAATGAAATTATATTACATAATTTCTTTAGTGTACGTTAGTATTTCCATGTTTCACTACAAGCTTGTTAGTTTTAACTAATACTTGTGTGAAGTTGTGTAATAGCCTATTTACGTATCTATCTACCTACTTAAACCGTTTGTTATTTCCTTAGAAGCCCTTAAATTCTTAGATCCCAATATGCTTAAGAAATGCTCTACTACATTTTGAATTCTATTGTTAGTAGGTACCTCACATCAAACCTTGACATAATTTTGTGTTTTGTGTTTACCTAGATATCCAACCGCGTAATGCCCTAGAAACATAATACGGATACGTATGTACATCGCTTTATGGCAACATAACTATATGTATAAGCGATATTCGGGGTGTTCTTTAAAACGACGGACATATTCGAGGATATCATTGATATCATTATAAACAACTTTATTGCAGATCGCGCTCGTATTCTTGCAGTCTCTGTTTGGGAATCGGGACTTTTGTTGCAAGCCATGCCCTCTTTTTTTACACAGGTAGACTTTTAGATCCAACCGGATTTCATCTAGTGTGCATCAGATCTGCATGATTTAATTCCCTCCTGTCCTTTTTTCTATCGAACCGCCAGGGCGGGCACAAAAAATCGACATCGTTTTATGTTTGATATTCCGAGAACCCGTACGAAAAGCTTTAAACCGAACCGCTAGACTGTGGAATGCGCTATCTGAATGGGTGTTTCCCGAAAGTAACCTTCAAGTGGTTAATGAATCGGTTTCTTCTAGGCAAGCGTGCTCCATCGTAGACACCAGGACAGGTAGCGATCAAATGCAAGGCTGATATTTTTTAATATTTTTTTGGTACTATGTATAATTATATATTTTAATAACTCAAAAAACTGAACGTCGAGTTGTCTCTGAAAAATTTTACTTGGTTGTATGAAAAATATATAAAATAACTTATGTCCCGGTCACCGTTAACTCACACATCCCTATAATCCTACATATAATTTTTCCACAAGGGTAATCTAGATAATGTACTTACCTACTTGTATGTTAGGTATCAAACGAATTAGTTGGCAAATGCAAGTAAACGCTAATTGCAGAAAGCTATTAGTTGGTAAATATATGTAGAAGCCAGATAATCTGAAGGAATATTATGAATACCGTTGAGTTTCATTCCCGTGAACCCGATTCTTAGTGCCAAACGCAACCGCAAGTCTACAAAGATATGGCTCGAGTAGGGCACGAACTTTGCTAATCTTTCAAGGACAAATGTTTCTAATCGAAATTGATCATCCAGATCTAAAGTTCCCAACAAACTTCCCAGCACGCTTTGAATAGCATTTATTCTGGTAGCATCAACTTTAAAATGACAGTTATCACAGCTCCAGTCTGTTCCTGGATCTGTTGGTAAAATGGGTAGAAGGACTCCCACGCATTCTTTGTCCAAGCATTTCAATGCTGATAAGTTTGTCCCCAGCTCCGTTCTGTCTTCACATCTTGTACATTTACACCAAAATTTCTTTGTTTTGTATAACTGACATCGTCGTGCAGGTGTGCTCCATAAAAGCCCAGTGTAACAAGTCAAAATTTCTTCACCTACATCTATATCTCTCGTTGCAAAGACGAACATTGTGCTGTCTTTTTCGAAGATATTCCTCGTGTTTGGGACGCAGCTGTGGTTCAAAAACGACGATAAAGTATATAAGCCCCGCAGCGGCACTGTTTTCTCTCGGGGATTGCAGGAAATTCGAAACGAGTTTATTTTTATTATGGAGTTTACGAGTGCCATAAACCTCAACTGTTCCTCTGGTATTGTCCATATGGAGCGCAGAGCTTCTACTTCATAGTCTTTAGAAACTCTTTCTTTCTGCAATAAACTTAGAAAACATTTCTGCCCCTTTCCAAGTAATAGAAAGCGCAAATAAATCAAGGCACTGGCCAAAGTTTCTACACATTGTACACGGTCCGGCTTTGGCGTCCAGTTGGTTGCTATGAATGCACATAAAACTCCATGGTCCGATGACGACTCACATTGCACAGAGCACAATAACAATTGGCATTTATCACATTTCGAACAAACATCACATACTGTATGGCAAACTGTGCAGAAGGGTTTGTTCACGCAATCAGCTCTTGGTCCTATAACGAGAGGTTTGTTTTCGAAGATTAGGCTACCTCGTTGAATTTTTTTAGATGCAAACACTCCTCGGCCGCTCAGAGGGGATCCTTTGATGACCCAGTTTCGTTGACTCGAAGCGTCATCGGTATGTTCTTGTGCGTCTTTCTGATCCATATCGGGGTAGTGTTCAGAGTGTTCCTGGTACCATGATCCAGCGGTGCTCGCGGCTAACTGACGCCCATCCACCAAACATTGATGTACCATGACCTGCTATGAAAATAGCCACTGGAAGTTGAAAATCTATGGAATCAGTTCACGTGTCGAATCTGACGTAATGGTTGGATTTATGTTTACTCTAACTACGATTCGTTCTAAAAGCTCGGTGCGTTAGTTCAAATAACATTGAGCAAATGTATGTCAGAATAATTCATTGGTCAGAGTAAACAATGCTCTTTCATCTGCATTTTAGCGCACATATTATGAATAGGAATACACACTTACTAAGTAAGCTATGTAAGAAAATTCAATATTAACACTACAAAAACTGTTAGACTGACGTTGCAGGTCTAAAGATAATCCAAATGCTCAAGCCCACTGTCAGTTGTCAGCGTACCCAGCATACTGGCGGTATTACCACGCTGAATGGCAATGCTTATAATGATGATAATATTAACGGCATCTTATACCAAATTTGACGGTTTTAAATCAATTTTATTCAATTAAATTACAATATTTGAGCTGGAAAAAAATATATGTCACAGATACATCTGTGTTTGAGTTTATGATTTAGTTCAAAACACGATAGAATAAACTTTCCTCGATCAAAAAAAAAATCTGAAACAAAGTCGATTTAGTTTATTTTTTTCGTTTTATGCTCTAATGAAAGCTCGCTACAACCTGGAAATTGCAAGTACTGAAAGGCAATCCTATTCAAAAAAAATTGGTTTCGATAGATTTTGATAGTGAATAGTTTCGTTTTTTAGTGAAATTACAAGCGTAAAAAGGTCGCGAGAATTTGCGCGCACCGCGCTCAGTACCGCGCCAGGCGTCATTGAGGTCGGACCTATGTTCGTTTTTGTCGTTGCACTCCCCCCGAAGGCGTCCTGACTCTTGCGTGGCAAAATACATCGTCGCTATAACTTGGCGGGGGCTGAGGGAGCGTTTTGTTGCCTACGCGACTCGGATAACCGGCCGTTAACTGAATGTGAGATCTAGCGTGACAGTTGACACTGAAGTCAATTTTGAAATTATGTTTTTTTTTTAAAGCTTTTATATAACTTGCAATGTTAGTTTGGGTTTATTTAAGGTTCACGTTGGCGTGATTTTCCGAACTGCGCTGTTGCAGCGCTAATTCGAGCCGAGTTAGCCGTAGAGGGTCGGGGCCCGCACCAATGTCGGCGCGGTCACGGAATTTCCCGCAGTCATCTAATTGAATCGCTTTTTTTCAGTACGGACCCTAGACGTATCAGATCATCAGATCTAGTTGATGCCTTTAGCTACGAGTATCCCTTCAAAGTAGACCTTGCTCCAATATGTTTTGATAATTTTCCGAACTTTGATAAATACATTTTTACACGTAGGTATCTTTAGTGAATAATGTTTCAGGATCTGTAGAGTTCTTCACACAAATTTAAAAACTCAAGTACCTACCTATTGTTGTTAAATGTGTACGAGGTACCTAAATAATCGTAGGTAATTGTTATGACCTTAACAAAAAAAATCGTAATTTTAGCACATAATGTTAAGTTCTTACCTACCTACAGCAGTGGCAAATTGACGCAAATTGGACCTATTTTATCCTAATTGAAGGTTTAATTTTAGCATAATTAACATAATCATGATTAAATTGACGGTATAGGTAAGTACATAACGTAAATTTTTTTTTCACTTATTAGTATAAATGGTACGGTAGGCTTTGTTTTAAATTACTTAGGTGACCTAAAGTAAAACATTTCTAAATAATGCTGGTAAGTAGGTAGGTAGGTACTTATCTATGTAAGTAATTACCTAATTTAATTAAGATTACTAGATGACCTCACCATAGCTTAAAAGTACATAACTATTTTTGTTTTTATTTTGTCGGCGTGCTTAATTTTCTACCACATCGTCGCTAACAACAGACAAGTTGGTAGTCAAAGGCGGACTTATTAGCGAAAAAACACGATATAAGTAGGTACATAGTCCAGTCTACATTATGTGTGTATTTTAGTTGCGATATTTAGAAAAACTGATATAAGTAATGCAGGCTCTATCAAGTACGCGTCAAACGTTTGTCGCAAAATTGAGCAGACTTGCAAAGTCTGAACAGCCTGGTGTAATAATGATTCTATCTGCGCAAGTGTCTTGCCGCTATAACAACGGCAGGCATAATACCCATCCGATAAGAGCAGCGAACAACAATATAAATATTTAAAAACTTTTGAACTTAACTATGGCTATTATTGTTATTAGCCTGTATTTTAAGCAACATCTACTATTTGTTGGTATCTGAAGCCTGAATTGTAGGTAATGTATAGTTATACGTAGTATAAGTAAAAGATCGTTGGTATAGTTACTACGTACCGACATAGAGAAATATGGTACCGACAATAGATTTGCCAGTAAGTTATTAGTACTTCTCATTATGACTGAAACATGACTAGGAACTAGGAATAGCATTTAGTATAGTACCCATCTACTCGGTTACAAGTCTTCATAGAGTACCTATTAGAGCAATGCCGGAATGAGGACATTCGGCCCTTCCGACCGGTCGCCATTGTTGGTATATGCGATCTTCTTTTATTAGCCATTGTGTTACGAAAGTATCGGGATAAAAATAGATAACTAATCGAGGTAAGTATTATGAAAACGATAGCCAGAGAAAATGCTTCATAACACGTCTCAGCGCGTGCTTATCAAAATAAATGATAAAGTAGCTACATGGTATCTCGCAATCAATGATCTGTCAGCGGATTGGTATCTAAAACAAGTAGATACATATCGTTTAGTACATAGGTAACAAAATACCCAATAAGAACTCTGTATAATGTTAAAATGAATTAAAAAAATATTAGGTAAATGCACAGAAAAGGAAAAAAATACTCTTTTCTGTGGGTACACGAGTATCTTCTCATCTGAACATTTAGAATCAGTTAGAAAGATTACCAATACGAGATTTAAAAAACCTGCATTTCGTAGCAAGGGCCCTTCTAGAAATACCTGCCACATACCATACCTACCTTTACTTACCACCTATTTATGCCATAAAATTAGGCCATTACCTATAGCAATATTTATGTTAAAGTATCGAAGCCATAAAACACAATTTAGATAAAATTAAATAATTCCATAGAAATGTTAGTTTTTTTTGCTGACAAAGCTTACCATGCCATCGATATCCATCTGTATCTCCAAACGCCCAAATGAGTCTGCAATGGAGATCCACTACAATTTGATTAGTCCTGGGTATAAATTTTGTAATTCTGTTGACTAAAAATTTTTCAAGTTCACCGACGTTGTCGAAGTTTAATGAACCCATGAGACATCCGAGAGCCGCTTGTACAGAACAGATATTGTCGTTCGGAACTCGGAGATCGCATTCTATGCATTTCCACGGCGTCGATAGTTTCATGGGCTCGATGGGCAGCAGGACTCCGGGACATTCCATCGCGAAGCACTTGAGGGCCGCAAGGAGAGTTCCACGCTCAGTAGGGTCGGCACATCGCTCACATTTACATAAAAAATGCTTAGTCTTGTATAGGCGAGCCCGGCGAGCCGGCGTACCCCACAGCGTTCCGGTATAGCATGTGAAGATCTCCAACCCAGCGCGAATAGTTTTCACTGCTTTTAATGTCATTTGCAGTTCGTTATTGTAACTATACCTTGTGTTTGGCACACAGGTGTGATTCATAAGCCCCGCCACAGGGTACAGGCCTCGAAAGCTCATTTCGTTCTTACTATACGCAGTTGCAATTTGGTATGCGTTTGTATCGAGCGCGCAGCAGGCTAAAACCATTAGCTGCTCTTCCTCTTCCGGGATATCGAAATACTGTTTTAGATCCCTTACTTCATGTCCGTGTTGCGGCAGTTTGTGAGCTTCGAGATACGACATAAAAAGTTTTTGATCTTCGTTCAATAACAGAGCTCTAATCGGTGTTAGAGCACGACACATTATCGCATCGTCTATATCTTCTATAGGTACCTTATTATTCCATTGAGAAATAATGCGACAGTCGTCGGTATGCGTCGCCGTGTTTTGACACTGTTCCGAACATAACACCAATGCACATCTTGAACACTTGAAAAATGTATCGCAGTCCAACTTGCAGCACACAGTACATCCTCGCGGGAGAGTGACTCCATTGCGTGGGCCGTAGATCAGGGGACGATCGACGAAAAGAACCTCCCCGCAACTGATTTCTTCCGTAGCAATGAGACCTCGGCCCCCAAGTGAAGATTCGCCAATTGTCCATTTGCATGAATGTTCTGAACCGTCTATAGAGTTGTAAAGTCCGAGGTGTTCCTTCACCGTTTGCGACAATTGCTCCAACGACAACATCCTGCCGCGACCCGCCGATGACGGCACTGCACTGTGTGCTCGTCGCGAATAAACAAATCGGTGAGTTAGATAACAGTTCCTCACCGATCGGACGAATAAAAACAAAGCCAAAAACGTAAGTAGGTATACGCGTTCTTCTCCACAATTACCCGATAGAGGTGCGCCGGCGCCGTGCAAGGTGCGTACCTACCGTGCTTTACCTACACGGACGTTGCCAACTTATTTTTACGTATAGATTTTCAGGTAAATTGTTTATAAATTTTGGTTATTATATTCTAAACCGGTTCGCCCGAAATGTGCGGTTACCTGGGCTGAGTTTCCCGAACAAATAGTGCGAAAGACGAAATCGTGACATCTGGTAAAAATGTATAATACCTATGGTTTAAATATAGGTTGTCTTGATGACTATTTTTAATTCGTGTGAAGTTAAATATATTACGATAGCTGCACGGTGCTCAGGGTAATTTACGGACGTTTGCTTTTCGTAAATGACTAACTGACTGGCCGGGCCAGATAGAGCCAGAGCTCTGAAATAAGTATGTCAATCGTTTACAAAGTCGATTGCCACAGAAATCTAAATCCATCTGCGCTATAAAACGCATCGAATCCCTCAAAAACGGTGAGGGAAAACATCGTGAGAAAACCGGTATGTCCAAGAACTTCAAAAGTTCAAAGACGTAATTTATGTGATTCACCGACATGCGACATGCATCTTTCTTTAAGAGAAATCCAGTGTATGCAGTGGGAACATGTAAAGCTGATAATGACAAAAATCAAAACGCTATTAAAATAAACCAGCCAAGTGCGAGTTGGACTCGCGCACTGAGGATTCCGTACCACCACAAAATTCATAAACGAAATTACCAGTTATAACTCGGTAATGCATAAATGTTTTTTTTTAATACTTTACGAGTGTGTACTATAATCGCACCAAGTTTGACGCTTATACGTATTAATTTTTTTTTTATTAGAGCTAATACAAAAATACGTAAAAAAATACGTTTTTTGTCCTTTTGTTTTTACTTTTTGACTTTTTTATTAATTTTTAGTTAATCTGCCGTAACATTACCAAAGATCTTATATATACCCTGAAGGGAACTTCCTTGAACATTACATATTCTGTGAATAAGCAATAATAATAAAGATACAGCTGCGATAACATTGTAAAAAGTTGAATGAAAACATTTTCATTGTATATTAGCTACAATACAATCTTACGTTCAACAAAGAAAGTGATCAGAGTATACGGTTTTCATTCGACTTTCATAAGCAACACCTAGAGATCACTGATGATGATAATGATGACGTAAATTGGTGTTATTGGTATGATTCCAAGAACAATACCCAGCCAAGACATAGGACACTTATTGGAAACATGGTTGCTATTGAACAAGACATCGAGCAGGGTCATGCATCCGATACCAATTCTGTATAATTTGGCAAACTTGATAATTCGATCTTTAAAGAGCGAGAAAGCTTATTCATTCTTGCAGTATTTCCTTATGGTTAGTAGGAACATTATAGACTACGTTCACGCCCTCAAAGCCGCGCACAAAGTGGCGTTGGAACAAGTAATCTGATCCAGATCCTTTGTTAGCAACTCTCGGCGTTGGTTCGACAACCTGACCAGTCTCTGTGACCGCTTCTCCTACGTGGACGTTCATCTATCCGGCAAAAAATAAATCTAAATGCACATCAAACGTCAAATATTCGTCAAACCTTTGGTGCACAGTGCCCAGTGATCAGTGACAGTTCTGAAATGCAATGTTTGATTACCATGAAGACGAGTGCCCTTGGTTTTACTTCGATGGTTCTTACAAGACGCTGCTTGGCGCCTGTCTTTTTGTATTCGGTTAGTATTACTTATTACTATTAATTTTGTTTAGAAACTTAACCTATACTTAATTACAGATACTTATTGTAACCATTACTACGATTAAGTATTGATTTTTGCTTTGCTGGAAATTCTTCCAGCGATACATATTATAAATTTGCATGTCTCGTTGCGGTTTGAACCTAGACACGATTTGTATCTAAACAGGTGGCATAACAAGAGATGTACCTATAGTCAGCAGTGGAATAAGAAGGGATGTAGATGATGTCTGCCAATTAATTTAGAATGTCTTCAATTATCATGTAAATTGTTAACTTTTTGTATTCCCTGAAGAATTTTGTGGGCCTAAGCCGTTAGTCATTTTTTTTAATAAAAAACCTGGACCTATATTTGTTGCTTGCTGCTTCTAATTAGTGTCATGTATATATCTCGTCAGGTGTGTTTGGGGTGCTGCTCAACGGGTGGCTCTTTGCCACCTTCATCCACAGTCACCTGCTCACATTCAAAAGTCATTTACTGATACTCAATCTTTGCATGGCTTCGCTTGGCAGAAATCTTCTTGGATTTCCGTTTGGTGGATCATCGGCTATCGCTAAAAGGTTTGTTATTATTACTTCCAAGGAGTTTTAAGAACCGGTTTATTTTATTGTATTATCTTCCCCACGATTATTATATTAAGCTATGTTAAATGTTATTTTCAGGTGGCTGTTTGGCCCAGCGTGCTGTCAATTATTTGCATTTATGAATCAATTCTTTGGTGTCTTTCAAATTACTGCGTTATTTGTCATAGTTTTGGAGAGATATTTATTAGCAAAACATTACAGACATGGTTAGTATCTAATTTATATCACGATTAAATTAAATTGTCGACAGATTTGTTACCTATCAGAAATAGATCTTAAGCCAGCTTTATTTGCTCATGTGCCAGTTATAGTACGAGATCCGGCTGCAGAATTAGTACACTCATCGAGTGTTTGCTAAAAACCAATATTTATGCATATTTATGATCAGGACAATATACATCTTCAAGGTTGCCTATCAAACAGTGGCCGCTAGTGTTTTTATTTTTATTTTATTTAGAATATATTTGTGGTATTATGATGTTACGCGCTAACTTTCTTTCACTCTACCTTAAATATTTACCATCTTTAACAGCCAGCAACCATTATTTGCGGCCAGATTTAATTAAGCAACAGTATCAAAAAAAAAATGCTTTAATTTGATATAATTATAAATAATAAATGTACGTTATGAACGTATATAAATTTATCAAAATCATACCTGCTTACACCTACGAAGAGGTGCGGCCAAGTGCACAACGGCAACCGTGATTTTTCAGTCTTTACATTGTATATAGCCGTGAAGTGGACGATATTTTATTTAAAAAAACAAGTTTTTTTTAAAATTATAAATAGTCTTGCGCTTGACCGCTTGATTTTTTTCCGAATTTTTTTTTAATAATTTAACTAAAAATCCTAGCGGCCACATTTTGATAGGCAACCTGGTAGATGTATATTCTCCTGATCATTAAATATGCGTAAAAATTTGGTTATTAGCAAACACTCGATGAGTGCACTAATTCTGCAGCCGGCTCTTAGACTATTAAAATATACTGCTAATAGCCTGTATAAATGGTGGTGTAAGGATAATTATATAAATCTTGGCAGCGAATATAGAACCAATAAACATTTTGGAATAAAATCTCATTAGTATTCTATAGTTCTGTAGTTTCAGTGTGGAGGTTAAAGGGGGAGGCCTATGTTCACCAGTGGGAGTCTTCTGGCTGATGATGATGATGAGTATTCTATAATTCACTTCTCAATCATGCTATAGAATATAAGCTACAAAAATAACATTATTTTAATATAAATAAACATGGTTATATTTACAGAAAAAACCTTACATATACGATATTATTGGACACTAGTTAGTGTGAGCTGGATAAATGCCACGGTATTCGCAATTCCACCGCTGTTTGGATATGGACTGTACTCCTGTGACCCGACCAGTACATCATGTTCTCTTCTCTGGCCACCTCTATATTCTGCGAGACAGATGGGGTTCAGCATACCTTACGTGATTATATGCGGAGTAGTACCCATTGTTGGAATGTGAGTCTCTTACATCAAGGTTGAATGGAGCACACCAAAATAATTGTCTCTAAAGTGTGGAATATTGTTGCAGGTTCTTCTATATGGGTAAAGCTGTACGCCTCGAGAAAATATTTTACAAAGGGGAACAGCAAAGGGAACAAAAATATCTTACACAGGTAGGTACATTTTTGTTAAATGTTTGCTTATGATTTTTATGAATATTTCGACGATGGTATTTTCTTTGCGCAGAGTACCCACATAATTTGCGTGGCAACGTTGGCGTTGTGGATTCCTGCTGCATTGCTAATCGGTTGGCAGTGGTTTCCACTACTGGTCCTCGGCTACCGGATCCACGTTCCACCGGCATTGGCCTTGATTGCACCTATTGCTGCTGAGGTCAGTTAATATATAATATGTATTATATATACTCACTAAACTAAACCAATCTACCAGGACTAAAATTATCTGCCTCTCTTTTCACTTTAATGTTTGAGAGAAGGATGGCAACAATTTTAGAGCTGTCAAATTTTGTTTAATTTAGTTGACAGTTCCTCAGAATCGATGCCACTACCATCCATAATGAGACCTTTCTTAGTTCTTAACGCCTTTGACTAATTGTATTTTATTAGGTACAATAATTAAAAATTATTATTGATATTTCAGGCAGCTACATCAATACCAGTTCTGTGCTATCTTACTGGAGACGAGAGGCTTAGAGCAGCCCTCTTGGGGCGTATGAGAAAACAATATGCTTTGTTAAAACCTGAAAAAGCAAAGAAATATAAATACGAACGTCCATATAGCACATTAACGTTTACGAGGAAAAACTCAACAACGCTAAAGGACGTATTCCCTCATTAAAGGGTCAGGTCAACCCCCACTCGTGCCCTACTTACAAACTCAATGATAACAGAAGATATTATAACATCAATATTCTGGAATGTTGTGGAAACGGTTCGTAGTGAAAATATGCTACTGATATGCTTAAAAAGACTTATTATTACCTTTATTATCTAACAATAAGCCAACTTTAACTAATAAATTAAATAATGCTAATTTAAATTAGTTTTTTTTAATCTCTAAATCAAATCATTACGCAAATGAATGCTCATGACTTAGATATGTTTTTATGAATATTTTTTATGAATATATACTAGTAGATGTGTGATTGACCGTAATTCCGGATGTCGTATTTTATTGACCTAAATAATGTGGACGAAAAGAGCGAGATGGTTATATCTAAATGTACAAGGACAGGTAAGAAATATGTCATTAGAGATTTGCGCAGATAGCAAAAAGCAGTGAACGTGAATTTTTGCAGGTTTTTTTTAAAACTTGGTGTGTGAAAACGATCAATACAGTAATGAGTAGTATGAACCTAAACTTTAAAGAATAATAATAATCGCGTTTATTATTATGTCTACAAAGAACTTTTCTATAAATGTTCAGTGTCTTTAGCGTACTCGTGGATGAAATTATTTTGGATTTACGAGTCACTACAAGCAAGAAACTGCTAACTCTACAAGGGAGTTAATAACAACAAAGTGTTTAACAGAGCATCAAGGAACTGGAATCGTTTTGGTTGAGGGTACGGATGCAACCTGAGAAGCTAGAGTTTCCAAGCTTACTTCATCGTAAGCACAGACCCATCTTTGCATTTCAACTACGTAAACGCATTGCATCTCGTAGGTAAAATGCACTTGGGGTACCACAAGAGAATCAAATAACAAAAAAAAATTGTTATTAAATCTGGTCTAAATTATTTTAGCTAAAATGGTAACCGTAGAGTGCGCATGGAAAGATCTCTTTGATGATAGTGAGAGGAAAAGTTTAGATGAAGGATTCTTTTATACCGGTAGGTAATTATATGAATGTAATTTTTGCTGAAAATTTTGACAGTATACTTGTAAATAGCAAATTTTCTCACTCGTTGCTTAGTTATTTTACCTTTGGATCACGTTTCAGGATTCATCGCGATTGCATTTGGATTATGGTTAAACTTGGCAATTTTATTGTCAAATTTGAGTTTCGATCGCAGTTACAGAAACTTGGCCAACTTCACAGTAGTGGCATGTATAAGAAGAATGGTACCGTTTATTGCTCACTTTCCTTTATTTGGCTTTGTTGACAGGTGCGTTAATTTCATAATGTTACGACTAGGTTAGGTACTGACAATTTTCGCCGATAATATAGTAGATTTTCAAGACTTTTAGTACGCTCTTTGTTAGTATGTTTGAATGTTTGATTGGGTTGGTACCGATAATTGAAATGGTTTCCAAGTTAAATACGAGAATTTGATGCATTGTTTGATTACATCTAATTTCATTCTCTTTGTATTTATTTTCAGCGCCAATATTGACAAAAAGTGCTGCGAGTTTTATGCTTTTCTGGAAACTTTCCTAGCGGTCTTCGAAGTTGAATGTCTTACACACGTATGCATTGAACGTTATGTTGTTGCTAAATATACCACGAATGGTACGCATAGTTGAATTTACTATTTCAATTCTTACCGAGTTAAACAAATTCTATAATCGCTTTATCTTTTACAGGATGGCCAATACAAAAGTACCATTATGCTCTTTTTCAATGCCTTTGCTTGTTCTTTGCAAGTTTGTATTCTTTCCCCCCACTATTAGGTATCGGCCGATTTGGTCTTGACTTCTCTTGCTCTTTCTGTACTTTTGACGTGATACTCCCGGAATCTTGGAAGCGGTACATTGTGGTGGTAATCTTTATACTCCGCAGTATTAAACCAGCCATGTTCATGTAAGTATCAAGAAATAATAAAATTAGACGCTGTATTTACCTATGACCTATAACTATGCGATTGTTCTATGATTTGTTCTATATTGATTTTATTCTTTTTCACTTTCTAAGGCTGATAATGCTCACTTGGACTCGGAGTTTGGAAAATAAACTTGTGTGCTCAGAGGAAACACAAGAGCAAAAAAAATTCACCAAGGTTCGTTTTATTCTCATTTCATTCTCATATGTTTAACCCTCGACGCAAAAAGAGGAGTGTTATAAGTTTAATGTGTCTATCTGTGTATCTATGAGTCTGCGCAGTTGTTGTGACTTCTTAGCTGTGATTTAAGAAAATCTGTTCTGCCGTTTGATTATTATCCAATCTTCTATCGGTGAATAATTATTATTTTCAATTTATTCTTGTTACTTTAATTATTAGACCAGGGTAAGTAGATAATTTTTGAAACAATTTTTTTTATAGTTGGGTGTAACCCATTGGAAGAGCATATAACAAAAATGAAAGGATAAATAATTTACGGGCGATCTGAGGTCGGAGAGTGGCCCCTCCACTTTATAGTTTTGCCGGAAATCGAGATAAACCGTTTATTACCATTAACCCCCCCCCCCCTTCCACTTCCTGACCTCAGATCACGCGTACATTATGTTTTTCCTTTCATTTTTGTTATATTCTCTTCCGTTTCTAATGGGTTTCATCCTACTATAATTTTTTTACCATTTGCAAAGGCTTCTGCACTGGTCTATATAGGTACAGGTGATATACGGAATTTAAACTGAGAGATGATCAGCTGCAGTGACAGTGGGCGTCATTAACTACCGATTTACTGTGTGATTACTATGAAAAGTCACTATTTCATTACAAATAATTAATAGTAAAACGTATTTTTTTTTTTCAAAATAAGCTTTTAGCTTTATCAAAGAAAATTTAATCCGCCCGGTCATGGAGAATGGGATGGAATGAATTTATCATAATTAAATGAGTGTACAACATTTCATGTCTGCGCTGCTAACCATTGAGAAGTTCCCTAGTCAGGACTTAACCCTGAGTGCAGCAACCATGTTTTGGTAAAACTAAAAGCCGGCATCATAATAAAATGCGTACACAAAATTTCGTGGCTGTGCTGTTGACCGTTGAAGACTTTCTTTATCTGGAGCTAATACTGGGTGTCGATTCCGAATCGTCACAGTCGTCAGATGCTTACCATAAAAACGCATTGTCATTAAAACATAATATTAGTAGTCATTAAACTACCGTAGGATAAGAAACAAAAACTGTCACTAATACACAGAACAAACTAACGAAGGAGAAGTCTAGATCGGAGCCACTAATTAACAATAATGGAGTTCCCCAGGGCAGTATACTGGCGTCAGTGCTTTTTTTATTTTACATTAATGACCTCCCAGACGCCACTCCCCATAAGAGTATACTTTTTGCAGATGACACAACTATATTAATTAAATGTAAAAGTAAAGAACAGGCGCAGCAAACGGTAAATAACGGTCTATCAGACGTAATCCTTTGGATGAAATCTAATAATTTGAATATTAACATAAATAAAACTAAAGTCATTCAATTTAATTCTTATAACTCTAATCCTTTGCAAATTGACATTAATTATAATAATGAAATAGTTGATAACGTTGACAATTATAAATTTTTAGGACTATATCTTGACATACATCTTAACTGGAAAATGCATATTGATACATTGTGTAAAAAACTTGATCGCTTCGTATTTGCTTTGAAAAAAGTTAGACATACTGTGTCTATGGAGGCTGCGTTGATGGCATATCATGGTCACGTCTCATCTCTTCTCAGATACGGCCTGATAATGTGGGGAAACTCAGTCGACATAGACAGAGTATTCAAGATACAGAAGCGATGTATTAGAGTGATAAACAGAGCTTGGTTTATGGACAGTTGCAGACCTCTATTTAAAACATGCAACATACTTCCTTTGCCATGTATGTATATTAGGGACATTTGTATTTTTATCAAGGAACACCCAGTATATTTCCAAAAACGAAGTCAAGTTATTACCCGCCAAAAAAGAGCCAAATTCACTAACCTATTATATCAACCTCCTGTCAAAAAAGCCTTGTACCAAAAAAATGTCTATAATATGTGCATATACATTTATAATAAACTACCAAATGAATTAAAAATTTTGGACGGTAATAAATTTAAAAAAGTATTAACTGATTGGCTAATTAAGAATTGTTTTTATAGTATTAAGGAATTTATGGAATTTTTAATATAATATAATTTAATAAGATAATAATATATAATAATACTTCGTAAAATATATACCTAACTAACAATAAAATAAATATATATCTAGCTTAAGAACATTTGCACGTCTGCATGCAGATTGAATACTATGTACCGAAAATAATCTTAAGACCTCAATGTAATTCTATGTATTCTAGCAAATAAATGATTTGATTTGATTTGATTAAGAGGAAGTGGTTCTAATTCAGCTTGGAAGATTTGACCTAAACAAACTAGCATACAAACATTAAATAATAAAAAATTACACAGTTAAATAAAACCTTGTAAAAAAGTTTTTGATGTGCAATGAATATATATGGTAGAGAACAGCAAATATTTTTTCGTGATTTCAGTCTTGGCGACAGTGAAATTAGCGACAATAAGGTTCTCTATTTTTATGGTTTTGTGACGGAAATTTAGTCTTTTTATTTTTTTTTAACTTCCTTTTAGAATGTGGTGAGGGTGACTTTCGTGAGCCAAATTTGCTGGTTACCAATAGCCCTGATCAGAGGAAGTGTGATACTCTCACAGTTGACGTCTTCTCATCCAGTTGTACCTGAATCTGCATTTTACATTCAATGGGCAATGTTGATTCATTGGGTGAGTGTTTAAAATAGTAATTTCTCATTCACTGTTAGTAAGTAAACAAAAAAGCACAACAAAATGATACCGGCCAAGTGCGAGTCAGGCTTCGCGCACTGAGAGCTCCGTACCACCATAAGATATAATAATTATCAATATAAAAAACCGTCTTCAAAATAAGTAAACATTACGATTCGGTGAAATAAAATGAGGTCATCCAAATAACCCATTACCAGTTATAACTTGGTAATGAACAGAAATTTGTCACCGACTCGCACTTGGCCATTATTTTTTATTTGTTGTTATACTTTAGAGTGCGTTACATGCCAAGTTTGACGCTTGTACGTATTATCGTTTTGACATTAAAGCTAATACAAAATACATAAAAATACGGGGACCCCCTTTCGTTTTTACTTTTTTATTATTTCTTAGTTAATCCGCCGTAACATTTCATATTCTGTGAAAATTTCAACTGGCTATCTATTACGATTCGAAAGATACAGCCGTTTAAAGGTAGGACAGACGGATAGACAGACAGACAGACAGACATCGTAGGCTTAGTAATAGGGTCCCATTTTACCCTTTGGGTACGGAACCCTAAAAAGCACAACGGCGCAAACAGGAGTACTGTTGTGTACGTCTAACGGTTCCACAAGAATCCAGGACTACAAAGGACTGGTACTACATTGAAACTCAATTTGACTGTGAGCAGACGTGGTGATGGTAGCTGGTGTACTATAGTGAGTGGTAGCCCAGACTAGGAGTAATCTAGGCTGACCTAGGAGTTGATCCGACGATGTCAGATAAGCAGAATGATGCGACTGACGGGGACCGAGGTGAACAGCATAATCAAGGAGGTATATGCCCAGTAAGTTATCGTAGGCTGATGAGGATAAGATGATGATGTTGACAGATATGCTAGTTAAATATCTTCGAACACCGTCACTTAGCATCAGGTGAGCTGTGGTATTGTTAAACGCCTAGCTTGTCATAAAAAATATATTTCTGAAGCAAATTATGGATATCTAATTATATATCTATATTTTTTATAATAGTTTTGCGTTTGATCGCCAACTTGCCTGATGTAAAGCGATGATGCGGTCTACGGTGGAGCACGCTTGCCTAGAAGAAACCGATTCACTCGTGATTGGAAGACACCCAGATTGTAACTATCGGGGAACACCCATTCAGGCAGCGCATTCCACGGACTAGCAGTCGCATAATAAAAATGGAATCAAAGCGCTTCGTACGGGTTTTCGGAATATCAACCATAAAGCGGTGTCGATTTTTGTGCCCGCTGTGACATTCCGATAGAAAAATGGGCAGGGGAATTAGATATAGCAAATCCGATGCACACTTTTCCATATTTTTCCATATTTTGTTTTAGATATCCCCTGCTTTGACTGCTCTGACGTTGTTTGCTGCTGACAACAAAATACGAGACAAAATGTTACACATACATTCTACCAAAACTGCGGATGGGACCGACGACAAGAAAGAAAACTGACGATAGATTCGAATACTTATATTTTAAAATTAATTGCAATAAAGAATAGTAACATTAAATGTACACGGAAATCGCATTACATACGATTATAATGCCAACAATATAATATGTACATACTTAGTGACAAAGATTTGTACGAAGAATATCAGCAGTCGAGTTATGATACACATGATTAGATACCTAATTCAGTCAATTATATTGTTGTATGTACAATAGTATTTCATTTACACATGAATTTGAGAAAGGAAGAAACGGTTAAAGTTTTAACAAATAGCTCTAATGAACACAACTTGGAAGATATCACTACATTTGCCTTTTGAACAAAAAATTTACAGCTAATTCCCTATACTAAAAAAATAAAATTTGGTTTCATTTTATGTCGATCACATATCGCTTTGATTTTGTAATGTAGGTTTATGTGGGTTATGATTGGGTCACATTTGATCTAAGCACGATTGGTCCACGATAAGGCATTTATGGAGCGAAACCATAAATTATTCTGTATATTATATGTTTTCATCTAGTATTTCATGTAAGTAGATCTTAAAATGTACAGTATCGTTCAAGATGACGACCGACATTCTTAGTTACTGAGGCAATCTGTCTTATAAAATAGAGTATCCACTGTTTAGCTTATCACTTGTTTTCACTATATGAATTTATTGCAGTTCTTCAAACCAATATCTATAGCCATTCACATCACAAAATTTGCTTATATTATAAAGATTACTTAAAATAAATTTCATATTGCACCATTTCATTAACATTACCTAAACAATCACAAATCTTACACACCGCATAAATTGTACGTGGAATGGGACCGGCGGCTGTAGCCGGGGTGTTCGTCGCATTCATCCATCGCTATATTATCTAAGAATTCTTCTTCGTCGTCTAAATAAAACGTAGGATCTATTATTGTAGTTTTGAATACCCTGTTGCTATAAGTGTCCTCCGTGGAAGTGGTGGAGGATGGCGTGGAGGGGCTATTCAGTACTATGACTGGGTAGGCCCCACGCGGTGCATCCTGCTATATCTGCTCTAGGGCGGTGTCCTGGTACTCCGACTTGTTAGACCACTTCTCGATCATGGGCACCGCAAATAAAATGAGCCCACTCAAGGCTATCGCACCCCCTGCGACGTAGAAACCTGGTGCGTATGAAGCCATCGAATCATATAGCCAACCTGAAAAATTGAAGAGAATTCGGTTAAAGTTAACTATTAACTATTTTTAGTTTTATTTATTTATTTAATAATAAGCTTACGTTTGACCGCCAACTCGCTTGATGTTAAGCGATGATGCGAAAAGTGGAAATACTAATAGATATTCGTCAAAGACACAGTTTAAATTTTATAGAGTTACTCTACCTGCAGTATTGTCGAATTAATAAGGTAAAACTATATAGTTAAAGTACAGCTGGCAGCGATTGGAAGTAAAAAGCCGAAGATCAGAATGAGTGTGGTGTGACAGACTGACAGTGGACTAAGATGGGCTGATTATGATGAAAAGAATTAAGTACAGAAAATCAATAATACGTCAAATACTGTAATTATCATAACATCACCACAAATAGATAATACATAGTAGGAACCAATTTCTAGTGAGTAGTGTATATATTACCTGCAAAGGGTGGCCCAATAAGTGAAGCAATCCCTTGGAATAATAATAGTAGACCAAACGCATTTGTGAGCTTCTCCAGTCCAAGAAGATCAACGAGTACCACTGATGTCAAGCCCACGTAGGCACCAATAGTGAAGCCGAACACCGTTGCGTACGCTGCTAGGCCCCAGAACTCCCAACATAACATAGCCATTGCAGTAGCTGAAATAAAAATGGAATTTATAACACATAGCTTTGGTCGCAATTGGCTGTTCGAAAAATTAAGACAGTTCTTTAGCTTTATGAACATATAGTTATGCTGGTGACAAAATAGAGACCAATCTGACTGGAGCTTTCGAAGTCATATTGATAAATAGAGCCCTTTTCTGGTTTCTCATCAAAATACTAGCATACATAGAGTAGTAGAATATTATTTTAGAGCAGTAGTACAGTACAATACAATACAATATTACTTTATTACACACCGAAAATACAAATATTTATATTTACAGTATTTTGTTGAATAAAATTAAATATGTGTTAGGAGATGCTTACCAATTCCAGCAATAGTAAGGCAAGTGTTATAGGCCACCAAACGATTCACCCATGGTTTATCGCTAATATATCCTAAGACGATCCTTCCAACCAAGTTTGCTGCTCCAATAATCGAAATCAAATACTCAGGATTCGGAATCCCCATGTGTTCAGCCATAGGCACAGTATAAACGTATGGGATATAAAAGCCAATGCTGGTCAAAAAGTTTGAGAGTGCAAATAATATAAATATAGGATCTACAAGTAGGGAAACATCCAACATTTGTTGGAGGGCAGCTTTGAATGCCGATGCCGAAGTTTCGGATACACGTCGCTTTTCGTAAGTGTATCTAGTATTGTCGGGTGTGGCTGATCTGATTCTCGAGAGACTCGTTCTACTGCCCGTGTATAGCACGTCAGGTTTCATCATGATCCCGCTGCCTTGTCTTGAAATATGCCCATGGGATTTAAGTTCCTGTTTATTCAGCGCTGGTTGTGATAGTGTCAGTCTGCCAACATCAGTATCATCTCCTTTGCCATTATCTCTTAAAACATTTTCGGTACTTTGTGACCTGGCTAGTGGTGCCTTTTTGTCTTGGGGTATTAGCATCGGCTGTGTGACAGATGCATCGGTGACAGATACCATAGGGACAGGTCGGAACATGATGCCTAACGGCACACAGTTAAGGACGATGCCGCCGATGATAGCTATAGCTCCACGCCATCCGTAACTGCTGATTAGTGCGGAAGTGATGGGAGCGAACAGGAAGGTTCCCAGTCCTGAGCCACACACCGCGATACCTGAAACGTAACATCATTTATTATTACAGAGAACCAAAATTGTATATTATGTTGACAAAGGACACGGACCCCGAAGTCTGTGGAGCTGCACAACAAACAATAATTACAGTAAACAAAGAATTAAAGTTTAAAGGCGTTTATTTGACACCATAGTTCATGACAGACAGCTCATTTGATGAACATTAGTGTTTGTTCTATTGGGTAATAATATCCATTTAAAATTTATTTTCTTTTCTTTCATTCTTTCTTATTTAAGTACCTATATATGAAAAAATCTTTGGCAGCCATAGTACAAGCTTTGATTAGTTTGGGGTCAGATGACCGTGTGTGCGAAAATGTCCCGAATACCTATCATCACGAATAGTTCAGTTTTATCGCAGGTATCTCGACCAAAATATCATAATATTTTTGAATTTTGTACAAACATTATGTAGCGAAGAAATAAAAGAAGTGCCTCTCACCAGTAGCTAAGCTTCTTTTCCGTTCGAACCACACCGTCACACTGACGATGGCAGGTAGGTAGATGAGGCCGAAACCGAATCCGGTGCCGACGCCGATAGTGAAGATGAGCGTCAGCACGTTTTGTGCGAATGCTGACGCCACGACACAGGCTGCCGCCAGCAGCGCCCCCGCCACCGTTACCACTTGGCAGCCCCATCGGTTCACGAACGAACTTGAAATTGGACCTGGAATTTCAGATATTGATTCTATTAGTCTACTATGTATAATTATGTATCTAACTATTTAAAAAAAAAACTTTGGTAAACTAATATACTTAGTTACAGTATGATGAAAATTACATGTTACAGCTCGGGAAATATATTTCTATATATGTCAACGTTATAGGTAAGTAAGTACATACATGGATATCATTGAATAGAAGTAGGTAAGTATAATGTATACTTCAATATAGTGAGTATTCCGCATCTATATCCGCTTTGAAGTACCGCCACATGCTTTATTACTTTGTTCCAGTTCAACGATATATACAATAGATACAGTGCACAATTGGGTAGCTCCCTAAACTAGGGTGATAAATGTCACAGAATAAGTTAAAGAACCTATGCGTGCCATGGCGATGCGTGCTAACCTACTATGCAGACTATGCGGAGTACTATTGGAAAATCGCAACCCACGACTGGGAATACGATAAAAATTATATTGGCGCTCGTCACATGAACCTTTGAAGGGTTCGGCTGGGATCAGATTATCATATCGGCTTTCGATTTCATGACGTCATTGACACATGTTATAATAGCAATCGGTATCGCGACACGTGCCCTCGATTTTTATTATCATCGTGTAGTACCTACCTATGTTGGTAGAATGAAATATCCCTTCAAATGTTTAGATTCGCCTTAATGCTTTTTGAATAATTTTGCACATTACTGAGTACTAATTTATTCTGTAACATTAGGATAATCTATGTTAGGAGGTCGTGTCCAATATCTGAAGCGAACATTATAGTAATCAAAGTTTGGTTGTAGTAGTTCGCTAATGATGCGAGAGACCTGTGGGTGTCATAATTTGGTCTACAGCTTAGTGTGAATTATTAATGGTACATTCCGCATATTAAGTAAGAAGTCGACAGATCATACTCCTATCCATGTAGTTAAAAATGATTGTGATGGTACCAAAAACAAAGTTGATCATAATAGGTACACAATGATTAATCAATACACCAATGGTTTACTAAACAATATTAACTTGCAAAAAGTCTCTACATAGGCATGTATTCAAGTAACAATTACAGGAATTAGGACGAATACAAATAAATGAAAGAAAAATATTTCCCAGTACGTATACACTGTACATTGACTTATCTCGACACATTAATGTATGTGTCGAGAGAAGTAGGTACGTAAAAATGCCTAGTTGAGGCCACGTACTTGTTCTATGTAGGTAAAGCTCGACTGAGCAAACCTTAATGCTATTTGCATGAATTGATTACTGGGGAGGGTGACTCTTAGCCCAGCACTTGGGAAAAGAAATATTTCACCTAGTTTGCGCGAGTTATCACCTTGTATATGCGTTCAAAGATGAAAAATTGTGAATTAGATTTATATGTAAATTTAAGAAATTTGCTTATTTATAATTTCAAAAGAAAAATACCTAATACGTAGAATGCAACTTTTTATACCTGTTATTTTCATCTTGAATATAATAAAATAAATATATAGTGCAAAGTAATGAAATGCATGTTTTAAAAATCCTATCCAATCACCATTCCGTGGTTACTGCGGTAAGCAAAATGAATTCCAAAATGCTTTTCTGTGAGTTGGAAATACTAAATACTATATCCTGAATTTCATTGTTTTTTTAAGTTATTCAAATCTTAATCTATGGCTCGCACGGATTCGAAACACGCTTCGTAATATTTCGCTCGATCGAATAAAATCTTGAACACCAGTCTTTTTATGACTTTTTATTATTTATTTTCGATATTATTTGTTCAATATCTTCAATTTTTATATGACATAATACCCAAATATTTGTCACGGAAACCTTCTAGGGGACGCTTGGATGTTCTAATCTGCCATCATGATATGGGTATCAAATGAAAGGTTTGCTGCGAAGAATATGAACAAGCTTGTTTAAAAAAAGTATTTTATCTTTTTTTCTTCTTTCTAAATCAATAAAGTTTATTTATTTATATTACGAGGAAGCGAAATATCAAGTTAAAACCATTATAAAAACAGATTCCAGGCGTATTGTCTTCACCGTAACCGACGATCTGAAGTAGGTACGGACTAAATTAGTCTAAGTCCACAAAGACTTATTATTATTATGACTGATGTTTCTGTTAACACGTATCGACCAGTTAATTTTGGGACTCACATTAAATAAATAAATAATAAATAAATATCTCTCTCTGTCCGTGGTTACAAAACTATCCATTTTCAAATTCCGTGCAATGGTTTGCTTGTTCTATATTCACAAATTTCTCAATAGCCAGTTCAAGAATGAAAATAGCAAGGTATAGAGTTTACCTGAGGAGAGGGTGACTCCCACCAAGATGGAGACGATCCACGCAGTTTTACTCTTGCTCTCACCGAAGTAGGATAGGAACTCCGTGTAGAACACCCCGAACGAATACGTCATGCCATCGGCTGAAAACAAATAGTTAAAGATAATTAGTTTTAAATAACTAAAATTTTTATTCAATCAATTGTGTTTTGTTTTATTTATATCACGGTCAATATAATGGTTACAATGAATCGATACCTTATATTTACTACGTCATCGCACGTAATGAAATAGATGAGAGCACTAAAGGTACATTTTATGGTGGGAAGGTAGAACGTATAAAACGAATAAAAAAGATAGAAAAGTAAAATGTATATTCAGCAAGGAATAATTATACTTTAAGATTTCTAAGTCCAAATATTTTAGGGTCATACCAGGTATTGGTAACTGTGTAAACGTATTTGGAGTCATGTGACACCTATTGATTATAATGTGTTTTTTTTAAACTTTTAATATCATATTAAAATAAAATTTGTAGAACTAAGCATTACTAGACCAAACAACAATAACAAATATTTTGAAGGCTAGAATCGCTTTCTAAAACTTGTATTTAAACGTAATGTTAGTAAATTGAGTCGTAAAAGATGAATTCGCGATTACATACTACTTTGTTATTTCTTAGGTACGTTTAAGACAGCAATATAAGTAAGATGTCATTATTATTATCTTAGGAAGATCTATTAGGTAACTTCTTTCATCCAATAATTTCAGATGTACCTAACTGTGCAAAATGCTATCCCTGCCAGTAAATATGAACAATCATGATTGCGACACTTTCGACGTGATATTGAAATCAGACACATTTTATGTGATGATTTTGTAAAATGCGCTATAAAATATACCAAAGCATATCATAAAGCGCGTCTAGTTACATTTTCCTCGTAATGAAGAAGTACGTCTATCAATTAATATTTATAGGTAGTTAGCTACTGTAAAAACCAAATCGTAAAAAAAACAAAGTTCAAAACAAGGAGTTTCAAAGTTTCCGTTGATCACTTTGAAATTAAGAATGTCAGGGTGGGTTGCACCTTCTTAATTTAGCATTAACAAACATCGACATTTCTTTTTTTTTCTTTTCTTTTTTTTACATTTATTTTAGATAGCCCGTTGGTCCAGTTGGTAGTGAACCAGCCTTCTGCGCTTGGGGGCGTGGGTTCGATTCCCACCTAGGACAAACATTTATGTAATGAACATTTGTGTTTGTTCTATATCTGGTTGTTAATATCTAGTTAAGTATGTATTTAAACCTATATATGCATGTATATCAGTCTCTGGCAGCCATATTACAAGCTTTGCTTAATTTGGGGTCAGGTGACCGTGTGTGAAAAAATGTCCCGTATTCCCGAATATTTCAATTATAGTAACGGTTATGCAACATCTGAAAATTTGTTCAATGACGTCATAACTTTAACTGTTAACCGTAACTGCCCACGCTTCGCTAGTGTTTATGTTAAATATCTGTCAGATGCATAATTTCAGCTATGCATCTGGGGTATATAAGGTCTCATTTGACTTGAAACCCTGATAACTTTAACTATGCTAGTAAATACGCTGGTGCAACGCATTTCATTGTCATAAACCTTAACTTTAACTGCTACTATGGTGCAACCAAGCCTTAGTATTTTCCAATAAAGTAGGCTGACGTAACATACATGTTGGATAGGTATACCTACCTCCATGTGCATTAAACAGTAGATATCAATGCAACACAGGAGGGACTACAACACCTATAGGTATAGCTGGAAACAAAAGCCTGCTATCGACAATGGGTGTGCGCGTCGACATCAAAGAAGTCTGCCCGACATTCAATGCATAAAAGTATTTGTCTCAATATGTGTCACAAGAAGAACCAACGCAGTTTGAAAATTTTATTACAAACAAAGGAGTTCCAATTTTATTTTTCATGTACGTAGTTTATTATACCAAAGTCATTAAAATCATAAAAAAAGTAAAAGCTACGTAAATAAAACTGACGTGAAATCGACTGCCGGTTTTGAAGGTACGCTAAGCAGGCAGCTAATGGAAATTTTTCTTTGTGTTTTCTTGACGAAAATAATTAGGTTCAATTTATTTTTGGTCATTATTACTGAAAACAATATATTCTTGGAATTATTGAGTCAGCAAGAAAAATATCGAGGGGTCGGAGCCCATAGACTGGCAAGCTGTAGCAGCATCTTGACACCACGGTCAGTGACGCTATTCATGATGACGCTACTGATCGACATAGATGGCGACAGATAATCCGAATATCAGATATTAATAATCCTTTACACTCTGTAAAGGATTATTTATGCTAGACCATAGCGGGTGCGGACGAGGCATGGATTTAAAATCTCAGGAACATTTTACGAGTATATAGAGCAGTTCTTGCCGTGTGTCACCCGCGTCCCGGATGAGGGTCGGCCGTGCCCTGATACGTAAGCCTTCATAATAAAATGTTCGCAAAGTGTTAATCCGTGTCTCGTTTGCGCCTCATACGGGACACGGCTCGTGCCCGCCACAGTCTAGCATAAATCACCCTTTACTGGGCTGGACCAATACGACGATCGGTATTGAAACAGTGAGCCAGCGAATGAAAAAGGAGAGAGAAGAGAGGTTAGATACATGTAAGACCATTATGAACGTAGGCATCAAATGTGTTATGAAGATGTACCAACTCTGAACTCTCGATGGAGTTAATTTCATGCGGAGGATTCAGGCCTTTACAAACTAAACATTTTAGCGAAAACGGCGAAACTTTATAAATTTTCGTACAAAATTGTTTATTAAGCATGTAATACGGTTTTAATCTTTTCAACAAATAACTAACCTGAAAGAGAAAAGCTCGTGTTTGTTACGAGTTTGAGTCGTCTCTTCCTAAAAATTCAAATATTGACAGAGTCAATTCAAATATGGACCCCTGACTTACCCGCTAACATTACCGACACCAAGAAACGTTTTGCTGTTGACATGGAGGGAGGTTATTATCAGGTTTTATTATGTATATAAACATTGACCTATATGTACTACGTACATGTAAAGGATATTATTTTATCAATCTCATTTGCATCTTGTAATCATTTTACAAGCTTAGTTTGGTCTGTAAGCTTCAGACTAGTTTGTTACCATACAAAAGAGTAAAGAAAATTTTAAAACACGAATCATACCTACTCTAGGCATGATTCTTGTTTTCAAATTTTCCACGCAAGTAAAACTTTGGGAAATTGATAGGCAGTATTCAAATATAAATAATGTTACGGAATCAATGTCTTATTTTGATTGATGATAGGTCCATGTCCAACGGGCGTGGCTTATCGTATCGTTATAGGTAGGTAATATTGCTAAGCAAAAAATGATCCATGGATTTTTTGTAGGTAATGAATCGATATTATCTAATCAGAATCATAATTGAAAAGAAGACAAACGTGCACAGATAAGTACAAATTATGGACTTACCAATTAGAACCTAAATATAATAATGAATAGATATCGGATTATCTTTAATTTTAAAATAATAGAAAATTTTATCTCGTAAATATGTTTTTACCCCACTGCCCAGAGAGGGTGAAGGAGGGTGAGGTATTTCGGATGTTTG
This sequence comes from Agriopis marginaria, assembly GCA_932305915.1. Lineage (NCBI taxonomy): Eukaryota > Metazoa > Arthropoda > Insecta > Lepidoptera > Geometridae > Agriopis > Agriopis marginaria. The sequence continues at coordinate 15,314,378 of OW029915.1, forward strand.
TGTTTTTCTGCTTATTAGTATCAAGTTCTCTAGTAGCCTAAACGGTTTGACTGATTTTGAATTATTCACAATATGTGAGAGAATTCATCTCTATAAGTGTATATATATAGTACTAGCGACCCGCCCGCCCGGCTTCGCACGGGTGTAATTTACGTGCGAAGCCGGGGCGGGTGGCTAGTTATATACCTATATAAACCTTCCGTGAAAATGTATCTAACTGATGGTAAAAACCGCATCAAAATCCGTTGCGCGATTTAGGAGGAGTTAGCGGCCATACAGACAGACAGACAGACGCGGAAAGCGAATCCAATTTATACTATGTAGAGATTTAAATTTTGTCCTAAGTCTAGATAGCCCGTTGGTCCAGTTGGTAGTGAACCTACCTTCTGAGCTTGGGGGCGTGTGTTTCGATTCCCACCTAGGACAATCATTATGTGATGAACATTTGTGTTTGTTCTATATCTGGTTGTTAATATCTATTTAAGTACGTATTTAAAACTATATATGTATGTATATCAGTCTCTGGCAGCCATATCACAAGCTTTGCTTAGTTTAGGGTCAGATGACCGTGTGTGCAAAATGTCCCGAATATTATTATTATTTTGCCCTAAGTAGACTAGTCTAGTGAACTATGCTGTGCCTAACTATTAATACTTTAGTAGGTATCTACCTAAGTACCTACCCTTTAGTTACGTGTTCTTATTGCCTATCTATAGGTATAATAAAAATCACAATAATCCACTGAACCTTATCATATTTACATTTGTTATCAGATTATGCAATAAATTACTATTATCATTCATTATCGATAACGCATGCCGTTATTGCTCCCGTGCAATCACTTCATAATTAGTAGATTAATAATATATATTTATCTATTAAATAAAATATTATCTTTAAAAAGAAACCGGAAGCCAATTTGAAATAATATGAGCAAGTAGATATTTTGCTGTAAATATTTGGCAGCTATGTAATAAATATACTTCATCATCATCACCATCATCAATTAGTTGGTAAAGAAAGAATGAAAATATATTACAACCTGCGCCGCCGGGGTCTTTGATCAGGGTAGAGCGAGATTGTCATGCGGCGCGTTTCATTTCTGAAAACTATCGTACAGGAATCGATTCCGGAATAAAAAGTATTCCATGTACTAATGCAGCATGTAAACTATTTCCACATTCATGACACCCAAAATTGTATGTATGGTTACAAACAACACATGTGTGCCGCTTGCCACGCCGCGCCCCCGCCATCAGGTGCCATCCAAATTTTATTAATTTTAAAGGAGGAAAGGAGGCGAAAGGAGCGGTGGCTCCTATAGGTCGCTCAACCTCAGGGCCGGTGCTGATTACAACTAAATCACCAACCCATCACAACTAACCTACTGCTGAGTATAGGCCTCCGTTACTTTGTGCCCACAGAGTTGGTAAAACTTTTTGTGCCATTGTACTTTGTCCTTGAACCTCAGGGTGTTCACTGTAATGTATCAGATATCGTTAGTTTATTGGGTCTGCAAGCGTCACTATAGTCCTTTGCCAGTGAATTTTTTCAATGATATTTTAGTCTGAAATTATCCTCCAGGGTGTAATTTGCTAGTTCTACATACATATATATATAAAGTTAGATCACGTTATAGGGAGGCCCGGTCTCGACCTTTGTGAGTCGACAAATTCCCTTTTCGCAAATGGGCTTTAGTCACGCGAACCAACACAGCAGAATACTGTTGCGGTATCTCTTAAAAATATTTGGGATTTATTGACATTTGCGATTAACCAGAGATTTTCCATGCAGTTTTCCTTCTTTGTTTTAAAATAAAAAGTTTTATACCCGTCTCTTTTTTTTCTCTTTTTTTTGCCATAAGTGGCATACAAGCAGACGTGCTGCCTGATGGTAACCAGTCACCGTCGCTTATGGTCAGTTAGTTTAGTTCGGAGTCGGAAAAGTAACAAACAAGCAATAAGACGAAAGTGTGGACAAACATACTTACTAACTTTCTCATTTATAATAGTGTGATAAGAGTAATGTGATACCTTCAAACTGGAACAATTATCACATTCATTAAAATTAAACACTTGCACTTCAGTGCAAAACGAGACGCAGTAGCCTCGAGCACCGCCGTGAAGTAGCTTGATATTTTCTATCGGGTACATTTCGGTTTCATGACCATAATCCACCCCTTCCTCGTGGAAATTATAAAGATTCGTACACAACGATTTGGGTCGTCACTTATGATATGTACTGCCCAAGAATGGAACTCCCTGGCATCCTTATTTCCTGAGAATTACAATCTTATGGATAGTGTACCTAGTATCGTCTTGCCAAAATTCAATCACTTCAGTAGTTTAGTTCGGAGTCGAACTAAAACTAGGCTTCACCTTCAAGGTGTAGCTAGGTTGAGTGAATAGATTTGGGTTGTGTTCCATCCTCGACCACACCGTCGCTTACCATCAGGCGAGTTGGTGGCCAACGTGGAACGATTATCTATTAAAAAAAATCGCGGTTAAAACTATAGTCAGAATTACCAGCTTAATCATAGGTACGTGAGTAATTCCTGTGTCATATAAACTAAACTTTTAAAGGTGTTTAACTTTTAATAGTTACTATCCCGTCAACCTAAGAAATCATTATTGTGGAGTACATAGTCACCAAATTCCTGAGAGACAATAAGAATCGGGTGCCTACAAAACAGATTTCCCGGAACACGTCACTTGATAGATCGATTTACTTACTGACCCAAAAACCCTAAGTTATTTCCATAAAATCTTCGGAGAAAATTTTCGGGGTCATATTTACATAAGTGGAGGGTGGAAATAAGAACATAACTAGGATTGTGCATACTTCACTGAATACTAAAGTATGTACACCCATTTGTGTATACCTTCATTTCTTAAAACAGAAATTATAAATCAAATGCCTGATGTCATATAAGATCTGAGAAGTCAGCGGAATATTTTATTCTTAGTACCTACCTAGTTCTTAAGTTAATGTGAACATCATGATTATTACTATTCATTAATTAAGTAAATTATTTCTAGTAACTGGTTATAAAAATAACAGCAATGTCATTGTGCTATAACATATTGATTTGATAAATAGTTCGCAGTGCAGAGGTCGCCTGCCAATGCCTGCTGCGTTGATAACACCCGATGACGGTAAAGTCATACCATGCAAAACTATGTAGGACGACTTAATGCGTATTTGTCAAATAAAGTATAAATTGGAGGAAAAAAACCCCGAGATAAATAATCTTCAAATGGCTGACCAGGTTTACTTGAATCATAGCTAAGAACACTCTCGGCTCGATCAAGCCACCTTCCAAAGGGAAAAAACTAAATCTAAATCGGTTCAGCCGTTTGGGAGCTACGATGCCACAGACAGACACACAGATACACACGTTAAACTTATAACACCCTTCTTTTTGCGTCGGGGGCTAAAAACAGTGTCATAATAAACGAAAGTTTGTATGGAAAGACAGGATGAATGTCCGATCGATGCCAGATTGAAATCCTTAGATCTGTGTGCAGAATACCATAATGAGGAAGCAATAACGAGAAAAAAGATAATTAACTGTGTCGTTAAAATTTTTCTTACCATCTTTGTACGGTATGTTCATGGGCTATTAGTAGACAATAAAGCCATATCGATTTGCCATTAGGCAAGCGTTTTAGTAATTTATACGCTGATTCGGGATTTAAAATGTATTTCGTGATTGATTTCAGTCGGCCCATAATTTTATTCTGCGTTATCTTTCATGTTCATTTCAAATTAACAAAGAAAATATAAATATTGCTGAAAAACGAGTTTCTGTCATGAAATCAAAACTTACGCCATAAAAACAACAAAAATTGTATTATGATTTAGGAACAAATTATCATGAAGCATTTATCTTTATTATGCTATAAAACGTATCCGTGTTCTTGTAAATATAAGCAATTAGCAAAGAGTTATCAATGACGCTGGGTTTAATTTGTTCTTAGTTATCTTGTGCCACGTATTGGTTTCATTATTGTTAATAATGCCGATAAGTGGGCGTCACCATACACAATTTAAGACCATTTGGCAAGTGTCCAGTTATATTTTGATACACATACTAAATACTTGCTTATTTTTGTATTTAGTTTTATGTACTGGGATGAAATAGTAAATTGTTAAAATTATTAACGAAGTACTAAGTTGGTGACCTCTGGTAAGTGGAGACTGCGTTAGTGTGTGGTACGAGCCTGATTCACAGGATGCTAGAAGGTTTTACAACGTATACCATGCAGATCTACCCGTCCGTCTACGAGGCGTTAGGACAACCCATTTTTTACAAAAAAAAAAAAAAAACTAATCATTACCATCTGCGCGTTTCTATTACCGGAAGTTGGCTTTTTGTCATCTCAATTTCCTTTATCCTATGCCAAGCGTGTAAACTACTCTAAACTAGTAAGACTTAGTTGAGAAACACTCGAAAATGGAAGATTTCTCTGAGATTATTTGCTTTACCGTTATTTAAGTTTTCATTACTTAATTGAGCTCAGGATATAAGGAGACAACTACAATATGGCGCCATAGCATGCCTTATACATATTATATTATCCGCTGCATTAATTTAATTTATGATTAGCCATTTCACATTACTGTTTTATGTATCGGCTTTACGGTACCATCGGAATTTCAAACTTCACAATGTTCTTTATTATAAAGAAACTTTTTTTGACCAATTATTTTGGGTAAAAACGTCCAGAGATCCATGATATCGCTACGATCTTACGTGTTCTTAATCATATTCTTACGTGTGAGAAGACTTCCTGAAAATGACGGACGGTTGATAAAGCGTTGTTCATCCGATGTGATAAGGGACACATTACCTTGACCGGACATGACGTCAGGAACCGTCGTTTCCCTCTCACGCGAGGTTCACTGATTACCAGTGTTATGACACTTATCCCAGGCGTGAGTGATTCCAAGAATCTTTTATTCAATTAGAGGATTACTCTAGAGCTTATACTGTGGTTGACCACAGACCTCGTATTTTTTTGGACAATTACTAAATGTATAGGGTGCTCTGAGAAAGTACTTTGACAGGTAATTTTTAAAATTCATATTATAGTCCGGTCGGGGCAGAAATAAAACTAGCCTAAAATAGAAAAAAAAAAAATTAAAGTCGGGGGTGGGGTGGTTGGACGGACAAATCTCGATTTTCTAACTAATCCCGGTATAGGATTCGCCGTCATCTTGTTTTAAAGTTAAATTTTTTCGTTTTTCTGAAATAACTCGTTAATTTTCAACTTTAGAGCAAAAATGACAGTAACCAAAGTTGTTGGAAATTTAATTTCTCACAAGTTTGGTCATCATCATTTTTACGCTAGGATCAATATTTGCAGAGTTATACTATCAAGTTTATCAAAAAAATTGTAATGGGTGGAATTTTACGATTTTGTGAAAAAAAAAAAACTGTGGTTCTCACATAATGCACGATGTTAACTTTCTTCTCAGTTAAGCAAGACTAGAGTTGAGAATGCTTACTTAACTTTAATTTAGATAATTTAGTCAGATCTATTAACTAATTTTAAAATACAACATTTTAAAATGAATATGCAGACCATCAACATAAGTACAATACGTACTGAAATGTTATCGGTAAAGCAAATACTATGCAATGGTTTGTTTAAAACACTGAGAAAACAACGATAAAAGAGTTTACATTCGCACCAGACAGCCGTTTATTTGCTTCACGAAAACCTAAGCGCGTATGAGTAATATGGAAATAAATGTATTTCTTTGGAGACAACAGAAAGAATATAGTAAACATGGGCGGAACAGCATAGGGATCAAGTTTAGTAACGACCACTCCCAGCAGGTTTGTTTGAAACTTAACTTTGCTAATTTACTTGATGTTTACCATTTAGTTTCAAGGGTTTGTTTACTGAGATAACTTTGTGATGTTTTAGATGTTTCTGGGTGAGTTCGTTAAATCAAACTTTAATTAATGGTTATCATGTAAATAATTTTGGTGATCTTAATTGCTAAGAATATCAGATCTATTGAAAAGTTCTTACATTCCTTCAAACGGTCGTGGTTCATTTTAAAGATAAATTTTTCAAGACATAAATTAAGATGAGGCCTATAAACATGTTTAATCACGAAAGTCAATCCGTCATGCGTGTAATGAAATTATTTTTCGGTGTAAATAGCTAGAAATTATTCATTTGAAGCCTTCATTACGACAGTCAAAGAAGCTAAAATAATGTAATTGTAGGTATTTGTTCTATATTTGTCTTATCCAAAGGATCTCTTTTTTTCTACGCAACTTTCCTTTGTTGTTATAATGGACCATTTTGGATGCCTTAATTAGATTGCTTGTTTTTTTATAGAATCTAAATTTTACCAGCTTCTATTTTAGTGCTATTATCGTGATATATAGTCGTATCTATTTTAGTGCTATTATCGTTGTTGTCATAATTTATAAGGCTTATAATGTAGACGGACAGGCTATATCAGAGGTTATCGGGCGGCTGATAAATCGTCAGTAGTGTTGCATGGCATGCAAGCAAAACTGAACTTCTATATTACACTTTTAGATCTCTATATTTAAAATTCAAGACCAAAGTTGTTGGCATTATTTGCACGATGCAACAATGAAATTAAAATAGTTTCATTTTACTTATTTGATGTACAAGTAATAACAAATTAAGATGACTTCATTCCTTCTTCGTTCCATCTAGTGTAGCCAAATATTTAACGCTGACAAACCTAATGTTAATTATTTTTTTCTATCAAATGCTACACTTTCTGTTAACAAACTATGAAGCTTGATTAGATCATGACGTCAAACAAAAGAACTGTACCTCCTGATTGTCTTACAATTTGGTTTATACTGCCTTTATAAAAAAAATGCAAATGCAAAAATTTAAAAACATGAATTAAAACCTAAAACAACTTAAAATAATATCAATACTGATATTCATTGGATGGATCATTGATGATATAACCATATAAATCACGTAAGTTCATAAAAATATGTGGCATGAGTACAAAACACAACTTAACTTGAAGACTGGGCGTTCCAAAAATCCACCTTGCCTATCACAAGAATAAGTTACAAAGCTAAGACGGTTATCAGATTTTGTTATCTAACAATAGTTTAATTTAAAGAAATGTCTCTACATTGTGCGCGTATTTTTGATTTGCAGTTAAATATGTTTCTTTACAATAGTTGAGTTGTTTCTAATATTTGTTAAGCATCTGTTTTAAAACCAAACGTATCGTTTGGCTTAGTTATGTTTGTGAGGTTTACATTACAAAGTCAAGAGGAGGTAATTGTACATAGGAAAGTTAACTAGTATTGGGTACTTACTGATAATGTGAACCATGAAGGATGCGAATACCACCACCCATCCCCAGCCCCCATCGGGCGGCGGCGCGAGGCTCACGGACGCTCCCGGGGAATCCGGTACATGCGTGCCATTCCCCGCCTTCCCATTTTTTGAACTCTTTATCACTCCGTTCGACATCTTCTTCAACACCTTTGGCACTCTTCCAGTTTTTTATTAAATCTTAAATTATCTCTGAAGTACTTTAATATCACCCTTTGTTTCCCTTTTCTGTGGTATCTATACTAAATATAATGCTTACTCCGTATATTGTCGTCAAGATATGTTATTTGTTTCTTATTTATCACTTCCTTTGTGTATAGAGGCACTGTTTTACAATAAGTTAGATACTTATTACTATAAAATTTGGAAATGCAATGCGGAAGAAATTTAAGGGAAGGACTATTTATATGGGAGTTGTTATGTTGTTATCTTTGGTCGTAGACCATTATCTTGAAACCTATCTGCGATTTAAGACTTCTGTGTTGAATATATAAGTTTTTCGTAATATACGAAGCATCTTCTGCGCAAACAAGGCTCCAGCTGAAACAAAAGAAAAACATGATACTTATTGCATGAGATCCAATGCACGTAAGTTTTGCATAAGAAAACAAAATCCGAAAATGGGGTAAGTACCTCAAATTATATTCACGACTAAATAAATTTTGTGGATAAGTTCCCTAGATCTTTCTAGTGTGTAGAAAATGAATAAGATCAGTGATATCGCCCCTTGTAGATTGTGTCGACATAGTAAGGACAAGTGATTTGTTGATTATGTTATATACGAGTATATATAATACCTATTGTTTGTTGTGTGGTGTGTTACAATGTATCTTAGTTTGTCTGAATTATTTATTTAATGTTAATATGTATGTTGCTTCTATGTATTTGTTTGTTTCTTTCGTGTGCCGTGTGGTGTCCGTGGGTGACGTCACAGCCAAGAAGACCAGCGCTGGTTGTTCGCAGCCAGCATTATGCTGAGTTGGTGTCGGTTTGTGGCGGAAAATAATGTGTATACATGTATGATGTACTCTTAGTTAAGTCTAGTTGTATTTTGTTCCACAAATAAAGAATTGTCTGTTGACTTTTTTGTTGAAAAAATAATTTGTTTGATTTACTTACGTAGGAACATAACATACGAGATTTGAATTCGTAGACAAATAATTAACACATAGTTTTGGGTGCTTAAGTAGCACTCCGTGCACATTGTGGTAATGGTAGTTAATGTTAGTTGTAATGGTAGTTATTAATAAAACCTATTTAGTAAACAACCAAGGCAGCCACACTAATGTGACCTACTATTTTCTTACTATGTCTTACATTCTTGAATGACAATCAGTCTTTTATTGAAGCAATTAAGAGCTCTTATTTATCTATTACAATATGAACACACCTTGCATTGCTTTAAAGTAGATACCACTCCTATTTTATAATGTACTAGCTGTGCCCTGCAGTTTCACCTGCATGGATATTCCTTAGGAACTGTCCGTAATTTTTTCCCGAATAAACAGTATCCTATGTCACTATCCGGCTCTCCAACTATCTCTATGCCAAAAATTCACGTTGGTCACGTTAATAAATAATTTTGGAACATCTATGGTATTATGATGGCATAGTCAGTTATAGAAAGAACTAAACTGGCACTTTGTTGTTTATTTACTAATCGGCAACATCGTACAGGAGGACGGCTTCCTGTGTTTAGTAAAGTTGCGCGATGAGAAAAGTTGCGCGACCGTAAACCGTATCTCGGCGCATCAATGTTCACGTTCGCGTGATTTTTCGAATTGCGCTGTTTCAGTGCTAATTCGAGCCCGCGTTAAGAGTAAGCCGTAAGACCCCTGGAGTAATTCGAAATAGTCAAGGCGAGTGAGGCTAGGGTCTCTTTAAAAAAACTTGTCCTATTGCTCCACCGGATATTATGACCTAAAACATAGGCATTTAACTTTGCATTGGCTTGTAGGTAGGGCTCTTACGTCAAGTGGATCCGCTCGAACCGGACCCGCTGGGTCAGTTGAACGACGGTACCTATCTGTGGTACCTACATATTTGCTAACTTATCTACCTTCGAAGTAGGTTGCTTTGGTATATGCACCAAAGAGATGTAAAGAACAATCCGTGTTAAAAGTAGGTACAGATTATCGCAAGTTATAAAAATATTCCTCTATATTTAAACTTATGTTTACCCGTACGTAACGCTTTGATTCCACATTTATTGTGCGAACTGTTAGTCTGTGGAATGCGCTGCCTGAATGGGTGTTCCCCAATGGTTACAATCTGGGTGTCTTCAAATCACGATTGAATTGGTTTCTTCTAGGCAAGCGTGCTCCTACGTAGACCGCACCCTCGCGAGATGGTGGTCAAACGCAAGCCAATTATTTATTTAAAAAAACTTACACGGGTCTAGGACCTTTGAGGCATTGGTGGCCCTGTTGAGTATAAAATACAATTATGTGGTGTGTATAAAATGGAATAAGAAACTATTGTTGCTATTGTACAGTAAAGGATAAAGAACTGGGCTATTGAGGTGAACAACCAGCTAGGGATAGGAGAACAGATCTATAGGATGAGGAACGCCACCTGCCTTATCCTGTCTATTACTATAAAAATATTATTATTACTTAACTTTTTTTATGTAGAATAAATATATTAAATGGGTGTCTATTTTTATTATGTGATATAAGTTTGACTTAAACTGTCACGAACGCGTCTTCGGGGTCTTATCTTCTGATATAATAGGTCGTCCGTTACGTCCCGACTCTATGATATGAATTACATCAGACACTTGATAGGATGTTACATATTACAATGATGTTTAGCTTAAATCAAGGCAAACATTAACTAGTTGTAAATAACGTGCCGTTAACGTGAAATTATTTACTAAACGATAGGATATTTGCTTGGGGATTGGTATATAAACAGCTCTGTAGCATTAGTACTGCTCTATATCATAAACAGATTGTTTGGTGTGGTGTATATTTCTACGGTTGTAGGTACCTACTGTTTCTGTTATTACAAGCTTTTATTTAACTTGCCCTGTTAGTATTTGAAAAGTCATAAATGACTATATTTAATCGACTCATAAAATAACTTATAAAACAGAAAATTAACAAAAACTTAAATCAATAACTAAAAACTAAAACTTAAATCTAAACAATCTACTAATTAAAATTAAAATTACAAACTAAATATATAAAAAACCCTGTTAGTTAGTATATATGTATGTATGTATATAATATATGTATGTATCTAGAAATGTATGTATGTATGTATGCATATAATATACGTATGTATCTATAAATGTATGTATGAAGGTGTGGGACTAATTTTGCAATAAAATTTTAAACCTGTTATCCCTAACTGATTGACCTGTAATTTTGCATACACCTTTAGTTTGGTTGAATCATCATCATCAGCCTGTATCAACCCACTGCTGGGTATAAACCTCCTCTCCCTTGCGCCATTGATCCCTGTCTCGGGCTAATCTCATCCACGTATGACCTGCGATGGGCCTGATGTCATCGACCCATCGGGCTGGTTGTCTGCCTACGGAACGCTTATCCGCTATTGGTAACCACTCTGTCAGGGCTCTACTCCACCTGCCATCACCACGCCTAGCCACGTGCCCTGCCCAGCGCCACTTGAGTCGCATGATACGGTTTCCTACATCCGTGACTTTTGTCCTTCGACGGATTTCGGTATTTCGGACTCGGTCTCTCAAGCTGATACCCAACATGGCACGCTCCATTGCCCTCTGTGCGACTCTAATTTTATGCACAGCCTCTTTGGTTAGCGTCCATGTTTCGGCACCGTAAGTCATCGTGGGCAGGACACATTGGTTGTAAAGCTTGGTCTTCAGACATTGCGGTATTTTTCGATCCCTGAGTACGTTTTCGAGTTTACCAAAAAAAAAGTTTGGTTTGGTTTGATACAAGTTTGGTTGAATACGCATGGTTAACTAAATGACGTCATTGTAAATCGAAGCAGTAATTTTTTATGCATCCCCATGATATGGGTATCAAATAAAAAGGTTTTATGAGACTTATACGAAAATCTTGCGTCTCAAAAGTTATTTTTAAATTAATAATTTTATTTAAAATATAATTACGAGTGTCTATATATGCTTTCGCTGTTTGGAGCACCAAAATAAAAACGGCAGAATCTGGTGGAGTCTGCAACGACGGTAAAATATTGGATCGTCTGTTATGATAATGTTTTCTTGGCAAAATAACGATAAATGTCAATTTCATCAAATCAGTAACGGTCCCAATAAACGATTCTAATCCGTTTTAACTGATCTTTGTTCGTTTGTTTCAAAAAGTGTACTAAACCACAGATTGCAACAGCAATCCAAATATCTATTTATCCGTCAGAGTTAGCTACACCCACGCGTTTAAGTACCTATTGTATTGTTACCTTTGGGCCATTCCGCGGTGACGGGTGTTACATTTGTACGCATTCAAACTTTTATAATTCGTAGCAAATAACACCCCCGATTAAATCAACTAAAAAAAACCAGACCAACACACAGATATACACGTTAAAATTATAACACCCTTCTTTTTGCGTCGGGGGTTAATCAAATTAAAACTCATTTTATCGCGTTTATTTTATATTATTTTCATTCCTGGCGTTTCGAACACTTTACAGGGTCCGTGATCACTGGTAAACAAAAGTATTTAATTTCAATGTATTATGACTTATAATCGCGAAATGCATCATTTGTGACAAATGGACAGGGACATCCAACAGTGTAACAAGATAAAATTGGTATCGACTCAGTCGTTGCTAAGGATCTTGCATTTGCGTAGCGATCACCTTTCCTTATCATCGCTGAACTGATAAATATATCATATCATAAGTAGGTTTATCTTCGTGTGAAAATAACGCAGATGGTGAACTTTACATAAATATAATAGTAATGATACAAAATAATAATACTAATATAGGACAAGTTGGTAACTAACTGCCCTGTAATAGTGTGTGGGTTAGACGTTATACAAAATTCAGATTAGACAGAGCTATGCCTGTTTTATCCAGAATTTACCGCATATCGGCTGGACTCATCAATTTGGTTTAACTCGTTGGTTGAACAAAAGTCAAGAAGTTCTAAAAAGCTTAGTACGTTGTTACTAAGAATACGAGGAAAAATAGGTTTACCTAGAATGTCCCTTCTACTAAACTTCGTTAGAAAGATCATTTTGAAGCAATCAAATAGTCTAGTAATATTCAAATTACGTAGTTTCGGGCGGTGCGCAGTAATGTTTAAAAATACATAAAGTATTTGGCATAAAATCCCATGTGCAGTGAGCGTCTATATCAAATTCGCAATTATTAGTGATCAAAGATGCATGTGAGTTTCAGAACATGTCAATAATATGTTTATAAGTGTATATACTATACATGGTTATAAGGAAAGGGTATGCTAAGCCGAAAGGAGATCATTGTGCTCTCAATTACGAAAAACTTTTACTATGGGACCAAACCTGAAATCGCGAAAAAAAATCAGCTGTTTCATAGAAAACCGTCATTGACACTCGGCAAAATAATATGAAACAGCTGTTTTTTTTTGGATTTCAAGTTTGGTCTTGTAGTAAAAGTTGTTCATAATGATGAGTATAACGAACCCCTGTCGGCTTAGCATACCCTTTCCTTACAACCCAGCTAGTAGGTATATTATCGTGTAGGTATGCACTATGCACAGTGTCTTAAGCGAGTCGATTGCCTATAAATTACCGTTGTTTGTTGTCACTGCACTTATAGTGGGTCATTAACTCGGCGCCCGTCGTATGTCATTGTTTTTCAAATACTGTTGATAAAGTATTTGTTATCTAATTTATGTTACGTTTTCTTTTCGTAATATTATTTATAAGACGTGCATATAATACTGAAGATGTGGGAATAAAATTATATTGGTCGTTTCTATATTAGACGCTATAGGTTTAATCAAATTTTTTGATATTTGGCATCATATTTGCTTATATCAAGCTTTTGGTCGATGTACCTAGGCTGCATGTAAAATAAATAAATGGAAGCGTTAAACCTTAAGTTTTCCCTAACACCCCCCTTGGTCGTCTTTTTTATTACATTTTGAGCATATAGTTTGCAGTTGTGTTCTGCTCAATATTGAAGTGTCATCATCATCATCATCAGCCAGAAGACGTCCACTGCTGAACATAGGCCTCCCCCTTTAACCTCCACACTGAACGACAGCCTGCCTTTTGCATCCACTGGATGCCAGCGACTCTCACTATGTCGTCGGTCCATCTATAGTGGGAGGCCTACCTACGCTGCGTCTTCCGGTTCGTGGTCTCCACTCAAGAACTTTTCTTCCCCATCGGTTATCGGTTCTTCGAGCGATGTGGCCTGCCCATTGCCACTTCAACTTGCAAATTTTAACAGCTATGTCGGTGACTCTGGTTCTTTGGCGAATATCCACGTTTCGGATTTTATCGCGCAAAGAAACTCCGAGCATAGCTCTTTCCATTGCCCGCTGAGTGACTCTGAGTTTTTCCAATATTGAAGTGTGCGTTTGTGGAACTAGTAAGAATATGTTAGTGCGTGCAATGCGTGTTTACCTCGCCTCTTTAGTTTTTGGCAGCCTTCTTTGGGTACTAGCTCGTGTTTAAAAGAAATCTAAACTATAGTAGCAACCAAACTCGAGTACTAAGAGGGTTATGTGGCATTCTTTGTAAGAGGGTCCAGCTGTAAATATTAATATACATAAGCTGATTATAATGAACTCGAGTACTAAAACAATCTACTGCTCACTTGCTTTAATAGGTCTTTAATGACCAAAATTAAAATTGTTTACAGACAATTCATGAATCATAACATGCCGAATTCCCCTGCCATTGATTAAATAACAATTATAGTCTATTAAAAAGCATGCTCTGCGAAGATGGATTTTGAAACACGCAGCATAATATTGTTTTATAATTTGAAAATGCAACATTGCAGCTTCAGAATGAAATCTTAGGTAAGTAAATAGATACTCGCGAAGGTAACAATACGTTCCATTGTTTTGCTCCGCACAAACTCAATTGTGTGCATTTAGGTACATTACAATTTATTGTGTTTGCTTGTTACGTAGATTTAGACCGAAGGTATATCAAAGGTTACTGGAACTATCAGAACTCGTATTTGTTACTCGCCTTTATCATAAACTAGCTGACCTGACAGACGTTGTCCTGTCTTAGAACTGTCAAACATTGTAAATCTTATTTTTTACACCTTGGGTTACATTATTGGAGTTTTAGTAAGGATCCCTATTTTTTTTAAAAATATAATGAAACCTATGTTACTCGGGGATAGTGTACATTCCCAACAGTGAAAGAATTTTTCAAATCGGTTCAGTAATTTCGGAAACAAACAAACAAACAATCAAATCTTTCCTCTTTATAATATTAGTATAGAAGTATAGATTAGTATAGATATGGTAACTGACCCGTTAATATTTAATTACCTATACGCCGCAAATCATAATAAATTTATTGGGTGTTGGAAATTAGTATGAGTGAAAGACTACAAGGCGTATTAGGTACGATGTACGAGTATACGCAATGAACGAAATATGAATACTATTGAGGTTAGTACCTCATCATCATCATCATCAGCCAGAAGATGTCCACTGCTGAACATAGGCCTCCCCCTTTAACCTCCACACTGAACGACAGCCTGCCTTTTGCATCCACTGGATGCCAGCGACTCCTGGTTAGTACCTACATGTAAGTAAATAACACGATTTCCACTCGTAGCTGTTTACTTTTTTTATAGATAGAAGGTAGATGATTTAATTTGTTCTTCCTTGTAGCTTTTTATTATATTGTTTATCGATACCCTTCATAAAATTATGATATATACCTACTTATATTAATATAGTAGTAAATACCAGTGGCCATGATTTAAGATGCTCTTATTTCTTTGTTTTCATTTAATTCAGGAAGGTTAGCTTCATTGTTTATGAAATTGAATGTCAAAGCACCCGTGCTAAGAATAGGCGCCGTGTGTACTACCTTGGTTTCCAACAACTAACTATGTCATTTATTTCACATATTCATGGCAATATTTACAGCTCAACCAAACAAATCGTAAACAGTTAAGTTATAAAATAGTTCACCTTACGCAAAAATAAAACATAAGACGCTCTAAAAGAATGAAAGAAAAACACGTCACATTGCATTTCAGGTCAGATACTCACCGTAACTTGTAAAGAAATGGCTGTTAATTAAATCCAACAGGTGCTTCAGTAATGTTGTGGTCACTTTAATTCAAGATCACGTTTAAGTCCTCAAGTTCGTAACGAAAGTATTATATTGAAAAGCGCGTCGCGACGGACGTCTGTCCTCGTCTACTCTCGCCCTCTGACTGACACAAAAATAGCGATAACAGAGGAAACGCGGCCAGATAAATGATTCGATACTTTTCTTCTGAAAACATAATAAAGACCATTGTTCAATCCGATACCAAAAAACATGAGCCGTCCAAAAACTTCAATCGATAACGATTGACAGTTCACTCACGTTTCTTATGACTACATGTACCAAAGTAACTTATACATAGACCTAATTATTTCGGATATCATCAGCCTGCAGAAATTCTCGAACTTGCCTTCCGCAAGTTATATAAAAATATAATTATCACCGCAAATGTGCACTTTATTTTAATATAGTTACTATGATTATTTATTTAATGAGTCCCAATGTTGATTATGAACAGTATTCTACACAAAATGCGTAGATTGATTGGCTCGAGGTACAATTGAAAAGAAAATAATTGAAGTTGTACGCATTTCACGCTATTGGTGTTGTAATGTTTCATTGTGATGCAGCATACTCATTCAAATGAAAATCAATTGTATTATGATTAGTTCCAACGTACCGGGCTGATGAAGCTAGCTAGGAAGTAGTATGCATTCTTTTTTAATTTTATACAGGGTTATATTTAAATCACATATAATCTCTCCTGTATGTATAATATTTGTTATGTACGGGGCATAGCATATCAACATATTAAATAAAACTCAGGACGGGGCAAATTACTTATGACAATCTCGTAATATCGTTAGCATTTTTTTTTTTGTAGATTGTTTGCCTGTTATCTTCGTTTGACATTTTAGTTTGAATCAACCGTTACTTTGCGGAAATTATTCGCAATTGCGTCTTATATGAATATCTAGTGTATTTCCGCTTCAATGTCGTGTCAAGTGCAATGCGAAAATACACACGAAATGATTATAAATTACAGTTATTTTAATAATAAAGAATATATGGGTGGGTAATAGATTCGCACAGTATTCTGCCAGATTCTCTTTATTTGCGAAAAATAAATAAACGAACTTAGACCTTCAACGGTCTATGGGCAGTCTAACTGTATTTGTAGTTTTAGTTTTAGCTTGTATTTTATTTAGTTAATAAAGGCGCTAGCCCTGGAAAAAAAAATAAACGAACCCTTTCGTTTATTTATTTAGTACCCTTACTCTTCCAGGAAACAAGCAGTGCATATAATATATTGTTTATAAGTGTTGGCCGACAAATACTAATTAAATTGTGTTAGATGTTAATTATTAGAGGTCAGTGCCTCAGGAGAATTTGGCAGCTCCTCACTGAATGCATGTGACGTGCATATGCCAATGTCAAGTTTATATAAGACTCTTTGTCAACGTTCGCTTTTGTGTGTTTTCAGTTTTTGATTAAAGCACAGTTATTGAACTTAACATGTGCGTTTATAATATAATACAGAATTAAGAGTTTGGACTTTGGTTCAGCCTGAAATATCTTCATTAGGTAATATTCATATATCTTCGCCAGGTTGATTCTAGCGCTTTCTTATATCTCTTCAAAGTAACCTCGGACAGATTTTCATGAAAAGTGTCTTTCCTCTACGTCTAATGAACCTATTACTCGAAGTATGTGTCTAGCATGAGTATTCTAGAAGTTTGTTTCTAATTCCATCGCCGGTATGACTCTTCTATCACGAGCTCAATAAATGATAGAGACCCAGATTCCTATCTGTAACTGTTAAAAAACAAAGCAACGGCTGCGACAAAAATAGAGAATGTTACAAACGGCTTAGCAACGGATGGGGACACTCAATAGACATAAGTTGGAAGATTAAGAGGATTTTTTTTTTGCAGTACTTAGGAAATACATTGTTTTGATTTTAACTTCCCACATCTAGTGCATTTACCAGTGTCGAGTATTCAAAAATGTTCCAGCTATATTAGTTATCGCCAATTTGTATTTGTTTATTCAATTAGTACGGTTTACGCCAATTACACCAATGAGACAATGTTACACAATATTATGCGAATATTAAAGCGAAATTAAAATTAGCAAAATATTAAATTGATAATTAATGTCAATAAATAAGAACCAAGGACGTTCACAGACGTAAACAGACGTTTAAAGTAAGTTTACGTGTGCGTTTAACAAACAAGTCACAGTCAAAGTCAAGCAAAGTAGGCCATGGTAAAGTCAAAGTCATGCCCTAGTAAAATGGTAGAGTCTTTACTATAGGCTTCTATGGAGTTCTGGAAGAATTACGAAATTAAATGTTTCACCTCGTTATAGGTATCACTTTCCCAGAGTTGATTACGTTGACTAACACCAACAAATCATATTCCACCATTATTACACATCAACAATCGAAACTCGAAAATACTCAAGTTTAGGAAAACAGTATGAGGAGGGTTGTTTTTTTCACGTTGGCGCCAAAATTTCAGGAAAAACCTACTTAAATCATTGTTTATGAAAACCTACAAAAAACAGCCATAAGTAACATTTTGATATTTTTAGAAAAGAAATAAGAAACGTGAGCTACGGAGTGTACGATATTGCTATAATTCAATATTTTGCTCTGTAGTAACAGGAGTTGACGATACCTACTTATCAGAATGTTTATCTTTGAATAATATGTCCATCTTACAAATTGATTCTATCAGAACTGATTTTACAAGATATTGTACATTTATCTACAGTTAAAGATATGGTTTACTATGATTGAGAGCCAAATTTCAATCACCTATTTTCAAAAAATAATAAAGATTATAAGTAAGTATTATCTACAACTTGATATTACCATGTACCACTCTATGCTGATTCGGACTCAAATTTGATTTGAAATAATCCGCTAGAGATTTGTTATACGTTGCCTATATATGAATTAGTAAAATACGTATGCGTAGGAAGACGACCCAATTGTTCCTCATTTGCTCGGAGTATGACTCTGAGGTCAATAAGCAAAAATTGGAGTACATATAACAGTTTACGGAGCACTTCACAGATCTATCACACAGATCAGAAGCCGCAATCACGTCAAATTGTAACTTGTGAAAACTCAGCGTGCTGCATTTTTTGAGCGAGAGTAATTTAGTGGTTTAGCTTCATTCGCACGGCCAACTGCTTTCGAAGGGGTTTCACAGTTTACTATTGCGCAATTTGTCATTTTTGATATTTGACATTTATAATATTTGTAATGATGATGGAGTTTCAACCGACTTAAGTTGGAGCACTGATCCAACTTAAAATAGTAATCAGACACGCAAAGTCGGGGAACTCGCGGCATCTATTAACCTAACCTAATACACATTTGTTACTTACTTTTAAAGAAGCTCGTTTTTTTAAAATTTGAAATGAAATAAAGACTTTAATATAGATTTCTTATTCGGGCTGGCCAAACAAAATAAATAAATAATTTAATGAAAAATAATAAGAATAAATGAATCGATTCTCCGCATATAATTACCACAACAGCTTAAAACACTTCATCGTCCCACTAATCAATTATTAACATATCTGGGGCCTTACGGACAACTGCTATTGCGGCACCTAATCCACTCAGTTGGAAAATCACGCGACCGCAAACCGTATCTGGGTGCGATAAGGTTCACGTTCGCGTGATTTTCTAACTGAGTGGATTAGGTGCCGCAATAGCAGTTGTCCGTAAGTTGTTTTAATTAGGTACCTATTTTTATCAGAAAGTTCTTTCAAATAGTGTAGTTCACCTTTAATCCCCACGGTACTCCAAGCCGCACAACTCTACTAGTGAGTATAGCTGTATGGCTTTTTCATTATAGCAATTTTTTCATATTTAATTTTTTCATTATACACTACTGGTCAGTGGTGGCGATGGGCCATTCATATCTGTCGCAGAACCGATAACCGTTGGGGACGTTGGGGTAGACGTGTTTATGAACCTAGACCACGAATGGCCAATCGTAGCGTAGGACGCCCTGAGACTCGTTGGAGAGATGATAATTATACGTAAGACGGCTGGCAGTGGCCGGAAGAGAAAAGTCAAAGATCGGGCTGACTGGCGTGATAGGCCTCGGGAGATGACTAGTATCAGCTGCAGTTTTATGCATTCTTCAGTCTTTCCGAGAACATGTGTAAAGAAATTCTGCCGAAATAGCGGGAACTCCATTCACAACCTTATCACGGCAAATATACCGTTAATAACTGTGTAAATGTGTTTTAGTATAGGCTGACGATGATGACTACGGACCAGAAGTGCCGTTTTAGCGTCACGATGTCGACGCGTCATAATAGAATCTACCCCGGCTGGGTATGATTACGGTTCCTGCATCCAAAATTTAAAACATGCCGTTTATTTTAGGAGCTTAAACGAATTGCCGCGTTTTGTGGTCACATGTCCGCTTCCAGAACAGTGATTTAGTTTTTAGACCGGTGTTTTCTTCTAAAATCTAATGGCATTACCACAGACCTATATCTATCTGTGGGCAGTACTCTTGTATCTACGTATGTTTGTCAATTTATTATTGCAGTTGTAAAATGTATTTTTTTTATTTTTATTTAAATGTTTTAATTTTCTTTTTGGCGGACATTTCGAAAATAAATAAATATCCGATCGTTTTTGCACACACGGTCATTTGACCCAAACTAAGCAAAGCTTGGACTATGGCTGCCTGAGACTGATATTCATATATACATATTTTTGATAGCAATCTGGGAGTTAATATCTATTAAATGCTCATCATATGAATGTTTGCCCTAGGTACAAACAAAAAAAAATATTTTGGGTATTGCATATTGTATTATCACCAGAACTAAAGGTTCAGTAAAGGCACACATTCAGCAAAATCGATTAGTAGTAACTGGTTCTAAATCAGCTTACAAGATTTGACCTAAACAAACAAACATAAAAGCTCGTATAAGTATCATCTAATCAAAAAACCGTTGCTAAGATGGAATTAAAAATAACGGTATAAATACCTAATAAACTACAAGTGAATTGAGAGTGACTGAGTTCACCCTTGAGTTGGTTATTTGCCTTCATGGCTAGTTTAAGAAGGCTTTCTGAATTTATCTACAAGACTGCAATTGTGCAGCTGTTGAACTTAGTAATAAGGGCTTCTGAGTCAGAGCGCACTGCTGTGTCCTCATTCCCAAGCTCGGTTGACCATCAGATCGTCGGTCGAAGGTGGACAGCTTAGTAAATACACTGAGAAAATTCTTGCTTGGCCTGACCTACTGTTACAGATTCAGTTATATATATTTTTTGTGGGTAAGGTGTCTCGACGGTTTAATTTAGAACACACCAATATATTCGACCTCCAACTCAATGCTATACAACCTCCTTGCGCAAAAATACTCGATAATAAACTCTTTGAATCTTTCTTTTTATCGTAGTCATGGTATAAAGTATAGTATGCAACTCTTCAATAAAACGGATTTAAATCGAGGGCCATGAATCACTCGCGTCGCTCAGGATTCTAACACTTGAATCAGTCGCTACGCTCGTGATTCAATCATCATGAATCACTCCACACGGTCGTGTTTCAGTCGTTAGAATCTTTCACTTGCTCGTGATTCATCTATGGCCCTCGCTTTAAATCCGTCCTTTATCACTAATTGCATAATATACTATTTGTTGTTTGTAGTGGCATATTAACTTAGAAGTTGGTTTTTTAAAGATAATTTATTTCAGTTTTTGTGTTCGTCGTGCGTCCTAAATCGTTGGCTTATCTTATCGGTTGACAAAGGTCGGCTCCTTCTTAGCCATGCTGCGCGCACGCAAGGTTATCGGACACTTGCAAATTAATTGCAGTTGTACGGTTATTATTACTATTCCAACGGCGAAAACAACTGGTTGACTGTACTTTGGAGATATTGAAGCAGAACTGAGAAACATTTATGCACTCGAGAGATTACTTGGAGCCTTGATTGTAGTCATACAGTTTAGTCATATAGATTGCAGTCTATACGGTCCAGACGGAAAGTTTTGGGGGAGTTGTAGGGGGAAGAGCTCGTTCAAAGAGCTTCCCAAACTAACTGTAAATAATTTTAAATAACGTAAATCTGCGCCCTTAAGTGGGCTCACGGGCAGCGTGTTGTCCATACAAACGTATTCTCGTGTTTCCTCCCTGGATAATACCGCTAGAACTATAATTTTTTTAATAAAATTTATCTCCCCCATTGTCATGCTTCTATCATTTATTTTTTCTTATAAATTAACTACTATAAGAAATATGAGCCTTTAAATATCCCAAAAAAAAAATTTTTTTACCGCCATGTTCAGACGTCTATCAAACAAATTTAACGAGTTTATAAAACAAAAATAAATGATAGAAGCATAGTTCAATCTTTTTCACTTCTATTAATTTAAAAAATAATGAAATTGGCTTAGTTTTGAATGAGGAAACAGAAAAATACGATACGATGATTTTGTCTACTTTTCGTAGGTATAATCGATCCGAGCTGCAGTTGTCCCTATTGCGCTCTACTGGGAGAGGCTTGAGGTCAGGGGACAGCAATATATTTGCTAAATACCTATTCATCAAATTTCTTGGCCGTGGTATGCCCTCTTAACTGCACACTCCCCCCACTCAAGAAAATCTTAGGTACGCCCTTGGGTGGTAGGACACTTTCTAGTGTTTGGCTTTGGCTGACATACTGACTAGCTACCACCACCCTCAAGCTAAAAATCTGTCGCCAAGCACCTAGCAGTGTATTCCAGCAGCCTAATTTGAGAGCTAGTTCAAATTATTGGCTACGCATTTTTACCATCTTCGACCACGCTCTGCTGTCAATCATAAAAAGAAAAATTTCACTCTTTTTGACAGTTTTGCTCTACTGTATGCACAGACTGTATGCGCCTGTAACTCTTATCATAAAAAAAAAGTGAATGCATACTGACATTTTTTTTCCCCGTAATGACGGCTTACCAACCAGGTACTACCACTACCAGTACAGTAGTACTACCTATATCTTTCGCACAATTTCAAGATATAAGATAAAAATTCGCTAGGTAGTACAATATTTTATTTACTTAGTAAACTTTTTAAAATAAGCTTATATTAAAACGATGCTTTCATTTTTATTCAAATTATTTTGTTTTATTTCGGTGGCCATTTTGAATATATTACAATATTGGTTGTTAAAATGTTACAGTATTGCATATTGTATTCTCACCAGAAAAAGTGTATGCAAAAGTTCAGCAAAATCGGTTAGAAGTAACTGGTTCTTTTGATTTAATTCAACTGATTCAGCTTGCAATATTTGACCCAAACAAGCTAACAAACATTGCAAGTTAAATATAAAAGCTTGTAAAAACGATTGGGCATTATTTTTAGAAAAGAAAATTTAAATAAAATGTTTTATTTTGCTGGAGAAACCGAAAGAAACTATTTTTTCGATTTTGTTCGCCATCTTTGAAAATATCAACAAGAAAAATGCTTTAATTAAATTTGAAATTTGCAATGACATTCTTAAAATAATGCATAATCGTTTTATATAATTACCTAAGTGATATTTTCTTCAAAAATTGAAATTGAAAATGTGCGAAAGAGATAGCTCTAGCCCGTGGGCGCGGCCTAACACTGATAATTACACATTAGCATGGTAAATCTGTCAAAAACTGTCATGACGAAATTTGTGAAATTGAGTTTTTCAAAACGTATCCTTGTAGATTTTCTTAACCCGAAAAAAGATTTCCTTGCCTTAGTGTACAGCGGCAGGCGATAGAGTCGTTCAACCTTAACGGGCGTGTTCGAACGCAGATCGGCGAGTAATGCGATTACAGACGAGTGATTGGGTCGCTCTCTCTTGAGTATAGTAACTACGGCATATTCTATGGTTATAACAACTGTATCAGCTGTGTACACGGAGCTTACGAACTTACTTGGCTACGGACCTATTTGCTGGGTTAGCATTCGTAAACCATTTATTGTTTTATGCCCGCCGTAGAACAAAGAACTATGGAACGGGTCATGCTAGAAATCTGCTTGGTAGATCGTATCCCAAGGTGGATATTCGAAAATCAAAGACGTAGTACACGCATTGCCAAGCTGAAATGGAGATGGGCAGGTCATTTGGTTAGACCGGATATCAATAGGAGGTCTCCCCAGGTAGTTACCAATATTTGCGAAATATTATCCGCCGAAAACACCGTAATCGAGTTTTTGATTTTTTACTCGTCTGTCCAGAAGGATTTGTCAAAGAAAAAACTAGTGGAAACTATTTCACACAGATTGGTTGTGGTGGAATTTGTTTTTTTTTATCGTGGTGGGTTTGTGGTTGTGAGTATTCAAATCAAACAAAAATAAATTTTAATATCAGACACAAATTCCATAGATCTTATAAATATAGTAATAAAAAAACCAGAATTAAGATTTAAAAAAAAATATGGGCTCTAGTTTTGCGTTTTCACGTTCTAGTTTGCCTTCTTTCAAAGTTCCTTTTTTTCTTTGGGCAGGATGAGAAAATTACGCTTTCGTATTTATCATCAGTAAATTTTCGTACGTCACCTGCAAGACCTAAATTAACCACGGGAACTATGCTAATAATTTATTCAGCTCTCTTACTCATGGGGTTCATAAAAATATGATAAATAACATACCAGACAATGCCGCATTGCTGTAAAAATTTAGATACACGCATATTCCGAAATTATGTAAGTAGGCAAAGAAAATATACTTTCAAACGACTTTCGAACTCTGAACATAGCTATCTCCATATAATCATAAAAATTGTGGATCACCTTAATTGTGATTGCCTGACTTTTGTCTTGAGGCTCTGCGGTATGGACGACATGAAGATTTGGCGGAGCTTGCCAAATGCTGCCCTTCCCAGCTAAATTCTTCTATTAACTTCTCGAAGTTAACCTAACCTTACTTAATAGTTTCTCACAAGAACTCTTACAAACTGGTAAGTTGATTCGTATTTTAGCCACGTGCAGCCATATTTCATCACGTGCCGTATTGAAATAAGTTCAGAATGCTCTAAAAGCTTAAGTTTAATTCTCTCTCCCTCTCGCGAGTTATGGGTTTTAGGTGTTTAGGTTATAGGCGTGTCACGTTGCTGACTAGGTATATTATGATAATAAATTATAGAAAGAAAAAAAAAACATAAATTCCAATAACCTCCTAATTTTTGAATTCGGTGTAAAAACCGACTTCAATACTATACTTACATGTACAAACTTAAACCAAAAAGTAGAAAATTACAGCCAAAACAGAGATTGAATCCCTCGTCAAATCTTTAGCTGCCGGGAACCAAAAACCAAAAAGTCATCTGCGTATATATATTTAGTTTTTGTTGATTATTTCGTAAAGCCCTTAATCAATTTCGATAAAATGTATATGGGACTAGCTCTGAAATATGACCTACCAAACAAAAAAAGACACATCAAAATCAATTCATAATAAAATTAGCGGAGTAATCGCGTAACAAACATACAAAAAAATTAAAGAATCACGTGTTTTTGGTAACTCACTAAGTTGAGAATTTTACTAGCTAGTCAAAGGTAAACTATTATCTTCAAGTACAATAACTC
Source organism: Agriopis marginaria (assembly GCA_932305915.1). NCBI lineage: Eukaryota > Metazoa > Arthropoda > Insecta > Lepidoptera > Geometridae > Agriopis > Agriopis marginaria. The sequence continues at coordinate 15,339,526 of OW029915.1, forward strand.
AGTCAGTATACAAGGTGGAAACTTTAATAGGTACAGTTAGCAAGAAATGTGGTGGTGAATGGGAAAATAATTTTGTGACTTTTGAAGTTTCTAGTACCTATAAGCTAAGTTGTTCCATTAGAGATTTTTCGTGTGTTTAAGAAACAAAATCCCACAGTATATTTTTTTTGTGAAAATCAAAATCTTTTCATGTAAAAATATATTCAGCTTGGCTGTTTTGTCTTCATAATCTTTACAAGTTATTGTCTATCATAATATCTCCAAAATCCATGGAATGTTTTCTCAGACCGCGTTTTCATTTATAACGGTTTTAAGGTAGCTGCAACCAGCTGCCCTTACAGTCCCTCCTAAAGTTTTGACCACTTTGTATCTGTCTCTTCTATAATAAAGGCTTTCCATGTAAGCTGTGGTTGATTATGCATCAGTAAGAGCTTAGAGACAGTAGTATAGACTGGTACGAAATTGGTATGAATTATTTATGTTGACATAACGATCCGCAGTCTCAAGAGCCATATACTAGGTTTAGGTATTATGTTGCTGTGTTGGTTAGTTACTTCTGCAGTAGGTATTTAGGTAGCTGGGAACCAGATAGGTTCCCATGAACCAAGAGCCAATAAGAGCAAGAATTCTAACTAAAAGTTTCCTCGACGAAGCGTTGATTAAAAAAGCAAAGCAATTTCGCCGTCGTAAAGTCGATATTGTACAGGATTTTCCAGGGAGCAATGGAACCGCACGAACTTATTCCTTTATTATATGCCATTCCATTACCGATCATTTAAACAAACGGTCAAGCGTCACGCTTACATGGTCGAACTCCCATTCATTCTCACCAACCATTTGCCTTTATCTAATGTTGTCATTTTTCTTTGCAATGGAACGTCTTTCCCTCTGGCCGTTTCCGCAAAATTACGACCAAGAAGTGATCAAGTCTAAGGTTAATAGGTAATTTATAGTTAACTCGTTTCCATCAGGTTAGATGTCGGTCAAACATTGGCCTAGTCACAAGTAAAAAGTAATAATACATTTTGAAATTGATGTAGGCATGTAATCTATACTATATTGATATGTTGCCAAGTTGCCAACTTTGATTTATTGAACGTTACACCATAATACATAGTGAATCAGCTGTCATGTGCGACTCTACCTATTGATATGGAAAGTCAGATAAATTGATAAGAAACATCAGAGTGAATGATTTGATGGATCTATTTTTGAGATTTTATAACACAAGAGTTATCAATGTTGTGTACATAGAGCAAATAATAAAATGTTTTCGGAACACACATTTTAAAGTAGGTATATACAGTTTGAACACATCAGATTCAGAACATTTAATATAATAATTAATTAACATTATTTACCTATTTTAACAAAATGAGGAATGTAAGTTATCATTAATTAAATCTCATATTGAATACAATACTAACGACAAAAATACTTACCTACCTAATTGCTTTAAAACTGCTGCAAATTCCGAATCGATACACCTTTGTTTTGCTTCCGCCTCTTCGTCTTGTCTTTTGAACTCCCCATCCAAACCTAATTTACACTTAGACATTAACCTAGGGTTTAATACTGCCAGATATAGTAGAGATTTGAGTAAACAATGGAGGTTAATAGCATTATTCTTCAATGTTTACGTTAATAGGCCGTGTTAGGTTATGTTAGTTCACGGGGAAGCCGCGCGCGGCGCTCACGGTTGCCAGCGGGCGTAGGGCGACTGAGCGAGCCGTACTGAGCTTGGGCGGGCGAGGGCGGACGACAAACCGCATCCGCATAGTTGCCGCTAAAATAGAGTAACCTCTCACTTGTATGAATTCAAACAGCGCGCAAGAGAGATAGACGGTTTTTGGTTTCTCGAATTCACGCAGTTGGCATTTTGTTCACTTACTTTTAAGCACGCAACTTCATTTATACAAAATACGATAATTACTAAGTACCTATACTAAGCATACATTATTATTAATTCTGTTGAAATATACTGAGCGTATTTTTTAGGTAAGTATAAATTATTATGAATGGTGAAATTTCAAATTCTTTCTTTCAAAAACTTCTGTAGAGGAAATACCATTATCAGTAAGGCATATCTTGTAAAGAGGTAGGTACCTACGTAATTAATTTTGTTAGAGCGTGAGTTACTAGCAATAACAAGCGGCAGTAAAAAGTTAATTAAGCAGGAATTTAATTGAAGAACCCAATACATCGCAAGGGTGCTTGATTGTGCTTTAATTGTTTATTTAATGTATTCATGCATGGACCTGCCATGAAATTCTATGAAACCTAAACAATGTGGAAGTATATTTTATATAATTTTACGTATATATTAGTTTCTTTACATTTATCAAATGCATCTGTCAGTGTTTTTAGTACTAAAAACGAGAATGGCAAAGATGAGATGGAAGGAAAAATCGTTGGTGGGACGCCAATTCCCTTGTCGATGATCCCTTACAACGTTCAGATTTTTAACCTGGGCTCGATGTGTGCTGGGACCATTCTGAACAGCTGGACGGTCCTGACTGCAGCTCACTGCTTTGACATTAACAAGGATATTGATGAGATGATAGTACAAGTAGGTAAGTGGCATGGCGAAAGGCATCTACTTGTTATACCCAATGTAGTACGATTTAAAATTAGAAGCTGTAAACATGTTGTTCACGTAAGCACCTAAAAATTCCGTTCACTCTATTCAATTCAGATAATACCTACATCTTTAAAACTACTATATAGGTACTTAAAGTATTTGTCATATACTAAGAGGCATTTTTTGTCACACATGTGTACCTATATTATTACTGTGCATTGGTAAGGTTGGCCAAAAGAGGATACTGTTTTCGCATAATTATGAATATCCATAATCAATTTTCATAAATGAGTTGTCTATAGATTTAGGTTTAATATGGTTATCGGGTATAAGGTGAGGTCGTCGTCTCTGGGTAGGTAAAGTAAGCATGGAAAAACAAGTATAATATTGCAACGTGGGATTTCATTTAATACGTATAAACTTTTTCAAATGAAAGATAGTTTTAATACCTCATTTATATCGTGTGCCAAAATATGATCTAAAATAATTACGATGTCGAGTTTTTATTACTTCAGAAATACAGAAATGTTTATTTTGCGATATGTAAGTATGTAAGTGGCGTAGGTACATTATCACAAAAACGGGCCCCAACTCAGCTGGCTGAGTGTTGGCTTACAAGGCTTGCGTTTGACCGGCAAGGCTGTTGTTAAGTGATGATGCAATTTACGCTTGATGCCTAGAAGAATCCGATTTACTCGCGACTTCAAGAATTGAATTGCGTTAAAAAAAGAAACTTGGGAATAACTAAGTATACATAACAACGCTTGGTTACTTTTTTTTCAGGATCAAGATACGTATACGACTTCAACGCTGACCAGTTCAGTATAGCTCAAATTGTGATTCATTCAAAATATAACCGTACTGGGATGTTCGCTTGTGACATTGCATTAATCTTTCTCGACAGACCTATTTCGTTTAGCAGGAACACCAAAAAAGGAATTCTGGTGACTCACACCAGGTGGATGACATCTACAGAGAAAAATTTCACTGTTTCTGGTTGGGGATGGACACAAGTAACTATTTAGTTTACACTGAAAGTTTTGCGCGATGGTGGCGGAGCGGTAGCAAGTGCGATTTACAATCTGACGGCACCCGGTTCGATCCTCGGCCCTGAACCAATGACTTATTAAGTAATTATATACAGTTTCGATACCATCGATGCCATCGAAGGAAAACATCGTTAGGAAACCCGTATGTCCAAGAACCTCAAAATTTCAAAGACATAATGACGTTCACCGTCATGGATCAGAATGGTGGATTAGGGCTCATCCTCTCTCTCTCTCTTTCTCTGAGAGAAGGCCTGTGTCCCAACAGTGGGGAGATGATAGGCTGAAATGACGATGAAAGTATTGCTTGTCCATTTAGAGATTATTGAAAACTTTATGTCTATTTTAATTATTGGAGACATTTTGGCATTTTTTTTATTCGTTTATCTTTTGTTTCGCAAATGTTTGCTATTTTATGGCTATTTTAAAAGTACAAGTAGCTCGACAAAGTGACGTTTCACGAAGAAACTTTTGTTGAACGATATTTATGATTTCTCTTATCAGCCTTGGTCAACTTGTCAATAATGTTGTTTGGAAGTTTAGTAACAGCGCTCTCGGAGCAGCATCCTTCTTCATCACGACATCTTCTCAGAGCTTGCCATCACACGAGTCCACAGCATTCAGTGTACGAGGCTTGTAACCGTTTCGGAAACGGCAGTGCAAGGTACCCCTAAAGAAAAGCGAATGTGCATAAAATGTTATAGAAAGCACTCCTAAACTTTGATTACTCCTAAACAATAAAACTATCACTAATCGGATAGTATAGATAGTAGCGCAAATCGTTCAGAGTACCCATTTTAGGAAAAACACTCATGCATTTAATATGATTATCTTGTAAATAGCGTTTTCAAAGAAAAAATAAGAGTCAAGGAAACAATGATAATGACACAGCGCATGTATAATGTTATAATCCCGGTAATCTGCCACAAAACAGCTAGTCTTGCCATTCATTTCGTGGGTAAGCCGATCCCTTCGATGAATTGAATTGGACAATCCGATTAGGCTCAAACAAAGGATTCGAATTTTCCTAATTTAATTGAAAAATCAATGATTACCTTCTCATATCCGGTTTTTAACTAACTTCAAAAAAGGAGGTTCTCAATTTGACCGTGTTTTATGTGTATGTTGAGCGATATCTTTGTCGATTGTGCTTTTTTTAACCCCCAACGCAAAGGTTTTATCACTTTAATTAGCGTAGGTATTGGTGTATCAATGTGTCTGTCTGCAACATCATAGCTTCCAAACGGCTATACCAATTTAGATATTTTTTTCCTTGAAACGCGCCTTGATTATTGATTCTATGATTCATGAAAATCTGTTTAGGCGTTTGAAGTATCAGGTCTTCTTTTTTTATATTATTTTAGATTTAGTTTATTTAATTTTTTTATGTATTATTGTAATGATTATTTCTTTATTAAAGGTTATATAAAATAAGTTTTATATTGATGTAGTCCCATTTAATTCTAAGAAAATGTTGCACCTCTAAGGGTGGAAAATTATAATTGGATGATGATGAACCCATGAATTAGATTTTTATTATTTTGTATTAAGTTACTTTATTTACTTTTATAATTTGAAATTTCCAGTACGGAGGTCAAGTCTCTAAAGAAGGTCTGATGATGGCTCAGCTTCGGTTTATTCCCTCGGAAGAGTGTAGCAGGCTTCACAAATTACAAATTACATCAGACATGTTCTGTTTGTATGGCGATGGGAACAGGGACACCTGCAAGGGCGATTCAGGTGGAGGAGTCTTTTGGAACGGGTAACAGGTTTATCATGGATAAGTTTTTACAGGGTTTATGATAATTAACAACCTCTCGTAGGCAGCTTCCTGAAAGAAAGACATGCCACAGACAAGCAAAGTATTCTAAGTGGACTCGCGGGGTATAACCTGATAAAGATCTATGATAAGTAAAAGTGGCAGTGGTTGCTTTAAAAATTCGACCAGTTTTATTTAGTGAAAAATTATTATTTTGATAAACCATTTGTCTAAGTTGAATGGTAACCTTTCGTAACCTACATTAAAAGTTATTTTTGTTTCTGTTAACAAGGTACGGGTAGGTACGGGTCTCGTGTCAGTGGAGTAAGCTGTTACATTATTAATGGGAATGAATATACGGGGTTCGATGTTTGAGTTCTCGACTAAAAAGAGTTCATGGCCGTGGACAAAATTTGAACCGTTTGATGAAATAATCTCGCTCCATTATTCAATGCCCATAATATTAACTTTTCTATCTATCGGGACTTTGGTATCTATCCTCCATTTATCAAAAAAGATATTAAGCAAGATAGTTGTACATATTTTAACATTTATCTAAATTAATGTATATTGACTGCTATAGGCTATCGGACAGTTGTTTTATATTTGTTAAAAATAACAGACCTAGTGAAAAATATAAATACAGATACATCAGTTTAGTATTGCAATAATTGCATTTGCATTTGACCGCCATCTCGCGTGATGTTGCGGTCTACGATGGAGCACGCTTGCCTATAGAAATGGAACCTATTCACTCGTGATTTAAAGTCTCTCAATGTTACTATCGGGAGCAGTGGGGGGGAGGTGCACCCATTGCACCCATTCAGGCAGCACATTCCACAGACTTGCAGTTCGCGCAATAAAAGTGGAATCAAAGCGCTTCGTACGGGTTTTTGGAATATCAACGTGTGTGTGTGTCTGTGTGTGTGAAGAAATTTGTTTTGGAAGGCAAGACTGCAGGAAAAATACAGGTTATTTTTTTCAATGTGTAAGTATACAAAATATACATAATTATATATGTCTCTTCGACAGGATGATAGTGGGCATCACATCGCACGGCGACGGATGCGCCAAGAAACGGAAGCCTAGTGTTTACGCAAACGCCTACCACTTCAAGGACTGGATCAAAAAGGAAGTGTTATATTATGTCAACGTGTATTGCCGTATCAAAATAAATTGAGGATGATTTTAATCACGATAAGAATTTATATTTAAGTAAGTAGTATTTTTTTTATGTGCAAGTGCCTTTATTAACTATATTAACTAAACAAAATACAAGCTAAAACTAACACTACAAATACAGTTAGACTGCCCATAGACCGTTGAAGGTCTAAAGACAATCTAAAAGCTTGAGCCCACTACCAGTTGGCAGCGTACCCAGCATGCTGGCGGCATTACCACGTTGAATGGAAATGCTTATGCGTTGAGCCAGAAACACTCCAGCATTTTGGTCACACGGGCGCTTTGAAATTATATCGGATCATAATTAAGTATACCGAATCTTATTATTCACAAGTCTTGCTTATTTTTTTCTCTGTGATAATGACAGTATAAATTTGTATTTTTATTGTAGAAACTGACGTGGTTTTCACACATTTTATTTATATTACACGGGAATTACTCACGTAAGATTAAGCCGGTCACTCCGATATAAAAATATATTTATGTATAAATTTGTACTTACCATGTTACGAGATTCATGGGATCGGCAAAAATCACAAGAGGAGTTGTATTACTTTATTGTTTTCTACAGCGAAGTCTACTAAATGATAGATAACGTGAACAACTATACGCAAATGATGTAATACAATAAGAAACGTATTTTTGAGCTGCTTTCTAAATTCTATATGAATCTAGTAAATTATTTAACACTTTGTTTTGGGCATTCCGATCCATCAGTATTCCTCGGTTTCTTGATAATAGGCATCAGAAAGTTGTTCTGATTTCACGCAATATTTCACCATTAAACGCTTGGCATTTAAACTTATCCACCTGAAACCAATAAAGATTTACAATTGAAAAAAACGTTAAAAACTAATATTTTAATCTGTGTCAAACTGGTGTTAAACTTTTTTTTTCTATATGGCTTACGGTCAAATTTTAGGGCCTTTAATTATTATTATTTCAGGACATATAGGGCCAACCCTTAAATTGCGAACAAAATTAGCTTCTCTATTTTGTTGGGTGTGAATGACATTTTTGATGGAACATCAGATAATTTTTCAATAACAGGGTTTTAAAAGTTGTTTAATATGATGAGTACAATGACATTTTCGAATATATGTTTCGTCTAACCGAACAATCAAAATTTAGATACATTTTAGAAATACCGACTACCTAATATCGAAATCATCATCATCTCATTTGAGCCTATCATATGTTCCCACTGCTGGACTTGGCCTTCTCTTAGAGAGAGAGAATGGGCCTAATCCACTACGCTGGCCTAGGGCATGTTGGTAGATGTCTATAATATGTCTTTGAACTTTTGGGGTCCTTGGACATCCCTCTTTTCTCACAACGTTTTCCTCCACCGTTTTTGAGCGATGACACCGAACTGCACATAATTATATTTTAGGTACCTATTAAATAAGTAATTGGTGCAGCAAATGCTTAGATTATCTGAATAGGTTAGTATAGTTTTGGGCATTTTTCAGCGCAGACCCGAAATCCATACATTGAAGTAGGTATATAGGTGAAGTGTTCGACTAACTTGTGGAAATAAGAAACATTAGTTAGAACTGCAACAAAATTAAATGGTTCTTCTTTGTTGGGTGCTCCATATGAAAGGATACCGACGAGCATATCTTTAAACACGGCTGGACCCCCGTTGTCTTTTAAAAGACGCTCCTAAAAACAAAACGAACAGTTCAATTAAAATCCGACTTCCAAATCAACATGGGATCGAACAAAATTATTCGTATCATTAGAACTGGTAAACAACCAGTGCGTTGTGAGACACCTCTTTAATATATCACAGTAAAAAAAAAACACGTAAATTGATTCATGGCGGAGTATTCAGTGTCGTTACATGAAAAAAATACAGACCAAGTAACATTTAGAAGCTTATTAATTCAATAAAAAATACAAGTAAAATAAAAACTATCTTAAATTTAAATTTATAACTAAAACTAATCTAACAATCCGCTACCGGTGGGCAGCGTTCCCAAAATGCTGGCAGCATTTCCAGCATTTTTGGTAAGTGGTTCTCAATCCCTCTACTGAAGTTTATACAAAAAACAAGTATAAAAAACATAAACAAATCTATCAATCCTTTACAACAAACTCCAAAAAATGTAGTATGTTATGCAAGGACGTTTAATACTCTCAAGGCAAGTATATAACATCCGATTGTGAACTGATTTTGATGATAGTTTTACTTTAAATAGGCTATATAAAAATTAAAGAGTGGTCCACTCGTGTAAATAGTCAGACTCTTTCTTCTCTATTTCTACATAATCTATATCTATACTAATATTATAAAGAGGAAAGATTTGATTGTTTGTTTGTTTGATTGCATTGAATAGGCTCCGAAACTACTGAACCGATTTGAAAAATTATTTCACTGACGGGAAGCTACACTATCCCCGGGTGACATAGGCTATAATCTATACCCGTGCGAAGCTGGGGCGGACCGCTATATAAAATAAAGTCGCTTTCCGCGTCTGTCTGTCTGTCTATCTGTCTATAGCCGTTAACTCCTCTTAAACCACGCAACGGATTTTGATGCGGTTTTCACCATGAGTTAGATACATTTTAACAGAAGGTTATTTAAATAAGGTTTGGTTATTATTATAATTATATAATAGAAGTTACACCAGTGCGAAACCGGGCGCTAGGATATAATAAGATAAGGAAAAAAAACTACTCTCTAAGGGTAGAAAATTAGGGGATGAATCGTATTGAATTTGTATCATTTCTCATGATGTTTTTTTTTACAACATTACACGCAAAGGGTGTCATATCCGAAAGAGGTCCTTTATACGTACTCATCATTTACCACAGGATAAACCCTGAAATCGCGGGAAAATAATCAGCTGTCTGCACAAATTTTGTCCGCCGTTTTCTATGAAACAGCTGATATTTTTTTCGCGATTTCAGAGTTTCTCCATTAGTAAAAGTTATTCATAATGATGGGTACTATGGACCCTTTTCGGCTTAGTATACACCATTTTCGCGTAACCCGCAGTATTATTATCAATTCATAATATTATATGTATATAATTATACAACTTATCGATAAAACTATTACCTACTATACTTAAATATAATTTATACAGAGAAAGTAAGTACAAATAAAAAACCTAGGTGAACAAATCGCCACCATGCGGCAGGGTCCCCAGAATGTTGGCAGCATTGCCCCGATATGCATTGCATTATCAATTCTGATTTTTACTTACTGCAGAATATTTGGCACAATAATTGGATCGGGTCATGAAGGCAGGGTAGAGCTTTATGCATTCACCATAGTTGAGCAAAGTCATGTCGGACCACAGGAGGTGGTTGGCATACTTTGCAGACTGGTCGTCCTAGAAACACGAGAAATAGACAAATATGAAGAACTTGTACTAAAGCTGAGATAAATTTGGATGAAAGCCTTATTTTTACAAGCTTTTATTTAACTTGCAATGTTTGTTGTTTGTCGGACCTATGTTCGTTTTTGCCGTTGCACTCCCCCCGTGGGCGTCCTGACTCTTGCGTGGCAAAATACATCGTTGCTATAACTTGGCGGGGGCTCAGGGAGCGTTTTGTTGCCTACGCGACTCGGATAATAGGCCGTTAAGGTGAGGAATTAAAATGTATTGCGTAGGTAGTTAGAGATTGGTGGTTAGAGATGCGCCACCATTCATTTGCCAGCATCGCATATTTTAATGTCTCTAGAAAACTAAATTTAGTTCCTGTTTTTGTCTTACTTCATTGGTGGTGCGGCTGCGGTTCTATTTCCATACATCACATCTATCACATGACATCTATCGGCAAATGCTAACACTAGAAGCTGTATCGCAGAGTAAAATCTGCGGTCGCAACACGCAACTTCAAACGAAGCAACCCCAATCCTTTTGCGCTTTGTCATCCAGCAGAATTGTCACACTTGCAACAGAGGGCGTTAGTTGAATTCCCAATGCTTATTACCTATTTTTATCATTAGTCAAAAATTACTACATGATGTACCTAATTATGGAGTCAAAGATTTCATTCTATACTACGTAAACCGTTAGATAGTCTTTGATTTTTTATGTATATATAATTAAAAATACAAAACTGTAGCTTTCCATAAGTTGATCTATTAAAGTAGGTATAGGTAGGTACTAGGTACCTACATCATCTTATTTATTACGTAGGTATGTAGCTGTTGTTTGCTGTTTCTCACAGACGATTCTAATTATGGAAAATTACCTTAAAACAGGTTCACATCGGCCTTTTTCAGATTTTTTGTCACGTATTTTGACAGATTTACTAAGTATCCTATATTAAAGTTGTCACAATCCGTTTTGACAAAAAGTGTGAATAAGGCGATGGTAGGTGATGTATAGGTGTAATTATTTTACAATGAAAATCATTATGTAGGTACTTATTGGATTTTCTGAACGTACCGCGTAACCGGAAACATCAACGACAGACCCAGGCGGAAGTGACATATCTGGCTCTATCATAATAATCTTTTGCACGTTAGAATCGAACGATACGTGCTCCTGTAAAAATTTAAAGCTGCTCCAATAAAAATAATAGGTACCTAAGAATATCTACTTTATACACAATAAGTGTAACAAAGTAAGACAGTATGTCATAATTTCACAACGTATCGTCGCTGCTCGTCGAAAAACAAATAATTTTCATGACATTTTTGTTTCTGGGACAAAAAGTAAGTTCAAATGTTAATTCAGTGCTTATTTAATTTACCTCCTTACCAGATTTCATCCAAATCCCTTATGCCATTATGAAGTTCATTGAGATTAAACATAATTATCAACACGCTTATATACACATACATAAACTTTCACTTTCATACTAGTTTTATAGCATAGAATAGGTGATAGTTTAATCAAAAAATCGCTTCAAAACTTACTTTTAACATTAAAATGGCGATATCGTTGTCCATCAAACTACTGTGCCCGAAATACTCGTGCTTTTTTACTTCTACGGCTTCAATAACTTGTCTGCCAATGTAACAATCATACTAATATTATAAATGCGAAAAGTTTGTTCCTCTTTTACGCAGCAACAGAGCAACGCCGCCAGTTTTTACATTGGTTATTAAGATTTTTTTGTCCTCTGTATCAAATTTTATGGTGTGGACAATAAAGCGTTAATCAATCAATCAACTGATCGACCTGACTTTTTGCATGGGTATAGTTCAAAGGCCGGAAAGTGACATAGGCTATTCTTTTCATCATCATCATCACCATTTTTCATCACTACACGGGTGAAACCGCGGGGTGCAGCTAGTTATTAATAATTAATTATCATTCTCCGTAAAGGCCCCAGCAGGCCTAGCACGGGCCGTGGACAAATTGTCTTTCCACCGGTTGTATCCCGCGAGAAAAAGACAAACGTATATCCATATTCTAGCTTTGTCGCGTGGAAATGAAAAAGTGAAAATGGTGGAAAGACTATTTATCCACAGCCCATGCAAGGCCTGCAGGACTATTGTCGCTAATAAGCCTGATATTATTGATGGTGCTCATATCACCATCCCACATGACGAGAACTTTGTTAATTGCTTGACCTGTGAACATAACTGTTTATTAATTAATTACTTTGACTTTGGCCAAAAAGGATAAACTCAGCAAGTACCTCATGAGGGTACTCCCATGTGGGGTGTTGAATGACTCGACGATAACTGTCCCAATAGTAATTACGGTGAACAGCCTCATTGTGATGAGTCTCGAAGAGGCTCTCGATAGATGGTTGGGTCTTGGGTCAGCTACAGAAAGCAGTCATCCTCGACACGGCACGCATCGTCAGCAGGATGCTCAGTCTGCAGCACTGACCACTGTCAGTTTGAGCGCTGCGTCACACCCCAGATTAAAGACTTTTATAATATTTATTTTTATATAGATATTTCTATGTGGAATAAATAGCGAGCCAATTATACACGCGCGCAGCGCGGGAAGTTGACGTGAGACGGGAAATAGGGGTCGACACCGCTTCGCTCGGCTGATGCGGCATGATAGTTGACCATTGAAGAGTTCCACTATCCATCTCCTGGATCCATGATCAGATCAGAATGATGGTACCAAATTATTGTATTGTCATCCGATTTTCATATACTTGCAAAGTTTCAAATCGAGACGATAATTAGAAATACGTTAAAATCAACTCCCAAGGATTAGTTAGTTACAAGTAAAGCTTATATATAGAGTGTAAAAAGAGACTCCAGGGGCCTTACAGACAACAGCTATTGCGGCACCTATTCCGCTCAGTTGGTTGAATCACGCGAACGTGAACGTTATCGCGCCCAGATACGGTTTGCGGTCGCGTGATTTTCCAACTGAGCGGATTAGGTGCCGCTATAGCAGTTGTCCGTAAGGCCCCAGGAATGAACTCACCCTATGCCCGTAACAGTGTCGGAGCCAACTTTGACTACGATCCTGTGGCCCTGCCATTTGACGAAGCAGCTGGCGGCTGTCACTACAACCTTGCTCCGTATTAGAGTACCAGAACAGTACAAGTTATGGTACGCAATGAGTACGTGGTATGGTATTTCGTTTGTGGTCGCTGTATAAAGGTGTAAGGCATTGTTTCCATACGCGACGGAGACGACCGATCTGGATGTGTTTTGCACGTCCTCTGAAGTATTTGTTTTTAATAGGAAAATGAGTACATTCACTATTAAAAGCAAACTCGTCTCGTTGAAGTCACTGGACAAAACAACAAGGAAAATTCAATTTACTAATACGGTGTTTACTATTTACGTACCTACTAAGTATAGTAGCGCCCCGCAATTTCAGCCGGTACCCTAACTAGGAACCATGAATTTTGCTGGGATTAAATTAGTGTTAATCGCTATCTCCCTACCAAATTTCATTAAAATACTTTTACGGAGTTGAGTGCGGACAAACATACACACTTGTACACATATTCTTGTCTATCTGTCTATCCATCTTCTTGTCGCTGTCCGTGATTTGAAATCTAGTTAGTGATACATTAGCACACAAGATCGTAGATACAATGATAAACTGAGCATACCATTTACTGACGATTTGTAATTTTATTGGGGCTTCGAGCGCAGTCTAAATTAATAACACTACAATACAATTGTAATATTTTAAAATATTCGAGGTGAAACAGTATGAAACCGTTTTTGTGCGTCCTCATCACTATGTTCATATGATCAGTTTTGAAAAAAACATTTTTCAAAACTGAAAGTAAAAAAGTAAGTCAGTTTTTTGTTACTTACACAATCATACCGGCTCAATATGAATTTTAGTAGGAAGTTAATTCGAATTCCGCCGCGGCTCCTGCATAATGGAGGATTTCAGCGGCCGCTTGTTACCTCGAGGACCCGAGCAATAAACCGAGACTATAAACAAAGGAATGGCAACAGACTGATGGAGTCCCCACTTATTTTGCGACCACAATTCGCAATCATAGTTTACCGGGACGGATCCGATACAGAGTTATTATTACCGCTTTCGTAAAAGAGAAAACGAGTTTCAGATATACCTAAGAAATATTCGCTGCACCGACCGATAAATATAGACCCTTCTGACCCAAATTTAAGGCCAATAGTCCTATGGCACACATTTTTATACCGGTAACAAATAAACTAGACGTGTTTCGCGTATCGCGTAGTATAACCTCCGATGTTTGGTAGGTATACCTACATCGAGTTACGGCATTTTTACAACCTGCAAGGAAAGCAGCCGCAGTCTTGACAGTTAAATAAATATTGCTTATTTATAACAGGAAAATTTCTGCAAAAGTGTTGATATCTGTAACACATATTGCAGCTATCAGACGCATTATATTCGCGGCCGGACTGCAGTGTTGCCCCGTACGTTAGTGGAACTATAGTGTCTCTGCCTGTTTTAATTCGCAATTTTATTCGCTACTTCTTCGCTTTTTGCTACCGGTTACGATTTCTTCCGTGCCTAATAGCCACGTGTAAGTCTGAATTAGGTACTTGTACGTACCTAAACCCCCTAAACCATAAATATTAAGGACTGAGGTACTGTTATAACAGTAGCTAAGACCTAGGTACATTGTCATGTTACTCTAGACACAGAATGATAGTTCCACTGGTTAATATTAAATGGCACTCTAGTGGTGTTAATGGCGTCACGTAATGTTCTTCGTTATTTATTTACAAACCCCGAGGAGAGATGGTGCCAAAAAATACTAACCTTTTTTGATATGAATGAGAAAAACAAAATAATGATTCGACGAATGTGTTGGTATTTGCAATGTTTAGTTGAAACGGTCATAGTTTTAGTTTCAAATCAAAAATTGATAAAGTTTTTGTTTAAAAAAATTATTTACAATTAAGTTAACATTTTTCCAGTTTGAATAATTATTTGAACAATTCATATGGCCCAACCTACCTACCTACCTAGGGGTTACCTGTGCCCTAAACCAGGTCAATCATGTGCGTAGGGTTATGTTGATTCAAACTGAATTTAAAAAAAGGAGGTTCCAACCGACTGTTTTTGTGTTTATGTTTGATTTAAGTTTCGATTTGTCATATAATATTTACGGTACTATTTCAATGCCTCATGCCTCTAGATTTGTACACCAAAACATGATACAAAGTGAGTAAGTAATCTTGTTCTAAAACCTTAAAAGTTCATGCGTTTTGAAATTTGAGTATATATATTTCTCGTGTTAGTTTGAATTAAAAATTTAATGATGATTATTTTTTTACCTATTGAATAAAATATACAGAGAGAGAGAGAGAGAGAGAGTAAAATAAAGAGTTCTCGTTTAAATTAGAAAATATTTCTCCTCGGGGTAAATCTTGATTCTTTTTCTTATCCTGCCATCTAGGTCCGCCATCTTTGGGAGTCCACCATATTAGATTTAGAATGACTTCATTTGGCTAAATATGCAATATCATCCAAACTAAACGTGTATGCAAAATTTCATCTCAAGCGGTTGGGGATAACTGTTACTTATATAAAAATAAAAAAATCTGTTGCAACAAGGAAAAGTTAAACAAAAACTTGTCATTTTGAGAATAACATTGCAAATAAGTTTAAAGCAATTTTAAATAACTTGTTTTTTTAATGGCCTATATTATTTTTTTACTTTCACTTAGTGATTTTTTTATCTTCAAAACCGTTGAAATATTCGTGTGAGATAGCCGCGCCCCTTTAGATTCTAGAATATACCTATACCTAAGTAGAGTGCAGAAATTTATTAGTACCTAGTAATTATTTAGTTCACAGAAATTTCCTGTGAACTAAATGATACATTCCACCGATTTAACTTCTCGTATTCAGCCGTTCATGCTTGGAAACGTTTTACAGTTGGAGTGTATGTGGTTGTACCTAGAATTAGGCGATAATTTTCATCTAAGCCTGAAACAAAGAACTCTGATCTTGATCGTTAATAGATAATATAGGTCTAATTTAACATAAAATAGTTTTTTATTCAAAAACTAGTAGGCCGGGAAAGCCGGGATATATAGCCTATGTCAACCGGGGATAGTGCAGCATCCCAACAGTGAAATATTTTTTTTAAATCGGTCAGTAGTTTCGGAGCCTATTCAATGCAAACAAACAAACAAACAAACAATCAAATCTTTCCTCTTTATAATATTAGTAGAGACAAGCTTTTCGTATTCTTAGAAAACCCTTTCATTTAGTGCCCATATCATGATGGTAGATAATAAAATGTTGTCCACAAATCTTGGGGCGTCAGCCATATTGAATTTAGTGTGACGTCATTTTGTTTTTGGTTTTTTCCTTAGCAAACCCTTTGATACCCATATCGTGGGGGCGCATTAAAAAGTACTGGTCAGCCATCTTTGGGAGTCCGCCATATTGGATTTAGAATGACTTCATTTGGCTAAATATGCATTATCATCCAAACTAAACGTGTACGCAAAATTTCAGCTCAGTGGGTTAGGGATAACTGTTTTAAAATTCAGTTGCAAGGTTTGCAACTAGCTATTAGCACCTCGTGTTTTACGTGCGTGGGCCAAGATCCCTCAAGTACCTTCAAGGAAGCTACTATTAAAAAAACGGATCGTTTACCTTCCTCCTTATTTGAAGTCGGTAAAAAACTAGAGAGGATGATTGGCAAGTATCGACTGTTTGGGAGTCATACAATTATTAAAACCTCAAGCCAGGCGCAAAACTGCAAGACAGACTCCATGAGCGATTCATAACACTTTTATAGACATCCATAATCTAGCCTACCTGTAAACACAGACCCTGCAAAGTGTTCAAAACGTCAGAAATTAAAGCAATGTAAAATACACGCGATAAAATCTTTTCATCATCAGCCAGAAGACGTCCACTGCTGAACATAGGCCTCCCCCTTTAACCTCCACACTGAACGACAGCCTGCCTTTTGCATCCACTGGATGCCCGCGACTCTCATAATGTCGTTGGTCCATCTAGTGGGAGGCCTCCCTACGCTGCGTCTTCCTGTTCGTGGTTTCCACTCCAGAACCTTTCTTCCCCATCGGTTATCGGTTCTTCGAGCGATGTGGCCTGCCCATTGCCACTTCAACTTTTTCAAATTTTAACAGCTATGTCGGTGACTCTGGTTCTTAGGCGAATATCCAAGTTTCAATTTTTTTTTTAATTGTTTAATTTCAATTTCTTCAGGTACCTTAAAATTTTCCGAAATTAAAGTACATTATATTCTCCGGTCCTCTAACTATCTTTGTGCAAAAAGTCATTTCCATCCGAAGCACTGTTGCTGCATTACAAAGGAACAAAAAAGCCAACAAAAAATACAGACCGAATTGATAACCTCCTCCTGAAGTAGGTCAAAATAGTTTTTACAAGCTTTTGCTTACTTATCTTAGTTTGTTTGTTTAGATCGAATCTTGCAAGCGGAATTAGAACCACTTGCCCTTATCGGAGTAAAAATTTTACATGTTGGTTCAGTTTCAATGAAAATGCATTTTTATGGTAAGCATGAATCGACATCCAGGATTATCTTCAGATAAGATAAAGGAACTCTTCAACGGTCAACAGCACAGACACGAAATTTTGTGTGCGCTTTTTATTATGATAGCCGTTTTTAAGTTTTACCATAACATGGTTGCAGTCAGGGTTGGGTCCTGACTAGGGACTTCCTCAATGGTTAGCAGCACTGACATGAAATGTTGTATACAGATTCAATTATGATAACCCATTCTAATGTCATCATGATTGATTGATTAACTCTTTAGTGTTCACACCACAGATACACAACTTTTCACACCATGAAATTTGATACAGAGGACAAAATAATCTTAAAAACTAGTGGAACAACTGGCGGACTTATCGCTTAAAGCGATTTCTTCCAGGAAACATTACCATGGCTACTGCATTCAAGGTTGGCTCATAACGAGGGAAATATTCAACGGTTAACAACACATACACTGTATACGCATATTTTTTTTAAAGATATTTTTTTAAATGTTTTTTTTACTATTAATTTAATTGTCTACTGCGTTGTAAATGATTCAGCGCATTAAAGCTTATTCAACTAAGAGTGCTTAGTAAACCCACAAAAAGTACATTCCGGTTTTGTGTGTAAACCACATTTTGTTCCAAAAAATAAACAATAACTCGTTAGAGAAAGTTTGCGGAACCTTCATTAACCTTCTTCATAAAAACGTTCTAAAGGGTGACGCGAATGTTTGAGTTATAAGAAGATTACTCCCCTTTGAAGCTTTCTCACAGCTTTCACCTGCCAAAATGTTTGCAAATATTATAAACAGAGCATTTACAAATAAGTAAGCGTCTTTACCGGTCATTTTATTGCAATCTATTATAATCACAGACTTTTAATACAAAAGCAGACCCAACAACCCACCGAAATATTGATGAAAAATACACTACATATACATTACACGCAAACATTTGCAAAACGCGGGCCGGACTCAAGGACATTATTTATAATTGATGACGTATGGATTTGGTTGACGAACCACCGTCCAACCAACGGGACTCTTTCTGTCCCGTTGGTTGGACGGCGGTCCGTCAACTAGCTTCAGAGCTTTGATTTTTTTACTCTGAAGCAATGAATGAATTTCTGTTTTGAAGAGAATTAATTTAAATTTTATCTTTTGATTTTTCTGAAATAATCACGCGTTTTTTCAATATCTTGGCGGAACACGAGACTCCAGACGTGCTGGCTATTGCCGAAACCTGAAAAAAAATATTATAATTTAAACGGTCACCTAAATAAAGACATTTTCGTCAGCAACGAAATTATGTTTTTAAATAATTATAATTAAATTGTCAGCTAGCAATTAAATATGTCTACTGCAATTTTCGCAAAGAAGGAACAAAACGTGATTTAATTCCAATAATAAAGACCCTGAAAGAGATACAAATAAAACTAAACTAATTAATAAAAAAAATTATAGGCAATAAGAATTATAACTAACTATACAAAACAGAAACACAAACATCCAACTAGTTAGAAACACAAGTTTTCTGGGAGTTAAAATCACGACTGAATCGGTTTCTTCTAGGCAAGCGTGGAGCACGCTTGCCTACCGTAGACCGCATCATCGCTTAACATCAGGCGAGATGGTGGACAAATGCAAGCATGTTATTTACAAAAAAAAGTTGCACTTGACATTTGTTTATTAAAGATATAGTTTTTAGTTAAGTTGACAAAGGTCACGGGCCTAGGAGTCCGTGGAATGGCAAAAAAACAATAAAAAATATTTGACTAAACTAATATGTCATCTTCAATTTGAAAACTTTGCTACTTTTCATACCGAAAAATATACGGTTCTTTTAGGATAGCGAAGAGAAGTTACCTAGTTACACTGGACTGAGCACTCGGTCACAGATAACAGTTTACGATACTAGCAAATACATTACTCTAGTAATCTCTACCAAGAACTTCGGCTCTGATTCCATCTCGGATTGTGGCTAACGGACGCGACATCAGGGACCTTTGATTTAAAAAAGTCCCCAATAAAACAAAGATAGGTCGCTAAGATAACGACAAAGCCCTCATTATTATCTCTCCTTGACCTCCTTTTTATTGACAGTTGTAAACACACGAGTAAAATGCCTAACGCAACACTACGTCCCCTTAATACACAAACAAAAAATATGTTTACATAATGTACGAAGGTCTGGAGTAGATTAGAACAGAGTTCTATAATAAGTACCTACTGCGTTGGCGTGTATCACAGGCTGTGTGGTAGTCGCTACGGCGTAGGGGGTCGACGTGTAGCTTGCGGCAGTCACGCTGTAGCGGCCAGCGGTTACGGACCGCTACGTCGCGAGCTACGGAGCCCGCTACGACGAAATGTTGTTGTCGGTCGCACTGTTGGCACTCCTTGCCTCCGTCCAAGGACGAGCGGTAAGCCAATTCTATTTTATTACGAATTCACCTATCAAGTTTATTCCGCCAGTGCAGTATTCCATGCGGCACTTTTTGTTTGAAAGTTTCATCTAGAGATCGTCGCGTCTGGGAATTTAAAAAATAAATTGTTTGAGTGCTATTTGTTTTTCAAGTGCCAACTTCTTAATTTCATCAGATTATTTATTTAATTTTATATTAAGTCCCAAATTACAATGGTTTTATTTTCGCCTTGATAGAAATTAGAGTGCTATAAAAAAACAAGCAGGTAATATTTATCTTTGTGAAATTCCTTCCGTGAGTAATTATGGAAATCGGAACATAACGTTTACTAAAATAGCTTCAAAGGAAGTTTGGGACATTGTTCTTCCCGCACCATATATTCCCTGATTCACGTTTATGTCGCACCCGCCAAATATACTACGTGCAAGAACATTGTGTTCCTTGGCTTTTGTTCTTTCGAACTTTTATGTGGCATTTTCTTAGGATTTTATGATTGTTTTAAATGTTTATCGGAACTTATTGCGCATTCAATTATTTAGGTAAAAATAGGCACCTTTCGCTCGCCTTTTGGACCATGTTACAATGGCCATGGTCACGAGCTGGTGGTGAGAGTAAGCTCGTAGAACAAAAGATGTTTGTTTTTACATATTGAACCCACCCTTAAGAGGATGCTAACTGATTGCCAGTAGCCCTGTATAGTTGTATTTCTTGTAAAAACTTAACGAAGTTCGATTGCCCAGGTAATAAAGAATCTATGTGAGAACAAAAAAATACAATACAGTCAATAAGTTGGTTTGTTCGTAATTAGAGATCATCTTCGCAAAGAATAATTGGTAAAGTTAGGCAAAAATAAATAATGAAACACTCGTAGTTTTTTTTCTTTTGTATAATGTAGGTTCCTAGCTAAACACCGATAGATTGACAAATGAATATACAATACAACGATTATTTTATTATTATTTATCTTTTATTAATTATTTTATGTATTATATCAGTCTGACCACTGAAAAAAAGTTAACCAGTATACGCAAGAAAATTATGCATGTTTGCAATAATAAATTACTTCATATTAATTCAAAAAACCAAGCGTGTCTTCAATCGGTTTCTTCTGAGCAAGCGTTTAAACTTTGCCATGTCTGTATTTACCCCAGAAAACGTAATCAAAACTTCAAAATTAATGAATGGTTGCAAAACTCTTTATAAAATAATATTTTACATTTTAATTAGTAACATATAGCATAAAATATGCAAATTAAGGTTACCATAAAACCATACTCTCATACGCAGCATTCACCGCTCTTTTAATAAACCATCTCTCGATTCCGTACACACTGCTAAAATTATGTTCATTAAACGAAATTAATATCACACATAATTATATTCGTGCGTGAGTTCGTATTAGCTTTCAGAAAATACACGCTTATACTCCCCAGGGGCTTAATTCCACGAACGTCATATATGGCCTCATTATGTTACAAGGGGCCATATATGGCCGCCTTAAGCACCGTCTCAAACTATAACGGCTCTGGCGAACAACTGTACAAAGTGTTATGCTCATTGTTAACACATAATCGCATTTGTATCTTGTTGAGCTTTGGAATATCACTTCAAAGCTGATCTTATGAATGTACCTTATAATGTGTGCAAGTTTTATCTTGAAAGCTATTTCACAAGTTTTTATTTATCTTGTCTTGTTAGTTTGGGCCAAATTTTGCAACTGAATTTCAAAACAGTTAGCCCCAACCGATTGAGCTGAAATGTTACACACACATTTAGTTTCGATGAAAAATGCTGGTTAGCTAAGTAATGTCATTCTAAATCCATTATGACGGATTTACAAAGATGGCATAACAGTTATTTTTTATGCACTGCACCCCCATGATATAGATATCAAATGAAAGGGTTTGCTGGCAAAAATACAAAAAACTTACTTCACACTAAATTCAATATGGTGAACGCCCCAAGATGGTGGACATAATTTTCTTATCTATAGCATCACGATATGGGTATCAAACATCGATCTATATGAACTACGTATCAAATAAAAAGGTTTGCTGACAAGAATTCAAAAAAAATAAAAAAACGTCATCCTAATAATGCTTGTTTATAAGGGCTTTTTTGAATTTATAATATTATTGGTACATTATTACCTTGCACCTACCAACTATAATATTTTGAAGTTGAATACTAACTTTTACTTTTTAAGTTTTTTTCTGGGTCAACGCACAAGCATTGCCATTCAGCGTGGTAATACTGCCGGCATACTGCGGTACGCTGCCAACTGGTAGTGGGCTTGAGCATTTGAATTGTTGTTAGACCTTCAATAGTCTATAGGCAGTCCAACTGTTTTTGTATAATAAGTATGTGTTGTGTGTGTGTGCGTGTGTGTAATAGTGTGTTTTTGTTTTGATTTCTCTAAGATAATGAAAAATAAAAATAAAAGTATAAAAATAAGCCAAGTATTTTTGTCAAGTTGTTATTTAGCTTGTATTTTGTTTAGTTAATAAAGGCAGCATGGTGATAATGATGATCGATGAACCAAAACTCGGGTTATTTAAAACACTATCTGAGTGAAATAAAACACAAACTAATGGCAATCACATTAACACTTCTATTTTAAAAAAGAAGGACTGATGTGAGAACGTTTCTCCTTTTTGAAGTCGGTTAAAAACTTCCTAACTGCTTTCGACAGCTTCCCAATGAAAAAATGGGTCGTTTCCATCTGTTTTACTCTTTGTTCTACCAATAGAACAAATAGGAAAAATATTTCCTGGTTGTTCTATTGATGTCAGCTGTTTTATCTTTATTAACCGACTTCAAGAGGAGGTTATCAATTCGACTGTATGTTTTTTTTTGTAAGTATGTTACGCGATTACTCCGCCAATTTAGAATTGTTTTTGATGATTCTTTTTTTGTTTTACTAATAGAATGGACCAAATCCGTTAAGGGGAGCAATTTTAATTGAGACCATTTTCTTGAACCTTTCAGCTTTTAATAAATCAGAACCGTTAGCATATTTTATCTTTCCACCAATGAATATTTAAAAATGATAAGTAAAGCCGCAACATCATCGCTGGCTCTTGCATTAGTCCCTTCCGTTTTCCTGCGCCAGGCTAGTCTCGCGGGGAACATGGGAAAACTTTTTAGAGCTCATTACGTATACATTAACTTGCCAACCCCGTGTCCTGGGACGACGAAATATCGAATTAAAAGGGCATCCAAAATTAGGCTTTGTTTTATTCCAAAACTCTACTATGTTGTTGTTTTTAGGGTTCCGTACGTCAAATGGAAAAAACGGAACCCTTATAGGATCACTTTGTTGTCCGTGTGTCCGTCTGTCAAGACCCTTTTTCTCAAGAACGCGAAAAGATATCAAACATGGGAAAACTTTTTAGAGCTCATTACGTGTACATTAACTTGCCAACCCCGTGTCCTGGGACGACGAAATATCGAATTAAAAGGGCATCCAAAATTAGGCTTTGCTTTATTCCAAAACTCTACTATGTTGTTGTTTTTAGGGTTCCGTACGTCAAAATGAAAAAAAAACGGAACCCTTATAGGATCACTTTGTTGTCCGTGTGTCCGTCTGTCAAGACCCTTTTTCTCAAGAACGCGAAAAGATATCAAATTGAAATTTAAATCAAATACTAAAATATACGGTTTCTTTTGGCTGTAAAAAATAAAAGTTTTATGTCAACGAAATCAAAAGATATGAACGTTTATGTCGCATATTTTGCCATTTCACAAGGAAATCAAAACCTTTAGGGTACTTCCCGTTGACCTAGAATCATGAAATTTGGCAAGAAGCAAAGTCTCACAGCTTGTATAAAGGAATAAATCCGTGAGTCTTTGAAGTTATATCTTTTAAAAATAATTGTTTTGCTATTACAAACTTACATATTGTAGTTGAAATGTATAGAAGAACCTTATTGTCCATTACAAAGTTAAGTTTGTCTTTCAATATTTCAACTTTTTTGTTGTTGTTTTTTGTTTGGACTCGCTCTCTGAGGGTTCCATCTAACGGAACCCTCAAAGCACGCGTCCTACTCGTACTTGTTCGGTTTCTTTTTTGTAATAGCTATGCTTAGCTGATAAGTAACGTGTCAATTCAGTATATTAGGTATTTTCTCACCAAATTTTATCAAAATCTGTTCTGGCGTTACGGAGCTAGAAATAAATAAATAAACACACACGCACCCTTACGCACAAATTGTCACATTTATAATATTCCCTGTAACATTTGCGACGTTCAAAATGATTTCATGATACTTTACATAAAATATAGGTCTGGAATATAAATAGATGACAAAAATTGTCCGCTACGCTATTGTGACTGAGCCTGACAAATAAAATAACCCTCGAGATTGAGGCTCGACTCTTGAAACTTGATTGATACAAACAACAGAAAACGAAATGATTCAATATAGGAGGAAATTGAAAAGTATTACCATTTCAATCAAGTCAGATACTTTTCTGATACGGTTGCTGCAAATTGTTATGTTGGAACGAAATCGTTTTTTTTATTTTTTGATTGGATAAAAGTATGCTGAGTATTTTCTAAAATATCAGATACTTAAAAACCGGGGCATCATAAGGGTCACAGTTGATAGCTGTTATGGGATTACAATTTTACTACAACATTACAAACAATAAATTTTTTTCATTTAAATTTTTATACTAAAAATTTTCACCTGTACATTTTTATAATTAAACATGTAAAATAAACAGCGTTACTGGTAAACGTGCTCCATCGTAGACCGCATAATAGCTTAACATCAGGCGAGTGGGCGGCCAAGCGCAAGCATATTAATAAATAAAATAAAAAACATTTAGCATCCTAGAAGAAAAGTACAGTAACTAAGAAATTACTGTTACATATATTTTGTCGGGGTGAATGTTTTTTTTTGTATGGAACGCCTGTTTTTTTTTCCGCGAATTTCCAGAAGTTTTACTACAAAAGTTGTTTGTTTTGATGGATAATAACTGATTACCAGTGCCATGTATAAGCGTAATACAAACAATAAAAATATCTTTTAAAATGTAATAACAAATTGAGAAGGAACACTAGTACGGGTAAAGCTTATAGAAGCCGAATTTAGCACATCAAATAATACAAAACAATAAAACAACAATAATACGTTTAGTTATTTTATTATGTATACTGACATAGTTTTCAAACATTGGGAGCTGCGCGCGCGCACTCTCCAAATGTCTGCCGAATGCGGTTAAAAATATTGCCGAAGTAACCAAATAAAAGAATAACCGAATGACATACTCGTGATGCTCTTGGTGCTACTGGTATCCATAGGCGAGAAGTATATATATATATATATATATATAAACTTCCTAAATTACTTTACTTTGGTTAATTCATTAGGTTTTGCAAAAAGTTATGATATGATTAATTAGGAAAGCTGCCTGCTGCTGCCTGGAGCTTTATGTTCCTTAAAAATAACCAAGTGAACGTTATATAAATACTCTGGCTTTTATACATTCTCTTTCTGCTGAAATTCAGTATTTTCCCAATCAAAAGCTGCTAGAATAGAATTGCAAATGACTTTGCTTAACTTTGGTTACGTTACGGGTATAATATTAGTAGTACCAACTATTGTTTAAATCAATTTAAGTTGGTGTAGCTTCTGCTCAAGTTTAGAAGTTTACAGAATTACTCGTACTCACGATAAAACTATTAAGGCGGAGATCTGTTTATATTTCATCATTTTGGGGGTTATCTCCTTCCTAACGGATCATTATAGAGCCTGTACCCTTAGTGGGCACGCCGGTGTTCTATACTAAAACTCGACTGGTGTCATCTGGTCTATCATTACAATTCACAGCAAAAGAGGTGGCGTCAGTGATCAAATACATCACCAGAGGCAAGAGACAGGCACCAGGACACGACGGGTTTAGTATTGTGCACCTGCATCAAGCCGGTGTAGGGTAGGCCTCCCATTACATAGGCCGACGACATTGTCAGAGTCGCGGGCATCCAGTGAATGCAGAAGGCAGACTGTCGTTCAGTGTGGGGGTGAAAGGGAGGGCATATGTTCAGCAGTGGACGTCTTCTGGCTGATGATGATGATCACGCTGGTGTACATTTACCGCCAGCCATGCTTTTCATCTTTTGGGTAAAGCCTTTAATGGCCTTCATACATGCCGGACGATTGTTTAAGGACAGTTGTACTAATAATTTAAATTAAGACAGATGACCTATCCGATAAGAGCAATAAAATTATCGGCCCATATCGTTGACTACGACCGTGGCGAAACTACTGAATAGCCTGTTTCATCGCATGTTGAGTAAACAATTAAACATCTTCATCTGAACGATGCCTATTTTGGTTTTCGACCTGGGTTATCTACTCCACCCGTTTTCGCTGCAAGTACAGACAAACACACCCACAGGCACATAAGCTTCACCCCTCTTTTTGCTTCAGAGGTTAAAATAAAACTTACACCATCAGCCTCATCTGCTTAGATTCTGTTTATTTTATCAATAAACCTTCACAATATCGGCTCCGTCTACTGCTCAAACTTTTACAAAGGAACTTTAGTCCGCCCGTCCCAATTCTCCCTCCCAATCGCAAATTGTGTGCATAATTACTCAGGGGAGAAAGGATTTTTTGTATAATATATAGAGTGGACTTTTTACCACGCTTTAGAGAAACTTTATTCTCATCTCAGCATTTTAATTAAAATCTAATAGTTAACAGTGTTTGTCGTCTGAATACGCAATACTACTATAGTAGTTTCTACTATGATACTACTGTTTAGATGCGTATAATAGTATATAGCCAATGGCAGCCCACCCATAGAATCGTGGTGGAGAGATAAATGGTAAAATCTAGATTGACACACAAACAGATCAATTTATATATATATATTATATATCTACATAGTATAAAATATCTGTCTGTCTGTCTGTCTGTCTGTAAATCCGCTAACTCATCCTAAACCACCATTAGTTAGATATTTTTTTACGGAAGGTTAATATATTATATATAATAAAACTTATACCTATGCGTGGCCGGGGCGGGTCGCTAGTATGTAATAACATTGTTCTGATTATGTGAAATAAATCAATTCTATGAGAAATATTTGTAGGCATACTTTTTGAATGACTTCGTGCTGTAGCTTTGCCTACTTGAGCTTGTAGGTATTGTATGAAAAATCATTCCAGTTTTTTAAAGTTTTTGCTATCTATGTAGGTAGATAGCTAAGTAAGTTCTTGGTGAAAAAAGCTTCTGCTAGAACCGAGTCAGTTATATCAAATTATCCCAATTCCTATTCGTAAGAAATATATAAAGTATATAGCAACATTAAGCAACACAAATCGTATAAAAAGGTACAAGAGAAAGGTGAGGCTAGTTAGCTGTGGTTGCGATTGTGATTCTAAGTAGGACACTTGCAAACTGCCATAATCGTATTTAGGTACAATGCAATTTTATTGCACCTTAAAATCTATTATAAATTGAATTTATGGTTAAATTTCAAATCAAATTACAAATATGCAATGTTTGTTTTCAGGTAAACATCAGCAACACCTGGGTGCTTCCGGAAGAGGGTTTTCCAGTGTTCTACCGCTACTTCAGGGACCGCATTTCCTGGTACGAAGCGGACGCTGTTTGCCAGTTTCATCATGCTAATCTTGTCACAGGTTAGTATCCTTGAGAAGTTCCGAGTTATAGCTTGTTTTCTATAATCTCATTGATAAGACTTAACAGTAAGGTTTGTAACTGGCTACTAACAAAAATATGTAAAAAGAATAAAAATATCCCTACCTCATTGATAACTACAGACTATTGAGTCATAACTGGCCAGCTAGCAAAAATAGGTGACGTACCACAGATAAAATATGATAGTATTTTTTTGTAGACTTTGCGTACTGGCCCATCAGAAAAAAGTAAAAATCTGGAGTTCTAATAAACAAAACAAATAACTGCATAGTTTGTGCATAGTACACAAAAACATTTTGAACTAGCAACGCACCACGAAGCCGCACGAGTGTCTTATTTTTTTTACACCTTGGGTTACATTATTGGAGTTTTAGTAAGGATTCCTATTTAAAAAAATATACATAATTATATAATATAGCCTATGTCACCCGGGGATAGTGTAGCTTCCCAACAGTGAAATATTTTTTCAAATCGGTTCTGTAGTTTTGGAGCCTATTCAATGCAAACAAACAAAGTTCTAGTAAGGATCCATATTTTTTTTGAAAATATAATATAGCCTATGTCACCCGGGGATAGTGTAGCTTCCCAACAGTGAAAGAATTTCTCAAATCGGTTCAGTGTTTTTGGAGTCTATTCAATGCAAACAAACAAACAATCAATCAAAACTTTCATCTTTATAATATTAGTATAGATAACACGTCTTGACACGTCTTTGTGCTCGAGAGTATGTTGCGATGGTATGATCAGGTAAAGAGGAGACCTACACCTGACCTGACTACGTAGGGTACTTGGCATTAAAATTTTCAAACCCTGGTCGAAGAACCAGAGGCAGAAATAAAGCAAGGTGAAAATAAATTTCGTGCTAAAGGACATAAAAAGTACAGGGTTTCCGAAGACGATCTCAAGAATAGAGCAAAGTGGAGAATAAAAGTAAGTAACGTTACCTCACCTACCACTCATTTGATTCTTTACTAGCTAGAAACTGTAAAAAACCTAAATAAATTAAAAACTTTTATAAAAGTCTTTTAACAAGGTCAATAACAAATTTTCATCTATATTTTATATTCTTCGTTAAAGTTATATTCAGCTCACCAAAGTGGCTAGTACTCAATAAAATTATGGAACATTAATAGCTTTCATAACTTACTTGCTTAAACAACTCGGCTATTGTATTCTACACGAAATAAAGTGAAATTTTGGGAAATTCTGCGGAAGGGAAACAGGATATTAACACTGGAAATGTATTTTTATTTTTATAACACGAACTGTTTTCACAGAAACGACCAATTTCCACCAATACATAGAAGCAATAAAGTAAAATGGAAATGAAGCTTTAAAAAAATTACCTATATTTATTACTAAAAGCTGGCATTTCGAAAAGAATGTCTAGCGATAAATCTTGATTGTCGCGTCACATTTAAAATATCGCCGGCAATCACGAGACATCTTGCCGAATCTTGGGCATTGTTCGCCACGGAGCGGAGCCGTGGGGAAGAGGCTCTACACAGAGCCCTGAGTGGTTCTACATTTCAATATCCCGAGGGCCGTTAGGCATAATCGACAGCAATCCAGCCAAGACCCCCATTACCGCTGATGGCGCCCCGACCTCTCAGATAGCACCGTCACAAATGAACGTACCTGCCCGATAAGAAAATGTAAATACGTATAAGATTTTACGCATGTCTGCCTTGGGGCCCCGAGTGTTCGCACGGAACGAGTAGTTTTGGAGTGTCTATTTTGTAACCGTTGTAAGTAGGTATATTTTTATCGATTGTTTTTACTTGTTTTAGAATTGTCTCAAGTCGGTTTTAAATTAAATTTTCGTTGACTTGCTCTTTATTTTGTGATTGTTAAGAAATTTAAGTTCATTTACTTTTAACCTGAATCTGAATGTTATGTTAATCTCAAATTGTAGCGGTTTACAAAAATCAATATAGTATTTTAGAAGCATTGCTTGAACACAGCTATAAGCTGTCTGATTTTATTTTTTCAATTCTCCAATTTTCTGAAATTATACCCATCAAAATAATTTTAATCGTATTCTCTTAAGTAGCTCCTTCAATTTTCCGGTTTCGACGGGACGACTCATTATGTAAAGTAGGGTAGATCAGTTGATTCAGTGAGTCTCATAATTATAGATTAAATAACTTGACCGTAACTGGAAGCTTTTTATAGAGAGAGGGCACTACCATTTCCGTCGGATTACCAGCGTTGACGTCCTTTTTAATGAGTTGTAACCGGAACTCGTCATGTGGCGCCACCGTAGCAGCTGCGCGCCATTTTATTTTCTTGAAATTGTTGCGCGCTCTTTGGAATCATTGGCGTTTAAATTTTCGTCGAAGCAACATCTCTGTAGCAGCCCTAGCTGGGCTCTACTCCTGTTGCAATATTTTTTATTCAGTGATCAGTGATATTATAATAAAGTGGTGAAGTATTTTCTAAATTAAATTATATATGCTTAGTATAAAACGAATTTTATGCTGTAAGTACCCACATTAATATTTATTTTGTGTTAAAGCGTAATATCACTTTTTAACGGTTTTTGCCGTTCGATTCATAAGTGCCTCATGTGTTTTAACACATTTGTGGCCTGCTGAAAGGCTGTCAAGCCTTATACCAGTGTTAATATCGTCGAGGAGTTTTCCCGTTGACATGGCGAGACGTGCTGTGGCCGGCCCTACATGGATGGCGAAACTATTAAAGGAAATGGGTGAGCTCCGCAAACATTTTAAACAGTGTATCAATTATATTATCTATACTACGAGTCATACGAATAACTCGATTATGAACATTAGTTCGAAAAATCACTTTCAAATTTTAATTTTTAAAATTTTATTTGATACACTTGCCTTAAGTTAATTTGAGTTTTAAGAAATAGTAAGTAAATAATTTAAATACTTATTTTCAGCGGCTAGGTACTAGGTACATAACTCTTACGTCTGACGTGAGATATATATTTATACTCCCGGTTTTACAGACCGAGTAGCAAACTATAAGGGGAAAAACAAGACACCTTAAGTCACCTAGCATGTACGCTGAAAAAGCATTATTCGTATACTAAAGTAAAAAGGTTTTGTTATGAAGAAATTTGTAACAACAACTGTCATGACAAACATTTTGTAAGATACGTATTATCTGATATTTTCCATTTGTTGTAGTTTAAGCAATATCTTAGCCATATCTATAGTTAATAGTGTTGTATATTGCAAACAAATGTAAACTAAACTAACTACCGCCCCTCGCGTGGGGCAAAAAGGTACTCGAGAGTCAACGGTTCCATGCGTGGAGTTTTAATGCTAACCTCTTCTTTTTTTTTGTGCAAATCTTTACACAAACAATGTTTGTATTTTTTCTAATTGACAATAATGTGTAGTTTGTCTTTCCTTTTCAATTAAATTGTATTGAACAATAATTTCAATTCGTAATTTACTCGAATGCTAGTAACAAAAATACCCTAAGGTGAATGTCTTCTGCAAACTTACAATGAAGCAATCAATACAACATGCACTACCATGCTTGTATTAAATCACCCTCGCGGGGTGAATGATTGCTAACAACATGCACTCTCATGAGTCATGCTTGTAATAAGCCGCCCTCGTGGGGTAAAAAATATTATGGAAACAACAATCTTACGTTGAACCGGGCAATTGACACACATGCACTTGGATGCTTGTACTAAACCACCCTCGCGGGGTGAATGTCATATTGCTAACAACATGCACTCTCATGAGTCATGCTTGTAATAAACCACCCTCGCGGGGTGAGTAATAGCCAACAACATGCACTCTCATGAGTCATGCTTGTAATAAACCGCCCTCGCGGGGTGAGTGATTGCTAACAACATGCACTCTCATGAGTCATGCTTGTAATAAAACACCCTCGCGGGGTGAATGATGCTACCAACATGCACTCTCATGAGTCATGCTTGTAATAAACCGCCCTCGCGGGGTGAGTGATTGCTAACAACATGCACTCTCACGAGTCATGCTTGTAATAAAACACCCTCGCGGGGTGAATGATGCTATCAACATGTACTCTCATGAGTCATGCTTGTAATAAACCGCCCTCGCGGGGTGAGTGATTGCTAACAACATGCACTCTCATGAGTCATGCTTGTAATAAAACACCCTCGCGGGGTGAATGATTGCTATCAACTTGCACTCTCATGAGTCATGCAGGTAATAAACCACCCTCGTGGGGTGAATGTCATATTATTGCTAACTACCATCTTACCTTAATCAAGCAATCGATAGGTACACTTGCACTTATGGGCTCACAGCAAACCACCCTCGCGGGGTGAATATTATTTTGTAAACTACCATTCTTTCTATCATAATATCGATGCAACATGCATTTGACTACTGTAAAGAACAGGGTAGTATCACAGCAGTGGCTCGCGACCATGTTATAATTATTTTAGGTCTCTCTGGAGCCTGTCAATCTGGGGTTAGTTATATTTTCTCTTCTATTGTATTGAATTCAATAATAAATAGAGCATGTACGCGCTTGCTTGTAAGAAGCCACCATATCATTATGTACCTGTGTGTTTTGAACACTTCATTTATTTCAAAGATTGTACCTACTGAAAAAATATACTTTCCCAACTAAACTATGAAATAAAAGTAAATTTGCGAACAAAATGTCAAAATCTTCGATAAACGTATGTACCGCCTAGTAGGTATAGTATTCATATACTTAAAACATAATCATGCTACTACGGGCAAGAGCTTTTGTACCCTCATTTTGTCGCTCTATGGGACAAATACACTTAATTAACCTTAACCCGAGGTGTTAGCATTATTAAGAAGGTTATCTGCAAAATGAGAAAGGTTTGCTACCTCTAATGGAAGGCAATGGAAACACCATTAAATTAAAGTGTCTCATTTATAGCTAAGACGATGTACAAGTCACTTTGTTTAAGCAGAGTCCTAAAAACCCATTCGATTCTTACAAACTGGGTAGCCCAAATGTAATAAAAACAGTGACAGCCAAGGTTAGCTAAAAAAGATTAGCTTAGGCAATAAAGCCGCTCAATGTATCGGTTATTATAATATCGAATGTGTATGATTTGGTGTGAACATTTTTCTATTACATTTTTAAACTGTACATAGTTTATTCAAAGAGAGGCCGAATTTGCACTCCTTAATAAAAACCACCAAACGTGGGTGAATTTTTTAACTGAAATACCCAGCTCACTCGCGTGAGCAAACGCATAATTTAAATTAATTAAATGGGTGTGTGGCTCACTCGCCGTTGATCGCACAATTAATACAATCCACAACATGAAAATAGGGTAGCTCTTAAATTTTCAAACATACCCTAGTCTTTAATAAAGACAAATAATTAAAAAGTTGCAAAGAATAAGTAGGGCTCTTAAATATGTTATTTTTGTTGTTCCACAATGAGAACTTAGTCGTGTCTTTGCACTGTCATGGAAACTCAAGGTTCGGAAATAGTTGAGCCGCTGAAAGGTAGTTGACTCAAAACCAGTTATCAAAACTTTTTAATTACCAGAATTTCTGATCAGACGCTGGATCATAATGCTCGAAGTTAGAATCGTAAGGGTAAACCTAAAACATGAACTACCTAAAATTTTCTAAAACTAAAGAATGTTTAATTTTACTTAACCTTGCAATGTATACTCTGGCCCACTTGCGCAGCTTCATTAAGCCCTGGGCTAGTGACTTAATCCCGTGCTAACTTCATAAATTTCGGGATTCGTCTTGCACTGACACAAAAACGAGGTCAGCTCCGGGCTACATTTGATTATTTTGTCATAATGATTAGTTAGTCCAGATTAACAAATCCAGGCTATCTAGATACTTTGCTTGTTCTCGTGCAAGTGGCTTAATAACTCTTATATTTCTACTGTAATAGTTACATATTACATATATCAAACAAATTCTTTTTACACAACTGTAAAGACTAGCGCATAATTGTTGCAGATAAGATAATGAATTTAGAATACTCATATATTTTCAACTGAACTCTGTTCGGATAGTGATAACTAGAGACAGGATTGTCGGATTCTAATCCACATGAATGATAATGCTGCATGTTGTATACAACAAACCGTAATTTAGATAATTTGCCGCTTCAGCACAGTATTAGCATATTTATTAAAACTATTTGGAAAGAAGCTGGCATCAGTTTTTTTTTTTTTCCAGAAACCGGTTGGTCCGAGGTCGCACCCATGGGTCGACTACGAAACTGTTTCGGTCAACAACATGTTTAATAAACGACGTGAAGATTAATGTAATGACACATGTCGACATGTCAGTGTAATGTGACGTGTATTGTATGTATCAAAATCTTAGGTGACTAACAATTTATAGACCAGTTGATCAGGGAAAACGATTGCATTGGTCCCAGTTTTTATTACTTAATAACTAAAAGATTGATGGATATGTTTTAGCCAACGGCGATAGCCTTTGATTCTATATCAGAATAGTCTCTAAATAGTCTCGATAACAAGTTTTATGCCTAAGATTAATAATATTGTCACTTGTCGATATGATAAACACAGCTAATTGAATCAAGTCTGAAGTGAGAAACCATTTATAGTCATGCCGTTTTTGGTAACATATCTATATTAACAAATACAACATTATTTATTTCACTAAAAATAATGATATCTACAATACAACAATTGCCTGAGGGCCTAATATATATATATATATATATATATATATATATATATATATATATATTAAGATTTAATATTATGGCTCACATTGGCGTTAGATTTTATGATTAAAATGAAGCCCTACTATAGGTGGCACCACCAGGCGAAAACAAACAGGCTCTCTATAAAAAGCTTCCAGTTACGGTCAAGTTATTTAATAGCAGCGTTTTACCTGAAATAAAACGCATATTAAAATACTTACCTTACTGGAAGCTTTCACTTTAATTCCTGCCTGGTGGAAAAAGAGCAATGATTCCAAAGAGCGCGCAACAATTTCAAGAAAATAAAATAGCGCGCAGCTGCTACGGTGGCGCCACCTGACGAGTTCCGGTTACAACTCATTAAAAAGGACGTCAACGCTGGTAATCCGACGGAAATGGTAGTGCCCTCTCTCTATAAAAAGCTTCCAGTAAGGTAAGTATTTTAATATGCGTTTTATTTCAGGTAAAACGCTGCTATTATGATGATATTATTTATTCGAAACAGTAATACCGAATGGTCTGATTCTGCCTGAAGTTGAAACAAAACAATAGCTATACGTAGTTATTGCCAAGATCGAATGAGCTGTTTCGTGCCACTCTCCCATTCTCAAAAGGTTTGTCAAACAAACCCTTTGTTACATGAGCCTAAGCCGTGTAAATGAAAACTTAAATTAGTTTCAATGTGACGCCAAGAATTCTCGCAATTTCAAGATGTCACTAAAGACATTCTCAGTTTGCTATTAGCTTAATGTTTCAGTCGTCTAGTTTACTATTTCATTTTAAGAACTTGATGATACCAATCAATAGACATGATTATAAAATGCTGTCATTAAAATTCTATTACAAAAATAAAAACACTTCCAGATAAAATGTGACATTGAATAGTAAACGTAATTACGACCACTGATTATAATCATCACCATAAAACCAAACGGAACCAGAGAGGAAGCGGCCAAAGGAGAAAATAATTTGCTGCCTCCTGAAAATAAAAAGGGCCAAACGTTAATTCGGAGCTGTTGTGCACTTTTTGAGATGAAACAAAAGGTCGAATTGCGGTTCGGGTTAATTTTGGATAAAGAAGTTGACAGCGGTCAGGCGTGAAATGAATGTGGAAATAGGACGCCCGAAACCCGCTTCATATGAACATTTATTACCTTGTTTGGAATAATCCTTCTGCGTTAGCATGCGTGTTTGAAAGAATTAATATTTCAAGTCGTTTACTGTGAAAACGTATACACATTTCAAATAATTTATTGCGCTGCAAATTACAAGTACCTAACGACTTTATTTTCCAAATATTCATTAAGTTTGCTAGAGTAATTCATAACTTATAGTTTTCAGAGAACCGTGACTTCTAAAATATTATTGGTAAGTATGCGAAATAGACTCTCCAAAAATAAAATAAACTATTTTAGCTAGATAACATTGAAGTGTATTTAAAGCGCGCGCGCACGGCGCCTAGCGTGCTGATGAATAACGTTAGCCTAAGTTTAGAAATGTTATGTTAATATTTCCAACAAACAAACCATTTGCAGCTGAAACGTTCAGCATGTAAGTACTCATATAGTATTATTTTAAATTAATATATAATTATATTGTATTTGGAATCACTTTATAAACTAAGGCCACGCATAATATTCACACAACTTTGACCAGTTTTTTTTTGTTTCATTATCTTACTAGTTTAAAGGGGGTTTATCAATGTCTATAAGGCAAAAAAAAAGATATAAAAAAAAATGCGGGTCCCAGTTACGATGCTGAATTAAGGCTATTTGAACTTTTTTTTAAAATAAATAATAGGCTTGCGCTTGACCGCTAACTCGCCTGATGTTAAGCGATGATGCGGTCTACGGTGGAGCACGCTTGCCTAGAAGAAACCGATTCACGTTTAACTGTCCTTTTCCTTTCAACTATATTCGATTTTCACGCTGAGATTAAGACAAATTTTAATTATAAGTTTCCTGCAAAAGAAGTGCACGTGTAGTACCTACAGCTTACTCGAATTATATGGTATTAACTTTTTAGTTGGATTTATAATTACTATACCTAAGTAGGTACCAATATATTATACTATGTTGTTTCTATGAAA
Source organism: Agriopis marginaria (assembly GCA_932305915.1). Classification (NCBI taxonomy): domain Eukaryota; kingdom Metazoa; phylum Arthropoda; class Insecta; order Lepidoptera; family Geometridae; genus Agriopis; species Agriopis marginaria. The sequence goes on from OW029915.1 coordinate 15,375,833, forward strand.
ATGTTATCATAATCACTTTCACTTCTGCATTGCGATTGTTTTAAAATCTTTAACGCTTTAACTTCAACAATCTAATGACAAACATATTTTTGGAAGCACAAAAAAATTAAAATACATAGTTATTAGATAGATAGATAACTCTTTATTGTCTGTTTGTTTGTCTTTTATTTCTCTCTTATTTGTCTTTAATTATTTACATTAAGTAGGTACTAGCAGTAGCCTCAGTTTCACCCGCTCTTATATAGGAACCGTTAATTTGAAGGATAAAAAGCCTATAATATTAATACTGGGCATAAACTAACATCACGTTAAATTTCATCTGAATCCGTTCAGTTGTTACAGGTGGGAAGTTCCCACCCACTGTTCCCATCCTTTGTTTCTATGTTTGTTCCCACCGTGAACAAACATAAAAACACCTACACACATTCACAAAATCTTTTTTGTACTAAGCATATAAATATACCTTAGAGTACCTACATACTTGTACGGTACATAGCTATCTGGTTCAGATACTACATAACTACTTATGCCCACTTTGAATATTAACTTTCAAAACCATCCGGTCGCCCACGCCGGTGCTCCGTAGATAAACTTTGCCGGCAAGTTTGATCGACTGGTTCACCGCTGGATGCACTGGACTCACTTTTCGGCTTCTAATAAGACGGTAGTTTAGGACAGATGTGAAAGTTTTAACTCGTTTAATGGATCAAATGAGAACCACTTCAGACAGTTACGAATGTTTATTGAATAGGCTATCTGAGTTTTGGCCCCAACATGAAAAATTCGATGATGGCTCATTGTATTATTTTCCTAAACTGGTATATTTTCGAGTGGAATAATGGTGGATTATTACTTATTTAATAAGTGGTCGTGGACGTGCTCAAGTATGGTGAAGTGATATAACGCGGTGAAAAATTTATTTTCAATATCAAATATCATTTTTGGGTTAAACTCTTTGGGTGTCTTCAAGTCGAGAGTGAATAGGTTTCTTCTAGGCGTACTCCATCGTAGGCCGCATCATGGCTTGACATCAGGCGAGTTGGCGGCCAAGCGCAAGCCTATTCATAATTAAAAGAAAAAACAACTCTAGCTTACTTAGCATTAATAGGTCATCGTTTTCATACTTTTAAAAGATGCTTTCCATTTTATTTTTATGAAGGTAAATTATCGCTGTCCAAATAGCATATTTAAAATTATGGCGTCAATTCAAAGTCTTAACGGTCTCCGTCTTGGAAAAAGGTTCTTATGGCGTATAATGAGCCTTTCCATACTAATGATATCTTAAAGTGGAATCTTGTTGTTGCTACCAGTGAGGTGTAATAATAGAGACGTTATAGGCGAACAGCACGGCTTTACAAACTGACTAGACGCAGCATATAACATAACATAGCATAGCTTACCTACGCATGTATATGTGTTTTTTTTTAGTTTGCTGGCATTTTGTGAACTAAGTGAGTGAAAGAATATGAAAGACTTTTTACGCTATATCTGTTGTTAGAAAGAAACAAAAATACAATTTATTGTGGAACTCGGAATGCGTGACGGAGAGGCGACTAAACGAAGTCGGGCAGCCAGCCTTGCATTCGGCTAGTCAATATGGTGGCGTGCACAACCTATCTACAGGTAAAAATATCTTAGGTTACTACTCGTCCTTGTATGGCACAGAGCTAATGGGGCTATACGAAGCTGGTCTGATACTAATGTTTTACGTTTTGCTGTTTTCATAGACTCATTTACTGACATTACCTATTTTCAAAATCCTAGTTTCATAAAATAAAAATGGTCAAGTGATTTTATGTTTTCACCTATTGCTGGGTATGGATTTTATCATGCACGCGCCACGCGCAAATATTTTATAAGCTAAAAAAAGAAACAACACCATATTTTGTGAAAAAAAGGAGCTTATCAAAAAAGCGGTTCGACTAAATTCAATGCAAATTGCTCTGTCGATTCAAGGGTGGCCGTACTTTTTCTACATTTTTGCATTGAATCGGGGAGATCAAGATGGCAGACATCTAAATAGCTGAGAAGATAAAAATAAAAGGATAGAGATGAGATTGCGAAATAAGGCATCTATTCTTTATCCCAAGTATTATTTTGCTGTATAAAAATCTGGTTTATATGATAAAAATACTAACGGATTGTTTAAATAAAACGCCTTTAAAAATGTAAAAATTGATGTAAAAATAAGTTAACAGTATTTTTTACAAGCTTTCAGCTTGGCAAAGAAAATCTAATCCACCATATTGGAGCGGCGGCCATATTGAATTTAGTGTGATACACTCACTTTATCGTTTTGTACTCTTCAAGCCCTTTCATTTCATACCCATATTAACAGGGTTGACAAATTGTGCCTATGACCACTTTCCGACTCCATTATCTGAAAAGCTTCATGGTATGCCTTGTCATCCAAGTTACATAGGTGGACCAAATTTCAACTCAATTGAATGCCGAGAAGTGGTTCAAATTAGGCTTGACATATTTATTTATACAAACATGACGTGAAGTTAAATAAAAGCTTGTTATAACCTTTTTTACCGGGCAAGTGCCTTTATTAACTAACCAAATACAAGCTAATACTAACACTACAGATACAGTTAGACTGCCCATAGACCGTTGAAGGTCTAAAGACAATCCAAATGCTCAAGCCCACTATGAGTTGGCAGAGTACCCAGCATTCAGCATTCGCATTACCACGTTGAATGGCAATGCTTATGCGTTGAGCCAGAAAAAAATCCTTTTTTGTTTTTGATAATGGAGAGTAATATTTATAGTCAAATACTATCAAATATAATCCACCAATCCGCACTGGGCCAGCGTATTGCATATGGCCCAATCATCCATTCGGGGGTAGGGTAAAAGTCCAGCAGTGGACTGTTAAAACGCAAAAAAAAATTAAAGGCTGGTAAGTACTATCAAATATGTCTGTGTGCTGTGTGTATGCTATGTCTAAAATTTCATTGTTATCATTCTTTTACAGAAGTGTAGTTTTTTGAAGTTATACTTCTTATGCGACTTGCAACAAGGTTGCGTTAAACGTTTAACGCTACCATGGAGGAGGAATTTTTCTCTCTCGTATGGTTGCGAAATGCGTATCCTTTTTTCACGGTAGTGTAATGGTGTCGCTAATGTATTAAGAAGCCTAAAGAGCTAGGTTCGAATCTCGAGAAAAGCATGTTTTTAAATTGTTGATATTTTTGCCCTAGTTATAATTTTAGGGTTTTTTAGGGTAACTTCTTCCGTGCGGAGGGACTCCACGCACATTTTTTTTTAAATAAACTAGTTCACTTCTAATACTTCAATAAAATCATCGTGCGACATTGTTCAAAGAAGAACAAATTGTTAACGTTTAATGTTCTACTTTTGTCACAGTAAATGTGAGTTATTGTAATCCTTGTCAAACCGCTGGATCTAGAGGCTGACCCCGGAGCACGATCCCTCGCCTATAAGTATCGGCTCGTGGAGATTTCACCACCGGCATCGTTATTTCCTATATTTTCCTTCTCACGTAAACCGTTAAGCGATCCCACACATTTTTCACTCAAATACGCAAGTAACTCTGTACAAAGACATAAGACTAAATACATGTATTATCCTCGTTAATAATAAGAAAAAAAGTTAATAGAAAACCAAACAATTTTATCAAAAAAGAGTTTTGTATAGATATTTCTACCCGAAAATCGATAACGAAGAATGGTAATTTTTTGAGTGGGTACGATAAAAATAATTTGCACATTTTATTTGGCCTCTCAACTCCTTAACTTTAAGTACGTAAATGAAACCACCCAAAATCTCTAAAAGCCTTATTGGCAAAGCCCGAAGAAGATGAAATTTACTGGAACCGCTAATAAAGAAATTCCTATGCAAAACATTCGGAGCTCGGTCGATATAGCTAATCTGATAGTGATTTCGGCTTTCGAAGATTTATAGCTCTCTAGAGTTTTAAAGCTATTATATTGCGGCTATAAAATTTAAATAAAACCTAATCGATAAAAAAAATCTAACTTGGAAAATGTCTATAAACCTTTTTATAATGTAAAGTGTATTTTCAACTAAATTGTGTAGGTCTGTCTTCGGATGGAGTTGTTTGTTGCAGCAAACAAGTTATATATAACAACAACCAATACGCCATATCAGAAGCCTTCAGGCGGTCTTAAAAACTATGACAGTAGGACTTGCCATTCAGCCAACCGGCTCGAACTAGCCGGTTTGTCTCCTCCCTCTTCTTAATGCGAACCGCTAGGGAATGGAATGTTTTACCACTGCCCTTGTTTACTGAAAACTTCTCTTCAAGGCCAGAGTGAAGAAGTCCCTTCTAGGTTTACGTACTTCATGCCAGCTTCGGCCACAACTAAAAAGCTCACCCCCATCTTGCAAAGCTAGAAATCCAACACCGTCCGATTTTTCAGCTTTATTCCGAGGACCTGTCGTCGCGGCGTACAATGTCACGTTTTCAAAACTAACCTCTCCGGGCTGGCAAAGCCCCGACAACACCGCTAGTGTTGCAGGTGTCCGTAGGCGGCGGTATCTGCAGCTATAATACTCCGAGAAATAATGTGACGTCGGCGTCCCGCAATGATGTCATGATGTCAATTTACAACAGGTTCGAGAGAGATGACGGTACACCACGGTCCACGTAACAGCTGATTGGATAAAGTGGCAACTGGACAGTGATGTAATTCTGGGACAACAGCCAGAGTGGAAGACCTTGTTTTCTTTGATCATGCTTACCATCAGGCGGACCGTATCCTTGCTTACCACTCTTTTTATAAAAAAAGTCACTTTCTATCAGGTGAGTTAGTGGCCACACATAGAACTACTCAATATGAAAAAAAATGCCTATACGAACTTTTTTGTGAATTGTGTTTTAAGAATTGATGTATAAAGTTTGGTTTACATTAAAACGTAAACCCTATTTTGTTTCACGTATACAGATACGTTTTTTTTTTTTGTTTTATTATTATTGAACTACTTCAACGTGTTCAGATTATTCACATAGTAAGGGAAAACTTTATGCAACATGTAACACATAGATACATGTACGACTTACGACTATCATAAAGGAATATTAGAGCTTTACAAAAGCCGGCAGTGAACCTCAAGTCGTCACGTCCAGGTCCAAACCTACGAGGGGTGGAGCAAAACCATCCCTCGCACCCTTCGTCGTGACTTGAATGAGAAATGACGGCCCTGCCAAATAATCGGGTCAAGGGTTTGTTTTTGACGTATGAGTTTTGGTGAAGTCCACATTTTTTGGGATAACTTCGAGAGAGACACAAATACAAATAATACAAATTAGTTATGCGCATTTTTATGAGAAAATAAATGTCTCGTTCGAAAGATTTACGTTACTATCCTAATGCATGTAACTGTAGTTAACACTTTTTGATGAAAATTTAAATTTAATGACTCTGAGACTTATTAAAATAATTATGAGTTGTTTTAAGACCATTAGGTCGGTTCATTCCGATCTGTCCTGGGACATCCTAAATCTCTAAATGGGTCAGATTGGAATTTAAGTTCTATTAATCCCCAGAAGTTTACTTTGGGGACAGACAGATGGAATTTACAAGTTCGAATATCAAGTTTCAGACGTTTTCTTACACAAGCACACATAATGTTCTATTCCTTCATCATTTAGGTAGCTACTACTAGCTACTATGTATGCTTACAGCGTATACTTATAAAACGTAAATAAAAAAGAATTTGTGTGCGCTACCTACGTTGCGACGCGTTAAAGCCTTGGAAGTTTAGACCCCAGAGGCTAAGCGGGTAACTCATAACTCGCAAACTCTCAAAAGAACCATTTGTCTGTCCGGAAAAAGTTCAAAATTATATTTCTTGGGCCAATTTCCGATTGTAATTGAAAGTTGAAATGAAATATGGCTTCGGTGTTATTTCTACACGAGTTGGCAAAAAATAGCTGATTAATTCATTGAATTCGAGATTGAGTTCAGTCGAATCATACCTAAACATTATATCTAGCCTTGAATCGAACCTTTGTATTTATAAGTATACCAGCTGCGCCCCGCGGTTTCACCCGCGTAGTGATGACAAATGGTGATGATGATGATGAAAAGTAGCCTATGTCACTCTGGCTTTTGAACTATACCCACGCAAAAAATCAGGTTGATCAGTTGTTCCGTTGCAGCGTGAAAGAGGAACAAACATCCATACATCTATACATACAAACTTTCGCGTTTATAATATTAGTACGATAGGATATATTTAGACTGATACCCTTACTTAATGGCGGTGTATAGAGCGATGGTGGCCGTGCGAAAGCATGTGTGCCGTACAATCTGACTGCACCCGGTTCGATCCTCTGTCTTGCACCAATGACTTATTTAGTACTTAAATAAATAATATGGAATTTCGATGCCATCGCTCAAAAATCGACGAATGAAAACATTGTGAGGAAACCGATATGTCCTAGAACATCAAAAAAGCTCAAGCTGGGCCAGCATGGGCATTTGTTTCTAATCCTATCTTGAGAGATTAATCTGGGCCTTTTCAAAGCCAGAATGAATAGATATCTTTTAAGTCTGCGCTCTTCATCTTCTACCAAATCGTCGCTTACTAACAGGCGAGTTGGTGGTCAAACGAGACCCATCATACATATACTGTCTCGCGCTCGCTCCTACAGCGACCCTACATCATTGTCTGGCAAGGGGTTGGAACTATCAAAAATGTCTGGCTGATGAGGAAACATCATCTAATTATTACCTAAGTATTATATATAAAAATCAGCTTTTATACTATAAGATAAGTAGAATTATAATTTCATGAACATTAGGGGTGTCTGGCAAGGGGTTGCCACGATGTTAAGTGTCTGGCAATCAATAACGTGATTTTTAATAATATTCTGAAGGTAATACCAAAAAATCACACTTTATTATTTGATGAATTTAGATCGGTATTTTACACACCTTTAGTACCGTTTACCTGCCAAAGCCACGGTAACCCAAACTTCATAATAGTCCATCGTTCTTACCTGTGTTGGGAGCATGCGCTGACAAACTTTCAGCTTTTATAAAATAACGAAGGTCTGGGGTTCACGGGCTCTTAGACTATTATGTTCTCTTTTGGAAAACATTCTAATATTTGGTAGAAATATTTTTAGTAGCTATATTAATATTATTTCTGTCTTCATGTTTTTGTGTATCAGGCATCTCGTAACCCACTATTTACTTTAGCAGATGTAAGCCTCGGGTCTTGACCTACATTACAAACTACGCATAATAAGGACCAATATTCCTCACTGGGACTGCTTTCCCTTGTGTTCCTTTGTTTTGTAAACAATGTTGTTTACCGGTTTCACTGCTCAATTATTAAACCAGCGTTGGTCTGTAGTTAATAACAGTTGGCTTTGATTTTAAAAACAAATAGAAAATGGAATACAAGTTTCAATTATTATTTAGCAAACATTTTTGTTCGGATGTGCTTTGTGCTATGTTTTGCGGCCTAATATTTCACCAAATACTTTTAAATTGTGAGGGCTAAGTATTAAGAACATCCTAAAATAAGTCAAGTTGGGACTTACTTAGTTCTTATATTTTTTATCAACTTTGTTATCAACGTGTGCTTTAATTGAACTGACTATGCTTACTGACTTCTCCGAGTTAGTCTCTTTTCTGTCTGTAATTTCTCTTGAGGATCACTCCGTAATCTTGTTAACATAGACGACGTCGTTCCAGTTTCTTGTCAATATTATGTTAAACGCAAGTTGTTCTAGGTTGTCAGGGTAAATTGCAAGCAGGAGTAAGTGTAGGTAGGTTTCAAGTAGGTAATTTGCTGTCGAAAAATAATTATTGCTGGCTGTGTAAGGACAAATGGTTTCCATTTCTTCTTTATAAGGATTTGACGAATTGAGAAAAGATATAAATGTTTGGCCATTTAAGGTTTTCACCGATCTCTATTTTAACAAATCAAATATTTGACGAGTGCCTGCGAGTGTCTCAAAATTAGATTTGGATGTCTAGTAATATCATCCAATCCAAGTTTTACTTGGATCGTCAAATTAGTCGACCGCCAGTCGTTGTTTATTCCTGAAGCTTTAGTATGGTATCGAAAGGCTCTGTGCCCAAAGTTCTGACCCAAAAACCAGTAGGACATTTGGCAAGTTGTTTATTGGCCATCACTGGCACGGTACATTGTTCGTGAAGGAGGCCGTAAACTATTAATCTCGCTATAAAAGACCAACCCGCGACCGAGTTCAGTTAATAAATGATGGGACACTGGTCAAGCCTAGGATTGAAAATGGTAGATTGGGTAGTAATTTACAATCTGACGCTGTTTATGTTACTTGTAGTTTAAAGTTTAGATGAATAATTGTTTTTTTAAATATTCTTGATTGTGTTATGTGATCATAATCATATTTCCCGTAGAACACGAGTCAGGGTCCATGTAACCGACCCGACACCACACTCATCACTCCTGCAGGGGCCGTACCGTCACCTAGTTTAAGCGATTCTTTGGTAGCGGAAAATCACGGGAACCTGAACCTTAACGCAACAAGATACAGTTTGCGTTCCCGCAACTATTCACAGCACAAAAATAAATACATTAGTTTTATATAATTATTTTAAATTACAGCCATTAATAGGTCTATACTAGTGATAGTAAGTAACATTGTCGTGGAAAATCACTTCTAAAAATCATATATATGCGCTTTTTAACAAGCGCTAAAAAGCTAAGCTTCATAAGTTAATAAAAAAGGTAATTAACAAAATTAAGCACAATTATACTTATGTAGCACATAAAACAAATACTAGCTAAAATTATGCTTGGGTATCATGGTAAAAAATATGTGCAGGTAATAATAATTTTTCCAATGCCATTTTTCTAAATTGAATCGGTACAGCCCCTGTGCTCCTGCTAGTTAGGTCATGCGATACCAAAATCACGCCTTAACTGATGTAGAGTCTTTAGCTGTGGAAATATAACTGCATCTGTCATTTTCGGATAAGCTTATTTAGCCTTGAGTGCATTATGTATTTCGGAAGCTACAGAAAGCTGATGATCATCTCTATAGATGGAAATAGATAGATGATGAATTTTCTTTAAAATAAATCAAAGTCAGCGTCGCAGTTATTAGTCAATAAAAATATGGTATGTATAAAATCTTTATAGTCGATTGTGTTTAAGCTAGAAAATGCAATATTAAGTTAGATTAACTGACAATGTCTGATTATCTTCTGAAAAGTTGTATTTTGTTATAATTCGACGAAGAATCTCCTAAATGGATACCAGAAACTCCACCATTATCTCCTAACTTTATATATTATCCAGGACCGAGTTCGACTTGCCGACTTGTTAGTTCCATCATGATTAAGTTCCCAGAGTCCCTTGTACAGACCGCGGGGAGTTCACGATGCCGTCCATTTATTATTTAAATCCAAGTGGACTAAGAACTGCGATCCGTTTATGTAAATCGATGGTAATGCGCTTTGTTTGAGGGTTGTTAGTGTTGCTTCGTAGACTTTGTGAAGTACAACCACCCTTGAATTTACGCAGTTGTATCCCGCTTGGTTGTATTGTATTCCTATATAAGCATAGACAAAGGGTAACTTGATTTAGGTATTTGAGTTTCTAACCGTCACAATAGGGCTTTGAATATTTGCAGAAAATAGCCAAAGCAAGAAAGCACACTATATTCACTTCACTATAACTGTGAAAGTTTGTGAAGAAGGCATACACTTGTGTGTATGTTAGTATGTTTGTCCCCACTCATCCCCGTAACGGCTGAATGGATTTGGTTAAAATTTATTTTGGGGATGGGTACCGTGTAATATTAAATATATAAATAATTATTCGCGATATTTTTACACACACGGTCATTTGTCCCCAAACTAAGCAAAGCTTATGATATGGCTGCCAGTGACACATAATAATATATATGCATACATATATATTTTTAAATACATATACTTAAATATATATTAACATCCAGATATAGAACAAACAAATGTTCATCACATAAATGTTTTGTCCTAGGTGGGAATCGAACCCACGCCCCCAAGCACAGAAGGCAGGTTCATAACCAACTCGACCAACGGGCTATCAAATATAACATACCTATTTATTTAAACACGGAAAAAAATGGCCCCTATAGCATAGCGGGTAAAACCGCGGGGCAATACTGGTAAGTAATGATTGGATTAGCAATACTTGACCGCAATATACCTTGGCCTAAAATCTAGACACGCGGTCGTGTGTCCAGCTAAGCTCGTAGATATACATACCTCACTTAGTCAGTGTTTCAGTGGGAGAAGATGGGATAAGGCCGAGACTCGTTTTGAGTCGTTGCGACAGCATAAGTAGTAGTTACAGTATTTAGACATTTCGTTTAATACAACAGGTTTTTGCTAGCATTAAAAAACAAGTGAAGTAAAAAGTTCTACAGTAAGTACAAAATTGTCAAGGATAAAGTTCCTTTTATGACTTCTCGGTTCAGCACACCACGTACGCAAATGAATCTGTAAAGAAACCTTTGCAAATTTAGAATGCATAGGTTTTTTTACGTCTCGTAAAGAATACTTACTTACTCAAGGCAATCCACTTACCTGTTCCTAAATATTTGAAAAGGTAGCTGTATCGGTAAATAGGAAAAGTAAGCTTTTAGCGCAGCTTCGAAATTCTAACTTAGTTACAACTTTTCAATAACGAGTAGATAATTTTTATAAGTCAGGGGCATAACAGACAAGACTGTAGGCAGAAATGGGGGGGGGGGGGGTTAGACCCCCGAAATGTCCTAGCTAATCCACCGTTTCATACGTAGGTACTTAGAGGTAGTGTTCTACTGGTACTATCCCTCCCGAAACAATTGCATAGAGCTCGACCCCCCAAAATGAATTCCTGAAACTCAATCGACCACAGATACATTCAACCTACCATCCTCCAACTAATCATCGTTACTGCAAAAAGAGTAACGTAAAATTCTGCCTGAAAAATTGGCAATATATTTTCGCAGAGATAACTTTTGATTCGTCCATTCGACCGTGGATATTCGCGCGAGGAAATATATTTGCGCCAGCTGGAATATCATTTGGTTGATGAGCGAACGCCGTTGCGAGCGATATGCATCAAAAGCTTTTCTATATTGGGCATTTTGATCTATTGTGATATGCCATGCCATTGGTTAAACATAGCCGACATAGCTGTTAAAATTTGCAAGTTGAAGTGGCAATGGGCAGGCCACATCGCTCGAAGAACCGATAACCGATGGGGAAGAAAGGTTCTGGAGTGGAGACCACGAACCGGAAGACGCAGCGTAGGGAGGCCTCCCACTAGATGGACCGACGACATTGTGAGAGTCGCGGGCATCCAGTGGATGCAAAAGGCAGGCTGTCGTTCAGTGTGGAGGTTAAAGGGGGAGGCCTATGTTCAGCAGTGGACGTCTTCTGGCTGATGATGATGATGATGATGATGATGATGCCATTGGTTTAGTTGTTAGTGTTTATTTGCCATTAAATTTACGAATAGAGCTAAAATTACCTCCGTGTATAAAACGTTAAAATATTATTTACTGCAATGAAACTTTTTTCAATTAGTTCCGTACAAACACGAATTACACTAATGATAGGAATTTAACAGGTAATAAACATTACTAATATTATATTTAATACATTTAATTGCTGGTAAGATCTCGTTTGTGGCCGACTGAGGATGAGGTGGACTGACGACATCAAAAGTACTGTCGGGAACGAGTGGATGTGACTAGCGAGAGACCGGGGAGAGTGACATAAACAAAGGAAGTCCTATACCCAGCAGTAGGTCATTCAGGGCTGATGATGGTGATGAAGATCTCGTTTTATGTTTGGAAACATCTGTACCCCTGTGCGTCTGTAATTTGTGGTGTGAACAATAAAGAGTTTATCTATCTACCTCCTATATCCTACGTATTAAATATTATCATAAATTTCACGTTCGTAACTGCCAATTTATTGTTTAAAATAGCTTGGTTTTCCTGGTTAGTTTGATACTCAGTATAATGGAAGCCTCATTTTGAAAACCGCCATTGAGTTTACAATATTATGAATATAGTTAGGGTTTTTATTAGAGTTCTATGAATAATGTACGTTTGCAAATCAACAATTTATATATACCGTAAAAAAAATACACGAGGCCACGAGCACATTTTTATCAAATCACTGTATTCTTTTAGAGTAGCTTTATCTTAGAAAAAGAAAAAAGTAAGAAAGAAAACGAAATAAAGAAAAAAAATAGATCAATTAAAATAGAAGAAATTGTGCAATTTCTGTTTATAGTTTATTTGTAGGTTACGTTGTCCTTTCTCATTAATAAATAATAAATAAATAATTTCGTATAAAATCAACTAATCAACTTCATCATTCATCATCATTATTTCAGCCATAGGACGTCCACTGCTGGACATAGGCCTCCCCCATCGCTCTCCAAAAGGGCCGGTCTACTAATCAACTTATACTATCGCGTTAATGGACCCAAAATTACATTACTTCCACTATCTTCTAGAGCATGCCTGTAATCAACGTGATATTTTTGTGAGTACCGACACTCGGTCGGCTATAATCTGGTTTATTAGTGGATATAAAAACAAGGCGCGTCCCATTACCGTTATGTACCCTGTCCCCGATGTATGGGTGTGCCCGCATCGATCGGTTCGCCCTCTATTTTAGCCAGTGTCTACCTCAGGCCTCCTTCGCTCAAATTAGTTTTCCAAGTCTGCGGTATTATCCCAAGTTTGAATTAGCAATAAAAAAGTTAAAGACCGTTTAGCTTTTCCGGGTTTCATACGAAAAAGGCGCTCGTAAAGTTTTTAATAACTTTGAGAGAGTCACGACTCATTATTTTATTACAAGGAAAAGTCATTCTCGTTATCACAGCCAATGAAAGGACTTTAACTTTTAATATTATGAAAGAATGTAGAATAATATGTCAAATAATCAGCCAAGTGTAGAGAATATTTCCACGATTACTCCGAGACGAGTCAACTTACTTGAAAGCGGTTTATTTTTGCTGACACCGCATACCTAACTATGCAGCGCCAATTTAAATTTTGCTCATAAAATCTTACAACGACCGTGGCCTGAATACAATGTAAGAATGTCAGCGAAAATCACGTACACATAGCTTGGCTGGATCCTCAGGGTTGACACCCTAGCCAATTTTTTTTTAAATATAATAAAGTATAGTCAAAATTTGATCACTAATTTGACTAAGCTTTAGTTTCATGGTTGCATGCGCCGATTATCCGTTCTGTCCCTTTCAAAAACAATTCCCTAACATTTTTAATGGCTAAATAAAAAAATTATTAGAATATGAATTCTAATAAATTTTTTCGAATATACATAAAAGCATTTTTTTCAGCGCAAAAAAATATAGTTTTATGTACTTTAACAACCCTAAGGTTGAACGTAGCTGTAGAAATAATGTAACAAAAACAGCCGTCACGCATTTTATTGAAGACCCATCCATCACTATCGGCATTGTTATAGTTCGATAAAGAGAATAATATGTCGTGCATACGATATACGCAGTATTTTTTTTCTGTTCAGACTTTTGAAGTCGGCTATTATATGAATAACTCGTTTATATATAAACCCATTACGTATTTATGCTGCTCTCGTATATAAATCCGTCTTTATTCTTTGCAAATTTGTTTACTAAAATATGTAAGCCTTCTCAGTTTGTGATACTTATTTATCCGTATCAAAACAGTCTCTCTTATATTTTTATGCATACTTTGTAAGCCCGAAGTCTGTATTCTATTTTCATTTCAGGGAATTTATATTTTCATCAAGCCTATTATTTCGTTTAACAACTTTGTGAATGGTGATAGAATGTGAAAAGGAAAACAAATGTGTCTCATAATCCATTCAAACTGGAATGTATTCATATAGGGACCACACAAACAGCGGAATTGGTCGTTGCGATTGGACATTTAATTTGAACTCGTTCATTTGAAGTCGTTAAGTTAATCTATGGGGTTTAATAACGAAGCTAGCTGAGTAAAGGTGATCTGGCTACCCAAAAAAAGTATTATTTTTCAGTTTAGTGAGAGACCAGATAAGTAGATTAGCGTAATTGGCTCTAGTTTTGATTTTTTATTGGTATATTTTACTTACAAAAAAAAACCTTCCTACCGGTCAAAATGTTCGCGTAAAACGTAAAACCAATGACCAATGCCTTTTCACAACCCACTGGTAATAATCAATGCCTACCGTGTTAACAATTATTCGTAACTTTTTTTTATTTTGCATGTCCTTCAAACATATCGGAAAACTTCTTTAGTAGAGATACAATCCAAATACCTCGTTATCTAGACAGAGAGGACACGCAATACGTGTAAATGACAGCACTAACGACATGCCACGTAAAACCGGACACTTGAGTCCGGTCGCCGGACGCCGCTCGTCCGGTATCGAACGCACAACGACCGACCCTTAATTGCTGTCACCGGAAACATGCCCGGTATTGATTTATTTTTGTGTTAATTGAACAAATGGAATGTCAGGTTGACGTATATAGTAGAACTAAAATTGAAAACTACATCAAAACTAGAATTGCTGTGTTTGAGTATCAAGTTAAGCTTAGAAAACAATAGTAGCTTTTTAAGTTTCAATTATTTTACCGGGTAAAAAAAAAGAGGAAGGCCGTATTTTTAGGGCTCTGTTGCCCGACAAAGTACCCCTATAAATTCGTTCTGTCCGTCCGTCTGTCTGTCCTATTTTTTCTTCTAACTTCGATAGTTATTAATGCAAGTGCTTGAAACTTTGGAGAATTAGGTACAGGTATATTAATTTTTAGACTTTTGCGATTTGAACACATGTTCATGTGTCAGCTCGTGACCACGGCCATTGTAACATGGTCGAAAATCGAGCGAAAGGTACATATTTTTACCTAAATTAAATAATACGTGATAAGTCCCGATAAACATAAAACAGGTTTAGTATAGATCTTAATTTTACAAGTATGAAAAGAATATAATTTTGCGTTTTAGGGGTGGCTGGGAAGGTTTAATACATCACTTTTTCAACAAGTGTATATTTTGTGAAATATTGTCCGCCAAAGTGCCAAAAAGTTGCCCAGCCCCTGAATTTCTAAACTATTAGACATAGAAACTTAAAACTTGCCATGCTAATGCGTCATACTAAAAACCTTCATTCAAAATTATTTCAAGCATTTTCTTATTATATTTTTTTGAGATATAGCGATAAACCTAATAAATTCAAGACGTTCTAGCTCAAAGGTCATTGAATTTTTCGTAAATTTGTCTTAATAAAGAATATTTCTCACGTAGTTTTCTTTTTGACTAAACCATAAAAAGTTATGGTGGTATGATGCACCTCTGAAATTTGGTTAAGTCCACAGAGCTTCGTTCTTTCGAATTTTTCTGTGACCACACATTTTTTTACTATGATGATTGTGACCACAATTATGTTATATCAATTATATGATATGATATCAATTATATGATATGGTTTCAAAAACGGAACCCTACGATATGCGTGTCTCGAGTCTCGACACGCCCTTAGTAAAGTAGTTATTATTTCTCTTTCGAAATAGGCGTCGGATCGCTATCTTGCTATCTCGCTGGATGTTAAGGGATGATTCGGTATATTTGGATAATAGAAACCGATTCAGTAGTGACCTGAATACACCCAAATTGTATCTATTGGGAATAACACACGCAAACAGTGCCTTTCACACATCGCACGATAAAAGGGGAAACTAAAAAGCTGTTCATGCGTGGTCGTGGAAAGTTTTACTAGAACCAAAACCATGCGTTGACCAGCAATGCAGGTAGTGAAGAGAATTAATTTTATTTACAAATACCGGATGTAAGGAAAACGATTCCGAAGCTAAAACGCTATTATTATACTATCTAAATACAATCGAATATCAATAACCATTTGTCTTATAGGCACTTGTTTTTTTGTGATGTTTTTGTGGTTTTACAAACCAGCAAGGAAAAACATATTTAAGCATTCGCGCGGCACAGGTCGTTCGTTGACTTCAAGCGTCAGCTAATATTTTATTTGCATTACATTGCGAAAATTAAAAAAAACATTTTATAAAAAAGATAGAAACACTTTATTGTGTACACCAGAAGTAAAAATTACAAACAGCTAGAAAACACTTACGAGCTAGTGAAAAAAGCTTTTTTGTGGGATCGTATCAGCAATGACCAGCAATATCACCAGCTTTCATTTTCGCGCGTTTCCCTTACCCCGCACCCGCATAGAAACTGACTCACAAAACAGGCAACCATAACTGGCCTTAATATTTTCAACCTGAAGGCTTTAGCGAGCCGAGCCTTCTCGTTCGCAGGGTGTGATCCTCGCGCTGCACCCTGGGCACTTTTTATAATAAATATAGTTTAGATCTGCCTTAATCGTAGTAGTAGGTATGACGTTCCATTTATTTATTTATTTATTTTGAGGGCGCTACACTCTGGGGACCACAGACCGGACGGCAGAACGGCCGGACGCATGCAAACAACGTCCGACCTTAATTGCTGTCACTGTAAACATACACACCCGTATTGATTATTTTATTTACCAGAAAAACGCTCTATGGATTTACATTCGTTTTTTTATATCTGAAACCTTTTAATTATAATTCGACAAGTACACGTTGGGACACACTCATGGTAGGGTTACGTAGCTGTGTTAGGTATCCTTACTAATATTATGAAAGCGAAAGTAACTCTGTCTCTCTGTCTGGATGTTTGTTGCGTTTTCACGGCTAAACGGCTGAACGGATCTTAGTAAAATTTTATAAAGAGTTGCTGTATATCACAGAGATGGACATAGATTACTTTTTTGACGATTTTTTAAATTAATTTATGAAATTCTGGAATATAAATGAAAATAATAGGACATTTTGGCGCTCACAGAATGCATCACAGAATAGAACGTAGTAGTTGAGGTCAGTTGCGCCCGCCTAACTCTCAGCACGAAGTGGCAACATCGCATTGTGAAAATGCGATGTTGCCACTTCGTGCTGAGAGTTAGGCGGGCGGGATGCGGACGCGGGCCGAACCGCGCTGTGCGACGTTGCTGGCGCTGTATCGACTTGATTTTATGCATGGGTATAGTTCAAGTGCCGGAGGCTACTTTTCATCATCATAATCATCACCATTTTTCATCACTACGTGGGTGAAACCGCGGGGCACAGCTAGTAAACTTTATAAATCTTTCAGCGCGTGACCTATGTCATTCAGCGTTGTAATGCCGCTTACAAGCTTGAGAATTTGGATTATCTTTGGACCTTGAACGGTTTATGGGCAGTCTAACTGCTTTTCTAGTGTAGCTTGTATTTTGTTTAGTTACCAAAATCACTTGAAACTTTATATTTATTTTAAATTCCTTTTTAATTTTGCTTCACTCGATAGGGGTAAATATTGTAGCTTAAAAGTCACAAAAAAATTATTACCCTAAATATCACTTCATTTCAATATTTTTTCTGATAAAAAAGTTCCATAGTATGCTACTGAATCCTAAAAATGAAGTGAAACAAATTAAGTGAGTAAAGAACGAGTATGTCTGGTGTGTTGTTAATACTAACCTATCATGACCAAAAACATTTGAAGAAAACTGTCTCAAAAATACTAGACCATATACTAGTCTAGACCATACACGCCAAATTCAAAAAGAAATACTAGAATAATATATATATATCAACAACTTTTTCTAAACGGTATCGTACTTAGTTCACTTCCTAACACTTTACATAAAGGTTATATGAGTCATACTGTCTGAAATTCTCTGAATTCATAAACACCCAAGGTAAACGATTAGAAAGTTACTTCACCTTGCTACTAAATTAAACACACGTAAATAAAGCTGGAAACAGAGCCCAAAGTCCACTTACAACAGTCAGAACAAGTAGCAACTGTAACAGGTATTCCTATTTGCTGGAGCCCACCTTGACATAAATGTAAGGCGATAATGTTAATCCCACCAATTTACATAATACCTAGTTTGGCCGCGGCCACGATATACGGCAGTCCCTTCCTGACCCAATCAAGAATTGCTGTTACAACCATTTTGTGTTGTGTAATTAGTTAGATAAATATTAGTTACAGGACTTACCGGGGTTTAGTTACAACAAACAATAAATTTGTTGTGTTGCATGTTGAAGATCAGGAGTTACCTACATTATTCTACCTTCTTATGTAAGTAAATAATTTAAATTTATGATGGTTTTCTGCCAGTTGCAGCAAATTAGGCTGTAATTACACATATTATTATAATCTATTAAATTTATTTACAAGAAGAAATATTTACTCTTACTAGCTTGTTTTTTTAAGATTTAAAACAACTATCACCTATATTATCTAAATTTTTCAAAAGAAAAAAGTTTGGGTTATCTTATTAACGGTACATCTGCAGAAAAGAAATCGTTCAATTCTTCACTTTTATTTTAAAACACCTATTTAATGATACGTCAGATCAGAGGGTGCAGTTTTTTTATCTTTGCTTTACATGTAACCATCTTATATTTTTGATAGCATAACCTTAAGTTATACTCTAAATTAAGGGATGATCAGTGGGTAACGTATACATTTCTTTGTAGCGTCGATTAAAACCTCAGAAGTGTAGTGTAAATTGAACAGAGAGCAGAGAAACATTTTATTTTATTTTCTATTTTATTTGAAAAAACAAGGCAACAATTTAATAATCAGTCTTACTTCTATAGCTTATTTTAGCAATGTAAAAGAAAAAAACAATCTATAAATCGTACGATTCACTCAAATATTTGCAATGTGTAATTTTCCCCCCAAACATTCCCAAGTATCCAACAGATTTATCACAAGACAAGGTCCTAAATTTAGCGGACCATAAATCTATTAGGACCCTCGCGGCCCGAGGTGTTCGGATGGATCACAACATAGAAGTAAAGAGAGTAGCGCTACTCCTGACAAAAACAGCGTTAGGTATTCAAATGTTGGGGTTATTCGGTACTTTAGCGGGTCTTCTTGTCTGCAGTTCTCTCGGTCGCACATTCATCATCATCATTATAATCAGCCTATACTAGTCCACTGCTGAACATATGCCTCTTCCAGGGAACACCTCTTAGCTCGATCTTCGGCTTTTCTTTTCCAGCCACTGCCATACGTCTCAGGGCGTCCTACGCTACGTTTGCCTATTCGTGGTCTCCATTCTAGATCACGTCTACCCCAACGGTTATCAGTTCTACGATAGATAGGCCCGGGCCCACTGCTACTTTGGTTTGCTAATAATTATGCTGAACTATGTCCAAAATCACCGGAGTTTGGTTATGTGGCGAATAACTTCGTTCCGGATACGATCCTTCAGAGAAACGCCGAACATAGCTGTCTCCATCCATAGCCCGCTTACCTTGACCTTGTGAACCGCTCCAACTTTAAGTGTCCACGTTTCAGCGCCGTATGTCATAATAGTTAGAACGTGCGATAGGTGACGAGAAGGCTCTACCGTAGTTTCCCGAACGCTGTCCAGCCCAAGTGTATTCTTCCCTTGTATTACATACATACAATTATACATAATCTACTGTCTATATATTATTTGATCTATAAAATATAGCAGCACCATCTCCCCTTGCTGGATGTCCAAGGCTAATAATCTTTTTCCGCCATAAAAATAAAATATCTCTAAAGATGCTCGCCAAAAGGGGAAATGATGCTCATCCGAGAGAAACGTTGATGCTGCCAAATGTGATACATTTTGAAATAACTTTCTTTCTAAGTAAGTAGTCATTTCTATGATTACCGGCATAACGCAGTAACAAAGTTCACATACTTTGTTTAACATTTTGTGATTTACTTTTTTTTTTTGTTGTCTTTAAAAAGGCAACTTACGGTACTCAGATTACACAAGAAAGAGATATTATGGTAAGGCGGCGTGGCGGTGCGAACGCATCAGGTCTAAATCAGGCTTGATGTATCACTCGAACTCACCCTGCAGACGACCTTTCCGCCCATTTTAGGGTTCTGTACCTCAAAAGGAAAAAAACTGAACCCTCTTAGGATCACTTTGTTGTCCGTCTGTCTGTCTGTCAAGACCTTTTTCTCAGAAACGCGTAAAGGTACAAATATCAAATACTTGGGTCTACGGTTTCTTATTCTGTGAATAAGAAATTATTCTGTGAATAATTTAAATCGAAGCGCCTATGGTCACCCATGTGATATCACCCAGGTGTTCAAAGATGAATAGACCAAAAATTCAAAAAGATAATTATGACCGTTTATGTCGCATATTTTGCGATTTCACAAGGGAATCAAAACCTATAGGCTACTTCCCGTTAACCTAGAATCATAAAATTTGGCAAGAGGCAAGGTCTTACAGCACATTATAAAGGAAAAAATCCGAAAGTCGTTAATTTGAAGTTGTATCATATTATAAAAAAAATATGTTTTGCAATTACAAACATACATTTTGTATGGAAGAACCTTATTGTCCACTACAAAGTTAAGTTGGTCTTTCAATATTTCAACTTATTTAATTTTTTTGGCGCGCGCCCTTATGGGTTCGTCCATCAGAACGAAACTCTCAGAGCGCGAGTCCTACTCGTACTTGTCTAGTTTCTTTTTGCATTGCTACAAGTTTCTTAAAATAGCGGTATAGTGAAAAAAGTGGTTTAAACACGGGACATTTCGACATGAACGATAATTGCACTAGGCATATTTCCTTTGTCTCATCTGAAAGACGGTATAATTTGTTCGGACTACATAAATAGCTATCTTGAATCTAATTTGATAAGAGTTGTTCGTGGTTGTCTCCGTATAGTACAAACACAGCAGTTAACCCGATGTGTTAACTTACGGATTAGAAGTGGGTATACGTGTTTACATTCAATCTCATGGAGTACAGCAACCACGCACGGAAACCTATTACTGGGGGTAAGAAAACAGTGGATAACATACCTAATATACATTGTGTCTACTGTATGTGTAGGTCGCAAGTATTGTTTTGTTAATCGATATCGTAATTTCGTTCAAATTAATTGGAGTGCGATGATGGGGTTAAATTTGGGTAGCTACGTCGTTATAGATACTTAAAATAATTTATTAGAGACCTTTTTAGAAATTATTACTTTAAGTAGATCTTATCTTACTGAAGTATAAGACCTGAATAATGAAATACCGGGCTATGAAATGTACGTTTAACAGTAATATTTAATCGTAGTGTACTTAATTTTATAAACTTAACATCACTTTGTACCTGCCTGTACTTTCATATAAGTTTGTAAAAATGGTAGGAAAGTTTCCGTCAGACCCGAAGACGGATTTGCAGTTTATTAAGTTCGTGCTATGCAAAGAACCGTGTCGCCTTCTGGAATTACCGTTCCCTGAAAAGGACTTAGTGCACTGTTTCTCTAGAGATTAAGAAGCTCGAGTGATCGAAGACCGCCTTGGCTTTGATGAAGTATCGACTTCAAACTTTGTAAAGTTTGAGCTCAGCTGAACTTCCTCGTATTTTGATACCAGTCATTTGCTGAATTTGTGTTAGCATTTAGTTATGTAATTAGGAATAGTCCAATTTGATGTCAATGAAGTCTGAAGATTTCAACATCTCAATACTGCAGTGCAAGTACCGTTCTTTATTGATCGTCTAATTTGACAGTTGATATCGTCAGATTCGATAAAATGCCATTTGATCAGTACTCGCTATGATCGACTTTATGGCATTTTATCGAATTTGACGATCGATAAAGAACGGTACTTGCACTGATGTTTCGTATTTACTGTGCTTTTTCTCTGTGAAAAAGAGTAGGGTATTGTTTTGTAATACCTAGTACAAAAAATAGCTTAGCAAAAAAAAAAAAATATTAGAGACGGTACAGAATTCCCCATACAAAAAAGAGTACGACAAGGTGACCCTGTATCACTAAAAATCTTTTCCGCTGTACTATAGTATTTTTTCAGACGTCTGCAGTAGGAAAATAAAAGAGTAAAGATAGGTGGAGTGTTCCTGACCCACCTACAATTCGCGGACGAAATGCCTAGAGGTGTTTGCTGGAAAAACATTAGATTTAAAAACCATGAACGCAACAAATAATTTTCGCAACAAAATGCGTGTTTTTTTCGGTCCTATTGGATCTGCTCTCTTAATCACTGTTCTTCTACTTCTCGTAATCGGATTAAAAGGTATCGATGTCAGTTTACTCGGTGTTTTATGCTCGAATTAAAACACTTGGGCACGAAACAATTATTTTATAACTAGCTGTTGCATGCGACTTCGTACGCGTAGATTTTCATATAAATGTCAACCCCTTTCACCTCTCCTATATTGGCCCTTTTGCAAAATAATTTCTTAGCTGACCTCTATGTACAATTGTACACCCCATAAAGAATCCACTCACAATACAGAACGTATAGGTATAGTTGCATAATTTACAACACTAACATTCAAACTCCAATTCCACCTTCTTAATCCGTTATTTTTATGAAAATCTTACAGTATTTATTTATTTTTAACTCAAATTGTTTGTTAAAACAATTTGATCTCCCCATAATCAAAAACATAGAATTTTCATATACATTTTCAAACTCCATTTGACCCCTTATTCGGTGCTTTCTCAAAATCATTTCTTAGTGGACCTCTACACCCCATAAGTTTTTTTGCCAAATTTCAGCTAAGTGGTTACAAAATTATGAGGATTAAATTACAAAATTGCTTTATTATGACATATTTTTTATTTATTTATTTGTGGCTTCACATTGATATCTACATTAAAACATTCACTGTATTTTTATACATATTAAATCCAAACTAAATGTGATAACTATTAAAGGAAGCACAGCATGCATTATATCTTATAAAAAATACATATGTAAAACTGTACATATGTAAAAATACATACAGTATTAAAAATTTCGTTTGTAATCATAATTTGAGATGGTTTCGAAAAGGTAGTCGAATAAAAGAATAGTAATTTAAAATAATTTATGTTTCTTTCTAAACTCACAAAAGGCGCACACAAAAAAAAACTGTGGATTCTTCAAAAGGCGAGTTAATAGAGTCATAAAGGGTCGGCAATGTACCTATTTGTGATGCCTCTGGTGTTACAGTATCCATAGGCGCGATGACTGCTTACCATCAGGCGGTCCGTCTGCTTGTTGGCATAAAAAAGCGTGTTACAATACAAAAATATTGGCCATTTTCATATCAAAAATATCTCACATCTCACTTGATGAATTGATCAACGGGGATTTACCACAGCAGATAAACACTTTCCATAAATCATTCAAATGTTTTTCTACTTCAGGCTAGCAGCCATAAACTTGACATAACCAGCGGGGAATTTATAGCCTATTGCACGTAATAGCGCTGGTTCAACGAGAAATCGACAGGAATTCTTTAGCTATTTCCGCAAATATTGCCAGAATAGAGGTACGGGCTTATATTATCGAGTTTTATTACCTTCTACAAACTAACACAAAAATAATGTCAACGTTGCAAGAATAAAAATAATTAAATTATTGCTAAAGCTCAAATGCATGCATTACAAGCAAATATTATTTATGTAATATTATTTCTTTTTAACAAAAGCAAAAAACTATGTATCGATAACATCACTTTTCCGTTTCCCATCTCTAAGAAATGTTTTGCTCGGAGAAAAATAGTAAGAACTAATTCACGTCCAGCAAATACTCACGTAGAGCAGGTATGATCCGATTATATTGCTTTGTAAAGAGAATTCCGCGCTGTCTGCCGGTTATTTCTGTTTCTATTTATTTTATTGTGCACGTCAGCTGCTTTTGTGGCCGGTCCATTGTGGATGGTGATTTTATTAAGGCACGTAATCTCGCTACTCGATCTTTGGTATCTTTCTTTAATAGGTTTATATTAGTATTTTTAAGTACCTATATTCATTTGCAACAAAAAACCGCCTGACTCAGTGCTATTTGGGTATAAAGCATTAACTTTTTTTAATGAATTATGTTCTTATCAGTTTAAAAAACGGGCCGAATTCAGAATATTCTTCCTTGTTCGAAGTCGGTAAAAAAAACGCTTAGAAAGATTCATCGCATTTAAATGACGTATTGCCACCTCAATAACGGGTTTCATAGCCAATTATTATTTTATTAATTCAGCTTTATTGTCTCCAAATCGACCTAACTGACATTTCATGTTCACGATCCAATTACGACGTATCTCTGCGAGAGTTCAACACTCCGCGGTGCCATTTGCCGCTACATTACAATACGTGAATTATTAACGTTTTCGTACCCTAATCACCGAATTGTTCAATTCAGATACAATCGTTCCTGATTGACAGCTCATTTGAAGCGCCAAATAACACGGCGAAACTATGTTGTTAGGGTTGGCACGCTCGAGAAATTTACATCGCCGCCGAGAGCGCGAATCGGATTTTGGTCGCATTCAAATTGACGTCATTAAGTCGCGCACGCTCCAAGATGCCTGCGCAAATACATTACGACCAAGAAAATAGCAGCCAGAAAAAGCATCTATTTGCTCGAGACAAAGGCCTTTGTTTGCTCTAATTAGAGAATTTGCGGCTCCTCTCTGATAGTTTCTTAGGCTTACCTAAGCTATTTTCTCGTCGGAAAACTAATTCCGATACCATACAAAGTAAACCACGAGACTCGATGATTGGCTCACGGTAAGCGCTATTGAGTCTGAAGAAAGAAAATCCCGATAAATCCTTTCGAACTCATAACAAAGGCGGATTAGCTCGCTCTGTAATAACACATTGTGGTATTATCCGAAGGGAAGCGCTTTTTACTTGGGAGCCGTTTCTCTGCGCGAATACGCAAGCAACTTTTAATTAATATTCTCGTCATAATTCTCAACCCTTTCGTATCTTGAATATTAAACTTTAGAATTGCTTCTGTAATTACACCTATTACCGTAGACGTAAATATAATTGTTTGAAACTAGAGGCAATATAAACAGTTTTTTAATACAGTGTCTTAATTGAACTCAGTTAACTAAGTCGCGTTTTATGTACGTTTTATAATTAAAAAGTTAATGTGCTACATGGTCTCGTTTCCAGCACATTTAATGGTGTTCCGTGTTTTAGAAAATTGTCTGTAGAACGTAGAGCTGCAGCGACTGAAACTTTTATACGTTATGGTGGACTCGTCTGG
This sequence comes from Agriopis marginaria, assembly GCA_932305915.1. Taxonomy (NCBI): domain Eukaryota; kingdom Metazoa; phylum Arthropoda; class Insecta; order Lepidoptera; family Geometridae; genus Agriopis; species Agriopis marginaria. The sequence continues at coordinate 15,400,917 of OW029915.1, forward strand.
CGCCGGGCCAAGTAAGTATGTGATGGGTGCAATAGGAAAAACAATTTTAAGATATATGTTATAAACGGCTGCTAAAAATGAGATTCTTAAATTCAATCTTCGTCTCGTGGAAGTTATTGGACTGTAAAAATATTTTGTAAATATTAACTTCTTAACTTATTTAACATATTAAAAAACAAATACTTATGTTGATATTTTAATACGAGTTCAAGCCAAGCGTTATAGCGACCAACGTTTTAGAAATACGTAGATAAATAAATAGTTGAAGTTTACAATAACAGAAAAAAGTATGTATAGAGAAAAACTAATTGAATCCCAACTAAGTACTATAAATCAAAAATATGTACTTACCTACAGAGAAAAACAAATTAAATTATGTATAAAAACTATTAAATGTCCTATTTGTATTGTTCTGAAACTATTATATAAATTTGGTAAATATGGTTCTAAAGTCAACTCTCTACTTTTTGTTAAGTCAATGCTGTTGTATTTTTAGCAAAGCACTTGTGTCCGCGCCTGTACCTTGGATCGTGGCGCAGTAGATTCCCTCAACCGCCAAGTCAATATTTGTGACGCCATTTAACTCTTCCACCGAGCCGCCTCTCAGTCTTTCTTCAATGTAATTTCGTTTGTCTGTAAAAAATTACGTTTGGTATCGATGTCACTTATTTTCATTTACGGAAAACAAATAAAGCGAAGTTATTAAGTGTAAAGTATTTTTAGGGTTCCGTAGAACAACAAGGAACCTTTGTAAGTTTGTTCTCTCTGTCCATCTGTATGTCCGTCTGCCTGTCCGTGCATCCTAATTATTTAGAACCTTCCAAGTTCTTTAGTTATTAAGGTAAGTGAATGAAACTTTGCACAATTACAGTTTAGAACTCATTTTTAAAAGCTTTTGAGCTTTAACGATAAAACTGTAATAAATTCAAGACATTCTAGTTCAAAGGTGTTTACGTAAGGTAAGGTCCAACGCCTAGTCTCCATGTCAACCATGAAAAAGGAAAAAAAAAGGTAATTGAATTTTCGTAAAATTGTCTTCTTAACAAAGAATTTTTCACAAGTAGTTATTCTCGTTGACTTAACCATAAAAAGTTTAATGTACATCTCCGAAATTTTTATAAGTCCACACAGAGCTTCGTTTATTCGAATTTTTCTATAACCACCAATTTCTGAATTAAGAATGTAGCCACAATTATATGAATGGAAAGCGAAATTGTGGTTGAAAACGTTGTATAATAGAAAATACCTTTAACTTTTTTTGATGTGAAACATCTGTTAGCGCGCCTTGGCAGTAAAACCGACTCGTATGCCGTGACGGACGTGACGTCATTATGTCGTCATGTTTCACATCCATTGCGCGTCAAGCGACTGCCTACTTTTTTCAACAATTCGGGATTGTTCCTGTTCGAAAGTTGTAGTCCGTATATCTTTTATTGCCATCGTCATAATCATCAACACTCATTCTACCTTATTTTAATTTTTTTTTTTCAAACATGCCACTCTTCTATATTTATATAATTTTAAATTAGAAAGCAAAGAACGAAATAACCGAGATGGGTCATTGTATGACAGCTAGGCTCTAGAACGGAGCAGTCGTTTGTAATGCGTGTGTTTTATAATAATGTTCAAAATATGTGTTTTTGTCCATAAATAAAAATGTCTATTGTCTACTGTGTGAATAATAGGTTAAGATTAAAACTTAAATAAGGTTGAATGAGAGATGATGACAATAAAATATATACCTACTACAAAATACAGACGTAGAAGGAGCCTTACCTTTGCTGTTCTGATAAAAGAAAAAAAAAATTAGAAACGCTTAATGTGTCTGAATGGATTTTCCACATTAAGGAAGTGTCTCTTATCATAATTATGGCAAATTATAAATGTAATACTATTACGTAAATTCCTGTATGCTACACCCTATATATAGGAAAATTTATAGAGGTTTCATTAAATAAACAGCCAGTAAGAAATCATTCAGAGCTCCATGCACTATCACGATCCCCAAGGAGACACATTTGCCGATTTATACCTTGCCCTAGTCAATATATCCTGCAAACCCTTGAGATTTTTCAAGCAAAGAGTTTTTTGGGTGAAGAATATTGGCACTCGCAAATATATTATTCAAGCAACACGCTCGAAACCTCTTCGCATTGGGTATTCGACCATTCTCTACATGTTCCTTTTCCATTTGTATTTTACTGGAAAAGTACCACATAAATAATGATGAGGATAGTGGGTATTGGATTGATTTTCTTTCGTAACTATTACTGAAGACAATTGAATTTAAGCGACCAACTTTCCACTGGCTTTAGTGATTCTCTTAAGACTACTAGCTGTTGCCCGCGATTTCGTACGCGTAGAAAAATTCCTGGACCGTTGTTTTCTTGCGCGTGTCCTTTATCTTTCCTGCTCCGATCTCGTACTTTTTCTACCTTCTACTCATATTCTACTTCCATCCCAAACCCATTCAACTTCCACCATCCTTCCATCCCGCATTCAATCTATCATCCTTCCATCCCACATTCAATCCGCTTCCGCCCATCCGGCTGACTCACTCACAGGTTCTATCCCGCTTCGTTCTAATCCCGCAACTAACTTTTAATTGTAATAATTTCACAGGGAATGATGCCGCTCATACAAACCTCCTTTAGATCCATTTTCCAAAATATACAGTTGATACGAAATTCCACGTTTCTAACTTCAAAATATTAGTAATTTTCATACAAACTTTCATCCCTTATTTTTTTATGATTTAAAAAAACTAACTTTTGCTTATGAACAAAAGTTTAAGTATCAAATACCACGTTTAACAAATGAAGAACTGGAAGGATCACAATCTTTCATCCCTTATTTAATCTAACAATGAATTTAAGTTTTTTATTTAACAGTAGACTGTTGAAACTTCTTTATTTCCGGCAATCCGTCAGCTCATAGATGCTTCGTTGATCGAAGTATCAGATGATGTTTTTGCATTTAAGTTTAAGAAACATGGCGATTTTATTGTTCTCTTTTCTAAACTAAACACAAATTGACAGCTCTAAAATTGCTGTCATCCTTTTCTCAGATATTAAAATGTACGCATAATATTTTAGCCCTGCCAGATTTAGTTTAGTAAGTAACAATTTACGCAATTATTTTACAAAGCATATTCTGTAAAAATTGCAACTTACTGCGTTTTTGGCCAGCTATTCTCGCACACAAGGGTAGAAGCGATCGTTATTCAAATACCTACTTAGATACAGAATATTTTTTTTCTGGGCAAGTGCCTTTATTAACTAAACAAAATACAAGCTAAAACTAAAACTACAAATACAGTTAGACTGCCCATAGACCGTTGAAGGTCTAAAGACAATCTAAATGCTCAAGCCCACTACCAGTTGGCAGCGTACCCAGCATGCTGGCGGCATTACCACGTTGAATGGCAATGCTTATGCGTTGAGCCAGAAACACGCCAGCATATAATATAATATGTCTACTGTAGACATATTATATACAGAATATAATATGTCTACTGCGACCCACGTACACTTCAATGCCTGCAAGCCCAAACGAGCGTGAGATTAAGCATGAGACAGCGTGTCGATCCCCTCAAGAGCTCTGCAGATGTCTACTTGTCTATCGTCTGAGCCGACGCGCTAAATCCCCCAACGAGCTATAGAGAACATACCTATTACCTACCTAAGTACGTGGTATACGTAGCATATTGGGGTAGCTATCTATTTCTTCAAGTAATATAATTTATTGATAAAAAAGTGGTTCTGCCTTTGCTTTAGTGAAAACAATGTGTTGCAAAGGCAGCGTCTTTTAAATGTACAATGATAACTAGTTAGAGTTTTACAGCAAAGTGCTACTTTATACAAAATTTGTACAAATGTAGAGTGCAAGGAAATGCTTAAAAAATATTATTAAACGAACCGATTTTTAAAAATATATTTAAAAAAATACTATCTATGATGCTTTATTTATAGAACCTTGTTAAATATTTTTTCAGTATCTACGTAGTCGAAGTTATACAGCTAATTGTAGATTTTATTTTACAATTTATTTATTAGTAGGTATATTATTAATTTTAACTTTATCACTAATTTTATTATAAAACATAGGCGCCATGTGGTGGTAATTTCTCCAAACAAGCTCACTATTAAATGACGGAACGGAATATTTGAAGACCCTTTTCCAGTAGTTGATAGATTAGGTACAGTGTCAATATGATATCCACGGATTCAATTATATATTATGAAAATAGTGTACCTATCAATAATGCACAGAAGTCACTGTATTCAAAGGAGATGTGGCCGCTATAAAATGTACTTTTTCGAATACTCTTACCGGCGCCGTGGCGCCGGAAAGTTTAGCAGCACCGTGGCTTAGCTTGAGTCTTGAGTGCAACGAAGTGATTATCCCTAGAAAAAAAAAAAAAAACATCCCCAACATTAATTATCGGCAGTATCCATTCTTCAACTCATATGGCAAGAAAAACTATGCAGTTTATTTATAGGTACTTACTAAACGTATTTAGTTTGTGTCTTCGGGACACTGTCATAACTTTTTTAATTCGCAACAACACACCATCGAAAGAGTATAAAAGCAATTTCATTTTCATGTTCCTATTGATCACCCAGACAGTACTGGCACAGAAGACATGTACTGGTATAATATAGTGGTAAGGATTATTGTTCTGTACCCAGACCACACTCGTGAACAGATCACGTGCCGGTGCCACTAAGCGTTGATTGGCCGTTTTGTACACACAGCCGTCACTCTACCACTTTGGCACGAACGCTTTTTTGTAAGTAGTTTTTGTACGTGGAAAAAGAATATTCAAGATAAGTGCCCGCACGTGCAATATTAGCTATATGAATTGTTGTTGGAAGCATCATTACCTAAAGATGTCTAAAAATAATGCAGTTTAAACATCTGACACTCGAGTTTTAGGATTATATCTCTGTTGTATTAGGTACTTTGAAATTATAAAGCAGTGTAAAGCTCGCTGGAGAATCCTAAGAAGCGCCTGTGTCTAGACTACAGTGCCTAAGTGAGCTCAATGCCCGCGGCTTCTGAGGTAATTACACTTCAAGCTGACTTTAATTAATTAGTCGGTATAACACAAGGGGGTCGTTTTTTAGAGGTACAAGTCCACAAGTTTCATACTTTTACTATAATTATACATCACTAGAGACCCGCCCGGCTTCGCACGGGTGTAATTTACGTGGGAAGCCGGGGCGGGTCGCTAGTTATATGTATAAACCTTCCGTGAAAACGTATCTAACTGAAGGTGAAAACCGCATCAAAATCCATTGCGTGGTTTAGGAGGAGTTAGCGGCCGTACAGACAGACGCAGAAAGCGACTTTAATTTATACTATGTAGAGAAGAGAAGAGATAGAGAAGAGATTTGAATTAAAGTTATGATTAAATCAAGTATAAAAAATACGAAATAAAATACACAGTTATGCAAAGTCACAAAAACAAGATTACAAAACAATTAATTAAAAAACAAAATATATAAAAAACACAAACACAATTCAAAATATGAAACATCGTGAGGAAACCAGTATGTCCAAGAACGTCACAAGTTCAAAGACATATGAAATTCATCAATATGCATTGGGCCAGCATGGTGGATTCGGGCTTATCTTATTATCTCTCTGAAAGAAGGCATGTGTCCCAGCAGTGGGAAAATTATAGGCTGATAATGACGACGAAGAAAAAAGGATACAGGTGTTTCAACGGAGTACCATTCAAATTGACCTTCCCTCAGGTCTACGCTAACGTTTGATCCAGAGTCTCAAGTTTAAAAGTAAAAATGTCCACCGATTCTACATACTAACAATAAGTTTATTTCCGCCATCCCGCGTCACCCTACTGTCTCGAGCCGCTTTTATGATAATATCCAGTGACGTGAAAGTTCTGGTGGAGCAATATATTCTAATGTAATGGACATTAGAATATCTTGCTCCACCATATTTTTTACGTCACCGGATATAATTATTATTTCAAAACAAGTAAGTGTAGAAATAGGTTATTTTGGAACGTCATATCCACGCAAGCAAAGCCGTGGGCACAAAATAGTATAATATTATAATTTATGGATATGGTCGCAGTAGATAGCGCTGGCGTCGCGGTGGAATCTTGAAGTCTTCCCTCGTATTACAAAACTTTTTATCGATCTACTAAGTTCCTTCGGACTTGTGGTTGGACCTTTGAGAAACTGGCTCTAGGGCTCCTAAGTCCTCGCTGAAGAGCTCTTAGTAGAATACAGTGTCCACTTCACGTAAGTAAAGTTCAATGTAGACTGCCCCAAGTTGACCACAAACGTGAAGTTTTTTCAGACTCAGAAGTATCTTCTGATACAGATGGACGTCAGATAAATTAGGCTTTCTAATTACACAAAACGAAGTCTGCAATGAATGCTTAACTAATCGACTATACCTAATTAAACAAAATTATTGAGAAATTGATTTATGACCATACGAAAAGTTCAATACCGACCATTCTTGATTACTGATATAACACCGCGTCAGTTCAAGTAACAAAGCAAGTGCTACGCCTGCCTGGAGTCCATTTCCCCATATGTCGGTGCGGGTGGGGTACGGAATGTGTGTGCGGCCAGTGTGCGGCATTTTTCTTTCTGATTTCATCCCGACCCGCTCTTGTACTGCTAAAGTTATGGAAAAAAGGCTTGGTAAAGATCCTGTACCAAATCAGTAAAAGGTTTACCGTGAAAGATTATACCGCACCGACAAATGGGGGGACGGCTTTACTTCTGCAGCAATGTTGCATTTCTTTTCTGATGAGCGGGTTCTGATATGAATCAGAAAAGATTATCAGACAAAGATTTTTTTATAGTTTTTTGAAGACACCTGTTTTAGGAAACGGGGAAGAACTAAAGTGATCCACATAGCTCGAAGGTTTATCAGGCTGAAGTGGCAATGGGCTGGTCATATGTCAAGAAGATTCGACAACTGTTGGGGTAGGCAGGTTCTAGAGTATAGACCGTGTATCGGGAAATGTAGAGTAGACATGGTCAGGTAAAGCGATGACCTGCAGAAAGCGGCTAGTGGCAAGTGGATGCGTAAAGCATACGATCGTGCCTTGTGGCGTTCTTTGGTAGAGGCCTAGTCCATCAAGTGGACGAGTCTTAAAAGGCTGATGTTGATGATGATGATGATGACTGGGTGTGTAATGAGCAAATTCTGGTAATCTAAACACTCAAATAACTCAGTTTATAAAATTATCAATATTGAAATATTATAAATATGATGTATTTTTCTTGTTACAGTTGATACGACGGCCCAGTATGATGCAGTGCGAGCGTATTTGAAAGAACTGGATATCTCTAGCGCAGTTTGGGTTGGACTCATCAGAAGCAACCCTGACGGTGACTTTACTTGGACGTAAGTAACTGTAGAACCTCAAAGTTCAAAGATATATGACATTCGCCAACATGTACTGGGCCAGCATAGTGGATAGTTGGATTAGGGCCCATCCTCTCTCTCTCTGAGTGAAGGCCTGTGTTCCAGCAGTGAGAACATATTAAGCTGATAATGATGAATTAACTGTAGAGAAATATCATAATGAATGGCAACTTAATAATAAAATAATTAATCGAGAGAAAAATATCGACTTGACGTCTAGTAACTTTCAGTAAAGGACGAGTTACGCGACAGACAGAGAAACCAATTCTAGGATAATATACGAGTAGCTGTAGGTAGTTAGTGCTCGTACTTCCTGAGTTGCACTTTTGTATAGTAGCAATCTACTTATCAGTCTTATAAGTCATCTACTTATTTAAATGATGTTACGGAAGGAATCTTCTATACTTGTACTATTAGTCTTCGGTGCTTTGGGTTTTTCATAGCTTAGTATAGTAAAAGTTTGATTAATGTACAGGGATTATCGCGGACTGAGCGGAGAAGGGTACTGGAGCTCGGCGCCTGATGCTCGTTCCGCCCCTCTGTGTGCTGCTGCGGACCCCGCCGCTGACTACCGCTGGGAAGCCAGGGCCTGTGGCGGACCTACCGTCGCTTCTTTCATATGCGAACTGCCAGGTATTGAAGAATGAAAACATTCTATTCTTTTTATAAAATGTTCTGGTGACAGGTGTCTAAAGGCAATTTTTTTTCACAGTGCCACAATGGGCGCTTGGCAATGAAGGATGCATGGTACGAGCTCTGCCTGCGTTAACCATCCTCTACTTACCTGAGAGCGCTGCGGTTCAACTTACAGCAGATTGCGGAATGGCAGGGGTCAAAAAAGTACAATGCACTGGCAATGTGGTAAGAAATAATTGTTAAACGAGAGAAGTGCGTTATTTATTGTAGTATAGAAATATTAAATAGTACTTTCTTTGTGCAGAAACGTGACGACCTGCTGAGAGAACTATCTTGTGCTGTCGAAGAAGAACTATCAACAGCTAGCTTCATATCAACAGTCTCCAACTGGCCAGCGACAACTGATTCCACATTCACAGAACAAGATACAACTAACGAAGTTACTACAGAAGAAATGATCACTACTGAACATGAGATTGATATCAACCAGGCTCGTGATATTACTGCAACATCTCTATCACATTTTATTTATCACCAAACACAATATAAAGCACCAACCAAAGTTGAAAGTGTTAATAAATTAAATAGTGTAATTATGAGCAAAAATGTTAATTTAGGAGAGAATCAGGATAATAATTTACATAGCAATTTGGTACCAAAATTAGCTGATGAAGATAATGTTTTGACAAGTGATCAATTGGAAAAATTAGAAGATGAACGGCACAAGCAACATAAAATGTTACACGAAGAGATTGCAAGAGTAGGTAATGTTGATAATATTTTTACGCAACCAACCGACCACTTTATTCCACCACTAGTTATGGCAAAAGCTAAAATAAGTGATGACATGACCGTTTTATCGCTAGCTGAAAAACATGCACAACAACTAGCTGAAAAACAGTTCAATAAACAACATTTAAATAACGCTGCAATAGATCATTTATACTCAGACAGTAATGGAATTTCTGGAAAAATATTTACCGAAGATTTTGAAAAGTCTCTAATAGCAACCATTAAACCAAACAAATGGAAAGATAACAAAAAAGAAATTTTAAAGAACCATTCACCAAAAAAATATGTAAATGAAAAACATAATGATGTTAAAACTAAACCATTCTGGTTCACTGAAGCTAAACCAGCAGTCGCATATAAACAAACTTTAACACCAATTTTTTCAACGTCTACTATAAGCACTACTAAAGAAATAAAAACTCTAAGTACAACTGAGAAAAACCATTTACAAGATGCTAATAAAAATAATGTTGGAGATGATTTTGGAATAGATTTGACCGTAATTTTACATGATGCTCCTTTGACGAGTGAAGATAAACCAAGTTTTTCAGGTGATGTAGCCAAGTTAGAAACTATTCAGAAAAGTCAAGTAAATACAGAACATAACGACAGTACTGTTGAAATAAATTTAAATGACCATATTAATATCACTACTTCGCCAGAAACAAAAATGGCCAAAAATGTTACAACTAAAAACGAGATTATCAAAATAACAATTATTGCAGATGACGATGCTTTAAAAAATACAACGATTTTTGATGTAACCACAAAAATTCCAGTTTTTAAGGATAGTTTTCTAAATATTACTACATCTCCTTTTTTGACCACACATCTTAAAGAATTAAACAAAACTGAAAATACTCCAAGTATAAAACACGAAAAAATTACCACTGCAGTTGTTGAGAACGAGTCCACAACAGTTCCAGTAACACATTTTACTAGCACTATAAGCACTAGCTTAGCAACTGAGAGTATATCTACAGTGCAACCAATATTTACTTCAACAGAAACAAAAACCAGCACAGAAATTATTACAACAACACAACATGTTTTGAATAAAACCGAACACAAATTTGTAGAAAAAAAATTATCTGCATCAACAGCGATGCCTGCCACAGTAGTCGAGTTGGATAATTATACGAATGTAAACAACACAATTGCATCCAAAGAATCTGTGGAAAAAATTGAACTCAGTAGTGCAGAATACCCCGAAATGCTAATGAACGTGACTGATCATCGACAAACTGAAGAAGAAGACATAAATGACGCTGATTTCCAGTCACCGTTGCTTTCCGGAGTAATGGAACCAGTGCACCGGCCACCTCGAACGAGGAGACCGCAGCAACCGAACCGAAATAAGTTCAATCCGTTTCGTATTTTAGGTTAGCTTTAGATGCTTGATTTGACTGCCATGATAGGAATTATATAGATGACTGAATCTAATGCAATTAGAAATAGTGGATCACGATCACGTCATATTGTGATGGCACAGTGCACTTAGCTGATTGGCGTTTTTATTATTGCGTTGATATATCGCGTTACACTAGTCATAAATAATTTTAGAGAAACACAATTTTTTTGAGTTCTATTTGTAGCTTCATTAATTTATTTAACGCGTATTAAATGTAACTTGGTCAATTCCTACAATTGTATTTTATGAGTCAAGTAAATTATAACCTCATTGTATTAAGCAAGTTAACAACGACGTTATCAAATTAATTCAACTATGTAACTAAGTATATTTTTACTTCATCGTCATAAATAGTTTTTAGATTTAGTTTCAATATGAATACTGATATGTAGAAAGAATTTTAGTATTTAATCAAACATTAGTAAACCAAACAAACTTTACACGTAATTCACAAGCCATATCATTTAGATTAAGAACATAATGATTATTTTATATAGTGTATTGTCTATTATTGTAAAATTATATGCAGCACGAGTGAATTTTAAGAACACTGTACAAGCTACGAGCTGATTGTGCAAGAAGATTAAAAACTTAAAATCGGCAACCAAAATAATGTTCATCTTTATTGTTAGTACTGTACTTTTAGCATGAATGATGTATGTTATTACTTAAGTTTTATAAATAAAACTAAATAAAATGGAAAGTGTGTTTTAATATACTTATTATTAGCTATGTCATGTATTTTAGTAGTAATTTTAATCGCGCTTTTTTAATTTAGTCTTGTTTAATGATCTAATCAAAACAAGAAATAACTTTCAGCCACTCTAAATATCCAAGTCCGACCATAATGGAAACACTCCACAAAGCCGCGCCGACAAAATACATCGTCGTCAACTTGTGGAAACTGCGGAGTTTATTGAAGTTGATATAAGTTATATTGATAAGCGCTCTTCAGCTGAAATTGGGTTGAAGTTTCCTCTTTGGTTGCTACTCAACAAATATAATTTTAGATAAATAAGGGAGAATATTTTCTCAATACATTGTATATGCTGTGGTTGAATTTTTTTAACAAGTAGGTGTAAATCGGCCATCCATCTATTATTCTAAACGTTTTTCAAAAATATATTGCCTGAACTTTAGGTAAACAAACCTAAACGTTTCTGTAGCCTAGACATGGGACGCTAAAATTGGCTGTTTTATTCTGAAAATAAAATAACTTGTAATTATTCAAACATGTTATTGGGGCCTTAATAGTAGTTGGCATCTATACATTCGTTGTAACTGTAATATTAATGCCTCGGGGCAAGTGAAAACTTCGAACAGACCAGCTTTTACTCTACGGTCTCGCTCGTAAACTTTGGTCTTCCTTTCCAAACTTGTTGAGAAACTTTTGACCTCTGGGGCATTGAGGGAATTAACTAATCAGTGAACAATGGATCGAGTTATATCACGGAGAAGCAAATAAATAGATACTTCATATGTATACTCACTCATACCGACCTACTTACGAGTATAATAGAAAGTGTATACAACCAATTTGTCTGCATTTGTGCTTAACAAAGTTTGCTAAAGTGCTTTTTAATATCCCCAATTCTGCGTAAGTAGGTATCATTCGAACATTTCTCAAATGTCCCATTCTCAATGTTGCGAGCTCTGAGCATCCATTTGAAAGGATAATCTTTCAAATCCATTACCTCTTTTCACGTAAAAGAACAAAGAAGAAAAAACACGACAAAACAAGATATCTCTCTCTCAGATTAATACTCATAGATCTTAATGCTCGTGAATGGTGAAATACGGTCTTTATTAAAGTGAAGTACATGAGAAGTCCATAAAAATAATAGCCCGGGCGGGTAAGCTTTTCAGGAAAAAGTATACACCTGTTTGAGCACTCACCCGCGATTTACGATGAAAAAACTTGAAGAGAAAGGGATTTTATTTAAGCCTTTCTGGCCGAATCAATTACTGTAGAAAGGACTTTTTCATTGCTGCTTTTTGATAAAAATTGTTTGTATAAATTGCATGTATATGTATAGTTCTTTCAATCTTGTATCTTTCAAAATTAAGGAATTTCTAAAGATATATTATTATTTTGTAGACAAAATAACAAGTTGTCCACAAAGGTATTCAACTTAAACCAGAAAGATATTTGTCTCACTGAGATCAAACATATATAGTACTTTTAAACAAAATATTTATAAAATTGTCTCCTAAGTACGCCTCACTACGGACTCTGATTTTTATTATTTACTTATCTTGTGAAATGTTTTTTGACTATAGATAATTTTGTTGTAATTTTTTTTTATAATGCTCGTTTCACTTTTGAAAACCAGCTGTCTTCGAGTAAATCGATTCATGAAAATCAGCATTTGCATCCCATAGTACTCAAACAACGAGTTCTGCGAATAGTATACAACTGTAAATACAAAAATACTGACATTTGTCGAGGCGTCTGACGCAACATCAGCAAGCTGCCCAGGTCAACACTCACTTGACTGCCAAAATCGAGGGCAGGTGTTAACTAAGCAAAACCTGCTACGAGTGTGCTACGGCGTAGCTGTTGCTATGATATCTAAAAGAAAATGTTTTTAAATTACAATGAGTATTTACAAATATTTTTAAGCAACTTCTTAAACATGTTTTAATAGTCTAAAGAATATACTTAAATACAGAAAAATTATAGTCCCAAGAGTAATATACTAGAGTTAAGAATTGAGTCGAAGCTTTCAATTGAGCCTAAAATGTTCTTAACCAAAGCCTTTACTACTTACTTATCAAGAAACTAAACAGCTAGAAATTTTCAGCATTATAGAAAAACTGCCACGAAAGAATAATTTATTTCACAAAAGTTTCACTAACTTTTTATTCTTTTTATAATTTCAAGTAAGATTATTTATACTTTGAATTTTCTTGAGCCACAGCGTTTATGATCCAATTTTAACTCAAAAGTTTCACACTGTTATTTTTAAGATTGAAGAATATAAAATAGAGGTCACACTCACGTCTATTCGTCTCATCCATTATTCAGAGCAATCGAGACAGGTGCAGTATTGAGAATCTATATTGATCTCCAAGTGCCTGAACCTCAAATCAGAGAAACAAGGGAGATATGGTAAGGTGATGCCTTTAGTTGAACTCATCCTGTACACGACCCTGCTGTTCTTTTTAGGGCTCCGTAATCAAAAGGTAAAAACGGGACCCTATTATGTCTGTTCAGGTTATATCAGGTCCGTCTGTCTGTCTTTTTGTCCATCCTACCTTTAAATTGCTGTATCTTTCGAGCCGTAATAGATAGCCAGTTGAAGCTTTCACAGAATATGTCATGAAACGGCGAATTAACTAAGAAGTAATAAAAAAGTCAGGAAATCAGTCCACACATTATAAAAAAAAACATAAAGTAAAAATGAAATGGGGATTCTCATAAAACAAACGTATTTTTGTATTAGCTCTAATGTAAAAAGGTAATACGTACACGCGTCAAACTTAGCATTATTATAGTACACACTCTAAATTATAACAACAGATAATAAATAATGGCCAAGTGCGAGTCGGTGACATGTTTCTGTTAATTACCAAGTTATAACTGGTAATTTCGTTTAATTTTGAATTTTGTTGGAACGGAATCCTCAGTGCGCGAGCCCGAGTCGCACTTGGCCGGTTTATTTTTGATGTGGACTATTAGTTTGTTTAAGGTATCGTTGCAATTTTCTTAGTGTGCGTGAAATATTAGTGTGCCGTACTTACACTATTTGGGTTAAGCGGCTTTTTTGTTTGCTTGCTGGTTTGCCACACAACCAAAAAAACTAAGTCTTTGACTGCCCGACTACAATCACGAAGTATCGAAACTACTGAATACGGGCAGATAGATTTCTTACGGGTGTTGACATCCCCTAAGAAATTATTTGAGAACAAGGACGAACTAAGGGGTTTAAAATTTTATATAAAAGTCTATGCGTACGAATTCACGGATAACACCATCATCATCATCAGCCCTGAATAACCAACTGCTGAGGTCTCCCTCTGTTAACGCCTTTCTCCCCGGTCTCTCGCTAGTCGCTTTCCGCGTCTGTCTGTCTGTATGGCCGCTAACTCCTCCTAAGCCACGCAACGGATTATGATGCCGTTTTCACCATCAGTTAGATACATTTTCACGGAAGGTTTATATATATAACTAGCGACCCGCCCCGGCTTCGCACGTAAATTACACCCTTGCAAAGCCGGGCGGGCGGGTCGCTAGTCTATACTAATATTATAAAGAGGAAAGATTTGATTGTTTGTTTGTTTGCATTAAATAGGCTCCGAAACTACTGAACCGATTTGAAAAATTCTTTCACTGACGGGATGCTACTCTATCCCCGGGTGACATAGGCTATAATCTATACCCGTGCGAAGCTGGGGCGGACCGTTAGTATAATATAATTGGTATGTAGCTTTATTACCTACTATCACCAACTGCATCACTATTGATAATATTTTATGGATCGGCTGTAGATTATCTTTAATTATCATAATTTATTTGATTACACAGCGGCTTCAAACCCGATTTCCTTAATGGAGATTAAGTGTTTATTGGCATTTCCTGGTCCCAGTTGAAGAATTAGGTTGTCAGTTATACGGAATTACTAATTTCATATAATAAATAATAGATTAGTTCATTAAATTACTTGAATCTACGCCGTAATAATCATTTTCTCAAATATGCTTGGAAATTCTTTGAGATGAAACGAAATTGCTGTACCTTCTGGTCAAACACATGCAAACAGACTAGTTCAGATTTTTTATCTTGAACTGGATTTTCTCATGTTTATGATAACATTATGTACATAGGTAATAATTTTGTCTTTTTCCGGTTCTTGATCAAAAGCCTAGGTTTTTTAATCAAAAACCTGATTTTATCATAAACGTGCGACATTGTGTATATAAAAGCGAATTACCACTGACTAACTGACTCATCACAAAATCTAAATTACTACTTAACCAAAGAAGCTAAAATTTGGCAGTTAGATAACTGCCAAATTTTAGCTTCTTCAGTAAGATTCCTTAGAGGGTTCTAAGGAATCTTCCTTAGAACCCTCTAAGGAAGATAAGGAAAAAAAGAAGGAAAGAAAATTCTCTCTCACTTCCAAATTTTTGGAAGGATTTTTTAGCCGTATTAGAAGGGTCAAAAGGGGGTTGAAAGTTGAAAGTTCATATGAAAGTCAACAAGTACGAAGTCGCGGGCATCAGCTAGTATTTTCATTAGGGTATATGCTTTACGGTAATTCCTTCATATCACAGCATAAACATTAAATGCAAGCGTTATAACCTTGCTTCACTCTCGGATGCTTTATGAATTATTAACGCAGCCTAGATAAGCTCAAGCTGGCAATCTTGCGCCGATCCAACCGCGTAACGAGGGCTTTCGTTCAGGAAACGGCACCCGTTTAATGTTGGGGTAATTTTTTTGGACAAACACACCGTGAAGAAAAGTAGGAAAGTTTTAAATATTTTCTTGGCTGGCAGTTTTATTAATATCTTACGAATTAACGCTGTAATTTGTCGTTCGGGTAAAATTAGTAGTAGTGTAATTAAATTAAGAAATTGCTAAAATAAATATTATTATTCCTTGCGAGTAATTTCTGTATCATCATCATTGACGGCTCATTCTACTGCAGGTCAAAATCCTTTTTTAAAATGTAATAGTAGACAAACAAGCGACGGGCCACGATGGTGACGAGCCTTCTCCCTCTTTCGCCAATGCTCAAGACTCGTCCATGTATAATTCCTGTATAAGGGACCGTCCATTAATCACGTGATGTTTTTTGTAGCATTTTTAAAATCCCTAAAAATCCCGAATTGAATGAAAGAAATCATATTTTTGCGGAGAGGGACCCTCGGTGCGCCAGTCCGGGTTGCTCTTAGCCGGTGTTTTTTTATTTTATTTTAGGTACCTTAGAGCCTTGATCTCAGATCAATCTATTTATCAAACCCAACTATTTATGTGTGTACTGAAGTTTTTAATATTATAAGAAGAAAACTGTTCGAGTTTTGAAGCAAAATAACCTCCTCCTGAAGTCGGTTAAAATATTGAAGTCTTTGTCAGTTTTTGAGTATCTATACCAATTGAACAATATGTTTGAAATAAAATGCCTATTATTGAGTCAAAACCTTTTATTAATAAGTTACGAAATTATTCATGGTCAGTCTTCTGATGAGTAACCGCTAGTGGCATTTGCAACTGAGCACTACACACTAAACACTGTAAAGCTCAGCGGGGAATTACTGTGCCCCTAGCTTGTCGATTCAGTGTGTCTCCAATTTTCTATATACCCAGAATAGCTATATATCTACGCTTCCATAAGCACAAACGATTTTACTTTACCTCCCCCGAGAAAACGAGATTAACCCGAGGGCAATCTTGAGGTAAATACGACAGTAGAGCCCCATAATATGACATGGCACGGCGCTGATGAGTCTTCTGCCAATTACGTTTCATATTCCTCGTATCTCTACGGATACATACCTAATTATTACTTGCATATCCTCTGGATCACTCAAATTATTTTCCATTCGTTTTATGCTTAGATCAGACACAAGGGGGGGATATGCCTTAGTGCAATTATCGTTCGTGTTAAAATGTCTCCGTTTTTTTCTATATAGATATTTTTTTCGCTTTACATTGTCGCTTTGTATTGCAATACTAAACCACTAATACAACAATTAAAATGGTTATGGGTATTAGATAGTATACATAATAGTAGTAGAAAATCACGTGGTTTTTACACATTTTATATATGACACAGGAATTACTCACGTGTTACTCTGACTATGGTTTCAACCGCATTCGGCGGACTTTTTCAAGGTGAATGCGCGCGGCTCCGTCTCGCTTTACAGTTTCGAGACGAAGCCGCGCGCGCACATTCACCTTGAATAAAACCGGTCGAGTGGCGCCCGACGTTGCTTAACTTCGGTGATCGTACGAGAACCGGGGATGAACATAAATTTGACACCGACTCGCACTTGGCCATTATTTATTATTTGTTGTTATACTAAATATAGAGTGTGTACTATAATCATGCCAAGTTTGACACTTCATATTACCGTTTTTACATTACAGCTAATAAAAAAATAGGAGTAGGTATGTTTCACGTATACGAGTACAAATGCAAAATTACAGTCAAAATAATATAACCCGACATCGAGAGAGTACATGTCGCTGACACAAGCTGCTATGCGATTTATGCAAATTACTGTAATTATCTAAATCCTTTGCTGATCCCGCCCTGTTAAGCTCGAATCAGTTGTTGCCTCCTTGGAGCGCTGCCGCATGTCGCTGTTACCTTATTAATCCCAAGGTAATTGAGGTAAATATATACCTCGACATAGATACGAGAAGCTTCGCTCGGCTTAGATAAGCCCTCTCCCAAACGACATTCCAAAGTGATGTCATTTGATAGAGGAAAGTTCCCTTTAACTTGATGTTTTATTAAATTCATTTGAAAGTAATGAACAAAATTCTGAGCATTTTCTCACTTCAAAGATGACTTCCCCTGTTCTGAGAAATGTAATTTAAATGATGGGCGGCCTCATTACAATTTTCATTGTTGATATTATGAAGTGTGGACCTGGGATTTATGAATAACGAGTGAGATATTTTTCTCCGTCGTCATAAATTACAATCTAATTTGACTGTAATTTTGCTGTTGTCAACGCCGTCAACTTAACATTCGTGAATATTTATTGAGAGTTTTTTGTTATTACAGGTTATAAAAAATTTCGATTTATATATTGACTTTTTCGTAGTTTACTACTACAATGAGATGTAAATTGTCGCATGATACTTTTTTTTAACCCACTACTAATTCGGAAAATAACGACAAACGGATTTCGACCATCATATCTAGGAATCACCGCAATTAATGTGCTTTCAAATAAAAAACTGCACCCAAATCGGTTTGAGAAAAATGGCTCCAGACATACAAATATACACATATAGAGAACATCTTACCACAAAAGCATTAATATGTTTAAAAATGTAACGATAGATCTGTTGATATAAACGTAACGAATTTTCAATTATTATACCTAACTAGATAAGATAAACATTTACTCAAGTAAGAATTCCGAAGCAATTTGACGTATGCAGTTGCAGAGGAGTTAATACTCGAGCACTCGACAATTGCGGCGAATTGCGGACAAGTGGAACGCTGCGGGTGAGTGGCCCAGCTATTGCGTTCTCTCCCGTCTCAGGGTACCAACATCGATGGTTGGGAATTGGATTGATAATACTTGGGACACTTTTTAAAACAACGAAGCTTCCCTTAGAGCTAGAGGACATAGTGAGTAACCCTACCTGATTTAGTACCACCAGACCTATAAGTTACCTAAAGCCTAGGTGTGAGATCGGCTGGCTTATATGGATGTCCGTTTGTGATTCAGATTGTGACAACGATCGTGTGTCATTTCGTTGCTAGTGTACACACTACACACAGCCGCGTGTCTAGTTTTATGTTTACCGCTCAACCTATTTGTGTCGTACAATTAGATTTAATTTCTAACTTAAATATATGGTCCGTCGTAGACCGCATCATCGCTTAACATCAGGCGAATTGTCAGCCAAATACAAGTATATTACTTATTTAATATAATAAATGGTAATAATAAATGCCAGTGCTTATTTTATGTGTTGTACTTCTTTGTTGTAATAAAAATAATAATATATAATAAAATAAAATTGCACACGACTGCGACCACAATTCTAAATCACAAATAGACATCCGTATTAAGCTCGCTGGCTGATAATGTACAATCATAAAATAAAGGTAGGTAATAAATACATTAAAAAAAATTACAAGGTACCAACTTGAAACTTTTTCATACGATTTTCTATGGCATGAACAAAGTTTCGTCAATAAGTGGCTAAAACAACAATTTTTTTGGGTTGCTGCGCATCGGACTGACCGTTTAATCGGTCCGGCTGATTTTACGGCGACCCTAAATCAGTCATTCGGGAATCATTTTTATGTCAACAAGAATGCGTTAACCGTTTCAACCGCTAACCGATGGGGAAGAAAGGCTCTTGAGTGGAGACCATGAACCGAAAGGCGCAGCGTAGGTAGGCCTGCCACTAGATGGACCGACGGCATTGTGAGAGTCGTTGGCATCCAGTGGATGCAAAAGGCAGGCTGTCGTTCAGTGAGGAGGTTAAAGGGGGCGGACTATGTTCAGCAGTGGATGTCTTCTGGCTGGTGATGATGATGATGAAGAATACGTTTTCATAGGACCGGGAAGATGGGGGGGGGATGCGTCATCATCAGCTCGACGACGTCCACTGCTAAACATAGACCTCCCTCTTAGATTTTCACTCTGAACGACAGCCTGCCATCTGCATCCAATGGATGCCCGTAAGCCCGTTACTCGCGACACGATGTCGGCGGTCTAATTCAACCTACGCTGCGTCTTCCGGTTCATAGTCTCCACTCAAGAACCTTTCTTACCCATCGGTCATCGGTTCTTCGAGCGATGTGGCCTGCCCATTGCCACTTCAACTTGCAAATCTGAGCAGCTATGTCGGTGACTGTGGTGCTTCGGCAAATATCTTCGTTTCGGATTCTATCGCGCAAAGAAACTCCGAACATAACTCTTTCTATTGCCCAATGTGCAACTCTGAGTTTTTCCAAAAGGTCAGCAGTTAAGGACCACGCTTAGTACCTACCTACCATAATTATGTCATAGCTCTATAGCCATATGTATTTAATTAGCTGGCTTTGTATTTGCTGTGCATGCCTGCGGTTGCAAAGGCTTTTGAAAATCCATCAAGTTGCGAAACGTAGAGGAACCGAATAATTGGGTTCTTTCCCGCGAAGTGATGTCGATGTGGGCGGCTCTGGATTAGATTGGAAATACTTAGAAACCCTTTTACTGTAGCTTTATGAGGAACATTCTTAACTCCATTCTCACGTTCTTATGTGTTCTTAGTGATCAGAATTTAGAGTATCTTTTGATGAATCATTGATCTAAAATCCTGTGGTTGTCAGTTCTGTATGGAATCATTCAGATAATACCAATCAAAATCATATTTTGAACGTATTGTTTGTTTGTTTTAAAACTTTATTGTACACTTACAAATAATATGGTAATGCACAAATGGAGGACTTAATGCTAAGCATTTTCTAACAGTCATCAGTCATCCTGTTGGAGAGAATGGTGGGCATCAAAAAATATTTAAGTCTAAAGACAAAGAAAGCCGGTTAACTCCATAACGTCTAAATAGATTTGGAAGAAATTTGGTATGGGTTTAGTTTATTTATACCCATGATTAATTACATAGGCTATTTATCCTGAAAATAATACGTAGAGCGGGTAAAACAGTAAAACAGTATTCAATAAATAAATAGTTTTTTATAGATAGGTACTTATCAATAGATACAGATGCGTTCTTCACACTGCTGAGGTAGTGGGGAGTGCGCTCTAGGCGCTCTACCGAGTGGGCCAATAATTGGGTTCTCTCGCGAACTGATATCGGCGGCGGCGGCTTCAAATTGGATTTGAGATACCCGGAAACCCTTTTTACTTAGAAGGTTATAGAGAATATTTTAAAACTGTAGATGTTGGTGTGCCATTATAGAAACTGGCGTGGTTTTCACATATTTTGTGTATGTATTGCGTTATCTGTAAGTTCTCCGATACAATCTAGGCGTATTTAAGTCGCGAGTGAATAGGTTTCTTCTAGGCAAGTGTGCTCTATTGTAGATCGTATTATCACTTAATCAGGTTAAATGACCGTCTAGCGCAAGCCGTCTTTCGATTTTATATTATTTATATTTAATATTAAGTAGGTTCATAAAAGTTGTATGGCACTAAATTTTAAAATACGTTTGTAATATAATGGAAACTGTATGATCGGAGTCTCAGAGTAAGCAAGTAAAACTATTTAAGCTTCAATGATGTCTTATGTAATGTAATGTATGTAAAATGACAATTTATGAGAGAATAAGGAATATAAGGAATTCTAATAAAAATAATTTTATCTAATTGTACAAATCAAACAGAATTCATTAGTAAGCTACTAAGAAAAATGATCCATTAGGTATTGTAATATACACTAAGCGTTTGTGTTATTAGACTTTTTGAAATTGGAATTCTAATAAAAGGCGAATTCAGTGAAGCTAAGAAACAAAGAGGAACAAAGATTTAATTAGGGACGAGTTTTTCCGTTAGAAATATCATTATGAAAGCGGTCCGCAGTTCACTGTTCTCGGGCATTGAAAACCTTCAGGTATGTTTATTGTAAAACTTTTATAGAAACTTTTTCGTAATGAAAAGTAATAATCTGTTTGTTCGTGTTGTGATTTGCAAACTCTCCGAATCAAATTTTGTATTAAGTTTAGCAACGTTGTCTGCCAAATTTGGATACAAAAACCCCGTTCGGGCATACGTGTTGAAAAAAAACATCTAGTAATTAGCCCAGTATTTGCTGCCGCAAAAAAACTTCTTGATAACAAAGTTTAATTCATTGTCCGTCACATTTAGTAAAGTAAAACACAAATTTACATATCCAATACCGAGCTTAAAATTCAAGCCCTTTTGTAATCCAAGTCGAGAAAAGGTTGGGCAAACCTTTTCTCAAGTTCGATTATTCGCGCGTCAACAATGCCCTCTCCTTTGTCAATCTCCGATGTGAAATATGAAAGGAATGAACCAAATACGAAGTAAGGAATACCTACTTACCAAAATACCCCGATTGTACTGTTTTGTAAATGAGACGGAGGAATAAACGCCTGAAAGGCGATATTACCGCTAAGACATAATATTTCCTTATTGAGCAGGCTGAATTTCACTCAATGACAGATCTGATGTTATTTCATTTGAAGGATATTTGATGAGCAGATCCCTAAGATTATTCGCCTTTCCATTTCAAAGACATAAAAAATATGCAGAGATGGACTTTTTGCCTGTGTATTCCTTTGAAATAAAAGATTAAAATCGCGCTAAAGAACCCTCGTCAAGTTCTTCCTGACCTTGCGAACTGCGAAATAGGTACCCCACCGCGGTCTTTCTACTGTAAACTTTAAGATATAATTATTGGTAAGTTTGTTCACCGACTGTTTGGGAATTTGATCGTTTGTTGAATTACAAAATAGCTGCTCAGAATTTAGCTGTTCGTATAATTCAATTATTCTGTTGATACAAGACGGGAATACTACCCCAAGTGATTGAGTCAGTCATGTCAAAATCTGAAACTACGTGGTTTATTCAAATACGGGCTCAGCCTAAACTAACACTGCAATAGCGACAAGTGTAAGTGTCCTACATAAAATGAAGTATATACCTCTACTCTTACTACCTACAGATAGCTAGTCATCATCATCATCAGTATTTTATTATCCAATGCTGGAGATAGGCATCTCCTAGCGCTTCTGAGTGCGGTCGGCAGTTCTCTGGATCCAGATTTTACCCGCTGTTTTATGTAAGTCGTCAGTCCACCTGGCCGCACCTGCCACCTGACCTAAAATACCATAGAAGCGATCATACCGAGACCTGCTCAAATGGCATTATATCGACATTTGAGATCGTCAAATTTGACGATCGATAAAGAACGATACCTACTTGTACTGCAGTAAAGATGAAACTTGCTCAAAACAAGATAAGTTGATAGTAGAGCTGTCAAAACTCTTCATAGAGCCTCTAGTGCTCATTAAAAGGAACCCTGAGATAAGTGGCTCTTTTACTTAAATGTTGGTTTTAATGTTATGTCTTGAAAGCATCGAAAGTTTCACCTCCACTCAAAGACGCGATTACAACTTTCAAGATTGATGAATCTCGGGCTTCTAATGTATTTTCTCTTAACTTTTTCGTCTACGAAAGGGGAAGAGTTTTTAAATTAAGTGACGACTCCAACTTAATTTCGGTTTTGCGACATTTTATCTCAGACTTATCGCACTTCATTATCTAAATGACCTTTTATTTGGGCTTTTGTGTAAAACATGGGACGAATAATCTCGAAACGCAAATAAATTGAACGATAACAATAATTACCTGACGAGATAGCGCAATCTGCGTAATTCGTGTACTAAATAGCATGCAAATTTTATGGGCTAAACATAAACAGTGTAATGCGTATAGGTACGTATGCGTATATATGCGTATCTACTATATGTTATATACTTAGTGTCTACTTAGTGCGACTGTCTGATTAGGTTGTACCCACAAGTGATCGGGTCACTAAGGTGCGAAGTCTTAGTGAAAACTATTACCAACACCAACCACTGCAGTGATATTCAAGAATTTTCTTATAATAAACAACTCGCATGGTTTTTTATAGTTGGTCAAACACGTATCTTGCGTTTGACCATAGCCCACCTGTCGGAGATGATAAAACACTCCTAGCCTGGAATGGGACTGACTCTCAAGTGAGGATGCTGGAATCAACAGATTGACAAGAAACAAGAAATGACGTAATCAAACGAGATGTTTTTGGTAGGTACATTAAATATAACCCTGTATATATTTCTATGCAGGGCTGGCTAATGGTCGAACCTCAACTGCCACTGTTACTGATATCGATATGAATGTATTCCACCGCAGCCCCAGCTTAATAAACGTCGGATTTAATGGAAACTAACGTGTTTGCGGTCGGACTAATTTGTTATGAAACGAATTAAACCCTATTCAGATCGCGTAGTGGTTGTACTAGTTAGTAATAACGTAGACTTAAATTTTACACTTTTAAATATAAGGACCGGCCCAGACCCCAGTAGAACTTTTTCAATGCTATGACTCTTTGGTGCACTGCACCAGTGTGAGCTTACGAGTAGACACGTCGACTTGGTTACTGAGCGATTGTCGTACTTGAGTTAGACGTATTTAGTTTAGTTCGTATTCGACATAGTTAGTAGAGATTTTGACAGATATACTTATTTTTCATCTGGGACGCAAAGGTCCGGATGGGCATACCTTGATATTTAAATCTATGGTGGTAATGGTATACGGATTACGTCACTAGTGGTTATCTAAAGAACCGTTTAAAAAACTTCTAACACTCAGGTTCTTCTCGCTACTCTTCAGGAACCGTAGTATTTTTTATAGAAAGAAGTAGATTACATCTTGGTTCAAGGTATAATTTGCCCACAATGAAAAATTCGAGAAAAAGTGAAGTGCTTTTTTTCTATGGGATTTTTGGATGAACACGGGACATATACCTACCTCAAACAAATTTAAAAAATTTGGACGGGACATGCAAAATCCAGTGGATGCATAAGGCAGGTTGTCGTTCAGTATGAAGGTTAAAGGGGGAGGCCTATGTTCAGCAGTGGACGTCTTCTTGCTGATAATGATGATGATGATGGACAGGACATGTGTCGGTCCTTCTAGTCTATACACAAAAAAACATCTCGGCCCGTTGTAGTGTGAGACAAATGTTCCAAGCTGTCCGTGCAAGTGGCGCCTAAATATATTACATATACTCACTCAGGTAATATAATGCGGTGGTCAAACTAATTACAGTAATAGCTTCGCCATTTGCCGCGGCACTGGTTAGCAAACGAGCAACCGTCATAGCTTACTTGACAAGATTAATGGAGCCACTTCGGAGCACTACCTACTTACCACTGCTCTTATCTGTGACCCTCAGGCGGAAATAAGGAAAAGTGCTGCTTTAGGACAGCATAGAGATTTTTTCTCTAACTTGCATAGATAGGTACCTATCTAAGGTAGGTAGGTAGGTCTATCGCTGTCATAATATTGGCGTGAATATATGTTTTATCGATAAATGTATCGATGCAAGAGTGAAAACAGAGTTTTATTTGATTAGAAACTGAGTCATGGAAAAGACAAACAGAGGGGTAATAAAAAAATTACGTGTTATACGTGGATTTGCGTGTCTTTTTGTGGCATCGTAGTTCTCAAAGTCTGAACCGATTTTAATTTGATCGAGAGTTTTCTTAGCTTTATGATTTAAAAAAAATATGTTTAGCCGTGTTTATATAGCTCTTCTACAATTATGTTTTTTTATCTATACTTGTTTTAATGCGAGGTTCCCTACTAACCTGGGGCCTTACGGACAACAGCTAATTGCGGCACCTAATCCGCTCAGTTGGAAAATCACGCGACCGCAAACCGTATCTGGGCGCGATAAGGTTCACGTTCGCGTGATTTTCCAACTGAGCGGATTAGGTGCCGCAATAGCTGTTATCCGTAAGGCCCCTGTACGTGGTTACGCTCACTCACGTAATGTGTGCCTAGGTTTCTTCTAGACTAGCACTTTTCATGCCCATCGAACGCCATTATTGGCTGATGTAACTAACATCAAGAGTCTTACCACAACCTCAAAATTATTCTTATTATAATGTTACCTCGAACTTTTTTCGCTTTCTCTGCTGTTGAGAGAATAAGACAAAGTTCTATGTAAAAATTAAATTAGAAGGTACGCTCCCCAGGCGAGGTGGCGGATAAACGCAAGCCTATTTATTTATAAAATATTTAAAAAAACTACTTAGTTTAATGTGTACATGATTCGAAAAGATCCTCTTTTTCACCTTTCACGTAGGTAATCTAATGTTTTGAATCTCAGGGTTGCGCTAAATGAGTCGTTTCAAATTGATTTTCCGTGCAAAGTAGTATATTAGATGAATTAATCTTTACGTGCATGCCTTTTAGACGAGCAGACGTCAGAGGCCATGAAGTAAGAGGTAGTTAATTTTTTAACCAACGACGGCGCAAAGCAAAAAGAAGTGTTGTTGTTTTACGTGTATAATTGTTTTCATATCTACACTAATATTATAAAGATGTAAAGCTTGTTAGTTCATAGAACGCCTTGCTTGATGCGATATAAACTAATTATTTTTATGTTCGCGATTGAATTATGCTCTTTTTCTACTGCACGTATATAAATAAAATAAATTGTTTTGAGTCTCAGGGTTGCGCTAAATGAGTCATTTAAAATTGATTTGTTATGAAAAGTAGCACTGCCTGATGCGGACACCAGGGGCTTTAAAACGCGAGGAACAAAATTTTGCAAAGAATCTTAAAAACATATTAATTAGAAAGTGTTATTATTCAGTAGAAAGTTTTCTTAATGATAAAACGTTATAAAACAGATCGGGCCGCTCCATGTTCCTGCACCATAATTATATATAAATTGCCATACCCTAATTGAGTCATTATGTCTATATAAGTTTTTAGCTATTTAGCATAATGTGCAATAAATTATTTGACTTTGACTTTGACTTTAGATTTTTCCTTCCTATTTTTTTCAGTGTGTAATTTTTTAATCAGCATTTATTCGTACACATTCACGTTTTACATAGGTAGGTTGACATTCACGTTTGGTGTACCTACAGCCTTTAGTATCTCGTAAATTATAATTCGTCATTCTTCACACGTGTTTTCTATGCTCGGTCCGAGAATTTATTTGCTTTGATAGCTATAATAACATTGAAAAGCTGAAAAATCGGGTACAGGTATTACGTTCAAAAACCTACTGAAAGCGATCAGAATTTGTAGATTTACCTACAATGTTATTGCAGCTGCCAGAGAAAATAAATGCTTGGACCGAGTTTAGTGTGATTAATTTCCGGAGCAGCGGTAAACACTGATTATAATACAAGAGCAAAAAAAAAAAAACCTTCCTTAGAGCCTATTTAGGAGCCTCTCAACAGCAGCTCCGGCATGTTTAGTCGCTGCGAGCAATTTAGCCGAGCACTTAGCCCGTTCTCCGTCACGCTACGTTAGCGTCGCCTCATGCTTTCTGTAGCGTGAGCGTGAATATCATCTACCTACACCAAGCGCTTGGGAATCAGCGTAGCCAGAGAAAGTTTGGGCCCTCTTACTAAAGCACTCTCTCCATGCGTCAATATTTCGATGTAGTTTAACGGCCGGTTATCCGAGTCGCGTAGGCAACAAAACGCTCCCTCAGCCCCCACCAAGTTATAGCGACGATGTATTTTGCCACGCTAGAGTCAGGACGCCCGGGGGAGTGCAACGACAAAAACGAACATAGGTCTGACCTCGATGACACCTGGCGCGGTACTGAACGCGGTTCGCGCAAATTCTCGCGACCTTGTTACGGTTTTAATTTCACTAAAAAACGAAACTATTCACTATCAAAATTCTATTAAAATATTTTTTTTTGAATAAAATTGCCTTTCAGTACATGCAACGTCCAGGTTGTTACGAACTTTCATTAGAGCATAAAACGAAAAATTAAACTAAGTCGACTTTGTTTCAGATTTTTTTTTGATCGAGGAAAGTTTATTCCATCGTGTTTTGAACCAAATCATAAACTCAAACGCAGATGTATCTGTGACATGTATTTTTTTCCAGCTCAAATATTGTAATTTGACTGAATAAAATTGATTTAAAACCGTCAAATTTGGTATAAGAGGCTCTTAATTCATCGCCTAATTTAAATTCAGGGAGAGACAGGAATAAAAAAAAATTCATTTCCTTTTTGTCCTCGCATTTGAATTCGGGGACAGACAGGAAATATTTATTCCTGCTTAATTCTGAATAAAAATTAGGGGACAGGCAGGAATTTTTATTCCTGATTGTCCCCGTGGGGTCAGACAGGAATAACTCCATTTTAATCGAGATGAATTTATACTGAAACACATTCTTAGAGAGATGAACTTAATATGTTATCAGTTGTAAGGTTGTTTGGCAATTTTTTTTATTAAGAGCCGTATTACAAAATGCATCGTAAAATTTTAGTTATCTGGATTTTTGAGCATAAAACGAAATAATGAAGCCTTAATTATCAAGACGGATATAAAACAAGTGAGCCATAAGTGATTTAACGAAATCCACTATCAAACTTCCCCTCCGAGAGTTTTAACGAAAAATTACTTTTATAAATTGGAGGTAATAGATAAGTAAGACATTACATAAAAATTATATGTTATGTCGGAATGATGCTCTCTGAAATTTGGCTAAGTTCACTGAGCATCGATAGAAACAGAATCGCAAAAAAACTATTTGCAATTTAGTTTCTAGTAATCTATCATTTTATTTAGTTTTAGTTATAAATTTAAATTTAAAATAGTTTTTATTTTACTTCTAATTTTTATTGAATAAAGTTTTTAGTCTAATTTTACAACCTAGGTAATATCTAACCAATTCAGTATTAAAATTTACTATCTGTCATAACGGAACCCTATCATTATGCATGTCTCGACACTCTCTTGGCCAATTTTTTTAACCCTACCTGTGTTAATTCTAATGTACTACCTTTGAATGTCGGGTATAATCTCGTACTATACCTACCAACAATCAATACCCACCCATCCTTATGTGTCCCAACATCATTTGCTAGGATATACGGAGCCCATTTGTTAGCTCGACTTTTTGAGCCAACAGACAAATTAGAGCGGGTAAAATAGAATTCATTTTTATTCCGTTTTACATTTCTCTCTGCAAACGTTCTAATCCATTTAGCTAAAAATGTTCTCTGTCAAGCGTAGTATATTGTGATGAAAATGGTAATACCTTAACGTGGTGACGGATTTTTTCCGTAAACGTAAAACTTTGTGAGATTAGTGTTTATCGTAGGAACTACGAAGGTTGCGCGTCGCGTAATTGACTCAGTCCATAAGCTGGTAGCAAGGACAGTTAAAGAAAATACGGTACTGAGGGACCTAAATTTTCCAAGGTTAACTGAAGAAGCGACAGGTCATCCTTGCTAGATGATTGAGAAGCACCTCATGCGTTCTGCGCATTTTTGTTCCTCTTTCAAGCAGCAATAGATCAACGGAATGAGTATTTTTTTTCACTGATATAGAAGATGGGTCGGAGAGTGACATAGAATACTCTAGATCGAAAAAAATCTAAGGGATTATCCACGCGGTGAGAACCGAAGGGCTTAGCAAGAAAATTATAATTTATAGAGGCATATTTTTTTTTTTAAATTATAAGTTTTTTGCGACTTTTCTATAAAAACTCATTTGAATTACGTACCTACCTAAAAGGTGGTCACTCACTGGGAGCATTCGTGTGTAATGTAACAATGCAAGGTTCAATTTTGAGCATTACTTTACAATATGGGCTCAAAACTCGGCAGTGCCTGTGTCTTGGGCGCCCTATATCCAGATACCAGACCCTATTTTAGCGCTGAGATTTGTAAAAATTGTCATAAACAAAATTTAAGTACATAGGTATTATTTAATTTTAAAACTACCCACTAAACAAAACAAACAAATACAACAAACAAACAACTAAACAAATTAAATTTGAATAATATGTTTCGCGATGATTGATTTTGATCACCTGATTTCTTGCGACAATCCGATTGGTTAAGAGCTTCAGCGCTTGGTAATGTTTTAAACGGAATGATCAGAGCTTCAGCACTGAATTTCAGAGCGCTGATAGTGTGCTCCTGTTTACAGAGCCGAGGCGACGGCTGTTTGCTCTTGGTCACAAATATTGACACAAACACCGACTTACGCGACGGATCCACTGCGCAAAACCAACGTCTTGCTGGTTGCTTACGTAATATAGTAGTACCTACTCTAAATACCTAACCTAGTGTTTTTCAATGAAAAGAGCGGCAAGCAAGCGGTCCACCTTATGGTAAGTAGTACCGCTGCCTATGGACACCTGCAACACTTGCGCACTAGATGTGCTACGGTAGCTCCACCGTAGACCGCATATCTGGCGAGTTGGCGGTCAAACACAAGCCTATTATTAAATAATAAAAATAAAGTAGATAGAGTACTAAGATTACGTGATTATAAGATGGCGCCAATAATGCCAGACCATACCTATTAAGAAATAATTGTAGCCAAACACATTAGTTTTTAATTTCATTTCAATAAATGAAATTTTGGTCCTATCGCGAAAATGCAGCATAATAGTACAAACTAAGACAAACACAAATTTAAATTTTCTTTCCTCATGATGCAACAAAAGCTAGTTTCACTTTAATAAAGTCTTCGGTAATACCCAGCGCAGAGCTTAAATTTTATTTAAGGCCCGCTTTGGTCATTCAAGATTTAGTTTTTCTACTTCAATTTTAAGCTAATAATAATAATAAAATATGTCATAAAAATTTAATGTTTCTAGGAAACCGTAAAGACGACGAAGAACACGAAAGGTCATTTTGATCGATAGAATATAATATGAAATCAACACTGATTTGTCTCTGATTTTTTTTTGATTAATTCAAATACCTATTAACTTAATGATGTCTAAGATATTTTAATATACAGATTTCATAATTATGGAGGGAGCAATAAAGGTACATTTTACATAACAGATATACTTTTCGAAAAATATGAGAAAACCTCAAAAATAGACGAAAAAAAAACGCAGGACTGTGTGTAAGCACCATGGTTTTGCGTCACTAAATGCGACTTTAATACAATACATTAAGCCTTATCTGTAGTAATAAACGTTGCTTAAAAGTGGGAAAACCTCGCCCTAAAACGTTCGTGGCTACGAGATCTGGCTGCAGCAGCGCTGCCGAGGACGTATGTTTGGAGACCCACTTTAAATAATACAATGTAAGTTATACTCCCTTCGCCATCTAGTAGCGGTGGACGGGAATATAAATAATTTAAAAGACAATTTGTAAGCACAAAAAATAATCTAAAGTCATTTTATTTATGTTACACGAGAATTACTCACGTAAGATTAAGCCGGTTACTCCGACTATAGTCACGAAACCACGTCAAAAACCACGTCAGTTTCAATAATCTAAAGTCATTTCAAAATACTATTCATATTTGAAGTGACATTCCACACTAACCCACGCTTAGATTGGTTGCAAAAACAGCTCAAGAATTTAGAGGCTGACAGGAAAGCTTAGGCTCCGCAGCGTCAGATAGAGCGCTCGGGGCGTAAAACCGGAGGGTCCGGCTACGAATCCTGCAAACAGTCTAATTTTCAATTTTTTTTTTTTTTACACATAACGTAGATAACTCCTTAGCAATATTTGATAGATTACAATGAAACTATTCTCTAGGCTTTAGCAGGCAGCCTTATCGCTTTAAATTATCTCTTCCAGGCAACGGAATGCAGGGAAAGAAATTACAATGTCATAAATAATGGCCTTAACTAAAATAATTCAGAAGTAAATACATAAGCAAATAACAAGAAACAATAGACTACAAATAACTATAACATACAAAATACATAGATAAAATATTATAACCATCATACTACATATACATATACTTAATTAATATACACATGTTGTATATCATAACAAATTTTGCTAAATTATAATCAATGTATAGAACTAACTACACTAATATAGTAGACCGCTGTCTGCAAGCATCGTTCCCAAAACGCTGGTCGCAATTTCGCCTTGGATTGCAATACTGACGCGACGCACAAGGTTACCGGCCAGCATTTTGATCACGGGATGCTTCAAGCAGATAATGTATGTAATACTTCTAAAAAAAATACTTCCTGGCTCCCACGGCCCTAAAGTTATATAAATTAAATATTATCTTTACTATACTTAGATCTTCCTTTTATACTCGTACCTATACGAAGGTCAAATTCCATTTCCAACATCAAATAGATATTTCCTTAACGCGAGCGTCAACTTGGAAAAATTTCGGCCTCTCACGCGCTCGAAATGCATCCCATTTTCTCATCTGTAAAAAAAGAATCGTAAATTTCTTTTTCGTTATACTTACATTTACATTTTCTATCTACGTGACCGTTTTCCCAGACGATGAAAAACGTTTAATTCTCAGAAAAACGCTTAACGTCGAATGAATGTAAAAACAGGTCGTTATCGCGTCTCTTTGTCATAATTATCTCAGTTTAGGTACATGAATAAGTACCGACGCAGGTCTTTAAAATTCGAAAATGTGCTCGTAAAGGCACCTCTCGAGGTTCCATTATCGCACACTAATGAGATTAAAATCCAATTACACAGCTTACATAATTATATATTTCCCGACATTGTTTCACCTTCGCGCTTGGGGACTCGCAGGTACAGAACTCAATGGCCTGACCACCCGATGTGTAATAAATAGGCTTATATATAAATACTCTGTAGCATGACTTAACCTAGGATCGTGCTCTGTGCGATTCAGCTCGAGATAAACCTTTGCGGGATCACAAGGTAAACAATCACAAAATGCTGACTGTGGCCTGATTAACCCAGCGCTTTATAATAGAGTTTCGGAATTTTTTGAACAATTTGTGAATAATTTGAAAATGTTTTAGGTAAGTACTACAAATAGTATTGTCAGAAAATCGTTATGGAAGTAAAAAATTTGAACAACATTACCTGACTTGCATACGGTTCCATGCTACATGCCACATACATATTGAATCACAAAATATTTGTGATATTATTATGTATGTGTTTTCTTATAGAAACTGACATGGTTTTCACACATTTTATTTATATTACACGGGAATTACTCACGTAAGATTAAGCCGGTCACTCCGACTATAGTTTCAACCGCATTAGGCGGTCTTTTTCAAGGTGAATGCACGTGCGCGGCTGCGTCTCGCTTGGCATAAACTATAGTCGGAGTGACCGACTTAATCTTACGTGAGTAATTCCTGTGTAATATAAATAATATGTATGTGTTTTCTTTGTTTTTTATTCATCTATTTCAAGATCCTTAGTGCAAACCCTTCTAATAACTTTCTGGGTTTTAGTTTTTTCTTGTTTTAGAGTTTGCACTATGATCACTATGATCTTATTCACAAATTTACTCATGACGGTTTTGGCAGCTTTGCCATAACAAATCTGTCAAAACTCGTAATTTATCAAAGTTAAACCGTCGTTACGAAATGAAAATGTAAATAACAGTTTGACACTTGTATGTATTACTGTTTTTACGATAAAGAAAAATAAACTAAAAATCCTTGCAACAAACATAACCTATTATAAATAAAGGAAAGAAACTAACTAAAAAAAAAAATATGATAACCTTTATTGTTTTTTATTAGGTATTATTTGGTAACATATCCCCCATCATAAAAGTGAAAATTCTTACCCGCTACATAGTTTCAAAGATATGACAGACGGCCAAATGAAGTGAGCTTAGAAATCGGGTTCAAGACCCTCTGGGTTATGGACCTTACAAACAACATTTAGGTACGTATGTAGGTAGATGTTCAACCAAAACTCAGGACAACTGCTGGAGTGAGAGGGTGGCGCCTACGCCGACGCTGGGCGGATAAAATCATAGCCATTGCCGGTTCCAGTTGGACGCGCCTGCCACACGATAGCCAATAGTGGAACCGGAGGAGGAGGCCTATGTCCAAAAATGGACAACTCAATAACTTAAAAACATACAAAAATGTAATGTAATTTATAAAGTTATATGATTATTTACGGGATATTTACCGTGGTAAGGTTGTGGAATGAGCTTCCGATATTTCGGCGCAGTTACATGCACCATGTTCACGGGAAGACTGAAGAATGCGGGTGGTTGGTCGAACAGTTAAAAAGTTAGGTGCAGACATAACGATCTACCCTCTTTATTAGTCTTTTGCTACGGTTATCACTGGAACTCGAACTCGATCCTAAGAACGATCCTACTCGATCATATAACTTTAGTGAACAACCGTGATAGTTTAAAACAGTGTAATTTATAAGATGGAAATTATTATGTTATTGAAATAAAGGACTATTGTATTGCATTGCATTGTATTGTACAATTTGTACCGTACCATACCGTGGCATGCCGTGCTGAGCCATGTTTAAGGGCAACAGTGATCCGTATTTGTACACACTTCCTATATAATATGTTATCCGAGTTGAGCAATTTTCAGATACAGAAAGAGCAATTTACAAACTTTCTCTCAGCTCGTAGGGAAATAAATTCGTCAAAGGACCAAAGTCTGCAAATAAATCAGTCAGGTAGATCTTCTCAAAGCTCTCATGGATCATTGGAGCTTACATTTCGGTATTAAAACGTACGAAAATAGCTAATCTTTGAAACAAGGTTTATTTACAACTAAGTTCAATTACACTAAACTTATTACTGAATAATCTAGTTAAATTATCTTATTCTCGACAATTACGAAGAAATTTAAAAGAACTAACAATTTTTAATGATCATTTTATACTTAAAAATATGAGTAATTATAATAACATTATTGTATTAGTTATTATGTAAGGTTGGCATAAATCCGGAATTTTCTGTACATGTCCGGGAATTAAGACTTTTGTCCGGAATTCAGGGGGAGTTCTAAAACGTCCAGAATTTTAGAAATGTAATGTAAAAGATTTTAAAACTAATAGAGTTTTAATACATTGGATGTAATGTATATGTAAGCTTCGTAATCTACTACAATATTTATTTATATTCAAAGCTCCTGGAAATACCTTGCGTACTATGTACATCTTTTTCTTTAATTTTATAAATATTTCCATACCACGGCCGCGGGCTTAGCGGGCCGTGGCAGTATTTACAGAAGGTACCTACTTCGTGCTTACAACGCCAAATACTACTAGGTATTTTATACATATACCGGAAATACTATGCTGACGCGCTGAGAGCAGTACGCGGTAAGTGCTACAATCGCCACACAAGTTATACCTACCTACCACGAAACATGAACTTTTAAAGAAATGTCCGGGGTTTTTTCTCCATCTGCGGCCATTCAAATAAGATTGCATTTGACTACGTAAAAATATAATTATAATTTCTAAAAATAATGACTTTAACGCCTTCTCTTGATATATAGCTTTTGGCCATCCACCTTAAATTGATCTATGTTTAAATAAAAACTGCTGTCAACTTATCGTTGACGGTAATTGTCACGCGAATTTGTGTTAACATTTTATCCTGAAATATGGAACCAAAGACGAGTATTTAATTTACAATTCTCAAGTAAGTAAGTATGTGTGTATATCTAATATCACATACGTGAGTTCTGAATGAGCTGAAAATAAATGCTATGTTGTCTTCAAGGCTTTTATAGTACTCTAATATTGCGTAGAAATGCATGTCAAAATATACATACAAATTTCAAGTAAACTATTGAACACAATAATTCTTATTTGCCCACAAAATGGTTTTGCTGAAATTATAATAGAACCCCGTCGCCCAAGATAACTTCTGATAAACCATTGTTCGAATGATAAATTGATTTATTACGTTTAATACATTTCAATTGTTCATCGCTGAGCTTAAAATCGTTAAAAGCTATTCAGTGTCATGATTATTTAATATTTATGATATTTACACAAATGGATGAATTGACAGAAACAGAATAAAAAAGTAAAATGGTATGTATTTTACTTGTTTATTCCTTAACAGAATTTTATGACAAAGTAAATGTTTTCCTTTGTATGTTATTGTACAAAAAAGTAGAGTTCCACTAGAAAAACCCTCAAGTAGTTGGCTCGACTGACCTGTTGTCTCAATATTTCCATAACATTTTTTCACATAAGTGAAGGACTCTTCCGAGAATCATAGTCCTAAACAAATAAGGTCAAGAATGAAGACATGATTTTATGCAAGTACTAGCTGTTGCCCGCGACTTCGTACGCGTAAATTGTCAATACTATCATATTATAAACTTTCGACCTCTTCATTTTGCACTTTCATTTCCTTTTTTTTTTTCAAAACTCTTAAATAATATCATGTTATCTATCTTCTTTATACTTATTTACATAAATGCGACTCGCTCGTTGTTGACTCTATAAAATTTCGAAATGTACTTGACCTAGAAAGCTGAATTTTGGGAGATCTCTTATTGCAGGGCGTTAAAGAAAGGATTCTAGCTACGAAATCGCGGGCAACAGACGCAACGGTAGGTATATTATATTTGTGCAAAATGTTATGAAAAGCATTAAACTCCCATAGAGGCGTAGAAAATTTTAATAGCATGGTACCTCAATCTTATTTTTCACAACAACGTTTTAATAACGATATTTGCAGTTTTCATACATAAAAGTGATCAATCAATAATAACAAAAAAAAAAATATAGCTTATATTATACCAACTATTTAGCGTAAAAACGATAGAAACTCTAAAACTACAAAAAATTGCAACTAAAATCAACTTGTTTCATTTTACTTCCATTATAAAACAAATTACGCCGTGGCACTAATATCATTAAGTATTAAAGTGCTCCAGTTAGACTCAAATGAGTCAGGCGTCCGTCAGTACCTGGGCCATTGTCCCAGTATTCTTTATGCAGTGGGCTGGGCCTCAGAGCCCTCGTTACTAAAGTTGTCCCGTACTAATGACGGTGAATGACCTACGAGACAGGCTTTGTTTTTATTTTCTTTTTACCTACTGTTTTGAAGGTAGTAACATCTACAAATACAGCGTTTTTATGCTTTCAACGATTGCATTTCACACTTTACTCGTACATGGACTAACTGAATTTAAAACTTCAGCAAACTAGCGGGTATTTAATTTTTGATATGAAACATCTATTGCATCTATTTGGCGTGCCTTTAAGCAGTAAAACCGACTTGTAGGTATGCCGTGACGGACGTGACGCCATAATATGCTCTCTTATACCGTAATTTTTCACATCTGCTGAGCGACTTTTTTTAGCAATCCTAAGTGACGAGACAAACACGATGCTTGCTTAATGGTAAGCGTCACGCTTGCCGATAACAGTTTAGTGAATTTATTAAACACCTTAAAGTTACGTTGTTTTCCTAAAATGTAGAGCGGTTGATTTCGTATTGGACGGTTTGGTTTTATCTATGAGTATACATTATATTGGTAAGAATACAGAAAAAAAAAACTGTGTTTAATCTTTTCTGTGGGTAAGAATGTTTACACTCAGGGTTTTGTTAATTAAATCAAAATGAACGACGTTACGTCTGTACGTTAGGTAAATTATATTAAAATAAATTAATCATACAAGTCTTACTAAGAGTACTACCTAGGTCATAGGTATTTGTTACTCGTAGGTACATCAATATTATAGTCTCGAAGTTAATTAATTTAACTGTTACCTATTGAAGATGCTATTATAATTTTAACGATATTACTGTTGCTTACGTTATGCGTCAAGCTATCTACCAATGTCAAGTAGGTAATAAATTAAATTATTATATCTCAATCTTATACAAATAGGTACATTCTACACTCTCAATTATTCATGTACATCACCTACTAATGAAGCCATGTTCAAATTACATGAACTTTGACACCACACCGAACGTTTCTCTGCTATACAAGCGAAATCATTCTCAGAGACACCGCGAGCTTAATTTGCATATTATGAAAATTTCCAAGTACGTACCTACCTAGTTAAATAGTAGTTATCTACGAACCCCGCCTTGTGACGGTGGGAACTAATAAAATTATGCGACCTCATTTGTTACTTAGCCAGGCCCCCGGGGGCTCCCAGTGAGAAATTACCCAAATCCCCCCAAAGGCATTAATTTCTTGCCCATTCTTCGGTAAATCTTTCTAAGAATTGATCAAGCAAGATCTAGGACAGTCTGGAGAAGCGCCTATAGGAGAGCAGGGCAGTTATTGTTTTAGCATAGTATAAAGGTGGTCATAAGCCATAGTTTTGTGCTTACTTTATTGTTTGTATTTGTTCGTAGTTCTCTGACATCCATGGGATAGAAAATAATTATCAATGTAAAAACAGACTTCAAAGTTGGTAACCCCTCTAACAAAACTATTGATATTGCCAAATCAACATGCGTTCGAACAAAATTATTCGTATTATTGGAGCTAGTTAAAAAACTACTAAGCGAAAGTTAATGAAATGTTTGTGAGACCACCTCGAGGGATTCCTCTACATAAAAAAGAATCAATGTAAATCGACTCACATGTCAGAGTAATCGGAATAATTTTGAAAAATAGAACAAAATTGAGAAGGCCATCCTGTCAGTTAAAAAGAGATAAGTAGGTACTGGGGCCTTACGGACAACAGCTAATTGCGGCACCTAATCCGCTCAGTTGGAAAATCACGCGAACGTGAATCTTATCGCGCCCAGATACGGTTTGCGGTCGCGTGATTTTCCAACTGAGCGGATTAGGTACCGCAATCAGCTGTTGTCCGTAAGGCCCCTGGTAGGATAAGTATGTGAATGAGTGGTAGGCCTGCTCGGAATTAATGTGAGACCAATTTCACATGAATAAAAAAATTTACAATAATTATTTTTTATTGTTCTGTGTAGAAAGGCGAACAATTTAATACTTTCCATTTTTATGCAAGCCGCGAACTGTCTCTTAATAGGTAAGAGATGAATATTCAAGTCCAATTTTGTGGCTGGAATACAAGGAGCACATTCAACCCAGTGAGGGCAGGCGGGAATAAATTAATACCACTCCGTCACGCCATCTTATGTCGTCTTTACGGTGACGTTCTCTCTTGCTCGGCTTTTGGCAGAATGAACACTTTAATAAGAAACCCAAGTAGCAAATTGTCCTATAAAAAAGATTGTGCACCTTTAATTTTTAAAACGAACCGTTTTAAAACGCAAAGTTGCACAAAATACTTATACTTGAACATTAATACGACTTAGGGTCATGTAAACGTTCACTCGACATGATTGACCAGATAAAAAAATGCGGTACGTAAATTTTATATAATACAAATTTTAATAAACACTAGCTTAACATTAAAATAAGTCCCTGCAGACGGAATCACTAGAAATTGCAGTATAATGTTACGTACTACTATATTGTTTACAGGGCTTTTATTAGTTGCCTATCATAACGTAAAACATCCGTTAACGCATTTTTTTAAAACATTTCCTTTAGTGGTTGTACATATATATTTTTTACATCAATCTTAGTTCTAAATCTCTAAGTTAAATATAATATAATACCTCTAGTATAGTATATTTCTCTATGATAATACTAAGTATGCATACTTTCTTTTAAATATGTGTGTTATGGTCTCTCTACAACCGATGTCATCGGACCGTTGGCATCAATTCGACCCGGGGAATGACGCGGACAAATTGACATGTCCGTCCTTCCGCCTCCTGTCCGTGACTTCCGTACCGTTAAATATGTAGGATACCGGTCACTGCGGCTTCGTGTGGACAGAACAAAGCTGGGGTTTTCAGTTGCCACTTTACCTCGTATTTGACCGTTTTAATATTACGAGATAAAGACGGATGTACCCGAAAAACATTATTTCAATATTCTTCAGTCGGGTAAAATAGTAGATTCTACAACGAGTGCATAAAATAATCCATTTTAGCCGAGACGTTTTTAAGCCTGAGCCGGAGACGAGGGCGGATATTTAAATCACTTTAATTGCGAGAAGATGAAACAGTGATATTGTAATTATTATAAGAAGTTCAGAGTATGTTTATGCACTAGTGCACAAAAACCAGACTTTTTGCTCCAGTATTAAAAAGCAGTTTTAGTCCGCTTACACCGGGCATAAAAAAGAGAAGTACGAGCATGAGAAGTGAAAAATCAATTTGTTAATTTTGACAACTTAACTTTGTGGCCGCAACCTAACCCGAGTGCGCAGCGGTCCTTCTCCTAAGTTGGGTTACGGACCAAGTCTATATTGGTTTAATAAGGCCTAATAGTATCACCAAATTACAAGCCCATGCATAAATAAAATATATATAATTATGTCTATTGTAACCTATACCTATCGTTACAAAATGTATTATGTTTTTTTGTGTCTATACCTATATTATCCAGCATACTAATAAAAGAAAAGCCTAAATATTTGTATGAGTATCTGAAAATTCTCTATGTAATTTAGCGATCAGAATCACAGTGTTCTAGATAGGTACCTAATGATATATAATTCTCATCGCCAGAAACATTACTTTCAAAATAGTAGCTTATCTTAAGCCCATGCCGTAAGCCGAGAGATATGCAAGAGTAATTTTCTTGCTCACTGAGCCCGTGGTCTGATATCTTAAAATGTATATTTCAAAATAGCTCCCTCGGTGTAAAATATCTTCCGAACAATCTAGATAAAAATACTTGCTTTCCAGTGTTGCTACAGAAATTGGCCCACAGCGCTACTCTACCAAAACAGTGAGCATATAACCATACCACAAATAGATGTACTTTTTTTTTTACAAGGTAGTTCAAAAAGATTGGGCTCGTCCGGGATTTGAACCCGGGACCTCTCGCACCCTAAGCGAAAATCATACCCCTAGACCAACGAGCCGGCTGATAGTGAGGCCGAAATTACAAATTAGCATCAATGTAAATAAGCAACACATGAGCATGACGATGATGTAATCGTAAAAAAGTGAAAGGAGAAACCTTTCTTTCACAGTGTTGTTGAGCGATACATGGAATCCATAGTAGGCTTTGAGAAAATAATTAATACCAGATAGTAGGCTTCACGTAGGTTTTATAATATAGGTATAGTTTTGACAAAACTCTACTTTTGAAATGTGTCATTTAACCACCATAGATTTATCTCTATTTTTATGAGTGAGTGCTCACTTTGCAAATGTTTCCTTTGTTGGTCTACCAACCTCCATCATGTTTGGCATTGTTAATCGTCTCTCAAGGTTCCCTTCGTCCACCTCAAATGAGGACAAAGTGAAACATTACGTCATAGATTAAGTCACCTGGGGCCTTACGGACAACAGCTAATTGCGGCATCTAATCCGCTCAGTTGGAAAATCACGCGACCGCAAACCGTATCTGGGCGTGATAAGGTTCACGTTCGCGTGATTTTCTAACTGAACAGATTAGGTGCCGCAATTAGCTGTTGTCCGTAAGGCCCCAGATCTGTAGACATCCTTTATTCTGGTAACCATAATAAAGATTAGCTTATTTTATCGACAAAAAATGCCAAAACAGGGAGAACCATAAGGGAACTTCTATAAATAAGGAGGTTAAAAGAAAAAAAAAACACCACGCTAGTCCAAAACCGGGCTCGTCCGGGATTTGAACCCGGGACCTCTCGCACCCAAAGCGAGAATCATACCCCTAGACCAACGAGCCACCTACGTCAATCAGAAAAATAACTGATCACCGCCGGACGCCATTTTTAGAAGGCTTTATGTTATGATATCTAAATTAGAAAAGTGGTCAGACCACAGCCATCCTTTTTACATAATAGCCGCCAAGATATATAATACAGTTGATAGTTTAACTCTGCTTTAGCTTATATAAATATCTACTGAGCCGCAACTGTGTCACTCCTTATCTCTAAGGCGACCCTGAGAAATGCTAAAATAATAATGAATATGGATATAATGGCTTACATTCTTATCAAGTTATCGCCTGAAAGTGATAAAGTGGATTTCAGTTTGTCTACAGAAACCAAATCAAGCAAAAATATGAATTCAAAGGGTGGATCGTTAGTTTAGAATGAAACTAAAATTTAACACCTAGGTAGGTACTTCTAAGATGTTATATTTGAAATGTCGTAGATCAAATTCTTTATTTAACTAATTTAGCACTATGACCCATTCTCTAGACGTCCATTGCCATTTTCTTCCAATTCCCTGAATGTCTAGTTTCGAATTTAGTCTCTGATGCGTCTTAAACATTCCAACTCCAAGTTGAAGCAAGGTGTTAAAAGTAGGTAATTTAGTTCCTTCCGTGGTCACAATAACATCTACCAAATAGACATCTGTGTTTGTATAGGTACTTTTTACCTATATTTCTAAACATTCAGCACAGAAGAGATTTTTTTTGTCATATGAGAAGCTTAATATGACGCCTACTAAAAACCACGTAGCATTTAATAGAAGATATTAATCGCTAAGGAACCCTCGAACATTATTTATAGTCAGGCGACTTATACTCTACCCGATTTCTTTCGTTCTGCCTCGTTATATCGATGTTAGATAAAGTTTCATGAAACCACATTTAGTCTCGTATTATTAATTTTATTTACTTTACCGATATTATTATGGTAAATAATCACACGAGTCCCTACGTATTGTTAATTTGTTATATTTCATATAATAGTTGCGCCCCGTGGTTTCACCCGCGTGGAAAATAAGATAGATATTTATAAAATGTTATAGAAAAAAAGTTGCATTATGTCAATCGTCAGCCCATTACAAAAACCTACACTTAGGGCTACTGAGAAAGCTCCTGATGATGCGTGCCGCGTCGAGAAAGACTTGCCTTCTGTACCTACTTGACCCTTGACGCAACCGTCTAGCTAGAGCCTCTTAAAATGTTGGTCGACGCTCTTGGCTACAAGGCCGTTCACCCTCATGACTATCAGGACATTGATCGTAGAGACAATATTCCATATGGCGGTAACCTCGTGAACCAAATCAAGGTACTTGCAGAGTTGGTCCTTCTCGGTCTTTACGAGGTTCTCGTCCTGTAAGTTGATAGTGTCGACGAGAACTGCCCGGCGCTGCGTCAACCACCACGATATCAAGCTTATTGGCGACAATAGTCCTACCCGCGATGATAGGCGTGGTCCCAGTAGAGCAAAGCATAGAATTTTCGAGAACTAGCGTTGGAGCGTACTTATAGTACGACACTACGGATTCGACAAGGCCGTATTGGGGCACATTGCTGATGGATGATCCTGGTCACTTGGTTGAAACAGGAAATTATGTCGGAGAGACTGCATGTCCGGGACAATGAAATGCTCTACC
Source organism: Agriopis marginaria (assembly GCA_932305915.1). Lineage (NCBI taxonomy): Eukaryota > Metazoa > Arthropoda > Insecta > Lepidoptera > Geometridae > Agriopis > Agriopis marginaria. Next base: position 15,443,622 of record OW029915.1, read on the forward strand.
GTACCGCCCTTCATGATGTATTTGCGATAGTTTTTTGACAATTATATTTTTTTTTACCCATACATTACCACTGCTGGTAAAAGATCTCTTCTATTTCCTCCCATAATTTCCGGTCTTCTAACATCTCTTACGGACTTCTCTGGAATGAATCAAGTTACGATTTCCTTGACTGCTTCAGACACTACTACTTAAGATTATTTATTTTAGTGATATTATTATACTTATTCAAATATCTATACTCATGAAGCCACGTGTGATATATAAAGTGTTAACCATACAGGGTGTATCTCTAGACGACGGACATATTATATGAAGATATCATTGTACCCATCAAAACAACTTTATTGTGAAACTAACCATGAAATCGCAAAAAAATAAGGTGTTCCAGAGTTTTTTTTTGTATTGTTATCATTTAATAAAATTTATCTATGTAACAGTTGTTTTTTCGTGATTTTTTGGGTTGGTCCTATGGTAAAAGTAATAACGAGTACAATGATATCCTCGAATATGCCCGTCGTCGTCTAGAGATACACCTGGTATGAATAATACGAACATAATTATATACAGGTAGAACGAAGCACAAACACCATAAAGCTCCTGACGATAAAGTATAGGTACCCATATATCCTCCACGTCTCCATAAAGTGAGCTCGAGTTGTAAGCATCAGATAGTAGCAAGGAAGTTTCGAAACGATCTCCCCCCGGCTGGCAATCGTGCCACGGAATCTGCTCCATCGTCGAGCTATAAACTAACTCGATCTTCTCAGTTCACCGACACACATGGCTAATTATTAGGTACTAGTTGCGTCCCGCAGTTTCACCTACGTGGAGATTCCATCAGAAACCTTAGGTACATTTTCCGGGATAAATCAAATCATTTATTTGTCAGAACATGAAAGTACAAATTGAAATGTTGTATCTCATGTCCTTGCCAGTGCCGTACAAATATGCAGTTGTTTTTTTTTTTTTTTAAGTATCCTATGTTACTTTCGGGTCAGAAAGTAACATAGGATAATTTTTCTTCATTTTGATCCAACTAACTCTATGCAAAATCATGTTGATTTGTTTCTGCGTGATAGAGGAACAGACAAACACTTTTTTAACTTCCATCTATATACTTGCCCTAGCAAGGCGAGGAGACCGTTGCCTTGCTAGGGCAAGTATATAGATCGGATCCCATCTCTTTCCAGAAACATTTTAGCGTTTATAATATTAATGTGATAAGGTTTATACCTACTTGTCTATCTACATTATTCGCTATTAAAGGTTCTTTTCTGACCTAAATATACTTAATAAGTTGTTAAACCTACATAAATCTGATTATTTTAAGCGCCCGAAACAAACAGAGGTGGCAGGTAGCAGTGGCTAAAAGTGAACAGCCGAATAACAGGCCGAATGGTGTGGCTTGTGAGAGGGCTATGGGACAGCATTGGACTAATATAGGCTGATTATGATGATGACACAAACGATGTATGTGTATGTATGTACGACGTATGTTTGACATCCAGATTCAAACCGAATAATCTTGGACTAGACGTTGACCTGCAGACAAAAATTAGCTAGAATTGTACCTACGCTTCTTGTACAACAAACTTTCACAAGAAACTCACATTGAAGTAATAGGTAGTAGGTATAACAATCTGCCAACACTCAAGAATCTGAAGCATTCCAGCGCAACTGCCGTGATTACGGCAGGCATTCTGTATTATGAGGAAACACGGATTCGGCGTCTCACTCGAGACCAGCGCTGATCATAATAAAACAACTTCGGTTGCCTACTTGTGAAACATTTGCCTTCTTTTCAGGTTGTTGCTGAGTTTCTAGTTATGAAACGCTCATCTAATGAAGTAGTAGTACTTTATACTGATGTTTACCTGCATAACTCTTACTTAATTAATCTGATAAGTGCTAGGTGGCTTGACCTTTTCTCGGAAATAAATTACAAGTTTTAATTATGTAGGTATATCAAAGTAAATTAAAATGTATCATTCAAATGTATCATTAATAGCTTGTATTTTGTTTAGTTAATAAAGGCACTTGCCCAGGAAAAAAAAACATTCAAGTACTCGTCAACATATGCCTTGTCTTGAAAGAAACGTTTGTGTTTGAACATTTGTGTCGGTTCTACGAGTATGTCAATAATACAAATACATTTTGCCAAAATGTCTTGCGAAAGTCCCTAAGTCAGTCAAATGTTTTAATTATAATCGTTTTTGAGCTTTGACTATTTGTAGAGGTCAATCAAAGCTGGTATGGCTGAACTAGTCAGCTGGTTAGCACAGTCGAACTAGAAAATCGTTATATTCCGCGTAATGAAGATCACAGCAGTTATTCAAACGTTCAGACTGGAGTGGTCATTACTCACGCCATTTGTCGCACTAATGGCCTCTGCCGCTCCTCAAGACTCACTTTATATCTCGTAAACCTGATGTTTCACTGCCGACGATTGTAATGCCAACAAATCAAATGGGTACAACTACGACAAAGAATTTAGGCTAGTAAATTGGTAATCAAAGACTAGACACCAGAAGGAAATTTCAAGCCACGTAAGTAGCGTATAGCAAGAATTTTCCTTTCATAAATATAAGGTTTCACAAAACATTCCAATTTTGAAAATCCAAACAAGATGCTGGCAGCTCGTGAAAACGATTCGAACTCATAAGAAGAGCCAATTAAAATAATGAAACAAGAGTGTAATTGAGAACAATCGTAACGATGCTATTCAGAGATTCGGAGAGCTTTTGTTTTGCTCTGGCAACGTTGCTTTACCGAGTTCGGTAATATTGAGACAAGAAAGTTAACTGATGCCCTAATGAATACGATTAAAGAGTTGGTGAAATACGAGCGATGTTTACAGAAATTGATTTGACAAATATATATTGTTATATATACTTTAACTTTTTTTATGAAAAGCGACATTAGTGTACCTACTGTACGTTTTTCTCAATGATCTTATATGTTACAAACTCTTTGGTTTTGCTAGTGTACTGTGAGACTAAAATCTTTGAAGGTGAAAATCTCATGTCGGTTTGGGAAACCGGGCATGTCAAAACAATTAGATACTAGGTGAGTATATTCTGGTACATATATTTTTCGTCTTTAACAATAAATAATAATTAATCAACTTTTCCTCGTAGGTAACGATGGCAAAAAACCGGACGGGATATGAGTGATTCTGTGGAAGATGGAGCGGCCTTTAGAGTGAATGGGACGCAACTTGCGTTGACACCTTTACGCCGTCACTTCTTTCCAGAACACAGTGTAGGGCTGGTGCATATTTGAGTTATTTAGGGTCAAAATTATGTGGCCGTGGGGATCGTTATGTATTAATTTGTTATTTACGATGAAATATAATTGATAGATTATATACAAAGAACGTCGAACGTAGGTAACTGAATGCAAACAGCTGCACCGGCGCGTTTTGGCGGAGTTGTTTTATGTAGGTCACGGGCAGTTGGTGTAATATCCTCTGTTTATTTGATTGAATCTCGAGGTAATTATAGCCTATTCAATAAATAATTATCAAATTTGAAAAAAAAAACGACTTCTTTGTAAATACACAATTTTGTTTACTTGGGTGACAGATTTTTTTCAGTTATATTATTTCCAGTCAACGATCTATTACTATACTACGTATGTCTTTCTAGTCTTGTTTTCCAGTTGATATAGAGCCAAAATAATAAGGCGATTTTGATGAAATTTCTATGGAACCAATTTGAAAATATATTCTTTCAAATAAAATAAGAATTTTCGAGGGAGCTCTGAGGTAACAAACATTAAAAAAAATACAACCGAATTGAGAACCCTCGTTTTTTTTTGTCGTCGGTTAAGAAGAGTCATCAAAATCAGTTCACGATTGGCGAAGAAATAGCGTAACAAAAAGTATCGTCGAATTGACAACCTCCTTTTTTAAAAAAGGAGGTTGTCAGTTTAAATAAAAAAGAATAGACATCACCGTAGACAACGTAAGCCAAACAATGTTTTTAGAGACTGAAACGGCCCGTAGACTGAATTACTCGGGCGAATTTTCTAAGCCCAAAGCTCGCATAACGTAATCCGCGAAAAGCCATTATATCTGTCGGGAAATCTCATTTCCGGTGGAGAAAAACGGACTGCCTGTCGCGAGCTTTGGAAGTGGGTCGCGACTGCCGACGCTATGTTATACGTATGTGGCTACATGTACGTGTGATATCTAAATGTAGATATCACACAAAATTCGTGACCAAAATGCTGGCTTGTATTTTGGTCAGAAAGTTAGGCTCGCAATCCAGCGAGGCAACGCGGCCAGCATTTAGGGTACTTTGACTGAAAGTAGAGATCGTTTGAACTATCTATAGGCCTTCGTTGCTTATAGATAGTGTAAACAATTTTCAATCAGTTTATTCCAAGTTAATTCAGTTTTTTTAATTTTGTGTTTGGTATTCTAAAATATTAAAACAAAGTTTAGCTAAATTATACTTCAAACACATCAGTCTTACTTTTATATAAAAAACTATAGCTAAAATACTTAAAGTTAAAATAGGACACAGACATAGCGTCGGTTAGTGCTCTGTCCAGTTACAAAAGACGTCAAAGTCAGAACAGAACAGCGCTGAGATTGATCTAAGCTTTGTGTATTGTAAATTGGAGGAGACTACGTATACGTACAAAGACACTAGATGACTATAGACCCTAGACAACAGTAGATATGGACAATATTGTTATCTGTCACTTTGACCAGGGCATTTGGACTAGGTAGGATGTCCATTGGTTTTAAGACCTCACTTCAACAAAAAAATTACTATGGGTCTTAAACTTTGCTAGAGTAATTTGCTGTAAATTTTTGTGTTCTCCAATTATAAAATACTTACATTTTTAGATTCCTGATGACAAAATTTCTCCAATAAAAACCAGAAAAAAAAAAAGGGGGAAAAGTAAACATATAGATCGATAGGGAAAAGACCTTTCGACCTTTTTGTAGTGGAAAAATTTAATCAAACTTTGATAACGAGTTTGCTCTAAAAAAAGTCGAATTCAAATAGGTTATGTTAGAATTTACACACAAAAAAATATTGACAACGCTTTATTTATATTACACGGGAATTACTCACGTAAGATTAAGCCGGTCACTATCTTACGATCTTACGTGAGTAATTCCCGTGTAATATAGGTAAATAAAATGTGTGAAAACCACGTCAGTTTCTATAATAATATTGACAACGTGATAATGAAATGTGAAAATTATCTCAAATTGTTTATGTAAGTAAATATTACGTAAATAGAATGTCCTTGACTCACTTACGCTGGCCTTGGATACTTCTCGATCCACATTTTCACTCTCAGTGTAATATTTATGAACAGAATTTTTTGATTAAGTATATACCTACTATGTATATAATTAAAGAACAATCAAAGATCTTGTCAAATATTGCTTAAGTCGCACAGAATTACTACTCTGGATGTCTATACCTTATTAACAGCCTGCCTTACTTCGATATTTCAAGCGATGCGATGGCAAACCGCTTTTAGTGTTTGTTTCAGAGTGACTCGAAGCCAAAACTAGGTTGAGTTGGTGTCAGTGACTGAATGAGAAATTTCTTTTGTATATTTTCTTTTTGCAGATCTAGCAATGTGAAAGTAAGCAATGAACTTAACCTTTATTAAACGGCTGACGAGATTACATGATGACAAATTAGTAGGTAGGTATATAATTATGTACAGTAGAGTGGTGAGTAAGTATTTAAAGTTGATTTAATTCAAGTTACTACTGCTTTCTTGCTCAGAATCATTCTTAAAACCGACTACAAAATCCACTTCATTAGGCAAATTAAATTCTAAAGCAGCCTTAACTGCTTAAGAGACTGCATAGTACTTAATTTGCTAAGCTCTTATAAGAAAGGAATTAGCATACTTAATTAAGAAAATATCATTCTTATTTTCTTAATGTAGTATGTTAATTCTACGCATCTCTATTTTGATTCTAGTTTTTGTATGATTTTTAACGAAGCGTTGAAAAAGTATTTATAACTACGAAGGTTCTTATAATGCTTATTGCAGCCAGTGTTTTACGAATTCATTTGTTTTTTGGTTTCCTATTCTGTGCCTATTACAATGACGACTTTGCAGAATGTGTATAATTCTGCTACGAACAAATTCTGAGGGCACATTCTGAATCAACGCCTGCGAATTCAACAGCGCTAATAGAACCAACATGACACAAAAAAAAACGTGATTTGAATCAAAAAATTACGTGCACAGATACACAATAATAAAAAAAACAGCTTGCATCGGAACCAACAAATATATTCAAAGCACGCAACTTTTTAAAGCCCATTATGGCACGAATTATGCTCAGCAAACGCTTTAAGCTATTCAAAAGCTACAACAGGGACATAACGTGCGATATAACGGTGCAAACAGCTACAAAAATGTGGAAACCAGTACAAATCTGGGACAATTATTATTATCTGTCTCCTTTGCTATTGCTGGGAAACGGTGTTTGCAGATAATCTCAGACCCTGCGTATTACGCGTAGCCGCTGTAACACGCCTTAGACTTGTAATTTGAAGGCGATACAAAATAACTACATGGGTGAATTGTTCACGAAGAAATCTATCGTGAAGTTTCTGCTAAATTATCGCCATTGTTATAGTAAGTTTATATTGGCTTAGTTGCAGCCCTAGTGTTAGAATTTTTAAAGCTTGCCCGAGGGCGTCCTACATTGGAGTTTATTGCAGTTAAACAACAAAATAAATTCAATTCAATCTTTTTCCAAAAAAATCGGATTTATTCACAAAACCGACATATTATTATCAAACATAAAGAACTTCCACAATTAAACTAATTTTAAAATAATAAAGCGCTTTGAAATCGGTCCAGCCCTACTTACTTATATATAAGGTCCAGACCTTTTAGATGAAAACAGTTACAGACATACGCAGCCGTACTTATGTAGATAAATATGTTGCACAAACGCACACTGTAGCTCTTCTTCGCTAGAATCTTCATATACGTTCAAGCACAAGTTCGGTCGTGCATGGAGTACTGCTTTCACCTTTGGGATGGATCAGCTAAGTATCAGCTTGGGGCGTTAGAGTCTATCGAAAAGCGTGCCAAGAGGCTCATCGACAATGAATCCCTGGTTCAGACTAAGCTCCTTAATCTTGAGCATCGGCGTAAAGTTGCTAGTCTATCGGTCTTTTATCGAATACATTTCGGAGAGTGCATCTGATCTTCATGATCTAATTCCCTCCTGCCCATTTTTCTATCGGACTGCCAGAGCGAGCACAAAAAATCAACACCGCTTTATGGTTGGTATTCTGAAAACCCGAACGAAGCGCTTTGATTCCACTTTTATTGTGCAAACTGCTAGTCTGTGGAATGCGCTGCCTGAATGGGTGTTCCCCGATAGATACAATCTGGGTGTCTTCAAATCACGAGCGAATCGGTTTCTTCTAGGCAAGCGTGCTCCACTGTAGACCGCATCATCGCTTAACATCAGGCGAGTTGGCGGTCAAGCGCAAGCCTATTATTTAATAAAAAAAAAAAAAAATACGTCTGGAATACTCCAGCTCACGGACCTCACTACATTTCACAACATTTTATATAGATGTTTCTAGCGTCAAGATAAAAAAAGCTGTTACTAAAAAAACGCCTAAATATTTGTTACCACCAACGGCAAAAATGAAGCTATACTTTTCAAGGTCCGCGGTATTTGCATAGACAAATTAACGGGATTATACACTAACAAATACTCTCGCAAAAACCTCCCGGGATAGTCAGATAAGTAAAACAACGAGGGCCGCGGGATCGGCTGTAATCTGTTTAAACTCGCGCTCCCATACAGATAAATTCTGTTTAAATAACCGTAAAACTGTCCGTGTGCAGATCCCCTTAATCCTTTTGATGTGGATACAGTCACGTCCTTATTCCTGTTTGTTAATAAGAAGGATAAATACAGACTTTATTAATGATAATTGAATGATGATTTGTATTATTAGTTTTTAATCACGAAATCTATGTTGGAAGGAGCTTTTGTGAATTTTTGTTGATCAATATTTCTGGCGGTTGTAGCATCTTCAACCGAAAAATTAGAGAAGGTGAAGTTAAGGTCCACGTAGATATTTAACTCAAAAATCACACAATTATTAATAGTATTTTTTTAAGAGCGGCAATCATGTTTGCCGTCCTCCTGACTGCAACACTAGCGGCGTTGTCGATGCTTGAAACGCTCAAAAAAAACATTGCCTTTACAGAAACGGAAGTCTGAAATCACAAAATAGTAAACACGGTAAACAAGAGTCATCAACATCATCAGCCAGAAGACGTCCTCTGCTGAACATAGGCCTCCCCCGTTAACAAGAATAGGTTTATTAAAATCTGTATAGGTTCGAACAAAATCTGATTTCGTTCTAAGTTATCTCGGAATTCCCTGTTCATAAGGCGGAAGACTCTGTAGACTAGTTTTCCTCATAGTTTAACTTGTAACCGAAGTTTCCGAGAAGTTGGTATATTTGGCTTCTAGCAACGCGCGTACGATTGGAAAATTCTCCGCCCCACTGCAATGGCTACGAAACTTTCAAGGAAATGCGAAACTAGATTTCCTAGATTTGGAATTAGTTTATTTTGGTGAACCTTGTTGTGATGCGACGTGCACGGGTGTCAGACGGGTTGAATAAAATATTTGATGACGTAGATCGCAGATATTGATCTGCCTTTCTGTACCCACTGCTAAGTATATTAGGTAAATAGGTGTATGCCGCCTCTCGATCACGCAATTCTTCCGATCCTGTTTGAGCCTCATTAAATGCCTTCCGACATGCTTGACAATGTCATCTGAGCTTCAAGCTGGTGATCTTCCTCTACGTCGTTGCCCGTTTCACAAATATGTATGTCACCAAGGAGGGAAGTAGATTCTGCTCTAGATTTGGATTACACGGTAATTATAAAACTTTTTTTTAGATTAGGAAAAGTATACGAGAGGTGAGTTATACCACCACGCAAACCCAAAGACGTCCGCTAATTAGAAAGCCCCTTTACTTGAAACCTCAGATCAGACAAGGGAGATATGACTTCTTCTTCTCTCAGTGCCTCTCCATTAATGAAGGTCGGCAGTCAGCTTCTTAAATTTTTCCTTGTCCAGCGCAAGTCTGATCAGTTGTTCAACCGTCTTTATCCCCGTCCACTCCCTGATATTACGGAGCCACGACATCTTGCGTCTTCCGACCTTACGCTTCCCTGGTATTTTGCCCATCATGATGGTCTGCAGGAGAAAATACCCTGCGATATGAGATATGACTTACTAAAACTTTTTAACCCACTTTTTTCACTATATTGCTAAAGGCCCGATATCACGTTTATTAGCGCGAATGATTAATGCAGAAACTTAGTAAGTAGTACTAAACACATTTGGACCATAACTGATTAGTGAGAGTAGTAGCGAGAGAAACTTTAATCACTCGCAAAATTATTAATCAATAATCACTTGGACTAGCATTAATCAAAGTGCAAACGGGCCTTAACGCAATAACGGTAAAGTACGACACACTTACTAGTTTTTCGCGCACACTAAGTAACTTGCAGAGACACCAATGAACTAATTGGTCCATGTACCTCCTGCAATTACATCCAACCAGTCCTGATGCGTTCGCACCCGCCTCAGCACCCTACAATATCTCCCTTGTTTATCTGATCTGAGCTTGAAACAATGTTAAAGAAGCGCTTTTCCAAGTGGTTTCTAGTTAGGTAAGTGATAGATATACCTATCTGAACATATAGTATAGTGGCCCCATTAGGAGCCGACCCTAATGTATTATCGATGACACATTACGCGTGAGGATATATGAATATAGTGTTCGTTTTATGCGTCGTTCGTGATAACGATATGATTTTCGCTTTATGAAATTTTGCCCGCATGTGAAACTTTGCCCTTTGTGTCTTGGTATCTCGAATTCTCGATCCATTGTGCGGTTCATGGTGATTTCGGGGCACCAAGATTACTTCCCGCTGTCCACATTGACACACAATGGTGGTCCGAGAACGCACCGTGGAAAAAGTTTCATACACGGTCGTGCGTTTCAGTGAAATGTCCATTTAATGCGAAGGCTTTATACCTGCTACAGTTATTGGCTAGTACAAGTAATTCACACTATAATATATTATATCACACCAATGTTTAAAATGCGAAAGTTGGTCCGCACTGAACTTCCTAGACATCGTGAGGACACCCGTCAAAAACTGAAATGTTCAAACACATACCTAATGACATTCACCTACATGCACTCTCTCTCTCTCTCTCTATCTCTGAGAGAAGGCCTGTGTCCCAGAATTGGGAAAATGATAGGCTAATAATGATGATGCTGATTATTATTATTCCTGCTGCGGAAATACCCTTCCGTTCCCTCTTCCTTGGGAAAGAAAAAGTTTATTTTTTTATTTTGTGCATTTATCGAAGTTGAGGTAAGCGGCCAGTTCTATTTTTGAAAATCCTGTTATTGGATGTAGTCTCTATGGGAAAAGATTTAAACAAATGAGGATTCAAATTTAAACTCATGTCATTGGGAAGCAACATACAAATATAAAAAATTGCGTAGCGGGAATAATTAAATGCAGTAAGTACAACGTTATTCCTTATTCAACTGGTTAGGTTTGTATGATAGGTACACAAATTGGACAGTGCCAAGCAGGAGATGTAAAAAACATTTATACTCCTTCCTAGTTCGTGACTGCTTTGAATGACAAGACAAATATCTAAAATGCATCCACCCATTCATTGCGGGTATACTCACCAAAAGTATATTATCTATACTCATATTATAAAGAGGAAAGATTTGATTGTTTGTTTGCATTGAATAGGCTACGAAACTGCTGAACCGATTAGAAAAATTCTTTCCCCGGCTACACTACACTATCCCCGGGTGACATAGGCTATATTATATTTAAGAAAAAAATAGGGATCCTTACTAAAACTCCAATAATGTAACACAAGGTGTACCCGTGCGAAGACGGGGTGCGTGGTAATATTATAAAAGCAGACACAGTGCTCATTCCACCCATCAATTCTTGTTATCAACAACCTTACATTATATACGTCCCTGTATTCCCAGCCAATACCAGCGTCATTTTCTTAACTTCGCGTCCTTGCCTTGCTCATAAAGTCCCCGAACGTTATTATCTTACCTCGGAATATCGAAGTCGTGTCTCATTCGATCAGTTCCGTATTCCGAGCGCGTCGACTTCGGTTAGTCAGCCTGAATGCCATTACTGTCGTGTTGGTTTTACACCATAAATATTAGAGACGCAGTGGGAAGGAATTTTCCTAATAGAAAATACCCATTGTTTGTGAGTGGAGATCTATCAACAGTTTTTTTTTTTTTGTGCAAGTGCCTTTATTAACTAAACAAAATATAAGCTAATACTAATACTACAAATACAGTTAGACTGCCCATAGACCGTTGAAGGTCTAAATACAATCCAAATGATCAACCCCCTACCACTTGGCAGCGTACCCAGCATGCTGGCGGCATTACCACGCTGAATGGCAATGCTTATGCGTTGAGACAGAAACTAAACATACTATACTCAAATAAACTAAAATACCTACTATACTCGTCTAATAGGTTTTTTCCTTTTTCACAGATTTAACTAGTGATTGCTGCAACGTAACATTTCGATGACATCTCAGTACCATAATTATGTCATCACTGAAAACACACACTGGTCCTCCTTAACCCTTGTCTTTAGGCACTGTGGTATTTTAGACGAGAAGATGTCACGTAATTTCCCCACCACAGCCGACTGGCCTTTTGGAAAAAACTCACAGCCAAACAGCGGGCAACGGAGAGAGCTAAAGTCTGTGCAAAAAGAGAACCGTCGTAGGATTGCGGGCCGCGTGTGCTAATTTACTGAATAAAACACCCCTCTTTTGCTTCGGGGGTTAAAAAGTATAATGGATGCTTGCTATTTGTATAAATTATCAATAGGCAGAGTCTGTGCAAAAAGAGAAGCGTCGTAGGATTGAGGACGCGCGTGTGATAATTTACTGTTTTTAGTTCATCGTTTTTCTACGACGGTTCTCTTTTTGCACTCTATGACTATGCTCGGAGTTTCTTTACGGGATAAAATCTGGAACGTGGATATTCTCGAAGAACCAGAATCGCCGTCATAGCCTCTGGTCATAGCTATAAAAATTTGCAAGTTAAAATTAAAAAGCAAGTTAAGAAGCAAATAACTTGGTTGACAGAGTATAGACAAACTGATCATTGTATTACTTCAGAAAATAATTTTATTCATATCTACTTAATCAATTTCTCAGCGGAGTTTTGGTGCGAAAAATATTTTTCGCTTCATTATATTTCCTATTTTCCTAAAATTGAATATTTTCGAGTGTTCATGTGTAATGGTTGATTGTATTCGTAAACGTAGCCGAATGCGGACAAATGATATTTAACGAGGTAAAACATGTATTTTCGTGATGCTTCCAAAACTCCATAGAAGCCTCTAGTAGACTCCATCACTTTACTATTACTGAATTTGAATTAGATTCTATGTCTGAATTTGACTTGACCGTGACCTACTTTGCTTGACTCTGACTGTCACTAAGACTTGTTTGATGATATCTGATAATACTTGAAAATATTATAATACTTGACCCTGGCAAACGCACAAGATGTGCAACGCCAAAATCCTCTTAAAAGGAAAGAATGAAAAAAAAAACTCAACATGGTTACAAGCTACGTTAGACCAGAGGTAAGAACTTAAATTGCTACAAATTCAGAATCGAAACGTAAGCAACATTGCAAAAACAAACCATATCTGATTTGTAAAAGTGCAAAAAGTCACACCTCGTGTTCTCCCGTCACATTTGCTGTAATAAGAAACGCGCTGAGTCAGCCACTACCCGCACTCCGGGCCCCACGTCTCGGCTACTGAACTGTTCGTCATCGGAAAAATTGCGATCGAGCATTGCTGACGGGGCGGGGGCGTGATGAATTGAACTTGGCTTACCATTTCAGCATTGTGACAGCTACGAAATTTGTACCTACTTGTATGTAACCTTATTTATTGGTCTTGTTATTTTTTTATTTACACACAGTATCGGCAGGGTACAATTTTTAAAGATAACGAAAAAGTTTCTTTATGCATTTTCCACTCTTGCTACTTCTAATTTATGGACCTACATATTGAAAACGAAGTCGTTTGTAATGCCGTGTCTATAGTACTCCACAACACTATAATAGGAATACTTACTTCTTAGTTCTACTACTACAAACTACTTTGTCATTTTATGGATTTTTATTTATCCGCTTTATACTTAATTCTAGTTGTTTCAGGCTTCTCACTTTTGGCAGCCAGCTGAAAGCTAGCTTACTGGTTGGGTGCCGTTGTCCTCATTTCTGTTTATGCCTAATTGCATAAATTTGGCACGGCTAAATATAAAAAATAATAATTACAAAATATTTAATACTTACATACTAACTTATTCAACAGAAACATGTGAAATTTGCCAAAAATTTATTAAGGTAGGCAGGAACGGGAGAATTTCATTAGATTTACAGGTAGGTACCTACTTGTAGTCCCTGCACTAGACGAGACGCCTGTGTCGCAGGGCTTACATTCTAGGACGACATTTAAATCGATGCATTCTAGCGTTTCCCTAAGATCGGTGCGGTATGAATATTGAATAAATCTTTTGTAAATATACATTATAAATTACAATTAGACCGGCCAAACTTAACAATAAATTATTCTACGGCAAAATTTTAATCCCTAATTTTCAATTAACGAAACGACAATCTTTGAACGTGATATGCCTAAAATAGAATCACTAAAATTATAAATTTGAAATGTTGTGAAGTGTGAGTTGTTCCGCGCTTCTTCGTAACAACTGAACGCATTTGAAAGAAAGTTGTTGTGAAAGTAGCTTATACCCTGAACTAACACATGGGCTTTTTATCCCGGAAAAGTTCATCATTGAGGTAGGCGGGTGAGGCAGCGGGTGATATCACGGAGTGCTGCTATTATTTTGATATATCTACAACAAAAACGCAGTAAATGTAATCCCTAGCCTAGTGTGGGAAAATTAATATCGTTGATTTACGGGACTTCCTGTACGGTATACGAATACGAAGAAATCATATTTCATGTCCCGCCGTTTCCGCATAATACCTACATATCCGACGAAAGAAATAAATTTAGATACGTAAGTGCCCGTAGGCAACAGATGATAGATAATCATGAGGTAATTGATTGCGCTTATGATCGACTGCTGCGTCTCCCGGTTTCTATGGTGATCCAGGTACAATTTAATAATTTGCATGATAATTCTGACATAATATTTAGTAAATATAATATTTGCATGATAGTTAAGACATTAATTTCATAATTATAATTCTCACACTGTACTTAAAATTATTTGCCATGTAAGGGTACCTAACGTCAAGATACGGGTGAACAAACCCAGTTTGATGGTTAGTGCAGTTATTATTTCTGAAAAGTACTACTATTATGAAAATAAACTATTCATTTGTATTTGTTTTAGCCACAATATTCTTGTTTCTCCGTATATTCTGGGAGAAAATGTTGTTGGTCCTTGTAAAATAAATAAACTACCTCCTTTCCAACATTTATCAACATCGGTCTAAAAATTGTTTCTTAGACGAATCTATAGAATATTTCTGCTTCGTCGAATAAGGATTTAGGACATTTAGTATGTGTTTCACTTTACAGATGGTACTAATTTACATTACAATAACATAAAGATGTTGAATTTTAACTAAATCTTTTGTCAAAGTTAAATATTTCAATAGTGTTACACAAAATCCTGCGTTCCGGCCTTAATCGTAAAAAAGTAACAAAGAGACCGACGCGATAGTATTACTTTCAGCGTGATAACTATATGACCCGGTACTAAAATTTTGATCCCAGAACAGCCAAAATGTACCCAAACACTTGCGGTTTAATATAGGACAAGTTTATTGTGGGTTGTTTTCCACAACAGTTCATTGTAATGTTCTATGCCCACTGTTGCATGTGAAACACATTATATGCTCGGTTCGAAGTATCGTGAAAGCTGGCGAGGCGTGCGATAGTGCGCTTCAATGAGGCTCATCAGACCTTGGCGCGGGAGCAAATTGTTACTGGAGCATTAATTAGACCTATTCATTAGAGATGCATATTGGTGTCAAAGAAGTACTGACGGAGATTTATTGCCTTATTTTCAGAGTATTTAGCCTTCATTTGTAATTAACTAAGTAATTAAATATGTAAACAAATCTTGTAAGTCTATTTTAAGAATGACTAGCTGCGCCCCGCAGTTATACTCGTGTAGTGATGAAAAATGGTGATGGTGATGATGATGATGAACAGTAGCCTATATCACTCTGTGGCTCTTGAAATATACCCATGCAAAAAATCAGGTCGATCCGTTGTTCCGATGCAGCGTGAAAGAGGAACAAACAAAAACATTTTCGCATTTATAATATTAGTACTTCGATCAAAAAATACATTCGATGTATTAGTATGATAAATGATAGTATGGAAGCTTTGATTTTAAAGTATTCTAGTTGTAGTATCGATATGAAACTATGAAAGTATGTATATGTAATCCGGACGATACAATAATTTGGCAATACTAGCTGGCAATCTTACAAGATGGATTGGGTATAAAATATATTAAATATCAGAAAAAACTGATAAACTTTTGTTTAAAACAAAGTAATATTTTTTTGCGTTTTGTTGTAGCGTATTGGCGTAGTAATCGTGATATAAAAAAAAAACATACAGTCGAATTGATAACTTCCTCCTGAAGTCGGTTAAAAAAACAGCCCGGTGGCTCAGTTGGTAGTGAACCTATCTTCTGTGCTTGGGGGCGTGGGTTCGATTCCCATCTAGGACAAACATTTGTGTGATGAACATTTGTGTTTGTTCTATGTCTGGGTGTTATTATCTATTTATGTATGTATTTAAAAATATATATGTACGTATATCAGTTTCTGGCAGCCATATTACAAGCTTTGCTTAGTTTGGGGTCAGATGACCGTGTGTGCAAAAATGTCCCAGATATTTATTTATTTTATTTTATTTTTATATCTAGGCCGGCCATTGGGTACTTACTCCACGCCTTCTTGACATTGCGATCTACCCACATTCTCAGTAGATGGCCTGTCCAGTGAAGTCTCTGGGCGATGGTCTCGACTATGATATTTGGCTCACCAATTAGCTCCCTTATCTCCACGTTTTTCCTAACTCTCCAACAGAAGAAGATGGGAATCTTCTCATTGGATTTGACCCAAACTCTTGAGCATAACTTTCCTCTCCGTCACTCGGGAAGAGTTATCTTCATCTCAAAAGGTCAGCGTTTTTGCTTTACTAGTATAGATATTGATCTGATAGCTGTCAATTGCGAACCTTTTTTGAATTCCGTTGAAAATTATCATATTTTTTTTCTATTAGGTGGATAGGTATTTACTTTAAAAAATGTGAGCAACTAATAGAGCATAATCTTTTGATTACGAACCAACACCATTCACTAGAGCGTATCTTTTGTACCTTTCCATATTGAGCCAAAATTAGAGTATTCATGAAAAGGATAGGTTGAAAGGTATCGAAGGAAATAAGCGCTTGTAATACAATTTGAGTCGGTTACTAGCTGAGCGGATGAGCGCCAATGAAGCGGTCTGATACGCCGCTTACACCCTGATTGGTTTTCCACCCATCGGCTGCTAAATGGAGTTATAACCAGCCGTATTTTATGACTGGTATGTGCGTTGTATCGTATATACAATATAAAATACGGTCACGTGTAAAAAAAAATGTAAAGCCCTAAAAAAACGGTCAGTAATTTTTTCATGAAGTTAGAACTCTAGACTGATTTTGCTAGCTGATGCTATCAGGGCCCTTCGATATTACTTCGAACGCAAATCATATAACATAGCATATATATAACACTAGCTGCGTCCCGCGGTTTTACCCGCGAAGTGATGATTATGATGATGAAAAGTAGCCTATTTCTCGCTCTCCGGCATTTGAACTGTGCTTGAACTAAACCCATGCATAAAATCAAGTCCATCCATTTCTCTGTTGCTGCGTTAAAGATGAACAAACAAAATAACAAACTTTTCGCATTTATAATATTAGTATGATAGTGACTCACACGACTCTTTATTCTTCACACCAAAAATGACATAAGACATTAACAAACTTAAGTAAAAAAATATGCCCATATCGCTACAAGCGATCTCTTTCAGCCACTATATATGACGGCGCGAGAGTCGATGCGTGAGACGGGGGCTCCGATCGTTGGATGGCCGATTTTCATATGATTATCTTTGTTACTATGGCGTGAGTATAGTGGCCGAGGAGAATGAGACATCGCACGTACATTGACACAGTTTTTATTTCGAATCGACATATATATATTTACTTCAATAAGTTTAAGCTGCAATAGGTAGGTATTTGTTTTATTTTTTACCTCACGATACAGTCTACGGTGGAGCACGCTTGCTAGAAGTGTGACTCGTGACTTGAAGACATCCAGATTGTAACTATCGGGGAACATCCATTCAATTTAGTTGATGTTAATTAAATAATACATAAGCAGACCAAACATCGTTACTTCCCATCACCGGTGAGCACGGATTAACGGATTTGAATACTGATGGAGCCATTCGTGCGTTAACATTTCACGTAATTCAGGTAGATAATACGTCAATTGTTCCGATATGTTAATTAAACCGAAATAAACAAGATAAAAATAAACTAAAATCTTTCTCTATACAGGGTTACGCATAGGCTGCCATGTACTAAGCCGAAAGGATGTCATTGTCAGTCTCATCATTATGAACTGAACTACTTTTACTATGGGATCAACTCAGAAATCGCGAAAAAAATATCAGCTGTTCCATTCATTTCAATAGTGCCAATGACCATTTTCTATGAACAGCTGATATAATTTTTTGCAATTTCAGGTTTGTTCCCATAGATAGTAAATAAACAACTTAGTACAGTCTATATGCGTAACTCTGTGTAATCAGGTTAAAGTATAATTTTGACGGAGGATAGTCTGCAGCCTTCTGCAGCATTTTAACAAAGTAAAACTGCGTCGGCAAACTATAAACGCAGATCTTAGTATCAGTAGAACATACCTTTTTTCGTAACGGAGCGGAAATCTTTACAAAGATACCAGCCTGTATTTAGATACAGTCAGGTTATGTAGTATTGCACCAACTAAAACCCCCTCGGTGGCCTGCCTCTATACCAGACGGAGGGCACAGAATTCATGTTTTAAATGTTTATCGGGACTTATTAAGTATTATTTCCCCAGTATTTTTGTTGTCCCAATAAACATTAGAACATGTTTTCAAATAGCGAAAGTAAAAAAAAAAAACTACAGAATTTATTGTCACAAAATAAAATTTTCTGGTTTCTGATAAATATTTTTGTCTCCCACCTTAAACTCAGCAGGTTCTCTAATTGCCATTTCACTTCTATTTTCATCGGAAAAGGTATTTAGGTATATAGATTTGAAGATAGCTATAGCTCTTTATTAGCGTTATTAGGTTTATAACTTTATTAGGTTCCTTGTTGCCATTGCCAGCGAAATTAGATTTGTTGAATGAGGAGGAATTGGATGTTAGGGAGTCTGTATTATATTTACCTAAATAAAAGTAGGTAAGTTTATAAGCGGTTCTTTGTTAGAAAGTTGACTAATTTCAACCGACTTCAATAAGTAGGTCGTGTATTTTTTTACCGACTTCGAAAAAGGAGGAAGTTTTAGTAAGTACCTAATACGCATTGTTTGCAACGAGCTATACACACTTTTTGCTTAGTGCAAGTGGCAGTGGAAGTGTGGCGGATCAAGATCTGTTTTTTTTTGTTATGTTAATCTGGGACAAATTATTCTTATTTCCAACCTAAGATTGTTTCCAACTCACAGAAAAGCATTTTGGAGCTTTTGCCTGAAGTTTCTTTATGTGTAACTTTAATTTCTGGAAGAAGCCTGAAGAGGTGCTCGTGAATCCGGATATCCAAACCGTCATATAATTCCGTTTCGTCTATGCTTATCTTCTTCAAAGGTAAAAAGAGTTTCCAGCTTATTCTACTGTTGTTTATTTTTCTCACCGACCAACTTAACTTACAGAGCACTAAAAATAAAATTTTCTTTTAGTGACTGAAACTGAAGTCTGTCATTTTATTAAAACAGCAAACAGCGCTCCGACTTTTAAAAGGGTCAGTTTTATTAACTTATTTCTGTCACTGAAGTTTGTGAAATGTTTCACGTGATGATTAAATTAGTTGTTAGCATTTTTTTTTAACAATTTATTATTTTGATGCTATTTCCTTGCACTCACTTAAAAGTTTATTTAGTTACTTCTCACCTTAGCCAAAGTAAGTGCTCACACCATCAGCCAATACTCGTCCACTGCTGAACAAATACCTCCCTCTTAGAGAGGGCTGTTGCCATAACCCCCACGCTTAGCAGGCAGCTTGGGGATCGCAGTACGTTCACCGCACGAAACAGTGCAGTGCGGAAAATCACGCAAACGTGAACCGATACTGTTTGCGGTCGCGCAACTTTTCGGATCACCAAAACAGAATCGCTTAAGACAGGTAGCGGTAAGGTCCCTGTTTCTGTTTTCTAACCTGTCTAATTTTGATCTGCAAGGAGGCTACTAGCTATTTTTGTTATTAAAAAAATATCTTCCACTGAATGGGAATAAAAAAACCGATTGGGCATGAATATTTTCATTCAGCTTTTTACAATGTTATTGCAACTGTCAGAGCAAAAAAGGCTTGGCCCGAATATAGGGTGATTTTACTTACGTTCTGCTCTGCTCCTTTAGTTTTTAGGTCTTCTTATTTTTTTAGTGTTAGTTACCTCGGACCTCCATCATTTTCGAACCGATATGTTTTTTTTATAGATATATTTTCGAATTAGTTCAATAGATATTTAGGTAATTGAATTCGGTGCAGTAGTTTGGCTTTTAACCTAAATTGTGTATTTATTACAAATTTTGAAAGGTGGTTTTAAATTGATAATTATTACTAATATTTTCCTAGTAAAATTCATAGTACAGTTAAAAACCGAACTGCCTACTGCATTTTAGTTAGTCGACTTTTTGTTCCGTCGAGATAGGCAATTACAGAATTTTGAATGGGAACGAGCGAACCGGTCTGTTCAAACAACTTGTTAGGCCGTCTAGTGCCCATCTAGAGTACCTACCTAGTGCCTGAGCATAGTTAGCGCTTGTGAACTCCCAGGCTGGATTCATTAACTACAGACCTATTTAGTAAGTACCTAACCTACCTAGTTGGATTGTTTGTAATTGGCTTCATAAGCAGGGGCCTTATTATAGAAGTTTGATTGTGATCGAGATTGCATGCCGTCCCGTTCGCATCTACTTACTCGCACCACGTGCGTAAGTGAGATGACACGCGATCACGATCACAATCCGAATCAAGATAACACATCTATAATAAGGCATCAGGTTTGGTCTAAACCAGCTCAATGCTGATTTGCGATTGCAAGTTTTTTTTTGTTAAGTGAATTTGTGCTAGCTTACGTTACGTTAAAGTAGGTAGGTACTTTTTTATTTTTTATTTATTATTTATCTTATTGACTAACATACATGTTATTATAACACAACTCT
Organism: Agriopis marginaria; assembly: GCA_932305915.1. NCBI lineage: Eukaryota > Metazoa > Arthropoda > Insecta > Lepidoptera > Geometridae > Agriopis > Agriopis marginaria. The sequence continues at coordinate 15,464,249 of OW029915.1, forward strand.
GCCAAACTGTATAGCAGTTTGTAGGCAGACATCCACTCTCTTTACAGCATTTTGTCATCAACGAGTAGGAACATATTTTGGACATATTAGTTATATGCCTTTATTATAATATTGCATATAAATATATGTGGCAACAAAGAGTCATTATGGGAACACCAGTAATGGACAGCGCCAAGAACCCGCAACAAAGGAAGAATATGAACAACAATTCAACACCAAAATTGAATTAAAAATTACCGTTGGTTAGAACAAAGCAATTATCGACTACAATATTAGGTACTATAATATTTTCTCTACTAAGTCATTCTATCCAACAGCAACTTCTTCAAGGCAACCTTATATCCAATCCTGGTCCTAAACTGCTCCTCAAACTCCTCCGGCAGATCATTACACAATCTTGGCACTATCCACCTCCTAGTACGCGTCCCATAATAATTCCTATTTCCATAGGGCACTTTCAGTTTGGGCCTAGTCGCTCGCGGTTCATTACAATATTTTTTAATTTGTTTAAATTTGTTATTTTTAAAATGTTCTAATAATATTAAATAGTTAACTTTAGTTTTAACTGGCAATATTTTACATATTTTAAACAGTTTGTCGTATTCTTTATTTAATGATTTTTTTATTTGTTTGTTTACTAATCTCTTCAATATTCTAAGTTGTTGGTTTTGAACTAATTGTAGGTACGTTGGAAAAGTGAGTCCGTAGCAACTAAGCCCGTAACTGATAATCGCCTCGACCAATGCGTGATAAACAACGTACAGAGTGCTACGGTTTAGTATTTTATCAAGTTGATAAAATTTACCTAATACAATTCTAAGTTTGTTGCAAACGTTACTTATATGAACTTTCCATGAAAAATTGTTGTCTATAGTAAGGCCTAAATATTTAATTTGGGTTGCTTCTTCTAAATATGCACAATCACACTGACTGCCATTATTATGAAAACAGTTATATGAATGGCCAACAATATGCATAGTTGTATGTCTGTTTTTATTATATGGTGAGTACAGACGAATGATCTTTGTTTTATTAATATTTATTATTATTCCGTTATCATGTGCCCATTTTACAATATTATTAAAATCCTCCTGTATTTTAATTTCTGTACACAGTACATACCCACTTAGGTGCAAATCCGTGATGAGTACGGCTTAGGAGCGTAATTGCCTACTCATTTTAAAAAACTACCGGTTAGAGACGGCATATTAGATATCATAAACTTTCCCCTACGACTCGACGGGAGCTATTCTCTCTATACTAGATAACTATAGAATTATTTAGATACTATATTATTGTTAAAACTCACCGTGAAGGCGCACCTGAGATGCTTTGCATATAATTTTTAAAGTGCAGTAGTGTCGGATACAAAGTAAAGCTGCTTCAATTAACACGGTATTTTAGAATAATAATGTTGGCTCTGTTTGGGAGGGTATTTTTTTATTTATCTACAGTATTTTTAAATCAATGAAGCGTTACTACTTTCTTAAAACAAAACGTTAGACTAAGTAAGAATAAACGTTGTGGGAGAATCGTAGGAACTGATACCAAAGAAAATCTGGAACAGCTACGCCTTACGCCCAACTTGTTATGCGGTCTCAAACTAACGTTAAAACCGCGCAGTTCGAAACATCACGCGAACGAGAACTCAGATACGGTTTGTAGTCGTGCAACATTTTTTCATCGCCTAAGCTGGATTGTTGAGTATGGCCCCAGGTCATTTCCACATTTTCTGACCCTACTACAAAAAAAAAAAACTCAGGCATGGAAACTAAATAACGAATGTTTTCTGAAAAATTGAAAAAAAAAAATATTTTTATAGTTTTCTAATAAAATCTAAGGTTCGGCTAAACACTGATTCCACTGGTGCGGCACTGGTAGTTCCACTAAACTGCACGTGCATCCCTAGTGGAACGTTCACGTTCTAGAAGTTTCTGTCTGCGTCGTCACGCGAACGCGATTATTAACACGTCTGTTGATTAAATCGTAAGGTTGGTTTCACAGCAGTACTGGAGACCCTCGCAGGTCTCCCGTACGGGCTCCCGGAGCGGAAACATACTTACCAAGGATTCATTATACTGTCCTTGGTTTTACATACTCTAATTTTAAGTCGCAAGTTATATTTTTTGCTCGATTAATAATAGCCCAAGTATACTAGCGAGTATAGAGACGAGAAGGGGAAAGATGTTTGGCCATCTTGTACGACATGACAAATTAAGTCACGTACGATTCGCCGAAACACTTTTCAACGATACAACCGTATGTTTTAAATGTTTATCGGGACTTATCACGTATTATTTAATATAGGTAGTCCCGATAAACATTTAAAACATGTGTTCAAATCGCGAAAGTTTAAAAATTACTATGATACAACCGTACACAGAAAGCACGGTTCGCTGAAAGATTGTAGAACAAAAATTTATGAAAACCACCATAGAGGGAAAGGTAGAAGGAAAGAGAGGACCGGGAAGATCAAGAAGAGTATTCTTAATAGACCAAATAAAAGAGAAGGCAAGTGTCATGTCGTACAGGGAGGTGAAAACGCTGGCAGAAGACCGTCAAGCCTGGAAGTTACTCCACCGACACGAGCTACTTACGAATGAATGAATGTTTTTTTTAAATATAATTTTTCAGGTTAGTTATGAGAATTTTTACGTATAGGTGTAGAGGTAACTAGTGCTTTGCTTGGGTACCTATGAGCTCAACCAATCCAAGCTCATAGACACCCAAGCACAGCACTTACCTCTACCTACACCCAACATTCACATATTTGGCTCTAGGTAGGTAATGTTTACCGAACTGTTCGTAATATACTCGCCTATCTACATACATAAGTACCTAGTTCAAGTCCCAGAGGCGTTGGCTCGTAAATCCACGATCGAATGCTTGTTTATGCACACTACCGACCGCCGGGGTTGGCTGAGCGGTAATACGCGAAAGCAAATAAAACCATGATGCGAATTTTACTCCGAATTCTCGGAAACTTTAAGGCAATAAAGTTGATAAATGTCAGACCTCATTCGTAAACTCGGGTTGATTTTCAGATCTAAGAAACCGAAGAACTTTCAAAAGCAGAGTAGGTCGATTAAAATTAACTACAAATTGGCCAGAATAAACGCTGTTTAAGTAGTTTTCTGAAACATGGTATTTAATGGGTCCATAATTTGAAGAACCCTCTTTAGCGAAAATTGGTAATTGGTGCCAAATTTTTGTCTGTCCTAAAGTCTTGTAGGTACGTGTGTACCTACGATATTTCAATGTGCAAAGAGGTTTGATTACGTTTTTTCAATAAAATTAATTAATGCCTATCTGCCTTGGCTTGTCTGCCAAGTTATGGCGTCAGCCATAACTTGAGAACGACTCTACTGATTTCATTCATCTTTTTTGCTCACAGGCGAAACCGCGGGGCGCGGCTAGTTATCAATAAAAAAACGACTTCACAAAATTAGTAATATCCGCAATTTTGCTTATTTTTATTTTAAAGCCAAACTACTAAACCGATTTTGATGAAATATATATGTAAGAAATCGGAAATTATATTCTTTTAATTTAAAAAAACCTGTTTTCCGACGACGGAGTTCCGAGGAATATAAAAAATAACTAATTGATAAGAGCCTTCTTTTTTTGAAGTCGGTAAAAAAGGATGTTGGTACCTATTAGAATTTATAGACCAAAAATAATTCACATTTGCAGTTGGTATCCACTGACTACTTGACTAGCTCATAGTAGGTATACAAGCGAAGGCATCGGTTTTTTTCGTATTATGTTGCTAGGCAATGTTTGAATGAAATGTAAAAGTTGTCCTAAAATATTCTTACCTGTAATTAGTAGATTGTACGAGTGCTTAAAACAAGTAATTTTAGCCGAGACGTTTATCAGCCCAGGCTGAAGGCGAGGGCAGATATTTAAGGCGAGGATAAAATGATTTTAAGCACGAGTTTATACACACTGCTTTTCACTTTAATTGCGAGGAAATGAAACAGTGAAATTGTTAGTAAAACCTCTAGTAGAGTTTACTAGAGGAATCTATGGAATATTTGCAAACAACATGAAAATACACGTTTACCTCATTATAATCACAATCGATCACTAACACTTAATAAATAATGATCTGCCATTAATATACATTAACAATCAAAAATACACAATTTTAGGAAAAAAATACAATGTGACATGTTTTTTCCATGTTGGCGCCAAAAGCAAAACACCGACATTTTACAATGTTTTATTTTTAAGCAATTTTTATCGCTTATTATTGGGCAGGCTATCGCTATTAAGACCAAAGTTGGCACCAAAACCTCTTTTTATTCGACAAAAATATACGGGGCACGAACCTGAACAGTTCAGAACCTCTGAACATTTTTTTTATGATAATATTTTTTTAGGAGGTTTTGTTTACTTTTATGCAGTTGTGCAAAAGTTTTTTTTTTTTCCTTAGAGCATAAAAAAACAATTTTAGTCCGCTTACATCGGGCATAAACAAGAACTTTACGAGCATGAGAAGTAAAATATTTTTTTTTTCGTGAATATCAACTGAAAAGTACAATACAAGCCTTGGTGGCAATTTTGTGGACTCACGTATGCTAGCCTCGGCTACACCTCCCACATATTCACGTTCTTCCATAAATATTTTTTCACGTTTGCTTACCGCTGCAGTAATGTATGTAACTTTAACGTACGTAAAAAGTCTTGGCAAAAAGTAAAAAGTGTTCATGATAAATTCTACGTGGATAGTCAGAAATACTGAAATACTCAGCAAACACGAAAATTAAGCATGTGTTGCATCGTTAACAACTGGTGCCGGTGTGACCAGGCCAATAAATAATTTTGGCACATAAATTCTAGTATCTGTGATGTAATAAAAAGCCTCGTGCGTGAAGTCACAGGCTGTGCGATAAACAGCTTTGTACCTACACCAATTGTTTAGTGAGATATGGCAACACAGGAACAAAGGACCGTAACAGTTCAGTCTAAAATTAAATTTAAATTTGAATTAATTTACTCGTATGTTTATTGTCCATCATCATCATTATCAGCCTGTCATTTTCCCACTGCTGAAAACAGGTTTTCTCTTCGAGAGAGAGAGGATGGTTCTTAACCCACCATGCTGGCCCAGTGCATGTTGGTGAAAGTGATACGTTTTTGAACTTTTTTTGTAAGTTTTTATTCTCGGACATTTCGGTTTTCTCATAATGTTTTCCATGTCATCGAAATTGCACATATTTGATTAAGGTACTTTACATTAACAATAATGACCCATAAGGTTCAACAAAAATTATGATCAAGAACTATTAGGACTTATAGGTTTAGTACAAATAAAATTACAAACAACAAATAGTATGACAAGAGACGATAGGAATAGTGACCATTATACACATTATCCTTTGATTATGACATGTATATGTCCATTATGTCACAAAAATATTAACAAAATATGCGAATCAAATATTATGACTTCAAAATATAATGACTAGATACGTATGACGAATGACTTTATGACAAATAACATTATGCGAATGAATATGTTACCCTCTGAGACAAGACCTGTTTTCCAGCAGGGGAACATGATAGACTAAATAATTATAATGACGAATTAATTATCTATGCAGTTTTGTACCTATTGGATCATGAACATTTGTTATTATATACTACCTATTATTTTTGTCTGCAGGAATTTACTCGACGTGCTAATGGAATAACTTTGTAATTTTGACAAGCTGAGCTCGTTTCTGTTAGTAACAAGTTAGTAAGTAGGACGAATTCCCGTCCTGAAAAAACTCAATACTTGTGATCCTGCATTTTTCTGCTGACAGGCTGGCAGCGGCGCGGCGGCGAAAAATCGAATGTCAAAACATGATTGATGTCTCGCGCAAAGCTTGCTGAATTTCAGAACCACCCCGTACTGTGACGGGCAAAAACAAAGGGCGACGCAACCTTATTTTTACCTACTTATATTTTTTACGACTTAATTTTTTGTGACGACCAAACGAAAAACGATTGCTAAGAGATTAATGTCAGCAAAAGATTGAGAAATGTAGAAAAATAAAATATAAAAGTTTTTTTTTTTTGTTATATAATAAGTGACAAAGAAGCGACACGACGGGCCACCTGATGGTAAGTATGGTCATCGCCGCTTATAGACACGTATAAATCCTACAATACTGGGTATTTTCAGTGAGTTGCTTACCTTTGAAGACTTTATTCACCCTACCCCCCTACCCTACGTTTGAAGCAGTCCAAATTATACCTACTTCGGAAGAAAAGCCGAAAATGGTAGACCTTCCACAACTTACATATAATTATGAGACAAAAACAATCAATTAAATCGAACAGTGCATGGCTTCCACTTATCTATAACTAGTAGGCCGCCCCTGCTTCGCACGGGCGAAGCCGGGATATATAGCCTATGTCAACCGGGGATAGTGCAGCATCCCAACAGTGAAAGAATTTTTCAAATCGGTTCAGTAGTTTCGGAGCCTATTCAATGCAAACAAACAAACAAACAATCAAATCTTTCCTCTTTATAATATTATAGTATAGATGAGTGAAAGCTATTTTTGGCCATAGCGGCCGGTTCGGTGGTAAAACCGGGATGGAGGGAGAAGGTCAAAAAGTTCATCATATTAGCTTTCTCCGTTATAATATGTGCATAGTTATTTAAGTAATGAAACATTATTACTAAGTTAGATTATTTGCCTGGATTGTGTAGGTAGATACGTACCTACCTACAGAAATAGTATGCTATATATTTATCTACGCTTCGTATGTATATTGTTATACCTACATAATCATTCATAGGACTCACAAACCAGCACAATAAACCTTTTTTAGCACTTTTCTAACCTCTCAACAAACTCAAACATTATCTTGCGAAGCGATTACAAGCTCTCCAGAATAAAGAGGATACTACAAAATTGATTGGCATTTCCGAAGTGTCGATCAAATCAATAAGAAACGCTCCTGTAGCTGCCCAAATAGAAAGACCCAATAGAAAGTGTTCAATTGAAAGCTCAGGGCCTCGGCGCGTGTCCTCGTCTCTTTGTGATGGCTTTCTTTGATCTGCTATATTCGAAGTGTCTATTCCAAATTCTTTTTCACCTTTGACCAATCTTTTGCGAAATTTTATTTTGTGATGTGAGATTATCCTATGATTTGGGATACGGTTTCGCTATACGACTACTATTTCATTTTTGCAGTATTTTCTAATAAACGCGGATTCCGTTTCGCCCATCGATCAATGTAGTAAACAAACCTAGTCCTTACCTATTATATCCGTAGATAAACTTTAATTGTTGATTGAACTAGATAATCAACGAACCGAAGTTTTCCAGTCTTTCGCACATTGTCTAAATATTTGAGGAAATAAATCAGAGTTAAAAAATGATTGGACATTATCTTACAATGACATTGGAAATGCATTAGTATTTTTCACGATGATCGTTCATATATTTATTTTTTTACCATAACCGTCAAAAAAAACCTTAAAACGTGTGCAATGACACCTGTGGTCTGTATGTATACATAACATCAAGAACTCTTTAGGACTTTTGTCTGTGATAATATAAAATTATTGAGTACATTGAATGTAATTTTAAAGACTATAACAATCGTTTTTTTTTAAAGTATATTTTTAACCCTTTCAAGCGTGATAAGGCTGGTGGATAGCGGACCCTTAACGACGTATTAAACTCAAAACTTTAAATTTAAATTTAAACTTTAATAAAAAAAAACGACTTCAAAATTAAGTAAATACGCAATTTCATTTACTTGGCCGCCATATTTTTTCAGTTATTTTGATTTAAAAAAACAAACTACTTAACCGATTTTGATGAAATTTCTAAAGGACCAGTCTGAAAATACAATATATCCTTTTATATAAAAATAATCTTACAAATCGATTTATAAATGCCAGTGTTAAGAGGTAACAAATATTTTTAAAAAGTCAAGTTTATTTTGAACCTCCTCCTTTTTTAAGTCTGTTAAAAATGATCACACATCATCATTATCATCATCAGCCGGAAGACGTCCACTGCTGAACATAGGCCTCCCTCTTTTACCTCCACACTGAACGACAGCCTGCCTTTTGCATCCACTGGATGCCAGCGACTCTCACAAGACCCTGGTGTTCAAGACAAGAAGTCTCTGGTGATGGTATGTGTAACACACATGCCATGTTTTAATTAAAGTCATAAACTAATTCATACCACCACACCCGGCCCAAGCATGCAGCAACAAGATAAATGGCGTCTACGAATGCAACTTCCTTCGCAAATTTCGCAATACTTAGCCGTTCTAGTATGCGGTCGAACATCGCGTTCCCATACACTAATTAGGAACGAGTGGAAACTGAATTGTGTATACATTGCTGGCTACATACCTAATCTGATTTCTACTTTGACAAGTCAGCAAGCATTGGTTGATGTTTGTGAAAGTTAATCGCGCTTCGATAGATCTTCGGAATGCGAATACATCTCTCACGTAGGGGTTTGCGGCTGTTCGGTTGAACTGACACTTTGATACCAATAGCGTCTAAAGCCCCCTCGGGACAGGAATAGTCCTTGTACCGAATTTCCTTGAAATTACCGGGAATTACAATAGATCGTGAGCAGAACGTCTATCCTCATCAAATTACATTGTTCTCTTTCAAGTGGTGCCCCATAGGGCAGCTTTTCTAATCTGTATTCTATTTGGAAAATGTCTTTTTGTCAAACTAAATTACAATTAGTATCCCATCATGTAGTGTCTACGTCATTTTGTTATTAACAAGTATACTTTTTTTAAACCCCCATTAAAAATCTGATTATCTTCAAACGGCTGAACAGATTTTCTTGAATCATAGCTAAGAACATTCTCAATGAAGTCACCTTACAAACAAACAAAAAACTAAATCGAAATCAGTTCAGCCGTTTGGGAGTTACAATGCCACGGACAACAAAGATACACAAACACACATGTACATAGATACACACGTTATACTTATAACACCCCACTTTTTGCGTCGGGGGTTTAATAAGAAAGTTGGTTAACATAAGGCTGAGTAGCCAGAATTCAATTGTTTTGTCATAACGCAGCTAATACAAAAAACCTTGTACCCTCAACTTTTCGGAGCTTTCAGCAAAACTACAATTGAACATCGTAGATTTGCAAAACCGTAACTTAGCAGTGCGGTCACGTACAGAGCGAGCCCTCAAGACTCGGAGAGTCTCTCGACAAATATCCATTTTGCTCAGTTACCGCCTTTATTCCCTGAAGTTTTTGCTGGCTTAGCCACAATAGAAGACAGTGGTGTATCTCTTAATACCTTTTGAGCTTTTAGGCAGAGCTGGTTCATAAAAATATTAGGTAATGTCTCATTGGACAACCTAAATGTTTTGTTGAGATTACTACGAGTAGTTAAGAAGTAGTGCACCTAAGTCTACATAAATAATCTACCTACATAATAAGAGATGTTACTTTCCCTGACAAGAAAAACAAGTCTTCAAGTCGAGAGTGAATCGGTTTCTTCTAGGCAAGCGTGCTCCATCGTAGACCGCATCGTCGCTTACCAACAGGTGAGTTGGAGGTCAAAAGCGGACTTGTCCGCGATAAATAAATACTATCTTCTATGTCTGCCTGTCTGTCCGTCCGTCTGTTCGTTCTACCTTTAAACGGCTGTATCTGTCGAACTGTAATAGATAGCTAGTAGAAATTTTCACAGAATATGTAATGTTACTGCGGATTAGCTAATAAAAACAAACGTATTTTTTTACGTATTTTTGTATTAGCTCTATTGTAAAAAAGGTAATACGTACAAGCGTCAAACTTGGTATGATTATAGTAAACTAGCGACCCGCCCACCCGTTTTCGCACGGGTATAGTTATATAGCCTATTAAAATCAGTGATAATGTAGCATTCAAATGGCGAAAGAATTTTTAAAATCGGTCCAGTACTTTTTGAGCCAATTCGTTACAATCATACTTACATACAAATCTTTCCTCTTTATAATATTAGTATAGACAAGCACTCTAAAGTATAACAACAAATAATAAGTAATGGCCAAATGCGAGTCGATGACAAATTTCTGTTCATTACCAAATTATAATTGTGTTATACTCGAGCGTCACTGTAGCAAAAACAGCTATGTGACTGCTTAGCAATTGTTTCGACTATTCTGACAGGCGTTAAGTCTGAATAATAACTGGTAATTCGGTTACTTGAACGACCTTATTGTATTTTGTGGTGTTACGGAAACCTCAGTGCGCGAGCCCGACTCGCACTTGGCCGGTTTATTTGTTGTTGTTAGGCAATGGGTTTTTACAGCTGTAAAAAATTGTTGTCTGTATTTAGCGTTTTATCAGTAGGTTGGATTGGTTATCCGTTTTGATCGCGCATGAAAATATAATATTAGTATAATAAACTTTTGTTTTGGATAACATAATGGTTGAATCAAGATCAGTGACATGTAAATTGTTACCAAGGTCGGATCCAGGACTCAGGAACAGGAAGGATAGACAAGCACTCTAAAGTATAACAACAAATAATAAATAATGGCCAAATGCGAGTCGATGACAAATTTCTGTTCATTACCAAATTATAATTGTGTTATACTCGAGCGTCACTGTAGCAAAAACAGCTATGTGACTGCGTAGCAATTGTTTCGACTATTCTGACAGACGTTAAGTCTGAATAATAACTGGTAATTCGGTTACTTGAACGACCTTATTGTATTTTGTGGTGTTACGGAACCTTCAGTTCGCGAGCCCGACTCGCACTTGGCCGGTTTATTTGTTGTTGTTAGGGAATGGGTTTTTATAGCTGTAAAAAATTGTTGTCTGTATTTAGCGTTTTATCAGTAGGTTGGATTGGTTATCCGTTTTGGTCGCGCATGAAAATATAATATTAGTATAATAAACTTTTGTTTTGGATAATATAATGGTTGAATCAAGATCAGTGACATGTAAATTGTTACCAAGGGCGGATCCAGGACTCAGGAACAAGAAGGAAGGGAGGATCTAAGTCCTCACGCGGCCCCTCACGGCGCTCTGACACCGGAGCAGTCGGAGCACACACTGTCACTTTCGAAAACAGGATAAGGCGATAATTCGAAAACAGGCGATTTTGTCACCACCGTGCGCGACGGGTTGGTTACTGTAGTGTCCAGTCTATGCGTGGTTACTGTAGTCAGCAGAACTACACAAGTGGCTAATTAATATAAAAATAATTATAACTTCTTGTGACTTGACCACGACTATGTGACCCCCCCTCCCTGATCAAAGCTGGATCCGCCCTTAATTGACACCATGCAGACCCTACAATTACAGCTTTAAAAAAACAATTTTGATGCTACGAGCTTAGGTACTTAATGCTGTGATAGCCTAAGTGGACGCTGTTGCAAATATTCTCAACTTTGGAACAAACTAAAGTTTTTCAGCACGAGACCTCTCAGTTTATGAGCATGACACAGCACCTGAGGGAGAATGCTTAGTGTACATTATATTACGCTGCTCCATCACGAATGAGCAATATTTTTAATGTACACTATGTGTGCTAGCTATTTTTCTGTAGCATATTCAACAAAGCAAACAATTTCACCCTTAGTTTAGATTTGGGAAGAATACTGAACGTTGACTTTAAAAAATCTGGGCCAAGGCCTTTGAAAGTTCAGTGGGAAAGACTATCAAGAAATTACTTAAAATAAACCTGCCAAGTGCAAGTCGGGCTCACGTATGTAGGGTTCCGCACAATCACAAAATAGAAAAAGTCATCATCACGCCCAGGCCAAGTAATACCGACGCGTCCGACCTCGGTGGTGAACAGAAATGTTTTCACCGACTCGCACTTGGCCATTATTTATTATTTTACTTTAGAGTAAAGGTACTTTGTGTAGGTACTATAATCAAGCCAAGTTTGACGCTTGTAAATGTGACCGTTCTTACAAATACATCAAAATACAAAAATACGTTAAAATAAACGTTTGTTGTATTACCTTGCTTTAATCTTATTTCTTAGTTAATTCGCCGTAACATTACATATTCTGTGAAAATTTCAACTGGCAATCTAAAAGATACAGCCATCAAATGGTTGGACGGGCAGACGGACCGACAAACATACAGCGTAAGGCTTAGTAATAGGTTCCCGTTTACACCCTTTGAGTACGGTACCCTAAAAAGATCTTGTCACTTAAGAGCCTCTTATACCAAATTTGACGGTTTTAAATCAATTTTATTCAGTTGAATTACAATATTTCAGCTGGAAAAAAATGCATGTCACAGATACATCTGTGTTAGAGTTTATGATTTGGTTCAAAACACGATAGAATAAACTTGACTCGATCAAAAAAAAAAAATGAAACAAAGTCGACTTAGTTTATTTTTTTCATTTTATGCTCCAATGAAAGCTCGTAACAACCTGAAAATTGCATGTACTGAAAGGGAATTTTATTAGAATTTTTTTTATTTGGATAGATTTTTGATAGTGAATAGTGTCGTTTTTTAGTGAAATTAAAAGCGTAAAAAGGACGCGAGAATTTTGGCGCACCGCGTTCAGTACCGCGCCAGGCGTCATCGAGGTCGGACCTATGCTCGTTTTTGTCGTTGCACTCCCCCCGCGGGCGTCATGACTCTAGCATGGCAAAAAACATCGTCGCTATAACTTGGCGGGGGCTGAGGGAGCGTTTTGTTGCCTACGCGACTCGGATAACCGCCCGTTAAAACAGACCGGTAAGCGCAGCGTAGGACGTCCACCCCACAAGATGGACAGACGACCTAAAAGAGACTGCAGGGAAATGCTGGATGCAAGCCGCTTCCAACCGGCCTTTTTGGAGATCGAATGGGGGAGGCCTATGTCCAGCAGTGGACGTCTTATGGCTGAAAAGATAATGATGATGATGACCTTCTTTATAAACAATTATAATCATTATAATTCAACAATATTACAATTATATCAATTATAAACATTATAATCTTTTAAAAAACAAATTCACATAGACTTTGAGCTTTGTTTATAAATAATTATTTATAATGTAGCATGGTCTGAGAGACCAGACGTGCTTACATGGGTATCTACTCCACTCCGGGTGTACTAGGTACATGCGTGCCGTGTTGGGGAACAGTGAACCGAATAATTTGGTGGGACGTAAACTGTCTCTTGTGTACTAGACATAATATAGAGCACAATATATTGGTCAGCAATTTCTGTACGGCAGTTTGCCATGTTTGCTTGATGTCTAACGTAACCGAAAGTATTATCATGTCTTCTGTGCCTAAAGTCCTCTGTTGTTACTCCGTTTTTAATAGATGTGAAGTTTCTAGCTGGCAATCAAGTAAAAAGACACTGCTTACCTTGCTTGTTTTCATGCCATTCTGCTCAGTCCAAGCAGTGGTCTGACTACTGAATAACATTTTAAAAAGCAGAATAAAACGATTTTCTTTTAATATTTCACAAAAGCAACTACCGATATCGGGTCCTTGCTACATGTTTACGTTCAAAGAGCAAGCAAAAATTATCAAATTCGTAGAAAAAAACATGAATTCAACTATTTACAATATTATTGCAGCTGTTAGAGCAAATAAAAGCTTGAACCTAGTTAAGTGGTGCATAAAATTTTGCTTATTTGAGGTTAGCGATTGGTTAGCTTCTTTAGTCAAATTGTTAATCAAAATTTAAAGAAAGTAAACTTCGCGTTTGTTAAACTTAATTATACATAGTAATAAAAAAGTAAAAGGTTTAAAATACGTACTTATCTCTTATTGTAACAAGAAAATGGATTGTACATAGTAGATATACATTAGAATGACAATGTGAAAAACCATTCGCAATAGAAGAAGTATGTGTGGAACGCGCTTGTATACTCGCAAATAGCTCTGCCATGAATATTGAAACCGCTACAGCGAGTCATCTAAATAAAACAATGTGGTATGAACGCTGAATAATAAAACGGCGAAACCCTCGACCCGCCCCAGAACAATACGATGAATTTATAAAAAAATATCCTTATAAAAATATCAAAATTGTAATCATCAAAAGGGTCGGCGTTGTTGCTTAATGAAAATCTTTTGTGGAGAGCTGAAAGCGTCTAACGTTGCGTAAAACGCAAATAATGGACAAAGCTAACAGTAATTCTGTAACAACTTTGTTTTAGCTTTACCGCAAACATTTCAAGAATTTTTCGAAACAATACACATTCCCAAAAGGGAGTTGAGAACACGAAATAATTAAAAAATTAATATGAAATAAGTGTTTTGCATACAACGTAGATACAGGGTAGTTTCAGTAACTCGATTGTGGAATAAAGCCTTTGATATTTGCTTTATAAACGTGAAGTGTTGTTCTGGTGCAATATGAAACGAAATGGAAGAGAGACGGCAGCGTGACTCGGATGGAAATTGCAATATCCGAGCGAGCCGAATTAGACACAGAGAAAGCGATTACTAGAAACGCCGCAAGTCCATGCATCAGCTGGATTCAAACCACATGTAGTTACTGAGGTGTGCTAGATAAGGTACCTATGAAAAAAGGTATTCAGGTTGTTTGAGACAGGTATGTCAAGAAATGTACGTGTTTAAGGTACCTATTTACGTCAGAACTACGTGGTCCAAAACTTATTTTATTTATTATGGAACAGTAAACAGTAAAAATTTACTATAAGTTGGTTAGATTAATAAACTTAATAATAATACAGTCAACAGCAGTATTTACAGATTACTTACAGTTATATTAATTCACCGCTAGGAGTACTAATTTGCAAAAAAAAAAAAAAATAACAATAAAACCAACCTAACCTAACCTGGTTTAATAATCTTTTATACTTTTGACCTATGCAAATAACCATATCCATAAATATATTATTTTGGCCATTTTATTTTTTTCATTTGGTAACCCTACTTAATCCTATTTTATAAACCATCACTTACGTACAACTTTTTGACGCTTATGTTTGTTACGTTTATAACTTTGTTATGTTTGTATAGCATAGCTATATCCATAGGCATATAATTATACCATCTTACTGCAAAATATACACAGGTAAATAACCTAGAATCACTCGCATCACCAGGTTATTTAAAATCACCAGCAATCACCCGATTAATTAAAATTGCAAAAATTATTAGCCTCTTCGATACAATTGTTCAAACAGTACATTTTATAGGTGATCCTATACAGAGTTACGCATTTAGCCTGTATTAAGCCGAAAAGAGGTCATTGTCGAACCCTGAAATCGCGTAAAACAGCTGTTCCATAGAAAACACGTAATTGACACACGACAAAATGTAGTGAACTGCATTTTTTCACGATTTCAAGTTTGGTTCCATAGTAAAAGTTGTTCATTATGATGAATAGGTACAATGACCTCCTTTCGGATTAGTACAAGGTAAATTCGTTACCCTGTTTTAACCACCTAAAACTAGTCATAGTCATCTCCCCGCTATGATATTGTCATAAAATATGAGCGACATATCCAGACCCCCGGTGCTAGTGCCGCAGGATTAGGCCGAATAGGAGATTGGATGGCACGGACGGCCTAACTAAACTTCATTAGTCAAGTTTGGATAACAGCGTCGGGTGGATTATATCGTTAGCTTTCGTACTGACATATATGGATTTTTTGATACAGCGTCAACTCCTTGTACAGTGTAGGTATAAAGAAATTTTCATTTCATTACTCATACTCGGAAAGTAGGTCTGAAGTTGCCTTAGGAGCGGGTTGAAAGTAATACATTTCAGTTATTTTCAGCCCTAGGGAGAATCAATTTCAACTGAGACACTCAAATTATAAAAAAAAAAAAAACTAGTTCTATTTTCACATTTGTATTGAACCATGAACTTTTTTTCTCCTCAGAGGGTCCCGCACTTCTCGTGCATTTGCCGGGTTCAGGATGTTCCAAAATTTTTTTTATCGGTAATCCAATCTTCATTGTAGAGTTTTGTTTATACTTCCGTATAGCAGATTTGTATTAACACAATGAGTTCATCTGATCCCCATATGGATTTAACGCCTGATTTCATAAGAGAAGAGGCTAAATCAGTAGTGGAAAATTTCACACCTAAAATGTTGATTTATCTCTATCTCTTCTCTATCTCTACTCTAACTCTACATAGTATAAATTGAAGTCGCTTTCCGCGTCTGTCTGTCTGTCTGTATGGCCGCTAACTCCTTCTAAACCACGCAATGGATTTTGATGCTGTTTTCACCATCAGTTAGATATATTTTCACGGAAGGTTTATATATATAAAGCTACCCGCCCCGGCTTCGCACGTGCGAAGACGGGCAGGCGGGTCGCTAGTGTAAAATAAAATTCACTCATATTTTCTTTAGTCAGTTCATTTTTTAATTTTTTGTTTCCTTGTCTTCGTAATAAAAAGCACAGTGTTTACCTCGGGGTTAAAGACTTATGTAGCCCCGAAACAGGGTTTGGCGCCCGAGCGTAGCGAGGGCGCTAATAGTTCGAGGGACTAAATAAGTCTTTAACCCCGAGGTAAACACTGTGCTTTTCATTACTTACATCTTAAATCTTATATCTGATCCTTTCACCCCTAGGGTAACAATGTATTCATACGTTTTTCAGGTATAAAAATATAAAGTTATATGATTATTTACGGGATATTTACCGTGGTAAGGGAAAACCGTGGTAATATCGGGAGCTCATTCCACAACCTTACCACGGTAAATATCCCGTAAATAATCATATAGCTTTAGTGAACAACCGAGATAGTTGCAAACAGTGTATAAAAATATGAATATTTCCTTTCACATTTCATACATTTCGAACATGTCAACCGGCATTCTGTCGGAGGTCACTTGGCAACAGGCTCCATGGTTCACGTAAGCTAGACAGTCCTCCCGAGTGTCTGCTATGATCCTGTTCCATGGACAAGCCTGACTCGACACGCAGATACCTTGCCCGCGGGCGCACAACACCACCCAAGGTTCTGCAATACAAAATGTGACAAGTACGCAATGACAGTTTTAAAAAGGGGGAAGACGCGTGATATCCAAACATTGTACCCAATAAATATGGCTCTGTTTCGGCTCGAGTCAGCGGCGACGTTGATGTCTACACTGTAAACATCAACTTCACCGCTCCATTAGACACTACACTAGACCATAGAAGTGACATTTAAAGAAAATTTTGTTAATTGTTCTTAAGTATTTACGAGTGAAAAGTAATGCCGTGAAACTTGTTTTTTGTCTTCGAACTGTTGGTGCACCTTATGAAAACGCAGGAAGTAATTTTTGCTGCTTTATTTCACACAATTTTGACAAGTAATTCACGTGCTATCAAAATGCCAGTTCGGTTGTGACTGAAATGGATTGTGCCCCGGAGCCTATATTGTGCGGTCCACGTCAAGAAGTTCGTCCCGTATTTTCTCCCTATTTACTTACATCAATGCAAGTACGTATAATTATCAATTTAAAAAAACGTCAAAATGAGTATAACTATACGCAATTTCGTTTACTTGGATGACATATTTTTCCAGTTAATTTGATTCAAATATCAAACTACTGAATTGATTTTGATGATATTTCTATGGAACCAATCTAAAACTATTAAGGTTCCAAATCGGTTTATAAATGACGGAGTTCTGAATAACAAACATAAAAAAACTGAACAGAGAAGATCCCCCTTCTTTTTTGTAGTCTGTTAAAAATTATTTAATGTAGGTACCTCCATAAACAATCTAAACATGCATAAAGAAAATAACATCACAAATATTCAGTACCTATAATTTCCATTTTGATTCAAACCACTTTTCAAACATAAAAACTAAAGTAAACAAATTAACTAGTCAATTTTAATCTACAAACTGTTGAAATGCGCGAGCGAAATAAAGTGCTCACGAAGCAGCTCTAAATTAAAAAATCTGCTATTCATGCCATCTTCCGATATAGCAACACCTAGATTCCAGTTTAACCGTAGAAAAAGTAAATAAGGTATATCGTTTTATCTACACCTAATTTTGAACTATTCGACCAACCATCCGCAATCTTCAGCCGTCCACTGAGCTTCCCCAGTCTTGCCTAGGTGGCAAGTCATCACCCGCCAAAATATCTAGAAATGAGACATAATTGGCGGGTGCCGTACCTCATACCATAGATACAAGCTCAATGCCATCATAATACCCCAGTTCTTATAGATTCAGTATTATCCTATACTGTATCTACAATAATTTCATAATTCCCATTAACAGACATCCCATAATTGTATTATGACAGGGCCTCTTGGTGTTGGTTTCGGCCCCATCAATGAATATCAAATGTCCGAGCTAGACCCGACATTTAAAATATATATAAAGCGAAATAATAATCATTCGCGTATAAATATCTTGTGTCTGAATAAAACGACAGTATCGATTACTAGAAGCAATACCCGTGGATAAATAAAATCATGTAAGTTTACAGCTTGGTAAATTTCAATGCCTACATCCATCGCCATCGTTCATTGGCCTGATTCGCAATATTCTTAGTTACGTGTAATTTTTGCATATTGCAAGTTAATTTATGCACGCAGGTTGCATATAAAATATAAGTAATGAGTGTCAGACTTAATAAATTTACAGGATATTTAGACTACCTCTAAATATTTTATAAACTCACTAAACCTCAGCATAATTGACTACGTTATCAGTCAAAATAATATTATAAAAAGTAGAGACGTAAACCATTTCGTTTTCAAACTACAAAGGAAGAAAGGGTGTAAGTTACTCATATTATTGCTATACACGCTCCAAGTTCTTTAGCTCTAACAACCGTTACCTATACAGGATTAACTTCTCGTAGGACCCCGCCCTGCATCATACATAGAGTACAACTTTTGTTCCATCTCTTGTATCAATTTTGTATCACGAACAACAAAAAATTAAATTAGGCCTCTGAATGATAATAACCTTAACAAGGTCTTAATAAGGTATCTTATATTTAAGGCTTTTTTATGTTTGTTTCGTATATTATAAAACTA
Organism: Agriopis marginaria; assembly: GCA_932305915.1. NCBI lineage: Eukaryota > Metazoa > Arthropoda > Insecta > Lepidoptera > Geometridae > Agriopis > Agriopis marginaria. The sequence continues at coordinate 15,483,185 of OW029915.1, forward strand.
GTAGGCCGCCCCTGCTTCGCACGGGCGAAGCCGGGATATATAGCCTATGTCAACCGGGGATAGTGCAGCATCCCAACAGTGAAAGAATTTTTCAAATCGGTTCAGTAGTTTCGGAGCCTATTCAATGCAAACAAACAAACAAACAATCAAATCTTTCCTCTTTATAATATTAGTATAGAAGTATAGATGACTAAGCCGTGGTAGCCCATTTGGGAGACCGCTAGACTTGAAAGCGTGAGGTCGCGGGTTCAAACCCCGTACCAATGAGCTCATTGGAGCATATGTACGGTTTTTCATACCACTGGCTTTTCGGTGAAGGAAAACATCGTAAGGAAACCTGCATACGTACGGAGAAGGAATTCAATGGCGTATGTGAATCCACCAACCCGCACTGGGCCAGCGTGGTGGATATGGCCCAATCACCCTTTTGGGGGTAGGCTAAAAGTCCAGCAGTGGACTGTTAAAAGGCTGATTATGATTATAAAATGAATCTGTTCCTTGTAAAATAGTTCTGTCAATAATTCGTGAAGAAAATATGCAAAGGCGTATCTTACCCACGTTCCTAGATAGCGCATATTGTTGGTATGATGGTTGTATTTTAGTCACGTATTGTACTAGATAATCATCATAGTTTGAATGTGCACCGCTTTGTAATATAAATATCATTAATACGACTAGAATTACTTCGATAATTCTTACTAACTGTATAAACACTGACATTTCGCAGGTGTTACTGACTATACTAACTTCTAGTTGTGTCAGTTCTCATTGAATGGTGGAAACAAAAAAATAACAATTTCGTGTTCAGCATTCGTGCATTGTATCGATAAGAAGTGTGGTCAATGGGAATTCTGGGTATACGCGGAAAAGTTATATTATAGGGGTACTTCCATTGTACACATCGTTATTAACAACTTCTACTATGAAAGCAACTCTAAAATCGCAAAAAAATTTCAGCTGTTCCATGAATAAACCAGCCAAGTGCGAGTCGGGCCCGCGCACTAAGGATTCCGTACCACCACAAAATTCAATAACGAAATTACCACTTGATAATAAACAGAAATGTATCACCGCCTCGCACTTGGGCATTTTTTTAATTTTTGTTATATTTTAGAGTATGTTCTAATAATTATGCCAAGTTTGACGCTTGTACGTATAACCGTTACATAAATACGTAAAAGAAAATACGTTTGTTGTATGGGGACCCCCATTTAGTTTTAACTTTTTGACATTTTTATATTTTCTTAATTAAGCCGCCGTAACATTACATATTCTGTAAAAACTTCAAATGACTATCTATTTCGGTTCTCAAGATACAGCTGTTAATATAGGTAGGATCCGTTCTACCTATTAACGGACAGACGAACAGACATACAGCCAGACGTCGTAGGCTTAGTAATAGGGTCCCATTTTTACCCTTTGGGTACGGAACCCTAAAAACGGTCATTGACATTCGGCAAAATGCATGGAACAGCTGATATTTTTCCCGCGGTTTCAGGTTTGGTCCCTTAGTAAAAGTTGTTCATCATGATGAATATAACAGACCCCTTTCGGCTTATTACACCATTTCCGCGTAACCCTGCATTATTACAATAATGCAACCAGTGTATTATAATTATTTGTACATTATAGTTTCACGTTTATTAACTTGTTCTTGATAAAAATATTTTATTGCTCCATAGCCCACCAAGCGAATACAAACATAATTTTATGAAAGGCAAGTAAATGAATTTGTTTAGCAATTTTATAGTACCTAATACAAGTAAAGATTGAATGCATGGTATTGTACCTATAATTTTTCCATTTTCTTGGGGGAAAAAACCTTTGTTTTTTACAATGCAATTGCATTGATAAAAATTATAATAATAAATAGTAAGTAAAACAAATAAATAGATTTGTGTATGTTATGCATCTAATTTGATGGAGAACACTATATTTTAACAAACTTAAAAAAGGACAATTGAGAAAAAAACAACCTTTTTTTTAATACAACCGAAATTGGTTGTTTTCTAAAACTTTGTAGAAGGTACTTACGAAAAGAAAAATTAAGAATATTGCGCAGAAAATTTCAGAAAGCTTTACGACGATTTTAACTTCGCGCGTTTGACAGTTCTGAGATAGGACAACGTCTGTTGGGTCAGGTCACAGTCAGGTAGTAATGAAATAAAAAAGACTGCAGACTTCCGTGCATCGCGGCCGATCGCAGCTGCGCCTGCGTGTAAAAGTGCTAACATACGTGTGGATTTGGTTGACCTCAACCGCCGTCTGAATAACGGGAGAGAAAAAGAGGCAAATATATTATTCTCACTCTTTCCCTCCCGTTGGTAGGAACCGGTCAACCAAATCCAGACGTCTGTTAGCACTTTTATACACGCGGCTGATGCGATTTGTAAATGTATGGCGACGTCAGTCGTTGGCCGCACGCGTCTGACGCAGACCTCGGAAGCGGCGTCATACATTTTCATAATGCGAAGACTTTTTGTCGCATCAGCCGCAAATCCTCGATGCACAAACTCAACTTTTACGCGAATATTTAGATGATACCCTAGATTTGAATTAGTTTAAAGATTTGTTAGCAGGGTATCAAACATCAAAATGTTTATTAGGTACCTACATACTAGATTTTCACAAACAGCATTGAATTATCTTTACAACAAAATTCTTAAACTAATAATATTAGTACATAGTGTCTTACACAGACAACATTTTGTGACAGATTTTTATGAATTAATTGAAATGTTGGCAGTGCCATCAGTGCCATTTGTTTCTCTGTCAGCGAGAGGGCAGAGCGAAGATTTTAATTATAAGTTACTGTGATTTATACTGACTATTTAATCTCTTGAACAGAAGACTAATAAATTTCAAACAACCATTAGCAACTACTAGCATACATTTTTCTTTTCTCAGTTTATTAATTTTTCTAAAGAATTTGTGAATTATGAATAAGTAATAACAACTTACAATCTAGAGATACGGCAGTGTATCAGGCCAAGCGACTGCAAAGCGACAGGCTGATGCCCCCTTGCGTTTATTTACACGAACCATGCGATTATACCGCAGGGAAACGCTGGATGCAGGCCGCTTCCAACCGGCCCTTTTGGAGATCGATGGAGGAGGCTCATTTCCAGCAGGGGACTTCCTATAGCTGCAATAATAATGATGATTAGATTATACGCTAGCCTTTTTTGGCCGAATTTAAAAACTATACTGTGTAGTCCTCCCGGATTACACAGTATGGATAGCCCGTTGGTCCAGTTGGTAGTGAACCTACCTTCTGTGCCTGAGGGCGTGGGTTCGTTTCCCACGTAGGACAAACATTTATGTGATGAACATTTGTATTTGTTCTATATCTGGGTGTTACTATCTATTTAAGTAATGTATTTAAAAACTATATATGTATGTATATCAGTCTCTGGCAGCCATATCACAAGCTTTGCTTAGTTTGGGGTCAGATGACCGTGTGTGAAAAAATGTCCCGAATATTTATTTATTTATCATTTATATAACGCGGTTAAACATTTTTTGGTGTTGTTTCCAAAGCTCCATAGAAGCCTCTTGTAAAGTCTCTACCACTTTACTTAGGGACTTCAACTTGACCGTGACTTATTTTACTTAACACTGACTGTGACTATACAATACCATACAATAAAATATCTCTTTATTACACACACACACAAAAAATACAAATGTAACTACGACTATGTGACTTGTTAGATGATATTTCATCAAACGTGAAGTAATGCTTGAGACTGGCAAATGCACAGGAGTACGACGCCAAACGCCTAGAAAAGGGGAAGTATTTAAAAAAAACATAATTTCAGCCTTTCTTGTTCCCACTGACCTTCTCTCAGAGAGAGAGAGAGAGCGAGAGAGAGAGAAGATGGGCCCTAATCCACCGAGCTTGCCCAGTGCATGTTAATATATGTCATTCATGTCATTGTATTTTTTAATATGTATCCATTTTGTTTTTATTAGACGGGATTTACTCACATAATACTTTGACTATAGTTCAACGGCATTAGGCGACTTTTTTACTGATTGCGCGCGCGTGTGGGTTTTTTCGCTTTGCACCAAGCTTTTTCTGAATAAGACTTGTGCTTGGCTGCCATGCGATGTAAAAATTAAAAGCTAGCCTACTGTAGAAGCTTGCTCACAAAACGGCTTGAATGCAACGAAGCGGCTTCCTGAATTTCCAAGCAAACGAGTGCGAAACGAAACGTACTAAGCCAGCTACGACAGGCCCGTAGCGGAGGTCTAAGTCAGGGGTACGTATATCTCGTAGCAAATCTTGCTACGACAGCAACTTACTAAAAACTCAACTAAAATTATAATGACTAAATATACGGGGAGTGTCGTAATGAGTGAATAATTCTTTGCCTGCACTGCGGGTGGACACTATGATTGTCCAGAAAGTAAAAAAATTAAGTAATATTCAAGTTTTTGGCCATTGTATAAAGATTTCAAAAAAAAATTTTTTTTCATTATCTTAATTGTCATACTGTCAAAATCCATCATAACTTCAAAGTCCCCAAAAATATTGCAGCATGCTGGGTACGCTGCCAACTGGTAGTGGGCTTGAGCATTTGGATTGTCTTTAGACCTTCAACGGTCTATGGGCAGTCTAACTGTTTTTGTAGTGTTAGTACTAGCTTGTATTGTTTAGTAAAAATATTATTTTGTTCTTTGTAGTGGCATATTGACTTAGAATGTTTGTGTTTTGTGGTTTTTAGAAGTATTTTTTTTATTACTATCCATATTATTCGAGCTGGTTTAAAAACTACTAAGCCAAAATTAATGATATCTTGTGAGACCACCTCGAAAGTTTTCTCTTCATGATAAAAAAAGAAACACGCAAATTGGTTCACAGATCGCGTAATTGAAGTACATACATAAACATAATTTAAAAAAAATACTCGCTGAATTGAGAACCTTCCTCCTTTTTTGAAGTCGGTTAAAAACTTGTAAGTTTGATTTGACACGGTATCAAACGTATACGGATAAGTATACGTTTCCTTAGTTTTGTTTTATTGAATACCAAAAGCTTGGTTGCCCTGACTGAGAGCCTGAACTGTGCTATGACACGTTTGGCTTGCACAAGGTTTTTCAAAGCCGAGCGAAATAATAATATAAGCCATAGTACTTTGAAAAGCTACGCCTTTACATAGCGTCCACAGGTATGCATTTCTACATACCTTTAGTATTAGATAGAACCTACACGGGAATTTACAAGATGCTTCGAATGACAACGAATCCGTCTTCTTAGTTGACTTCAGGAAGGACTTCAGGGGCCTTACGGACAACTGCTATTGCGGTACCTAATCCGCTAAGTTGGAAAATCACGCGAACGTGAACCTTATCGCGCCCAGATACGGTTTGCGGTCGCGTGATTTTCTAACTAAGCTGATTAGGTGCCGCTATAGCAGTTGTCCGTAAGGCCCAAGGAAGTTCTCAAATCGGTCCGTTTTTTTTAAATTTAATTTTTTAAGTACACCACTTACTCTACCCTTTGTGAACCAATTTACAAGGTTCTATTTTATTAACCAACTTCAATAAAGGAGGATGTACTCAATTCTCTTGTTTTATGTTTCTTACGCGATTACTCCACCAATTATGAATTGATTATGATGTTTTTTTTGTTTGGCCTACCAAACTTCATGCAACTTTCTTCATACTTCAGTGGTAGTATCGTATAAATTTTATCGAAATTGATACAGTGATTTTTGAAAAAATCTACAAAAACATATACGCAGATGACGTTTTGGTTTGTGGTTCCCTTCAGCAAAAGTTTTGATGAGGAAACTCATTATTTACTCGTTATTTTTTTCTAAAATATACTTTATTTATTATTATGTAGTCATCATCATCATCATCAGCCAGAAACAGTCCACTGCTGAACATAGGCCTCCCTCTTTAACCTCCACACTGAACGACAGCCTGCCTTTTGCATCCACTGGCTGACAGCGACTCCGATTTATGTAGTGGTCCAACAAATATTTTAATGACTTTGGTTATGTGGTTTTTTACCAACTCCTATAATACAAATAATCTTCTTCGTGCGCCTGTTGATTTGGCAATATTAATAATGTTAAATAATAATCTATATATAAATATGCCGGAGCATCGATGCGTGAGAGGGGGGCTCCGGTCGATGGCCGATTTTCATCAGATAATCTTGGTTCTATGGCGTGAGTATAGTGGCCGAGGAGAATGAGACATCGCACGTACATTGACACAGTTTTTATTTCAAAGCGCTATGATTACTAATTACAATATCAAATTACTTGAAAATTACTTGGGGACAAGTTGTTCCGCCTTGTAACGAACGCTACCACCCTCCATCCAACAGTCCATATTCACAACCCAAAGCAAAGCGAGCTCCACCGAGCATTCAACAGTCCCCATCCAAAACACAAAGTAAAGTGAGCTCCACCGAGCCCATGCACCGAGCCGACACGTGTCCGCGCGCCCCAAAGGCGCGCCCTCACTAGCGCCTCTGCCGGACGGTACCCAAACTTGCTAAACTCTGATTGGTTGTCAACGACACAACTTCACGAATTTCAGCAGAGTAAGTTACTGCAGCGTTACACCAGTGATGACGCCACCTCCATCACTAGTCCACCAAAACAAAGCTAGGTGACGCCTACCTACATAATCTAAGCCTTAAAAACTATCCGACGGTAGTTGCGCCCGAATGCTGAAACGTCAACGTGCCGACATAATATATAAAAGCTAAATTCATCTACTCATACTCATTCACTATCTGAACCATCATGAAATCTCGAAAACGATTTTACCTACGAAGTTGAAATTTGGCAGGTAGATTAATCCTTATGGGGTTGGGTCATGGGGTGTAGAGGTCGGCTAAGAAAGGAATTTGCGAAAGGGGAAAGAGGATCAAGAAGAGAGTTGAAAATTTATATGAAAGTCTATGCGTGCGAGGTCGCGAGCAACAGCTGGTTTTTATATAAAAGAATAATATACAAATTAATATTGATTCAAACAATTATTAATATTCAATTATAATAAAATTCAGGACCATGCATAAAATTAACGACCACTTTATGATCTTTTCTTGCTACCTTATCAAGAATATGGAACTTGAGACATTGCGAATTCTTGATTTATTTTTTATTGCCTCTCCTCGACCGACGAGGAAAAGGCGCGCTACGATCTAATATTAAATTTTTAATACCTTATAGCGATTTCTATGCGGAAAAAGCTACAGTAAAGATAGTCAAAGGGTCCCCGTTTTATAAATAAAAAATAACTAAAGAAAGAATTTTGCAAATCTTCAAGTAAATTCATTATTAAGTACTGGCAAGATATAGAGCAACTGATTTTAGTAAAACCTCCACTAAACTTAGTTCAGGCTGCTACTAAACTTTAAATATTTACTTATATTCTTAAAAAACACTAAACCACTAGTTGGCGGCCTACTCAGCATGCTGGCGGTATAACCACGCTGGACGGCATAATGCTTAAGTTATGCTTACCTATTAGTAATTAAATATTTTAGAATACTTGCTCTACATTTTTCTTTTTATCGTGGGTGGAACGTGGTTAAATACAGGGTAACGCGGAATGGGTTTACTAAGCCGAAAGGGATCCATATAATATCCATTATTTATATGACCAATCCTGAAATCGCGAAATAAATATCAGCTGTTCCATACAAAACGACACACGACAAAAAGTATGGAATAAAATGTAAGTAAAGTTAGCCACGCAGAACAGATGGCCGATGGGGCTGAAAGGTTCTGGAATGGAGACCACGGACCGGTAAGCGCAGGGTAGGACGCGACGTCCACCCACAAGATGGACAGACGACCTAAAAGAGACCGCAGAGAAACGCTGGATGCAGGCCGATTCCAACCAGCCCTTTTAGAGATCGCCGGGGGAGGCCTATGTCTAGCAGTGGACCTCCTATGGCTGAAACAATGGTGGTGATGATGATGAAAAGTTATTCATAATGATGAGTGTAAAAAATCTCCATCGGCTTAGTACATCCTTTCCGCGTAACCCTGTATACGCCTTTTAAATATTCTACAAATGTACAAATGCAACCTTTTTTCATTTCACAGATAATGTACTTAGAGCCTGCTCTGCAAAAAGATTACTTTGACCCCAGACAGAGCTTAAATAGGTACCTAGGACGTCTAGCGAATAAAAACCTAAACACCTACCTGCCCTTACAAACATAAAATTTCATTAAACCCCATTGAGATTCCAAAATTCAGTTTGCGTCTGCTCCATAAAAATAAAATCAAGCGTGAACTTTACATTCAGGAGAGACCCAAATTTACATTTTACGTAGGTACTCCTTATTTTAACTCCGTGGAAAGTAATGCAAATCACTGTAGTATAACTAAGAGAATACAGACTTTGTACGTGAAATACAGTGTTTAAGACCTTTAGCTCTCATGTTTATTGCCTGCTTTAATTCTGTCTTTGATGTTTTTATTTATTTATTTTGGCATTCCATTTGTCGAAGCCAGACATTTCGGTATATCTTTCGACCTTATCAAACATTGGTAACCATCAACATGGCACACTGTGTAACCTTTGTAAACCGCTTGAAGGTGATCGATTTACGGATCTGAAATTCATCGTAGCACTACTCTCAAAGGACGAAGGGCCAGCACGGTTGAAAAATTCACTCCGGTCGAAGAGACCATGTTTTATTTAGGGCCCAGCGCATTGCGGCCCGTTCAAATATTTAGTAACGACCATTGAGACGGTGTGTTACCTCTCCGCTATTTGCCACCGTTTTTACCGCCGTGACATGTGAGCGTAAGTAACTAGTAAGAGAAAATGTAGGTACAGTCTGTCCCTGACATACGAATCGTTTCCCTAGGGTTGACTCTTGCTCTACTCGGATATACAGTAATACTTATTACGGTATTTTTTTGTTGTGACCTACTAAAATCCGACATACCAGTGGGTGAAGTACGCATTAATATTCGATGCGGGGAAAAAACAGTCAAATAAATTCAATACAAATTTTGAATTTCGAAATTAAAAATTGCCCGATGTACCGTTTGCACCATTGACTTGCACCCAAACGCAACTCACGTTTTCACCTTGTACCGTATGCACCATTGACCAATGGTGCAGATGCAACTGCTTTGTATCGTTTGCACCATATGCGATACATATTTTACGTATCAAAAAGGTATACCTCGCCCACAGTAGATTTCATATTTAGATAGCGAGATTTTACCATCGTAATATTATATCTATTTTTACTGTAGTTGGGAAGTACTTGTTGGTAGGTATATTAGATGCTCTCTTAGTTTTGTGTTGATACCACAGTACACAGGACCTATAATGACAGGTTTTTAGCTCAGATCAGACAAACAAGGAAGATATGCCTCAAAACAATAGGCATGTGTCCTATTTTTTCTCATAAAAAAGCTGATCATAAATACGGAACAACGGAAACAAAAGTTGTTCAAAAATATCAGTTATAATTATTTTAATTTCATGCTAGAAAGAGAGCGCACTTTACCAAGAAACGTTTTTTCTTTTCTTTCTGTCATAGCAAGTAATGACGTCAAGCCGTGCGTGCGCCATACAAATGCTATAATAACACGCTTTGCGAAAGGGACAGAGCATCTGCTCTTTATCCCCACAAAAACTTTAAACGATTGTATATCAGAAATGTATCAGCCAATCTAAAGCATTTTTCATAATATGTGTATAGCCATTTATAGTTATATCCTTCGCTAAGCTTGTTATTTGTAGAAAATTAAACATTAAGATCGTCCGTGTTTTAATGTCTAAACTTTTCTTATTTTTTTTCACTATACGTACCAGTAAACCGCTTTACGCAAAAACTGTAAGTACGACTCACTTACTCATTTTCACGCACATTATGAAACTTTTAATGACGAGACCAATGTGTCCACATGCAAAAACAGGGCGACAAGATCGTATGCTGGGTGAATTTGACTAAAGGCATGAACCCTAATTTAGGCCAGATGGTTCGCACCCACTATGCCACCTTACCAAATCTCCCTTGTTTGTTTTAAATATATGAGTAGATCACTTGGAACTTTCCGATTCACATCCTACTCCAGCTTCAATATTATAATATACCTACTGATAGAAGTAAGCTTCAACTCTTTTTCACGGACGCATCTTTGCCTGCTTATTTACTTGTATTGCCGCACTTTATGGTCAGATTTTATAGTGTATGTGGTGCCATCATAGCTATTTTATACACACGCCATAAAAGTCAGATCGGGGCCACAAAAATACGCCATATTCTGTCATTTATTTTATACCCTTTCATAAAACACTCGTTCAGATTTTTATGGGGCTGATTTTCAAGATCGTGCTAGCGGCGGCGTGTGAATTATTTCAGCTAGGTACCTACTTTGTTTATGTTAACATAAATTAAACGCACAGACAATTTGATAATATAATCATAGATAGTTAAATATATAAAATAGATATCCTATGAACAATCCTATATAGTCAATTCACTGTCATTTATTTATTTCGTTTGTAATAAAAAAATGCTTTTTTATTTTTTTATTATTCCTCCAGTATACTTAACCATAAAACAGATTTTGTGATATTCCACCTATAAAGCAGTGGAACCCTAAAGTTTGTATGTACTGGTTTACGCGGAAAGGGTGTACTAAGCCGAAAGGAGTCAATAGTACCTTACCCATCATTATGAACAACTTCTACTATGGGAGCAACTCTAAAATAAAATTCCGAAAAAAACGTCAGGTGCTGCTATGTTCTATAGAAAACGGTCATTCACACTCGAGAAAATGTATGGAACAGATGTTTATTTTCGCTATTTCAGTGTTGCTCCCATATTAAAAGTTGTTCATAATGATGGGCACTATGGACCCCTTTCGGGTTAGTACACTCTTTCCGTGTAAACCTGTATATAAAAGAAATGCAAGCTACGCTGACGAAAATCGGTTTATAAAAAATTAAGAATGGCATGGCAGGATCTTTTCAATATCATCAAGTATAATTTTAGGATATTTATATGATGTAGTAAAATTTTATGAATGTGATGAAACTTTGTCAAGATATACGGAGAAAATAAAAATTACAAGTACGTGTTTAATGTTTGTATGAAAATTAAGGAAATAACTGTTGTAGGATAGCGGGTAAGATCGCGGGGCACTCCTAGTATATTATGTGCCTACCACCAGCAAGGAACTGTTTCTTTGCACACTAAATAAGCAGCCTTCTGAATCTGCCGTAAAACGAAGAAATAACGCTACCTAAACTCCACATTTTCCTTGGTAAATGTCTGAAGAATACATACATAACTGTACCAATTATCATAAACTTAAATAATGTGTATAAACTTGATTCTTAAAACTAGAAATAGATTTGGCCTGCCTAATAGAAGCAGGCAGCGCATTCCACAGTAGGACAGCTTGAAAAGTAAAGGACTTACAGCAGGAAAGATTGATGTGCATGGGAGGAAGGAGGAATCTTTAGTTGGAGGGCACGACAGGATCGCAAGGTACTGGAACTGGAGTGAGCTTGAATAAACCATCATACTTACTGTAGTCCTTTTCAAATAGCATGGCACTTTGAAAAAAATACTAATTAGTTACCTTTCTGACGCTATGGAAAGTTCGAAAATTGCCTGCCCAAGCGAATCTTTGCCCAAGGCTAGTAAGATTCTACTGTACACCGTTTTTTGATTTATCAGACAATAAGCATATTCATGTTAATTTATTAAATAACTGGCTGCACCCCATGGTTTCATCTTCATTTCTTATGTTTAGAACATCAGTAAAGTAGGAAGTACTACCTAAGCTACATACATAACTTTTAAAATTTCAGATGAACTTCTAATACGGGGTTACGCGGAAAGTGCCAAAAGAGATCTTCTGAAGCTTTTTCTATGGGACCAAATCTGAAATCGCGAAAAAATATCACCTGTTCCATAGAAAACGGTCATTCACACTCGACAAAATGTATGGAACAGCAGATGCCCATTTTTCTACCGGACCGCCTGACCACTCTTACACCACCATAAAGCGGTGTCGTACCCACGCCCGACACCGCTTTATGGTTGATATTCCGAAAACTCGTACGAAGCGCTTTGATTCCACTTTTATTGTGCGAACTGCTAGTCTGTGGAATGCGCTGCCTGAATATGTACCCCGATAGTTACAATCTGGGTGTCTTCAAATCACGAGTGAATCGGTTTCCTAGGCAAGCGTGTTTCATCGTAGACCGCATCATCGCTTAACATCAAGCGAGTTAGCGGTCAAACGTAATATGTATATTAAAGATTTTTTGAAATGTGGGTTAGCTTTCATTTTAATTTAGACATTTAAAATTTGAATGGATTTAAATACTAACGTATATAGGTATTACACACGTGAATATTTTGTTGTTTGCAGCAGTGCATTACAATTTGGCCAACGTGTGAAACTACGAATGTGGTCCACATTAGTAACTAGAATACGTAAACAACTGTAAAATGGTGCAACAAAACTGACATGTTATAAATAAAAAAACTAAAACTAAAAACACGAAAATAAACAATATTGAAACCTCCCCTGTACATATCCGTAGCTCGCAGCATGCAGCGTGCAGCTTGGCCGTTGATTAAATAACCAACGCTCGGCTGATGACCCGCTAGATATTCAATTTACCCCGGCCCCAGAGCTTCGCAGTTACCCCCGCTACGGTCACTCGCTACGCTAATTTGTGTAACTAAACGAATATGTGCCTTGCTGCGGATATTTCGAGTTGATTATGTTTTACTCATCATCATCATCAGCCAGAAGACGTCCACTGCTGAACATAGGCCTCCCCCTTTAACCTCCACACTGAATGACAGCCTGTTTGTTGTTGTTAGTTTTACTAAAAACTTAAAATTAAAAGTTTGTCAACGTGCAGCAGCGCCGGCCGTAGCCTTTGATTGGGTAGTAGAGCGAAATTGTATTTCGGCGCGTTTCATTTCTGAAAACAATCGTACAAGAATCGATTCTGTAATAAAAAGTACCTATTCCACGCGCTAATCCAGCAAATAATAGTATATTAGGCAAGATGACTAATTTTGTTTTATTACCTACCTCATAAAAAAGCTGATCATAAATAGAGCAAGCACATCAACATAAACAAAATTAAAATTAGTTCAAAAATAAATAAGTTAAGCATTTTAATTTCATGCTAGACAGAGAGCGCACTATACTGAGCCGTGACGTCACGCCTTAGGTGCGCCATACAAAGGCTATATTAACACACACTTTGCGAGAAAGGGATAGAGCACCCCCTCTCTATCCCCACCTAAAACTTTAAACACTAATATCTCAGAGATTTATCAGTCAATTCAAATTATTTTTAGTATGTGTAATGTATTTAATTATATTCATCGCTAAGACGCTATTTGTAATAAATTAAACATTAGGACACATGCCTAATTAGTGAATAAAGGACGGATTTAGAGCGAGGGCCAGTGATGAATCTCGAGCAAGTGAAGGATTCTAACGACTGAATTACTATCGTAAGGAGTGATTCATGATGATTGAATCACGAGCGTAGCGAGTGATTCCAGTGTTAGAATTCTGAGCGACGCGAGTGATTCATAGCCCTCGATATAAATCCGTTTTATTCAAGAGTTGAATACTATACTTTAATACCATGACTATGAGATAAGAAAGATATTGAGTATTTTTTGCGCAATCAGGTTGTATAGCATTGAGATGGAGGTTTAATATATTGGTGTGTTCTAAATTCAAACACTACACATCAACACAAACTGATTTCAGTGAATAAAATAAGCTTCTTAGAGGGGGAATGGTATAAAAGTCTATTTCCTCATCAAAATTTACCACGCAAGTGTGCCTTGTCACCTGGCATGCCGCCCTGCCCCGAGGCGCCATCGAAATTTTATTTTATGTTCAATTTTTCCTCTTTCTGGCGCCTAGAGCGACCGCTACTCTCGCTCTATTATACCGCTACTACCCTATAGGGCCGGCATGACGTGCAGATCTGAAGGCTTCAATAAAAAAACCGATACCGGTAAGCTAATCAATGCAATATAATAATATGCCTATGTTTATATAATTATCTTGAATAAACACCGGCCTTTAGAGTGTGGGTAGATAAAGTACTATATTATTATTATAATTATGCCAAGTTTAACACTTCTTGTAGGTTCGTATTAACGTACCGTTTTAACACTAGAGAAAAGACAAAAATGTAAGTTTATTGTATAGGGACTTTCGGTGACCCCTCTTTATTTTTTAACCGACTTCAAAAACAAGAGGGGGTTCTCAGCTCGGTTGTATTTTTTTTATCTATACCGCTCCATGCTCTAGATATTTGCCCATCACCATACATAGGTAGGTCGCTCGTGGCGCGGCTCATCTTATTCGAAAAGTATGTCGGAGGCCCAAAAACTGTTTGGCGTATTGTACCAATGACCTTTGAGTATACTAACGGATTGATTACTAAAATGACAATAGTATTACCTATGGCGTACCTATTCCTGTCCTAATTAATTTTAAGACGAAATTTACACATGCAGTCTACTCTACCATGTGCATCAGTTGGATGGATGGATCCCTCTCTCTCTCTCTCATATGAGAACTTGGCTGCTAGAAAAATCTAACCTTAAAAGCTTCGGGCCATACGCAGTAGGTATAGTATGAATCGGGCATTGCTTGTTTAAAAAAGTAGAACGGGTGGGTCAAGTTTGAACGAGCGGCGTGCATTATTGGCTTCGCTTCAGCAAAGTATCGCAAAGCGGCTTTGAGGGTGAAACCCGCACGCTGGAAAAAATAAACTGTTCACATCACACTAACTTTGTACGTAACTTTTGCGATAAAGCGGAAAGTTTATTATTGGACATCAAACTGCTTTTTCGATAATGGTGATGAGTCGGAGTTTGGAGTGGTGGTGGCGTGATGGGTGCATGCGATAACACATCTGGTCTAAATCAGGCTTGATGCCTTGAGTAGAACTAACCCTGCGATGACCTTGTCGTCCTTTTTAGGGTTCCGTAGCCTGACAAGGAACCCTTATAAATTCGTTCTGTCCGTACCTACGTCCAACTTTTTTAGAACCTTGTTACTTCTTAAGTTATTAATGCAAGTGCTTAAAACTTTTCACAATTAGGTACAGTGTAAGTATATATCTAAATTATAAACGTATAAAAAATATTTTTTTTTGTTTTAGGGGTGGCTCTGGTACATGCTAAATGGGGATGAAATCGTTTTTTTTTTTTTTTTGCTGCATCCCTGCATCGTGTGGGATATCGTTGAATAGGTCTTTTAAAATGAAGAAAAGGTTACATCTTAGATTAAAGTATCGTAGTAATATTATTAAATCTTTGGGTTTCATACATTATTTTCATATAAAGTTTTTACCTATATTTTGTAAAATATGGCCCGCAAAAGTGGCAAAAATTTGGTCCCCCCCCTGCATTTCTAAACTATTAGACATAGTAACTTGAAACATACCATGCTGATAGATCATTTTAAAAACCTTAATTCAAAATTATTTCAAGCGTTTTTTGATAATAGGTTTTGAGATATAGCGATAAAACTGTAACAATTTCATGAATACGACGAAACGAATAGGTCAATGACCTTTGAGCTTCTAGCTCAGAGGTCATTGACCTATTCGTTAGATTGTCTTGTCAAATAATGATTCTCAAGTAGTTTTCTTTTTGAATAGACCATAAAAAGTATAATTTACCTATGTTATGTTGGTATGATACACCTCTGAAATTTGGTTAAGTCCACAATAGCAAATTTTTCTGTGACCACAAATTTCTGAACTATAATTGTAACCACAATTATAAGACTTTGGCTACGAAAAACGGAACCCTACCATAATATGCGTGTCTCGAGTCTCGACACGCTTTTAGCCAGTTGTTTTATTTGTCTTGTATTTAGTTAGTTCATTAATGCCGCTACAAGATTTTAGTGTGCGTAAAAAAATTGTAAGTAGGTTTAGCAATATGGTGAAAACCACTGTGTGGTGAAAATGTTTGAAAAAAATTAAGACATTTGAACACGACCGTTAAAATTATTGTATTAAGGCATATCTCCCTTGTTTGTCTGATCTGAGGTGGTGGTATTTAACAAGACATTAAAATTATAGATTTACACACAAATATCGGGAAAATCTTTCGGGACGTTTTTGCACACACGGTCATCTGACCCCAAACTAAGCAAAGCTTGTGATATCGCTGCCAGAGACTGATTAAGTAGGTGCATACATATAAAATTATAAATTATATTTTTACTTACATATCTACTTGGATATCCCAGATATGGAAAAATCACAATTGTTCATCGCGTAAATATTTATCCTAGATGAAAATCTAACCCACGCCCCCTAACGCAGAAGGCAGGTTCACTACCAACTGGGCCAACGGGGCTATCTTACCCTTGGGGCCAACTTAGCCTTATCCATAGAGAGATGTACGTATGTGATGTATGCCTGTGTTATAAGTAGGTACCTAGGTACTATGAACAGCCCTCACATGCAAAATTTGATACCTAGGTAGGCACCTATACCTACATACCTACTACATATAGAAGTAGGTATCTGCCTTCTTTTAGAATCTGATTAATAAACTCCTCCGTCTAATCGCCACAATAAACCGAATTATAAAGTCGTTAAATAAATGGAACAATGCTTTCGTTATTCTTCAGATTATGCTAATTTATTCCACAATTTGTTATCAAAGACCAGCTGCGAGTTAGATAAGCGTGGGTAGGTATATAGGAAGGCATATCGCAACTGTCTTGTTATCGAAAATTCGAAATAAACTTTAGGAAGTTTCTGGTGTCGACAAATGCCACAAACAAGCGCGAAGTTTGGAACTCCACAGATGCGGATGAGGCGTGATTAATCACTTCCCGTTTACTAACAAGCCAAGTAGCGATTATAAGTGTTACACTCAGAAAAATAAATGGAAGCGTTATCAGTTTCCCCTTTATCACTAGTGGTGCCACCATGTACCTACTGTATCATGTTTTGATTATGTACATGACAAACGTGTTGATACTACCTACTATATTTTACCATCTATTCACAGTTTTACAATAAATTATTTCTGATTTTGAACCTCTCGAACTCTATAAAGTAGGTTTCAAAAGTTGAAATCTTTTGAAACCTACTTTATATTTTATGACAATATGGCCTTAGCAAATTAAGCTGGCCGCAGACGACCAAAAAAAATCAATGAAGTTATTGTTGTCGATGCGAGTTTTGGCGCCAACGTGGAAAAGAACATGTCGGCTCGTTGGATTATTTTCCTAAACTAGTGTATTTTCGAGTGTTAATGTGTTCTAAGTGGTGAATTATTATTTATTAAGTGCTCGTAAACGTGCTCGAGTGTGGGCAAGTGATATAACGAGGTGAAACGTGTCTTTTCGTGTTGTTTCCAAAACTCCATAGGAGCCTCTTGTAAAGTTCCCACCACTTTACAGAGGCATGAGTTTGACTTGACCGTGACTTACTTAGCTTGACTCTGACTATGACCTGTTTTACGTTATTAAGACTACACGAAACAGAAGAATGGGCGGTATGGCCTTAAAGGCTTTAGCCTGCCCGATGGGCGAATATAATAAAAAAAATATTGTTGTCGATGCCAAGAGTTGAACTGTCAATTTGTCAATGTCATCAAATGAAACAGCTGAGCTGTGATAACAAAACAAAACAACCCACAATCAATAGTGGTAAAGTTATTTTAAGTTTTTTTGTTTAGTAACTTACTATTTTACTCAATTTATCACTTTAATAAATCAATTATGATGCTGTGGACATGGGTAGGTAAAAGTTTTGTCCAAAATGTACGAATCAAATATTGCAGCAGCCGCATCGAAATATATATATTTTTCTTGTTTTCAGGGAGCTAATTCCCACGGGCAATTGGGCTTAGGAACAGTTAGTGAACAGGTCGAAAAGCCTACTAAGGTGACCATAGAATTCTACAACTGTGATGTGAGACAGATCTCCTGCGGTGGTGGTCATTCACTTCTGCTTGATACAGATGGCAGGCTCTTTTCTTGCGGTTGGAACTCTAAGCTCCAGCTGGCGACTGAAACTGAAGTACACACATTTGAAAGGACATGGCCTCTAAGCGGCATAACTTTCACAAATATTACATGCGGTTGGGACTTCAGTTGTGGTGTGACTGATGATCACTTCCTATTTGTATGGGGTTCAAATAGCCACGGTCAGCTCGGGCTACCTAAGGAACACTTCTCGGTATGTGTCAAACCAATACGGCTTCAAGTGAGAGCTGGCGCTGTATCTATGGGACTACGACACACTGCTATAATAAATACTAAGGGTGAAGTTTGGATCACAGGCTGTGGAAAGTATGGTCAGCTAGGTCTGGGTAAAGATGTGCTATCAGTGGATAGATTTACACAAGTAACTAACATAGGTAAAATGTCTCATATTGCATGCGGACAGAAGCATACCGTAGCCTGGTCAACGGACGAGAATGCCTTATATGTGTGGGGTGATAACAAACATGGTCAGCTAGTACTAAATATAGAGAAGTATAACAAGATATTCACACCGCAAAAGATTGATATAGATGTAAGGCAACCTGTGAAGAAGCTGCTGACCGGATGGACGAATGTACTGCTATGGTTGGAAGATGGGCGTCTCTATACCTGGGGACGCAATAACTATGGACAGGTGGGGGGTAATGATTTTGTGGGACAGAAGACATTGATAAAGTTACTAGGTATGTGCAATTATTTCTTAATTCTGTCTCTATTTTGAGAGACTATACTCTATATCAGCGTTTCTCATTTGGTGGGTCGGAGCCCGGTACCAGGCCATCAAAATAAAATACCGGGTTGCACCATGGGCACTTTGTTTTAAAATAATACTATCGACCGATTGTAAGTTGGTACCGAAAGATAGTTTGAAAAATTATAGTAATAACATTTTTAATTATAATACATAATCTCATAATATATACATACTTCTAATAACAATAAATGTGTATTATTTAAATAAATAACCAGAGGGAAGTTTCTTCTATGCAAGAATTCTCCATAGGAGACCGCATCCCACACCCCAAGCGGGACGTCAGTGCTGGACTTATCGCCCCCATCTCGAATAAGAATAAGAATAAGAGACCGCATCATCACTTAACATTAGGCGAGATGAAAGTCAAATGCAAGCCTATATAATATATATGTATGAGTAGCCATAGAAACTATCCACAAATGTGCAGGAAAACTAAACAATGGAACAACAGAATGCATTAATCTTAGTTAAGAGTGTGTTTCTCAATATGTTTTTTTTTGTAAATGTGATGAATTTCTATTTCAGAAGGCAGAAAAGTAAAGGATGTTGCCTTAGGATCAGAACACACCATTTGTCTAGCAACTGACAACACCCTGTGGGCTTGGGGCTGGAATGAACACTGCAATACAGGCATACCATCAGAAAGGGACATATTTCTGCCCACTTTAGTGCCTATGGAAAGTAAGGCAATAACAAAACAATTATTTGCTGGAGGAGCTCATAATTTTATCATTACTGAAGATGGCGTAGCTGAGAATCGTGAATCAAATGTCTGTCATAAACCTGCAGACTTCTGTGTCTGTGAGTTATAGCAATTTCTTTTGTTCATTTTATTGTAAAAATCCACCATTTGTACTCACTAGTAGGTAAAAAAATAGAAGGCTATAGTTATATGATTATTAATGGGTTATTTACCATGATAAGGTTGTGGATAGATCTCCCGATTTCAGTGCTGTTACATGCACCATGCTTATGGGGGTTTTCGTAGCTTCATCCATAAAGTAATCACGGGAAATATCCCTTTAAAAATCATATAACCAGAGTGAACAACTGTGATTAGACAACAGAAAGCAATGGAAGTAAGAAATAGGTCTCCTTCATTGTCCCAGTAAGTGAATAAAATTTTGGGGCACAAGAGAACTGCGGAAAATAAATTTTGTGCGGTACTTAATATATTGTACCATTTTCTTAACAAAATTAGACAATCTTAAATTGTCACCAACCTTTTCTCACATGTTGAAATAAAAAGTTATTGAGTCATATCAGATTGGTTTTGTTTAATGGGTGGTACAACAGAATAGAAGCCTGTAGAATGAGTAATAAAATCTACTTGACCTATCATTAACCTTGCTCAATAATATGTTCAAAAAGCTGACGAACTTGGACAAAATCAATGGTGAGTAGATATTTACTAATGTTATGTTACATAAATTCTAGACATTGCCTTTCATGTTTGTTATGATACTGATTGCAATTTACTTGATACAGTCTATTAACTCTGTATTGTCACTGTTTAACAATCTGTTGTCTTCAATAATGTTATTTAAATTTTACAACAGTATGTATGTTAAACAAATTCATAATGAATCCATAAGTTATAGCATAGGTAACCTATTTGTTAAAAATAATTATGTGATAGTTACAAAAGTATTTCGTAACATTTCTAAGTCATACAAGGTGCTTTTTCTTTGAGAAAATAAAATAGGTTTTTAGCAATTACATGTTTTATTACCTATCTTAGTAATTGTTGTTTTCAAAAATTTGTTTAAGTTTTCTTTAGTTATTGTCGTAAATAATTATAAATACTGCATAAATTGTTATAGTAGGTATATTTCATAATTATGAATATCATAACAATAAAATTTATCTAGTTACCCTCTGTGCATAATTTTATAACAGAAAAGAAACTCCAAAAAGTACAACCACTTTTTATTGCTCTTGCCAAACTGGTTAAAACAGCTAGATAAAAAATTTACTATCTTCCAACAAACAAAAGTGTAAATTCAATACCATTATATATAGGCTAAGAACACACGGTGCGGTTCTCTCCAGTGCTCGCCGCGGTTGCAGGACAGCTGCTTTATTCACTCACGACACGGCTTTGTGTATTCACGTGGCCGCCGCAGTTGCAGGCCCGTAATTTGGTGCGAGATGATCGCAAGTTGAGCGGTTATTTACATTTTGATTGGGATCAGTCAAATCTCATTGTCCAGCCACAGAGTGCGCCGGCGACGGCTACGAACCTCGCGGGTGACCGCGTCCTGCACACTTGTAAGAGTACCATGCAAACGCCACTAGCACCGTACCCGCTAAGGGCGTAAAACGCGTCATGATTTGTGCTACTAAATTTTACATATACACATATATTTTTTGCATTTTACGAAGGCCGCAGCGAGCGCCTGGTATTAACCGCTCCGTGAGTTCTTAACCTAGGGTTTGCATTGAAATACATAAATATAAGGCCAACATACATGAGTGACAAATAACAGTCTGTAGAAGTATGACAAGCGAGCAAATGAGAGAGTGCAAGCGAGTCTGCACAAATTCATGGGACTTATGCAAACTTGACACACATGGTGCACTACACTTATTTGCCCACCCTATTACTTTAGTGCTGCACAACTATAGTACATAGACTTATTCATACTTTTTGTGCAGCTTGGTGCGCCAGTCTGTGCGTAATGTAATGTGGTATAATCCACTAAGTATTGTGCAATACAGATCTAAGTATTTTATTTCTACCCGCACTAACAGTCTCTTGTGCGTTGGCCATTCAGAGATAATAATAATACAAAAGCCCTTAAATCTAAACTATGATGAGGCACATCAACAGAAAATATTATGAGCCATGTGAATTTTATTCCTATTATTGCCACAATACTTATTATAATTGATTTCAACTCCTAGCTTTTATGCTAGATATGATGATTAAAAATAATTGTTCAACCAACCAACTTCAAGGATATAGATTAGAAGAACGAAGCTCCAAAAACAGCCTTAAAATGCAAGTGCTTATAATTACTGGGTGACTGGTTAGACAGTGGAAATATTCGGGGATATCATTGTACTCATCATCATCAAGTGTCAATGAACTTTTTGTATGGAACAGCTCATATTTTTTTCGCAATTTCAGTTTTGATCTCATATTAAAAGTTGTTCATATTGATGAGTGGTGATATCCCCGAATATTTCCACTGTCTAACCAGTCATCCAGTATAGGCCGGAACCACACAATCAATCACAGTTGCGCATTTGAAAAATTATGCTACATGTTTGGGTTTTAAAAAAGGTAGTCGATTTGAAAACTGGACCATTTCTTTAGTACGGGTTACGTTGAATCTATAGTTTTAAAGATTGTTGTAAAGAACCGTTGCTTGATGTACCTCAAGTTAGTAAATTATTCTGAAGATAAATTATGGACATAAAAGTAACATAATATTTATCCATTGCATTGTTTATAAAATAATTTACTATTTCATCTTCAGAATATTTTCAATTTAAAAATAATAATACAATATAAATATTCTATAAACGAAGCAAGAATATTGCTGTTGGGTAACTTCAGGAGACGCTACCTCTTCCGTTCACCTTTTTGGGTCTTACGCTTTTCTTTCTTTTCTTCTTTTAGCTGCTTTTGTTTTTCTCTGAAAATATACAGAGAGAAACTTTTTATAGTGAAAACACACACTGAAAATGGCTTCATGATAATCAACTTATATCTGTCCACTGCTGGACATAGGACTTTCTTCTGGCCACTCAGCAAAACTCTCCCAGAGTTTTGCTGCTGAGTATTTGTGGGCTAGCGAAAAATATGATAAATAAAATAACGAGAAAACACATCACGTTGATTATGAATTCATTGTAGAATTTAGATAATTATAATGAATATGATAATGTATAATGATAATAAAAATTATGATAATGTTACAGCATTTCAGAAATAAATGTCTTTTTGCTACCAGCCACTGACAACAAGCGTCCATAATATGGTCACTTCATTGAGTCTCAGCGGGGCCAATGCTATGTTTGTTGATTCATGATCTCCTTGACTGCCTTAACCCCTCAGAACAAACAAGGAAGATATGGCAAGGTGGAGTAGCGGGTGCGAAGGCAGGATTGATGCTTTCAGACGAACTCAACCAGCGGATGGCCTTGCCATCCGTTGGTTGAGTTCGTCCGTTTTTCCGTTAGTCCGTTCGATCCGTTTTTGCATGTGCAATATTAGTTAGTTCAATGGTGTCTTTGCAAGTCTTTTAGTGTGCATGAAAAATTAGTGAGCGTGCAGTACTTATAGTTTTTGCATTAAGTGGTTTAGAGGTATAGTGAAAAAAGCAGGTGAAACACAAGAGACATTTGAACACAAAACAATAATTGCACTAATGTGTCTCCCTTGTATCAGAGGTCCAATGGTTATTGGTTCGATCTTCAGCTTTGAACAGTGATGTGGCTTTGGAGTGGCCTGTATCTAGCAGTGCACTAACATAGGCTGATTATGATGATGTGTTTTAATTGTCATCAACAGCATACAATGAATCACTAATCCATCATAGGATGAGACAAAAGTGAGCATAAATTAAGTACAATGGTACCTAAAAAAATTGGAAATCAAGTGATACTACTAGCTGAAATCTTATCAGACAAGTTATTTTGTACAAAATAAGGTAAGAAACATAATATTTATAATAAAAAGTTATAATCAAGTTTACAAACCTATCTTCTTTGTCCTTTTCTTTCTTTTTCTGTGCATCCAGACGAGATTGCTCGCGGCGCTCTCGCGCTGCGGCATGCACGTCAGCAGCATTTGTGTTCTTCACAAGATTTGGACCATCGCCTGCTTCATCGTTCTCTTCCTCTTCCTGTAAATATTAGGTTTATTGCCATATTACTGTCAGTGATTGCTATATCATTACGAAATTGCGCAGGGCCTATATCTACATAGCACTCTAACCTCCTAAATACACATATGTGGTGAAACAAACCTCATTGTCAGGAAGTTGACTATACTGGGATAAGATCGCTTCTCGTATCTTTTTCTCTTCATCTGTGTAACTTTTTGTAGTGGTTGTAGTGGCTAACTTCTGAGTATCCAGCAATCGCGCTAGCTGTGCGTCAACGTCAGTTACCGGCTTTAGCGTTTCACCTTTTGGCTGACACGACTCCCACTTCTCTAGAATCTCAGCAACTAGAGAAGAGATATCTTTTTCCTGGAATTATGCAACTTCTTCATTATAAATCCATATAAAATAAGCATGCTGGACACGATTTCTGAGCGACAACTTCTTACCACTATCTCCGAAAGTAAACCTTCCAAGGCATCTTTTTTCTCTTCCAAACTATCCTCGCCTTCTAAAATGCTTGTTATATAAGAGCCAAATACTCCTTCATCGGTATTTAGTTTTCGTAATTTCTCAAATAACCACGGCTCAAAACTACTCACTGCCGCCGCCATATTGTACACTGACAGTGACAATGACATTACATAACAATATAATGTACATGACAGTAGCATACTACGTTCCTTACGATACATGAAAAAAACAACAAAAGTTTGTAAATTTTTGAACGAAACCAACAATAATCTGTGACAAGACTTCATTCAAAATTTTCATGTATCATGCTAGTACATGTAGTGATGTGAAAAGCGTTTCAGAAATAAATGTTTAATTAAAAGTCATAAAGTAAAAACGAAAAGGATATACAACAAACGTATTTTTGTATTAGCTAAAATGTAATATGGTAATACGTACAAGCGTCAAATTTGGCTCGAATAGTACACACATCTAAAATAAAACATCATCATCATCATCATCCACAGCCTTCCCTATCCAACTGCTGGGTATAGGCCTCTCTCTTGCTATGCCATCTGCCTCGGTCCTGTGCTAATCTAGTCCAGGTTCGACCCGCGATAGTAATAAATCGTCGACCAACAAATATTAAATAATGACCAAGAGCGAGTCGGTGACAAGTTTCTGTTCATTACCAAGCTATAACTAGTAATTTCGTTACTGAATTTTGTGGTGGTACGGAACCCTCAGTGCGCGAGCCCGACTCGCATTTGGCTGGTTTATTTTTTTATTTTACGTGTCGACCCGCTCGACTTTGAAACTACTAATGAATTTTTATAACGTCAAGAATGTGATTGTCGCATCACTATCTATCTGACTGATCTGTCATTTGGTGAACCGCAAGTTTACACCGAGTCATTGTATTTTGTATCACAAATTAAAGCTATAAAAGTAATAAATACATTATGGCGCGTTACGATAGAGCTATTACAGTTTTTTCTCCTGATGGTCACTTGCTACAAGTAGAATATGCTCAAGAAGCCGTCAGAAAGGGTTCTACAGCGGTAAGTTCAGATTTTGGTTATGTTCGTTTGTCCACAGTTCCTTTTCATGTATTCTATTCACATTTTGAATATTCCAGGTTGGTGTAAGAGGAGCCGATGTCGTGGTTCTTGGCGTTGAAAAGAAATCAGTGGCGAAGCTTCAGGAAGAACGTACAGTGAGGAAGATATGTCTCCTCGATGATCACGTCGTAATGGCTTTCGCCGGTTTAACAGCCGATGCTCGAATCCTGATAAACAGAGCGCAAATCGAATGTCAGTCCCATAAACTGACCGTAGAAGACCCTGTGACATTGGAGTATATTACAAGATATATTGCAGGTTTGAAGCAAAAGTACACCCAGAGCAATGGGCGACGGCCTTTTGGTATTTCTTGCCTTATTGGTGGATTTGACTTTGATGGTCTACCACATTTGTTCCAAACTGAACCATCAGGTATCTACTATGAGTGGAAAGCCAATGCAACAGGTAGATCTGCCAAGACTGTACGAGAGTTCTTAGAGAAGAATTACACTCCAGAAGAAGTGGCTTCTGAAAAAGGAGCAGTCAAGGTAACAGAATCTATTCCTGTACTGACCAAAAAAAATTACATCAATTTTACATGCTCAAGCTTCTATTTTTTGACATCTCATTTTAAAAGTTTTATTGTTCCTCCTGTTAATATGTAAGTGGTGCTTCTCACATGGTCATCTCGATTTACACCATATTGGCTATTGTGCCAGAGGCCTCTAAATTATACCCCATTTTAAGAATCTGGAATTGCTTATGTACATGCTAGCAAATAATACAAGTAGGTATATTGATTTTTTTACCCCCTAAAAAGCTGATAATCTTTAAACGGCTGAACGGATTTTCTAGTATCATAGCTGAGAATACTCGATTAAGTTAACTTTCAAAAAAGAAAAACTAATTGAAATTCAGTTCAGCCATTTGGGAGCTACGCCACAGACACGCACAGATACACACATTAACTTATAACAGCCCTGTTTTTTGTGTTGGGGTTAAAAATAAGCTATACCAATACCCTAAATGGAACAACAGTGCACTACTGCTGGCTCCAAAATAAATAAGAAATATTTAAAATTGATTTATTACTTTATGCCCAAAAACTGGATTTTCTAAATCAAAATATGTATATAATTGAGTTTTTTTTTCATTTCAGTTGGCAATCCGTGCACTTCTGGAGGTGGTTCAATCAGGACAGAAGAACCTTGAGATAGCTGTCATGCGAAGAGGTCAGCCCATGCAAATGCTCGATGCGGACACCATCAATTCGTATGTATCCGTCATTGAAAAAGAAAAGGAGGAGGAAGCTGAGAAAAAGAAGCAGAAGAAGTAATAGCTATAACATTTTTTATTTTACTTATTACATGCTAATTCAATAATAATAATATTGTTTTAATGAGCAAGCCAGTTCATAGTAGACAGTATTTCTAAATCACTAACAAAAAAACACAAAATTAAAAATTACTACTTGAATTTCCATTAGAGTTAATGTAACATTGGTGCTAAATTACGAGTTGAGCAAGTCAATAGTTTTAGAGATTTGGGAGTAAAGTTCCTTCAATTCAGAACCACATTCTTGGTTAGCACTTCTGTTAATCATGTCATTAAACATTTGGTCCCATTCTCCATTATACTGGTCCATATTCACATTGTTCTGAAAGAATAATTATTTATATATTATGTAACGGAATTTGAATAGAATCTTCAAAATGTCTATTTTTGAAACTCTTGGATATTTTAAGCTAGTTATGGAGATTAGGACTGATGCTTATTTGTGAGATGGTGAAATACATCCACCCTTTCAATAATCACCCTTTCGGGGGTAGGCTAAAAGTCCAGCAGTGGACTGTTAAAAGGCTGATTATGATGATGATGAAATACATACAGCTTAAAGCAAATCCCAGGGCAAGACAGTTCTAGGCACGTGAAAGTAACAGTTCCACATCTCAGGTGTTTGAAGAACGACATTGATTTTACCATGATTTTCATACCTCATTAATTGAGGCATAATCATTCTGATCCTGGCTTATAGATGGCAGCACACAGTTCAAAGAACCATTCTCATTGTCATCTCTCAGCTTCTGAGCAATACCCTCATCAATATCATTATCAATGTTAAATTCTGCAAGGAGTTCTGCTCCAGTTTGTGAGTCAGTTGGCACAGGGTCAAGATCTGGCATGCTTAGGAAAGGAGTTGAGAAAGAGTCACTGTTTTCTTGACAGGAGTCATTTGTGAAGCTCATCAGATTGTCCTGGTTTTCATCCCTGAAAAATAAAGCATTTCTATGAAGTCTTTCACAGACTAAGGTATTGTATGTATACCACATCATAGCTTCATAACTCGCTAAGGGTGGAAACTATAATAGACAGGCCGTCAGCCTTTTTACTCCAGAAATAGCTGTACTTGTAGAATACGAATCAAGGATGATTTATGACAGACCGTGGCGGGCACGAACCGTGACCCATACGAGGCAAGGATTTAAAACTTCAAGAACATCTTATATAAAACAGTTCATGCTTCAACGTGTGTCGCCCGCGTCCCGGTCGAAGCTCGGCCGTGACCTACGCCTTCATATAAAATGTTCGTGAAGTGTTAAATCAGAGCTTCGTCTACACCTCGTATGGGTCACGGCACAGCCCATGTTCATCTCGGTCAAGTCTAAACCATCCTCAAAAGTGTATCATCTATGTCGTCGTTACACCAGTATAAAATCATTTAATCAAACTATGGAATGAGGAGATGGCAGGGTATGAAATTATGGATGTAGACAGTACAAAATACCTGGGTTATTTTTCTGAATTTTATTGTATGATGGCTGATCACTAGACCATGGGACGAGATACGATACCCGTCAATTATGTCTCATTTCAAAACATTGGGCAGGTGTTTACTTGCCACCAACTCAATGGGCATAGAGGCTGCCATATTTATTGCCACCGCCGGAGGGGTAACATTGGTGTACTCTTAGGGTGACGAGAGGTGTGCTGCACTTACACTAAACGCTGCTCACAACTTTATTCATTTAACAAAGTGTACTATTACTAATATGGATGCAGTGATTTGATATTATGTTGGTCGCTGTCATACATAGTGACTATGGAGAAAAAGAAAGGTTTGTGAGAGAAAGATTCACAAGCCAGCAAGTGATACAAAATGTGTGTAGAAATCTCAAATTGATTACCTAAAGTTCTCAATTTCGTCTTTTTTAACCTTTCTCTGCAGTATCTGCTCTAAAGTGACCTCAGCTTTGTTCTTATATCCATCGACATTCTTCGGTTCGGCTGAAATTGCTGTAGGAGGATAGGAATACAGACAAGGATAAGGATATTGATAGGATAAGGATAAAGGAAACTTTGACAAGAATAAAACCTGGTTCTGGGGGTGAATTGATTGGGGCATTATCATTGTTTGAAGGTATCCAGTCTAACTCAAAGCTCTCTTCTTCTTCGCACATATCCTCTTGAGAATCTGGAATCAAATTGTTATAGCATCACTAATTAACTTAAATTAGAAACTTTTCATAATGAGCAGTGTTGTAATATGTTATAATGCAATGATGCAAAGCTACAAGGAGGGAAAGAATGCATGTGTATGTATGGTACACACCTAACCCGATTTTGATAAATGATGAGTGTAGATAGTTCATGGACGGTCATTGAGTATATGATGTTATGTAAATACAATATGCTGACTTTCGCCCATTCAAAGTCAAGGCAGTGGGGTTGAGACATTTCTTTTTCTCATCTGATTATATGGGGTGTCATTGAATAGGTCTTAAAATGTTAGTAAAGTTGAAGTGACATTGGGCAGGCCCCATTGCCAGAAGAACAGATAACCATTGCGGAAGAAAGGTTTTTGAGTAGAAACCACAAACCGGAAGACACAGCATAGGTAGGCCTACTAGACTAGATGAACTGACGACATTGTTAAGACTTGTGGGCATCCAGAAGATAAAAGAGGCAGGCTGTTGTTCAGTTGTTCTAATTCTATGTTCTGCAGTGGAACGTCTTCTAGCATGATAAAGCTTTCATACATTATTTTTCACTAAGTCTACTGTTTGCGAAATATGATTTTCCACAAAAATCGTTGTAACGTTTTAAATTTATTTACAGACTAGTAGGCCGCCCCTGCTTCGCACGGGCGAAGCCGGGATATATAGCCTATGTCAACCGGGGATAGTGCAGCATCCCAACAGTGAAAGAATTTTTCAAATCGGTTCAGTAGTTTCGGAGCCTATTCAATGCAAACAAACAAACAATCAAATCTTTCCTCTTTATAATATTAGTATAGATAGAAACTTGTAGGCAGTGAGATGTAATACAAAATATCTTAGCTTGTAGGTACTAAATAGGTTAGTTTCTCAAGTACTAGGTAAAATATGAAAATGCTGATACCTTCATATTCTAATTGCGCATTGTAAAGCTGTTTCGAAGAATCTTGTGAAAATAATTCTAGAGCAGCTTTTTTTAAAGCCATCCGAAAAGCATGTCGCGCCTTTTGCAGCGGTGTCAAGCAAAGGAGCTGTTCTACACTGTTATAAGTATTCTGTAATTAAAAACATGATGAAGTTTTAAACATTTTTCATATGATAGTTATTATAAATTATCTAATTATATACTTACTCAGTCCTAGTTTTTTGTAGCTCTGACAGCTAGCTGCAGTACCATTGTAAAAAAGCTGAATAAATACCATTTTCTTTTAATATATCAGTGGTATATCGGCTACTAAAATTTCGCAGTGATCAGAATTTTCACCTGTTATCATTATGCTTTTTTTATATACCTAACACTAAACTAAAAAAAACATGGACTGAGTAGAGGTAGTTAACAGCTTGAAATCGACATCTGTAGAAAATACAACCTTCGGCTTAAAGTTCCGCTTCATCGTAAGGGCCTTTCGAGTAATTTTGTTGAGTAGCTCGGGTCTTCCAAATTGAAAATAGTCGTGAACATATTCATGCATGTAAGGATTGCTTGAATTGCACAGAGGATCCTGAAGATGCGACGTCACTTTACGAAATCCGTACAAGTTTAGCTGTCTTACAAAACTTGATATGTTAGTGGTTTTAAATACTGAATGGTCGCATTGCAGATAATTTTGTAGAATGCGGTAGTTTAGCAAAATCGTTCTACCAGTTCTTCCCCAAAGTATAGCATCAGGGCGCAACTTAAGTAAATACCACAGCTTTTGTGGGAATCTCATTTGGTATATTGCATTTTTATCTTCCATGTTCTAGTTTACCTATGTATTTGGTAGCTCTTGTCCAAGTGTGTTCTAGATTTTAGTCAAGACCTGGATATATTTTATAATAAAGTAAGTACGGCGACCGGCGTTAAATTATAATAATAATAACACATTAACATTAACAAATTAAATTGATTGATTTGACGGACGGAGGGACGCTTAACTTTTGGCGCCATTTTTTTTTTTTTATCTCGCTGCCACTCTTCAACTCCCGAGCCGAGCCCTAGCGAGCCCGAGTATCGAGATAGGGCAGACGCACGGCAGACGTGACGGATTCGGCTGACCTGATGTCCCCCCAAATTTTGGGTTTTTATAGCTGTGTTTGGGGACAATATTTTCAGGGGTTTTATTTGGAGGGAAAAAACTGGGTTGAGAAAAAGCCGTGATGATTGGAAATATATCATGATCAAACCACTATGTAACTAAACACCCTATACTCATCTTTGCACCAACATCTGCGAAAGCGCACGAACAAAAGCACAAATCACCATGCTGCGCACGACACCATCTTGGATCTAGGTACGTTGAAAACCTAGGTACAAAGATTAGAATATAGTGTATCTTTTCTAAGGTACAAAGGAATGATGGCCAAGCTTGACTCCAACTATGCCTAGTTTGAACAATAATATTCATATAAAACTTAGTAAAGTTTGTGGACGTTTAATGGCTGATGATGAAAACTTAATATTTTAATACTTGATACTAGCAAATGCACAAAAGGTGCGACGCCAAAATCCTCACAAGAAAGGAAAAAAAAGAAATTTTATTTGCCAAACGTCTACAGACCCTAAATCACAGCCCTAAATGGTAGGTATTTTTTTTTTTTTTTTTTCTTCTTCCCCGTATTGGGGTTTTGGCTCCGCATGATTGACGCAGTTGCCATATAAATGGTAGGTCACTGGTAGGCAAGGATTTTATATATACCCTAAAGGGACCTGGATTGAGTACTCATGCTAAAAAAACGGTCCGAGGAAGAAGCGAGCACGGAGTAATTTGTCCTTTTCTTGTAGGGTGTTCATGATTTTGAGGAAACGAAGACATTGTAGGTAATTCCTAAAATCATCGTATGGGTACTCTCAGTAAATACAGGAAGTTCATATAGGCCCAGTGACGAGCGCTAATGTCAGAATTTTAGGCGGCCAGGACGCCTGAAGGCCTCTGAGATGGCTTAGCGTCTATTGTTATAAGACTCAACCGGGACATACGGGTAACGTGACATATATTTATTTTAAATTATAAATTGGCTTGCGCTTGGCCGCCATCTCGCCTGATGTTAAGCGATGATGCGGCCTACGATGGAGCACGCTTGTCTAGAAGAAACCTATTCACTCTCGACTTGAAGGCACCCAGATTGTTAACTTTTCATTCGATCATTCGGTTTCTAAATGCCACTCGCAATTACCCTATTTAAGATTGACCGTGTAGTCCGTTGCTTAAATTCGGTGATCAGTTAACAAGATCTAGTAGATGACGATGATGATGAAAGTAGCCTATAACTTTCCATCCCTTGAACTATACCCATGCAAAAAATCTGGTTGATTTGTTGCTCTGTTGCTGCGTAAAAGAGTAACAAACACACTTTCGCATCCTATCCTACTTCCTACTAATATTATAAACGCCAAAGTTTGTATGTATGGATGTTTGTTCCTCTTTCACATACAACAGACAAACTTTTGTATTTATAATAAACTAGCCGTTACCCGTGTGACTTCGTACGCATACACTTTCACCTAAACTTTCAACCTTTTTTGGACCCTTTAATTCGGCCCTTTCGTAAAATATTTTTTAGTGAAGTTTTACACCAACTTGTCAAATTACAATTTCGTAGTTGCATAACTTTCAACACAACATACAAACTACAATTCCACCTCCTTAATCTTTCTTTTTTGTAAAAATATTATAGCAGTATTTATTTATTTTAAACTATTAGCCTGAATACCAAATTTTATCCCTGAGTATCATCAAAAACAAAGGACTTTAATATAATCTTTCAACCTCCATTTGCCCCCTTTAATTCGGCTTTTTCGCTAAATCCTTCTTAGCGGACCTCTATACCCCATAAGGAATCTACGTGCCAAATTTTAGCTTCGTAAGTCAAATAGTTTTTGAGATTTCGTGACAAGTCAGTGAGTGAGTGAGTGAATTTAGCTTTTATTAATATAGAAGATTGGCATGACTACTATTTGGCATATTTTACTTACTGCGGGAAAATGACATCGAACTACATTCATTTTCAAAGTTTGTCGAGAGCATCACTACATCACTATCACTATCACTACATAGGATAAAACAAAGTCGCTGTCGCTGTCTGTCCGTCCCTATATATGCTTAAATCTTTAAAACTACGCAACAGATTTTGATGCATTTTTTTAAAATAGATAGAGTGATCCAAGAGAAAGGTTTATACAATACATGCATAATATAGTAGAGAAAAATTTATTTTATTTTATTTATTTTGTTAAATAAATAAAATAAAAAAAATTTAAAAAAAATAGAAACACTGATAATTGTAGAGGTTTCTAATGTAATGTCGTAAATTTTTTTTTTTTTTTTTGCGCTTACATTGCTAACGCTGTCTGAACCCTACGTGATAACGAAGGGATTTTAAGCAATACAGCATTAATCTTTATCCAATTAAGTACCTTAAATACATTGTGCATTTAATATAGACCAATATGGCCGTTTACAGCATGTAATTTACGTTTATTCCATTCTGTCCGACTATTTGTCCGATGATCGGACAGTTTGGACAAAAATATTCCAATCTGTCCGACTGGCCAGTCGGACAGATTGGACACGCAAATTTTGTTCCAAATAGTACTACCGGCAGTAAAGTACAGTGAAAACAAAAATGTTATACTTATTTATTTTTTTCCTACTATTTTGATTTTGAGTGTCGGCTAATTTCTATGTGCAATATAATAATTAAGAATAGTTTTTTTCACCAAGTCCCAAGTACCAGGAATGTATAAACCATGAAGACGGTTTCCCCTTCGCGACCCATGATCACACTTTTTATGAATCTAGAGTGAAATACCTCTCCATCGTTTCTGTTATCCTGGTATGTACCTGGTATCGACGTTTTCCAATAATTAACGTTTGTTCTACTTGTGGAGGAACACAGTAGAAACTACTCGGCTGTGGAGAGTGTGATCACGGGTCGCCGTCGCTTCTCGAGGTGGAAAACCTCTTCATGGTTTATGCATTCCTGGTACTTTGATTTGGTGAAGCTTTTTGTTCGACCTTGTGAATGACAGCTGTCATAGGAAATGAAGATCTCGACGAGATCTATCACTTCTGCAAAGAAACTGCTAGACCAGGATCAACAGTTTCCGAGATATCGCCCAACCAAGTTTGACAGCTGTCATCGGAAATGAAGATCTCGACGAGATCTATCACTTCTGCAAAGAGACTGCTAGTCCAGGATCAACAGTTTCCGAGATATCGCCCAACCAAGTTTGACAGCTGTCATCGGAAATGAAGATCTCGACGAGATCTATCACTTCTGCAAAGAGACTGCTAGTCCAGGATCAACAGTTTCCGAGATATCACCCAACCAAGTTTGACAGCTGTCATCGGAAATGAAGATCTCGACGAGATCTATCACTTTTGCAAAGAGACTGCTAGTCCAGGATCAACAGTTTCCGAGATATCGCCCAACCAAGTTTGACAGCTGTCATCGGAAATTAAGATCTCGACGAGATCTATCACTTCTGCAAAGAGACTGCTAGTCCAGGATCAACAGTTTCCGAGATATCACCCAACCAAGTTTGACAGCTGTCATCGGAAATGAAGATCTCGACGAGATCTATCACTTTTGCAAAGAGACTGCTAGTCCAGGATCAACAGTTTCCGAGATATCACCCAACCAAGTTTGACAGCTGTCACACTGATATCTGTCAACGCCCACATTAAACCATGGAGAGATACCCAAATCCAGCAGCAGTGGTCTGATAAACATAGGCTAATGATGGTGATGATGTCACTGACATCTGTCAACGCCTACATCTACCCTGAGACAAGCCCAAGTCCGTCTGATAAGAGTAGGCTGATAATGATGATGATGGATTAGGACCCATTCTCTGTGAGGGATGACCTGTGTCCCAGCAGTGGGAACATGGTAGGCTGAAATGATGATGATGATGAAATTTTAAAATCAGGATACTTTGCGAATGATGATAATGATGGTGGATTAGGGCCCATCCTCTCTCTCTCTGAGAAAAATCCTGTGTCCCAGCAGTGGGAACATGGTAGGCTGAAATGATGATGATGATGATGAAATAACATACAAATGATAATTACGATAGATTCATATTAATTATTTTGTTAGAAGTGTTTGGTGTGAAGTACTTACTTCAAAGATAATAATCCTACAAAAAGTACCTAATTACTTTTCAGATTGATTGTATCGTAATATTCTTAGTAGTACTATTTGGAACAAAATTTGCGTGTCCAATCTGTCCGACTGGGCAGTCGGACAGATTGGAATATTTTTGTCCAAACTGTCCGATCATCGGACAAATAGTCGGACAGAATGGAATAAACGGTAATTTAAATGAAAATTTTCGAAGATATTAAAGATTTAAAATGCAGGGACATAGTGGTTGCGGCGGTACCGGCCCCCCGGCCAGTACCGCAACAGGCCGGCACTGGCGGCGTGTTTTTCACATGGCAAATCATAATGTCGCTCTTTAAAGAGTAACCTCTAAAGTAAACGTGTTTGTTTTGCCTAATGACAAAAAAGCTGTGAACGTTGTAGGTATATAAAGACATTCCGTAGTATATTATTTTAGTATTAGCATTGCACCTGCGATGCCGGGGCGGGTCGCTAGTGTCTTTATAAAATCTTCTGTGTTGAAGTGCAAACTGCACACCCTGGAATTTTTTTGTTATACTTGCTGTACGACTAAGAATTACTTCCAACCACATTTTTCTTACATCCTCTTTTGTTGGTATACTGTAACATGAAATATATTCAGCGATGAATACTACTACTACTGTACTTTCATTTTTTATGTAATATTTAGAATGATTCCCGTACGATTTGTCGAAACACCCTTGAACGATACAACTGTACACAGAAAGCTCGGTTCACCGTTGGATGGTGGTACTAGATCTACGTTACGCCACTTACTCACCTGATGGTACGTGACGGTGTGGCGGAGGATGGAACACGTTGATCTAGAAATCTATTCATATCTATCTATACATATATTTTTTTTAATATAAATAATAGGCTTGCGCTTGACCGCCAACTCGCCTGATGTTAAGCAATGATGTGGTCTACGGTGGAGCACGCTTGCCTAGAAGAAACCAATTCACTCGTGATTTGAAGACACCCAGATTGTATCTATCGGGGAACACCCATTCAGGCAGCGCATTCCACAGACTAGCAGTCACTATCACACTATCACTATCTATCACTAGCCATGAAGATATCTAGTTTGTTGTTCTCAGGAAACAAGGAGGACGGCAGGTAGTTCCATTCTTGGGCAGTACGTATCATAAATGAAGACCCAAATTGTTGAGTTCAAATCTTTGGAATTTTCACTAGGAAGGGAGGGTAGTGTGCATGTGCAGTCATTCTACTTTTCCTAAGTAAAAGGGGGAGGGTGGAACAAGGGCTCGAAGCTTTTGCGCACACTCGCCGAAATGCGAATTACTTTAAAATATCCCTAAGTCATGCTAAAACATAATGTATAAAAATACTGGTTTATTGTTCAAAATATTGTTCATGTTCACACGTGTATGGACACCCTAGTAAACATTTTCTTGTATTTCAAGCTTTGTGTACCTACCTGTGAAAAGATATGCCGCAGCCACCGAATGATTCACTAGCACAGTTTCTTATACAGCAATTTTTCACCATTTTAAAATAAATATTCAAAAATCATGCTTGAAAAAACAAAATATAGTAAGCAAGCAATCAAAAACGCCATGTCGTTAATGCTGCCAGTAGCTTCATGATTCAGCAGAACCATGAAGGTTCCTAGTAATTATACTAGGAACCTACATGGTTACTTAAAAATAAAATTTAAATAGGTACATGATACATTAGATATATTATCTACATTAATATCCGTTAGAAAATGGAAATAAAAATTTATCTTTATTTCATTGGTAGTAATTTTATGTTTACACCCCAAAATAGGGCCTGCCCGGTATGTCCGATTGAATAAGTAAAACTACTAAAATATGATTACGGGATAATTACCGTGGTGGTTGTGGAATGAGATTCCACAACATTATATAACTTTAGTGAACAGCTGAGATAGTTTAAAACAGAGTTTTACTAAAATATATGTTTTATGTAATGGCAATCTTTAGAAAGGGATACACTTCCTCCGTGGTAGCTATCTCAGTGAGCTCGTTTTACCTCCATGTTCCTAGCCACATTATTATGAACCCTTACGTTTAGACGTTAAGGTTTAGTTTTGTATGGGAATATTTTGACAGAACGCAATCTAGTATATATGTTTATCTATGCTGGTAGGTACTATCTATGTCACAGACAAAATAGCATGCAGTCAGTGTCAACACTGTCAACTGTCAGTACTCAGTTCAGTCATGGTTCAGGTTCAGTCAGTCAGTGCCACTTTATAATAATACTACTCTTTGGTCAGTGCAGTGAAGTGAGTGCGGGCAAAGCAAAGATACAATAACACGGAACGGAACACTATTACTACAACAAAGAGTACCTTTTCTAAGCGATACCGCACGAAGCCACGAAAAAAATATTAAATTGCAGTGCAAGTGTAGTCCTTTGTTGCTGTTCCTACTAATTCCTAGTTTCTAACAAAGAGAATACAATAGAAAGTTTCTAGTTGCGAACAGACAGAACACTTCTTTCGAATTCATGATTTTGGTGTCGGAGAACTCTGGAGACGTTTGTTTTTCTGTGAAACGGTACGGCTTATTGTAACGAAACATTATTCGGGGCGCACTTAACTCACACAATAAGAAACTTCTCATTAAAATCATTCGGAGGAACTGAGACCACCGGCCCGGCGAGGTGTTTCTTTCAGATAATTTAATTTCCCTTTGTTTGCATTGAATGACCTATTTCTCGCATTTTCCTATCTCTGAATTTAGAGCCTATTAATGGAATGATTTAGATGGCACGGGTGTAGGATGTACCGACTACTGTTCTTTTCAATTCAACTGGTTTTTCTTTTTCTCATCTCAGGTCAGGACAAACGAACAAAGAAGTGAAAGCTTGTATTTATGTTCATATTTATTATTGTGTCTAAACAATCCTGCGAAGAATTGTTGCGCTTGGCTGGTTAATGGTGTACAGATCAGTGAACCATGGATAAATCAAGGTAAGTCCTTCCCAAATGGTTCTTTTGAATGGTTCTTTCAAATATGAATACTCTAAATCATTTATTGGGGCATTAGGTACTTTAGGTTCAAGTGGTCTCATTTTACCACTCAAAAAATTCCAGCCCTGTATCATACTTGTCTGTAATCTATTTTGTTGCCCTTTTAGATTTTCATTGTTACTTCTGGAGCCAGGAGAGATTTATTTTGAAGATTTTTCATGCAAATTAAATGAGGTTGAATCACCAAAAGATGGTAAACCAAGGCAAGGACGACTAAAGCTATGTTCAAAATCTCTTGTTTTTGAGCCCAGAGACTGGACTTACCCTTTGATCAAATTGCATTTTAAAGATTGTATTAGTATATCCCTTGTTGATAGCAAAATGAACATTATTAAAGTCACAATAAAGCAGTTTGCGGAAATGTTAGAGGAAAACATACTAGCACCATATAAGTTTATCTATGAGGAAAAAGAATTTTACATTTTCTTTGATTTTGCATCGGCTGAAGAGTGTTTGAGCCAAATGCAGCAATTACAGAGAGCCTCAACTTTGCATGCACCAGAACATAATAGCATGGTAGCTACTATCCTGCATTCAAGGTATATGAGGATGGAATTTGATCCAGTGATGATGGACGACTTCACCGAGGAAATTGTGTGTGAACTTCAGGCTGAGAAAATATCACCGCTGGTGAGGCATCAGGGAAAGTTGGCCTTGACACCCACATCGATCTACTTTCAACCTTTTAGCAATGTTGAAAGTGTAAGTATTATTCATCAATAGATTTATCTGTATATGTTTCTAGTCTTTTAAGAGAAAATTTGTCTCTATTAAAATCCCAAACATTTATATGTAGGCAAGAAAGAAAGAAATTGCTCTGACATCCTTTTTTGATGGAAATTCTGATACACAAAAACACTATAGTGGGCGAAGTACGAATTTTCGCTACGAAAATATAGATCGAATTCCATAAAAAATTAAATTTAGTAATACAAAATTTGTATATTGTTTTGTATAATCATCATCATAGATCATCATCATCATCATAATCAGCCTTCTTAACAGTCCACTGCTGGATTTTTAGCCTACCCCCCAAAGGGTGATTGTATTGTATTGTATTGTGTTATGTAATTCGATATGTATTTTACGTAGCGAATATTAGTACTTCGCCTACTTAGAAATTTTGAGCATGGATTAACTTGACTGTCGATTCTAAATAAGGCTGTAAAAGTGTAAGTGTAAAAGTTAGTTTCTACAACAATTTATTTTAGTATGAAAATATAGTATGAAACTCAAGGTAACCCATTCTCTTTAAGACATTGCTTAAGGTTAATTTGCCTCACTTTGTATCAGCATATTCTACCTATTATAACTTTAGT
The DNA here is from genome assembly GCA_932305915.1 of Agriopis marginaria. Classification (NCBI taxonomy): domain Eukaryota; kingdom Metazoa; phylum Arthropoda; class Insecta; order Lepidoptera; family Geometridae; genus Agriopis; species Agriopis marginaria. The sequence continues at coordinate 15,522,269 of OW029915.1, forward strand.
ACCAGCTATATGAAACTTAAAATAAATATTTAGCAATATTCCAATATAAAACTAGTCTTATATATATCTGTTATTCGTTTCTTTGCATTTTTTTTTTAAATTGACTGAATCGTCAATTAGAGATAAGGTTTCGAAGAAACCAAGTAATTTTTATATATTAGTATGATCAACTTTATATTCTGAGCAACATTGATAAAGAATGAAGACTACTGTGGAGACAATCGTAAAGATAATAATCTATTTTCAGAGTCCAATATTGAAGCTTAAACTGGATCATTTGAAGAGAATGTACAAGCGAAGATTTTTGCTAAGGCAAGTTGTATGTATCTGTGTGTTACTTTTTATTTTTTCCACTTTATTTGGCTTCTATTCTCACTGCTTGTAAACTAGCACCATGGTGTAATACTTGATGTTAAAATAGTTTTTTTTTGTAATTATCAATTTAAAAAACACTTCAAAATTAGTAAATATGCAATTTCGTTTACTTGGATGACATATTTTTTTCCAGTTATTTTGATTTAAAAAACTACACTACTGTACCGATTTTGATGAAATTTCTATGGCGTCTATCTGAAAGCATATCCTTTCAAATCGTATTATAACTGACACAAGTTCAGAGGTAACAAATATAAAAAAGAAGTCCTCCTTTTTTAAAGTCGCTTAAAAAGAGCGAAACTACTTATGCGGTCCACCTGATGATAAGCTGTAATCACCATACCATTTTCTAGAAATTTAATTCAAATTGTTATCCTTCTATCTTATATGGAAATTCAGATAATTGTACAGTCCCCAGATTGGGAAACAGTACAATACAGGACTTCATGGAATGGTGGTACTATACCGAAAAGAGGTCATAGCAATAGTACACATAATATAATAAAATTATGAACAATGGGAACAATCCTGAAATCGCTGTTCCATATAAAAATGTGTGGAACAGCAGTTTTTTTTTTTAATTTCATTGTACAATTTAAGATTAAAGATATCCTAGTAAAAGGTGTTCATAATATACAATGTCTTTCCTACCTTCGGCTTAGTAATACTGTACTGTAACTGTGTCAAATCAATACAACTGTAAGCTGGCTAGAAAAAAACCCTACTTCAAGTCTATACCTATACATGTACAAAAAAGTAGAGAATGACAGTTAAAACAGAGATTGAAAGTCCTCATCAAAACTTTTGCTGAAGGGATCCACAAACCAAAACGTCATCTGTGTATATATTTATGGGTTTGTGTTGTTTTTTTTTTCAAAATCGCTGTTTGAATTTAAAATTTATATGTGACCTCTGAAGTATGGATAGAAAAAAACATAAAAATTAATTTATAATTGGCGCAATAATCGCGTAAGAAACATACAAAAAAAAATTGTCGAATTGATAACTTCCTCCTTTGTGTTAACAAATACAAATTAATTATCGAACTCATTATTTCAAATAGAGAAATTAAATTAATGAATCATGCCTGGTACTATCTAATGTTTGTGTCTGTTTTGCCTCTAATGATTAATTGTAAATTATTATTAAATTACTATTGCACAATAAATAATAATTTATTATATACAATGCGACATTATTATGATGACTAAGTTGATATACAATACAATGAAATTCTCAGGTTTCTTTACCTACTTTATTGTTTTATTAAAGCAATAATATCTGTCTTGCTGACACAGATATTATTGCTGTTACTCTCAGTGTGAGGGCCGTATGCTCGGTCCACGCATTTATTTATTCTGACAGCTGCAATAACATTGTAAAATATATATATATACATATATCTTTTAATATTTCACCGAAGTACGTATATTGGGTATCTGCACAGTCCTACGTTCAAAAATTGTGATCAGAATTCATGCTTTTCATTCACCTTTTTACAATGTTGTTGCAGTATATCACTGTTATTTTTTTTAAGTTATCAAGTTACTGTTTTTCAATATCTAAATTAGTATGTAATTTTTGGATACATTCCTAATTTTTAGAACGTTTTCAGGGTCTGGAAATTTACAGTGTAGAAGAAAGCTCCGTCCCGCACATATATTTGACTTTCCAATGTGAATATGACAGAGATAGAGTCTATTGCCTTTTGGAGGAAAATCCTAACGTCAACCTTGAGAATATGCACACTGATGAAAAAACACTGCAGTGGCAGAATGGGATCGTATCAAATTATGATTATTTGATGTATTTGAATTGGTAAGTGTTAAACCATGATCCAAGAAAATAAGGTCTAGCGCTCCGGGAGCTGACACCCAATTACGTCACTGTCCAGTTGCCAATAAAATAAAATAATAAAAACATTTCAATTGTCATTTGGTGTGTCCGCTCAAGCAAATCAATTCAAGTTAAGCACGAAATTACATTATTTAAATCAAAACCACATTGATTTGTTGGATTCCCTCCCTCCCACAGATAATATACGGAGATTGGGGAGTTATAATTTCACGCTACTGGTAATACAGAAAATCAGCTGTTTCATAGTGCTTCTGCCATTGATTCGTGTATCGTCATCTCTCTCAAACTTGTTGTAAAATACTTATTCTGCTCTTGCTTATGCATGTGTACGTGAATCCATGGCATCGATGACGTCAGTGGGTGTCACCCACGTGACATCATTTCTCGGAGCGCTATACCTGGTGGAGTATATTATTATACCATGTGTTAAACTAATGCAAATATATTGTTCAGGTACACATATCGTGGTATATCATATCACTGTCAGAGCTCATACTACTGTACTACAAAATAAGTAATAGAAAAGTAGTGATTATACCTTTTCCTTTGTTGATGGGATGGATTTGATGATACCCACATATCTAATACTATCTTCTAGGCTTACATTTCTGATGTAGAGTACCAGGCGCCGGTATCTCTATACCTATAAGGAACGCACCGATGTCCCTCTAGCTAGCACAATGCCTCTAGAAACATTTCCGGAACACTTTCCTCCCTCTCCACAACGACGCCGGCCACACTGCGCCTTTGTCTTCCCTGGACTCCTTAGATTAGGTGGTCAGAACCCGAAATCTTCCTATGAATCCGAAGGCCCCCTTTTTAGTCGCCTTTTACGGTAAATTCAGATAAACTTAGGAAGTGGAGTGTAGGGAATAGCAATGACTATTCCAATAATGGGCACAAAATTCAGGAATAAGTAGCTGTCTACTTATGAATTTTGAGTTTTCTAAAAGTGGCGCTTAGTCTTGCAAGTAACAAACAGTTATTTATCACTAGCTGCGCCCCGCGGTTTCACCTGCGTGGATTACTCCTTATATAAAATTATTTATTTGTTAGAACATGGTAGGTACACATACAATATATCATAGGTCGTAATAATGGAGACATATCTCATGTATGCTGTTACAGCGTACAAATGTTAGTTTTTTTTAAATATTTTTATTAGTTTTTGCTAAAGTTAAAGAAACGAAATTATGTCTATGTTGAAATATTGTTCAAATCATATTTTGGTATAGTTGTATGTTATACCTCATCATCAACAAACTGCCAGTGAAAGCCCCGTCAAAATCGGTTCGGCCGTATTGGAGTCCATTGGGAACATACATACACACATCGCTTTTATGTAATACTAGCGACCCGCCCGCCCGGCTTCGCACGGGTGTAATTTACGTGCGAAGCTGAGGCGGGTCGCTAGTTATATATATAAACCTTCCGTGAAAATGTATCTAACTGATGGTGAAAACCGCATCAAAATCCGTTTCGTGGTGTAGGAGGAGTTAGCGGCCATACAGACAGACATACATACAGACAGACAGACAGACAGATGCGGAAAGCGACTTTAATTTATACTATGTAGAGAAGATAAGATAATTTTATTTACATGCTTTTTTGTGTTTTTAGCCTAGCAGACCGAAGTAAAAATGACCTCACACAATACCCTGTATTCCCGTGGGTCGTAGCCGACTACGCATCAGACCGTCTAGACTTGGCCAAGGCCGAGTCATTTCGTGACCTGTCCAAGCCCATGGGTGCCTTAAACCCGGATCGATTGGAGAAACTGAAAGAGAGATATAATGAAATGAGCGATCCTAAATTTTTATACGGCTCTCATTATTCTGCGCCTGGACTTGTTTTGTTTTATCTTGTAAGTATGAGTTTTAGGTGGATAATCCATCATGGATAATCCAATGCTAGGTTGTCAAGAGATGTTTTTAGGGTTCCGTATCTCAAAAGGAAAAAACGGAACCCTTATAGGATCACTTTGTTGTCCGTCTGTCCGTCTGTCCGTCTGTCAAGACCCTTTTTCTCAAGAACGCGTAAAGATATCGAGTTGAAATTTATATCAAATCTACGGTTTCTTTCAGCTGTAAAAAAAATCAAACTTGTAAGTTTACGCAATCAAAAGTATGACCGTTTATGTCTCATATTTTCGCATATTTTGCGATTTCACAAGAAATCAAAAAGTAAGCGACGATGTGGTCGAAGATGAAGCACGCAGACTTAGAAGACCTATTCACTCTGGCAGATGGTGCTAAAGCATCGAGATACAATTCCTATAGAGTCACAATATCTAAGTGAAAACAGTCAAAGAACGTCCGAGCGTCATTGTACATACATTGTATGTATCAATTATATACATCACAACAATACCACTTTTATTCCAATTTAGACGTTATGTCTCTTGCATAGTGTTCAACGTTAGTTGTCCGCTATTACGGACGTAATTATGATCTATATAAATACTCGGGACATTTTTGCACACACGGTCATCTGACCCCTAACCACCCAAACTAAGCAAAGCTTGTATTATGGCTGCCAAAGACTGATATACTTACATACATATATATTTTTAAATACATAAATAGATATTAACACCCAGATCTAACTATCACAAATATTCATCACATGAATGTTTGCCTTATGTGGGAATCGAACCAACGACCGCAAAAGGTAGGTTCACTACCAACTGGGCCAACAAGTACCAGTCAGTTTGTATGCCCTGTTTTATTTTTACAGGTCCGAAAATACCCTCAATACATGCTGTGTCTTCAGAATGGCAGATTCGACCATCCCGATAGAATGTTTAACTCCGTCCGGGATGTGTACAACAACTGTCTACGAAACATGTCCGATTTTAAGGTATTATTTCTTAATAATTCTGCTAGTTTGTGCCACTCGATTTACTTCCCGTATTTACGTCCTTGTTCTAAATATTTCCATTGATGCAATTGTCCTATTTTCTCATACGTCAATTTCGGGAGATTAAAGGCCACAGACGATGGAGTCAGAAAGGGAATACATTACTGCGTGAGCGAATAGAGCGAGATAGAGAGAGAGAACCCAATAAAATTATATAATCCCCAATAATATTATTGTTGTCTTTCTATACTTTTTTATTTATTTATTTCATGGGCAAGTGCCTTTATTAACTAAACAAAATACAAGCTAAAACTAACACTACAAATACAGTTAGACTGCCCATTGTTGTCTTGCTGTGGTGCCTCTGACAATATTATTATGTTAAAAAAATCCTTGAGGAAAGAATCTTTTTTTTTGTTGATATCTTCAAAAGATAGCATTGGGGTGAAGCCGGGTTATGTGAGATTGCGCCCACTAAAACCCCCTCTGTGCCAGACGGAGGGCACCGGGATCTACATAGGAACGCACCGGTATGAGGACAGTGAACCTATTGCACTTTTTTTGTTGTTTTTTTACAGGATAAAAAAATAAGATATTTCTAGTAACTAAGGAAACAGAACAATTTGCTGTTATTTATAACAATTGTGTATTTTCAAGAACAATGACATTATGATTCATTGTACAACAGGTTTTTATGACTCAAGGGCCTTGAATGTGTCTGGTGTCGCCTGAAGAATTGCGCAACTTTGTCGAAATCTGTATCATCTGTTGTTTCAATATTACTTAAATACTCGTTGTATGTTGCTCACCCTGTATACGCTAAGTTACCAACATTTTTAAGCCGTCCGACAGCTTAGAGGGCATCCTTTAATTCCAAAAAAGGGTGAGGGAGGGGTGATCCCGTAAAATGTCTTCAAATCTTATTTAAACTGTAATAAGTAAAAAAATCAACCTGCACTGGGCCAGCGTGGTGGATATGGCCCAATCACCCTTTCGGGGGTAGGCTAAAAGTCTAGCAGTGGACTGTTAAAAGGCTGATTATGATGAAGTAAAAAAAGGCCTCTGTAACGTGAATATGATATTATTTTTAACCCCCGTCTCAAACAGAGGGGTGTTATTGTGTTTGTGTATCTGTGTCTGTCTGTGGCATCGTAGCTCCCAAACGGCTGAACTGATTTTGGTTTAGTTTTTTTTTGTTTCAAAGATAACTAAATCGAGAATGTTCTCAGCTATAATTCAAGAAAACCTGTCCAGCCGTTTGAAGATTATCAGCTCTATTTTCATCTATTATCAAGATTATCGGGGGCTTAAAAAACAATTTATACTTGCAGTGGCGGATTTACACATTTTCCGCCAGTAGGCAATTCAAATTTACCACCACTACCGACTTCTACAATTGGATACCCTATTTCACAATCATAGTAATTGCATTTTTTGCCAATGAAATTTAAACTTTATGGTTTGTGCACTATCATCATAATTAAACCACCGTTTTCCCGAAATTAGTATGATTATAAACTAGGGGTCGATGAACCAGTTCCTAGATTATTTTTAACCCAACGATTTAGTTCAGATTGCACAAGAAATAATGTTTTAACTTCTGTAAGACAAAAGTTATATGATTATTTACGGGATGGTTGTGGAACTGTAACTGCGCCGAAATATCGGGAGCTCATTCCACAACCTTACCATGGTAAATATCCTGTAAATAATCATATAACTTTAGTGAACAACCGTGATAGTTTAAAACAGTGTTTTTCTGTAAGACATAATAAGAATTGGCCCCAAATTTACCGACGCTAAAATCTGCCGCCCTGCCAGTAGGCTTCAGCCTACTTTGCCTGCTGGTAAATCCGCCACTGTATACTTGTAAAAGTTTTTCTAACGATACAAACAAGATATTGCTATATGTTTGTTATCCATGGGCGACGTTAACTACTTATCATCATACGGGCCTGATAGTTTGTCACGTGTATAAAAACCGTCACAATTTCACAGGAATTAGTCCCAGAATTCTACGACACAGAATGCAAAGGGGACTTCCTGACGAACAACTACGAGATTGACTTCGGTGAGCGGCACGACGGCAGGAAAGTGAACGACGTGTCCCTGCCGCCTTGGGCGCAGTCCCCCGCAGACTTTGTGGGGAAACTCCGGGAGGCTTTGGAGTCGGAGTATGTATCGCGTCACCTGCATCTGTGGATTGATCTAATTTTTGGCTTCAAGCAGAGGGGAGAAGAGGCTGTTAAAGCTAATAACGGTGGGTACCTAAAGTTACAGCTTCATCATTTTCATCACCCGTGATCATCGAAGCCCGTGATACTTTAATGAGAGCATACGTAGCAATGATTAAAGTTAATGCATCACAACACAACACATAATAACTTTGTTACTTTTATGCAACTTAGGGCCTTACTTAAAGACGTTACTCAAGTTAATCTATGCTTAAAATTGCTCTCTCAACTTCTCGCTGACAGCAATGGTCACACGCGAAAACGAGGCAGCAATTTTAAGCACGGATTAACTTGAGTGACGTTTTCAAGTAAGGCCCCAAGTTGCATAAAAGTAACTAACACTTAAAAACGTTACTTAAGTAACGTAACGTAAATGACTGAATTGAAATTGCTGAAATTTTAAGATGTAGCTACAAATAATTTTTACGATGAATCCAACATTTAGGGATATTATAACATTTCAACATTACGAAAATTAAACATTTTGCGAAGTCTACGTAATAAACCTAAAGTAATAGAAGAGTGGAGTCGCGCAGCTTGTATCATAGAAGGATAGACATTCAATTTAGTTAGAAATAGTTGTAATTCGACCGGCAAGTGCTACTCAAATATTTGTTTTATTTGTTGTTATGATTACGCACAACTCATATCAGCTGTTATCTGCTTCCGACGTATATCGATTCGCGCGATGTTGTTACACAGGATTCCCCTATATATTGCATCATCAGTTAGCATTTCCATAAAAATATTTTTTTTTTACTCATATATAACTAAATTAGCACATTTTTGGTTGACCAATGACGTCTGAACATTTGCTCTCTAATCCGCTAGTCTCATTTCGTATTTTGTTACAGCTTCGCATCTTCATGTCATATACTGGGTTACGCGGAAAAGGTGTACTATGCCTAAAGTGGGCCATAGTAGGTACCCGTCATTATAAAACATTTTCACTGTGGGAGCAATTCTGAAATCGCAAAAAACAGCTTTTCCATAGAACACGGCCGTTCACATTTTCACACTCGAGAAAATGTATGGAACAGCTGATATCTTTTTTTACGCGATTTAAGGGTTGGTCCCATAGTAAAAGTTGTTCATAATGATAGCCCCGTTCGGCTTAGTACATCATCCTTTCTGCGTAATAAAAACTTTCTGCGTAACCCTATTATTCAAATGATATAGATAGCCCTGCTATATAGATAAAAATGATATAGATAGATAGGTAGTGAACCTGCTTTCTGAGTTCGGGGGCGTGGGTTCGATTCCCACCTAGGACAAACATTCATGTGATGAATATTTGTGTTTGTTCTATATCTGAGTGTTATTATCTATTTAAGCATGAATTTTTATATTAAAATATATGTATGTATGTATATCAGTCCACAGAGAAAAATTTGCAAGTTGAAGTGGCAATGGGCAGGCCACATCGCTCGAAGAACCGATAACCGATGGGGAAGAAAGGTTCTGGAGTGGAGACCACGAACCGGAAGACGCAGCGTAGGGAGGCCTCCCACTAGATAGACCGACGACATTGTGAGAGTCGCGGGCATCCAGTGGATGCAAAAGGCAGGCTGTCGTTCAGTGTGGAGGTTAAAGGGGGAGGCCTATGTTCAGCAGTGGACGTCTTCTGGCTGATGATGATGATATCAGTCTGACAGCCATATCACAAGTTTTGCTTAGTTTGGTTTCAGATGACCGTGTGTGCAAAAATGTCCGGAATATTTATGATAACTCCCACATTTTTATTTTTAAATAATGGGCTTACGTTTGGCCGCAACTCGCCTGTTAAGCGATGATGCGGTCTACGGCGAAGCACGTTTGCCCAGAAATAGTGAAAGTTGTTCTTAATGATAGGTACTATGGACCCCTTTCGGCTTAGTACATCATCCCTTCTGCGTAGTACAAACTTTCTGCGTAACCCTGTATTATTCAAATGAGTTTTTTTTTATTTCAGTGTTCCACCACGTTTGCTACGAGGGCTCCGTCGACCTTGAACATATTTACGACATGAACGATCGTCACGCCCTGGAAGTGCAAATAATGGAGTTCGGACAAGTACCCAAGCAGCTCTTCACTAAGCCCCACGTCCGAAGAATAACGCATCAAGTCGCTAAACCTTTGAGCACACACACTAATGAAACATACAACATGTCATGTATTGATACAGTACATTTGCACAAGGAGGCTGTAACTTGCGCGCTGCGTTGCAAGAACCGAGTGATTTCGGTGGGAAAAGACGGTACTTTGAAAGTGTATGACGTTGACCAGCGTAAGCAGATCCGCAGTGTGGTGTTATCGAGGACGCCGCTGAGCTCGTGTGTGATGGTCGATGACAGTACAGTTGCGGTTGGATCGTGGGACAATGAGATGTAAGCAGGTGCTATGTTAGTAATCTACATAATATATCAAGCATATTTAGTTTCTAGTTAATAAAACGATAGGTCGGTTTTATTCGCAATCTTCCGGATAAAAAGTATTCCAGTCTATCCTCATGTTGTACTCGACTTCTGTCCAAAATTTCATTAAGATTAGTTCAGTCGTGAAAAGACAACAAATAGACAGTGAGACAGACAGTGGCGTCGATTCTGTCATACCACTCACTAAACCAACCAATCTGACAGGACTAAAATTATCTGCCTCTCTTTTCATTTTAATTTGTGAGAGAAGGATGGCAACAATTTTAGAGCTGTCAAATTTAGTTTAGTTTAGAGTACATCAGAATCGACGCCAATATCAAGCCTATTTCGTTTCTAGTAAATAAAACGATAGGTCGGTTTTATTCGCAATCTTCCGGATAAAAAGTATTCCAATCTATCCTCATATTTTACTTTACTTCTGTCCCAAATTTCATTAAGATTAGTACAGCCATGAAAAGACGACAAACAGACAGTGAGACAGACAGTTTCATTTTCGTATTTAGTTTGGTATGACAGACTAATTAATAATCACAATCTTTATATTTTAGAATTTGCAAAAATTATGGGTCGTATCTCCGCTTCGCGGTTTTACCCTTCAAAAGATAAAAAGTCACTCTCCGGCCCTGTAACTATCTCTATGCAAAAAAACACGTCGTTTCGTTGCTCTGTTGAGGCGTGAAAGAGGAACAAACAAACACTTTCGCATGAATAATAATTATTCACATAGGTATTTACTTATTGTCTTAATTTTTAAGTTCTTTACAGTGAATATAATTATAATAACACTAGTAGGCCGCCCCTGCTTCGCACGGGCGAAGCCGGGATATATAGCCTTTGTCAACCGGGGATAGTGCAGCATCCCAACAGTGAAAGAATTTTTCAAATCGGTTCAGTAGTTTCGGAGTCTATTCAATGCAAACAAACAAACAAACAATCAAATCTTTCCTATTTATAATATTAGTATAGATAAATAAATACAAAATTTAAAAACTAGGGTGCCGCCGGCAGCGATGCAGGGGCTAAGCTACCGGTGGCAAGGGCTGCAGAGTGAGGAACCTCCTGACAATGTGTGCCGTGTCTAAGATTACCGCTCTCTATATCTGACCCTTGATCCAACTGTCTAGCCTCTTAAGGTGATGGTCGAAGCTCTTCGCTATAAGGCCATTCACCGAAATGACTATCGGGACAATGGTCGTCGAGGCATCTTTCCACATGGCGGTAACCTTATGAGCCAAGTCAAGGTACTTGCTGAGTTTGTCCTCCTCGGCCTTCACGAGGTTCTCGTCATGTGGGATGGATATATCGACCTTCGACCAAAATAAAATGAGTGGACGGGCCATAACCATTGAACTTGCTCAGTAAAAACGAGGCAAAACCATTGGACATATACTTCAACACGTAATTATAACCATGTACAGTAAATTTGTTACAAAAATAGATAGCGGTTTTTTATGTGTATTGTAGTGTGTAGCACACGAAGGCATAATTTTGTCAGATGATTCGTTATCATGTAACAATAGACGCGTGTCGCACTTCCTACGGCTAGAGACCGACTGAAACGAAGTGAGCGGCGGCGCTCATTTTGTAATCTTCAAAAATACGCTTCTAAGGCCGTCCATTCATTTTATTTTGGTCGAAGATATCGACGAGCACCACCCGGCGCTGGGACAGGTCGACCACCACAATATCAGGCTTATTGGCGACAATAGTCCTGTCAGTGATGATACGGCAATCCCAGTAGATTTATTATTATAACTTTTATTACTGTGGATTTTTTATTACTAAGAAATAAATTCAAATTATGTTATTTTCAGATATTTGTATGACGTTGACTTCGGCAGAATCGAAGAAAGTTTCCGTGCTCACGATGACTCGGTTAGCTGCCTTTTATGGCTGCAGAAAGGTGAGCTACATATTTTTAACTAGCTTCACTCTGCGGATGCAATAGGCCACCGGACCTTTTTATTATTTTATAGAAAAGCTGATCATAAATTGAGCTGAACACGGATTTTTTTTTAAAATGTTTTCAAAATGAATGAAGAAAAAAGAATTTTAATATCTTGCTAGACAGAGAGCGCACTATACTTACGAATGTCGTCACATGTAATTACGCCATACTGACACTCACCTTGCGGGAAAGGGACAGAGTATCCCTTCCTAATCTGAACAAAAACTTTAAACATTTATATCTCAGAACTTTAGCTAATTTAAAAAGTTTCATAGTTTCTTCAAAAATGTATAAAATTTTATTGTATTTTTCATTGACCCTGAATTTCTTAACTGATCAAACACCTGTCTATTCTCTCTACTGTAGTGTACTGTCTTTCTCTCTCACCTGTCTATTCTGACTTGTACTGAATTGCCAATTTGTCAGTCTACGCGCATTTTTTGACCGGCATGACTGCGTTGGTTCTCGTTAGCGCTGTTGACGTCGTGGGCCCTGTGAATTGAAACTCGTCTTTGGAGCGATGAAATTTCGAGATAACAGTAGCAAATTATTTTAAAGGATACTTACATGTTACTTAGTTTCATATTTATAACCGACTTCATAAAAGAAGGGGATTCTCATTTTTTTTTTGTTTGCAATGTAGCTAACAGACGAGGCGAACTTGGTTGACGGACTGCCGTCCAACCAACGGGAGAGAAAGAGGAAATTTTCTCTTTCCCTCCCGTTGGTGGCGGTCCGTCAACTAAATCCATACATAAGTCTGTTAGGGGTACCAGAACTCCGTCATTTATGAACCGTATTGGATTTTTTTTTTATTCTAAGGATATATGTAGTTTCAGATTGATCCTATAGAAATGACATCAACATCAGTTTATTAGTTTGGCTTTTAAATTAAAAATAATCGGAAAATTTGGTTACTTGGATTTAATTTTTTTGTTACTGTGGCATGTGCCTTTGTTAACTTAACTAATTTATATTTCTTATATATTAGTTAACTAATATATAGCTAAAATTATATATTTCAATATTGTCATGCCAAGTAATCGAAATAGCTTATTTTAAAAAATTTGTGAGTTTGGTTTTTTAAATTGGTAATTATGACAATCCATTGTTTGTTTTGTAGAAAAACTGTTAATATCCGGCGGCTGGGATGGCGTGGTCCGAGTTTGGGGCAACATCGGCCTCAAACGTGGTCCCCATAGAACTGGTCAAGCCTTGAAGAGTTTGTGGAGGGAGTTCGATCACGATGGGAAAGTCACAAGCATCAGTTACAGGTAAATACTTGTTCGTCGAGTATTAGAATAAATGTGGACAAAACAAAAGTACAGCTGCTGTCTTATTTTCTACTAGCGGTCCGCCCCGGCTCCGCACGGGTATAGTTATATATCCTATTAAAATAGCCTATATTAATCTGTGATAATGTAGCATTCATGTGAAAGAATTTTTTAAACCGGTCCAATGCTTTTTGAGCCAATTCGTTACAAACATACTTACGTACAAATCTTTCCTCTTTATAATATTAATATAGATGTAACAACAATGGCATTGAATCTAGGGTTTCCAATTTTTCTGCCATTTTCATTTCCCGTGAAAAGGATTTTATTTTATTTTATTTTCACGGGAACTTTCAAATTCAGTGAAAAACTATGTTTATTCACAAAAATATATTATTTAATTTTTATGGGACAAATAATGAATAATTACATTAGCCTACTTCTTAGTTGTGTTGATGATCCAAAAATGTATGATCCAGAAAACTTAACGACGATTTCAGACGGCGCCACAACGACGTCGACATAATAGCCGGCACCAGCGACGGTGAGATCTTCATCTGGGACTACAGGAACAATGAGCTGCTGAACAAAATGGTCGTGCATCCGTCCGCCGTCTGCGCAGTCTGCTTCATATCGGGAGACAGGATGGTCACCGCCAGCGACGGCGGCGACATGAGCGTCACCGACTTGAACGTTTTGAACGCTGTAAGTTGCTACTAATAGAAGAAAAATCAGAACAAATAATGAATGCGAAGATTACACCAAAATATTTTTGTATATTTTTACGTGAATATACGCGCAATGTTTAAGAAAAAACTTTGTGTGCTTAACCACATGACAGAAGTGAAAACTTCATCAAGGTTGACTAAATATCTCTCGCTCCCTTAGTCGACTGGAGCCGACTTTACCCGATCGAGTATCTAAGCGTGACGGTCACGCGAGTTAAGTGCTTTTCCCGATCCCAAAAAGTGCCCAACGAGCCAAAAGAAGTTTTCACTTTAAAAATTTACTGACTAATGTTGGCCTCGTCGACGCCCCGGCACACATTTTCACGTTCGTCCATAAATGCTTTTATGGATGGATATGGTCGGCCGCTACCGTACTATAAAGCTAGACTTTAAAATTTAACTTCATTTTTTCTAAAGCACTTAGATAATTATGTTAAATATACTTTGTTCTGTTAATGGCGTCGAGATACAATACATATAGAGTCACAATCGTGCCAAAAAAAACGACCCAAAACTCGGCGCACGCTACAAATTGCGCAGACTTTTTGGTTGGTTACAAGGTAGCCGCGATCCGACTACAACTCCGCCGCGCAGAGCTACGATGACAGCGGACAACTAACGTTGAACACTATGCAAGCGACATAACGTCTAAATTGGAGTAAATGTGGCCTTGTGAACCATAATATAATTGATACAATGTATGTACAATGACGCTCGGACTTTTTTTTACTGTTTTCACTGAGATATTGCGACTCTATAGGAATTGTATCATCATCATCAGCCAGAAGACGTCCACTGCTGAACATAGGCCTCCCCATTTAACCTCCACACTGAACGACAGCCCGCCTTTTGCATCCACTGGATGCCCGCGACTCTCACAATGTCGTCGGTCCATCTAGTGGGAGGCCTCCCTACGCTGCGTCTTCCGGTTCGTGGTCTCCACTCCAGAACCTTTCTTCCCCATCGGTTATCGGTTCTTCGAGCGATGTGGCCTGCCCATTGCCACTTCAACTTGCAAACTTTAACAGCTATGTAGGTGACTCTGGTTCTTTGGCGAATATCCACGTTTCGGATTTTATCGCGCAAAGAAACTCCGAGCATAGTTCTCTCCATTGCCCGCTGAGTGACTCTGTGTTTTTGGTTAATGGCTAGTCTTTATAAAGTTTCAAATCAAACTTGCAACAAACTTCCTCGGCACCGTTTGTAAAGTTTATCCACTCCCCTCCCACAGGTATACCAGAAGCAGTTCCCGGAAGGCGTGACGTCGGTGTGCTGCGACGGAGGCAGTGTGGTGTGGGTGGGCGGGCGCGCCGGCGCACTGCGGGACTGGGACATGCTCACCGTCTCTCAGAACAACGAGCGGCGCGCGCATCTCGGTACGTACTACCTAAGAGGAAAGACAATAGCGGAACATTAGAGCGTAGCTCGGAAATTTGCCTAAAAACGGTATAAACTTAGATGGCGCCGTAATTTGAGCGTGCTATAGGTTGTCTCGAACTTCCGTAAGCGCTGCAGTCAGATAACGTACGAAAGGGTTCTACAAATTACCGTAGCGCTTGTATCGCAGCGCAGTCAAGTTTCGCAACATTTCAAGAGAACAAAGAAAAGCGCCATCGACAGGTATGGGTTGCGCTTCTCTTGAAATGTTGCCAAACATGACTGCGATACAAGCGCTACGGTAATTTGTAGCACCCTTTCGTACAGCAAACTGCAAATCCTAACAAAACTTTAAAAGATTTTTCTCAAACCGTGTATATATCTATTTATTGAAGAACACTTTACCAATATAGGACTTTAAGGCTCCTCTGATTATCTGTTACGCGCGTACAATATTTCAATGTGCAAAGAGGTTTGATTATGTTTTCAATATTTCAATGTGTATAGGTTTGATTATGTTTTCAATACTTTAATGTGCAAAGAGTTTGATTATCTTTCAATACTTCAATTTCCAAAAAGGTTTGATTACGTTTTCAATATTTCAATGTGCAAAGAGGTTTGATTATGTTTTCAATATTTCAATGTGCAAAGAGGTTTGATTATGCTTTCAATATTTCAATGTGCAATGAGATTTGATTATGTTTTCAATATTTCAATTTGCAAAGAAGTTTTATTATGTATTCAATATTTCAATGTGCAAAGAGGTTTGATTATGTTTTCAATATTTCAATTTGCAAAGAGGTGTGATTATTTTTTTGTTATGCTAGAATATACAGACAAAAATTTATTGACATTTCAATGTCCTGTGATTGGCTCATATTATCTTATTACAAGCCTTGACCATCTCGAAAATGTTTTGTTTCAGAGTTTGGTTGCTAGGCAACGTTTTAATGAAATGCAAAAATTACCACAAAATATTTATGGATATTTTTTACGCAATGTTTGAGAAAAGTATAGGTGACGGTGACTACTTACCACCAGGTGGACCGTCACTTGTTTGTCTACTTAATACATAAAAAAAAAAAAACTATACAAGCCTTGGCGGCAACTGAGCATTTATGGACTCACGTATGCTGCACCCACAGTACAAGGTGTCTCAAATAAGATTTTTTTTACAGACTCCATCACCAGTATCTACTTCGACGAGGATTCTAAGACTGTGATCACGGCTAGTGAGGACAAATCCGTCAAAATATGGCAACTATCAATCGACACTTGACGGAGATGTTCCAGCGCTCGAGAAAAGAAAGTATTAACGAATGTTATTCACTTTGGAAGATTTAACATTTCAAAATTTTGTGATACTAAACCATGTGTAAGAAAATCTATTCCTTTAGTCGTAAGCGTTAAAATAAAGACTTTGTATTTTTAGAACTTATTGGTTTTATTTTTACAATACCGTGGCAGCATTTTTTTTTGTTCGAGAGAGAGAACTAGATGAAAGAATATTTAATTTCTTTTTAATTGATAAATGGTGCATTTTTTTTTTTTTTTAGGTTCCGTACCTTAGGATATAAACGGAACCCTATTACTAAGCCTACGCTGTCTGTCCGTACTACCTTTTTCGAACCGCAATAGACAGTCAGTTGAAACTTTCACAGAATATGTAATGTTACGGCGGATTACCTAAGAGATAATATGTCGGTCAAAAAGTAAAAAACGTACGTCGTGTGTCGTACGTAGGCTTAGTAATAGGATTGCTTTTATACCCTTTGGGTACGAAACCCTAAAAACGGAAATACGTACAAGTGCCAAACTTGGCATAATTATAGTACACATTTTAAAGTAAAACTACAAATAATAAGTACAGGGGCCTTACGGACAACTGCTATTGCGGTATCAAACTAACGTTAAATCCGCTCAGTTGAAAAATCACGCGACCGTAAACCGTATCTGGGCGCGTTAAGGTTCACGTTCGCGTGATTTTCCATCAGCCATTCTGGCCTAGCGCTAGTCTGTGACAAATTGCTGTCCACCAAAGAATGCAATACATGCAAAATAAGACGCGGCAAGGCCGTTTGCTGGGTGAGTACGATTAGAGGCATCAAGTTTGATTTAGGCCAGATGCGTTCGCACCCGCCACGCCACCTTATGACCTTACCATATCTGTCTAGTTTGTCAGATATGAGGGTAGGGACGTCCGTAGCTAGGTTCCTGGTTTCTGCGCGGCCCATTATGCTAGAGTTGGGTTTGCGCGCAGGTTCTATTCTGTATTGACGTTACATTTTGTCGCTAAGCTCACTATAGTTCATGAAACATATCTTGAGGTCTGGGACAGTACAGTTATTAAAATGACTAGAGCTGGTACGATGTTGAAAATAGATCATAGTAATCGATCATACTTATTCTCATACATTTTTGTATCATTTGTAACTTAAAATTAAATAATGAAATCTAGCAAGAGGAAAAGGAGGTTACTTATTTTTATTTATTTGAAGGTGCAGAAGCCAAACCATGATCAACGCGATAATCGGATTAGTGGGTAGAGCAGTCTTGCATCTACGGGGTGTAAGGGGAATACTCTCGAAGCCAAAAGAAGGTAATTGTACTCATCATTATGAACAACTTTTACTATGGGACAAGCCCTGAAATCGCGAAAAATAAATTAGCTGTTCCATACATATTGTCGAGTGTCAATGACCGTTTTCTATAGAACAGCTGATTTATCAGCTGATCTATAGATTTCCGGGCTGGTCTCATAGTAAAAGTTGTTCATAATGATGAGTACAATTACCTTCTTTTGGCTTCAAGAGTGTTCCCCTTACACTCTGTATAATGAACTCTTGATCACTTTTTACCCGACTACAGCAAAAGGTGGGTTATGTGTGACCGTTTATGTATGTATGTATGTTCATGTGTTGGCTCCTCGGCTAATCTACTTATTCGATTAAGGACACTATTCGTCACACAGTTTTTTTTTTCTAGTTGGTAATGTGCCAAAAATGTAATAAATTAGTAATAATTTGTCACGTCTCCAAAAAGTTATAACTTGTCACCAATGAGGTGTCTATATCGACGTGTCTTAATACTCCTCGTGTCATAGGCTATATTATGAGGTCACACAAAATCAAATATGGCGAATTTTATCACCTAATAAAATCGACTAAAAATTTCATACCATTTTGAGACATTTTCTTATGAATTATTGTGACATAAAAATATTTATTCTTATTCATTTTTAAATTTTTTCGTAGTCAGGTTTTAATTTATTAACCTTGGTCAAAATGAACATCGCTCTCAACAACCTTAGAGTAGTAAATTGCAAATCAAGATTTTTAACACAAAAGTTGACAAAAAGAAACATTTTTAGCGATCACAAGATCGATAACTTACTTATAGTCTGTGCTGTGGATAACACGAGGAACGTTACTTTTCGCGAGACAACGTCATACCTACCAATAAAGTATATTATTTTGCGTTCAATTTTATCGTCATAAATATTATTATTAGCCAGATATTTATTATATTTCTTGATTTTGAAGTTTTTTTTAAAATTAATTCTTTTATTAAATATTTTTTTAAATTGGGCCGCCGGCAGCGGGGCTGGGCTGAGATTTTGAACTTTAATAAAATTAAATTACGAATTTTGACTGATTGGTATGTATGATAAAGCTGTCAAAAACTAAAGTGTTTAAAAAATGCTTTAAAAGCGCCTAATCCAGAGCACGTCAGCGTCGTGCGTGTACTATTAGGGTGTCCACTTTCTGGAACATAGGGAAAAGTCAGAAAAACAAAAGATGGTAATGGTTGGTCAGGGATTTATTTGGCATGGCAATTAGAGTGGACATCCTGACTGTAGATTTTTCATTGAAAACAAAGAGTAAAATTATTTAAGGGATTTTATCCCACTAAAAAATCTTACCTACACCAAATACACTTATATTTGTTTCGTGAGTTTTTTTGATCGTTAATGCTAGAGGTAAGCGCACAGGTAAGGGGTGCCAATATAAATTTTTACCCCTGCTCGGTAAAATCGTAGATCCGGGCCTGCCATGCGGGTACGTAAATAGAGACAGGTGGTGTAGATCCAAATGCCAATCAAACACAGAGTTTGGCTTAGAGCCTAATGTAAGATATTGCGTTAAATGGTTCGGTACCTAAAGCTATTTCCTTGAACACCGTCATCGAAGCTCAGAAATATTTTGTTAGGTCTATTAATTTCTGTCTTTTGCGGTTTTCCCGATAGATGAACTAAGTATAAAGCCGCTACACAGGAGCTTTTTCAATTTAAATCAGGTATAAAACTGGTATAATGCGGAATTGATTAAACTCGTAGCGGGTTTAGCAAACCGTATTCAATATCTGCGCTAGTATATCTAGGTATGATTATGGTCTAAAAATATAACCTAACAAGGACCTATGCTGTTGGTTGAATAGTAGGTATGAAATACAGATAAAAAGCGCGGAAAATAAAACTAGGTGACCTCGAAACATTCACTATCTTGAAGTTGGTTCAACTCGACACGAATCACTTATACGTACCTATTTATGTAGGTGCATATGACTACTTACCTATAATATCATAGCTCTGCTGGCTCTACGGTTGAAACAACAGAATGCCGTTATAAGTAACAGTACATTTGAAGGGTACATTTTACTTGACATCTGCGATGGGCAGACTTGCGTTGCCCTCGAAAGCTTCGACTCCAAGTAATCGAACCTCGTAAAAATAACGGCAAGTTTGTAATTATCTCAAAAGCAAATATTTCATATGAATATGTAGGTGAATTTAATTTTATTCGTAATTTATCCCTTATAAAAGCTTTTATATAACTTGTCTTGTTAGTTTGAGTCAAATCTTGCAATTGAATTTTAAAACAGTTATCCCCAACCGATTAAGCTGATAGTTTGCATCTACGTTTAGTTTGGATGAGATGCTTAATGACGTCATTCTAAATACAATATGGCGAACTCCCAAAGCTGGAGGACCAGATTGTTTTATGCACCCGCGTGATATGGGTATCAAGAGGGTTTGCTTAGAAGAATACGAAAAATAAAAAGATGTTACACTAAATTCAATAGGTATGGCGGCGCCTAAAAGCTTGTTATTAATGAATAATTTTATTTGTATATCTGCCCTCATGATCATTTTAGGTATTGGGGTAGCATTTTTAAAAACCTTTTGGTTTCGTAGCTCCTGTAACGTAAGTTTTTACGCTCATGGTTATTTTAGTTGGGTACATTAGTTTTATACACTGGTTGCGCAAAGCATCTAGTGTAGAGAAACAAAAGTGTTCTGTGTTTAAATGAAACCGTAGAGCTAAAAAACTAAAATAGAGAATTCTTAGATCGTAAAACGAACCTTTGATTCGTTTTGAATCAATCAATAACAGGGAAAATGAGGCTGGAAACAAAATAAACAAACACATTTCATCGCATAATAAGTTGCTGTTTTAAATTACCAGTTAATAATAATTAAAAAGTCAATAACATGATAATTCATTAAGAAGAATAAAATACAACAATTACTTCATCTACACAGTAACCGACTCTACCATAGTTTTTTTGATAAGTTCACCAAAATTTTCCGTGGTCTCAGCATTGGCGCCTGCGGATACTTCCACAGGTTGAGACTGACCCTCGACAGCATCCTGCGTCGCCTGGTCGTTGTGGTCCAAGTTCAGAAGCGTATTGTGACTGAACCAGTTCTCATCATTCTCAGCCGTTTGAATCTTACTGCTACTCTGATATGGCATGGTTATCATATTATTGTAATCTCCTTTGACTTCATTATTTACACTTTCTGCACTTTTATACATGTCGTAATGGTTCGGAGGCGTACTGTGGTAATGCAAGGAGCTGTGGTCTGGCATAGATGTGCTTGGTTTGTGCAAGTACTCCGGCGCGTATGTGTGGCCGTAATGGCTGAACATCGACATCTGCGAGTTGTGCGCAAACTCCTCAAAACTGCTGGCCGAAAAACTTTGCAATCCCTTGAAATGATGATTGTCGCTGTGCTGGTCATACGAATAGTTGAGTTCACACGGGAACCGTTGCATATTATTAGCCATTGTATTATATCCCATCGTTCCCGTTGCGGCGTAAAGCGGACCTTTGCCTTGGAGTATGTTTGATGTGAACGGATCGACATTCTGGTTGTGATGAGTATTCGTATTTTCAAACTGCAAGTTAGTCTCACTATTGTTTCTGTGTTCGCAGCTTTCATTTCTGTATCCGTAAGATACGCCATCTTGAGAGACGTTTTGAGCGCTCATATTACAGTGAATGTTACTGAAATTTCCAGCGTTTACGCATGATTCTACTTCTACTCTCGGTGTAAGGTTTACATCTCTCAATAGACCGTCTTCTTGATTGATCCTGCTGCGTTCTTTATCATATGAGGTGCCAAGAGCAGAATTGGTATTGTGAGCTTCTGCCCACCGTCGCTTCGCGGCTTCTTGGTTCTCTTCGTTTTTTCTTTCAAGACCAACTCTCATTAAAGTATGAATAAAGTGTGTTCTAACCCTGACTGGGTTGAATTCAATTCTCCCCGATTTATTGGCGCATCCGTCCCTAGTGCAGCCGCAAGGAAAGTTTAGTCTATCGACCTGACATTTAATACCTGCTAAGCTGCACAAACAACTGTCTGGATTGCACGCCCCTTTACAGGCGCATCCGCAAAATTCTCTGGAGGCTCTAATGTCTCTACACTCGTCTTTCTCATAACCCTCAATTTTTCTAACTCCAGCGGCACGTAAGAGAGCCCTCCTTTGCCGCGTAGGTACCGGTTGTAAGAAGTAGTAGCTGTCTAAATCTAGCTCGGATTCTGAAATGTCACTAGCCTCTTCTTCGGTGTCGCTATCCTCGCTTGATGATAGCGACGCGCCTTGTAAAGAATGACGCTCGCTTTTCAACTGTTGTAATATTTGTCTATGTAATCTCCTTTGTTCTAACGCGTGTTCTGCTAGCGTAAAATTTTGTATATGTGAATGTTCCCATTCCATTCCCAACGTGGAACCACCTTGTGATGGAACACAAGAAAATCCTTGAGATCGTGGAAAGTAATAAACTGTAACATTGTCGAATTTAATTCCTTCTTTTCTTTTTTTTGGTTGTGGTTCAGTATCATTTTTGTCACGTTTCCTTTTTAGATTACTTCTCAACGGTATTTTTACTGGTTCCACTAATTTATGGCGTTTTTCATCTTTATCATTAATTGTCATAATGCTACTGGAGTTAAGATTTACATTTTCGGTATTATTAATTAAATTTAGACTATTTGTGCATGGCAGTGCTAGATTAAAGCTCGGTAACTTGACGTCATCCGACGTCTCTGATCCAATGCCAGAGTCGCTTCCTTCGGAGCGATCCTGTGGTTCTTCTTCTCTATCAGTGGCGACGGTATCAGGTGGCAGACTGCCAAGTGCGGAATCTTCACTATCTGCCGAAGCACTATCAGTTTTGATATCGTCTATATCACTAAGAGTATCATTGTCTTCTATTTTTACTGCATAATCATCTTTACTGTCACTACTCTCATAAAACTGAGAGTTACCACTATTTACTACATTATTTTGTTCGTCATTAGAACTAAGGTCATCACTATGAGCGTCACTGTCACTTTTTTCGTCTTTTATCACATGATAGCATTCCTCTTCGGCTATAGTTGGTTTGGTTTGTTCCTGCTGATGATTGCTTATTGCGTCTTGATTGTCTTTAAACTGCATAGCAGGTATGGATGTAGATTCCTCCATGGCTACCTGGAAAAATAAATAATAAACATTTAAAATAGTGTCAAAAGTATCCACATTATGGTTGAATGAAAGACTGTATTCACTATACACCAAACTATACACTTACAAATTTGAAAATAGTTCCTAAATTAGCAAATGTAAACTGTTGTAGGGTATATAACCTGAATGAGATAACGTTTGTTCCTCGGTACCATAGATGTCTCTTATTAATAAATTGGTGCAGAACATTGCAAACCAGAGTAGGTGTAGGCAAGTACAAAATAAGTAGCAGTCGTTCCAGTAGACAACGTAGGCAGGCATAGGTATCATCAATCAGTACTGTATGCAAGCAGTAACCATTATTAGAGTGCATTACATCTGCACCGGGTGCGAGTCGACCCATAGCGAGCGTTATAAATCAAAAACAAAATGATAATTCAAAACCGGTACCTATTTGAAAAGGCTGTGGCCTCGACTGACTTCACCGGTGCTCGAAGGTACGCCGAACTCGCCAGTCCATGATGATGATAACACAGCACTCTTTATTCTTTCTCTGATCTTCTATCTTCACCAGTTCACGTAGAAACAAGTATCCAATATTATTTCATAAAATCGGTCATCACATATGTTCACAACACGCAAAATACACTTCAATGCCGTACACATAAGGTTCTCTTTATTTCACTTCGCCGAGTCTGCCGTTGTATTTTAGCCCTATTTATTTTCCGCGATATTTTGACAACGACGTTCTTGGCGTCAGGCTTTTCTTTTTCATTGCCAGCCAGCGATAAGAAGTTAGATAAGTCGCGCGAACGATCACTGTTTTGTTTGAGGTTACTAATTGATGAAATATTTAGCGAATATCTTCGTAGCAGAGCGCGACACAGGGGCCAGTTTTACTGGCGTTCTCAGAGTTCCCACCTCGCGTAATCGCGTTGGACGACTCGAGCGACGCAGGCAAGTTTATAGCCGGCGGAGTTGTGTGTGCGTCGGAAATACGGTTTGAGCGCGTACTTTACGGTCTTCTTAATTTGGTAGAGTATGGGCTGCGTTGTTCGACATGACGTCGCCCCGCCCCGCTCGCCGCGCCCCGGCCTTGCGACCCCCCGCCCCGCGCGGCCTGCGGAGCTCGCGCAAGCGCGCACAGTTTACAAAAGTGGTGATACCACGTCTTAACATTTGATTTCCCAGACTATTATTATTGAGTATGATTATTAAAGTACCTACTTTTTACTTTTAAGTAGGTATAACTTGTTATTTTTATTTTACGGAATGGTTTCTTTGTTCGGGTATTTATCTACTGTGCCCACATTTGGGATTATTTAGTTTGTAGTAGATATCATGAGGACATATCTAATAATATCAGATGGGAAGCTAGAAACCTCACCTTATCAGGTAATAGGCGAAGTAATGACGTTCACAGCTAAGTAAGTACCTACCTAATTAAATCGTTTCATCATCATCATCATCAGCCAGAAGACGTCCACTGCTGAACATAGGCCTCCCCCTTTAACCTCCACACTGAACGACAGCCTGTCTTTTGCATCCACTGGATGCCCGCGACTCTCACAATGTCGTCGGTCCATCTAGTGGGAGGCCTCCCTACGCTGCGTCTTCCGGTTCGTGGTCTCCACTCCAGAACCTTTCTTCCCCATCGGTTATCGGTTCTTCGAGCGATGTGGCCTGCCCATTGCCACTTCAACTTGCAAATTTTAACAGCTATGTCGGTGACTCTAGTTCTTTGGCGAATATCCACGTTTCGGATTCGTTTATGGCACTCCAAACTGCATATATTTTGTATTTACTGATTACTGTTATGTATACCTACCCATTTACTTAGTTAAAAGTTTACTAAACTTTTTATGGTCGAGTGGAGTAGGTCTAGGTAGGTAATTAGGTACCTACTAGCAAAACCTACCTATCTAGTTACTCTACCTGGTTCAAATTCTGTGATGTAATGAAAAATTAAAGGCTGTACAGCATGCATGAATTAAAATGCAGATGCAACGGGTTACGGGACCCTATTAAAACTAAAATTACGCTGTCTATCTGTCCTAATTTTAATCGGCTGTATTTTTTGAATTGTACTAGAAAACCAGATGATTTTTTCTCAGCATGTGAAAAAATTCAGGCGGATTAATTATGAAATAATAATAAAATCAAAAAGTACAAAATGAAGGAGAGACACCATACAAAAAACATTTTTATTGCGTATTTTTGTCTTTGCTCTAGTGTAAAAAGGTAATACTTAAACTCAAACTTGGCATATCTATAGCACAGAGTCTAAAGTAGTAACACCGTCCAAGTACGAGGTGTGCGCTAAAGATCTCGAATAGAATGGAAGAAAACACTTTATAATGCGAAACCCTCGGTGCGCGAGTCTGACTCGCACTTGGCTGGTGTTTATTTTTTGTTCAGCACAATCCACAAATAATGGCAAAGTCTCAACTGGCAACTCAGGAATACTTAGGATCACAACCTTTTGCTCTTGCTATTGGGCCCGCTCGACGGGTCTCGGACAAAACGCTCTTAAATATAAGTACCTACACATGTCATGACAGTAGGTATATGTATCTACATAAGAATACTTCACCTGGCTCTACTTAACCTTTCTCCATGCCAATACCCTCATCCGCTTCCTGGCTAATAAGTTACTAGAAAATAAATGGGACAACAAACTGATCTCATTGTGAGCACACACGTTTGTTGAACGATATTATTTTTCCATTCGCAAGGTAATCGCCCGCGAAGATCTATATTTAAAACGAACCGAGTACTACACGGCCAATATGTTTACTGAGTGAGTAAACGTAGGCGGGATGACGCGGTGCATCGTCATCGCCAGTCTTGCAGTGCCAGGTAGAAGGTAAACTTTAATATAGGTATTCTGTTCTGGGACTCAGTTCTCAAGCGTTCTTAAATAAATTGGCACTCGGCAGCCCGCCGCGCCGTGGCACGGGCGAGGGAGCTATAGGTACAAACCTACCTACGTATACGGTAATCAATAGATATTTTCAGGAGGCTTTCGCGGCGAGCGAGCGACGTCGACGCTTGCATAGCGCCCTCTCGCTCTGCCCTGTAATTTACGCAGTATACGCTAAAAGTCGCAAACCATCAGTTTTCAGAAGTTCAATTGTGTATAATTTCTATAGAAACTCAATCTCCTCATAGGAATTTTCAGTTAGGTAAAGTTATGGTCATTTCAAAATTTCAATGATTAGATTATTTTCTCAAACATTGTATTTAATGTTTAGGTACATGATTGAAGAACACAAATCGACGATCCAAACTTTCTACGATTTTTGTCTCCTCAAATATCCTGAAATAAATCGTCCCACAAATAAGAAATTGTTGATTTTCGCACATGGAAATATTGTACTTACGTATTAATTTAATACTTATTTCATTGTGCGGAATGGTTTGGTTACGTTTTCCGACAAAAAAGTGGCAAATACACACGGAGGTTATGCTAGAATTTATTGAAAACAAAGATTTACAAATGACTACGCAATGGTGCTCTGTGATTGACTCATAGAAAAATCGGAATAACCACTGAGAAAGTTTTTTCCCGAAATTTGTTTGAGTAAATTTTTGACGTGAATATCTACGCAACGTTTGAGAATGAATACTAGTGGCGGTAACTGGCCATTCATGGGACTCACGTACTTAAGTATGTTGGCTTATGCCTCAGCCCAAATTTCCATGTTCGTCCATAAAAAAATACCGTTTTAAAGCGATCTCTTCCAGGCAACCTTAGAAAAAATCTTATAACTAATAGATAAAAAATCGTTTTCCTTTGAAAAAATTATATCTATTAGGCATTTGAATTTTTAGGTATTCTATAAAAATATTACATAAAAATTGCTTTAAATCATTTGCAATGTTATTCTACAAATATTGCCCAATCAGTTTCTTAAAATGCGCCCTCAGTGCTTTTTTGTGTTCAAAAAAGTTGGAAATCGGCGAATGATATGAATCGAGATAGCTCTGACTAGGGACAGAGCTCTTCTCACATTTTCGACGAAAACTGGATTTTTGTCGTTGCGATTCTATCAAATAAGTACTACGACTAGTATCTAAAAAAAAGTTTTCTGTAATAAATAGTTCGTTATTTTTTATTTTGTGTAGAATATCGGTTTCAAATTTTGGAAAAACTCAACAATTATCAACTTATTACCAATTTATAAAAGCTGTTTATCGTAAAACTCTCGTAAAGATAGTTTGCGGGATTTCGTTAAATGACTGACATAAAATAAAAATATTTTTTTGGTTTACTTATTTTATACGCATCCTTACAATTACGGCCTTAATTTTTACATTTTATACCCGAAAAATCCAGAAACCTAAAACCGAACGATGCGTTTTTTAAAACGGCTCTATCTGCACCTTGCACGGACGTCAGTGAATGTGTATTCGTAACTATTGCAAGATAAGCCTCGCTCTTGCTATATCTTTAAACCTTGACCTAGCCTCTCAACTCTCAACATTGTTGTGGAGTGGAATCTAAATACTTGCCTACGATCCTTGTACGGTTATTAACAGCAAGCACCGTACCCAGGCCAATTTTCACAAAACTTTTTTTAACAGCTGTGTAATTATGAAATATTTTGTCTATAGTCTGCCCGGTTTACAAAAGAATTTCATTGGAATGTGTCGGACAGGAACGTCGATATTTTGATGCAAGGACTTCAATAAACTTTCTTTCTCATTTTTTTGGGAAGCCTCGTGAGACGAAGATTTGTCACATAAATTAAATTGATATCCTACATTTACCTAAACTTTACATACATTTTAGAAATAATGATAAACTATTTTTAATCCTTTATTTTGACGAATTTATCTTGCAACAAATGTAGACTATGTAAATACACTGATAACTTTAATAGTTAGTTATGGTTATTGTATACTTTTGGTTTAGGCATTTTTGAGCGTTTACTCAATATTCGTAGTTTTAAATATCTTTATCGTAGATAGATAATCCTTTCACTTTATCAGGTCTGTGGTTTCGTATTTAGGTACGTAGTAAACGTGCTTTTCTTAGTGTAGTAGCTACTCCATTGCAACTCGTTATTCTGTCTATTCTTATAAACTTATTTTTATTTTTCATAAAAAACAGGAAAAACTTTAAAGGCAGTATACTGACCAAACAGTATTATTAAAGATACATAAAACATCAATGAGTTATGTTAAAAATCCGATTGGCATTGGCAAATGATATAAAGCAATAATAATTTATGTGTTGATATTAGGTATAGAGGATGGCGGAGGAGACCGAAACAACAAAAAAATATTTTTTTCTAGCTCCAGTACAAATCCAAAATAAAACATTATCAACATAAAAAATACTTTAAAACGTTAGCAATGTGTTGTGCCAACAAGCATGATATGTTTTTTTAACCCAAAAAAAGCTTATTATCTTAAAACGGCTGAATAGACTTTCTTGAATCATAGCTAGCTAGAACACTCGTCAATTCACCTAACTTTTTTTTTACCAATTATATTTCCATTTATTGGGCATTAAAAAATTTGACAAAATAAAACATTATAAGCCATTGAGTCCGAACTAGTAATAAATCAAAATCGGTTTGGGATCTACGATGCCAGAGACAGATATACAGATACCTTTCTTTTGCGGAGCTTTTTAAAATAAAGCTATCAGTCTTTATAAACCTATCGTACTTAGCGATTTTTTTTAAGTTTGCAAAGTGCTAATTTTGAAAGCTCATTCCGGTAATCGCGGCTTTAAAACAAAAGTATATATGCACTTGCAGTGCCGGTTTTAGCATTACCAGCG
This sequence comes from Agriopis marginaria, assembly GCA_932305915.1. Taxonomy (NCBI): domain Eukaryota; kingdom Metazoa; phylum Arthropoda; class Insecta; order Lepidoptera; family Geometridae; genus Agriopis; species Agriopis marginaria. The sequence goes on from OW029915.1 coordinate 15,550,862, forward strand.
CCCTGGGCGAGATTTCTACGGTGCACCCCCCCCCCCCCCCCCCCAAAGGGGCGACCTATAAAAAAGGCTTTGCCTGCGGCGCCCCACCGCGCCCTACCCTAACGCCGGTTCTGTCCACTTGTGCAGCATAGCAGCGAACTAATACTGTTTCGCTGCTTTTTCATGATAAAGGTCTGTTGGAGTGCGGTATCTCAACTCTAACGGTGTACTGTGACTTGTCGGTGTAGGGCGTATATACAACGTGCTAGGTACTGATAAATAGGTAGGTATGTATGTATAGGTCTGTCGTGTCGTGCCGTACCTAGGTACAGCCCTAGGTTACAAGAATAGCTGGAAGCATTCATCGTTCACATGGTAACGGCGGAAAACAAACTGCCACGACGGTGGCATGTGCCTTTTTACTTCCTTCGAAGTTTGCAGAGAATTGAATGTACCTAAGTATCTTAGCTTATACCTTCGAGTAACTATAGTAGATAATAAGTTTAGCACCTACTTACTAAGTAAATGCAATGACGGTGTCATTTTCTACTGTAAGTACCTATCAGCTACTGAAAAGGTTTTGATAAAACACGTAATCGAAAGATAACCAAATTCTGCGTAGGTACTCGTAGGTAATGTTATGTAAGTCGCAAAGAAATTTGGTAACGTAAGTACCTATAAGTTAGCTATTATAATCTTTGAAACATAAATATTTGGCTAAGTGCGAGTCATGACTCGCGCACCGAGGTTTCCGTAACTACCACATGTTTATCTATGCTACCACACAATAATACGTCTCGCACCTGGCCGGTTTTTTTTAACTCACCCGTGCGACGCCGGGCGGTCGGGTCGCTAGTAAGCAAATAAAAATAAAAAGTTAAATAAAACGGCCAAGTGCGAGTCGGACTTGCGTACTGATGAGGGTTCCGTGCCACCACAAAATACAATACTTAATTATCAAAACACCTTCCAAAATAAGTAATCCAAGCAATTGCTACGCCGTCAAATAAATATTTTGTAAGGGACGCTCGGTATAACTTGGTAATGAATAGGTTAATCTGACGTAGCATTAGCTACATATTCTGTGAAAAATTCAAGGGGCTATCTATAACGGTTGTAACGAAAAACATTTAAACTGTAGGACAGACGGATGGACATACAAACAGACTGCGTAGGATTAGTAATAGGGTCTCGTTTACACCTTTTGGGTACGGAACCCTAAAAAAGAAATTCCGTAGTGTTATTTCATGTTTTAACTGATCCGATTTATTTATAGATTAGATAAGTTTCAGCATATTTCTCGGGACTATTTTTACGAAATGAAAACAAGCGTTTATTGCGTTTTGCTTACCTTTCTTCGAGGAAGCGTATATACTTAGTATGTCCAGCCCAATAAAAATATAGAACCTTACAAAGTACATCATCATCATAATCAGCCTTTTAACAGTCCACTGCTGGACTTTTAGCCTACCCCCGAAAGGGTGATTGGGCCATATCCTCCACGCTGGCCCAGTGCGGGTTGCGGTGGATTCAGTGAAGACGCCATTGAATTCCTTCTCCGTACGTATGCCGATTTCGTCACGATGTTTTCCTTCACCGAAAAGCCAGTGGTATGAAAATCCGTACATAAACTCCAAAGAACTCATTAGTACGGGCCCGGGATTTGAAACCGCGACCATGCACAAAGTAGGTACATACTACATACTAAAATTTTATTAAAGCTATCATCAATTTATCTGCCACAAAGACGCGAACATTGTGAATAAATTATTAGTCAGTGTGTATATAATGTGAAGCTGTGTCCTGAACCTACAGGGTGGGAGTAGGGTGGGAAGGGGGGCAGACGGGGGTAGATTAAATTTCGCACCGCACCTCCCTCCCGAGCGCTGTATTCATCACCGAGGACGTAGCAACTATTATTTAATCTGTTACCAGGGCTACGATTGCTTCCCTGTGTATTTTAGAGCACAATAGGTTTCCTAGAAATATACCAACGTATATAGGTAGTAAATTATAACTACATAAATAAGATAAACCTACTCTAATTATTTCGCAAAAACATTTACATTGTTATTTCAGCTGAAAAACAAGAACTTTAGTTAGTAAATAAAAAAACGGCCAAATGCGAGTCGGGCTCGCGCACTGAGGGTTCCATACCACCACAAAATTCAATAATGAAATTACCAGTATAACTTGGTATTGAACAGAAACTTGTCACCGACTCGCACTTGGCCATTATTTATTGTTATACTTTAAGTTTAGAGTGTGATATAATCATGCCAAGTTTGACGCTTGAACCGTATTACGTACCTATCGTATTACCGTTTTTACATTAGAGCTAATACAAAATACGTAAAAAAATACGTTTTTTGTATAGGGACCCCACTTTTGTGTTTCTTTTTGACTTTTTTATTATTGCTTAGTTAATTCGCTGTAACGTTACATATTCTGTGAAAATTCAACTGGCTACAGTTCGAAAGATACAGTCGTTTAAAGGTAGGACAGACAGACGGACAGACAGACATCGTAGTCTTAGTAATAGGGTCCCGTTTTTACCCTTCGGGTACGGAACCCTAATAAGGGAAAGGAAAAATTAAGTTGTACGTACTAGCCATATACAGCAGACTTCTGAAAAAAAAAAAAATTGATGAATATTGAAAGAAATATGTATTAACAGTATTTAAGTATATATGTTACATAAATCCCCGATAAAATATTCAGACGGCTAAACAGATTTTCAAATTTTATTTTTATTTTTTCATATAAATAATAGGCTTGCGTTTGACCACCATCACGCCTGATCGATCCATTTAGCTTATTTTTAATTTATGTTACGTGTAAAATTATTAAATACGGTTTAAATATTTTTACTTCATTATTTTAATTAAGTATTTAGATATTTGTACTATCATTGATATAAAATAGGTAATACGAAATGGAAATATATTTTTTTTTTACATAAAATCATTATTTATCCTCCTTTTTGGGCAGACGGGTGAAAATTGTAAATAAGTCTATCGACCTGAAATAATTAAAATATAGATAAAATTATAAATTTATGACTGTGCGTGTGTGCGTTACTCCTACCTAAGTAGGTAGGAGTAACGCACATTATACGTAAGTACGTATAATGGTGATTTACGGTAGAGATCGACCTGCGGAACCACCGCGCCGCGCCGCGCGCCGACCGTCTGTGTTGAATGCCTAAACCCACCACGTCTCTGTACCTCTACATTATTATATTCAAGCAAATAATTATAATGATGTAGGGGTAATATATAATGAGCAGGCACAAAAAATCGACACCGCTTTATGGTCGGTATTCCGAAAACCCGAACGAAGCGCTTTGATTCCACTTTTATTATGCGAACTGCTAGTCTGTGGAATGCGCTGCCTGAATGGGAGTTCCCCGATAGTTACAATCTGGGTGTCTTCAAATAACGAGTGAATCGGTTTCTTCTAGACAAGCTTGCTCCACCGTAGACCGCATCATCGCTTTACATCAGGCGAGTTCAAGCTCAAGCCTATTATTGAATTTAAAAAAAAGAAAAGAAAAAAATTTTCTTTCAAACCTTATTTCGCTGCTCAAACCACAAATAGGTACTAACTATACTTCATACAAATATTATAAAAATATGAAAGTGTGTTTAACAGTTTGTTTGTTTGTACAATACCTCTTTCACGCAGCAACAGAAAAAAGGATCAATGACTTGATTTTTCCGACTACTCAATAAAAAATTGTCTAGACACTAGACAATTTTTCTACTGACCTGTTGATATGGCAATATCATACTTCATACTAATATTATAAATGCGAAAGTGTGTTTGTTTGTTGGTTTGTTTGTTCCTCTTTCACGAGCAACAGAACAACGGATCGACCTGATTTTTTGCATGGGTCTATAGTTCAAGGGTCGGAGAGTGACATAGGCTACCTTTCATCATGGTCATCACCATCACCATTTTTCATCACTACACGGGTGAAACCGCGGGGCGCAGCTAGTCAATAATAATTTTGTTTGCGCGTTCTAATTTCGAAGTCGGTTTTTTAAATTTGCGCGCCGGTTCAAGGACACTATTTTGTTCTCAGCCTACGCGGGCGACCCGGTGCCAAATCTCTATAATATATATTTAGTTTTAATTAAAATTTCCCCTGTAGTAGTATCGAGGTTATTTCAACGTTTTGAGGCTACACAAAGTCCTTCTACAAGGCCTTACGATTTTTTACATAATGTGCTCATCATCTTCAGCCAGAAGATGTCCACTGCTGAACGTAGGTCTCCGCTGTAGAACTCTACTGTACACTGAACGACAGCCTGCCATCTATACAATATAATTAAGAGGAAAGGTTTGTATGTAAGTATGTTTGTAACGAATTGGCTCAAAAAGTACTGGACTGATTTTAAAAATTCTTTCACCATTTATATGCTACATTATCAAAGATTAATATAGGCTATTTTAATAGACTATATAACTATACCCGTGCGGAGCCGGGGCGGACCGCTAGTCTGCAATAATCTGCATCCCAGATGCCCGCGACGCTCACGATGTCGTCGGTCCATCTAGTGAGGCTTACATAAGCTGCGAGTGCAGCGACTTCCGTTTCGTGCGCTCCACTCAAGAACCTTTCCTTCCGATCGATTATCGGTTCTTCGAATAATGTGGCCTGTCCATTGCCACTTCAACGTGCAAATTATAATAGCTATGGCGGTGACTCGATCTGGTTCTTCGGTCGGCGAATATCCTCGTTCCGGATTCTATCGCTTAAAGAAACTCCGAGCATAGCTTTCTCCATTACCCGCTGTGCGACTCCGAGTTTTTCCAAAAGGCCAGCAGTCTCAGAATCATAAAATGTATGGTACTGAGAAGTAGTTCTTGTCTGGTGATGAGAATATTTTAATACTGCCATCACATAATTTGCTCAAACAACTTTACTATAGCCAGACAGTCTGGTGCGCTATTACCTCAATCTGGTTGTCATCGACGGGAAAATACATCCCCCAATATAGAAATTTAACGGCCGGTTATCCGAGTCGCGTAGGCAACAAAACGCTCCCTCAGCCCCCGCCAAGTTATAGCGACGATGTATTTTGCCACGCTAGAGTCAGGACGCCCGTGGGGTGAGTGCAACGACAAAAACGAGCATAGGTCCGACCTTGATGACGCCTGGCGCGGTACTGAACGCGGCGCGCCAAAATTCTCGCGACCTTTTTACGCTTTTAATTTCACTAAAAAACGACACTATTCACTATCAAAAATCTATCCAAATAAAAAAAAAAAACAATAAAATTGCCTTTCAGTACATGCTATTTCCAGATTGTTACGAGCTTTCATTAGAGCATAAAATGAAAAAAATAAACTAAGTCGACTTTGTTTCAGATTTTTTTTTGATCGAGGAAAGTTTATTTTGTCGTGTTTTGAACCAAGTCATAAACTCTAACACAGGTGTATCCGTGACATGTATTTTTTTCCAGCTCAAATACCTATTGTAAATTAATTGAATAAAATTGATTTAAAACCGGCAAATTTGGTAAAAGAGGCCGCGCTCACTGGCCAGAGCTATCTGTTTCGCACATTTTTGAAGATAAAATAACTGAGGGAGTAAAATAAAACCGGCCAAGTGCGAGTCGTGCTCGCGCACTGAGGATTCCGTACCACCACATAACTTGTTAGCTACTAAAGTACAAGAAGAAAACATCCCATGAACGCCTAGGCGGTCACCCATCCAAGTACCGACCGCGCCCGACGTTGATCGTACGAGAACCGAAGATGAAATTTGACACAGACTCGCACTTGGCCATTATTTATTATTAATTGTTATACTTTAGAGTGTGTACTTACTATAATCATGCCAAGTTTACCATTTGTAAGTATTACCGTTTTTACATTAGAGCAAATTAAAAAGAGGGGGAGGCCTATGTTCAGCAGAGGACGCCTTCTCAATGATGATGATGATAAGTCAACTGGCTATCTATTATAGTTCGAAAGATAGCCGCTAAAAGGTAGGACAACAGACAGACGGACGGACATACCTACAGACGGACAACGTAATCTTAGTAATAGGGTCCCGATTACACCCTTTGGGTACGGAACCCTAAAAAAACGATTATAGCTCCAGCTTATGTAATAGGGAGCATTTTGTGAACTCCAGTAATGATCGCAGAGTTGATGGTAAAGTAGGTAGGTACTTGTTTCATAATCTATGACGCACGGAAGGTTGTTGGGCAATCGATTGCTTACCTACTTTCCGTCGTTTCATTAGTTATGAGTATAAGCATATCGATTTGTTATTATTTATGAGCAGTGTTTATTAGTTTTGTGTCCACATTGTATTTAACTATTGTATTTTTTTAGGGCAAGTGACTCATATTAATTATCAATTTTATAAACGAACTCCAAAATTATAGTTCAATTTCGGTTACTTGCCCAGATAACTACTATATACAAACTACTATATTATAATATCTACTATATACAGAGTTTTAATATATTAAGATCATTCACTATTACATTTGGACATAGATAAACATATATACTAGATTGCGTTCTGTCAAAATATTCCCATACAAAACTAAACCTTAACGTCTAAACATAAGGTTCATAATAATGTGGCTAGGAACATGGAGGTAAAACGAGCTCACTGAGATAGCTACCACGGAGGAAGTGTTTCCCTTTCTAAAGATTGCCATTACATAAAACATATATTTTAGTAAAACTCTGTTTTAAACTATCTCGGTTGTTCACTAAAGTTATAAGATGTTGTGGAATCTCATTCCACAACCACCACGGTAATTATCCCGTAAATAATCATAATTATATTTTAGTAGTTTTACTTATACAATAGGACATACCAGGCAGGCCCTATTTTGGGGTGTAAACATAAAATTACTAACAATAAAATAAAGATTAATTTTTATTTCCATTTTCTAACGGATATTAATGTAGATATATCTAATGTATCATGTACCTATTTAAATTTTATTTTTAAGTAACCATGTAGGTTCCAAGTATAATTACTAGGAACCTTCATGGTTCTACTGTACCATGAAGCTACTGGCAGCATTAACGACATGGCGTTTTTGATTGTTTGCTTATTTTGTTTTTTTTATGCATGATTTTTGAATAATTATTTTAAGATGGTGAAAAATTGTTGTATAAGAAACTGTGCTAGTGAATCATTCGGTGGCTGCGGCATATCTTTTCACAGGTAGGTACACGAAGCTTGAAATACAAGAAAATGTTTATTAGGGTGTCCATACTCGTGTGAACATGAACAATTATTTTTATACATTATGTTTTAGCATGACCTAGGGATATTTTAAAGTAATTCTCATTTCGGCGAGTGTGCGCAAAAGCTTCGAGCCCTTGTTCCACCCTCCCCCTTTCACTTAGGAAAAGTAGAACGGCTGCACACTACCACCCCTTCCTAGTGAAAATTCCAAAGATTTGAACTCAACGATTTGGGTCTTCATTTATGATACGTACTGCCCAAGAATGGAACTCCCTGCCGTCCTCCTTGTTTCCTGAGAACAACAAACTAGATATCTTCATGGCTAGTGATAGACATGTATAGATAGATATGAATAGATTTCTAGATCAACGTGTTCCATCCTCCGCCACACCGTCACGTACCATCAGGTGAGTAAGTGGCGAAACGTAGATCTAGTACTACCATCCAACGGTGAACCGAGCTTTCTGTGTACAGTTGTATCGTTCAAGGGTGTTTCGACGAATCGTACGGAATCATTCTAAATATTACATAGAAAATGAAAGTACCTAAATTAATCGCTGAATATATTTCATGTTACAGTATACCAACAAAAGAGGATGTAAGAAAAATGTGGTTGGACGTAATTCTTAGTCGAACAGCAAGTATAACAAAAAACTCCAGGGTGTGCAGTTTGCACTTCAACACAGAAGATTTTATAAAGACACTAGCGACCCGCCCCGGCTTCGCACGGGTGCAATGCTAAAAATAAAATAATATACTACAGAATGTCTTTATATACTACGTTCACAGCTTTTTTGTCATTAGGCAAAACAAACAAAACATGTTGTTTTCATAATTGGCTGAGGGGCCGGTACCGCCGCAACCGCTATGTCCCTGCATTTTAAATCTAATATCTTAGAACATTTTCATTTAATTTACAAGCTGTAAACGGCCATATTGGTCTATATTAAATGCACAATGTATTTAAGGTACTTAATTGGATAAAGATTAATGCTGTATTGCTTAAAATCCCAACGTAAATAAGCCATTATTTCTCGTAAAAAATAAATAATATAAAATGGTTATTGTGGGTTATCCCTAAGAAATAGACATATACCATTGTGGACTTTTTTGTAGACCTTTTTAAGGTATACAATATTGTCTTACATTATTTTGATCTATCTCGTAGGGTTCAGCCAGCGTTTGCAATGTAAAGTGCAAAAAAATGTGTTTATTGACGACATCACATTAGAAACCTCTACAATTATCAGTGTTTCTCTACTATATTATGCATTTATTATATATATAAACCTTTCTCTTGAATCACTCTATCTATTTAAAAAAAACGCATCAAAATCTGTTGTGTAGTTTTATAGATTTAAGCATACATAGGAACGGACAGACAGCGACAGCGACTTTGTTTTATACTATGTAGTGATAGTGATGTAGTGATGCTCTCGACAAACTTTGAAAACGAATGTAGTTCCATGTCATTTTCCCGCAGTAAGTAAAATATGCCAAATAGTAGTCATGCCAATCTTCTATATTTATAAAAGCTAAATTTACTCACCCACTCACTGACTTGTCACGAAATCTCAAAAACTATTTGACTTACGAAGCTGAAATTTGGCACGTAGATTCCTTATGGGGTATAGAGGTCCGCTAAGAAGGATTTAGCGAAAAAGCCGAATTAAAGGGGGCAAATGGTGGTTGAAAGATTATATTAAAGTCCTTTGTTTTTGATGATACTTAGGAATAAAATTTGGTATTCAGGCTAATAGTTTAAAATAAATAAATACTGTTATAATATTTTTACAAAAAAGAAGGATTAAGGAGGTGGAATTGGAGTTTGTATGTTGTGTTGAAAGTTATGCAACTACGAATTTGTAATTTGACAAGTGGGTGTAAAAGTTCATTTAAAAATATTTTACGAAAGGGCCGAATTAAAGGGCCCAAAAAAGGTTGAAAGTTTAGGTGAAAGTGTACGCGTACGAAGTCGCGGGTAACGGCTAGTTTATTATAAATGCAAAAGTTTGTCTGTTGTATGTGAAAGAGGAACAAACATCCATACATACAAACTTTGGCGTTTATAATATTAGTAGGAAGTAGGATAGGATGCGAAAGTGTGTTTGTTTGTTACTTTTTCACACAGCAACAGAGCAACAAATCAACCAGATTTTTTGCATGGGTATAGTTCAAGGGATGGAAAGTGATAGCCTACTTTCATCATCATCGTCATCTAATAGGTGTTGCTAACTGATCACCGAATTTAAGCAACGGACTACACGGTCAATCTTAGGTAGGGTGATTGCGAGTGGCATTTAGAAACCGAACGTTACCGTAGGTCGAATGAAAAGTTAATTATCTGTGTGGGTGCCTTCAAGTCGAGAGTGAATAGGTTTCTTCTAGGCAAGCGTGCTCCATCGTAGGCCGCATAATCGCTTAACATCAGGTGAGTTGGCGGCCAAGCGCAAGCCTATTTAAAATTTTAAAAAAAAATATGTCACGTGACACGTATGTCCCGGTTGAGTCTTATAACAATAGCCGCTAAGCCATCTCAGAGGCCTTCAGGCGTCCTGGCGGCCTAAAATTCTGACATTAGCGCAAGTCACTGGGCCTATATGAACTTCCTGTATTTGCTGAGAGTACCTATACGATGATTATAGGAATTACCTACAATTTCTTTGTTTCCTCAAAATCATGAACACCCTACAAGAAAAGGACAAATTACTCCGTGCTCGCTTTTCCCTCGGACCGTTTTTTTAGCATGAGTACTCAATCCAGGTCCCTTTAGGGTATATATAAAATCCTTGCATTTGGATCATATATCATGATCCAAGAAAACCTAATGACTTGGATGACATAATAGGGATATCTATTGACAAAATTACCTGTTTTTATTTCAAATTTTAAATGACGCATCAAAATATAATATAATATAACTGGACCAACAGGCTTTGGTCCAGTTGGTAGAAAACCTAACTTCTGAGCTTGGTGGCGTGGGTTCGATTCCCACCTAGGACAAATGTTTATGTGATAAACATAGGTACCTACAAACCTTAGAATAACTACTCATGTAGTTATTCTAAGTAGGTAGGTAGGGCGTTGCGTTCAAGACACGCGTTCGAGGCCTCCTAGAATGCAACATGGCCGTTTACAACGTCAGTGTATAAAACAACCGTGACACAACTTGGCTGTTGCGAGTATATTTGAGCGTACACTTCAGTTGCGACTGAACAATGGAAAAATCTATGGATAAAAACACTGATGTTTATCTGTCAGTCATTTCACATTGATGTTATGAACGGCTAAATGTCACTCTGGGTGCCCCCCATTGATATCAATGGTGCGCCTGGACCAGCCCGGACGCATCTTCCGAACATAATTTACCTGCTAACAGACGAGACGGACTTGGTTGGTCCGTCAACCAAATCCATACGTCTGTTAGTAATAAAATCAAACATCTGTCAGAGAAACCCGTGAAATCAGTGTTGCCAGGTCTCCCGATTTCAGCCGAAGTCTCCCGGTCTCCAGATTTTCTATTCCAACTTACCGATTTGTTTTTTGCAAGCTTTTTTGTGTATTAGATTTAGAAAACTGCGTGATAGGAAATGCAAAAGAAGACTGCCATTACTGTGTAATTTATGTACTAATAATGGCCAAGTGCGAGTCGGTGGCAAATTTCTGTTCATTACCAAGTTAAGCAAGGTATTCGGTTAAGAGGACGACCTAAAATTTTTTTTTTGTAATTTGTAATAAAATACTCATCTTTTGTCGTAAAAATAATAGTTTTTAGAACTCATTTAAAAATACAGAGAATCATGCTACATGTTTGGTCCCATAGTAACAAATAAGGAAAATAATGTAGTAGGTACACTACTGGTTTTTTTTTTTTTTGCCGGCACTTTCAGATTTAGCCCAAAATGAATGATGTAGTAAATTGTAATTTGTAAAATAGTTGTATATTTGCATAAAAACATTTTAAAACACTACATTTGTGTAAGTACCTTTTTATCGATAGATCTGCAGTTCTGCACTAGCAGTCATTTCCCTACTCACGCACACTCAAGCAGTTCTAGATACGCACACCAATAAAATTACCACGCTGCCAAAGCATTCACTCTGTCCATTATGATACTACGTTCATGAATTAAACAGATGAACAGGCGGTATGGCCTTAAAGGCTTTAGCCTGTCCGATGGGCGAATATATAAAAAAAAACATGGAAAGTAAAATGTATGTAAAATGGGGTTTTGGCGCCAACGTGGAAAAAAACATGTCGGCTCGTTGGATTATTTTCCTAAACTAGTGTATTTTCGAGTGTTAATGTGTTCTAAATGGTGAATTATTATTCATTAAGTGCTTGTAAACGTGCTCGAGTGTGGGTAGGTGATATAACGAGGTGAAACGTGTCTTTTCGTGTTGTTTCCAAAACTCCATAGGAGCCTCTTGTAAAGTTCCCACCACTTTACAGAGGTATGAGTTTGACTTGACCGTGACTTACTTAGCTTGACTCTGACTGTGACTATGACTTGTTTGACGTTATTAAGACTATACAAAACAGAAGAATAGGCGGTATGGCCTTAAAGGCTTTAGCCTGCCCGATGGGCGAATTATAATTTAAAAAAAAAATTATGTAAAATGTAAATAAAGTTTAAGTTGATATCTTTTGCAAAGCAAAGAAGCAAAGCAAAGAGAATACAATAGAAGCAAAGTTTCATTTGATAAAATGCAGAGAGCTCAATGCAGAACAATGTCAGTAAATGTTTACGTTAAATAATCCGAGATATCAGTCAAATACCAGACAAAATTTTATCTCGACTTCATCATGCAATTTTAATGTTTTTTATAATGTTCATGTGCCTAAACAAAAATGTAACTTAACCACTGTTTCAGCAGCAGAAGCAACAAGGCTCAAATCTTGTTCTTGGCCCAATATATGGCCGCCCACCCTGGGTTTGCGGCTGGCGATTTTCGTACGCCGCAAGGAGCTAGGAGGATGGCAGAAGAGTGGGAGCACCTTGCTTCCGCTCTTAATGAACTTGGTCACGCCAGGACGGTGGAGCAATGGAAAATTGTAAGCCTAACATCAATTTATATTTAACATCAACCAGAAGATGGGCAACAACGTCTTAGTATAAAAACATCTAACTGCGGTCTTTGCAATGTCTTCTCATCCAAAATACCTCAGTGCCTTAAGACGAAAGTATTCGATCAGTGTGTGTTGCCAGATATGACATATGGCACTGAAACGTAGTCTCTCACTATGGGCCTCATAAACAAGCTAAAAGTCGCACAAAGAGCTATGGAGAGCTCGGGGTTTCTCTATGAGATCAAATTAGAAATTAGGAGATCCGTAGACGAATGAAAGTTACCAACATAGCTCACCTGATTAGTAAGTTGAAGCGGCAGTGGCACATAGCACGCAGAAAGATGGCTGAAAGGTTCGCGAATGGAGACCACGGACCAGTAATCGCAGCTAAGGACCTCCACCCACAAGATCGACAGACAACCTAAAAGAGACCGCAGGAAAACGCTGGATGCAGGCCGCTTCAACCGGCCTTTTTGGAGATTGATGGGGGAGGCCTATGTCCAGGAATGGATGTCCTACGGCTGAAATGATGATGACAATGATTCCAAAATCCAATTACATAATTAAGTATAATTTTATGACATTCTTTATATTTTCAGTGCTGGCGGGACCAAAAGCGGCGAGCGCGCGCTGAAGGCGGGGCTCACGGCTGCTTAACTACCATCACAGGCAATAATGCAATCGCCCCCTTCCGCAGCAACACAAAAAAACTGGTGTTGAGTGCCATCAGCACAGAAATGGCCGAGGGCAAGGAGTCACAGGAGCCACGGGAGTCACCAATTTGCGTAAGTCACCAATAGTCCCTAGTAATGAGTTGGCTATAACTATATTCCTATGTTAATGTTTACCAGACTTAGCCTCTACTAAAATAACTAGTAAAATAATAACCTCGGATATGAAGAGACCACCATATTATAAATAACACAGATAAGATCTCCCTCTGTTTGAAAACTGCACTTGCATATCTATGCGATATAGATTTTGTGCTTGTTTTATTTATTTTATCTAATTCAGAGTAATACTACTTCATCATATCATTCATGATATTAATAGACCAGTGCAGAAGCCTTTGAAAATGGTAAAAAAGTTAAAAAAATTATAGTAGGATGAAACCAATTGGAAAAGGAAGAGAATATAACAAAAATTAAAGGAAAAATAATTTATGGGCGATTTGAAGTCGGGAATTAAAGGGGGGGTTAAGGGTAAAAACGGTTTATCTCTATTTCTGCCAAAACTACAAGTCCTCTGGAAAAAAATTAAAAGGCAAAGTTGTATGTAATAAAAAGATCTACAACTTTTGTCTAAACACTTTTTTCACATAACTTCTAAATTTATATGAAAAATTCAAATAACCAAGTCGTTGGTTTTTTATTTAAATCTTTTACAAAAAAATAAAAATAAAACTCGAAATTTTGTGAAAACTTAACTTTTTATTTTACCTTACTTGTATATCTAATTATCTATATAATATAAAATGTGATGTGTGTATGTATGTATGAACTACAAAACGGCTTTGAAGCGATTTTGAAGGGACCTTCACTAGCAGATAGCTGAAGTTATAACAAGTAAAAGAGGCTACTTTTCATCATCACCACGCGGGTGAAACCTCTTGGCGAAACTAGTTGGTTTATATAAATGCTAGCGACCCGCCCGCCCGGCTTCGCACGGGTGTAATTTACGTGCGAAGCCAGGACGGGTTGCTAGTTATATATATAAACCTTCCGTGAAAATGTATTTAATTGATGGTGAAAACCGCATCAAAATACGTTGCGTGGTATAGGAGGAGTTAGCGGCCATACAGACATACAGACAGACGCGGAAAGCGACTTTAATTTATACTATGTAGAGAAGAGATGTCATAGAATAATCAGACAAATCAGTTCATCAGCTTCATTTCCTCCAGTCTCGTACATTTGTCTAGATCACTGTATGACTTTCTTGACTATACGTTGCTCTTGTATTCTAAGTGCATAACGTTCATCGACCCTCATAAGGTATTCATTAGTCGTTCAGTAAGATAATAGTAAAAAATCTTGAAATAAAATTTCCTGCTTTAGCTGAAACGTACCAATTTAATATTGTTTGCTGTTTTAGTTTAATCTGAAGTCAGAACCATCAGAAGAAGTTCCACTTCCTCTGCCAGAGATTGAAGTGCCGTTGGTGATTCCTGAGCAGCGCAGCACAAGGCCTGCACCGCAACGTTACGTTTGTAGCAACCTTTCCCCGGACAGTTTCCTCAGCTCTCAACAAGAGCTTCATCAGCTCATTCAAGTGAGTTGAAATGTTGTTACCTTTTTGCTTTGATGAAGTATAACTCTGACTTACATAAAATAAATAAATCTGGGTGTCTTCAAGTCGAGAGTGAATCGGTTTCTTCTAGGAAAGCGTGCTCCATCGTAGACCGCATCATCGCTTACCATCAGGCGAGTTGGCGGCCAAGCGCAAGCCTATTTTTTATAAATAAATATATAAAACAAGCTTATGCTTAGCTTATCTATACCACAAACATAAACAAATGCAGTTTTCACACAGAGGAAGATCTTATCTGTGTTATTTATACGGGGGTCTCTAGACAATGGACATATTCGAGAATATAATTATACTTATATTTTAGTAGAGTACAAATCTTTTTTTTTAACGTATTTTTGTATTAGCTCTAATGTAAAAACGGTAATACGTACAAGCGTCAAACTTGCCATGATTATAGTACACAGTCTAAAGTATAACAACAAATAATAAATAATGGCCAAGTCGAGTCTGTGATAAATTTCTGTTCATTACCAAGTTATAACTGGTAATTTCGGTATTGAATTTTGTGGTGGTACGGAACCCTCAGTGCGCGAGCCCGACTTACACTTGGCCGGTTTATTTACAACTAACTGAAGCTGTCAGGTATAGAAAGCCATGGGTGGATAACAAGTAGATAATAATCCACGAGGACCTATAATTAGCTTATGGATTTATTTAAAGATTGATCAATTTTTTTAAGGCTGTTGGTCTTAAATAAATATATTGTGTAGTGATTTAAATTTTTTTTTTTTTTTTTTACACAATTAATACAGTTTATTGCATATTGTTGCACCGAAAAACCACAGTTGGTTTGACATGGTGCTCACATTCACCGCGCACTCACAAAATAAAAAATATATCATCGTAATTAAGCTCAATGTAACATAAATATATGAAGTTGCGTACGATTCGAACTCGGACGCTATTCACTCATCCTAAACCGGTTGCAGTCGTAGTCGACTTGCGAAAACAACACAATTCGTTGATGATATTCATATTTATATAACGTTTATTTACAGGAAGATAATGATACTAAAGAATTTAAAGACAAACATGGATGGAATGATCTGGATAAATATTCAGAGTCATCTATAGACCCACCATCAACACCGGCAATAAAAAGAAGAAAAAAGCCAACTGATTATCAAATTGCCATTGATAATGATAATTCAGATCAGGAAGAAGATCATCTCGCTAAACTTTGGGCAAATAAACTTAAAACACTGAAACCTACACAGAAGCTATATGCTGAAAAAGCGATAAATGATATTTTGTTTGAAGCTCAACTAGAAAATTTGCGTTATAAGAAAGATCTATAATGCTTTCTATTGAAAAAAAGAAACTATAGATGTTCAAGAAACTATAGATGTTTCACATGGTGAATGGGAGAAGCTCGCTGAGGATAGAAATCAGTGGAAAAGTCGACTCAATGAGAGCCAGAAGCTTCATGAAAAGCCTGGCTTGATAGCCTTTCTGAAAACAGAGCGAGACGGCATGACAGCGGCACCAATCAATCTATCGCAAGTATCGCACGCACAATGTGGCTGAGTCTATGCACTTTGTATGTCGTAGGATAATCAGATAAATCGACTTGTTGTGGAAATCTTAGGACGATTACTTTTGTAATTCGTAGGACGATAATTTTTGTAAATCCTAGGACAATTACTATTTTCAGGATCATTGCAAAAATACAGCTTATCTTAGGTAAGGCGCGAATAACCGCTCACCGTTCAAGTGTCCGGACAAGTTTTTTGTAAGTGCTTTTCTATGGATTTTAGACATGGCATCGTTTGTCGGGTCAGATAGTATATAAATATAAAGAAATCAATCAAACATTTTTAGGTGGTTACGTTATGTGATCCTATAGGCATCGATCTTAGATTAAACCTTCTATATATAAACGACCGATGAGCTGTTTTATAAAATTATCCGTCAACTTCCCATTGACGAGAAGTGTAAAGCGAAAAAGCGAGACAAAAAATGAACCGATTGGCTTATCGAGCGTTTATGATATTATGGGTAAAAGGGCTACAGGGTACACTTGTCTTAATTCAGAGCCTAAATTTAGAATGGCGATTGCCTAAATTTTCTGACCTTATAGTTTTATGTTATTTACAAAAAATATAGACTATTTTGACAACTTTTTGATACAATTTGTTTTCCTTATGTTATGTTATAGCCTAATGGTCCAGTTGCTAGTGAACCGTGTGGGTTCGATTCCCACAGGGAAAACATTTATGTGATGAACATTTGTGTTTGTTCTATATCTGGGTGATAATATCTTTTTAAGTATGTATTTAAAAATTTACAAATGTATGTATATCAGTCTCTGGCAGCCATATCACAAGCTCTGCTTACTTTGGAATCAAATGGCTGTGTGCCAAAATGTCCTGAATATTTTATTTAAAAAAAAATGTCATCATCATCGGCATTATATTAGTTCGTGTAGATGTGTATACAAAAAAACTTACATCTGTCACATTTTCATCTGTCAATGTCATTCATTGCACAGTGGTTTAACATTTTTATTTGTTTGTGTAAACTGCTAAGAAAAAAATCAACATAACGCCAACGCTGACGTAATTCCAGGGTAAATTAATGTCAATCATATTTAATGAAAAGTAATCATCATCAGAGCTTATTTTTTTATAAAAATTTATGTATAAGTAAGTCAGTAAATCTATTGCTCGAAATGGTTTTGTAATTACAATTTGTAAAAAAATATGGCAATCCCCATTATGGAAAGGCAGGCATTTAGGCACTTCTAATGAGCAGTTTGCAATTAGCAGTTACCAGTGAGCAGTGTTAAGGTGGTTCGATTCACCTATGGCGGGAAATTTTAAACAGTTTTTTGGTCCTAGTAGCCAGGCCAGGTAATTATTTTAAAATAACACAGTGTTTGCGCGAAATGTTGGCTGTTCTTTACATTATAATGTACAACTATTTAACAGTAACGCACCATATTACTTACATTTGTGAATAAACCGTTTGAAACAGCAAACATTTGTTTATTCACAAATGTAAGTAATAATGGGCATTAGAGATAAATAGCTTTACATGATTTTGTAAAGAATAATAATCAATTTGCGCAAACATCATGGTTGTTTACAATAATTACCCGGCCTAGCTACAAGGACAAGAAAACTGTTTGAAATTTGAATTTCCCGCCATTTGTGCAACGAACCACCTTAATATAGTTCTTTCATCATCAAGAGGTGGCGCGCGCGTAACTTTTGTTATTTACTTTTTAAACTTTATCATGGCAGTGGAGAACTTCGTCCAGCCAACGTAAATAGCAAAAAAATAATTGTGCGTGGAGTCCCTTCCCGCCGAAGAAGTGAAACTCTCGCTTATCTCTCTCTTTCTATTCCCCCTCCATCGTAGCGTTAAACGTTTAACACAACCTTGTTGGAAGTCGCATGTTCTGCCATCTATGCAAATATTAGTGAACTAATAAACTATGAGAAGGATGTACAAGTTTCAAAGTTTCCTCATAGATGGCATCTAAAACTCTCACTCTGTCTCTTTCTATTACCCCTCCATGGTAGCGCTAAACGTTTAACGCAACATTGTTGCAAGTCGCATAAGAAGTGTCACTTCAAAAATACATAATCCTGTAAAATTATGTAATAATTACATTGAAATAAAGTTACATTGAAATAAAAGGTTTTGATTCCCTTGTGAAATCGCAAAATATGCGACAGAACCAGTACATAATATATTTTTGATCGCATTTACTGACATGCTTTTTCACAGCTTAACGAGACCGTAGACCCGAGTATTTGATATAAATTTCAACTTGATACCTCTACGCGTTTCTGAAGAAAAGGTTCTTGACAGACAGATGGACAACAAAGTGTTCCTATAAGGGTTCCATTTTTTCCTTTTGGGGTACGTAACCCTACAAACGAATGACAGCGAAAGTGATCAGAATTCGTGTTTCTCTTTCAGCTTTTTACAATTTCAATGAAGCTGTCAATGCAAATAAATGCTTGTACTGAGTTTAGTGCAATAAATATTAAAAACAATCAACAAAAATATTTACAACAAGTGAAAATAAAGTATAAAATAAAATTGTACAACAAGTGAAATAAAGGGAATTTAATTCAAGGCCCTTGAATTAAATTTCCTTTATTTCTTAACTTAGTTCTTTAACTTAGTCCCTTGAATCAAGGGACTGGTGAATTATTATTTATTATGTGCTCGTAAGCGTGCTCGAGTGTGGGCAAGTGATATAACGAGGAGAAACATGTCTTTTCGTGTTGTTTCCAAAATTCCATAGGAGCCTTTGGTAAATCTCCACCACTTTACAGGGGCATGAGTTTGACTTGACCGTGACTTACTTTTCTTGACTCTGACTGTGACTATGACTTGTTTGACGCTTTTAATACTATGGTATATATGTTTATCTATGATACTATATAAACATGATTAATATTACGACTAAAGGACATTGCATCCACGGTCACGAAAATTTAAACAAAAAAAGTACCTTTGGCAAGTACCGTTTTAGAGCGATTGTCAAATTCGATAAAATGCCATATAGAATCCATGGACGTACTGTCATAATGGACAGTGAATGCTTTCAGCGTGGTCAGTATAAGTTGGTGTGCGTATCTAGAACTGCTTGAGTGTCGTGATTGACGAGTGAGAGTGTGAGTGACTGATAGTGGATAGTGCAGATCTATCGATAAAAAGGTACATGAATTATTTTTATACAATTATGTATTTTACAAAGTACAGAATACAATTTACTACAAATTGAATACATTTTATTTAATATTTTACAATTTTTTGTCAGTTTTTATACAAATACAAGTTTTATTTATTATATTACTAAATGTATAGTTAAATAAGCAATTTCGATTCGGTGCCGGTGGAAGAAATGATAAGGTCGTCCAAGTAACTGAATATGTTGCTTAACTTGGCAATGAACAGAATATTTTTTTTCGAAACAGCAGTGCAAGTACCGTTCTTTATCGATAGTCAAATTCGATAAAATGCCATAGAATCAATCATAGCGAGTGCTGATTAAATGGCATTTTAGCGAATTTGACGATCTCAACTGTCAAATTTGCTGATCGTTAAAGAACGGTACTTGCACTGCTGGTTCTTTTACGTAATAAATGCTACAAAAGACTTAGGTGTGAAATGATAATTCTGGATCGTTTACTCCTCCTTTAGTTGTTCTTGATGGACAAAACACAGCACAGCACAACACGACATAATGTCACTATGTAAAAGAGTATTTATTCAGTCTGTACAATGATATTTCTGTTTAATTTAGCTTTTAAATATGACGCGTCGCAATGTTAAGGCCTACTAGTCGATCAAAACTGGACACCGTGTGCGAGGTTGCCAATCTTACAATAGCTCTCTCGTTTACTCTACATAAAGATCCGTGTAGTAAAAAGAGAAACATGACAGTGTGTTGATATAATGAACGACGGAGCGGCAACGTCTCATGGATCCGTCCGTTATGATAGTACGTCCATGATAGAATCGATAAAATGGCATTTAATCGAATTTGACGATCTCAACCTCAACCAATAGCATCTGTCAAATTTGACGATCGATAAGGATCGGACGTGGACGCGGAAAGAGGACGCTCGCTGGTTCGGTGATTCGGTCGGACAGGGTCGGACCAATTTCGTATTATAATTAAAGTATATATTTATATACTATTTCATGCTTCGTACTATATAATAAACTATCCATGTCTAAGGATAGTACGAAAAATACTGTAATTTCACTACCTAAAATATAATTAGGTACATTATAACCTTTATTGCCAATCCATCTATAAAAAAACTTCATTCGGTTGCTAAGCTGTCGAAAAATACAGTCGATAGGTATTCATCTTTTTTTTAAATAAATAATAGGCTTGCGTTTTACTACCATCTCGCCTGACGATGGCGATGGGGTCTACGTTGGAGCACGCTTGCTTATAAGAAACCGATTCACTCATGATTTGAAGACCCAGATTGTAACCATCGGGGAACACCTTTGGGAACACCCATGTCAACCCCATTGTCAATAGAGATTGTTCATCTATACTTCTATACTAATATTATAAAGAGGAAAGATTTGATTGTTTGTTTGTTTGCATTGAATAGGCTCTAAACTACTGAACCGATTTGAAAAATTCTTTCACTGTTCGGAAGCTACACTATCCCCGGGTGACATAGGCTATAATCTATACCCGTGCGAAGCTGGGGCGGACCGCTAGTATTATAATAAAGATCGTAATGCAAAACCATTTCGTTACATACATGAATGTTTATTAAAAAATAAGTGCTCAAATCATGACGAATATTTTTGACTAAATATGAATGACTTTCATGTATTTCAATGACGTTGAATTTTATCTTAGCCGTTTACACAAACACAAAAAAGCCAAACCACTTTGCAACTAATGTCATTGACAGATGAAAATATGACAGATGAAGTAAGGATTTTTGCATATACAAAATCCTTGGGATTTTTGCATAGACATCTACACAAACTAAATACATAACTTATATAAACTTGTGTATTTTCGACTGTTAATGTGTAATAATGGTGGATTATTATCTAAGTGCCCGTGAACGTGTTCGAGTGTCTGAAAGTGATTTAACGAAGTGAAACATGTTTTTTCGTGTTGTTTCTAAAACTCCATAGAAGCCTCTTGTAAAGCCTCCACCACTTACGTGGGGCATGAGTTTGACTTGAGCGTGACTTACTTTGCTTGACTCTGACTATTACTTGTTTGACGCTATCTAATACAATGTAGGAAAAAAACCTAGCCTTGTTTAATATTACGACTGAAGGACTTTGTATCCATGGGTGAAGAAAAAAAATTAAGTGTACCATGTTTTTTTAGAATACTATCATATTATTATAGTACTATCTTACGTAGTATTTATATTCTCTTTGGTACTATCGTTTTCAAGTTTTTCAAAGTTATAACTAGGTACCTAAATCCAACCCTGGCTGGGTCGGACTCGGTCGGAGTCGGTCGGTTAACGGTTGCGGTTCTATCCACAGATATAGATCTGTGGTTCTATCTGTATTTCGGTATCTATACAGACTATACAGTAGATTATATAGTTGTCTTTGGGTTCTATCACGGAGCGGAATACTATTGCTCAAGGAGGGTTCTATTCTCTGAATTAAAAAGTTGAAATCTTTTGCAAAGTTTCATTTGATAAAATGCAGAGAGCCCAACCCAGAATAGTGTGAGTAAATGTTTACGTTAAATAATCCGAGATCTCAGTCAAATAACAAAGAAAATTTTATCTCAACTTCACTATTTAATGTTTTCTATGTTCTTGTTAGTAAACAAAAATCTAACTATATAAACTACTGTTTCAGCGTCAAAACCAGAAGCACCAAGGCTCAAATCATGTTCTTGGCCCAATATATGGCCGCCCACCCTGGGTTTGCGGTTGGCAAGGACCCAGGAGCTAGGGAGACGGCAGAAGAGTGGGAGTACCTTGCTTCCGCTCTTAATGAACTTGGTCACGCCAGAACGGTGGAACAATGGAAAGTTGTAAGTTTAATATCAATTTATATTTCGTAGGAATTGGCGTAATGAATAGTGTCGATACTCCAAAACCCAACCAAAACCCAATTACATATTATTTTATGAAATTATTTTTATTTTTAGTGCTGGCGGGACCAAAAGAGTCGAGCGCGGGCTGTAGGCGGGGCTGACGGCCAAGCCACTACCGCCACAAGCAATAATGCGGCCGTCCCATTCCGCAGCAACATAAAAAAACTGGTGTTGAGTGCCATCAGCACAGAAATGGGCGAGGGCAAGGAGTCACAGGAGCCACAGGAGTCACCAATTTGCGTAAGTCACCAATGGTCCCTAGTAATGAGTTTGCAATAACTTTATTCCTAAGTTGATGTTTACTAGACTTAGCATTTTATTAAAATGACAAGTTAAATTATATCCTCGAATATGTCCATTGTTTAGAGATGTAAATAACACAGCCCATATAAATAACACAGATAAGATCTCCCTCTGTTTGAAAACTGCACTACATATATATGCGATATAGAATTTATGCTTGGTTTATTTATTTTATCTTAGTCAGAGTAATACTTCATCAAAGCAAAAACTAAATTAACAACATCACAACTCACTCAGATGGACTTATTAAGCTCTTGTTGAGCACTGATGAAACAGCCCGGGGGAAGGTTGCTGCAAACGCAACATTGCGGTGGTGGCCGTGAGCTACGATGTTCGGGAATCACCATTGGCAATTCAATATCTGGCAGAGGATGTGGAGCTTCCTCTGCTACCGGATTAAACTAGAATAATTAAAAATTTTTTTTTTTACTTTTCTCCTTACTAATGTGTATTGAACTAATGAATAAGTTATGAGCGTTGATTGGACGATATGAACGTTATGCACTTGTTGGAGCGCTATAGTGGAGTGACATGACATATTCAGTCATCTATGGACCCATTATCAGCACCGGCAATAAAAAAAACTAAGTCAATCAATTATCGAATTGCCATTGATAATGATAATTCAAATCAGGAAGATCATCTCGCTCAAATTTTAGCTAAAAACGTATACAGGGTGTAAGAAGAACACTCTCGAAGCCAAATGAAGGTAATTGTACTCATCATTATGAACCACTTTTAGTCCATACTAAAAGTGATTTTTTCCGCGATTTCTTGATTCTGAAATCGCTATTTGAAAATCAGCTGTTCCATACATTTTGTCGAGTGTCAATAACTGTTTTCTATTGAACAGCTGATATTTTTTTGGCGATTTCAGGGCTGGTCCCATAGTAAAAGTAGTTCATAATGATGAGTACAATTACCTAATTTTGGCTTCGAGAGTGTTCCCCTTATACCCATACGGGGTGTATATTGTGTGGTGATTTAATTAATATTATTTATTAATTCGTTGATGATATTCATATTTATATCACGTTTATTTACAGGAAGATAATGATACTGAAGAATTTAAAGACAAACATGGATGGAATGATCTGGATAATTATTCAGAGTCATATATGGACCCATTATCAACACGGACAATAAAAAGAACAAAAATGCCAGTCGATTGCCAAATTTCCATTGATAATGATAATTCTGATCCGGAAGAAGATTATCTCCCTAAAGTTTGGGGTAAAAAACTTAAAACACTGAATCCTACTCAGAAGCTTTATGCTGAAAAAGCGATAAATGATATTTTATTTGAAGCTCAACTAGAAAATTTGCGTTATAAGAAAGATCTATAATGCTTTCTATTGAAAAAAAGAAACTATAGATGATCAAGAAACTATAGATTTTTCACATGATGAATGGGTGAAGCTCGCTGAGGATAGAAATCAGTGGAAAAGACACCTCAATGAGAGTCAGAAGCTTCATGAAAAGCCTGGCTTGATAGCCTTTCTGAAAAAAAGAGCGAGACGGCATGACAGCGACACCAATCAATCTATCACAATTATTGCACGCGCAATATGGCCGAGCCTACTGCACTTTATATGTCATAGGATAATCAGATAAATCGATTCTTTGTGAAAATCTTAGGACGATTATTGTAAGTCCTAGGATGACTAAAAATACTGGATATTTGGAATCTAAGATAGAAAGATTTTGCAATCATCCGAGCTATTTTCAGGAGCATTGCAAAAATACAGCTTATATTAACCGGGAATAATCACGTTTTGAGTGCCGATTGGCTGATATGAACGTTATGCACTTAGCATAAAATCAGTTGCTGTTCGTTAGTCTCGCTAAACTCAAAAACTGCAGCCTATTAAAATAGCCTATATTAATCAGTGATAATGTAGCATTCAAATGGTGAAAGAATTTTTACAATCGGTCCATTACTTTTTGAGCCAATTCGTTACATATATTATAGTATAGATAACACAATATGTGAAAAATTTGCCTGGAAAATAACTTAAAATAAAATCTAAACAAACTAGAAATGAATCTAACATTTATAGGTGTTATGTGATCCCATAGGCATACATTTTAGATTAAATCTATGCATAAACGACCGATAAGCTGTTCTATAAAATTGATGAGAAGTGTAAAGCGAAAAAGCGAGACAAAAAATGAACCGATTAGCTAATCAAGCGTTTATGGATGATAATAATATTATGGTAAAAGGGCTACACTTGCCTTAATAGGCATGATGACTAATGTTAAATTTATTACATATAACCGGCTTAGCAATGTATATAACTAAATACATTACTCATACTGAAAAAATAATTTAAATTGGCTGATAAATCTTTGAGATATGAGTGTTTAAAGTTTTAGGTGGGGATAGAGCATCCCCTACTCTATCCCTTTCTAGCAAAGCGTGTGTTAGTATAGCCATTTTTATGGCACGCCTGAGGCGTGACGTCACGGCTCAGTGTAATGTGCTCTCTGTCTAGCATGAAATTAAAATGCTTATATCTCATTTATTTTTGAACTAATTATTATTTTGTTTGCATTGATGTGCTCTATTTAAGATCAGCTTTTTTTATGAGGTAATAAAAAAAAATAAGTCATCATGCCTATTCAGAGCCTAAATTTAGAATTTAGAAATGGCAGGCATTTAGGCTTTTCTAATGGGCAGTTTGCAATTAGCAGTTATCAATGAACAGTGTCAGTTCTTTCATCAGCAAGAGATGGCGCTCGCGAAAAGTCATGAAGAGATTTGAAAAGAAGTGGAAAACTGAAACTGAAAAAAAATAGGGTTTTTCTAGCCCCATGCTCGGGCCAAGTATCTGTTTGCAGTTTTGCACAGACAGCTGCAACAACATTCTAATAAGCTGTATAAAAACATTTTCCTATAATATTTCACTGAAGTATATCGGGTATCTGCTGTCTTACGGTCAATAACCTAGAGAAAGTGATCAGAATTCGTGTTTTTCATTCAGCTTTTTACAATATTATTGCAGCTATCAAAGCAAACAAATGCTTGGACCGAGTTTAGTGCAATAAATATTAATAAAAATCAACGAAAAAATAGTAGAATATACAACAAGTGAAAAAAGGGAATTTAATTTAAGGGACTAAGTTGGATCCCGAGTGCAGCGAAGGATTCTAGAGTAGAATACTGAGCGTAGCAAGGGATATAAAGACAGATGAATATTAACTGCGAGAGAATAAAATTTATAGTTAGTAGGTAGTATTTATTATTTATCACATTTTATTATATATTCGGTAAGTAATAAGAGAACAAAGGATTAAATATAAACATGAGAAATTTATAGTGAAAATAGGACATATTCCGAAATTCAGTGTTCAGGTATTGGAATAAACGGTATATTCTTCTTTAGTTTTAAAACGGACGTACCTATTAGATTCTAGCGACAAGAAATTACTAACGATAATTGCAGTGTCTCATTTTCATCACGAAGAACTTATTTATCAAATGATAATCAGAGATCTTACTATTTATTATGATAATAGGTTTTCCAATTACCCAAAACAAAACCAAACCTTAAATAGCTTTAATTTAAAACATAAATTATGAATATACGTTACGAACGTAACATTCTCGTCCAAGATACCACAGTGCCTACGACAAGGGTCTTTGACCAGTGTGTGTTGCTAGTGATGACATATGGTACTGAGACGTGGTCCTTAACTGTTGACCTCTTGGAAAAACTCAGACTCACACAGCGGGCAAAGGAGAGAGCTATGCTCGGAGTTTCTTTGCGCGATAGAATCCGAAACGTGGATATTCGCCAAAGAACCAGAGTCGCCGACATAGCTGTTAAAATTTGCAAGTTGAAGTGGCAATGGGCAGGCCACATCGCTCGAAGAACCGATAACCGATGGGGAAGAAAGGTTCTTGAGTGGAGACCACGAACCGGAAGACGCAGCGTAGGTTGGCCTCCCACTAGATGGACCGACGACATAGTGAGAGTCGCTGGCATCCAGTGGACGCAAAAGGCAGGCTGTCGTTCACTGTGGAGGTTAAAGGGGGATGCCTATGCTCAGCAGTGAACGTCTTCTGGTTACGAACGTATAAGTAACAAAGTATTTTACCAGTTCATTCCATTTAAAATGCATATAGATACTTAAAAATATGTATGTAAATTTGGGTTAAGTGTAATGTAAGTGTAAACTCAAGGGTTCGTCTGAAAACCGGCGCTGATAGTCCTTGACTTTCAGCATTAATGCCGAGACGGACCCATTCGACACTGATTGTATCATTTAGATCAGGGGTTCCCAAACTTATTTTGTCTACTGCCCACTTTGAGAATAAATTATTTTTTAGCGCCCCCATTGTTTCACCTACTTAAAAACCACTATAACTTCAAATTAAATTAATCAATTAGTGTGAGCTATATTAGCGGAGATTAACCTTTTTTTTTTCTGGGTCTCTTACCGCCCCCCTTTAGGCCTGCAGGCCCACAAGGGGGCGTTATCGCCCACTTTGGGAAAGGCTGATTTAGATATAAGTTTTTGTAAAGGTGTAGAATAAAATTTATTTTCTTCCTTTCTTCTTTCTTTCTATATCTGGCTGCGGAGAGGTAGCGGCCAAGTGCGATACTGCAACCAAACCTTTATTTCATATTTTTCTTCTTTTCATATATTCAAGGATCCATTATAATATTTATCTTCCTTGATATATTGCTGTGAAGTGGTATACAACTTATTTGAAAAACAAGTTTTATCGAAAATATAACTAACATTATTTTAATAAAAAATACTAGCGGCATTAATGTATGTAATTTTAAATCAGTCATTGACTAGCGGCCACATTTTGGTAGGTAACTTAGCAAAAATGTACCCCCACTTATAATTATGTATAAAAAATTGATTTTGATTAAAAACTACCGAACGTAGTGATCTTGCAGCCGGATCTTAAACTCTCGGGAAGAAAAAAAAACATGCTACAGGATGGCGAGACATAAGTAATTTAATTTTATTAATTTCGATTCCATTTAGGTACATCTAATTAAAAATAAAATACACTTTATCACGAAAATTTAAAGATATCATATCATATGTATTAAATCCAAAAACTTTTATGGATAATACTGTAAGTAGCTTATTTATATTATATACCACCAGGAAGTATCTTCGATAAATAAGCAATGAGCACATACTTAGGTAACTACAATAGAAACTAACTAATGTATACCATGCAGGTATCTATTTCTACAGGGTTATGCAGAAAGGGTATGCTCAGCCGAAAGAATGACATTGTACTCATTACTATAAACTAATTTTACTATGGGGACGACTCTCAAATCGTGAAAAAAACAGCTGTTCCATAGAAAAAATTCATTTACGAAACAAAAAGGTATGGAATAGCTGTTTTTTTTTCGTGATTTCAGGTTCGGCCCTATGCTGAACGTTGTTCATACTGATGAGTATAATAACCTCCTTTCGGCTTAGTACACCCTTTCTGCGTAACCCTGTTTATGGTATACCTAGGTGAAGTACAAGTACTTGTAATTGTGTAATTGTTTTGTTTTTATTATTATTCACATATTTATTTTCATTCTTAAATTTACGTTTTTTTACAATATTTCTTATAAAAACATAAAATATTATAAAAAAACCTAAACCTAGAGTGCCGCCGGCAGCGGGGCAGGGCCCAAGCTACCGGTGGTTAGGGCTGCAGAGTGAGGAACCTCCTGACAATGCGAGCCGTGTCAAGGAGTACCGCCTTCTGCATCTGACCCTTGCCCCAACTGTCTAGCGATTATTATTATTATTTAATTTATTGATTTAGATGGGATCGATAAATACACGGTCTTATGCATAATCGCTCGATTTATGCTGTGTACAATAACGTTTTTATGTGTACTAAAATAATAATCTGTCAACTACTCGTTATCGAGAAGTGTCACAAGCGAAAGCGAGACAAACAATATTTATAGAACAGATTAGCTTATCAAGCGTTTATGCATAAGAGAGTGTGTAATGTACCTATATAATAATAATGCTATATATATGTTGCCTACATACTTTTTGCTATACTTATATAGTAAACCAGCAACGCACCCCGGCTTCGCATGGGTGTAAGTCTTATTTTTTTACACCTTGGGTTACATTATTGGAGTTTTAATAAGGATCCCTCTATTTAAAAAAAAATATATATATCATATGTCGCCCGCGGATAGTGTAGCTTCCCAACAGTGAAATAATTTTTCAAATCGGTTCATTAGTTTCGGAGCCTATTCTATGCAAACAAACAATCAAATCTTTCCTCTTTATAATATTAGTATAGATAAAACAGTCAAACATTGTACATACACTTATAGGCAAGTAATTACTTCATAATATGTACCTAATACTTAAATAAGTGTTAAATTCAATTAAATAATATGTAATGTATAATTTATGTACTTACGTTAAATTACACTTTGAATAACTAATACCTGCGTTCTTATTTTGAGCATTAAAAACTATCATACTTTAGTTTAAAATTATTTTTACATTTAGTTACATTTATATTTTTTTTCACAAAATATACATGTTATTATGCCAGCTGGTACTACTGTAATATATTTTTTAGATTATTGTACCTAGTAAGTTAAAAATGTAGCTGTTTCTAGGTTAATTTCACTAAAACAATGTTTTGTAGTTCCCTAAACTTAGCTCTCGCGCACCTGCTACTCTATGAAGAAATAAATAAATAAAATAAAAATAATATAATTTATGTAAACAGTAGCAGTAGATTTTAATTACAATAGCTTATTATAACTTAATGTTAGTCATATATTTATAACAATATTTAAAAAACCAATTTCAAAATGAGTAAATACACAATTTCGTTTACTTGGAAGAAATATTTTTTCCAGTTATTTTGATTTAAACACCAAACTACTCAACCGAGTTTGATGAAATATCTATGGGAGTAATCTGAAACTATAACCAGTCAAATAAAAAAAAAATATTTTTCCAAATAAATTACAGAGTTCTCGAGGTAAAAAACATACAACCGAATTGAGAATCCCCTCCTTTTTTGAAGTCGGTTAAAACGGTTTGTGACAACCACAGACCTAAATTTTTTTGATAACTTATCGCTGATTAGTATTGTCACGCATAAAAATGAGCCAAAACTATAAAAGTACGTTTTATTTGCGGGCAATACACCGTATTTATATTTAATTACAATTACTATGCGTTCGTGGCAAATTTCAACATTAATTCATTTTACAACCAACATATTAAAAGAATAGCTTTCTACCATTGAGATACAATACCTATAGAGTCACAAACGTGCAAAAAAAAAACTGAAGCAAAACTGCGCACGCTACGCATTGCACCGAATTTTTGGTTAGTTGTAAGGCAACCGCGATCCAACTACAACGCTGCCCAATGCCAGTGCTGCGATGACAGCAGACTAGCGACGTTGAACACTATGCAAGTGACATAACGTCTAAATTGGAGTAAATGTGGCATTGTGAATTATATAATTGATGTCTCGAAACCCGGAAATTTTTGACTCTTTTCACTTAGAGATTGTGAGTCTATAGGTATTGTTTCTCGATTCTCTCTACATTATAATAGCCATACACTTTTATCTATACTGATGTTAAACACATCTAAATTTATTATTAGTTACGATTATTATGCGTTCGTGGCAAATTTCAACATTAATTCATGTTACAACTAGTAATTATTATGTTTTTCAAACCACATTAAAATAATGGCTCTCTACATCATACACATATACCTATCTATACTGATGTTAAACACATCTAATCTAATCTAAGTACATCATTTGGCACATGGATTCACATTTTTCTTCATAACACGTACCTAAGTAGGTATGCTTTAAGAGAAAATACTTATTATCATTATTGCTAATTTCTTACACCTATCCCGGGACCGACTTTCTATAAACCAAGCCAGTACCTACATTTTGTCACAAGGCATTTCTTTAGCATGACCACATTTTGTTTACAGTTAATTGTTAAACAAAAAAATAAAGTCTCTAAAAAGTCTCAAAGTTTTACTGACTACGTAAACTAAGTACCTACGTTGTATTATATCAGCTAAAGAATTTTTAATTTTTCAGCCGTTTTCTTGTGACAAAATACGCTGTTTATTCCTGCTCGCTGTTGCTGTCTGTGTAGATTCCTAGTACCTATGTCTAATATCACTATGACAAATATTAGTTTTCATATTTTATTTTAAATAAATTTCAAAGCTTTGTCAGTACCAATACAACTGTAAGGGAGCAGTTTTGGCATAACAAATCTTTGAAGTAAATTGTCCGTTTTCGGCCTATCTTTTCCTACCCAATAATACTGATCGGTAAATCTTCAAAATACACACATAATTATAACACCATTTATACATCGAATGGCAATAAGGTACCTACTTATCACATTGAAAAAAAATATTTAGATATTCCAAACGAAAACTGCACGCTCTTAGCATATACTTTTTTCATGTTTGGTTTTACAAAATGGAGAAGCGCGCAGTTTTTGTTTAAATTGTCTCTTTTACATATCTACATCTATCTATACACGATCATTACATCGACCCTGACACTTTCCATTATCTGATGGATGACCTGATGGCAGTGATGACAAAATCTTCAATCATCCCTCTTTTAGGCTTCCTCAGAGGTCGCGTCGTTTTCATACTTTTGATATGAATACGAGGAAAATAACACTTACTTCATCAAAACGATTGTGTGTGTCAACCAAGTGAGGATTCATTATAAATTTATCTGAAAACCACTCTACCACCACTCTACTCTTTCTGATGACGGAGCTCTAATGGCTCCGAAACCGGTCGATCGTCTCGACCGATCATTGGCGGATCCAGGGGGGGGGGGGGCATGGAGGCCATGAAAACCCCAAAACACCTAGCAATTCCAAACATTCGACTCAATTTTTCGATTTGATTCCTTCGAACAAGAAATGAATGCCCCCCCCCCAAAATTAAATTCTGAATCCGCCCCTGCGACCGATAAACATAACGTGAGTGTAAGCCGTTTTTAGAGTAATAAATAACACCTTTAAAAGGGCGAATGTACTTAATAATAATAATGTTAAAAATAACAATAAATACTTACAAAAAAAAAAATCTTACACTTTGAACAGATCAAGAACAGAAACTTTGTAGGCATGTAACTTACATAATTATAGACACCTAAATGCGTGTTGAATACAATAAAGCTAATGAATTCAGGGTTACGCGGAAAGGGTGTACCAAGTCGAAAAGGGACCGTTATACTCATCGTCATGGAAAACTTTTACTATGGGGACTAACTTGAAGTCATTAAAAACACAGCTCTGTTCTATACGAAACGCTCATATACAATTATATACTCCAAAAAACTTATGGATACCCTTCACGTACAGCGGACTACTTTCGGCTTAGTACACCCTCTCCGTGAAACCCTGTATTATTTCGGTATCTTCATAAAGTTAAAATAAAATAATATTCTACCTGCCTACATAATTTGAGCACATTAAAACCACAAAGTCATCAAAGTAATAAAAGTTAATTATCGATTTTTATAAAATTATTTTATTATTAAGTTATATTATTATATTCCAGTATCATTTAATACCTACCATTTATACTATCTCTTTTCCAAAATTACTAATAATCATGTTTCGACAGCTGGTATATAAAAAAATATACAATAATAATAATAACTTAGAACGAAGCTATAATTAAATTACCCTAGATTAGTCATTTTAATAAGTAGGTAATTTCAATATAACATAACGTGTAAAATCACCAAAAAAAATTTCGTTATATCTATAAAGGGCAATGATGGCACAAAATAAATTAAATTAATTTATGTAGTAGGTAGTAGTAAATTTTAATTACAATAGCTCATTATAATTAAATATTTTAACCATATTATGCGCATACTTTCGATAAGTTATGCTGTTATGAAAGGATCTAACAACTTCTATAAAATTTTGCCAGCTGGTATAGTAAAATAAATTCTAGATTTTTGTACGCTAAAATATTTAAAATTTAAAAAGCTAAAAATTTAGGTCTTTCTAGGGTAAATTTCACAAAAAAATATGTTTTGTAGCTCCCTAAACTTAGCTGTTGCGCTCCTGCTATTTTATGAAGGAATTATAGAACAGAATAAAAATAACATAATTTATGTAAACAATAGCAGTAGGTAGGTACATTTTAATTACAATAGCTTATTATAGCTAAATGAATAGCCAATAGCCTATTATTATAGCCATATGAACCCGTGCCGGTAGTCGTTGGGAACGATACCTACTCTCGAAGTTGTTGACCATTACACCTATCTTGGACAGATTGTTCAATTAGCTAAGTCCAACTTAGGCAAAGAGGTCGCCCGAAGAATCCAACTCGGATGTGTGTGTTGCCAATGATGACATATGGTACTGCGACGTGGTCCTTAACTGTTGGCCTATTGGAAAAACTTAGAGTCACACAGCGGGCAATGGAGAGAGCTATATGCTCGGAGTTTCTTTGCGCGATAGAATCCGGAACGTAGATATTCGCCAAGGAACCAGAGTCACCGACATAGCTGTTAAAATTTGCAAGTTGAAGTGGCAATGGGCAGGCCACATCGCTCGAGGAACCGATAACCGACGGGGAAGAAAGGTTCTGGAGTGGAGACCACGAACCGGAAGACGCAGCGTAGGTAGGCCTCCCAATAGATGGACCGACGACATAGTGAGAGTCGCGGGTATCCAGTGGATGCAAAAGGCAGGCTATCGTTCAGTGTGCAGGTTAAAGGGAGAGGCCCATGTTCAGCAGTGGACGTCTTCTGGCTGATGATGTGTGTGTGATGTGTGTTAACCATATTATGCGCAGACGCTCGATAAGCTAATCTATTGTATAAAATGATCTGTCAACTTATCGCTGATAAAAAATGTCACACATAAAAGTGAGTCAAAACTATCTATGTACCTACCTAGGTATATATTTGCTGTTTTGAGCGTTTACGTTAAGGTAAGAGTTGGCATAGGTACACCGTATTTTGAATTACATACTTGTAAAATTATTATACGTGTTCGAGAATAATTTCAACATTATATTTAATTTTACTATTTATGTTTTAGAACCACGTAATAAAAGAATGGCTCGCTACATTATAATGATCATTTATATATCTAAACTGCAGTGCATAAGTACCGTTTTTAACGATCGTCAAATTTGACATTTGAGAGCGTCAAAGTTGATAAAATACCATTTGTGCAGAACTTGCTATGATCGAATCTATGACATTTTATCAAATTTGACGATAGATAAAGAACAATACTTGCACTGCTGATGCTTGCACACATCTTATCTAAGTATATCATTTGGCACATGGATTCACATATTTCTTCAAACCAATACTTATGTTTAGAGAGAAAATAATTATCATAATTTTTGCTAACTTCTTACACATATACCTCGTGCCTTGCTTAAAATCAGGCGAGGTGGCGGTCAAACGCACGCCTATTGTTTGATTTTTTTTAAATATGTAAATCTACGCAATACTTCTTTATAAGCATAGGTACGAAGTCGCGTACAACAGCTAGATCACTAAGGATAAAACCAAATTACTAGGTATATTTTGTTTAAGGATTTGAAATTACCACTTTTTACGGTTCCGTACCTCAAAAGGAAAAACGGAACCCTTATAGGATCACTTTGTTGTCCGTCTGTCCGTCTGTCAAGACCCTTTTCCTCAAGAACACTTAAAGGTACCAAATTGAAATTTATAATAAATACTCGGGTCTTGGACCCGGGTATGTCCTAAAACTGCGACCAGAACCACCAGAGGATGGGCAGCAGCATCCTCCTAATTTAATGGTGAACCTTCTGCTATCCCCAAGCCGCCTGCCAAGCGTGGGGATTATGGCGACCCCCCCCCCCCCCCCCCATGTCAGACAAAGTAATATCACGGCCCCTAGTCCCCGGCAGCTCCTCTATCCCTGGCCATGGTAGCGGGCCAGGTAACGGTGGAGCAAGGGGTGCTAAGAATCACCGGCAGTTGCCCCGCTACCACCCCCAACATAATTTGGCCCTGGTAACGCACAATGTTCGCACACTGCGGACCGACGAGAAGATTGTCGAGCTGGAGGAAGAATTGAGCAAAATACGATGGGACATCATAGGACTATCTGAAATCCGACGAGAGGGACAGGATACGATAGTTCTGGATTCCGGGAACATGCTCTTCTTCCGGGAAGGAGAAAGAAAGTCCCAGGGTGGTGTAGGTTTTCTCGTCCGCAGGTCACTCATCAACAACGTGATCAAAGTCGATAGTGTGTCGAGCAGGGTAGCATACCTTATACTCAGAATAACCGATCGTTATTCGCTGAAGGTCATACAGGTATATGCGCCGACCTCGACATACCCTGATGATGAAGTAGAGGCGTTGTATGAGGAGATATCCGAGGCCATACATACCTCCGAAGCATACTTCACCGTTGTTATGGGTGACTTTAACGCAAAGGTGGGCACACGGAATGTCGATGAGTTAAGAGTGGGGTCATATGGGTATGGACGGCGGAATCCGAGAGGCCAACGGCTGGTCGACTTTATGGAGAAGGAGGAACTCTATTTGATGAACTCCTTCTTTCAAAAGCGACCATCCAGGAAGTGGACGTGGATGAGCCCCGATGGTTCGACCAAAAATGAGATCGACTTCATCATGACGACCAAGAAGCGAATATTCAATGATGTCTCTGTGATCAGCAAGGTGAAAACCGGTAGCGATCACCGTATTGTCAGAGGCACATTGAATATCAACATTAAGCTAGAGAGGTCACGTCTGGTGAAGTCCACGCTCCGTCCTGGTCATGCCCAAATCCAAAACCCAAATGACTTCCAACTTGAACTGCATAATCGCTTCCAGGGCCTAGCCGAAAGCGGAACTGTGGACGAACTAAACAATGGGCTGGTGGAAACTGTCCAAGCAGTGGGGTCCAAGTTCTTTAAGACCCCACCCCGAAAAAGACCCCAGAAGCTCTCAGACGAAACCATTAAACTAATGAAAGACCGGACTGAGATGAGACTGCAATCTTCAGCTGATATGTCGGAATATGGTCAACTTAATAGACGAATCTCGAAATCGGTGCGACACGATCTGCGCTCCTACAATACAAGATGTATTAGGGAGGCAATTGAGCGGAACCAGGGCTCGAAAGTGTTCGCGAAGAATTCGTCTATTGGGAAAAGCCAAATGACAAAGCTGAAGATCGAGGATGGCAGTATCATTTCGGCAAAGTCGGAGATTCTGAGAGAGCTTGAGAGGTTTTATGGACAGTTGTACACCTCGACACGACAGCCTATTGTCAGTACAGCTCAGGACAAGAGAGCTAAACTGACCCGACACTACACTGAGGACATCCCAGACATCAGCCTGTACGAGATTAGTATGGCTCTGAAACAGCTTAAGAACAACAAGGCACCGGGTGATGACGGAATCACGACAGAACTACTGCGAGCGGGTGGAAAACCGGTACTTTTAGTCCTCCAGAAGTTATTTAATTCCGTCATACTCGATGGTACTACGCCTGAAGCATGGCACAGGAGTGTGGTGGTGCTCTTCTTCAAAAAAGGTGATAACACCTTATTGAAGAATTATAGACCCATCTCACTCCTGAGCCATGTGTATAAGTTGTTCTCCAGAGTCATTACGAACCGTCTCGAAAACAGGTTTGATGACTTTCAGCCTCCCGAACAAGCCGGTTTCCGTAAAGGCTGGAGCACCATAGACCACATACACACGCTCCGCCAGATTATACAGAAGACTGAGGAGTATAATCGGCCATTATGCCTAGCGTTTGTGGACTATGAGAAAGCCTTTGATTCAATCGAGACCTGGGCAGTATTGCAGTCCCTCCAGCGTTGTCATATCGACTATAGGTATATCGAAGTGTTAAAGTGTTTGTATAGAAACGCCACCATGTCGATCCGATTACAGGACGAGAGCACGGAACCAATCCAATTGCAGAAAGGCGTGAGACAGGGAGATGTTATCTCTCCGAAACTGTTCACGAACGCATTGGAGGACGTTTTCAAGCTCTTGGACTGGAACGGATTAGGCATCAACATCAACGGCGAATACATCACTCACCTTCGTTTTGCCGATGATATAGTCATCATGGCAGAGTCGCTGGAGGACCTAAATACCATGCTCAGCGACCTCAGTAGCCTTTCCCAACAGGTGGGTCTTAAAATGAACATGGACAAGACAAAAATCATGTCGAATGTCCATGTTGAACCCGTGCCGATAGTCGTTGGGAACGATACTCTAGAAGTTGTTGACCATTACACCTATCTTGGACAGATTGTTCAGTTAGGTAAGTCCAACTTAAGCAAAGAGGTCGCCCGAAGAATCCAACTCGGATGGGCAGCGTTCGGGAAATTGCGTGACATCTTCTCGTCCAAGATACCACAGTGCCTCAAGACGAGGGTTTTTGACCAGTGTGTGTTGCCAGTGATGACATATGGTACTGAGACGTGGTCCTTAACTGTTGGCCTTTTGGAAAAACTCAGAGTCACTCAGCGGGCAATGGAGAGAGCTATGCTCGGAGTTTCTTTGCGCGATAAAATCCGAAACGTGGATATTCGCAAAAGAACCAGAGTCACCGACATAGCTGTTAAAATTTGCAAGTTGAAGTGGCAATGGGCAGGCCACATCGCTCGAAGAACCGATAACCGATGGGGAAGAAAGGTTCTTGAGTGGAGACCACGAACCGGAAGACGCAGCGTAGGTAGGCCTCCCAATAGATGGACCGACGACATAGTGAGAGTCGCGGGTATCCAGTGGATGCAAAAGGCAGGCTATCGTTCAGTGTGCAGGTTAAAGGGAGAGGCCTATGTTCAGCAGTGGACGTCTTCTGGCTGATGATGATGATGATGATGATGACTCGGGTCTATGGTTTGTTATAGCTGTGAAAATATCAAACTTGTAAGTCAACGCGATCAAAAGATACAACTGTTTATGTCGCATTTTTCGTATATTTTGCGATTTCACAAGGGAATCAAAACCTATAGGGTACTTCCCGTTGACCTAGAATCATGAAATTTGGCAAGAAGCAAGATCTTATAGTACATATAAAGGAATAAATCCGAAAGTTGTTAATTTGATATTATATCACATAAAAAATGTTTTTTGCAATTACAAACTTACATTTTGTAGTTGGTATGTATCAGAGCACCTGTTTGCCAACTACAAAGTTAAGTTTGTCATTCAATATTTCAATCTTTTTTCGTGAAGACTTGATTCCCGGGATAGATCTCCATACATATTTATTACGTTTGTACGGAACCCTCAGGGTGCGAATTCACTCACACTTGTCGAAATTGATTTCCTGACAACGTTCAGTGTTGTCTTCTGAAGATATTTTATAATTTTTAATCCGTTTTCTTGAGATAAAAAACGCTGATTTGGCTGTTAATGTGTAATATCACTATGATAATATTAATCTTAATATTATATTTTAAATAAATTTCAAAGCTTTGTCAGTACCAATACAACTGCAAGAGCTGTTTTGGCATAACAAATCTTTAAAGTAAATTGTCCGTTTTCGGCCTACTTATGTTTTCCTACCCAATAATACTGATCGGTAAATCCCCTCCGGTCAAGTTAATCTACAAAATATTGTACACATGGAATGACAATAAGTACTTATCACATTGAAAAAATATTTTTAATAGAGATATTCCAAACTAAAACTACACGCTCTTCGAATGTTTACATTTTGTACCTATGTTTGGTTTTATAAAATGTAGAGCCGCGCAGTTTTTGTTTAAATTTTCTCTTTCTACCTATTTACATCTATTATACAGTGTTAATTTAATTAATCAACACGATTATATTCTTATAATTGCTTTCTTAATGCGTAGCGTTTTTTGAATACACAAATAACACCTTCGCTCATATTGAAAAATCTACTTAACCTACACATGGACAGAAAAAGTGAGCTGAAAATATACTAAACAGTCAACCAACACCGCGGCTACTCGAAGTTGAAAGCCGGGAAGGCTTCACCAGGGTCGCGGTTGAAAGGCTCTTCCTTAACTAGCTCTCAGGAGGGAGGGTCGGGGGGTGCAGGCGGGCCCAGTGGTGCGTGCCCGAGAAGCTTGGCTGCCGCTGGGAGACCAGCGATGTCGAACCCTGGGGGTGGCACGATGCCCGCCGCTGTCAAGGTCCCTTGCAGGTATGCTACTAGCCTGGAATTGAGAACAAATGTTTGTTAAGTTAGTACGCGCATTTATATTTTTCTTTGTAATTTCTATCGTAATTATAGATTAATTTTTCGCCATAGGTACCTACCTACAACTTAGCAAAATATATACCTACAAAATAACCTCATTCCGGGCTTAGTATAGTTACCTCCCGACCATCCATCCTGACGCTGGAAAATTCTCCCTCAAAAATTTTTGATGACAAAAGAAATGAAAACTGGCTTTTTCGCATTCTAATTCTATCAATTAGTAAGATGTATAGAAAATTCAGTTTCTGTATTAAATAGATCTGTTTTTTTTTAAAGTAGCGGCTTCAGGTTTTCGAAAACTCAACATACCTACCTATCCACTTGTTACGTACAATTTTACAAAAGTAGTTTTTAGTAAAACTCTCGGAGGGAAAGTTTAAGAATGGATTTCGTAAAATTGTTGACATAAAATAAACAATTATGGGTTACTCACTTGTTTTATATTTATTTTGACAATTACCCACGGCTTTATTTTTTCGTTTTATGTCCGAAAATCCAATCTAAGGTGTCAATAAATGTGTGTCGATACTTTGGCGCCGTCACATTTTCCTGAGACACAAGGTACGGTTGGTGCAGCTACCAATTCGGCAGAGCGGCGCAAATATGCTAACCTCGGCAGTGGCTACATATTTAGGCTGTTTGGGGTCGAGACATTAGGCCATCGGGGACCGGGAGCTCACCTCATTTAAAAAAAATCTTTCAGAGCGACAAGTGAGCAAAATGCTGGCGTGTTTCTGGCTGAACGCATAAGCATTTCCATTTAGCGTGGTACCTAACCCTTTACCTAACCTAATGCCGCCAGCATGCTGGGTACGCTACCAACTGACAGTGAGCTTGAGCATTTGGATAGTCTTTACATAGACCTTCAATGGTCTGTGGGCACTATGGGCAGTCTGTTTTTGTAGTGTGAGCTTATATTTTGTTTAGTTAATAAAGTTTAATGTTTATTTTTTCAAAAATAAATATGAAACATGCAACATACCTTCTGAGTTCCTCGAGAGCGCTGGCCTGCATCATGATGTAGTTTTTGGCGAGCAGCAGCGTGGCGATCTTGGACAGCTTACGGACGGACGGCGAGTGAGCGTACGGAATCACCCCGCGCAACTCGTCCAGTGCGTCATTCTGAAATAACAACATTTAGTAACGTTACCTTCCGTTCGACACTTAAATCATCTTAAAAATAGAGTGGTATCACTTCGAAACATTTATTTTAAACTTCAGCTTTTTTATAGAATCGGCTGGCCTCGAGTTAATTTTGGCAGCTTATACTTATATTTTATTTTGTATCAATTATTGGTTGTAATTTTAACGTTCGTGAGGTTCGTGAGGAACTTAAATACGTACGGAGAAGAAATTCAATGGCATATGTGAATCCACCAATCCGCAACTGGGCCAGCGTGGTGGATATGGCCCAATCACCCTTTCGGGAGTAGGCTAAAAGTCCAGCAGTGGACAGTTAAAAGGCTGATTATGATGATGATGATGATTGGTTCTAATTTTAATGAGATAGCTAGGTATGTACCTATATCTTTTTAAACCCCCAACGCAAAAAGAGGGCTACCTAATTACTATAATTGTAACGTGTGTCTGTTGTATTCATGAAATTCGGTTCAGTTGTTTCTAGCTCTATTATGGGGGGCCTTTATTTTTTTTAAATTTATATTTGTTCGCTTATCAGCTCAAAGTTTTCAGAGGCAAAGCGAAATCTTTACCCTTTTTAACTAGATTTTTGTTTGTATATATTTCACGATATCTTCCCCGATTGTAAACTGATTTTAATATATATATATACCACCATATCTATATATATATATCTCACTGTGGTGGTCTCTTTTAAACTTTGTAGTAAATAAATATTCCATCTCCAGTGATTGCCAATTCGCCTAATTTACCCGTACATCCAGTTTATTGAATTTCACCCACTTCCAGTAAAGATGTTTTTTTGTTGTATAAAAATGGAATTCAAAATTAGTAAAATACGCAAGTTCGTTTACTTGTATGACATTTTAAAGCTATTTTGATTGAAAACCAATTTTCTGAACCGATTTTGATGAAATTTCAATGGGACCAATCTGAAAGTAAGAATATCCTTTCAAATAAAAAAAAAACCATATCGGTTCATAAATGACGGACATCAGAGAAAACAAACACAAAAAAAAAATACATGAAAACCCCCTCCGTTTTTAAAGTCGGTTAAAAGAGTAGGTTTGCGTCACTGTCTCTCACCGCTGATGAGTAAGGGAAACAATGGGAAAAAGGATGTTTGTTTATTCCACAGTAAAAAAAAAAGCACTTACGTATGCAAAGGTATATAAGGGTTAATGTATCAAGTGAACCAGATACTTTATTGAAGCACAAATGTGTCATAAGTACTTACGTAGGTATGTTATGGTTCCTAGTTCCTAGTACGAGTATGTTTACTAAAATATGTCACACGCGGAGCGCAGCCCGTGTTTTGAACGGAGTGTTTTCGCAAGATTTCCCGTGATTAACGCTGGGAATTCTGGACTTGTTTTTACCTTCAGCTCATAATGATTTTGATGATGATGTTGTTCTTAGGAATTGCAACATCATCTCAGTCGTTTTCTAGTAGCAAATGTGTAGGCACCTAGGTAATTATAAATAAATATTCGGGACATTTTTTCACACACGGTCACCTGACCCCAAACTAAGCAAAGCTTGTAATATGGCTGCCAGAGACTGATATACATGCATATATAGGTTTAAATATATACTTAAATAGATATTAACAACTAGATATAGAACAAACACAAATGTTCATTACATAAATGTTTGTCCTAGGTGGGAATCGAACCCACGCCCCAAGCGCAGAAGGCAGGTTCACTACCAACTGGACCAATGGGCTATCTAAAAATTCCCTTGTAACTAACTATACAGGGTTACATGGAAAGGGTGTGCCTACTAAGCCGAAAGGGATCCATAGTACCCTCTATGAACAACTTTTAATATCAAACCATTCCAGAAATCGCGAAAAAATATCAGCTGTTCCACATATTTTGTCAGTGTGAATGACCGTTTTCTATGGACGCGAAATGCAGGGAACCTCACTGCATTTTTAAACAATTGGACATAGAAACTTTTTGACATGCTGAATATATCACTTAGGTAGATATATTTTAAAACTTTTATTCAACATTATTTAGATATATTTTTTTGCAGTTGTAACGATAAAACTGTCACAAATTCAAGAAATTCTGTCTCAAATGTCATTTAGCTTTTCGTAAAATTAACATAATAAAGAACGTTTCCTATAGATGGGTTTCTCTTTGGCTAAGCAATTAAAGTTATATAAATGTTACATATGTTAGGATGAGACATTTCTGAAATATGCTTAAATCCACAGAGCTTTGTTCGTTCGATTTTTTTAAGGTATTCACTAATTCTGAACTGAATGAGACCACAATCAGGTATATGTGTCAGGTATATGTCACCTATGGCACAGAAGACAAAAGGCTTTGGCTACGGAACCCTACCATTATGCGAATCTCGACACTCTTGATTATTTTATTTTATTAAAACAATATGTTACGTCTATGCAAGCAGGCATTAGATACATAGTAGTAATAGTATAAGCATAATTTTATTGTAGAGTCCTTAACTTACCAAATCGTGCATTCTTCTTCTTTCTCTGGCGTTTATATTCAATCGTACAGTTTTCCCCTGCCGCATCTTATGCTTTGATTTACCTTCATTTAATGGTCTGAAATTACAAAATTAATTAATAAAATAAAATATTATCGATAAACTTAAAACGTTCATTTTTGCTTTTGAAATTGGGATGATCACTGTCAATTACTGTTTCTCCAGAAAAACTAATTCAAAGTGCCATCTCTTTTATTAACGGCCTATTATCCGAGTCGCGTAGGCAACAAAACGATCCCTCAGCCCCCCCAAGTTATAGCGACGATGTATTTTGCCATGCAAGAGTCAGGACGCCCGTGGGGGGAGTGCAACGATATAAACGAACATAGGTCCGACCTCGATGACGCCTAGCGCGGTACTGAACGCGGTGCGCGCAAATTCTCGCGACCTTTTTACGCTTTTAATTTCACTAAAAAACTAAACTATTCACTATCAAAATTCTATCCAAATATTTTTTTTTAAATAAAATTGCCTTTCAGTAAATGCAATTTTCAGGTTGTTGCGAGCTTTCATTAGTGCATAAAACGAAAAAAATAAACTGAATCGACTTTGTTTCAGATTTTTTTTTGATCGAGGAAAGTTTACTCTATCGTCTTTTGAACCAATTCATAAACTCAAACACAGATGTATCTGTGACATGTATTTTTTTCCAGCTCAAATATTGTAATTTAACTGAATAAAATTGATTTAAAACCGTCAAATTTGGTATAAGAGGCCGTTAAAACTTGAACTAAAAGAGTAAAGAATGTTAAAATCACACTAACGTGATCAATACGAAAGTTTTTGTATTAAAAGAACGTATGTTTTGTTTCCACACCCCTGAACAGATTTGAATGAGATTTTGTATAGAGGTAGTTTTAATAACCTCAGAAAATACTCAAAAGCTTTTTTATCTTGATATATACGGTTTCTGTGTGATAGCAGATAAAGTCGCGGGGCACTGCTCTTAAATCATAAACCATTTTTTTCTAACCCCTCCGTTTATTTAGATAAGGGTGAATCAGGGGAGTGCGAAACAAGTGGCTAGTTGGGAACAATAGATATGTAGTATTGTATGACCCGATCGAGACGGCCAAAAGAGCGGATGGGGAGGGGGACGGGATATTTTGTTCTAATATAAATTTTATTGTGTTGACTAAGAGTGTTTTAGTTCCATTTACATCCAAATGTATTTGACATACTATTTCTATAAAATTATTTAGTTTGCATATATGTACTTATATTATAATATCGAAGTATATAAAATGTATTTTTTCAATTCAATTCATTTATTTCGGGTCTTAGGTATAACTAACACACTACGAAGGTACACTTGACGATGTTATATTAATTTTAATACTAATAATAGTAATTTAAACACAGAACTGTTACAATAAGATTGTTATTGGTATTAAAATAGCTAACAATAGTCATAAAAATTCTTTAAATTTAAGCAATTTCGTTTAAAAATACAGAAATTTAAAATTTTCAATTGCTTTAATTTTCCACTGTAATTTATTTTATTGGTTAGGTTTTAATTTGTTTGTTTCTGTGCATCATATACTTATTTTGTCAGTGCAATAATAAAAATTACTGAAAAAAGTATGTACGTATAATACTCACATACCGATATTAAAACGTATTAAATGAAGTACCTATCTAATTCATTATAGGTACTTATTATTAAAGGTATTGTTTATTTTTTCTCTTAAAAATTATTGGGCTATATTTTTTCTGTGGCAGTTAAATTCTAGTTGGGTGCTATTTTGCTCTATGAAAGCGAATTTGAGAATGTATTGTTTTGTTCTATTGTGCACAGATGGCACGTTGCACTTCAAGTACTCTCGTTGTTTGCCACCCCTTGGAGAGAACCAAAATCGTCACTGGAGAGAACATGTGGTGTAAAATGGTTTGTGTGAAATCTGTTAGGATCGATATCAAATAGGTTTCATATA
Source organism: Agriopis marginaria (assembly GCA_932305915.1). Taxonomy (NCBI): domain Eukaryota; kingdom Metazoa; phylum Arthropoda; class Insecta; order Lepidoptera; family Geometridae; genus Agriopis; species Agriopis marginaria. The sequence continues at coordinate 15,595,179 of OW029915.1, forward strand.
AGAATCCCTCCCTCCTTTCGTCGATTCCCCAATGCTGGGGGTCGTGACTCATCATGGCATCAACTTCTCCCTTATGATGTTCCGCCATCTGTTCCGGCATTCATATAGGAATAATTAAGTAAAATTAATTATTATAAATAATTTTATAGAGCTGTTTAATACAGATGTATGCAGCATATGCACGTGTGACGACTTGTTAATATTAGGTATAGTGCCATATATATATGTAAAAAAAATATTGACACTGCTTTAAACTATTACGGTTACTCAATACAGTTATATTATACCGTGATAAGGTTGTGGATTATGATGTGGATGGAGCTACTGAAATGTATTTCGGCGCAGTTATATGCACCATATTTACGGGTAGAATACAGTGAGGTGAAATAATAGGTAAAAATATCTTAGGTAGATATCGTTAGCTCCACCCACAAACTTATCATGGTATATATCCCGTTAATATTCACAAACTATAGAGAATAACCAAAAAAAAAATTACATAGAATAACTAATTATTACTGAGCTAAACATAAACATATTAAATATAAACATGATCTAAAAATATCTACTAAAAAACTAATCTAAAACAAAAGCCTCATGGTGGAAGAAAAAGTGGCCAGAAGCATTGCCATGTTGAATGGCAATGCAAATTTTTTGGGCAAAGTAGGCCAAACGCCTCCACCAAACGTTTGATCAAACAATATATTAAAATGTATTGGTACTTACTTAATAATCATAATAAAATTAGCGATTGCAATAGTTACTGAAGATAGTGACAACGGGCTTTGGAAATGTAGATATTAGGTATGTATGCAGAAGAAAATTATGTACCGTAGTTATGTGGTATTTAAATCTACTCTACTTCAAATCTACAAGAACTAAAAGAAACAACTGAAAAAGCTAAATGAAAAACAAACGGCAACTAGTTCTACCAGATAAGAAAAAAGAGTTACCTTTGAGCGTAGCTGGTCCCGGGCTCCGGCTGGTTCTCATCAGTGGGGTAGCAGTGGAGCGGGGGCGGCGCCGGCGGCCCGCCCTGCATGTAGAACCCGCCGAGCCCCACGGCGCCCAGCGGGGTCCTCCGCCCCGGCACCGACTGCGGCGGCGAGTGAGACTCCCCCACTGGTACACCTTCCCACGTCCGTCGCCCCTCCATCTTCAGAAACAACTATAACATTCCAATTTCAAAAATCCCGGTCGCAGAACAACACGTCCGTGACGTTTGATGGTGTATTGATAGTGCAGCGTCGACTGGTCCACGATCGATCGCGGCACGCAGCTGGGGTGCGCACCCCTCATCTCCGCGCGCTCATTGTCCCGGTCAGATTTATTCCGTTTGTTCGACGCGTGTGCCGGCTCGGTACATAAAAACTCGATTATAAACGCTCGTCAGCTGATAATTAGGTTAGCACTAGCTCTAAATATCTAACATTGAAATAACCGGGACAATTTTCGCCTATAAATAACGGCATGCGCATCAATTTCGAATGAAAATAAGATGTTAGGTAGGTATCTCTTTGAAAATTATTTCATGATTCTGCCATAAATGGAGCAGGGTTCATTGACTCTTCTATAATCGTGCTCTTGAGTGTGCTACTTTTAAAGAGATATTTACACTTGCGCATTGAAGGTGTCGAGGAAAAGCAAATATAATATATTGAGAAAAGGTAACGAGATCAATATGAAAATGATATAAAAATGAGATTTAACTCGCGATTACTTCGTTATTTTTCTATCAAGACTTTAATTATACCTACCTACTACTGAGAGTTAAATTTAATTTTGTATAAAATATTAGGACGCCTACACGTCCTTTATCCTTTTTTACTAGCTTGCAAAGTTTGTTAGTTTGTTTAGGTCAAATTTTGTAAACTGAATTAGCACCAGTTTCTCCAGACCGATTTTGCTGAAATTTTGCATACTTCTTTATTTCTGGTAACAATACAATATGCAATACCCAATATTGCAATGTTTTAAAATGGCCGCCAAAAAGAATCATAAATAAACAATTGAAAGCTACATTCAAATAAAAGCTTGCTTTAATTATTTTTTTAAATAAAATCTTGTTGATTGATCAAATGCGCCAACTACAGTCTCCATCATGATCATCATTATCAGCCTTCCGCATGTTCCTACTGCTGGGCCACAAGCCTTCTCTCAGAGAGGGCCGTAATCTGTCATGCTGGCCCAGTGCATGTTGGCGAATGTCCTGTCTGAACTTTTGAGGTTCTTGGACATACCGGTTTCCTCACGTTGTTTTCCTTCACCGTTTTTGAGTGATTCCATCGAAACTGCACATAATTTATTAAAGTACTAAACAAGTCATTGGTGCAGGGCTGAGGATCAAACCGGGTGCCATCAGATTTAAAGCGCACATGTTACCGGTCTGCCACCGTCGCTCTCATCGCAGTTATCATCATCATTTCAGCCATAGGACGTCCACTGCTGGACATAGACCTCCCCCAACGATCTCCAAAAGGGCCGGTTGGAAGCGGCCTGCATCCAGCGTTTCCCTGCGGTCTCTTTTAGAATGTCTGTTCATCTTGTGGGTGGAAGTCCTACGCTGCGCTTACCGGTCCGTGGTCTCCATTCCAGAACCTGCCAGTCTACAGAGTTAGAGTGGCAGTCTGCATGCCGCAGCCTAATGTTTTAGTACATACCTAGGCATAATGGAAAACCATCCTAATCTACATAAGATTTATGTTGCTTTTCAGCAACTGGGCTAACTGAACTACTGGCAGATAAAAACATCGGTGTCCATCATTTCGCACTCGATTTATTGATCAATTAGGCATCGTAACATTTGGCGAGTGAGATAACGGGGTTTTCCGACCATGTTGTTATTATGAAAGTCAATGTTTTCTGTTATAGACATCGATAATATTAACCTCAATGTTTCTAGGTAGTAAGGCCCATCGCTGAATCGAGTAGACGCGGCGTCGCTGCGTAGTAGGTATACCTATATACAAGTATAAATAGTTTTTATAAACCCCCGATAAAGTAGCTGATAAGTAGTCTTCAAACGGCTGAACGAACATATTATTCTGAATAATACTTAAGAACACACTCCATCAAGTAACCTTTCTAACAAAAAAAAAATCTGAATCAAAATCAGTTTAGCCGTTTGGGAGCTATGATGCAACAGACACCCAGATACATCTATAGTAAAGTTGGGAGAGTTAACTTTTCACGGCCGCTAGTTCTCTGAGACGCCGTGCGCTGCGCCGCTTTGACTTCCCAGTAGGCGTTGGGCCTTAGCTACATTATAAAAGAGTGGGATCGCACGATGAGAGGTTATATTTATAGTGTTATCTCATCATATTACCCACCTGCGGAATATTAAGCTTATGTTGGTCGAGATAATGAAAAATATCTATTATCGACTGGTTTGAGAATACATGCATAATAGTATACCTACTTACCTATGTATGGAAATGAATCGTGAGATGGCACTTACTCTATATCCATTCGTTTATTTGCTTTGACAGCTGCAAATATATTGTAAAAAGCTATAAATACATTGTATTTCACTGAAGTACCTATATGAGGTTCCTACTACAGAATTCGTGGTTTTCATTCGGCTTTTTACAACGTTATTGCAGCTGTCAGAGCAAATAAATGAATTGTAATTGTGTAGTTTTGTTAACTTTGTACGGGACCCTGAGCGCGCGCCCAAATCGCACTTCGCCGTTTTTTAAAATGAACAGTCACTAGACGAAAAATACGTGTGGGATTTATCCATTTATCTTTGGAACTTTAAAAACAACACATCAGTCAACAAGTTTTTTATTAGGTGAATATTTTATAATTTATGAACTGTTTTTGTAGGATGTGGCAAAATAGGGATTTTCCCGCCATTAGGTATGTATCATACTCTTTTTTGGGTTTTCTATGAGTTCATTGTTTTGGGATTTTATTACTTCATGTCCTTTGATTTTTATTAGGTAGGTACTAGCGGTCCACCCAAGCTTCGCACGGGTATAGATTATAGCCTATGCCACCCGGGGATAGTGTAGCTTCCCAACAGTGAAAGAATTTTTCAAATCTGTTCAGTAGTTTCGGAGCCTATTCAATGCAAACAAACAAACAAACAATCAAAACTTTCCTCTTTATAATATTACTAGTAGGCCGCCCCTGCTTCGCACGGGCGAAGCTGGGATATATAGCCTATGTCAACCGGGGATAGTGCAGCATCCTAACAGTGAAAGAATTTTTCAAATCGGTTCAGTAGTTTCGGAGCCTATTCAATGCAAACAAACAAACAAACAATCAAATCTTTCCTCTTTATAATATTAGTATAGATATATATATATATAGTATAGACTAGCTGACCCGACAGACGTTGTCCTGTCTTAGAACTGTCAACGCACGAAGTTACAATCGTTAAGTTTTCTGAAAATTTTCAATTTTCTGCCCAATTTTCTTAATTTTTCTTTCCCTAAATACCTTCTAAAAAGTATCAGAAAAAAAAAGAGAAATGAAATCGGTAAAGTCGTATATAGATTACGGGTTTTGTGTTGTTTTTATTTGTTTACTTACGAGACAAACATAGTATACGTACAGTAGGTGTTGCCCACGACTTCGTATATGCGTAGACTTTCAAATAAAACTTCAATCCCTTTTGCCTCCTATAGGTGTTTTCTTCAAAATATGTTCATAGAACCTTGCTTGGCAGGTCAAGTAGTTTTAAAAATTTTATGATGAGGTATTTCGCTTTTGTATATATAGATTAGTTACACCTTAGTCATGTCAGCCTTCAGGCAAAAATACTAACTATTACTACGTACATCAGGCGGCCTTAAACGTCTGACACTAGGACTGGGGATTTACGCCTTGCTGTTTAAAGCAATCCTGCAGTGCAAGTACCGTTTTTATCGAACGTCAAATTCGATAAAATGCCATAGAATCGATCATAGCGAGTACTGATCAAATCGCATTTAATCGAATTTGACGATCGATAAGGAATGGTACTTGCACTGCAGGTTAGGTGATGAAAAAATTTTGCGAGCGCAAACCGTATCGGGGCTTGTTAAGGTTCACGCTCGCCTGATTTTCCGATCTGCGTGGTTGTACCGTTAGTTTGAGACCGCGTAACGAGTTGGGCGTAAGGCCCCAGGCCTCTCATCACACGACACTCCGATCCCAAAATGCTTAAGTATTTATAATAAATTACCTAGTGAGATGTTGTGTTTGTTTATTTTGTTGCTCTATAGATGTTCTACAATAATAAGGTATAAAATTAAAAACTGAAATGTTATTATAAAAGTCATTTATTTTAATTAAAGCTAAATCAATTATGAACCATTTACATCTTATTCCAATCAGTTCCGACTTCTCTTTAGTAACTAATTTACATAATATACAACTTGTCCTAGAATTCCATCAAATCTCAAACTCATTTCAATATACCTATGGAATTAATTTATACACAATAATCTTTAAGAAACAATTGAGATATTAAATACTTAACATAATACGTTAAATATTTATAAAACAGATTATATAAATTTGAATAACCAACTTTTACTAAATTCACGTCCTCCAAAAAGAAATCCTGCTGAAAATCATGTCTTTTCACAGCCCCCTTAATCTATGACTAGAAATGAATAACATAATTTACAGACATTTTGTTTCTAGCTGATATAAAATTTATTATAAATACAATAAGTATATTTTATAATACTAAGAGCTGATGCTATAATTTTTTTAAATGTTTCTATTATTTTATATAACATTTAGTTTATAGAATAATTACTGAAAATTCGCTAATTTGAGTCATGTACAAAAGCTATTGTGATACAGTATGACAACTTGTCTAAATATTCATCCTAAGATACATACGTATCTATAACGTCTTAATCCCTTAATGCTGTGAAAAAGTAGCAAATCGTACGTAATGTTTACTTATGTAGGTAAGTATGAACCTATGTGTGCGTTTTTATATAAATATAAAAATTCTTATTATAATAATATACATTATCTAGAATTCTGGATACATAATTATAATTCATGAAAAGTTTATATGCATTTCAGATATATTTAACCTGTACGAGTATTTTATATTGAGTTTTTCGATCTTAAGGTTCACAAATATTTGCAATATCTGCAAGAATTCAATTAATAATTTTCAGTAATCTTCTTGTCTAATTATACGAAATATAATAAATTGTAATGAACTCTACATTTGCGTACCTTATAATTATAATCAATTACATCAAAATTGGTCTCATATTCTCTGAATGTCAGGCGACTTTGCTTTTTACATTTGCTGTTACTGAGCAGACATTCTGTTCTGGTGCGGTCGAGATCATCTTTGCCGCTGTCTCTACCATTACATATGTCATGAGATTGATTATGAGAGACAATATATTCTCTAGCATGCCAAAATCACCCTCTGTTGTGTCGTCTAGAAACGGTCTTATTTCTCTACTATCGTCTCAAACACCTTGGCACAGATTTGAGTAACATGTTAGACACAACATTTATTGTCATCTAAAAGATCAACAGATAATTCTAGGATTGCAATAACATCACATGCTTAAAAGCATTTGTAATCTAGATTGTTCCACTTACACTAACTACACTTAATGACTAGGTCTTCTCTTTGGTCAGAGTTCTTGAGTACAAGTAGACTTCACTGTCACCACTAGGACATATGCGAACAACTTCACAATCCCAGGATAACGGAGCTATTCTCTTTCAGGACCATGTAGAAATTTAAGCCGTTTAAAAATGGCTATTTATTATTGTTGTAGAAGCAGTCACGATGCTCGCAGTCCAAAGGATGGTAACGGAAAGGTGGTTTGTTTCGCATTCGTGATGCCAGTAGATAATTTATAAAACAAACGGCATACAGAAGTATCTATTCCCGTTTGTTATGAAAGTCGCAGTCTATAGAATGGTAGTAGAAATGTGGTGCGAGTTGAAGCGGGCGGGCACGGGCAAGCAGACGAGCCACGCGGCGCCGGCGAAGCATCAGCGCGAGCGGTGCGCGGGCGCTGCCGCCGGTCAGGGCGCGGCCGCGGCCAGGGGCGGCCGCGAGGGCGCGGGCACGCGCGGGCACGCCACCATCGACCCGCTGCGGTTAGTCTGGTTATTACTAGCGCCACCTGAAGCAAATAAACAGATAATGTTAATATCATCAATGTTTTTCGTTTGATGTAATGGACTTTTTCGCACAAGAAGTCTGTTTTGCTGTTAGGTCATTTCATGTGTTTTCTCAAGTTTGATATGAAAATTCGAGAACAGTTGCTACATGTATAAACATTTTTATTATATTTCATGGATCGCCATTTATGACACATGAATATATTAAAATAAAAAAGTTATCTTAGGTCATGGTATAATAATATACTCCGCCAGGTATAGCACTCCGAGAAATAATGTGACGTGGGCGTCCCACAATGATTTCATCAATGTCATGGATACACGTACACGTGCATAAGCAAGAGCAGAATAAGTAATTTACAACAAGTTCGATAGAGATGACGATACACGAAACAATGGCGGATTCTCTATGATTTTCTGTGTTAACAGTAGCGTGAAATTATAACTCCCCAATATTCGTATATTACCTGTGGGAATCCAATAAATCAATGTGGTTTTGATAAAATTGTGTTTAATATATTCAATTCGTGCTTAACTTTCTTGAGCGGACAAACCAAATGACAATTTAAAAGCTTTTTGTATTTCATTTAATAGATGATTAACGAATTTGTTTCCCAATATCTGTGTTTGTTGCAATAAAGTGGCAACTAGACAGTGACGTAATTCTGGGACAACTGCCAGAGTGCCAGACCTTGTTTTCTTGAATCATGTCTTAGGTGATTAAAGATTTTTTGTGAAAGTAACAGTAGGTATTAATACGTTAAAGCTTATGCTTACCAATTAAAGATCCAAGCATTTTAGTGACGGAGAATTTTCTCGTCCGTTGCGGGGTGCGGACCTCGGCTAGTAAGCGGTCCACGCATCTGTACAGATCTCCTGAGTTGTCAGCAACACTGGCTTCGCTGAAGGACGCACCATGCGCTGCGCTCATTGCCTGTCCTTCCTTTGTCGTCACCTGATAACAAGGAAAGGCAACAGATGAATATAGGAATATAAGACAACACGTGCTTATCTAAAATTAAATGTAGGGCGCTGTTTCATTCTTTGTATACTTGCATTATAAATAGAACAGAAACGAGATAAACTTAAGCCGCTTTGAGCCATTATAGATCATCCTACGCAAAATAAGATAACCACTTATCAAGTCTTTGAGCGCCTGTCAGAGTTTGAACCTTGAAAAAGTCCTTAATACGGCTTAAGCGGGTAAATTTAAATTATACGTTACAAAGTAACGTTTGACTCGACCGTCCAGTTACTTGGAGAAGCCCTGAAACAGTTCCTGAGTCACGGGTTTCAAATGATCAAAGCCTGGCAACAAGAGCAGAGCTTTGTTAGCTAATTACGTATTCAAAGCAAACTTTCTAAATCTGGCTGCCTGAGGCGCGTTGCGTCACTTAACAGGAGTGATGAAACAAGTGGATGAACAAGTAAGACTCCTTCAGACCCTCTACTTGAAAAACGTTGAAGTGTTTTTTTCCCTTGCTACAATACACTTCAGGAGGTTTATTTTCAGCGGCATTTTTTTCTTTGAGCCACGTGTCATTGAGATGAAGCTTGATTTTCACTCGTAAATTGATATGATTATTATATGATTATTTATTTAGAACCTACAAGATTGAAAGGAATCGAGTTTGTCCGAAGTTTTATTACGAAGCATGTTCCCAATATTTCCATTTAAGGAAGTTATATTTATTAAAGTTGTTAGGCCCAAATATCTCCCATGTGTCGCTGGTTTTACGTAAAATGCGTTGTAATACATATAGAAGACAACAAACTACAATAGTCGTTATCAGACAAGAGCTGTCTCCAATGGCTGAATAGCCATCTTGTACCCATTGTTGTAGACTAGCGCTGGAGCAGTGACGTCAATACTTTTGTTTGTCCGTCCTATAGCGCTTGTGCTTGAAGCCTAGTCGTACTTAATCAACACAGAATGAGTGTCTCTTGTTGACCTTTGCAAATATAATAGCTGAACGTAAGAGAAAAAAAAAACAGACAAAATGTTTCCATGAATAGCGTATTCTCTATTTGGATTTTGTAATTTGTGAGTGTTTGTCGTTAATTCATTAATTAATTTTAAAGTCTTTATAAAGTAACTGTACATATAACACTGTTTTAAACTATCACGATTGTTATGTGATAATTAACGGGATCTTTACCGTGATAAAGTTGTGGATGGAGTTCCCGATATTTTAGTGCAGCTACATACATACATGCACCATGTGCGTCGAAATATCGGAAGCTTCTTTCACAACTTTATCACGGTAAATATCCAATTAATAATCATATAACTGAAGGTATGTTTATCTAATTTACAATGGCTTTTATTGCAATAAAAGCACTTGTTAAGTGTGTAGGTATATTATTTCCGGGTGTAGCTACTAATAATAAATCAGAATATACTTCAGTCAATTAATCATCGTTATTTACAAACGAAAGATGATGTTACGAAACAGTTTTCCGGTGATTTCCTATATACTCCTATATTACGCTTTGTATCGCATTGTGTGGTGAAAGATGGAGAAAGAGGATGGCCGACTATGAGTCAAGTTCAATTGAAAGTGAGAGAATAATAGATTTAGGTATTAATCCTATGTAATTAATGTGCGATGTACTGATTAATAATATTTTTACTATATGACCCTGGAAATTGGGGTGGCCCCTTGTATGGGACGCGACTTGTGGCGGTACTTTGGCGCCGTCACGTCTGAGACATAAGGTAGGGCTGGTGCGGCTGCCAATTCGGCAGAGCAGAACAAACGGCGCAAAAATGCTAACCTCGACAGTGGTATCATATTTGAAACGTTTGGGGTCGAGGCATTGGGCCCTTGGCAACCGGGAGCTCATTTAATTTTCAAAAATCTTTCAGAGCGCCTGGTTAATGCGATGCGTGACCAAAATGCTGGCGTGTTTCTGGCTCAACGCATAAGCATTGCCATTCAACGTGGTAATGCCACCAGCATGCTGGGTACGCTGCCAACTGATAGTGGGCTTGAGCATTTGGATGGTCTTTAGACCTTCAATGGTCTATGTACAGTCTAACTGTTTTTGTAGTGTTAGTTTTAGCTAGTATTTTATTTAGTTAAAAAGGCACTTGCCAAAAGATTTAAAAAAATGGTTTGATTTTGACCGCGAAATTGCCTGATGATAAGCGATGAAGCGGTCTACGATGGATCACGTTTGCCTAAAAAGAAACAGATTCACTTGACACCCATATTGTAACTATCGGGGAAAGCCATTTCATAACATCAAATATTTTAATTGAACAAATCGGAAGATTACAATACTTTTCCGATGAGAGATTCCATGAAATTTACACAAGACACATTTTCCGTAACATCAACCCAATTTTCCGTAACAAGATAAATTGCTCCGGGATGGAAACTCGCAGATAAAATATTCCATTACATTAATGGCATAATTTTCATTCGTAATGAAAACTTACTCAATCATACAAAATGATTTTGGTATTGGAAAATCAAGTGGGCGGTGTACGTCGGGCAACATCCTTAATAAAATTTTATTGAGACATTTATAACTTATTCAAATAAAAAAATGTTGATCCAACTTTACAGTGGTGACCTACTTAATATTGTAGAGAGCGCCTACGTAGATAATTATCATCCTCTGGAATTGGAGGTCAAGAATTATGTTATTTGACACCACGGCAAAAATGCTTTTGACATACTTTATTTATGTCACTAAGGATTCTTCTTCACAAAAAATCTGCTCTGAAATAAGTCTTGAAGTGACAGTTTTACCATTCCCGACAAAATGAGAGAAACGTTGGCAAATTTTGGATATTTACCTGTCTTAGGTGATCTAGGTCGGTTTTGTTTCCCAACAAGGCTAGAGGCATGGGGGCGGTACCAGCCGGGCCGTGGGCTGGACTGCTACTTGTAGGGGCTCGTTTCAGGGCGTTCAGGACCTCAGTAGCGTATTCGAAACTACTACGATCCGTCACTGCATACACCAATAAACAAGCGTCTGCCCATTGAATCTGTAACAATGAAAAATCCTCCTATAAATATATGACTAAAACTAATAAAATATGACTAATACCCACGATGTTAACAGGCATTTATCTGACAGCATACACAACATGCAGACTTTTATTATTTGTTATTTTAACTATTTAACGATGCAATGCTAATAGATTAGAAACTTTCCTTCAAAGAGATGATTTATGTTGTAAAAAATAAATTTTAGCGCAGCATAGTATGTCAAATATTTTCATCGGTGGTATATTCCTGTACAGTCATATAAAAAAGGCTAGACGGGTAAGAATGTATGCGATTAATTACGGCGTTTGAGCCAACATTCTTGCTTAAAATTAGCCCTCGCGTTCACGGACGCTCCCACGCGACGCCCGCCGGCTGATTCTACGGTCATTGCTAAGGGAAATTGAAGTCAAACTAATCATATTAACTACCAATCAATATGACCAACTAAAATAGCTTGCTAGTTTTTGTCGCGAAAACTGAGTGGCGCCTTAGGCCTCTCCCAAGGCACCTATCTTAAGTAGTGGATTAAGGTGGGCAATTCTAGCTCAACAATTGTAAAGGTAGGTAATCAATAGGCCAAACGGTTAAGATAGTAAAAAAAGTTAATAATTTTAATCTTTCCTTATATTATGACATCATTGTCCAGTAAGTAAGTATCTGCCAAAAGGTAAATTACAATTGGGTAAAGCAACGCAAACTTTGTGGACAAAAGGTTTCCCAACACGGGGTTTAGGTATGAATACGAAAACTGGGTAACGTTTGGCTTCCTTGGCCGTGAATAATTTACCTTTATGTTACACAAGTAGTGGCGATGGAGAAATAATACGGCGGTACATACCTACTAAAGTAGGTAAGATAAATATAGTAGGCCTAATAAATCATGTAGGAGTATTTTTGTTTGCAAAACTCATACCAGCTTTATGCTTTTGTATTTGTTTCATTTTCGCTGCCATTTAATATTAAATTGCCCTTTTCAGTATTCAGGAATGTGGGCCGTTGATTAAATGTTATTAGATGTATTGCGAATAACTACATAACCCACACATTATAATGCATGAAAAAGAGCTTCGCCCATTCACGCAACGCCCACTACCGAGTCCGTTAATTTAACAAAATGTTTTTAAAATTGGAAATGATTGATTAGTCAACAAAGCACTCTAAATTTGATTATATTTTTCGAGCGTTTATTCAATTATTTATTATGTTTCAAAGATTTGCTTCACATTTAGAACAGAATGCAAACCGGATGATAGTCGTCACGACCACAATTACAGCTTGAATATCGAATTGATTTGTAATTCATATTCTAAACAAATACGAAACTGAGAACATGTGTCGGCGGCCACTGGTGTGAGCAAAGATAATATAACGAACGATTGGGTGTGAGATATCAAGTATTCCTGCACCGCTCGCTGTAAACACACTGAGTCAGAGAACGTTGCAGGTCACTGGAGCGATGCTAGAGCCATTCCGCGTCACTAGCATCATACTCGTCACGATTAACCCATTTGTTAGAACGTAAAACGGCCACACAAATGCAGTGGCTTGTTTGTGGAAGAGTTAACTGAAACTGTACCAGCCTTTATTGCAATTGAGGCTTCAAGCTTAGCCATTAAAGTTTTACGATGATCCTTAGTTACAAATATGAAAGATCTATTTGGTGCTTTCTGATAACGATATTTCATAAGTTAGGACAGTAAAATCAATTTTATCGATCCCATAAATGCCATGCGTTATTATATGCTCCTTAGCCAAATCAAGGAGGCGGTAAAAGAAACGTAAATCAACACCGTACACATCATCCGATCGGAAACCTATAAAACGCAACCTTGTTATTTTTATAGAGTTCTATACATTCTTAATCTTCTCCTGATTTAATGAACTTATTATTGTTTAGAGAACTAAAGGTCGAACCATTTGTAATGTTTATGTTTTTAAACCGTGAAGGTGAAGTTCGTTGGGCAGGGAACAAGGTCCGTACTGCCCACCCACCAGCCATCTCCATTGTGCGTAACCTACATACCTACTCATGTCGACACAGAGATAGTACTTTAATGCGGCTGTTATTTTAGGACTCCTTTGAAACTGAACATAGAAGCACCCATTTAGAAAAGTAAAGAGAAGGTTGCAATTTACGAGAGCGTGTTGACTTTTTTATGTTGCGTTGGATCGCTAATGCCCCGTGTAAAGTGCCATTCTTTCGGCAAGTGTTTGTTTGAATATGATTTAGTGTTGTACAATGTACTACTTTAAACAAAGCTACATTTTAAAATTATTTAGAAGATTTTCTGTTAACGCGTGGTGAATCCTTTGATATGATAATCCTGATATTACAGTGACAAAATGCTGGTACCTATAGACAAAATACTGACACAAAAATTTCACTGGCCTAATAAAGCAAAACTATACGAGATAGTGATGAAAAACATGCATGTTTATTTATCTGACCCGCGATCTGACACGACTATTTAATTGGAGCTTTTGATACGCAAAAAATGTGTGTTACCTGTTCAGTGGGGAATTTGTCGGAGTTAGATCCGGACACATCTATGACTTCTAACTCCACTGGTGTTCCATTTATCGGTACGGTCTGTCTGTATAGGAGATCTGAAAAGATTATTGAGATTAGGTAAACTCTCTACGATAGGTGAAGCATAAATAAATAAATAACCGTCAGAAAGTAAAGGTGCTGACCTGTATTTGAGTGATATTCCCCGATGTAGCGCCTTGTCAAGTAACGAACGATCAGTGCTGTAACAAAGAAAAGTTAAATTAAGTGGATGTTATTAAAAATTTATTGAGTTATTAGACATTTGGAATAAGTAACTGAGATGTATCGAAGTGATGTCCATGACTAATCACCATCAATTTTAGAAATCCCCGTTAAATTTTATGAGCACAAAAGAACATAGTCCCTATGCGCCTTATTTAGTCAGCTAGTCACGGCGCCTTAATAAACAAGTGGTAGCGTTAGATTGGGTACCTACCTACTTATCTTGGAATAGTATATTTTTTGTTTCAAATTTGAAACTCGATCGGAAAAGACAAAAGACAGATTAAGTCGTTTCGGCGGTTTAGGACCACAATTAAAAATGACATCTTGTAATGACCACTTCTTAAAATTACCATTGCCTAAAAGACCACTGACTGGGACCCATTATGATATGTATTCCGAAGCTTTTCCACGTTTTTAAATAAGAAGGCCAGTGTATGTTCTTTTGTGGATTACTCATTGACGTTTATAACCAACCAGATGATTGGGATAACACTAAAATTTTAAATAATATACGCTGATTGATTTTTAAGTCTATCTTAATACTGTAAAAGATTACATCACTCGGTCACTGGGATGTTGGCCTGCTCTTGGTTTATGTAATAGAAACTAGGCCGTGCTCTTGATATTTTATCATCTAAATGCAAACTTTGTTTACATACAGTCAATTATGCGTTCTTTCAGCAAATAATGTCAGTGATCAGGCTTATATTGAGGTTAAAACAATCCTCTGGGATTCGGAGATTAACCGTACGAGTAATGGAAAAGGCCGAGCTGTGTTGAAATTCAATGAAAGTGCTAGAAACAAGCTAGACATAAGAATAATTATGTTGCTGGATATCAAATCTCTGCGCTCATGTTTGATATTTTTGGGGACGTGGATAGCATCGCAACGTGATAGTCGTGCTGGAGTAGTTTTGTTGTTGAGAGGCATAAAAACGATTATAGGTGCGTTCGGATAGGCTATGATGGCATTTTTAGAATGGTCAAAATTGGTGTTGATGTAAAGCGTTCGGTTTGAGAGTTTTGCAATTTTTGCCACTTGTGATCCCTACCCTAAACGAACGCTACAGTCGTAAAACGAGAAACTGAAGAATTATTACAGTCGCGCGCAAACATTACACCAAAACACCGCGAAAAACAAGTCAAAATCTTAATGTCAAAAACGATCCTATGTCGCGTGGTGGGTCAAAAGTGGCAGATTACGATGGCATTTTTAGCTGTTTTCGACCTATCCGAACGGTGAGCGAAAACAGTTAATAATGCCACTTTTGCACACACATTCCCAAAACGAACGCTACATGTGATCATTATTGGCGTTTGTAACAGTTATTTTTGCCACCAATGGGCTATCCGAACGCACCGTTTATCAGGCTTGAAGCCACGTGATCGTTTTTGTTTCAATATTTGTTCTCTTTTACCTGATTTTCCAACTCGGGAGCTGCCGATGACAGCGATGCGAACACGTGGAAGTCCGGCGCGCTCGTCCCTCATTTTGGAAGTTATTTTTATATATCTGTAACAACGGAACATAATTTTAAAGGAAATATAATAATGTAGTGTCAAAGACCTAGAAATGAGAAGCTTTTATAAAGAGGTGACTTAATAGAGAGTGTAGCTATCATTCAAGAAAATCTGTTCAGCTGCTTGAAAATCATCACCTCTTTTCTAGTTGGTGAAGTAATGTGATTAATTTCCACAGATCTGATTGATTCGATATTTCGTATACTGTTTTATCAAAGTTATTTCAAGAACATAGTAATATTGACCTGATGCTGCAGCATCATCTGGAATCTGCAGGATATCTAACACCTCACCAACTTACAGCAGAGGTGTCGTGTTCGGTTTTTTAAGTTTATGTTTTATTAACAAACATCTTGTGTATACAAATTTGATAAAGTTTATTTTCTGCGAACGAGATCTTACAAAGCGTGTTTCTCGCTAACCACCCATTTGATTCCAACAAGACAAGCTGACAGTTCATTTTCTAGGGAAATTATGAATGGGAACCTGAAAATTGATGAATAAGAGAAAATTTCGAAAAGATGCTATTACAGTACCTTTACATTTTAAGAAGATTTAGTCAATTGTGCCGGTTTGGTTTATAAATGACTTTAGATATCGCTAAATATCTTATTAGATTTTTCCAGAATCGCCCGCTCTTTTCATCCTATATATTCCACAGAGACTTAATTTTTTTTAGGATAAATTCTGTGCTATCTAAAGTATAAACTACCTCCACACCAAGTTTCAATTCGTTCTGCCTTTATTAGGAACAACCTTACTAACTGTAACACATACATTTTCGCATTATCACAACAGTGTAAGTCCTTGAAATTCCTACAGCCATATTGTGCGATTATGTCTGACTGTTTGCGCAGATTGGCTCTCGCTACGCCAGTTCATTCATTAGTCTCGAGTGACGCTTGCGCATAGTTAATGACCGACAAAGCGCGTCACGGACAAACTGAACTCGTCTGATGGTATTTTATGTTAATGAGTTGAAAATAATGACTCATTCGCTAAATTACTGCAAGACCTTTACGTGGTAGTTTTTTTTTAAATATTATAAATATGCTTGCGCTTGGCCGCCAACTTGCCTGATGTTAAGCGATCATGCGGCCTACGATGGAGCACGCTTGCCTAGAAGAAACCTATTCACTCTCGACTTGAAGACACCCAGATTGTAACTATCCCCAGGTAGTAATTTAGGTGACCATTATCATTTTGGGTCTTTTAGGGTCTTATCGTTGGGTCTGTTTAGATTAGACACATGCAATATAGAAAATATGAAATTACAAAGTGCAATTTATGAACGAATTTTATATTGGATTATCTGACTTTAAACTTTGTAGTAAACATTATGAGTAATAATATTTACAAAATTCATAGTTCCTCGTATTTTGTTATTATTCTATGAAACAGAGTTACCATACACACATCTATTTACTCTAACATCTGCCCACTTCTCACGGTTAGTGTAAGATTCGTTTTGTTTATGAATGAAAGCCGACGAAAACATTATTGTTGCGACATAGAGCGTGGCATGGTATGGAATATTTTTAACGGAACGTTTCACGTCAGTCTGCCCACTGAATGGTTGAATAGCCCTAGAAAACAACAGCAGTGATGAACTGACGTCCCGAACAATACTGTCGGTGTATCACCGTCATTTCCTCTCCACGCACCTCTAATGATTAATAAGCTTTTGTCTCCAACATTCTTATTTTCGTAAACCTATTTATAAACAGCACGTTATTAAATTCTCGTTTGTAAAATAAACACTGCAAATCTTCGTAATTACAAGATTCATTTAAACTTGGCAAGCGATGGGGCTGGAATATATTTTATTTTCTGTACTCTTCTGATTTATGGTTTACTTAAAATATTTATTAATTGTTTTTTTCCATCGAAATGAACAAACAATACACCACGTGTATTTTCTATATTTTCCCGTTCGATGTCTCGGTAACCGTAAACAAACAAACCCGTTGAGGCGTGTTCCGTCCTACACATTTTACCTATGAAAACCTCTTAAGAGCTCAACGGTCTGAACAGTAAGTATTTATACTACTTTGTGGTATTTACAAAGCGTCAGGAAATCTTTCGAATGTTATTTTTCCTCAATATTGCGTAACACTGATGTTATTACGTTATTTTCGCGAGAGGAGTGACATTTATTGTTTGCAAAGTAGATAAAAAAGTAGATGAATCGCTAGCAAAGATCAACTCCGGGCATCCGGGCTCAACTTCAAAAACCAATTTAAATGCTATGAAAAAGAAAAAAGTGTAATATCCGGTGCCGTTGCACGCGTGTGAAGATCTTGGCATGGTGCTCTAATGGACGGTCATCACTAGCGCTTACCGGTCATCGGCGACAACTCCGACATTTATTTACGTTTGGCGCCAAATAATAACATCATTCAGGATTTCAGTCGCGACTGAATGTGCCAAAAGAATAATGTTGCGATTTATATTTACGTTTCTGTGACGCTCTTAATATTATTTTGAAAAGTTTTATTTCTGCGTTTTTTTAACGTTGACACGTGCATTAGACATTAATAATACTAAAGCCCTTCAAAACTGAATAATACTATTAAATAAATATAAATGCGAAAGTGTGTTTGTTTGATCCTCTTTCACGCAACAGATCGATGTTTTTTTTTGCATTGCCATTTTTTATCCCGGGTCATTTACCGTTCCCGAAGCTATGTCCACGCAAGAAAAACCGCCAGCGCAGCTAGTATTTAATACGAAACAGTGTACAGTGTGTTTACTCTGTTTATGATAGTGGTGATATGTCGCTCACATACATATCTGGCATATTGTCAGATAAATCGATTCCACTCAACCACCCGCGTCGACACGTGAGCCTCACGTTTCAAGCATGTCGAGCTTTCGGAATATTTACCAATATCACGTTTAACAAAAATATAGAATTGCGTGATTTTATCAATTCGCGTAGGAAGACGACTGTTTGCAACCAGTTTATTTTTGACGCGAGAATAATAGCGAGCGAATTGAGGTTTTCAATTTTAACAGCGCAAATAAGCACGTTTTTAGAGTTATTTATTCTATTAGCACTAAACGGTGTAGTGCAATGGTAGAACGCAAAGGTTAGGTAAGCTTATAGTTGCGTGGGATGATGTAGATGCTAAGATATTATTATTTTTGTGGGTGAGACAAGACGTAGGTGGTGTCTCCCAACAGCCGTTAAGGACCTTTACGCTTACTAACAATATGTGGGTAGCTGTAACGAAAATGTTATCATGAGGTACGACACCGTCATAGGTCGAAGTCTGAAAGCTCATTCGAATCTGGTATAATATGTACTTAATTGTACGAATATTAGCTAATTACATCAACAAAACATACACTACAAAAATGTGTAATTATCTTGAAATTTTGCGACACGTAGATTGCTGAAATTGTATTTTTAACTGTCTGAAAAAGAAGAGGCTTCTTTATTTAAAAATGTTTGTTACCTCAGAACTCTCGTCATTCATATAAACCGATTTGGAAAATTCTTTGATTTGTACTTTCAGATTGGTTCCATACAATTTCATTAAAATAGGTCTAGTTGGGTTTTTAAATCAAAATAAATGGAAGGGAAATTTGTAAATTAAGTAAAAGAAGTTGCGTATTAATTTTTTTTTGAAGTCCGTTTTTTAAACTGAACACTTTCAAGGGAAGTTTCTTATTTTTGACAGCACGTATGTAAACAAAGCCGACGAAGGACTATAATTATTTTATATTTTATATATAATTATTTTATTGTTACTCTGTGGTTTGACACACGTGCTATTTGAGGCTTTACACATGACATGTGGACGGTTTGTCCCCGGAGTCTTAATTGTTATGAGGGTTTATTTCGATACCTACAATGAAATACGTCAAACATAAAAAAAACATGTAGCTATGACTGATATAAAAATAATCCGAGCTTTCAGTTGTATGGCCTTATCGCGGTCAATTATCTGTAACCTTCGATCGACATCAAGGATGCCCTTCGAACTCGTTCCTGCCATGATACATGATGCCAGTGTAAATTTTCCGAAGGTCTGTTGATCCTTTGAGGCGACTGCTAAGGACGAGGCCTTGATAGTGAGTCGTTGAGTGGAGAGTATTAATTTCCCATCGGGAGGTTGCCCGGCAAGAATTGCTTGTGACGTCACACTGAGGCTAAGTGGCGGGTAGCAACTGCCCTTGTCGATAAGGAGCTCTCAATGCCAGTAACATGATATTGTCGATATTGAGGACCATTTTTTGGAACTAATCTGACAGCGCTATGTCTTTCTTCATTTCAATTTGTGAGCAGGACGGCAACCAACTACACTTTCAATGCGAATTTTCGCCAAAATCAAGAATAATTAATGAATTCACGCCACTCTGACGTAGAGTAAAAATTTTCATTTTGTTTGTATACAATTTGGCTCCAGCTGTGAGGGTTACTACACCAATAATCAATGTTATAAAATTGCTTACGCATTTAGGTTATAAGCTTCTTCTAGTAAAATACTGTAACAATTTTATGAAATAACATATTTTGTTTTTACTAATTCCTAGATTTTTTAAAGATATTTAGCACCGTTTTGATATCATCGCCGCACGCTTCCGCAATAACATCGAATGGCTTAAACAATAAACACAATTTGTTTTATTGCTATAGGTACGTAGTTAAAAGCGTTATAAACTTTGGCATTTTATGAATGCCACGACGATTCTTTAGAATTTCCAGCAACAACTAAAGAAACTGGTACTGCCCAAGTAGCACAGATAGCTGTTTAGCTACTCACTTTTAGACCTATTTGAAACTCTATGCGTATTAAGACTCTTTTAAGAGTACACTGGTGGTCCTACAGCTGCATAATAGCTGTCAGTGATATTTAAACAGCTTAGGCTGATTAAGAGCTGCATTAAGGCTTTTTAAGACCGACAAAACTACCATTAATACGCTAAGAGTGCTATAAAGGTATATTTTCAACGACTCTATTCAGCTTTTAACCTTTTCTAATGCCTTAAGCGTAGTAAGGGCTATTTAGTGGATGAAATTACGCCAAATGCTGTATAAAAAGGTATTTGTGAACTCCTATTACACTGACTTATTAAAGGGCCACGTGTGAACAATTATGACGTTAATAGCTGTATAATGGATGATTTGTGGCCCACATTACAGCTTATTGCTGAATATGTCTACCGCTTATCAGCCTTTATACTGCCATTGATAGTGTCTGTATAGCGGCTGTTTAACTATTCACTAGATGCCTCGCTGCTGCTTAAATACTCACTAGTGTATCGAATTAACGGCTTCTTTTCTATAGTGGTTCGCATAAGTACCTTTACTCAGACTTTACCTGAATAAAAGTAACATGTGGTACTGTAACCAGTCAGTGTAACTAGTTGAAGCAGACGGCGATTATCACTGACGTATATATTTTATTGCTTTATAAATATGAATTCGACTAATTCTTGGAAAATGAAAGCTAGAACAGGGGGAATTAGAAGAAAATTATCGAAAGAGTACCAAAGAATTATGAAGACAGAAGAAATAAAACCTTCAAGTCGGGAAGTAACGCAAAGCGTGACAAATAGTTTGAAACAGGATGGTTCCGTACAAAATATTAGTCGCAATAGCTCAGAAGATGTTGTACATTCAACAAATTATGTGTGTCCAAGTTCTTCTTCCAGTAACCTCGGTGATAATATTAATTGTTCCACCGGCAATTATAACTCAGAAAAAATATCGAGTTCTGAAGATGATGACGATGGCAACTATAGCGATGATGTAAAGCACTCACTGTTTAGGGAAAAAATTAGAACGTGGGCTGTAGAAAAGAGTATTAACCATGTTGCTTTAAAAGATCTGGCAGCAATTATCAACGACTTGATTCCGCAAATATTACCAACTGATCCAAGGACAATTTTAGCAACTCCACGAAATGTGAACATAAAAGAAATCGAAGGTGGCGAATACTGGCACAACGGAATAGCCAATTCTGTGATTAAAATATTGAATAGTTGGGATGAAGCTCCAGACGAAATTTCATTAAATATTAATTTTGATGGATTGCCAATATTTAAAAGTTCTAAACATGAATTTTGGCCAATTTTATGCAACATCCACGAGAATACTGGCATAAAGCCTTTTATTATTGGTATTTACTTTGGAGTTGGAAAACCAAAAAACTTGGACAGTTACTTAGAAGATTTTATAAACGACATGAAAAAAATTTTGGATGAAGGTATTCATATATTCGAAAAGACTATTGCTGTAAAGATTCGATGCTTTATATGTGACTCGCCAGCTAGAGCTTACATAAAAGGTAATCATTTTTTATTTTACCTGTTTCAATTATTGCAATGCCAATTTTAATACCTGAAAGAAGGAAGATGTTGATCATGACTTATTTATTTATTTTTTACCTTTCAGGTGTTTGCAACTTTAATGGTAAACACGGTTGTTTGAAGTGTGTTACCATTGGAGAGTACTCACACAATTCCCACACAGTTACTTTCTCTGATATTGACTGTGCAGAGAGAACAAATGAAGGATTTCGGAACAAGCTTTATGGACCCCATCACAAGACTTATTCCCCATTGCTTGGCCTACCTATAGACATGGTAAAAAATTTGCCTGTTGGCGATTCTCTACACCTACTGGACTTGGGTATAATGAAACGTTTATTAGTCGGTTGGCGTGACGGGAATTTTGGCAAATATATCACAAAATGGCGTGCCAGTGACATTGAAACGGTATCAGTTTTTTTAAGGAGATGTAAGTTACCATCAGAAATTCATAGAGCGGTACGAGCCCTGGATACTCTGGCTTACTGGAAGGCATCCGAATTCCGATCATTCTTTTATTATTTGAGTGTCATTATTTTGCCTGAAGTGCTAAAATCAACTGCATATTCACATTTCTTAACACTCTATTGTGGTATTGTAATTTGTTCAAGCGAAGCTTACCAGAATATGTTGCCACTTGCTGATAAGCTTTTGAAACATTTTGTAAGACATTATAGGGACTTTTATGGAGCCGATTACGTCACAAGCAATGTGCATAATTTAATTCATGTGACTGCTGAAGTAACGATGTATGGGCCACTGCAAAGTTTCAATGCGTATCCCTTCGAAAACCAGTTGTACATGATCAAAAAAATGTTAAGAGTTGGCCGAAATCCACTATCGCAAGTGGCCAAAAGATTAGCCGAACTGAATTTTATTGATGTGAATAAGAATATTGCACAAAACAACTCTAAGTATCCGTTTGTAAAGACAAGTACAAACGGTCGGAAAATTCTACATATGAAAGAATATAAGCTATCTTCAAAAACATGTGACAGGTATATTTTAACCACTAATAATGATATTATTGAAATTAAGTTTATAATCGAGGAATCGGATGTTTTGGTACATGGTACTAAAATACAAAATAAAAATGACATCTTCACGTACCCGGTGAAGTCATCACGCTTTGGCATATACAAAGCTACAAGTTCGGAAGAATGTGCTAACGCAGCCGTCATTTTAGAGCTTCGGGAAATAAAATGCAAATTAGTATGTATTAAACATAAAGAATGCCATTATTTTATTCCATTATTACATACTTTGTAAATAAAATAAAATAAATGATTGAACTTATACATATTTATTTATTCATTTATCTCACATCAATTGGTACTCTGTCAATATAGGTATCATCTGTCACTAAAAAGTAAAAGGTAACAACAATAAACTTAACAAAAACATTCCCTATTGTATCATATCTTTTACCTATACTTTCATACAACTAATAAAACCTGCATCACAGTAAATCACTTAAAGTATTTGAAACCTGAACATAAAACAAAAGTACTGTTAATAAAGATATACCAAAACAACGAAAACTGAAATCTACATAATTATAAGAGTCTAGAATCACAGTAGCCTTTAATCATAATATAGTGACTCGCTTAACATAATTTGAGCTTACATAATCATAATAGGTAACAAGAAAAAATTACAAAAAAATGAAATTCTCTTGTATCATATTTTACACCTACACTTTCAGGCAACTAATAAAACCTACTTTACGTGGAGTAGATATAACAAAACAACAAAGACTGAAGCTTACTTGATCATAACATAGGCTAGCTAAAATCATATTAGCCTTTATTCATAGTAATTGTCACCCGCAATAACATAATATGATGAAACGAAGGCTGCAAGAGATTGCCAGTCTTCTTGATTTATTCGACTACAAAATTACCAAAAAAAAAACAAATTTAAAACAAATTTTGCCTTTTTAGATCACAATACATTTTCTTCCAATCAGGACTCGGCTTCAAACGTTCTTCCTTGATCAGCTTCAAAATGTTTTTATTCTTTGGAGGCCAACTTAATATTCCATTAAACTCCCAAAGTGACGGTACAATGCTCAATCGATCACCATCCGGTTCTGAAGTACTAACGATCTTAAAAGGCATTATTCTGGAATAAAGAAATGAAACAATCACTTAGTTATAAGTAATAAATACATAACTTATCCAAAGGTATCTTCTGGGTAGGTAGGTAGTATTGTTTGCATAAGCTTTTTACAGTTTGTAGGTACCTGCTTGTTTATGTCAATCGTAAACGTTATTGCGAATTGAGGTATAAAAACAGAACTAGATATAGGTACGTTAAAAGAGTACGCAACGTTCCTTCCGAACATGTAGGCAACGACGACAAGCGACTGGCGACCGTGCGTACCGAGAACCGACTGAGCAAGCAAGCACTATAAAACAGGCGCAACTAGCGCGCGAACGACAGAAAGAGATGGCCGCATTTAGACACAATAGGCTAAGTGACAACACAGTTTTATAAACGAAAGCCGCGCGCGCGGACTGCGCAGCCACGTGGCGCAGCGGTAAGTTTATCACTCGATCCGATACAATAGGAGGATCAAATGTCTCTAAAATCTCGTAAATACAATAAAAAAGTCAGAAATGAGCGTCAAAGTTCTAAATTCAATTACAAGGACATCAAACGCAAGGATAGTTATCGTTTAACTAAACGAAAAATAAGTATAATAGATAGATAATAGATTATGTAAAAACTAGGAAATTAAAATATGTTGAGGATGAAATATTGCATTTATGTTTATGTTGCTGTACAATTTATATTACAATAAAAAAATAATATATCGATTTATATATTAATATCTTTCTACCCAATTTGAAAGGTTCGCCCGCGCGTAAAACGGTGTGTAAATTTTTTTAACTAGAAGTTATCCATGCGGTGGTTTTAGATATAATACTACGGATCCCTAAAGAGTCTGTATAACAACTGTTTAATTGTTCACATTATGGCTAACGGTAGAGCTTGTGGAACATTAAAAGTAAATAAAACAGTTTATAGCTGCATACAGTTCACATGTGTAATTTTATTCAGATTTTTGCTGATTAACAGTACACTAGTGAACTATTAGACAGCCTTTTGCAGCATATAAGTGTTTTAACTATTCACGTCGCTGTTTAACATTGTATTGTATAAACTATTAAATATACTGATTAATTTTTCATCTTTTATGAGAATTTGTGTATGATTTAGGAATTTATTGCATTAATTTTTACTTCCTGATAACATAATAATAACTTTTTATCTTAAAGAATTATTCAAAGCACTAAAAATTGTTTGTTCAAGTTTTCATCACGGCTTATTTATATCACAAAACTAATTAAAAATAGAATATTTTCGTGGCGCATTAAAATTTTCTTAGACAATATATATGTATAATGTCAGTGAAATTACATTCCCAATCATTTTTCTTTTATTAATATGTAAAACAATGTACTTACCTGGGAATATGAATATTATCCACGTATAATTCACTCCACGAAACAAGTGTTCAATTGGCAGCTAGGTTTATATTATTTGCTTCTATATGTTTGCTACATCGAATATGTTCACTTTTATACTGGCCGCAAGCAGCCTTTCCCGGTTTAAAACATCTATTAAGAGCGTAGATGTGACATATTTACTGAATAAACAGTAACTCGTGATCTCTTAGTCAGTCGATATTCAGCGCATAGTACTGTCGTTACCCTTTATAACACTGTTAAATTGCTGCTACACAGCTCCTAAGCAGCTACGTGAACTTAAGGCTGAATAATTTGTGCCCATTTAAGAGTTATAAGAGCTGTATAAGGCCCTATACAGCCCTTATGCAGCTTTTTTATTCAGCTTTAAGCATGATGGAAATCCGTTATTTGGCTGATAAGCAGCCTCGTGTGCTACTTGGGTGAGCATTGGTAATAAGTACTTTCTTTGTCTACGATTACGTATAACAATAACTGTATTGAAGAACTAGCGGTGTAATAAATTACTTATTGTTATATTGTACAACATAAACAAACGAGGAAAATCATATTTTAGTTGAGAATTATATATTATCAAGGTCTTATTGTGAAAACCGATATGTCTACGTAAGGTCTACGTCGTAGCATGTGCTACGAACAGTTGTTTGAAGGCTACATAAACAACGTTTCGTAACCATTTGTAAGTATAGGATTACGTAGCTAATGCACAAAAACGTCATATTTCTAAATTGTGCGCATTATCTCTATACTGCGGGCTGCGGGTGACATTGAACTTGTCATAAAAGGATTCTGTTGTCATAAATATACAACTCTGCTGTTGTCAGCCCCCTGTTGCGATGTGAATACCGTTTTAACCCTTGGATTTAACTTTTATACATTCATTTTGATAGATTTGGTATGATAAAGTTGTCAAAAACCATCACCACGAAATGTATGAATAGGAGCCCTGGGCAAAGTATTACAGCGTTGTACTACTACGTCTAGCAAATCACTGCATACTACTCGTAAAAAAAGTCCTATTATCGTTCTTTTTTAGGTCTTGGTAATTAATGTTCTTTATACTACATCCAATTATACTATACTAGCTGCGCCCCACGGTTTCACCTGCGAGTGATAAAAAATTATGATGATGAAAAGTAGCCTATGTTACTTTCTGGCTCTTGAACTATACCCATGCAAAAAATCAGGTCGATCCGTTGTTCCGTTGCAGCGTGAAAGAGGAACAAACATCCATACATCTGTACATACAAACTTTTGCATTTATAATATTAGTAGGATATATCATTTAGTAGTATTTATTTAATGGTATCATTAAAAGTGTTTTAGTATCCCCCGTCGATCCTGTTACGTAAATTCTTTCCATTCAATGGTTGCCTGGAAGAGATAGTTTTAGCGATAAGGCCGCCAATTGTGGCACTAGCTCGTAAGTGTTTTCTATCTGTTTGTAATTTTTATTTCAGGTGTACACAATAAAGGGTTTCTATCTATCCAATTTGAAACGAAACAAAGAATACTTTTTTTACAAAAATAAGAATTAAATACTTAATTACTGTGATGTGAACCTTTCCTTGGCATTTTTAAAAAGCAGTGACACCTATAAACCCCTCAAGCAAATAAAAATAATAAACGCTTGGAACAATCAGAGACGGAGTTCTCTGCAAATAAAAGAATTCATGACCATTAAAGTGAGCGCCAATTAATTCAAACGATTTCACTAAAGCAGTTTTTTTCATTTTGAAGTCTTAGCGACATCCGGGATTATTTAAAGCGCCATTAGAATAATTAGACCATTAAAATCAACGTTTTATTTTTACATCTTTTGAACTATTATTTTTATTATTCCTTTTTTTTCCTTTTCGTCTGCATTCTCTTTGCCATAATATGATTTTCAGACAATAGAGATATTCAATAAAAATTACAAGTAAAATAAAAACTATCTTAAATTTAAATTTATAACTAAGACTAATCTAAAACTAATATTAATCTAAAACTAAAACTAATCTAACAACCGCTACCGGTGGGCAGCGTTACCAAAATGCTGGTAGCATTGCCACGTTGTATGGCAATGCTTATTCTTTGGGCAAAATAAAGGCCAGCATTTTGGTCACGAGTTGCTTCGACCAGTCGCCCTGAATAGGTGTTTAGAGATATTAGATATTTAATTTAATAATAAGTTTTGCCAATAAGATTGGTAACACATTTGATTGGTTATTTATTTTGTTTCATTTGCGTCACAAATTAATTTTGAGTTCAAAGAACCTATTTAGCATGTTTCCTTCGTTCCTTTGTTATGGAATGCTTATATGAAACTAATTAGCCTGGGTAAATTTGTTGCTGGGTTTTGTTTACCTCGGGATCGGCACAACGTGACCAGGGGCCTTACGGACAACTGCTATTGCGGCACCTAATCCGCTCAGTTGGAAAATCACGCGACCGCAAACCGTATCTGGGCGCGATAAGGTTCACGTTCGCGTGATTTTCCAACTGAGTGGATTAGATGCCGCAATAGCTGCTGTCCGTAAAGCCCCTAGTCACCTGCATCCAGGCTTACATCGAGCTACCTCTATTATGCTAACATTTACCGCCACTGCCCGCAGGGCATCAGGGCCTAGTTTAGTGTTAACTTTGAGATAAGTCTGAAAACTAGCGGTAGATAGATAGATAAACTCTTTATTGTTTACACCACGGTAGCGGTAGCGGTGGAATACAGTAATAATCTTATTACTTATGAACCTAAAGATCTTTAGAATCTAAAGGTTTCAAAATTTAATAACTCGTACGTCTTTTGCATGATTCGTGTAGTACCGTACTTACCTAAATTGTATATAACATTGAAATTGCCTATAATTCATTGGGGAAACAACAAAATTTGTGGGTAATTGAAATTCCTTCAATATTTCAAAATATTACTCATACAAATGATTCATCAGTTTCCGCAAGAAACCCAGTTCTAATCTAGTTTAGATTCCAGTTGGATTCCAGTTCTGTTAGCATTCTAGAACAAGTACTATAAAACATGGGGAAGCTTATCAATCATCGGAGAGGCCGTCAAAAGTGTAGCAACAAAAGAGCAACAAAGTTGAACACTGATTGATAGACCGATCGTTCAGTTGTTGTGAATATTACAAGGAAACCTCATAATGTTTGGTTTAGTTTATTATATTTACGTGTTTCTTATGAAATAAACCGTAAGTGTTGCATTGTTACATAAAACATTGCCGTACTTGACCTGATAATTTTCTTTATTGGTTTAAATAAAAAACAAGGTTCAATCACTGATGTTATATATAAAATGAGGTATATACGTTTTCCCGAGGTCTGCGCGGCGATACAAACACAAGTTAATTAGCTTGAGTGAACTCAGTCCATCCTGTGTCTGGCAACGACGCAAACATAGGTATGTATAATTGTATATGCCATATTTTGGATTATGTTTATCTCATTCTGAAAACGGGGTCCTATATATTATATCACTGCGATCTTTTAACCAACTTAGTGATAGAAATAAAGTTCTATGGGTCCTATGTAGTGTAGGTAGCTATCGCCAAAAAAATCGGTAAAATATCGCCATGTTTTAGTACCTTTTTAATGAGTATAACGTCTCTATTGGTAAAACCTCGTTGGTTTCAATGCTGTTTTTTACAACCTTCATTGAAGATGTGGATTGAACTTCAGGGCGAATGCGATAATCTCGTTCTCTGACTGTTATTGTAAGTATGTGTGGACGTGGTTTAAACTTGACCCAGTTGTATGTAGTATGAACCTAACAATATCGTTGTAACCCAGTTATGAATTGCACAACGCTTGGCTGGCTCGCAAGGTGCCGTCAAATTAACCTAATGAGCGCTTTTCATTCAAGTGCAAGTCGGTACGTTAAAGTTTTAATGCTCTTTTGAATATTATGAGGAAATATAAATATACCACATTGAAATAAAAAATATATATATTTTAGCAAACATAATAATAATAAGTTTTTTGTTTTGTTATTAAACTGGTGCTGGTAACATAATTAGTATTGATAGCCCGTTGGTCGAGTTGGTAGTGAACCTGCCTTCTGAGCTTGGGGGCGTGGGTTCGATTCCCACCTAGGACAAACATTTGTGTGATGAACATTTGTGTTTGTTCTATATCTGGGTGTTAATATCTATTTAAGTATGTATTTAAAACTATATATGTATATATATCAGTCTCTGGCAGCCATATCACAAGCTTTGCTTAGTTTGGGGTCAGATGACCGTGTGTGCAAAAATGTCCCGAATATTTTTTATTTTATTTATAATTAGCAATACAAGTCTTGCTTAGGTAGATAGTAGGTACCTTTAGGATTACTATGCCTTACCTACACTATAGTTTATAACGTGTATTGCCGGGTACAGTTTCTTCTGGCCCTCTGGCTACTATATTATTATATTGTAACTATTTATCCATACACTAACACAACTACATTATATCTTATATTAACTATTTAAATGTAGATATTTTTAAATTAACATTATTATACATGCGTATCTGTTTTTAACGTTCATGCCTAGTTTTAATATGTTTTATGTGTTACTTTACAAATCATATTCATTATCAATTAATAATCATTTATCAATTAGTTTATAATTCATTGACTGCTACTATGCGCTTTCAAATTGAATGCAGAATACAAATGAGACAATTTCTTTTGTTTGAAAAATAGGCCCACCACAAACTAATACCATATAGTAATGAAACTCATGTCGATTTGTTCCTCATAATCTCTAAATTTAGTGGTAATATTAGCTATATCCGATCAAACCGGAATATTGACAAAAGCCGATTACTATGGCCACTGTTGTAAAATATGGTCTATTTATTTTTGTATAAAAATTCCTAAGCATGCATCCTTTTTAGTATTAAAAACGTTCCGGTCAAGTGACTTTACAAGGGAAATTAATGAATTGTGGCAAAAATCAAAACAACACATAATTATTATTATTTATATTATTATTCCGATTTCATTTTTACCTTATCTTTCGTCCGAATGGTACAAAAAAACACGATGAATTTTATAGTGTTATACCCATCAATATACGGTAAATTCGGTGGGCCTAGAAAAAATTGTCTTCTTTCATTATTACAATTATATTATAATTATAGAACAACTATTCTTACGAGAGAAATAATTTAATAGTAAGAAAGCACCGAAACTGCTAACTTATACAACCAATTTCATATTTGTATTCTCTCAATCACCTTCCGTATCGTATCCGTATCATGAGTTATTCTAGAAGTATTCCAGATTTTATGGCTAAGGTGTTTTATTCTTCACAAATTCAATGAGATATTTTTAGAGATTTATTGGACAGTAAAATCGGAAGCTAATTCTAGTCACCATATGACATTACGGCTTCATTGCCACATTTAATATACTTACTATCCCCGGTAAATGCATAAACGGAGACAATAAAATAAAGTTGGTATATTTTATCATCTGCTTTTATACATTTCATATACACTTTATTTTTACTTTTTTCCACTTTTAGGAGAATTTGACCGTCACATTTTTGTATTTTATTTTGTTTAGCTGTGGACACGTTCAAATCATATACCTACTTCATACTAATATTCTAAATGCAGAAGTGTGCTTGGTTTTTGGTATTTTTGTTCCTCTTTTAAGCAGCAATAGAGCAACAGATCTATTATTTTTTGCATAGACATAGTTTTTTTATTAGCCGACCTCCTTCACTGATATCTCTTTTGCAGTGACCTCTCTCTTAATATAAAAACATGTTCTATAATTATGTAAAAGTCATATCACCAGCATGCAGGTAAAACTGCGGGATGCAGCTAGTATCTACCAAGTATAAAAGAATGAGCACGTATAAAGATGATTTGATAAGTCAAGTGTTCTGGATTCCGCACCTGTCTCCCGCCTACTACCACCCGCACAACTCGGCACACCTGGGCGGGCGGCTGCACGCCACCTGAATATAAACAAGACAGAAACTTTCCTAGCAGCCAGCACTCTAGGAATATTTTGGTCGTAAATCGACTAATCAATGGCCCGACCGAGTCGCAGCGTCACATCCTGATTAGAATTATTTACGTCGATCGACGGTGTCTATTTCTGAATGTTGTTTGGGTTCTTTACTAGGAATTGGATCTTTCTTTTAGTTTCATTATTCTCAAGTCTAAAGCGTTTTATCGTCACATTTAAGTCACTGATCACGATTGAGAATGTTAATGAGATGATTTCCAAAAAATCATTTAGCAACTTATGTTCTGCGTTGGCTCAGTCATGATCATAATAAGTACTAAATTGTTTGTGAAGCAAACACAATAAATTGATCCAGTGAAATTGTTATACAAATCAATAATGAGCTCCATTTAAAAAAGCTTTTACAGTTATGGATTAAATGAAAGTTCATTCACTTTGTCTCTTAGATTGTGAGATGTTGTCTTTTAAGTCGAATACAGTATTCTGTAGACAACTAAACTTTTAATGAGGTCTATGCTCAGATACCTAAACTTTTTTGTTCATTAGAAATGTGTGTGTTTTTAATAACTGATAAAACCACACTTTCAATCCCAACGACTCAAACAACAGAGCATTTTCATCGTTTTGTGCACAAAACGATCGATATAACTGCAGCGTCATTGAACTCTACAATGAAAAATAGTGAGAACCTCGAGAGCTATTAAGAAAAAAAAAATAGCGGCCAAATTTGATTTTGTTGCGCATTACGTCGGCTAAGATAATCTCAGAAAAAATAAAAGGAAGTGTAGTATATAAGTATCATAGACAAATATCTCTTCTTCTCTATCTCTTCTTTTCTATCTTCTCTATCTCTACATAGTATAAATTAAAGTCGCTTTCCGCGTCTGTCTGTCTGTATGTCTGTATGGCCGCTAACTCCTAAACCACGCAACGGATTTTGATGCGGTTTTCACCATCAGTTAGAAAAAATTTCACGGAAGGTTTATATATATAACTAGCGACCCGCCCCGGTTTCGCACGTAAATTACACCCGTGCGAAGCCGGGCGGGCGGGTCGCTAGTACTATATAAGTATGCCTACAGGTTCCCCTTTAGCACATACACCCCCTTCTTGGTCGTCCAATTGATAACATTTTGTCATCTCGTTTGCATTTGTGTACCGCTCAATATTGAAGTGTGCGTTTGTAGAAATAGAGAATATGTCAGTGTGTGCAAAACGTGTTTACTTCACCGCCATCAGTTTTTGGCAGACCTTTTTCGGTACTAGCTCGAGTTTAAGGTAAATCCAAACTATATATGATTTAAGACAATAGACAAGCTTCTTTATTAATAAACGCTTTCATATTCATATTTCGTTTATTGCGTATAATATGGGTACACAGGAGATGGAAACCCTTGGAAAGCTTTGGACTAGTTATTTCGTGTTGTGTCTATATTTTTCCTTAAAATGTTTGAACTCACCTGAAAAACCCAAAATATAGATAGGATATGATAGGAAATAGATAGGAGTAGTATATAGCAGTTCCTGAACTATTCTATACTAGTCGACGTTTATCAACAAGGTTTAAATTTGAACGGATGCCATCCTTATTGTAAACAGAACTATCCATTAAACGTCAGTTTCATTTAACCCTCCCTCAGTACACTCTTCAAAGGGAATAAGTATTCAAAGCGTAACTCAGTCTATTTACGCAACAAATACTAGCTTGGAAAGTAGAAGGGCTATAGAGGGCTTGGAAAATTACTCTCTTATCTTCTCGAGTACTTTGTTTGGACAGTTTATTTAGATAATGAAAATGAATGGGTCGGTAGCCTTGTACAACAATATTAAACGTATTGAAGTTTACGGTTCCGTACAATACTATTGCAGAAACTTATATTTGCTTTAACTTCCTATACAATTTCTACATTCACGTGATGTATATCTATCAAAGACGTACCTACATATCTTTTTAATTTTGCCGAATATAATTATTATATTCTACTTCCTGGCTTATTACTACCTTATTAATTAGTGATAAGGCATGCGTTATTATAAATTTAATTTATATCTTCTCGTGTGTGTACTAGAATATAGTCCCCTTTAAGGGGACTGTTCCCATCTGCAGCTCTCTCGCTCGCACATTTTCACATTATTGAAGATATAAAATCAATGAGTGTGAATTTCCAAAAAGTAACAAAATCATGTCTTGTGTCTATTATAACATTACAAACAAATAAATTGACAATTTGATATATTTTAATTTGATACAGTAAAATGGTAACAAGTGATTTTTATTTCTCGTGTCATGTATTCCGTCAAATTACAAGATATCGAAACAAACATTTCTATGTTTGTAATGTTACGATAAACATTATTTTGTTACTTTTTGGAAATTCACACAGTTTGATTTTATATCTTCAATAATGTGAAAATGTGCGAGCGAGAGAGCTACAGAGGGTATACAGGCCCCAAACTTATTTTTTGCGTTGAATCGAGCCAGAACTATATTTAACGAAACTGTTTATTGATTGACTTTTGTGTATATTCGGAACAAATGGATGATCCATCAGCATAATGTGCTTACAGCTTAGTAACAGATGCGCCGATGTGTGATAGGCATTACCGACAGTTACGTAGGTACATTAAATTAGAAGTTATTAAATAATTGAGTTTTTTTACTGGGCAAGTGCCTTTATTAGCTAAACAAAATAAAAGCTAATACTAACACTAAAAAAACAGTTAGACTGCCCATAGACCATTGAAGGTCTAAAAACAATCCAAATGCTCAAGCCCAATATCATTTGGCAGCGTACCCAGTATGCTGGTGGCATTACCACGCTGAATAGTTTATTTAATCACACTATTACATATTATAAATGAGAAATGTTGTGTGTTAATGTGTTTGTCAGCTCACAACTCCTTAACTGCTGAAGGAATTGGAATGAGAGTATGGTAGCCTATACCTTGAATTAACACATACAATATTTTTTATATATTTATTATTATGTAAAATCATAGTCCCTGTAGAATAGCGGATAAGGTCGCGGCGGTAGTCCTACTAATATTATAAACGCGAAAGTTTGTATGTATAGATGTATGGATGTTTGTTCCTCTTTCACGCTGCAACGGAACAACGGATCGACCTGATTTTTTGCGTGGGTATAGTTCAAGAGCCAGAGAGTGACATAAGCTACTTTTCATCATCATCATCACCATCATCATCATCATCACCATTTTTAATCACTACCGCGGGCACAGCTAGTTTTATATAATTTGAAGCTTTCTTGATTCCGAAAACAATAAGGTCACCCGCCAAAGCTGAGTTGAACGGAGCTGCAATGCAGCCAAATATATACTCGTATATGCTAATTTCTGGCACAAAACATGCTATAACATAGCAAATGCTACTTAGTAGCACGTGTGTAATAAAATTGTGTCCATGCTAGTTTTAAGCATGCTAATAAGCATACTATTGCATGAGCATGCCTGTCAGTATATTTGGCCTTTTAATTGCAACATAAGTTTTGTTTAGTCGATGCAGTGAAATAAATATGGGTTAGAAAGAAAAAGTACTAATGCATTATGAAAGGTTAGATGAGGTTATTATATTCGGACGAAGTTGAATAATTTTAATTTCATCACACACAGACATGGTTCATTTAATTTCTGA
Source organism: Agriopis marginaria (assembly GCA_932305915.1). NCBI lineage: Eukaryota > Metazoa > Arthropoda > Insecta > Lepidoptera > Geometridae > Agriopis > Agriopis marginaria. The sequence continues at coordinate 15,630,019 of OW029915.1, forward strand.
TTGTTCCAGTGATTTCGTATGTATCTTATATGAGATGAGATCTTATATTATGAGATTGTATTCAAACTGGTACAGACACCTACCTTGATTAAGTAATAGCTCATAAACAGTTATCAGAAAGAAATTAATTTGGGACCAAGATGCATTACAGTCGAAGATGAGCAGATGATATATATTAAGAAAAAAATTAGACCAAATTAAACTTTGTTTTATGTTGTTTGTGAATTAAATGTGTAAAAGTTATTTCATTTACAACAAATACTGCTGTAATATTATTGTAATCAATTTTTACAGATTTTTTTACATGGCATATTATAATACACAGACATAAAATGTTATGATAAATTTTCTACAGGTTAGCGAAGTTTTTTTTTTTTTTTTTTTTTTTTTTTCAACTTAGAATTATCATTACAGGTTATAACCCAATGCGATAGTGTAGCAAATTTACATTATTATACGTTACATACAATATGTGTGCAGTAGTAAATATTTTATTCAATTATAGGCCGGTTGGAAAGAAGCTTCAAATCTCAGCGCCAGACAGAGTAAAGCGAATTTGCGATAAACTCTAGGTACCCAAGACTCCTACACAAAACTGTAAACTCGTGAAATCAATAGCAGCATGTGTTTCATAGTGAAATTGCAACCTGAAAGTACTTTATTTATAATCTTCACCGCGGAAAATCGATAACTGCATGCGTTCATTCTAAATAACTACCACTAATCTAAATAGCCATCTCAATTAATATTTGAGTGGCATTTAGGGATTCCGCTTTTGATTTCACAGCACATTATATAGCAGAAAATAAAATACAAAATTATTTACTGAACAAAACTCACCTTATAGTAATACGAAATGAAAGACGGTGTGACCACCTCAGCTGTCTCTGCAGTCAGTGTCGCCTTGCCACCGGTGAATGCACGCCACTAGCGAGAAGACAAGGACCAACACTAAACACTACTTATTTGCTTTCACAGTCCGTTATCAATTGCAAAATGTTAAGAAAATGTGGTATCAGTAGTTGTGAGGAGCTCTGACGTACCGCACGGTAGAGCTTCTGTGAACGACTGGGCGGCGCGCATCGGCGCGTGCCTATATATACGTGGGTAGACAGTCGCCGCCCGCCCTCCGCACTTTTCGTACATGCAAAAATATCGGAGGAATCCAGCGCCTAATTCTCGCTGTCACTGCCTTATACCTACACAATGGGAGCATTGATCTCGCTTGTGCATACAGGGACAGCCTAATTTTCTTAATTCTGGCTGTCGGATGACGAATGACCGCTTTTTCAGACGCTTACACTCCAAATACGGCAGCTACGGTTTACTTTTGCTTATGATTATGAGTACATACGTAAAAATATGATGTATGATTTTAGGTCAATACATTCATAGCAGCACTTTGCAATGATTTATGGAATGTTTTAGACGTGGATATGGAAATGTACGTTGACACAATTTTTCCGCACATAATTTTCTCATAAATCATGATACGTACAACCCGACCGACAGTAATAGCGCATAAGTCATCGCTGCCCAATGTTTTGGTGTTATCAACACTTGAAATAAATAATATAACATTTTCTGCTGAAACATGTGTGAGAAAATAAAGAATAATGGTGAAATGAGCCATAATAATCGATGAATTGATGTAAATATTAGCTTTTAGTGCAAGAAAACTTTGCTATGGATACATGTTCGTGCAAAATGAAACCAGATCAAGGATGTATAGGAGAGTTGTACAAACAACGTCGGCTTTCCCAAACGATTTTTATTGTTATTGGCAGACGGTTGTTACTTCGCGCAAGAAATCGATGAACGATATAATGATGTTGGATAAAGAATTTGCAATTTATTACAGACGGAAGGAATATGCATTCCTTGTACAACTGAAAACATTTGAGTGAATAATATTTTAGGTGGAAAAGATTAACGATAACTTTCTAAGCTAGAATTCAAAGCTTAGGAACATCGCAGAAGAGATTTCTAAACAGCAAAGTTTTAAAACTTTATAGGTTAAAATAATAGAGAAAAAAGACTTTTCGTATCGTCGCTCTCGCATAGAGACGTATCAAAATTAGACGCGAGAAAGCATTCACATTCCAAGCCTCTCTAATGCATTCGTCTATTTTTAGTCAAGTGTTGCCTCATAAAAGCGCTCGTTGATTTAGTATCAAAGTTTCATCGAGGTGCTTAGGCTTTCCCGTGCTGGGAACAGCATCAACTGTTTTCCTTAATAAATATTTCAGATAAGTTACTTAATAGATTCGATATTAAATATTTCGAACTTCCGCATCTTTTGGTACCTACTTCTTTGATTTATGAGCAATATAACTCGTTAAGCTTACATTTTTAGGGTTCCGTACCTCAAAAGGAAAAAACGGAACCCTTATAGGATCACTTCGTTGTCCGTCTGTCCGTCTGTCCGTCTGTCCGTCTGTCCGTCTGTCAAGACCCTTTTTCTCAAGAACGCGTAAAGGTATCAAGTTGAAATTTATAATAAATACTTGAGTCTACGGTTTCTTTCGGCTGTAAAAAAATAAAAGTTGTAAGTTTACTCAATCAAAAGATATGAACGTTTATGTCGCATATTTTGCGATTTCACAGGGAAATCAAAACCTATAGGGTACTTTCCGTTGACCTAGAATCATGAAATTTTGCAAAAAGTAAGTTCACATAGCACATATATAGGAATAAATCCGAAAATTACAAATTTGAAGTTATATCATTTAAAAATAATTATTTTACTATTACAAACTTACATCTTGTAGTTGGAATGTATGGAAGAGCCTAATTGTCAACTACAAAGTTAAGTTTGTCTTTTAATATTTCAACTTCAGTTCGTTTTTAGGGTTCCGTACCTCAAAAGGAAAAAAAACAGAACCCTTATAAGATCACTTTGTTGTCCGTCTGTCTGCCTGTCCGTCTGTCTGTCTGTCCGTCTGTCAAGACCCTTTTTCTTGTATCTTCGATATACAATGCGGCACTATTCATTCCTTTTTCGTTCACCACCTACAGATTTGGTTCAAATTAAAAACATAAGCAATTATGTAATCAAATAACATTTTTATTTTTAACTTAAGTAATACTGCTAAAGAAACTAACCACAATAAAATTTCAGCTATACTATAATCATAATTATCAGCTACACCATAATAATCTTATCTACTAATATTATAAATGCGAAAGTTTGTGTGTAAGTGTGTACGTTTGGCTGAAGTCACCGCCGAAACTACTGCTCCGATTTAGATGAAATTTGGTATGGAGGTAGCATATTCCCTGAATTACCAGATTTCGATGAAATTTGGTATGAAGGTACCATATTCTTTGGATTATCACATGAGTTACTTTTTACCCCGAAAAAAAATTATGGTTCCTGTAGTATAACATCAATCACTCAACTCTGTGACTGTTTAACGGATTTCGATAAAATTTGGTATGGAGGTAGCATATTCCCTGGATTAAAACTAAGGCCAACCAACCAACCAAACCAACCAACAAAATGTAAGTTCCTGTAGGATAATTTCAATCATTCAACTCCGTAACTGTTTAACAGATTTAGCAAGCCGCAAGCGGCCCGCGAGGGTTAGTCAAGTACAAGTGACGTAAAAAAAGAAAAAAAAACTTTCTGGGCCGCAAGTGGTCCACGAGGGCGAGTGTCAAGCAAAAGTGACGTAAAAAAAGAAAAAAAAACTTTCTAGGTTGCGTGGTTCACTGGGCCGCAAGCGGCCCACGAGGGCGAGTGTCAAGCACAAGTGACTTGCCAAATAGAAAAAAAAACTTTCTGGGTCGCGCGGTTCGCTGGGCCGCAAGCGGCCCGCGAGGGCAAGTGTCAAGCTCAAGTGACGTAAAAAAAGAGAAAAAAAAAATTCTAGGTCGCGTGGTTCGCTGGGCCGCAAGCGGTCCGCGAGGACGAGTGTCAAGCTCAAGTAACGTACAAAAAAGAAAAAAAAAACTTTCTAGGTTGCGTGGTTCGCTGGGCCGCAAGTGGCCCACGAGGGCGAGTGTCAAGCACAAGTGACGTACAAAAAAGAAAAAAAAAAACTTTCTAGGTTGCGTGGTTCGCTGGGCCGCAAGCGGCCCGCGAGGGTGAGTGTCAAGCACAAGTGACGTACAAAAAAGAAAAAAAAAACTTTCTAGGTTTCGTGGTTCGCTTGGCCGCAAGCAGCCCGCGAGGGCGAGTGTCAAGCACAAGTGACGTACAAAAAAGAAAAAAAAAACTTTCTAGGTTGCGTGGTTCGCTGGGCCGCAAGCGGCCCGCGAGGGCGAGTGTCAAGCACAAGTGACGAACAAAAAAGAAAAAAAAAACTTTCTAGGTTTCGTGGTTCGCTTGGCCGCAAGCAGCCCGCGAGGGCGAGTGTCAAGCACAAGTGACGTACAAAAAAGAAAAAAAAAACTTTCTAGGTTGCGTGGTTCGCTGGGCCGCAAGCGGCCCGCGAGGGCGAGTGTCAAGCACAAGTGACGAACAAAAAAGAAAAAAAAAAACTTTCTAGGTTGCGTGGTTCGCTGGGCCGCAAGCGGCCCGCGAGGGCTAGTGTCAAGCACAAGTGACGTACAAAAAAGAAAAAAAAAACTTTCTAGGTTGCGTGGTTCGCTGGGCCGCAAGCGGCCCGCGAGGGCAAGTGTCAAGCACAAGTGACTTACCAAAAAGAAAAAAAAAACTTTTTGAGGTCGCGCGGTTCGCTGGGCCGCAAGCGGCCCGCGAGGGCGAGTGTCAAGCACAAGTGACGTACAAAAAAGAAAAAAAAAACTTTCTAGGTTGCGTGGTTCGCTGGGCCGCAAGCGGCCCGCGAGGGCGAGTGTCAAGCACAAGTGACTTACCAAAAATAAAAATAAAACTTTTTGAAGTCGCGTGGTTCGCTGGGCCGCAAGCGGCCCGCGAGGGCGAGTGTCAAGCACAAGTGACGTACAAAAAAGAAAAAAAAAACTTTCTAGGTTGCGTGGTTCGCTGGGCCGCAAGCGGCCCGCGAAGGCGAGTGTCAAGCACAAGTGACGACCAAAAAAGAAAAGAAAAAAACTTTCTAGGTTGCGTGGTTTGCTGGGCCGCAAGCGGCCCGCGAGGGCTAGTGTCAAGCACAAGTGACGTACAAAAAAGAAAAAAAAAACGTTCTAGGTAGCATGGTTCGCTGGGCCGCAAGCGGCCCGCGAGGGCGAGTGTCAAGCGCAAGTGACGTACAAAAAAGAAAAAAAAAACTTTCTAGGTTGCGTGGTTCGCTGGGCCGCAAGCGGCCCGCGAGGGTGAGTGTCAAGCACAAGTGACGTACAAAAAAGAAAAAAAAAACTTTCTAGGTCGCGTGGTTCGCTGGGCCGCAAGCGGCCCGCGAGGGCGAGTGTCAAGCGCAAGTGACGTACAAAAAAGAAAAAAAAAACTTTCTAGGTTGTGTGGTTCGCTGGGCCGCAAGCGGCCCGCGAGGGTGAGTGTCAAGCACAAGTGACGTACAAAAAAGAAAAAAAAAACTTTCTAGGTTGCGTGGTTCGCTGGGCCGCAAGCGGCCCGCGAGGGTGAGTGTCAAGCACAAGTGACGTACAAAAAAGAAAAAAAAAACTTTCTAGGTCGCGTGGTTCGCTGGGCCGCAAGCGGCCCGCGAGGGTGAGTGTCAAGCACAAGTGACGTACAAAAAAGAAAAAAAAAACTTTCTAGGTTGCGTGGTTCGCTGGGCCGCAAGCAGCCCGCGAGGGTGAGTGTCAAGCACAAGTGACGTACAAAAAAGAAAAAAAAAACTTTCTAGGTCACGTGGTTCGCTGGGCCGCAAGCGGCCCAGCCAGGCCAGGAAATTAACTTTAGATCTCCTGCTCATAAAGCACCGTGTACCTACCGACCATCAATATCCAGGATGAAATACATAAAACGTATTTAGTAGTATCCTAAAATAAAGCTTTTTGCAGAGAACTCCTTAGTTTTTCCCTTGAATAACGCGGGCGAAGCCGCAGGCGGAAGCTTGTTGTAATATATGTTTTTGGGATACTTAATCGGAAAAACGGAATTAGTCTTCGATGGGCGAACTATTGAACTTATAATACTTGGACAAGTTTGTACGGAACCCTCGGTGCGCGAGTCCATCTCGCACTTGGCCGGTTTTTTTTTAGCTTGAAATAGTTTCAGAACTACAATAAAATTCCTATCTAAGTCTGATCACTATCTTCGATGACATTGTGAGTTGTGGTCAGACGCAAAAAGATGGGCGTCCTGAGTAAGGTTACGCGGTATTTCACACCGGGGCAGATGCTTACTCTATATCAAGCTCAAGTTCGATCGTGTGTGTAATACTGCTGTCATCTTTGGGATGTTTCATCCAAATACCAGCTCGAAGCCCTTGAATTGGTAGACAGGCATGCTGCTCGACTTATAGGCGATGAGAAGTTCACGTGGCTAAGAAACTTCTAGGTTTAGGACATCGCCGTAAAGTAGCGAGTCCGTCAATTTTCTACAGGATTAATTTCGGAAAATGTGCATCGGAGCTACATAAGCTTATCTTACCATCCCCTTTCTACAACAGGACAAGTTAGAAAACGGCCCACTACCATCCATACATTGTGGATTTTCCTTGGATACGTACCAAACGTTTCGATTCTACGTTTCTAATCCGCGCGGCCAAAGATTGGAACAACCTGCTAGCTTCCTTGTTTCCTGAGAGATATAATCTGGGCCTTTTCAAGGCCAGAGTAAGGTATCTTCTAAGTCTGAGTGCTTCATCTTCGACCACATCGTCGCTTACCAACAGGCGAGTTGGTGGTCAAACGTGGACTTATCCGCGATAAAAATAAATGGATAGCGGTGAAACCTCAAGGCGGCAGCTAGTAACCGATAATTGTATTAATTGGAGCGATAGTGGCCGAGTAGCAGGTGGGCTTTAAAATCTGACGGCACCCAGTTCGATCCTAAGTCCTACATCAATGCCATTGCTCAAAAAGTCGACATCTTAATATTTTAAAAACTCCTCACTTCATAATATTATGTTCAAGTCTTATTACATTAGTCTTAGTAGTTTTGTTTTAGTATTAATTTAAGATTACACAGCTTGTTTTGTTTAGAAAAAAAAATGAAGGAAACGTTGCAATGAAACCAGTAGCTATGATATGTTTAAGAACCTCAGACAGAATTTCAACGACATTCAGCAACATGCACTGACTGGGCTAGCATGCTGGATTAGGAGTAATCCTCTTTCTTTGAGAGACGGCGTGTGTCTCGTTACTGGGAAAATTATAGGCTGATAATGATATAATTCTAATCCACCAATCCGCACTGGGCCAGCGTGGTGGATATGGCCCAATCACCCTTTCGGGGGTAGGCTAAAAGTCCAGCAGTGGACTGTTAAAAGGCTGATTATGATGAATGATATAATATTTTCATTAATTCTGTAAATCGAACAAAGATACAAAACACAGTTTGCGCATTTGCCATCATCGTTTGATACACAAAACCGATATTAATGTTTACGTTGTACGCATTATTTCCATTGAAAAATATTTGAAGGTTTCTGTGCATGAGTCAAGTTCAGAGCTTCTGCCGTACGCCGTTAGTTTTCCGGGAATATTTCGCGGTACGACGCCGGTCGCCAACTGTTTACGTTGTGCGCGCGTCTGAACCATCTGTACTCTGCGCTCAACATCTGTTACACTCAGAAATTGATAAAACACTGTTTAAAAGCCGTATTACAAAAGACATCGTAAATTTTTAGGTATACATTTTTTTATCATTCAAAATAATAAAGCCGTAATTGTCAAGGCGAATATACAACAAGTAAACCCTGACATTCGTTTATTTTTTTTTTGTCAGTAATTTAACGAAATTAATTTAGTATTGGGAAGTGTATTAAAAATATGCTTCGCAATACTCAAAAATTTACAAATTTTAAAGATATTTTAAATAAACAATAACTCACAAAAAATACTCGTAGATCGTCTACGGTATTATGCACGTAGAGGCTACATCGTAGCCGTAGGCACGGCGTAGCTTCCGTATATTGGCTCCCGTATTGAATGTTCGTTTCTTATTAGACCATCTGAGTTTGTTGACAACACAGTAAGAGGAAAAATCTAGTGCGCAATACTACGAGAAAGAGATTGCAACATTTTTTTTTTCGGTTTACCGCTTCGTAGAAAAGTAATACATTCTAAGTGGGTCGAAGAGGCATATATTTTCGATCTAATTTTGTTTTATGCCCCTATTTATTTATTTACTTGGTTCATCGTGTACGTTGGGTGTTCAGCTCTAGTTCTATTCTTTAGATCACTTAAAGGCTTCTGTCGTGGCCTGTAGCTTATACCAATACTGAGATAAGACGTCATCAGACGACGCAAAGCCAAATGCGGGTATTGTGATGAACAAGTATGTATGTGTGTCCAACTACAGCCTAATCGACCTTAACCAAAATAACCAATGTTAAGGTCATTAAATGAGGTAGCGATAGATTTGTCAAAGTTGAAGGTAGCATTCCGATCTTGGCGACCGCGACTGGCGGCAGCGGCAGCGTCGCGCGACCCACTGCGCGATATGAATTTATGAATTTATATGGAGACTTATCACTTGTCCACACTCGAGCATGTTCAAGAGCACTTCACATCAGCAGCCATTAAACGTCCACTGCTGGACAAAAGCCTCTCCCTCTTAGAGAGGGGTGTTGCCATAATCCCCACGCTTGGCAGGCGGCTTGGGGATCGCAGTACGTTCGCCGTGTACTAATAGGATGCTGCTGCCCATCCTCCGGTGGTTCTGGTCGCAGTTTTACATACATTGGACATACCCGGGTTCGGACAGGTTAATAAATAATAATCCACTATTTAAAAAAAAAATGTTTAGTACATAGTATAAAATAGCTTCAAACAAATCATATTAGTCACAGTCAGAGTCAAGCAATCTAAGTCAAACTCATGCCGCAGCAAAATGGTGGAGGCACCTAACATCACCCTAACATCGTTTTTTTTTTGTTAAAATTTTCATGACCGTGGATTCAATGTCCTTTAGTCGTAATATTAAACATCATCATCATCATCATCAGCCAGAAGACGTCCACTGCTGAACATAGGCCTCCCCCTTCAACCTCCACACTGAACGACAGCCTGCCTTTTGCATCCACTGAATGCCAGCGACTCTCACTATGTCGGCGGTCCATCTAGTGGGAGGCCTACCTACGCTGCGTCTTCCGGTTCGTGGTGTCCAATCAAGAACCTTAAAAAAATGGAAATATTAGAATATTAAACATGTTTACATAGTATTAAGACCGTCAAACAAGTCATAGTCACAGTCAGAGTCAAGCAAAGTAAGTCACGGTCAAGTCAAACTCATGCCCCTGTAAAGTGGTGGAGGTTTACAAGAGGCTCCTATGGAGTTTTGGAAATAACATGAAAAGACATGTTTCACCTTGTTATATCACTTGCCCACGCTCGAGCACATTTACGAGCACTAAATCAATAATTCAACATTTACTACACATTAACACTCGATAATACACAAGTTTAGGAAAATAATCCAACAAGCCGACATGTTTTTTTTTCACGTTGGCGCCAAAAAAAAACCACCTAACATAGTTTTTTTTTTTAAATAATTTATTGGCAACTGGATATAATGTGCTTAATGCCTATCTTATACCTAACATCGATTGTCATCAATGTTGCCCTGGATAAGGAACTAGAGTAACGTTCAGGAAAGGGTTGCCCTCACGCAATATGTGTAACTTGGCACGGTTCCGTGATGGACGGCCGCGATTGCGTGTCGTGTCCCACGGGCTGTTAACGTCCAAGTATCCGGGATACCCACTGGTTATTTATTGCTCGTGAAACGGGCGCACTCTAGAATTGGTCACTAATAAACCTTGTTTATTAATGACCGTGTTATTGTTGCGTTACTCGATTGTCGCGTGATTGACACGGATTCACACGAGTAAACTAAACCTGTGCTTTGTTTATCGCAAAAAACACTACTAAAAATGTATTAAGAAAGGAAAAGGAAGACTTACTGCATCCCATGATTTGCCAGTTTACCGTATTTTCCAGGGAATTATCCTGTGCCTTTCCTTGTCCAATCTTGATGAAATTTGGCAAAAAGGTAGAGTGACCTTCTTGCTGAATGATCGGTCCTGCCAGTCCAGGACCACACACAAAAAAAGTAGGTAGAATAAGCTAGCGCCGCTTTGATATGTGCCTACTCCATTGACTGATGCCACTAAAGTATTCCGACACAGGTATGGGTAGTAGATCTGTGTACTCCCATGGTATATTAATATACTCCGCCAGGTATAGCAAAATTACCACGTGGGCGTCCCGCAATGATGTCATCAATACACGTACACGTGCATAAGCAAGAGCAGAATAAGTAATTTACAACAAGTTCGAGAGAGATGACGATACACCACGTAACAGCTGATTGAATAAAGTGGCAACTGGACAGTGACGTCATTGCAGGACCACTCCCAGATTGCTAGACCTTGTTTTCTTGGATCATGTGTATTCCGAATGTTTTTTTCAGAGCGTTGTCAGAGAGATGAATGTACCAAACATACCCTGGATATTGGAAGTATATTAATTATTCCATTACTGTTGAAACAATATTGTGCAAAGATGTTGAGTATTGAGTTTAGTCAACTCGTACTCCGTGCAGTCAACAATATTATGTTTGTGAATGAAAGCTGACATTGGGATTCATGACGCGTCACTCGGTGTTAAATCAGCTGCACGAAAGTTCAATGATATTCCTTTAATCAGGCTTGCAACAGTGAATAAGTAAATTGACCCGAACTCTCTATATTTGATGAATTTAGAGAAGCTGACAAAGTTTTAGAAATTTAGCTGTATTTTGGCTCAACAAATTTAGTTAAGTTGTTTAAATTTTATATATTTACTATCTCTGGGTAAGTCGTAAATACGTAGAAATCCAATATATAATATGCAATAAAAAAAATACAATTAGGGACGCGTAATGAGACAAAAAAGAAAGACATTTTGGAGATTAATTTGATAGTATAAATGGTGACTTATCACATGCACCATTATGCAGGTTATTTTTAGCAAATATTACCTACACATTAAAAGACAAACAATCTGATTTAAGATAAACAATTAAAAATGAGGTTATGACGCCAACGTAAAAATGAGCGGTCGTCATTGCTTTATTTTCCAAAACGTGTTTTTTCGAGTATCTTTATGTGTAATAAAGATTATAAACCATTAAATAGTTTGTGAACATACGTAAAAGTAAGTGAATAATAAAATACAGCGGAACGTGTAATTTCTGTGTTGTTCCCAAAACTCGGAAGTATTCTCTAGTAAAGAGTCCACTATTTTACTGGGGCATGTTTTAGACTTTGCTTTACTTTGGGTGTAGGTAGCTGTGAACAGTTTGATGGTGGAACGATGTGGACGATATTTAATCAATTTGGAAGTATTATCTGGACATTGGGAAATGAACAAAACGTGGGAAGCCAAAATTGTTTCGGAAGGAAATAAAAAAACAAAAATGTAAGAAATAACCCGCCCATAAATTAATTAGAAAAAGATACATAAGTTTTTTAAGAATCTTTTGAAAGATAGCTTGTCAAGAAAAATATTTTCTTACGGCTGAAAAGGCCAACATCCTCTAAACATTTTTCTTCAATTGGCAGGTGAATTCTTTACGAAACCCTTGTTTCTGGGGTCACTGTACGATGTTTTATTTAATAAAAAGCCTACAATATGTACCGATATATTTATCTTAAATTTTTCATTGATGTGCTGTATTTGACATTTTACTAGGACGCTGTAGCTTTTGAAGTTCAATGGAATTTAAGGATAACGTTACTTTATTTATGTATATAATCTAATAAAAAACATTAATTATATTCACAAAGGCCTTTAAATTAACTTGTTTCGCAGTAACTGGTTCTGAAATATGAGACGACACTTCTTTATGATCAATGTTTTAATAACGATGTCTAAAAATTACGTATTTTAGCTTCGATAATTCGCTTTGATTTGTTGTTTCAGAACAGTTGGTGGATGTATCCCAATAAACTGTGAATTACCAATTCGGAGCGAATTCTTTGTTTGTCGGTGGTAAAGTATTATTAACGCATACTCGTTTAACCTAATGTTTCCTTGGCAGATCTCTTTAATGAAATTTACTACCTATTTGATCTTATTTGAGAATAATTAAAGTAAACATCATTCGTTCACTGGGTACAAAGTCTTTGTCCCAAAACCGGGACAAGGAAGCTGAACTCATGTATTATCCTTCAGTTTTCAACTCCACTTCAATATTATTTATATGTTTCGATGAAAAATACTGACAAACAATTTAGATGCCATTTATCAAACAACTGAGTGGCTAAGCAGAGGCGAACTGAGGGCGTTAGCTAATTGACAAAGAGTTATGACAGTAACAAAAATTATCCCTATAGCAGCTTTACATAGTCTGTGATATACATGCTCTATATTGTGTTTTTTTATTCTTTCCTCTGTGAGGAATTTGGCGTTGCATTCTTATGCATTTGCCTGTGTCAAGTATTAAAATCAAGACGCGTTATTTCAAGCCAAAATATATTTTAGCGATGACAAAAAGGGAACCGTAAAAATGGGTCAAGTTTGGTATCATGTAAACCTTAGAAACATCGCGCGATATAAATCACAGACATAGTATCAATTTGATATAACAAGGTGTGCACGAAAGGTTAGAGGTAAGGGTTTCGTCTATTTTTATGAATAGCGATAAATTTGGATTTTGACCGTAGTGGTCAAGACGTGCGTCCAAGAAAAGAAACAAGTATGTCGTCATCATCAGCCAGAAGATGTCTACTAGATTAGGCCTTTCTCTTAGAACTCTACACTGAACGACAGCCTGCCATCTGCATCCACTGGATGCCCGCGACTCTCACGATGTCGTAGGTCCATCTAGTACGCCTTCCTACACTGCGTCTTCCGTTTCGTGGTCTCCACTCAAGAACCTTTCTTCCCCATCCGTTATTGGTTCTTAGGGCGATGTGTGGTGTGATCAACTAGTATGTATAAATTACATAAATACAAATACATGCCTTTTTTGGTGACTGGGAGGAAATCTTCGAAAGGCACGTTAAATGCACATTTAAACGTTTGTAACACTTTCGTCGAAGTTTGTAGCTTATTTTCCTGTCTCGGAAAACTCGAAACTGAAGTGAAAACTCGTATAGGGATGCACTTAAGAGTGAGCAAGATGGTAGTTTGAATCTCAGTTACATAGAGATACAGCAATTCACATCGAACTTAAAAAAAATATCCCCTTTTAACCTGTATCATGGAATAACCTTCCCGTACCCTGTACATATTGTACCATTCGTTCATGCTTGATCGTACCTAGATGGTACCTAGGTACTTATCAACATTTTATTGAATCTCTTATATTTACATTGTACCTACGTGCCGTTATTTGGGGCCAATCTAAACAAAATATACGTTGGCGGGAAATGATCATTGCCGACTTATACTCTCTACAGAACACTCGAACTCCGTGGGTTTACCTGCGATCGCAGACTATAATATGAACGTAGGCTTAATAATCTGTGCCTGCGATTAACCAATTTAAATATCCGCTAAGTGCGAGGCAAACTCGTGCTCAGAGGGTTACGTACAATTTGATTTAAATTTCATACATACACCCGAAAACATTACCCTCCAGCAGTCGTGTAAAAGGTTTATTCCACTATTTTCACATAATGGGTGAAACGGTTGAAATGTTGAAGGACAAACTTAGCTTTGCAGTGGAACAATATTCTCCCATATAGGTATCAGTCTACATCACTGTCGTTTCCAACTACAAAATGTAAGTTTGTATTCGCAAAACATATTTATTTATGTGATACTAGCGACCCGCCCGCCCGGCTTCGCACGGGTGTAATTTACGTGCGAAGCCGGAGCGGGTCGCTAGTTATATATATAAACCTTCCTTGAAAATGTGTCTAACTGATTGTGAAAACCGCATCAAAATCCGTTGCGTGGTTTAGGAGGAGCTAGCGGCCATACAGACATACAGACAGACAGACAGACAGACGCGGAAAGCGACTTCAATTTATACTATGTAGAGAGATAACCACTTAGTATGTAGTTTGTACCTACTACGTACTAGAGAAGCTATCCTAAGCAAAGACCACACGGAAAGAAAAAAAGTCTCGAATCAAGAGTATATCTATTGGTCAAGAATAATATGGTTTCATATATGGGGAAAACAATATTTTCTTGAATAAAGCAATTTATTGTTTTAGTTGATAAGCTCAAATCAACATTTTAATGTCTCATATAAAGATGATATATTATCGATAGAAGAAGTAAGCAATTTCTTCATGCAAGATGAAACGGTTTCTTGTTCTTCAAGACTCACAGTTTTCTTGAACAAAGACAGTTAAAGTTTTTGATGCATACCTATTTTATTTTTAGAGTAAGACAAAGCAATTTTTATAGAAAACATAATAATCTTCTAATAAAATAATCGAATTCTGCGCTCAGAATGCAAGAGTCTTAAATTAACAAAATCTTAGTATTAGTAGAAGATAATAGTATTTTTCAATTGAGACAATAAGTTTTATTTTAAATACAGTTTTAGTTTTAAATCAAGATTGTGATAATTATGTTGGAGACTGTTTCATCTTGTTGAGACCGCACATCATTTTAACTTGAAAATTGGCGTTGTTTAACTCAAAACATGCTTCATTGAATGAAGATTCGATCACATCTTAAACCCAAACAACTGAATGTTAGTACAATGCAACAGTTTTTAGAAAGAAATAGCCTTTTAATTTAAATCAAAAATTGTAACAGCTTCTACTGAGAATTCTGTTGTTTGAACTAATTATAATATTTCTTAATTTAAGAAACTTAAAACTTTTATACTGAATAAAATTTCTCTCCTTTCAATACTTTCTACATTTTATTTGAATAATGTCATTTACTTTTCTTTAGTATTTTAAATCTTAAGCAGAGACTAATACTACTTCTGAACTGAGAATATAGATTTTCAAGGTGAGATTATCAATGTTCTTTTCTTGAATAACCAGGGATTTCATACTAAAACTAAATTGATCTCTGTTTAAATAATAACCTTTTCTTGTCCTAAGATTTTTTTATGTCCAGTCAAGAATAAAAATATTTTTGAATTGAAAATGCATACTCTTAAGTAAAGTATTTCTTTATCTTAACCTTAAATAACTGAGAATCTTCTGCAAAGACAAAAGTTCTTAGTTCGAATAATGCCTTTTACTTGCCTTAAGAATGTTTGATTTTAAGTAAAGACTGTTGATGTTTTGATATTAAGAATGTATCTTCTTAGGGAGAGTATGGTAATATTCTTAGTCTGAATAATTGGGGGTTTCGGATCAAAAATAGATTGATCTTAGGCGAACAATTTCTGTGCGTTATTTGAAGAATATATTTGCTTATATCAAGATGTTTTGTTACTTCAAGTAAGTAATTTCTAGATTTGAATTAATAATTCTACTTCTCAGATGAAACTAATAATTTTCTTAATTGGAAAGTAGAAAGTCTCAAAACAAATAATGAAACACAGGGTTACGCAAAATGGGTGTGCTATCCCGAAAGGGACTCATAGTACTCATCATTATGAACAACTTTTACTCCGGGGGCTACCCTGATTTCACGAAAAACCACAGCTGTTCCATACATTTCGTCGAGTTTCACTGATAGTTTTATATAGAACAGCTGATATTTTTATCGCGATTTCGAGGTTAACAACAAAGTAAAAGTTGCTCATAATGATGAGTACTATGAGCCCCTTTTCGGGTTAATACACCCCTTTCGCGTAAACTTGTGTTTCATTCTGGTCTTGCTTTGAGACTTTCTGTCATCTATGCATATTGACAAAAGCTGAAATGCAGTGCTTATAGAGCAATACATTCTGGTATTACTCTATAAACACTTGACACATTTGAAAACCAATACATACAACATAGCAGAATTATCAATACAATCGATTTTAGCTCGAGTTAGTTACGACTTACGCCATGGATCAATCTTATTTTAACCCTGACTTTAAATTAAAATAAGTTGTCATTTATCAAAATATTTATTATTATAATACAATATTTTTAAACACGTCATACACACAATCTTAATTCTTAACTTAGGTACATACAATAAAATTACTCAAAAATAAAAGATCAAAAACATAGTAGACTTACAATATTGTGGGAGACTGGTTCACTAAGAATATTTTCGAATTTACATAATTATTTAATCAAAACACAAATAAAAAAAAACTCTATTGCCCACTTTTTAGTTGGCCTTAAAGCTATGAAACGGGACTGCAGCCTTAACATATATTATTAATATTGTGGGAAACTGGTTCACTAAGAATATTTTCGTATATACATAATAATATTTAATCAACACACGAATTTAAAAAAAAACTCTATTGCCCACTTTTTAGTTGACATTAAAGCTATGAAACGAGACTGCAGCCTTAACATAAAATATTAATTCTGTGGGAGACTGGTTCACTAAGAATAATTTCGTATATACATATTTAATCAACACACGAATAAAAAAATATTACTCTATTGCCCACTTTTTAGTTGGCCTTAAAGTTATGAAACGGGACTGCAGCCTTAACATATTGATATTGTGGGAGACTGGTTCACTAAGAATATTTTCGAATTTACATATTTAATCAACAGACAAATAGACTTTACGAAAGTTATGGTAGTTAATAGATTAAATTTTGGAAAAAACCAGGAAAATAACAAATAAATCTTTTAAAAAATAAGGCCGGAATATTAGTATGGAAATCAGTTTCCACTCTGGTTCTGTTGGTTGTGGTTCTGAAAAACACGTCAGCGTGGTTTTCACACATTATTAATATCTGAACGGTTGTTATTCACGATCCGGCCTAATATAACGTGAGTAACACCCGTTCAGATATTAATATGGTCAGGGTTTTTTTTGGCTACTTTTATTTTCCAAATGGTTCCCCGAACACACCCGTTTGGCTTATCTAACCTTCTACATAACGCCTCGCATAAATAAATAAACTTACATCAATATCAACAATGAGATTCTCGATGCACTCCAGTGTCGAAAATTTTGTTTTTCTGTCGAGTCTCCCTTATGGAGGGATGGGATGACAGGAGTTTCATTTGATCTGGAACCTTCCGATCTGAAAAATAAATGCGAAAAATTATACATAGGTACTTATGTGTATGGCTAGTGGCTGGCTTAGTGGCTACCATGCTGTGGTGTAGTAGATAGGTACCGAAAAAAGTATGTAACTCACCATTATCGGTTTCCTGTGTTATGCCTTCGTATAAAGTTGCCAACGAATCATATTTATTTGTATTAATAAATTTCAAACTGATAATTGTATTTATAAACGTTTGCCACTTCGTATAAAAATTCAAAGAATTTTCCTTGTACTTTTCTTCGATATCCAAATTAATCTGAAATCACACCACACTGATTAATATTTTATATGCGATAGTTTGCGTGTAAGTTTGTTATCCCAATAGCACGGATTGACACACAAGCTACATTTTTAGCAGCTTCACGCACTAAGATTTACTATTATTATTTATTTAAGTACTAAGATTTTAAAAATATATAAACTGTTTAAACAACACCCAGAGATTCTTGAAGAGATAATAATTTTCTTGTTTTTAGTTTACATATTGAGAATATTGTTTTTCACTTGCTTTACCACTAAATGAGTGAAACTGCTGATCAAAACTAATAAAAAAACATACCTACCTATACTCAATGCAATAATTATAGTTAGTTGGCTATACATACAAATTTGATCCCTTCAAAAATAAATGAAATACTAATTATTAGTAGGTGTAACTTACCATGTGCAGTCAAATATTCTTCAATTTTGGATTTAACCAAAAGTCTGTGGCCAATTAAAGGGCATAGCTCTTTGAGAAAATCATCACTTAGATGTTTTAGTTGGTATTGCTGAATTTCATTTTCTGGAAGAAAAAAATATATATTAATAATCAATGTCATCATCTCAGCCGTAGAACGTCCAATGCTGGACATACGTCTCCCTCATTGACTTCCTAGAGTGGTTTGAAGCGGTTTGCATTCAGCGTGTTCTTATCTGTCAGATAGATCAGATATAGATAGACTGATCAGCGTGCATCTTTAATAGCTCGTCTGTCCACCTTGTCTTGTGGTGGGTCGTTCTACGCTGCGCTTGCCGGTATGAGGTCTCTATTCGGGAACTTAAACGATACTTTAAGTAATAAAACTTACCTTTAAATCTGTCTATAACAGACTCCGGAACTCCCCATTTGTGCAATATAACTTCTATCGAAGTTTCATCGTCAGCCATCTGCATTAATATCACAACAAACGATTAAGAAGGTTAATAATCACAAAGTAAACTGTTACACTAGAAAAAGAAACAACACACGATCACACGATTTTTTGCAGAGACAACTTACGATAGCTTTTTTGGTTCAATTCAATTCTTGGTGTACGGCGAATATGGATCACAACCGCTCTGCTTAATAAATTAGATTAATTGAAATTTATATTAAAATGTATTCGATACGATTCACAACCCCACTTGACGCGACAGGACAAATCTGAGAATTGGCGAATACAGGGTTGCCAGCTCCGAAACATTTCCCTTATAAATGGTAAAAATTCTTTAAATTCATTCAAAACATTAAACGACTAAATTTAAATTATAATCAAATCAATCGAAGCGATTAGAGAGCTCGAGTTGACAGCTCTCGGGGTTTTAATATGCGCGAATGGGTGATCGATCGGTGGGCGAACTTCGGTGATCGCACGAGACTATTTGGGGCGGGCCTGACTCGTACTTGGCCCGTTTTTTTCTTGTTAGGTACTTATACTACAGATTGTGCACTATAATAATATCAAGTTTGAGCCTTGTACTTATTACCGTTTTTGAGATATGAAAAATACAAAAATACCTTTTCAAATATGGTTTTTTGTATGGGACCCTTCATTTTTGACTTTTTGTTGTTTTTGTTTAATCCACAGTATTCTGTAAAAAAAACTGCCAGCTCTATTACCTACGGTTCACGAGATGCAACCGTTTAAAGGTCAGACAGACAGACAAACACCGGAGACTTAGTAACAGGGTCCCGTTTTTACCCTTTGGGTATGGAACCTTAAATTACTAATTACTAACAGCTCTCATATTACAGACATTGTTTTAAACTATCACGGTTGTTCACTAAAGTTATATGATTATTTACGGGAATACTATACGCAGTGATACAGTGATTGTGTTTTGTCGGGACTTGTGTTTTGTTCGAGTTCAAATTCCAGTGATAACCGTAGCAAAAGACTAAGAAAGAGGGTAGATAGTTATGTCTGCACCTAACTTTTTAAATGTTCGACTAACCACCCGCATTCCTCAGTCTTCCCGTGAACATGGTGCATGTAACTGCGCCGAAATATCGGGAGCTTATTCCACAACCTTACCACGGTAAATATCCCGTAAATAATCTTATAACTTTATTACGGACATGTACAATACATGGGGATTTTACCCTGCAGTTCAAAACGGTATTACGGTACGCTATTAGGTACACACTATAATCTACACTTCAACACACGTTTTATAAGGAAGTGAAGTTTGTGAGTTTGTGTGTAACGGGCAAACTCCGGAACTACTGGTCCGATTATAAAAAAAATATTTCACGCATAGAAAGCTCCACTATCCCTGAGTGACATATTTGGCTATGTATTGTTCACAGCGCGGGTGAAGCCGCGGAAGAAATCTAGTGTACAATAAAGTAACATAAATGTTCAGTGAAACCAATCACAGGAATAAAAGCTGATCGTTGAACGTTGTGTTGCATATTTTCGGTACGTGTCAATAAATTGCGGCCAGTATTATAAACATGGATGAATTGTACGACCTAATATTTGTACCTGCATTATTGGTTGTGCTTACCTAGTCATGATTCAAAAAACTCTTTCACGAATACAAGGATACACTCTCCTCGAGTGACTTGAATTATGTTTTATTGACAACGCAGGTGAAGCTAGAGGGTTATAATCTTAAGGGTGGTCCAATATAAATTAATTATTCCACCCATAAGGGTAGAAAGCAGAGTAATCTTTTATGTTAAACAATAGTCGGTTTTTTAGTTTTTTAACCTGGGCATTATTTTAAACTTTTTGTTTCTCACTTTGATTGCGAGGAAATAGTTTCTTAATACACTTTTAGGTAATAATGCAAATTCTCTTCTGAAAAGTCGCACTCTCCTTAAAACTAGGGAATTTATTTTAGATATGACAACACTCATTCGTCCCCCCCATCCTTCCGTTGCCGGTTATAGTCACATACTCTATTAGTCAAGACATTCGATTTACATCTAAGAATCAATTATTCTTGGATTAAGAAACGCGACTTTCAACTTCTACTAGTTATAGATAAGGTAATACCTACTAAGTAGAATTTTAAAAATATATATAAAGTTCACAATTGAATGGCTTATAACGTGTAACAAACAAGTTCATTTTTTGAGTTGGTCGACTATTACTCGTTATATTATAATAAAGCCTACTTATCCGTGATAGAGAGCCCTATGAGAATTAAATTACTATGGAACCCAGATGTAGATATGGAAAAAAAATAGTCCTTATCAAAAGGTATTAAGGTTCAATTTTGCAATAAAATCTATAGCTGACTACTGATAAAACGATCTTTCAGATTATATAACTAATATCAGCTAGTAGTTGGCCATAAAATTACTGCAGATGCATTGAAATTCAAAACCTAATAGTAAACCACCAAAATTAGAGCGTATTTAGTGAATAAAATTGCTTTTCAAGTTTAGACACCTAATATTCAATAAAAAATCATAGCGACAGTGCAAATAAATGATCGTAGATCATAGGCATCCTAAAGCGCAGTTAGTTCGTAGGTTTGATTATTTAACTATCAGAGATCAAAGATTCTGTTCAATGGTAAATTCTACCGCTATTTACATAGAAATAAAGTCTGTAAAGGCTGAGCACTGGTGCAGGGCTGACAATCGTTTTTTTTACCTACTCGAGTTATCGTCGAACAAACATAGGTAGGTATAAAATACGAACTCCGATTTGTCCCCTAAAAGACTTTCGTTTTATTTTATTTAGTCGCCTAAATATATTTAGCATAATGGGGAATCTTAGTAAATTCGCGGTGTAAGATCCAGATAAAAGTATCTAGGTTTTTTTTATTAACTGGAGAATATTTCAATTATTTGAATTTTAAAGAGTTATATAGAGGATAATATATATTTAACTAATGAAAAAAGTGTAGGTAAATTAACCCATACTATTATAGAATAAAACTAGGCATAAAATATATACACTTATTATGGAACATATTTATATATTTTCAAATATTGGTTGCATACGTTATTTCGGCTCTTACTTAAATATTCTTGAATGTTTACATACATTTATTTTATTGGAACAATATACGTTATTTGGGCAGTTAATTGGTATAAATGGGTTGATTATGTCACCTATTATCAACTAATTTAAAACACTTTTTGTACCGCTACTAAAGTTACGTTTTTCTAGTTCAATGAGAAACATTTTTTTCCATTACGTTATTATTGAATTAGTGAAATATTGACTGTACAGTTACGTCGTTTTGGCACATCGCGCAGGACTACATTTAGTACCCATTTACGAAAAAAAAAAAAACTTTTCGAGTTTTTGGTAGTTACGTTCATCTGGTTCTTACACCGAGAGTAAAATGTATGTCTATCTTGTTTTGCATCATATATGGATTCTTAATTGAAATATCCAATACTTATTCCCTCAAAACAGACAAATCATGGCTAAAAACATAAGACTATCATGCTTAAAATTATTTGTGTCTTAGTATGACGCTAGTAGTTACTTAATTCAATAAAAAAAAACTCGAACTAAACATGATTTTTTCTTAGAATAAAATGTTTTTCTATCTTATTTTGTATCATATAGGGACTCTTAGTTGAAATATCCAATACGTATTCCCTCAAAACAGACAAAACTTGTTTAAAAACATAAGAGTATCTTGCTTAAAATTATTTTGTTTCTTAGTATGATGTTAGTAGTTACTTAATCCAATAAAAATTGTCTGGAACTAAACATGTATTTTCTTAGAATAAAATGTATGTCTATCTTGTTTTGCCTCACATAGAGATTCTTAGTTGAAATATTCAATACTTATTCCCTCAAAGCAGACAAATCTTGGCTAAAAACATAAGACTATCTTGCTTAAAATTATTTAGTGTCTTAGTATAACGCTAGTAGTTACTTAATTCAATAAAAATTGTCTCGAACTAAACATGAATTTTTCTTAGAATAAAATGTTTGTCTATCTTATTTTGTATCATATAGGGATTCTTAGTTGAAATATCCAATACGTATTCCCTCAAAACAAACAAATCTTGGCTAAAAACATAAGACCATCTTGCTTCAAATTATTTTGTTTCTTAGTATAACGCTAGTAGTTACTTAATCCAATAAAAATTGTTTCTAACTAAACATGTATTTTCTTAGAATAAAATTATTGTCGATCTTATTTTGTATCATAGGGATTCTTAGTTGAAATATCCAATACGCATTCCCTCAAAACAAACAAATCTTGGCTTAAAACATAAGACTTCCCTTCCGCCCGGACCTCGGTTACGAGTTGACGTGTTCTACCACCACGCACGAGCTTTTATTTATAATCAATTCGCAATTTGTGATAAAATTTAGTGAAGAAAAATAGGCCTGCATAACACGCCAGGAGGTGCGCGCCAGCTACGACTAGCTGTGTACTTGGGACCTCGGACGGACTTTGGACGCGTGAGTTGACCTACTTAATCCACCTGTTGCACCACTGTTGCTGTCTCACTCTCCCACCGCGTGCGACGCTTCTTCGAGCAGCCCACCTATTGTCGCTTCATAGCACCCTGGTACACGCAATAGCTATCCCTCCAAGTTCTGCCAGCAGACAATAAATAATTTGCTATTGTGAAATTGTTAGGCGCAAACTGTTGGAAACTTGCACTTGGGTTTTTATCAACTGTAAATTGCTTGCAACCAGGAGTTCATTGATTTACGATGTCGCACACTGGTGACTTGGCTGGCTCTGATTCGGAACCCTCTAAGCTTAGTGACCAAGAAAGAAGGCGCCAAAGAGCAGCAAAACGTCTCCGATCTCCAGAACTAATGGACGAGAAGTTCAATCTCTTTGAGAATAAAATCACCGAGTTATTTTCATCTTGGAAATTAGATATGAACATCAAGTTCGATAATTTGGACAGGCGTTTGCTAGATATTGAAAAATCGCTGGAATTTATGTCATCAAAATTAGACGAAACAAAGCTCAAGGTTGATAGCGTACAGGAGGAATGCAAGGCCAACAAAAATCGAATCTCTCTTTTGGAAGATAATATCGAGAACCTGCTTCGCAATGCTAGAATCTCGTCAATTGAGATAAGGAATATACCACACACTGCAGACGAAACTAAAGAAGTCCTTTCCATGTATGTACTACAAATGAGTGAAACCGTCAAAGCCAAGATATCGTCAACCGAGATTAAGGATGTCTTCCGGATCCCTGGCAAGCCTGACACAAACAAGCCTATCATCGTTGAATTGACATCTACCATGCAAAAAAATAAAATAATTAAAGCTGTGAAGAATTATAATGCTGCAAATCGTACGAGTAAGCTAAATGCCTCACATTTTGGTATACGTGGAAAAACCTCACCAGTATTTGTAGCTGAACACCTCACAAGTAAGGCGAACCATCTGCACTTTCTGGCTAGAGAGCTCTCGAAGTCGGGGCAGTATAAATACTGCTGGACGTCTAACGGAAAAGTGTTCTTAAGGAAGGCAGACGGATCCCCAATTACTTTGATCAAGAGTGAAGAGCAGATAATTTCTCTGAAAACGCAAGACTGACTATCTTTGGTCAATTTAGTTAATTTTTCTATGATAATTTTAGTATTGACGATTAGCTTTAACCAGTCTAGTAATATCAAAATAGATATAACACAATCTATATACTTCCATGCATTCCCTTACACACTTCAAACACTACACAATCAAACTAATAAAACTCTTTTCCAAAAAACTGTTAAAACAATAATGATGAAACGTGAGCTCTTTATTGATGATCTTTCGGTGGCAGAGATAACTTATGTGTCATTATGGACTAAAACTTATGTTACCATTTCTATGCTCAATAATGGATAATAACCTCAATAAAGAAGTAGACAACTTAAATATTTCAGAATCGTTCTTGTGCACACCAAAAATTTGCTCAACTACTCTTCTACAACCAAACAACCACCTTAAAGTCCTAGCACAGAATATAAGAAGCATTAATGCCAACTTTGACAAGCTATCTGTCTTTCTGGCATCCCTAAACTTTGACTGTGATTTCCTGATCTTGTCTGAATGTTGGCTCTCTACTAATAAAATCCTTCCGCAACTCCCAAACTACAATATTACATCATCTAAACGCCTATTTAATCAAAATGATGGCGTAGTTGTTTACTCAAAAACATCAATTTGCTGTACAGTTGAAGAGATACCATTTGAGGGCGCAAATTGTATACTTGTCAAGATTGCTGACCATACAGCAATATTAGCTATATACCGTCCATGGGCCTTTAAATGTATTAACTCATTTCTTGTTTCTCTGGAAAAAACCTTAAATATCGTTAAGTCATTTAAAAATATAATTGTTGTGGGAGACATTAACATTAACATTAATACCAGCAAAGACGACCTGAAAAGTGAGCCATACCTTAACCTTGCTGCCGAACATGGTCTTTTACCAGCCCACACATTTCCAACAAGAGATAAAACCTGTTTGGATCATATTCTTTTAAAAACGAAGTCTTCAGCAATGTCTTTTGTTTTACAATCGGCTGTAACTGACCATTTCCCAGTTCTTTTATGCCTTTCTACTATACCTTTAAGCAAAAAACGTGATCTATCACCTATAAAAAAGACAGACATGGACAAAGCTATAACGATTCTGAAATCATCCAACTTATCATCAGTTCTAGAAGCCACTGATCCAAATGCGGCAGCTGATTTATTGGTAGAAATTTTAATGAACGCCTTGCAACAAAGTACTGTAACTAAATCATCGCTATGCAGAAAACGTATTACCAAACCATGGATAACACCAGGTTTACTAAGATGCATACGGCATAGAGATAACATGCATCTCAAAGTTCGCAACCACCCTAACGACCTGATCCTTTCTAAAAGCTATCATAGGTATAGAAACTTTTGCAACCATCTTCTCAAAAAGCTAAAAATTGAATATGAACGCTCTGAAATTCAAAAAGCTAGCAAAAACTCCAAGCAAACCTGGAAAGTTATAAAAAGATTAGCCAATATTACCCAAACAAAATCACCTCCCGTCGATCTCTTAAAATCTGACCCTGATCCACACGCTGCGGTTAACAAAGTGAACACCTTTTTTGCTAACGTAGGTAAAACCTTAGCGAACAAGATCTCTAGCGCAGTAAGACCTTCTAGTGACTCTTCCAACATCGTGATGCAGTCCCATTCCCGCTCATTTGTTTTGCTTGACACAGACGAAGGAGAAGTCGAACGACTCATTCTGGGTCTAAAAAATGAATGTGCGACTGGGTGGGATGGGATTTCAAACGTATTCCTCAAACTTGCTAAAGATCTAATTGTCCCTCCTCTAACTCACATAATTAACCTCTGCTTTAGTACCGGTACCTTCCCCAAACCCTTTAAAATATCTATAATTCACCCAATACACAAAAATGGAGCAAGAGACGACGTCAACAACTTTAGGCCAATTTCCATCCTACCTGCATTGTCGAAAATTGTCGAAAAAATACTAAATAAAAGGCTAATGCTCTTCCTTGAACAAGAAAAGCTTCTGTCTGAATCACAATTTGGTTTCAGAGCAAATAAATGTACTGAACAAGCTGTTTCTGACCTCACTAATTATATTGTTAGCAATTTAGACAAAAAGAATAAGTGTATTGGAATCTTTTTAGATATGGCTAAAGCCTTCGACACAGTTTCTACTCCTCATCTGTTAAAAAAACTAGAACTCATTGGTGTAAGAGGAATGGCACTTAGACTTTTTGAAGATTATTTATCTAATAGGACCCAACGTGTCAGTATAGATAACATAGTCAGTGATGATGAAACTGTTACATATGGTGTTCCGCAAGGATCCATATTGGGCCCTAGTCTCTTTTTAGTCTTTATTAATGACTTATGCTGCTACAAACCACCCCATGGTAAAATATTTACATTTGCAGACGACACAGCGTTAGTATTTGAAGGCGAGACTTGGGAACAAGTACGTGATTATGCAGAACATGGACTTAGAGACGTTATAACGTGGCTTCAAACCAACTTGCTCACTCTTAATTACACTAAAAGCAAATTCATTTCATTTAGCATCTTAAAAAAAAACAGCCCTGAAGATATTTTTAAAATCCAGGCCCACTCTTGTGAGAACAACCCTAACATTAATTGCAACTGTGTTTATATTGATCAAGTCAAATCAATTAAGTATCTTGGCGTGATTATCGACGAAAATCTCTCTTGGATGCCCCAAATTGAAGCTGTTTCATGTCGTATTAGAAAACTTATATGGATCTTTAAGAATCTACGCCAAATTACTTCTTTCGATCTACTCAAGACTATCTATTTTTCTATATGCCAATCTGTACTTGGGTATTGCATACCAGTATGGGGCGGCGCATGCAAAACTAAAATTATAAAATTAGAACGAGCACAGCGTTTAGTTTTGAAAGTAATGACATACAAGCCCTCTCGATACCCCACACATCTTCTATTCTCAGAGTGCAAAATTCTAACTGTCCGTCAACTTTTTATATTATACCTTGTTCTTGCTCACCACAAAATAATTAAATACGATGAACATACACTCCCAGAACGTTCTACGAGTAATAAGAATGTCTGTAAAATACAGCGCTGTAATACAACGTTTGCCCAAAGACACTTATACTCACGTAGTTCATACATCTATAATAAATTATGTAAAATTCTTAAGTTGCATCACATGAATCGACATGATTGTAAATTTACACTAAGGAATTGGCTGCTCAAACAAGACTACGAATCTACCGAACATATTTTAATTCATCTTACTTAAAGAAAATAAGAGTTTTAAATTTTCTAATATCAATACTCAATATCATACCATCCACCCACACATACACACACAAACACACCCACCCACACACATACAACACACAGTTGCACGCACACCCACACACACACACACAAACTCACACTCACACACACACACGCGCGCACACACACATACACACACACACACACACACACACACACACGCGCGCGCGCGCGCCATTTATCTGATTCTTATATTATTGTGTATACCAAACATTATATTCCAAATTATTTCATTTTTATCACATATTCCATCAGTTTTTGTCTTATAATATTTTATCGTGACTATATGTTGTATATTGTCCGGCGGAGGGTATTGTTACGCCATAACACAGGTTAATTCCTAGCTTGGGTAACAAGGCTCCTCACCATGGAGTATTTATTTAAGGAACAAACTATTGTAAAAATTTATGATCGATAACGTTTGTAGACACCAAATAAATATTTTCATTTTCATTTTCATTTTCATTTTCATTTTCATTTTCATTTTCATTTTCATTTCATTTTCATTTTCATTTTCATTTTCATTTCACTGCTTTACTTAAAAGTATTTTATTTCTTAGTTTGACGATAGTAATTACTTAATCCAATAAAAATTGTCTTAAACTAAACATGTATTTTCTTAGAATAAAATGTATGTCTATCTTATTTTGTATCATAGGGTTTCTTAGTTGAACAATCCACTTCTTATTCCCACAAAACAGACGAATCTTGGTCTAAAACATTTAGTTACCTTGTTAAGAATTAAATCGATTCTTACTTTAATGCCAAAATACTTACTTAACCCAAAAAAATATATCTTGAACCAAACAAGTGTTTTCTTAATAGGAAACGTAACCCTATCTTATTTTGATTCATTTTACATTATTCATTCAATACTTAAATTTACATCAAAATAAAAATATTTTTCTTCATACGAAATTTATTTTTCTTTAAATAAGACGTTCCTACTTTCCGATTTATGAGAATAATACATTATTTAAAGTAAGACAATATTTTTTTGAATCAAAAAGATATTCTTGAGTTAACAAGTTAAAAGTTTTAGTTAAAGTAAAGTGTCACAGGTTCTGAATCAAAGTTTTATAGTTCTTGGTCCTATACTATATTTTCTCACAATAAGATACAAAAAAATCTTAATTTGAAAAAAATATTAATTGTTTACCCAACACCCAGATATTCTTGAAGGAATAATAATTGTTTTGTTTGTAGTAAATATAATGAGAATAATATTGTTTTTCGCGAAGAGTATCAGTTTTGTTGTTCTAAGACATTATTATTAATTCAAGCATTTATTTACTTGATATTAAACAATATTCCTGAGAATAAAAATATTCTTGGTCGGAAACAAATTTCGCGAGCATTTTTTTCCGTGCATGCTTCATTTAAAGTAAAGTTCGCTGCAACCACAGACTTGGTAAAGCTACTATAGAAAGTCTTTGGTATGAAAGTATGCGCTGTATGGTCCAAAATTAGAGTTTTATTGAATCAGAAGTCAGAACTGTTGAAGTAAAAATAAAGTAGATTACTCGTCGCCCACGGATTCACTCGGCGCTGAATCACAGGGTCGCGTGTCGCACTGAGAAATCGCTTTCCCAGGTATTTGACATATTTCGTTAATGAATCTATTTATTTGTCTTTTCAGCGACTAATGACCAGTATTTCTAAAATACGTGCTATTCTTATACTGTCTTATTTGATATACCTACTGATGATCCGCTTGGGGAGTATTGTGTATTTCGCCTAGCTAGCATCTACTGGGTTACGCGGAAAGGGTGTACTTAGCACCCATCAGTTATAGTCATAATTATAGTACCCGTATTTTATTTACATTACACGGGAATTACTCACCTAAGATTAACCCAGTCACTCCGACTATAGTTTCAACCGCATTAGGCAGTCTTTTTCAAGGTGAATGCGCGCGCGCGGCTGCGTCTCGCTAGACACTATGGACTACCGCAAAAACAAAAAAAAATGTGTGAAAACCACGTTATTATACAAAAATAGTACCAATAGTTTTATGAAATAGATCTCTGAAAGATTTACACCCATAGTTGAAATTGTTCCTTAGAAAACAGTCAATTAACACTCGACAAAATGTATGGAAAAGATAAAAAAAAAAAAAAAAACGAGTCGCCTATGGTCACCTAGGTGCAGGTCAACGCAATCTCAGTCACGTCCATACTCTGCAAGACTATCGAACGTGTCCTCAACAACAGGCTCCTGGCGTATCTAGAAACGAATATCTCCTCAGTGACCGGCAATACGGATTCCGCCGAAACCGGTCCACTGGGGATCTTCTTGCGTATGCTACACATATCTGGGGCGAGGCCATCGAGAAATATGGAGAGGCGCTCGCCGTTTCCCTCGACATCTCGAAGGCTTTCAACAGGGTCTGGCATGACGGCCTTATTAGCAAGCTCTCCTCGTTTGGCTTGTCCGCTGGTTTCATTACGTGGATATCGGACTTCCTGAAGGATAGATCGATTCGAGTTGTCATTGATGGATGCTCGTCCGATCGAATGGCAATTAATGCCGGTGTCCCCCAGGGGTCAGTGCTCTCTGCAACGCTCTTCCTGCTGCACATCAACGATCTGCTAAAGCCCGGTACCTTTGGGTACGCAGACGACAGCACAGTAGTAGATAGCTATATATCTAATGCACGAACCAGCGGTTCACAAATCCAGTCTCTTAGAGAGGCCATGGTCGACCGTATGAATTTGTCCCTTAAGGCAGTCTCCGATTGGGGCGATGCCAACCTGGTCAAGTTCAATGCCGCTAAGACCCAGGCGTGTCTGTTCTCCGCTAAAAGGACGCCGTTCCAAATGGCTCCTACTTTCCGGGATGTATCCATTCCGATAACTGACCAGCTTGAGCTTTTGGGCGTTGCTCTGTCTCCTACCCTCAACTTTGGCTCCTATATCGAAAACAAGGCTCAATTGGCTGCCAAGAAGCTGGGTATCCTATCGAAGGTGCGACGGTACTTCACGTCGGAGCAGTTGCTTTCACTCTACCAAGCACAAGTTCGGTCGTGCATGGAGTACTGCTCTCACCTTTGGGATGGATCAGCTAAGTACCAGCTTGGGGCGTTGGAGTCTATTGGGAAACGTGCCAAGAGGCTCATCAGCAACGAATCCCTGGTTCAGGCTAAGCTTCTTAGTCTTGAGCGTCGGCGCAAGGTTGCTAGTCTATCGGTTTTTTATCGGATACATTTCGGAGTGTGTGACACCGCTTTATGGTTGATATTCCAAGAATCCGTACGAAGCGCTTTGATTCCACATTTATTATGCGAGCTGGTAGTCTGTGCAATTCGCTGCCTGAGTGGGTGTTCCCCGATAGTTACAATCTGGGTGTCTTCAAGTCGAGAGTGAATAGGTTTCTTCTAGGCAAGCGTGCTCCATCGTAGGCCGCATCATCGCTTAACATCAGGCGAGTTGGCGGCCAAGCGCAAGCCTATTTATGATAAAAAAAATGTGATCAAAGGATACTCAAATAATAATTTAAATGGAGTCACCCAGGTGATTATATTCCCAGGAGATCAAAGTCGACTAAAGAGTCGACTTTTAGCACCCAGGTGATTAAAGTGGAATAGACCGATATATTGTTCGCCTTTTCGTGTCCACTCTGGCAGTCCTATTCTTACTGATGAGTACTGTATGAAGCTGGAGATGATTTTTTTATGTTGTTATAATAATTCGGTGACGTTGTAAAAGGCCATTATCAATGACCTTCTTATTTTACTTCTTCAAGTCATTTTTTTTTTGTGCGCTCCTCTATCAATAGGTCTGTGACGTGTACCTCCTTTAATTTGACGCATTGTTCACTAATTCGGTTTAAGCGCTAAAAAAATCTTAACATTATCTTTAAACATTAACTTTTTCGAAACACATACAATAAAAAGTTTTATGTTAGGAAAACACACATAAACTCTGTAAGTGTTCGTGTTTTAATTTTATGGGGGCTAATAAAGGATATTGCTTATTTGTGCACCTTTCCGAGGTAAATTAAGACAATCTGAAAGTCGTACATAGCTTGACTGTGGCTCGCCACAGTGGAGCCAGATATCTTCGTGACAACTTAAATCTTCGCATCCTAATTTGTTGGGCGCCAACGGAACGCGCCACGCATCGCTAAGGTATGTCAAGTGCGCGGTCAAGCACCCCTACCTGTACTGAAAATTTTCTCCAACACAAACAAACAAAAATAATTCTTAACGAGCAACGATAAAGATTAAAATCGACAAAGCACTTTTGTTTACGTTATTGTAGTGTTTGAGTAGACGAGGGATTCCAGCCAGAATTCGTCTGAACCTATTTCGTGATAACAGTTTTATACGAACTAATAATAAAGCCAATAATCAACAAAACGACACTTTATTCCGTTGCGTTTACTTAGTTTGTAGGGTTCCGTACCCAAAGGGTAACCGTAATAGATAGCCAGTTGAAAATTTCACAGAATATGTAATATTACGGCGAATTAACTAAGAAATAATAATAAAGCCAAAAAGTAAAAACGGATCATTCTCGACTAGTTCATACAACAAACGTATTTTTTTTTACGAATTTTTTTATTTTTTTCTAGTGTGAAAACGATAATACGTACAAGCGTCAAACTTGGCATGATAATAGTAGGTTACACTAGGTTACACTAAAGTATAACAACAAGTAATAAATAATGGCCAAGTGCGAGCGGGTGAAACATTTCTGTTCAGTTACCAAGTACCAAGTACCAAGTTAGGTAATATACTCGATTAGTTGGACGATCTTATCATTTATTTCACCGAATCTAAATTCCATATATTACTAGCTTTGATTTTATATTACTGTTTTTTAAATTGATAATCATTGGATTTTGTGGTGGTATGGAACACTAAGTGCGCGAGCCCGACTCACGCTTAGCTGGTTTTTTTAGATATGTAAATGCCATGTTTCTAACATGGCATTTACATACATGGCTTTGAATCATAACCTTTGGAACGAGATTAACGGCCATATTTTCGGTGTGGTAGCGTCCTGAATATATTACAACTGGCTTTTTACCTTTTTGTGTAGCAACAGAGTTTTCTATAAATACGCGTATAGCTTACCATGTATGTTATGTATTTCAGGACGTTGCGATAGTTTTTTAGTTTGTCCTCGAAATCCGATTAAAAATGTATAACGTGTCTTTGGTATAGAGGTAATTATGTTTAAAAAAAAATGTATTTACTACGGAAAAATTTGATTCGATTGTATTTTTTCTGCCTGGAATACTTTATATAGATTGTGACATTATTTTAGACTAATATAGGTACAAAAGTGTATACTTATGAAGTCAAATAAAGTTAACACTTTCAATACGACGTAATTCGTCGCTTTATATCAGGTGAGTTGGCGGTCAAACGCAAGCCTAAAAGTAGATTTAAAAAAATTATAAAAGATTAAGTGCATTTTAAAAATAGTCACCATAACACAAAAACACAATGAAATCTATCGAGGTACAAAGGTGCATCTAATATTTTTGTTGTATTACATTATACTTGATATAACATTGAACAAAACACAATTATTTTTCAAATAAAATTTTGTTATTTCAACTAAATTCGAAACTTTATGTATTGTGTGATTGACGATTGTGTATAAGTATATTTGTTTTTACCACAGAAAAAAAAACGGTTCTTACTCAACTTCGTAACGGCTACACGCTTTAGAATGAAATTTGGTATGAAGGCACTCTTATACCCTGGATAAATATAGGTATGCTATTCTTTTTTTCGAAACAATTTCGGATCTGTAGGATAGCGGATGTAACTGTGCTGCTACTAAATAAAATTATGAAGTAGTTATTGTCGAAATCTGTGCAAGAAAACGATTCAAAATACTTCTAGTTTTTACTATAGCTAAGTATTAGGTACACTGAAATTAAAAAAAAATGGAATTCATAGCGTGTATTATATTACTTATCCTGACGCAGTACCCGAAATATGTCTTGGCCTCCGGTACTAAAAGACGCCATTCTTCCCTATCTTGTGCAAGTTCACGCCAATCATAAGAGTCAGCCAGCCAGCCAGCCAGCCAGCCAGCTTCTGGAGATCTTTTCCCACTTCATCTTTCCATCTTCATGGGACGCCTTCCTATGTAAGCCCTTTTTACGGAGCAATCCTCTCCCTCTCCAGATGTCCAGACCAGCGACGTCTATGGGACTTTATTTCATCACTGCCACAAGCTCTTCGATCTCTTGGTTTTTTCGGTTCCTCTAACTACCGTCTTCCCATTTAACCTGCAATTACCTTCAGTAATTTTTATAATGTCTCGAACAATTTGGTCTCAGATAGACACCACCTAAAACACGTTCAAAATGTTTAATTTCAATGTGTATTCATCGCAAAAGCCTAAGATATCATTAAGTACACTTTTCACGTAACCACGTGCGCTGTAGATATGGGTCACATGGTATATAGGTTAGTTAGGTACCTCGATACTTTAACCCCAAGCTACCTAAGTAGGTAGGTGCCTTTGAAAAAAATAATCTGAGTGTTTATTACCCTTCTATGAACTTGTTCCGAAGCTGATTGATCAATATAATGACTGATACAAATTAACTCGTGTGGAATGTTCGACTCTGGAAAAACATAATTTTACACGTGCCCTCTGTGTCGTTCACCGGCGTACAAACAAAGGTAGCCCGAGCGAGGTAAATAATCAGACCAAAGACGAATTATAAAGACTGTTTTGTTAAAACTACCTAATAATGAAAACAGTTCTATTTAACAAAGGTTCTTTAACTTTTGTACCTATTATTGAATTAAAATAATAGCTACAAAGTAATTAAAATGGTGATAATAGTGGGGTACTTGTACTTGACCCCAACGCGGTGAGGTTTCAAGACCAAATATGACATTCATTTGATCAATTAAACAACAAATAGGTACTTATTAAATTTTTCAATCGCAATTTAGTTTTGAATTTGTAATCTTTAAATTACAAATACGAAAGTAAACTGTCTGTATCACTGTATCTTTATATCTTTAACTTTATTAACTAAACGGCTAAATCGTTATTTATGAAATTCGTCAAGTAGAAAAACAACAGGTAAACGAACCTGTGAGATTTCTTAGTCCAAAAATGCACGAAAAACAAGAGCGCAGATAATTAGGTAGATATATTCAACTAAGATGCCTATAAGTCAATTAAG
Source organism: Agriopis marginaria (assembly GCA_932305915.1). Lineage (NCBI taxonomy): Eukaryota > Metazoa > Arthropoda > Insecta > Lepidoptera > Geometridae > Agriopis > Agriopis marginaria. The sequence goes on from OW029915.1 coordinate 15,664,321, forward strand.
AGACAATAATCAGCAGGTATTTTTGTGACTACATTAAATGCGCCCCGTGCTTTCACCCGAGTATCGACATTCCCTCAGTTTCACCGGTCCTACAACATGTTATCTCAATGCAGATGTTCTTTTGCTGCGTGAAAGAGGAACGAACCCCCAAACCAATAAACAAACATACCTTCTAATGTTATTTCTTCTTTATAATGTTATTATGACTACAACAAACTGAGTTACAACAATCAAAATGACTACAACAGATCAAAACATTTAGTCTATGTACAATAAAGCACCACAAAATTCCAGAACATTTGTTGCTTGCTAGGAAGAGCTGAGATTACTAGGTTTTATACATCTACCTCCTACGACTTTAATAGCAGACATAGCCCCGAGTCTCTAGAAGCAATTGTAGGATTAAATGCCCGTAAATAAACACACAAAGGTCACGGATCTTGCCCACGGATTGTGTGACTTGGGTAAATTAATAAATAAGCACTTATGTCCCATTTGCTATTTTTTATTTATTATTCTGTATCGTAGGCGAGAATGATCGATACATTTTTAACAGATATTTTGAGTTTGCTCTTTTAAAAAAAACTAAGGTAGCAGCGCCCCTCGGTTTCATCAGCTCGACAGTCGGAAGCGTAATTTATTTTGGGGATAAAAGTTACGCATCTATGTAAATTTACCGCCATAGTTAATTTTATCCAAACGCGTTCAGCCATTACGGAGTTGAGTGGGAACAAAAATACTGATTTAAAGGAGGTAACAAATTTTATGTGTGATGTGATAGTGTGACTCGATTATTTAATGATTTTCATTCTGATTTTCTGCTACAAATATTATGTTTAGAATACCCATTTAATTAATTAAAAAAAGGCGTTTTTACAAGCTTTTATTGAACTTGCCCTGTTAGTTCCTTCAAATCAGATATTGAGCACTTTGTTTGTGCCAGATAAATCCGGGTTTCTGGCTAATAGGCGTGGAAAATTGCCCAAGTTTTTCAACGTGGATCATTTTGACTTATTGTGAAAATTTCACTGATCAATGGGACAGGGACAAAAAAACTGATGACTATAATGACAATTTGTATGACATACTAATATTATTTTGACATATTTTTACAGCAATTTGTTGTATTTATTGTATTAGTAATTTTCAATTTTTACTAGGAAATCTATTTTACTTTAACAGTATGTGAGATAAATGTTAGTGGAATTTGTCCGTTTTTATTCTCAATTAATAATTTGAATCTTGCAACTGAATTTTTGACCATTTATCCTCAACCGAATAAGCTGAAATTTTGCATACACGTTTAGTTTGGATAACAATACATGGTTTGTTGAGTGATGTAATAATAAATCCAATAATATTATGGCGGACTCCCAAAAATGAGAGACCAGTTTGTTTTTATCTATTCTCATGATATGGGTATCAAATGAAAGGGTGTGTTGAGAATACGAAAAATAACGACGCCTTAAAGCTGGTCTTTAAAAACTTTTTTTTATTTAAAATATTATTTAAATTTGTAGTTTTTTTCCACATTTTAGGATTTACCATTTAAATGCTATAGACAATTCAAACATTTAAAAGTGATTAAAAACCGATTGAGTGCTCGGGACGCAAAACCCGGATGGAGTAGGTTCGAATCTAGCCGGTTACCAAATTTTTGAAATATTCCTCCTCGCGTCGTGCTCCTCATGTCTGAGGGTCGTGACCCCCCACCTCCCATCAGTCTCTCCATTATGATCTTACGCCATCTTCCCCTATCCTCGGCTACATGCAGCGCATCGTATACTGATGTGTCTAAAGTGTTGCGAATCGTCGGACTAACGCATCGGGCTGCGGCCTCGAGATCGTTTGCCATTGACTTTGCCTGTGACAAGCTTTTCTAGGCTGTCGTTGTCTTTCCTGGCAATATGACCGAAGTACTCCAAGATACGCTTGAGACAAATAGTAGACAATCTAGTTGAGATCTTGAGTTGTTTTAATATCGATGCGTTGGTCCGATGAGCTGTCCACGGTGTTCTCAGCATTCTCCTCCACACCATATTTCTGCCCTCGATCTGCCGCTTTGAATTATTATAATAACATTTGAATAAATAACGTTTTACACTCATAGCTCTCCACTAGGATTCCCTATATCGGGGATGCCATGGATGGAACACACACAAAGATATGGATGACTCACCCAGAGCAGATATTCAAACAACGCCGGGAATTGAACCTAGGCTCCTGCTCATGAGGCAGACGTGCTACTACTGAGCCCAACCAGTAGTTTTTTCACGGGAAGTGCGTGAAATATGCATCCGCTAATTTTTCACCCATAGAGGGGAAATACTTTCATATTATCTACCCTAAGAGCTCCCGCAAATCCGACTAAACGGCATCTTATCAGCGACATCTATATAGGCCAGCCGACGGGTCGGTGACCATTAGGAACTCCAAAATACACCTTCTTGTCATTGCGATCTTACCATTCTCTGCAGGTGACCTATCCAGCGGAGTCTCTGGGCTTTGCTAGTTCAAAATTATTTTTTTAATGTTCTAATTATCACGTTAAACTAAATTACCACGTAACATCTTGATAAACTCAGCAGTGATAACAGAAATTCGTGCTCATTAACGGCGGGACACTAGAGTTTGTCATGGCCGAAGGTCAGTGTGATTACTTGAACTCCCCAAGGGTTGCCTTCACCACGTGAGCACTGAAACCAAGGGATACACACGTGTGGCAACTGGTCAAGCAATTTGTAGTAAACAACTTTATTTCCTGTTTTAAACTATTACGGTTGTTCACTACAGTTATATGATTATTAAGACAATGTCTTCCCGTGCGCTGAAATCTCGGGAGCTCCATCTACAACCTTATTATGGTAAATAATTAATAATGATATAACTGTATTTTATTTCCTTTCCTTAAAGTTGGGTAAATTATACTTTATATCATAAATGTGTGTTTGTTTGTTGGTGTCATCATCATCATCATCGTCAGCCCCGAGTGACCCACTGCTGGGTATAGGCCTCCCTTTGTTTATGCCATTATGGTCTCACGCTATTCGCATTCACTCGTTCTCGACAGTATTTTTGATGTCGTCAGTCCACCTCATCCTCGGTCGGCCTGGGTTCCGTCAACCTAGTCTCGGCCACCACGCGGTTACTGCTGTACACTACCTCCCATCATTACGTTTGGCCATGTGTCCTGCCACTTAAGTTCTTTCACTCGTTTTACGACGTTGTTGGTGTAATTGTTCCTCTTTCACGAGGCAACGAATCGACCTAATTTTTCGCATAAACACAGTTAAATCATACTTTATATAATAAGTGCAAAAGTTTTTTGGTATTAATTGTGCTTTGTGAAAGCACGAAGTAACGGATCGACGCGCATTTTCGCAAAAAGTATTTTTTAAAGATTTTTAACCTTTTTATATTGGAAAATAGGGATTGTTCAAGAGGGCGAATCCGCGGGCGTAACAAGGTAAAAGTTAACCTGTACAAGTAGTTGCCAGTTCATCTTGTTATAATTGTACGAATATAATTTGGAGATGGGGTCAAAATCCTTTAGCTGTTGCCTATGATAACAAGCTTGACGGATCACAGGTACCACAAGTTCTTCCGTGCACGTAAGCATAAACGTACTACGTATCCGAGGTCATAGTACGGGGTCATGGCTCGCAACATGCGACGCAGTTCACCATGTTTACTACGATTCGATTATCTACCTACAGTAATATCTGCTTTGTCGAGGAGTCCTAATGGTAGCTAACAATTGACACCACACAAACAAATCAACAATTATTATCGTACGTAGCATAGCAGTGAAGTAAAACAATACAACGCTGTATATAAAAATAACTGGCCAAGAGCGTGTCGAGACACGCATATGGTAGGATTCAGTTTTCTGTGGCCAAAGTTATGTTATAATTGTGGTCACAATCATAGTTAAAAAATTGGTGGATACAGAACAAAACGAAAGAACGAAGCTCTGTGGACTAACTAAATTACAGAAGTGCGTCATAACAACAAAACATATACCTATAACGACCTCTTATACCAAATTTGACGGTTTTAAAACAATTTTATTCAGTTAAATTACAATATTTGAGCTGGAAAAAAATACATGTCACAGATACATCTGTGTTTGAGTATATGATTTGGTTCAAAACACGATAGAATAAACTTTCCCCGATCAAAAAAAAAAATCAGATACAATTTCGATTTGTTTTATTTTTTTCGTTTTATGCTCTAATGAAAGCTCGTAACAACCTGGAAATTGCATGTACTGAAAGGCAAACCTATTCAATATTATTTTATTTGGATAGATTTTTGATGGTGAATAGTTTCGTTTTTTAGTGAAATTAAAAGCGTAAAAAGGTCGCGAGAATTTTCGCGCCAGGCGTCATCGAGGTCGGACCTATGTTCGTTATTGTCGTTGCACTCCCCTCGCGGGCGTCCTGACTCTTGCGTGGCAAAATACATCGTCGCTATAACTTGGCGGGGGCTGAGGGAGCGTTTTGTTGCCTACGCGACTCGGATAATAGGCCGTTAGGTTTAGTCAAAAACGAAACTACTTGAGTACTACTAACATTCTTTGTTACGAAAATTTTACAAAAAAGTCAATGACCTTTGCGCTTGAACAGTTTCATAGCTATAACTCAAAAAGTTATCAGAAAATGTTCGAAATAATTTTGAATGAAGGTTATAAGTATGGCAAGTTACAATTTTCTATGTCCAATAGTTTATAAATATTCGGAGGGGGAGGGAAGCTTTTTGCCACTTGGCGGGCCACCACATGTACCAGAGCCACCTTAAAAGCCAAAATGTTTGTATTCTTTTAAAATTTAGATATATACCAAAACTGTAATCGTACAAAGTTTCATGCACTTGAAGTTAGAAGGGTCTAAAAAATTTGGATTTACTGACAGACAGACAGACGGACGGATAGAACGAACAGTTCCTTCTAGGATTACGGAACCCTAAAAACGACTCAATAAATCGACATGAAGTATTTTGTTGTTTCTTTTTTTTTTTTTCCAATATCGATGACGTCATTTTTTTAATGTTAATACGAGTCATAAATGATAGCATTTTTAACAGCTGTTCCAAATATTTTTACGAATGTCAATGCCCGTTTTCACTTGAACAGCTGATATTTTTTCGCAATTTCAGGGTCGGCCCTATTTAAAAATTGTTCATAGTAATGAGTATAATTACCTCCTTTCGCCCTCTCTGCGTAACCTTGCAATGGTATGTTTTTAGAATATGTACGACACTTAGCGACACAACCCTCGAGTAACGAGATATATGTTAAAAACTTTGGCGACAACAAAAGCGTTTCATTGCTAACTCTGACAAGACCTTAGTATGGAAGCCTTTTTAAATGTCACGTTAAAAACAATATTTTATTCTTATACATAAAGAAACAGTAGATAGACTAATTGTTACGTAGAAAATATTAAAATAGATAATTATGTCGGTTATAATGTTGTTGAACCCGAGCCGCAGGATTCAATAATTGTGTATTCCACGTGAGCGAGGCATTGAAACCACTTTCTTTGGAATGAGTTTGACTAGATCGCTTGTGAAACTTTAACACATATCTACAGGCTGTCTCGTGATATGCTGGCAGATGTAAATTATGACTTAAAATTTCAGTTTGGCCTTTTTCATATATAAGTTGCCATTGCAAATACAATACAATAATATTTTTAACTGTTCTTGGTATTGCGCATCCACATTTTCAATTCCCATCCACAATTTTTATACAGTATTTTTGCGGAAATTTAATAGCAAATATTGTCCATGATTTTCAAAAGAAACACCTGTTTCATACATAAAATTCATTGATTTGGACAAAATGTATGGAACAGCTTATTTTTTCGTGATTTCAGGGTTGGTCCCATATTAAAAGTTGTTAATAATGATACGTACCTACATACATACCCTTCAGTTTACTTTACTTACATAACTATTTCCTACGCTGCGCTTACCGGTCCGTGGTCTCCATTACAGAACCTTTCGGCCATCGGCCATCTGTTCTGCGTGATATGTGCCCTGCCCACTGCCACTTCAATCAAATCCAATCGATGGGGGAGGACTATGTCCAGCAGTGGACGTCCTATGGCTGAAATTATGATGATGATGATGACATTCCTTTTTTGTTACATGTTGTATATGTACATGTTACATTGCATGTTGTCGCTCATCCTATTATGTGGATGAGCCAGAGATCATAGATCAGTGGAAATCGCACACTGTGCGATTCGCGCGATCTTTCTTGTTTTCACACTTGCAAAATGTGGAATGACATATACCTTCCGCATTTTTTCCGAGAACCTACAACATTGGGTTCTTTAAAATGCGAGTTAATAGATTCTTAAAGGGTCGGTAACGTAATTGTGATGCCTCTGGTGTTACTAGTATCCATAGGCAATCGTGACTGCTTCCCATCAGGCAGCCCGGCTGCTTGTTTGCCACATATGGCATAAAAAGTATGTCTCGTTTAGTAAAAATAAAAACAATTTTAGAATCTCTTAAATCTTTTTAATTATTAAAAAACATAATTTCATGGATTTTTTTACTGTCATAATTAATACCTACAGTAGGTCTTAATTATGACATAAACAAGCAGCCGGGCTGCCTGATGAGAAACAGTCACCATTGCCTATGTATACTTGTAACACCAGGTGTATCACAACCTCGTTACCGACCCTTTAAGAATCTATTAACTCGCCTTTTGAAGAACCTACCGTCAACCAGAGCTCTTAGTTTGTATGCAATAAGTGGGCAAACCATTTACAAACATCTATCAATCTAAGTTGACTGACTTGAAGAGTACCTAAGGTACTCTTACAAATTTTTAATTAAAATCAGCAAATTTTTAATATTTCTGCAAGTGACACCCTGTACTTATGGAGTGTCAGTGTCACAGCGGTCGACGACTCTTGTCTTGGTTCTGTGACATGTACTTATTATTATTGTGCTATTAAAGTTCAATGTTACTCGAAAGCTTACGATGATACGACTATAATAGGTGGAGAAGCTACTCCCTTCTTTAATTTGTTAACACAATTATACAGCAAATTAAAATTTTAAACTAGAACTAAAAAGTATGTTCCAAAGGGCTGGTTGGCCAGTCTTTTACAAAAATATCAATAACCCTTGTCTTTAGACCTTCAACCGTCTATGGGCAGTCTAACTGTATTGGTAGTGTTATTATTAGCTTGTATTTTGTTTAGTTAATAAAGGCACTTGCCCAGTAAAAAATTACTAGTACGTCTTGAATTTATTACAGTTTTTCATAAAATGCTTGAAATTATTTTGAATGAAGGCAATATTTTTTTTATTTGACCTATCAGCATGACAAGTTCCAAGTTTCTATATGTAATAGTTTAGAAATGTAGGGGGGACCACTATTTTCAAACTTTGGCGGGCCATATTTAAAATATTCACTTGATAATAAAGTTATGTATGAAACCTTCCCTTCATTTTAAAATACCTATATAACGATATCCGACACGAGGGTGCAGCGAAAAATAATTTTTCATCCCCATTTCACATGTACCAGAGCCACCCCTAAAAATCAAAATTATATTCTTTTTATAGTTTTAAATTTTGGATCTATACTTAACCTATAATCGTGCTTAGTTTGAAGAAGTACATATTACTGGAGCGGTCTGTAATGAGTACGTTGCTGGCAGCGATGATGATGGCCGAAAGCGCAGCGTAGCGCAGGTCCAGGCCATCACAGCGCGGTCAGCATTGCAGCCCTTGATGGACAAGCTGGAATAAAGGCCGAGACCGAAGGTCAAGGCGTTTAAGCGTCAAGTTTTATAGCGCAGACAGCAAGGGTTGCAATGATGGCCAAGCTTGATGGTCGAGAGCGTAGCTAAGCTTAGCTCGAGGCCATCCTAGAGTGGCGTGACATAGAGTAGAGTGCGGACCAAGGGTTGTATGCATTACTTAAACAATTCGAGTAATTTAAATAAAAGTATGTAAGAACATCATTTGTTAAAAGTAGTTACTAAAAAAACCAGGACCGTCTTTCCAGGGCAATAAATTTTCAATCACTAATTTCATTAATTTTTAATTCTTTACCATGCTTTTACCACAACTTATCATGAAACACGTTCTAAAAAGGAGTGATGATCCAACTAGCAAACAACTAAAAATAAAATTAACTTTCAGTTTTTATGTAGCTTTTAACGATGTACGTACCCTAGTCGTAAACGTTGTAGCGTTATCGTAAAGATTAGTGTAACACAATACACGCGTTTTCTGTGAACTTAAAGGTTACCATCTTAGATAATTTATAAATTAGGACTGTTTCATGGTATTGCGATTTGTTCTATCTGCATTTTGACACAAATTGGCACAAAAAATCTGTGCGGTGGTCTTTGTGATTCACCATCCTTTGTGGCTTTTGTAGACACTACCGCGATGAAGACGTTTGACATTATTGATAATTTTATGCTCAGCCAGCCTTACATGTGCAGTGTGCACTGCGACAAAATCTTGTCGTCACTTTTTATCGAGCGAGAACGGGATAAGGCTATATTTTCGTATATGCCTGTCTCACTATGATATTATGATAAAAAGAGTCAACAAATAAAAGGCTGCGCTGACAAGCTAACGCAATCTCTTTAGCACATTGCTAATTTTTTTAAGATACCTAAATATGTCACCAAGACACGACTTTAGATCTTTACACTATTCTTTAAAGTTATTTTTGTGATTTTTCAGAATGTCTGCTGGTACCTCTCAGAGCAAATAAAAATACAGAGTCCCTACGGCACACTGCCAAAGTGACGCCAAAATCACTTCCAAAACTACGTGAATTCCCAATAAATACACGACTCACGCACACATAAGCATCCAAAACTACGTGAATTTCTTTTCAGAACGTCGTACTGAAAACATCCGTTTTTAAAAGAAACAATGACTTCTTGCAGTGTTAAGAACTGTAAAAACAAAACACAAAAGTAAATAAGAAGAAGAATGGAATATTTCCACACGTATTTATATTATCACTTATTTTGATGAATTACACGACACGAACTTCGACTACGCACACATGTTTCAAAAAGTGGCTTCACTTTTCGTGTTTGCGGTAGTCGCTCTGTATTTTTATTTGCTCTGAGTGGTAAATGGTGTCCGTAGAAAATCGAACGTTTGGTAATTGTGATATGCTAGTGGTTGCGCCGGCGCAATGTACCACAACAATGAGTCATGCGCGGGCGCTCCGGGAGGAATCCAGGTCAGCCGCGGCCTCGGAGAAGGCCGCCTTATAATGTTACACGCATGTAGGTATAATGCGCATTGGTAAACATAGGGTAAACAATTAAACATACATACAAAATATTGAACCTTTTAGGAAAGTCATTCGTTCTATGCTAGCCAACCCAACCCGACAGACGTTGACCTGTCAAAATTTTTGTAATTTTTTTTTGTATTTGGTTTGTTTATATGAAAATCCCTAAAAAAGCTACTTTTAAGGGTTCCACACCCAAAGGGTAAAACCGGGAGGGACCCTATTTATTACTGAGCCTCCGCCGTCTGTCTGTACGTCCTACCTGTCGTTATATTTTTTTTGTTGTTGTTTCTGTTTTGTAATGTTGACGTTGTAGTGTTTTGTGCACAATATAAATGTTTTCTTTCTATCTTTCTAACGGCTGTATCTTTCGAACCGTAAAAGATTGCCAGTTGAAATTTTCACAAAATATTTGTAATGTTACGGCGGATGAACTAAGAAATAATAATAAAGTCTAAAAAATGTTTTTTTAAACGTATTTTTGCTCTAGTGAAAAAACGGAAATACGTACAAGCGTCAAACTTGACATGATTATAGTACACACTCTAAAGTAAAACAACAAATAATTAATGATGGCCAAATGCGAGTCTTGGATGGGTGACCGCCTAGGCGTGATATCATGTGATATTGTCTTTTTGCACTACTTTCTGTATTTTGTGGTGGTACGGAACCCTCAGTGCGCGAGCTCGACTCGCACATGGCTGGTTTATTCATGTTGTTGAGTGACCGACATAATCTTACGTGAATAGTTGCCGTATAATATAAACAAAACACTTTTTGAACGTTTTCATGGTAATTTCCATAGCACCTAGCTGTATTATGAAACAATATTCAAATTAAATCAATTAAGGTGGTACGTTTTACATATGGCGGGAAATTCAAATTTCAAACAGTTTCCTTGTAGCTTGGCCGTGTAATTATTGTAAGCGAGCATGATGTTTGCGCAAATAGATTATTATTCTTTAAAAAAAATCTTACTAATACTTACATTTAATTTTGTCAATAAACTAATTTTTGCTGTTTCAAACGGTTTATTGACAAATGTAAGTAATATCGCGTTTTTGCGACAACACCGTGTTATCTAAAAAAATGGTGTTTTAAACGAACAATGTAGAAAAATTTGCCAAAGTTCAATCTATTTGCTGCAAAAACGCTATATCTCTACGAGGTGAATGACCAGTTGTACAGCAGAAAGAAACAATTTGTTACGTTATAGCGCTGTCTCAATTACTTATCTCACCTGATTATTTCAAAAGTGCGCCATCTCAGTTGTTATATAGCAACTGAAAGGAACGGTTCGTCAAAAACGTGTTAACACGATAATAACACGTTTTTTGTAAAGGTAAGTTATATTGTTAGCGTGTGCTAACAATATAACTTACCTTTACAAAAACGTGTTAAAATTCTATAACGTTGTATTCTAAGTACTAAGTACGTTTTTGCTAAAACGATGAGAACTGCTGTGATGAGGCTTATACATATATGGTGCGTTTTAATTCAATTCAATTCAAAATTTACTAACTCTGTAGACATATTCCATGTTCTTAGAGCCGTCAGATACATTATAATGTAAAAAACAGCCAACAATTTGCGCAAATAATGTGTTATTTTAAAATAGTTATACACGGCCTAGCTACTATAAGACCATTTTTTTTTTGATATTTGAATTTCCTGCCATATGTGAAACGTACTACCTTAAATAACGTTATTTGATCCCGCATTTCCCGTGCAATGACAAACAGGAAAAATATATTACGCAATACAAAATCATTGTTTTGTTTATAAACAGTCTGAAATGATTGACACTGGAGCCAAGAAGAATGGGTTAAATCAACAAACTTTACAGTAGGAAATTTACCCATCGGAGCGCCTGCTGAGCTCGTGACAGATGGCATATAATGAGTGCTTTTCAATGCTTAGTCATTATTAGGTCGAACGTCGAAATGTATGACAAAGTCAAACGCTGTAGCGGTCTTGGCCGACAGTGGCCGACACTGGCGCTCCCGGCAGCTGTCTGACACGGCTAATTGTGGGTAAAACGACACCGTCAGACGAATTACTACCACACAACTGTTGACTCGGCCTTATGGAACATTTGAGGAAAATAAAATCTTCCCGCGTGTCAATGACATTTCTTTGAGGCTATTCGAATTGAGTGGTAGTCTTTGTTTTATTGGGCATCAAGGTAAGCTGAAATTGTTTCATGGGAACGAATCGTATTTCTTCATTCTTACTACACGATAAATATAATTATGATGCTGAATCTTTTATACAAAACTTGAGAAACAATTTTTGCAACAGAACCTAAATCTGAACTTTGCATAAATACTCATCTATATATATATATAAAAATGAATCCCTATTTACTAGAAAGTTCTTACGGAAAGAAAAATTAAGAAAATTGCACGAAAATTGAAACATTTCAGAAAACTTAACGACGATTTTAACTTCGTGCTTTAGACACACTTTGTTCTAAGACAGGACAACGTCCGTAGGGTCAGCTAGTAATATTGTAAATGCGATTTGTTTCTTGGCTAGCTAGTTCCTTTTTTCACAGTAACAGAGTAACAAAGATAATAATAATCAAACGGTTTTATCGATAGTCATATCGTCATTGAAAGCAAAGTGTCGTTGTATATAGTTGGAGGATCGGAAAATTCACGGTTCTTGAGGCAATGTCCACGTGGGTCAAACCACGGGGCGCAGCTTGTTTTGAAATGAAAGTTGAAAGATACACCTGAAAATCCAGATTTAGCTGGTCAATTACTTTCTGAACTTTCATAAAATGTATTGGTATATCAAAAATTCCATGCACTTAATATTTTAATGGCATGGGGTAGGCCTATGCTCAGCAGTGATCTAATAGCTAATGATGATGATGAATATTTTCGAGACAATAGCCTTGTTCGCTCATCAATCCGCAAGACCTTGGCCTGCGAGGTTCGGATGCACATCTCCGAGTGATATATTGGCCATTAGACGAGTAAGAGTCAGTAAATTTCCACGATAAAGCATTTTGCAATGTCAGAAGGTGTTGTCATCGCTATGGACTCCTGTCTGATGTGGGCTGACAGAATTTCACCGAACTTGTTAAATACATTCTAGCCAATTTGCATGTCGTGTGGAACGAGATCAATGCATATCATACCTACTTTACTGAACGCTCATGCATCTCTGTTTCGGAAAATCGTCTAGATCAGGGGTTCCCAAACTTATTTTGTCTACTGCCCACTTTGAGAATAAATTATTTTTAGCGCCCCCATTTTTTCACCTACTTAAAAACCACTATAACTTCAAATTAAATTAGTCAATTATTGTGACCTATATTAGCGGTGATGTTCACAAGTTGTAGTTGAGATTCGAGAGCTCATGCAGTCGGTGTCTAAGAGGCCTCCTAGCTAAATGAAATTACAAATCACCCCCCAACCCTACACAACGCCGCCATTTTTTTTCTGGGTCTCTTACCGCCCCCCTTTAGGCCTGCAGCGCCCACAAAGGGGCGTTATCGCCCACTTTGGGAAAGGCTGTTCTAGATGGAGTCGGAAGGTAATAAAAAACTAATAAAATTTCGGATAAATATGAAACCTGGTGATGTTTTGCTGACTTAAGTATGTACTATAATTAGGTCACCTTTATGATAATTATATCGCCGTCCCTGGAGAACAAAATTGCTCTATTGTCTTAATTCGATATTTGAGTTGGTGACGACAGTGAAAACTCTAGACGCTGATAAATTTTTCTAATAACACGTTCCCCGCGTTTGTTCGTTGCTCGTTTTATTTTATTTTGAACAGTTAATGTTATTAATAATCTACGACAACAAAAATACTTTGAACGAAAAGCTTTAATTTTAAATATCTCACTTCTAATAATGTCCAGTGATTGGGAAGCTATCAACAAAATTAGATTTTCCTAAAAAGTTGTATTACTGCAATTGCCATTTTCTTCGCCGGGGACAGCGATATGACACAGGATCTTTTTTATGGACCGCGTACATTGTATTACCCTGGCAATATGTCTGTATTGGAGGGCAAGTAAATTAAGTTTCTTTATTAAGGAAATCAAAGAAATAATCTCATAAATTCGGTCGTTAAGCATTATTAAGAGCCTTAAGACTTAGTGATTTATTGTACATACTTTGAAATCATTGTTTCGTAAAGAAAAGGAGAGGCCTAGAGAGCAAATACCAGGCGGTATATCATGTTTGCGTAAAGCGAAGACGATGACGCTGAATTTACGCGGCAAGTAGTTGTTACCCAATCTGTGGTTCAGTTTTGTACTATTATTTCTTCTGTGGTTCAGTCAGCATTTGGTCGGTTTCGTTGTTCGGGCTTGGGATTCTTTGGGAGCGCCGACTGCCGGCATCCGGTGAGTGCACTGGCCGCGCGCCAACTATGCGCGTACGCAGCTACCCGCTTTGGAGCATCGTGGGTATAACCACTTTCACACATGTCGCAGCTTTTTCATAGAACTCATAAAATATGCACTGAGTAAGCTGGACAGTGGGCATGCTTCACATATTCGTCATTAAAGCGATTTTAGAAATACTACGTTATTGTCTGTCACTATATTTTTGTATAGGGAACCCTAAGCGCATCATTTTATTTCGTAAAAACAAATTTCATGGATGTTTACGTAGCTGTTATTGAGAAAACAATAATTATTCAGTTTATAACTTACTTAACAGAACATTCATCAACAACAAACAATGCGGTTGGATGCAACTGACGCATGTACTCCGTGACTACACCTATAATTATTTCGACGGAAAATACATAATTATCAGCACCCACTGGACCCGTGTCTCGTAAAAGAGTAACGAGATACTTGACGCCAGAAAGGATGTTATTATGCGATGTTATTTAGACGCGATGAAAAATATACTCATAAATAAAGCGGTCCCAAAATTCAGGCACACTATGAAATTTTTCCAGCGGTGGATTGCGTCGCGCCGCCTCGGCAACCGGCGCCGACCGCAAGATTTATAATACTTACCAGGCGTCGCGATGAAAATAATATTCACTTACTTATATAGACAGTAAAAAAGAGCGTTAAAAATATCCCGTTTTATAAGTCCGTTCAGCCGGAAAGTGTATCACCGTATCCAAAATTAGTTACAAGGTTTCGCAAAAGGGACAATTTTAGCGACAGTCAAGCGTGTACGTCCATAAAGCTAGCCCTCATTCTCTCAGAATATTTCAATTAAAAGAACAGCTATTATGAGGTACGATAATAAAATAAAGGAAAACAATATTTTATTTATATTACACGGGAATTACTCACGTAAGATTAAGCCGGTCACTACGACTAAAGCAAAACAAATGTACATTGTTTTGAAGTGAAAACTTCTTTAGCCGCGTTGAACGATTTTTCAAAATTTACTTATGGCATAGACAAAAGTACTAACTTTGTCTATGCTTATAGGTCACCTATGGCCTATGGCGTCACCTATGGCGTCACCGACATGCTAATGTGACTAGCGCCAGACTGAGTTTTAAGTTTTCACTTCTGTTGGCAGTCCCTATGACAGCCTATTTTTTCTATCTCCTCCGCTTTCATATAAAATCATCATCATCATCATCAGTCAGAAGACATCCACTGCTGAACATAGGCCTCCCCCTTTAACACCTACACTGAACGACAGCCTGCCTTTTGCATTCACTGGATGCTAGCGACTCCATATAAAAAAAACTATGTTTGGTTTTGCCAGCCATATACGCGCTCATAACCGGCGCTAGTCAGGTTCGCCGTTGACGGACACGTCAAGGAGGCCGATATATATAAAAAAAAAAACATTAAATAAAATTTAATTCATATAAAATATCAACACGAAAATTTATTTTTACTATTTGCAATGTTATTCTAAAGATAATTCCCAATAAGTTTATTTAAATTTGCCACTCAGTGGTTTTTTAATCTTTTTATTTTTATGTTGCAAACGTACGAAAGAGATAGCTAAAGCCGTTGAACGCCTTAAGATCTTCTTTGCGACTTGACCTTCAGATCAAGCAGTGGCAGATTAATCGATGTAGCAAATCATCTCCGAGAACTTATGACTTTCCTTACATTGCTGTGCTGACAAGTATATACCACCGTTCAGTAAATATTCACCCACGAGGTGATTATTTCATTTCAAAACACCATTTCCATCGATGAACGACTCAAATATCCGAGTGTAAGCTGAAGCGGAAATAATTTATGGTCCGCGTATTGCGCAACATGCAGAGCATTTTGTTGCATTGTTTGCTCAACAGATTTCAAACAACCCAAGGTGGAAATGTGATGGGTGTCAGCGAACGTTTTATGTCATTAATGTTGGAAACATCGTGAAATTAGTTGGTAAAATGATATGCAACTGTTTGCCAACGAGCCCGGTACATCCAGTCTGGGCGAGCTGATGGTATGTCGAAACTGGTGAGCGTTACACAACCGCGGTCATGGTGTTGCTTCCGTGTTCTTGTAACGGGTGATTATTTAGAGGTACTTTTTGTCAATGGATTTTTGACGGATGAAGCGAGTCGTATTTATACTATCATGGTATTTTTGTTCAGTATAGTTTGACATTTTATCACGGAGAGACTTAGCCCGGCACAGCGTCTACTTATTCAGCTGTATTACGAAAATCAGCGTTCTATGTAAAATCTATCTTAACTTATTGTATAAAACAATTTGGCGTATTTTTACGTAAGGATCTTGGTTTAGAAACATACAAAATTCAACTCGTGCAAGATTTGAAAGAAATAATCTTTAGAGTTTATATGTCGTAAACTTGGGTAGCGTTGCATCAATTTACGCGGTTATGGCAAACAGCAACAAATTCAAATTTTGGTTATCAATAGTTAAGTATACAATTAAGTTTTTTAAATGTAATTTTGGAAACATGATTGGTGAAACTTTTCTCGATAACAGTAAAAAAAAAAAACAGAAAATAAAAAACGATAAAAATTCGGCGAAAACAGGCTTTCTAAAACACGTTTTAAGCCTGGAAGTTCGTAACAATTTATTTATTCTATATTCTTTAAGTCATTTGTGTAATGGAATTTAATGTAAATTCGTTTTATTTAAAATTAAAATAGTTCTTGAGTAATTTTAAGATTTTAGCATATGTCGCTTCCGTAATTTAGTTCTGAGGCGGGTGCCGATTCGTGCGTATATCTTTCTGCAGGCGGAGATTGCATATTTTGACACTGTTTCGCGCAGAGGCAAAACTTGAATTTGAGCTGACGACATATCGACTCTTAAAAGAATTTACGAAAATATTGTTTTTTTTTCTATGTTAATAATGATAACCTGATTTTTTTTTGTTATGAAAAAAGTACTTCCAAATGAATCACCCGTTATTATATTTCATACGCTGTTGTAGTTATAATGTTTAGGTTATTTTGTCGGAAAACATCAGCCAACTGTCAAGTATGGTTATTCAAAATGATGGGAGCTTTTTTAGTTGAGTGATGGACGTACAATTTGAGGCACAAATGTGATGGAACGGAAACAAAGTGTGACAACAGCTGTGCAAGCATTTTGGCAACAATTTTAAATCAACCAACGTTGATAGATCAAAAATATTGCTGAACATTGAAATCTCAGATCATACAAACTAAGAAGATATGCCCTTAATACAATTCAGACAGTCTTTAATTTAATTCAATTCAAATTTACCTATTTAAGTATGTGTTTAAAAATATATAATAATATGTATGAGGTCGCGGGTTCAAACCCCGGGCCCGTACCAATGAGCTCTTTGGAGCTAATGCACGGATTGTCATACCACTGGCTTTTCAGTGAAGGAAAACATCGTGAGGAAACCTGCATACGTACGGAGAAGGAATTCAATGGCGTATGTGAATCCACCAATCCGCACTGGGCCAGCGTGGTGGATATGGCCCAATCAGACTTTCGGGGGTAGGCTAAAAGTGTAGCAGTGGACTGTTAAAAGGCTGATTATGATGATGTATATCAGTCTCTGGCAGCAATAATATCACAAGCTTTGCTTAGTTTGAGGTCAGATGACCGTGTGAGCAAAAATGTCCCGAATATTTATTTATTTATTTTATTTAATTATCGTTCGTGTTCAAATGTCACCATTTTCTGTAATTTTTATTTATTATACTATTAAACCGCTTAACGTAAAAACTGTAAGTACGGCCACAGTACGGCTCACTTACTCATTTTTCACGAACACTAAGAAACTTTTTGAGCACTAATAAACTAACTAATTGTTCACATGCAAAAAAAGGCCGACAACGTCGTCTGCTGGGTGAGTTCGACTAAAGGCATCAAGCTTATTTTAGGCCAGATGCATTCGCACCCGCCACGCTTTTTTAACCATATCTCCCTTGTTTGTCTGATCTGAGATTGCAATAATTAATGGCTGTTTTTTGATTGAAGTGCAGTTTCTGTTACATCTATTATAAGGTTTTAAGCAAGTTCGACGATGCTCTTAACAAAATTATACCAAGTATAGTACTTATAAAGACACTTGCAACAAATAATTATACAGGAAGTCATTATGGCCGAAATAAATAAAAAAACATTTTATCCCTACCCAGTATTATCCGGACACAGAATATTAAAAAAAAAATGTGGTTTATTTTAGGATTATAAAGCCCTAAATATATCATAAACATATTTTTTTCATCATAAAATCTGACCCCAGACTGAAATAAAACCGTTGTAAATGACAATGTTGTGTTTAACGTTCGGTAAGTAAATCAAGGAGTCTATTCGTCAAGAATAGCCGCTAATGCCGCTGTTAACCTTCCTGACAATATGTTAATAGTGATACCGCCGGAATGAGAAGGTGGACGCGCGTGTCAAATCCCTCACTATTTCTGTCCAATATAGCCCTTCGATCAGCGACTCAATTTCAAACTTTGACTAGATGTGGTACGCACGATCACCTGGCAATATTTCAACTAATTCCGTAAATGAATCATAGTTGAACTGCAATATGTGGCCAACTGTAATAATTATGGCCATTAGTAATATTAAATAATGTTTGGCTTTTCAAATGCGCCATTTTTTTTTTAAAATATTTTTATTATTAGGGGCTTGTGTTTGACTGCAAAAAAGTTAGTAAGTATCGTAATAGTATGTGTACAATTGTCAAATAATAAGTATTTGTCAAAATAATAAGTAGTTATTTATAATCTGAGTGTCTTCAAATCGCGTGTGAATCGGTTTTTTTGGCAAGCGTGCTCAATCGACCACATCCGAGGTGGTCAAACACAAGCATACATAGTCATAGTTACAGCCTTACACTGTTATATCTTTAGCCCTTTTTTATTATTATAAATTTAAATTACAGCAAGAGGATGCATTCTGCTCACTGAGTTAGTTTTTCTTTTAATAGCTCTTAGGATCTCATTTGCTCTCCGCACGTTGCGTATTTCGACAGCACTATGCATACTTTGGCAAAATATTTGTTTTATTGTACGAAGATTTTAGTGCTATTGAAATAAGGTTGAAAATGAAACCATCTCAGTGGTTCTTGATTAGAACGCATGAGTGATTGTAATGTAAAGGAAGCGTTACCCCCTTATTACGGTATTAAGGTGCGTTTCCGCTGAAGTAGAGCGGAGTGGACCTGAGAAAAGAGAAGCAGATTTGTGTAGCGGTGACGAACAGACTTTTGTAGCGGAGTCGAGCCGACCAGTATCTGTCAGAGGGCGCACACGTCATGTTGGCTCACCCCGCTGCAATATACTCAGCTCCTCTTCGCTCCGCTCGCACTGCACCGCTATACTTCGCCCCGCTCCGCACCACTGTACTCCACTCCTCTCCTCCGCACTAATCCACTTGCCATACAATTTGATAAAGTTTTTATCGTCTCCATTATGACTTTTCCCGTTGAAGCGGAGCGAAGACGAGTTGTGGATTTTAACTTATGTGATTGGTCGATTCCGGTACGTTATCACCACTCTGCTCGTCTTCGCCTCTATGAAAACACACCCTTAATAAACATGGAATAGCTAAAGAATAGTTACTACATCTTTTGTCTTCTTTGAGTGATTTCACACATAGAAAAAGACAAAACACGTAATAAATACTACAATTCTATACAATACTTATTGGTTGCAGTTTTACAATATAATTTGTTAACATTTCTACCTAAAAACTTACACAGCTTCAAAAATCAATACTCAAGGATTCAAGGAGAGTTTTCCGCGACAAAAAATAGTTACGTATGAATCAAACCACAACATTTGTAATCCAATTAACTTCGTATTTTTCTTGTAAAGCCAAAGAAAAATAAAAAGTTCCCGACGACCCTTAAAAAGAAACAATGATTCGATGTTACGTAAACTGGCAAAGTTACTTTTTATCGAAGAAGTTATTTACAAAAAAAAAAATGTATATTGCTTCATCATCAACATCATCATTTCAGCCTATCATGTTCCCACTGCTATATCACTGCTGTATCTCTACTGGGATTCAGGTTTTCTCTCAGAGGGAGAAGTTATTTTCTTGACACTTTATTTGGATTTAGACAACTTTGGTTTGAGACACAGATTTTCACAACTTTTGTTTATATGGAAAAGTTATCAAAATTGGAAGTTAATATGTCGTTACAAAATGTGAATAAGGCTT
Source organism: Agriopis marginaria (assembly GCA_932305915.1). Lineage (NCBI taxonomy): Eukaryota > Metazoa > Arthropoda > Insecta > Lepidoptera > Geometridae > Agriopis > Agriopis marginaria. Next base: position 15,684,209 of record OW029915.1, read on the forward strand.
ACTATACTAAACGCATTACCATCTGAGTCCTCAGGTCATAAATCAATGCTCATGTCGTCTCGCTCGCACCCAAATGTAATATCTGTCTATCTCGCTCGCAATTACAGGTCTTATGGTATGACGTTTATTGCTCGACGACTCTGTTGGTAACGCGGTGACTATAGTATTCAATAGTATTACATTCTCTGTTTAAGATCCAGTTTTACATATTTGATCTTTATACGAATAAATATCAGATTTATGTCTTACAGCAACTATTCCAGTCATTTTAGAGATCCATAGTGTGGACTAAACTATTAACAATGTTGAAACAGGATGACCTATTCCCGAAGCTCTTCCTCATAGGGAGGGCCAAGAAATGTGCGGAAAGTCGAAGTAACCACAACACAGCCCTTCTTTGCCAATTAAATATCGCATAGAGTGATGAATAGTACTGTCATAACGTAAAGATTGATAGCTCTCACATAGTCCAACAAAAATAACAATTTATTCATATTCATGGCCACTGCAAGTATAAAATTGATAAATCGACTACTTCCTGCGATCTAAATTTACCTGGAACAATATATCTTTTTAATTTGAATTCCATCGAGTTTTATGATTACATCATAAACATGTGCTACAGATGATGCTGTCTTGCATAACCATCGAAGATTTTTTCTAACATCTGCAGAAGACATAATCATATTACATAATTTTGATTGACTACAAACCACATGTGGCCCAATTTTGATATTTGTAGTATTGCAAAATCTGGAAACGCTATCAGTTGTTCCAGTTTTGCGATGTTAACAGACATCTCGGGTGAAATATATCGGACGGATGTAGGTGTTTAATAAAATAAAATAATACGTAAAATAAAACAAAGTTCCACCAGATTTCATTCATAAAATGTTCACTCACCGTGTGTTGCATAATCAAATTAAAGCAAATGAGGTTACCGTTGGTGATTATGTCTGAAGGAGGTAACGCCGTGATCTGGAAAATATCTATTTTATCTTAATGTTCATTCACACTTGGTTAGTTTACGCTGGAGCTATAAAACTTGTCTTATGCATAATAACGTAAAGTTGGCCTTCTTTGAAATGATCGCTAATAAAGTTTACATAAGTAATTGAAGCATTGCTTCAAAGACTAAATTTAAAACATCTTTTAAATTACTTTAACATATTTTCAACGAATAGACAAAGCAGTCATGCGTTCCATTAAACCGATGCTGAACTTTGAAATTGGTGATATCATTCTGCGAACTCTACCTACAATTAAAGCTAATAAACAGTAACACGAATATGAAATAATGCCGTTTTCTTTCTGAAACAAATTCTGGGAACACTTTAAGCTTTATCAACACGTAAACAAACGGTGATTTCTCATAAAATATTGAAAAGTGAAAATTATATTTGTTTTTGTTTACTATCGTGGAACTGATCAAGCGGAAGAGGTAGGTATTAGGAGTAAGCTTTTAGAGTAAAAAAAGATCAGAGAAAGAAGATGAAGAAAGAAAATAAATTTAATAAATACGCTAAGCACCCTTGATTTCTTTCGGTTATTTATAGATAAAGATAAAGTTTGTACACGAAAAGGGTCGCGAAATGTTATATGTCTTCAAATTATTGGTGCAGTTGCTACAAGTTTCATTTGTTATGAAACGCACCAATTTGGCTAGAAACAGCGTGTTTACGATTCAATAAATTCACGAGGCGGAGGCGGCATCAGTGTTACACAATGATGTCCCTTATGTTTATTCGTATATTTTCATGGAATGGCGAAACTAGCAACCGTCTGCAACACGAAACTGCGAAGTGATGAAAACTGAATTGTTTCTTGGTTTTTCTTTGGCTCTTTTCACCTCAAGTCGTGCGTTTCAATAATTGACATCTTTAAAAATCGACCGTATGTTTTTTTTTCTTTAATTATTTTAAATTAGGTATACAATTTATATATTTTGATAGTATGTATTCTAACATTATCATATATTTTTTTTACTAAAAACATTTTTTTATCATGTTCCAAATCAATCAATCAAATAATTTTATTATCAGACACAAGTGTCCATAAAGAATTCCAATTAAAAAATAAATCGATCAGAAATTTAAAAGTCATGTTAAATACAATGTCAATCTTGATATTAATTACCACAATAGACATTACATTATATTATGTCAATTCATTTCAACAGTACCCGATGTCATGGTGCAGGACGGGACAATTAAACCTATAGGCTAAGACTAGTAGCTTTACCTAGTATATCTGTGCCTATCGATGACGTTTGTTTGTACGCCGTACGTTTGTACACCGCACTTGGCAAGCACATGAGTTATGCCACCTACATTTTGATTTGTACGATATGTATGCTGAATTGTATGTATATGTACCTACTATGTTATGACAAACAAATAATTTGAATTTATTATATTTTGCCATATTTTAGGTAGGTTTTGTAGGTTCCATTCTCTTCCTAATGTTTAGTACCAGAAAGAAAAAAAAATATTTATGTAGAGTTCTTCGGGTTAGTAGTTCATGCAGTGTCTCTCTCAGTTCATGATAGACAGGTGTTTGATTTATTAAAAACTTCAGGCTTATTTATAAATATAATTAAATGTAATATCTATACGGAAGAAATTATTAAAATATATTTAAAGTTTTTGGTCGGATTAGGGGTTCCTTTCCCGCAAAGTGAATGTGAGTCTTTCAAGACATTAATATGCTTATATCTTTCTTAATTTTGAATACATGGGCAGTTTTGGGCAGCTTTTTTTATAAGACAATAAAAGGCAGAAAGCCTATTTAAGAGGTTATATGCGACCAGCATTTTGGTAATGATATTTGGGTATAAACTTGATTTTGATTTTATGTAGTTTTAGATAGGTATTTATTAGTATTTCGAAGTTTTATTCCTTTACTTTTTTTTTTCTATAATAAAATAAACCGTTTGAATATATATTTACATATAAAACGTATAGGCACATATTAGGAATATAATCAAATGTTAAACTATATTAAATGTAACTAAAGCTAAACTAAAAAAAACTCATTTAAAAAGCCCTTTCGTGGAAGAAAAAGTGGCCATTACGCTGGCAGTATTGCCACTCTATATAATAGATCTCCACTCGGTCACCAGCTGCCTCTAAGCATGATAAATACTAAAATAATATTTTATAGTGTTCAAAGGAAGAAAAAATCGAATTCAGCTGTTGTAATATGACATAGCAACAGGAACGCTTGGACGCAGTGGAATATTTTCGTGCCCTCTGAAATTTTTCTAATAAAATATCTTCATTATTACGAAGGAATTTTACAAAGTTTTTATGAACTCGTAAAAACTTGGTGTAACTAATAAGAGCACCTGTAGACGTGTAAAATTGTAGACAAGTCAGTCTACGGTGAATTATTAAGTGTTATATTTCTAGTTTATAATTTGAGGCGCTGGCCTCGATCAATCACCACCGACTAGAGGCCTTGTCCTCTGTTATACACGAAATACTACAGAGTTTCATTCATAACGAGCGAGTTCTGACGCCGCCAGACGCTCTCATATCTACCGGTTCATGAATTACATTGCAGTGAGATATTACCTACTCCTGTTACTTCCTTATGTTGACAGCAACACATTACAATAATCCGTTCGAGTATTAAACATTTTATTCGCAGATTTTGTTTTGACACCGAAGGCGAATGTGAAACAAAACGCGTTGACTAACGACTTCCTAATGTTACACTTCATTCTACTGACACGATGCTAAATGGTAAATCTTGTGGCTTTCACAAAGGAGCCGGGAATAAGTATAGCATTGAAATGTTATTCCGTGAATTTAGTTCACTATAGCGGAAGCAGTTATAAACGCCTACTCTGTATTATTCACAAATCAATAAAATGTTACGAGCTTTGTTGTAGCAAAACTGAAACGATTGTGGACGTTATTATTTCACTTGCGTCGTATTGTTACCTGTAAATTGCTAGGAAACGTTACGTTTATGTTATGATAATGTTTGTCATGAATACAGTCTGAACCGTTTTCATGTTAATATTAGCTCCAGCACAACGAGATGCAATACCTATAGCCACAAACGCGCAAAAAAATGTCTGAACCAAAAACTCGGCGCACGCTACGCATTGCCGACTTTTTGGTTATAAGTGTAAGGTTTCTAATATGGTTATTCAATTCGCGAGTGCTTAATTTGACTTCCTTGTACTTTATTTGAAAGTAGTCGTTTCCAACTGTCGTTATGACGGAAAGGGGAAAGGGAAACGTCATGGCTTGTTGAAGACAAGAGCGAGGCTGGGCATTCTAGTCGGAGCAGCGGTGCAGTAAGCACCTTCAATATTGTACATTGTTACTCTGCCCTAGTGTACCTAGATTTAAAGTACTAATAATTATTGAAGTAGAAGTAAAAGAATATACCTACGTATAAGAGTTTATGTCCAGAGTATTAAATAAAATCTGTGTCTACCAACTGAAAGGGGTTTTCTTACATATCAGAAGTGGCACGTGATCCACAAAACTCACAAAACGAAAATAAAGCAAGCCAGTCGCGACTGTGGTAAACGGTGCCTCTCAGTCAACATGGGTGGTAGAAGAAATCGAGACAAGTGAGCCGGAGCGCTGCAACTGCCGTGCCATGCAAAAGCATGGGGCCTGTGTCTGTTTGGCGTGTAGCAGCTGCGCGAGGTCCTGTCGAGAGCCTGCAGCTGCGGACGCCAGCAAGGAGCATCAGTCTAAGAACCAGGTGTGTTAGTTTCTGCTTTTCATTATGCTAGATGAGATATACTTATTGTTGACCTTATTGCCACTAGTTCAGTCTAAGAGCCAGGTGTGTTAGTTTCTGCTTTTCATTATGCTAGATGAGATATACTTATCGTTGACCTTATTGCCACTAGTTCAGTCTAAGAGCCAAGTGTGTTAGTTTCTGCTTTTCATTATGCTAGATGAGATATACTTATCGTTGACCTTATTGCCACTAGTTCAGTCTAAGAGCCAAGTGTGTTAGTTTCTGCTTTTCATTATGCTAGATGAGATATACTTATCGTTGACCTTATTGCCATTAGTTCAACATCTCATAAACTTGGTGAAAATCATGCATTGTGTTCTGTTCTATTCTAAAAAGTGTGAAAGTCATATCGAAAGCTAATATATGGTGTTAATCGTCGTCAAAACGTGTAAAAGAAGAACTTTATGATTTCCTACGCGCTTCACAATAAAAAAAAATGCCATGTCTGTAGGTAGTATGGAAAATAACTTTCCTGTCGTGTTTGCGGGTAGACTGGAACTAATAAATGAACCGAAAGTAAATGTGCAAATCCAACATTTCTAAATGAATCTAGGCCAGTGCTCTTGATGTTAGTCATTCAAAATAATCAGGAATACAGATTCTTTCTTTATAAATTCTAAAAGTTAAAAGTCAATAAGTTGATGGTACCAAAATGTAATTGGGTAGGTATACTTTGTCATTAAAATACTCGTTGACCGAGTAATATGCTTTACTAAGCAATAGTAGCTTTAATCTGGATTTATATAAATGTTGTTGGAAGCTGCATCTTTTATTATTGAAACTGACGTGGTTTTACGTGAGTAATTCCCGTGTAACATAAATAAAATGCATCTTTTATGTTCCCTGGTAGATGGTTGTATAAATTTGCGCCACCTATATACACCGACCTAACGGACCTTGCAAGTGCGTGGGCAGGTGTTCTCAGCCTACCCTTATCTTTAATGTGTTATAATCTAGTGTGGCTCCTGATTTCTCAAATCTATCCAGGTTTTGTCGGAGGAATACATATACCTGTTGGTATATTGATATTATAGAGGGTTTATTTTTATTATATCAGTATTTTTGATTCTAGGTTTGGCGAACAAATAATATAATATACGTGATACCAGTACCAGATCAGTAGTTCTGATATTTTCTGTAACAGACTTTGCTTTTAGCGATACCAGTAGTTGTAATATTTTGGATGATGTGTTAATGAAAAGTTTTGATAGCAGCAGTCGTTTTGATAGCACCAACAATAGTTTTATAGCTTCAATAGTTTCGATAGCATCAACAACAGTTTTAATAGCACCAACAACAGTTTTGATAGCCTCAAAAGAATTGAATTGAATTAGGACATTCTTGTAATGACAGTTATAATTTGGATAAATATATAAAAAGTTTTTACGGACCGAAAGTTTAGATGAATCTGATAACACCAATAGTTGCAAGCATCAATAGCCCTCATTATTGATAGTGACCGGTAGCTCATTCGGTCTCAGACTGAAAATATTGTTGATTTAGTGTAAGTTATCTTAAACCAGCCATTCAAACCTCTGTTTATATGGATTGTTATAAAGTAGTCGCTTCGTTGAGCGATTCATATTTCATCCCACGGCAATTAGTTGAATTTTTGAAACGTAGTCAAGGTTAACAATACAAGTACCGACTTATTCATTGTGTCATAATGCTCATGGATATGTATGCCACACTAAGTAACGTGCTTAAGAAGTAAACAGTGCCATAGCCATGCAGGTGTGCTACACGACTACGATGACCGATTGAGACAAGACTGAACTGTGTTTGAAGAATTGATATGATCACTGGTTAATAGAGCAGATGGTGTCCTGTACGCTTGGTCCTAGATTTGATGGTTTTCGAATACTATCAAGGCTTGTACTAAGGGTACTGCTGGATGTTAGGTTAGGCAAGTTATTTGTCGCCGAACTAATGATAAAATGTATTATATTTGCCGAACTAAGTAAGCTACATGTTGTAATCATAGATCTGAAATATTGCATTGGACTTAATGAAAGTTTACAGCAAATTACGGAACAGTTATTTCAATAAATTAATAGGGAGCCAAGATTTATTAATTTTTGAATGTAATCTGCCGGAAACAATGTGTGCATTTCAGTGTGGTGTGATAGTGGAGGTTATCGAAGACAGCAAGCAACGTGGTCAGCGTGTCCACAACGTGCCGACAGTGACGTGGCCAGCATGCAGACTACGAGCGACGTGTTCAACGTGTTAACGAGCAACACGACGACAACGAGCGACGTGATCAGCAGGCCGCAACCCCAGTACCGGCCGTCGTTCAAGATCAAGGAGCGAGAATGGATGGGTTCGCGACTTGAGAAAGTTGATTTTGGGTTAGTTTGTTAAAAGCGTAAAAAGATGATTTCGCGACTTGATTAAGAGCCGGTTCTATAAACAATGTACTTTTTCGATAACTCATTAGTAGCATTACGACACGTGATTGAGGTATCTCAAACGTCAATATAAACTATTCGTAACCTCAAACTACTACGATCTGCATCGGCAAAGAGCTTTCGCAAAATGTTACTGAAATTAAACGAACGGATTTCTATAAATCAGAAATTTTGGCAATATGAACAAATTTACTGAAATTTGATTCGACTAGTGTTTATAGAACCGAGCATTAGTCCCATGAAATAAATTGTCAATAAGTGTTCTGTAAAGCAAGAAGTGATTGGTTTGCAATACAGACTATTTCTTCCGTAAGAATTGATTGGTTTACGGCAAGAAAATAAACAAGTTATTGTGGCGAGAATTGATTGGTTCGCTACAATGCTGTTTTAGACTCGTAGGTTTCATCCGTAAGAAGTGATTGGTTTACGGATGGAACAACTCTGTGAGAAATGATTGGTTCACAGAATAGATAATTAAATTGTAGTAATATGTAGTTAAGTTAGACATTATATAACTGATTTGTATTAATTGAAATGTATGACATACAAATTACAATATTATCTTCTTAATAGATAATATTAAGTCGATTATATAAATTGTCAATAAGTGTTCTGTAAAGCAAGAAGTGATTGGTTTGCAATACAGACTATTTCTTCCGTAAGAATTGATTGGTTTACGGCTAGAAAATAAACAAGTTATTGTGGCGAGAATTGATTGGTTCGCTACAATGCTGTTTTAGACTCGTAGGTTTCATCCGTAAGAAGTGATTGGTTTACGGATGGAACAACTCTGTGAGAAATGATTGGTTCACAGAATAGATAATTAAATTGTAGTAATATGTAGTTAAGTTAGACATTATATAACTGATTTGTATTAATTGAAATGTATGACATACAAATTACAATATTAACTTCTTAATAGATAATATTAATTCGATTATATAAATTGTCAATAAGTGTTCTGTAAAGCAAGAAGTGATTGGTTTGCAATACAGACTATTTCTGCCGTAAGAATTGATTGGTTTACGGCTAGAAAATAAACAAGTTATTGTGGCGAGAATTGATTGGTTCGCTACAATGCTGTTTTAGACTCGTAGGTTTCATCCGTAAGAAGTGATTGGTTTACGGATGGAACAACTCTGTGAGAAATGATTGGTTCACAGAACAGATAATAAAATTAAGTTAATATATAGGTGAACATTATATAACTGTTTTGTATTAATTGATATATATGTCATACAAATTATAACATTATGTTGTTGATAGAAAATTAAGTCCGTGATATACTTACATTGTTAATAGATGTAACATGTAGTATTTAAGTTGTAGATTTAGTTTATTGATTTAACTTTAAAAAAAATCGCACCCTTCTCTTGCCTCAACTGGCCGTGCGTAAGGTTCCCCTGTCAGCGTGCATGAGGGCATGCACGGGGTCAGGACGGACGAGTGTAAGGTTTCTAATATGGTTATTCAATTCGCGAGTGCTTAATTTGACTTCCTTGTACTTTATTTGAAAGTAGTCGTTTCCAACTGTCGTTATGACGGAAAGGGGAAAGGGAAACGTCATGGCTTGTTGAAGACAAGAGCGAGGCTGGGCATTCTAGTCGGAGCAGCGGTGCAGTAAGCACCTTCAATATTGTACATTGTTACTCTGCCCTAGTGTACCTAGATTTAAAGTACTAATAATTATTGAAGTAGAAGTAAAAGAATATACCTACGTATAAGAGTTTATGTCCAGAGTATTAAATAAAATCTGTGTCTACCAACTGAAAGGGGTTTTCTTACATAAGTATGTAAGTAAGGCAACCGCGATCCGACTATAATGCCGTGCGATGCCAGTGCTACGATGACTTAGAGGACAAGTGACGTTGAAAACTATGCAAACGTCATAACGACTAAATTGGGGTAAATGTGGTATTGCGAAGTACCTATATCTATATCTCTTCTCTATATTCTCTACATAGTATAAGTTAAAGTCGCTTTCCGCGTCTGTCTGTTTAAAGTTTTGTTAATATTTTGTCGAAGGTTCTTACGGAAAGAAACAATAAGAAAATTGGAAAATTTCATAAAACTTATAACGACGATTTTAACTCGTGGTTGAAACCGCAGGCGCAGCTGGTAATTGATAAATATTAATATTATTACTTTTTTTCTATTTTTTTAGTTTTTTTGTTAGATTGTTGTTTTTTTATGTTTAGAGGTAATGTGCAACGACATTATGATAATTTTTGTCTGTTTTCACTTAGATATGGTCACTCCATAGGTATGCTCCAGCATGTAACAATCGCAGCGAATACCTTGTTCAATTTACTGCTTTATTGAATATTCATAGTAGCAGTACCAACTCGTAGTTAGTAACAATAGAAATGCCCTCAGTCGAACCATTGTTTATGATCGAATAGTCAACCCTAAAATTATCTGAACGCAGTAAAGAGGGAAGGATCGCGTGAGTGAGGTGGGTGTAGAACTATTTGCAGAATGTAATGATATATTTTGAGGCAATAAATGTCTAGGTAAAATGTATCATATGGTGTAAATGAACGGTCTGCAACTAGCGTGTTTTATGTTAGTCCTTTTTAAATGAGCTGTTTCCACCCACGGTTCACTCGCTCACACATTTTTACACGATTGAAGCAACAATTCGCTTATTATATAACTTTATCTGTCAAACAAAAAAATATTTCAATATATCAAAACGATATTTTCTTTGTTTTTAACGTTACAGCAAAACATGATTTAGTCACTTATGTTTGAAATGTTATGATAGATATTGACATTGGTAGTATGCGAGTGGGAGTGGCCGTCCGAATCACAGTTTAATCTAGTTCGGAGGGTAGCTTGAATCTTAATCAAATACCAACCTATCACAAATCTCTTCATCAAAACTCGTGTGAGGGTTCATTATAAATTATTATACCACCGACATACACGGTTATGTTTTATTGGTCGTGAGTGTAAGCCGGTGTTATAATAATTTATTACAAATCTACGATCTTACCTATAATAAACCTTAAACCTCACCTTTGTTAATCGAAAAAAAAATCAAACCAATCTATGATCTACGTACTTATTTTAAATTGTTACGTACCTATTTTAAAAACTATACTTTACTTACTTGTAGGTACGAGCAGTGGCGTAGCTATCGGAGGGCTAGGTGGTGCAGTGCACTGGGGCCCTCAAGCTCAGGGAGTCCTCGGACCCTGACCAGTAAACCTCAAACTGAACTTGCGAAAATTTCTCCCACCTTCAGAATATAACTCATACACATGCATGTACCTAATTTAAATTTATATTTATACTTGATAATAAAACCTATACAGTTCAGATAGGGCCATAATCTTTTTGTGCATCAGGGCCTTTGGTTACCTAGCTACGCCACTGGGTACGAGCTCTATGATTTTACCTCTCCACATAAATAAATTAGCTAATATGCACCTATTATTCCACAACCTGAAATGGTCAGGTATAACACTTATGGGAACTAACGCCTTCAGATTTGAAGTTGTTAGTTGACTTTTGTTTGATTTGTTGTTGTTTTGATTTGTCGTGGTGGGTCAGGGAGAACACAACCATGCACAACTAAACCAGATTGCGACTGCAGTTGTATACGGATTATTTCGTATATAGTACGCGTGCTGTATTGACATAAAAGCACAGCAAAGAGAAGTAAACTGTCAAGGCATTTTTATAAACTAAACTTTTTATTAAGCTTGTTGCACCCAAATAAACGAAACGTCAGTCATTCGAAATCAGTTAGCAACTGTGATGCGAAGTTCGACGCTGTGATCTTAATAAGAATGTTCAATCAAGGTTCACTTATAATGCCTGGTAACAGATTTTCCATCTGGTTTCGGTTCTATTTAAAAAAACTTTACTGTGCATAAAAGTGTGTAAGCTTACAAATCGAACTTCACCTGTACTTCATCTGTAATAAGCCCTAATTTTACCGTTATGACAAGTGATAACAAGACATGACGATATAACAGAAATAAAAGTAAGCTTATCTAGAAATTTTATAAAAAAAAAAACTTTAAAAAACTTCCAATTTTTTTCAAGCCTGTATGTATGCACCTTCCTACTCGTAGCGACATGAAGTACACGTACAAGAATAAAAGTAACCATAACGAACTTTAGTTCGACTATAGGCATCAAGCCTGATTTGGGCCAGATGCGTTCGTACCCGCCACGCTGTTTTACTATATCTTTTTTGTTTGTCTAATCTGACATCATACCAAATAATTTAGCGTATCCCTGAAGTAGACTGAAAAAAATTATGGGAGTGTTATATTATACCTACAGTTGGTTTAGGGACTTTTCCTCCTTTAGCTCTTAGCCCTTGGTCGTCCGTTTGATCATCTCGTTTTCAGTTGTGTGCCGCTTAATATTCAAGTGTGAGTTTGTAGAGCTAGTAAGAATATGTCAATGTGCGCAATACGTGTTTTCCTCGCCTCCTTTTATTCATGGCAGACGTTTTTGGTTACTAGCTCGAGTTTAAGGGAAATCCAAACTATATATCATTATATTATATGATCAAAGAGCGTAGCAGTCACTAGATACAAGCGCACAGGTGAGCTTAGTTTAATTTACTGCTACGAAGCGCTACAACTCTGTGCTACGACTTGCAAACTGCTTTACCTGTGTGATAGTGGAAAGCTATTTGCAAGCACTACGTAAGTCAATATCCGGTGTTGACATTGGGTTGTTTGCGACGCGAATGGCACTCGTGCAACTCGCAAGAGTTTAATTGGATATAGTTGGTTTATTGAGTTTTCTGAGACACGTTTGCACAATAATTATTAGGTGTAGTGTTAATTAGTACCTGTTATGTTTTGTGATAACATAGCATGACCTGTTATGTGTGATGGCTTTTTATTGAAACGGAAAGTTAGAGGGCATGACAGATGCATTAGATGTTTTTACAGTTGTTTCAGTTTGTGAAATCCTTTGTTGTATGATACAAACACACCCTTTCGGAGGTCTAACAGTCCAGCAGTGGACTGTTAAAGGCTGATCATGAAGATGATGACGATGATGATAAAAAAGCTTAAATTAGTTTATCCTCTGTATTGAGAATTTCTGAGATTAAAAATTCTGTAATTTAATGATGCCATGGGATTTTACTCAATGTACTTGTAATTTTTCCTTTTCGGATAAATTTCAGGTCAATCGATTGGGATTTGGGATTGAGTAACGCTGGTAATACACCTCCACCGCGAAACTGTAGCAGCGAAAACGCTACCCGTTCAAATATGAACCTCATATAATGTGCCATACAGCAGAGTATTAAAAACGTGCGGGAGAAACGCCAAATGTGTCGAGAAGCACCTCCGTTCCTATAGTTTGTTGTTTAAATTACTGCTGTATGTTGCACGATATAAGGTTGACATTTAAACTATAGTATGGTTTCGAGGCTGAGGTGTGTTACTGGCGTCATAGCTGATTTAAAATCCAGTTGCAAGTTTTGACCCAAACTACAAACAAGCTAAATAAAATGCGTGTAAAAAATTTACAACTGGCAGACGACAAAAATATTCAAAAGTGAAAACCCAAAACAAAAGCGACCGACAAAACAATCGCGATCTAACGTACTGAAAATTGCTAGTTTCGCCTTAGCCTCTTATAATTCAGTGAACTGTGGGCCTCGGAAGTAATCTGCGGAACTACCTTTCGTTCCGGCATCCAAAGAAAAACAAACAAGATGTCTCAGTAACAAAATTGTCGCGAGCTAGATATGCGAGGCCAAGACCTTCGTAACTCTACAATATTGCCAATGTAGATTATTGTATTGTGAGCAAATTCAATCGTTTATGGCCCTACTTTACATATAATGTGTACTTACCTTTAAAACGTCCTGTTATTAAACAATGTACTTTTAGGTATCCATTCTATAGAATCCTACTAATATTATAAACGCGAAAGTTTGGATGTATGGATGTTTGTCCCTTTTTCACGCTGCTACGGAACAACGGATCGACCTGATTTTTTGCATGGGTATAGTTCAAGAGCCAGAGAGTGACATAGGCTACTTTTCATCATCATCATCACCATTTTATCACTACGCGGGTGAAACCGCGGGGCGCAGCTAGTGGACACATAAAAGTACCACGGTACCACCAGTAAAGTACGTTATGTATCCATTCTATACCAAAACCCTTTTGTTTTTAGGGTTCGTACCCAAAGGATGAAAACGGGATTCTATTACTAAACCTACGCTGTCTGTCTGTCCGTCTGTATATCCTTCCGTCCTACCTTTTAACGGCTGTATCTTTCGAACCGTAGTAATAGATAGCCAGTTAACATTTTCAGAGAATATGGAGTGTTACGGCGGATTAAGTACAAATAATAATAATGTCAAAGAATAAAAACTAAAGGGGCATAGAAGAGGGGCCCCTTTCGTTTTTACTTTTTGACTTTTTTTTTTGTCTATCCGCCGTAACATTACATATTCTGTGAAAATTTCAACTGGCTATCAATTACGGTTCGAAAGATACAGCCGTTAATAGGTAGGAGAGACAGGCAGACATCGTAGGCTTAGTAATAGGGTCCCGTTTTTATCCTTTGGGTACAGAACCCTAAAATTATTTAAATAAAAATGATAACTCACGATAAGATTCATATACACAACAACTATTTTCTAATCTGTGATTTTGCACGCATGATCACCTCCGTCCTGATTTAGCCGCGGACGAGGCATTGACAGATGTTTGGAATATAGATGTTATGTTTTAGACTGGGAGTTAGTGGTAAATAGTCACGATTTCCGCGGTGTTTACCCGGAAAGTAGTTATAGGATATAAGATGGACCGATTGCAGGGATCCAATTCGTAGTTCGGACGCAGAAGCATGGTTGCTAAGGCGGGACTGAAAGTAGAGTCATTTAACTCCCGACGCAAAAAGCGTGGTGTTATCTGTGTCTGTGTATCTTTGTAGATAGATAGAAATTCTATTGAATACACCAGAAATAAAAATTGCAAACAGACAGAAAACACTTACGAGCTAGTGCCACAAGTGGCGGCCTTATCGAAGCGATCTCTTCCAGGCAACAGTGTATCTGTGTCACTGTCTGGAGCAGCGTAGCTCTCAAACGGCTGACTCGATAGTGGTTTGCATAGTAATTTTTTGTTTCAAAAGTGACTAGATCGCGAGTGTTCTTAACTACAGTTCATGAAAATTTGTTCAGACGTTTGATGATTATCGGTTCTTTTATCATTTTTGTTTTTATTTTAAATGTATACTATTCAAACAACCGTACTAGGAAAATTTTACGGAATTTGATGAATAAGTAACATTACAAAAAAACTTTACTAAGTTTTATAATATGTTAATTGAAATACTAAAAAACGAAAATAACTTTTTATTAGACTTTTCAAAACAGTAAGTAAATCATATTCAAACAGGAAGAGTAATACCCGGTGGCAACATGTAGTAGGTTTATCTTTATATCTTTACGCCAGTTATACAAGTTTTCTAGCTATAACTAAAACAAAATCTCGTTAGTAAATTCGACAATAAATGGTACAAGGGATGAAGGTAATCCTTTATACATGAGGTATTTTGGCTAATAGTTTGATGTTGTAAATCAAAAGTAGCTTTACCTAGTCTGTGATGTAAATGATCTTCTACTCGCTTGTGTAAAGGTATATATATAAGGCAAAAATAAGTCCGGAGAAATTTTTTTTTTTATTTTCCCGCCAAAAATTAGCAAAGCACCAGATTTACACCACAGAGATTTTACATAGTTGTTAATTTAATTTCATAGAGTAAAGAGTTTCTGACATGCTACGGACCTACTTACACAAGATCGATGAATAGAATAAAATAAGCTCACTGCTTGAATAACTACACAGAGAAACCAAGTACATTCGCAAAATTTAAGCCATTCAAATGGTGTCACAATCATATGGATCAAAAAAAAAAAAAAATGTACTATGACAATTTGCGCGGTGAAATCGTACCGCAACAAATCAGAAAAGCAGCATAAGAGTTATGGTGTGACATTCCACAGGTAATCCATTAATTTTCTTTCTTAAATCGTTTAAAATACCAATCGAAACGTAAGCTATAAAGCGAATTTGTAACTTACGTTTTGAGAAGGCGTTGTTTGGAAACCTACCTTCTCTGAGTAGTTATTCTAAGGCTCACTGGTATTTGGTTGGCATGGGACTAGTTCGATTTTTAAATTACTTTAACTAGGTAAAGAGCCAATGCGATATTTACCGCTCGCATTTGAGTCATTAATGATTCACTTACCGAGCGCTAGTGATGGAAATAGTTTAAATTCAAATTCATTTCGAGTAACAAGATTGTCCCTACCTCCCAATCTAAATTTATAACGTTTACTTTGAATCCGACAGACATAACATTCCACTTATAAAGATGGATTCACGTGGTTCATGGCAAAAATATCTATAAAAACTAAACACGTTTGCCGGAAGAGAATTTGATGTCCGAGCCGTGCGAATTTAGATATTATAAACATTCTATGCAAAATGACCTTTTGTCCATATATTTCCGGAGATTTAGACAAATATCCGGACAGAAAAGATTTGATAACACTTTTTTAATGACTTACACTACAATTTTATAGACATCGTTCATATCAACATCTTTTCGTAGCAGATACATTTCCGGAAGTAACTTCTTATACTTCTAGAATTAATGTATCCTTCCGGAAGTATACTTTTATACTTCCGAAAATTTATCCATTCCGGAAAAGTATACTCTTGTACTTCCGGAAATTTAACCTTCACGAAAAGATGTTGATACGAACGATATCTATAAATTGTAGTGTGTAAGTTATTGAAAGTCTTTATTCCGTAGGGTATTTCATTGTGCTCGACAGACCAAAACAAAAATTTGTGATATAAAAAAATAATTAAGTACTATAAAAACCTGACTCCACTATGAAAAATAACTGCGTATAAATTATGCGTATGGTATCCTTACTATTGTGAATCCAAAATCATAACAAATATTTTGAAGACGCTACCTTATGTGAACAATAAACATTTCAATTCTTCGTAAATGTATTTGACATACTTGCACGTGCTCTCAGATCTGAAAACCATTCAGAATTTCGCACGTGGCTGAAACGTGGCATGATATATTCCCATATTAGATATCTCGAGCAGTTTATTTGTGAAAACGTTTTTACTACACAATGGGTCAATGCTAAAGTACGTTTGTATTAATTAGCTCTAATGTAAAAACGGTAATACGTACAAGCGTCAAACTTGGCATGATTATAGTACACACTCTAAAGTATAACAACAAATAAATAAATAATGGCCAAGCGCGAGTCGGTGACAAATTTCTGTTCACCACCGGTTATCGTACGATCACCGAAGTGAAGCAACGTCGGGCGCGGACGGTACTTGGATGGGTGACCGCCTGGGCGTTTATAGGATGTTGTCTTTTTACACAATTTGTACTTTAGCAGCTAGGTAACAAGTTATGTGGTGGTACGGAAACTCAGTGTGCGAGTCCGACTCGCACTTGGCCGGTTTTAGTATCTTTTTGACTTTATTGTTATTTCTTAGTTAATCCGCCGTAACATTACATAATCTGTGAAAATTTCAACTGGCTTTCTATTACGGTTCGAAAGGTAGGACGGACAGACAGAAAGCGTAGGCTTAGTATTAATAGGGCCCTATTTACGCCTTTTGGGTACGAAACCCTAAAAACGCTGTAATTACTTTCATACGTGACATAATGGATATAGACAGTAAAGTATAATTACAACGCCTAATATTAGGCATACCACTGATAAATAGAATTTCATTTTTATATCATCAATAATCATAGAATAAAACAGGGCTGGTTACGCAACGCGCTCAAGGAAAGGCAATGTTTACGAGCGCGGAGCAACCCTTTTGTACCTCTATAATTATATTTCTAGAAAGTTATGTCACAGAACGCCAGTCAGTGCAACTGAGCTATATACAATATCTGTTGTTTCTTGAAATGTTATGAACCACCAGTGATCGTTACGAACGGAAACCAAATATGGCAGCCTATATAGACTGCTCTCGGTTTTAATTAGCTGCGATTGAGCTAGCTTTGTGTGATTATGTAACAAAACACCTTTATATAGTCCTTTGTATTCTCAAAATTAATTCGTTTCATAATAATTACTTTAATGAGACTTGAATTATATAAAGTTATATGATTATTAACGGGATATTTACCGTGGTAAAGTTGTGGAATGAGCTCCCGATATTTCGGCGCAGTTACATGCACTATGTTCAAGGGAAGACTGAAGAATGCGGGTGGTTGGTCGAACAGTTAAAAAGCTCATCAGCTATTGAGAGCTCATTCCACAACCTTACCACGGTAAGTATCCCGTTAATAATCATATAACTTTAGTGAACAACCGTGATAGTTTAAAACAGTGTTTTGAATTATATAGCTAATTTATTTTTTACTAGCTGCACTCCACATTTTCCCCTAAGTACCTAATAAATACACTAATACTAACTAATCACTTATGACTAACGACCATGATAAATACCATATTACTTCCGCAAAACAAGTAACTAGATCTGTTTGGAGCATTAGTCTATCACTGACCTCAACATTAGGAAAACCCGGTCGACGTTTGGTTCAGACAAATCCAGGGTTGGCGCCTTCAAGATGCTACCGGCTTTCGATGTAAAGCGGCTCCAGTTTCCTGTTCGTCTGTGAATGCAAAACAAATCACGCCAATTATAAATTCATTGCAAACATATGACTACTCTAGGCTGAAAGAAGGCCATAACTCCACACTTGCCTTGATTATTTTAAACTTTTATTTCAGTACCGGCGATGATAAAAAATGCATCTATTTGTTGAATAAACATCATAAATTCTGCACGGTCTTTGAAGTCATAAGATAAGTATACTTCATAAAGATATTACGAGGCAGGAAACGTTTTTCGCGACGCGATTACGATTTTACGAGCGCGAGATAACAAAACAGACACTGCCGAGAGCGCGACTGGCGACAGTCGTGCGAAATGTCTTTGCAATTAAGGGATAATTAAATGAAAGTTGTTCACCTCTGTTCCTGAGAGTATTTAAAGAGCAATGTCCTAGTGCGGAAATGTTTCCTGAATTCAAAAGCCACTGGTTGGACCCTAGACGGTCCATTGACTCGAAGTGTCAGGCAACAATAGGAAAAAAATGTGCTTACTTAAGTGCAAGATTAAAGAACTGAAGCCTGAAAAGTCAACGACTTCATTTAGTTAATTGATGCTCAGAGTGCGAAGTTTAATTCGAATCTTACGAACAAAGGTAACTAGGCCAGTTTTGCTCGCAGTGTCGGGGCTGCGGCCGAACAGGCCCAACTAAACAAACACAGGAAGTATTCACAGCTCAGCGCACATTATGAGTTTGTTGCGCTAGCTGTGGAGACCCTGGGCCCGTGGTTGTCCGACAAGAATATTTTGACTATTAGGCTGGTCCTCGCCTCGGGGGTTCCTAGAGCTGGCACATAGGTACTTGTCTCAAAAGTTAAGTATTGCTATACAGCGGGGCAACTCTGCCAGTGTTCTGGGAACCCTGCCGCACGGTGGTGATCTCGACGGGGTTTTTGTTATGTAGTACATGTTTGTATATTTAATACTAGTAGGCCGCCTCTGCTTCGCACGGGCGAAGCCGGGATATATAGCCTATGTCAACCGGGGATAGTGCATCATCCCAACTGTGAAAGAATTTTCAAATCGGTTCAGTAGTTTCGGAGCCTATTCAATGCAAACAAACAAACTAACAAACAATCAAATCTTTCCTCTTTATAATATTAGTATTGATAATCATCTTTTAGTTTAATTGTATTTTGTTAAAGATTTGATAATAAGTAATCAATACAATATTTACTTACTATAAAAAAATGCGGCACTAGGTCAATTAATTACCTAGCAGTATGATGTATGATGATGATGCTGTATATACCTTAATATTTTAAATCCAGGTACCTATAGGTACACGCATAGGTTACTTTACGTTTTATTCTTATTCACGTTTTGTGGAGAATAGCGTTCTACCGCGAGATGCCCAAAGCAAAAGGTTACCAGTACCAGTTACGTAAAATACGCATCGAATTCCATAGAAACGTCTATTTCGAAAGTATTTTCTTTTATAAATGTCTATATTTATTTAACGCATCGAATAATCGTATTGATTATTTTTTTTCTTAACACTTATGTTTATATATAAATACACTACTTTCACTAATTACACACGTGTAATTATTATCTATTTTATATAAAAATCAATTGCCATGCTTCTGTCTCGCAAAAAAAAACGAAAAATGTCTTGAACGATTTGATATTTTTTTGTTTTGTAATCCTCAATACAGGGGTAGAAAAGAAGAAGAAAAATTGGCCCGGAAAGTTGGAATTTGGAATATTCAGGAAAAACTAAAAGTGCTTTTACGATTAGGACAATGTTTGTCGGGTCAACTAGATTGACAATAATAAATATGAATATAATTATGAGATTATATTCCTATAATTTAAATGTTACCGAACTAACGTATTATTGACAACTGTTCTATTGACTGTAATATAGTAGATAAATGAGATGAAAATACTCAAGGATTTCTTAGGATTTCGTGATTTTTACACATTTTTAATGGATTTTATTGCGTGTATTTTACATTATTTTAAGGCGCTTTCTGATGTTTCGAACACTGCAATGTCCATGGTCATAGGTAGACTAGATCTTTAGAAGTGATATGAAATTATTATAACTATACATGACCTCTGGACACTACTACTGAGTAACTACATAGGAAACGTTTTGTCTAAAAAATATTGGTGGTACTTGTAAATAGTTTCATAAAATTTATTTAGATATCCGCCATAGTTATAATGTATACCTGTGAAAACGGACAATGCAAATTAAAAGTGTTTAATTTCGATATGATGATGCCTTATTATATTTTTAACATATTTTTTGTCTATTTTGCCCTTTATTTTCGTGCGCCGTCTTCAGTCTATATTGGTTTTGGCTATCGATCTGGCGGGAATATTTCTATAATTATTTGAGTACATATCTAGCGTATCCAAGTGGGACATTGGAAGACTCCATCGATCTAAACGGATGTTTTTCTCCTAACCCCGCAGGTGCTGACTAGCCACTCGATGAAACCGCGAGTGTTACTAAAAACATATTTTCGGCGCCAACTAATTCGATTACGATACATTAATCGTAATTTATATTCAATCCGCAGAGCTGTTTTATCGAAACGTATTAAACTTCAATCGCTATTTATGTTGAAGAAGAGTTTTTGTGGTTAAAAATAACTACTGGTAATATTTACCAAACTTGTGTTTAAAATGTTGGTAAACCATTGGTCGGTCACTAACTAATCCGAACCAGACGCGGACGTCATGGTATGGTCGAATAAGAGTTTGCGGTTGGGCGAAATGAAACTTGGACTAAACCTGTGGACCAAATCAACGCTGGATGTTGAAGGGCGTCGTGGCTAAGAGGAATAGTCAAATCTTTTTCGGTTGACGCTATGTTCAAACTGGAGACGACACGCCGTAGAAACGCGGAAGCGCGGGTTGAGGCAGCTAAAGGCGCGCGGCTATATATCGCACAGACCTAGTATATATATATTTATCTATGCACAGACGCACACGCAGACGCATAAACAAATTTGAAGTTTAAAAAACAAAACAAAAGAACGCAATTAGCAAAGCATTATCTTTAGAATAATATTGAAATAGTATAAAGCAATATTTGTGTTGACGTTTCATAGTATTGTGGAATTTTTATATTTTTTTTTAAATCATTTTTTTTCTTTTTTTTTCTTTATATAGCTCTCGAGCGCAGCCTTAATGTTGTACTTACGGTATACCGGGAAGAGTCAACTTTTTTTCGCGTCTCCAGTAAGCTAAATAAGTCTTTTGTACTTATAATAGAAATACCTAATCTGGTCATAAGGAAAGTTATTATAAACACCTACTTATACCTATTGTACATGCGTTTATAAATGTGTGTATGATTTAGCTACTCGTGTTATGTGCAAATAAATTGCAATCTTTATATGTACAGGGTGTCCGGTGGCAGATTTATGTTTTTGAAAGGGTATATCTAAAAAAGTTATAAACGGTGCGGGGGGAGAGCGGTGTCATTCGACGCGCCGCGAATGCGGATTTGTTAGTCACAATGCCGCAGTGGTCGGGGCAGCACCGTGCGTACGCTATTGAGGCATTTTTTAAGAGTGGTGATTCTTACGTGACTGCGCGCCGACAGTTTTGTGCCCACTACAATATTCGGCGATTAAGCGATGGACCAAGTGTTAATTTGATTAGATCGTGGGTGCAAAGGTTCCGCCAAACATCTTCTGCTTTAAATAACCCTCAGCCGGGACCGAGCAGAACATCAAGGACCACAGAAAACGTTCAAGAAGTTGAAAGAAGCTTACGGGAAAATCCACGACTCTCAGTGCGGAAAAGAGCAGCTGCTTTGACACTTCCTAAAAGCATTGTTCACGAAATTTTAAAAAAAGACTTAAAGTTCCATCCCTACAAGATCCAGATAGTCCAAGAACTTAAAGAAAATGACTTCATTTTAAGAAAAAACTTCTGCGAACGGATGTTGGAGGGATTTCGCACAGTAAATTGCGTTTTCTGGAGCGATGAGGCCCATTTTCATTTGAACGGCCATGTCAATAAACAAAACTGTCGTTACTGGGCCCCAAAAAGACGTAATCCACGACAAAAACATCAGCGGCCCCTGCATTGCCCAAGAGTTACTGTTTGGTGCGCATTATCGACGAATGGAATCATCGGTCCCTATTTTTTTGAGAATTCTCGGGGTGAAGCTGTAAATGTCAACAGTGAAAACTATGGACGCATGATCACTGAATATTTTTTACCAAATTTGCGAGCACATCCATCCTACTCGACGCACACGTGGTTTCAGCAAGATGGGGCGACTCCGCATACAGCCAGGACGTCTATGGCTTTACTTCGACAAAATTTTCCACGGAAATTGATAAGCCGCTTTGGTGACATCTCGTGGCCTCCGAGGTCACCAGATTTAACTCCAATGGACTTTTTTTTATGGGGCTATCTCAAAAGCAAAGTCTATGCCAATAATCCTTTGTCTGTTGTGCAGTTGAAGGAAAATATCCGCAATGAAATTCAGCAAATCCAGCCGAGCCTGTTGCAGCGCGTAGCCCGTAATACGGTGGACCGTTTTGAACAGTGTGTGCGTATAAATGGACAGCATTTAGACGAAGTGATTTTTAAAAAGTGAAATCCGCATTATGCGTTTATTGATTAAATTACTTAATAAAACCCTAAGTTTATAAGTTTTTCTTTTATTTGCTTTCAAAAACATAAATCCGCCACCGGACACCCTGTACATAAGTACTTTGTATAATTTTAAAAACATTTCTTCTGTTACTCGTGTCAAATTTTCCTAGGCAAATTTCCCAAATATGAGGAAATAGCCATTTCCTCAATCAAACCAATAATAAGCCCCAGGAAATAACATTTCCAAGGAACTGACAAAGTTAAGCAAAACGACAAATGACGGATATTGATTCGGTCGAACGAAATATTTAAAGCAAACAAACACGTGGAAATATTTTCGTTTGGCTGTAATTAAGATTCCGGTGCTGCCATTACGATTGTAAAAATAGAAACAGGGTAAATTTCCACTTTAAATTAGTTTAGTTAAAATTACAATCAGTTTCGATACATTGATATAATACCGTGTCGTGTGCCCATATTCCATCGGGCACCGAGCCGTGTGCCCGATGGAATATCCCATCAGTTAAATAGGAATGACGAAGCTCATTATAAACTTTTATCCCCTATTTAATCCCTTCAAGGATACATTTTCATAAATCCTTTTTTAGTGCCCACCGCGCATATAAGGAGCACTTGTACAAAGTTTCATGCTTCTAGACGTAGCGGTTTAGGCTACGTTATCTGTCAGTAAATTAATGAATAACTTTAGGATTTTTATTAAGTAGAATAGATTATGACCAACTTTTACAATGGGACTAACTACTAAATAAACATACGTGGTAGCCTATTTGGTAGACCGCTAGACGAGAAAGCATGAGGTCGCGGTTTCAAACCCCGGGCCCGTACCAATGAGCTCTTTGGAGTTTATGTACGGTTATTCATACCACTGGCTTTTCGGTGAAGGAAAACATCGCATACGTACGAAGAAGGTATTCAATGGCGTATGTGAATCCATCAACCTGCACTGGGCCAGCGTGGTGGATATGGCCCAATCACCCCTTTCCGGGGTAGGCTATGTCCAGGAGTGGATTGTTAAAATTATGATGAATAGTAAATAAACATAAGGTGAGTGAGACATAACTTTTCAAACCATTAAAAAAAACAGTATAACTTCGCCCTTTAGGTAACGTCACTACTGATCCTTTCCTATTTATTCTCTGTGAAGTTATATATTACTGTTATGTTATCACCAAAACTCGATTGAGAAAGAAACGAAGGTGATTCCCGAGTGGACGAATTATGATTACTTTCTTACGATACGACCCAAGTGTCTCAAGTGTAACTTTTCCATCGTGTCACTGACCTCCTTGAGACTTTGCTCTCGGAAATAATAATTCTTATATAAGTACTAGCGACCCGCCCGCCCGGCTTCGCACGGGTGTAATTTACGTGCGAAGCCGGGGCGGGTCGCTAGTTATATAATTATTTAAACTATCCTATCTCTCAAGTTGGATCGAACTGCACATGGTGTGCGAATTTTATTATAATCGGTTAAGTGGTTTAGGAGTCCATTGAGGACAAACATTGTGACACGAGATTTATATATATTAAGAAAGATTATTTATTTTGTGATTAAAATGCTAGCGTTTTTCTGGCTCAACGCATAATCATTGCCATTCAGAATGGTAATGCCGCCAGCATGCTAGGTACGCTGCCAACTCGTAGTGGGCTTGGGCGATTAGATTGTCTTTAGATCGCCAACCAACGATCTATGTGAGGATTGTGAAGCCTAACTGTTTTTGTATGATATGCCAAGTAGTTTAGGTTTTTAGTGTTAGCTTGCAAAGGCAAATAATGTAATGTATTATTTTAGTTAGCGTAGACGCTTAACGGATTTTATCGCGTGAATTTTACATTGTTTTAATTTGTGACGTTTTAAACATTTTGCAGTGTCCGTGGTTACAGTTAGACTAAATGTCGGATGTCTATAGAAATTATTCACAAGTACAGACAAATAGGTTTTAGAAAAATAAACATAAAAATGTACATATAATAGAAAAAACTTAAAATTACATGTAAATAAATATACCCTAAACTAAACTAAAAACTAATCTAAAAGCCCCTTGGTAGAAAGAAAAGTGGCTAGAATACTGGCAGCATAGCCACGTTTAATGGCAATGCTAATTTTTTGGTCAATGTAGGCGCCAGCATTCCGGTCACCACCAAACTACCTACACCAAACGTTTGGCCAGGTTTGGTCCCTATATATTTCGCTGCCGGCCCCCATGGTCCTTTAAAAGTCTGTGTTCGTGAGGAAACCGGTATCTCCAAGAACCTCAAAGTTAACATACGAAATTCACCAACATATGTGCACTGGGCTGGCATGGTGGATTAGGGCTCATCCTCTTCTCTTTGAAAGAAGGTCCATGTCCCAGCAGTGGGAAAATGATACACTGACGGTGAAGATAAAATGCCGAGCCCTACGCGTACAAAGAAGCGGATATTTAGCTAGTATTTCATAAGTCTGAATCGTTCCATAGTTTTATTTTTCTACAAAATGTAATAACTTGCCATAGAATATTCGAATTTGCGGCAATCAGCTTGATGTAATAAGTTTCAATGAATGTGGAAATGTTCCGGGGTCCCTCGAGCTGGGGCGATAACCCGAGGACAGGTGAAAGCGGAAAACACTTATTTCTTATTCACGAAAATAGGGAAAACCGTAGCCGTAATTCGCGCACGTCGGTACCTTCCAAGACAGTTGTAATTCGAATTATTATGCAAATAAAAAACGTCGAAAGTGCTAGGTTTGTTTTTTATACCTATATTTTACTATTATTATTATATAATAGTCTTGCGTTTGACCGCCGCCTCACCTGATATTCCTACTTTTTGTCACTACAGATGACCATAAACCATAAGGCTTCACCTTTGAGAAAGTAATACCAGAATGGGCTCACATAATTATTTAGTAGAGCAAAATCATGGCTCTTACACACAGTCGTGCGTTTCGCTACATCTTATTTTAAGGATTATCTCATATTTTTCGAAAACTATAGCTGTCATGTAAAATGTACCTTTACGGTTCCCTCTATAATTATAATTATATTCTTGGATAACTGATTATTTTTATTGCGTAATAAAAAACTGAATATAAATAGAGTCGATCAACGAAAACAAGATTAAAATTGGTTGAAAATTAGGAAGTTACAAGCATTTTTATTATATCTCTGTGGTCCTCAATGAAAATTAACGATCACGTGGTTCATTTTTTATGATGGACACACATTTTTTTCTCGAATTTATCCAAGTATTACACGTAGTTAGTACACATTTCTGTTACACGTTGTATAATTAAACTAGATGTGTCACGCGGTGTTAGGCTGCGTATCCACTGAGGCACAAGCAGAGCGGAGCAGAAAGAGGTGGGTGTTTCCCTCAGATCAGACAAACAAGGGAGATATGCGTTATTACAATTATCGTTCGTGTTCAAGTGTCTAAATTTTTCATACTATCACTGTATCGCTAAAACGCTTAACGGTAAAACTGTATGTATAGCTCACATACTAATTTTTCATAGACTGAAGCGATACCAATGTACAAACTAATAGTCCACATGCAAAAAAGCGGTGACAAGACAAAGTCGTCTGCTGGGTGAGATCGAGTAAAGCCTGATTTAGGCCAGATGCGTTCGCACCCGCCTCTTCTCCTTGTACCATATCAAAGATAATAAGTGGTTATGCATTGCCATTCAGCGTGGTAATGCCGCGCCGCCAGCACGCTGGTTATGCTGCCAATTCATAGTGGGCTTGCACATTTGGATTGTCTTTAGACCTTCAACGGTCTATGGATAGTCTAACTATTTTTGTAATGTTAGTGTCAGCTTGTATTTTGTATAGTTAATAAAGGCACTTGCCGTTTTAAAAAACAAAGAAAAAAACTCAGTTGTAAACTTCCAGTGCGATTGCTATAAAATATTTGGGACATCAACATGAATTGAGGCTAGCGTTTAAATCCACGATCCTAAGTAAAGTAGGTCCTTGGTACATTACTCTTCGTAGAAAGTTCTACCCTTCCGCGGCATTTTAAGTGCTTTGACATAGTTACATGATTGATCCACATGGAGTGTTTGCCTTGGAAGTAGGGGTTTGAATCTATTAATAGGAACTAAGGAGTTAAGGATAATAGTTTGTAGTTAGATTAAAAAGTGGAACGACTTTTCAAAAAGGATTATATTGGGTTTATCATTAAGGGCTCTCTTCGTATACGAGTACAATTAGGGTAGTTGACTTGTGTTTGATTTAATAACAATAAAAGGTTTTGCTAATAATAATATAATACAATTTTACTGAGGTACGATGAAATAATTAAAATGAGCTGGCAAAGTTCTGAGATATATAACCGTTTAAAGTTTTTGGTGGAGGAGATGGGATGCTCAGTTTGCTCAGTCTCTTTCCGTGTTAGTAATATCATTTGTATGGCGCATAAATTATGAGGCTGGACGTCAAATCATAGTACAGTGCGTTGTCTCGCATGAAATAATACCAGGTTTTTATCTATGTTGAGGACACACTTTTTTCTGTAATTTAGAAATGTTGGGTTGTATAAGTTGTTCACTTTTATGGGTAAATTACTACACCAGCATGGTAGCATGTGTGTCACCAGTGATGACATACGGCACTGAAACGTGGTCTCTTACTATGGGCCTCATAAGCAAGCTCAAAGTCGCACAACGAGCTATGGAGAGGGCTATGCTCGGAGTTTCTCTACGAGATCGAATCAGAAATGAGGAGATCCGTAGACGAACGAAAGTCACCGACGTAGCCCCCTGGATTAGCTAGTTGGAAGTGGCAGTGGGCAGGGCACATACCACGCAAAACAGATGGCCGATGGAGCCAAAAGGTTCTGGAATGGAGACCACGGACCGGTAAGCGCGGCGTAGGACGTCCACCCACAAGATGGACAGACGACCTAAAACAAACCGCAGGGAAACGCTGCATGTAGGCGGCTTCCAAACGGCCCTTTTGGAGATCGATGGTGGAGGCCTATGTCCAGCAGTGGACGTCCTATGGCTGAAATGATGATGATGATGGTAGCATTCTGATCTTGGCGACCGCTACTAGCGACTGCGACCGGTGGCAAAGGCCGCGTCGCGCGACCCACTGCTCAGTATGAGTATGAATTTATATGGAGTGCTAAACGATGCAAGCGACCCACACGTCGCGCGACGCGGTCGTTGCTGTTACAGCCCGTATATCATGCGATAATATAGGTATTTTTTGTAAATTCAAACTCGTACCAACGTACGTACTCGTACTCTTACTAACAAGCGTTTGTAAGTAAGATTATATTGAGCATGAAGTGGCTGGCAAAGAGTTAAATATTATTCACTATCCTCGTATAATGCTTTTCATAAAAAAAACGTTCCAAAAGGATCAAGGGTTTTTCTTACTAGATTAAAGAAAATATATAATCCTACGTGTTTTTCTAAGTCAAGTGGGGTGCAGTATCCCTGGAGGTCAAAGGTCACCCGGGCCGACGAACTTCTCTCCCTGAATACCGCCCAACCATTCAAGCGCCTCTTTCGCTAAAATATATGTATCTATTTACCGACTATTTATACAACTCTCTGGGGAACTAAGCCTGATTAAGTTTAAGCGGTAAAGCTTTGTCAGGTTTTCCGTAAGAATATAGCTACAAGGAAATTTCGGTTGACGTTGCTTTAATTGCGATAGTTTTTTACAGTCGCATGCATATCTAGTGCATAATATACCTGGTTTCAATTTAGACGAAAGAACAATATGGTGCCTCTAATTTTTCTCTCAGACTACAATATCTTCAAAAAAGTTTTATGATTTAAAAGTGTCCCCCGTCTATCCTGTTACGTAAATTATTTCCATCCGATGGTTGCCTGGAAGAGGTCGTTTTTTTATAACGGTCGCCCGTTATGTCACTGGCTCGTAAGTGTTTTCTATCTCTTTGTAATGTTTATTTCTGATGTACACAATAAAGAGTTTCTATCTATCTTTTTTTGTGAAGAAAATCTTCGAAAGACCATCTTCGAGAGATTCCACCCTCGGTGATCACGGCCCCGTAACGGAAATCTCAAGTAAGATCATCGTCGCTTACCAATGGCGGTCAAACGCGTTAAACAAAAAAAAAACAGAATGCATATCTCATGTAAGGCCCGGAACCGTACGAAAAGAATGCTTACCGTTGCGACAGTTTATTTCGAAGCGCTTTCCAACACACACTTTATTTATGCACAAACTTTGTTATTTTTTTGCTCTATTTTACTGACAACCCCTTGTCAAAATCCCCGAGGTGACATGTGACGGCCTCTTGCGAACGAGGTCGAACGCCATCTCTCCTCTATAGAGGTTCGTTCGCACCGAGACCGTCACACTACCCCCTCCTTAGTCATGCTCGTCCCAAGCATCGTTAGTGCCATAGTACTTCGCCAATCTGTCCACATGCACCACCTTTGCTTGGCTTCTCGGTGTTTTCCGGATCCGGTACGTGACGTCATTGAGCCTTGTGACTATTTCATAAGGTCCTTCCCAACTGGGCTGTAATTTCGGACAAAATCCTTGCCGCCGTACCGGATTATGGAGCCAAACAAAAGATCCTTCATTAAATGTCTTCAAATTAGCACTCCTGTCATATCGTGTCTTCATTCGCTCACTGGCTTTAAGATTTTCCTCCCTCATGTGCTTATGAACCGCTTCTATTCTTTTCCTCAACTCTTCCGCATACTCTGAGACACAGCTTGGCGTGTCTGGGGGACACCCTGCAAGAAGATCGGCTGGAAGTCGAAGCTCTTTGCCAAAATTTGCGCGCGCTGGAGTCGTGGAAGTACTTTCGTGGACAGCCGTCCTGTATGAAAGAAGAAACAGAGGAATGTACTCATCCCAATTTCGTTGGTGAGAATCTACAACTTTTGCTAAATGCCGCTCCAAGGTTTGATTGAAACGCTCTACCATCCCATCGGATTGTGGATGATGCGGAGTAGTCCGAGTCTTGTGTATACCTAATATTTTGCAGGTTTCCTGAAAAACCCGAGATTCGAAGGTTCGCCCTTGGTCGCTGTGAATCTCTAAGGGTAACCCAAACCGACAGAAAACTTCCTTAACGAGCTTATTCGCTACCGTTACGGCTTCTTGGTTTGGTATTGCGAATGCTTCAGGCCATTTCGTGAAATAATCCATAACCACAAGAATGTAGCGATTCCCTTCTTCTGTCACGGGAAACGGCCCTGCCACATCTAAAGCTATTCGTTCCCAAGGAGCACCCACGTTGTATAACTTTAACATCCCCCGACTCCGTATTTGTGGCCCATTGACTGAAGAGCAGGTCGCACATTTCTTGCACCAATCTTCAACATCGTCCTTACAATGCAGCCAGTAAAAACGTTGTCGAATTTTTAGAAGAGTCCTCTTTGCTCCGAGATGTCCGCCTGAGATGCCATCATGATAGGCTCGTAGCACCTCAGGGATCTTCAACTTGGGCAGTACCGTCTGTAGATGACTTTCGTTGCCAGACGCACTCTCCCATTTTCGACATAAAATACCATCGAGGAGTACCAAACTGTTCCACTGTGCCCAATAACTCTTAGTTATGGCACTTCTCGCAGCAATCTCACCCCATCCAGGTCGAGTGCCATTTCTCTTCCAGTGTAATATAGGTTTCAAGTCTTCGTCTTCCTCTTGTGACATCTTCAAGGCATCGTTACCCCACTCTTCGGTAACTGGATCTGTTCTTATGACACTTACCGTAGCTTTCTCTATTTCTTCCTGTTTTATACAATCTTGCGAACATGGCCGTCTTGACAAAGCATCTGCGTTTCCATGAGACTTACCACTACGATGCTCTATATCAAAATCAAATTCTTGCAGTTGCTCAATCCAACGCGCTACTTGACCTTCCGGATCCTTGAACTGCAAGAGCCATTTCAATGCTGCATGGTCCGTTCTGACTCGAAATTTGCGTCCCAACAAATATTTTTTGAAGTGCTGCAAGGTTTTCACTACTGCCAAAAGTTCCCTTCTAGTAACGCAATAATTCCTTTCCGGTTTTGACAATGATTTACTAAAATAGGCTATGACTACTTCCTGGCCCTCT
This sequence comes from Agriopis marginaria, assembly GCA_932305915.1. Lineage (NCBI taxonomy): Eukaryota > Metazoa > Arthropoda > Insecta > Lepidoptera > Geometridae > Agriopis > Agriopis marginaria. The sequence goes on from OW029915.1 coordinate 15,714,699, forward strand.
TTTTCCTGAGAGAGAGTCCCGCCAATGCCTGAGTTACTTGCGTCCGTATCGACTACAAAATCGTTCCTTCCGTCCGGATATCCCAGAACTGGTGTCTCACATAACCGTTCCTTAAGGTTATCAAATGCTACTTGACATTCCTGATCCCATACGAATGGTCGCTTTTCTTCCGTAAGTCTATGCAATGGTTTCGCAAGATCTGAAAATGACTTGACAAAACGTCTGTAATACGAGCAAAGTCCCATAAATGCTCGCACCTGCGTTTTATCTGTGGGTACTGGCCACTCTTTGACTGCTGAAATTTTAGTTGGATCGGTCTCAACACCATTTTCTGATATAACATGGCCTAAATAGCCAACTTGGCGCCTAAAAAATGTGCATTTCTTTAAATTTAGTTTTAGGTTTGCGCCCCTTATTTTACTAAGCACGTTCTCCATTTTCCTGAGATGATCGTTGAAGTCCATGCCAGTTATGATGACGTCATCAAGATAAACTAAGCTTGTTTCTCCCAGTAGCCCCGCAAGGACTCGCTCCATCAACCTCTCGAAAGTGGCAGGAGCATTGCATAGACCAAACGGCATGACTTTAAACTGCCAAAGACCTTTTCCGGTCGAAAATGCAGTCTTCTCCTTATCTTTTGAATGCATTTCAACTTGCCAATAGCCACTCTTGAGGTCTAGAGTTGAAAACCACCTCATGCCACTCAAAGTGTTTAAAGTGTCGTCAATTCTCGGTAATGGGTAACTGTCCTTTTTAGTCACATCATTCAGTCGCCTGTAGTCAATGCAAAACCTGATTGATCCGTCTTTCTTTTTCACGAGAACCACTGGAGAGCACCATGGGCTAGTGGAAGGTTCAATTACACCATTTCTCTCCATCTCCAGAACCATATCCTCCACTTCCTTTTCTCTGCCGAATGGATCTCGACGGGGTCGCTGACGAATTGGCTGCATATTACCAGTGTTAATACAGTGCTGCACCATCCCTGTCCTGCCAACGTCCGCATCACCACTCGAGAAGACATCGGAAAACTGTCCTAAGAGGCTCTTCACTTTGGTCATTTCTGCCGTAGTTAAATCTCCCTTGCACGCTTCTAGTGAATTAGTGAAATCTACTGTAGTATTATTCTTCAGTTTGTTTTCCTGGCAACCCCTTAACCAAACAATTTCCTGACCCGTCCCGATCAGGGTGCCTTTCTTTAAAGTTTGTTCCTCATTGCTTAAGTTAAGAACAGGCACCACTGTTTCTGAATATGCCTGGACAACTGTGCGTGCTGGTATCCATGAATTGTTTGAGTTAACTCTTTCCAGAATTAGACAGCGTTGTCGATTTGCAGTCGAATTCCTGGGTAGCTTTACCGAAACGAGCGTCTGAGATCTCGGTAGAAGCTTAGTGTCTCTCAGGCAATGTACCCTGCCTTCACCCCCGCCTTTCATTGGAATTTCTATCGCTCCACACTTGAGAACGCCACACGTAATGTCAAGCTTACACCGATGATCTCTCAGAAAGTCCAGTCCAATTATGCAGTCATCTACAATGTTGGCTATTACTACTCGCTGCCAATACAGTTTGTCGCCAATTTTGATAGCTACTTTTTGTTCTCCATACACTGGTATACGCTGTCCAGTGGCAGTCGTCAGGTGACAAACCCCATTCTGAGTACATGCGTTACTCTTTATTAGCCGTGATTTAACTACCGTACGCGACGCTCCAGTATCCAAAGTCAATCGACAAGCTACTCCATTTACTGTTCCATTAACGGTCAAACTGTTTCCATCCGAGCTTTGATAAACCTTAACTTCCGGGACTTCTTGTCCACCAGCCAACGTTCGTCCCTCTACCCTGGCTGAAATTAGTTTTCCTGGTTATCTGACGCTTGTATAGCAGCGTCAGTACCTCTCTTCACAGCAGGTCGATTTGGACAGCCTCTCATCAAATGTCCCCGCTCCCCGCAGATGTAACAGGGACCAATTGATCTTCTGCCACCTCCCCGCTCTTCGATCGGAGTAATTGCTCTGATGCGTACACTCCTTGGGTTTTGTCGAACTGCTTCAACCTCCAATGCATGCGCCACAGCTTCTTTCATATTACCATGGTGAGCTAAACGTACAGCAGCCCTGACTTCTGCATCGTTTATGCCATCGATAAACGCATCTAACAGCAATGAATGAACGTGCGCGGCAGAAGATGTTTGATAAGCCTTTCGTACTAACTTTTCTACCTCAAGTGACCATTGCTGCAATGTCTCGTTAGATTGTTGGCGGCGGTCACGAAGCTGGGCACGAAACACGTGCTCTAAGTGGGAGTCTCCATAGCGTGTTTCTAGTGCATCCAATAGCTCTTTATATGTGGCGTCAACTTCTAATGCTTCTAGTACTGACATCGCTTTGTCCCGTAGTCCAAGTGTTAGCGCGGTCTTCGCCTGAACTTCAGTCCAACCACTAAATTGTACTACGGACTGAAATTGCCGCTTATATGCAGCCCATGATGAAGTCCCGTCAAAAGGAGGTACCTTAAAACTTCCGCCAAAAGAGGTCGTAGAAAGTGAAGCAGTCACGCCTCCTTGCTTTATCATTTTGAATTTTTCTTCAAGTTCAAAGATTCTTGATTGTTGTTCCGTTAAAAGATTTTCATGTGACGTCACTGCTTTCCTTAGTTCTTCGACTTTTTGCGCGCTTTCTGTGACAGCTGTCAAGATATCATCACGGGCGGCCTCTTGTCGACGAGTCTGCTCCTCTTGCATGTTCCGCAGCTGCTCCTCTTGACGGCGCGCTTGCTCCTCTTGCATGACGCGTAATTGTTGAAATAGGTCAGCTAAGTTCATTGGAGTGGGCTGCGAACTGATAGTTCCACCAGAGAGTTCTTCGCCAGGAAGGTACATGAGAGGTGCTTGCTCTCTTGTGGCAAAGGGTGTTTCAACAGAGCCTTCTTCAGCCACTGAAACTTCCGCGCTGAGAGTTTCCGATTCACGCTCGCTTCGTTGCTGCTCGGCCGCCCTGGCGCGAGTATTTACACCGTCTCTTGGCATGACGGGCATGTCTTACCTTCAATCCCACTTCTGACACCAAATGTTACGGGGTATGGGTCGGGATTGAAAGAAAAGAATGCTTACCGTTGCGACAGTTTATTTCGAAGCGCTTTCCAACACACACTTTATTTATGCACAAACTTTGTTATTTTTTTGCTCTATTTTACTGACAACCCCTTGTCAAAATCCCCGAGGTGACATGTGACGGCCTCTTGCGAACGAGGTCGAACGCCATCTCTCCTCTATAGAGGTTCGTTCGCACCGAGACCGTCACAATAATCTCTAGTCCTACAACTATCTCTATGCAAAAAATCCCATCGGTTTGTTGCTCTGTTGCAGTGTGAAAGAGGAACAAACAAACACTTTAGCATTTATAATGGTATTATGATTTATATTTATTAACCTTGCGTGCCTCGTGGACGCAATCTGTTTACCCCCGTAGCTGTATTTGTAGTTGAGTTTGGAATGATAATCTTCCACGTGTAAGACGAATGATTGAATGAAAAACCAAAGGATTCTTACAGACGAAGGTTTTGATTAGATGGGTCTTCCAAAATAACTTAAGCATTTCAGCTGAAAAGAAAGCGAGGATAAAGTTTTAGGCAGACATTTCTTTGATTTTTTTATAAATAGCTGCAATAATAATTGAAGTACGGCCGCTGAAAAAATGCTTCTGACTTTGCCATAACATTGTAAAATGCGGCACGAAGTAGTAAATTCTGATGATCACTTTTGCTGTCTTTTTCATCGTAAGATAGCTGATAGCCAATATTAAAAGTAAATAAGGTATAAAAAAAAGTTTTTTTTTTCAGTTTTTTTATATTTTTGCAGATATCAGACACATTATCTCGGATGGCTGGGCGTAGTTAAAATATATAGAACTTGGGGGTTGATGCTATTTGTCGTAGTCGCAGCCGGCAGCATCCTAAACGAGTTTTTATATTGCACACTAAGAATGTAAAAAAAAGAAGGTACTGTTTATATTCTAAGATTGCACACGCAGGGCGCTAATTGTATTTTGCAAAAAAAAAACATCATTATGGTCTTCTGCGTGTAGTTGACCCACAGACACGTATAAAAAGACTGACAGAATGCTGTAAAGAGGTCGAAACCTCGCTGCAATACAACGAGCAAATCTGGGTGCCAACATATTGTTCCTCACAGCAAATGCTCTGCGATCCCTCTCAATGTCCTCAGTATCTGGCGAGATCCTCCGATACCCAATGACCCAGGTACTTGAAACGTAAGACTCTGGTCAAAGATAGTCATATCGTCAATGACTCTGGCCAAAGGCGGCGTTCATTAAAGGATAGGTACGGTAATGGTCTTGACTGAAAGGCCAAAAACTCGATCTCCTTTCCATTGTACCTAAGCCCATGGAGCGCAGTGGGTTCCTCACAAATCGATGGACCCAGCAGCACTTTGTTGTCAGGGTACCTAACTGATGTTGTTAATAAAGATTCCGTCTATGGAAACACCAACGCTAGCGTCTGCTCAGTTCCTCGACAAGTTAACATAAAAGTTGAAAAGGCGTGGACTGGTCAGCTCCCCCTGCTTCACACCACATCTCAACCTATATGCGTCAGACAAAATAGCCGTACAACCACAATAAATAACCTCCCATCCATTTGGCTATTCCGTTGTATAAAAACATTGTCTATACAAAAAAAGTTGAATTTCTACCTAAATATAAATATTTCTCGCAAAGTCTGATCTCTAAGATACACGGGAATTGAATCATATTATCGTTAAAATGTGTGACTAGTTTTCTTTTAAACAGTTTGACAAGAGCCCCGATTCTACATTTTCAGGAACGAAGCTACATAAGTACCTTGTATTACTTAGTTATGCAGTTACCGACAAAGAAACCCTATCGAGGCTTTTTGTGTTGAAGGGTTCTCTGAAATTGCTCTACATTCATGTCGTTGTGATGCATAAAGCGGGACACAAAGTACACAAAGCTGTTTCATGATGTGGTTTCCAAAGTATATTTTATCTGTTGGACTAAACACTGTTAAGGAACATTGGATTTCTAGTATTACTAGTACTAGTATTATTAGTAGTATTTAGTTTCTAGTATTACTTACATACGTATTTTTTAAAAACATTCCAATGTAGACGTATTTTTATTTTTATGTGTTTATAAGTTCGTTCTGTCCATCCGTCTGTCTGTCTGTCCGTACGTACTATCTTTTTTAAACCCTCTTACTTATATAATTATTAAGATATGTGCATGAATGGACAATTACAGTTGTTGTTATAAATCTTAATCTTAATTTTACATTAAACAATATATAATATTGAACTTTAAGGGTGGCTCTGGTACATGTGAAATAGGGATTTTTTTTCCGCTGCACCTCCTCGTGTGGGGTATCGTTGAATAAGTCTTTTAAAATAAAGGGAAGGTTTAATACATAACTTTTTTTTCAAGTGTATATTTTGTGAAATATGGCCCGCCTAAGTGGCAAAAAGATTTTGCATTTCCCCCCTTGCATTTCTAAACTATTAGACATAGAAACTTGTTACTTACCATGCTAGTAGGTCATATTAAATACCTTAATTCTAAATTATTTCAATTATTATCTGATTATAACTTTTTGAGATAGGTATAGTGATAAAACTGTAATAAGTTCAAGACTTTCTAGCTCTAAGCTCATTGAATTGACCTTTTCGTAAAATTGTCTAAACAAAGAATATTTTTGAGCAGTTTTCTTTCCGACTAAACCATAAAAAGTCTATGTTATGTTGGTATGATGCACCTCTGAAATTTCGTTTAGTCCACAGAGCTTCGTTCCTTCGAATTTTTCCGTGGCCACCAATTTCTGAAGTACATGTGATGCAAATGTGATGATTGTGTACTTTGGCTGCGAAAAACGAAACCCTAACACATGCGTGTCTCGAGTCTCGACACGCTCTAAGCTAGTTATTTCCAATATAAAAAGGCGAATGGTAAAGAGGTTAGGTATATTAGAATTAGTACCAGCCAAAAAATTATTGACATTTCCGACTGACTTACATATTGTACTTATAGTACAAAACCCTAGCCATTTTTTTTTGTTTCAATGTGAAAATAATCGATAAATATTTTTGTATTCACGCAATGCTTGGGGAATAGTTAGGTATTTGTTGTACTAAGCTTCATAGTTGTTATTTAGCTGTTGTGCCTAGTAACCCGCGCGGGTGAAACTAGGGTGCAGCTAGTCTATACTAATATTATAAAGAGGAAAGATTTGATTGTTTGTTTGCATTGAATAGGCTCCGAAACTACTGAACCCACTGAACCGATTTGAAAAACTCTTTCACTGACGGGAAGCTACACTATTCCCAGGTGACATAGGCTTTAATCTATACCCGTGCGAACCTGGGGCGGACCGCTAGTAGCTGATAAAACTGCACTGATGCTGTTTATTAATTTGTTAGATACCTACTAATGTAATTGGCCTGCCCGTGTTAAATCTCAATAAATACAATTTAATATACTAAATTGAGAGAGTTTTAGAAAATTTTCGATCTCTATTCACCAAAAATGGAGACAATAGACAAAAAATCTAATCAAGGCCTTTTTCCGGACACTTGACAAGCAGGAAACAGATAATCAAACTGTCACTCCAACTGTCAATCTTTCAACTAACTATTGAACGAAGTAAAAATTAAGGAAAAAATTATTTTATTACTATATTTATGTAGATTTATTAGCAATTAACCCAATTTTAAAACATCCATGAATCGTTAAACATGTGTGCAACAATAAAATACAACAACTTACTGGCAAGGGATGCACCGTCAAAATGATCTCCAATCAACAGAACCGGAATGCGAATCTCCAGAAAATCCAGAATGTGAATCTCCAGGATTTCCGGAATCCGGTTTATGGAAACCAGAAAACGAACAACTTTTCTACACAGCCAGTGTTCACTTCCTTAGGAAGAAACTCCAAGAGAAAGGTCGAATGCGTGCGTCGTGTGCACACGCAAGTACACAAAGTTGTAACAGAAGTACTGCATCCTCCTCACGCGCAACTGCAAAAAGTTTCTTCTATTTCATCAAATCTTCCAATCTAATCTTATGCCGGAAAGTTTCTAAAACGGACATCAACGTAACAACGGCCACTGAAAAATCTTTATCTATGAATCAAGTTTTGCCGTTTCCGAAAGCGAGAGACAGCTTCTTAAAAAGAATGTGGAGTTCTTTTAAAATGTTTCAACGAAAGGATCCCATCGAACTCAACAACGGCGACAATCCCGAGACTTCGAATATTTCAAATTTTAAATTTCCTCGTTGTGAAAGGATTTCGAAAAGTCTTCATACGTCCTGTTTGGTTAACTCAGAAGAAAATTGCAAAGAAAAGTTAAAACCATTTGCGAGCGTAACATTCGAATAAGAAGCAGACTTCTTGACCATTGTAAGAAAGTATTTTGTATAATTAGTTCTCATCGACTGAAATCCATAATACACCTCGACTTTCCAATAGCTACGCAGTTTCATTTTATTTGTTTCTGATAATTTTAGAAAAACCTTGACGTGCTCGGCGTATAGTACTAATTATATATTATTATGGGAATCAAGAGGTTCACCATCAGTTTCAACCGTCTACGCCCAAGTCCGCATAAATGAAATGGCACTGAAGCCTTATTATCTGTTGATTAGATGTCAATTGGAAAGACGGTTGCTTGGGGCAAAGATAATATCGTCATCGCTTGGGGGAGTGTCTTGTGACGTAATAACTGGGTTCTCGGTCAACGATCCTAAAGTATGATATCAACCGGTAATTATTAGTATCGTAATAGCGCTTGCATAAATGGATTCCGAAATTAATAACTACTAGCGACCCGCCCCGGCATCGGATGGGTGTTATTTACGTGTGAAGCCGGGGCGGGTCGCTAGTTATATAATTATATAAACCTTAAGTGAAAAATTATCTAACTGATGATAAAAACTGTATTAAAATCCGTTAGGAGGAGTTAGCGGTTATACAGACAGAAGAAAGTCGCGGAAAGCGATTTTTATTTATACTATGTAGATAAAAAAGATAGATAGAAGATAATAAATAGTACATGACATGTGAAGTGCTCTTTCAGGGCGGGGGCATACTCATCATAATCAGCCTTTTAACAGTCCACTGCTGGACTTTTAGCCTACCCACGAAAGGGTGATTGGGCCATATCCATCACGCTGGCCCAGTGTGGATTGGTGGATTCACAAACGCCATTGAATTCTATCTCCGTACGTATGCAAGTTTCCTCACGATGTTTTCCTTCACCGAAAAGCCAGTGGTATGAAAATCCGTACATAAGCTCCAAAGAACTCATTGGTACGAGCCCGAGGTTTGAACTCGCGACATCACGCTTTCAAGCACACCTCTAAAAGATTCTTATATTAATCTTACATTGAGTTTTGTCTCGCTCTCTCGGCTAATGAGAGAGCAAGACAAAATTCAATTAATAAATATAATTAATAATAATAATTCATTACTGAACTAATGTTTTTGAGGTTGTGATAAGAGCTTAACTCGCCTAATTTTCACACGTTTTTGTCTTGACAAAACGAATACTATATATCTTTTTTGTTTCATTTTATTATTCTACTAGTTTCACGTAATCTAAATCAGCATTTTGTTAAAATCGTAATTGTTTGCAATCTTGTATTCATTTTTATTTAACGTTATATGAAACTACTAGATTACCAAAGTGATGTAAGATTTGTGGGGGTTGACATTTATCAGATTTCCACTTGTTAGACTAATAAAGAGGTAATGAGAAGCCACAGGCAAAACTTATCTCAGATGGCGCCACCTGTCATTAGTGGTTTATTTGAGGTTATAAACATTGCTCATGTAAATATAAATATAAACTTTGCTTTTAAACAGTAAAATGTTTCTCTAATGACAGTGGCGAATCTCAAAAAAGAGTTAATGCTTTTAATCTTTTGCCAAGGTAGGTATGCAATAAAATTATCAATATTATTTTTTCATCTCGGAAGGAAAACGGTGTGTACCACTATTTTTACACTGAAATGCACTACACAGAGGCATGTTTTAATACCAGACGATATTTATTGTGTAATTCCTAAAATTATCTATTGATATTTGACACTTTTGACAGTGAAACAATACCAGCGATAATGCGCCACCTGGCGTGATAAATACGCAGTGCGTCTGCCCATTGATTGATTCACCGAGAATAGCATTCATAGTATGGAACGCCGCATAATGTCGCAGTGATACGAGAATAGTGGATAGAAACATTGATCTTTACTGGAGCAAGTTAATTTCTAGGACGCATTCATACTCGCGTATACGTACTCATAATACAACGAATTTCGGAAAATGTAGGTACATTCGTACATTCATAAAGTTTAATCAGGCATATTGTTTGATCTGACATATTCTTATGACAAACATCTGTACAACCTACGAGTCAAAAAAAAACGTTTATCATTGCTCTCAGAAATAGAAAATCTTTGATGAAAACTTTACGTGACATTAAAATAAAAATGAATCAGATTTATGTCCAGTTGAAACAAATACATAGTTGTTTGTGTATCTACATCTGACAAGCTATTTCTAGATTTTTCACCTATAAATGATATTATATTTTTCTAAACTTGATGTTTCACATAAAGCCAGTACCAACCTACCTACATTAAGATTGCACCTTTAAACTGTTCGAGCTTTAAAACGAGTCAATAAATCGGCCAGAAAATATGAACTAGTCCCAAATAACATTCTAATGGAATTCCTATCTTCAAAGTTTTCTTTTTCTTAGACATTTTCTTCCATTTGTAATATGCATGCAACATATAATTCATGTTTAGAAAATTTTTGACTTGAAAATGTATGGCGGCGTTAGTCGTCTGACGCATACCTTGGAAGTGGCGCCCTAGTGCGAAGACTTCTTGACGCATCAGCTGCGCGCGTTAGACGCGCGCGGCGGCGATCGGCCGCGATGCACAGATTTTTGATATTCCTTATCATCATCCTCATTTCAGTCTATTATGTTCCGAAATGATCCCAATTCCTGTATCATCGTCATCATCATCGTCATGAAGACGTCCACAGCTGAACATAGGCCTCTCCCTTTAACCTCCACACTGAACGACAGCCTGCCTTTTGCATCCACTGCCAGCCAGCTGGATGCCAGCGACTCTTACTATGTCGTCGGTCCATCTAGTGGGAGGCCTACCAACGCTGCGTCCTCCGGTTCGTGGCCTCCACTCAAGAACCTTTCTTCCCCATCGGTTATCGGTTCTTCGAGCGATGTGGCCTGCCCATTGCTACTTCAACTTGCAAATTTTAACAGCTATGTCGGTGACTCTGGTTCTTTGGCGAATATCCACGTTTCGGATTCTATCGCGCAAAGAAACTCCGAGCATAGCTCTCTCCATTGCCCGCAGTGTGACTCTGAGTTTTTCCAAAAGGCCAACAGGTAAGGACCTATTTATAATATACATGTATATTTATAATATATACGTGTGATAATAATACTAACTATATATAGTAATAATACTATAATAATACTAACTATATTATAGTTAGTAAATGAAACAAGTGTTATGAAAAGTTGTTTTAACGACAAAGTTTATTTCATAATAGACGTTACCTACGCCTTTAAGCCTAAGTACGTAATCTAATTGTACAGAGTTACTCTACTTACGTAACTTATTATTCTGCTATCTATAATTCTATTCCAATCAATACATGCATAGATTATTCAAATCAAATCATTTATTTCCTCAAATGGGCACACCACTGTACTACCTTGTACCTTGTATTAAAAACAGTATGTTTTTTCTATATCTTTGAATTTACTTTATAGGTATATTTATAGGTAACGGGAAAAATCTACTTATCTGATTATTAATTCTATTTCATATTTTTCTTACTGATTTCTAAGATAAAAGTAGCTATAAGTGTTAAACAAACTTTTATAAAAAAATAAAATGTTTTTTTTATTTTTTATTATGCTTGTAATTTTTAGTTTGGTGGCCAGTTAGAACATACAATATTACAATATTTTTACCGTATTGCTTTGTATTGTCACCAGAACTAAAGGTGTATGCAAAATCGGTTAGGAAAACCTGGTTCTAATTCAGCTTGCTTGATTTGACATGCTACTTTGTATGAATGTGTACCTGCCATGTCCTTAGAAATAAACGATTTGATTTGATTCTAGTAATAAGTAATAGGTTTCAAATTTGAGCTTATTTTAATACTCTTATATTATGTTTATATTCTATCTATAGTCCTAGGTGGTGGGGTAAACCAACACATCTTGTCTACTTACAAAAAAACTTAAAAAACAAAAACTAATCTAAAAACCCCTCGGTAGAATAAAAAGTGGTCAGTATGCTAGCAGCATTGCCACGTTAAATGGCAGTGCAATTTTTTTGGCCAAAGCAAGCGGCAGCATTGCGGTCACCAGTCGCATCCACCAAATGTTTTTCATGTCTACTACACCTTAAGTATGTATAAAATTCGACAATTTGTGGAACTACTTCTTTATTCATACATTACAAATCACTGAAAATTACAGTAATAAAAAAATTTGTAAGCCCTAATGATTGCAAATGCTTACATTGATACAAGCTACAAATATTACTATGGGTACAGAAAAATACAAGCATATTTTTTTGATAGATAGATACATAATTTTTTGGGATAAAAAACTTGTGAAACCTAAAATGACAAATGTTTTAGCTGATGCTCTGAAAATTACTGTACAGAAAAGCTAAAAACTTATAAGATCTAAAACTGGCATATAAAGTAACTGTAGCTTTAATCGCTGTGGGTTTTCGGTCAGCTTTAATAAGGTCTAACAATGGCAAATACTCTAATTTAAGCTTTGATTACTGTGAGTTTTCGAATACCTTTAAAAAGATCTAATAATGGCAAACTTGAAATTTTGATTACTGCAAGTTTTCGGTCAGTTTTAATAAGATCTAATAATGGCAAATATTTTTTTCAGCTTTGATTTCTGTGAATTTTCGGTCAACTTTACAATAAAATAACACAAATCTCAGCTGTATGTTTTTTTTACAAAACCACAAATGACAAATATTAGTTACTACAATACACCCTTCATGCCATATCTATTCAATATTATTACAAAACTTAGTTCTATTACTAACTAAAGGTACGCTAGAGCAAAGCTCTATGATAGCCTATATACCTACTTGAAAGGTAGGTAGGCTCTAAAGACGTATATCACAGGAGTTTGACGAACTTTCCTTATCTAACTACTTACTAATCAAAATACGAACTAACATATTTGACTTACTTTTACTACAAAAAATACCAAATGCTTACAAGCTAAAACTCAAACTTAACAGAGTGCAAAATTTCTTAGACATTTTAATAGATAACTAATATATCTTTGTTTATCTAGAATTAAAAAGTAGAAAAAATACCCTACAGTAAAATGTAAAGTAAAAAAATCTAAAGTAAATGTAAATGTAAAGTATCTATAGATACTTTTTCATGCCCAGAGTGTATAGGCTATAGCGACATCTCGCACATCGGTCAATCCGTCTATAAGAGATAATATAGAAACATGAAAAAATAAAACACAAACAAACGTACATATCTACGCATGAAAAACATTACCCTCCTTAGGTGGATAGGTAAAAACTAGGTTACCTTAGCATGAACGTATCTCTCATTACAAGATTGGAACAGAATTCCCTTACAAAACTTTAGCAGAAATTAAAAAAGTTTATACTTGTCAGCCGTACTTTTAGGAAATCACTATACCTTCTTCTTTCAATTGTCTCACGACTTCTGGACTAAATTCCTCTTCGCGAAACTTGTAGCCGCATTTGAGCATTTCTTTGGCTACAGGGGCGTTATTTTTCAGTGAATCCAGCCAAATGGTGTAGGAGTAATCAGGCCAAATGCCGCCGTATCGCTCTGGTAGGTGCTCTTTGAATATGTGTTTGTGTAGAGAGGTGATGTCATGTCCGTGGAAAAAGATCCTTGACCGCATCTCGGATGTGAGCAAAGGCTTGAAGATGTTGTAGATCTTGTCGAACATCCAGGAGTTATTGATGATGTGGATAGCGTGCGTTGAGGTCGGGAAACTAGACTGCAAAAGAAACGTTAAAAGTTTTACCTTGCGGATTCCTAAAGGATTCCTAACCAGCAATCCTGAATTAACCAAATTTTTTTTAAGAATAAAGGTAGCCTTAGTGCTAGGGTATAAACTATGGTTTCATTCAACATTTCATTCAAATCCGTTGCGCTGTTACGAAGTTGAGTGTGGTGGATATTATACATGATAGAGTGATAATGACGAAAAAGAAGGCTAAACGTATGACAGCTCATGTGTGGCATCGTCATCAACAACATCACCGGTGTGGTTTAAGATAGTAAATTGGAAAATATGCTAACATCTGAATTACTCAAACAATGACTGTAATCACCCTTGTAAATATTATACAAAGAAAAGCAAAGAATGAAAAGTAGCAATAAATCGGAAAAGATCTAAAATAATAATAACAATAAAGCATCATCAGTAAATACATACCACAAGCATTTTAACGATCTTACTGGCGAGAGAGGGCGTGACCTGCCAGGCGTGCGAGGCGCCGATATCCTCCAGGTCGAAGAGTGCTACTCCACCCAGGATCTGTGTGCGCTGCTCCATCATGCCGAGTTCCAGCGCCAGGATCGTAGCCTTGAACAGGTCTTCCGTGGGAACAGACTTGGGTTCCCAGCATCCTGTTTTTTAAATTCAGTATCAAAAAAGTATTCACTGTGGGCAATTAAATCCACAATGTTTTAGCTGGTGAATAATGGCACGCCTATAAGCTAATTAATTTTAAGTAGGTTTTTTTTAAATATGCTTTTTGCTAGAAAATTTAAACACGCGTATTTTTGCAGTAAAACCTGTTCAGCGAAACTAAACTTTTAGCACCTTACGGCTACCTGTTTTAAGCGATTCTGTTTAGGTGATGAGAAAAGCTGCGCGACCACAAACCGTATATATCTGGATGCGTTAAGGTTCACGTTTGCGTGATTTTTCGAACTGCACTGTTTTGGCGCTAATTCGAGCCCGCGTTAAGAATTTGCTGTAAGGCCCCAGTTCGTATCCTGTACAGCATTTCACGAAAGGTAAGCTATTTTGGTGTGATTGAGTAGATTATTCCATACAATCTGGAACGTTTGTAGGTATCGAAGTATAGGTACAACGTTTTTTCAAACTGTCAAACTAAGCGCTTAACCAAAATCTCGCCTGAAATTAAGGAATCATATGGTCAAAGATGGTAAGCACGCCTAGCTAAGATTTAGAACTGGCTCCTCCCTAGTAAGACTGCCGCAGTACACCTTTAGGCGCTTAATGACATATTTTCAGTTTTGTATAACCGGGTAAGCATTGGATAATGCTCTACCAATGTGCTTTGATTTTTTCCACATGTTTTTATGGAAGTTTAACCATTTACATGCATGAAGTCACAGAGTCACCTTGTGAAAGTACTTTCGATCATAACTTTTGTTTGAACGCGACTATTGTGATCATACCGTATTCGCACCAATTGCCATGGAATTGCAGCATTTATGGGAAATACTCAAGCCCATAAGAGCCAATGCTAATGCCTACCCGGAAGCGAAAAGAAGGTCTCCACTATATACTTAAAGAAAAGGTAAGCTCATGGCTTGATTGTTTTTGCCACGCACCTATAAGTTGTGGAATGGCTTACCACCTTCGGTTATTCCTCCAAAATATGACCTCAATTGCTTCAAACAAAGAGAAAATAATAAAATAGAAAAAGAAATAGAGAGAATGAAATAGAGAGAGTGAATAGAGTCCTCACCTCACCTCACCTCAGTGTAGAGTGAATAAGGTAGGCAATGCACCGCCAATGCCCCGGGTATTGTAGGTGTCCATAGGCGACGGTGACTCCTTACCATCACGGTAAGGTAACCCGCTTACCGTCGCGTACCGTACGTTTTTTTAAACCTTGCGGTCAAAGATATTATAACCACTATATCGTGATTACCAGCGGCGAACATACCAATTCTGAAGATGAGAAGACGCCTTCCACTTTGATCTCTGTAGGGCGGAACTGCTATCACGTTAGCTTCTCCGATGGTGCGCAGGTCCAGAGGATACACGTTCTCGAAAAGTTCGGGATTGTCTTCTTTGAAGTTGTAATAGTTCACCACCTGCAACGTAAGACGGAAATACAGCTGTAGCGACGTATAATTTGGTTTGTTGATAAGTTACCAATATCTAGGGTAAATTCATAGTATTTTTAAGGCTCGATTTTTGTATAACTAATTTCATTCATCATGTTCATTTTAATTTATCGCATTCTTTAATGACTTTTAACTCAAATACAGGGATACGCGGAAAGGCGTCTGTTGTACATCTGTCTGTTGATCATCATCAATGATCATTTTCTATGGATCAGCTGCTATAATTTTTTCGCGATTTCAGTGTTCCTCCCATAGTAAAAGTTATTCATAATGGTTTAGTACATAACCACGTAACCCAGTATAGTCATACCTTCATTGTATTTGCTTTGACTTCCGGTGAGAATGAGATAACCACCTCATTCATTTGTATTAAAATCCAAGCACGATTCCATAGAAATGATATCAGATTTCATTAACAAAGGATTATAAAAATGCAGAATCGCCTTTGATACAATGTTTTTGCTTACGGTACGTGTGTGTGGAATCGGACACTCTCTGGACACAGTTCTTATCATAATGATATATGATAAGCCTGTGCACAATTAATAAAGCCTAGCGTGATATTTGTTTTTATAAATGACTAGCTGCGCCCCGCGGTTTCACCCGCGTAGGGATGAAAAATGGTAATGATGATGATGAAAAGTAGCCTATGTTACTCTCTGGCTCTTGAACTAAAATCATGCAAAAAATCAGGTTGATCCGTTGTTCCGTTGCAGCGTGAAAGAGGAACAAACATCCATACATCTTTACATACAAACTTTCGCGTTTATAATATTAGTAGCATTACTCGGAACTCTGGTCCCTTTTGATTGTTGAAGTTGCTTTGTAAAACGGGGTGGCATAATCGCAATAGCGCCTAAAACCCCAAACAAAAATTAGAATAAAAATAAATCATTACCTGAAACTTCTGTTCTTTACGTTCTGTCCTTTTTTACAGGTTGTATAATTTATTTAAGAACCCGGGACCTCTTGCTTATAAGGTAGACGTGCTACCACTGAGCCAAACCAGGCATATAAGAAAGAAAAGAAAGAAAGAAAGAAAATAAATTTGAATCGACACCTTTACAAAAACTTATATCCAAAAGATACAATCAGTGTCGAATAGGTCCGTCTCGGCATTAATGCTGAAAGTCAAGGACTATCAGCGCCGGTTTTCAGACGAACCAAAACCTTACCACCTTAAGCCTTAATTACCAGAATTCCTACTATACGTCGTTTTCTTTGGTAGATAAATTTCGGAAAATTATAGCTCAATAACATTAGAGAGCTATTATTCACTTCCAACTTAATTAAAATTAGTTTTTGTGTGTCTACTTCTAGTGATAATTATAATTATTCGTGTGAATATTCCAAACTTCTATTCGATCAGATCATCAAGGTTTAAGGATGTTCATACACGACCTAATGACCCTATTGTTTAATTTTCACACATCTTTCAACAACATTATTCTTAATTTTTGTGAATAATGAATATTGATAATTTCAATATTTCGACGATACTGACGATACAAAACAACTTTAAACACTTACAAACTTTTTCATCATCATAATCATTTCAGCCGTAAGACGTCCACTGCTGGACATAGGCGTCCCCCATCGATCTCCAAAAAGGCCGGTTAAAAGCGGCCTGCATCCAGCGTTTCCTTGCGGTCTCCTTTAGGTCTGTCCATCTTGTATAGGTGGACGTACTACGCTGTGATTACCGCTACGTGGTCTCCATTGGAGAACCTTTCAGCCCTATCGGCCTGTCTCCGGTATCGGTCTATCTGTTCTGCGTGCTATGTGCCCTGCCCACTTCCACTTCAACTTGCTAATATAATAAAATGCTATGACAAAAAAGAAAGAAGAAAAGAGAGAGGAGACCTGCACTGGACTGCACTGTATAACGTGCGAAGGTGATGATGATGATATGTCAAAAAATTACGTAATACGTTATTTCTATATTTGATTAATTTATTACTGAAAGAAGGAATGATAACACATACCAGTCTATGAGCCCGCTGTGGAATAAAGTTGCGTGCGCGCAGAAATCTGATCAAGAAGTCATCGTCCATCCGATGAGGTGTGCACTCACCGCGTTCTGAAATAAATTAATAAATAAAGTTTTACATAAATCATTCTAATAGACTCTACAATTTTCAAGAGGTCCAAATTAAATCTTTTACCATTCACAAAAATATAACAGTGAGATAAAAAAGTTGTGGAAGTAGCAATTATATTTTACTCGTAAGGAGTATGAAATAATCAAATAATAAGCGTCTCAGAAATGTGACACCAAACAAATAACTATTCCAACCCTTAGCTAGAATCATCTAAGACGTATTAGCTAAAGTTATAATAGCTTCTTTTGTGATCATTCATTTAGATGTAATATAATTATGCAGAAAACAAAATTTATATTATTATCCTATGCGTGTAAATAGAATATTACTTAAGAACTTTTAATATCAAGCAAGCAGCGAACCAACCTTTGCGAACCTTATGTCACTGTGTTACCTCTTAAAGAGACGAGATAGCAAATTACAATAATACTATGGTACCCTAAATATTGTTGGCTAATTTTAAACATCAACTGGATCAAAAAGCCTTTAATCGCTAGGAGGATGATAGGGATCATTTGCTCAGCAAGCGTAATAATTCAAGTCCATAACAATAAATTTGTCTCTCAGTTTCACAAACGGATCTCATTTGTTTAATTATGTTTATTGGTAAACTTTTTGGGTTCAATGGTATTTAAGTAGGTAGTCTATAAAATACATTCGTGTATTTAAATTTCTTATCTTTGTGCCAAATAATTTGTGTCTATATTTTAATGAATTGTGCGATGTTATTATTTGAGTGTATTGGTGCTCAGAAAGAAGAAGACCTACATCTAAATGGATTTTGAAAACGTGAATAGATTCTTTGCAAGAGTTTCACATGGGAGTTACCTAATAATTGCTGTAAAAGCAAAATCCATGCATTGGATATTATAAGTTGACCTATGCAGTTCCCCAGTCTACATAGTTCTCAAAACTAAAGTTGAGGAACAGTCAGGTCTTTTAAATATAAAGCGTCTTCGTGATGCATGTCCAATCTAAGATCTACATAGAAACAGCTTGGCAGTAAAAAGGTAAAAAATAATGAAGACGCCGACGACGAGAAGGTATATGTATATAATGAACACTTTTTAGTAAACAATCCGATATATTATGAGTATTCAAAACATAAGATATCACCGCATTACATATTATTATATACTTTTGGATTGTACTCTGACGTTTGACGGATAAAAAGGTTAGTTCCGTTTAATTACTTTTTTGCAAAGGTATACACGTCTACATATTGATAGGGTTGTTCTGCATCTGCTCTTCAAAATGAGCGTTATTAAATAAGTAACAGTTTTTAGGGTTTATAGAAATTTATCAAACAAGCACATCTACGAGTACGTTTAGTAGATAATTTCAGGCTGAAAGATATGGAATTGAATTTAGTAACCTTGATTGTGCTAATGATTACTTGCTAAAAAAGTTTTTACTAAGACTAAATTTTATTTACCCAAATAGATAGATAAATATAATTTAAATAGAAGAATGCCTAATTAATTTTATCACGTGTAAAGTGTTTCTAAGAATAATATGTTTGTGGGCCACGTTGTTAAAAACATGTAGATATTATTGGGGCTTTAATTACCCTTTATTCTGTGATTTAACGCCGCGTCACCACTCTCACTAGCTAGAGCTATCAACATTTTAAAAGGCAAAAAAACCCTAAATTGGAAACAAAAAACAATTGTTTTTTTTAATAACATTGTACACCTTTCTATGTATTTTTGTTGATATGTTTTATTTTGGCGGAAGAGGCAAAAAAATATCTGTATTTTCGTGTTTTTTTCGATATCCTAAGCTATTCTATAAAATATCAACGCGATAATTTACTTTGTGCCACATGTAATGTTAATCTAAAGATAATGCCAAATCAGTTTTTATTGCTATCACGTGGTGATTTTTTATCTTATTTTTTTAAATATACGTAAGAGATAGTTCTAGTGGTGAGCGCGGCCATAATAGCAACCCTACCCGAACCTATGCAAACAAGTCACGAATCGGCAACAAAACTTGCCCTTGCACCGATGCTAATGTCAAACCATCTGACACCGAGTTCCATTCAAGTTTAAGCGAAAACTTGGGCAATCGGCTGGCATTCATACATGTTCACGGCCAGAGCATGGCCATTAAACTGGCTAAACTAGCCATTGTTTGGATGACTAGAACTTGTTACACCATTGTGAAAGAAGTATTTGGCTGTATCAGTTACTTGCACATTGCTTTGTTTAGTTTCAGTGCAATATACATTCTGGTTGTTGATATTAATAGCCTGTATTCAAGTGCATTCAACTGCAATTTTAATATGTAGGTTTACGTTTATTTTAGCACTCAAACCCTCTTTAGCTACAATGTAACATAATACATTTAGCACGTATATTAGTCCTAAACATTCTTATACAGGGTTATAAGGAAAGGGTATGCTAAGCCGAAAGGAGGTCATTATACTCATAATTATGTTTCTTTTTT
This sequence comes from Agriopis marginaria, assembly GCA_932305915.1. Classification (NCBI taxonomy): domain Eukaryota; kingdom Metazoa; phylum Arthropoda; class Insecta; order Lepidoptera; family Geometridae; genus Agriopis; species Agriopis marginaria. The sequence continues at coordinate 15,734,473 of OW029915.1, forward strand.
ACTATGGAACCAACTTTGAAATCGCGAAATAAATATCAGCTTTTCCATAGAAAACGGTCATTGACACTCGAAAAAATTTATGGAACAGCCGTTTTTTTTCACGATTTCAGGTTTGGTCCTGTGAGTAAAAGTTGTTCATAATAATTAGTATAACGAGTCCCTTTCAGCTTAGCGTACCTTTTCCTTATAGCCCTTAATTATATGTTTTACAACAATGTTCACGACATAAATAGACGTTAACACTACAACTGGTTATGATTAGTTGTGGTTGGAAGACCTTGGGTTAGTTGAACGAGTTTATTAATCAAGGGTCGACCTTAGAGCCATTTATTACTTTATTCTAACCATCTATGTTTCCGTGTTTATTTTGATTTGTGTGAGTTCGTATTCCCATTAGCACCCCAAAAGTTTATATAAACTGAAATATTCTCTACGATATATTGTAAAGTTGTTTTGATAATCTTCGAATCTAAAGGCTTTAAAAAAAGGTTATACAGGTTTAGGCCTTGAGGCCTTACTTAAAAGTGTTCTGCCAAATTCTTGTTGTAGGAAACTAGGTTAAATAAGGTCCTGAGGATTCAAATATATATGTTACTTTTTTTTTTATAAAATAAAAAACTAATCGGTATATATATGACAAAGTTCCGAGGTAACAAACAAAAACATTAAAAAAAAAATACAACTGAATTGAGATCCCTCCTTTTTTGAAGTCTGTTAAAAATACAGATGGACCATATCTACCCAGGTATGGTGTCAGTGCAAGGATTCTTAGAGCAACGTTCGCAAATCGAATGAAGAAAATAAATAATAATAATAAATATTCGGGACATTTTTGCACACACGGTCATCTGACCCCAAACTAAGCAAAGCTTGTGATGTGGCTCTTCTTGCTGATGATGATGAAGATAGAACAAACACAAATGTTCATCACATGAATGTTTGCCCTAGGTGGGAATCAAACCCACGCCCCCAAGCGCAGAAGGCAGGCTCACTATCAGCTGGACCAACGGAGCTATCTGGATATCTCTTCTCTATCTCTATCTCTACATAGTATAAATTGAAGTCACTTTCCGCGTCTGTCTGTCTGTATGGCCGCTAACTTCTCCTAAACCACGCAACGGATTTTGATGCGATTTTCACCATCAGTTAGATACATTTTCAAGGAAGGTTTATATATATAACTAGCGACCTGCCCCGCCTTTGCACGTACATTACACCCATGCGAAGCCGGGCGGGTGGGTCACTAGTATATTTTAAAAGATTCGCTTAGTTATATAAAGTTACGCACCATATATCATTTCCCTGAGCTCGTATATCGCTTGCAGCTTGGTGTTAGGGTCCTCACCGCAGTGCTGACGCGCGTAGTCCTGCAGCTCTGGTGGGGGCTCGCCCAGGTCCAGATCCACGCTGTAGTCTGGCTTCGGCATCTTCTCCTGAAACAAAAATACATCTTTTAAATGTTAGATCTTTGAATACTTTTGAATTACCTATTGCTTTAAAGTTTTTAGTTAATTTAATTTGCTCTTTCTATGAGTTATATAAAAAAAGATCCATTCATTCATTGATTTATGAACAAATTTCTTTCCTATTAGGATTTTGGAAGCATTTAATTTGTCACCCACCTTCATCCTACCGCTAAGATATACACGGCGTGACGCGGGAGCAAGGTTTGACTACCTTAGTAAATATTTTATATTTACTATTATAAAGTATTAATCTTCATTATCATTATCATCATATATATCATAAGTGGATGAGATTAGCCCAAGACAGAGATCAATGGCGCAAGGGAGAGGAGGCCTATACCCAGCAGTGGGTTGATACAGGCTGACAATGATGATGATCATTATCATCAGCCCTTAGTGACCCACTGGTGAGTATAGACCTCCCTTTGTTTATGTTAATTTAGTCCACCGTATTGGGGGGTCCGCCATATTGAACTCAGCGTGACGTTATTTTATTTTTCGTATTCTTCTCAGCAAACCCTTTCATTTGATACCCATATAAAAAAATATATGAAGCATAAAAATAATTGGTCCACCATCTTTTGGAGTCCACCATATTGGATTTAAATGATTTATAATGTCATTTAGCTAACCATGCTTTGTCATCCAAACTAAACGTGTATGCAAAATTTCAGCTCAGTCGGTTGAGGATAACCGTTTTAAAATTCAGGTGCTAGATTTGACACATAGTAACAAGACAAGCTAAAAAAAGCTAGCTAGGCAATAAAAGCTAGTATTTTTTTTTAGTCTATAGATAGCGTTACAACTACAACAACCTATCACAATTTATGACGTCATATTTGGTTAGGTATCAGCGCGTGCGGATTATTCATACAATAATATTAGTGATATCTAGTGAAACTGAGAGGCAGGCCCTAAAAATAACATCAGGCTGATATCAAACGTATAAAAACTCTTGCGTATGTATTGATAGATTTGTTAACAAAAATCTATCAATTCGCTTCTGATATTACGCTTTTAGAGTTCCGTACTCAAAGGGTAAAAACGGGACCCTATTACTAAGCCTACATTGACTGTCTGTCTGTCTGTCCATCCTATCTTTAAACGGCTGTATCTTTCGAACCGTAATAGACAGCCGATCGATTTTTTCACAGAATATGTAACGTTACGGCGGATAATAAAAAAGGCTAAAAGTTAAAACGAAACACGGTCATGCAACAAACATATTTTTTAACGTATTAGCTCTAATGTAAAAACGATAATACGTACAAGTATCAAACTTGGCATGACTATAGTACTCACTCTAAAGTATAACAACAAATAATAAATAATGGCCAAGTACGAGTCGGTGACAAATTTCTGTTCATTACCAATTTATAATTGTGTTATACTCGAGCGACTGTAGCGAAATAATTAACTATGGCTGCGTAGCATTTGCTTCGACTATTTTGGAAGGCGTTATAATAACTGGTAGTTCGGTTACTTGGACAACCTTATTGTATTTAAAAAGAGAGAAATTGTGTTTTTTAAATATTTTTTTAAAAGATTTTCTATTTATCTATCTTATTGTATTTTGTGGTGTTACGGAACCCTCAGTACATGAGCCCGACTCGCACTTGGCCGATTTATTAGGTACCTACATTGACGACACACTTATGCAATGCGTGAGTGTAGTAACTTACTAAAACACGCATTTCAATAGCGTTTATGATTATACGGTACATCAGCGCACAAAGCGCGCGCAGTCGAAGATCAGCATTATGCATGGGTGGTCTTTAATAATTTATCGCCTTTCTTGCGTCTCGAATCAGTTTATCAAACAACCGCATATCCATTACATAAGTAAGTAGGTACTAAAGTTCATATAGGCAGATAGGTCTCCTGGCCAGTAGGGTACGTAACCTATCATAAATATAAATTTCTAATAAATAGTAAGTAAAGTTATATGCTTATTTACGGGATATTTACCGTGGTAAGGTTGTGGAATGAGCTCCCGATATTTCGGCGTAGTTACATGCACCATGTTCACGAGAAGACTCCCGTCCCTCCCTGTCTTCCCGTGAACATGGTGCATGTAACTTCGCCGAAATATCGGGAGCTTATTCCACAACCTTACCACAGTAAATATCCCGTAAATAATCGTATAACTTTATTGAATAACCGTGATAGTTTAAAATAGTAAGTAGTCTAATAAACAATAAATATTATTAAGTATACTATTGCCACTAAATCAATTTACGCTTAGGTATAAGCTTTAGAGATTATATATGACAGAAAATTTAAATATTTTATTGGCATCATAATCACTTGTAAAAATTCACACATTTTATAATCACCACTCGTCATCTAGACCACAACTCTAATATAATTTTAAATCTATTTTATGACTGTTACAAAACCTCGGAGTTTTAAGTTAATTTTGAAATTATCTCACGGTAAGTTTCAGACATATACATATTATACATTGCAAATATTGCCTTCTCAGAAATTGTAATAAAACCCGCGACTTATATGACCTTTATATGAACAGCCCATATCTAACGGAGTGATCGTTTGAGACAATAAATCAATTAGAATGAATTGTCCAGCCTCGATAGGCAGCGGCGTGGTGAATCAGCGAGGTCGGCAGTGTACACCAGCTAATCTGGACAATAGCTATTTTCTTCTAAAACTGTGTTTCATAAAATGCAAAGTATTCTACATCTTTACAGTTGCATTTCATGGTTCATTGGCCTGTTATTGAATCTACTATAAAAATCTCTGACAGAGCAAATTGACCTGATGATAGCAATCAAATCCTGCAATAAAACTGTCCAATCGTAATGGACATTGGTTGTAGTCACTCTAGTCAGACAGATTCTGACACTGAAGGTATCAATGTTATCAATTTTATTACGTAAATTTTCAGTACTATTTATAAGAACCTGTCCATCTTAGGATGTAAGAGACTAGCTTCGGATTAGAATCGGTACAGTTATTTCAGGGCTTATACTACCTACGAATATACAAAGTCACAAACTATATATTTTTATTACATTAGTGTATACAGTAAAATTATAATTCCTAGTGCCTTCGAGATCACTTGTGTATAATAGTTCAGGTCCTGCCGGTTTGGTTATTTTTTTACACGTCACTCACGTCTGATCGGGTAATCTTAAAAACATGCTTATCTTGCTCTCTTATTAGCCGAGAGAGAGAGACAAAAGTCAATGTAAAGTTATTATAAGAATGTTTTTGATATTATGGTTTAATATTATGGTTAGTTAGGTCATGCAGGTGGCATGACCTAACTAATTCCCTCATCCCCATTTTTCTATCGGATGACCAACTAAAAAGGCGTTATCATTTCATGGTGTATATTTATTGTGCGAACCGCTAGACTGCGAAATGCAGTGCCGAATGGATGTTCCCCTGTGTTCGCCGATAATTTATTACAATCTGGGTGTCTATAAGTGGCGCGTTAGCCGGTTTCTTCCAGGCAATCGTGCTTCATCGTACGTAAACCACATTATCAAGCGAGGAGGCGGTCATACATTCCTATTCAGTTAGCCATGGGATTTGGATTTACTAAGAAGAAAGCTGCGTCAAATGTAGTTTTGATTAAAAATACTACTACCAGTAAATTATGAGCTATAAACATTTCAATCATGCAATCTGCAAAAATTAATCAACTATATTCTTCGTTAATAGAAATACATGTTATGTACTAATTCAAGGTAAAAATTTTAAGATAAAAATCAAAATTACGTTGTCTGTTTGTTACTTCAGCCAAACTTATTAGTGCTTTGGCTTACAAATAGTTTTAAAGCTCACATAAAACTGACAGGTAAAACCGAAAGACTCATCAGAGAGGCATTTTTAACAATCTCGTTTAAATGCATAGTTTTAATAACATTTTATTACAGGTTTTAACATAATTATATCCGTCTGAAATGTCAATGTATCCGGCTAAATAACAGTTTTATTTAATGTAAAAGTTCATTCAGTTTCGACATATGAAAATGGATTATACGCGATTGAATCTTTTGAAACAATTTTCAGCAGTCATAAATATTGTTTATCTCTTTCTTTTTGGTTTAAATTTTCAAGAGAGAGAAAGGGAAGTCTTATTTACAACGTATCCTTACGTGTATTCGGTAACCTGCCATTTATAGTTTGGTATTTTAAGATGTATCTTGATATTAAAGATAAATTGATTGCATTGTTATTTAAGGAAATAATGTGCGATTAACTTTTTAAGGTTATGACAATTTTGTTTTTAATTATCTTCCAATAAATAATCACCTTTGGTACTGAACTACCGATGCAGCAATATTTTTAACAGACAAAACCCAGAAAACTAAATTTGATGTAATTGATCTATTTTAGTAATATTAGGTGCTGTTTATATGTATATATTAGGTGCTATTTATATATTAGGTGCTAATAATTTTAGGTGCTGTTCTCAGAATTTGTTAATCAAACAAAAAGCTCATACTTATGTAATTAACATGTGACATAGTTTTGGATTAAATTTAAGGATATAGGTAATGTTTTGAGGTCAACATCTAGCATAAAACTCTTTAAAATTATTTATAAGTTCTAAATAAAAATGAATCAATCCAACTTGATTACAATCTCGTATGTAAAAATAAATTGGTTGGAAAACGTATGGAAAAGGCAAACGGAAGTTATGCAGATGGTTTTAACAGCTATCTGCATAACTTCCGCTAATCCTCATTGGAGTGAAATTTTCCTATATGGAAAGAAATTGTTAATAAAACTAAGCAGACAATCAACTTTTTTTTAAATAAGCAACATTAATCTACATATTTTCTTCGATAAGAAATAAGATCGATATTCTGAAATTATCAAGCTATGTGCAGTTTGTGCAGTGTGCACTTGTCAAAATTTTTACTTATCTACTTAATTTATACTTTATTAAACAAATGGTAGTTTGTATACAACGAGTGCATAAAGCAAGCCATTTTAACCAAGTTGGAACGATTTATACACTCGACATTTTCTTTTAATTGCGAGGAAATGAAAAAGTGATATTTCAAATCTCTTCAGTTAAAATAAAGAAATTAAACAATGGAGCCGCTTTACAATTTTATGCCCGTTGCCGTGGTGACCATGGGTTGTTGGAGGACTGAGGCCAAGAAGCTCTTCGGAAAAGATTTCGGAGATAGGGCACAGGCTCAAGGAAAAGTGTGGTGACTCCCGCTCCGGCTCGTTCCTGGTGCAAAGGTTGGCCATTACCATCCAACGCGGTAACGCAGCGAGTGTTTTGGGTACCTTTGCGCCGGGAACGGTCAGGGGTGGGTTATTTGAATAGTTATTAGTTTAGTTGTAATTTGACTAAGATTTTGAATAAATACTGTATTTGACATGTAAATAATACTTAGTAAATCATTAATAATGATGCAACAATGTTCTATATTTATTTAATAAAAAAATTATGTATGTTTCTTTAATAATACCATGATTCATGGGTATTATTAAAGACCCAGGCAAACTATCTACGTTAAATAATTATATTACAAACTGAACCTTTTGAGCAATTATTAACCTGTTAAAGAGTAAACATCGTTATGCACTAGTGCAAAAGATATATTTTTTACGCACTAGAGCATTAAAAAACACAATTTTAGTCTGCTTACACTGGGCAAAAACAAGACTTTACGAGCATGACAAGTAAAAAGGTAAGTTATAAATGTACAGTATAAAATATCTGCCAAATTTAATCCCAATCCATCAAGCAGTTTTGTGTGATTGGACAAATAAACAGAGTTAGGCCTATCGCCGACTGGAGAGTCAAAGCGGTGCCGTGGTGCACATTTGCAGAAGCAGGCATGGAAAAGTCGACTCTTTTCGTTTACGCTAGGTTTAAGTTGTACATTTACTAGAGTTTTGAACTATCAAAGCTCAGATTCGACAAACAAAGGAGGCTTATTATGGTAAGGTAGTCTGGTGGGTGCGAACGCATGTGGCCTAAATCAGGCTGGGTGCCTTTAGACAAATTCACCCTGCAGACGAGCTTCCCGCTCTTTTTTGCATGTGTACTAGGCTATTAGTTAGTTCATTGGTGGCACCACAAAATTCTTAGTGTACGTGAAAAATTAGTAATTATCGTACTTACAGTTTTTGCACTTAGCCTGTATTTTTTTATAAATCAAACATTTGTCCGATGGTCTATTCTAATAAGGCATTATCTCCCAGTGCCGGTCCTGAGATAGAGCGAGAGGAGCGGTCGCTCTAGGCGTCAAATAGCAAAGGGCGCCAGAATGACAAATGCGAAAAAAAACGAGCGAAAAATAAAATGTTGATAGTGTGACGTGGCAAGCGGTGGGGCACACTTGTGTTGTGTGTGTGCACATTTTTGACGTGAAAATAGTTTATATCCTGGATTAGCACATGGAATACTTTTATACCGGAATCGATTCATAAATATATAGTTTTTAGAAATGAAACGCACTGTAAGATAATCTAGCTCTACCTTGATTAAAAGCTAGGGCCAGCGCTGTTATTTTCCTTTGTTTGTCTGATCTAACGGCCGACGTGCAATACAGGCACGATGCGGCGCTGAACCGTGGCGCGATAAGCTTGTACGCTGCGAAGCCAACTTGACTTTCCCGTCAGCGTTGAACCTTACGCGTTTATTAATGTGATAATATCAAGATCATTGAATGACATTGTACTTGATTTCATTCAGGGTCAAACTGTCTCATTTGCATTATGATTTAAATACTACATACGCACGAATATGTATTAGGTACTAATACCAGCTTTACCTTGATTTGCTAAAACATGCATATTTCGTTTACATTTTATTATAATAATACGGGGTGTTCTTTTTGACGACGGACATATTCGACGATATCATTGCCATAATTATAAACAACCTAGCTGCGCCCCGCAGTTTCACCCGCCTGGATTACTCTTTATACTATCAGCTAGCTGCCAGTGAAAGTCCTGTCAAATCGGTTCAGCCTTTTTGGAGTCCATAGGAAACATACATACATTGAGCTTGAATACATCCGTTGTCTAGAGATGCACCATGTATAGAAAAATTTGCTAATAAAATCTAGTAATAAACTTTAACTTTACACAGTAATAATTTAATTTATGGTAGATAATTACAGAAATGATTATTTTTATGATTTTGCTAATTGCAACACTTGAAATCAATTTCACGTGTAAAACTTACACCATGTGTAAGATTATTTATTAGTTTTATTACTTATTACACCTAGATTAATGAGTACTAAATAATTATTTCAGAGGCTAGCTCGTGTAATAAAATTAGCTGGCAACTTTTACTTTTCACTGACCTTACGAAAGACTAACTTTCTCGATGCATCATATTTCTATGCAAAACTGTTTTATATCGTAGATGGAGCGAATCTGAATATAGGTATAGATAGTTTTACAACTTCTTAACACATACAATGTTAATAAAAACCATTTGGCCATTTGTGTTTGCAGGTCACATCACTCGAAGAACTGATAACCGATGGGTAAGAAAGGTTTTGGAGTGGAGACCACGAACCGGAAGACGCAGGGTAGGTATGCCTCCCACTACATGGACCGATGACACCGTGAGAGTCGCGGGCATCCAGTGGATGCAGATGGCAGGCTGTCGTTCAGTGTCGAGGTCTATGGGGGAGGCATATGTTCAGCAGTGGACGTTGTGGACGTCTCTGATTAATGATGATGACCATTAAAAAAAATATGTCATATTTTATAAGTCGAAGTTTCATAATTTTTTTTGAGTGTCTTTCATCATATCTATTACTTTTTATGATATAACTACAAATTCCTACTGACTCTAGAATAGATGAAACCAATTTAATTTATACTCTATTGTTATTACTGAATTCAACATAATGCAAAGGTCAGTAACGCAGAGTGGCGTCATCTGATTCCGCCTGGAATCCGCAAACAAATTGTAATCACTTTCTCAATAGCTAGTGCATTGCACAACTACTTTTCTATTACTTAGGAAATCTGTCGCCAAGCACCTAACGGCGTGTTCCGGTAGCATCACTTGAGAGCCAGTTAGCATCCAGGCTAAGCATGTTTACCATCTTCGATCACACCGTCTTTTAAGGCTGCGCTCAACGACCATAGCTATTCTTTCGCATATTTTCATAAAATAAACCGGCCAAGTGCGAGTCGGGCTCACTCACTGATGGTTCCGTACCAACACTAAATCAATAACTAAGTTACCAGTTATAACTTGGTAATAAACAAAAACTTGTCAAAGACTCGCATTTGGCCATTATTTATCATTAATTTGTTGTTATACTTTACAATGTGTACTATAATCATGCCAAGTTTGACGCTTGTACGTGTTACCGTTATTACAATAGAGCTAATATAAAAATACGTTTGTTGTATGGGGCCCCCTTTTTGTTTTGACTTTTTTATTATTTCTTAGTAAATCCGCTGTAACATTACATATTTTGTGAAAAATTCAACTGGCTATCTGTTACGATTCGAAAGATACAGGCGTAAATAGATAAGACAGACGGAGATACAGATAGACAGTCATCGTATGCTCAGTAATCGGGTCCCGTTTTTACTCTTTGGGTACGGAACCCTAAAAACACTGTGTTAATTTTCAGAAACCTATTGGGTATTTATTATCTTTAGAATAACATTGTTTGCAAATAGTATAAAGCAATTTCGTGTCGATATTATTTTTATGGGATGGCGGAGCTAGAAAAAAACTTTAGCCCGTTCCTTTTTTATCGTTTCTTTTCAATTCTCACTGAGGCCTGGTTTCTAAAGTCCTTTATCGATGGTTAATCTATTCAATAGTGCTTTTGGCTCAATAAATTAACAAATTGCGTTTCCGAACACGCAAATTCAAATACGAAAATCTATTAATTTCGCGAGTGAGATAGCCGTGCGCTTTTAGCGGCCCCTTAACGTCAGATGAGCTGTGGTCAAACGCATAGCTTGTCAACCATAAAAAAAACTTAGGCACGCTCTAAGGCTAAGTGGAATTCTAGATATTTACATAATTCCTCAATAATTCTTTAAACTAAAAATAAATCCAATACACATAAATTATATTTTAACTCCATGCGATATCTGTTAATCATAAAAAAACTCAGTTTAGTAATAGGTCATATTTAATACGTTTTTTATTAGAGGCGGATTAGTGGGCGGTAAATTTAAGTCCTAGGTGATAAACTCGCTTAGGTAAGCTTTAATATTTTTCTATCTAAGATAATATTAACTATCAAAAAACGTTTTTTTTAAGGTATTGCTTGCGGTCGACCGCCATTACGCTTGAAGTTTACCGATGATGCGTTTTATGATAGAGCATGCTTGCCAAGAGGAAACCGATTCACTCGCGACGCCCAGATTGTAACTATCGGGGAATAATAATAAATCCTGGTAAGTGCGAAACGGGCTCGCGCACTTAGAGTTCCGTACAACCGCATAAATTGTTAACTACTAAAGTATAAAAAAAGAGTGCAAAAAGACAGCATCCCGCCCAGGCGGTCACCAATTCAAACCGACCGCGCCCTTCGTTGTTCATACCAAAACCGATGTCTTGATGCACCTATGTGTTAGTTACCTTTGACCTTGTATATGTCGTGGTTTCGACGCATTTTGTGTGTAGGTCAGAATTGATTACTAATTTATGAAAAAAATATTACCATACGGTCATATACCACGAATCCATAAGTGCCGTTATGGATGGACTCGAGGATGTTTTATATGCAAACAATTAAATGGCACTCAGAATGCGGGATCACGCATAAAACCATCGTTACGTCCGTAACATTAACGTAACACTGCACTGGACGCACGTAACAGACTTCTGTCCACCACTTGATTAATTTCCGTGGAAATTCACTTTAAAGGCTTTCGTTCTTTTACGGTAGAGTAGTTCACATAGGGTTTGTTATTCATAATTTTAAATATGGAGGTCGCAGGCAGGTTTCCACCTTTTAAAAAAAAAGTCCACTGCTGAACAAAGGCCTCCCTTAGAGAGGGATATTGCAATAGTCCCCACGCTTGGCAAGTGGCTTGGGGATCGCAGTACCGACGTCAAAAAGGAGGAGGTTATCACTTCGACTGTATGTTTTTTTATTGCGACGCGTCATTGTGCTGTGAGTCTGAACGAATTGATCGATCGTCGCGTCTTATAATAAGATACAAATCGAATCACTCGATCGAGAACCTTCCTCCTTTTTGGAGTTGGTTGAATATCGGGCCAAATTTATAGGTTATCGGGACGCGGGACAATATCATCAAAATCGGGACTGTCCCGGCAGAATCGGGACAGGTGGCAACCCTGGTCGCAGGCTTTTATAGCGTTGGTATTTATTTGGAAAATTTCAGAAAACTTAACGACGATTTTTACTTCGTCCGTTTGACAGCTCTGACAAGACAGCGTCTGACGGGTCAGCTAGTTAAATATTTATATTTCGATCGTATATAATCGATCATATTATCGATCGTAAGTAACATGTATAACAATAAAGTGCTTTGTACTACTACGGGTATGAGTCATAAACATTTATACGTTATGTTGAGTAGAGACAGAAGCATTATTTAAACTACATCTATGGGTATAATAGAGTTTAATTCATTACACATTTAGAATTTCATAGTGCATTATCTATGCATTCGCTACTGCGCAGTTCAGTAAATATCTACATACTAATAGACATAGAGTTAATGTTCCCAGAAATAGAAGAAGCTCTATCATAGCATATCTTAGTTTATCAATAAGAAACGATCTGCGAAAATGAAAACAGCTCGCGAGTGTATTATTAAAGTAGCAATCAGCAAATTTAATCGCTTTAGGGTGGAAAGTACTAGGGGCAGTGGTAGGTGTACCAGTAGGTGGCAGGGGTACCAGTGGGCAGAGAAAGTGTAGTGAAATGCAAGGAACAGGCTTCTAGCACAGAATACATATTAGTACTTCTAGTAGGTACAAGGTTTACGAAGCAGCTAGACTGGTCACGAGCTCCCGAGCCTGTTGCTATGTAGATAGCTTTCATGCAGGCGGCTATTTATTTACGAGGCCATGAAGCTACTTCATTTGGAAAATAATGTCCATGATTTTATATTCGATAGGGTTAATTTGTTCTAGTAAAATAATTATCACACCGGTAAAAAAAAATCTTTGTTGTTGTAGATAAAAGAGCGTGTTATTAAAATAATGCCACCAGCATGCTGGGTACGCTGCCAACTTGAGCATTTGGATTGTCTTTAGACCTTCAACGGTCTATGGGCAGTCTAACTGTATTTGTAGTTTTAGTTTTAGCTTGTATTTTGTTTAGTTAATAAAGGCGCTAGCCCATTAAAATACATTTACCAATAAAGTAACTCTTTATTGACACCACCGAAAAGACTTTACAAGAAGAGTACCTACATCAAACATATAGCTAGCATGGGAGCTAGAGTTTCGCTTACTATCTATTGTTATTTGGAGACAAATAAACATATTGTATTTTTAGTTAGTAGGCGGCGTAGGCGGTGATAGAGCTAAGAGCAATCTCTTCCAGGTCCTTTGGATGAGTAGATAGAGATACTTTGTGGAGTATGGACGAGGGTGTGGAATGACTTTATTTAGATATGTTTCAAATTTGACAAGCACTTTAATGGTTCTTTTTTTCTGCTCTTGATCCGGTACTGATAACATAACGCATTATTCTCAATTACGTCAATACGTCCGATGACCACAGATGCAGGTAAAAACTCTTTGGATGCATCATATAAGTATGGAACGTATGCAAGGTAAATTTGTATTCACGAACAACAGTGAAGTTGTAAAAATTTAATAAAACACTTGATGGTTTATTGACTCTACCTGTTCATTGCTTTGTTAGTCTGCAACCCAAAAGTTTTATCCGTTTCCATGTAAATATCACAGTGCAAATATTGCCACTTTAGGTGCTCAAAATATTTCCTCCTCTAATTTTTTCGCGATTTATTTTATATATTTGGCTCACCACATATAATAATTTTACATGTTAATTTCGCTTACGAATCTATAATACCTGTGGTTCACCTTGAAAATATGACCAATGTTCGATCTGCCGGCGTCATCATTTTAATACTGTTACGTATGTAAGTACAAATAGTAAGGGAGCTAATAAACATTGGTATAATCTCAGAATTATACAGCTGTAGGTGACTTTTTTAGAGCGCGTAAATTTTTGACACCCAGCCAGTAGGTATATAGGTGATTGCTGATACGATACCAAAAAAATGCTGTAATTTTTTAAAGTTTGCAATGTAATGCAAAAAAATATCAACTAACCCTAGAAGTTTCCGAACGACCAGGGCCCTGATTCCGTAACTTTAACACGCACGTTACGTGCCGTGTTAAGTTTACCTCTAAAAGTTGGTCTTTATTCCTAGTGAATAGAGTCCAAATTCTATGAGGTTAACTTAACACGGCGCTTGTAGTTACAGAATCAGGGCCCTGGTTACCGATGGTGGACCGATATTACTAGTTTGCCTAATTCTAAACCACAAAAACAACACAAAAAAATTATACATACTTGGAATCATAACGAACTTACCTAAATTAAAATCAATATATGAAACTACATTAGTCTAATGAACCGCGGCCCACAGGCATCGTTCCCAAAATGAAAATGTGGTATAAAAAAAATGTTACAAGAATGCATTTTTTAAGTAGTGCTAGAAAAAATATAATGCTATCAAAATGTAAACAACTTGACGACGAAGAGCAAATTTTGCCTGACTCGTTATAAAAACTGACATTCTCTTCCATACTATCAAACGCATTAGGTAACGTGATATTCGGTTACCATAATCCATAGTACGTAATATAAACACCGTGAACTTAATCGCTTTGTTAGACCTTGAAATACCGAAAATTATGACCCTCAGCCTTGATTAAGATAATAGTATTTATATTGCTTTAAAACGTTTTTTAGGTATATACGTAATTTTTTTTTTTAAACATGTGTTTTTATCTCATTCATTTGTTTGTATCGCATATCATCCAGAGATTAGCATACCTCTTATTAAAAATATTTTAGAAATTCTATACACAGGAATAAAATAGTGGATACTATTTTATTCCTGTGTATAAAACACACAGCATAAGGCATATCATCCAGAGATTAGCATACCTCTTATTAAAAATATTTTAGAAATTCTATACACAGGAATAAAATAGTGGATACTATTTTATTCCTGTGTATAGAATTTCTGGTTTCAACAATAAATAATATTAATTTTTTATGCACCCCCATGATATGGGAATCAAATGAAGAATACGAAAATTTACGTCACACTAAATTCAATATGGCGGACGCCTAAAAGCTTGCTTAGTAAAAAATATATTTGGGTTCCGTAGTATTTATTTTATTAATGGTTTAATCTATACTAATACTATAAAGAGGAAAGATTTGATTGTTTGTTTGTTTGTTTGTTTGCATTGAATAGGCTCCGAAACTACTGAACCGATTTGAAAAATTCTTTCACTGACGGGAAGCTACACTATTCCCGGGTGACATAGGCTATAATCTATACCCGTGCGAAGTTGGGGCGGACCGCTAGTTCATTATAATTTTGTTTATAGGGCCTTGTATGCTTTTCATCATCATCAGCCAGAAGACGTCCACTGCTGAACATAGGCCTCCCCCTTTAACCTCTACACTGTACGACTGCCTGACTTTTGCATCCAGTGGATGCCCGCGACTCTCACAATGTCGTCGATCCATCTGGTGGGAGGCCTACAGAACCTTTCTTCCCCATCGGTTATTAGTTCTTCGAGCAAAGTGGCCTGTCTCAACTTGAAATTTTTAATAGCTATGTCGGTGACTCTGGTTCTTTTGCAAATATCCGCGTTCCAAATTCTATCGCCCAAAGAAACTCCGAGCATAGCTCTCTCCATTGCCCGTTGTGGGACTCTGAGTTTTCCAAAAGGCCAACAGTTAAGGACAACGTCTCAGTACCATATATTATCACTGGCAACACACACTGGTCAAAGACCCCTGTCTTTAGGCACTGTGGTATCTTGGACGAGAAGATGTTACGCGATTTAGTTTTGTATGCTTTTAGCTAAATTGATTATTGATCTATTAGTGGCTTCCCAGCGCATGACCAACATCCATCGACCTCAATATAACTCAGTCAACAGTTTGTGGGTCATGTTTATATGTGGTACTATCTAATCACGTTGTATCCTTTGATTCAATGCCTTATCGTTTTCAATACATTTACTGTAAACAAGGTCAAATAGAAAACATCGCATTAACTAGTTTATCAAGTGTATGTTTATGTGTTTACTTGTACTATTATTTCTTCTTTTCTGTTAGGACAGCAGGAAAGCAGTGGACAAGGCTAGCACAGGACCGGAAAAGATGGCGCGCTGAAGAGGAGACCTATGTCCAGCAGTGGGTGGAGAATGGTTGATGATGATGATGATGATTATTTCTTCTGTGGGGTAAGTATGTGTTAAATATTTAATGATCTCTGTATAAAAGTATTATTAATGGAAATATTTTTAGCTAGAATCTACATTAGTATATCATGTAAATTAATGCTATTTTAACCAAATACAGAAAGATGTTTATAATAAATAGGTTATGACGTATCATTATCATGGTTCCCTCTGCTGGGACACAGGTCTTCTGTCAGGTCACAGAAAGAAAGCATGGGCCCTAATTCACCATGCTGGCCTACCGCACGTTGGTGAATTTTGTTCATGTCTTTGAACTTTTTGAGGCTCTCAGGCATACCGGTTTCCTCAAGATGTTTTGTGTCACCGTTTTTGAACGATGGCGTCGAATCTGCGCATCAATATAAATATATTATAATGCGAAGTTTGTATATAGACGTTACGGTAGATATGTATGTTCCTTATAGACTGCGAAACGGCTGGACCGATTTTCACAGGACTTTCACTGGCAGATAGCTGATGTTACAAGGAGTTATTCCACTGGGTGAAACTGCGGGCCGCAGCTAGTAATTTATATAAGTATAAGTATTAAATAAGTCATTAGCGCAGGACCGAGGATCGAGGCGTGTGCTGTCTGTTTGTAAAACGCTCATGCTTCCACTCGGCCACCATTGCTAGCGGTGCTTGCTATCAAGTTATGATATAGGTATACTTATGTTTAAAATCGAAATACATGTAATAAACGCAATGTTTTTTTCCGGAATGACGACGTACATATCTATCGCGAAATTACACCAATATTATAAACGTGAAGGTTTTTGTGTGTGTGTGTGTGTGTGTGTGTGTGTGTGTGTGTGTGTGTGTGGGTGTGTGTGTGTGTGTGTGTTCTCCGTGTTCTATTTTCATGAGTGGATTTGGATAAAATTTGCTATGGGATTAGCATATACCCGGTTTACCAAATAGGCTATACATCTATATCTATCCTATATATACTATAATATTATAAAGAGGAAAGATTTGTATGTAAGTATGTTTGTAACGAATTGGCTCAAAAAGTACTGGACCGATTTTAATAATTCTTTCACCATTTGAATGCTACATTATATCTGATTAATACAGGCTATTTTAATAGGCTATATAACTATACCCGTGCAGATCCGGGGTGGACTGCTAGTTATTATATAATTATGTAACTACTTACGTATTTTAGGTACTTTTATATCACGAAAAAATTGCGGTTCCCGTAGGATAACGGGCAAAACCGTGGTGCGCTGTTAGTACATATAAGGTATATAAAGCTTTTAACCATTATTGTCTTATTATTTTTAAACATACATTATTTTATACTCGTCATTGTGTAAAAAGTATACATTACTACCTCAGCATGGCCAAATACTTAAGGAGTCTTTATGTGTAATGTAACAACTTCGATGAGTATGCGCGTTCAAGGTAAGGTAACCTTGCGAAGGGTAACCAAAGGGGAATTCAGAACCGGTCCTAAAGAAAAGGACTATAAACAAAGGGACTTCGTCCTTGCCTTCTTAGCCATGGCCCTTGGCAGCGGAATTTTGTGAAGTGAAATTCATTTTATTGAAAGAGTTTGTATTATTTTCGCGAATATTTATACGTGAGTAGTGACTACTCAATTTTATAAGTAGACTCAATTAACTACTTGCATGCACCTACACACAGTTTAAAAAAATTAGTCTCACAAAAAAACAGTTTTAATGTGTTGAAAATAAATTTATATACTCGTATTTGAAATATCTCTACATAGTATAAATTAAAGTCGCTTTCCGCGTCTGTCTGTCTGTATGGCCGCTAACTAATTACTCCTAAACCACGCAACGGATTTTGATTCGGTTTTCACCATCAGTTAGATACATTTTCACGGAAGGTTTATATATTATATAACTAGTGACCCGCCCCAACTTCACATGTAAATTACACCCGTGCGAAGACGGGCGGGTGGGTCGCTAGTTTATTAATAAAATAAAATTATATCATCAATTTCATAATAATCAAAGTTCATCACAATAAAAAAAATTCTGACCGAGACTTGCTCAAACAGAGAAGATTGACGAAAGAGTTGAGGCTTATGCAAGGGGCTGAATAAGGTGCCGATGATAACATGAAACACCATCAAAATATGACTTACTAGATGCGCCCCGCGGTTTCACCCGCGTAGTGATGAAAAATGGTGATGATGATGATGATGATGATGAAAAGTAGCCTATGGCTCTTGAACTATACCCATGCAAAAAATCAGGTCGATCCGTTTTTCCGTTGCAGCGTGAGAGAGGAATAAACATCCATACATCTATACATCCATACATACAAAGTTTCGCGTTTATAGTATTAGTAAGATAAGATTTGAGCCATAAAAATTTGTAGCAGTTCCCAGCCTTAAAGGCCGTTTTCCTACAGATTTTTTCCGGGAAATATATAGACTAATGATAATCCAGGATTTAATAAGCTACCTACATCCTACATACCAAATTTTATTCAAGTTCCTTCAGCTGACGGAGTTGAGTGCGGATAAACATACACCCTTACACACAAACTTTTGCATTTTACATATTAATGTGATACAAGGATACATTAAATGTGATGAGTAGATTAACAACAAAATAGGTGGTTATGCTAGACATAGTACATAATTAAATAGACAACTAAATTTAGCATAGATTTACGTGTTGTGGGAAAATTCAGGCGGTCCGTCAGACAATGCCCGTAATACCTGTATACAGGCTGGGCAATTTTAAATTATTATTTATTTACAAAAATTCATGACTACATTATCATTGATTAAAAATCAAGTAAATTAATCTACCATTTTTATTATGCACAACTTAAAAAACAGAAAATTAACGAAAACTGATATTAGTCAATAAACAAAAATAAAACCTAAAACTACTTATAAAATCATTGCATGATTGTTACTTGATTTTTAAACAGTTTGGTAGTAAGTAGTAGTTTTATTTTATTTTTTAATTATGACTGTGCAATCTGTGCATGCAGTCTGTATGTACATAGTCGATATAATTTTATTAGCCACCTATACAAAATATATACGACGATTACGTAATTTTTTTATTATTTATTTTATAAACAGACTTTTTCCGTAAATTAATCATCATCACCATTTCAGCCATAGGACGTCCAAAGATGGACATAGGCCACTCCCAAAAAAAATTGCTAATATATTATGTATTACTTCAATGTAATTTTTATATTGAACTGTTCTAGGCTATTTAAAGAATTGTAGATAGCACCACCAACGCTTAGATTAATTCCAAGAAGTCGTTCAGCAAATTAGCAAAATTCAGCCTGTATAAGAGGATCAAGCTATGATTGTGTAATTAAATTTTAGCTTATAATCAAATATACTTTACAATGACGCATTGTCTCATAAAACATTTAAAATACAATAGCTCAGAATGCACTAGGTATAACTAGATGCATGGGAAAACAGATGATAATTTTGAAACCGTTTTGAAGTAGGTACCTTTTTGTGAAACATTAGCTTAATCTAGATAAAAATATAAGTAGTTGCCTAAAGAACTTCTCATTCATATTATCTATTAAAAGATTTTTCTCAAGAATTTGCGACGATTTTTTTTACTAAGTTAGGTAATTTATTAGGATTCCGTAGCCGTAGGTCAAAGGGACGGAACCCTATTACTATCTAAGCATACGCTGTCTTTCTTTCTGTCTGTCTGTCTTTTACCAGCTGTACCTTTTGAACTGCAATAAATAGCCAGTTACAATGGTCACAAAATAATATAATGTTACAGTGGAATACCTGAGAAATAATAATAAAACAAAAAGTAATAAATAAAAAAACGTAGGTATTTTTGTCTTTACTCTAGATCTAGTGTAAAAACGGAAAATACACAAGCGTCAAATGTGACATGATTACAGTGTACCTATACAAGTGTACACTAAAGTAAAACAACAAAATAATAAACACCAGCCAAGTGCGAGTTGCGCGCGCGCAAGGATCCCGAACTGAATGTAAGAAAACTTTTTTTTTGCGCGCGGTACAATATTAGCCATCAGTGTGAGAGTCCATCTCGCACTTCGCCGGTGTTTATTATGTACACTATCAACACTAATGTTCTAAAGAGATATAAACTTTGTAACACGTTTGTTTGAGATTATGACTGCCCTGGTGGCCCAGTTGGTAGTGAACCTGCCTTCTGCGCTTGGGGACGTGAATTCGAATCCCAAACATTTATGTGATAAACATTTGTGTTTGTTCTATATCTGGGTGCTTATATATATTTAAGAATGTATTTTAAAGTATATTTGTAAGTATGTATATCAGTATCTAGCAGCCATAGCATAATGACCGTGTGTGCAAAAATGTCCCGAACATTTAATATTAATTTAATATATCTAGAACTACTGAACTGATTCTGAAAATTCTTTCACCTATAGCTACACCTAAGTGACATAAATAGTTTTGTTCAGAAAACGGGCAAAGCCATGAATGCTATATAGTGTTTAAAAATATTCCACGCACAATTTATTCATATGGCTCTACCTTGTCTTCGCCTTCTCACAGGTTTATCAAGGTCTTTGATTTTTATTTGAAAAACAATACAAAAACCTTGACGCATAGATTTACCTCTAGATTTCTAGTAGGTGAGGAATAATATATTATGGCATACGTACGTCCGTCGGTCTCAAAATAATTGACCGCAATCATATGCATCAAATCAGAATAATCGAAACTTCAAATTGCTGGTTGATTTCTGATTTTACGTTACAAAGTCTACTTGAAAATTTTATGTAAAATATTTTGTTGCAATTTACTCTAATACAACAATGAAAATGAAATTAATTCACTAAAATAGCTTAAATTTATAACTAAAACTAATCTAGCAATCCGCTACCGGTGGGCAGCGTTGTCAAAATGCTGGCAGCATTGCCACGTCGTATGGCAATGCTTATTATTCTTTGGGCAAAATATAGGCCAGCATTTTGGTCAGCTAAAATAATAAGTAATGGCGAATAGGCGCTTTCGATCAGGCGAGATCGCAGTCAAACGTTAGCCTCGTCCGATGTAAAAAAAGAGTTTTACACTTTCTTAGAGAATTTATATTTAGTTCTCCTATATATCTCCTATAATAATGCAACGTTTCTGCAATTTGATTCTTTGCCCGATTGAAAATATCAAAATGCGCAATACCATTGGACACATTTAGTTCATGGCAGTCAAACAATAAGTCTACTTAATTGTAATAGCTTAGAAGCCAAACAAATATTACCAACAAAGGCGACAAATACAAAAAATAACCATTAGTGTATTCAGCCATCATAATGAATGGCTAAGTAGTTGAATAGAATAAAGCTTATGGCGCAAGAGTTGTGACGAAATATGGGATTAGAGCTTTCTTAAATCACTGCTTGCAAATATATTTTGTTCTTAATAGGCGGTGACAAACTGTCAACCTCCTAACGATAAGAAAGAAATGTATGCTCGTCAATGAGAGAAACTCATTATTTCATTCAAAAACTCAAAAGAGACAATAAGCTAATTTTGTAAGCCTTTGAAACGTGTGTGCGTCATTAAGTGCCACAGCTTAGGTAGGTACTACATATTCGAATAGGTCTGGTTCTAGAGTAAGGTCATATTTTTTTATCAATAGATCTGTATCCTAAATACTAAAACTAATGTAAAAAAACTATTAACAAACATAATTATGATTTTATTAATAGAAAAACTATAATAGAAGCTAACTAATATTCAAAGTAATTTTTGAAAACAATCTATTAACTAAAGTAACTGAATAAATACTTCATCATAATTATAAAAAACTACATACTATTAAACCCACAGCCCATATAGGTCTGTGGGTTAATTAATTAAACCGCTACCAGTAGGAATTGATCCCAAAATGCTGGCTCCATCACCACGTTGTATAACAATGCTCATCCTAGAAAAGCCTAGCAAATCCTAGCAAAGTAGAGCGGCCAGCATTATGGTCACGATAGTTGGTGTGTACAGGGTTATTGATAATTATAGCTAAAAGAGGTACACCACATCATATTATGTGACAATTTTAATTCCACTACTTTTAATATTTTTTCTTTCATACAAAACAAAAATAGATTAGGTATCTAACTGGCATTTTGTAAACATTTTGTGGTGAATGTTTTAAGTTTTGTCATGGCCGTAGAGTATCAAACTTTTTGCAAAAAAATAAAACTATGTAACGGTAAGAGAAAATAAAAGTATTTTGAAAAAATAAAAATTATATTTTTCCCCACAATTCTACGTATTTAGTCCCGAAAAAATGCACTAGCATAGAAAGATTTCATCATCATCAGCCAGACGACATCCACTGCTGAACATAGTCCTCCCCCTGTTTACCTCCACACTGAACGAAAGCCTGCCATCTGCATCCACTGGGTACCCGCGACTCTGACAATGTCGTCGGTCCATCGAGTGCAGAGTCGGTTAGAAAGATTAAAAAAAAAATGAACTGCATAAACAATGCAATGCACATTTTGCTACATATTTTTAACAGTAAACAATATTGTTATATATCATACTAATATTATATATGCGAAACTGTGTTTGTTTGTTTGTTTGTTCCTCTTTCACGCTGCAACGGAACAACGGATCGACCTGATTTTTTGCATGCATATAGTTCAAGAGCTAGAGAGTACTTTTCATCATCATCATTACCATCACCATTTTACTTCACTACGCGGGTGAAACCGCGGGGCGCAGCTAGTATAGTTATAAACAGTATGAATTACCTGGCGACCCTTTGTCCCGACTCATGGAACAAACGTTGTTAAGTAAATGATGTAGGGGTAGGTTGTTACGCATTTTATTAATAACCCTGTATACGTCTATTAATAAAACTACTTACGTCTACATAACCTTCTATTACCATTAAAGCATTTATACTTAGCACATCATCTTCTAAGTATGACTAAACTAAATGTGATTATAGCGCCACGTGGGATTGCGTAGTTACTGAAATTAAATCTGTGGCGTGACTGTGAGGTATTTGTAACAAAGGAATGACAACAAAATGCCCACTGTTGATGTAATGCGCAACGATGTTGTGCCTACTGCCTGCTAACTGATTGTATATAAACAGTAATTTCTGAGTCATCGCCGGCTGAACCCGAGACATAAATATACAAATTTAGCACCTATATACAGTTAGGCTTATCGACAGTCTGTTAAAAGAGTTCGATAAGGTATGTTATGGTAACTATAATTATACTTACTGACATTCAGTACTGAGAACTGACCAACTCGGTTACACCTACAGTTTGTTTTCTTGTTTTTTTTCTTCTTTGAAACTCTAAGTAAGTGCTAGTCTACTAAACAGAAAACACATTTCAAGCACCTACTTACTTGACAATATTTACATGGTTCGCTCTCATGAATTGACTGTCGAACTTTATTCTATGACGTCACTCCTCATGCTACCTGCCACTAAGGTACCTACTCTATTTATTAGGGATACATTGTATCCATTTCAAATACATATTTGCAGTGCAAGTTTGTATTACAAATGCGAACCGCGAGTAGGTGGCTGACCGATCACCACGTGCTATAGCGCATAGGCGATGCCAAGGTTCCTTCAGACGCGAGCAAACTGCACTTAACTGACGTACGACAATAAGAACTGTGATAAAAATGTTTCGGTATGCCGATGGGTACTACCTAATAAATTTTTGGATGCGTAAAATATGAGTGTCTTTTAAACATACGTAACTACCAATTTACTAAACAACGCAATTTATCATGACGTAGTACGTCCTTATGCGATTAAACATCATTTATAGGAAACTAGCTGCGCCCCGCGGTTTCACCCGCGTAGTGATGAAAAATGGTGATGGTGATGATGATGAATAGTAGCCTATGTCACTCTCTGGCTCTTGAAGTATACCCATGCAGGTCGGTCCGTTATTCCGTTGCATCGTGAAATAGGAACAAACAAACCAACAAACAAACACACTTTCGCATTTATAATATAAGTATGATCAACTAAAATTGTTACCAATCAATTTACGAACATTAGACGACCTTTTCCTGAAAATGTTTGATGATTTTTAACTAACTAACAATGGTACCTATTGATCGTTACTAAGCTGCTATACAAATACTACGATTTTGCATTTGAAAAGTTCCCCGATAGACGGATAACAAATAAATCTAAGTGGATGCGTGACAACCACGTGTGGGCCTGAATAGCCGCTGCCAAGGTCGCCTGCAGCGCGACAGAACGCTGCAAACGGACGCGGCCGAGCTTTTCAACATCGACTTGATGGAACTTTCGAGAGCCGAATCGAAAAAATTCTAGTCTGTTTCCGACAAGTTCGTACTATGTCAAGTAAGTAAGTCATAAGTAAATTTAGTAATAAAATGGCAATTTACAAGTCAATACAGTTTCTACTTTAAAAGTAAGAAAATAACATACATATAATAAAATAATAATTAATTGATTGAATTTCAAACAGATTAATTAATTAGATTACAAAAATAAGAAAAGAAATAAAAATACCAATAACAACGACTGTTTTAAAAACGTTCTAAAAAAATTGTTTTAAAAAAAATTAAAAATATTAAGGCCAATTTTACAAACATCGGCAGATAACTTACGCGTGCAAAAATTGTGATTAGTTCTATGGTAGGTACGTGAATTTATAGTGAGACTAATTAATTTTATCTTAGCAAAAAGTTAACAAGAGAAGTACATGGGCGCGTTCCGAATCAACGGCACTAGCACCATTGACGCGAACAGCACTAATAAGAAAATTAAATTTCCTTGTGCTGTGGCGTCGTTAGAGCGGTTGGTGTGATTAGAACGCGCCGTTTAAATGAACGTTCTCTTTTCAAATGATAATTTTTTTAATTGTATTAGGTATTTAATTTATATGTTTTAGTTTTCCGGTCTATTCCAAAGGCCTCACAAAAATACCTAAAGGTCGTTGTTTTAAAGTTTTTTAGGTGATTAAATATTTATGTATTAAAAATGCGTAAACCTTGAAGTAGTATCACAATTATTTTAGTAATTAATGTTGTACACAAAAAGTTTTTTCGGTTACGCAATGATTATTTTACACTTAACAATGAAAATGCACTAAAATGATTTTTTCAAAGCTCTTACAAGGGACCTACCATTATAACCGTTAAAGCACTTAATATTTTTTTAAATCTTGGAACTATTTTCACTAAAATGTCTGTGACCGTTACTTTTTCAGCGGCTCAACTGCTCGTCTACCACACTCGACTCTACTTATGAAATTGTACTATCTCTGTTATCAGATTACATTTATCTAGGACACTGGATTAAAAACCTGACATGGAGTTCAAATCAATATGACCTCTACCTACATTGTTATTATGCCACGGCTACTGAAAAACATATTTACCTAATCAGGGAGTAGGTATTAATAATAAAATTGTAATGTATTGTCGAGAGGCTAATCGATTATCGATGTGTTATGAATCCATTATGCTATCAAGTTAAGTAGACTAATGAAGTTATTTGACAAGTGAGAAGTCAACATGTTTGAAGAAGTATTTTAATTATTATAGAGATACATCCTATTTATTACGTAACTTCTTTGTTGTTATAATTTGCGACTTTATTTTTTCTTTGTATAGAAGAAACAATAAATTGATTTGCAAATGTTTTTACAAAACAGATGGTAAAAAAGAATTAAAACGCGACATGTTTCATTCATTAAAATGTGATGATCATTTTTAGCTAATAAAAATGTGTAACTCACCCTATTTCTAGACAAGGGGCACAATACACGCGCGCACGCTGTCAAGCCGCGGCGAGGACTGCCCGGAGCACTCCTGCGCACGATCTCTTGAACCCTGCGCGGATCTCACGCGAGATCCATACTCGCATTAGATTAGTTTGCTGGAGGAAATCCACACAACATTGTAGCGAGAGCGAATGTGTTTTATCACTGGCTAGATAGAGAAAAGCTACAATTTATGTGCTTTTTCACATAAGGCCTTTTCTAATAATTTAATTAACTGACCTAACAGGCATTGTCCTGTCTAAATTTCTATGAGTTTATTTGAGTTGCGGTTTCTGTTTTTCCCGAATTTTCTAATTTTCCTAGCAATTTTTATTTTTATTTTTATTGTTTACCTGGCTCGGACTAAAACAATTAAAAAAATTGCCAAAGCAGTGTAGCCATTCCCCTGTGATGGGCTTATCAACGAAAAGCATTTAATTTTTAAGTTTTGTAGGTCATTTATGTGCTTTTTTTTGGAAACGTGATTTTCAGTCATTTTATTCATGTCACAGAAATTACTCACGTATGATTAAGCCGGTTAGCCGCCGCGACTATAGTTAGTTTCAATACGTGACGTTATGTTAGTAATTCCCGTGGCATATAAATAAAATGCAAAAAAATATGTTATTAATAAATGTTCCTGCCAGTTCTTTGCAGCTCAGCACACCAAAATTTATAAATTCGAGGGGATCCCTTTGCCCAGCAGAGACCATTGGTTAGCAACAAATAATATGTTTCACTCATCGTCACCAATAAATCGTCATCGACAATCACGGAAGTTAAAGTACCTAACAGCTAAAAATATTCGGCTTTGTGCCTGAACACACTTAATGTATTCTTCTATCCGGTCTTACACCCACTTTTCAAAAGAGTACCTAACATGCACAAATACAAACAGCTTAACATATTCAATCGAAAACAGACAACTACTAATATTCAACTTTTTTCGAGGAGAAAATCTTCCAAATATACCCGGCTGCATTGGGGATTATACCCACTAAACCCCCCCGGTGACGAGCCTTGAACGCACCGGAGCCCTCTCCACTACTAAGATCTAGACCTAGTCTTAAATTTTGCGATATTTGAATGTTAAATGCAGGTTGAGTTATACAATTCTCGTCAAGGATCGAGCACGTTAGGACGGGCCGCAGCGGGCCGGAACGCATCGCAAAAATAGCTTTCATACATTTTATATGAAGTATCGCGCATTATGACGAGGCGCAGCGGAGCCGATTCCCATATAAAATGTATGAAAGTGATTATTGCGATGGGCTCCGGGCCGCTGCGGCCCGTCCTAATGTGCTCGATCCATTAGGCCGCACTGGTTATCCATGACATAGGTCTGGAATGAAAATTGCTACAAAATTGTTCCCCAAACAAGGTCTGCTAATCACTAGACTTGACAGCTGTTAGATAGCGACTGGTCATATAATTAAGTAACTACGTAGCAACCTACTCTAGAACCTAGGCTGACGATAAATCGATTGGAAGCCAACTGTCGAGCAAAATAAATCTTTTATAGAACATATTCCGTCTCATAACAAAAAAACATAACACTGTCTCTTGCTTTAGAAACGTCAAACCTCGCTCACGCGTTTCAACATTTTTGATGACAAAAATCACTGAGTGATTAAAAAAAGTCTTTTGTCGGCCTTACTTATAAACGTAACTTAAAATTTAAGCAATGCTTAAAATTGCAGTCAACTTCTTTTTGACGGATATTGTCACAGGTGAAAACAAGACACAGCAATTTTAAGCTTGAGTAACGTTTAGGCCGCAATGTCTTTAAAAACAAAAGACTTTTCACAAGTTTTTTTAATCCAGTTTTTTTAATATTTTGAATAAAGTTTTACATAAAGTTTCATTTAGTTCTTTTTTGCGTTCTACTCGCTTAGTTTAATTTTTTCTCGCCTGTATTTCAATCGGGGTTTCGTTTGCATTTTGTCTCTTTCTCATGTTGCGTATATTGATAACGCTGCGCATACTTTGACAATGTTGTGGTTTCTTTTGCGAAAACTTCAGTGCAATTAAAATAAAGTCGTGAACAAACCTAATGAACTCAGAGCGGTTTTGCGTAGAATGCGTGCATGCGTGCATCTGAAATGTGAACAACGCATAAAAATAAACTTGTAAGTACTTAGAAGCATAACAATTTCAAAATTTATGTTTTTTTGCTCTTGCAACGTTGTTTTGCATTCAAACGTAGGTATTTTGCCTACATTTGCCTACAATAACATGACATACCTACGATAGATTTGGTGAAGGTCTGAATAGTGAAACAATACGAGAAAATAAACAAAAAATTTGTAGAAATTCTAATGAGACGTAAGAGTAGGTAATATATCAGTATTTACGTGTTTCAAGATACAAAAACAACCAAAACTTTACTCATAGATTTATTATACTTCGTAGGCAGTTCGTAAGTGAATAAAAATGAACCTGCAAAATCAATTTGACCTTATGAACAGTTTTCAATTTATGTAATGTTAAATTTAAATGTAAATGTATAATTACTTACTCATATATCCACACTGAACTTTACCAAATTGTTCAATTAATATTCGACTCATATTATTTACAAATATTATGTATCACTATAAACATCCTTTAATTTTGTCAATTTACATAATTGTCATTTGTAATTGACATGTGATATCAGTAAAATTTTAATTAGTGTGTAGATGTTTATTTGTGTCGATTTTGCGTACCGATCTTGTTTATCAGTTTTGGGTCAAACAAGGTCTGTTGGTGATATTTTTTTTTCAAGTGTTTTTGTTGACAGCTATTCTAAACTGTTGTTCGTCATAATCATAATTTGTATTTTATATCTAAATAATATCTGTGTCTGTGTCTGTGTCTGTGTGTGTCTGTGTGTGTGTGTGTGTGTGTGTGTGTGTGTTCTGTGTCTGTGTGTGTGTGAGAATATTATTAGAAAAAATGCAACCGAAACTTTACTTACATTGTGGTTTCATCCGCGTTACACTATACCTCTTTGAAGCAACCTCCTTGGTACCTCCTTTGACTTAGATAATAATAATAATTTAAAAAATTGCCACAATTAATATTCGGTACAATATTTAGTTTTAAGATTAATTTAAATTTAATGAACAAAAAAATTATGAATTATAATTAAAATTTGCATGCTTACTATAACTAATTACAGTCGCTAGTTATCGCTATAGGATTCCCTGTGTCGCGATAACTAGTGCTCTTCAGTGGTGTTAATTAAAGATAATATATTATTTGAGTTTAAGTTTTTTAATTAAATTTAGATAATAGTGAAAGAAATTGAATTAAAATGGAATAAAATAAATATTGAATTTGAATTGGTTTTATTGAATTACATTGAATTTCGTTTATGTTAATAAGTTTATTAGATTATTAGATACGAATATGTACGGATCAGACAATCCGCAACAACTCGTCCGTTTCATTTATGTTTAGACTATTTAAATATGTTTTGATTTTACTTTTGCAGATAAATTTAGAATTTTGTATTATGTCAAATTTTTTATTTAATTTCGAATATAAGAAGCCTCCACGAAATCTGTAGCTTCTTTGACCAATCAGAATTTTTGTTCTTATTACAGGCCAGTGAGGTGCTCGTTGGTGTCTCGACCTCTCGCCAGAGGCACCAACTTGCGTAGTAAGTGCAGTCCGGTGAAACCGTAGTGCCGTCGCCATAACATAAATTTGTCTCACTGACAGGTGCTTCGTCTCTTTGTAGAGTAGGTTACTTGAGAATCTGTATGTTTTGTTATAGGCTACTTTTAACACAGCCCTTTGGGCTCGTTCTAACTGCAGAATGTGGCTAGTGCAGGCCGAACCCCAGGATACAACGCAGTAATTTAACAGTGATAGACAAAGTGAGGTATAGACCATATACTACCACTTTTCGTGTTAGTAACATTTTAGTGTGTTAGCTAACACGAAAACATGCAGCAGCGGACCAGGCTTAATACACACATCGTCTTATATACATCGTATTCGTATATATAGAAGATAATTTGACTGTTATAACATCATAAAGAAATATTTCAACAGTTTTAGTAAAGCGAAGCTGTCAAAATTTCGTTGCTAAAAGGTCGTTACGATAAATAAATAGGGCCCTAATTCGGCCAAGAAAATTATCAAAATGTCCTAAAATATAAGTATTTCTTGAAGTAGCCGTACCACAAGGTATTAGTAATTTTTAAACTTTCGCGTTACCACAAGGTATTTTTCCCTTGTTTTATCAATCTTCCTAAATCTGTTTTTGTTCAAAAGTTTCCTGTTATTATTATTATGCACACTACTTCCTTTCCAAATTTGATGAAGATGGACTGTGTTGTCTTATCTTTTTTTTTTGTTTTGAGAGGATTTTGGCGTCTCACGTTTTATGCATTTACGTACCAGTTTTTTTCCAATTGTATTATAAATCGTCCAACAAGTAAATATAGTCACAGTTAGATTCAAGCAAAGTAAGTCACGGTCGTCACAAGTCCAAATCATGCCGTAGTAAAGTGGTGGAGACTAGCTGTAGGAGAATAGGCCGTTGGTCCAGTTGGTAGTGAGTGCACCTGCCTTCTGCGCTTGGGGGTGTGGGTTCGATTCCCACCTAGGATAAATATTCATGTGATGAACATTTGTATTTGTTCTGTCGCACACACACACCATCAGCCATTAAACGTCCACTGCTGAACAAGGCCTCCCTCTTACAGAGGGGTGTTGCCATAATCCCCACGCTTGGCAGGCGGCTTGGGGATCGCAGTACGTTCACCGTGTACTAACAGGACGCTGCTGCCCATCCTCCGGTGGTTCTGGTCGCAGTTTTAGGACATACCCTGGTCCGGCACCGGACCCGAGACGGCATTTGTTCTATATCTGGGTGTTAATACCTATTAAAGTATGTATATAAAAAATGTATGTACGTATATCAGTCTCTGGCAGCCATATCACAAGCTTTGCTTAGTTTGCGGTCAGACCCCTATTTTTTTTAAATAATTAATAGGCTGGCGTTTGACCACCAACCACGACGGTTTGACGGTTTGTTTTATTTGCTTATTTACTAGACTTATGTGGTGTGGTGTTTTGGATAAATCACGAAAATACACGTTTCATCTAATTATATAATTTGTTTACACTCGAGCACGTTCATGAATACTTTGTAAACAATAATACACCATTATTACATATTAACACTCGAAGTAACACAAGTTTAGGAAAATAATACAATGAAGTAACACCTATTATTAACCGTTGGCGCCAAAAACCTGTGTTATCTTATGTTACTTTTTTTAAAGTGCATTAATTTATTACCTTCCTTAGCAAAATAAAACTACAAAAACAATTATGATAGACTGCCTTAACCAACCTTAGCCCATAGGTCTATGGGCAGTCTATCAGTAGTTAAAAACATTAGTCTTTGGCTTAAAACATTCCTTTTTAAGGGTCCGTAGTTCCGTACCCAAAGAGTGTAAACGGGACCCAATTACTAAGCTTACTGTCTGTCTGTCCGTCCGTCCGTCTGTCCTACCTTTTAACTGCTGTATCTTGAAAGATACAGATAAGATTACGGGTTGAAATCTATAATAGATAGCTAGTTAAAGTTGACGAAGACTTTACTACATGCTTATAAAGCAAGAAAAGACTCGTTCTACCTCATTATGTCGCTTAATCTTATATTTGAGCACGTTAACGAACACTTAATAAATCATCATCATCATCGTCATCAGCCAGAAGACGTCCACTGCTGAACATAGGCCTCGACCCTCCACACTGTTACGACAGCCTGCCTTTTGCATCCACTGAATGCCAGCGACTCTCACAATGTCGTTATATCTAGTCCACTAGGTCCACTTAATAAATATTAATCCACTATTATTACACATATAGGTACCTACACTAAAATACACAAGTGTTGAAAAATTCTAAAACGAGACGGCATGATTTTCTCACGTTGGCGCCAAATCTCCCATAGCGTACATTATAACGAACGCTGACTTGCACTGGTCCTGCATCTATGCTACGTACAGCATTATATTATGTTCTCCTAGAAACTATAAAATGAGCAATTAACTCATTCTAGGTAACTATTATCAGAATCTGAAATACTATAAATTGCATTCCTGCGAAGCGTCCAAGCTGAATAACGATGCCGGAGAAAAACCTCATAAAACCGCTGAATACAATCTAACAGATATGCGATATGACGCATCTAGTAATAAAATAAGGAAAGTAGATGTAAAGGAAGGTAGATGTGGTTATTGCTTAGCGATTTACATAAATATTCTTCATAATAAACATACCCATAAAATCCTCGAACAGGGGTAATCAAAGTGTTTAACACACAAACACACCCCACAATAAACTTGATATTGACTTCACCTATCTGTCCCACCACTGTATTTTAACATTAGCTGCGCGGTTTCACCCGCGTAGTGATGAAAAAATGGTGATGATGATTAGAATGAAAAGTAGCCTCTGTCACTCTCCAGCTCGTGAACTATACCCATGCAAAAGATCAGGTCGATCCGTTGCTGCGTGAAAGAGGAACAAACAGATCAACAAACTTTTCACATTAATAATAATACTAGCTGCGCCCCGCGGTTTCACCCGCGTAGTGATGAAAAATGGGGATGATGATTATGAAAAGTAGCCTATGTCACTCTCTGGCTCTTGAACTCTACCCATGCAAAAAATCAAGTTGATCCGTTGTTCCGTTGCAGCGTATAAGAGGAACAAACATCCATGCATCTATACATACAAACTTTCCCGTTTATAATGTAGGATTAGAATAAGTATTATTAAAAAGCTGAAAGAAAACATTTTATTTTAATATTTCACGGAAGTCTATCGGGTACCTGCTCCAGTCTTATGCTCAAAACCCAGTGAAAGTGAACAGAATTACCTAGTGATTTTCATTCCGATTTTTACAATGTTATTGCAGCTGTCAGAGCAAATATACGCTTGGCCCGGGTATAGGCCAACCCTGAAATCGCGAAAAAAATATAAGTTGTTCTATACATTTTGTCTAGTGTCAATTACGTTTTTTTATGGATCAACTGATATTTTTATAGCGATTTCAGAGGTGTTCCCATAGTAAAAGTTGTTCATAATATAAAGGGTACTATGAACCCCTTTCGACTTTGTAAACCCTTTCCGCGTAATCCAATATAGCTATCCTACCGCCAAATATCTTGAGCATAAAGTGACGTAGAAAAAAACGGGAAATTTGGCGTATGTAGGTAGGTACTACTACACATAACAGCTAATCGCGAGGTCGAAATTTATCGAAATCCTTTAATTCCGCTTCGATCTGCCAAAGAAACCAACAAATCTAACATTGCGCATTTTCGAGATATTTTCTGGCTACTGTATCTAGACTATCTAGTATGTTCTTACCTTGATTGACGAACATTAATTTTTAGAAGTGCTCAAATAAAAGTACAATAATCTTCGTCTTGTAGGTACAAAATACGGGTCGACTTAAGAAACTTCCTCCTTTTTCGAAGTCGGTTAAAAACAAAAGGTATTAATTAACCTTTGACATGACTTTTACACTACTGTTGACATTTTTATTTGTTATTGGCGGTTTCTTGAAAGGCCCAACCTGCATTATTATCGGATATTAACCTTATTTAATATTACCTACAAAAAATCTTACGCTCCAAATAAACGATGTTGAAAATTAAATAACTGGGCAAATTAACACCATGTCATGAACCAGAAACACGCCTTGAAAAGTCTTTAAACATTGCATCGGACGTTGTGCAATCGAATGCACAGATACAGAAAACTTGGGTAACCGAAGGAAGATCAAAAATGCAACATCCACCTACTTTTTCGCGTTTATGATTCTGATCAAATTAAAATTTTATTATAATTACTAATAAATGTTATTAAGTTGAACCATTGATTCCAGTATGCAATTACGAATAGAATAGCTTACCAGTTTTATTGCTATTTATATCATTGAAACTTCTACACTAATGTCCAATCATCCATCAAAATTCTAGGTTTATTTTATAAAGTTTAATGCTTGTATAATTTGTTTTTGGTATATCTTCACATTGGGTTCTATATAATTTGAAATATCAGACACACGAATATGAATATAAAAATCCTTATAAATTACCAAGTGTCTATAATCACCTTTTGTGGGATAATCAGACAATCTTTGCCATCCTTTAAAATGTGCGAAGTCATAAATTATCGTGACAACGTAGGTAGGTACTTATTACATATGATTATTTATGAAGACCTACATAGTTTTATACGATGTTTATGATGCCTACGCTTATCAAAGCTCATTATCATATTATGGGTTTCAGAGCTGTCACTGTAGTTTTGATTTGTTGTACCGAATTCGCTAATTATATTGCGCAACATGACATGTCCTCGATCACGGAGAAGCTGGGAACAACCTACACGCATGAAACAAAATAAACCAAGTGCGAGTCGGACTCACGCACTGAGGGTTCCGCACCACCACAAAATGCATTAACGAAATTACCAGTTATGAACAGAAACTTGTCACAGACTTGCACTTGGCCACTATTTATTATTTTTGTTATACATCAAAGTGTATACTATAATCATGCCCAGTTGGACGCTTGTACGTATTGCCATTTTTACATTAGAGCTAATACAAATATACGTAAAAAAAATACGCTTACTCTTTGACTTTTTTATTTCATTCTTTTTTTTATACTCTCTTAGTTAATCCGCCGTAACGTTAAAAATATTTTGTGAATATTTCAACTAGCTATCTATTAAGGTTCGAAAAATACAGCCGTTTAAAGGTAGGACTGACGCATAGACGGACAGACAGACATCGTAGGCTTAGTGATAGGGTCCCGTTTTTATCCTTTGGGTACGGAACCCTAAAAATGTGTTCGCAAGCTGCGTTATGTACGCACACGAAAATTTATTGATATACATAATATATTCAAACCTTGATAAGCATTCTATCTTATGCCTCAATAATTTTGTGATTTTTTTGCGAAATCGAAAGCCTGCCTATATCGGCGTTGTTGCCTATTGAACATCACGGGTACCGTCACCTGTTTAAAGCGATACAATTTACGTGGCTGCGAAAAGTTGCGCGACCGCAAACGTGTCTCGGCGACAGCACGATAAGGTTTTCGACTGATTGGCTTTTTTCCACTAAAAACAAAAGTTTTTAGGCCGCCCGCTTGAATAATAAACGCAATGAATATTTTAACACTTATAAGCCGTGGTAAATGAAATTAAAGTGGAGCTGGGCAGGACACGTTGCTAGGCGCAGTGATGACAGGTGGAGTAAGGTCTTAACAGAGTGGTGGCCGAGGCAAGGTAAGCGTCCAGCTGCAAGATGGGTCGACGATATTATTACTATCGCGGGTCGAACCTGGACTAGATTAGCATATGACTGAGGCAGATGGCATAGCAAGAGAGAGGCCTATACCCAGCAGTGGGATAACGAAGGCTGTAGATGGTGATGATGATGATGAAGCCGTGGTAGCCTATTTGGGAGACCGTTTGACTTAAAAACGTGAGGTCGCGGGTTCAAACCCCGGACCTGTACCAATGAGCTCTTTGAAGTTTATATACGGATTTTCATACCACTGGCTTTTCGGTGAAGGAAAACATCTTGAGGAAACCTGCATACGTTCGGAGAAGGAATTCAATGGCTTGACCCGCACTGGGCCAGCGTGGTGGATATGGCCCAATCATCCTTTCGGTGGTAGACTAAAAGTCCAGCAGTGGACTGCAAAAAGGCTGATTACGATGAATATTTAAACACTACCTACTTCGAAACATTACCTACCAACTGAAATTCCTACATTATCGAAAGATAGATCTCTATTTCTATATAACAATAAAAATAAACGAATCAAATTAATTGCATAATACATTTCGATACTTAAATATCACAGGCTGAATCACTACGGTATAGTAATTTCAACGCTTAGACATAAGGAGGAAAATTAAAAAGCTTAATATCAATTTCGCACAAATCTCAATGGGTTAATAATCAATTATTGATTACATAAGCTCTCAACTTCTTATAATTTGACATAGGCAAGAACAACAAATGTCCATGTTGAACCCGTGCCGATAGTCGTTGGGAACGATACTCTAGAAGTTGTTGACCATTACACCTATCTTGGACAGATTGTTCAGTTAGGTAAGTCCAACTTAAGCAAAGAGGTCGCCCGAAGAATCCAACTCGGATGGGCAGCGTTCGGGAAATTGCGTGACATCTTCTCGTCCAAGATACCACAGTGCCTCAAGACGAGGGTTTTTGACCAGTGTGTGTTGCCAGTCTGTCGTTCAGTGTGGAGGTTAAAGGGGGAGGCCTATGTTCAGCAGTGGACGTCTTCTGGCTGATGATGATGATGATGAAGAACAACAAACAATCGTAGCTACATACAGCGAAGGCAGACAAAGCTTTGGAAATCGTTTTTTTTAAAGAACAAAAGCATCCGAACATGCTGAACAATAAGTAGATAACCTATGACGTGTAAACTTGAAATAAATAAATTGAAAATAAAACACAAAAGTTTTGAACGCTTTTATGTAAAAAAAAGTTGGCTGTCACGGGACGTCCGGCAGATGAATCATGACGGCATAGAGAGCGTCATGTCGTTTGCCATCACGGCATACGAGTCGGTAAGGCACGCCAATAGATGGTTTTATTATGATGGTGCAGATCTTAGCGATAACTATCGTTTTTTACGCTTTTTTTTAAATATTATTTTAGGAATAATTATGTGATGTGAACAATAAAGAGTTTAACTATCCATGTTTTTACCAAAAATATAGCCTCTTACATAGAAATAATAAATCTCATGACATGTCATCATTTTTTTTTCATCATTTCAGCCATAGGACGTCCACTGCTGGACATAGGCCTCCCCCATCGATCTCCAAAAGGGCCGGTTGGAAGCGGCCTGTATCCAGCGTTTCCCTGCGGTCTCTTTTAGGTCGTCTGTCCATCTTGTGGGTGGACGTCCTACGCTGCGCTTACCGGTCCGTGGTTTCCATTCCAATACCTTTCTCTAGTGGCAGTGGGCAGGGCACATGACTGAGGCGCGTTTCATTTTTTTGTACAACGTAGGTAACTAGATTTAATTAGATTAAAAAAATAAAATCATATACTATACCGAGAACCAGTTGTCTGGATAAATCTAACATAGGTTTTAAGACAACTTACTAACTCGAAATGTAACGTAAAATGTGTTTTTAAATAAATAAAAAATAATAAACATATCACGCAGAACAGATGGCCGATGGGGCCGAAAGATTCATGACATGTAATCAAGGCTAAATATTCCACTTGATTTTTACCACTCCCAATTGTTTTAATATCAAAAAATTTGGTGCTTAGCATCTTGTTTTTAGCTTTTTCATATAACTCTACAATGAGCATAAAATATATCCATTAAAGGCCATGTGAGTCTTAAGTAACTTTTTTTTTTGGTTGGATTTTGTCAATTTTAGTCTGACGATGAACATGTAATTAAAGATTTTAGTATATTGGAAAGCTTATCAAAATTGAACAGAAAACAATTGAACTGATAGCATTGTAGAAATTTTATACGTTAGTTGATCCGTTTCAGTTGGTCGGTTTAGTTGATTGGAGTGGAAGATATTTAGAATTCCTAACAGACCAACTAAATAGTTGTATCGTTGAGAAATAATATTAGTTGATCCGTTTCAGTTGGTCCGTTCAGTTGGTCGGAGTGGAATGACTGGTGCTGACTACTACGTTTTTTCTTAAAATGTTTTCAAATAGCATAAGTACTAACCTGCCTATGGTATCAATATAAACAATTATTGTAATATACATCGATGTAATATAAAGTAACAGCAGCGTGCATAGCGGATCTTTGTAGTACTAAAATTAAAGTTGAAAATGTAGAAGAACTATCATCGGACCAAAACGATGTTAGAATAGAACCTCATTCAAGACTCATCATTTACCATTTTAGTTACAGCGCTTGCCACTAGATGGCAATTTTATGCAAACAGAGATCGTTATTAGTAAATGATTCAATGTTTTTATTTTAAGTCACATAAAAGTTAAGTTGTATCATATATTTCTCTATGGTTGTATTGACAAAATGTTAGAACTCAATATGGAAATTTATTTACCTTTCAAATCGTTGAGCGTAAATAATAAGTAGGTAAGGTATAGGCATAGAGAAATACATTCTTAATACCACATTGGAAAATAGATTACTTATATATTTAAAAAAAAAACCTGCTCTTTATTGCACAGTTGACGAGATAATTGCGGAATATAAATCCTAAAGTTATTTTGACTAGAGAACCTGCTCTTTTTTGTGGTTACCCTTCTAAAGATCATTTTTTGTATTTTTTAAGAATGTGTCATATGTTCACTGTTGGCGTATCTCTATAAATAAATAAAGGTACAAACCGATTTGACCAATTTCCATTCAAGACAGCAGTGACAAGTTTCAATACATATTGCAATCTTGCAATACCTACTAAAACACTTTCACGATATCAATACAATTAAGTTCGAATAATGCGATGAACAATATTTTCGATCGCTGTTAGTTTCATATTTATCTACACCGTCTATAAGACTACAACATTATTCTCTACCATGTTTAAAAAAAACCCCTCAACTTGTAATATAAAAACATTCGTTGAATACTTGAAATTGTATAGAGCAAGAAAATACGTAATTTCAACTAGAAAAACAGAATTTTATTCACACCAATGTTCGAAATGCAACAGGTTGTGTTATTAGTGTAAAATTTCCCCCACAACTCCTTAACAACTGAACAGATTTGAATAAAATTTATGGATATAGCTCATTTCCTAGATTACACATCTTTATCCCGGAAAAAAACATGTTTCGTGTAGGATACCGGGTGAAAATCGCAGAGCGCTACATGTGCTACAAAATTTAAAATTTTATAACCCCTCAAGATCTTTAAACGGTTGAACAGATTTTATAGAACCATAGCTAATAACTTTCGATTAAGTCACTTTTCAAAGAAAAAATAAACTATATTATAATCAGTTCATCCGTTTGGGAGCTACGATGCTACAGACATACCTACACACAACTTATAAGACCCCTTTGTTTGCTTCGGGGGCAAAAAATATTTGGACTGAAAGTGCCCCTAACTCAAGAGTGATTGAAATCTCACAATAATAGTAGATTAAGGTGGTTCGATTTACCTATGGCGGTAAATTTAAATTTTAAACAGTTTTTTGGTCCTAGTAGCCAGGCCAGGTAATTATTTTTAAATAACATAGTGTTTGCGCAAAATGTTGGCTGTTCTTTACATTATAGTGTACAATTATTTAACAGTATATTACTTACATTTGTGAATAAATCGTTTAAAACAGCAAAAAATTGTTTATTCACAAATGTAAGTAATAATGAGCATTAGATATAAATAGCTTTACATGATTTTGTAACCAATAATAATCAATCTGCGCAAACATCATGGTTGTTTACAATAATTACCCGGCCTAGCTACAAGGACAAGAAAACTGTTTGAAATTTGAATTTCCCGCCATTTGTGCAACGAACCACCTTAACAAGTGAAAAAATAAACTAGTGACTAAGTTGGATCATGAGAGCAGTGAAGGATCCTATAGGACCTGAGCGGAGCGAGGGAAGCAAGGACCGAGATGAATTTGTTTTTCACGAGTGTTATACTCTACTTTTTACCATCGACTGCAAGGAAATAAATAGTAGTACATAGTTATAGTATTATATATTTATAAAATTTTATTATATATTCGGTAATAAGAGAACAAAGAATTAAATATAAACATTAAAAGTTTATAGTGAAATTAGAACGGTTTTCGAAATTCATTGTTAATTACTTGTTTGGTTTTAAGACGGTCGTATATTAAATTTTGGCAGCAACAATTTTTTTTATCATAATTGCTGCTTTACAACGAAATCTTTCCGGAGTCTGTTGTAGAACTGTTGTTGCCAGTTACACCCATATAAACGAAACGTCAGTCATCCGAAATCAGTTGAACTTTGATAACTAACCCAAAAAGGTAAGGTCCAAGTTCTTTGGATGCGGACTTCGACGCGTTGACATAAATGAGAATATTCAATCAAGGTTCTGTCATAATGCCTGGTGACAGATTTTCATTCTAATTTCCGTTCTATTTACTTATCTTTTCTGTGATCATCATATTATGATGATAATAGATTTTCCAATGACTTAAAACAGTCACGATACCTAATAGAACAGAAAAAAAGAAACTAAGAAACTAACTATAATTGGCGGGTTTTAAAAAAAATAAAAAATAATAGGTTTTCGTTTGACCACCATCAAAAAACACCACCATTAAACAAAAACACCATCATCACCATTAAATTGAATAACTCAATGGAATAGATATATTCAGTCAGCCAGTACGTTCAATGCGTTTTATTATTTTTTTGTAAATAATTAGTGCTTGTTGCAAATTAAAAAGCTTTTTATTCACTGTTATCGATGAATCAAATCAAAAATGCCCTTTTTCGAGTGGCAATGGTAAAAGCATTTTTCTTTATAAAGTTCATGTTTCTTTATTGGTACCGGAGGTTGCGTAGCCAAAAAATGCAAGGTCTGTGGGAATTATATACCGCCTCACAATTATACATGTCAAAATGTAATAAAGTAAAACAATAATGATAAAAATTTGTAGGTGCAATAAGAACAGTGTCAATTTATTATAAAAACCATAAAAAAAAACTATTACTACTACTATGCTATTACTAACTATTATTATTACTATTTGTTATAAAACTAGTAGGCCGCCCCTGCTTCGCACGGGCGAAGCCGGGATATATAGCCTATGTCAACCGAGGATAGTGCAGCATCCCAACAGTGAAAGAATTTTTCAAATCGGTTCTGTAGTTTCAGAGCCTATTCAATGCAAACAAACAAACAATCAAATCTTTCCTCTTTATAATATTATTATAACTATAATTATAAAATAAAATTTGATACGAAAACAATAATGCCTATTTTATTTATTTCGTTATTTTAATTTATAGTTTGTTTATAAAAAAATCATGTAAATGTCATAATAATATTTTTGTTAATGGTAATAATATATTGCAAGTGCGAATAATAATTAATAATAACATATGGCATTAATTTTACGTTTCTTTTGTCACGTCTGTCATCAAACGTGTAGTCATAAGTCAGTTTATTTATATAAAACCAATTAGTAATTGCAAAAATAAAATGCACACGAAATGTCTATTTTACTAGTAATAACACAGAAGACATAATAGATAGTAATAACAAGAAACGTGTGTAAATATTGTATTTTTGGCATTGAACGTATGAATGGTTTTCAAGAAATGCATTACCTACCCACACATGCTTGTGTCGGCATCTCTGCATTATGTTTCGCAGCGTAGAGATTAGTCTGGTCTGGTTTAAAAATATCGAGTTAAGTACTTTCTTCGTCGTGACGTAAATTGGACATGGAACTAAAATGAGTCAAAGCGTGTCTAAACTACATTACGATATACTTATTGTAATTTGTAATGCAGTGTTGACACTGCCCTCAGAGGGAGGAAAAGCGACAGAGTTCACAGAGTGGAGAGGCGGCGTCCAGTCAGTCGCGGTTCACTCTAGCACGTCGGCGCACGCTCCTCGTCGACAGATCTGAACATTCTATATCGAAACCAAAACATGAGATAAAACTTTACCCTTATATCACTCAGACAATCTCTATCCTCTCTCTATCCCTATTATAGAATCAGTTATTAATTTTAAAAGAGTTTGCTGCGATTTTAGCAAAGCTTTTGTAAGCTCAATAAACGCCTGTTTGATTCAGTGTGGGAAATGCCGGCGCAACCTGAAGTCAGAATAGTCCTGCGAGATGTCACTCCGGACAGTGAGTATTCTTTTTGCCCTCATTATCTTGTTTATAATTTTAATTTGGCGCGTACTTTGTTAAAACATAGATAATGCGAATTTCTAAGTAGTTTTTAACCGACTTCTTTGTTAGTTGCGTGTGTACAGAGTTTTTCACAATGAGATAAACATAATTTCATACACATGCATTTCACTAGAGCAAGGTATAACACAGAGCTAAAATTATTCAGTCTTTACGTTCGTAGAGTTTTTATAGCTATTATTTACATGTTATACGTATGTTAGATAAAGCTATTATTCGCCGCTCTACTACCATGCATAGTTACTTTAAACACAACAGATTTGTTTTGTTTGACGGTGTCTTATGTGTCTAGGGTTAAAAAAGGCTATATTGACCATGGATCTTTTGGATATGCATAAAACCCTATATGTGAATCATAATTAATTATTGACTTCACTTTTATTTATAAAGTAAAGTCAGGTTATCCAATATCGTAATATAATTACAAAATATCATATTTGTCAATACATATTATTAATATCAAACAATTAATACGTCACAAACTACTTAATTCTAATCACAAAACCAACTAGTCTAA
Source organism: Agriopis marginaria (assembly GCA_932305915.1). Lineage (NCBI taxonomy): Eukaryota > Metazoa > Arthropoda > Insecta > Lepidoptera > Geometridae > Agriopis > Agriopis marginaria. The sequence continues at coordinate 15,776,573 of OW029915.1, forward strand.
TCAAACAGCCCGCCCCGGATCGTTCCTGATGCAACAGTGCCATAACACTGGCAGCATTCCCACGCTGAATGGCAATGACCAATCTTTGCACCAGGAACGAGCCAGAGCGGGCCAGGAACGAGCCAGAGCGGGAGCAATATCATATCGAAGAATGTAGAGTAGTATCTTGGATTATTTTGGGAACTGCCTGACTCGTGGGCATTTTAATCAAGGAAGAACAAAGGAGTCATTGTGCAAATCCAGCGTATTTTCCACTGCATAATTGTTATGTTATTTAAGTCATTGTTCGTTTCAAAATAATTAAGTGAATAATGTGATAGATATAGCAGTGATGACTCGTCATGTACTTTCAGTTTATAATTTAGGTATAGTTGCAAGTAATAAAGTAAATGTTTACCTAATAATTAATAATAAAACTTATATTCTATAAAAGCATATAGGTACAGACCTATATAACCATTTAAAACAAATTTACTATAAAAAAAATTATGGTGAAGACAATTATGTACCATAGTGGAATATGTGTTAAAATTTGCAAATTGAAGTGGCAATGGGCAGGCCACATCGCTCAAAGAACCGATAACCGATGGGGAAGAAAGGTTCTGGAGTGGAGACCACGAACCGGAAGACGCAGCGTATATAGGGAGGCCTCCCAATAGATGGACCGACGACATTGTGAGAGTCGCGGGCATCCAGTGGATGCAAAAGGCAGGCTGTCGTTCAGTGTGGAGGTTAAAGGGGGAGGCCTATGTTCAGCAGTGGACGTCTTCTGGCTGATGATGATGGCTTTCCCCACTTGGACAGATAAGTAACCTAACCAGTATTGAGAGGTCACAGAGGAGGTACCTAGGTATAATAAAGTAAACTATAACAATAATTTCCTGCTGTGAAAAGGCTATACAGGATTACGCGGAAAGGGTGTTTTAATTAGTCGACAGAGGTCCATTATTCTCATCAATATGAACAACTTTTACTATAAGATCACCCCTGAAATCGTGAAAAAAATATCAGCTGTTCGGTCATTGACACTCGACAAAATGTATGGAACAGCAGTTTTTTTCTCGATATCAGTGTTGACGCCATAGTATAAGTTGTTCATTATGATGAGTACAATGACCTCATTTCAGCTTAGTATAGTCTATATGCGTAGCCCTATATACGGGTGTAACGTAAAGGTGTGTTACAGTACATACTAAACAAATGTCTCCACATACAAAATGACCGATCACGTAATCTATGATGAATGAGTAGTTTTTTTAAATATAATTTTTAGCTATGTTTCGTTCTTTATGTGATAGATATGTAGTCACTTACATGTACGCCATAATTAATTAGACGCTTTATTGTGAAACAAAAACTAACAATATCCATTAAAAAACAAATGTCCCGATAGTTACAATCTGGGTTGTCTTCACATCGCCAAAGAATTGGTTTCTTCTAGGCAAGCAAGCTCTATCGTAGACCACATCATTGCTTAACATAAGTCTTATTAAAAAGGTTATTTATTAATTATTTATTGTTTATTTTTATAAATATATTTTAAAGGTCTTTATTAACTTTTCGAAATACAAACTAACTAACATTAAATAACAAAACTTTTATAAGTGTGTTAATAAGATCATTGTATGTATAATTGTATATAGCAGTTGAATCGCTTATACTCGTAGATCTTTGAAGGTCTAAAGACTAAATGTCTTTACCGCAGGCACTAAAATCTAATTTTTCCTGTTTACGATGTCGCCGAATCATTGCAATCGTGTTTGATACAATTCAATGAGTCGACAAAGGTCATTGCCAGCGACACGATTGTCTCACAAATCACAGTCGAAACACTGCCACTGAATACAAACTCCCAGGTATTTGAACATGCAGCTGTTGGAGGGCAAGGTAAAAGTCCACGGTTCATTCTAACAATGTGATGATTTAATTTAAGCCCTACATGACCTTTGATGACGACAGTCCACAACTGATAAGACAATTTAATAGATCGCATTTGACATCTGTCAGTTTATTGTTTATTATGTCAAAGTAAATCGTAAAAATGCTTTAATTGTTACACTTAAACTAAAAATCAAAATCAAGAAATTATTTCCCAAGAAGAACGCATGCAAGAACGCTGTTTGCTTCGTTTTACATACTTTTGTACGTATTTAAATAAATGATTGGTATGTGCAAAAAATGTACTACCTTAAACTATATGCCTTCTTTTATTTACATGAAAAATATTTATATAACAGATATTTAAAAAAAAACTAAAACCATTACTGCTTTGCCTTCTTTTGTAATTATTATAATAAGTATGTATTTTTAACTGAAAAAGTAGAGCAATAGTAGTTCTTACTTAATAATACGTAAAACAAGGTTATATTGTTGAATTTTGATAAAGTATCAAATGTGATCTATGAAATTTAGTTGAATAATTTTAATTAGAATAACTATCATAAGTCGAAACTGATTGAATGCTGCACTGTACTTTCTAGCTACCAAAGAGTGCATCAGGTACAGACAATCACTTTTACGAAAATCACAGACGTTTCGCAATCGGTCGGTGGCGGTCAGAATCAGGTTGATATCAATTTGCTAATTTTGCGTAATATGCCAGTGCTGATTTCGTAGGCCCATGATCTTAAAAAACTTGTCTCAATATTACACATCATGATTATTAACATCTCTTCATGCAACATAAATCCGAAGCAAGTGTGCCTTGGAATAGGCCTATGTCCAGCAGTGGATTCTAATTAATGTAATTAGAAACTTAGATAACATACGATATACGTAATGTAAAAAAAAAAAATAACCTGCTAAGTGCGAGTCGTGCTCGCGCACTGAGAGTTCCGTACGTGGTGGTACGTAACTTATTAGCTACAAAATTACAAAAAAGTAGAGCAAAAAGACAACATCCCCTCAACGCCCAGGCGGTCACCCATCCAAGTACCGACCGCGTCCGACGTGCTTCACTTCGGTGATCGTACGAGAACCGGTGGTGAACAGAAATTTGACCCCGACTCGCACTTAGCCATTATTTGTTATTTTTTGTTATACTTTAGAGCGTGTACTATAATCATGCCAAGTTTGACGCTTGTACGTATAACCGTTTTTACATTAGAGCTAATAAAAAAATACGTTTGTTGTATGGATCATGCAATGTGGCATTGGGAAGTATATAATTGATACAATGTATGTACAATAGCGCTCGGACGTTTTTGACTGTTTTCACTGAGAGGTTGTGACTCTATAGGAATTGTATCTCGATGGGCATAAGCCACTTTTTGTCCTGCAAAAATAGTGCCTATAGGGTTGTCCATGGCGGTATACATCCGCGTGTACCTACCTCAGAAAAACAATAATAATCAAAGGCGTGGACAATCATCTGCTGGGCGCAGCTAGTATATTATCTACATATTTATAGAAAACCCATTTATATGTTTTTTCGATAAAACCTGTTATTCTACTCTTTGCCTTAATAGACAAAACATTGTCACATATTTTTAAAACACGGAAAATGTTTATCTTTTAATAGATTCTCATAATATAACTGGAACTAAATAAGTATAACATAACATAATGGTTCATAATAAACATCTGCTTCGCTTACTGTATTTACAAAATACTTGTATCCAAATACGATCATTATCTACGTCTATTATATATATTCCTATACAATTATAACATCGATAAAGCATACTACTAGAGAGTTTTTTTTTTTTTAATAGGTTTATTATGCTTGGCCGCAATCTCGCCTGATGTTAAGCGACGATGCGGTCTACGATGGAGCACGCTTAGAAATTTCACAATTAGCAAGTGGAGCTGCTGATAAAAATGTTTAGCTTTGTACGTACTGGGCCGTCACTTGTTTAAGCGATTCGGTTTAGGTGATTGCGTAAAATCACGCGAACGTGAACCTAACACGTCGAGATATACGGTTTGCGGTCGCGCAACTTTTCGCAAATACTAAAACTTATGGCCCCAAAGGCTCGATTTTTCGCTCGTATGATATTTCGCACGAACATAATCATGCGAAATTAAAGATTTTCTATTGGTAGATTCGACCAATATAAAATGAATGGACGGGCCCAGAAGAACCGCATTTTTGAAGATTACAAAATGAGGGCCGGCGCTCACTTCGTTTCAGTCGGTCTCCAGCCGTAGGAAGTGCAACACAAGACTATTGTTACATGATAACGAAATATCTGACAAAATTACGCCTTCGTGTGCTTTCCCAAAGTGTAAATACACAACAAAAACCGCTATCAATTTTTTGTAACAAATGTACTGTACATGGTTGTAATTAGGTGTTAAAAGTATATGTCCGACGGTTTTGACTCGTTTTAACTGAGCAAGTTCAATAGTTATGGCCCGTCCATTCATTTTATTTTGGTCCAAGATTGGTAGTAGCAAATTCAAATGGTACATACCACGTTGCATTAGCGACTAGTATTATTATTTCATATTAAGTATAATGCTACTTTTGTTTGGGATTTCGTTCGAAAGTCAGTCACTTCGCATGATTTTTGTGCGAATATCATACGAACGATAAAAAATCAAGCCTCTGGTATAAATTAATAAATGACTAATCATGTGGGTTTATGAATAATACAACAATATGCTAACCTTGATACGTTTATCGTAAATTCGTAAACCATAATTTCTATCGGTGCTCTTTTCATCAAAAATGTAAGAGGACTCATAATGATTCGGAACTTGTGAAACTTTCAAAACACAATGTTCAAATTGTTCCCCACTTTACAAACGTCGACCGATTAGGACGTCGTATACTTCTGAGATAGGTAGTATTACAGTAATGGGAACATCAAATGCATTGTAAATTGAGGAAGAAAGGTGGCTAGATTTCACAATTTATAGCAACAATTGCTACACTGCAGACTTTATGTGGAAACATTAGGCGCTCTAGATCTCAAGAAGATGGATCATGAGACAAAAAAAAATGAGATTGAACTGCTGACACAATTGGCAACTGTCAAAGTAGTGCTAGAATAGCTTGTATACCTTTACGTGCCTTTACGAGAATTTTGTCATTATGGCATTTGACGTCTGTCTATATGACATTTGACATTTTCCTAATACAAAAACGTGACAAAAACCTATAGCCTATGTAAAAAAGGCACAGAGTTTTTGGTGCCAACCTGATCAAAACATATCGCCGCATATTATTTTTATGTGTTCGTAAACGTGCTCGAGTGTAGGCAAGTGATATAATGAAACATCTCGTTTCGTGTTGTTTCCAAAACTTCATAACAGCTTCTAGTAAAGTCTCCACAACTTAGTGGCTAGGACTTGAACGTGACTAACTTTGCCTGATTCTGACAGGTGTGAAGATATGTCTGACTTTTTTTTTTAATAATTGACACATTGACACCAGCAATAACACAGAACGTGCGATGCCAAAATCTTCCCAAGAGAAAAGAAGAAAAATGTCACGTACGTACAGGCCATGCTGGCCAACCTCATTCATACTTTTACATAAACACTGCCTACCTCAACATATACATAAACAACAGTTGAACTAATGAAGTAGGTACATTTCGAAATTAGTACCTAATCACTAATTAGGTATTACAACTTTTAAACCATCGTGGGTATTATCATACAAAGAGAAGATTAACGGCAAGTACTCATATGACACAGTGTGCGTAATTGTCGACACCATTTGTTATAATGCATAGTCCACTGTATACACCCAGACCTATGCCATGATAGACACCGTGCACGTCAAATTGGATGAAAATTCAGCATGCCCATTTTTGTATCTATTATGACGACAGTAGATCAATTTAGTGGTAGTTAAACTACATTTGCATTTCCTGGACGCTCCCATATCATATACAGAGGAAAACGCATAATGTGCGTTTTACTCGATAATTTTTTGTCTCACACTGCAATATGTGTTTAATTAAGTTATTGTATGTGGAATAAGCTATGCTGCGGCATTTCCGAGGAACTATATCAAGGGGTTCTTCAAAAGGGCTGAAGGTCGGCAACGTATCTATGATGCCCCTGGTGTTACAGGTATCCATTCCATAGGTGCCGGTAATCGCTTCCCATCAGGCAGCCCATCACCTAGTTTGCCACTTATGGCATTTAAAAAAATCTGCTTTCGAAGAGTTTCTACAGGTCTATTCTATTGCGCAATTTAGCATTTTTGTATTGACGTCTGACGTCCTGCTGCCAAGACGACGAAGATCGAACTGAATTAAGCAGCGTGCTAGTCGGAGCTTTAATCGTAGCTTAAGATAGGCCGCAGGCATGCAAAGTATGGGAACTTGCGATATCTATGCTGATAATGGTCTGTGGTATCCTGCTCGTATGTTTTTAAAGCTCGATGCTGACATGTTTTCACTAAGCAATGGCGATGGGTTAAAATACAACCTTGTCGACTTTGAAACTCGCTTTGCACCATAGACTGCTTGCTACTCGCATTTTGTTTCTCGAAACAATACAAGATGAATACATTTGAAAAGTAGAGCATCGTTCTGGTGGGATGGGTAATTGCAGCAATTAGTGGCATTGTCTAATGATAGACCGTTAATCAACGGATGGTCCGAACTTGGCATTTAGACATTTCTAGATGATCCATTTTGTTCTGTATTTTTTGCTCATGCACAAGATAAACACATACTACATACAGGGTTACAAAGAATAGTGGTACCATGTAGTACTAAGCAGAAAGGAAGTCATTATATATACATCATTTGAAAAACTTTTACTATCAGGCTTACTCTAAAATCGCGAAATTAATATTAGCTCTTAGAATAATATTCTAAGTATCAGCTATTCAATCATTTTGTTGAGTTTTTTTTTTTTTGCAGTTGGTCCCTGCAATGACCTCCTTTCGGCATAGTTTCATTGTATGCGACAACTGTCAAATTTAATAACAGCAGAATAAGATTAATTGTAAAAAGAAAAAGTAGAAAAGGTGATAATAATACAGGTTGTAAGGGGAACACTCTCGAAGCCAAAAAAATTGTACTCATCATTATGAACCACTTTTAGTATGGGACCAACCCTGAAATCGCGAAAAAAATATCTACTGTTCCATACATTTTGTCGAGTGTCAATGACCGTTTCTATAGAACAGCTGATATTTTTTTCGCAATTTCAGTACTGGTCCCATAGCTTCTTTTGGCTTCGAGAGTGTTCCCTTTACACCCCGTATATCGTCCATAGCGATAAAATTGCGGGTGCCTTTTTATTCTTAAATTTAATTGGACTTGGCCGACATTGGCATATACATATAGGTGATAATACTGCAAGCTTGCCTTCAGTAAAAGGTCGTTTACCTATTATAGCATCCGAACCTTCCCAGAAACCGGTTTTCAAAATTATAGTTAAGTATTACCGAAGATTGATCATATTAACAATATGCGTAGTACCAGTATTTATAACATGCTTAAAAAGATATGAGAATCTATTTCATTATAAACATAAAATAAAACATAAAGCTATGTGAAACGTCTATTGACGCGCATCGACAGCACAACCGTCTTGTATGCCGTGACGGCAAACAACATGACGATATCTTATGCCGTCACATTTGCCGGGCGTCCCGTGACGGCCAACTTTTTATATTGAAGTTATATCACACTGGGTTTTTTGTTGTTGTTGTTTTAGTGCCCAATACACTGAGATAAAAGGTTCCACGCCCAGAGTTTTCTTCTTTGCTGTTTCTAGTTTAACATCTAGTATCGATTCATTATATTCATTGGGGAAAGATGGGGAAGAAAAGTTCTTAACTGGAGACCATGAACCGGAAGACGAAGCGTAGGTAGGCTTCCCACTAGATGGACCGACGAGAGAGAGAGTCACGGGCATGGATGCAGATGGCAGGCTGTCATTCACTGTAGAGTTCTAGAAGGGGGGCTATGTTCAGCACTGGACGTCTTCTGGCTGATGATAATGATGATGATTCTATTCAATGTTAGTAGGTATATAATGTTCCTAATGCTTAGCATTGATTAAAAATCAATACGAAAAACCTGTATATAAAACTATTGTAAAACTGGGTCAAAGACGTGTCATGGGCCATTGGACCTATTGTTTTCATGTCAAGGACAAAATGCAAACGTACTGGTTGCATGCATATTTTTTGAGTTAGCTTACCGTTCAAAGTTATGTAAAGTTAGCGAGTTCGTAAGCATACCTAGGCGAAGATAAGATACTGATGACAGACATGACTTGACTAGATACGGAACCGACAAATTAACGTGTCTTCCGGCCTACGGCCGTAGGCCAGAAGACACGTTATAGAATTAAGTATAATTTGCGATCATATCCGACAACCGGCCGGATCGTCTGTTGGTTAATTTCGGTGATCTTTTAGATATTACAGAACATACAACCTACAGAACATAAAACCTATCAGTACACCAGGACTTGCGTTTGGGAAATTGAAAAAAATTTCATTCCTGAAAACGCCAAACGAAAATTAGCACCTTTTCAAAATGCTTAGTAAAATTTTCTTGAACTCACTGATCACAAATAAATGAATGTACATCATTATCATCATCATTTCAGCCGCAGGACGTCAACTGCTGGATATAGGCCTCCCCCATCGATCTCCAAAAGGGCCGGTTGGAAGCAGCCCGCATGCAGCGTTGATTTTTTACATACAATATAGTACAAAGCTAACAAATGCGCCAATTTGCGAAAGGTGTATTTTGAACGTGCGTCCAGGTGGATTACCATAATCTCAAAATTCCTTCACAATCATAATTTTCTTATTAAACTTACATTAAATTTTGTCTCGCGCTATTGCGCTATTGAGAGAGCAAGACAAAAATCTATAGAATGTTTTTGAGATTATGGCAATCCACCTTTTAGCACGCCGCTTCTGCGCCCACGTGAATGTTCTTTTTCATTTTCCTTTATTATTAAAATAACAGCTGCAGTAATAATGAAGGCAGCCCTTTTATTGTCGGACATTATCAACTTTGCAACTGAAGGGTATCAAGAAGCGAAAACTGCATACGCGTCCAATAAATGAACTTTGCATGAGTTATTGAGAGCGCACCAAAAAGTTGCAGTAACTGCACGCGTGCAGCGCATCCACCAGATGTGTACGTAGCCTTATAATGTAGGAATAGGATGACTGACGCTGACTATGTACCAATGACAATTCGTCATCCAGCATTTTATATCAATGAATTGTAAAAATGTAAACAGTCCGATAATGTTTCCATTCTACCAAATGCTTAGAACATGAGTTCATCAAACACTGACCCACTTATTGATTGATATGCTTTATATATGCTTCGATGAACTGGAGCAATATGCGAAAGGTTAGGTACACTGTATATAATACAAACATTATTATATAATATATGTTCTATGCTTCTTGGTTCAATAGCCGTACGTATTTACATTGAATTAGTTATATGCACTTACGTGCAAAATATTACTATACTGTAAATAATTATTAGCTCTAATCATTGATGTAGGTAAAAGACTGTCATTGGCTCTAATTAATCCACTTTAGGCCAATTCAATAGTCAGTCGTAGGAACAATAAAAAACTTAATTGTCGAGACGCCTTCCTATTCAAATTCAAATTATTAAAAAAATGCAACGCACAGGAAAACTTGCCGTGAAACAAGCATTGATAAAATTAATTATTATTGTTTAAATAAATAAACGCTTAAAGTTCCACTATCCACCAGGCTCTACCATCAGCCCTTCATTGCCAACTATATTGTATGGGACTCGTTAAATGGACAGCCAAAATCATAAAAAATCATGGCGCAAATATTTACTCGAGTTAAATCCATTGTAATGCCGCCACACATATTTCAAATAGATTTTTCATTGTGACGTCACAATAGATCGTTGGGCGTCACAATGAAAAGTCAAATGATAATCATACTAATATTATAAATGCGAAAAGTTATTTGGTTTGTTAGTTTGTTGATTTGTTTGTTCCTCTTTCACGCAGCAACGCATCGACCAAATTTTTTGCATGGAAATAGTTCAAGGGCCGGAGAGTGACATAGAAACCGCGGGGCGAAGCTAGTTAACTATATTAATACTATATATATATATATAATTATATTCTACTCCCGAATAGTTCATTTTTTCAAAATAGATGTTAAAAAAATCATAATTGTTTTTTAATAATCATATTACAAATGGCCAGTTCCTGAAAGATTCAGTAGGACCCACGTACGTAATGTACGTACGTCTGTTTTTCCGTAGATATGTATTATACTAGCTGTTGCCCATGACTTTGTATATACGCGTAGACTATCAACCCCTTTTTGACCCCCCACCCACCCCTCCTTAATTCACCCCTTTCGCAAAATTATTTCTTAGCGGACCTCGAGAAATCTATACCAGCGCTTTGTAGATTAAATATTTACCTACTAAAATATGAATATACTTATACATATTATGCCTGCGGCATAAGCACCAGCTGATGCCAAAAATATGCGCATAGATAGATAGTAGCAACGTAGATGAATTTCACCAGTAGGCGCGCAGAAGTCAAGGACCATTCTACTTAATAGTTTCGTAAGATACGTCGCAATTTTCGAACGTTTCAAACTAGGCATAAATTATGTAGCAAAATAACACATTTGAACCTATTACTTACTTTTCTCAAACGTGGTATTTAATAGGTTCATGTTAAAGAAATTTACTTCTATAAAAATTTTACTCCATTGTTATAGGTAGTAAAAATTTAGGTAGTGGCAAACTTTTGGATTCTTTATTAGTAGGTAATCAATGTTTATTCCATTCTGTCCTACCAGTAGTAGTAGTATGATGTACAAGCGTACAATCACACAATACCTCAATATGCAAGCAATAAAAAAAACAATATCGATGGTTTGATTATATACGTTAGTAGGTACACTAAAAAGAGGCAAATGCACAGCAAAAAAAATAATTTGAAATTTTTTGGTGATGTCCTGTGATTCGCTCATATTACAAACCATAGCCATAGTCATATAAAGTTTTTTTTCTTCAAATTATGTTGCATAGGCAATGTTTCAATGCAATGTGAAAATGACCCCAAAAATGCCTGCCTATTTACGCGAATATTCACGCAATGTTACAGAAAACTACTACACTACAAATCAAGTAGTACAAGTCTTGGCGACTACTGAGTATTTATGTTCTCACAAATGCTGGCCTTGGCTACACCTCGACTTACATTTTCACCTTCGTCTATAAACCTTTTACTATCTTCCTATACTTATGCACGTAGGTATAGGGACTTAATAAAATGAAACAGCAATAGAATAAATTATGGCGGTAAATATACTGTTAATCCTACTAATATTATAAACGCGAAAGTTTGTATGTATAAAGATGTATGGATGTATGGATGTTTGTTCCTCTTTTACGCTGCAACGGAACAACGGATCGACCTGATTTTTTGCATGGGTATATTTCAAGAGCCATAGAGTGACATAGGTTTTTCATCATAATCATCATCACCATTTTTCATCACTACACGGGTGAAACTGCGGGACGCAGCTAGTAATAATATAACGGTAGAAAAAACATATAGTCATGAAGATGACGATTACAGGATATCCATGAGCATGGATATTTTTATTTAGACTGTGTTGTGAGTATAGATTTCTCAAATTGTGTTGCTCCTTATCTATTCTCTAATAATAATAAAATATCACGTCTGACACGTCCCGAATAAATATGACGAGATAATTAAACGGAGCACCCTTATCAATGACATTATTACTTCTATCTGCAACATCCTAAATTACATTATTGTTCTGGAAAGTTTGTGATAAAACATAACATTTTTGTTAAAAAGCATGCGCAAACATGTAATAGATAAGTAACGTTGATAAGGTAATGATTGATTGATTAAAAAAATCATTTCAAAACATTTGCTATTTTCTCAAAAGTCCTAAACAATAAATATATAGCTTTTTTGTAGTTATTAGAATATATTCATTATCTTATCCGGCCAGCAAATTATATGTTGTTATATTGATAAAGTACAGAACAAACCATTAGGTATATTGTCATTGGGAAATGCAAGGATCAAAAAAAAACATGGGATTTCTGGCCTTTTCATCATCTTTTCAGCCATTCCCAATGTTCCTACTGCTGGCTGGGACTCAGACCTTCTCTCAAAGAGAGAGGGTGGGCCCTAATCCCCCATACTGGCCCAGTGCCGGTTGGTAAATATCATAATTATGTCTTTGAACTTTTGAGGTTATTGGACAGACCGGTTTTTCACGATGTTTTTCCTTCACAGTTTTTGAGTGACGGCTTCGAAGCTGCAAATAATTTATTTAGATATCAAATAAGTCATTGGTGCAGGGCTGAGGATCGAACCGGGTGCCGTCAGATTGAAGCGCACATGGCTCGGCCACCACTGCTCTCTTACGTTTATTGCTTGTGATAAAATAAGCTGGTTTGACTATGAAGCATATGCGCAAAATATTATTATCAATGGCAGTAGATCAGGAAGTAATCAAGAGTATAATTCCATTAAATAAAACATTCTAGTCAAGTAGCGTAGGATGTTTAAACAAACAACACATCGTGCTATAATCATGTGTCATCGGTACAGTTAACCATGGTATAATAATATACTCCGCCAGGTATAATACTCCGAGAAATAATGTGACGTGGGCGTCCCGCAATGATGTCATGATGTCAATTTACAACAAGTTCGAGAGAGATGACGATACACCATGTAACAACTGATTGGATAAAGTGGCAACTGGACAGTGACGTAATTCTGGGACAACTGCCAGAGTAGAAGACCTTGTTTTCTTTGATCATGCAGTTAACTACATTACGAAGTCACACAAAGAAAATAAGCTTCAGTTACAAACTGTGTGCTCTCCTTTGCTTTGATATAGATATAGAGAGTGAACTTGTTTAAACGATTATTACTAATGCCTTAATATTATGTCATTTATTCATTAGTTTCTGTAAACGTTGATGCTTGGTCAACTTCAACGCAGCCTTCATTATTATCCACCACTACCGAGATTTGGGTAAATGAGTAGCGCACTGTTGAACAACTTTCAATATAGCTGCGTTGTGGCTTGGTAAAAAAATGCTAATCTTATACCCAAATGAATTGCGCAACATAAATAAGTATCTCAATTTCTATATTGAACCGTAGTTTATGAAATTACGATGTAACAACGAAAGAGCGTTCTCTCCTAACACAGGTTGTCAAACCTCAAACACCTGTAAACTATAGAAATCAGACAAATAAAAAAAAATAGAATTTCTACTCATTACTAATCAAACTGAAACCTTTTATGATAAAGAGACGAGTAGCTACACAATCTATGGTGCACTTAATTTTGGTGGACAATTAGACCAAATTTTGCTCATTGTCTTTTAAGCCTGTTTGGTCGTTTTCTGAATGAGACCAGTTTATTTATGCTTCTTCCTACGTGTTATTGTCCCAGTCTCGTACTAAATCAATAGTCTTCTAGCTAGGACAAGTCGGTGGCACGCGAGCTGACTCATGAAGACCATTAACCTTCCATGAAATCGGGCCTTATTAGTAAACAGTATCATTCTATGAACAGATGATCAGTTTTATTTTTAGCCCACAATGGGCCATACTGCGCGCTTGGCCCACGTGTTTGTAATCGTTCATTAACCTGCCATATTTGGCATTGCTCCAAGCTTGTGCACTTTCAACAATGTCTGGTGACAATGTTATTTGTAATCTCCCCCCCCCCTCAATGAATATCTTCTATTAAAAAAATATGACTCCTAGGTATGCCTATGAACAGTCGTGCATGTCTGGGGCCTTATGTCTAGCTGTTTTAAGCAATCCAGTTTAGGTGATGAAAAGAGTTGCGCAACCGCAAACCGTATCTGGGCGCGTTAAGGTTCACGTTCGCGGGATTTTCCGAACTGCACTGTTTTAATGTTAGTTTGAGACCGCGTAAGGAGTTGCTCTTGTGGTGGAAGGGCGCTTCCACCTGGGAAAGTACCAAACCTTTGCCATTTACTCAACCTCCAAGCAACATTTCCAGTGAAATGAAAAATAGGTATAAAAGGTATATCAGGATGGCGACTGCAGTCCATTACGGCGTAGGATTTGATTAGTTGAAGTTCTAAATACTGGATGCTACTGTATTGTTGAGTTAGCGAGACGCTTACCATCAGGTGACTGTCTTGCTCGCCTTGTAGTCAGTTTTTTTAATCGCGAATATTTGCGCCTTTGTCCACTAACTCAAGCGTCGGTAAGCGACGATGTGGAGGAAGATGTAGCACGCAGATTTAGAAGAAACTGAGGTTGCCCAAAAAGGCCACTATTTATTCACCATTAGAATAGATATGATCCGTTTCAGGCTGGTTTTAGGCATAATTAAAAAAAATTGTTTATAAACTTACCTATCAAACATTAATCCAGTCTACACATTACCACATATGGTGCTTACCAAATATTTATTAGAATCCCATTGGTCATCATTATCATTAGCTTACACTTCTAAGGACACAAGTAAAGTATCTCCCAAACTCCCAAGTCATGCTATAAGATTGGACTGAGTTGCGTGCTTCAGGACACACCCATTTATCTAACAGGGGTCTAACCACGGACACGAAACAACGCAGTGCGGAAAATCACGGGCATACGTTTGCGGTCGTGCAACTTTTCTTATTACCTAAACAGAAAGGTAGAAGAAAGGTAGGACTAGGACAGCAGTAAGGCCCCAGGATTATTTTAATCAGGTGCCTAACAAAGTTTTCTTTGTTTTTTTTTTATTTTTTTATTCTAGCATCGTTAAACAGTTCAACTCTTCTCTGTTTACCGTAGGTTCTAAATTGAACGATGGTGGCCGAGGAGTAGCATGTGCGCTTTACAATCTGACGGTTCGATCCTCGGCCATGCACCAATGACTTATTTAGTACCTAAATAGGTAAATGATGTGCAGTTTCGATGTTATCGCTCAAAAACAGTGAAGGTGAACATCGTGAGGAAACTGTGTAATGCCAATAAGAACCCCAAAAGTTCAAAGAAAACTTTTACCAATATGCACTGTACCAGCATGGTAGATAAAAGGTCCATCTTCTTTTTATGAGACAAGGCCTGCGTCCCAGCAGTGGGAACATAATAAAATTGTCACGCCGCGCCACCGAGCCGTTTCGCTACACTTCCGCGCCGTATCGCCGCTAAACTAAATGAGGTACAATTTTCAACCTTACGTACGTAAACAGAAAAGTTGAATTTTCTATGGCCGTTTGTACGTCGCCTCGACACCAGTCGACCACCGTTGAGCCGATGTCACTCAGGGAAAGTATAGCTTTCTAATTTCAGAATTGGTTCAGTAGCAAAGTCCTTTACCAAACATAGTTAAAAAAAACTTCTTGATGACATTGGTGTAGATACCTACTGTAGATTTTTAACAAGTAGGTACTTACCTACTTGCTAATTTAATCTATACCTACACAGAGTAGAGGTACAAAGTTGAAACTATATTTAGAGGCTCAATAATTGACACTCATATTATAAACAGATAAAGTTTGATTCTGTATGTTTGAGGTAATCTCCGGAATTACGTAGGATTTTTATGCAATATTTCCTCGCGATGTTTTCCTTCACCGTTGTTGAGCAATGGCATTGAAACTGGCTTATTTTAAAAACTAAATAAGTCACTGGTGCAGGGCTTGAGGATCGAACCGGGTGCCGTCAGATTATAAAGCCCACATGCTACCGCCTGGTCACCATCGCTAACATACATTTAGTACCTTGCGTAGTTTTAATTAACAATAACATCTCAAGATAATAGTCTAATTTACAACATAAAGTTTGCTATCAATGGTTAGCTTTCGTAATTTTATGGCACTAATTATAATTGAGTAATTACTCGGTATTACCGAAATTATAGCTGACCTAGATTAACAGTTAAACAGAGTATTATTAAGTAAGCTAACTTACAGATTATTACAGACAGAACTGATTTACAGTTAGTTATCTATGTTAATTTTAATTTGATTCGGGGTCTAATGTATGGATGACAGGTATAATGATGGTCTTAAACAGGAAAACCATTTTACACTTAGATAAGCAAACTCTTAGATAAAAAAAAAATTGTTTTTTGATCAAGAATTCATCAGAACAATTTTCGATTTGAGTCCAACACCGAAATAATAATAAAAAATATCTTTGTCTTAAATTTCGTTGAGTGTAAATTATATTATTATCATTTTTTGTTTTTTTTTTATAATGGAACTGCGGGCATCAATGGGCAGGCCACATTGCTCGAAGAACCGATAACTGAATAGTGAAGAAAGGTTCTTGAGTGGTGACCACGAACCGGAAGACGCAGCTTATGTAGACTTTCCACTAGATGGATCGACGACATCGTCTGAGTTTACGGGCATCCAGTGGATGCGGATGGCAGGATTGGCAGGCTGACGTTCACTTCGGAGGTCAGAGAGGGAGAGGCCTATGTTCAACAGTGGACGTCTTCTGGCTAATAATGATTGAATCATACAAGTTGGTTGGACGGCGGTTCGTCAACCATGTACGTCCTATAACCAAACCTTAGCTTTTGCCCTCTATCAGCGGAAGGCAGAACCAGTAACGTAGTGTCAAGCCCGTAGCAGCGTGGCTCTGCAGATATTATTATAGTTCCACTGCTTATCGCTAGATGACTTCAATCTGTTATTATATTCTATGTAATGTTAATGAAGAGTTTTGGCGCCAACATAGAAAAACATGTTGCCTCATTGTATTATTTTCCTATACTTGTGTATTTTCGAGTGAATATGTGCATGTGCAAGAACTTCAAAAGTTCAAATACATATGACAGTCACCAACATGTACTAGGCCAGCATGGTGGATTAGGGCCCACCATATCTTTCTCTCTCTCTCTCTCTCTCTCTCTCTCTCTCTAAGAGAAGGCCAATGTCCTAGCAGTTAACATGATAGGCTGAAATTAATGGAAAAAAAGAATTAAAAATTATGGATTATTATTTAAGTGTTCGTGGACGTCTGGACGTATACTCGAGTGTGGGAATGAAGTGAAGTGATATTACTCGGTGAAATATGTATTTTCGTGGGGTTTCAAATCTCTTATCGAAGCCTCTTGTAAAGCCTCCACCACTTTACTGGGGCATTACTATGACTTGAGCGTGATTTACTTTGCTCGACTCCGACTGCGACTATGTCAGACTATGCCAGTGAAAGTCCCATCAAAATCGGTCCATCCGTTTTGGAATCCATAAGGAACATAGGTACATACATAATTACATACACACATCGCCTTTTATATTATATAAAAATACGAAGATAACTACAATGAATTGTCATTTTAGTTTCGATATAATTCAAATGACAAACAAAAGTTTGGAATTAGAGATGTCACGTACATTAAAGCTGTTTATCGATATTAAGGTTGAATCTATAGATTGTGAAGCAGAAAGTACCTAACTTCGATTTCACAATAATGCATAGCAGAAGTTATGAAAATATATAGATTGCAGAGGTTGGAAATATTGGAATATACAATAGTGTGGAGTTCTAAGGGGGGGCCTATGTTCAGCAGTGGACGTCTTTTGGCTGATGATGATGAAATACTGATTGACATGGGTATCATTGATTTTCAACATAATGTTATCGATTGTGATTTTTTCGATAATTATACGAAAAACTGTCAAGTCCTTTCGTTTCGATAAAACTACATATATAATATCGATGTTTTTGACAAAGATATCAGAGTACCTCCCTATTTGACAGTAACTTGTGAGATGTCCGCAAAAAGCGATCCGTACGGATATAAGCAATATGATGCGGTGTCGCAGCGCAGTCCCGCGCCCGCGCCGTTACGGTTCACCAAGTCTTGCGCACACACGTTGCATCGGCTCCGGCACCTCTTCGCGGAATACCTACCACCGATACATTTCATTTAAATTTCTCAGCCGAGTTATTGTGTTTGTGAAAGATGGGCAAAAGTAAGTACAATACGTGTATAGGAAAATATTTAAAGCTTCGTTTTTTTTTCTAGCGCAACGAACTGATATTTTTTTTTTTTTTTATAGTTAGTAAGATACACAATGCATACCATAGGATATGCATATAGTATAGTAATATCAAATTTAAACTTGTCTCAGTGAGCATTATCTTGAGGCTTCCCAATATTATGTATGTGAATTATTTAGGTAGATACCACCATTTTAGTGGCTGTCAATATTTTGATTGGAATTCAATGGATGGCAAACAAAGATAACAAAACTAATGGTCTACCATTAGTTTTTTTTTTATCTTTGTTTGCCTACCTTCATATACTTATTTGTATTGCTATTATAATATAAATCACAATAATTGTCGTGTCATTTCGTAAAATATTTGATAATCAAGCTTTAATTAAAATATTTTTTTTCTAAAGGAAAGTTATTATTATGTGAAATGATCCTGGGAATTATTATTTAAATGGTTTATAATTTTAATTTAATATTGGTGACCTTGAAAAAATTACAATATTGTATTGTCACTAGAACTAAATGTGTGAGCAAAATTTTAACAAAATGTGTTTGGAAGGACTGCGGTTAGAATTCAGCTTGCAAGATTTAACCAAAACAAATTAACAAACATTTCAAGTTCAAAAAAAGCTTGTAAAAATTTATGAGGTTTTTACAATGACGTAAATATCTTTGGATTTTTACTTACTTACGAGTACCTACCTGCATTTGACTAATCATACGAACTGCACGCGAAGCGCTCGACTCGAAAGTTCTTCCGATTACCTACTAATTCTAACACCAGATTTATCCGATTAGCTACCTCCACATTTATTGTGGGAACTGCTAGTCTATGGAATGAACTGCCTGAATACCCCGATAGTTACAATCTGGGCGTCTTCAAATCACGAGTGAATCGGTTTCTTCTAGGTTCTTCTAGGCAAGCGTGCTCCATCGTAGACCGCATCAGGCGAGTTGGCGGTCAAACGATTTTTTTTATTATATTGTCTTTAGGTATGTACTTATTAGGTATGTACTTATACATTTCTGTATAATAATATGTTAAGTATTATGTTTTCTTTTTATAGAATCTGAATATTTTTTGCAAAACCGCATTTTTTTTAATTTTCTCTCATAAGATTGAAACTAATGTTCCTTTCTTTCTAATTACGTATCTAATTTATAACTTACTTTAAATACGCTAATATTTAACAGGAAAATAAAACAAAGTTATTTACACCTATTACCTAACCTGGGTACCTGTAGGTACCCTCTATTTCCAAGAACATTTTAATATCAAAATTAATCGGTTCTGTCATTAATTTGGGTACTTTGATGGATATTAGTAAAAACGATATTTCACATTGTGTGCAAGTTGTAATATTTTCAATTTTATTCTAGAAATAGCTGCGGCCCGCGGTTTCACCCGCATAGTGATAAAAAATGGTGATGATGATGATGATAAAAAGTAGCCTATGTCACTCTCTGGCCCTTGAACTATACCCATGCAAACAATCCGTTGCTCTGTTGCTGCATGAAAGACGAACAAATAAACCAACAAACTTTTCGCATTTCCCGCATAAAGCTTATTCCACATGCTACAAATTTATGGCTGATTTGGAATCAAGATCTTGCGGTCCTGACCATCCGCTGATTTCAATTTTTATTTTCTCTCCACGTGATATAATTTAGTTGGCACAAATTTTATGGTGTGGAATAGGCATAAGCCTGTAGAACTTAACATGGCTGACATTTACTGTATTCGAAAGTTTAGCGCGTCTACATCTTCTCCTTATTATTCTTCTGGTTGCCTCTATTTATTTAAGGCTCATCTATTAAATCCATACATATATTCGAAATGGTCGACTGCCACAAGAATGCTCATAAATAAATAAAACCCTATTACACACTAAGCAATGTAAATTTCATCAACCTATGTAAGCTTGCTAACTAAACTCATCAGCGCTTTAGGTATTGACTTGTATTATTATGTCTTCTGTGATATTAATAAAACAATAGAGATTGTGTTCGCGATTCGCCATTGATTTACAAAACACATTGATCTTGGTTCTAGACAAAATTCAAATTAATAATAATAACGCACGGGCGGCTTTATGGCGAGCCGTCGGTGAGTGGAAACACCGCTTACCCCGATTCCATGGGGCTTAATGAGACCCCTGACCCCTAACTTACCTTAACTGGCCGTCTGGGGGTGGAAACGGCAAGAGCTAAGAACCTAAGCTCCAGGGTGGAAGTGTTAAAGGCATAACGCCGCGAGTAGCTCTTAGTGAAAGTACAGCACACCTCTCGACACGCTAAGCCACCCACGCTAATGTTGCCTCTCCGGCCATGTATGTATATCATTGTCTATACTAATATTATAAAGAGGAAAGATTTGATTGTTTGTTTGTTTGTTTATTTGCATTGAATAGGCTCCGAAACTACTGAATCGATTTGAAAAATTCTTTCACTGTTGGGCGTGCGGCCTACTAGTTTATTATAAACTAGTAGGCCGCCCCTGCTTCGCACGGGCAAAGCCGGGATATATAGCCTATGTCAACCGGGGATAGTGCAGCATCCCAACAGTGAAAGAATTTTTCAAATTGGTTTAGTAGTTTCGGAGCCTATTCAATGCAAACAAACAATCAAATCTTTCCTCTTTATAATATTAGTATAGATATAGACTACTGACATCGATGCTAGCGTAATAAAGCTCCCAATAGAATGATCCAAAAAAAACTTAGACACGATTAATCGAAAAACGTTTTTATTGTATGTCTTTTTATGTGACCCTAAAATGCAAATGTAGGTAAATATTATTCAAATTATCATTTTACATTGACGTATTAATTTAATATTACATCAATTCAATATTATAATCAATCATTTGACATAATAATTGTATACTTTGACAAAGGTACCTACTATAATTTTTGGTTTCTCGAATTATTTCTTGTGACATACCATGTAATATTCAAATTCTTGTTTTTATTTTTAATATATTAGCGTAGTATTGCAATCAAGTAGGTATTTGCTTATTTGTCATAATACTCGTAATTCTATACAAAGGTACTTTTATTCCTAATTGATAATGATAATTCAGATGTATACCTACTTTCAATTTTTTTTATACTAAGTACACTTTTTTATGACTATATTCACACGCCAAGTAAGGACGAAATAAGAGAACTACATATAAAATACCTTAGTGCAGTGTATAGACCTTACTTTTAGTGAATAATTTTCATTTTCACTAAATTTCGGTACACCATGGCTAATAGTCATAATTCATATTTCATAATAACAATTAAATTCACCTTAGCATAATCACATTCCAAACTACCTACTTAAAAATAATAATTACAAGTGTTCAAATTCCGTACAATGTCAAAATTCCACCTGATTATTAACCTCTTATTTTCTACTTGTTCCAGTCTCCCAACACATGCTAACGGAGCTGGACAAGCTGCCCGGCGTGCAGCTCGGAGACTTCTTGCTGCAGTTCGAGCTAGACGAGCCCCGGGACTCCGTGCGGGAGATAGCCCGGCTCCAGCTGCGAGAGACACCGGAGGTCGTCAAACCTGCGGTAGAAGAGCTGAAGAGACTGCTTGAGGGTAAGTTGTACCATTTTTAACTGACTTCTAAAAAGTAGGGGGTTTTCAATTCGGGTGTTTTATTTTTTAATATTTCTAAACTCTGAAAATTCTGTTTTTATTTGAAACGATATCCTTTGAGATTGATGCCATAGATATTTCGTCAAAATTGGTTCAATAGTTTGGGTTTAAAGTTTTTAAATCAAAATAACTTCAAAAAAATATGTCACCTAAGTAAACGAAATTGCGTATTTACTCATTTTGATGTCGGATTTTTAAACTGATGTAAATATTTAAAGACGCAGATGCACCTAGTAATAAAGTAATGGTGTAAGGAATTTATAAAGGGACTTATAGCATCCACAGACAGAAAAATCTATACTTTTCGCTTTAGTTCCCATATTATATTCGTACTTAGTTGAATTACTTTATAAAAACTTCCGTGACCGTTAGTCACAGTTTCTAGTTGAATTGTTACAAGTTATATTTTTTTAAATAAATAATAGGCTTTCGTTTGACCACCATCACGCCTGATGTTAAGCGATGATGCGGTCTGCCTTGGAGCACGCTTGCCTAGAAGGAACCGGATATGGATATATAGGATATGGTCTGTCATTAACCTTAAACGAATTCTTAAGATTTTAAAATATACGTATAGTAAATGTATACATGAATACAGACCTATTTAATAATTTTACAAATGAAAATGTATGTATATAGATGGGCTACATTATGTGGCAGCCTCTCGAGTCAAAAACTATGCATTTTATATCATAAACGACTCTTATCTATACGGTGCAAAATATTGGAAAAATAAAAACTGGCTGAAGCGAACAAGGGGTAAAATTTGAATTTGAATGTATGTCTGGTACAGACAATGAATCGAATATCCAATCGTTCCATATCTACGGTTTTCTTAATACACAGCCGATTCTCTCTGATTTAGCACTGATAGCTGCAGATTGCAGATTGTAAAAAGTCGAATGAAAACCGTTATTACCTACTCGTTAGTCACTTTTGCAAGGTTTATGAACTTAAATTTGCAGCTTGTATAGACATACTAAAGTGAAAAATTTTAAGAAAATGTACTAAATTTAGCTTTTGTAATGTTATTGCAGCTGGAAAAGCTAAAAAAACTTGGAACAAATAGGGTTCATATGAGACAAATATTAAAGACTAAGATTTTATAAGAAAGGTTCTTGAGTGGAGACCACGAACCGGAAGACGCAGCGTAGGTAGGCCTCCCACTAGATGGACCGACGACATAGTGAGAGTCGCTGGCATCCAGTGGATGCAAAAGGCAGGCTGTCGTTCAGTGTGGAGGTTAAAGGGGGAGGCCTATGTTCAGCAGTGGACGTCTTCTGGCTGATGATGATGATGAAGATTTTCTAGGGCAGAAAAATTTGCTAATAACACCATAGTTATAGCATGGGTATAGTCAGTTCCAGTCTGTCTGATCAAAACATTCAAGACATTCATTGCACATGTTTTGCAGTGAACTCAAACTTTCTTTCCTTGAAAATATTCAGTAATTAAAATGCTTTCGGTACCTCCGCAATTATATAAAAAAAACAACATATCCCTAAAGGCCAAGAGTTAAAAGGTTAATCAAAGATCCTTGTATAAGTGCCACGTACATGACAAGTTTCTTCTGAGACCTGACTTAACCTGACCCACCCCACCTTTAATACAATGGCTACTGACATCCTATTAAATTAATTAGTAGGTACCTATGTTAAATAGGAAGTTAATATTCATGATATTTCGATATGAATATTCATATCTGTGTTCTAGCATAATTATTATTATGTACCTACCATGTTTGAAGTGATTTTTTGTTACTGCTTTTATACTAGACATTATTTATGAGTCTACTGAGAAGCGTAGTTACGTATGTGATGCCTTTCAATGTATCGTTACAAAACTCTTTTTAAAAAGAATATTGAAACATTGAGTAAACAAAATGACAATAACATTGACCAATGACATTATCTTTGCAAGTAACCTTATGTCCGATAAACTGATAAATCTCAATGTATTGCAACATTTTATCAGTAACCAATCTCTGCACTGATAGGACACACGCCTTATGCAATGAAACAAAGATAATCACAAAGCATCCGATAACTTTTTATCATTTTGAGGGTTCCGTAATACAACGATCGATGTTATCTAATTACATCAACAAAGTACGTATTATGTAGTAATGTTACACTTGTAAAAGTCAGCTAAGTCCAAAGACCTTCATTTTAATATTTTGGAAACATTTCTACGGAACCCTGTCATATTCGGGACATTTTACAAACACGGTCATCTGACCCCAAACTAAGCAAAGCTTGTACTATGGCTGCCAGAGACTGTTTTTTTAAAATACATACTTAAATGGAAATCAGAATCAGAAATCAGAAATATTTATTGGCCATAAAAACATTAAACGTTATAGGCAAGTCATTTTTACAGGGAATAATTATGTTATAAATAAGAGTTAAATAAAATCGGCTAACTTATAAAACAAAAATACTAAAAACTAAAAATAAAAAAAAAACAACGACAATTTTACAACTCAATCACACCAAAACAATTAAACTGACCAAACTTACAAAAATGAGGATTCCGTGAGCTTCATTGAAGTATATTCACTTAACTTGTAATATGGGTTGTTTTCAAAGAAATGCTTTAATATATGTTTGAATTTACTATATTCTAGTTCAGTTATACTATTCGGTAATTTATTGTACATTAGTATTTTTGCGAGACGACCCTGTTTCTCAACTTTAACTAACCTAGTCCTTGGCTGGTACAGCTTTTCCTTGTTACGCAGGTTGCACTGGTGCCTATCCTTGTTCTTTGGTAATTTAGCCTCATGTATTTCTAATAAGCTATTATATATATAGAGAGATATCACTGTCATTATTTTATTATTTTTGAAGTGTTTTTTTTCAGAGTTACGTTTCTTTATACCATTGATTATTCTAATAGCTCTCTTTTGACATCTTAATACTTTTGTAATATTCACAGCATTTCCCCACACTGTAATGGCATATCTTAGAATAGAATGGACGTACCCATAATACACTGATATAAGAGTTTTTTTGTCTAATAATGGCTTAAGTTTAAGCAAAGCGTAATTTCCGCTGGCCATCTTTTTACAAATCTTATCGATGTGAGCACTATGATTGATTGTATTATCTATTGTATACCCTAAAAATACATTTTCTTTACTGGACGAGTTACCGTAAATACCTAACCTCGATTGGTACTGCATGACAATACTTTTATTAGAATTAAGAATTATTCCATTGCAATCAAACCATTTCTGTAACAAGTCTATGGCATCATTTATTTTCAATTGTAAATTCTGATAGCTTTTATCTCTAATCCCAACGTGGGTATCATCAGCGAAGAGACTTACATGTGTTACAGGGTGTGATATTAACACCCAGATATAGAATAAACACAAATGTTGATCACATTAATGTTTTATCATAATTATGCCTGTATTACCACGCTCTTAACAAATTATTTATACTTCCCTCATCAACCAGAAGATGTCCACTGCTGAACATTGCTGCCCTTTTTTCTTAACCTCTACACTGCACGACAGCTTGCCTTTTGCATCCACTGGATGCCAGCGACTCTCACAATGTCGTCGGTCCATCTAGTGGGAGGCCTACCTACGACGCGTCTTCCGGTTTCTTGAACTCAAGAACCTTTCATGCCCGTCGGTTATCAATTCTTCGAACGATGTGGCCTGCCCATTGCCACTTCAACTTGCAAATTTTATACCAATCCTATATGAATAAATTTGTAACTACCTAATACAATGTTGGCTTCACAGCTCTTACAAAGCCATGTTCAAAGGGGCATGTAGTTGACCCATATTGTTTGAGAAGTGTCTCTTACGATCCCTTGACATTTGTTACTTGTCTCTAAACAAAAGACTGTTGACTTGTTGTTCATTGAAATTGCAGTTCTAAACATCTTTGTCTATTTAGCCAGGTCAACTATAATTTTGGAACTTCCAAGTGATCGACAGTTTCAATATTTAGAAGATATTTTCAAATAAGCCACAGTCAAAGTCAGGCCAAATCTCGACGTCTTTCCAGGCATCGACAAAGCCATATGCGGTATGCCGATTACCATCAAAGCCAAGCCTCGATGTCACTTTTTTGTCATGTCCACAGAAAAGTTTTTTTTGTTTATATTAGAGCAGCTGTCAAGGCATTTTTGTAAGAAATTTGTTGTAGCCAGTATTTACTTCTCTTTTCTGTGATCAAGTCCAAGTCATGCTCGCTGCCAAGGTTCCCTTTATTGGTCCTCCAAGCCTTCCCTCTCTCATATTAGGCATTTTAAGTCGTGTATTAAGCATACATACATATTATCATCATGAATGTGTTAAATGCTGTCACATGTCATGCAGGATTTTGAGAATATTGTTCAAGTTCTGGGTAGCACTGCATCTGCCATGGGCTCTGACCAAACGTGAACGCACCCCTATGTCTCGAAATGTCTACATAAATAATAATCATCAATTTTAAAAGCCGTCTTCAAAATTAGTAAACACGCTGGATGACATGTTTTTCCTGTTATTTTGATTTAAAAATCAAACTACTGAACCTATTTTTATGCTATGGGAAAGTATATATTTTCAAACCGATTTCCAAGTTAGTTTATAAATTAAGGAGATTGAGAACCCTCTCCTTTTTTGAAGTTATTTAAAAAATAAATGCTCTTCTTTGGTAAGGCATCACGTCAGAACGGCTGGACCGATTAAGCACTTTTTGTTCGTAATAGATGGTAATAGTCAGGACAAGGTTTTTAGAAAAACACGTGCTTTTTAAGGTGCTAAGGAAAAAATATAAGCTAGTCTACATTTTTTAGGAAGGTGTGATTCCATTGTTTTTTTTTTTTTACTCTCATGTAGCTCTCATTTTACGATCAAAAGAGTGCATAAACCTGAGGTGTTTATTATAATTATCTTCTGTGCCTAAGGGTGCACTGATCGGTAAAAATCTCGTGTGTGAATTATGTACAAAGGCAATCAACATCGTTAGTGATTTGTTCAAATATTGACGAACTGGAACGTTAAACGGGTTTGGTCATTATTTGCAATGATTTTACATTAAGTGTCCTTGCAAAGGTACTCTTGTAGGTAATATGAGAATCAGTATTTACCAGGTAATTACTTCCCAAAAATATAACAAAACATATGACAAAGGATTTCAATTTGCCAAAAATAATAATTTTGAACATTATAATTTTTTGTGTAGGTAATCTATATAATAACATGATTATCTACCTTAATTAAGCATTTTTTTTTCATCAGAATATTTTCTTTTTATTTATTGTGTCAGTGGCTCTAATATTATAAATAAGGACGTTTGTGTGTCAGTCAGTGTGTATGTTTGTTCACAGTCAATACTGTAACGGCTGAACAAATTTGGATGAAACTTTGTATGGACCCCCATATTTAAAATATTGTCTAACTTTTTTAGCCATAAACATGGCTACGTCTGTCTCACTCCGGCGATGTTGTAAAAAAGTATCGCGCCTCGCGTGCAATGGGCATAAAATGTGTTCATGATGATGATGAAATTGTCTTAGTGATTGTATGGTAACTCACAGTGATTAATATTCATTAAACTATAGGCTACCTAGCCTATAGTTTAATGGTAAACCCTGGATTAAAAAAAAATATAGGCCTAGCTTTTTATCTAGCAAAGTTAACGTAGCACGAGCGAATTTTTATCTTGTAAAATGTTGAAAATGTGCGTAAGCCACTATCCAAAGTACCACAATAAATTCTATAACCGTTCGTCACGTGGATCTAGAAAATGATGTTTTATTTACAGAAGATCCAGACTTGTACGTGCCTTTGGAGTGCGATGCGTGGCTCATTCGGTTCCTGAGGCCATGCAAGTTCTACCCGGAGAGCGCATATGATCTGGTGAGCGCCATTTTTACCTACATACACAATTTTTTTTAAATAGTAACTATGGAGTTATTAATAAAGAATTGTATTGTATTGCACAACTATACATTCGCTTTTTTGCTGTCGTTCAGTGTGGAGGACAACCGGGGGAAGCCTATGTTCAGCAGTATACGTCTTCTGGCTGATGATACATTAGAAAACATAACACAATATCTTACCTTCATCACACTGTCTACATCATAGACAAAAAAGAAGGAGGTTCTGATTTCGGTTGTTTTTTTTTTAATGTTTGTTACTCCGTCATTTATGAATCGATTTATGAAAAACTAGCGACCCGCCCGCCCGACTTTGCACGGGTGTAATTTACGTGCGAAGCCGGGGCGGGTCGCTAGTTTTATATATAAACCTTCCGTGAAAATGTATCTAACTGATGGTGAAAACCGCATCAAAATCTGTTGCGTGTTTTAGGAGGAGATAGCAGCCAAACAGACAGACAGACGCGGAAAGCGTCTTTAATTTATACTATGTAGAGATAGAGAAGAGATTATTTTTAATTGAAAGGATATAATTACATATTACTCCCATAGAAGTTTCATTACAATCGGTCCAATATGTTGCTTTTAAATAATAATAATAATAAATGACAATATTATGCCATTTAATCTAAGTAACCAAAATTACGTATTACAACAAAAAATACACAACTATGTATCAGTGTACGTATGTTATACTATTCTTGAAGAAAATAGTTTACCTCCAAAGGTGAAAAATAACAGGATGAATCCCATTCATCCCAATATCCCTTTATACTTAAAGGAGCGCTTTGAATTTATTCAAGCTCACTCCAGTACTTTGCGATCCTGTCGTGCCCTCCAGCTAAAAATTCCTCCTTCTTCTCACGTCAATCTTTCCTACTGTAAGTCTTTCACTTTTCAAGCTGTCCTGCTGTGGAATGCGCTGCCTGCTTCTATCAGGCAGGCCAAATCTCTTCCTATTTTTAAGAATCAAGTCTATACACATTATTTTTCTTCGTGTTAATTGGTACGTATATATATTATGTATTTTATTTATAATATTTATGGTATATATTCAGCATTGCGTATTTAGTTTATGTATGTATATGTATATATATTTATTCATATCTTATGTGCACCACCGACCGTTTTTCAACTTCTTTAGTCCTGTCCATCCAAAGGTTGCCTGGAAGAAATCGCTTTAGGCGATAAGGCCGCCCATTATACTGCCGTATATTTGTTTTTTATGTTAGTTTAAGTTTCATTTGTATTTTCGGTGTGTAATAAAGTAATATTGTATTGTATTGTATTGTATTAAATTTTACTTACTTTCCGTGAAGTCAGGTTTTTACTTTATTGTAAAAATTTACTAGATTTTATTCAGTCTTATATTGCTGTCTGACGTCATAATGATTGTCTGCCGACAATCATCTATTCTCTGGTAATATAATTTTATCGTACTTGATTATATCCAGCTGAAATTTTGTACACAACACGTAAACTGCCTCGTATAAACCCACTGCAATCATTTTAATTTCACACTGAACGTAATGATGATAAGTTCCGGTTTTTTGCTCTTAACTACTGTAAGGCATCATAAAAACTAGAACTCATGTTTTGACGTGTAATTAGATAGTAGATTGTATTTAAAAGGTGCAAAATAATATTTTCTACTGCCAGGGTGCTATGTTGAATCGAGGCATTATTTTGCGGCCGACTGATAATTAGGTAGGTAGGTAGGTATAGCTGGTATAGTCTTCTCTATCTCTTCTCTTCTCTACATAGTATAAATTGAAGTCGCTTTCCGCGCTGTCTGTCTGTCTGTATGTCTGTATGGCCGCTAACTCCTCCTAAACCACGCAACGGATTTTGATGCGGTTTTCACCATCAGTTAGATACATTTTCAAGGAAGATTTATATATATATAACTAGCAACCCGCCCCGGCTTTGCACGTAAATTACACCCGTGCGAAGCCGGGCGGGCGGGTCGCTAGTCTTTGATAATTACAATCTATATCTTCCATCGCGAGTATATCGATTTCTCCTAGGCAAGCGTGCTCCATCGTAGACCAACATCCTTCCCCTATTCTCCAGCATCGCTAAATATGAAGCAAGGTGGCGGTCAAACGCAAGCCTACTATTTAATTTAAAAAAAATAAGATGCAATAAATAAATCTCTTTTTAATGAGACTACCGACGCCGGTCTTCTTACCGGCCGGTCCCTTTTTCATACAGTATATTTTGCTATCCATTTCTTTGGTCGCGGAACAATATTCGAGTTCCTGATTCTAAAACTAATAATTTATTGCCCTGTATGAAAGTCTACTGAAAAAATTACCAACTCACTAAGGAACACTAAGGAACAGTCATCGAGTGGGTGGTATGAAAAACTGCTTGGCATTTCAGATTAAACGTTACTACGGGTTTAAAGTGAAACATCACAAGCATTACGATGGCCTGATTCCGAGCAAGGAGACCAACGTGTTCATCCAGAATGTCTTGACTGTTCTGCCCACCAGGGACCAGCTCGGCAGGCGAGTGCTCGTTCTTGAACTTGGAAGTGAGTGTTTCTATCAAATTATTATTAATCTATACGAGCAATGGAGAGGGCCATGCTCGGTTGCTCGGGGTTTCTCTGCGAGATCGAATCAGAAATGAGGAGATCAGTACACGAACGAAAGTTACCGACATAGCCCGCCGGATTAGCAAGTTGAAGTGGCAGTGGGCAGGGCACATAGCACGCAGAATAGATGGCCGATGGGGCCGAAAGGTTCTCGAATGGAGACCACGACCCGGTAAGCGCAGAATAGGATGACCATACCCACAAGATAGACAAACCTAAAAGAGACCTCAGGGAAAAGCTGGTTGTAGGCTGCTTCCAACCGGCCCTTTTGGAGGTCAATGGGGAGGTCCAGCAGTGAACGTCCTACGGCTGAAATGTAGATAATGATGATGTTTATTTATCTGGAAAAACAAAAGCTATCTACCTACTAAAATAAATACCTATGAACTTGTGACGTGTAATGCCCTGCCTGAACTTGATTTTTTTCCCCAATAGGTAAGCGGTTTTGAATCTGTACAGAACTGATACTTATCTAAACAATCATGCAAAAAAGTGCCAATAATTATGAAAGAAGACAGACGCATATAGATTTTTATAATTTTAATAGTGCGTTTAGGTTGTACATTGTGATCATACAGAGAGATAGACGGCGGAAATAATAATAAGACCGATATGATAATGTAGGCTAAGGTAGTACCGGCGTTAGCGTAGGGCCTGGTTGGGCGAGCGCCCAGGGCGCCAGATAAAAAGGGGCGCCGCAGGTATAAACATCTATAGATTTATTCGATCTAATCTATTCTTTGCCTTTTTTGGGTTTGAATAGCAGACGGGGGGCGCTGGTAGTGCTAAAGACGGCACTGGGCTAAGGTATATAGTATGTTTTTTTAAAGACACCTGTACACAAATACTACTTATACAGGGTTGTTGATAATTAGCTAACAACATCCCTCAGGCAGTTTTCCTACGGCATATTTAACAAACCTTCCGCGGTGTTTCCGAGAAGCTACATGGGTTTTTCAAAAGGCGAGCTAATTCGGCAAAGTGTTTGTAATGCCCCTGTTACAAGTATCCATAGGCGATGGCGACTGCTAACCATCAGGCGGCCCATCTGCTTATTTGCAACCTATGGCATAAAAAAAGACTTACCAAAACCTATAACATATACACCACGTGAGCTGACGGTCAACCGCAAGCTTATTATTAATTTTAAAAAATACGTAGGTACTGAATTTAAATATACATTATACGTGTACTTGATTTTTATGATATTTATTAGTTTTTCTATTATTATTATTTCTTGCCAATAAATTCAGAAAGTATCTTACCGAATATAAAGTTTTTTTTATCTTTGCATCAGAGTCGGCTCCTAGGTTTCTCATTTGGAACTGCGGAAAGTTGCCATTAACCATTTACCCAGAGACTTAAATTCTTAGTTTAGATATTTTTGTTTATGTATAAAAAACATTGTAGCACAACCACAGAGCCCAACATAATAGTACAAGTAGGTACTTGTATAGTCAATAAAAAAAACTAAGTCTTGTTGTGCAACAAAACAACAGAAAAAATGTTGTATGATGACCATGACAGTAAAAGGTACCTGTACTCCTCATTGATTCCGATGAGGATGATCTTTACATGTGCCATATTGTAGGTACAATTACTTTAACAACTTGTAATTACTTATTTTAGATATAAATTTTATGCTATATTTTTACCTTTTAAAAATTTATTGGAATCAAAAATTTGAACGTTCATCTATTTAACATTAATATACAAAAAACAATACTCAAAGCTTCATCCAAAAAAGTCCCTTAGTGGAATAAAAAGTGGCCAGGGGCCTTACGGACAACAGCTAATTGCGGCACCTTATCCGCTCAGTTGGAAATCACGCGTCCGCAAACCGTATTTGAGCACGATAAGGTTCACGTTCGCGTGATTTTCCAACTGAGCGGATTAGGTGTCGCAATTAGCTGTTGTCCGTAAGGCCCCAGTATGCTTGCAGCCGTATTCATAGCACCTGCGTTGAATGGCAATGCAATTTTTTTTGCCAACGTAGGTGCCAACATTCCGATTGCTAGTCCATCAAACGTTTGACCATCAGGCTTATTATGGTATACTCTATTCAGTATACAATTCACTACGGCCGGTCCTAAAGTGTCGACGCCACACGGCACAAACATGTACCCCCCTATTAATAAACGTAGAGTAGCATCGGTTACACCGCCTTTTGTCTTTTTCGATCGAGTTCAAAATTTTAAAGAGAAAACAAGATAAAACACTGTGTAACTATTCCAAGACTAACTTACTCCACGTTTATTAATAAGGGGGATTCTGTCTAATTACCCATATTTTGTGCCTCACCCAGTATAAAAAAGAAGTAGTCGATTTACACCGTCGTGCGAACCAAATGCGGTAGAAATCGCTACATTATCCAGCGTTTTGACCTTGTTTCAAATATTTACTTTATGATAATCATTAAGAATGTCAGTAGCTGCCTGCTAGCCTTTCTTCCGCCTGTGCTTATAGATTTCGGTATCATTCTCAATGTTCGCCGAACCGGCTGCACCAACGACCCACTTACCTACTATCTAGAGAGCCGTTCCTATTACCAGTTGTATACTTTAAACAGACAAAAATCGATGTTCGAAGTCACCTTTCCATCGAATACTAAGCAGACCGGATTCACGCCTGATAGATTAAGGAAATAATCTATATTGTTACTATGTAAACCTAATTATGCCTCGGATATAAACTACCAAATTGAATAATTTGAACATAATAAGTACACCTATACATTGTTATTTAAATTAACATTTTCAATTTGTAAAATAGACGTGATTTCGTCATTATTTTTTTATGGAAAATTTGGATAATTATACCATAGTCACGCAAGGATAACTCAAAAAATTATACGTTGGGCATTACCGACAATGCTGACATAATACAGAAATTACTACCTACAACATACCTACTGACGTACATGCAGTATCATTCACCATACCAACTATAGACGATTGACGTAAGAACTTATTGATGTTCCACAAACAAAGGTTTCGGAAAACCCACAAAAAAACTGCTCACTAAAACTTAGCACTAAAGATAATATTGATAATTGTTATTGATACCTACCTAACATAGCTACGGAACCTACCTTATGCATAATAATATCACGACACGCAATTAACTTTTTATTATTATTGAACAGCATTAGTTAATTCTTGTAAAATATAGTTGAATCCTTAGACTGTTGGTCGCTATTAGGTAGGTACCTACAAATTTTTATTATCTGCCCACTTTTCTACTCTCGCGTCCTACCACCAAGGACATAGTTACTGTTCAGTAAAAACAAAACTTATAATTTTCAACATCGTATTTCTAGTAAATAAATTAAAACTGATAATTGAACGCATAGTCGCTCATATGAACTTTGAACCCCCTTTTTGATAATTTTTCTTGGCCCCTTTGCAAAATCCTTTCTTAGCGGACCTCTGCACCGTATAAGGAATCTATCTGCCAAGTTTCAACTTCGTAGGTCGCGTAGTTTTCGAGATTTTGTGATGAGTCTGAGTTAATGAGTAGGTTAATTTCGCTTTTTTATATATATAGTTAGATTATATAAGTATGATACATATAACTTAAATTGTTCTTCATGTCTTTCGTTCACGGTTTCCAGAGAAATGGAAACACAACAAATGCTCGCTGGACGAGGTGTTCAAGGGATGTGTGCTGTTCCTGGAGGCAGCCATGCTGGAGCCGGAGACGCAGATCTGCGGCGCAGTGGTCATCTTCGACATGGATGGACTCTCCATGCAGCAGGTCATGCAGTTCACGCCACCCTTCGCCAAGAGGATCGTCGACTGGCTTCAGGTAAATACAGTCCCAGATAAAAATTCGTCCGATGGACGAACGCAAAGAATTTGGGCTGAAGTGCACATCTAAGGCACGCATCATGAATCTAATTGATACAAACTTTGGTGGAAATTAGTCATGATAGTGCTTTCCTCGAACATTATAAGGATATTCGCGGAAGTTTAATAAGAACGAATATCCCAGCTTTTGGTTTCCGAAAAATATGTTGTTTGTAGTGGAAATTACATTGCAAGGGTTGGCGCCGGCAGGCGGCCGTCGTGAATTCTATACCAGTGATTTTCCTTTCATCGCTTCCTAGCCCGGTATTTCCCAGTGGTAACGAATAAATGTTGTTCTAAAACGCTTAAAAATCCCACGTGTGATGATATTAAAATGCCGATCGGCAAAATCGTCGTGTTCAACATAAAAGTCGGCGCGTGGTCGTCGTACGCATAGCCCTGCGAATGTTACTTCAAGGTCAATGTCATAGACACATATTGCTGACACATTTCCGATATGCGACGAGGTGTATGAGCTATTGGTGAACCTGTCCAGCCAAGAAGCCGGCGGAGTTGACCTATTCGGAGGCGACGGACGTGTTGTGTCTACACCTACAGCCGGTGCCTACCCTCAGTTACGTGCGTTATTTCATTATAATGTAGGTACCACCATACACTACAACGAAAACATTATAGATAACTTGAGAAAACTCATAATCTGAGTCGACATGCAGGTGCCTTTTTACCCGACTGCTCAAGAAGGAGGGTTATGTTTTTCGAGTGTATATGTATGAGGTTTCTCTGGAATGCCCTACAGCCTAGACGGCTTAATGGATTTCGACATGTGAGGTGTCATTTGAATCGTTTTAATAGTGGAAGTGACATAGGGTACAAGAATTAAAGATGGCGGCCGCAATAAAAAATTAGAGGTAAAATATTTCTTTTCAGTTACTTACAATTTATTACAATGCAGTCGGGTTATATTTTTTATAATTTAATTTATATTGTTGCAAGCTTGCTTCATCATAGACCACATTATTGCTCAACATTAGGCGGTTACACACAAGCCTTTCTTAACTGTATCTTATTTTGGAAACGCAAAAAATGGTACAACCTTGAAATATTTATGGTAGCAACCGAATTTAATCTCCATGAGTCACAACGTGAAATTGTGCAATTTCGAATCGATGATGTTGTAACAGTTGGTATGGTAACACATACGCCTTACTTAAAATACAAGTAGAAATTGAAATTCTTGAAGCCTGCATGAAAGAGCTGGTAGCCTTCAAACGGCTGAACAAGTTTTCTTGAATCATAAGCTAAGAACAAAAAAAAAACACTTACAAAACAATAACTAAATCAAAATTGGTTCAGCCGTTTGGAAGCTACGATGACACAGACAAACACACAGATCATCATCATCATCAGCCAGAAGACGTCCACTGCTGAACATAGGCCTCCCCTTTAACCTCCACACTGAATGACAGCCTGCCTTTTGCATCCTCTGGATGCCCGCGACTCTCACAATGTCGTCGGTCCATCTAGCGGGAGGCCTCCCTACGCTGCGTCTTCCGGTTCGTGGTCTCCACTCCAGAACCTTTCTTCCCCATCGGTTATCGGTTCTTCGAGCGATGTGGCCTGCCCATTGCCACTTCAACTTGCAAATTTTAACAGCTATGTCGGTGACTCTGGTTCTTTGGCGAATATCCACCTTTCGGATTTTATCGCGCAAAGAAACTCCGAGCATAGCTCTCTCCATTGCCCGCTGTGTGACTCTGAGTTTTTCCAAAAGGCCAACAGTTAAGGACCACGTCTCAGTACCATATGTCATCACTGGCAACACACACTGGTCAAAGACCTTCGTCTTGAGGCACTATGGTATCTTGGACGCAATCTTGTCACGCAATTTCCCGAACGCTGCCCATCCGAGTTGGATTCTTCGGGTGACCTCTTTGCCTAAGTTGGACTTACCTAACTGAACAATCTGTCCAAGATAGGTGTAATGGTCAACAACTTCGAGAGTATCGTTCCCAACGACTACTGGCACGAGTTCAACATGGACATTGGACATAATTTTTGTCTTGTCCATGTTCATTTTAAGACCCACCTGTTGGGAAAGGCTACTGAGGTCGCTGAGCATCGCATTGAGATCCTCCAGCGACTCTGCCATGACACACACAGATACAAACGTTAAACTAATACCACCCCTTTGCGTCGGGGGTTAAAAACTATTTGTCAAGGCAGATTTTGATCAAATCAAAAGGCCAGTCTTTAAATTTTTATTTTTTTAATGGCTATAGCCCACGTTTAGGGCACTTTGGCCAACGTCACGTTAACAAAAACCGAACGTGATTTAAAATAAAACAAAATATGACCAGTAATCCTACAACAATAATAAAAAAGTAATACAATACATATAAATACTTACAAACACAAATGCACACTATAGAACACTTTATACGCTGGTACTACTTTTAATACTAAAAATTTCAATATATTCTCTATCTCTACATAGTATAAATTAAAGTCGCTTTCCGCGTCTGTCTGTTTGTATGTCTGTATGGCCGCTAACTCGTTCTAAACCAGGCAACGGATTTTGATGCGGTTTTCACCATCAGTTAGATACATTTTGACGGAAGGTTTATATCTATAACTAGCGACCCGCTCCGGCTTCGCACGTAAAAAAGTCGAATGAACAAGCAGTAAATTTACCTGGCTAGCTCTAGAACTAGATCATTGGATGACACATGTCGAGCTTCGTAAAAAAACGTACAAAATACGTACCTACGTGTTGCACAGGCGAAAGTCTCCGTGAGCACGCGTATTCCCTGATGAAGGAGCTCTAATAGCTCCGAATCTGATCATGAGCTCGCTCGATAGAAAAGTATAATACGCGGGAGAAAACTGTTTGTCTAAACAGTATAAAATCTATCTAATATTATGAAATCTATATAATACTAGCGACCCGCCCGCCCGGCTTCGCACGGGTGTAATTTACGTGCGAAGCCGGGGCGGGTCGCTAGTTATATAATTATTTAAACTATCCTATCTCTCAAGTTGGATCGAACTGCACATGGTGTGCGAATTTTATTATAATCGGTTAAGTGGTTTAGGAGTCCATTGAGGACAAACATTGTGACACGAGATTTATATACATTAAGATGTAAAAGCGAAATACATTCATTAACTGACTGACTCATCACGTAATCTTGAAAACTACCTACTTGACCTACGAACATGAAAATGGCAGGTAGATTCCTTATGCTGTGTATAAGTCAGCTATGAAAGAATTTTCCAAATAGAGGTTGTAAGTTTATATGAAAGTCTACGCTTACTAAAACACGGCCAACAGTATTATTGAACGCTTACGTGAGTTTTGATAAATGAGCACATTTCCCAAACTTATCATTGCAGGAAGCCATCCCGCTCCGCATCAAAGGGCTGTACATCATCAACCAGCCGTTCATCTTCAACATGGTGTTCCAAATCTTCAAGCCGTTCCTGCATGAGAAGCTGCGCTCGCGCATCATCTTCATGGGCAACGACCGTGAGCTGCTGTACAAGCACATCAGCCCCAAGTGCCTGCCCGAGTCTTACGGCGGCACGCTCACGATACCTAACGTGACCGGCGCGCAGTGGCTGGAGTTGCTACTCATGTGTGATCAGGAGTTCTGTGGTAAGGATACTGAATTACTGACATAGAACATTTATCAAGTTATAGTGCTAACAGACGCACGAACGCAGCTGACCTCAACCGCCGTCTGACCAATGGGAGAGACAGAGAGGGAAATATGATATTCTCACTCTTTCTCTCCCGTTGGTTGGACGGCGGTCCGTCAGCCGCGTTCGTGCGTCTGTTAGCACTATTAGATGGGTAAACTCTTTATTGTTCACACCACAAATTACATCATCATCTGAAATCAGCCTTTTAACAGTCCACTGCTGGAATTTTATCCTACTCCCGAAAGGGTGATTGGGCCATATCCACCATGCTGGCCCAGCTGCGGGTTGGTGGATTCACATACGCCATTGAATTCCTTCTCCGTACGTATGACGTGTATGCAGGTTTCCTCACGATGTTTTCCTTCACCGAAAAGCCAGTGGTATGAAAATCCGTACATAAACTCCAAAGAGCTCATTGGTACGGGCCCGGGGTTTGAACCCGCGACCTAACGCTTTCAAGTCTAGCGGTCTCTCATTTTGTCCTATTTAGGCTACCACGGCCACAAATTACATACACACGATAAAACAGCTTAAAAACTAGTGCAACCATCGGCGCCCTTATCGCTGAGAGCGTTCTCTTCCAGACAACCATAGGATGTAGATAATCCAAATAGGAGGTAGAAAGCCGTAAAGACTCCAGTTTTTAATATTATCAACTAGCTGCGCTCCGCGGTTTTACTCGCGTAGACATTCCCTGAGTTACCGGATTTTTTTCCGGGATAAAAAGTATCCTACCCTAAACAAAAAAGTCACATCAATCCGTTGCTCTGTTGTGGCGTAATATAAGAACAAACAAACCAACCGACAATATAACACACTTTAGCGTTTATAATATTAGATGATCAGAGTCGAGTTTAAAAACTACGTAATTATTAATAATATATTTAATAAATAGTTCTCGGAGCCAGTCTAGGCCTCCCGAAAGCACTAATGTGCAATCGAATCAATGTACAATCCAAATCGAGCAATAGCTCTATTCGGATCTACCAATTCCCTTTTATTTAATTAGTATTGTACCAACCCCATTGTGCATAAACGCTCAATATGTTAATCTATGCTATAAAATGGTTTATCCTTAGAATAACTACTCATGTTATATGTAGTTATTTATCAATTTCCCGCTGATTAAAGAGTCACACGTGAAACCGGAATAAAAATATAGAACATAAATTATCTTATTGAGCGTTTTATCCTTATGGTAATAAAATATACATCTTCCTTAATTTTATTTTTTAATAAACCGAATCTGTTTTTTTTTCAGCAATCAATTCGTACGGCTACAAGAAGGATAAGAAGTGATCCCAAAAAAACATTAGAGTAATGGTATAATGTGATATTTTGTAAGACATATCGTGATAAGAGCATGCCTATACAATTAAATATATTGATAAGTTAGGTAATTTTATACGCCGCGTATTTCAACTATTAAGGGGGCTCTGCCCGTCTCCACTTCTCTCGCTCGTAGATTATTGAAGATATAAAATCCCAGCAGGCCGAGGATGGGCTGTGGATAAATTGTCTTTCCACCGTTTTTATCCACGCCTAGACGCGACAAAGCTAGAATATGGATACGTTTGTCTTTTTCTCGCGGGATAAAAACAGTGGAAAGACAATAATTATGTCCACTGCCCGTTCTAGGCCTGCTGAATGGGAATTCCGACAAAACTGTTTTCTTGTCTATCATAATTCGACGAAACGCTTTGATGACAAAACCCGTACGAAGCGTTTTGATTCCACTTTTATTGTGCAAACTGGTAGTCTGTGGAATAGGCTGCCTGAATTGGTGGTCCCCGATAGTTAAAATCTGGGTGTCTTCAAATCACGAGTGAATCAGTTTCTTCTAAGAAAGCGTGCTCCACCGTAGACCGCATCTAACGTAAGCGTATTAATTATAAAAGAATCATCGCGGCAATTGGCTGTAGAAAGCCTATTTAGTAAAAAAAATATACCAAATTAATAAATTTTCGTTTAATCTTTTAAGTACTGGAACAATTTATTTAATAATCTATTAAATAAAAAGGTACATATTTATTATTCAAAATCTCAGTCAAATTACAATTAAACTAATAACTATTCAAATAACCCACCCCTGACCGTTCCCGGCGCAAAGGTACCCAAAACACTCGCTGCGTTACCGCGTTAGGATGGCAAAGGCCAACCTTTGCACCAGGAACGAGCCGGAGCGGGAGTCACCACACTTTTCCTTGAGCCTGTGCCCTATCTCCGAAATGAGCTTCTAGGATTACAATCTTTTAAGTTGAAAAAGTAAAATGGTAACAATTTGTCTCTAAAACAGCAAAATGATTTTGTCATAATTTAAAAAATGATTTTGTGATAATTTGCGAGCAAGAAGTTTTGCAGACGGGAATAGCTCCTTTAAACTGTATGTATCGTAGATGTATTATTTACTTATTTATTTTTAGTTCAAACGAAGCATTTGTTTCATTACTAAGTACCGTAAAATATTAAGTAGAGTAGATAAAATAAGCACTTTGTCATCAATTACTGTTTTATACACCTCTTCAATATGTTTTAAGTAAATTAATAATAATCTCAGATTCCAAATTCAGATCTCGTATGTTCATTTGTACATTGTTATTATAAATATCGTATAGTTTACAGCTAGTTAGGTTGGTGCAAGGGGTTGATGCCGAATATTGCCAGCTCGAATCATATTAAGTAGGTACTAAAAATAGGGCTGTGATATATATTATACGGGATACGTAACAGAAAGGTGAAGTTATACGTAAGGGTGTTGATCAACCCATCAGCTAAACAAAAAAAATATGGCGTGATCAGTCATTTCGTATGAGGGCATACGTTTTTAACCGACTTCAAAAAAGGAGGGAATTCTCAAATTGAATGTTTTCATTTTTATGTTTGTTACCTCAGTACTCCGACATATAATAAACTAATTTTGAAAGTTATTTAATTTAACTTTCAGATTGGTCCCATTGTAATTTCATCAAAATCGGTTTAGTAGATTGGCTTTTAAATCAAAATAACTGGAAAACTGGTTACTTAGGTGACAATAATTATTATGTCATCCAATAACCGTAATTGCATATTTTTCTGATTTTGTGAAGTCGGTTTTTTAAATTGATATTATTTCCCGCGGGTTTAGCAAACATGACATGTGTTCTACGAGTTTTTCACTTATAGGTATAACATTACCTTTCTATCACGAGTTGTATACTGTGTAAATGAATATATTATATAGTTTTCGCTGACAGCCATACTACTTACAGTTTAATTATAATAATTAATAAAGTTACCTTCAGGATATTTCGTCATGACAAGATGGCAACTCGGTGCCTAATGTTCACACAAAATCTAGGTGAAAGTAGTAAGTGAAGTAAGCCCTTAAATATTTTTAATTTGTTATGTAGAAACATCCACAAATCGTAGCATAGTTATAGCATCTTGTTTTTTTTTGGTTTATGAGTTTTTTGGTTGATTTTAATTTGCCCATAAAATGGTGTAAGTTATTGTTAAACATTTGTAAGTTGACGTTATTTGTCAAAAAACTTGTTGGTGCGTTTAATATTTTTGATGTGCTGTAAAATATTTCCCTTTGTAAATATGTAAGCTCATATCTTTTTGTAACCAAAAAAATAAAAAAACTGATTGTATAGGTGGAAATTTAATCTCATAAAAATATAGTTATATGAATTATTACACATCACGTTGACGTCACAAATCTAACCATGGTCACTAACACTTTTTTTACATAAATTATATTTTATAATAAAAGTACTTTGTATATATTTGTGTCTTTTATTTCATAAATATCTTTCCACACCGATACCTTATTTTTTATTTATTATATACTACTAAAATTCTCGTATTAAGGGCGCGCTCGCCAGCAAGAGCTGTCTTTTTCACACATTTTTAACAACAAATTACTAAGCGACAATTTTAAATAAACCCGATTGGGCATTATCTTTACAATAACATGTCAAATAGTGTAAAGTAATTTACGTGTTGATATATTACAGAGTAGCTGAAGAGATCGAAAAAAACTCGGCAATAGTTTGTTTCGGTCTTTTCTGATAAAATAAACTCAACTTACTATGTTATTGAAAAAATTGTGCCTGCAAGCTCTTAAAATGTTGAAAATGTGCGAAAGAAAAAAACAGCCCTGGCCGATGAGCACGGCCTTAAATCAAAGAGTTTAAAGTATCTACCTGTCATGGAATGCCGTACTACTTAAATAGATTAAAATAATTTGTTAAACAAATATAATGCTCCACGGTAGTGTAAAATTTACTATGTGACTTACACGACACGCCACCGCTTTATCGTATAATATAAATAAAACTTATAAGTATACCTATATGACGGCAAGTAGTATACTACGAGGTTTGACAAATTCTCACCAGCAAGAGCTTTCTTTTTCGCACATATTCAAAATTTTAAAAGAAAAAAAGTGTAAGGATTTAATTTAAAAAAATAGGCATTATTTTTAGAATAACTTAGTAACGTTTTTCTGACAAGGTTCAAAGGAATCAAATCGAAAAAATCCAGGGGGGTACCTAACAATTCTATACATTCCACAAATTTTTTCGATATGTATTAATTAGGCGGAAGAGATCGATATTTTTTTTTCGAGTTTGTACGATCTCTTCTTTTAAAATATCAAGTAAAGATCGTTTTATATATTTGCTGTTTGCAATTTTATCTACCACTCGGCTCATTTAATTCTCACTTAGTGAATTAAACCTTTAAAAATATTGAAAATGTACGAAAGAGACACACCTAATCAGTTGAAAGTGGACCTAAAATAACAATCACAGCAAAAAGCTCATTCGTACAATGGCAAGGAGCGGGCCGGTTTAACACTTCAAAATATTATTTATGGTACCTAGTTGTTCATATTTAGTACATAGGTACTTGTATATGGTTTGTACTCGATCATTTCTTGTCCTTGGCGGAATAACCAAACGAGCTGGCCACTGGAAACAATTAATCACTTTATTAATTATGTTCAATTAGCAGCTATCAGATAACAGAATAGAATAAGCTCGGAGTGTTTGACTTTTTCTAAATACATGAAATTAAAGAATTTAAATATTTGAACTTTTCATGGGTTTCGATTAGATCAGATTAGATTAGTTCTAAATACGTTCCAAACCATTGAAGAAATTAAATAACACATTTTTCCAAAAAATAACAACTGATGTCACAGAGTCTAATAATGAGGATTAATCCCCATTTTTTTTTCAAAATTTACTTCGAATTCGAGGAAATTCATCAAAACTAAATCTATTTTTCTTCAACGCAACCAATTAAAATTGATGGCCATCGAGATATGGTCTATTCAATATCAAAATAATAATTAAAATTGGTTCTCAATAGTCTAAAATATCGCGTAAAAACACAATACAAAATAGAAAACAAAAACCTCCTTTTTGAAGTTGTGATTCAAAAACATCCGAAAACAAAAGTAAATAACGTTATACATAAAATTCTATTATTTTATACATGTTAGTTATCACTATATCTGCCATTATTATTTGAATCCTTGAAGATTTAATTATACTCCGGAGTTTTAAAGTTATTGTTAGTCTGAATTAGTAAGTATAAAGGTGTACTCTACTAGTTTGCGACTTTAATTAGGAGCTGACGAACATGAATAATAAACACTCACATTGAAAATTATC
Organism: Agriopis marginaria; assembly: GCA_932305915.1. Classification (NCBI taxonomy): domain Eukaryota; kingdom Metazoa; phylum Arthropoda; class Insecta; order Lepidoptera; family Geometridae; genus Agriopis; species Agriopis marginaria. The sequence continues at coordinate 15,819,836 of OW029915.1, forward strand.
CTCATAGTGATGCAGCATCTTCCACAGCACCTCCCCTGAAATCTCAGGCTCGGGCAGGTCACCCCCATGACGTTTCCTCAAAGCCTTTGCATCCACGTGGTTTAAAAGAGACTGTTTGTCTGAACCGTGGAGGAATATTCGGGAACGAAGCTTCTCTCTCATGAATGGCTTGAAAACGGCAAAGACCATATTGAAAATGTATGGCTGGTTGACAACGTGGACGGCTTTAAGACGCGCGGGCACGCAGTCCTGAAATGAGTGATGAACATTCATTAAAAGTAGAAAGAAACAAGATCAGGTCAGGGCATTATGATATTTTCATTTAGGTAATGGCACTCGCTTTCAATGAGCGTGATTTAATGGCTGGCGAGTTGGCGGTCAAACGCAAGCCTATCTTCTATATATATAAAAGCGAAATTCATCTACTCATTCACTCACTCATCAGGAAATGTCGAAACTTACTTGACCTACAAAACTGAAATTTGCCAGGTAGATTTATATAATTAATAAAATAAAAATAAAATATAGAAATAGAAAAGGTAGTTAGTTATGTTTCATATAAAAAGGAAAGAAGGCAATCACACAACGAAATGTATGGATCGGGTGATGATTTTTTATTTATTTCATTTTTGTTCTAATGATAAAGCTTATTCATAATTAATGAGGACAATTATCTTCTTTCGGCTCAGTATTACTGTTCCGTGATATACTGAAATACCTAATAATATTTTTCGTGGAATGGGGTAGTTTATAGGTTGGTAACTTATTATGCTTATCACAGATTTAAATAGATGATGTTACCGGGATGAACAGGTGCTTGCTTGTGAAATTGTAATACAGGTACCTAAGTACTTATTTGTAAACGTTAGGTGTATTTTGTATTTTTTAATATTTAAATTTATTTTATTTCAATATTTTTTTATTTTTTTTGGACCGGGGTATGTCCTAACTGCGACCAGAACCACCGGAGGATGGGCAGCAGCGTCCTGTTAGTACACGGTGAACGTACTGCGATCTCCAAGCCGCCTGCCAAGCGTGGGGATTATGGCAACACCCCTCTCTAAGAGGGAGGCCTTGTTCAGCAGTGGACATTTAATGGCTGATGATGTGATGTGTGTGAAATTTATTTAAGGTTGCGCAATTATGTCAGTGCGTGTAGTGAATCTTAGTATCGATACAAACAGCTTAGTTTTTCGATACTAATTTAGATTAATTATGTGTATATGTATGAAATAAATAAAAAATAAAGAAAAATAAAAATACCTAAAAAAAGCCAAAGCAGTCTGAAACAAATAAATATCTAAACATAGCTAACCTGGATCCATTCAATGACCATCTTGGCATAGGAAGGTGTGAACTGCATGACCTGGCTGAGCGAGAGGCCCTTCATGTCGAATATGACGATGACGCCGCAGACCTGGGTCGCGGGCTCCTTCATCGCACCTTCGAGTCCCATCTGCGTACCTCGAAACACCTCCGTCAGAGGCACTTCTCTGTGATTCCATCTCTCTGACAAACAAGATATTTATACATTTATACAAAATCATTTAAAAACTGTCAATAAACGGAATTCATTACCTAATATTTTAAACAATATGGATATGTAATAAAATTATATGTAATATTTTAATGGGCAAGTGCATTTATTAACTAAACAAAATACAAGCTAATACTAACACTACAGATACAGTTAGACTGCCCACAGACCGTTGGAGGTCTAAAGACAATCCAATTGCTCAAGCCCACTACCAATTGGCAGCGTACCCAGCAAGCTAATATATGTAATTATATGTATTCATATATATAATTTTATTCATATTTCTTGTTTCTATTTTAGTTCTCTTCTTTATTTTCGTTGGTTGACCAGCTCTATTTGTCTTTTAGATTTAAGCATTTTTTGATGCACACCTAAATACCATTCTTTCCAATCTGGTGGGTGACTGTTAGAAAATGCATAGTAGGTAGTAACTCCTCTATTAGTGCATTTCTACATTATTTGTAAGTGTGCAATAAATTATAACAATAAAATTAATATTTTGTCCAAATGTAAATGACGTACCTACTACTTTCGTTATATAACGTTTAAAACCCCCATTGAAATCGGTTCACAATCGGCGAAAATATCGCATAACACAGCACACACAAAAAACAGTTGAATTAAGAATCTCCTTTTTTGAAGTCAGATAATAACTATAAGCAACTGTTTGTGTGCCACACAGATCTATATATCTGTGGTGTGCCATTTTCATACTTCGACGATAGTGACCATGCTAGTGCTATTGATTGTACAATTAGGTAAAGTATTCATCATCATCATCGTCATCATTAGCCTGTTTCGTTTTGTACAGATTCAAGTAATGTCCGAAACACATCTACATTTATAACTCAATAAGCCGATTCAGCGGGATTATTATGGATATCCGTTTGTGATTTGGATTTTGACCACAATCGCGTGCCATCTCGCTCACGTGATGCGAATAAATAGATGAAAACGGAATGGCACGCACTCGTGACGTGATCACAGTTCGAAACACGAACATCCATAATAAGCCGCGGGTATCAAGTCTAAACGGTCAAAATGGTCAGTGACTCGTAAAAAAACAAGAATAAGTTAAAAAATAAGGATGTTTGTCTTATCAATGCATTAGTATAATTATTTGGATGTTTGTTTACTTAACCAGACTCAGAAGACAAAAGGAGGAAATTATTACAAGATACATTGGTTAAAATACTAATTCGAATGAGACCAGAAGACACATTATTGCGCATCCCTACGCAATCACCAATAAAGTTATTGTGCTATTAATAAATTAAGGTGACAAAAAGCTTACATTTACTAAACTGTAACGCATATTCATAAATTCAAAATACCACTCGTTCTACTACAAAACTTGGAAAACTACCGACGCAGCCTGTAAAAACTTAAAATTACCACGAATGCTCCCCTTCGCTTTACGCAACAAGATTTTCGAAATTACGAGCATAGTCGTAGGATGTGTTGCTATCATTACCTAATAAATAGAATACACAATACATAAAATTATTCATACCTATTATTATGTAAATTCACACACATTACACACATTAACATACGATATGTAAATGGATGTAAACAAAAGATGGTTGCTATTGTCAGTTATAATGTCTATCTTTCTTATAATCTCTAAAATATTTCGCTTCTGTTAATGTATAGGTAATTACGACAAAAAAATAAAGTTGGTATAGTATGGTATAGCTCATAATGCTCCATTTATTCCATGATCATGACGTAATATCAAAAGAAGCGTGCGCGCAAACTGTGGACTGCCCAAGTATGTTGTCCACCATAAAAAGTATAAGCCGCTTTTATACGAGACAAAAGTACTGTCAATTTATTCGCGTCTGGCTCAATAACAGCGTAACCGATGTTACGGCCACGGTCTAATTACTGGAAGTACCAGAACAGACCGCGTTCATGTGAAATCAGATAGGTAGTAGATAAGTTATTATATTATTTATCATCATCATCATCATCATTTAAATACAGAAAATACAGAAATACAGAAATGTTTATTTTGCGATAATGAAATTTAGAGATAAACAAAATAATCCAAATACAGTAGGTACATTATCACAAAAACCATTAGCCATAGGACGTCCTCTGCTGGACATAGGCCTCCCCCTATCGATCTCCAAAAGGACCGGTTGGGAGCGGCCTGCATCCAGCGTTTCCCTGCGGTCTCTTTTAGGTCGTCCGTCCATCTTGTGGGTGGACGTCCTACGCTGCGCTTACCGGTCCGTAGACTCCATTCCAGAACTTTTCGGCCCCATCAACCATCTGTTCTACCTGCTATGTGCCCTGCCCACTGCCACTTCAACTTGCTAATCCGGTGCAAACTAACCTCCAGACTCCACGAGCATAATGCGCCGTCCATGTTGATCTCTGGGAGATAGGATGGAGACGACAGAATTCTCGAAGATGGAGCGAGTAGCCGAAGGAACCAGGTCCCGGCAGTTCTCCACGTGGGATATTCTGAACTTGTAGTATGTTTGTATCTGGAACATTATTTAATTTGGAAGTTAATTCGTATATGGAAGGTAATGCTGCCAGCATGCTGGGTACGCTGCCAACTAATAGTGGACCATTTAGATTGTCTCTAGTCCTTCAACGATTTATAGGCAATCACAGCTGTGTATGGTATTAATTAGTTTCATGTACTTATTTTCTTTGCCCGTTAAAAAGAGGCATATTATTGTTCTTTATTTTATTTATAGTTCCGATATTATTGTTTTCTGTGTGTAAGTAGGGGAGGCTGGGGTCGATTGAAACATGGGTCAGTTGAAACAAGTCGAAGAACTCGGAGACGGTTGGAAATAACGGGGTGATCCTGAAGGAAGGAGGGACCATCTTGCGAATTAGAACCTGTCGCTCAGTGCCCGTGGCTTTCTGAGCACGTCGGTCACATTTATTTGGGTGCATCACTTTTACTATAGAGAAAGTAACGTTTTTTCTATTTGTTGTTTTGCGCAAGTATTACCCTAAAATTATTGTTCATTCTTCAGCGTAGCTTAATATTATTGCTTCTATGAAAACCCTACTCAAGTTTACAGTGGACGGTACCTACCTATCACATTTAGATTTTTTATTGTTTGATAATATACTTGAAGTGAGGCTGTCTGGACAATTGAAACACATGATTCGGGGTCAATCGAAACGTGTTTCTATTGACCCCGAACCACTTGTTACTTACCCCATACCCCAGAAAAAGATGCAATAAGGAAAGAAACTGAAGAGAGAAAGCGCAAAAAACTGAATAAGAAAGTAAAAAATAATCTGGGTAAAGAAGTAAAAGAAAAGAACAATAATAAATGACAAAATTAAGAATCTTCTACTGATGATGAATTTGAAGAATATTTTTGTCTTGTTTGTGTAGAAAGTTACAGCAACAGCGGGCTAGGAGAATACTGGGTGCAATGTTTCCGGTGCAGGCTGTGGGCACACGAAGCTTGCAAAGCAGGCTATCCAAATTATGTGTGCCATAATTTTATTGTGAATCTGATTAATAATTATGTTTGAGCATTGGACCAATTGTTTGAAAATAAAATTAGTAACAATCTCTTGACGATGTTGATTCTTACATAAGTTGATTATATGTGAAAATCTCAATAAGTAACTCGCTAGTTAGAAAAAAATTATGGTTTTGACTGATAGTAATTTAAATTAATAATTAAACTGATTATATTTGATTACAAGTTTTTAATAGTTACAAGCCCTCTTTACCTGTTAGTAAATATCAGCAACGGTACCTGGAGTGGTTAAATATTTGTTTAAATAATTTAAAACAACTGTTTCAACTAACCCAAGGAACCGTTTCAATTGACCCCGACACATCATGAAACCTAATAAACGCAGGTATCGATTTTCAAAAACTGCGGAATGAAAAGCAACGCACACTTTGATTGTCCCCACTGGAGACTCAAGACAAACTGAACTAGCTTGTAGTTTTGTGTTGTTTTTATACATAAAAGCATGGTGAATAATAAGATTTATTAATACAATTAGTCTATTTAAGATACCCACGTGAAAATTAATAATGTGGTAATATTTTTATTGAGCATAGGTACCTAGATGTACGTAAGTAAAACAAATGTCTCCTCTCTATATTATGCAGCGCCCTAAGAAGTTATTTGTACTCATTTGTAGTTTTTAAGAACCTCATGTAACGCGTACATTGGCAAATACATAAAAATAATAAAGGTGTTGTCTACGGCCCCACCAATTCCTAACAAATGTCTGGGCTAGACCCGTGAATAAGTATAAATTAAAAAATCCAAAACTTACCTTTTTGAATGCGCTCTCTGCATAAAACTTGCACGGCCTTAGGAACTTTAGTAGAAAATCGTCATTATCGACAGGAATATAGAGTGACGGCTCATCTGCGATTCAGAAATAATAGAAGTATTAAAAAACGCTAATATTGAAAAATACTATATAGTGACGTCGCAGAAAATAGTAATAAAATACAATCATTTCTTTCTCATTTCACTAAAATTATAAATAAATAAATAATAAATAAATATTCGGGACATTTTTACACACACGGTCATCTGACCCCAAACTAAGCAAAGCTTGTGATATGGCTGCCAGAGACTGATATACATACATATATATTTTTAAATACATACTTTAATAGATATTAACAACCAGATATAGAACAAACACAAATGTTCATCACACAAATGAACATTGATGATTATTTATAAACTAGTGAAATAAAATATCCATGTTATAGCAATTACATACATATTATGCAGGGTTAATAGTATAATTAGCTAACAACTACTCATAGGCAGCTACTGAATTCCTACAAGCTTTATACAGGCAGTCTAACAACTTTGGTTGCATGACTTACAATATACTTCAAAAAAATCGTGCAAACTTAACCAAAAATTTGTGAATAAATTAGGTTTTGACATACATTGCAATTACATACATATACAGGGTTAATATTATAATTAGCTAACAACCTCTCGCAGGCAGCTACTGCATATGGTACCCACATGCTTTATACAGGAAGCCTAACAACTTTAGTTCCATATAACTAACAACTTTAGTTGCATGACTTTCAATTTCAAAATGAGTACCTACTTCAAAAAAATTGTGCAATCTTGATAAAAAAAAATTGTGAATAAATTAAGTTTTGGTAGGTATGAAATTAACGTTGTTTATCATAATGTATAGCTGAACTATAAGAGTTGTTAGCAATTTTATCAATAACCCTGTTTAATATGCAGTTGCTATTGTATGCTAATAAATAATATATAAATAATAAATTGTTGTATGAATCTAGGAAAAATAGGCAAATAGATACAAGAAGATGGAGATCATGGATGGATGATGAAGAAATAGATACAAGCGAATTCAAGGAAACCAGTTGCAAAAATTAAACTTGTACCTATGTACTTTTTCATTACATTTCAATTCAGCCAGTCCAATACAATGTTATTACTGCGACAAAGTTCCATAGTTGGATTATAGGTTTTATGGCTGTAAATAATTTGCCCGGAGTTTTTTGTTAACAAATTAATTCCTTGTTGAATCTGAACCAACTCTATTGTCTTAAAAATCAAGAAAGATTATCTGACTCCGATATGACTCTACAAGTCTACAAAAACTGACTCTGATGTGACTCTACAAGTCTACACGAACTAAAAACTAAGCATCTAAGTAAGTACCTATAATTATTATTTAGTTTGTTAGTTGTTGTGATTTGTGATATTCTGTCAGAGTGCCTAGTGCGAGTTTTTCCATCATTAACTAACTTCTGAAAAGTAAAACATAAATATTTGATCCCTTATTTCTTAAAGTACGCGATTCAACGTTGAAGCGGAAATACGCTAGAGATTCGTCTAAGAAACAGTTTTCGAGTTTTTCCATTTTCGTTTACCTATTTGTATGAATTAAGAGTAGTAATATATATTAATATGTAAACGCAAGACAGCAACAAAGGAGAGGGTATACCCTTAACAATGCTGCATGTCTAGTTGTCTACCTACTTCCAAGTATAAATTACAAAAAAACAGAGCTCATAACTTTTAAACAGAAGTACAGATATCATCAAATAGGTACAACTAAAAACCTTTCCGATAAGCTATAGTTTAGCTTTTATTTTTATAGACCACATTCAGTCCGTCTTTTCGAAAATTACCTATAGCAAACAGCATAATAAAGGTACATTTGCGTCGAAATTTCAACACCCCTCATCTAGAGTCAAAAATGTAGGCATCAAATGTGAATAATAAAGATATAATCAAAGTAAACAAATTTATAGCTACCTATATTTTGAAATAAACCTAAAATATTTATATGAGCATACATAGGTAGATTTAGAAGACAAAATATTTACCAATTTCGAGATAACTCTACCATACTCAATACCTAGCTATATTGACGTAAAAACGACTAAGACATTAATTAATTACCAATTATTCGTCTAAATACTATTAGATAGGTAAGAAGCCACCAGTGATGCCGCACTCAGCAGTTTTTGTACATTAAATCAAGTGCTCTAGCCTTTGATTATATATAGAACGGATGTGGTATTAGCCCGAGCTGCTATGGAAAAAAGTCTGGCACTTTTTGCGGGAGACGAAGTAAACACGCATAGCACACACTTGTTTTCTAAAGCCCGCCCATTCAAGTAATCGAATACATCTCTACAAGTGCACACATCAATATAACCTGCACTCATTGACAAAACAGAACACAAATACAAAATGCGCACCGCTCATTGGTCGCCTCGCTGTGTTTACTTCGCACACATTATACAAAGCTAGTGAAGTGATAAAAATACCAACTAAATATCGTGCTTTCACCAATAGTTACCATACCGATATCGGATACCGAAGAGTGTACTGGAGAAGTTTGATTTGTAACTATGGAGTTACTAATAAAGTATTGTATTGATAATACAATACTTTATTAGTTTCATTCGAAAATCTCACTATGGGCCTCATAAGCAAGCTCAAAGTCGCACAACGAGCTATGGAGAGGGCTATGCTCGGGGTTTCTCTACGAGATCGAATCCGAAATAAGACGAACGAAAGTCACCGACATAGCCCACCGGATTATTAAGTTGAAATGGCAGTGGGCAGGGCACATATCACGCAGAACAGATGGCCGATGGGCCGAAAGGTTCTGGAATGGAGACCACGGACCAGTAAGCGCAGCGTAGGACGTCCACCCACAAGATGGACAGACGACCTAAAAGAGACCGCAGGGAAACGCTGGATGCAGGCCGCTCCCTACCGGCCCTTTTGGAGATCGATGGGGGAGGACTATGTCCCAGCAGTGGACGTCCTACGGCTGAAATGATGATGATGATTGATAATACCGATAAAAAATACAGTGGGTAAATTACACTACAGGAAAAAATCTCTAGAAAATATTTATTAATAAAACTAATTAAAAGTCGTGCTCGTCGTTAAGACGCGGTACAATCGCAAAGTTAACCAAAAGAAGTGTTTTTAAACGCTTTGTGTGAAGTGACAAAATTAGCTGATCAGATAAAAAAAATACTACAAGTAAAAAAAACCTCTTGGTAATAATCTTAACCGAATAAAATTTTGAAAAATTGTCTAGACTCGTAAAAAAACACATTACAAATTGCGTAATAAAAATAGCTTCTGAATTGAAGAACTCTGAATTTTCAGCGACAACAACATATTTTTTTGTACGAATTGTGTAGCCAGACTAGTCTTTTAAAACTTTAACCAGTTAATTGTTGAAATTCATTTATATATTTTGATAAATTAAATAAAAACCCTCAAAATAATATAAACACAAGCACAAAGTCATCATCATCATCAAATATGATGATATACGATTTTCGACTCTAAACAAAGCAGTTTTAGATAGCAAATAGATCATGGCGTGAGCGGGTGAAAAACGAATTTGAAATCGTGATCAGACCGCGCCTTAAAACAAAAAAAACACACTTTCGCATTTATAATATTAGTATGATATACTTTGTATCCATTTTCAACCCACAATTATTATTCTGACACCATAACCTCAGAAAAAATAAATAAATCGAAGCGTTACACCTACACCTACAGTTTCCCCTTTAGCACTTACCCCCCCCCTCCCCCCCCCTCGGTCGTCCATTTGTATACATTTTGAGCACATCGTTTGCAGTTGTATGCGCTCAATATTGAAGTGTGCGTTTGTAGAACTAGTAAGAATAATTATGTCAATGTCTGCAATAGTTGTTTACCTCGCCTCCTTCAGTATTTGAGAAACTTTCTTCGGTACTAGCTTGAGTTTAAAGGCCGATCCCAACTATATAATATCAAAGGCCATATACCAATAACACACGCACGATACCAATAATATACCTACTGTACTGGAGATTTACTTATTTATGACAGTAAAGTAAATATAGTAGACGACGCCGTATGGCTTTAGCATGCTCCGAAATGGGCGAAAAACACAAAAAAACGAGTATTTATACCTATCAAACTTCATTCAAACTTGGATTACGTCGTATGATTAATAATAATAATAATTAGGACTATTGTCGCCAATAAGCCTGATATCGTGTTGGTTGACCGGTCCCAGCGCCGGGCAGTGCTCGTCGACATCACCATCCCACATGACGAGAACCTCGTGAAGGCCGAGAAGGACAAACTCAGCAAGTACCTTGACTTGGCTCACGAGGTTACCGCCATGTGGGATGTTGACTCGACGATCATTGTCCCGATAGTCGTTACGGTGAACGGTCTTATAGCGAAGAGCCTCGACCAACACCTTAAGAGGCTCTCGCTAGACAGTTGGGTCAAGGGTCAGATGCAGAAGGCGGTAATTCTTGACACGGCTCGCATTGTCAGGAGGTTCCTCACTCTGCAGCCCTAACCACCGGTAGCTTGGGCCCTGCCCCGCTGCCGGCGGCACCCTAGTTTTTAAGTTTTTTATGTTTTTTATGTAATATTTTTATTATTTACTTAATGTAAGAAACTTAAAAATTAAGATTAAAAATAAATAACGTGAATAATAATAATAAAAAAAAAAAAAAAAAAAAAAAAAAAACAACCGCTGTCACGACCTGACGTTTATTTTTCTGCTACAAATATTTTATTCCTTATAATTGTTTATACCGTTTTAAATACATCTTTTATCACTAAAATCAAAACCAATAAGTGAAATTATAACATACGCACCGAAAACAAACCTGAATAAATAAAAATGAGTTCAGTAACCAGTTCGGAATACCACATTGACAGCAACTGTCAAAAATTACAAAACATGATATGCAATAATTGCAATATTATACCAATGGAGAAATAGTTTTACGATGATCACACGGTCGAAAACATCAGCAGCAGCGGCTTCTACAAACGCACGCCCTCCACCACCGCCCGCCTCGTCGTCGTCTCCGAGCTCCTCGTCGGGTGAAGAGGAGTACCACACCACCCGCGAGGCAAGCGGCTCGTCGAGCGACACGAGCGGGCCCGGGACACCGCCGCCACTTCCACCTGCGCGACGGGGACGTCCCCCGCTGCCGGCACGCTTGGGGCCTGTGGGGCATTCTGCCTCACGCCCGGCCCCCGCTACCGGTGGTGTAGTGCGTCGCATGCGATGGACTCCCGTTATAAACGAGAACTGCATGCGCGCATACTACAGGGCTACAGAGGGGGGAACTAACCTGTCAGCGTACCGTGTTAGGATGCTTCCTTTGTTCCAGGCCCTTGAACCGACCGTCACCGTATCCGCCCAGCGATTATCGGATCAAGTGCGGGCTATCCACCGGTGTAAGCTGCTGGATGACTCTGTGCTTGATCGGCTCCGCCTGGAGGAACAACGTGCTCGCCCGTCTCCTGTCTCGACGCGGGACACGCCCGCCGCGTCGTCTGCCCCGACATTGGCGTCAGTGCCGACGTCGGTGGTGACACTAGCGGCATTGCCTGATCCCGTTGTCGACGAGGGAGATTTGGCGAGTGGTGTTTCCGACCAGGTGAGAGAGCAATTGAGGGGGGCTTTGGAGGACGCGATTTCACAGTATCGGTTCACACCTGATTCTAGGCCGCGACTACCACGTTTGCCCACCCATAGGCGTAACTTAGCGTTAATGGGAGCCCTGAATGCTTTGCTAGCTCCATATTTGAGGGCTAGTGAAGATTTAGTTGATACCCACTCGATCTTGTACTGCGGTGCCATCGCGGCGTGTCGCGTTGCACGTGTTAAGTTCCCGGACACTAACCGTGCACCGCGAACCGCCGGGGGGGGTGCCCGCATGGCAAGTGCGGATCGAGCGGCGTATCAGCACTTTCAGGACTCTCATTGCAAAGCTAATCTGCTTCAGGCGGGGGAATAATCGCCCCCGAGTAATGCGTTTCGTGACTCAGGCATTCGCTGGGACCGATATCAGGCCCCAGCACTATCTAGCCAATGTCACGGAACGCATCGACTATCTGAAGCAGAAAGTCTATGCATGGGCAAACCGTATTCGTCGCTACAGAGAGCGTGTGGATAGATACTGGCAGAATCGCCTCTTCCAAAGTGACCAGAGGAAGGTGTACCGAGGCTGGGAAGAAACTGAGCAACGTGTGAGTGACGGGCAGCTGCCAGATGCAAGTGCCATGATTAATTTCTGGCGCGGTATCTGGTCGGTGCCCGTCGAACACACGGAGGGTGATTGGATGCGTGTTGTCGAGCGGGAATGCGAGTCCATCGAACCCATGGGGTCTATTTTAATAGACTCCGTAGACGTTAGTTGTGCGATCCGTACGGCACAGAACTGGAAAAGTCCTGGGCCGGACGGGTTGCACAACTTCTGGATAAAATGGATTCGATGCTCGCATGATCGCTTGGCGACACAATTCCAAGAAGCCCTTGAGCTCGGTTCCCTTCCCAGCTTTATGACCACCGGTGTCACTTTCCTGCTCCACAAGTCCGGTAGTACCACGGAAGCCAAAAATTACAGACCCATCACGTGCTTGCCTACCATCTACAAGCTCCTTACATCCATTTTGAGAAATAAAATTAACGCGCACATCGTTGCGAACAACGTTTTGGCCCACGCTCAAAATGGATGTAGGGTTGGGTCCCGTGGTACTAAGGAGCTCCTCCTCATCGACACGGCCATTAGCCAGCAAGTCCGGCGAAATAGAGGAGCCCTCTCCGCTGCCTGGATTGACTATAAGAAGGCCTATGATTCAGTGCCTCATTCATGGCTAGAGAGGGTTTTAGAGTTGTATAAAATTGATACAACTCTAAAATCATTCTTAAGCGCATGTATGAGGCAGTGGATCACAGTCCTTCGTCAACCAGGTAGTGGGCACGGCACCTCTGGCCCGCAGGACTTGTTAAGGATTGAGCGAGGCATATTCCAGGGTGACAGTTTTAGTCCATTGTGGTTTTGCCTGGCTCTGAACCCTCTCAGCACTTTGCTGAAGGATTCAGGACTAGGCTATCGGCTTCGAAGAGATGGTCAAGTCATCTCTCACTTGCTGTACATGGACGATCTCAAGCTGTTTACACCAAAACGCCAGGACTTGATGGAGCTGCTAAAAATCACAGAGGTTTTTAGCAGCGCCATCAGGATGGAGTTCGGTGTAGACAAGTGTGCGGTCATGCATGTACAGCGAGGGAAAGTTGTGAATTCTCCAAATTTACAGCTTTCTGAGGCGATGACTCTCAGATCTCTCTCCGAGGTCGAAACCTATAAATACCTCGGTATGTCAGAGTCGTTGGGTATATCGGTAGAGGACATCAAAAAATCGGTCAAGGAGCGCTTCTTTTGTCGCCTAACAAAAGTACTTAACAGTCTTTTGTCTGGCGGCAACAAGGTGCGTGCCTTCAACGGTTGGGTGATGCCTTTGCTCATATACTCCTTTGGCATATTGAGGTGGACTCAAACTGAGCTGGACGCCCTGGACAGGAGGGTCCGTCAACTGCTCACATCACATCGCATGCTACACCCACGCTCGTCTGTTATGAGACTGTACATTCCGCGGAAGTGGGGGGGTCGAGGCTTTTTAAATGCCAAGAACCTACACAACCGCGAAGTGTGCAGTCTCAGGGATTTTTTCCGTAACAGCGAGAGTGGGATGCATCGTGATGTTGTGGCTGTTGACAGGGGCCTCACACCGCTCTCCTTGGCAAACGAGAATTGGCGCAAACCATCGGTGCTGAGCATCGAGGATCGCAGGGACGTATGGAAGGGCAAGGAGCTGCACGGGCGGTTCTATCGGGCCCTAACAGGGCCCGATGTGGACCTGCTACCGTCGGTGAACTGGTTACGTTTCGGTGACCTCTTTGGGGAAACCGAGGGTTTTGCCTGTGCGATTGCGGACGAAGTTATCAAGACGAACAACTACCGGAAATATATCATGAAGGACGGTACGGTCGACATCTGTCGGGCATGCCACCGTCCTGGAGAGTCTCTCCGACATATCATTTCCGGTTGTTCGCATCTTGCTAACGGCGAGTACTTGCACAGGCACAACCAGGTGGCCAGGATCATCCACCAGCAACTTGCCCTTCGATACGGCCTTGTGGAGTCTGAGGTGCCGTACTATAAGTACGCACCAGCGCCAGTTCTCGAGAATGGTCGTGCTTTGCTCTATTGGGACCGTTCTATCATCACGGACAGGACTATTGTCGCCAATAAGCCTGATATCGTGTTGGTCGATCGGTCCCAGCGCCGGGCAGTGCTCGTCGACATCACCATCCCGCATGACGAGAACCTCGTGAAGGCCGAGAAGGACAAACTCAGCAAGTACCTTGACTTGGCTCACGAGGTTACCGCCATGTGGGATGTTGACTCGACGATCATTGTCCCGATAGTCGTATCGGTGAACGGTCTTATAGCGAAGAGCCTCGACCAACACCTTAAGAGGCTCTCGCTAGATGGTTGGATCAAGGGTCAGATGCAGAAGGCGGTAATCCTTGACACAGCACGTATTGTCAGGAGGTTCCTCACTCTGCAGCCCTAACCACCGGTAGCTTGGGCCCTGCCCCGCTGCCGGCGGCACTCTAGGTTTAGGTATTTTTTATAATATTTTGTTTTTATATATTATTGTAAAAAAAACTTAAATCTAAGAATGAAAATAAATATATGTGCATAATAATAATATATCACTTTATTATACACCGAAATAAAAATACAAAAGTCACTTAAAAAATAATACAAGACCGGCAGTATAATAGGCGGCCTTATCGCCTTAAGCGATTTCTTCCAGGCAACCTTTGGATGGACATAACAGAGACAGGAGTAGGGTCGGCGGTGTAGACAATACATATAATATACATACATACATACAGATAAATACTGAATATGCAAATAATACTACTTAACTACTTACCAATACATACTATAAATAAAACATACATACATACGTACCAATTATAAAGGAAGATAGTGATTGTAGACAAGATTCTTGAAAATAGGAAGAGACTTGGCCTGCCTGATAGAAGGAGGCAGCTTATTCCACAGCAGGACAGGTATAGATTAACTATATAAGTAACGAGTACGAGACTACGAGTAATAAATTAGCACATCACTAGTTCATTTTTTCGACAAGGTTGCCAACTTAGTAACTATTTGTGCTAGATTTGGCTCTATTTTCGTAAGTCTAGTCTAGCGCTGAAATCTAAGATAAAACAGCTAACACTAAACAGCAATCACGCTGGTTTTTTTTTCTGGTCACCGTAGAACAATACGCAGCCACGCGAGAAGTAACAACGCTTTAGTTTTATATGTTGCTTTGCTATATTATCTTGGGGGATTTTCCGGAACTAATAAGATGACGATGTACCTACGTCCTACACTGATATGTTTGTCTGTCTAATTTTAATATGATAATCCTTTTTTTGTAGCAACCTTATTATTCATAGAATTTGGCCCTAAAACGTTTTTCTGATAAAATGGAGGCGTGACATGCTATTGTGTTATCCTACTGGATCGGATGACTCTCCCGCGTTCGCTTGCGGGGGGAAGAGAATGTCTATTTGACCGTAGTGTTTTATAGTAGCATTATATTATTATTAATTATTAATTAATTATACTATATAAAGTTAAATTACCACTGACTCACTCACTCACTCACTCACTCACTCACTCACTTAGATGGTTGTTTGGAGAACTGGGGGGGTGGAGGGGAAAAAGTGAGTATGGGGTCGTGTAGAGGGGCAAAACGTAAGATCAGGAAAAATACCTGATCTTCGGAAGGTCAACTCCTCGACCTGAACCCCCTACGGATCTCGGAAAGTAAGACAGGTGGGGGGTAACAGTTTAAACTAAAAATGAACCTCAACCTTGGACCTCTTTAGGGATGCGAAAAAAAATATGCCTCCCATACAAAAAAAAAAAAAACCCATACAAACTTTGGACGTTCGTAACTCGAAAACGGTTAAACATCGATGGGGGGTGCTTGAACAAATGTCATAGGCAATCGGGGGCCCCAACTGGCAGGGGCCCCCAAAATGACTTTCAGGGGCCCCAAATTTTCAAAATGGTCCTAGGAGGCTGATTTTTGGTTTCCGAGGGTATTTTGAGGTCCTGATTGCATTTATGAAATTTTTTTTTGGATTTTTTTTTTTTTTAATATAGCTGCCATACAATGGATTTTGTAACATACCGAGCGAGTGCCGTGGTGAGGCCGTCAGGCCGAACCACGGCACTTGCGAGGTCACCAAGCTCAAGCGAGGCCGCAGGCCGAGCTTGGGCGCTTTTAGGCCGCGAGGCCGTAGGCCGAGCTCACTGGTGCGGGGTCGTGGTGAGGCCGCAAGGCCGAACCACGACCATCGCACCAGTCACAGGCGGAAGTTGGCGAGGCCGCAGGCGGAGCCCAAGCCTCGAGCTCAAGCGAGGCCGTAGGCCGAGCACTGGTGCAAAGGGTCGTGGTGAGGCCGCAAGGCCGAACCACGACCCTTGCACCAGTCACAGGCAGTAGTTGGCGAGGCCGCAGGCCGAGCCTAAGCCTCGAGCTCAAGCGAGGCCGTAGGCCGAGCTTGAGTTTCAATGGCGCGAGGCCGTAGGCCGAGCACTGGTGCAAAGGGTCGTGGTGAGGCCGCAAGGCCGAACCACGACCCTTGCACCAGTCACAGGCGGAAGTTGGCGAGGCCGCAGGCCGAGCCTAAGCCTCGAGCTCAAGCGAGGCCGTAGGCCGAGCTTGAGATTCAATGGCGCGAGGCCGTAGGCCGAGCACTGGTGCAAAGGGTCGTGGTGAGGCCGCAAGGCCGAACCATGACCCTCGCACCAGTCACAGACGAATTACTGACAATCATGAGGTCACCAGCCGAATTCAGTGCGAGGCCGAAGGCCGAGCCACTCGTACTCCCCTTGACGGAAAATACTTCATTGGTGGATTTATATGGCTTCTACGACTGAACTTGAAATTTCTTCTACGTTTCCACCACCATTAGGAGATTTGTACCTATTCCACTTCAATCTTCATCGCCGGTCATGGAAATCAAAAATCATCATCATCATCAGCACATTTTCTAATGTATAGGGATTTCTTACCCATTTTCAACACACATTCACCGTTTTCATCAAGTTTAAAAAGTCGAACACAAATGACGACCCCACCCCACTAACACACACCCCCCCGCGGGCCGCTTGCGGCCCGCGCACCCACGCAAAACACTAGTTAATACTATATAAAGCTAAATTACCACTGACTGACTCACTGACTCACTTAGATAGTTGTTTGGAGACTTGGGGGGGTGGGGGGGGAAATGTGAGTATGGGGTCGTGTAGAGGGGCAAAACGTAAGATCAGGAAAAATACCTGATCTTCGGAAGGTCAACTCTTCGACGTGGACCCCCTATGGATCTCGGAAAGTATGACAGGTGGGGAGAAACAGTTTAAACTAAAAATGAACCTCAACCTTGGACCTCTTTAGAGAAATGAAAAAAAACATGGCTCCCATACAAAAAAAAAAAAACCCATACAAACTTTGGACGTTCGTAACTCGAAAACGGTTCGACATCGATGGGGGGTGCTTGAACAAATGTCATAGGCAATCGGGGCCCCCAACTGGTAGGGGCCCCCAAAATGACTTTCAGGGGCCCCAAATTTTCAAAATGGTCCTAGGAGGCTGATT
Organism: Agriopis marginaria; assembly: GCA_932305915.1. Lineage (NCBI taxonomy): Eukaryota > Metazoa > Arthropoda > Insecta > Lepidoptera > Geometridae > Agriopis > Agriopis marginaria. The sequence goes on from OW029915.1 coordinate 15,837,425, forward strand.
TTTGGTTTCCGAGGGTATTTTCGGGTCCAGATTGCGATTATAAAATTTTTTTTTGGAATTTTTTTTTTTTTAATATAGCTGCCATACAATGGATTTTGTAACATACCGAGCAAGTGCAGTGGTGAGGCCGTCAGGCCGAACCACGGCACTTGCGAGGTCACCAAGCTCAAGCGAGGCCGCAGGCCGAGCTTGGGCGCCTTTAGGCCGCGAGGCCGTAGGCCGAGCTCACTGGTGCGGGGTCGTGGTGAGGCCGCAAGGCCGAACCACGACCATCGCACCAGTCACAGGCGGAAGTTGGCGAGGCCGCAGGCCGAGCCTAAGCCCCGAGCTCAAGCGAGGCCGTAGGCCGAGCACTGGTGCAAAGGGTTGTGGTGAGGCCGCAAGGCCGAACCACGACCCTTGCACCAGTCACAGACGAATTACTGACAATCATGAGGTCACCAGCCGAATTCAGTGCGAGGCCGAAGGCCGAGCCGCTCGTACTTACTCCCTTTGACGGAAAATACTCGATTGGAGGATTTATATGGAATCTACGACTGAATTTAAAATTTGATCCGCGTCTTCACCACCATTGGGAGATTGGCACCCGGACCACTTCGATCTTAATTTGCGGTCATGGAAAATAAACATCATCATCATCATCATAAGCCTGTTCACAAACGTATTGAGATATCTAACTTATTTTCGAAGCTGTATACATATCTTCAACTTTTCAGAGACGGCCTCAATGATTGACCCCTATTCGACTTGGGCCTCACGAGGTGGCCTATGGCAGCCTGAGATAGTCTGATATCAGGTTTTGTATCGTTTCTACGACTGGAAATCAAAAATCATCATCATCATCATCATCATCATCATCATAAGCCTATTCGCAAACGTATTGAGATATCTTACTTATTTTCGAAACCGTATACATTTCTTGAATTTTTCCTAAGGTTAGAGTTTTTTGTGGCCTAAGGCAGTCTTAGATGACCTAAGATGTGATCCTATGTGGCCTAAGATGTGATCTTAGGTGGCCTAAGGCGATCTTAGGTGGCCTAAGCGATCTTAGGTGGCCTAAGCGATCTTAGGTTGCCTAAGCGATCTTAGGTGGCCTAAGGCGATCTTAGGTGATTTAAGGCGGTTTTGGGTGGCCTAACGCGGTCTTGGAAGGTTTAAGTTGGTCTTGGATGAGCTAAGACTGTACCGAGTGGTCTAAAGTGGTAGTAGGTGGCCAAAGGTGGTCTTGGGTGGCCTAAGGCGGTCTTGGCGGTACCGGGTGGCCTTAAGTAGGATTGGGTGGCCTAACGCATCTTGGATATCCTAAGCTGGCCATTGGTGGCCTAAGGCGGTCTTGGCGATACCGGGTGGCCTTAAGTAGGATTGTGTGGCCTAACGCATCTTGGATATCCTAAGCTGGCCATTGGTGGCCTAAGGCGGTCTTGGCGATACCGGGTGGCCTTAAGTAGGATTGGGTGGCCTAACGCATCTTGGATATCCTAAGCTGGCCATTGGTGGCCTAAGGCGGTCTTGGTGATACCGGGTGGCCTTAAGTAGGATTGGGTGGCCTAACGCATCTTGGGTATCCTAAGCTGGCCATTGGCGGTTTAACACGATGAGGAGTATTGGGTGGCCTAAGACAGTCTGGAGTGACCTATAGCGGCTTGGATTGCCTAAGGCGGTCTCGGGTGGTGGTCAATGGCGATCATGGGTTGCCTATTCTATTTTAAAGTGGAATTGTCTACCATGCTCGTAAGGCTAGAGAAGTTACTATATTTGTGAGACTACTGTAAAAGGTTTTTTTCCATACCTACTCCGTAATGTCTTATTTTTTTTCCGAAGTAGTAGAAGGATATTTCATCACTGTCATGATTTGGAGACGAATAAACCGGACAGGTGCGAGTCGAGCTCGTACACTGAGAGAACCGTACTACCACAACTAACTACTACTACTGAAAGTAGTGCAAAAAGACATCATGCCCAGGAGGTCACCCATCCAAGTGCTGACTGCGTCCGACGTCGCTTGACTTGGCGTTGTTAGTTAATTCGCCGAACATTACATATTCTGTGAAAATTTCTACTGGCTATATATTACGGTTTGAAAGATACATCCGAAGGTAAGACAGGGTATGAGTGTTCCCCGTTAGTTATAATCTGGGTGTTTTCAAATTATGAGTGAATCGGTTTCTTCTAGGTAAGCGTGCTCCACCGTAGACCGCAGACCGCATCATCACTTTACATCAGGCGAGTAGGCAGTCAAACGCAAGCTTATTATTATTAAATAAAAATAAAAAAAGACAGAAAGACGGACAGACAGAGAGAAAAACAGCATAGGCTAAGTAATAGGGGTATCGCCGTTTTTACACTTTGGGTACGGAACCCGAAGATGGTCAACCAGAAGATGGACAGCAGCGTCTTCTGAGTATAAATAAAATGACTAAGTGCGGGTTCCGTACCACAACAAAATTCAATAACGAAATTATCAGTTACAACTTGGTAACAAGCAGACATTTGTCATCGACTCGCACTTGGACATTATTTATTGTTATACTTGCTGTGTACTACAATCATGCCAAGTTTGACTCTTGTACGTATTACCGTGTTTACATTAGAACTAATACAAAAATAAGTAAACAATTACGTTTGTAATAATATGGGGACCCCCACTTCGTTAGTTAATCCGACGTAACATTACATATTCTGTGAAAATTTCAACTGGCTATCTATTACGGTTCGAAAAATTACAGAAAGACAGCCTTTTAAAGTTAGGTAGGATGGACAGACAGACAGACAGACAATTTAGGCCCGTAGTAATAGGGTCCCGTTTTTACCCTTGGGGTATGGAACTCTAAAAACACCCAACTGCGCTCGCCAACCCGCCTGCCAAGAGTGGCGAGTATTGGCAATCCCCTCCTAATGATTAGTACAAGAATGACCAGGTATAAATAAAAATCTGAAAAAGTCATTGGCGAGATTATATTAAGTATTTTATTATATTATCAACCACGATAACTGGTAAACTTAGGAATATAGTTTTTTTAACTAATCCATTTTTATCACTTTTCCACTCTTCATGATGTCATTGAATTAACAACATCATTTTGCTCCTTAAGTCATTTTACACCTTAACACACTATGGACGTTTTGCTCTTTTGGCAATTTGCTACTCCTTGTCATTTGGGCTTTTGACATTGTGCGACTCGACAATCTACATGCTGGTTCTTATTAACTCCAAATTCCAAAACTGGTAAGACCTGGAACAATATATATTATCAATTTAAAAATTTACTTTGATGACATATTTTTTCCAGTTATTTTGATTTAAAAGCCAAACTACTGAATCAGTTTTGATGAAATTTCTGTGGGACCAATCTGAAAGAAGAATTTTCCAAATCGGTTCATAAATGGCAGAGTTCTGAGGTAACAAACATTAAATATATATCGGGTTAAATAATGACAATTTTGACAAGCGAAGCTACATCGCACGAGCGTAGCGAATGAAGCTGGCTTGTGCACACTACTACTTCGAGTTTGATTACTACATAGAACTCGGTAGGTTCATTAGGCTGGCAGTGAACACCCAACAAAACGACAATTTTGCTCAGCGAACTTAACCTCAAAGTAAATTTTAAAATTTTCTTGAAAACTATAGGTTTCCGCACTCTCCCCACCCTAACCTTTATACTAATTATATACGTATTGGAAAGGCCTTCAATTTTTATGAATAATTGCCAAGAACACTCGATTAAGTCACCTTTCAAATAAACAAAAACTAAATAAACATCAGTTCTTTAGTTTGGGAATTACAATGCCACTGCAAGACATAGATACACACGTTTAACTTAAGTGGTCTGTTTTTGCGTTGATGGTTAGAAAGGGAATAGGTACGTATATTATTATGAAAAAATATTATATTATTCATGTCTTACCTTTGTAGTTATAGAGCGAAGTAATAATTAGGTCTGTAGACATCAACATAGAAACTCAGTGTCTTTAGTAATTGTTTTTCTCCTCTAAGCGTCTTTGGAAAATATATTGATTTCTATGTTTTCGACAGAGACATCAAGGAAGTCTAATAACGCAGTCAAATTAAACGAAATCAAAATAATTAATAATTACTAAATAACCTAAAACTTTCAAGCGTAAAATAAAACCAATGTTTTTTTTTAGTTTTTTTTTTTTTATAAATTTTCATGACTGTAGATTCAATGTCTTTTAGTCGTAACATTAATCAGTTTACTTTGTATTAATAGTGTTAAACAAGTCATAGTCAGAGTCAAGCAAAGTAAGTCACGGCAAGTCACAGCGGACTTATTTGACGCTTTTAATATTGTGTAAACATGTTTAATATTACGACTAAAGGACATTGAATCAACGGTCATGAAAATTTTAACCAAAAAAATACTTTAGATACACAAAAGGTGCGTTCGGATACGCTATGATGGCATTTTTAGCATTGTCAAAATTAGCGTTGATGTAAAGCGTTCGGTTTGAGAATTTTGCACTTTTTGCTACTTTTGATCCCCTAAACGAACGCTACAGTCACCAGCGGTGAATTATTACAGTCGCGCGCAAACAAAACACCAAAATACCGCGAAAAACAAACGTCAAAATCTAAATGTCAAAAAACGATCACAACGATCCCATGTCGCGAGGTGGGTCAAAAGTGGCAGATTACGATGGCATTTTTAGCTGTTTTCGACATATCCGAATGGTGAGCGAAAACAGTTTAATAATGCCACTTTTGCACACACATTCCCAAAACGAACGCTACATGTGATCATTATTGGCGTTTGTAACAGTTATTTTTGCCACCAAGGGGCTATCCGAACGCATCGAAAGTTAAACAGACAGAACATAAGGCTGTCAACGTCAAAACTTTCACAATTAAGTCTTTTGGGCAGGCTAAAGTCATTAAAGTTATTTTGCCTTATCTATTATTACATACTTTGTAATCAGTGACAATTACATCTGGCTATTTAGTAGAACATAGACACATACGGTTCGAAAGAAGTTAGGACAGACGATCGGACAGAGAGCGTAGGCTTAGTAATAGGGTCCCATTTATACCCATTTGGTACGTTTTTTTTTTCAAACCTCCATAAGTCAAACTATCTATTTCATTTTGATAAAAAATGGTACCTACATTTTGGTTTGTAAAACATACCACAGGTCCACCATCATTCTTAAAATTAAAGTATATTTTTTATTGTGACACACGGCACGAATGATGACATACGGCACTGAAACGTGGTCTCTCACTATGGACCTCATTAGCAAACTGAAAGTCACACAACGAGCTATAGAGAGGGCTATGCTCGGGGTTTCTCTACGAGATCGAATCCGAAATGAAGAGATCTGTAGACGAACGAAAGTCACCGACATAGCCCACCGGATTAGCGAGTTGAAGGGCAGTGGGCAGGGCACATATCACGCAGAACAGATGGCCGATGGGGCCGAAAGGTTCTGGAATGGAGACCATAGACTGGTAAGTGCAGCGTAGGACGTCCACCTCACAAGATCACAGGACAGACGACCTAAGAGAGACCGCAGGGAAACGCTGGATGCAGGCCGCTTCCACCCGGCCCTTTTGGAGATCGATGGGGGATGCCTATGTCCAGCAGTGGACGTCCTACGGCTGAAATAATGATGATGATGATGATCCATTTAGTTGTAATGACATAGCGATAAAACGAGCCATTTTAGATGCTAAAATAGGTAAATTTTAAAAGAAATAAATCAGAAACAAATCAACCCCCACCGTTGGAATAAAAATTAGTGAAGAATTATGTATTAAATGGAAGTTATGCTTGAAAAAAACTATTTTAGTTGTAATTTTTTAAGTTTATTGACGAGCATTTTGACCTGAAACAAAACGAAAATATTGATAACATAATACTAAAAATAACAAAACCTCCTTTCAAAACCTTAAAAAAGTTTTAATTCAAACTCGGCCTACCTACATGGTGTGTTCGCGCTTTCCTGCTTTAAAAAAAAAAAACAGTAATAGAGCTCCTCTGTTACAGGTAAGTGAATTATTTAGCTAAAATAAAATTTAAATCAGTTTTTCATATGTTAAATACGTATTTCTATTTCAGATCTCTGCGATCAACACAAGAAACAACTGAAAAGTGAGTTTTTACTTTTATAATACTTCAAATTATGATATTTTTTCACCAAAGTAAAAGTGAAGCTAACATGGCGATTGTCTTTTGTTTTTTTGTTTAAAACAATTATTTCAAGTATTGGTCTAAACTCGAAGGCCTATCAAGTTCATAACCGTTGGGGGAGACGTGTTTTAGAGTAGAAAGCACGAATCAGTAATTGTAGCGTACCTATAGGGCGTTTTTCCACTACCCGGCCCGGCACCGGCACGGCACCGGCGCCGGGATTTCGTTTTTCCACTGCGCCGGTGTCGATGCCGGTTTACGCCCGGTGGATTCATCCAATACTAAAAGTCAGATACGTAGAAGGAACATATTATACGCTATTTGAAAAGTTACACACTCACACGGCTACAATTCATATAAATATGCAATACACATGTAATTTTGCCGGGCCGGCACCGGTGGGAAGCTTGCTACCCCGGCGACGGCGACGGCGCTGGCAGGACTCAATGCCGGGCCGGCGCCGGCGCCGGTGCCGGGCCGGGTAATGGAAAAACGCCCATTGGATGAGCTAAGACTCGAACGACTCGAAGCGACGGAGTGGCGATATAAGTACGCTGGAAGATCGGACCAAATAATTTGCCGTGGGAGAGGCCTAATATCCGTCCAGCCGTGAACTAATATAGGCTAATGATGATGGTTCGCTATTATGTTCATGTAGTACCTTGCTTGCACAAATAGATAGGCAAAGTTCTTCATCTGCAGGAAATTTCATTGGAAGTATAAAATTATCTAAGTAAGTAAGTACAAGCTAAATGTAAATTAATGGTGATTTCAGAGATGACACCTCCTAAGAGACCGTCCAGCGAGTGGGCCGTCTCCGAGTCTTCGTCGACGAAGCAACGTCGCCTGGGAGTTTCGCTGCCACTTTGTGTTGCACAAGGTAACAATATACCTACCTACCTACCTACTTAATTATCTTTTTTTTCTTCACCACAATTTATAAGGTTCATACTTGTGTTGTGTAGTGACCACAGGTCAGACAAACAAGGGAGATATGGTAATGCACCGCGGCTGGTGCAAATGCATCAGGCTTAAATCAGGCTTGATGTCTTTAGTCGAATTCGCCCTATAGACGACCATGCTGTCTTTTTTTTTGCATGTTTCAATTTCTGTATTAAAGGCATCAAGCTTGATTTAGGCCACATGTGTTATCACCCGCCACGCCAACATACTATAATATCATATCAACCTTCTCTTTTTTACTCATATTTTATTATAATCAGTTAAGTACACCAAATTTATTTTGAAAAATCAGTTTTTGAATAAAATTCGTGTTTACTTAGACACGTAAACTGTGGTTTACCTTGCTAAATAAATAAAAAACACAGCACGAATAACCATAGTGAGGAAGGTAGGTAATTTCAAACATATAACATTGCTGTTATTACATAATATAGTCAACTAGCGACCCGCCCCGGCTCCGCACGAGTATAATTTAGCAAAATAAACCAGCCAGGTGCGAATAAAACTCGCGTACTGAGGTTTCCGTACCAACACAATAGACAGAAAATAGTGCAAAAAGACATCACGCCTAGGCGGGCACCCATCCAAGTACCGGCCAAATGCGAGTCGGGCTCGCGCACTGAGGGTCCGTACCACCACAACATACGAAAAGGTTGTCGATAAGTAACTGATTTACCAGTTATTAAAACGCCTTCCAAAATTGTGTTCCAAAAGTAATTTGCTACGCAGTTTGCTACAGGCGCTAGAACATAATAACTTGGTAATGAACAGAATTTTGTCACCGACTCGCACTTGGCCATTATTTATTGTTTGTTGTGCGTCCCGCGGTTTCACTCGCATAAAGATATGAACTCTTTATAACATCAGCTATCTGCCAGTGAAAGTGCCGTCAAAATCAGTCCAGCCGTTTTGGAGTCCATAGGGAACTTACATATACCTATACCACCTATACATACATACATACATATACACACATCGCCTTTTATATAATATAGAATAGAATAGACTATAGCGATGCCCCGCGTGTTCACTTCACCTGCGTGTAGATACCTAAGTTATTCTTCTTAACATCAATTATCTGTCAGTGAAAGTTCCGTCAAAATTTGTTGTTCCGTACATTTTCTCGAGTGCCAATGACCATTTTCTATGAATAGAGCTGTTATTTTTTGAAGAATTGGTCCCTGATTAAAGTTGTTCATAATGTTGTGTACGATGACCTCCTTTCGGCTTAGTACAGTCTATATGCGTAGCCCTGTATACAGCTAAATACTTCAGTTGTACAGTCAGTTGTATTGTATTTAGTCTTAAGATGAAATTTCCATAATAATAAGATCATCATCATCATAATGAGCCTTATAACAGTCCACTGCTGGACTTTTAGCCTACCCCCTAAAGGGTGATTTGGGCCGTATCCACCACGCTGGCCCAGTGTGGGTTGGTAGATTCACATACGCCATTGAATTTCTTCTCCATCCGTATGCAGGTTTCCTCATATTTCTGTTCACCATCGGTTCTCGTACGATCTTCAAAGTGAAGCAACGTCGGGCGCGGTTAGCACTTGGATGGGTGACTGTCTGGGCGTTTATAGGATGTCTTTTTGTACTTTAGGAACTAACAAGTTATGTGGAGGTACGAACCCGACTCGTATTTGGTCGGTTTTATTTATTATTATGTTTTTTTTTATGTTGTGTAAATTTTATTCTAGGTGACACACATCAAGGAGCCGCAAAATTTAAAGGTAAGGGGCGGCAATGTACAGCTATGTGTATAGTTGCCTTGATCCAATCGAACATTCAGAATCAACGATCTGACATATCAGCATTAGACTTTGATTCTGTGTTGCAAGCTGGCGATGATCTTTATGTTCAATTAGAACCGCGTATTCCACAATCAAACATTGAGAGATTTTTATGTGCTGATGAAATACCCGCTGAAATACAACTCGGGCAAAATTTAGTTACAATTCAGTACAACTACATAAATTTTGGATTGTATCCAAAGGAATCTAATAAATTTCTAAGAGACGCAGCAAAGGTAGCGCTTAAAAATATTTTGGAACGAGACGCTTTCAATAACGATTGGGACGACGACACGGATGGTGCTATATTTACTGGCGCAGGATACTCCATAGCGTTTTGGCGCTATGGAGAAAAATTTTACGTATTCAATAGTCACTCTGTTGATGAAAATAATAAATGTCAATCGGGCGGTGTGGCACGGGTTTTCGAATTCGATTCGGTACAGTCTTTGGCGAGCGCGCTCATTGACTTTAATAGTCCGGTTGACACTCATTACGAACTTTTCAAATTTACGGTAGGTAGTGTTCGTTCACTTCAAAATCCGTCGATTGCTGCCACATCCTCTGCGGGTCAAGCTCAGCGCAATAAAAGTTCAACATCTTCTGATAAAGCTAAAAGTTCGTCATCAGTCTCTACTAAACTGACGCAAAATACTGATTCTGATCGTACCGAGTGTAGTGGGAGTTCCGTTTTCAAAACTTTAGGTTCGCCATCGATTATGACTGAAATGATGCAAAGTCATAATGTTTCTTCGCCGGTTGTCGTTCCAACTCAATCAGACGCGAGCCAAACTAGCAACATTTCGGGATCTATTCTCAGCGCGAACAATTCAAAATCAATTACCTCCACTACCTTACTGTCGTATGCTGACGTGGTAAAAAAAAATATACAAAAACCCATTATAGCCACAAAAAAAACGTCCGCGCAAAAACTAAACTTAATAAATCAAAAATCGATTACAATTCGAAAACCGGTGGTGGTAATTGAAAAAGTAGTTGATTTCAAACTGTCACATTTAAAACCTGTAGTTGTACTTGAACGATTAGAATCTCAACAAAATAAACAGGAATCGTCTGCAAAAAGAGGCCGACCCATAAAAATTAAAAGAGGACCAAAAAAAACGAAAGAAAATGCCCAACTGGACGCGGTGAATAAATACAACAAAAATAAACCGGAAATAAATCGCGATGCTGTTAAAAAATATACCGCAAAGAATCCAGAAATACATCGCGATGCCGTCAAAAAATATACAAAAAATAAACCAGAAATAAATCGCGATGCCGTGAAAAAATACACAAAAAATAAACCAGAAGTACATCGCGATGCCGTGAATAAATATACTCAAAATAATCCAGATGTACACCGGGAAGCCGTAGAAAAGTATGACAATACTCACCCTGAAGTTAATCAACAGTCAACTGCGCGTTATAATCAGTGTAGTCGGAATATAGACGTTCCGTTACGTAGGTCGCGAAATTTGATAGGCGAGAAACGGGATGCCGAATTAGATTCAGTAAAACTATTCTCACTAAAAAAACCATCACTCAAATCATCCGACACATATACCTGTCCACATTGTAATGCGCGTATTTTCGACGAGGAGAAGTCCAGAAAAATGTGGTGCTGTGGTTCCGGTGCTTATAATGTCCAAGAGTTTACACCTTTAGCGGAAGATTTTTATACGCATCCCAGTTTCGATAAAAGACCGCGCGCGTACAATAATTTGTTTGCCTTCTCGGCGTTGGGTGTTTCGCACGGTTTCCACCAACCAGAAGGTTTATCGTTTATCAAAATTCAAGGCCGAATATATCATCGAGTTTTCGATTTAGCTTACGATCAATCGACAAACAACATAGGTTTATATATAAACGATTCATCGGAACGCGAAAACTTGGCACGCAATCAAAATTTGGACATACAAGTAATTAGGTCCATCACAAACTTTCTACACAACGTCAATCCATACATAGAATGTTTTAAACGGTTAAGTTTGGAAGCTTCCGATGAAGCTTTCATAATGTTCGAAAGAACTTCTCGCGCTACCCACGGAAACATTTTAGGCGACCAGCCTGTGGGCAGAGAAGTTTCCGCGATTATTAGTACCGATCGTGAACAGTACGTGCCTCGATGCATAGCCATTTGGAAAGTGGGTGCACGCAAACCTCATACTGTAGACATAATGGATGCATTGTATGAAAGTTTTCAGTTCCCTCTTTTGTATCCGGAGGGCAATGCAGGATGGTTTCCGGGAAAACTCGACAATAATGGAAAAAAACTTACTCAGGCCAAGTATGTCAGATGTCTTCTACTTTCACAAGATAGGTTCAGTCACATTGGACGACTATCTGAGGAGTGGTTAGTTGACATGTATTGCAGAATAAGCGAGGAACGTTTGCGATATATACTCCACATGCAAACGAATCGAAGTAATGAAATTAGAGCCGCACCACTGGTGGAACTTTTAAATGATGAATCTATTGCAGGGGAAGGCATTGTACCGGGACGTATCTACTTACCGAATACATTTACTGGCGGCCCGAGATACATGAAACTCAAATATTTAGATTGCATTGCATTAGTCAATAGACTGGGACCTCCTTCCTATTTCGTGACGTTCACTTGTAATCCCAACTGGCCTGAAATTAAACAATCAACTCCTGAAGGCCAGCGCCCCAATCCGCTCATTTGTGCAAGAGTATTCAATTTGCGGCTGCTTGCATTAATACGAGACTTGCGTTCCGGCGCATGGTTCGGATCGATCGAATATTTAACGTACGTTATTGAATTTCAAAAAAGAGGATTGCCTCACGCCCACATTTGTTTTAGAGTCGAAGGGGGAGGTCCAGTTGAGAATGTAGACATTGACAAAGTGTGCCGTGCCGATATACCTGACAATTTAGAAGCCGAAGGCAGGTTACGCAAAGCTGTCCTAAATCATATGATTCATGGGCCGTGTGGGAAAGAAAGAGATAACCTGCCGTGCTACGACAAAGAAAAACAAAAATGTAGCAAACGCTTCCCAAAACGTGAAACTGAAGTCACATTCACTGACGACAGAGGTTTTGTTCATTTGCGCCGCAATGTCAACAACGAAGGTATAATCAAATTCCGTAATAGAGAAATAAAAGTAAACGATTTATGGGTCGTCCCATACAATGCCAGCTTGCTATTAAAATACGATGCACATATAAACATCGAAGTTTCCTCGCACCGAAGTATTGTGAAATATCTTTTTAAATACATGACGAAAGGTCCTGATGAAGCGCGCGTTGCCATTGTTGACGAGCAACCCAATGAAATCGAGCAGTACGTAACGAAACGTTACATAGGATCAAGCGACGCGGCTTGGCGCGTGTTAGAATTCGACGTTACTGCCCGCGAGCCAAACGTTAAACAGTTGACAGTTCATTTGGAAAACCAACAAACGGTATATTTTAAACCCGGACATGAAACCGACGTTAATCGCGAATCATCCGATTTATTAACATATTTCAATCGGCCACAGGGCGAAGAATTCGACTCTATGAAATATGCAGATTTTTATGAAAAATATATCGTTCATGCAAAATCACCCAACACAAAAGCCACTGTTTATGAAACAAGTAACGGCAAATTTGTAACAGAACGTCAAAGAGGTCAAATGGTTGCGCGTTTATTTTGGGTCGCGCCTAACAGAGGCGAACAATTTTACCTGAGAATTCTATTAAATTCTTTTCCGTCTCGCGGTTTTAGGGATCTTTTAAATCTCGGTGGCCCTGATTGCACTACTTTCCAAGATGCTGCCAAAGCTGTAGGACTCGCGGACGACGAAGTCGAATACGAAAGAGCTATGCAAGAAGCGTCTACGTTTTTCACTGGCCACCGCTTGCGTAGATTTTTCGTACTGTTGGCTGTTAACGGTGCCCCAGCTGCGTCGCTGTGGAACACATTTAAAAATCAACTGTGTGAAGATATTTTGCACAGGATGCCAGACGAATATGAAAACGCATACAACTTGTGCCTCACACAAATCAATAGGTTTTTACTCAAACACGGATCTTCGCTCGTGTTAATGGGACTTCCGGAAGTCTTTGATGATTCCACCGAATTGGGCAGGGAACACGTCGAATACAATATAGAACAACAAATATCTGTTGTCGATGAATGGTTACCCAGGCTATCATTGGAACAGCGTTCTATATTCGAATATATAGATCGCCTTTGCACTGATCAGGAATTCCGCGCAAATAATCCATGTGCCATTTTTGTTGACGGTCCTGCGGGTACAGGTAAAACGACGTTGCTAAACACATTGACTGCACATGTACGAGGTAATTTAAAATCGGTAGTAATTTGCACGGCCTCATCAGCCATCGCCGCGCAAAACCTTGAGAACGCTTCTACCGCGCATTCCATGTTTAGATTTCCGTTGGATATCGTAGACGACAGCGGTTATTGGAACATCACAAATAAAACGCAACGCGCTGAATTAATTTACCACGCGTCTGTAATAATTTATGACGAGGCGCCAATGGCACATAAATATTTAATACACATGTTGGACCGATCATTGCGCGACCTCATGCAGTCAAGTAAAATTTTTGGTGGTAAAATAATTATATTTGCGGGAGATTTTCGCCAAATTCCTCCGGTAGTTGTCAACGCTAAATCAGATTCAGATATATTAAATAGTTCTTTAAAGAAATCCCCGCTTTGGCAAAATTTAAAGAAATTCACATTGATAACATCACAGAGATGCAGAGACGATCCCGAGTACGCAGAGTTTTTGCTAAAGTTAGGGTCGAACGAATTGCCAAGTTCCCCTCTGCAAGTAGGTAGAGTTATTCAAAAGATCGTCTCTTTAGAATTAATAGAGCACGTGACCGTATTAAACGATTTAATCGACTTTGTATTCTCAGAGGCAATAATCGATGAGCCGGACGTTTGCGCACTCAGAGCAATATTATGCACCCGGAATGACGCCGTGAGAGAAATAAATTCCATTATATTGGATCGCGTCTCCGGACAAATGCTGCACTTTTACTCGAGTGACAAAATAGCAAACGATGATGCCGATGAGCTATACTTAGGACCCGACGCGTTAAATAGACTTCAACCTCCTGGCGTCCCAGAATTCGATTTAAAATTAAAAATAGGATGCGTGTGTATGATCACGAGAAATCTAAGTTTTGCGGACGGCTTAGTGAACGGAACTAAAGTGATCGTAGAAGCAACTTCGCCGCGATTAATAACTGTGCGCAAGAGAGGTTGTTACGAAAACATTCCATATTTAATTCCGCGAATCTTGTTTAAAGCGCCAATAGATCGTAATAGTCCGTACGAAATGTGTCGTCGCCAGTTCCCCCTTCAGGTGTGCTATGCGATGACCATTCACAAAAGTCAGGGACAAACTATTACTCGCGTGGGGGTAGATTTACGGTCGGACGTATTCAGTCACGGTCAGTTGTACGTGGCATTAGGACGCGTACAAGAAAAAGAATCAATCAAAGTATTAGTGCAGGAAAATCGCGTAATAAATGGCATACCCTGTGCAAACAATAAAATCATACCAGAACTTATCATGTAAATAAATGGTTCTTCTTGGAAAGCTGTAAAGTGCTCTTTATTATTGTGGTTATTTTATGTCAAATCAAGGTTAATTATGTTATCATGGCTGTACAGTGTCTACCCTTTTTATTTTTACATTTTACATTCACACCTTTTATCACGTCATGTGCATATATTACAATTTCATTTGTGTAGTATTTCAGTACTTGTGCAAAACGTTGTCAGGCTTTCTGTATACTTGTTAATGGAGGGGAAAGGATAAGCTTTTAAAGTTTGGTAAAGTAAAGAGGAAATCAGGCACACAAACACAAATAAATTTATTTTATTTTTGACTATTAATATAATATTGTTTTTCTATTTTGTTTGAAAATGCAATTTCTTTTATAATTATTATTATTGTTATAATTTTAAATTATTTTATTATCATTTATTTTGTGACGTGTACCTATAATTTGATATCAATAAAGGACTATGACTATGACTATAAAAAGTAAATACAATTGTTGTGTATTTGAAATATTAAATCGCTACATTATTAGCATTATGTAGTCTCCCATCTTGAAACGCAATATTTCAAAGTAGATGCTTCGCCACACGGTGTTACGATATACAGAGAATATGTCGTAGAAGCTCACTTATATGAATTTGCATGGTGGTTGTGACTTATTTTATAATGCCTAAAGTACCTACAATTAAATAATAATTTCTATGCACAATATTTATTTACTTTGATTTTAATATATTTTTTATTTATTATTGGTAGATACAATTGTGTATTATAATACATCACTACGTTATTGACATTATGAAGTCCCATCTGCAAACGCAGTGTTTTAAAGTTGATGCTTCGCCATAATTATGGCGCAAATTACGTCGCATCACTATGCAGACAGTAATACACAATATGTTGCAGAAGCACTCTTATACATTTGCGTTGTGGTTGTGATATCATTCTTGAATTAAGCTTATAACACAATTTAACAATAATGTGTTTGCACAATGTATCTACCCACATTTTTACGAAATCATATTCATTCTGAATTTTTTAATTAAATATTATGGTACCTAACATTATAACTAATATAATTATTAAAAGAAACTGCATAAACGTGGATTAGGACGGTATTGTTTTTAAAGTCGTCGTTATCTAAAAGACAATAAAGACAATACTGTGACACCACCTTAAAAAAACGCGCCGAGAGTTATACCCCAATGATGATAATGCACATAAATTATAATTTAATTGCCATATCTATTGAAATATATATCATTATTATTATTAAATCGCATGTGCATGATGATCTAGGGTGGTGTGGAAACTAACTCATAATTAACAATATTGTAAATTTAAAAATTAACATAGTTAGCAAAAATAAAACTTTTTTAATCCACAGCGTATGAATTGAACTGACGATGAACGTGGCGATATCAAGACGAAACTCACACACATAAAATCGGGAAAGGTTCTTGAGTGGAGACCACGAACCGGAAGATGTAGATGGACCGACGACATTGTGAGAGTCGTGGGCATCCAGTGGATGCAAAAGGCAGGCTGTCGTCCAGTGTGAAGGCTAAAGGGTGAGACCTATGTTCAGCAGTGGACGTCTTCTGGCTGATGATTATGATGATGATATTTATTGCCGAATATCTCCGAAGGAGAAACATCATCCTTTTTTGAAGTTTTTCAAAAAGGCGATGATAGAAAATTTCCAAAATTGTAGTTCCTGTTATTACATCTCTAACTGTACATAGGTACCTCTACATTTGTTATTTTTTTTTATTATATTTTACAAATGCAAAGGTTGCTGAATATTATTTTTGCAAAATAAACTCTAACTAAATATATCAAGTTTCATCAAGGTCAATTTGTTAGTTTTATTATGACAAATAGACAAGACAAAAACAGAGAAACAAAGTTTACTTTCCATCAACAATGTTACCTGTTCGTACAACAGACATTTCATTTGTTTAAAACACCGACTTTCAAATAATTGATCATTAATTATTACAGGTTTTGGAAAACCCTTGCAGGAGCAGCGTGCGGTATCGTTGTACAGCGTGTATCAAAACAACGACACAGGTGATACAAATTTATAAGTGATAATAAAGGTCAAGATGAAATTATTTCAAAGGGTTTCATGCAAATAATATTAGTTTATTTACTAGCTTACGTTCTGGTTTCACTCGCGTACATTGTGAGAGTCGCGGGCATCCAGTGGATGCAAAAGGCAAGCTGTCGTTCAGTGTGGAGGTTAAAGGGGGAGGCCTATGTTCAGCAGTGGACGTCTTCTGGCTGATGATGATGATATTTATTGTATTGATAATAATATTTTGAGAAAAAAAGGCCTTTCCAAGTATAATTTTACGTCTTCTATTGCAATTCTAGAATAATATTACATATTAATTTAGTGAGATTGTATCCTAATAAAACCAACACGTTGATTGTATACATACATAGATAGATACATATTTTTCGACTACCTTCAACAGTTTATTATATATATATATATATATATATATATATAGTAACTATAAAATTCAGCAAAGGTTGCACGAACAGACAGACATCAGAAAAAGAATATAAAATAATGACATAGTTACATTTTGCTGAACTGTTGATATAATAATATTTTAAGTCTTTATGACTATGTATATTAATTTATAATTTGTTAATTTCAGCCAGAAACAAGCAGCAAGCACACCGAAGACGATATACATGGAACAAGAGCAACTGAGAACTGTCTTCTCTATACTTGTATAAATTATTAAATAAATTTTATTTGTATCAATTAGTTTTATAACATTATAAATAAAATGTATAATTAATTATTATTATGATTAAATAATTGTTGCACATATCACGCAGAACAGATGGTCGATGGGGCTGAAAGGTTCTCGAATGGAGACCACAGACCGGTAAGCGTAACGTAGGAAGTCTACCCACAAGATGGACAGACGGTCTAAACAAGACGGCAAGGAAGCGCTGGATGCAGATCACGCAAGCCGCTTCCAATTGGCCCTTTTGGAGATAGATGGCGGAGGCCTATATCCAGCAGTGGACATACTATGCCTGAAATAATGATGAAATCATTATTATGTTGTGTAAACCATATTTTATAAATAAATATATCTTTTCACACTCTTATTTTGACAATTGACTTTAATTTGGCAGTCTTCCTTTTGTAAGCAACATGTTTAGCATGATGCCAGTAAAGCGTAAGAATGAGATGGAATGAACGTTAATAAGTAGGTTAGAAAGAGTGCAAGGATAGAATGGAACGTAACGACTGTGTGAATGAGATCACTAGATGCGAGATATGTGTAAGTATGAAAGAGTAGATAGAAGCTTTAAACCTGTTTTCGATGCAAAAAGAAAGGCCATGTGTCCTATAACTATGCAATTTTAAGTCACAGCAAACAACAAAAGACAATTCGTATAATTCAGCTCCAAAACAATCAATGGACACGGCATCCAATTATAAGTACAAGAATTTTCAAAAACAAATAAATGGTGTAGAGTATGACATACCTTCGCTTACACTGATTCCAGTAACTGTAAACAGCAACATTATAGTTAAAGCGCCATAAATCATCATTCATCATGATAAAAATTAAGTAACAAGCTATATACAACACCTATCTACTACATATCTACTACACTAGATGTGTACTTTTGAATCAATAATTTGTTTGCATAAAGTTTTATTACAAAACGTAACTCAATTTGACGATCTGATATCTACCTATACATATTATAAAAAAGAAGATGCTATAATAGCTATTGACCTAAATACCTTAAAAAAAATTGTGCATAGGTAGAGATATTTCTATCAAAAATAAAAAACAAGCAATTATTAAGTTTACATTTTTATTCTATATGTTGTTTTCTTTTTGGGTTGGGCGTAGGCCCCGGCTCTTCGGTGGGCACCACTTCCATTGGCGCCGTCGGGTCGTCATTTTGGGTGGTGACCACCACCACAACGGCGCCATCTTCCTTTGTGGTGCCCACCACATCTCCGCCGCGGCCACCGTGGTCTCTGTGGCCGCGGTAGTCTCTGCCGCGGCCTCGGTGGCCTCGGTGTCCTCTGTAGTGGCCACGGTGGCCTCTGTAATGGCCACGGTGGCCTCTGCCGCGGCCTCTGCCGCGGCCTCCGCCGCGGCCTCCCCCGCGGACACCGTGGGCCACGGGGCCTCCGTGGCCTCTGTTACCGGCACCACCTTGGCCGTTACCGGCACCACCTTGGCCGTTACCGGCACCACCGTCGTTGTAGCTGCAAACACAGTGTTTTTAGTATAATTGTATTGTAAAACAATGCCGATATTAGACCACTGATTAGACAAATAGATGTTGAGTTAAAACATAAAACAAATAGATCAATACATGTAAGTAGGTACCTAATTAAATACACACACACACACAAAATATTAGAGGGGACATAATCAAATCAAAGAAATTATAAGTAGTTATTGCGGAAAATACTTACTAAATATTTATTATTTTAGCTGTAAAATTCATGGTTTTTGCAAAAATTCTAAAGCAATATGTTTTTTTTTTTTTTTTTTTTTTTAATTGAATATGAGCGGGAAAAGCTCTTACCGCCTCATTACAAAAAAGTCTATTCGTCCAGGTTTTAATCAGAACCAAAAAGTCCGAGGTTGTTACGTTACTATGGGATTAAAACTTAACCTTATTACAAAACTTTGACTAATCGAGGACCAGCTGATTTCCACCACCATTAGGATATTTGTACCTATTCCACTTCGATCTTCAATTTCGGTCATGGAAATCAAAAATCATCATCATCATCAGCACATTTTCTAATGTACCCATATTACTTACCCATTTTCAACACACATTCACCGTTTTATTAAAGTTTTTTCAAGTCGAACACAAATGACGACCCCACCCCACTAACACACACCCCCCCGCGGGCCGCTTGCGGCCCGCGCACCCACGCAAAACACTAGTTATTATTATTATACTATATAAAGTTAAATTACCACTGACTGACTCACTCACTCACTCACTCACTCACTCACTCACTCACTCACTCACTGACATAATTGTTCTCGAAACTGGTGAGGTCTAGAAGAAATGTGAGTATGAGGTCTTGTAGGAGGGGAGAATGTGACCCAGGGAAAAATCCCTGATCTTCGGAAGGTCAACTCCTCGACCTGGACCCCCTACGGATCTCGGAAAGTATGACAGGTGGGGAGAAACAGTTTAAACTAAAAATGAATGAAATCTTCGGACCTCTTTAGAGAAATGAAAAAAAACATGGCTCCCATACAAAAAAAAAAAAAACCCATACAAACTTTGGACGTTCGTAACTCGAAAACGGTTCGACATCGATGGGGGGTGCTTGAACAAATGTCATAGAGAATCGGGGGCCCCAACTGGTAGGGGCCCCCAAAATGACTTTCAGGGGCCCCAAATTTTCAAAATGGTCCTAGGAGGCTGATTTTTGGTTTCCGAGGGTATTTTCGGATCCTGATTGCATTTATGAAATTTTTTTTTGGATTTTTTTTTTTTTTATATAGCTGCCATACAATGGATTTTGTATGATACCGAGCAAGTGCCGTGGTGAGGCCGTCAGGCCGAACCACGGCACTTGCGAGGTCACCAAGCTCAAGCGAGGCCGCAGGCCGAGCTTGGGCGCCTTTAGGCCGCGAGGCCGTAGGCCGAGCTCACTGGTGCGGGGTCGTGGTGAGGCCGCAAGGCCGAACCACGACCATCGCACCAGTCACAGGCGGAAGTTGGCGAGGCCGCAGGCCGAGCCTAAGCCTCGAGCTCAAGCGAGGCCGTAGGCCGAGCTTGAGATCCAATGGCGCGAGGCCGTAGGCCGAGCACTGGTGCAAAGGGTAGTGGTGAGGCCGCAAGGCCGAACCACGACCCTTGCACCAGTCACAGACGAATAACTGTCAATTTTAAGGTCACAAGCCGAATTCAGTGCGAGGCCGAAGGCCGAGCCGCTCGTACTCCCTTTGACGGAAAATACTCGATTGGAGGATTTATATGGTTTCTACGACTGAACTTGAAATTTCTTCTGCGTTTCTACCACCTTTAGGAGATTTGTACCTATTCCACTTCAATCTTCATCGCCGGTCATGGAAATCAAAAATCATCATCATCATCAGCACATTTTCTCATGTATTGCAATTCCTTACACATTTTCAACACACATTCACCGTTTTCATCAAGTTTAAAAAGTCGAACACAAATGACGACCCCACCCCACTAACACACACCCCCCCGCGGGCCGCTTGCGGCCCGCGCACCCACGCAAAACACTAGTTATACTATATAAAGTTAAATTACCACTGACTCACTGACTCACTGACTCACTGACTCACTGATTGACATAGTTGTTTGGAGACTTGGGGGGGTAGAGGGGGAAATGTGAGTATGGGGTCGTGTAGAGGGGGAAAACGTAAGATCAGGAAAAATACCTGATCTTCGGAAGGTCAACTCTTCGACCTGTACCCCCCATGGATCTCGGAAAGTATGACAGGTGGGGAGAAACAGTTTAAACTAAAAATGAACCTCAACCTTGGACCTCTTTAGAGAAATGAAAAAAAACATGGCTCCCATACAAAAAAAAAAAAAACCCATACAAACTTTGGACGTTCGTAACTCGAAAACGGTTCGACATCGATGGGGGGTGCTTGAACAAATGTCATAGGCAATCGGGGCCCCCAACTGGTAGGGGCCCCCAAAATGACTTTCAGGGGCCCCAAATTTTCAAAATGGTCCTAGGAGGCTGATTTTTGGTTTCCGAGGGTATTTTCGGGTCCAGATTGCGATTATAAATTTTTTTTTTGGAATTTTTTTTTTTTTAATATAGCTGCCATACAATGGATTTTGTAACATACCGAGCAAGTGCCGTGGTGAGGCCGTCAGGCCGAACCACGGCACTTGCGATGTCACCAAGCTCAAGCGAGGCCGCAGGCCGAGCTTGGGCGCCTTTAGGCCGCGAGGCCGTAGGCCGAGCTCACTGGTGCGGGGTCGTGGTGAGGCCGCAAGGCCGAACCACGACCCTCGCACCAGTCACAGGCGGAAGTTGGCGAGGCCGCAGGCCGAGCCTAAGCCTCGAGCTCAAGCGAGGCCGTAGGCCGAGCTTGAGATCCAATGGCGCGAGGCCGTAGGCCGAGCACTGGTGCAAAGGGTCGTGGTGAGGCCGCAAGGCCGAACCACGACCATCGCACCAGTCACAGGCGGAAGTTGGCGAGGCCGCAGGCCGAGCCTAAGCCTCGAGCTCAAGCGAGGCCGTAGGCTGAGCTTGAGATCTAATGGCGCGAGGCCGTAGGCCGAGCACTGGTGCAAAGGGTAGTGGTGAGGCCGCAAGGCCGAACCACGACCCTTGCACCAGTCACAGACGAATAACTGTCAATTTTAAGGTCACCAGCCGAATTCAGTGCGAGGCCGAAGGCCGAGCCGCTCGTACCCCCCTTAACAAAAAAGACTCGATTGGAATATTTATATGTTTCTACGACTGAACTTGAAATTTCTTTTACCTTTCCACCACCATTAGGAGATTTGTACCTATTCCAATTCAATCTTCATCGCCGGTCATGGAAATCAAAATTCATCATCATCATCAGCACATTTTCTCATGTATTGCAATTCCTTACACATTTTCAACATACATTCACCGTTTTATTAAAGTTTTACAAGTCGAACACAAATGACGACCCCACCCCACTAACACACACCCCCCCGCGGGCCGCTTGCGGCCCGCGCACCCACGCAAAACACTAGTTATACTATATAAAGTTAAATTACCACTGACTCACTCACTGACTCACTGACTCACTGACATAATTGTTCTCGAAACTGGTGAGGTCTAGAAGAAATGTGAGTATGAGGTCTTGTAGCAGGGGAGAATGTGACCCAGGGAAAAATCCCTGATCTTCGGAAGGTCAACTCTTCGACCTGGACCCCCTACGGATCTCGGAAAGTATGACAGGTGGGGAGAAACAGTTTAAACTAAAAATGAACCTCAACCTTGGACCTCTTTAGAGAAATGAAAAAAAACATGGCTCCCATACAAAAAAAAAAAAACCCATACAAACTTTGGACGTTCGTAACTCGAAAACCGTTCGACATCGATGGGGGGTGCTTGAACAAATGTCATAGGCAATCGGGGCCCCCAACTGGTAGGGGCCCCCAAAATGACTTTCAGGGGCCCCAAATTTTCAAAATGGTCCTAGGAGGCTGATTTTTGGTTTCCGAGGGTATTTTGAGGTCCTGATTGCATTTATGAAATTTTTATTTGGAATTTTTTTTTTTTTAATATAGCTGCCATACAATGGATTTTTCCAAGTACCGAGCCAGTGCCGTGGTGAGGCCGTCAGGCCGAACCACGGCACTTGCGAGGTCATCAAGCTCAAGCGAGGCCGCAGGCCGAGCTTGGGCGCCTTTAGGCCGCGAGGCCGTAGGCCGAGCTCACTGGTGCGGGGTCGTGGTGAGGCCGCAAGGCCGAACCACGACCATCGCACCAGTCACAGGCACAAGTTGGCGAGGCCGCAGGCCGAGCCTAAGTCTCGAGCTCAAGCGAGGCCGTAGGCCGAGCTTGAGATCCAATGGCGCGAGGCCGTAGGCCGAGCACTGGTGCAAAGGGTCGTGGTGAGGCCGCAAGGCCGAACCACGACCCTTGCACCAGTCACAGGCGGAAGTTGGCGAGGCCGCAGGCCGAGCCTAAGCCTCGAGCTCAAGCGAGGCCGTAGGCCGAGCTTGAGTTCCAATGGCGCGAGGCCGTAGGCCGAGCACTGGTGCAAAGGGTCGTGGTGAGGCCGCAAGGCCGAACCACGACCCTTGCACCAGTCACAGGCGGAAGTTGGCGAGGCCGCAGGCCGAGCCTAAGCCTCGAGCTCAAGCGAGGCCGTAGGCCGAGCTTGAGATCTAATGGCGCGAGGCCGTAGGCCGAGCACTGGTGCAAAGGGTAGTGGTGAGGCCGCAAGGCCGAACCACGACCCTTGCACCAGTCACAGACGAATAACTGTCAATTTTAAGGTCACCAGCCGAATTCAGTGCGAGGCCGAAGGCCGAGCCGCTCGTACTCCCTTTGACGGAAAATACTGGATTGGTGGATTTCTATGCCTTCTACGACTGAACTTGAAATTACTTTTGCGTTTCCACCACCATTAGGAGATTGGCACCCTGGCCACTTCGATCTTCAATTTCGGTCATGGAAATCAAAAATCATCATCATCATCAGCACATTTTCTAATGTATAACATCTTCTTACCCATTTTCAACACACATTCACCGTTTTATTAAAGTTTTACAAGTCGAACACAAATGACGACCCCACCCCACTAACACACACCCCCCCGCGGGCCGCTTGCGGCCCGCGCACCCACGCAAAACACTAGTTATACTATATAAAGTTAAATTACCACTGACTCACTCACTCACTCACTCACTCACTCACTCACTGACATAATTGTTCTCGAAACTGGTGAGGTCTAGAAGAAATGTGAGTATGAGGTCTTGTAGCAGGGGAGAATGTGACCCAGGGAAAAATCCCTGATCTTCGGAAGGTCAACTCCTCGACCTGAACCCCCTACGGATCTCGGAAAGTATGACAGGTGGGGAGAAACAGTTTTAACTAAAAATGAATGAAATCTTCGGACCTCTTTAGAGAAATGAAAAAAAACATGGCTCCCATACAAAAAAAAAAAAAACCCATACAAACTTTGGACGTTCGTAACTCGAAAACGGTTCGACATCGATGGGGGGTGTTTGAACAAATGTCATAGGGAATCGGGGCCCCCAACTGGTAGGGGCCCCCAAAATGACTTTCAGGGGCCCCAAATTTTCAAAATGGTCCTAGGAGGCTGATTTTTGGTTTCCGAGGGTATTTTCGTGTCCTGATTGCGATTATAAATTTTTTTTTTGGAATTTTTTTTTTTTTAATATAGCTGCCATACAATGGATTTTGTAACATACCGAGCAAGTGCCGTGGTGAGGCCGTCAGGCCGAACCACGGCACTTGCGAGGTCACCAAGCTCAAGCGAGGCCGCAGGCCGAGCTTGGGCGCCTTTAGGCCGCGAGGCCGTAGGCCGAGCTCACTGGTGCGGGGTCGTGGTGAGGCCGCAAGGCCGAACCACGACCATCGCACCAGTCACAGGCACAAGTTGGCGAGGCCGTAGGCCGAGCCTAAGCCTCGAGCTCAAGCGAGGCCGTAGGCCGAGCTTGAGATCCAATGGCGCGAGGCCGTAGGCCGAGCACTGGTGCAAAGGGTCGTGGTGAGGCCGCAAGGCCGAACCACGACCCTTGCACCAGTCATAGGCGGAAGATGGCGAGGCCGCAGGCCGAGCCTAAGCCTCGAGCTCAAGCGAGGCCGTAGGCCGAGCTTGAGATCAAATGGCGCGAGGCCGTAGGCCGAGCACTGGTGCAAAGGGTAGTGGTGAGGCCGTAAGGCCGAACCACGACCCTTGCACCAGTCACAAACGAATAACTGTCAATTTTAAGGTCACGAGCCGAATTCAGTGCGAGGCCGAAGGCCGAGCCGCTCGTACTCCCTTTGACGGAAAATACTCGATTGGAATATTTATATGGTTTCTACAACTGAACTTGAAATTTCTTCTACGTTTCCACCACCATTAGGAGATTTGTACCTATTCCACTTCAATCTTCATCGCCGGTCATGGAAATCAAAAATCATCATCATCATCAGCACATTTTCTAATGTATAACCCTATTCTTACCCATTTTCAACACACATTCACCGTTTTCATCAAGTTTAAAAAGTCGAACACAAATGACGACCCCACCCCACTAACACACACCCCCCCGCGGGCCGCTTGCGGCCCGCGCACCCACGCAAAACACTAGTTATACTATATAAAGTTAAATTACCACTGACTGACTGACTGACTCACTCACTCACTGACATAATTGTTCTCGAAACTGGTGAGGTCTAGAAGAAATGTGAGTATGAGGTCTTGTAGCAGGGGAGAATGTGACCCAGGGAAAAATCCCTGATCTTCGGAAGGTCAACTCCTCGACCTGGACCCCCTATGGATCTCGGAAAGTATGACAGGTGGGGAGAAACAGTTTAAACTAAAAATGAACCTCAACCTTGGACCTCTTTAGAGAAATGAAAAAAAACATGGCTCCCATACAAAAAAAAAAAAAACCCATACAAACTTTGGACGTTCGTAACTCGAAAACGGTTCGACATCGATGGGGGGTGCTTGAACAAATGTCATAGGCAATCGGGGCCCCCAACTGGTAGGGGCCCCCAAAATGACTTTCAGGGGCCCCAAATTTTCAAAATGGTCCTAGGAGGCTGATTTTTGGTTTCCGAGGGTATTTTCGGGTCCTGATTGCATTTATGAAATTTTTTTTTGGAATTTTTTTTTTTTTAATATAGCTGCCATACAATGGATTTTTCCCAGTACCGAGCGAGTGCCGTGGTGAGGCCGTCAGGCCGAACCACGGCACTTGCGAGGTCACCAAGCTCAAGCGAGGCCGCAGGCCGAGCTTGGGCGCCTTTAGGCCGCGAGGCCGTAGGCCGAGCTCACTGGTGCGGGGTCGTGGTGAGGCCGCAAGGCCGAACCACGACCATCGCACCAGTCACAGGCGGAAGTTGGCGAGGCCGCAGGCCGAGCCTAAGCCTCGAGCTCAAGCGAGGCCGTAGGCCGAGCACTGGTGCAAAGGGTCGTGGTGAGGCCGCAAGGCCGAACCATGACCCTTGCACCAGTCACAGGCGGAAGTTGGCGAGGCCGCAGGCCGAGCCTAAGCCTCGAGCTCAAGCGAGGCCGTAGGCCGAGCTTGAGATCTAATGGCGCGAGGCCGTAGGCCGAGCACTGGTGCAAAGGGTAGTGGTGAGGCCGCAAGGCCGAACCACGACCCTTGCACCAGTCACAGACGAATAACTGTCAATTTTAAGGTCACCAGCCGAATTCAGTGCGAGGCCGAAGGCCGAGCCGCTCGTACTCCCTTTGACGGAAAATACTGTATTAGTGGATTTCTATGCCTTCTACGACTGAACTTGAAATTTCTTCTACGTTTCCACCACCATTAGGAGATTTGTACCTATTCCACTTCAATCTTCATCGCCGGTCATGGAAATCAAAAATCATCATCATCATCAGCACATTTTCTAATGTATAACATCTTCTTACCCATTTTCAACACACATTCACCGTTTTCATCAAGTTTTTTCAAGTCGAACACAAATGACGACCCCACCCCACTAACACACACCCCCCCGCGGGCCGCTTGCGGCCCGCGCACCCACGCAAAACACTAGTTATACTATATAAAGTTAAATTACCACTGACTCACTCACTCACTGACTGACTCACTCACTTAGATAGTTGTTTGGAGACTTGGGGGGGTGGGGGGGGAAATGTGAGTATGGGGTCGTGTAGAGGCGAAAAACGTAAGATCAGGAAAAATACCTGATCTTCGGAAGGTCAACTCCTCGACCTGAACCCCCTATGGATCTCGGAAAGTATGACAGGTGGGGAGAAACAGTTTAAACTAAAAATGAACCTCAACCTTGGACCTCTTTAGAGAAATGAAAAAAAACATGGCTCCCATACAAAAAAAAAAAAAACCCATACAAACTTTGGACGTTCGTAACTCGAAAACGGTTCGACATCGATGGGGGGTGCTTGAACAAATGTCATAGAGAATCGGGGGCCCCAACTGGTAGGGGCCCCCAAAATGACTTTCAGGGGCCCCAAATTTTTAAAATGGTCCTAGGAGGCTGATTTTTGGTTTCCGAGGGTATTTTGAGGTCCTGATTGCATTTATGAAATTTTTTTTTGGATATTTTTTTTTTTTAATATAGCTGCCATACAATGGATTTTTCCAAGTACCGAGCGAGTGCCGTGGTGAGGCCGTCAGGCCGAACCACGGCACTTGCGAGGTCACCAAGCTCAAGCGAGGCCGCAGGCCGAGCTTGGGCGCCTTTAGGCCGCGAGGCCGTAGGCCGAGCTCACTGGTGCGGGGTCGTGGTGAGGCCGCAAGGCCGAACCACGACCATCGCACCAGTCACAGGCGGAAGTTGGCGAGGCCGCAGGCCGAGCCTAAGTCTCGAGCTCAAGCGAGGCCGTAGGCCGAGCTTGAGATCCAACGACGCGAGGCCGTAGGCCGAGCACTGGTGCAAAGGGTCGTGGTGAGGCCGCAAGGCCGAACCACGACCCTTGCACCAGTCACAGGCGGAAGTTGGCGAGGCCGCAGGCCGAGCCTAAGCCTCGAGCTCAAGCGAGGCCGTAGGCCGAGCTTGAGATCCAATGGCGCGAGGCCGTAGGCCGAGCACTGGTGCAAAGGGTTGTGGTGAGGCCGCAAGGCCGAACCACGAGCCTTGCACCAGTCACAGACGAATAACTGTCAATTTTAAGGTCACCAGCCGAATTCAGTGCGAGGCCAAAGGCCGAGCCGCTCGTACTCCCTTTGACGGAAAATACTCGATTGGAATATTTATACGGTTTCTACGACTGAACTTGAAATTTCTTCTACGTTTCCACCACCATTAGGAGATTTGTACCTATTCCACTTCAATCTTCATCGCCGGTCATGGAAATCAAAAATCATCATCATCATCAGCACATTTTCTAATGTATAACCCTATTCTTACCCATTTTCAACACACATTCACCGTTTTCATCAAGTTTTACAAGTCGAACACAAATGACGACCCCACCCCACTAACACACACCCCCCCGCGGGCCGCTTGCGGCCCGCGCACCCACGCAAAACACTAGTTATACTATATAAAGTTAAATTACCACTGACTGACTCACTCACTCACTCACTCACTCACTCACTGACTCACTGACATAATTGTTCTCGAAACTGGTGAGGTCTAGAAGAAATGTGAGTATGAGGTCTTGTAGGAGGGGAGAATGTGACCCAGGGAAAAATCCCTGATCTTCGGAAGGTCAACTCCTCGACCTTGACCCCCTACGGATCTCGGAAAGTATGACAGGTGGGGAGAAACAGTTTAAACTAAAAATGAACCTCAACCTTGGACCTCTTTAGAGAAATGAAAAAAAACATGGCTCCCATACAAAAAAAAAAAAAACCCATACAAACTTTGGACGTTCGTAACTCGAAAACGGTTCGACATCGATGGGGGGTGCTTGAACAAATGTCATAGGCAATCGGGGGCCCCAACTTCCGGGGGCCCCCAAAATGACTTTCAGGGGCCCCAAATTTTCAAAATGGTCCTAGGAGGCTGATTTTTGGTTTCCGAGGGTATTTTGAGGTCCTGATTGCATTTATGAAATTTTTTTTTGGTTTTTTTTTTTTTTTAATATAGCTCCCATACAATGGATTTTGTAACATACCGAGCAAGTGCCGTGGTGAGGCCGTCAGGCCGAACCACGGCACTTGCGAGGTCACCAAGCTCAAGCGAGGCCGCAGGCCGAGCTTGGGCGCCTTTAGGCCGCGAGGCCGTAGGCCGAGCTCACTGGTGCGGGGTCGTGGTGAGGCCGCAAGGCCGAACCACGACCATCGCACCAGTCACAGGCGGAAGTTGGCGAGGCCGCAGGCCGAGCCTAAGCCTCGAGCTCAAGCGAGGCCGTAGGCCGAGCTTGAGATCCAATGGCGCGAGGCCGTAGGCCGAGCACTGGTGCAAAGGGTCGTAGTGAGGCCGCAAGGCCGAACCACGACCCTTGCACCAGTCACAGGCGGAAGTTGGCGAGGCCGCAGGCCGAGCCTAAGCCTCGAGCTCAAGCGAGGCCGTAGGCCGAGCTTGAGATCCAATGGCGCGAGGCCGTAGGCCGAGCACTGGTGCAAAGGGTCGTGGTGAGGCCGCAAGGCCGAACCACGACCCTTGCACCAGTCACAGACGAATTACTGTCAATTTTGAGGTTACCAGCCGAATTCAGTGCGAGGCCGTAGGCCGAGCCGCTCGTACTCCCTTTGACGGAAAATACTCGATTGGAATATTTATATGGTTTCTACGACTGAACTTGAAATTTCTTTTACGTTTCCACCACCATTAGGAGATTTGTACCTATTCCACTTCAATCTTCATCGCCGGTCATGGAAATCAAAAATCATCATCATCATCAGCACATTTTCTAATGTATAACCCTATTCTTACCCATTTTCAACACACATTCACCGTTTTCATCAAGTTTAAAAAGTCGAACACAAATGACGACCCCACCCCACTAACACACACCCCCCCGCGGGCCGCTTGCGGCCCGCGCACCCACGCAAAACACTAGTTATTATACTATATAAAGTTAAATTACCACTGACTCACTGACTCACTCACTTAGATGGTTGTTTGGAGAACTGGGGGGGTGGAGGGGGAAATGTGAGTATGGGGTCGTGTAGAGGGGCAAAACGTAAGATCAGGAAAAATACCTGATCTTCGGAAGGTCAACTCTTCGAACTGGACCCCCTATGGATCTCGGAAAGTATGACAGGTGGGGAGAAACAGTTTAAACTAAAAATGAACCTCAACCTTGGACCTCTTTAGAGAAATGAAAAAAAACATGGCTTCCATACAAAAAAAAAAAAAACCCATACAAACTTTGGACGTTCGTAACTCGAAAACGGTTCGACATCGATGGGGGGTGTTTGAACAAATGTCATAGGGAATCGGGGGCCCCAACTGGTAGGGGCCCCCAAAATGACTTTCAGGGGCCCCAAATTTTCAAAATGGTCCTAGGAGGCTGATTTTTGGTTTCCGAGGGTATTTTCGGGTCCAGATTGCGATTATAAAATTTTTTTTTGGAATTTTTTTTTTTTTAATATAGCTGCCATACAATGGATTTTTCCAAGTACCGAGCGAGTGCCGTGGTGAGGCCGTCAGGCCGAACCACGGCACTTGCGAGGTCACCAAGCTCAAGCGAGGCCGCAGGCCGAGCTTGGGTGCCTTTAGGCCGCGAGGCCGTAGGCCGAGCTCACTGGTGCGGGGTCGTGGTGAGGCCGCAAGGCCGAACCACGACCATCGCACCAGTCACAGGCACAAGTTGGCGAGGCCGCAGGCCGAGCCTAACTCTCGAGCTCAAGCGAGGCCGTAGGCCGAGCTTGAGATCTAATGGCGCGAGGCCGTAGGCCGAGCACTGGTGCAAAGGGTCGTGGTGAGGCCGCAAGGCCGAACCACGACCCTTGCACCAGTCACAGGCGGAAGTTGGCGAGGCCGCAGGCCGAGCCTAAGCCTCGAGCTCAAGCGAGGCCGTAGGCCGAGCTTGAGATCCAATGGCGCGAGGCCGTAGGCCGAGCACTGGTGCAAAGGGTCGTGGTGAGGCCGCAAGGCCGAACCATGACCCTTGCACCAGTCACAGATGAATTGCTTACAATCATGAGGTCTCCAGCCGAATTCAGTGCGAGGCCGAAGGCCGAGCCACTCGTACTCCCTTTGACGGAAAATACTTCATTGGTGGATTTATATGGCTTCTACGACTGAACTTGAAATTTCTTCTGCGTTTCCACCACCATTAGGAGATTTGTACCTATTCCACTTCAATCTTCATCGCCGGTCATGGAAATCAAAAATCATCATCATCATCAGCACATTTTCTCATGTATTGGGATTTCTTACCCATTTTCAACACACATTCACCGTTTTCTTAAAGTTTTTAAGTCGCACCTAAAAACTCGACCCCACCCCACCAACACACACCCCCCCGCGGGCCGCTTGCGGCCCGCGCACCCACGCAAAACACTAGTCTATTCTATACTATATAAAGCTGAATTACCACTCACTGACTCACTCATTTAGATAGTTGTTTGGAGACTTGGGGGGGTTGGGGGGAAAATGTGAGTATGGGGTCGTGTAGAGGAGGAAAACGTAAGATCAGGAAAAATACCTGATCTTCGGAAGGTCAACTCCTCGACCTGGACCCCCTATGGATCTCGGAAAGTATGACAGGTGGGGAGAAACAGTTTAAACTAAAAATGAACCTCAACCTTGGACCTCTTTAGAGAAATGAAAAAAAACATGGCTCCCATACAAAAAAAAAAAAAACCCATACAAACTTTGGACGTTCGTAACTCGAAAACGGTTCGACATCGATGGGGGGTGCTTGAACAAATGTCATAGGCAATCGGGGCCCCCAACTGGTAGGGGCCCCCAAAATGACTTTCAGGGGCCCCAAATTTTCAAAATGGTCCTAGGAGGCTGATTTTTGGTTTCCGAGGGTATTTTCGGGTCCTGATTGCATTTATGAAATTTTTTTTTGGAATTTTTTTTTTTTTAATATAGCTGCCATACAATGGATTTTTCCCAGTACCGAGCGAGTGCCGTGGTGAGGCCGTCAGGCCGAACCACGGCACTTGCGAGGTCACCAAGCTCAAGCGAGGCCGCAGGCCGAGCTTGGGCGCCTTTAGGCCGCGAGGCCGTAGGCCGAGCTCACTGGTGCGGGGTCGTGGTGAGGCCGCAAGGCCGAACCACGACCATCGCACCAGTCACAGGCGGAAGTTGGCGAGGCCGCAGGCCGAGCCTAAGCCTCGAGCTCAAGCGAGGCCGTAGGCCGAGCACTGGTGCAAAGGGTCGTGGTGAGGCCGCAAGGCCGAACCATGACCCTTGCACCAGTCACAGGCGGAAGTTGGCGAGGCCGCAGGCCGAGCCTAAGCCTCGAGCTCAAGCGAGGCCGTAGGCCGAGCTTGAGATCTAATGGCGCGAGGCCGTAGGCCGAGCACTGGTGCAAAGGGTAGTGGTGAGGCCGCAAGGCCGAACCACGACCCTTGCACCAGTCACAGACGAATAACTGTCAATTTTAAGGTCACCAGCCGAATTCAGTGCGAGGCCGAAGGCCGAGCCGCTCGTACTCCCTTTGACGGAAAATACTGTATTAGTGGATTTCTATGCCTTCTACGACTGAACTTGAAATTTCTTCTACGTTTCCACCACCATTAGGAGATTTGTACCTATTCCACTTCAATCTTCATCGCCGGTCATGGAAATCAAAAATCATCATCATCATCAGCACATTTTCTAATGTATAACATCTTCTTACCCATTTTCAACACACATTCACCGTTTTCATCAAGTTTTTTCAAGTCGAACACAAATGACGACCCCACCCCACTAACACACACCCCCCCGCGGGCCGCTTGCGGCCCGCGCACCCACGCAAAACACTAGTTAATACTATATAAAGCTGAATTACCACTGACTCACTGACTGACATAGTTGTTTGGAGACTTGGGGGGGTGGGGGGGGAAATAGGAGTATACACTCATGTAGAGGAGGAAAACGTAAGATCAGGAAAAATACCTGATCTTCGGAAGGTCAACTCCTCGACCTGGACCCCCTATGGATCTCGGAAAGTATGACAGGTGGGGAGAAACAGTTTTAACTAAAAATGAACCTCAACCTTGGACCTCTTTAGAGAAATGAAAAAAAACATGGCTCCCATACAAAAAAAAAAAAAACCCATACAAACTTTGGACGTTCGTAACTCGAAAACGGTTCGACATCGATGGGGGGTGCTTGAACAAATGTCATAGGGAATCGGGGGCCCCAACTGGTAGGGGCCCCCAAAATGACTTTCAGGGGCCCCAAATTTTCAAAATGGTCCTAGGAGGCTGATTTTTGGTTTCCGAGGGTATTTTCGTGTCCTGATTGCATTTTTGAATTTTTTTTTTGGTTTTTTTTTTTTTTTAATATAGCTGCCATACAAGGGATTTTTCCAAGTACCGAGCGAGTGCCGTGGTGAGGCCGTCAGGCCGAACCACGGCACTTGCGAGGTCACCAAGCTCAAGCGAGGCCGTAGGCCGAGCTTGGGCGCCTTTAGGACGCGAGGCCGTAGGCCGAGCTCACTGGTGCGGGGTCGTGGTGAGGCCGCAAGGCCGAACCACGACCATCGCACCAGTCACAGGCACAAGTTGGCGAGGCCGCAGGCCGAGCCTAAGTCTCGAGCTCAAGCGAGGCCGTAGGCCGAGCTTGAGATCCAATGGCGCGAGGCCGTAGGCCGAGCACTGGTGCAAAGGGTCGTGGTGAGGCCGCAAGGCCGAACCACGACCCTTGCACCAGTCACAGGCGGAAGTTGGCGAGGCCGCAGGCCGAGCCTAAGCCTCGAGCTCAAGCGAGGCCGTAGGCCGAGCTTGAGTTCCAATGGCGCGAGGCCGTAGGCCGAGCACTGGTGCAAAGGGTCGTGGTGAGGCCGCAAGGCCGAACCATGACCCTTGCACCAGTCACAGACGAATAACTGTAAATTTTGAGGTCACCAGCTGAATTCAGTGCGAGGCCGAAGGCCGAGCCGCTCGTACTCCCTTTGACGGAAAATACTGTATTAGTGGATTTCTATGCCTTCTACGACTGAACTTGAAATTTCTTCTACGTTTCCACCACCATTAGGAGATTTGTACCTATTCCACTTCAATCTTCATCGCCGATCATGGAAATCAAAAATCATCATCATCATCAGCACATTTTCTCATGTATAGGGATTTCTTACCCATTTTCAACACACATTCACCGTTTTCGTCAAGTTTTTAAAAGTCGCACCTAAAAACTCGACCCCACCCCACTAACACACACCCCCCCGCGGGCCGCTTGCGGCCCGCGCACCCACGCAAAACACTAGTTATACTATATAAAGCTGAATTACCACTGACTCACTGACTCACTCACTCACTTAGATGGTTGTTTGGAGAACTGGGGGGGTGGAGGGGGAAATGTGAGTATGGGGTCGTGTAGAGGGGCAAAACGTAAGATCAGGAAAAATACCTGATCTTCGGAAGGTCAACTCCTCGACCTGGACCCCCATGGATCTCGGAAAGTATGACAGGTGGGGGGTAACAGTTTTAACTAAAAATGGATGAAATCTTCGGACCTCTTTAGAGAAATGAAAAAAAAGATGGCTCCCATACAAAAAAAAAAAAAACCCATACAAACTTTGGACGTTCGTAACTCGAAAACGGTTCGACATCGATGGGGGGTGCTTGAACAAATGTCATAGGCAATCGGGGGCCCCAACTGGTAGGGGCCCCCAAAATGACTTTCAGGGGCCCCAAATTTTCAAAATGGTCCTAGGAGGCTGATTTTTGGTTTCCGAGGGTATTTTGAGATCCTGATTGCATTTATGAAATTTTTTTTTGGAATTTTTTTTTTTTTAATATAGCTGCCATACAATGGATTTTTCAAAGTACCGAGCGAGTGCCGTGGTGAGGCCGTCAGGCCGAACCACGGCACTTGCGAGGTCACCAAGCTCAAGCGAGGCCGCAGGCCGAGCTTGGGCGCCTTTAGGCCGCGAGGCCGTAGGCCGAGCTCACTGGTGCGGGGTCGTGGTGAGGCCGCAAGGCCGAACCACGACCATCGCACCAGTCACAGGCGGAAGTTGGCGAGGCCGCAGGCCGAGCCTAAGCCTCGAGCTCAAGCGAGGCCGTAGGCCGAGCTTGAGGTCCAATGGCGCGAGGCCGTAGGCCGAGCACTGGTGCAAAGGGTTGTGGTGAGGCCGCAAGGCCGAACCACGACCCTCGCACCAGTCACAGACAAATTACTGACAATCATGAGGTCACCAGCCGAATTCAGTGCGAGGCCGAAGGCCGAGCCGCTCGTACTCCCTTTGACGAAAAATACTGGATTGGTGGATTTCTATGCCTTCTACGACTGAACTTGAAATTTCTTCTATATTTCCACCACCATTAGGAGATTTGTACCTATTCCACTTCAATCTTCATCGCCGGTCATGGAAATCAAAAATCATCATCATCATCAGCACATTTTCTAATGTATAACCCTATTCTTACCCATTTTCAACACACATTCACCGTTTTCATCAAGTTTAATAAGTCGAACACAAATGACGACCCCACCCCACTAACACACACCCCCCCGCGGGCCGCTTGCGGCCCGCGCACCCACGCAAAACACTAGTTATACTATATAAAGTTAAATTACCACTGACTCACTCACTGACTGACTCACTTAGATAGTTGTTTGGAGACTTGGGGGGGTGGGGGGGAAAATGTGAGTATGGGGTCGTGTAGAGGGGGAAAACGTAAGATCAGGAAAAATACCTGATCTTCGGAAGGTCAACTCCTCGACCTGGACCCCCTACGGATCTCGGAAAGTATGACAGGTGGGGAGAAACAGTTTAAACTAAAAATGAACCTCAACCTTGGACCTCTTTAGAGAAATGAAAAAAAATATGGCTCCCATACAAAAAAAAAAAAAACCCATACAAACTTTGGACGTTCGTAACTCGAAAACGGTTCGACATCGATGGGGGGTGTTTAAACAAATGTCATAGGGAATCGGGGGCCCCAACTGGTAGGGGCCCCCAAAATGACTTTCAGGGGCCCCAAATTTTCAAAATGGTCCTAGGAGGCTGATTTTTGGTTTCCGAGGGTATTTTGGGGTCCAGATTGCATTTATGAAATTTTTTTTTGGATTTTTTTTTTTTTTAATATAGCTGCCATACAATGGATTTTGTAACATACCGAGCAAGTGCCGTGGTGAGGCCGTCAGGCCGAACCACGGCACTTGCGAGGTCACCAAGCTCAAGCGAGGCCGCAGGCCGAGCTTGGGCGCCTTTAGGCCGCGAGGCCGTAGGCCGAGCTCACTGGTGCGGGGTCGTGGTGAGGCCGCAAGGCCGAACCACGACCATCGCACCAGTCACAGGCACAAGTTGGCGAGGCCGAAGGCCGAGCCTAAGTCTCGAGCTCAAGCGAGGCCGTAGGCCGAGCTTGAGATCCAATGGCGCGAGGCCGTAGGCCGAGCACTGGTGCAAAGGGTCGTGGTGAGGCCGCAAGGCCGAACCACGACCCTTGCACCAGTCACAGGCGGAAGTTGGCGAGGCCGCAGGCCGAGCCTAAGCCTCGAGCTCAAGCGAGGCCGTAGGCCGAGCTTGAGTTCCAATGGCGCGAGGCCGCAGGCCGAGCACTGGTGCAAAGGGTCGTGGTGAGGCCGCAAGGCCGAACCACGACCCTCGCACCAGTCACAGACGAATGACTGACAATCATGAGGTCACCAGCCGAATTCAGTGCGAGGCCGAAGGCCGAGCCGCTCGTACTTCCTTTGACGGAAAATACTCGATTGGAATATTTATATGGTTTCTACGACTGAACTTGAAATTTCTTCTACGTTTCCACCACCATTAGGAGATTTGTACCTATTCCACTTCGATCTTCAATTTCAGTCATGGAAATCAAAAATCATCATCATCAGCAGCACATTTTATCATGTATTGCAATTCCTTACACATTTTCAACACACATTCACCGTTTTATTAAAGTTTAAAAAGTCGAACACAAATGACGACCCCACCCCACTAACACACACCCCCCCGCGGGCCGCTTGCGGCCCGCGCACCCACGCAAAACACTAGTCTATACTATATAAAGCTGAATTACCACTGACTCACTGACTCACTCACTGACATAGTTGTTTGGAGACTTGGGGGGGTGGGGGGGAAAATGTGAGTATGGGGTCGTGTAGAGGGGGAAAACGTAAGATCAGGAAAAATACCTGATCTTCGAAAGGTCAACTCCTCGACCTGAACCCCCTATGGATCTCGGAAAGTATGACAGGTGGGGAGAAACAGTTTAAACTAAAAATGAACCTCAACCTCGGACCTCTTTAGAGAAATGAAAAAAAACATGGCTCCCATACAAAAAAAAAAAAAACCCATACAAACTTTGGACGTTCGTAACTCGAAAACGGTTCGACATCGATGGGGGGTGCTTGAACAAATGTCATAGGCAATCGGGGGCCTCATTTTCCGGGGGCCCCCAAAATGACTTTCAGGGGCCCCAAATTTTCAAAATGGTCCTAGGAGGCTGATTTTTGGTTTCCGAGGGTATTTTCGGGTCCAGATTGCGATTATAAATTTTTTTTTTGGAATTTTTTTTTTTTTTATATAGCTGCCATACAATGGATTTTGTAACATACCGAGCAAGTGCCGTGGTGAGGCCGTCAGGCCGAACCACGGCACTTGCGAGGTCACCAAGCTCAAGCGAGGCCGCAGGCCGAGCTTGGGCGCCTTTAGGCCGCGAGGCCGTAGGCCGAGCTCACTGGTGCGGGGTCGTGGTGAGGCCGCAAGGCCGAACCACGACCATCGCACCAGTCACAGGCGGAAGTTGGCGAGGCCGCAGGCCGAGCCTAAGCCTCGAGCTCAAGCGAGGCCGTAGGCCGAGCTTGAGATCCAATGGCGCGAGGCCGTAGGCCGAGCACTGGTGCAAAGGGTAGTGGTGAGGCCGCAAGGCCGAACCACGACCCTTGCACCAGTCACAGGCGGAAGTTGGCGAGGCCGCAGGCCGAGCCTCAGCCTCGAGCTCAAGCGAGGCCGTAGGCCGAGTTTGAGTTCCAATGGCGCGAGGCCGTAGGCCGAGCACTGGTGCAAAGGGTCGTGGTGAGGCCGCAAGGCCGAACCACGACCCTTTGCACCAGTCACTGACGAATTACTGACAATCATGAGGTCACCAGCCGAATTCAGTGCGAGGCCGAAGGCCGAGCCGCTCGTACTCCCTTTGACGGAAAATACTGGATTGGTGGATTTCTATGGCTTCTACGACTGAACTTGAAATTTCTTCTACGTTTCCACCACCATTAGGAGATTTGTACCTATTCCACTTCGATCTTCATCGCCGGTCATGGAAATCAAAAATCATCATCATCATCAGCACATTTTCTAATGTATAACCCTATTCTTACCCATTTTCAACACACATTCACCGTTTTCATCAAGTTTTACAAGTCGAATTAAAAGAGCCGACCCCACCCCACTAACACACACCCCCCCGCGGGCCGCTTGCGGCCCGCGCACCCACGCAAAACACTAGTTATACTATATAAAGCTGAATTACCACTGACTGACTCACTGACTCACTCACTTAGATGGTTGTTTGGAGACTTGGGGGGGTGGGGGGGAAAATGTGAGTATGGGGTCGTGTAGAGGGGGAAAACGTAAGATCAGGAAAAATACCTGATCTTCGGAAGGTCAACTCTTCGACCTGAACCCCCTACGGATCTCGGAAAGTATGACAGGTGGGGGGTAACAATTTTAACTAAAAATGGATGAAATCTTCGGACCTCTTTAGGGATGCGAAAAAAAATATGCCTCCCATACAAAAAAAAAAAAAACCCATACAAACTTTGGACGTTCGTAACTCGAAAACGGTTCGACATCGATGGGGGGTGCTTGAACAAATGTCATAGGGAATCGGGGGCCCCAACTGGTAGGGGCCCCCAAAATGACTTTCAGGGGCCCCAAATTTTCAAAATGGTCCTAGGAGGGTGATTTTTGGTTTCCGAGGGTATTTTGAGGTCCTGATTGCATTTATGAAATTTTTTTTTGGAATTTTTTTTTTTTTAATATAGCTGCCATACAATGGATTTTGCGACATACCGAGCAAGTGCCGTGGTGAGGCCGTCAGGCCGAACCACGGCACTTGCGAGGTCACCAAGCTCAAGCGAGGCCGCAGGCCGAGCTTGGGCGCCTTTAGGCCGAGAGGCCGTAGGCCGAGCTCACTGGTGCGGGGTCGTGGTGAGGCCGCAGGCCGAACCACGACCATCGCACCAGTCACAGGCACAAGTTGGCGAGGCCGCAGGCCGAGCCTAAGTCTCGAGCTCAAGCGAGTTCGTAGGCCGAGCTTGAGATCCAATGGCGCGAGGCCGTAGGCCGAGCACTGGTGCAAAGGGTCGTGGTGAGGCCGCAAGGCCGAACCACGACCCTTGCACCAGTCACAGGCGGAAGTTGGCGAGGCCGCAGGCCGAGCCCAAGCCTCGAGCTCAAGCGAGGCCGTAGGCCGAGCTTGAGTTTCAATGGCGCGAGGCCGTAGGCCGAGCACTGGTGCAAAGGGTCGTGGTGAGGCCGCAAGGCCGAACCATGACCCTCGCACCAGTCACAGACAAATTAATGACAATCATGAGGTCACCAGGCGAATTCAGTGCGAGGCCGAAGGCCGAGCCGCTCGTACTCCCTTTGACGGAAAATACTCGATTAGTGGATTTATATGGTTTTTACGACTGAACTTGAAATTTATTCTACGTTTCCACCACCTTTAGGAGATTTGTACCTATTCCACTTCGATCTTCAATTTCGGTCATGGAAAACAAAAATCATCATCATCATCAGCACATTTTCTAATGTATAACCTCTTCTTACCCATTTTCAACACACATTCACCGTTTTCTTAAAGTTTTTTCAAGTCGACCTCGATGACCTGACCCCACCCCACTAACACACACCCCCCCGCGGGCCGCTTGCGGCCCGCGCACCCACGCAAAACACTAGTTATTATACTATATAAAGTTAAATTACCACTGACTGACTCACTCACTCACTCACTCACTTAGATGGTTGTTTGGAGAACTGGGGGGGTGGAGGGGGAAATGTGAGTATGGGGTCGTGTAGAGGTGCAAAACGTAAGATCAGGAAAAATACCTGATCTTCGGAAGGTCAACTCCTCGACCTGGACCCCCTACGGATCTCGGAAAGTATGACCGGTGGGGGGTAACAGTTTTAACTAAAAATGAATGAAATCTTCGGACCTCTTTAGGGATGCGAAAAAAAACATGCCTCCCATACAAAAAAAAAAAAAACCCATACAAACTTTGGACGTTCGTAACTCGAAAACGGTTCGACATCGATGGGGGGTGCTTGAACAAATGTCATAGAGAATCGGGGGCCCCAACTGGTAGGGGCCCCCAAAATGACTTTCAGGGGCCCCAAATTTTCAAAATGGTCCTAGGAGGCTGATTTTTGGTTTCCGAGGGTATTTTGAGGTCTAGATTGCGATTATAAAAAATTTTTTTGGATTTTTTTTTTTTTTAATATAGCTGCCATACAATGGATTTTGTAACATACCGAGCAAGTGCCGTGGTGAGGCCGTCAGGCCGAACCACGGCACTTGCGAGGTCACCAAGCTCAAGCGAGGCCGCAGGCCGAGCTTGGGCGCCTTCAGGCCGCGAGGCCGTAGGCCGAGCTCACTGGTGCGGGGTCGTGGTGAGGCCGCAAGGCCGAACCACGACCATCGCACCAGTCACAGGCGGAAGTTGGCGAGGCCGCAGGCCGAGCCTAAGTCTCGAGCTCAAGCGAGGCCGTAGGCCGAGCTTGAGATCCAATGGCGCGAGGCCGTAGGCCGAGCACTGGTGCAAAGGGTCGTGGTGAGGCCGCAAGGCCGAACCACGACCCTGCACCAGTCACAGGCGGAAGTTGGCGAGGCCGCAGGCCGAGCCTAAGTCTCGAGCTCAAGCGAGGCCGTAGGCCGAGCTTGAGATCCAATGGCGCGAGGCCGTAGGCCGAGCACTGGTGCAAAGGGTAGTGGTGAGGCCGCAAGGCCGAACCACTACCCTTGCACCAGTCACAGACGAATAACTGTCAATGTTAAGGTCACCAGCCGAATTCAGTGCGAGGCCGAAGGCCGAGCCGCTCGTACTCCCTTTGACGGAAAATACTCGATTGGAATATTTATATGGTTTCTACGACTGAACTTGAAATTTCTTCTACGTTTCCACCACCATTAGGAGATTTGTACCTATTCCACTTCAATCTTCATCGCCGGTCATGGAAAACAAAAATCATCATCATCATCAGCACATTTTCTCATGTATTGGGATTTCTTACCCATTTTCAACACACATTCACCGTTTTGTTAAAGTTTTTAAAGTCGAATTAAAAGAGCCGACCCCACCCCACTAACACACACCCCCCCGCGGGCCGCTTGCGGCCCGCGCACCCACGCAAAACACTAGTTATACTATATAAAGTTAAATTACCACTGACTCACTGACTCACTCACTCACTCACTCACTCACTGACATAATTGTTCTCGAAACTGGTGAGGTCTAGAAGAAATGTGAGTATGAGGTCTTGTAGCAGGGGAGAATGTGACCCAGGGAAAAATCCCTGATCTTCGGAAGGTCAACTCCTCGACCTGGACCCCCTATGGATCTCGGAAAGTATGACAGGTGGGGAGAAACAGTTTAAACTAAAAATGAACCTCAACCTTGGACCTCTTTAGAGAAATGAAAAAAAACATGGCTCCCATACAAAAAAAAAAAAAACCCATACAAACTTTGGACGTTCGTAACTCGAAAACGGTTCGACATCGATGGGGGGTGCTTGAACAAATGTCATAGGGAATCGGGGGCCCCAACTGGTAGGGGCCCCCAAAATGACTTTCAGGGGCCCCAAATTTT
Source organism: Agriopis marginaria (assembly GCA_932305915.1). NCBI lineage: Eukaryota > Metazoa > Arthropoda > Insecta > Lepidoptera > Geometridae > Agriopis > Agriopis marginaria. The sequence continues at coordinate 15,878,954 of OW029915.1, forward strand.
CAAAATGGTCCTAGGAGGCTGATTTTTGGTATCCGAGGGTATTTTCGGGTCCAGATTGCGATTATAAAATTTTTTTTTGGAATTTTTTTTTTTTTAATATAGCTGCCATACAATGGATTTTGTAACATACCGAGCAAGTGCCGTGGTGAGGCCGTCAGGCCGAACCACGGCACTTGCGAGGTCACCAAGCTCAAGCGAGGCCGCAGGCCGAGCTTGGGCGCCTTTAGGCCGCGAGGCCGTAGGCCGAGCTCACTGGTGCGGGGTCGTGGTGAGGCCGCAAGGCCGAACCACGACCCTCGCACCAGTCACAGGCGGAAGTTGGCGAGGCCGCAGGCCGAGCCTAAGCCTCGAGCTCAAGCGAGGCCGTAGGCCGAGCTTGAGATCCAATGGCGCGAGGCCGTAGGCCGAGCACTGGTGCAAAGGGTAGTGGTGAGGCCGCAAGGCCGAACCACGACCCTTGCACCAGTCACAGGCGGAAGTTGGCGAGGCCGCAGGCCGAGCCTAAGCCTCGAGCTCAAGCGAGGCCGTAGGCCGAGCTTGAGATCCAATGGCGCGAGGCCGTAGGCCGAGCACTGGTGCAAAGGGTAGTGGTGAGGCCGCAAGGCCGAACCACGACCCTTGCACCAGTCACAGACGAATAACTGTCAATTTTAAGGTCACCAGCCGAATTCAGTGCGAGGCCGAAGGCCGAGCCGCTCGTACTCCCTTTGACGGAAAATACTCGATTGGAATAATTATATGGTTTCTACGACTGAACTTGAAATTTCTTCTACGTTTCCACCACCATTAGGAGATTTGTACCTATTCCACTTCAATCTTCATCGCCGGTCATGGAAAACAAAAATCATCATCATCATCAGCACATTTTCTAATGTATAACCTTATTCTTACCCATTTTCAACACACATTCACCGTTTTGTTAAAGTTTTTAAAGTCGAATTAAAAGAGCCGACCCCACCCCACTAACACACACCCCCCCGCGGGCCGCTTGCGGCCCGCGCACCCACGCAAAACACTAGTTAATACTATATAAAGCTGAATTACCACTGACTGACTTAGATAATTGTTCTCGAAACTGGTGAAGTCTAGAAGAAATGTGAGTATGAGGTCTTGTAGCAGGGGAGAATGTGACCTAGGGAAAAATCCCTGATCTTCGGAAGGTCAACTCTTCGACCTGGACCCCCTATGGATCTCGGAAAGTATGACAGGTGGGGAGAAACAGTTTCAACTAAAAATGAACCTCAACCTTGGACCTCTTTAGAGAAATGAAAAAAAACATGGCTCCCATACAAAAAAAAAAAAAACCCATACAAACTTTGGACGTTCGTAACTCGAAAACGGTTCGACATCGATGGGGGGTGCTTGAACAAATGTCATAGGCAATCGGGGCCCCCAACTGGTAGGGGCCCCCAAAATAACTTTCAGGGGCCCCAAATTTTCAAAATGGTCCTAGGAGGCTGATTTTTGGTTTCCGAGGGTATTTTCGGGTCCAGATTGCATTTATGAAATTTTTTTTTTTTTAATATAGCTGCCATACAATGGATTTTGTAACATACCGAGCAAGTGCCGTGGTGAGGCCGTCAGGCCGAACCACGGCACTTGCGAGGTCACCAAGCTCAAGCGAGGCCGCAGGCCGAGCTTGGGCGCCTTTAGGCCGCGAGGCCGTAGGCCGAGCTCACTGGTGCGGGGTCGTGGTGAGGCCGCAGGCCGAACCACGACCATCGCACCAGTCACAGGCGGAAGTTGGCGAGGCCGCAGGCCGAGCCCAAGCCTCGAGCTCAAGCGAGGCCGTAGGCCGAGCTTGAGATCCAATGGCGCGAGGCCATAGGCCGAGCACTGGTGCAAAGGGTCGTGGTGAGGCCGCAAGGCCTCACCACGACCCTTGCACCAGTCACAGGCGGAAGTTGGCGAGGCCGCAGGCCGAGCCTAAGCCTCGAGCTCAAGCGAGGCCGTAGGCCGAGCTTGAGATCCAATGGCGCGAGGCCGTAGGCCGAGCACTGGTGCAAAGGGTCGTGGTGAGGCCGCAAGGCCGAACCATGACCCTTGCACCAGTCACAGACGAATAACTGTCAAATTTAAGGTCACCAGCCGAATTCAGTGCGAGGCCGAAGGCCGAGCCGCTCGTACTCCCTTTGACGGAAAATACTCGATTGGAATATTTATACGGTTTCTACGACTGAACTTGAAATTTCTTCTACGTTTCCACCACCATTAGGAGATTTGTACCTATTCCACTTCAATCTTCATCGCCGGTCATGGAAATCAAAAATCATCATCATCATCAGCACATTTTCTAATGTATAACCCTATTCTTACCCATTTTCAACACACATTCACCGTTTTCTTAAAGTTTTACAAGTCGAACACAAATGACGACCCCACCCCACTAACACACACCCCCCCGCGGGCCGCTTGCGGCCCGCGCACCCACGCAAAACACTAGTTATACTATATAAAGTTAAATTACCACTCACTCACTCACTGACTCACTCACTCACTTAGATGGTTGTTTGGAGAACTGGGGGGGTGGAGGGGGAAATGTGAGTATGGGGTCGTGTAGAGGGGCAAAACGTAAGATCAGGAAAAATACCTGATCTTCGGAAGGTCAACTCCTCGACCTGAACCCCCTACGGATCTCGGAAAGTATGACAGGTGGGGGGTAACAGTTTTAACTAAAAATGAATGAAATCTTCGGACCTCTTTAGGGATGCGAAAAAAAACATGTCTCCCATACAAAAAAAAAAAAAACCCATACAAACTTTGGACGTTCGTAACTCGAAAACGGTTCGACATCGATGGGGGGTGTTTGAACAAATGTCATAGGGAATCGGGGGCCCCAACTGGTAGGGGCCCCCAAAATGACTTTCAGGGGCCCCAAATTTTCAAAATGGTCCTAGGAGGCTGATTTTTGGTTTCCGAGGGTATTTTGAGGTCCTGATTGCATTTATGAAATTTTTTTTTGGAATTTTTTTTTTTTTAATATAGCTGCCATACAATGGATTTTGCGACATACCGAGCAAGTGCCGTGGTGAGGCCGTCAGGCCGAACCACGGCACTTGCGAGGTCACCAAGCTCAAGCGAGGCCGCAGGCCGAGCTTGGGCGCCTTTAGGCCGCGAGGCCGTAGGCCGAGCTCACTGGTGCGGGGTCGTGGTGAGGCCGCAGGCCGAACCACGACCATCGCACCAGTCACAGGCACAAGTTGGCGAGGCCGCAGGCCGAGCCTAAGTCTCGAGCTCAAGCGAGGCCGTAGGCCGAGCTTGAGATCCAATGGCGCGAGGCCGTAGGCCGAGCACTGGTGCAAAGGGTCGTGGTGAGGCCGCAAGGCCGAACCACGACCCTTGCACCAGTCACAGGCGGAAGTTGGCGAGGCCGCAGGCCGAGCCTAAGCCTCGAGCTCAAGCGAGGCCGTAGGCCGAGCTTGAGATCCAATGGCGCGAGGCCGTAGGCCGAGCACTGGTGCAAAGGGTCGTGGTGAGGCCGCAAGGCCGAACCACGACCCTCGCACCAGTCACAGACGAATTACTGACAATCATGAGGTCACCAGCCGAATTCAGTGCGAGGCCGAAGGCCGAGCCGCTCGTACTCCCTTTGACGGAAAATACTGGATTGGTGGATTTCTATGGCTTCTACGACTGAACTTGAAATTTTTTTCTACGTTTCCACCACCATTAGGAGATTTGTACCTATTCCACTTCAATCTTCATCGCCGGTCATGGAAATCAAAAATCATCATCATCATCAGCACATTTTCTAATGTATAACCCTATTCTTACCCATTTTCAACACACATTCACCGTTTTCTTAAAGTTTTTTAAGTCGAATTAAAATAGCCGACCCCACCCCACTAACACACACCCCCCCGCGGGCCGCTTGCGGCCCGCGCACCCACGCAAAACACTAGTTATTATACTATATAAAGTTAAATTACCACTCACTCACTGACTCACTCATTTAGATGGTTGTTTGGAGACTTGGGGGGGTTGGGGGGAAAATGTGAGTATGGGGTCGTGTAGAGGGGAAAAACGTAAGATCAGGAAAAATACCTGATCTTCGGAAGGTCAACTCTTCGACCTGAACCCCCTATGGATCTCGGAAAGTATGACAGGTGGGGAGAAACAGTTTAAACTAAAAATGAACCTCAACCTTGGACCTCTTTAGAGAAATGAAAAAAAACATGGCTCCCATACAAAAAAAAAAAAAACCCATACAAACTTTGGACGTTCGTAACTCGAAAACGGTTCGACATCGATGGGGGGTGCTTGAACAAATGTCATAGGCAATCGGGGGCCCCAACTGGTAGGGGCCCCCAAAATGACTTTCAGGGGCCCCAAATTTTCAAAATGGTCCTAGGAGGCTGATTTTTGGTTTCCGAGGGTATTTTCGGGTCCAGATTGCGATTATAAAATTTTTTTTTGGATTTTTTTTTTTTTTAATATAGCTGCCATACAATGGATTTTTCCAAGAACCGAGCGAGTGCCGTGGTGAGGCCGTCAGGCCGAACCACGGCACTTGCGAGGTCACCAAGCTCAAGCGAGGCCGCAGGCCGAGCTTGGGCGCCTTTAGGCCGCGAGGCCGTAGGCCGAGCTCACTGGTGCGGGGTCGTGGTGAGGCCGCAGGCCGAACCACGACCATCGCACCAGTCACAGGCACAAGTTGGCGAGGCCGCAGGCCGAGCCTAAGTCTCGAGCTCAAGCGAGGCCGTAGGCCGAGCTTGAGATCCAATGGCGCGAGGCCGTAGGCCGAGCACTGGTGCAAAGGGTCGTGGTGAGGCCGCAAGGCCGAACCACGACCCTTGCACCAGTCACAGGCGGAAGTTGGCGAGGCCGCAGGCCGAGCCTAAGCCTCGAGCTCAAGCGAGGCCGTAGGCCGAGCTTGAGTTCCAATGGCGCGAGGCCGTAGGCCGAGCACTGGTGCAAAGGGTCGTGGTGAGGCCGCAAGGCCGAACCATGACCCTCGCACCAGTCACAGACGAATTACTGACAATCATGAGGTCACCAGCCGAATTCAGTGCGAGGCCGAAGGCCGAGCCGCTCGTACTCCCTTTGACGGAAAATACTCGATTGGAATATTTATATGGTTTCTACGACTGAACTTGAAATTTCTTCTACGTTTCCACCACCATTAGGAGATTTGTACCTATTCCACTTCAATCTTCATCGCCGGTCATGGAAATCAAAAATCATCATCATCAGCAGCACATTTTCTAATGTATAACCTCTTCTTACCCATTTTCAACACACATTCACCGTTTTCATCAAGTTTTACAAGTCGAACACAAATGACGACCCCACCCCACTAACACACACCCCCCCGCGGGCCGCTTGCGGCCCGCGCACCCACGCAAAACACTAGTTATACTATATAAAGTTAAATTACCACTGACTGACTGACTGACTCACTGACTCACTGACATAATTGTTCTCGAAACTGGTGAGGTCTAGAAGAAATGTGAGTATGAGGTCTTGAAGCAGGGGAGAATGTGACCCAGGGAAAAATCCCTGATCTTCGGAAGGTCAACTCCTCGACCTGGACCCCCTACGGATCTCGGAAAGTATGACAGGTGGGGAGAAACAGTTTAAACTAAAAATGAACCTCAACCTTGGACCTCTTTAGAGAAATGAAAAAAAACATGGCTCCCATACAAAAAAAAAAAAAACCCATACAAACTTTGGACGTTCGTAACTCGAAAACGGTTCGACATCGATGGGGGGTGTTTGAACAAATGTCATAGGCAATCGGGGCCCCCAACTGGTAGGGGCCCCCAAAATTACTTTCAGGGGCCCCAAATTTTCAAAATGGTCCTAGGAGGCTGATTTTTGGTTTCCGAGGGTATTTTCGTGTCCTGATTGCATTTTTGAAATTTTTTTTTGGATTTTTTTTTTTTTTTATATAGCTGCCATACAATGGACTTTGTAACATACCGAGCAAGTGCCGTGGTGAGGCCGTCAGGCCGAACCACGGCACTTGCGAGGTCACCAAGCTCAAGCGAGGCCGCAGGCCGAGCTTGGGCGCCTTTAGGCCGCGAGGCCGTAGGCCGAGCTCACTGGTGCGGGGTCGTGGTGAGGCCGCAAGGCCGAACCACGACCATCGCACCAGTCACAGGCACAAGTTGGCGAGGCCGCAGGCCGAGCCTAAGCCTCGAGCTCAAGCGAGGCCGTAGGCCGAGCACTGGTGCAAAGGGTCGTGGTGAGGCCGCAAGGCCGAACCACGACCCTTGCACCAGTCACAGGCGGAAGTTGGCGAGGCCGCAGGCCGAGCCTAAGCCTCGAGCTCAAGCGAGGCCGTAGGCCGAGCTTGAGATCCAATGGCGCGAGGCCGTAGGCCGAGCACTGGTGCAAAGGGTCGTGGTGAGGCCGCAAGGCCGAACCACGACCCTTGCACCAGTCACAGACGAATAACTGTCAATTTTAAGGTCACCAGCCGAATTCAGTGCGAGGCCGAAGGCCGAGCCGCTCGTACTCCCTATGACGGAAAATACTCGATTGGAATATTTATACGGTTTCTACGACTGAACTTGAAATTTCTTCTACGTTTCCACCACCATTAGGAGATTTGTACCTATTCCACTTCAATCTTCATCGCCGGTCATGGAAATCAAAAATCATCATCATCATCAGCACATTTTCTAATGTATTACCTCTTCTTACCCATTTTCAACACACATTCACCGTTTTGTTAAAGTTTTACAAGTCGAATTAAAAGAGCCGACCCCACCCCACTAACACACACCCCCCCGCGGGCCGCTTGCGGCCCGCGCACCCACGCAAAACACTAGTTATACTATATAAAGTTAAATTACCACTGACTCACTGACTCACTGACTCACTGACTCACTGACTCACTGACATAATTGTTCTCGAAACTGGTGAGGTCTAGAAGAAATGTGAGTATGAGGTCTTGAAGCAGGGGAGAATGTGACCCAGGGAAAAATCCCTGATCTTCGGAAGGTCAACTCCTCGACCTGGACCCCCTACGGATCTCGGAAAGTATGACAGGTGGGGAGAAACAGTTTTAACTAAAAATGAATGAAATCTTCGGACCTCTTTAGAGAAATGAAAAAAAACATGGCTCCCATACAAAAAAAAAAAAAACCCATACAAACTTTGGACGTTCGTAACTCGAAAACGGTTCGACATCGATGGGGGGTGCTTGAACAAATGTCATAGGCAATCGGGGGCCCCAACTTCCGGGGGCCCCCAAAATGACTTTCAGGGGCCCCAAATTTTCAAAATGGTCCTAGGAGGCTGATTTTTGGTTTCCAAGGGTATTTTCGTGTCCTGATTGCATTTTTGAAATTTTTTTTTGGAATTTTTTTTTTTTTAATATAGCTGCCATACAATGGATTTTTCCAAGTACCGAGCGAGTGCCGTGGTGAGGCCGTCAGGCCGAACCACGGCACTTGCGAGGTCACCAAGCTCAAGCGAGGCCGCAGGCCGAGCTTGGGCGCCTTTAGGCCGCGAGGCCGTAGGCCGAGCTCACTGGTGCGGGGTCGTGGTGAGGCCGCAAGGCCGAACCACGACCCTCGCACCAGTCACAGGCACAAGTTGGCGAGGCCGCAGGCCGAGCCTAAGCCCCGAGCTCAAGCGAGGCCGTAGGCCGAGCTTGAGATCCAATGGCGCGAGGCCGTAGGCCGAGCACTGGTGCAAAGGGTCGTGGTGAGGCCGCAAGGCCGAACCACGACCCTTGCACCAGTCACAGGCGGAAGTTGGCGAGGCCGCAGGCCGAGCCTAAGCCTCGAGCTCAAGCGAGGCCGTAGGCCGAGCTTGAGATCCAATGGCGCGAGGCCGTAGGCCGAGCACTGGTGCAAAGGGTAGTGGTGAGGCCGCAAGGCCGAACCACGAGCCTTGCACCAGTCACAGACGAATAACTGTCAATTTTAAGGTCACCAGCCGAATTCAGTGCGAGGCCGAAGGCCGAGCCGCTCGTACTCCCTTTGACGGAAAATACTCGATTGGAATATTTATATGGTTTCTACGACTGAACTTGAAATTTCTTCTACGTTTCCACCACCATTAGGAGATTTGTACCTATTCCACTTCAATCTTCATCGCCGGTCATGGAAATCAAAAATCATCATCATCATCAGCACATTTTCTAATGTATAACCCTATTCTTACCCATTTTCAACACACATTCACCGTTTTCTTAAAGTTTAAAAGTCGAATTAAAAGAGCCGACCCCACCCCACTAACACACACCCCCCCGCGGGCCGCTTGCGGCCCGCGCACCCACGCAAAACACTAGTTATACTATATAAAGTTAAATTACCACTGACTCACTGACTCACTGACTCACTGACTCACTGACTCACTGACATAATTGTTCTCGAAACTGGTGAGGTCTAGAAGAAATGTGAGTATGAGGTCTTGAAGCAGGGGAGAATGTGACCCAGGGAAAAATCCCTGATCTTCGGAAGGTCAACTCCTCGACCTGGACCCCCTACGGATCTCGGAAAGTATGACAGGTGGGGAGAAACAGTTTTAACTAAAAATGAATGAAATCTTCGGACCTCTTTAGAGAAATGAAAAAAAACATGGCTCCCATACAAAAAAAAAAAAAACCCATACAAACTTTGGACGTTCGTAACTCGAAAACGGTTCGACATCGATGGGGGGTGCTTGAACAAATGTCATAGGCAATCGGGGGCCCCAACTTCCGGGGGCCCCCAAAATGACTTTCAGGGGCCCCAAATTTTCAAAATGGTCCTAGGAGGCTGATTTTTGGTTTCCAAGGGTATTTTCGTGTCCTGATTGCATTTTTGAAATTTTTTTTTGGAATTTTTTTTTTTTTAATATAGCTGCCATACAATGGATTTTTCCAAGTACCGAGCGAGTGCCGTGGTGAGGCCGTCAGGCCGAACCACGGCACTTGCGAGGTCACCAAGCTCAAGCGAGGCCGCAGGCCGAGCTTGGGCGCCTTTAGGCCGCGAGGCCGTAGGCCGAGCTCACTGGTGCGGGGTCGTGGTGAGGCCGCAAGGCCGAACCACGACCCTCGCACCAGTCACAGGCACAAGTTGGCGAGGCCGCAGGCCGAGCCTAAGCCCCGAGCTCAAGCGAGGCCGTAGGCCGAGCTTGAGATCCAATGGCGCGAGGCCGTAGGCCGAGCACTGGTGCAAAGGGTCGTGGTGAGGCCGCAAGGCCGAACCACGACCCTTGCACCAGTCACAGGCGGAAGTTGGCGAGGCCGCAGGCCGAGCCTAAGCCTCGAGCTCAAGCGAGGCCGTAGGCCGAGCTTGAGATCCAATGGCGCGAGGCCGTAGGCCGAGCACTGGTGCAAAGGGTAGTGGTGAGGCCGCAAGGCCGAACCACGAGCCTTGCACCAGTCACAGACGAATAACTGTCAATTTTAAGGTCACCAGCCGAATTCAGTGCGAGGCCGAAGGCCGAGCCGCTCGTACTCCCTTTGACGGAAAATACTCGATTGGAATATTTATATGGTTTCTACGACTGAACTTGAAATTTCTTCTACGTTTCCACCACCATTAGGAGATTTGTACCTATTCCACTTCAATCTTCATCGCCGGTCATGGAAATCAAAAATCATCATCATCATCAGCACATTTTCTAATGTATAACCCTATTCTTACCCATTTTCAACACACATTCACCGTTTTCTTAAAGTTTAAAAGTCGAATTAAAAGAGCCGACCCCACCCCACTAACACACACCCCCCCGCGGGCCGCTTGCGGCCCGCGCACCCACGCAAAACACTAGTTATACTATATAAAGTTAAATTACCACTCACTCACTCACTCACTCACTCACTTAGATAGTTGTTCTCGAAACTGGTGAGGTCTAGAAGAAATGTGAGTATGAGGTCTTGTAGCAGGGGAGAATGTGACCCAGGGAAAAATCCCTGATCTTCGGAAGGTCAACTCCTCGACCTGAACCCCCTATGGATCTCGGAAAGTATGACAGGTGGGGGGTAACAGTTTTAACTAAAAATGAACCTCAACCTTGGACCTCTTTAGAGAAATGAAAAAAAACATGGCTCCCATACAAAAAAAAAAAAAACCCATACAAACTTTGGACGTTTGTAACTCGAAAACGGTTCGACATCGATGGGGGGTGTTTGAACAAATGTCATAGGGAATCGGGGCCCCCAACTGGTAGGGGCCCCCAAAATGACTTTCAGGGGCCCCAAATTTTCAAAATGGTCCTAGGAGGCTGATTTTTGGTTTCCGAGGGTATTTTGAGGTCCTGATTGCATTTATGAAAATTTTTTTTGGATTTTTTTTTTTTTTAATATAGCTGCCATACAATGGATTTTTCCAAGTACCGAGCGAGTGCCGTGGTGAGGCCGTCAGGCCGAACCACGGCACTTGCGAGGTCACCAAGCTCAAGCGAGGCCGCAGGCCGAGCTTGGGCGCCTTTAGGCCGCGAGGCCGTAGGCCGAGCTCACTGGTGCGGGGTCGTGGTGAGGCCGCAAGGCCGAACCACGACCATCGCACCAGTCACAGGCACAAGTTGGCGAGGCCGCAGGCCGAGCCTAACTCTCGAGCTCAAGCGAGGCCGTAGGCCGAGCTTGAGATCCAATGGCGCGAGGCCGTAGGCCGAGCACTGGTGCAGAGGGTCGTGGTGAGGCCGCAAGGCCGAACCACGACCCTCGCACCAGTCACAGGCGGAAGTTGGCGAGGCCGCAGGCCGAGCCTTAGCCTCGAGCTCAAGCGAGGCCGTAGGCCGAGCTTGAGATCCAATGGCGCGAGGCCGTAGGCCGAGCACTGGTGCAAAGGGTCGTGGTGAGGCCGCAAGGCCGAACCATGACCCTTGCACCAGTCACAGGCGGAAGTTGGCGAGGCCGCAGGCCGAGCCTAAGCCTCGAGCTCAAGCGAGGCCGTAGGCCGAGCTTGAGTTCCAATGGCGCGAGGCCGTAGGCCGAGCACTGGTGCAAAGGGTCGTGGTGAGGCCGCAAGGCCGAACCACGACCCTTGCACCAGTCACAGGCGGAAGTTGGCGAGGCCGCAGGCCGAGCCTTAGCCTCGAGCTCAAGCGAGGCCGTAGGCCGAGCTTGAGATCCAATGGCGCGAGGCCGTAGGCCGAGCACTGGTGCAAAGGGTCGTGGTGAGGCCGCAAGGCCGAACCACGACCCTTGCACCAGTCACAGGCGGAAGTTGGCGAGGCCGCAGGCCGAGCTTAAGCCTCGAGCTCAAGCGAGGCCGTAGGCCGAGCTTGAGTTCCAATGGCGCGAGGCCGTAGGCCGAGCACTGGTGCAAAGGGTCGTGGTGAGGCCGCAAGGCCGAACCATGACCCTTGCACCAGTCACAGACAAATTACTGTCAATTTTGAGGTCACCAGCCGAATTCAGTGCGAGGCCGAAGGCCGAGCCGCTCGTACTCCCTTTGACTGAAAATACTGGATTGGTGGATTTCTATGCCTTCTACGACTGAACTTGAAATTTCTTCTACGTTTCCACCACCATTAGGAGATTTGTACCTATTCCACTTCAATCTTCATCGCCGGTCATGGAAATCAAAAATCATCATCATCATCAGCACATTTTCTAATGTATAACCATATTCTTACACATTTTCAACACACATTCACCGTTTTCATCAAGTTTAAAAAGTCGAACACAAATGACGACCCCACCCCACTAACACACACCCCCCCGCGGGCCGCTTGCGGCCCGCGCACCCACGCAAAACACTAGTTAATACTATATAAAGCTAAATTACCACTGACTCACTCACTTAGATAGTTGTTTGGAGACTTGGGGGGGTGGGGGGGGAAATAGGAGTATACACTCGTGTAGAGGAGGAAAACGTAAGATCAGGAAAAATCCCTGATCTTCGGAAGGTCAACTCCTCGACCTGGACCCCCTATGGATCTCGGAAAGTATGACAGGTGGGGAGAAACAGTTTAAACTAAAAATGAACCTCAACCTTGGACCTCTTTAGAGAAATGAAAAAAAACATGGCTCCCATACAAAAAAAAAAAAACCCATACAAACTTTGGACGTTCGTAACTCGAAAACGGTTCGACATCGATGGGGGGTGCTTGAACAAATGTCATAGGGAATCGGGGGCCCCAACTGGTAGGAGCCCCCAAAATGACTTTCAGGGGCCCCAAATTTTCAAAATGGTCCTAGGAGGCTGATTTTTGGTTTCCGAGGGTATTTTCGGGTCCAGATTGCGATTATAAAATTTTTTTTTGGATTTTTTTTTTTTTTAATATAGCTGCCATACAATGGATTTTTCCAAGAACCGAGCGAGTGCCGTGGTGAGGCCGTCAGGCCGAACCACGGCACTTGCGAGGTCACCAAGCTCAAGCGAGGCCGCAGGCCGAGCTTGGGCGCCTCTAGGCCGCGAGGCCGCAGGCCGAGCTCACTGGTGCGGGGTCGTGGTGAGGCCGCAAGGCCGAACCACGACCATCGCACCAGTCACAGGCGGAAGTTGGCGAGGCCGCAGGCCGAGCCTAAGCCTCGAGCTCAAGCGAGGCCGTAGGCCGAGCTTGAGATCCAATGGCGCGAGGCCGTAGGCCGAGCACTGGTGCAAAGGGTCGTGGTGAGGCCGCAAGGCCGAACCATGACCCTTGCACCAGTCACAGGCAGTAGTTGGCGAGGCCGCAGGCCGAGCCTAAGCCTCGAGCTCAAGCGAGGCCGTAGGCCGAGCTTGAGTTCCAATGGCGCGAGGCCGTAGGCCGAGCACTGGTGCAAAGGGTCGTGGTGAGGCCGCAAGGCCGAACCATGACCCTCGCACCAGTCACAGACAGATAACTGTCAATTTTGAGGTCACCAGCCGAATTCAGTGCGAGGCCGAAGGCCGAGCCGCTCGTACTCCCTTTGACGGAAAATACTCGATTGGAATATTTATATCGTTTCTACGACTGAACTTGAAATTTCTTCTACGTTTCCACCACCATTAGGAGATTTGTACCAATTCCACTTCAATCTTCATCGCCGGTCATGGAAAACAAAAATCATCATCATCATCAGCACATTTTCTCATGTATTGCAATTCCTTGCTCATTTTCAACACACATTCACCGTTTTCTTAAAGTTTAAAAAGTCGAACACAAATGACGACCCCACCCCACTAACACACATCCCCCCGCGGGCCGCTTGCGGCCCGCGCACCCACGCAAAACACTAGTTATACTATATAAAGTTAAATTACCACTGACTCACTCACTGACTCACTGACTCACTGACATAATTGTTCTCGAAACTGGTGAGGTCTAGAAGAAATGTGAGTATGAGGTCTTGTAGCAGGGGAGAATGTGACCCAGGGAAAAATCCCTGATCTTCGGAAGGTCAACTCCTCGACCTGGACCCCCTACGGATCTCGGAAAGTATGACAGGTGGGGAGAAACAGTTTAAACTAAAAATGAACCTCAACCTTGGACCTCTTTAGAGAAATGAAAAAAAACATGGCTCCCATACAAAAAAAAAAAAAACCCATACAAACTTTGGACGTTCGTAACTCGAAAACGGTTCGACATCGATGGGGGGTGTTTGAACAAATGTCATAGGGAATCGGGGGCCCCAACTGGTAGGGGCCCCCAAAATGACTTTCAGGGGCCCCAAATTTTCAAAATGGTCCTAGGAGGCTGATTTTTGGTTTCCAAGGGTATTTTCGTATCCTGATTGCATTTTTGAAATTTTTTTTTGGAATTTTTTTTTTTTTAATATAGCTGCCATACAATGGATTTTGTAACATACCGAGCAAGTGCCGTGGTGAGGCCGTCAGGCCGAACCACGGCACTGCGAGGTCACCAAGCTCAAGCGAGGCCGCAGGCCGAGCTTGGGCGCCTTTAGGCCGCGAGGCCGTAGGCCGAGCTCACTGGTGCGGGGTCGTGGTGAGGCCGCAAGGCCGAACCACGACCATCGCACCAGTCACAGGCGGAAGTTGGCGAGGCCGCAGGCCGAGCCTAAGCCTCGAGCTCAAGCGAGGCCGTAGGCCGAGCTTGAGATCCAATGGCGCGAGGCCGTAGGCCGAGCACTGGTGCAAAGGGTCGTGGTGAGGCCGCAAGGCCGAACCACGACCCTTGCACCAGTCACAGGCGGAAGTTGGCGAGGCCGCAGGCCGAGCCTAAGCCTCGAGCTCAAGCGAGGCCGTAGGCCGAGCTTGAGTTCCAATGGCGCGAGGCCGTAGGCCGAGCACTGGTGCAAAGGGTCGTGGTGAGGCCGCAAGGCCGAACCATGACCCTCGCACCAGTCACAGACGAATTACTGACAATCATGAGGTCACCAGCCGAATTCAGTGCGAGGCCGAAGGCCGAGCCGCTCGTACTCCCTTTGACGGAAAATACTCGATTGGAATATTTATATGGTTTCTACGACTGAACTTGAAATTTCTTCTACGTTTCCACCACCATTAGGAGATTTGTACCTATTCCACTTCAATCTTCATCGCCGGTCATGGAAATCAAAAATCATCATCATCATCAGCACATTTTCTAATGTATAACCCTATTCTTACCCATTTTCAACACACATTCACCGTTTTCTTAAAGTTTTTAAGTCGCACCTAAAAACTCGACCCCACCCCACTAACACACACCCCCCCGCGGGCCGCTTGCGGCCCGCGCACCCACGCAAAACACTAGTTATACTATATAAAGTTAAATTACCACTGACTGACTCACTCACTCACTCACTCACTCACTGACATAATTGTTCTCGAAACTGGTGAGGTCTAGAAGAAATGTGAGTATGAGGTCTTGTAGAGGGGGAGAATGTGACCCAGGGAAAAATCCCTGATCTTCGGAAGGTCAACTCCTCGACCTGAACCCCCTACGGATCTCGGAAAGTATGACAGGTGGGGAGAAACAGTTTAAACTAAAAATGAACCTCAACCTTGGACCTCTTTAGGGAAATGAAAAAAAACATGGCTCCCATACAAAAAAAAAAAAAACCCATACAAACTTTGGACGTTCGTAACTCGAAAACGGTTCGACATCGACGGGGGGTGCTTGAACAAATGTCATAGGCAATCGGGGCCCCCAACTGGTAGGGGCCCCCAAAATGACTTTCAGGGGCCCCAAATTTTCAAAATGGTCCTAGGAGGCTGATTTTTGGTTTCCGAGGGTATTTTGAGGTCCTGATTGCATTTATGAAATTTTTTTTTGGAATTTTTTTTTTTTAATATAGCTGCCATATAATGGATTTTTCCAAGTACCGAGCGAGTGCCGTGGTGAGGCCGTCAGGCCGAACCACGGCACTTGCGAGGTCACCAAGCTCAAGCGAGGCCGCAGGCCGAGCTTGGGCGCCTTTAAGCCGCGAGGCCGTAGGCCGAGCTCACTGGTGCGGGGTCGTGGTGAGGCCGCAAGGCCGAACCACGACCATCGCACCAGTCACAGGCGGAAGTTGGCGAGGCCGCAGGCCGAGCCCAAGCCTCGAGCTCAAGCGAGGCCGTAGGCCGAGCTTGAGATCCAATGTCGCGAGGCCGTAGGCCAAGCACTGGTGCAAAGGGTCGTGGTGAGGCCGCAAGGCCGAACCACGACCCTTGCACCAGTCACAGGCGGAAGTTGGCGAGGCCGCAGGCCGAGCCACAGCCTCGAGCTCAAGCGAGGCCGTAGGCCGAGCTTGAGTTCCAATGGCGTGAGGCCGTAGGCCGAGCACTGGTGCAAAGGGTCGTGGTGAGGCCGCAAGGCCGAACCATGACCCTTGCACCAGTCACAGACGAATAACTGTCAATGTTAAGGTCACCAGCCGAATTCAGTGCGAGGCCGAAGGCCGAGCCGCTCGTACTCCCTTTGACGGAAAATACTCGATTGGAATATTTATACGGTTTCTACGACTGAACTTGAAATTTCTTTTACGTTTCCACCACCATTAGGAGATTTGTACCTATTCCACTTCAATCTTCATCGCCGGTCATGGAAATCAAAAATCATCATCATCATCAGCACATTTTCTAATGTATTACCTCTTCTTACCCATTTTCAACACACATTCACCGTTTTCTTAAAGTTTTCAAGTCGCATCTAAAAACTCGACCCCACCCCACTAACACACACCCCCCCGCGGGCCGCTTGCGGCCCGCGCACCCACGCAAAACACTAGTTATACTATATAAAGTTAAATTACCACTCACTCACTCACTCACTCACTCACTTAGATAGTTGTTCTCGAAACTGGTGAGGTCTAGAAGAAATGTGAGTATGAGGTCTTGTAGCAGGGGAGAATGTGACCCAGGGAAAAATCCCTGATCTTCGGAAGGTCAACTCCTCGACCTGAACCCCCTATGGATCTCGGAAAGTATGACAGGTGGGGGGTAACAGTTTTAACTAAAAATGAACCTCAACCTTGGACCTCTTTAGAGAAATGAAAAAAAACATGGCTCCCATACAAAAAAAAAAAAAACCCATACAAACTTTGGACGTTTGTAACTCGAAAACGGTTCGACATCGATGGGGGGTGTTTGAACAAATGTCATAGGGAATCGGGGCCCCCAACTGGTAGGGGCCCCCAAAATGACTTTCAGGGGCCCCAAATTTTCAAAATGGTCCTAGGAGGCTGATTTTTGGTTTCCGAGGGTATTTTGAGGTCCTGATTGCATTTATGAAAATTTTTTTTGGATTTTTTTTTTTTTTAATATAGCTGCCATACAATGGATTTTTCCAAGTACCGAGCGAGTGCCGTGGTGAGGCCGTCAGGCCGAACCACGGCACTTGCGAGGTCACCAAGCTCAAGCGAGGCCGCAGGCCGAGCTTGGGCGCCTTTAGGCCGCGAGGCCGTAGGCCGAGCTCACTGGTGCGGGGTCGTGGTGAGGCCGCAAGGCCGAACCACGACCATCGCACCAGTCACAGGCACAAGTTGGCGAGGCCGCAGGCCGAGCCTAACTCTCGAGCTCAAGCGAGGCCGTAGGCCGAGCTTGAGATCCAATGGCGCGAGGCCGTAGGCCGAGCACTGGTGCAGAGGGTCGTGGTGAGGCCGCAAGGCCGAACCACGACCCTCGCACCAGTCACAGGCGGAAGTTGGCGAGGCCGCAGGCCGAGCCTTAGCCTCGAGCTCAAGCGAGGCCGTAGGCCGAGCTTGAGATCCAATGGCGCGAGGCCGTAGGCCGAGCACTGGTGCAAAGGGTCGTGGTGAGGCCGCAAGGCCGAACCATGACCCTTGCACCAGTCACAGGCGGAAGTTGGCGAGGCCGCAGGCCGAGCCTAAGCCTCGAGCTCAAGCGAGGCCGTAGGCCGAGCTTGAGTTCCAATGGCGCGAGGCCGTAGGCCGAGCACTGGTGCAAAGGGTCGTGGTGAGGCCGCAAGGCCGAACCACGACCCTTGCACCAGTCACAGGCGGAAGTTGGCGAGGCCGCAGGCCGAGCCTTAGCCTCGAGCTCAAGCGAGGCCGTAGGCCGAGCTTGAGATCCAATGGCGCGAGGCCGTAGGCCGAGCACTGGTGCAAAGGGTCGTGGTGAGGCCGCAAGGCCGAACCACGACCCTTGCACCAGTCACAGGCGGAAGTTGGCGAGGCCGCAGGCCGAGCTTAAGCCTCGAGCTCAAGCGAGGCCGTAGGCCGAGCTTGAGTTCCAATGGCGCGAGGCCGTAGGCCGAGCACTGGTGCAAAGGGTCGTGGTGAGGCCGCAAGGCCGAACCATGACCCTTGCACCAGTCACAGACAAATTACTGTCAATTTTGAGGTCACCAGCCGAATTCAGTGCGAGGCCGAAGGCCGAGCCGCTCGTACTCCCTTTGACTGAAAATACTGGATTGGTGGATTTCTATGCCTTCTACGACTGAACTTGAAATTTCTTCTACGTTTCCACCACCATTAGGAGATTTGTACCTATTCCACTTCAATCTTCATCGCCGGTCATGGAAATCAAAAATCATCATCATCATCAGCACATTTTCTAATGTATAACCATATTCTTACACATTTTCAACACACATTCACCGTTTTCATCAAGTTTAAAAAGTCGAACACAAATGACGACCCCACCCCACTAACACACACCCCCCCGCGGGCCGCTTGCGGCCCGCGCACCCACGCAAAACACTAGTTAATACTATATAAAGCTAAATTACCACTCACTGACTCACTGACTTAGATAGTTGTTTGGAGACTTGGGGGGGTAGGGGGGAAAATGTGAGTATGGGGTCGTGTAGAGGGGGAAAACGTAAGATCAGGAAAAATACCTGATCTTCGGAAGGTCAACTCTTCGACCTGAACCCCCTACGGATCTCGGAAAGTATGACAGGTGGGGAGAAACAGTTTAAACTAAAAATGAACCTCAACCTTGGACCTCTTTAGAGAAATGAAAAAAAACATGGCTCCCATACAAAAAAAAAAAAAACCCATACAAACTTTGGACGTTCGTAACTCGAAAACGGTTCGACATCGATGGGGGGTGCTTGAACAAATGTCATAGGGAATCGGGGGCCCCAACTGGTAGGGGCCCCCAAAATGACTTTCAGGGGCCCCAAATTTTCAAAATGGTCCTAGGAGGCTGATTTTTGGTTTCCGAGGGTATTTTCAGGTCCTGATTGCATTTATGAAATTTTTTTTGAGATTTTTTTTTTTTTTAATATAGCTGCCATACAATGGATTTTGTAACATACCGAGCAAGTGCCGTGGTGAGGCCGTCAGGCCGAACCACGGCACTTGCGAGGTCACCAAGCTCAAGCGAGGCCGCAGGCCGAGCTTGGGCGCCTATAGGCCGCGAGGCCGTAGGCCGAGCTCACTGGTGCGGGGTCGTGGTGAGGCCGCAAGGCCGAACCACGACCATCGCACCAGTCACAGGCGGAAGTTGGCGAGGCCGCAGGCCGAGCCTAAGCCTCAAGCTCAAGCGAGGCCGTAGGCCGAGCTTGAGATCCAATGGCGCGAGGCCGTAGGCCGAGCACTGGTGCAAAGGATCGTGGTGAGGCCGCAAGGCCGAACCACGACCCTTGCACCAGTCACAGGCGGAAGTTGGCGAGGCCGCAGGCCGAGCCTAAGCCTCGAGCTCAAGCGAGGCCGTAGGCCGAGCTTGAGATCTAATGGCGCGAGGCCGTAGGCCGAGCACTGGTGCAAAGGGTAGTGGTGAGGCCGCAAGGCCGAACCACGACCCTTGCACCAGTCACAGACGAATAACTGTCAATTTTAAGGTCACCAGCCGAATTCAGTGCGAGGCCGAAGGCCGAGCCGCTCGTACTCCCTTTGACGGAAAATACTCGATTGGAATATTTCTATGGTTTCTACGACTGAACTTGAAATTTCTTCTACGTTTCAACCATTATTAGGATATTTGTACCTATTCCACTTCAATCTTCATCGCCGGTCATGGAAATCAAAAATCATCATCATCATCAGCACATTTTCTCATGTATTGCAATTCCTTACACATTTTCAACACACATTCACCGTTTTGTTAAAGTTTTACAAGTCGAATTAAAAGAGCCGACCCCACCCCACTAACACACACCCCCCCGCGGGCCGCTTGCGGCCCGCGCACCCACGCAAAACACTAGTTATACTATATAAAGTTAAATTACCACTGACTCACTCACTGACTGACTCACTTAGATAGTTGTTTGGAGACTTGGGGGGGTGGGGGGGAAAATGTGAGTATGGGGTCGTGTAGAGGGGGAAAACGTAAGATCAGGAAAAATACCTGATCTTCGGAAGGTCAACTCCTCGACCTGGACCCCCTACGGATCTCGGAAAGTATGACAGGTGGGGAGAAACAGTTTAAACTAAAAATGAACCTCAACCTTGGACCTCTTTAGAGAAATGAAAAAAAATATGGCTCCCATACAAAAAAAAAAAAAACCCATACAAACTTTGGACGTTCGTAACTCGAAAACGGTTCGACATCGATGGGGGGTGTTTAAACAAATGTCATAGGGAATCGGGGGCCCCAACTGGTAGGGGCCCCCAAAATGACTTTCAGGGGCCCCAAATTTTCAAAATGGTCCTAGGAGGCTGATTTTTGGTTTCCGAGGGTATTTTGGGGTCCAGATTGCATTTATGAAATTTTTTTTTGGATTTTTTTTTTTTTTAATATAGCTGCCATACAATGGATTTTGTAACATACCGAGCAAGTGCCGTGGTGAGGCCGTCAGGCCGAACCACGGCACTTGCGAGGTCACCAAGCTCAAGCGAGGCCGCAGGCCGAGCTTGGGCGCCTTTAGGCCGCGAGGCCGTAGGCCGAGCTCACTGGTGCGGGGTCGTGGTGAGGCCGCAAGGCCGAACCACGACCATCGCACCAGTCACAGGCACAAGTTGGCGAGGCCGAAGGCCGAGCCTAAGTCTCGAGCTCAAGCGAGGCCGTAGGCCGAGCTTGAGATCCAATGGCGCGAGGCCGTAGGCCGAGCACTGGTGCAAAGGGTCGTGGTGAGGCCGCAAGGCCGAACCACGACCCTTGCACCAGTCACAGGCGGAAGTTGGCGAGGCCGCAGGCCGAGCCTAAGCCTCGAGCTCAAGCGAGGCCGTAGGCCGAGCTTGAGTTCCAATGGCGCGAGGCCGCAGGCCGAGCACTGGTGCAAAGGGTCGTGGTGAGGCCGCAAGGCCGAACCACGACCCTCGCACCAGTCACAGACGAATGACTGACAATCATGAGGTCACCAGCCGAATTCAGTGCGAGGCCGAAGGCCGAGCCGCTCGTACTTCCTTTGACGGAAAATACTCGATTGGAATATTTATATGGTTTCTACGACTGAACTTGAAATTTCTTCTACGTTTCCACCACCATTAGGAGATTTGTACCTATTCCACTTCGATCTTCAATTTCAGTCATGGAAATCAAAAATCATCATCATCAGCAGCACATTTTATCATGTATTGCAATTCCTTACACATTTTCAACACACATTCACCGTTTTATTAAAGTTTAAAAAGTCGAACACAAATGACGACCCCACCCCACTAACACACACCCCCCCGCGGGCCGCTTGCGGCCCGCGCACCCACGCAAAACACTAGTCTATACTATTTTGGAGACTTGGGGGGGTTGGGGGGAAAATGTGAGTATGGGGTCGTGTAGAGGAGGAAAACGTAAGATCAGGAAAAATACCTGATCTTCGGAAGGTCAACTCCTCGACCTGGACCCCCTATGGATCTCGGAAAGTATGACAGGTGGGGAGAAACAGTTTAAACTAAAAATGAACCTCAACCTTGGACCTCTTTAGAGAAATGAAAAAAAACATGGCTCCCATACAAAAAAAAAAAAAACCCATACAAACTTTGGACGTTCGTAACTCGAAAACGGTTCGACATCGATGGGGGGTGCTTGAACAAATGTCATAGGCAATCGGGGCCCCCAACTGGTAGGGGCCCCCAAAATGACTTTCAGGGGCCCCAAATTTTCAAAATGGTCCTAGGAGGCTGATTTTTGGTTTCCGAGGGTATTTTCGGGTCCTGATTGCATTTATGAAATTTTTTTTTGGAATTTTTTTTTTTTTAATATAGCTGCCATACAATGGATTTTTCCCAGTACCGAGCGAGTGCCGTGGTGAGGCCGTCAGGCCGAACCACGGCACTTGCGAGGTCACCAAGCTCAAGCGAGGCCGCAGGCCGAGCTTGGGCGCCTTTAGGCCGCGAGGCCGTAGGCCGAGCTCACTGGTGCGGGGTCGTGGTGAGGCCGCAAGGCCGAACCACGACCATCGCACCAGTCACAGGCGGAAGTTGGCGAGGCCGCAGGCCGAGCCTTAGCCTCGAGCTCAAGAGAGGCCGTAGGCCGAGCTTGAGATCCAATGGCGCGAGGCCGTAGGCCGAGCACTGGTGCAAAGGGTCGCGGTGAGGCCGCAAGGCCGAACCACGACCCTTGCACCAGTCACAGGCGGAAGTTGGCGAGGCCGCAGGCCGAGCCCAAGCCTCGAGCTCAAGCGAGGCCGTAGGCCGAGCTTGAGATCTAATGGCGCGAGGCCGTAGGCCGAGCACTGGTGCAAAGGGTCGTGGTGAGGCCGCAAGGCCGAACCATGACCCTTGCACCAGTCACAGACGAACTACTGACAATCATGAGGTCACCAGCCGAATTCAGTGCGAGGCCGAAGGCCGAGCCGCTCGTACTCCCTTTGACGGAAAATACTGTATTAGTGGATTTCTATGGCTTCTACGACTGAACTTGAAATTTCTTCTACGTTTCCACCACCATTAGGAGATTTGTACCTATTCCACTTCGATCTTCAATTTCGGTCATGGAAATCAAAAATCATCATCATCATCAGCACATTTTCTAATGTATAACCCTATTCTTACCCATTTTCAACACACATTCACCGTTTTTTTTAAGTTTTTAAAGTCGAATTAAAAGAGCCGACCCCACCCCACTAACACACACCCCCCCGCGGGCCGCTTGCGGCCCGCGCACCCACGCAAAACACTAGTTAATACTATATAAAGCTGAATTACCACTGACTCACTGACTGACATAGTTGTTTGGAGACTTGGGGGGGTGGGGGGGGAAATAGGAGTATACACTCATGTAGAGGAGGAAAACGTAAGATCAGGAAAAATACCTGATCTTCGGAAGGTCAACTCCTCGACCTGGACCCCCTATGGATCTCGGAAAGTATGACAGGTGGGGAGAAACAGTTTTAACTAAAAATGAACCTCAACCTTGGACCTCTTTAGAGAAATGAAAAAAAACATGGCTCCCATACAAAAAAAAAAAAAACCCATACAAACTTTGGACGTTCGTAACTCGAAAACGGTTCGACATCGATGGGGGGTGCTTGAACAAATGTCATAGGGAATCGGGGGCCCCAACTGGTAGGGGCCCCCAAAATGACTTTCAGGGGCCCCAAATTTTCAAAATGGTCCTAGGAGGCTGATTTTTGGTTTCCGAGGGTATTTTCGTGTCCTGATTGCATTTTTGAATTTTTTTTTTGGTTTTTTTTTTTTTTTAATATAGCTGCCATACAAGGGATTTTTCCAAGTACCGAGCGAGTGCCGTGGTGAGGCCGTCAGGCCGAACCACGGCACTTGCGAGGTCACCAAGCTCAAGCGAGGCCGTAGGCCGAGCTTGGGCGCCTTTAGGACGCGAGGCCGTAGGCCGAGCTCACTGGTGCGGGGTCGTGGTGAGGCCGCAAGGCCGAACCACGACCATCGCACCAGTCACAGGCACAAGTTGGCGAGGCCGCAGGCCGAGCCTAAGTCTCGAGCTCAAGCGAGGCCGTAGGCCGAGCTTGAGATCCAATGGCGCGAGGCCGTAGGCCGAGCACTGGTGCAAAGGGTCGTGGTGAGGCCGCAAGGCCGAACCACGACCCTTGCACCAGTCACAGGCGGAAGTTGGCGAGGCCGCAGGCCGAGCCTAAGCCTCGAGCTCAAGCGAGGCCGTAGGCCGAGCTTGAGTTCCAATGGCGCGAGGCCGTAGGCCGAGCACTGGTGCAAAGGGTCGTGGTGAGGCCGCAAGGCCGAACCATGACCCTTGCACCAGTCACAGACGAATAACTGTAAATTTTGAGGTCACCAGCTGAATTCAGTGCGAGGCCGAAGGCCGAGCCGCTCGTACTCCCTTTGACGGAAAATACTGTATTAGTGGATTTCTATGCCTTCTACGACTGAACTTGAAATTTCTTCTACGTTTCCACCACCATTAGGAGATTTGTACCTATTCCACTTCAATCTTCATCGCCGATCATGGAAATCAAAAATCATCATCATCATCAGCACATTTTCTCATGTATAGGGATTTCTTACCCATTTTCAACACACATTCACCGTTTTCGTCAAGTTTTTAAAAGTCGCACCTAAAAACTCGACCCCACCCCACTAACACACACCCCCCCGCGGGCCGCTTGCGGCCCGCGCACCCACGCAAAACACTAGTTAATACTATATAAAGTTAAATTACCACTGACTCACTGACTCACTCACTGACATAGTTGTTTGGAGACTTGGGGGGGTGGGGGGGAAAATGTGAGTATGGGGTCGTGTAGAGGAGGAAAACGTAAGATCAGGAAAAATACCTGATCTTCGGAAGGTCAACTCTTCGACCTGAACCCCCTATGGATCTCGGAAAGTATGACAGGTGGGGAGAAACAGTTTAAACTAAAAATGAACCTCAACCTTGGACCTCTTTAGAGAAATGAAAAAAAACATGGCTCCCATACAAAAAAAAAAAAAACCCATACAAACTTTGGACGTTCGTAACTCGAAAACGGTTCGACATCGATGGGGGGTGCTTGAACAAATGTCATAGGGAATCGGGGGCCCCAACTGGCGGGGGCCCCCAAAATGACTTTCAGGGGCCCCAAATTTTCAAAATGGTCCTAGGAGGCTGATTTTTGGTTTCCGAGGGTATTTTGGGGTCCAGATTGCGATTATAAAATTTTTTTTTGGTTTTTTTTTTTTTTTAATATAGCTGCCATACAATGGATTTTTCCAAGTACCGAGCGAGTGCCGTGGTGAGGCCGTCAGGCCGAACCACGGCACTTGCGAGGTCACCAAGCTCAAGCGAGGCCGCAGGCCGAGCTTGGGCGCCTTTAGGCCGCGAGGCCGTAGGCCGAGCTCACTGGTGCGGGGTCGTGGTGAGGCCGCAAGGCCGAACCACGACCCTCGCACCAGTCACAGGCAGAAGTTGGCGAGGCCGCAGGCCGAGCCTCAGCCCCGAGCTCAAGCGAGGCCGTAGGCCGAGCTTGAGATCCAATGGCGCGAGGCCGTAGGCCGAGCACTGGTGCAAAGGGTCGTGGTGAGGCCGCAAGGCCGAACCACGACCCTTGCACCAGTCACAGGCGGAAGTTGGCGAGGCCGCAGGCTGAGCCTAAGCCTCGAGCTCAAGCGAGGCCGTAGGCCGAGCCACTGGTGCAAAGGATCGTGGTGAGGCCGCAAGGCCGAACCATGACCCTCGCACCAGTCACAGATTAATTACTGACAATCATGAGGTCACCAGCCGAATTCAGTGCGAGGCCGAAGGCCGAGCCGCTCGTACTCCCTTTGACGGAAAATACTGGATTGGTGGATTTCTATGGTTTCTACGACTGAACTTGAAATTTCTTCTACGTTTCACCACCATTAGGAGATTTGTACCTATTCCACTTCAATCTTCATCGCCGGTCATGGAAATCAAAAATCATCATCATCATCAGCACATTTTCTAATGTATAACCATATTCTTACACATTTTCAACACACATTCACCGTTTTCATCAAGTTTAAAAAGTCGAACACAAATGACGACCCCACCCCACTAACACACACCCCCCCGCGGGCCGCTTGCGGCCCGCGCACCCACGCAAAACACTAGTTAATTAATACTATATAAAGTTAAATTACCACTCACTCACTGACTGACACACTGACATAGTTGTTTGGAGACTTGGGGAGGTGGGGGGGAAAATGTGAGTATGGGGTCGTGTAGAGAGGGAAAACGTAAGATCAGGAAAAATACCTGATCTTCGGAAGGTCAACTCTTCGACCTTGACCCCCTATGGATCTCGGAAAGTATGACAGGTGGGGAGAAACAGTTTAAACTAAAAATGAACCTCAACCTTGGACCTCTTTAGAGAAATGAAAAAAAACATGGCTCCCATACAAAAAAAAAAAAACCCCATACAAACTTTGGACGTTCGTAACTCGAAAACGGTTCGACATCGATGGGGGGTGTTTGAACAAATGTCATAGGGAATCGGGGGCCCCAACTGGTAGGGGCCCCCAAAATGACTTTCAGGGGCCCCAAATTTTCAAAATGGTCCTAGGAGGCTGATTTTTGGTTTCCGAGGGTATTTTCGGGTCCAGATTGCGATTATAAATTTTTTTTTTGGAATTTTTTTTTTTTTAATATAGCTGCCATACAATGGATTTTGTAACATACCGAGCAAGTGCCGTGGTGAGGCCGTCAGGCCGAACCACGGCACTTGCGAGGTCACCAAGCTCAAGCGAGGCCGCAGGCCGAGCTTGGGCGCCTTTAGGCCGCGAGGCCGTAGGCCGAGCTCACTGGTGCGGGGTCGTGGTGAGGCCGCAAGGCCGAACCACGACCATCGCACCAGTCACAGGCATAAGTTGGCGAGGCCGCAGGCCGAGCCTAAGTCTCGAGCTCAAGCGAGGCCGTAGGCCGAGCTTGAGATCCAATGGCGCGAGGCCATAGGCCGAGCACTGGTGCAAAGGGTCGTGGTGAGGCCGCAAGGCCGAACCACGACCCTTGCACCAGTCACAGACGAATAACTGTCAATTTTAAGGTCACCAGCCGAATTCAGTGCGAGGCCGAAGGCCGAGCCGCTCGTACTCCCTTTGACGGAAAATACTCGATTGGAATATTTATACGGTTTCTACGACTGAACTTGAAATTTCTTCTACGTTTCCACCACCATTAGGAGATTTGTACCTATTCCACTTCAATCTTCATCGCCGGTCATGGAAATCAAAAATCATCATCATCATCAGCACATTTTCTCATGTATTGCAATTCCTTACACATTTTCAACACACATTCACCGTTTTATTAAAGTTTAAAAAGTCGAACACAAATGACGACCCCACCCCACTAACACACACCCCCCCGCGGGCCGCTTGCGGCCCGCGCACCCACGCAAAACACTAGTTATACTATATAAAGTTAAATTACCACTGACTCACTGACTCACTCACTCACTCACTCACTCACTGACATAATTGTTCTCGAAACTGGTGAGGTCTAGAAGAAATGTGAGTATGAGGTCTTGTAGCAGGGGAGAATGTGACCCAGGGAAAAATCCCTGATCTTCGGAAGGTCAACTCCTCGACCTGGACCCCCTATGGATCTCGGAAAGTATGACAGGTGGGGAGAAACAGTTTAAACTAAAAATGAACCTCAACCTTGGACCTCTTTAGAGAAATGAAAAAAAACATGGCTCCCATACAAAAAAAAAAAAAACCCATACAAACTTTGGACGTTCGTAACTCGAAAACGGTTCGACATCGATGGGGGGTGCTTGAACAAATGTCATAGGGAATCGGGGGCCCCAACTGGTAGGGGCCCCCAAAATGACTTTCAGGGGCCCCAAATTTTCAAAATGGTCCTAGGAGGCTGATTTTTGGTATCCGAGGGTATTTTCGGGTCCAGATTGCGATTATAAAATTTTTTTTTGGAATTTTTTTTTTTTTAATATAGCTGCCATACAATGGATTTTGTAACATACCGAGCAAGTGCCGTGGTGAGGCCGTCAGGCCGAACCACGGCACTTGCGAGGTCACCAAGCTCAAGCGAGGCCGCAGGCCGAGCTTGGGCGCCTTTAGGCCGCGAGGCCGTAGGCCGAGCTCACTGGTGCGGGGTCGTGGTGAGGCCGCAAGGCCGAACCACGACCCTCGCACCAGTCACAGGCGGAAGTTGGCGAGGCCGCAGGCCGAGCCTAAGCCTCGAGCTCAAGCGAGGCCGTAGGCCGAGCTTGAGATCCAATGGCGCGAGGCCGTAGGCCGAGCACTGGTGCAAAGGGTAGTGGTGAGGCCGCAAGGCCGAACCACGACCCTTGCACCAGTCACAGGCGGAAGTTGGCGAGGCCGCAGGCCGAGCCTAAGCCTCGAGCTCAAGCGAGGCCGTAGGCCGAGCTTGAGATCCAATGGCGCGAGGCCGTAGGCCGAGCACTGGTGCAAAGGGTAGTGGTGAGGCCGCAAGGCCGAACCACGACCCTTGCACCAGTCACAGACGAATAACTGTCAATTTTAAGGTCACCAGCCGAATTCAGTGCGAGGCCGAAGGCCGAGCCGCTCGTACTCCCTTTGACGGAAAATACTCGATTGGAATAATTATATGGTTTCTACGACTGAACTTGAAATTTCTTCTACGTTTCCACCACCATTAGGAGATTTGTACCTATTCCACTTCAATCTTCATCGCCGGTCATGGAAAACAAAAATCATCATCATCATCAGCACATTTTCTAATGTATAACCTTATTCTTACCCATTTTCAACACACATTCACCGTTTTGTTAAAGTTTTTAAAGTCGAATTAAAAGAGCCGACCCCACCCCACTAACACACACCCCCCCGCGGGCCGCTTGCGGCCCGCGCACCCACGCAAAACACTAGTCTATACTATATAAAGCTGAATTACCACTGACTCACTGACTCACTTAGATAGTTGTTTGGAGACTTGGGGGGGTTGGGGGGGAAATGTGAGTATGGGGTCGTGTAGAGGGGCAAAACGTAAGATCAGGAAAAATACCTGATCTTCGGAAGGTCAACTCTTCGAACTGGACCCCCTATGGATCTCGGAAAGTATGACAGGTGGGGAGAAACAGTTTAAACTAAAAATGAACCTCAACCTCGGACCTCTTTAGAGAAATGAAAAAAAACATGGCTCCCATACAAAAAAAAAAAAAACCCATACAAACTTTGGACGTTCGTAACTCGAAAACGGTTCGACATCGATGGGGGGTGTTTAAACAAATGTCATAGGGAATCGGGGGCCCCAACTGGTAGGGGCCCCCAAAATGACTTTCAGGGGCCCCAAATGTTCAAAATGGTCCTAGGAGGCTGATTTTTGGTTTCCGAGGGTATTTTGAAGTCCTGATTGCATTTATGAAATTTTTTTTTGGATTTTTTTTTTTTTTAATATAGCTGCCATACAATGGATTTTTCCAAGTACCGAGCGAGTGCCGTGGTGAGGCCGTCAGGCCGAACCACGGCACTTGCGAGGTCACCAAGCTCAAGCGAGGCCGCAGGCCGAGCTTGGGCGCCTTTAGGCCGCGAGGCCGTAGGCCGAGCTCATTGGTGCGGGGTCGTGGTGAGGCCGCAAGGCCGAACCACGACCATCGCACCAGTCACAGGCACAAGTTGGCGAGGCCGCAGGCCGAGCCTAAGTCTCGAGCTCAAGCGAGGCCGTAGGCCGAGCTTGAGATCCAATGGCGCGAGGCCGTAGGCCGAGCACTGGTGCAAAGGGTCGTGGTGAGGCCGCAAGGCCGAACCACGACCCTTGCACCAGTCACAGGCGGAAGTTGGCGAGGCCGCAGGCCGAGCCTAAGCCTCGAGCTCAAGCGAGGCCGTAGGCCGAGCTTGAGATCCAATGGCGCGAGGCCGTAGGCCGAGCACTGGTGCAAAGGGTCGTGGTGAGGCCGCAAGGCCGAGCCACGACCCTTGCACCAGTCACAGGCGGAAGTTGGCGAGGCCGCAGGCCGAGCCTAAGCTTCGAGCTCAAGCGAGGCCGTAGGCCGAGCTTGAGTTCCAATGGCGCGAGGCCGTAGGCCGAGCACTGGTGCAAAGGGTCGTGGTGAGGCCGCAAGGCCGAACCATGACCCTTGCACCAGTCACAGACGAATAACTGTAAATTTTGAGGTCACCAGCCGAATTCAGTGCGAGGCCGAAGGCCGAGCCGCTCGTACTCCCATTGACGAAAAATACTGGATTGGTGGATTTCTATGCCTTCTACGACTGAACTTGAAATTTCTTCTACGTTTCCACCACCATTAGGAGATTTGTACCTATTCCACTTCAATCTTCATCGCCGGTCATGGAAATCAAAAATCATCATCATCATCAGCACATTTTCTAATGTATAACCCTATTCTTACCCATTTTCAACACACATTCACCGTTTTATTAAAGTTTTTAAAGTCGAATTAAAAGAGCCGACCCCACCCCACTAACACACACCCCCCCGCGGGCCGCTTGCGGCCCGCGCACCCACGCAAAACACTAGTTATACTATATAAAGCTGAATTACCACTCACTCACTCACTCACTGACTCACTGACATAATTGTTCTCGAAACTGGTGAGGTCTAGAAGAAATGTGAGTATGAGGTCTTGTAGCAGGGGAGAATGTGACCCAGGGAAAAATCCCTGATCTTCGGAAGGTCAACTCCTCGACCTGAACCCCCTACGGATCTCGGAAAGTATGACAGGTGGGGAGAAACAGTTTTAACTAAAAATGAACCTCAACCTTGGACCTCTTTAGAGAAATGAAAAAAAACATGGCTCCCATACAAAAAAAAAAAAAACCCATACAAACTTTGGACGTTCGTAACTCGAAAACGGTTCGACATCGATGGGGGGTGCTTGAACAAATGTCATAGGGAATCGGGGGCCCCAACTGGTAGGGGCCCCCAAAATTACTTTCAGGGGCCCCAAATTTTCAAAATGGTCCTAGGAGGCTGATTTTTGGTTTCCGAGGGTATTTTGAGGTCCTGATTGCATTTATGAAATTTTTTTTTGGAATTTTTTTTTTTTTAATATAGCTGCCATACAATGGATTTTTCCAAGTACCGAGCGAGTGCCGTGGTGAGGCCGTCAGGCCGAACCACGGCACTTGCGAGGTCACCAAGCTCAAGCGAGGCCGCAGGCCGAGCTTGGGCGCCTTTAGGCCGCGAGGCCGTAGGCCGAGCTCACTGGTGCGGGGTCGTGGTGAGGCCGCAAGGCCGAACCACGACCCTCGCACCAGTCACAGGCGGAAGTTGGCGAGGCCGCAGGCCGAGCCTAAGCCTCGAGCTCAAGCGAGGCCGTAGGCCGAGCTTGAGATCCAATGGCGCGAGGCCGTAGGCCGAGCACTGGTGCAAAGGGTCGTGGTGAGGCCGCAAGGCCGAACCACGACCCTTGCACCAGTCACAGGCGGAAGTTGGCGAGGCCGCAGGCCGAGCCTAAGCCTCGAGCTCAAGCGAGGCCGTAGGCCGAGCTTGAGATCCAATGGCGCGAGGCCGTAGGCCGAGCACTGGTGCAAAGGGTCGTGGTGAGGCCGCAAGGCCGAACCACGACCCTTGCACCAGTCACAGGCGGAAGTTGGCGAGGCCGCAGGCCGAGCCTAAGCCTCGAGCTCAAGCGAGGCCGTAGGCCGAGCTTGAGATCCAATGGCGCGAGGCCGTAGGCCGAGCACTGGTGCAAAGGGTCGTGGTGAGGCCGCAAGGCCGAACCATGACCCTTGCACCAGTCACAGACAAATTACTGTCAATTTTGAGATCACCAGCCGAATTCAGTGCGAGGCCGAAGGCCGAGCCGCTCGTACTCCCTTTGACGGAAAATACTCGATTGGAATATTTTTACGGTTTCTACGACTGAACTTGAAATTTCTTCTACGTTTCCACCACCATTAGGAGATTTGTACCTATTCCACTTCAATCTTCATCGCCGGTCATGGAAATCAAAAATCATCATCATCATCAGCACATTTTCTAATGTATAACCCTATTCTTACCCATTTTCAACACACATTCACCGTTTTCATCAAGTTTAAAAAGTCGAACACAAATGACGACCCCACCCCACTAACACACACCCCCCCGCGGGCCGCTTGCGGCCCGCGCACCCACGCAAAACACTAGTTATACTATATAAAGTTAAATTACCACTGACTCACTCACTGACTCACTGACTCACTGACATAATTGTTCTCGAAACTGGTGAGGTCTAGAAGAAATGTGAGTATGAGGTCTTGTAGCAGGGGAGAATGTGACCCAGGGAAAAATCCCTGATCTTCGGAAGGTCAACTCTTCGACCTGGACCCCCTACGGATCTCGGAAAGTATGACAGGTGGGGAGAAACAGTTTAAACTAAAAATGAACCTCAACCTTGGACCTCTTTAGAGAAATGAAAAAAAACATGGCTCCCATACAAAAAAAAAAAAACCCATACAAACTTTGGACGTTCGTAACTCGAAAACCGTTCGACATCGATGGGGGGTGCTTGAACAAATGTCATAGGCAATCGGGGCCCCCAACTGGTAGGGGCCCCCAAAATGACTTTCAGGGGCCCCAAATTTTCAAAATGGTCCTAGGAGGCT
Source organism: Agriopis marginaria (assembly GCA_932305915.1). Taxonomy (NCBI): domain Eukaryota; kingdom Metazoa; phylum Arthropoda; class Insecta; order Lepidoptera; family Geometridae; genus Agriopis; species Agriopis marginaria. The sequence goes on from OW029915.1 coordinate 15,910,500, forward strand.
GATTTTTGGTTTCCGAGGGTATTTTGAGGTCCTGATTGCATTTATGAAATTTTTATTTGGAATTTTTTTTTTTTTAATATAGCTGCCATACAATGGATTTTTCCAAGTACCGAGCCAGTGCCGTGGTGAGGCCGTCAGGCCGAACCACGGCACTTGCGAGGTCATCAAGCTCAAGCGAGGCCGCAGGCCGAGCTTGGGCGCCTTTAGGCCGCGAGGCCGTAGGCCGAGCTCACTGGTGCGGGGTCGTGGTGAGGCCGCAAGGCCGAACCACGACCATCGCACCAGTCACAGGCACAAGTTGGCGAGGCCGCAGGCCGAGCCTAAGTCTCGAGCTCAAGCGAGGCCGTAGGCCGAGCTTGAGATCCAATGGCGCGAGGCCGTAGGCCGAGCACTGGTGCAAAGGGTCGTGGTGAGGCCGCAAGGCCGAACCACGACCCTTGCACCAGTCACAGGCGGAAGTTGGCGAGGCCGCAGGCCGAGCCTAAGCCTCGAGCTCAAGCGAGGCCGTAGGCCGAGCTTGAGTTCCAATGGCGCGAGGCCGTAGGCCGAGCACTGGTGCAAAGGGTCGTGGTGAGGCCGCAAGGCCGAACCACGACCCTTGCACCAGTCACAGGCGGAAGTTGGCGAGGCCGCAGGCCGAGCCTAAGCCTCGAGCTCAAGCGAGGCCGTAGGCCGAGCTTGAGATCTAATGGCGCGAGGCCGTAGGCCGAGCACTGGTGCAAAGGGTAGTGGTGAGGCCGCAAGGCCGAACCACGACCCTTGCACCAGTCACAGACGAATAACTGTCAATTTTAAGGTCACCAGCCGAATTCAGTGCGAGGCCGAAGGCCGAGCCGCTCGTACTCCCTTTGACGGAAAATACTGGATTGGTGGATTTCTATGCCTTCTACGACTGAACTTGAAATTACTTTTGCGTTTCCACCACCATTAGGAGATTGGCACCCTGGCCACTTCGATCTTCAATTTCGGTCATGGAAATCAAAAATCATCATCATCATCAGCACATTTTCTAATGTATAACATCTTCTTACCCATTTTCAACACACATTCACCGTTTTATTAAAGTTTTACAAGTCGAACACAAATGACGACCCCACCCCACTAACACACACCCCCCCGCGGGCCGCTTGCGGCCCGCGCACCCACGCAAAACACTAGTTATACTATATAAAGTTAAATTACCACTGACTCACTGACTCACTCACTCACTCACTCACTGACTCACTGACATAATTGTTCTCGAAACTGGTGAGGTCTAGAAGAAATGTGAGTATGAGGTCTTGTAGCAGGGGAGAATGTGACCCAGGGAAAAATCCCTGATCTTCGGAAGGTCAACTCCTCGACGTGGACCCCCTACGGATCTCGGAAAGTATGACAGGTGGGGAGAAACAGTTTAAACTAAAAATGAACCTCAACCTTGGACCTCTTTAGAGAAATGAAAAAAAACATGGCTCCCATACAAAAAAAAAAAAAAACCATACAAACTTTGGACGTTCGTAACTCGAAAACGGTTCGACATCGATGGGAGGTGCTTAAACAAATGTCATAGGGAATCGGGGGCCCCAACTGGTAGGGGCCCCCAAAATGACTTTCAGGGGCCCCAAATTTTCAAAATGGTCCTAGGAGGCTGATTTTTGGTTTCCGAGGGTATTTTGAGGTCCTGATTGCATTTATGAAATTTTTTTTTGGAATTTTTTTTTTTTTAATATAGCTGCCATACAATGGATTTTTCCAAGTACCGAGCGAGTGCCGTGGTGAGGCCGTCAGGCCGAACCACGGCACTTGCGAGGTCACCAAGCTCAAGCGAGGCCGCAGGCCGAGCTTGGGCGCTCTTAGGCCGCGAGGCCGTAGGCCGAGCTCACTGGTGCGGGGTCGTGGTGAGGCCGCAGGCCGAACCACGACCATCGCACCAGTCACAGGCACAAGTTGGCGAGGCCGCAGGCCGAGCCTAAGCCCCGAGCTCAAGCGAGGCCGTAGGCCTCGCTTGAGATCCAATGGCGCGAGGCCGTAGGCCGAGCACTGGTGCAAAGGGTCGCGGTGAGGCCGCAAGGCCGAACCACGAGCCTTGCACCAGTCACAGGCGGAAGTTGGCGAGGCCGCAGGCCGAGCCTAAGCCTCGAGCTCAAGCGAGGCCGTAGGCCGAGCTTGAGATCCAATGGCGCGAGGCCGTAGGCCGAGCACTGGTGCAAAGGGTCGTGGTGAGGCCGCAAGGCCGAACCACGACCCTTGCACCAGTCACAGGCGGAAGTTGGCGAGGCCGCAGGCCGAGCCTAAGCCTCGAGCTCAAGCGAGGCCGTAGGCCGAGCTTGAGATCCAATGGCGCGAGGCCGTAGGCCGAGCACTGGTGCAAAGGGTCGTGGTGAGGCCGCAAGGCCGAACCATGACCCTCGCACCAGTCACAGACAAATTACTGTCAATGTTGAGGTCACCAGCCGAATTCAGTGCGAGGCCGAAGGCCGAGCCTTTCGTACTCCCTTTGACGGAAAATAATGGATTGGTGGATTTCTATGGCTTCTACGACTGAACTTGAAATTTCTTCTACGTTTCCACCACCATTAGGAGATTTGTACCTATTCCACTTCGATCTTCAATTACGGTCATGGAAATCAAAAATCATCATCATCATCAGCACATTTTCTCATGTATTGCAATTCCTTACACATTTTCAACACACATTCACCGTTTTCATCAAGTTTAAAAAGTCGAACACAAATGACGACCCCACCCCACTAACACACACCCCCCCGCGGGCCGCTTGCGGCCCGCGCACCCACGCAAAACACTAGTTATACTATATAAAGCTGAATTACCACTCACTCACTCACTGACTCACTTAGATAGTTGTTTGGAGACTTGGGGGGGTTGGGGGGAAAATGTGAGTATGGGGTCGTGTAGAGGGGGAAAACGTAAGATCAGGAAAAATACCTGATCTTCGGAAGGTCAACTCTTCGACCTGAACCCCCTATGGATCTCGGAAAGTATGACAGGTGGGGAGAAACAGTTTAAACTAAAAATGAACCTCAACCTTGGACCTCTTTAGAGAAATGAAAAAAAACATGGCTCCCATACAAAAAAAAAAAAAACCCATACAAACTTTGGACGTTCGTAACTCGAAAACGGTTCGACATCGATGGGGGGTGTTTGAACAAATGTCATAGGGAATCGGGGGCCCCAACTGGTAGGGGCCCCCAAAATGACTTTCAGGGGCCCCAAATTTTCAAAATGGTCCTAGGAGGCTGATTTTTGGTTTCCGAGGGTATTTTCGGGTCCAGATTGCGATTATAAATTTTTTTTTTGGAATTTTTTTTTTTTTAATATAGCTGCCATACAATGGATTTTGTAACATACCGAGCAAGTGCCGTGGTGAGGCCGTCAGGCCGAACCACGGCACTTGCGAGGTCACCAAGCTCAAGCGAGGCCGCAGGCCGAGCTTGGGCGCCTTTAGGCCGCGAGGCCGTAGGCCGAGCTCACTGGTGCGGGGTCGTGGTGAGGCCGCAAGGCCGAACCACGACCATCGCACCAGTCACAGGCGGAAGTTGGCGAGGCCGCAGGCCGAGCCTAAGCCTCGAGCTCAAGCGAGGCCGTAGGCCGAGCTTGAGATCCAATGGCGCGAGGCCGTAGGCCGAGCACTGGTGCAAAGGGTCGTGGTGAGGCCGCAAGGCCGAACCACGACCCTTGCACCAGTCACAGGCGGAAGTTGGCGAGGCCGCAGGCCGAGCCTAAGCCTCGAGCTCAAGCGAGGCCGTAGGCCGAGCTTGAGATCCAATGGCGTGAGGCCGTAGGCCGAGCACTGGTGCAAAGGGTAGTGGTGAGGCCGCAAGGCCGAACCACGACCCTTGCACCAGTCACAGACGAATAACTGTCAATTTTAAGGTCACCAGCCGAATTCAGTGCGAGGCCGAAGGCCGAGCCGCTCGTACTCCCTTTGACGGAAAATACTCGATTGGAATATTTATACGGTTTCTACGACTGAACTTGAAATTTCTTCTACGTTTCCACCACCATTAGGAGATTTGTACCTATTCCACTTCAATCTTCATCGCCGGTCATGGAAATCAAAAATCATCATCATCATCAGCACATTTTCTAATGTATAACCCTATTCTTACCCATTTTCAACACACATTCACCGTTTTCATCAAGTTTAAAAAGTCGAACACAAATGACGACCCCACCCCACTAACACACACCCCCCCGCGGGCCGCTTGCGGCCCGCGCACCCACGCAAAACACTAGTTATACTATATAAAGCTGAATTACCACTGACTCACTCACTCACTCACTCACTGACATAATTGTTCTCGAAACTGGTGAGGTCTAGAAGAAATGTGAGTATGAGGTCTTGTAGCAGGGGAGAATGTGACCCAGGGAAAAATCCCTGATCTTCGGAAGGTCAACTCCTCGACCTGGACCCCCTACGGATCTCGGAAAGTATGACAGGTGGGGGGTAACAGTTTTAACTAAAAATTAATGAAATCTTCGGACCTCTTTAGGGATGCGAAAAAAAATATGCCTCCCATACAAAAAAAAAAAAAACCCATACAAACTTTGGACGTTCGTAACTCGAAAACGGTTCGACATCGATGGGGGGTGTTTAAACAAATGTCATAGGGAATCGGGGGCCCCAACTGGTAGGGGCCCCCAAAATGACTTTCAGGGGCCCCAAATTTTCAAAATGGTCCTAGGAGGCTGAATTTTGGTTTCCGAGGGTATTTTCGGATCCTGATTGCATTTTTGAAATTTTTTTTTGGATTTTTTTTTTTTTTAATATAGCTGCCATACAAGGGATTTTTCTAAGTACCGAGCGAGTGCCGTGGTGAGGCCGTCAGGCCGAACCACGGCACTTGCGAGGTCACCAAGCTCAAGCGAGGCCGCAGGCCGAGCTTGGGCGTCTTTAGGCCGCGAGGCCGTAGGCCGAGCCCACTGGTGCGAGGGTCGTGGTGAGGCCGCAAGGCCGAACCACGACCATCGCACCAGTCACAGGCACAAGTTGGCGAGGCCGCAGGCCGAGCCTAACTCTCGAGCTCAAGCGAGGCCGTAGGCCGAGCTTGAGATCCAATGGCGCGAGGCCGTAGGCCGAGCACTGGTGCAAAGGGTCGTGGTGAGGCCGCAAGGCCGAACCACGACCCTTGCACCAGTCACAGGCGGAAGTTGGCGAGGCCGCAGGCCGAGCCTAAGCCTCGAGCTCAAGCGAGGCCGTAGGCCGAGCTTGAGATCCAATGGCGCGAGGCCGTAGGCCGAGCACTGGTGCAAAGGGTCGTGGTGAGGCCGCAAGGCCGAACCATGACCCTTGCACCAGTCACAGATGAATTGCTTACAATCATGAGGTCTCCAGCCGAATTCAGTGCGAGGCCGAAGGCCGAGCCACTCGTACTCCCTTTGACGGAAAATACTCGATTGGTGGATTTCTATGGCTTCTACGACTGAACTTGAAATTTCTTCTATGTTTCCACCACCATTAGGAGATTTGTACCTATTCCACTTCAATCTTCATCGCCGGTCATGGAAATCAAAAATCATCATCATCATCAGCACATTTTCTCATGTATTGCAATTCCTTACACATTTTCAACACACATTCACCGTTTTCATCAAGTTTAATAAGTCGAACACAAATGACGACCCCACCCCACTAACACACACCCCCCCGCGGGCCGCTTGCGGCCCGCGCACCCACGCAAAACACTAGTCTATACTATATAAAGCTAAATTACCACTGACTCACTGACTGACTCACTTAGATAGTTGTTTGGAGACTTGGGGGGGTGGGGGGGGAAATAGGAGTATACACTCATGTAGAGGAGGAAAACGTAAGATCAGGAAAAATACCTGATCTTCGGAAGGTCAACTCCTCGACCTGGACCCCCTATGGATCTCGGAAAGTATGACAGGTGGGGAGAAACAGTTTTAACTTAAAATGAACCTCAACCTTGGACCTCTTTAGAGAAATGAAAAAAAACATGGCTCCCATACAAAAAAAAAAAAACCCATACAAACTTTGGACGTTCGTAACTCGAAAACGGTTCGACATCGATGGGGGGTGTTTGAACAAATGTCATAGGCAATCGGGGGCCCCAACTGGTAGGGGCCCCCAAAATGACTTTCAGGGGCCCCAAATTTTCAAAATGGTCCTAGGAGGCTGATTTTTGGTTTCCGAGGGTATTTTGGGGTCTAGATTGCGATTATGAATTTTTTTTTTGGAATTTTTTTTTTTTAATATAGCTGCCATACAAGGGATTTTTCCAAGTACCGAGCGAGTGCCGTGGTGAGGCCGTCAGGCCGAACCACGGCACTTGCGAGGTCACCAAGCTCAAGCGAGGCCGCAGGCCGAGCTTGGGCGCCTTTAGGCCGCGAGGCCGTAGGCCGAGCTCACTGGTGCGGGGTCGTGGTGAGGCCGCAAGGCCGAACCACGACCATCGCACCAGTCACAGGCACAAGTTGGCGAGGCCGCAGGCCGAGCCTAAGTCTCGAGCTCAAGCGAGGCCGTAGGCCGAGCTTGAGATCCAATGGCGCGAGGCCGTAGGCCGAGCACTGGTGCAAAGGATCGTGGTGAGGCCGCAAGGCCGAACCACGACCCTTGCACCAGTCACAGCCGAAAGTTGGCGAGGCCGCAGGCCGAGCCTAAGCCTCGAGCTCAAGCGAGGCCGTAGGCCGAGCTTGAGTTCCAATGGCGCGAGGCCGTAGGCCGAGCACTGGTGCAAAGGGTCGTGGTGAGGCCGCAAGGCCGAACCATGACCCTTGCACCAGTCACAGGCGGAAGTTGGCGAGGCCGCAGGCCGAGCCTAAGCCTCGAGCTTAAGCGAGGCCGTAGGCCGAGCTTGAGATCCAATGGCGCGAGGCCGTAGGCCGAGCACTGGTGCAAAGGGTCGTGGTGAGGCCGCAAGGCCGAACCATGACCCTCGCACCAGTCACAGACAAATTAATGACAATCATGAGGTCACCAGCCGAATTCAGTGCGAGGCCGAAGGCCGAGCCGCTCGTACTCCCTTTGACGGAAAATACTTGATTGGAATATTTATATGGTTTCTACGACTGAACTTGAAATTTCTTCTACGTTTCCACCACCATTAGGAGATTTTTACCTATTCCACTTCAATCTTCATCGCCGGTCATGGAAATCAAAAATCATCATCATCATCAGCACATTTTCTCATGTATTGCAATTCCTTACACATTTTCAACACACATTCACCGTTTTATTAAAGTTTAAAAAGTCGAACACAAATGACGACCCCACCCCACTAACACACACCCCCCCGCGGGCCGCTTGCGGCCCGCGCACCCACGCAAAACACTAGTTATTATAATTATATAGCTTAGTATGTTAATTGAGTAGTTCTAGTAAGAACTAGAATTGTGCTTGGAAATAGCTTGAAAACAATGTGTGTATTTGGCAAAAATGAATTTAACGCGAGAATATTTGAAGTTTATCAGCATTCGGTATTAAAGAAACCTATATAAAAACTTAAACCGTTTTTCTCGGGTGAGGCAATACGTTCCATAATGAAACTTTATAATTTTATTCCATGTCCAAACAAATTTGCTATATATTTTGTAAATTTATATTAATCTAGCGCTATTTGAGATGTCATTTAGCGAGTATCTGTGATATCGAGTTGGCAACCCTAGTTTTCGATTAATATTTTCTTCTGTTCAATTAAGCTTACTTAAACTCGTTTTGTGGTGAAATTAGCACGTTATTTGTTTAATAAAATACTTACCTGTGATAAGAGACTCCGTGCGTAGTGAAGTTCGTAGTATGTGATCGAGATTTACAAAGGATTACTGCACATATGACCATTTTTAAGGAGCTCCGTTTCGTAACATAGTAAGAAGACAAATGGCGGATGAACGACGTTGAAACAGTTTTTATAAAACGGTGTGCTCGTTTGACATACGTTGGCGGAGCCAACGCATGTACCTCGGCTGAGGGGAAATTATAGGTATGACATATCCGTTCTATATATAATCAAAGGCTCTAGCTCGCGACTCGAATAAAAAATATAGGTGGTTTTGCCGCCTACAAAACAGGTTTCTAATAAATAATCGAAACTAAACCTGTTTATTCAAAAATTTCCAGACGAAATGAAAGTTGTAGATGTTTTGTGTATGTTTTTTTCGGTTAGCATAGCAATCCTTTTTAACAAAATAAATTTTATAACGTTATCATCATCATTATCAGCCTTTTTTACTGCTCGACACCGGCCTTCTCTTAGGGAGAGGACGTGCCCTAATCCACCATGTTGGTGAATGTCATGTGTCTTTGAACTTTTGATGTTTTTGGACGTACCGGTTTCCTCAAGATTTTTTCCTTATTAAGCGATGTCATCGAAGCTGCACTTAATTTATTTAGGTACTAAATAAGTCATTGATGCAGGGCCGAGGATCGAGCCGGCTGCCGTGTGCCGTCAGATTGTAAGCACACATGCCACTCTCAGCCACCATCGCTCGTAAATATAATAACAACTGCAGCAAATTTTTATTATAGGTATTTTATTTACTATGTACTGTCTATCTTGTAATTAAAAATAGGTATAATCTTGTTATCGTTTTTATAACACAGATATAAAATTATCAAGATAAAACTTCTTTTTAATTAGGGCTCGTACCGTAAGCTCTTAAACGCGATTCAATTTAGGTAACTGTGACAAATTACGTGAACGTGAATCGCCGAGATACGGTTTGCGGTCGCTTAACATGTCTCAGTCACCTAAATGAGCTCAAGGTACGGGCCCTGTTGTTATTTTCATAACTTAAATAGAAAAAAGAGTTTTTAAGTTTATCTATAAACAGCAGACGGCAGGGCATTATAAACCTTCTCTAATCTAATGTTCACATCTAACTAACACTTATTAATGACGTAAACAAGATTACGTGGAATATTTTCATGAATACTTTGGAATGCATATAGAAGTATGTCATGCTTAAAATTATTATTGAGAAGGTAACTTACCTTTCAAAAGCTTTCTCAAATCTTCGAGGGCTTGTTCTACAACTTCTGGTGTTTCCCTCAACTCTTCCCGGGCTTTATCTAAAACTGCTGGATCGCTGATCGGCTTCGTTTCCAGCTGGATTTTATTCTCACCCCACATCACAAATGGTGCTCCATCTTCATCTATTTGCATCTCCATTTTGAGTGAGTTTCTTAATTCCTTGTTTTCTCTTTTATCTTGCTTGAATTAAAAATAAAATCTGCGAGCGGTTCTTAGAAAGTTGACAGCACTCAATTTGTATATAAATCGATTTCTCAATTATTTAATAATCATTACTTGATGCAGTATTGATGCATAAAAACGACTTTGAAATTACTTATGATTGATGATTAATTTCCTTATCTCCGATTTAGCACACTATCGACGTGTATGCAAGGTTGGTACATAATAATCGGAGTGGTGTCTCAGAAGCCGCGGGCAGTCAGCTGTACCAAGCTTGTTGGACTGGCCGGCGCTTGCGCATCTACCGTAACGGTATACCATTCCATAGTGGTTTGAGCTTGTTTAATACGACCTCTCACTAGAGCAACGAGAGAATGCCCAGTCACTACAGCATTGCCCAAGACTTGCTGGACAGACCTGAGACTGTCGCACAGTATTCTTGCTTTTATAACTTAATTTTATATTTTCTTATAAAAAACCTGACCATAAATAGAGCCGATCCCCGAAAACAAAATTATAATGTATTCAAAGTTAAGGAATGTAAAAGCATTTCAATTCCTTGCTAGACAGGGAAGTGCACTATACTACCAGTGATGACGTCACTTTTATGTGCGTCATAAAAACTTTGTACTGACTCTCATTTAGCAGTAAAGGGACAGAGCATTCAGCCTTCCTAATCGATCAAAAACTTTAAACGTTAATATTAAAAAAAAACTTTATAAGCCAATTTAAGTAATTTCTAAAGTATACGTATAATTTATACCAATGTTTAAATCTCAGCCAGTGTATGAGGGACTTTCGCTCGAGGTTCGTTGCGCGTAAGACTTTTTGAGTAGGTACCTAATTATTATAACAGTTATTTTGACTTTTAGAGTTATGATTTTTCACTTAGCCTGTTATTTCTAACAAATCAAACACTTATCCGATAGCCTACTGTCTCGTGTTTCTTTTGTTGTTATGTTATGATAACCCAAAAGATATTATATCTATTAATCAATATTTAATATCAATATTAATTATATTAAAACCAAATCATAAAAATAACTACTGTAACTTATTCATTGTTTTGTTTTTTTTATAAGTTATGTGATAACTACGACCTTCTGGTATTCATTTATTTCAATCCTTATACTCATAATACCAAGAGTCAAATACCAAAACGAGCCTTAAAAATATTCTTATTAAAATTAGGTTTTAAGAACCGCCTGACATTTTTGCCGTAGCAAACTTTTCCCACACTTCCGCCGCTAAACTTTATCAGCGAAACTGTTACCTACTAGTTGTAATATGAACTCAATCTCTACATAGTATAAATTAAAGTCGCTTTCCGCGTCTGTCTGTATGTCTGTATGGCCGCTAACTCCTCCTAAACCAGGCAACGGATTTTGATGCGGTTTTCACCATCAGTTAGGTACATTTTCACGGAAGGTTTATATATATAACTAGCGACCCGCCCCGGCTTCGCACGTAAATTACACCCGTGCGAAGCCGGGCGGGCGAGTCGCTAGTATCGTATAATATACAGCAGAATTCATCATTATCATCATTTCAGCCATAGGACGTCCACTGCTGGACATAGGCCTCCTCTATCGATCTCCAAAAGGGCCGGTTGGGAGCGGCCTGCATCCAGCGTTTCCCTACGGTCTCTTTTAGGTCATCTGTCCATCTTGTGGGTGGACGTCCTACGCTGCGCTTACCGGTCCGTGGTCACCATTCCAGAACCTTTCGGCCCCGTCGGGCATGTGTTCTGCGTGATGCCATGTGCCCTTCCTACTGCCACTTCAACTTGCTAATTTGGTGGGCTATGTCGGTGACTTTCATTCGTCTACGGATCTCCTCATTTCTGATTCGATCTCGTACAGAAACCCCGAGCATAGCCCTCTCCATAGCTTGATGTGCGACTTTGAGCTTTCTCATGAGGTCCATAGTGAGAGACCACGTTTCAGTGCCGTATTTCATCACTGGTAACGGCAATGAAGTATTTTGGACGAGAAGACGTTGCGAAGTTAGCAGAATTGCAAATGGCAAATTTCGTTGGTAAATCGTTCTTCAACGTCGTGATTTGCCATAGGGTATGTGACACTATATAGAGTCCATATTTAAACGAGTAAAGATTTCACGGTGGGGGTATGCTAGAGCCTATGTATGACTTTGCTATGGCAATAATTATTAGGTTACTCGTATAGACAGATAGGTACTAGGGCGACTAGTATAAGTGTTATTTTTTATATTCGATTGCATTACAGAACCTTTACATAGTATAGTAGGGCAATAGATTTAGATCACATTTGACATCTGTCAATCTTAGCAAAGTAAAGTCAAATTGAATCGTAAAATTGCCTACTTTTTTATTAGATAATACGATCTGTGATATGTATTATAACAGAAAAAAGTTGAAAGTGCAGAGAAATTTTAACTTTTGAAAAATAATATTGTTACAAGGTTACGTAGTTGAACTTTTGATCAAGGGTCAAATGTGATTAATGGGACCTAAAGAGAAAAAAATATCCCATTATGGATCTTAGCATTGGATCTATCGATCTCTTAAATATGACTACTTTGGGTACAAATAAACAAATACACAAATGAAATTAAAATTATTTTATTGTCTTATTAAATTTCAATCCAATACAAAACATAAAGAATTCAATTTTTAATATCTACATGTTTGAGCAAATCAGGTATACTCTATCCATATTACACCATACTTTCTATACCTACAACATTACGTATGGAATGAGTTCCCACGACCAAGGCACTTTGATATCACAACTAACATGGTACAAAACAAACGACACGCGTACAGAACTGTTATTCCACGAACAAAGAAACAAAGGGATCATCTTGCTTTTTAAGACAGCACGAATATTTCGAAACAAAGCACCTACTAAACAAGGTCAAGTTTGATTATAATGAACACGCAAAGGTTTTACGTTGATCAAAACTTATTTTAGAGTTAAGTACAATATGTGAAATAACAGAACTCTTTAGTTGCGTGTAGCTAGAAGCGTTTTACATTTCGCCTTTTTTATGCTATATCCTAGATTTAAGTATCAAACAGCCGCACTCAGAGACGTTACTTAAGTTAAGGAATACTTAAAATTGCTCTGTCAACTACAAATTGAAAATTGTCACACACAAACGAGACAGAGCAATTTTAAGTATTCCTTAACTTCATTAACGTCTCTGAGTGCGGCTGTAAAACAAAGTATTTAAGGAAAGCTGGCGCAAGGTATGCTAAAGCTCATTTAAAAAAAAAATAACATGTATACTAAAATACGAATAAATAAAAATTCGACGACCACAGGTTCTCGAGAAAGTAGTGAAGTATTTTTTGAACTATTATTATTAGTAACATAATGTATAAAAGTAGCTATAAAACTCATAACCGCCAAAAACTAACGATTTAGCTAACCTTCATTTTATAACCTAAGCAATACCTGATGTTATGTTAAAAAAAACATTACATTCTCGACCGACTAGGGGTGTCAAATTTTTATTACCTTATATTTTAATAAACTTAACTTTTTAGTATATTTTTTTTTTAACTTTAGCTTTCCTTTCGCCATATAATTCTGACCCACAAAATCGACTGCTACAAATAAACAAAATGATCAGTTTATTGTGATTCTAGTTCTTCTAGCGTTAATAGTTCGCATGCCACACGCGAAAATACTGAGGCAATTCTCGAAAATCAAGCCATTGTATCTTCTCACACGTTTTGTACAAAAAATGGTTCTTATTACAAAAGCAACAAAGACAAAATTATTTTAGTTCTTCATTGTAGTGCAATTTAGTTTAAATTGCATTTGGGTATCGTGGAAACAACAACATGAAGCCTTAAATTAAGTATCAATTATTTAAACTGCCTGAATTTTGAACATAACAACTAAAAGCGGTCAAACACTATTATTATTAGGTCCCATTTTTGGCTCATTTCAGACAGTACATTGTTTTGTGCCTTTTGTTACACAAGAGAAAAATCTAGAGCTATATTTTGGTGAAACGTACAAACTGGCACTTATCACATTCACAGCCACTACCTACATGCGAGTTTTTTATCCATTATATTATAACAAATATTCACTACACTACACACTAATTAAATATAAACCTCCCAACTACTTCAATACAAAAATCCATACAAACATGTCATGAAATACGCTCACATTTTCACTTGATTTCTACTCTATAACTATGCTACACTACATCTAATTCCTAAATATTAGGTATAATTGGTATAAAATAAACCCAAGTCATATAAATTAATAAAGTACAATATTCATTACTTCCTTTTGGCAGCTGCTTTCTTAATGATAGCAAATCCAAGATTGCATTTAGTTTGATAAACGATTTTTACTTTCATAACGTCGTCATTACCGCATGGTTTGTGTAAAACCTGGTTTGACCTTACTTTCGAGTTATATTGTTTGTACTGTAGATAAGTACTTCATACCCTTCATGTAACATGCATACTAAAGTTTATATATAGAACTCAAAGTAAATTTAAGAGTACAACAATTGAGCGAGAAAATTAAAATAGATATCTGGTGGTGGTGGCTCCCAGTAGAAATAGCAGAAATAAAATAATAATTATAAGAAAGCTATATCAATAAGAAGATTATTAAAAGAAAAAAATACCAGACTACAAAATGTAATTAATGACATTCTGGACATGAAGACGAATCTAACGACGCACACATCAAAATCGATCAAGCCGTTTAGGTTGTAGGAGGTAATATAAAACATTATTCTACCCCCGAAAAACAATACCCTACTTCTTGGACAGTCGACTAAAAATACGTACAGCGGCGTCAATTCTGTTGTACCATTATCTAAACTAAACTAATCTGACAGGAACGACATTATCGGAGTCTCTTTTCATTTCAATATGTCCGAAAAGGTTGGCTACAATTTCAGAGCAGCCAAGTTTAATTTAGAGAAAGGTAAAACATCATTACCTCATACATAAACAATAAAATACTATGTTCTAAAGTTTTTTTTTAAAATGGTAAAATACAATATAAATGGTTAATATACGAAAGAGATGCAGATCAGCCTCAATTCCTTATTCTAACATGTTGATATGGCTTTATACATATTTTTAATCATAAGAAAATGCTCTTACGTAGCAGCACTTTTTTGAAAAGCCATGATAATATGAATTGTCTATTCAAACATGGAATGTAAAAACGTTTCATGTCAAACTATTGAAAAAATTTTAGGTACATTTTAGTTATAATAGTCCAATTACAAGTCAAATTTTATACTACGAAATGCTATAACCGACATCAGCTAAACGTTATTCTAAGTACTATAGAACTAGTAGTAAAACTATGAGGTTAGAATTTACATGTCAAGATCAATAAAAATTTGAAATAAATAGTTTTTGTAATTATATCTTGAGCTAGGTCAGAAATAAGGACCGAACAATAGCCTGGCACCTTTAGATTTGTATTTAAGATACTACGATAAGCAAGCACTGAGCGTATATTATTAAAGGCGCGTTTTGAATTACGCCATGAGCAGCAACGACGCCAACAGCAATAATGACTGCCAACACGGTACAGTTTGTTTCTCGTGTTGCGTTGTTTCTCATTTTCGATGTTGGCGTGTTTCAGAACGCACTAAATATGGATTGGTGCACTGCGTAGAATTATAAACAGAACTTATGATCACTCTAATTGGATTACTCATAGAAGACATAGTTTTATTACCATCCGATAGCCAGAAACACAGATAAAACTACTTTTTAGCGAACCCATAAGTGTTCCAGTTATGTAAATGGGGCAGAACATCGTTAATGACAGGGTACCAGTCTGCGCCGGAGTAGTCGATGGCTGGCAGCTCGCCGCCATAGTCGGTGGGCAGCTGGGATGGAGCTAGGTGCTTGTGGAGGGAAGACATCTTTGACCCGTGGAAGAAGATCTGGAGAGAAAATATGGAGACGTCAGTACAATATGTCACATTTGCCTTCAGGCAAGCGTTTTCAAGGGGGCCTATGTTCAGCAGTGGAGGTTTTCTGGCTAGTGGTGATGATAATGAAGCGTTTTCGAGATTTTTCGAGATATAAAAGTGGTATCAGATGGTTGGGAAGGCGAAACTTTTGAAAGCCCCAAATCCATCACTATTTGTCAATTCAAATAACTCAATAGTTAAACTCCGCTGGGCTAAATGTAAGAAAAAGCGGGTATTCCGAAAGTGCGGAATAGGACTTTAATTATTGAAAATTAACAGTTATCAAAATTCGTGCATTGCTTTTGGGCTGTTTGATTGTTTATTTTGATATTCAATCACGCCCATTGAAACGGTCCGAATTTATACGAAAATTTTCATCCTAAATTAGTGAATTTTCATCCTAGATGTAGAAATTTCATTGCTGTACGTATTGGTTACCTATACCGTTAGTAGGTTATTAATAAACCAACAGTCAAAAGTCACCATAGGTCACACAATAGAAATCTATTTTCATATTATTATTATGAAGCAAGTATTAAGTAAACAACAATGCAAGATTAATTGTTTGGTAAGCATTGTTACCTCAGAATCGGCTTTGTCCAATTGCGTGAATAATACGAGTACAAAGAGTCCGAAATTTAAACAAAGTCTACTTTAAGTTATTGGTACAAAGCCTTTTGTGTCAAAGGATGTTCAACTCAGAACTTGTTGTAATAGTGAGTATTATTTAATCTGTGACCCTGTGTTGTTCCGACACGAAGGAAAGGAAACGCGCACCGAAGCGTCATATCGCTTGAATTTACATTTTGATAAGGCGCTGAGATAGCGCACAAATTAACGTTATTCAGCTTATACAATAAGTTTTGTGTGAATTTAGTGGCCGGTCCAGTCCTAAAGCCTAGTAGGAACAAAAGGTTAAAAACATGAACAAAGATACGGTTTCAGTATATCATATCGGTCAATTTAGATTTAAATAAGGTTTAATTACTAGGGCATGTAATCCAACCAGGCAGGACAAGGCTGAAGGAATATGAAACTTAGTAGCGTTAGTACCTAATTAAGAAAAAAGGTACCACTGTAGGTAGCATACGTCTCATATACAGACTCAAACGTAGATACGTAATCCACAAAGCTTTAACGTAGTTAGAGTGGAAGAACCCTGAAGATATTTATTTTTCGCCAAAGTCAGACTTGCGCACCGAGGATTCCGCAGCCAAAAACTGGCTTTTCTTTTATTCAGTTTGGGATCTTTAGCGCGCGCCTAATTCGCACTTGGTCGGTGTACCTACTATAATCATGCCAAGTTTGACGCTTGTACGTATTGCCGTTTTTATACTACATATCTACATTAAAAAAAATACGTTTGTTGTACAGGAACCTCTATTTTTTATTATTATTTGATTTTACTTTTTCATATTCTTTGGTTAATCTGCCGTAACATTACATATTCTGTGAAAATTTCAACTGGCTAGCTATTAAGGTTCAAAGGATAAAGCCGTTAAAATATAGAACAAACAGACACACAGACAGCGTAGGGTTAGTAATTGGGTCCCATTATCACCGTCTGGGAACAGAACCCTAATAACGTAACTATCTATAATAACTGCCTGGAAAACCGTCAGTTCTCATGCTCAACCAACAAGAAAAAATTTACTCTCGTTGATGTTTAGAACAGACTGATAGTGCGAAGGCTCTTTGCTCCAAAACTATTTCGTCTAAGAGAAACACTTACTCTGTTCTTGAGTTTTTCCCTGATGAAGGGCTTGAACATGGTCCAGACAGCGTTGAAGATCATGGGTTGCTTCACGAAGTGCACTTCCTTCAGCCGGAGAGGCATCGCGTCCTGGATGAACGTCAGCAGCCGCTTCGAGAAGGATGGCGTTAGTCCCATGGTCTGCACACAAAGAAAAATATGCAATGAATAAGGATACAACACTATCAAAGTTCATTTTTTCATTCATTTATTTAATACCAAAATCCAGTTATTTAAAATTTGCAATCAAAGAATAGGTATCTGCTATATAACAATTTACTAGCAGCAAAAATAGTTGCGCCAATGGGCACCAAACTAAAAGTTAAAGTCAATCTAAAAGTGCCCCAAAAGTTAAAGTAAAGTTATCTATAGAGATTGCAGATATGACTTTTTTGTTCAAAATAACCTCAAACCTTACTGACTGTCCTGGGGCCTTACGGACAACAGCTAATTGCGGCACCTAATCCGCTCAGTTGGAAAATCACGCGAACGTGAACCTTATCGCGCCCACATACGGTTTGCGGTCGCGTGATTTTCCAACTGAGCGGATTAGGTGCCGCAATTAGCTGTTGTCCGTAAGGCCCCTGAGCTCATAATACCCCTCATAAGCCTATTCGTTTTTGTCCTCTTATCAATATACCAAAATTCTACACTAACTATAGACGTAATTCATAGCGCTTAGGGTTGGATCCATGATCAAAGAAAACAAGGTCTTCTACTCTGGCAGTTGTCCCAGAATACGTCACTGTCCACTTGCCACTTTATCCAATCAGCTGTTACGTGGTGTATCATCATCTCTCTCGAACCTGTTGTAAATTGACATCATGACATCATTGCGGGACGGGAGTATTATACCTGGCGGAGTATATTATTATACCATGTTTGGATCTATTCTGTATGAGCGTTGTGGCCGTTAGGCAGCTGTTGAGTAGGGAATTATTTGTTTAAACCTATTGTGTCATTTTTATTTTTTCGACAAACGCATATTGTGTAACTGCGTAATGTCACTAAAATTGTTACTTTTTAAATTTTTATCCGCGAAGACCTATAATTAGCTTCTGAATCTATTAAGATTGTTATATTTTTATAAGGCTGTTGATCTTCCTTTGAAATAAATAAATTAATAATTTAATTCAATTTCTATAACAATCAAGACTTATTTTCTTTACATCTTTTTTAAATTATTTGAAATTCAAATATGTCATTATAATATCCTGACATTTTAAATTGTAAAATGGTGGGCAAGTTCTATCTCCTTGGGATCCAGTCATCAAATTAATAAAGTCTGCAGTTCGTGAGCCCTTGACTACCCCAACCACTACATTTGTTTCGATTGTCCTCAAATTCTCGCCATGGGGTACCCGTTAATACCAAGGATGTTACGCTATTGAAATTAAATAACATCGAAATTTTAATAGGGAAGATGGTTGGCAAGTGCCACTTGCTTGGAATTCAGTCATCAAATTAATAAAATCTCAAGCCCGGCGCAGAACTGCAAGACCTCTAGACATCGTGAGTGCCTTCCTTGTTCATAGGGAACGTTTTGATTAAAAGTCATTGGCGGTACTTGTCAATAAATTCATTACATTTCTATAAGAAATCCATCATCTAGCTAGACTATAATTATATTACCACAGACACTGCAAAACGACAGAAAAAAAAGTTATGTAAAATACACGCGACAAAACTCGTTAAAAATGTTTAATTTCAATTTGTGATAATCGCGAAAATCTAAGAAAGAAATCATCATAAAATTATTCATAGGTATTTTGATGAAAACCTGAAATAAAATATACCTACTTTGGTGTAAAATATTCACTTCCGCAATTTCCATGATCGAAATATAATGATATAAATCCGTATTATGTTCTTTGTCACAATATTATTATGTTTTTGTTTTTGCAACATTACCGTAATGGTAATGTGCGCACTTCCATGCATAATACAGAACATAATTATTAACACAGCATATCAGATAAGTCTTTATCAGCGACTAGTAACTCATCAGAACAAATTGTCGATTATGGAATTACAAAGCATCTTTATGTTAATCCATCGTGGCTTTGTGATAACATATTAGATACAATATGCAAATAACTCATTAATTATCTACTTCATCATCATCAATATCAGCCTTCCCACTGCTAGGACCACAGGCTTTCTTTCAGAGAGAGGATGGGCCTTAATCAACAATGCTGGCCCAGTGCATGTTGGTGAATGCCGTAAATCTTTGAAGTTTTGAGGTTCTTTGACATACCGGTTTCCTCACGGTTTTGAGTGATGGCATCGATTCTGTACATAATGTATTTGAGTGTCTCTATCTTTTCTCTTCTCTATCTCTACATAGTATAAATTAAAGTTACTTTCCGCGTATGTCTGTCTGTATGACCTCGAACTCTTCCTAAACCACGCAAAGGATTTTGATGCAGTTTTCACCATCAGTTAGAAACACTTTCACTGACGGTTTATATACTCGTAATATATAACTAGCGGCCCGGCCCGCCTTTGCATGGGTATAATTTACGTGTCGCCAGTACTAAATATGTCATTGGTGCAGGGCCGAGGATGGAACCGGGTGGCATCAGAATGTAAAGCGCATATGCTTCCGCTCGGCCACCATTATCTACTTGCGTAGAGTTAAGTATACCGCGACCCAGATATATTGCGGCTAGCCGCGGAGGTCGAGGTAAAGATCGGGTTTAGCAACGACCGAGACACAAGTTGGATCCATACATACTACGTACGTCTACTCGGTCAAAGTTTTTCAATAGCTCTGACAGCTGTAATAACTTTGTAAAAAACTGAATCAAAACTTTTGCCATTCATATTTTACTGTAGGACGTTAGCTATCACTCGGCTTATATACAAAAACCTAGAATTGATCAAAAGTTACGGTTTTTATTTGGTATTTTACACGCTTTATATTAGCTTCACTTGTAACCTAACTAACTTGCAGATCATGCGAAGTTGCTTGCAAGTACCTACTACGTATCGTCTGCAACGAGCTACAACAGTTTTTGTTTAGTGCAAGTGGCGCTGGAAGTGCTTAGTAGCACTCGCACTGGTCCTTGCACGAGTGTAGCTTCGTTTCCCTGCCCTATCCCGCTCACGCAACACCCACTGCGCATCGTTCGTCTCGTTCGAACACTCGCGCGAGTACGTAATCGCACACGAGTTGTGCGCGTCACCGCGCGATTGGCTAATTACGTACATTTGAACGCCGGCGCGAGTACTTGCTACTTGTACTTGCAAGCTACTTCGTATGGTTTGCAACAGACTTAACATTTACTTGTTGGCGACTGGCCTAATATACGCTTGTTTTTATTTTTTATTAAAAATATCTATTGTTTTAGTAAAATTGTTGTTGTTAAGTTTGTTAAAATATTTATATTAAAACACTTTTCTACCGCCATTGTGCTTATCATTATTCCTCATCTAAACCAGCCGTCATACAGTCCACCGTTAGCTAAAAGTAGGTACATCTATCTATACTAATATTATAAAGATGAATGATTTGATTGATTGTTTGTTTGCATTGAATATAACTTTTCAATGGCTACTAATAAAACCCTCGTGTTTCGTGATTTAAGGTTTGGTCCCATAGTAATAAAGGTTATTTATAATGATTGGTAATATGGATCCTTTCGGCTTAGTAACCCTTTTCCGCGTAACCCTGTACAGATGTACACTACAACTGTCAGAGCAAAAAAAATTTGACCGAGTATAGTCTCGATTTACCAATTATTAGACGAGTGAGTACCTAACCATTAAAAAAAATACTAGCTGTTTCGTCGATTCGTCCTTAACGGGCATTGAGGAAAAACCATTTCCTTCCTTCTTCATACAGTGTTAACGGATGTTAGAGTAAAATATTGGTCTTCAGATAAAACTAAATTAGGTGTCTTAAAGTACCTAAAATGGTAGGTACTGGCTTTAATTTCCACTAAAGTACATCAAACAAAACAAAACGTCGAGTTGGTTACTCTTTTAATAATATCATACCTATTTTTTTATTGAAATATAGGCTTGCGCTTGACCGCCAGCCATCTCGCACGAGGAATGTATTACCTATGGTTTTGCAAAAAAAGGTAGCTTCGTTTTTGTAGATTATGCTTATTGCTTACCTATGCAGTTTCTCAAAATAGATACAATAGGTTAACACCTTGACAAAAAAGAATTTAACTTAGAATATAATATGAGAACATTTTTAACTTTTTGGTGTTGATAAATGATTATTTTGATTTGTCTTACTTGAATTTGGAAAACAAAAGAAATTAAAAATAGGTAATAATGATGAGGGAAAAACGAAACTATCACGATCTTTATGAAAAGATATCAGTCGCATTTAGAATACACGATCCTCACTCAGACGTGACATTTTGCGTCTAATTTGAATTAATTTTCCTCAGAATCTTGAAAGATCTACTTTACAATGGACGCTCAATGACAATTCCAAGATCAAGGAAATCCAAAGATAATATAAAATCGTCATTGAGGAAATCCCACACCCAATAGAGCAGCTGATGAGAATTTTAACTCCTTATTAAATGCTAATTTACAACAGATAGGTAAATAATTTACTCTTCCTTATTTCCATCTCATCAGCTCGGAAAATCTTGCGCGTGTATTGAATATTCGAAAGATCCACCAAAGAAATTAGAATTTAAATCGAATTTCTTTGGTGGGCACTATATTGTCTAACCTTCATTTTATTCATTGTTAAAACATTTCAACCTCCTATCTATCTTAACTTAAAAGAAGTATTTTTCCTCGCTAAGGTGACATGAAAAGTAGTGTGTTCCACTCGGCTACAAAATTAATTTGCGCCTTGTGCCAACTGAATCCTTTGCTACGCTCAGGATTCTACTTTTTCAATCTTAGGTCTTTACTCTTTTTCTTCTTCTTTTTTCTTTTTCTTCTTTATCTCTTCCTTTGCTTGCTCTGAATCCAATACCAGGCACTCACGCCAAACAACTTTGCAGCCTTGTACAACAAATGACTATTCCATATAAGACATGTTGCACAATTGACCAGTAAATTGCAACAAACTACGAAACTCATTATGTGAACCTACATAAAGATATACATTTGAATAATTCTCACATAATCCCCAATGTGAATGCGGCAGTCATAATTTGCGTATATCCAACTCTAATGATGCCGTCAAATGCTTTTAACAATGAAATCGAAACGTGGTCGGCTCACTAAATTGATTATATCAATTGCAAATAGCTGTCAATGAAAACTATAAAATTTTAAGATGGCATTACGACATCTTTTCGAGTCTTATTTTATCTCACTCGACAAGCTAGGTGTTAGACCACAGCTCAACTGATGTTAGGTGACGGCATTATAGAAGCACATTATTAGAGCTTGGCCACATGATCCCGGTGTGGCGGAGGCGCGCGGCGTCGAGTCGTCCATCGCGTTTCCGTAACTGCGACTTGCGACAGTCAACGCGCCTTATTTGATAAATCATTATCTGCCACTTCACATGCCATCACAACGGAGATTGACACGACATAGCAGCATCATAAAACGGTGCGACACTCGACGCCGTGCTGCAAATTTCTACGGTACGGCGCTATCATGATGTGGCCAAGCCCTTAAGGCGCAGATTGGCGGTGTCAGATTTATCCCATTATATGACAAAAAGGTAGCTCGACTAGCGAGAACTAAGTCAGAAATCCAGCATATTCCAATAATATTAAATATTTCGTTGATAGACCATTGGAATTACATACGAAAAGACTGTTAATATTTCAAGAGGGAAATTATACCATTCTTCACTAGTGCTTATATCATTGACTGAAATAGGAGTAAACTAATCTCAGATAACGTATTATCCATAGAAAACTGAAACAACAATCAACACAACAAACTCATTTGATAACTTATCAGTCACATGTATATTATTAGAAAGATAATGACAGATCCTGTTCCGAATTTTCAAATAGAAAACACGCGTATAGCTATATCAATGAGATTTACCAAATAAGATCATTGAGCTATAAGTAAATTTATTAGACATCTAGAAAACACTTATTTTTTATTTAGTTTTTTTTTTCTGCTTAGTCCGTATACTGGGTTAGGTGGAGAGATAAAGGTAAAGATTATTTATTTGCACAAAACACGAATAAATCGTACACACATTTAAAAACGCATACACAATGGGTGGGTTAAAATATTTGTCACTTTGTATCATGTTTTGCCTAGTTTAGGCGCCACCACTTTCGACTTAGTACACCCTTTCCGCGTAAACCTGTATATCTATTTAGATATTAGATTTAATTTAGAATGTTTCACGCTTATAGATCCTAGGATTCTCTGTATCCAGACCCTGTATTACACCCACGTAGCTGGGACTATAAAATCTTCGCGAACAAAGCCAGCTTAGAATTCAAAGAAATAGAGTTCATGATAATAATATGAACAACATATTGTTATAAATTATTATCTTGAAGCAGGTAGTATTAGAACGAATAATTCATTAGCGGTTAGTAAGATTATTGTACATGTATTTCGAAACTACGCATAAAAACACGGATAACGTATCGAGCTAACATAACAAAGCATGGTTCAGGTATGCCGATCGTAACATACTTTGTATGGCGCTAAGCTAACAGACACATGCACAATTTATGTTAATATCCTAGGTACCTCTATTCTGATAGGTAGGTAAATAATATGTAGTCATAGGTATGTTAAGTTGTTTGTTTTTTCGCGATTTTTGGGTTGGTCCCAAAGTCAAAGATGTTTATAATGATAAGAACAACGAGATCCTCAAATATGTCAGTCGTCTACAGATACACCCCGTATAGTTTACTTAATCTTGAGCCCTTAATTACTTTCTGATGTATTGAGCATTTGAGTCTTTATCATTACTGATAGGCTTATTCCCAAATGGGTACAAAAAAACCCAAAGTTTATTTTAAAATGTAAGAAGGTATTCATTTTAATTCCCAACGAGGTCCAAGGATTAACAGAGTAGAGATAGCAAAGGACTTCTGAAAAAAATAACACATTGCTAAATGTGCTGCTTTGGCTTGCTTACCAATTGTCAATGTTGAAGATACGATCAACGCAATAACGACCACTCTGCCAAGAGAGAACGACTAAGAAGAAGAATGTTGAAGATAAATTTCTGGCGATCATTCTTTCAAAGTAAGATACATATGTCTACCATGAAATAATATGGACAGCGTTCATCCAAAAAGGACTTCTAAATCCAGAAGATTGTTTAGATCCAGATAATCATTTTGATAAAACGACAAAAATATTGGTACAAGTAGATGTAGGTTTTGTACGTTATAGGCATTGATAAAATATGCGTAGTAAGTATAATATTATGACATCTTTGGTTATAGGGTTTATTTTGTTTTGTTTGTGTTTTAGCACAATGAGTCAGCGTGCCTATTTATTACGTATTTGTAGTGCGATAAGACAAAAACAACACTAAATAGTGCGCTAGTCCGCATAGTTACCTACTTAATTTTTTTTTGTACTTAAAGCAAGAACGCTGACAGATAAAGTTCTAGGCTCATGTACCTAGTTACCTACCTGCCAACTAATATGGATAATTCAAGTCTCAGCATTCAGTCAGCAATTTATAGGCACACGCCTCTAAAGTGATAGCTATTGTGTGCACATGATTGCTCCCTATCGCGATTGCCATTATTTGTAAACATTTGTTACATATCAGTGTAACAAGATTGAAATATTATCAGGCCCATTTCAAGTGGCATTTCTATGTCTTGTACGTACTAAAAAGTATACGCATTACTAATACAAGCAAATGTTTAAACAAAAACATGCATGTTATTTTAAACGTTATAAATTAAAATAACGAGACATACCTATATATAAAATTACAAATGCTTTTCTCTCGACTAAAATTATCTACTTAATTCTTGAAGGAAATGATAATTGTTCGTACAATAATGCAAATACCGATTGCGCTAGTGCCAAAACTGTCGGCTGAGCCACTGTGAACTTTATAAACAATGGATCGAGGGGTCAACGGCATTGGCCCTTTTATCTTTTGTGCATAATATTCACTAACAGCGGCAGGATTATGAGTAAATTACTTACTCGCTTTGTCAATGCGCATTTCATCACAATATATGACAAGCTAAACGATTTACGAGATGTCTTGACACTTGAGGATATTTTTTCAAAAATATCATATAGCAGAGCGTAAAATATAATATTATCTGCTTTGTTAAACGAAGTAACCAGCGACAGAACAATAAAAATATAGCAAGTGTGAAAAACAAAAATACAGGAACAACTTTTAGCAAGTAGGTAAGACACCCATGTTCTAACATATTGACCTTTCAATATTGCGTAGTTTCTATGCGCACTGTATAAAAGACCGCGTTGTACTTTAAACCTGTTTTCTTTTGTAGCATTTCACTATGCGAGTAGTTGACGCAATACTACGAGTGACACACCATTACGAGTAGACACAGTTGAGACCTTAGATCAGGTAAACAAGGGAGATATGATAAGGTCCCGTGGCGGATGCGAACGCATCAGGCTATAATTGCGAGTATCTGCCTTTAGACAAACTCATCCTTTAGACGGATCCGCTGTCCTTTTTTGAATGTGAATTATAAGTTAGTTTATTGATAAGTTTCTTATGCCCGTTTTCACTAACCATAGGAGTCGTCTAAATCAGATGCCTAAATATTTAGGAGTTGCCCAGGCCAAAAAAGTTTCACCAAACTTTAAGTGATAAATAGTGACGTTAGGCATCATCTAAAGTTTTTGATTCATCATCTCATCATTTGATTCGGGGGTGCCTAATGATAGGCAACTCTTAAACTGACAGCCAACAATATCATAGATAACTGTCAAAAAATTAGGCAAATCTTAGCTTAGGGGTCATTATTAAAAATGGATTGGAAAACTCTCCTTAGATTAGGAGTTCCTGTGAAAACGGGCATAAGTCTGTGTGGAAAAATGAATACCTACCTACCTAATGGTGACTGATTGTTTGATTAACTCTTTATTGTTCAAACCATTAAATTGTTATTGCCGTGCTTACAGTTTATATACGTTTGTTATAGAGAAAAAAGTGGCTCATTTGTGCAACAACACGAAGACATTTGAACACGAACAATATTGTACTAAGGCATATCTGCCTTGTTCGTCTGATCTGAGGTTGGGACTATTAGTGAACCAATGCCTACAGAACATCTCCCGAGAGAACAGATAAGTCGTTGGATTGATCTGATCTGATATTTTTGTGTATCGGCTTTATTAGAAAGACTTGTCAGATTGGTTGTATATCAGAACTCTTACGCCTCTCTTTATGCAGTTATAAAATAAAAAGACTCTACAACCGTCTTTGGAATGCTTATTGCGGAGACAACCCTGTTCGCATTTAGTATTCAAGAAATCAGTGGTTAATTCGAGTAGTCAATATTCTATTGTTGATTTTCCCATAAAAGTGTTTTTCAGCAATTTTGCGTAGAATTAATCTATGTACTAAGCAACTACGTCTATAATAATTAGTCACAACATTTTGGTATTTTATGCTGTTGCAAGCTATTTTATTTTGCTAAAACCAGACTTAAAATGAGGGCAAACTGTGTTGGAATCACAAAAGATTCATTTGGATCCGTATTTAAGTACACGTATTTATATTTTCTTCTAGTACCTACGTTTGTAGTTTATAAATTTAATAAACCATACAAAAGTTTAGATATTTTTTAGCCGTAACAGCTGCAAATAATTGTAGCTTGTAAAAAAAACTGAAAATTCTGTTAGCTTGGATTTGAACGTAAGATTGTAGCTTGTACACGACGGTAAAATATTAAAAGATTTTTTTTATATTCAAATATTGACAACGTTACTGCAGGTGAAAGGCTAAAAAATAAACACCGGCCAAGTGCAAGTCAGAGTCGCACACTGAGGATTCCGCTCCCAAAAAATGAGTTTTCTTTAATTCAGTTCGGGATCTTTAGCGCGCCCTACTCGCACTTGACCGGTGTTTACTATTTGTGGTTTTACTTTAGAGTTTCTACTATAATCATGCTAAGTTTGACACTTGTACGTTTTACCGTTGTTACACTAGAGTAAATACGTTTAAAAAATGTGTTTGTTGTTTGCTTTATTTTATACTTTGCGATTTTATTATTATTTCTTAATTAATACGCAGTAAGAATATATATTATGTAAAAACAACTGGTTATCTATTACGGCTCAAAAGATACAGCCGTTAAAAGTTCGGACAGATAGACAGACGTGTAAGCCTAGTAATGGGGACCCGTTGACAAGCTTTAGTCGCTGGCGTCCAGTGGATGCAAAAGGCGGGCTGTCGTTCAGTGTGGAGGTTAAAGGGGGAGGCCTATGTTCAACAGTGGACGTCTTCTGGCTGATGATGATGATGACAAGCTTTGAGTCAACTCTGAAGACATGGACCGAGTATTTGTATTTATTCTGAAAGAAGATATTTTAACTGACCTGTGTCCAACCCATATTGTGAAAGTCCATGACGACAACTGTCCCCCGGACCTGAGACTCCGGCTCCAGCATGGCAGCCAAATGGATGAGGTAGAACAGCCGGAACAGCTGGTCAGCGTTCACCTTCTTAGGATCCCACGAACCTGGCGAAAAAACATTACAAAATGAATATCTAAAACAAGAATATACTGGGTTACGCGGAGAGGGTGTACTAAGCTGAAAGTTCCATAGTACCTATCATTATGACCAACTTTTACTATATGGGAGCATTTTTGCAATTGCCAAAAAAAATTGTCAGCTGTTCCGTAGGAAACGGTCATTGACACTCGACAAAATGTATGGAACAGCTGATATTTTTTTCATGATTTCAGTGTTGTTCCCATTTTAAAAGTTGTACATAACGGACCCGTTTCGGCTAAGTACACCGTTTCTGCGTAACCGCAACCACCACATAGTTAATCTTTGAATCTGCGGGAGATAGCAATCATCTAATTACGTACTCAATTTATTTAGAGTTTTAGCGTAAACGTGGAAAAAATGTCACCTCACTAGTTTCCTAAACTTGTGTTTTTTTTTCAGTGTTAATGTTTAATAATGGTGGGTTATTGTTTATTAAGAGTTCGTGAACGTGCCTGAGTGTAGGCAAGTGATATAATGAGTTTTAAATGTATTTCTTGTTGATACCAAAGTTCCTTTGAAAGCTCTAGTTAAGTCTCCACCAGTTTACTAGGATTTGACCGTTACTTACTTTGCTTGACTTTGACTGTGACTATATTATGAGTAGTGTCACGATATTTAAGTACTATTTATTAACTAAGTTAGATATTAGGGACTTTGTAATCAGTTACCAAGAAATAATAATAATAAAAAAAAAAAAAAAAAAACGTTTTATTCTTCATAATTCGTGTTTTTCGCATTTTAATGTTTCCGTTGCAAAGATAATAATTATTATAAGTTCATTGTTCCATTGAAATGTATGTAAAAGGCGAGTCGGCAGTCAAACGCGGACTTATTTGAGATTAAAAAAAGTTATGCTTAGTGGTAATAGAAGTCAGGTGAAAAAAAAAGAAATAAAATACTTTACTAAAGACGTACAATACCAAGGTAACATAGTCATGATGAAACTTTTATAAAATTATAAGTAAAACAAAGAGTTTACATTTTGAATACACTCTATACAAAGTGTGAGGCAACCATATTGTTGAAAGTAAAAAATGTTATTGTTAAAATTAAAATAAAGGAAAAACCCTTTGCTCAATCCAAAGTCTGACTCTCAGATCATACAAACAAGGAAGATATGCTTCAGTACAATTATCGTTCGTGTTCAAATGTCTCATTATTTCATTTTTTTTTTTACTATATCGCTAAACCGCTTTACGCAAAAACTGTAATTACGGCTCACTTACTAATTTTTCACGTACACTAAGAAACTTGTGACACCAATGAACTAACAAAATAGTCCACATGCAAAAAAGGCAGGGAGTTCGTCTGCAGGGTGAGTTCGACTAGACATTAAACTTGATTTACGCCAGATGCGATCGCACCCGCTACGTCACCTTACCATATCTCCCTTGTATCTCGGATCTCAGAATTGACTCAACAAATCAATTTAAATTCTGAGCATGGACACAAATCAACCAAAAGAAAAAATTACAAAAAAATATTAAGCGCCAATTCCTTAGTGAATTCCCCAGACTACCGCAAAACTTTATGGAATGCATTTGCAATAGATATACATGTATATTTTTCAAGCATTTTATTTTGCACAGACTATTGTAGAAACTTGCATCGATAAATTTGATTGATGATTTAAATCAATCTTGATAGTGATCAGGATATCCGAACTGTTATGAAATGAAATGAAAATGAAATTAAATGTTTCTTTGCGCGATAGAATACGTAATTTGGATTTTCGCTAAAGAACCAGAGTCGCTGACATAGCAGTTAAAGTTACCAATTTGAAGTGGCAGGCCACATCACTCGAAGAACCGATAACCGATGGGGAAGAAAGGTTTTTGAATGGAGACAACGAACCGGAAGACGCAGCGTAGGTAGGTCCTCCCACTATATTGACTGCCGACATTGTGAGAGCCGCGGGCATCCAGTGGATGCAGGTGGCAGGCTGTCGTTCAGTGTGAAGGTCAAAGAGGGAAGCCTATGTTCAGCAGTGGGCGTCTTCTGGGTGATTATGATGATTAAAGTACGTAATTTTACAAAAAAGGACAAGATTATCGAAACGAAAGTTTAAGTTTATCTTGAATATACGAGTAATTGTCTTTTGCAATGCCAAACAAGTTTGGAGCCCAAAATTTTGAAAAGTACTTGTTTGTTATTTTCTTCTTTTTTCATCTTATAAGTTTCACAATTTTTTTAAGGCCACGATGTCAATACACAGTTAAAATATTTCGATAGGGAATTTTCTGCCATAATTATTTATGATTTTTTATTTGGTGACATATCTAAAATATGAATAATAACAAAACTAAACTCACTCCTACTGTGCTGCCATTTGAAACTCTGTTATTAGTTAATTTTAATGTTTATACCACCTTGTACTGTATGGAAGCAATAAAAATCTAATCTAAAATATATTAATGTACTTTAAAGTGTTGGTATTCCAGAGTTGTGTGAAAAATAGGCGCTGCGTTATATACCCTTAAGTATGTGTAATTGGCATAATAATGATAATCTAATTTATTCAAACTGTACCTACACTATTTATTTGTTAGAACTTGTTATAATGATCAGTTTAATATTCTTGATTGGTTCTCAGATGACCGCTAACTCACCTATAATGTCAAACAATAATTCGGAAGGTACGCGGTAGTAGTATATCGACAATTAATAAGCACAGCAGTGCCTTATTGCTTTATTGACGTATTGCTACAATTTTCGAATGAAAAATACAATCGGTGTTGCCGCGGGGTTGATCGTCGGACCAATATTGTTCTTCATTTTCAACACTTACCACCGACATTGACGATAAGCACTCGGCGTCCCTTGTGGTCGCGGCCCTTCATCACGTTGACGACTTTGTGCTCCAGGAATGCCTCCTTCTCCATCTCAGGCAGAAGCCCGTCGAGGAGAGACGCGTTTTCTTTCTTGAACTCAGCTACGCGACGCATCTGTGGGCAAAAATGTTGTTTGTTAAAAGATAAATCAAGATGTAACTTAGGTACCCTACGTGGAACCTCTTTGTGGTAGGTATTATAGTACCAGAAGTGTGACTTCCATTCCTTATATGCACGAGTGATGAGATTACATCAGACAAAGAACATTATGGATTATCGAGTCTAAATTGACCATGTTGACGAGTCATTGGTGGATTGATTTCTCTTAAACTTTGTCTGACCCTAAAACACAATATTTTCTTGCTCAATCCCTCAGGTACTTTATAATGTTTTTACTATTTCAAAATTACTTAGCTTTCACTCTGGAGAAGTCTACATCGTTAGGTTTTTCCAACTGATTACAGAGAAAACGAAGCAAACGAGTACCTTTAGCACTGCATATGCAAAAGGCTCTTATCAGGGTTGCCTGCACCGGCGGCTTTCCACTGTAATCACTACTAATCACGCGCCTACATAATTTATATTATAATTATACTATATCACGAGAGATCTTAGTCTAGACTACATTTAGACTTAACGGTGCTCCGGATATAAGATCATTTACACATTTCTTTCAAACTTACTACATACTTAGTAAATTAATGTTTACGTAAAGTTCTCGTCCGGTTTTAATGAAACTTGATGAGTACAAGTGTATTTAAATTAGCAAAACGGATTTTCGATATGATTTGTTGAAAACATCAATTAAAAAAAAAAGATTTGTTAATTTTTCAAAAAAATAAACCATATCAGATATTCGTATTTTCAATGTAAATACCAAGTTTCATCTAAATTAGATAAGTAGTATCCGAAAAATTAGACAAGTCAGACAAATCATATTATAATCCCACCTTTTTGAAATTAAATTGGATTTTATTGTACAAGTGAAGTAAGTCTTAAATTATCCTTAAGTCATTAGTAAGGCATAATGTAGAAGCACTACAACAAACAACAAAATAATTTGTTTTTGTAATTTAAAATTAGTGAATTATTTTTTATTAGACTTTTCATCATGCTCTGTTAATTTTGAAGGCATACGTTACGTTTCAGGGCAAGGTCTAAAATCGTACGAAGCTGAAAACAGAGCAAAGCGTTTGATCTCGGGTGAATTGTTTCAATTTTTTCTTTATTGTCAAAGTGTTAATTTGAGCTCGTTAGTTATCAATACAAGTAACCAGCTCAAATTAACGATTTAACAATATTATCGCTTTATTATGATAACATCAGAACGGTTTACATTAGCAGAAGAAACAATAGGCTCCATTTTCTTACTTACCTACCATTACCATAATATGGTGTAACGTAACAACGCAGTGATGATAACTTCTGGTAGTTTATATCTACTTAAACCAGAAGGTCACTTCACGGGTAAACTACCGAGAAATGTGACGTATAATTTTTATTACTTGTGACTGATTTTACTATTAATAACCTATTGTATTGAAAACCATACAAATTATTTGAGGAAAACGGAAACTTTGTTAAGAAAGACGAATGAAAGCTCCATCAGTCAGCACAATCAGCCTATACTAGTCCATTGCAGGACATGCCTCTCCCAAGGCACGCCACTGCGTTACGTATATCGACACTCCAACGATCCCAGGGTTTGCCGGTGTTTCCATTCTAGAACACGTCTACCCCAACGGTTCTGCGACAGATATGACCGGCCCACTTCAGTTTGCTAAATACGCTGAGGTATGTCGGTAACTTTGGTTATCTGGCAAATAACTACGTTCCGGATACGATTCCTCAAAGAAACGCCGAGCATAGCTCTCTCCATAGCATAGAGCTACCTTGAACTTGTGGACCTCTCCAAATGTAAGTGTCCACGTTTTAACACCGTAAGTCATAACAGGTAAAACGCACTGGTTAAAGACGTAAAACAACATAACAAAACATACTTAACATTTTAATCATACAAAGTATATAAGTATCATTATACCGTTAGATGTTTTTGTTGCAATTCGCGTATTTTGTTTATCATCAAAAATCACGTAAATAGTTACTCTTCAAATATAAATCAATGGACGTTATATAGAGCCGTCATAACATAGGAGTCGGTTTCACTGCCAAGGCGCGCCAATAGTTGTTTCACATCAAAAATAAAGTAAGCATAAGTCTGACCTACGTTTAGTCAGTTCAGTGATTCAGATCGCGTATAAGTTAGGTGATTGATGACCCGGCTGCGAAGCAACCCGAGCCAGCCCAACTCCTCTGTATGTAATGATCGCCTAATTTGCACAAGCGCACACCAGCACCACCACATAAATTACAAGGGGATCGGCGAATAAATTGCCAATCGGTTACGAAGTTCGGACACGTCGTTAGGGGTCAACGTGATTATGTCAGTCGTCTACCGATTTGCATTAAGAATGCTCATGGGAAAGAGTCTTGCTTGTGCTAACATGCTGTTAGTGTGGTAGCCCTAGTTTTCGAAACTGGGGTCAGTGGACCAACGCAGATAAGAAGCCACAGAATGATTAACAGTTGGTAGAGCAGTCTATTTTTAGGGTGCCTTTCCACCAAAGATGTGCTACACTGTGTACCTACGGATGTTTGCCATCGCCAATAAGGACCCTTTATTTTCATAGCTTAGCTTAACACTGGTGGAAACGGGTTCAACGAAGCTATATTTTTATATAGAGGGATGCGTGCTACACTAACTGCGGTCGTGAGCTAGGGCGAGAGCGTGAGCACGTCACAAAAAACAATTGAAGAATATGGCCAACAGGAAAGCGACCGTAACTCAGTGGCTAAGAGCAAAAGGAATTTCTATGTGGATCGTTGCCGCTAATCCCATTAGTTCAATTATCAGTACCTACCATCTCAAATCAGACAAACAAGGAAGATTATTAGTGCAGTTGATACAATTATTACAATGGATAGCCTCGTTGGTCCAGTGAACCTGCCTTCTGAGCTTGGAGGCGTGGATTCGAGTCCCACCTACGAAAAACATTTGTGTTTCTTCTATACCTGGTTTTTATTATCTATTTATGTATAAATTAAAAAATATGTATATGTATGTATATCAGTCTCCGACAGCCATATTCATGCTTTGCTTTGTTTGAGGTCAGATGACAGTGTGTGCAAAAATGTCCCGTTTTTTTTTTTAATAATTATCGTACTTGTTCGAAATTTCAAATGTCTCCGTGTTTCATTTTTTTTATACCGCAAAATGCTAGATGCGTTTGCACTCGCCACGCCACCTTACCATATCTCTCTCGTTTATCTGATCTGAGAGTACCATTTACGTAATAGATAGAGAAACTCTTTTAAGACATTACAAAAATTACAAAAATTACATTTAAACAAAAAAGCTAGTGCAACAATCATCGCTTTGCTCTATGCAGGCAACCTTAGCATAGAGAGGATTGGGATTAGTGACATTTTGTGTCTCATTCGCAGACTAGGTAAAGCTACTTACGGTCTCATTAGTTCAATGAATGGCAATTGATTGTACTGCAGAGACTAAAAATTCGTTGCGCAGGTTCGAATCTGCCAGTCAGTCGTCAAACCGAATTGTCTCTAATTTATAAAATAAATTGTAAACTTTGTTATTTTTCGACAAAGATTGGAAAAGTTCGCACAATATACCACCTATATTTCAAAACGCAACAAGCATTCATGATACGCGTTTTGAAAACGATACGGCTCCGCGATAGCTGTTGAGCCTCCTCTTGGAGACGCAATGTTTTAATTATGATTATGTGGTAACTCGTGAGGTAGAGTCTTGCACAACTCTGTGCCAGAACAGGGCTGGTTGCAGTGATTGCGAGCGGTCACTTACATTATCACTCCACCATTGAGACTATGTGCCAACTCATACCGAGATGGGAGCGCTAGACATCGCTTATCTAACCTCACATTTATGCATTGAAGATAAAGTTTAAATTGCAGTGTATGACATCACTGAACAGTTCACTGCACGGTTTGGATATGCCATATTACTTTTTTTTATGGGCAAGTGCCTTTATTAACTAAACAAAATACAAGCTAATACTAACACTACAAATACAGTTAGGATGCCCATAGACCGTTGAAGGTCTAAAGACAATCCAAATTCTCAAGCCTACTACCAGTTGGCAGCGTACCCAGCATGCTGGCGGCATTACTGCAACTCTCCCATTACTTTTTATGAGAAACCACAGTAATAATAAATAGGAAATTGTGTATAATAAATAGGGAATTGTGTAGGACAAGTAGGAGACTGCACACTACCACCCCTTCCTCGTGGAAATTCCAAAAATTCTTACACAACGATTTAGGTCGTCATTTATGATATGTACTGCCTAAGATTGGAACTCTCTGCCGTCCTCCTTGTTTCCTGAGAACTACAATATTTAGGCATCTTCAAGATTAGAGTGAATAGTTTTATAGATCAACGTGTTCCATCCTTAGCCACAGCGTCGCTTACCATCAGACGAGTTGGTGGCCAAACGTAGATCTATTCTATGAAACAGAATTAAAAAGTTTGTTCCAACTCAACTCGACCGGCAGAATGGATTTGGATGAGGTAAAGAGGTAACTTATAACAAATTATTGAGGCCTTGATTAACAACGAATTATTTTCAATTAATTATTTAAGTTCTTTATATGGGTAGTTCCCAGTTGTCGCCGCCAGCCTCCTATTGGGAACTCAATTTTAAATAATTCGTTGCTATTTCAGATTCCTTTCAAGTTCGATAGAAGCGATGCTCAATTTTCAAACATTTTGCTAGCGATTACTTTTCGAAAATTAAGCATCACTTTAGTACAAGAAATATTCATTTTTTTCTGTTATCAATTAATTAGGCATCCATGGATCGTTGACTCTTTAATTCTTAACAGTTGTGTTATTAATACTCCACTGCTTAAACTCATTATCAGTGATATGGGTTATCAACCGAACCGCGGTCAACAGTTATCAATACAAGACAATTTAAGTTATTTATTGCATCTTTATCATTGACTTCATTACCAACTATGACGTCACTAATACCATTAATCTAAATGAATTTTTTACATTGATAAATATTACTGTTATCAGTGTGTTACGCACAGATCAGACAAAAAAAGAAGATATGCCTTAGGGTTTGTGTTCAAATGTCTTCACGTTTTACCCACTTTTTTCACTATAATGCTAAACCGCTAGACAACAACTGTATCGTATTTCTAATTATATATATCATTATAACATAAATATAACTATCTGCCCCTGTTGTGAGGCCCTGTTGAATATAAAATACAATTATTGAATGTTTATAAAAGGGAAAAGAGCAAGAGGCCCTG
Source organism: Agriopis marginaria (assembly GCA_932305915.1). Taxonomy (NCBI): domain Eukaryota; kingdom Metazoa; phylum Arthropoda; class Insecta; order Lepidoptera; family Geometridae; genus Agriopis; species Agriopis marginaria. The sequence goes on from OW029915.1 coordinate 15,946,214, forward strand.
TTTACTATCAAATACAATTATTGAATGTGTATAAAAGCTAATATAAGTACATAATAAGCTAATATACACAATATAAGAGCTATTGTGAGTTCTTAATGGTGCTGAGCTGTTCTATGGTATAAATATGATTATTGTTTACATTTCCATAGACTAATGAGATGCATAAACAAAACATAAACATCCAATGATTATAGGCTGAATGACCCGGATGGTGCCCCAGATAACACCACCGCACAGACATAATAAAAATATATCTGATAACCACGGTCAACTGTCCTGAAGAACTCTTCAGGGCATTTTTCACTCCGTTATTTCGAGACTCGGCATTTCCGAGATGCTACAAAATGGAGCACTTCAAAAGGCAAGTCAACAGAGCCTTAAAATGTTGGCAGCGTATTTGTGATCTCTGGTGTTACAGGTATCCCTAGGTGACCTTTGGATATGCATTTACCTGCAACACATGCAAAAAAGCAGACGGTCTGCTTGTTTGCCACCTATAAACTATCAATCCAAATATCAGATTATTTAACTTGTATACTGGGTTACGCTGAGGGTACACTAACTAAAATCGAGAAAAAAAATAAGCTATTCCATGTATAACGGTCATTCACACTCGACAAAATGCATGGAATGACTGATATTTGTCTTTGACTTGATACTTGTCGGCTTAGTACACCCTTTCCGCGTAACCCTGTATAAACCTGCGTTTTTATTTATTCATCAACAGAAACCAAAGCGCAAGCTAATTAACTCGCCAGATGATACGCGACATATCATACAGACTGGCTATAGGGTAAAAGTAATTATACCCTTACAGCTTAACGGGCGGTTATCAGAGTCGCGTAGGCAACAAAACGCTCCCTCAGCCCCGCCAAGTAATCTTGTTTTTTTATTATTTATTTATTAAATAATAGGCTTGCGCTTGACCGCCACTTTACCTGATGTTAAGCAATGATGCGGATGTTATTAACACTAATCATATTAATGTTATAAACGCGAAAGTGTGTTTGTTTGTTCCTCATTCACTCACCAACCGAGGGGCGGGTCGACGTGATTTATTGCATAGAAATTGTTGGAGGACCGAAGATATATTTTTTATCCCTGAAAAATATACGGTTCCTGAAGGAATGTATACGCGGGTTAAACCGCAGGCGGGGCTAACTGTCTATATCTAGTATCTACTACAGCAAGCCTACCACGAGCGGTGGACAAATTATCTTTCCACCGTTTTTATCCGCGCGTATAGACATGACAAAGCTGAACGACAGATGGATACGTTTGTCTCTTTCTCGCGGGATAAAAACAGTGGAAAAACAATATGTCCACAGCCTACGCTAGGCCTGCAGTTCGATAAAAGTGGGCCACAGATCACGAGCGCGCCCTTTGTACGGTGTCTGTATATCGTAATCCAATCGCAATACGTTTCAGTTTTGAAATCACTCTAATTGTTATTGTTTCACTAGGTTAGAAACATACCGTTATTCTGTGCAAAAGTAAAACTACGAGATTTTATTATTGTTAAATGGTTTGCGTGTGGCGCGGTTGCGATGATTTAAACACAGTGGTAGGCAGTACTTGTTCTAAATATTCGATACAATTATTTACGATGATAAGGTTGTGGATGGAGGTTGGTTGGAGCAAAAGCTGTCGAATAGTAGGTAGATATATAGAAACTCTAAGAAAACGCCCTATTTTTTTAAAGCTTGAGCTACGATAAAATCCGACTAATCTAACTTATGTAACGGTAAAACGGGATACATAGAGACAAAACGTAGGTTCTTTTTTATTGTATCTACTATTTCATTTATGAAATCCGCCAAATGTATGTTAGGCTTTTTTTATTGTTTGCTAATATATTAAGCCTACGTCGAACTAATGAGAAAACCGACACAATATCGCTTAGCGGCCCTGACTCCTTCAGAGGTCATATATTTTTTGCAATGTAAATACAATATGAAAATAATACGAATTTATATTTATGTGTTCTTAAAGTATCATTAAGAGGAACGTCTCAGTAAACGCGTTCAACTCAAGTTTAAAAAAATACGGTAAACAAATAATTAACTACAACTTTGAGAAGGCATCGAAAGGCAAAGACGATGAAGCAACGCGTCCTCAGTACGGTTGTTTACAGAACACTGCAGACCGCAATGTACCTATTTCCTATTTTGTGTTAACATATACACTCTTAACGTTACTTAAGTTAAGCAATGCTTAAAATTACTCTGTCTCGTTTTCACCTGTGACAATTTCCGTCAACGAGAAATTGACAGAACAATTTTAAGCATTGCTTAAGTTAAGTAACGTTTATATGTAAGGCCGTTAATATCAATAAGTTATTAGACACCTCCAGTGAGATCAACGTATATTTGTTTACTGAGAAACCTCGGCACATATAATTAAATGCATGATTTGTTGGTCTGTTATAAATTTGATGCAATACCTGTATTTCTTCTAGTTTTTTGCATTTGTTATTGTACTTACGAATAATCTGTGGTGAACTTGCATATAAACTTGTTGTGACTAATGACTCGGGTAGTTACATAAGTTAATGTGCTGTTTTATAAGCTTTCTTGGAATGTCGTTATTATAATGATACATTGATAAAATAAAGTTATTGATTTTTTCTAACGACCATGCAGGAGCTATAAATACATATATAATAAGTACTTACATACTATTTCGTTTCCATGGAGGTCGGGCCTTTTTTATACTTTTCATTTATGTAAGTAAATGTTTTTCATATCCTAATATATCTTCATAATTATTTCTTATGTAAGATTTGCGATTATTATACACATATCGGGTGCAACAATCCTGCTCGCGCATTTGTGTTTTTTAAAGATACAAAATGTCTGTAAAAATAATACCAAACAAAACAATAATTAGTAACAAAATACTTTAAAAAAAATTGCTTCCGTAATTTTCCGACGAGAAAAGCGCAAGTAAGTGTTACTTTCATATATTTTTCTATCGAGTGTGTGTCTTAATCGTACTTCTGTCTTTGGGGGTTCCTAGATAAAACATTCAATTTAGATATGACACCGTTTTTTATAATTTTAAGCTAACCATGGTATTAGACACACTTAAACTGGAATGACCAAAATTGCTATAAGTCTGATAAGAGGGCCTTAACAGAATAAACCTAGGCCATAGTATCTATAGTTTACCTAGAGCTCTAGACTAGTTTTGAAAGCTAGATCAGCAGCCTCATTATAGAAGTTTGATTGTGATCGAGATTGCATGCCGTCCCGTTCACATCTACTTACTCGCACCACGTGCGTAAGTGAGATGGCACGCGATCACGATCACAATCCGAATCACGATAAGACATCTATAATACGGCATCTGGTCACCACGTGTAATGTCCGGCTTATTACCATACACACAATGTTTGATCTCTGCGTGTGTGATTAAATCATAGAAGCCGTTGGCATTGGGTCCGCACCTCTCATGATGTTTATTGAAGTGTGGACCGACGTTTGCGCTTGTAAACATAACCATGCGGCTTGCAATGTACACTAGCTACGACCTACGGCTTTGACGGCGATTTTGCTGATTTTTCTCTAGATATTTTCTCAGATAAGTGTTAATTTTGCAGATTTTTCTCCAGATAACAGTCAGCCGTTGTAACGCGATTGAGAAATAAGGTATTTGACTGTTTTTAAAAAACCATCTTATTGTCTATAATAATCTAATTTTCAGTATTTATACTATAGTAAATGGACAGTCAAAATTTAAAATATTATACGTAACCGCGTATTATGCGTAAACGCTCTTATTGACAGTCAGACTCACTAGTTCACTACGTAGAAGTCTTTGGTCAGACTTGACTGACTTCAGTGACGTCACAACACTAGTAAGTGAATTACATACAGCCTGCCTTATCAAAAGCCTGCTTTATTTGTCCTAATATTATTTCGTAAATAAGTAATTATCAATGATTAACTCCCTATTACCCTCGTTTATCTTTCCCAGTGTAAAAATAAAGCATTTCTAACGATTTCCGCTGACGCCAACAGTCGGCGCGATAGAGGAGAGGTTGATATCTAGTGACCTTTGGCTCGTCGGCCTGTTGGCTTATCTTCGCCGGGAGGGGCAGATTCCACGTTTGTTTGTTTGTGTAATGACACCAATATCATGTTCCACTCATCATACTTGGTCACGCGGAAAGGGTGTACTAAACCTTTTTTTTTATATTGACTTATACCGTTGGCCTTTTGGCATCTACAGCTTGACCGGACTAGTTAGCGAACGCAGAGTGCGTTCGGCATAACTTGATGGTTTAAGTTTTGGGCGACTAGCAAGGCACCTCCAGGGTACGAACCTCGGCTTGGGCCGTCGCTGGGGGTGGGAATCAGACTTGCCCAGGCACCCTAGAAGGGGTGTGCCCGGGAGCCCTAGCGGTTTGTTGAACTGTTTGATTATTTGGAGAGAATCTAACCGATCTTCTAACAGATCCTGGGGGTCTACGATCCCGCCGGCGGGATCGCTGTATGTGTGTGTGTGTGCCTCTGGTAACCGACGCCTGTACCAAAATCTGAATATTTCCCATAGCAAGGAGCATTCGGGTCGGAGTGTACTAAACCAAAAGGTATCCATAGTAAGTACCCATCATTAAGAACAACTGTTAATATGATACTGGGACCATGAAAATCAGGGGAAAAAATAAAAATCGGCCATTCGCACTCGAAAAAAATTATGGAATAGCTGATATATTTTTTGCGATTTCAGGATTGGTCCCATAGTAAAAGTTCTTCATAACGATGGGTACAATGCACCCCTTTCGGCTTAGTACACCCTCTCCGTGTAACCCTGTATTATATATTATGTTAATTTATCAATTGCCGCTTGGTGACTATTTGTGCATAGGTTTACAGTAAAGTGATCAATAATATCTATACTATTTCCATTCGTTTGTTTGCTCTGACAGCCGCAATAACATTGTAAAAAGTTGAATGAAAAAAAATTCTTTTAATATTTCAATGTCGTATTTCAGGTACCTACCTGAAACAGTCTTACGTGCAAAAACCTATATAGCGAAAGTGATCAGAACGCGTCGTTTTCATTATTTTTACAAGGTTATTGCAGCTATCGGAGTAAATATATACTTGGAAAGAGTTTTAATTAGTAAACTTTTTAAATACTAAAAACCGTTATGATTCGATTCTACGGTAGGTATGTATGGGCATGTGTGGGTGTTCCCCCATAGTTACAATCTGGGTGTCTTCAAGTCACGAGTGAATCGGTTTCTTCTAAGCAAACGTGCTCCACCGTAGACCGCATCATCGCTTAAAATCGGGCGAGAAGGCGGTCGAAAGCAAGATCATTATTGAATTTAAAAAAAAGTGAAACTAGAAGGAAATTGGGGCTTAAATCATTTTTAGAACAAGTTTGTCAACAGACATAACCTGTTCCAACTTCCAACCTTACGATGCATATGCAATAAATGTTAGATAATAAGATGACCTTGATGATAGATTCAAAAATTAATGCCATTCATGCAGCGAGCCGGTTAAGACCACGCTTACCAGCCAGAGCTATTTCTTTAACACATAATAAATATTTTTAAAAAATAAAAAAAAACTTTGAGTGCGAAAATAAAACAATTGTGCATTAGGTATCTTTACGATAACATGGTATAAAGCAATTTTCGTGTTGATATTTTATAGGATGGCGGCGGAGATCGAAAACACTAGAAAACGTTGTTGTTTCCAATCTCGTTGTTATTATTAAAAATTGTTCTTAATGAACTTTTTACTGAATTATTATAATACACACAATAATAAAATAAAATAACGGTCTTTCTCCCGCCAAAATAAAACATAATTATCGACATAAAAATTTCTTTCGGACGTTTGTAATATCATTCTAAAAAGAATACCCAGCGGTTATTATTACCTAAGTGAACTTGTATCTTATTAATATTTGCGAAAGAGATAGCTGCGTCAGAGAATAATAGTTATTTATGTATATTGATTCTATTTTTTATTTTTATTTTAGTAAATTGGTTATATATTTTTGATTTATGTTAACTTGGATCTGGCCGAATGTAATGTACCTAAGTAATTTTATTTTCAGCTTTAGTAGTATGAACCTAAAATAAATGAATTTGAAATGACAGCGCCCGCGCCATAGTATAAGTCGTAGTAAATTAATAATAATATACCTCCCTCTACGTAATATACCTACTTAGCAGTTACTATTATGTTAGGTAATATAAACAAATGCTATCTGTTTGGCGGGCAGTCCGCCCTACATAATGCTATTGCAGACCTGAATAGACATTGTAAAAAAAATATTTTGATTTATTATCTCCTTCAGTCAGGTGAGCACTGCCTTAACCAGCTCGTTGTCATGATATACTTTATCATAATCCTGACGTAAAGTGTGATGAAAACCTGTCGGTTCACAAGTGTATTTAACGAAAACGAAAGGTAAATCTCCCATTATGAAGCACATGCACAAGGTGCGCGAATATAGCATAATATTTTGTCCACATAACCTTACGGGTTAGTTAACACCTTAACAGGTAGATTAATTACCTCATAGGCAATGACTTCTGCTTAGAATTTTCGTTAATGATAACAATGTTTTTAAATGCGTACAATTTATTTCTCAATGTTAATTAGCGTGTGAGGTCATAGATATAAGGATTTTGTCAACGTCTTTTTTAAGCAGGAACTAAGGACACACACACATACATCATCATCAGCCAGTAAACGTCCACTGCTGAATAAAGGCCTCTTAGAGAGGACCGGGGTATGTCCTAAAACTGCGACCAGAACCACCGGAGGATGGGCAGCAGCGTCCTGTTAGTACACGGTGAACGTACTGCGATCTCCAAGCCGCCTGCCAAGCGTGGGGATTATGGCAACACCCCTCTCTAAGAGGGAGGCCTTGTTCAGCAGTGGACATTTAATGGCTGATGATGTGAGAGAGGAGTGTTGCCATAATCCCCACGCCCCCACGACCTCGACACCCTACAAGGAATTTCCACCTGCCAAATTTAATCTTCGTAGGCCAAGGCCAAAGAGTTATCGAGATTTCGTGATGATTGAGTCAGTGGTATTTTGTTTTTTATATTATACTAGCTGACCCGACATACGTTGTAGGTACTGTCAAACGCACGAAGTTAAAATCTTAGTTAAGTTTTCTTAAATTTTCCAATTTTCTGCGCATTTTTCTTTTCAAAACTTCCTCAATTACCTTAACTTTTCTTTAAAAAAGAAGAATGAAATTCTCAAGTAATGGCGTGACCAAGGTAAATAGGGATTCATTTTTATATATATATATAGATTATAGATCTTAGATAGATATATCCGTACCTCAAGCTAATAGTTTGTGTTTTTAGGTACTTATAATTCTTAGTAAACCTCCTCGTCGTATTTTACTACCGTATTGACAATTTATTATCTCAACATTAGCTATGCACAACAATATGTATTGAATTAATATCATGGGAAATATAATCAACAGAGTTGTCAATAACCCTTATTGTTATTAAACATTAGGTGCATTATGTAAAAACAAACGAAAACAATAAATACGAGTAATGTTACTAGGTAGACCTATACTCATACAATGCAGCTTGCACCTAAATGTCATAGAATACCTATAGAGATCGGTACGTGTTATGTACTTTTATATTATACTAGTAGACCGCCCCTGCTTCGCACGGGCGAAGCCGGGATATATAGCCTATGTCAACAGGGGATAGTGCAGCATCCCAAAAGTGAAAGAATTTTTGAAATCGGTTCAGTAGTTTCGGAGCCTATTCAATGCAAACAAACAAACAAACAATCAAATCTTTCCTCTTTATAATATTAGTATAGTTATATATTTTTCATAAGTCCTGCCAATTATTAAAGTAAATATTTTTTCTCCGCATTTAAATAAATACAGTTTCGAAAAAACATGTTTTACACAGACACACATTATCAGCCTAAGTATATCATGTATTGTTCCCACTGCTGGGACACAGGCCTTCTCTCAGAGAGAGAGGATGGGCCCTAATCCACTATGCTGGCCCAGTGCATGTTGGCGAATGTCATATATGTTCCTGAACTTTTGAGGTTCTTGGACATACCAGTTTCCTGGCGATATTTCCCTTCGCCGTTGTTGAGCGATGGCATCGAAACTGCACATAATTTATTTAAACACTAAATAAAGCATTGGTGCAGGGCCGAGGATCGAACTTGGTGCCGTCAGATTGTAAAGCGCACATGCTACCGCTCGGCCTCCATTTCTTTTTTATCTTAGAGTAACTAACGGCCATAAATAACAGAGTTAATAATATACAAGAGACATAAAGAAGCCATTTAGAAGTTTCCACTTAAAAAAACAGAGATCATTACGTATATGAACGCTAAATATGTAAGTACATGTGCATAAAATATTGAAGTAGGATATTGCTAGAACAAAAAAAAGATATAGAATCTAAATAAACTAAGAACTGCTCTTAACAATACAAAATAATATTGATTTATCGTGTTCTAAAATATATGTATCATACCTATATAAATTACATTCTGTTTTGCGTGCATCGGACATTCGGACATCAAGCGAGACCTGAGACGTGGATCAATGTCATAGCTAAATAAAAACGTTCCTAAATGTTTGTTTCTATTTGCTTAGCGATCAGCGCCACAGTGCATGTCATTATATAACCGGACACCTAGTCCTAGCTTAGCACGAGACGCGCCATTCGAATTGAAAACCTAAACCTCAGATCAGACAAAAAACGGAAATGTGGTAGACAAGCTTTTGGTACATTTAGTCTTATCCAGTAGACGACCTTGGGCTTTACGGCTAGCTGTTTAAAGTAATCCAGTTTAGGTGATGAAAAAATGTTGTGCGACCGCAAACCGTATCTGGGAACGTTAAGGTTCACGTTCACGTGATTTTTCCGAACTGCGCGGTTTTAACGTTAGTTTGATACCACGTAAGCAGTTGGCCGTAAGGAGTGTCGCCACTTGATCGAGAGTTTTCTTATCTTAGCTATGATTCAAGAAAATCTGTCGTTTTAATAATACTTGTCAGCTCTTTTTTGGGGGCTTAAAAAACAATTTATACTTTTTAGTTTTGATGTGAAACATCTATTGGCGCAGGCAGTAAAACCAACTCATATGCCTAGATGGCAAACAGTATGAGTGCCGTCATTTTCGCATCTGCCGGGCGTCCCGTGTCGGCCACCTTTTTTAAAAACTATAATAATCTATTTATATTCTCACTAATTTCAATACGTATATTGGTACGGATTACATTTATTATCTTACCTATTGCCTAACGTACTTCTAGTTATAGGACCTAAATAATACCTGCGTTTCTGCTAATTACTACCTACCTAGGTAGACTAGATAATGACAATAATATTAGAATTACAAATCACATCGAATAACATCACGTACGTGTGGAAAACAAAGTCTTTATCCCCGATTGCCCAAGAAGGCTAATGTTTTACCTGTTTATTTATTTATTTTTATAATAGGCTTGCGTTTGACCGCCAACTCGCCTGATGTTATGCGATGATGCGGTTTATGATGTAGCACGATTGCCTAGAAGAAACCGATTCACTCATGTATGTACCTATGTACCTACATAATGTATGCATGTGCGTTTCTATATAACCTCTTGTAACCTATATTGATATGTGAGGTCTTAGAATTAAATTGTTTCAATGTCCGGAGTGTTATAGACTATAATTGGCAGTCGAATTTTTGTTTTAATCCTATATTAAACTTGTTTATCTGTTTATGCTAAAACAGGATGCAAAAAATACAAAAGTGACTACATTCAAAAGTTCTGATTTCTTGCAATCCAAACTATTTTTGTCACATTTGTTTTGTATTTATTTGATTGCATGCTGTAAATAATTCATTGATAAAATTATTTAAAAGTAGTCGCAGGACTTGGCCCCTACATTAGTTGTACATATATGTAAATAATTATCAATTTAAAAAACCGACTTAATTTTTTTATAAGTACCTAAATCCTAAATACGCAATTTCGTTTACTTGGATGACGTATATTTTTCCAGTTATTTTGATTGTAAAAATGATTTTGACTAAATTTCAAATGGGAGCAATCTGAAAGTAGGTACTATACTTTCAAATAAAATAAAAATATATTTCCAAATCGGTTTGTAAATTACGGAGTACCCACTGAGGTAAAAAAATATTAAAATAAAAAATATATTTAAAAAACGAATTTATAGCCCCCTCCTTTTTTGAAGTCGGTTAAAAATAAAGGAAAGATTATTCACCTTGCATCACTGTCTGCAAGGCTCTACAAGAGATCATTTGTTTCTCGTTAACTACAATTTAAAGCAAATCACACGTTTATCTAAAGCACATAATAATCGTCATCTGACCAATGCTTCGTGTAAGAACCATAATTGTCGAGGTCTAGGACGGCCAAAGTATAGACAGTCGTTCCCTAATACTCATTGTCGAAATAAACATTAACTGGTAGTTATAAGAAGTTACGCAAATTAACTGGGCTGTAACAGCATGACCTGCATACGCGATACTATTTAAGGTTGATTTCCGTGCATCGCGGCCGATCACAGCCGCGCGCGTCTGACGCATGTGACGCTGATGCGATTTGAAAATGTATGGCGACATCAGTCATTGCGGCCGCACGCGTCTGACGCAGATCTCGGAATCAGTGCCATACATTTTCATAGTGCGAAGACTTCACATACGACGCATGCGTCAGACGCACGCGGCTGCGATCGGCCGCGATGCACGAAAGTCAACCTTAAAGGCTAATAATAACAATCGCATTCCTTTTATAAAGATCGTAATGATGTTATTGCTTAGTGACATAGCGACAGATGAGAAAGAAGCGTTTCGTAATGCAATACCTCATAAAGTCATCACTTTTTAATACAGCCAGTCGTATCGCATCGCACGGCCTGCCTATCCTAACAGCTTTCCTCAGCAGTTCGGTAACCAGATACAACGTACAGGTCGACAGGTCGACCAACTTATCTGTACCGGTGGTGAAGTGAGTGAACTATATTTTTTTGACGCGACGGAGTCAGATTTGTTTAGAAAATAACACGACAGCTCCCCTAATCATATATCCATATAAATTAATCGCACTGTATGATAACGGTTTAATTTATCCATACTTGTCGCTAGCCCTTATACCTACAGTCTATTCAACTTATTTTCTATGATAGGCTAGGCTAACTAATTCGGATATTTATTTTTAGAGGCAGTTAGATTGTATTTTGTTTCCCGTAAAAAAAAACATTCCTTTTTAAGAGATTATTCTAGCATTCATAAAATTGCTTCACTACCGCATTAGGTTAAAACCTGTAACGATAGTTGTAGGTTAGAAATAAAAAAAAAAAATAGAGGATAGATAGATAATAAGAGATTCGTCTATCCTCTAGGTATAATGTTTCTTTACAATATATAGTATGTATTGTAAAGAAAATTATATACTACCTACTGGCAATTTAATGAGAATCTGATATTTCTTTCAGTACCACCAGTTTTTATTTTTTTAAATAATTATTTATGACTTGCCTTTTTTTAATTTATTTTTTATAAATAATAGGCTTGCGCTTGACCGCCAACTCGCCTGATGTTAAGCGATGATGCGGTCTACGGTGGAGCACGCTTACCTAGAAGAAACCGATTCAATCGTGATTTGAAGACACCCAGACGGCCTATTACATTGTTACAGATTATTAATAGAAGCGAGTTAGTTGTTTTACAAAAGTCAAACATTCTATTTAAGTAAGATTTTGTTCAGAATATAGTTTAGTTAGGAATATGATATAATATTTCATTCATGGCCACGTCATTGGGTTCAGTGCTATTCATTCATTAATCTTTCGACATAATCATAGCATTCTTTTAGAAAGGTCAAGTTGTTTATATAAAAGTAGGTTGATATTTCACAAAACACATAATGCAATACATCCTGAATCCGTTCTGAGATGTCATGATTTTTTTAATATCTTGAAATCGCGCAAGCCTATTATTTACAAAAAAAAAAACGAAATATGGAAGGTGAAAACCACAAGGTACAAGAATACTCTAATAAAACAAAATTATGTATTAATATCATTAAATCCATCCTCTAAAAAAAAACTATGCTTAAATTAGGGCTGATAATTATAATAGATCACATTTGACATTTGGCATGTCTTAGCGAAATACAGTCAAAGTAAATCGTAATATTGCCTTCTTATGTAATTTTTGTTATTTTTAACTGAAGCTAGTTAAAACTTTGAAAAAAATAAGTAATACTGTTACAAGGTTACGTTGTTGAATTTTGATGAAGTGTCAAATGTACCTAACCTATCTATTTAAATGGCACTTTTTTAATACTTATTCAGCAGTTGGTAGGAATGGATGATGAAACCAATGTCAAAGTTACTTACGAGTGCGAGGGCGCTTTCTGGGTACCACTTGCAAGGCCTCAGGAAAATGGTCAGCAGCTCGTCATCGTCTCCGAAGCACAGCTCCTTGTCCTCCTTGAGCAGCTCTCGCAGCCTCTCGAGAGCCTCACGGACCCGCTCCGGGGTCTCACGGAGCTCCGTCTCGGCCAGGGCTTTGGTCTCGGCCGACAGCTCGATGCTGCGCTCCAGTCTGAAGTCGCCGGAACTCATGTTGCTCACTCACTGCCTGTCAACAAGAATAATAAGTTTAATCTCTCATATATATAAAACTAGCGACCCGCCCGCCCGGCTTCGCACGGGTGTAATTTACGTGCGAAGCCGGGGCGGGTCGCTAATTATACATATAAACCTTCCTCTTGAATCACTCTATCTATTAAAAAACCGCTTCAAAATCCGTTGCGTAGTTTTAAAGATTTAAGCATACATAGAGACGGACAGACAGCGACAGCGACTTTGTTTTATACTATGTAGTGATGATAGTGATGAAATAAGTCAGTCCTTCCTCTGTGCCTTTGCGCCTCTGTATCATGTGTTACCTTTTTACGACTAAATGGACGGACCGATCATAGCCAAGTTTTACAAGGAAATAGTGCATCATAAGCACAGCCATACGATAGGTATTTTTTATCTCTACATTTCTAGGAAACTGGAAAATCGCAAGTATTACCGCGGGGCAACAATAAATAAAATAAATATTCGGGACATTTTTCACACACGGTCATCTGACCCCAAACTAAGCAAAGCTTGTGATATGGCTGCCAGAGACTGATATACATACATATATAGTTTTAAATACATACTTAAATATGTTTTAAATGTTTATCGGGACTTATCACGTATTATTTAATATAGGTAAAAAATATGTACCTTTCGCTCGACGTTTCGACCATGTTACATACTTAAATAGATATTAACAACCAGATATAGAACAAATACAAATGTTCATCACATAAATGTTTGTCCTAGGTGGGAATCGAACCCACGCCCCCAGGCACAGAAGGCAGGTTCACTACCAACTGGACCAACGGGCATCTAAAAGCAAATTCTATCTAAATTAAGGGAAGCTTCTCCTAAAAACTAGCAGCTAAACCCTATGGTCGAGTACAGTCGTGATGTGGTTCACTGTCGCTTTGGTGGCTATGATCAGTTGACAAATAAACTCAATCAGGAAGGAAACAATTTGTAGGGCTGATTCGTGCAATGCTAATAGATCGGAGGTCTTTTTATGTCACGCCCAAAGGAAATAGGTATAGTTCAATGGACACTGTTCAGTTGAGATTTTCTCTAAATGAGCACCTACCTATACCTAACCAAGATAACTGCGGCTTTATTATAGAAGTTTGATCTTGATCGAGATTGCATGCCGTCCCGTTCGCATCTATTTAATCGCACCACGTGCGTAAGTGAGATGGCACGCGATCACGATCACGATCCGAATCATCCATAATAAGGCACCTGGTCTATGTAAGGCAACATAAATATTTTTAAAAAGGTAGCACCTACAGGGTAAATCAAATTCTTAAATGAAATTCTTTTAAAAACATATTGAACGATGAACACAGTCAATGAACTAAGGTAGTACCAAGTAGATATTATTCTGGCATATATCCTTCCCATTTTCCTACATCCTCAGTGGACCGATCTGCGGTGACACTGGCCGCAAGGCAAGGCCTAGTTGCGGATTCCAGGCACGCCGCACCGGTTCACCACACGTGCGGTCTTCGGACTAATCAAATACACTAGAGAATTTATTGTTTATATCAGAGGTTAAGATCGATGACAGCAGATGACAGGATTCTCCTTGTTTCTATCTTCTTATGGGCACAGGACTCCCAGGCAACCGAATGTATGTACATAATAGGCATATGGGTATAGGGCCAATAGGTAAATGGGGGCAAAAGAGGACGAGCTTAAACGTGGAGGTGAATGATGCTATATTTTACATAGTGGGTAGTTATTCAACTACGAAGTTGGGCCAAGCACTCGGAAACTAGAACCTTTTTGGGCCAAAATAACAACTCTCGACAAAGCACACGATCAGGGCGGGTCTAGAAAAAGTTGGTGAAAAAGCGGTTACATCGATCCGCACATGAAATACTAGACAAGATCGAAATAGATGGGGGAAGATTAGGGAAGTCTTTGAACTGCAGTGGTTCATAAAACCAATAATAATAAAAGCACCGCAGTTCGAACATTAGCACAGAACCGAGGCAGATGGCATATTAAGGCAGAGGCCCTACTCAGCAGTGGAATAAAGAAGTTTGTGGATGGTCATGATTAATAAGCAGTAGTGTACAAATATTACTGGATTAAAGGGTGTTAACCAGTGAAAGAACAGGGACATAGAAAGAGATTTAACAGCCAAGTCAAGCCACTTGACGATCGAGCAATGTCGGACAAATTATTAGGGCAATGTCGAGCATACTCTTGGATAGTTGAAATTCAATATTCTAAGTAGTACTGCAACCGTTATATAGGCAAGTATGGCATTTACCGTCAGACGAGCGATTTGCATGTATTGTCACTCAATCGCTATAAAAACAAATCTTGGAAGTCGATTTTAACTTACCTTCATACATCGATTTGAATTGTTTTTCTATACTTAATATTATAAAGAGGAAAGATTTGATTGTTTGTTTGTTTGTTTGCATTGAATACGCTCCGAAACTACTGAACCGATTTGAAAAATTCTTTCACTGACGGGAAGCTACACTATCCCCGGGTGACATAGGCTATAATTTATACCCGTGCGAAGCTGGGGCGGACCGCTAGTTTTTTATAAATTTATTAGCGCTTGACCGGCATCTCGCCTAATGTTAAGCTATGACTAATTGTTATGTAGGTAATACGGATGATAACACTACAAATTGGTACCACAACACAAACTGCTGTGATGCATGATGATGGAATAGAGGTGGATACTGAAACTCTTCATTGGCTACAAGTAAGCCCTCTCAATTTCGGACTCCTTTGGTATTTTTTAACACAATAATCATCTTTGTATTTAATTTTTTTACCTAAAGGAATTATTAATCAGTTTTACTTAACTAAAGGAGGGTGCAACACGCCAGCGATGACACTGGCCGCAAAACAAGACCTACTTTCGGATTCAAAGCAAGCCGTAGTGGCACGTGCTGGTATAGTACTTACTACGCACTGTTACACACTTATTGCAGTTAGTTTAGTAGGTAGACTGTGCAAACATCTTGCATTTGATGCATACTCAGATTTTTACACGATTACCCCAAAAAATTATATTGTTTTTAGAGTTCATGTATGTGCAACTAATCCCAGCTGTGGGGATGTAATAGGTTGAGAATGATGATGTATGTGGGTTTCTTATTCCACCATAACTCTTTGAATGCCTGGACCAATTTGGATGCGAGTGATTTCGTTAGAATCTTTGCGTTACAGAGTGCCCATGGGCTAGCCAATTAAAACTTTTTTTTTTATTTGGTCGAATTATTTATCATCGTCTGAAACTTAAGCAGATTCTTTAACTATATATAAAACATACAATAGTTTACTAGAAACAGCTAATAGAATTACGACGCGGCGCATTAACAAATTGCGACTTATTAGATTTAATTTTATAGCTTCTTATTGATTAAAAAATACGTATTAATTTACATTACCACGGAGGCACACACTGGAAAATGTTCAAAGCGTCAGAAAGTAAAATTGTTGTGAAAATCTATTAAAAGTGTTTAACTACACGTAATAATCTCAAAAACATAGGAAATAATTAAAAATGCAAAACTCCGAAATATAGGTAAAACTCCATAGTAGGTACAAGTTCTAGACACTGCTGTAAAGGACCGGAAAGAATTACGTGGACAAAAGGTTAAAGGCCTGATACAGACTAAACAGTGGAGACATGTTGGTTGGTTAGATAGAAAGATTCCTCTTAAATATATCTATGCACCAAATAAAATTGGCGCTCTGATCAATACAGCAAGGAGTGGATTGGTCTATTACTCAATCAAAATTGAGTAATCCCAAATTAAATTGACCAAGTAAACTCAATACATTCATTGTTTCCCGACTGGCCTACCGACTCGAATAAAGAGGTAGGTACTTAAGTAATTCTTGCGTGCATATAAATGCATATAAACAGATTTATCGTAAGAAACTATTCACGAGGAATAAACCTTCATTATTATATCAACAAATTGGATAATGCAAGTACTTGAGACGCGGGTGCTTATGGACAATTGCATTGTTTTATTATCGCTGCAACAATTTCGTACACTGTGGTGTCACATAGTAACTACGACCGTAATCTGCGGCTTTATCAAGAGTTTATCTGAGGTTCAGTCACCCAGCACGAGTTGTCAATGCTCCAAATAAATCGCTTATTTGTGATATCTTGGTAATAGTTTTCGCCTATTGCTGAAGTAGTAAGTACAGTACAAATTAGATGAGGCATTGTTCTTCCTAGTTTCTGCCCACATAGCAATTATCATAGCTAAGTAGGTATATAAGTACCTACCAACTTGTTGTCTATTATTGGTAGGCAAGTAATTTCTTTGTGACAGCATCGTTTCTACTTAAAAAGTATTTTTTTTGTTAATTTTGGATTCATTTCAAGTCATATGCCTATCGATTAACAGAGAACTAGTAGGTAAGATAATGGTGTCGATTCTGATGTAGGTACTCTAAACTAAACTAAATTTGACAGATCTAAAAAAATCTAAAATGAAAAGAGATGCAGATAATTTTAGTCCTGTCAAATTGGTTTTGTTTAGTGCACGTATGACAAAATCGACGCCATTATCTAAAAAATATCATGAAAGAGCAATAGGCCATCTTATCGGTGTTGTTTATAAGTTCTACTTAAAAATAGGCACAATTTTAAATTGTACATAATGTAGGTACATTATAGTTATACATTATCTATTATACATATATACATTACCTATTATATATACATATATACATTACCTACATTATAGATTTACAAACACAGTTACAGTATTGAATATCTTTGTTGTATTGTGTAGGTACATAATATAGAGGAAAGTCACCAAATATGGAATACCATTTTGTTTTAGGGAAATAAAAAAAAAAGTTCATAAAAATTTAAACAGTTTAATGTTATTACTAATCAGTCATATATTTCTTTGTAGTAATTAACAGTCTTTAATCAAATATATCTGTAATCAAATTAAAATCTAACACAAAAACAAAAATCACAAATGAGTAACCAAATATGGAATAGGTACCCATATATGGAATATCAACAATCATTAACAAAAATAGACGGAAATATCTATGAAATCAAATAAATGCAAATAAAATGTTATGATAAATGAAAGAAGTGACTTAGTTCACTTGCAAAAGTCACAGATCCAACTGTCAAACTCCGGACCAGCACAATCATAATGTGCCCAGAGCCCACACATTAAGCATTTTATCCAGCTTTCTCCACGTTCATCCATAGAAAAAGTCTCGAACAGAACATACATTCAGCATCAGCAGAGTCAAGAGATACTTGGTCCATCAACTCATCATGTTCACTGCCATCATCAAACCAGATAACGTCCTGTTCCTCAATATTCCATAATTAGACACCGACGACTGTCCATATTTGGATTTTTATACTAGTTCAAACTCGTCTGAATATTTTTCAAATCACTATATATAAATCACAAAATATCACAAAATGTTAAAAATAAACATGATATCGATATACTAAATGGTATAATACTAATATATACATACCTAATAACAGATAATACTCATTTATTACTTACCTTTAAAAATTTCTGCGGGACAACAAAACAAAACACGCCTGCCACACGTGCAGCGTTCGCGCAACTTACACGAATGGTGTGAGTGCGATATCAAATATACCGAATAAAACCAAAGATATCCGTGTTTTGCGTTTCATACTTATATTCTTAGAGAAATTAAGATATCCCATATTAGGATACTATTCCATATTTGGTGACTTTCCTCTAATTTCTGTAAGTATTACTTCATATCTTAATTAACTTTGTACATAGGTAGTTTGTAAACATTGACCTACTTTTAGTTGTTTTATAACAAAGAATTGGTCAATAAAAAATTAACATTTTTACGAAATAAATCGTCAAGTGCGTGTCGGAACATACACGTGGTGGGGTTCCGTAATTATTTAAGATTCATAAAAAAATCTATAGCTCAAGTTCTTAGTGTGCGTAGTTGTTATTGCGGTTTCCGGATTTTTTTGGTAACTGATATTTTATTCACTTTTACGCAAATAATAATATGTATTGTAGGAACTGAATTACACCTTATCAATCAGGATAACGATTAAAATTTCACTGACAAGTTAATAACATAAGAACTAGATAAAACATGATTAAATATGGCAGATAGTAACACAAAGAACACAACGATCACAGAAGCGGCATTTAAACTGAAGGATGCGCTAACGTCATATTTCACAAGGGAAAAAAGAAAATCGTTTTTCGCACTAACCTCACTAGTAAAATAAATCGCGCGTCGTACGCGCCGGTCGACGATCGGACAAAGGGTAGACGCGGATCGGACGTGCGGCGAGAGAGAGGCGCGGGCGAGTGTGCGCGCGCGC
The DNA here is from genome assembly GCA_932305915.1 of Agriopis marginaria. Classification (NCBI taxonomy): domain Eukaryota; kingdom Metazoa; phylum Arthropoda; class Insecta; order Lepidoptera; family Geometridae; genus Agriopis; species Agriopis marginaria. The sequence goes on from OW029915.1 coordinate 15,965,212, forward strand.
ACCTCCCCGCCCGTTATATAGATACGATAGGGCGCGCCTTGCGCCCCACGCAGGCTTTCAGTTCATTCGGTTCAGGCACCCGGGGTAGAAGAAATCAGACACCTATATCATACTAACATAATTGTATTTTAGTAGGAAACATTTAATTTCTAACTACATAATCTGTACATACTTTTTATATATTTTTTTTGTAAGCAGTTAAGGTAGGTAGATGTTATTTGTTTTCTCTGTACATACACAATCGAACCGTAAACGTATGTGTTCTGTATGTACAAGCCTTATCTAGATATAAGATAAGATAAGATAATTTTTTTTATTTGCAACCATTAATATTAAGTAGGTACAATATTTTGTTAAAAATAAAATAAAATTAGGCTTACAAAACTTATTGCAATATGATTAAAATTAACATGCCATTATTACAATTAGCGGTCGCTAGTTATCGCTATAGGATTCCCTGTGTTGCGATAACTAGTGCTCTTCAAGGGACAAGTTACATAGTGCTAATAATACAATTTAGGATATTAAATTATTTGAAGTAGAATTATAAAGTTATGATGTATGATTATTATTTTATAAATTGATTATACATTATGCATGCAAAATTATAATAAATATTTTATTGTTTGAAACTATGTTATATGTAGTATCAAGTATGTTTGTGTATGTAGGCTGGTACGAATCTCAGCTTTTTAGCTTACGATCCGTATCAGCTCCTCAGTGTCCATTTCCTGTAGAGTAATTAAGTATTTCTTTATCTTGTTTTTGCTTACATGTTTCGAGTCCTTGATTAAGTTTAGTTTTTTATTTAATTTATTGTAAATGTAGCGTCCACGAAAACCATAGCTTCTTTGCCCTATAAGTATTTTTGTCTGTGGCACTGGCCAGTGAGGTTTCCGTCTGGGACCGGAGTTCTCGGCGAAGCCGACCTGTGCAGTAAGTGCTGTCCGGTGGAATCTTAGAGCTGTCGCCATGATGTATATTTGTCTAACTCTTAAGTGATCTGTTTCTTTATATAGTAAGTTGGTTGGGTATCTATATGGTTTATTGTAAGCTACTTTTAGAACAGCCCGTTGTGCTCGTTCCAGTTTTAGAAGATTGCTTGAGCCTGCTGAACCCCAGGAAATGACACAGTAGTTTAGCAGTGACAGACAAAGTGAAGTATAGACCATTGTTATGATTTTTTTGTCTGCTACAGTTCTGAGCCTTTTAAAGACAAACAGTAGCTTTCTGAGTCGACCGCTAAGGACATGGATCTGTTTAGTCCAAGATAAGAGCTCGTCAATATGTATGCCTAGGTACTTGACGTCTTTTTCTTGTCCTAGTTTTGGACATGAACATTGCGTTGAATTTATATCGTTGCATGTGTGGAGTTTAATGCACAGGGTTTTGTTAGGTCTGCTACGAATTGATACTCTAAATGCAATGATTTTGGTTTTATTAGCATTGAGCGTTAGCAAATTATATTGCAACCAATGCACGACCTGCTGAAGACCACCGTTGGCATTCGAACATACATCCTCCCAATCTTTGCCATCAAAGATTATTGCTGTGTCGTCAGCAAATGCGAATAATTTAGCTTGGTTTAGTGTAATGTTACACAGGTCATTTAGGTAGACCAAGAAGAGTGTAGGGCCAAGCACACTTCCCTGTGGGACGCCAAAAGGCACATCCATAAGGTCACTGTACTGGCCATCGACTCTGATTCTTTGCTTACGGTCACTGAGATATGAATGGAACCAACTTAAAGCCACCCCACGAACGCCAATACCTTCTAGTTTTTTCAATAGTATAGGCCTGGACACAGTGTCAAACGCCTTGGCTAAGTCGAGGAAGACGCCAATACATCTGCGCCCTGAATCTAGATTTTTTGACACGTGATCTACTAGTTCTATAACGGCGTCTTCTGTAGATCTGCCTGACCTGAATCCATACTGGTTTCCAGACAGGATGTTGTTTTTCTCTAGAAATGACACAAGACTTTTATTGACAACCTTCTCAAGAATTTTTGAGATCGAACTCAACAGAGAAATTGGTCTATAGTTAGACGCCTGTTCAGCATCACCCGCTTTGAATATAGGACACACATTTGCTTGTTTAAGCTCCTTTGGGACAGTACCGGACTCTAGGCTAAGATTGCAGATGTGGGCTATGGGAGCAGCAAGTACGTGTTTGCAGAGTTTAAGTAAGTGGTTACTGATGCCATCACCACCTGGTGCAGACTTTGATTGAAGATTACTAATGATTTTGTTGATCTCTGAAGGATTTGTAGAGGCTAGGAACAATGAGTTTGACGGAGGGTCTGGAAGTTTTATGCAGTTTGTGAGGTATTCTTCTGTCACATATAGTTTTCAAGGATATTGTTTGATAGGGATTTTCCTATCGTGGCAAAGTACTTGTTGGCGTTATTTAAAGCCTCTTCCGGGGTCGCAGCGGCATTTAGCAGGCAAGAGCTTGAAGTCTCGGTAGATTTTAGATCACATATATCTCTTATTGCCTCCCATAGTTTTTTACTGTTACCTCTACTGTTTTCTATCTTTTTACGTTCATAAATGTTTTTTAAGTTTTGTAAAATGTTATTGCAGATGTTCCTATATGTTTTATATTTATTTAATGCTCTTATATCTTTGTGATTTCTTTTAGCTAATTTATGTAAGAAGTCTCGTCTTCTCATACACTTTAGGAGTCCTGGAGTTATCCACTCTTTTCTAATGTTCTTTGAATTTGACACTACAGTAATAGTTTTATGATTCTCGATTGTTGCATTTATGGTATTTTCTAATTCTTTGACAGCTGAACTGACATCATTACATGCATAGAATTCTGACCAGTTTTTTAACTCTAAATCTCTAGCTACAAGGCTATAATTAATTTTCGTTATTGTTTTCTGAGCTTGGGCGCTTTGTCGTGGTGTTCCTTGAACGCTTAACATAATTGAGTCGTGATCGCTGATGCCAGACAAACAGATCACTGCTGAGGACGGAAATGATGATCTAATGAATGCATGGTCTAAACAGCTATTTCCTCGTGTAGGGCACTGATGCGTGGGTGTAAAGCCATGACTCGTCACTAGTTCTAGATACTCTTCAGCCCGCGAGTCTACTGTTGTTGGAGTTATGTCTATGTTCATATCACCTATGATAACAGCTGTATTTCCACCTAGGGTGCAGATGACTGAATCTAGAGAGTCTTTGAAGTCAGTAATATTGTACCTAGAGGGTGACCTGTAGATAGCAACTAAAGTGTAACTTTTAGCGACCTCAATAACTAGGCAGTTTGCATGCCTGAAAAGTGGCTCTTTTATGCAAATTTCTAGACCTATTCTAGAGTAAACCACGATCCCATCGTTTTGGTTAAATGATTTCTTGGAATAGTTACAGCAATAGTTATCTAAAGATATGCCACCAAATGAACTATCAGTCCAGCATTCCGTCAGAATGATAACACTGGGGAGGTAATTGAGTCTGGATAAAAACACTTGTAGGTACTTAAAGTTAGCCCGTATACTGCGCATATTTTGTGCAAGAATTGTAAATTCTTGTTTATCATTATTAAGGCCTAAATACATTTTGCACATCTCAGGAATGAAACTATAGTTCGAGTTTATGACTTGCAAGTTATCTATTTCGTTGATAAGTTGCTTACTATTCATAATTAGTGGTTAATAAAAACACAAATGCGCGTGAGTTGTTACTATTTATCGAATGCAATATTACGGAACTTGATTTCGATGACCTAATTATGTTATCTTGAAGGTACGTTAGGCAGGTAAAGAATCTATTGTTTATTCCTTTTAGTTCTGATTTGACATGATCGCGGCAGGACGTTGGCGGCGTATCACGCTTTCTATGTCTATTTAAGTTCGGGGAAATAAGGATGGACGAAGCCTTTTTAAGTTGTTGTTTTTGAGTAGTTTGTTTTGTGCTGTAGTTCAAACGATTTTGATGCGTAAGATTGTGATTTTGTGAGGAAGTGTGAGTGTGTAGTTTTACAAGATGATTCGTTGGGATTGTATGTTTATCATAGGATGATTGAGCGTGGGTGAGTAGATATATAAAATGTTTACATGTAAAGTTATCCAGGTTATTTTGTTGACGATAGCTGTTACTTACAATATATTTGTGCAGTGAAAACTGTTTGCTAGGTACTATATTACAATTACAAGGCAGTTCAGTGAGATCTAGGTACATAATCATTGCTATGGTTGTTATATACTTGCACGATGTAACTATTATTGAGCGGTCGGTATAATAAAAACAGCAGTAGACAGTTACATAGGCATTTTTCTCATTGTGATACGAGTACATTATAGTTATTGTTTTTTTACACGATAGAGGTATTATTGTGCGGTTAGCACAATAATAGTAATAGACAGTTTTAGACTTATAGACATTTTCCACAAAGCAATGCAAGTACATTGCAACTAATGCACTGCACATACAATTAGGTTTTAGACGTACTTTAACAAACACGTTTAGCATATATAAGAGTGGTGAGGACAGTAAAATTTGATTTAATACAAATAAAAACATGTTTATGGAGCATTCTTTGACGGTCCGGTCGGTCGTATACAGTCACGCTTGTCTGTCTGCCGTCGACGGCGCCACCGTTGCTTTTTTCAACTCTTCAATATGATCTTCATTCCTAACGAGGATATGTGGCATTCCTTCTCGTTTCCGTAGGTAAATGTTTCCATTTGAGGTCCAGCAAAAACTATAGCTTTCCGATTTAGCAAGTTCACGAGCTAAGTAGAATAATCTTCTTGATTTGGCTGTAAGTAATTCCGAGATATATATTTGTTCTGTAGGCCCTTCAAGACCTAAATGTCTGGTGTGTAGTTTGGTGTCTCGGCCTTTGTTGTAGCGCCGCGCTTGTTCAATCACTGTCCCCTTTAATAGTGTATTAGAGAATTCGGCCACCAGGGTTGAAATGTTATTATTTAATTTATTTGGTACCCTATAAACATCCCTGATATCCGCAGATGAAAACCCGATGTCCAGTATTTCCATAAGGCTTTTTATCATATTGAATAGGTCTTCTTTCTTTTCTCCTTGTTTTTTAGATACGCCTCTTATTTCTATAGATGTTTTCTTTGAAAATTTGTCCATGTAATCTAATCTATCCCCTAAATCGCTTATTTCTTGCTTAATCACGTTCCGGTCTTTTTCTAGGTGTTCTATTTTTTTATTTATGTCTGTGACCTGACCCGATATAAAACCGATCGACTTCTCGATGTCGGCTATCGGCGATGTTTGGGATTTCACCTCTGCAATATGACGCTCCAGAGTTGACAAGCGTTCATTTTGCTTGTTTGAGAATGTGGAAAACATAGATGATAACATTTCCCTCATTTCAGTTTTGAAACTATCCAGTTCATCAAGATCATCGTCTGGCTTGATCCGCTTCCTAGCTGCAGCCCTATGTGTTCTTTTGTCTGTGGGTGACGAGTTAACTTTGCCTGTCATAGACGGGCTCATTTTATTAGGTGGGGAATGCTGGATTTTAGACATATTTCAAAGTTCGTGTGAAATGTAGGCCTAAACGCGCAACGAGTGGTAACTATCCGACGGGTCGTGTAGTGGGCGTGTCAGCCCCACTACTGTAGTAGGTAGGTACGTTGCTACCAATAACAGCTGATAAAGCCAATGGCCGACTAATTAGCTACTTCTTATTCGTCGGTTAATAAACAAGGGGTCACTCACAATATCTTGGAGGTGGAACTTTAGTACCAGGCTGTCAGGATTTTCTTTGGTTCAATTGCTATACAGCTCCTTCTTGTTATGTGTTCCTATTTTCGGTCACTATTAAACTTCAGAATTATCGAATGTTTTAATAATTAGAGTAGTTACGTGAACACGTCTGTTCAATATCAGATCCGAGGGGGAAGAGCAAAAATATATATAAAAATGAATCCCTATTTTCCTTGGTCACTCCATAACTTGAGGACGACTTTACTGATTTCATTTATCTATTTTTTTTTTAAGTTTTCTAATATTTTGTAGAAGGTTCTCACGGAAAGCAAAATTAAGAAAATTGCGCAGAAAATTGAAGTATTTCAGAAAACTTAACGACGACTTTAACTTCGCGCGTTTGACAGTTCTAAGACAGGACGGGCCGACGGCTGTCGGGGCAGCTAGTATTTAATAAAAATATTATAGCAAAAGTGTGTTTGTTTGTTTTTGTTACAGACACTGACAAATCAACGAATCGATGTGTTTTTCATATGGTTAGTAAGTGTGCCGGAAAGTGAAATAAAAAACTTATCATCCCTGAAAGTTTACGGTTCCTGAGAAAGGGGTCCACGTAGGTGAAACAACGAGGCAAAGTTAGTTGACGATAAAGGTAAAAATTCTTTAATTTGCAGTTGAAGTGGGGAAGAAAGGTTCTTGAGTGGAGACCACGATTCAGAAGACGCAGCGTAGGTAGGCCTCCCACTAAACTAGATGGATCGAAAAATTGTGAGAGTCGCGGGCATCCAGTGGATGCAGATGGCAGGCTGTCGTTCAGTGTGGACTAAGGGGGAGGCCTATGTTCAGCAGTGGACGTCTTCTGGCTGATAATAACGATGAAAGGTATAAATTAACAACCCGTAATCGTTTAATTTCATCTTACCTATTGTTAATTCACGTATTATAAGTCGTAGGCTACATACGTTTTTGAACATAAATAAGTACCTAATGAAAATATTGATTCAAATAGCTACCTCAGTAGGTAGTATAGGTTTAGGTTTTTTTTTTTTTTATATAATTTTTATATTGAAGTGTTGTTCCACAATTTTCTCAACCCCCGACGTTAACAGGGGTGTTATACTTTTAATGTGTGTATCTGTGTGTGGAATCGTAGACCCCAAACGGCTGAACCGTATTTTTTTTAAATTGTTAATGTTGACTTTATGGAAAGTGTTCGTGTATGTGTTAGCTATGATTCAGAATATCTGTGTAGCCGTTTGAATATAGCTGTCTTATCGGGTTTTTTAAAATAAAATAAAATATATGTACCAATTTTTTTGTACTTTTTTATCTTCACCTCATATATAAAAGGCGATATGTGTAGTATGTATATATGTATGTTCCCTGTGTATTTATGTACCGCATGAACCGCATAGGCGAGTTGCCGGCCAAGCGCAAGCCTATTTATAATAAAAAATATAATCCACACGGGTGAAACCACGGAGTGCAGCAAATTGTATATAAAATTTAAATAGCTATTAGTTTTCAGTTTTCCCAAACTAACCCAAATATGTATGCCTAAATACAATACTAAAACAGATCTACATAAATACTTGCCAAAGTATTTATGTAATTGTGCCGGCTTCAAGTCTTGAAATAAATTTTAATACCTAGGTATAACTTAATAAGCATTAGATAGTGACTTATATAACTAATGTTGATGGGTCGTCCGGTGTCCAAAGTCCAGAAAGTACAAGAGAGCAGCTGCAATGTGCTGTTTACTTCATATCTACATGCCATGACTCACTCCTCATATACTCCACGAATGCCTCCAACAAAGACATCTAATTATATGTACCTACTTACTATCTACGGTACGTGTAGGGACAGTATTTTTGTGCTGAGAGATGGGTGACAAACGCCTCTGTTGCATTGTCTGCCTTTGTCCCTCTTTGAAAGATAATTATAACAAGAGAACAAAAATTATAGATATTTTGGTTTTCCTGTAGAGTACCTACTGTGTGTGTACTAATTAGTTAGGTTGCGTGAAAAACGTTTTTTTAATTATATATTTTTTATTATTATTTTAATAATACAATAGCGATAAGTAATTTTTTATGCCATATGTCTTCGACCGAAAATAAATTAAATGGACGGGCCCAGAAGGAGCGCATTTTTGAAGCTTACAAAATAAGCGCCGGCGCCCGCTTCGTTTCAGTCGGTCTCTAGCAGTAGGATGTGCAACACAAGACTAATGTTACATGATAACGAAACATCTGACAAAATTATGCCTTCGTGTGTTTCCCGATCATTATCAGCCTTTTAACAGTCCACTGCTGGACTTTCTCGAGCTCTGCTTTGTCGAGTGTCAATGACCGTTTTCTATAGAACAGCTGATATTTTTTTCGCGATTTCAGGGTTGGTCCCATACTAAAAGTGGTTCATAATGATGAGTACAATTACCTTATTTTGGCTTCCAGAGTGTTCCCCTTACACCCCGTATATTGTCTTATGTATGTCCTTTCTGATGTGAATTATTATTATGAGTTATCAGGGCACATAATATCTCTCCAACGACTTACCTTTAGCAACAAACTTTTTTTGACCTGTATTTGAAAAAGGGTTTCTTATACGCCGGTATTTACCTAAACTTGGATAGCCTTTAAAATTAAGTTTACTTCAGATTTTTTGCTCAATGCTAATTAAGCAAACTTTTCACTTTTAAATTTTCTAAGATTATAAAGTCAGTATTGTTCAATAACACCTTACACTCTAACCTTTACGTGTATTAAAAAGACTACGAATATTTTTCAGCTTGTTTATCTTGCGCCACGCCGTTGGGTCTGTACACGTAAATTTTTTTCCACATAACAAAAACTTGCGATAATTTTCAGTAATGTTAAGAAAAACTATACTTATATCTACGTTGTACACGGAAAGTGCAGAAGTGTCATATGCAAATAAGCGCTCACCATCACCCATGACGCACTTTTAGCGCCAAATACTGCTTTGTTTCTTTTTTGTAGATACTTAAGTGGCCTTTCAAACTATATTTTTAGTTACCTACACGTCATAAGTAGTACTAGTTATCGATGACAAGTACCCCAGACTAAAGTCTAACATCGTTGTGAAACAATACCAATATCTGTTACGAGTACATTTGACTCACAGAAAGGCGATATACGTTGTTTGTACAGCGCTGTTTTGATTATATTATTAATTACCTATTTACAAAGTATACTTACAGTGTGTATTATATTAATAAAATGTCACATTATGCAATGTCATTTAGAAACCCCGAATGCGTCGATAAGCGAGTGTTGATAAAAGTCACTATGCCGGATCTTGCCTAAGTATATACATACGATCGCCTCGGCGGTTTTATCCACCATATTCATAGAGATACAACACGTAGACACACGCGCACGTTACGCATTGCGCCGACTTTTTGGTTAGTTGGAAGGCAACCGCAATCCGACTACTACGCTGCGCGATGACAGGGCTACGATGACATAGCGGACAAACGACGTTAAACACTCTGCAAGCGACATACCGTCTAAATTGGAGTAAATATGGCATTGCGAACTATATAATTGATATCTAGGTATCTAGGATGTCTAGGTATCTACAACGACGCTCGCACGTTTTTTTACTATTTTCACTCGGAGATTGTGACTCTATAGGATGTATCTCCCCTATATTCCAATTTCTTTAGAACGAACAGCAATGTAAACAACAGCAATGATTAGAAATTACAGAAGCACAGACCCACGTAAGACGGAAGTCGAAGGCTGAAGAGCGTTGAGTTGCCACAAAAGACGCAGGCGTGTCGCTTACCATCAAATCAAATCATGCTTGTCTCGTCAGCTCGTCCTGAAGCACAACGCCCAAGGCGATATTTTTATAACTGACCCAGAGACGCGAAGAGCACCAGCGACCAAAACAACACAAATAAATTTTATTCATGCCGTATTGGTTCTCAATGATGACATATGGTACTGAGACGTGGTCCTTAATTGTTGGCCTTTTGCAAAACCTCAAGAATCACAACAGCGGGCAATGGAGAGCTATGCTCGGAGTTTCTTTGCGCGATAGAATCCGAAGCGTGGATATTCGCCAAAAAAACAGAGTCACCGATATAGCTGTTAAAATTTGCAAGTTGAAGTGACAATGGGCAGGCCACATCGCTCGATGAACCGATAACCGATGGGGAAGAAAGGTTCTTGAGTAGAGACCACGAACCGGAAGACGCAGCGTAAGTAGGCCTCCCACTAGATCGACCGACGACATTGTGAGAGTCGCGGGCATCCAGTGGATGCAGATGGCAGACTGTGGATTAGTGTGGAGGTTAAAGGGGAAGGCCTATGTTCAGCAGCAGGCTGAGGATGGCATGAGGCATGGGCTGTGGATAAATTGTCTTTCCACCGTTTTTATCCAAGCCTAGACGCGACAAAGCTAGAATATGGATACGTTTGTCTTTTTCTCGTGGGATAAAAACGGTGGAAAGACAATATGTCCACGGCCCGTGCTAGGCGTGCAATGGACGTCTTCTGGCTGATGATGATGACGATTAAGTTAATAGAGCAATTTTAATAAGTGGCGTTTGTAAGTAAGACCGCTATACTCAAAACGCACGCGGCTGCGATTGCCGCGATGCACGGAAGTCGACCTTGAGGCGATGGACTTGTTTCGTTTTTCGACCAGAATACCTAGTGAGAGTTTTTCCAATATTGTGTTTACGTACCCACTCGATTTATATGAAAAGCAGTGCTTTTCTATTTCTTTTTCTATATGGCGCTGTTCTTATTTCATACAAATTGTAGTGTACGTTACACGGTTGAATAAGTAAAAGTAAAAGTCAAATCACGAGTGAATCGGTTTCTTCTAGGCAAGCGTGCTCCATCGTAGACCGCATCGTCGCTTCACATCAGGCGAGATGTTGGTCAAACGGAAGCTTATTACATATTAAATTTAAAAAAAAAAAAGCAATTGAAAAAAGTCGCACTATGCACTCAGAAATAATACCACCAGGATCTGATAAAATTCATTATTAGGTATTGTCATGATAATCAAAGTACAAGTCGGCGACCTTGTGGGGACACTCCATGTGTTGGCATGAACGCGTGCCACTAATCCAATACGATATCTACCACGAAATCGGTACCTAACTACCTAAAGATAATGACTAAGTCGTCATAAATATTCTCAAACGATAACACGCATTGTATGAAGCAATAACTCAGGTATTTTCAGAAGAATTAGGAATGGTCAGGCTTTTCCGCACGTGTCAGGTGCTAGCGATTAACTTTTATGTCATCATCATCATCATCATTCCAGCCTATCATGTTCTCACTGCTGGGACTCAGGCTTTCTCTCAGAGAGAGAGAGTGAGGATGGGCTCTAGGTCACCATGCTGGCGCGTGTTGGTGAATGTCGTATGTCTTTAAACTTTAGAGGTTCTTTGACATACCAGTTTCCTCACGATGTTTTCTTTCACCGCTTTTGAGGGATGGCGCATCGACATAGCAGCGTATTCCACAGACTAGCAGTTCGCACAATATAAGTGGAATCAAAGCGCTTCGTCAACCGATTTACGTGATTGTTTTTTGACTATGTAGAGGAAGCTATTTTATTGAGGTGGCCTCACAAAAAAATTGTTTTTAGGCAGCTCCAATAACACAAACATTTTGTTCTGACGCCTGTTGATTTGGCAATATCAATAATTTTGCTACCGATAACCGATGGGGAAGAAAGATTCTTGATTGGAGAACACGAACCGGAAGACGCAGCGTAGGTAGGCCTCCCACTAGATGGATCGACGACATCGTGAGAGTCGCGGATATCCAGTGGATGCAGAAGGCAGGCTGTCGTTCAGTGTCGAGTTCTAAGGGAGAGGCAGGTTCAACAGTAGGTTTTTCTTCTAACTGGTGATGAATAATTTCGAAGCCTGTTTTTTAAAATAGAATCTTATTATTACTATGCTGCACAATGCAGTGACGTACAATCCAAGAATATTACCAATGTCATTTTAAAAATCATACATAAAAATTGAGAACGATGGTGGCCAAGCGGTAGCATGTGCGCTTTACTGTCTGACGGCACTCAAAACGATCCTCGGCCCTGCACCAATACCTCATTTGGTACCTAAATAAATAGGGATGATGACTAATATTTATTTTATTACAAATAGCTTAGCGATTAATATAACTAAATACATTACACATACTGAAAAAATAATTTAAATTGGCTGATAAATCTCTGAGATATGAGTGTTTAAAGTTTTAGGTGGGAATAGAGAGGGGATACTCTATCCCTTTCTCGCAAAGCATGTGTTAGATTAACATTCGCGCATGATAGTGCGCTCTCTGTCTAGCATGAAATAATTAAAATGCTAAACTAATTTTAATTTTGTTTTCGTTAATGTGCTCTATTTATGATCAGCTTTTTTAAGACGTAATAAAAAAATATTAGTCATCATGCCTATGCCTATGTGCAGTTTGGATGCCATCGCTCATAAATGGTGAAGGAAAAAATTGCGAGGAAACCGGTATGTCCAAGAACCTCAACCAGTTCAAAAACATAATGACATTCATCAACATGCACTGGGCCACTGGTAAATTAGGGTCCATCCTCTCTCTCTCTCTCTCTCTCTCTCTCTCTCACTCTGAGAGAAGGCATCTGTCCCAGCAGTTGGATCATGATAGGCTGATAATGATAACTTTAAGTACCTTACTTTCTGGAGAGTTAAAATAAGAACATGTACGCCATGACTAATCGACAGTAAACTAGTCACGGCTTATATGATTAAATCCATAATAAATAATTTATAAGTCGAGTGAAATATAAAATGATACGAACAGATTAGTGGACTGTAGTTTATTACATTGTTTCGTCCATTTCATTCGTGATATCGTCGCCGGAGCTTCGGGAATCTTCGTCGCTGCTGCCACCGTCACCGACCTGACAAAAAAAGAAAAAATTGTCTATGAACTCCTGGCAAAATGTTAGGTTTCACCATAGATAAACAAATATACTTTCACGCACTCATTTCAACTATTATTTACTTAACTTTTTAGTTTTTTGACTCCGATACCCGTGAGTGCTAGCCCTTTACTAGTTTAAATTCTATATTTTCGTGTTGTTTCCAAAGCTCCATAGAAGCCTCTTGTAAAGTATCCACCACTTTACTAGAGCATGACGTATTTTCCTTGACTTGTTTAACTACAATACATTTCATCAAACTTGATAATAATTTAATACTTGACATGAGAGCACAAGAGTGCGACGCCAAAATCCTCACAGAGCGCATATAGGCAGCGGTGACCACTTACCATCAGGTGGCCCGTAGCTTGTTTGCCACTTCATCATCATCATCATCATTTTAGCCGTAGGACGTCCACTGCTGGATACAGGCCTCCCCTATCGATCTCCAAAAGGGCCGGTTGGAAGCGGCCTACATCCAGAGTTTCCCTGCGGTCTCTTTTAGGTCGTCTGTCCATTTGTGGGTGGACGTTCTACGCTGCGCTTACCGGTCAGTGGTCTCCATTCCAGAACCTTTCGGCCACATCGGCCGTCTGTTCTGCGTGATATGTGCCCTGCCCACTGCCACTTCAACTTGCTAATCCTGTTTGCCACTTATTCAATTAAAAAATTAAATAAAAGTAGAACCTTACATCGAACTTGAGATCAGCGCTGTATGAGGCGAGAAGAGTCTCCTTGGCGGACTTGAAGATGAGGTCGCGGCAGCTCTCCGCTGCGAGTGGCGGCAGCCAGCCGAGCTTCTCGTGGCACTCCCGCGCCGGCTCCGCGGCCAGGATGCCTTCAACCTCGGGCAACTTCACGTCACAGAGCTGGGGGCGAAAAATCAACTATATTATTAAGAAGCCCATTCCCGTATTTAAGAAACAAAAACTGGACTTTTGGCGTTTTGATTCTATCAAATAGAAAGATCTATAGAAAATTTTATTTAATTAATAAATAGATCTATATTTTTTATTGAAAATAACGGCTTCAAAATTAAGAATAACTTAACATATCAAGAAATGAAAGAATGTCTAGCATGAAATTAAACTACGTGTATGAATTTATTTATTTTATATTTATGCACATAGGTAGGTATAACAAACAAAGAAAATAAAAAGCCTTAACTATTAGTAATTAACACTAATATAATCAAAAATCAAACGCTAACTACGTGTTACTTATTTATTTTTGAACAATTTTAATTTTTTATTTATGTTACACGGGAATTACTCACGTAAGATAAAAGCGGCCCGTAGTGCAAAGCGAGACGCAGCCGCGCGCGCGCATTCACCTTGAAAAAGGCCGTCTAATGCGGTTGAAACTATAGTCGGAGTAACCGGCTTAATCTTACGTGAGTAATTCCCGTGTAACATAAATAAAATGTGTGAAAACCACGTCAGTTTCAATAATAAAATTTTAATTTTGTTTTCGTTGATAATCAGCTTTTTATGAGGTAATCTCTATCTTCTCTACATAGTATAAATTAAAGTCACTCGCCGCGTCTGTCTGTATGTCTGTATGGCTGCTAACTCCTCTTATAACTAGCGACCCGCCCCGGCTCCGCACAAATTACACCCATGTGAAGCCAGGTGGGCGGATCGCTAGTAATAATTAGGACTAATTATTTCAAAACAGTTGACCGTAATAATAGAGTTAAACTACCACCAAATTGGTTTCGTAGCGTCATAATCGGTACAAAAAATGCAGCACGTTGGGATTCATACAATTTGACGTGCACGCGGTATCTATCCTGGTAAAAAACTGTGATGGGCCATTAGCAGTGGTCGAATTGGACTTACGAACCGGAACGCATTTCCCTTCAAACTTTGCGAACTTTTAACCGACTAAAACACTGTTTTAAACTATCACGTTGTTCACTAAAGTTATATGATTATTTACGGGGTTTTTATTGTCTTCCCGTGAACATGGTGCATGTAACTGCGACGAAATATCGGGAGCTCATTCCACAACCTTACCACGGTAAATATCCTGTAAATAATCATATAACTTTTTTAACCGACTGTCCAAGAAGGAGGGTAATGTTTTTGGGTTGTATGTAAGCATCCAAGTATGTTTCTGGGTTCCTGTAGTACCTCCTGAAGCCTAAACGGCTTGACCGATTTGAACGAGTAAGGTTTCGTTGGATTCCTCTTTACGTCTAGAGTGACATAGGCTACATTTTCCGCTTTTTCCGAGTATTTCAAAGCAAACTAAAGGTTTGGTACCTGCCTAGGTTATTTGCCGAACCAGAACGATATGAGGAGCACTTTTACGAAACTGATGGTGATTTCACGAACCGAAACGGAGTTCCGGTCCATTTCAAGCACTAGCCATCAGTACCGCATACATACCTGGTAGAATATCTGTCGCTGCGCTGGCACCATCCCCGGGCGGTAGAGCACCGCGCCCTCGGACACGTCCTCGTGCGGCGGCGGCGCGGCACGCAGCTTGCGCGGCGCGTGTCGCACGCGGTCCGCGCTCTTGTAGTGAACCACCTGCTCGCGGGTCATCACCATCGAGTACACGCCCGCTGCAACAATGTCATGTAGGTCACAAAACGCAACACCATGCAGCAGGATTGCAGCAAGGAAGATAGGACTAACAGGAAAGACAATAGCGGAACATTAGAGCGTATTTAGGAAATTTGCCTAAAAACGGTATAAACTTAGATGGCACCGTGATTTGAGCGTGCTATAGGTTGTCTGGAGCTTCCGTAAGCGCTGCAGTCAGATAGCGTACGAAAGGGTTCTACAAATTAACGTAGCACTAGTACCGCAGTCAAGTTTCGCAACATTTCAAGAGAATAAAGAAAAGCGCCATTTACTGGTATGGGTTGCGCTTCTTGAAATGTTGCTTCTATAGCACGCTCAAATTACGGTGCCATCTAAGTTTATACCGTTTTTAGGCAAATTTCCGAGCTACGCTTTAATGTTCCGCTATTGCAGCCTTTCCCAAAGTGGGCGATAACGCCCCCTTGTGGGCGCTGCAGGCCTAAAGGGGGGCGGTAAGAGACCCAGAAAAAAAATGGGGGCGTTGTGTAGAGGCTTGGGGGGTGATTTGTTATTTCATTTAGCTAGGAGGCCTCTTAGACACCGACTGCTTGAGCTCTCGACTCTCAACTACAACTTGTGAACATCAACTAATATTAGTTAAGAGATTGCTTAAGAGAGAAATATCGAACCGAGTTTAAACTCGGTTCGATATTTCTCTCTTTTTTAAAAAATAATTTATTCTCTAAGTGGGCAGTAGACAAAATAAGTATGGGAACCCCTGCGCTATTGTCTTTCCTCTTAGCCTATCTTCCTTGGTTGCAGTATCCAATTAAAGTAAAGATACAATTTCGTTAAGGGCACAATTTGTTCTAAATATTCCGAAATATTAACTTTGCAAAATGACCGTACGAGAGCCATTAAAATATCAACTCTATTCGGGTTACGCTGGATTCAAAGTTGTACCACATATAACTAGTTTAGTAGAGTATAACTAGCAGAGCGCGGACGCGCGACGAGACGCCTACAGTGAATCGGGAAGATTTGCCTGACAGGCTTACAATACTGATTCGTTATAAAACCTACCTTGATGCCTCAGCCTAAAGTCCAATGTCTGGTATATTCTAGCAGAAGGTTCTTTCCTCGGATCAAATCCATATCTCACCCACAAACTCTTCCAGGGACCATCTTTCATAAACACAGCAACACATGGTACTAATATCTTCAGAGAAGTCAGTCGCAATTTTGTTTCGTATCTGAGCCTGTTCAGAGACCATATCGGCCTCTCTTCAAAACACTGAAAAAAAGGCAAAACTGATTAAATATTAACATTATTATTATCTATACTAATATTATAAAGAGGAAAGATTTGATTGTTTGTTTGTTTGCATTGAATAGGCTCCGAAACTACTGAACCGATTTAAAAAATTCTTTCACTGATGAGAAGCTACACTATCCGCAGGTGACATAGGCTATAATTTATACCCGTGCGAAGCTGGGGCGGACCGCTAGTTACTAATAAAGCATAATCCGCCTTTAATAGTTCACTGCTGAACTTAGGCCTACCCCCGAAAGGGCGATTGGGCCATATCCACCAC
Organism: Agriopis marginaria; assembly: GCA_932305915.1. Classification (NCBI taxonomy): domain Eukaryota; kingdom Metazoa; phylum Arthropoda; class Insecta; order Lepidoptera; family Geometridae; genus Agriopis; species Agriopis marginaria. Next base: position 15,981,991 of record OW029915.1, read on the forward strand.
GCTGGCCTAGTTGTGGGTTGTTGGATTCACTTACGCCATTGAATTTCTTCTCCGTGCGTATGCAGGTATCCTCACAATGTTTTCTTTCAATGATAAGCATTCAAGTCTTGCAGTCTCCCGCTATATACACCACAGCTATAATATAAATGTGTTAAACCATAGCTATCAAGTGATTTAATGCAAACTATTTACCTTTTTAACAACTTCAAACTCTTTCTTTAACAATTGATTGTATTCAAATTTGGTATCCCTGTTCTTGATATAGCAGTCATCAGGTTTTGCTGGGAAATTGCCAGTTAAACTGAACGGCCACCAATGTCCCAGCGGCCTCCCACGGTCTGACCGCGACTTGTTATGGAACTCGTCCACTCCATCTGGAGAATTGCTTCTGTCAGGGTATCTCTTGTCTGTGTATGTATAGTTTATAGGCCTATCGAATCTTGTGAAGTGTGCAGGAACTATGAACAATGGGGACTCTCCTCTGAAACAAAGAAGTTTTTCTTATTTAGTTTTTGTTTTTTTTTATTATTTTTTTCTTTTAATTACTAGCAATGCACCCCGGCTTCGCACGGTTTTATTAACGGATTAATTTATGTGTGAAGCCGGGGCGGGTCGCTAGGTATATATAAATTTTCCGTGAAAATCTATCCAACTGATAGTGAAAACCGCATCAAAATCCGTTGCGTGGTTTAGGAAAAGTTAGCGGCCATACAGACAGAAAGCGACTTTAATTTATACTATGTAGAGATGACTAACAGGGTATTTGTAAACAATTAAGGGGCCATTCAAGTAGGACAAGGACCTTGTGGATTTTCCTTGGATACGTACCAAACATTTCGATTCTACGTTTCTAATCCAGCAGATTGCCAGGTTCCTTGTTTCCTGAGAGATATAACCTGGGCCTTTTTTAAGGCAAGAGTGAATAGGTATCTTCTAAGTCTGCGTGCTTCATCTTCGACCACATCGTAGCTTACCAACAGGCGAGTTGGTGGTAAAACGCAGATATAACAGCAATAAAAAAAAAAAAAGTTCTCCGTAAGCACCAGAGGGGGGTGGGGTCCTTTACTTTGCTTATTTATGATGACATGGGGGACGGGGGGTCTGAGTGGTAATTACAACAGCAAAGATTATTTATTCACTTTTCTGATTTTTCTGCAAAAAATATCCTTATTTCTAGCCTCATGAAAAATATTTATGTTTACGTAAGCATGAGGGGGAAGCTTTGCTTACTTTTGCTGACAAGGGGGAGAAGGGGGTTAAAAATTACTAAGATTCTGCTTACATTATACTTGAATAGCCCCTAAGTAACAGGTAATTGTTGTACAGTTGAAGATAGTAAACTTCCTAGCTGGAAATTAATAGTATGTCTATAAGAGCTAATGAGTACAGAAGTGAATCACTTACGTAATGAAATCGATATCATCTCCACCAACAGGGATAATTTTATCTATAAGACACTGTTGCGGCTCACCGGAGGCCTCTCTGTACACAGGCAGGTATTGGAAGTCACACATGGCTGGAAAATAAAAAAATACAGTGTAAACTAATTATCATAAGCTACTAGCGACCCACCCCGGCATCGCACAGGTAAACATTTTATTATATATATAAACCTTCTGTCTAAAATTATCTAACTGATGGTGAAAATCCGTTGCGTGGTTTAAGAAGAGTTAGCGGATATACAAACAACCAGACAGATGCGGAAAGTAAATTTATTTTATACCTACTATGTAAAGATACAAAGATAGTTTGACTATAACTTGCAAGGGCTCCAAGCCGCTGACTGGCGAGAGGCAGCGAATGACCAGGACCGATGGCATTCTCTTGTATCAGAGGCCAAGGCCCACTTCGGGTCTCTACGCCAGTGGAGTAAATAAGTAAGCTCTTTATATGAGAAAATTTCTAGGAACTAGTGTTTTATGCAGAGGGACAATTTTATTTTTATGCACAAATAATATTTTTTTTGCTTTCACTTTACCCCTACTTCACCAGATATTAAGCAATGCACGGATAGTTTACAACGGAGCAAGCTTATCTAGAAGAAACTGATTTACTCGTGACTCTATTTATATTTTTATAATAGGCTTGCGTTTAACCACCAACTCAGGAGAGTTGGTGGTTAAACGCAAGCCTATTATAAAAATATAAATAAAGTCACGAGTAAATGACAAAATGTTAAGGGATGATGTGGTCTATGACCACACACACACACAGATAGTAACTACCCGGGAACACCATCATCATAATCAGCCTACCTTAGTCCACTGCTGGACATGGGCCTCTTCCAAAGCACACCAAACCACACTCAGTCTGATCTTGGCAACAACAATAACACCAAACACTACATTTTCTTAATATTATTAAAATGGAATACTGGTTTTTAGGCAAATTTGCACCTCATTAACTATTTATGTATCATTAGTGGAAAACGTGTGCTGGGAAATAACATCACACAAAAAGAGTGCATACAGAATTTCTTACAAAAACCAGCACCCTAGAGATCTTTATCGTAGACTTATTGTTACAGTATTGAGGTGTTATATATTAATATAAAATATACCAATGTTTGAAAGTACATCAACCAAATTAAGGAAATTTCAACCTCATATGAGTTTATAGTTACATGAAGTTTACACTGTACTGTGATAGAGTATTGTAACATCTTAACATACACATATAATAAAAATAACTAAGAGATTTGTTGAGCTATGAACTCCAAAGCTAGCAGAATCTCATTAAGTATACCTACAGCCTTAAAAAACTTACATTCAAATCTGTGAATGCTGCTAACCCTTCCTACAACATCAGTTGATATGACCTTCCTCTGCACTTCATTATTTACTTTGATTTTTTTTACTTTGACTTTGAGCAAGACCCCTGCAGTCTTCTTGTAGTCAGAGAACATCCTTTTAATGAACGGGTTTTCTGGTTGGAAGCTCAGACCAATACGCTTCTTTTGAGGTTGACAGTGTACCTAAAAAATACTTATTAAGGTAAGACAAACACATTAATGTATGTATACCTTTAAAACTACACAAACATCCCGAAGTGAATGTTATGTCCATATACCTGCGAAATTCCCTTGATACCTCCCAAACATTGTATCGCTTTTTCTTCGTTTTTCACGATGCCAGGGAACAGAATACAAGTCAGCTCACGGTCCAAGCCACTATGCTTAACCACCGTGGAGTTTGTGCCCTGTGATGTACTGGCCTCTCCAGGACAGTACTCTATCGGCAGCATATTTACTTTGCATTTATCACAAACAATGATTCTCCCGTCCAAAGTATCTTCCCAGTCCACGCAGGCCTTGTGTAATTCAACATTACATTTGTAACAATGTATGCCGTCGAACGAGGCAACGACATTTTTACACTTTCCGCAGTTCATCAGCACCACGTATTCTATCGTATGTCGTTATAATGTCGTTTTTAACAGAAACAAAAAGTAAAACCAATAAACCCTGTGAATAAACCTATACAACATGAGACCAAAACATAACCTTATTTATTTCTTATTTGTTTTGTTTGGCTGTGTCTCTGTTATGTCCATTATGTCCATATGACGATTATGACGTCTGCCTTGTTTAGTTTGTCAAGTTGTCATTTACATAAAAAAATAGCTTTACTGTGTAGTTTGCCAGGCTAAAGCTATTGAGGCCATACCGCCTCGTCATTTTACGAGTCTTATGTACTAGTCTTATAGTTAATTTTCGAAAAAAATCACGATTATACTAATAAATCGATTTGTATGTAAATTTCTCTCCAAAATATTCCATCATCAACTTACGACTTGTAATTATTTTCAAACTGCTGGAATTTTTTGAAACCTATTCATTCACGATTTCAAGACTATCAGGGAATACCCATTCTGGCAGCGCATTCCACAATCTCGCTGTTCACACAATAAAAATGGAATCAGAACACTGTTCGGTTTACGTAATATTAATAATGAAACAACGTACATTTTTCTATTCGTACGATAGAAAAATAGGCAGGAGGGAATTAGATCAATTGCACACTTTCAATCTCCAAAAAGTATCCAGTAAAAAATAGAAAAATATTAGAAGTTATAAGTATTATAAATAAAACAGCAAACATTGACTTATAAAAAAAAGTTTATTTTTTTAATTAGTTTATTATTGTACTCAGTGCATAAGTATTTGCATCTGTGCCAGTTGGCTATACGTATCTCCAGGCATTCTGTACGCGATGTTACCGGCAAAGGTGTTAAGGACCTCTGCTTGCTCCCGGAGCCATTCCACTTGCTGAAATATAAAGAAATAGCAACATTAAGCAGTGTTCAAAGCGCCACAATGGAAAAAAAATGGCTCGTATTATTTTCCTAAACTTGTGTATTGTGTTAATATGTAATAATGGTGGATTATTTTGTATTACGTGCTCGAGTGTGGAGAAGTGATACAACGAGGTGAAACATGTCTTTTCGTGTCGTTTCCAAAACTCCGCCATACTCCATAGAACTCCATACTCCATAGAAACGTCTTGTAAAGCCTCCACCGCTTTACTGGGGCATGAGTTTGACTTGACCGTGACTTACTTTGCTTGACTGTGACTATGACATGTTTGACACTAGGTAAACTTATTTAATAATACGACTGAAAGACTTTGTATCAAGGTCATGAAAAAAGTTTACATAAAATAACAAAATTCCAAGCACAGTCAAAGTATAGCTAAATAAGTTTTGCAGCATTAATAAAATTTATTGCCGTTATCGAGAGAGAATAAAAACATAAGTATCTGCTTTTCGTTCAATTTTAATATTTTTGAATAGGATTACAACTATGGTTAGCTGTCAAATTCGAATTTGACAGCTTCTAACCCCGTTGCGCACCGAGCATAGCCTCCAGCTTGAGGAAAAAGGAGGAGCACTCAGAGGAAAAATATTGTAAAATCGATAACTATCAATTTAAAATACCAACCTCAAAATTAGTAAATACGCAATTTCGTTTACATGGATGATAGATTTTTAGTTATTTTTTTGGCTTGCGTTTTACCCCTAACTCGCCTGATTTACAAACTAAACTATCGATTTTGATCAAATTTATATGGGACCAATCTGAAAGTATCCTTCAAGAATTTTCCAATTTATAAATGACGGAGTTCTGTAACAAACGTCAAAATAAAAAGAATCGCTCCTCCTTTATTTAAAGTCTGTTAAAAATATTAGAGACCTTATTGTTCTGAGTGGGGAGCTGCAGCGCGTGCGGCGTGTTCCTCAGTTTCTGCCGCTGCGCGAGCAATATCGTGCAGAGCGCGCGCAGCACGGCCGGCAGCGCGCGCAGCAGCTCGCCGCGCGCCGCCCGCGCGCCCGACACCCGCGCCTCCAGCTCGCCCGCGCTCAACGGCACCAGCTCGCAAGAACGCAGCGTCTGCAATACAACAACGCTTGATCAACAACAGACGATGCGTAGTAGCAAGGTAGATAGACTAAGAGGAAAGACAATAGCGGAACATTAGAGCGTAGCTCGGAAATTTGCCTAAAAACGATATAAACTAATAGTGCTAACAGACGCTCAAACGCGGCTGACCTCAACCGCCGTGTGACCAATGGGAGAGAAAGAGAGGGAAATATGATATTCTCACTCTTTCTCACCCGTTGGTTGGACGGCGGTCCGTCAGCCGCGTTCGAGCGTCTGTTAGCACTATAAGATGTTACCGTAATTGGAACGTGTATAGGTTGTCTCGATCGCTGCAGTCAGCATCGTACGAAAGGGTTATATAAATTACCGTAGCGCTAGTATGGCAGTCAAGTTTCGCAACATTGATTATATTTTTTTACTTTTTGGTTGTTTATATTCATTTGATGACTAAGATCCTACTAATATTATAAACGCAAAAGTTTGTATGTATAGATGTATGGATGTTTGCTCCTCTTTCACGCTGCAATGAAACAACAGATCGACCTGATTTTTTGCATGGGTATAGTTCAAGAGCCAGAGAGTGACATAGGCTACTTTTCATCATCATCATCACCATTTTTCATCACTACGCGGTTGAAACTGCGGGGCGCAGCTACTATATTTGCTATTATGCTTATGTTTATTAATAAATAACTTGGGGCTTTATCCCAATAATGGACATACATCTCTCTCTTGGCATACCATCTGCCAATCCTGTGGCAATCACATCTGCAATTAATTAGATATGGTGGAACACTTCACCAAGCACCAAGACACAAACTAGTAATGAACAAAAGAACATTGGAGTTATATGATTATTAACGGGATATTTACCGTGGTAAATATCCCGTGAACATGGTGCATGTAACTGCGCCGAAATATCGGGAGCTCATTCCACAACCTTACCACGGTAAATATCCCGTTAATAATCATATAACTTTAGTGAACAACCGTGATAGTTTAAAACAGTGTTAAAAGAACATTGGACCCACCTCGAGTGCTCCCTCATAGTTATCGCTATGGAACTGGTCGAAGAAGGTCATCAGCTTGCAGAGCTTAGTATAAGCCTCGACAAGCGCGGCAGGTAAGGTCGCGGCGTCGGCCGAGCGCAGTCTCCGAGACACGTGCTCCGCGAGCGTGGAGAGTCGCTCGCGCAAGCCGCTGGCGCCGCCGCCGCTGTTCACCACTTGTGCAAGTAGCACGCAGAACAGCTCCAGAACTTTCTCTAGGTTCTGGAATTATTTTTTGCAGGATTATTCAACAAGCTTCTTTTAAAATGGCAATTTTTTATGTTAAATCCTGATGCTAACAAGCTTTTTTCTGAGCAATATTGCTCAACTGCCTATGATAATTATTATTAGTGTTGCTGTTACAAAATAAATTATATTTCTTTCTTCCTTTTAATGGGCCTCGGCCTCTATCATAATACATATTATTAAATAAATATTTGGGACATTTTTGCACACACGGTCATCTGACCCCAAACTAAGGAAAGCATGTACTATGGCTGCCAGAAACTGATATACATACAAATATATACTTTTAAATACACACTAAATAGATATTAACACCCAGATATAGAACAAACACAAATGTTCATCACATGAATGTTTGCTCTAGATGGGAATCGAACCCAAGCGCAGAAGGTAGGATCTCTACCAACTGAGCCAATCATACAATGAATAATTGACAGATGACGAACTCGATAAAAGGCTCAAAAACAAAAGCGTAATCATGTATATCTATTACCTATTTTTATAAATTACTAGCGACCCGCCCGCTCGGCTTCGCACGGGTGTAATTTACGTGCGAAGCCGGGGCGGGTCGCTAGTTATACATATAAACCTTCCTCCTGTATCACTCTTATCTATTTAAAAAAACCGCTTCAAAATCCGTTGCGTAGTTTTAAAGATTTAAGCATACATAGGGACGGACAGACAGCGACAGCGACTTTGTTTTATACTATGTAGTGATTTAAAAAAAGAAGTTTCCTTACTTTCAAAAAAATATAAATTCCGATAATAGTACTTACTCCTGCTACATCGTACATGGTGATGGCGTCTTCAAACAGACCCTTATTCACGAGCTGCTCGGCCACATTCAGCGCGATCACCTGCAAGCATTAGAAAAATAGTACCCATCAAAACATAAACCGACATAACTTCATACATTTTATCATCATCATCATCAGCCTATCTAATGTTCGTCCACTGCTGGACGTAGACCTCTCCTAAAGAACGCCACAAGGCACGATTTTATGCTTTACGCATTCACTTGCCACCAGCCGCCTGTAGCAAGTCGTCACTCCACCTGGCTGCAGGGCGTCCTACTCTACGTTTGCCGATACGCGGTCTCCTTTCTAGAGCCCGTCTACCCCTGCGGTTGTCAGTTCTTCTACAGATATGGCCAGCCCATTGCCACTTCAGCTTACTGATCCTTTGAGCTATGTCGGTTACTTTTCATACATTTATACTGGGCGTAAGAGAACGCTCCCGAAAACCAAGACTGGTGATAGTAATGCCGATTGCTAATATATTATGATACCTAACACAAAAATGCTGTTTTAAGGATCGAGCACATACAAAGGGCCGTAGCGGGCGCATCGCAATAATCACTTTCATACGTTTTGTATGGAAATCCGCCACGCTGCGGCCCGGCATATGAAAAAATAAATTAAAAAAAACTGCTCGATCCTTTATTTACATAAAATAACAGAATGATATAATTGTTTTTTTTTTTTTTTGTTTTTTTTTTTTTTTTTTTTTTTTTACCTATACTATCCCACTCCTGGACAATTGTAATTTAAACTTCAATATTAGTAAATACGCAATTTCGTTTACTTGATGACATATTATTTTCCAGTTATTTTGATTTACTACTGAACGGATTTTAATGAAATTATCATGGGACTAATCTAAAAAAAAAACCTAATCGGTTTATAAATGACGGCGTTCAGAGGTGAAAAACATACTTCCAAATTGAGATCTTGATCCTTTTTTGTAGTCGGTTAAAAAAATCTCAATGTTATCATCATCATCATCATCATCATTTCAGCCATAGGACGTCCACTGCTGCGTAAATAATCATATAACTGTAATGAACAACCGTGATAGTTTAAAACAGAAATATAATTTTCTATTGATCTTTCTATTTGATAAAATCAGAACGCCAAAAATCCAGATTTCGTTGCTTTTTTCGTTAAAAATGTATGAGGGTTCTTGACGCCCGAGTCTACAACACAATATGTACAACGCGGTATACCGTGGTGTCGATGTGTGGATTGTTGAACTGGTCCAGAAGGCCGGAGCCGCGCAGGCCGGCGGCGCCGTCCACGTGACCGAATAACAAGTCATAGTCGCGGCTCTCTAGCGCCAGATCCGTGCAGCAACACATGAACAGGTTCTTGCCGCTCGGGTCCATAAGGTTTCTGTAATAAGACAAAAACTTGTCACACTGAATCCTCTGGGATGAGTTTGCATGTATTAAAAACACTGGTCGACTGCTAGTCGGACTCGCGCACATAATAGTGCTAACAGACGAGACGGACTTGGTTGACGAACCGCCGTCCAACCAAGGGGAAAGAAAAATATTTGTTTTCTTTCCCACCCGTTGGTTAGACGGCGGTCCGTCAACCAAATCCATACGTCTGTAAGTACTATAAGGTTTAAAAAAAAATTTAGTTACAAAAAAAATTTTTTTGTTTCATTGGGTTTGGGATCTTTAGCGCGCGCCCCATACGCACTTGGGTGGTGTTTATAATTTGATGTTTTACTTTAGTGTGTGAACTATAATCATGCCAAGTATGACACTTTGTATGTATTACCGTTTTTACACTAGGGCAAAGAAAAAATATGTTTGTTGTACCCCCTTTTATTATTTGGTTTTATTATTATTTCTCAGTTAATCCACCGTAACCTTACATTTCTGTCAAATTTTTAAATGATTATCTATCACAGACAGACGGTAGAATAGACAGATGGACAGTGGTGTCGATTCTGTTGTACCAATCACCAAATTTGACAACTCTAAAATTGTTGCCATCCTTTTCTGACGTATTAAATTAAAAAGAGACGCTGATAATTTTAGTCCAGTAAAATTAGTTTAGTTTAGAGTATGGTACAACAGAATTGACACCATTGTGTGGGGAGCATGTCCTGAGCTACATGCCCACAGAAGACATAACATCAAAACCGGACTTCTTCGAAGAAACTTCACAACTGGCTCTCCTACAACAGCAAATCAAATAGGATTATATCAACATCTCTATCTAACTAACACTTCTCACAAAAGTAAAAGTACATGCTTACCTCAAAAAGAAGTAATAGTGCAAAGCATCCGATGGATCTGTCAGTTCGAATTTCCTGACGTATAACAGAAGCAGCCTAGCCAAGTTTAGTCGCCGCAACGGTGCCGGGTCATCCGTGTCGACAGACACTGAAAAATTAAACTAAAATTTGTGAAATCGAGAATAATCAGTGTAAGTTACATAATACATTGTCTGGCACCGAAGACTGAGGAAGACCGTACAAGAGTATCAAAGAAACACTTTTGGGAAGTGGAATTCACAACTCTCAGACATGAGAAGCGTGATTTTTTTGCCAACCACCTGCATTCTTCAGTCTGCCTATGAACTGCACCGAAATATCAGGAGCTCCAACCAAAACCTAATCACGGTAAATATCCCGTTAATAAGCTTTATTTTAAGCCATAGGTGGCAAACAAGCAGGCGGGTTACCTGATGGTTAGCAGTCACCGTCGCCAATGGATACTTGTAACACCAGAGGCATGTCAATGCCGACCCTAAGAATCCATTAACTCCCCTTTTGAAGAACCCTTGTAGCTTCACGGAAACACCACAGAAGCTATCATAAGCATATAACCGTTGTGAAGAGAAGCACGACTAATGAAGGAGGAGCGAAATAAAATCAAACGGGAAATATAAGTACAATTTTACGCTAGTCTTACGCAATGGTGCCTGAACGTTTCGAGGGGTTCCCAGCATATAAACGTCATGTAAAGCCAGCGCCATGTGTACACCGTGCACTTGATATCTGTAAAAAATTTATACAAACAATTAAACAAGCTTTTTGGTCAAAATAGTAAGAATCTTTAGTAAATGTGCAGTTTGAAGTTACCTGGGTATTCTAGACAAGAATTCAATGGCTGGCTCAAACTGTCCAGTCAAAGTCAGCATTTGGAAGTAGACAACGGGCTTTTCGTAGGCATGGTAGTGTGTTTCTCCTATAATAATAATTAATAACTGTAAAAAAATATAACAACCGAGTTTACGAGAATTTCAATGAACAGGATTCATCTCTTAATGTTCCACCATTTGAGTTAGGTTTTTTTTTTTTAATTTTAAATATGTAAAAAAACCATTTTTTTTTAAATTATAATCTGGAGATACCGCGTAACACACACATTACACACAAATAATAACTTTAAAACGAGTAAATACGCAATTTCGTTTACTTGGATGACATATAATTTTTTCAGGTTTTTTTTTTTTTTAAAGACTAACAAAACAAATTCTAGCTTGGGAAGCTTAGAGAGGGATTATGAACTACACACCATAAGCGCAGGCGCAGAACATCAGTGCAGGTCTTGTCACCCCCACTTTTAAAATTCATGGAAAAGCCTAAAAGTTTGACCACAGTTTAGTTGATCTCTCTATCCTTTTTGTGATTCCGAATGAGTATCATAAAGTTTACCATATTCTTCCAGAATGAGTTTCTGCAGGTCGGAGTAGGAGAACGTCTCTGGCTCGTTGGTTGGGCGCGTTTTGATGAAGGACAGCTTGAGCCAAAGATAGTCATCGGCAGTGCGCGCCACTTCGTAGTGCTCGTCGCTTTGTTCACAGCACCCCACCATGCAGTATACCTGAACAAAATTAAGTTCTTTTCAGGGTTGCGTACCTAAATGGGACCCTTTTACTAAGCCTACGCTGTCTAAATGTCCATCTGTCCTACCTTTTAATGGCTGTATCTTTGGCACCGTAATAGATAGCCAGTTGACATTTTCACTGCATACAATATGTAATGTTACAGCGGATTAACTAAGAAATAATAATAAAGTCGAAATTTATTATATTTCAAATTATACTTCCAAGATTTGATTACATACAGACAGACACCGGGACAGGTGAAACTAAATAAAAGCTAGTTTTTTTTTAATACTCATAATGGCATAATGTTTTTTCCTTGATAGACACAGATACAAGACTCAGGACTGCACTATGACAAACATGACAAGGCGTGTTAGGTTCTTCTATACTATGTACCGGTATCCTAGACTTACAAGGATCAAGGAAATAATATCATTACTTACAGCTCTCTTGTAGGGGTCGGTGGAGTTTCGCACTTGTATTCTGTACTGGAAATTTATCGCAGTTTGTAGTTTATCCGGCAGAGGCTTCTCTGGGGACCTGATGAACTCTTCCAGTGCTGCTATGAACTCCTCGTGATCACGGCTGAAACAAACACATGTATCTATGTATACAGAATGGAAGAAAATAAACCAGCCAAATGAGAGTCGGGCTCGCACTCCGAGGGTTCCGTACCACCACAAAGTACATTAAAGAGATTACAGCGCCATCTATCAGCAATGGGTGTAAACAAAGTCTTGAAGTTATTGTGTTACATTACGAACAGAGAGTTGTCACCTGACACGCATTTGGCCAGTGTTTATTAACTGTTGTTTTACTTTACAGTGTGTACCAAGAACTAGAACAAGAAGTGTGTATCATGCCTAGTTTAATGCTTATACATTTTACCTTTATAGGTTTATACAATAGAACAAAGACAAAATTACAAAATAAAAAATTGGTATGGGGACAAAGGGGTCCCCAATCCCCATACAATATATTTTTTTTTACTTTATCATTATTTCTTAGTTAATCCGCCCGTAACATTGCATATTATGTGAACATTTTAACTGGCTTTCTATTACAGTTCAAAAGATACAGATGTTAAAAAGTAGGACAGACAGTTCAGTTCAGTGTCTTTATTTCAATTGGGTACAAGTACAAGTACACTTTCGAAAGGACAAAATTAAACATTAAAAGTACGATACATAGTCTAAACGACAAAAGGTACACAGACAAACGTAAATGGAGTCCGTAGACACCATTTGAGTATGGAACCCTAAAAACTCCAATAAACAATCAGTTGCTGGTGACTGAAAAAGAAAAGCAAAGAAACAAATCTAATCAGTGTGAGACTCCTAACTCATATGCCTATTGGAATAATAATATACATTCTTACCCAGCCTTCCTCAAACAATGCATAGCGGCATTAGCGTCGCCGCTTCTCAGACAGTAATAGACCATGGGCCAGAGCGGGCGGTCGTCGATGACGCCGTCAGCCAGGCCTTGCACATTGGCTCCCTGCAGGCGCAGGCCTACGAACCCGCGCACCAGTGGATAGGTTCCAGGCTCTCCACCGCGCATAGCTGCTGCCGGGTTAGCGCGAACTACGTCACTCATGTACTGTTTGTATCTGCAAATTAAATACTTGATAAGGTCTCAAAAATAGATAATAACGATCCGCACTTTGTCGCCATACTCTCTCAGGGCCCTTATGTAAGGCATCACTTTGTGTTGATATTAGTTTACTTAGTACTCATACTTCCAAATGCATAAATTGTATAAATATCATTTGAAATATAAATATACTAAAATAAACATATTTAATAGAAACAAGCTTTTAAGCGTCGGCCATATTAAATTTACGTGACGTCATTTTATTTTTCGTATGCTGCTCAGTAAACTGCTTCATTTGATACCCATATTATGAGAGTGCAAAAAATAATCGATCCACCATCTTTGGGAGTCCGCCATATTGGATTTAGAATGATGTCACTTAGCTAACCATGCATTGTCATCCAAACTAAACGTGTGTGCAAAATTTCAGTTCAATCAGTTGAGGATAACTGATTAACTGGTCTAAAATTCAGTTGCAAGATTTGTCCTTTAATACTAACAGAGCAAGTTAAATGAAAGCTTGTAATAATAATAATAATGCAAACGCAGGGGCGGCTTTATGGCGAGCTGTCGGTGAGTGGCGACACCGCGTACCCGGATTCCATGGGTCTAAAACCCCAGAGACCCTGACCCCTAGCTTGCCTTAACCGGCCGTCTGGGGGTGGAAATCGCAAGAGCTAAGAACCTAAGCTCCAGGGTGTAAGTGTTAAAGAGCATAACGCCGCGAGCTCTTAGTGAAAGTGCAGCACACCTCTCGACACCCTAAGCTACCCACGCCAATGTTGCCCCTCCGGTGCCAAGATGCGGCAGCCTCTATGGAGGGCCCATTTAGTGGGTGACAAGTCATCACCTGCCTAAATATATTTTGAGATGAGACAGGATAAGGCAGGTGCCGTTTCTCATCCCATAGATCAGTTCAACTACCCACAAATTGTTCACCTCAATAGCCCTGTTTTTTTTATCCTATACTGTACAATAGTTTTATATTCCATTTTATACACATTCCATAGTAATTGTATTTTGTATTCAACAGGGCCTCTTGGTGTTGGTTTCGACTCCACCAATGCCTAACAAATGACCGTGTCAAACCCGAGAATTTTATGAAATAAAGAGTCATAATAATGCTATTTATGCTTAAATTATTATTTGATGTAAAAAACTTAAAAATTAGACAGAAAATAAATAAATGTGAATAATAATGCTGTTGTTGAATAGCACAAACCTTTTTTCCAAATATGACTTCCCTTGTGCGACGAGACACTGCTGGATGGTAGGATTACCTCGAGCTTTGAGAGGATCTTCGTCTCTCACCAGAGCAGGTATGTTGGACATGGTTTTTATTATCTCCCACATTTCTTTTACTTTCTGCAAGGAAAGGAGAGTATTTTTTAAGTTTAACAAGGTGCATCACAAAAATTATATGCAAAATATTTTACTTTGCTTAAACCTAAAGTTGAAACATTTTATATTGTCAGTGAAAGGTTTAAGTTGCATATTCATTATTACAACTGCTCTGCTTTCCTGGAGAGTGCAATGCACACACTCCGCACAGTGGCGGTTTTTGTGAGAACAGAAAGAAAATAGCTACAAAGCAGCTTGTGTTGTGCTAAAATAACACAACACAAGCTGCTTGTAGCGATGCCCATACCGTCTCCACTGTAGCAGTTGCAGATGCATGTAGCATAGAGCGCGAACATAGTAGATTGCTTTTATAGTTTGAAAACAATTATTCAGTCGAAATAATTGTGTTGGAATCTACATAAAGGCGAATTATACTGATAAATCAGCCTCACTTACAGGATCGTTAATTTCGTCAGCAACTTGAGCAAACTTCTGTTGCAGTGACGTCCGGGATTTAGAACCCTGGAATACCAGCTTATTGTACAATTGCACTTGTCTTGAATATGCAGCTTCTATATTGTCTAGCATGGAGTGGCCAAACTTCTTTGGAGTGTCAGCAATGCTAGGTGGTTCTGGTGTTCTTTTGAGATCCAGCCAGTTCTGAGACGGGCCAATCATGGCATTCATTAGCTTGATTTTCTCTCTATTCCATTCAGATAGCATGTGCTCCCATTTTTGATCTTCTGTTGTTTGGAGACTCTGCAGAAATAACCTACATTTAGACTGTTTATGATATGTGTGTGTGTTTGTGATCTGTTTATGACTGGTTTTATGTATGCAGGCTGTTCCATAGAAAAACGTCTTTTGAACTCAACTAAATGTATGGTACAGTTGATATATTTTTTTGCGATTGAAGGGTTAGTCCTATAGTTAAAGTTGTTCATAATGATGAGTACAATGTCCTTCTTTCGGCTTAGTATCACAGTTCCTGTAACCCTGTATATTGCGTTATAGTTTGGAAAATTTACAGGCAGGGCAGTTACTTTAACCGTCATAGCTATTTGGAAAGTGTATGGAAGTAACTTACATTTAGTTAGAGTACTAATAATCTAAGAAATCACAAAATAATTTACAGTAGATGGTAAACTGTTCTCGGGATATGTAAATCTCTGAAATAAGTATTCTCAAAAACAAAATCCGAAAATCAAACAGAATCAATAAAAAAAATGCATAATATTTTTTTTTAAGGTAAGTACCTACATGTTTTCAAATTCTGTACAATTCTTCTCGAACATTTTGCATATAACAACTATACTGGTTAGAAGGTAGCTGTCCTTCCTGTCCACATAAACCGAGAGGCAACATCTGTGGGCGCGTGGCGGCGGAACTAGATAGTTCCGCGAACATGATTCCTGGACACTGTTCCGAAATATAAAATAATCAGGTAAATCTACGGAAACTGCTCTGCACCAACTGGTACACAAGATTGAATCAGCTATAGAAAATAAGCAGTCATGCCTGGTAACTTTTATTGATATTGAAGGGGCTTTTGACAAAACGACATTTCCCAGCATCGAAGATGGGCTGAGGAGACATAATGTCGATGAGAGAGTGAACAAATGGGTCACAACAATGCTGTCAAATAGAGCAGCTAATATAGAATCATCGACGGAGTCACGCTGTGTCGTTACGAAAGGCTGCCCACAAGGAGGAGTGATTTCTCCTCTTCTATGGGTGATAGTGGTGAATGAACTAATCGAACTCTTAAATAAAGATGGAATAACCACCATTGGATATGCAGATGATCTGGCAATTATGATATCTGGACTGTTCGAATCGACACTATGTGAGAAAATGCAGAAGGCACTCCGAATAGTCGAAAAATGGTGCGAGCGCCACAGCCTTTCTGTTAACCCACAGAAAACAGAAATGGTGCTATTCACGCGTAAAACAAAAATACCAGAATTAAAACCTGTTACTCTATTCGGAACTAAATTAACTCTTAGCAAGGAAGTAAAATATCTTGGTATATGGTTGGACAGTAAGCTTCTGTGGGGTAAACAACTCGACCATGTTACTACTAAGGCTACAAACACACTATGGCAATGCACCAGAGCGGTAGGCAAGGACTGGGGACTGAAACCAAACCTATGCCGATGGCTGTACACGGTAATGGTCAGGCCGGTACTTACATACGGCAGCATAGTGTGGTGGCCTAGAACGAACCTGGTGACTACAATCACTAAACTACAAAAAACACAAAGACTGGCATGTTCACTAATCAGCGGATGTGCGAAATCAACACCGTCTGCCGCCCTGGATATCATCCTGGGCCTGACTCCACTGCACTTGCACATACAGCAAGAAGCGATGGCGGCGGCATTAAGAATCAAATCAACTAACCAGTGGAGAGGCACTGGGTCAAACACAACCCACTGTAGAATTCTAGACAGAGCAACGAAAATCGTCCCTGACGCATGTCAAGGCACGGACAGAGTGGCCAGTACGTACTTGGACAACAAGAACTATGAGCTGGTTACGAAAGAAAGCGCCCGACTGGACATCGTGAATAATGAATACAATGTTTTCACGGACGGAGCCAAAAACAACAAGGGAGCTGGATGTGGCTACCACTCGCCTGAGCTTGGATTCACGAAGTCAATAGCCCTAAATAAGACCACAACTGCACTGCAGGCTGAGGCGATGGGTCTTCTGCTAGCGGCTAGAGAGGTACTCGTAAAAGACTCTGAACGTAATGTACAGAACAAAAACGAGCAACTGACGTTTACTACTGACAGTGCAGCCGTCATCTATGCACTCAGAAAACCTACAAGTAGGTCTAGAGTGATATCAGAATGCCACTCTGCCTTACAAAACTTAGCAGACACATATAATGTTAAAGTTCAATGGACAAAAGGCCATAGCACATGTGAGGGAAACAATAAGGCAGACTCACTCGCTAAGGAAGGCGCAAAGCAGGAAATTAGTGCAGAGGTTGCAAAACTGTGCAAACCAACGGCTATGGAGGCACGGAATCTGCTAAGTCTCTACACAGAAAAAGAACAGCAAAATATCTGGAATAAAACAAAAGACTGTAAACACGCAAAAGCTTTCTACCCATCAATAGACAAGAGAGTGACTAACAAACTACTGAAGCTAACTAGGTCGGACCTTCGACTGATGATAGGTACTATCACAGGTCACTGTGACCTAAACTATCACTTATACAAAATTGGAGCCACAGACAGCCCTCTGTGCCGAGGCTGTCTACAGGAGAACGAGACTGTGGAGCATGTACTACTACATTGCAAGGCCACAGAAGATATACGATTAAGGTCGAGACTACTTGAAGAAACTCAACAACTACAAGTCTCCAATACCACAACACCTGGTGAAATAGGGGTTGAGCGGTTTAGTCAGCGACCCAAACCCGTGCTTCGTTATTTTAAGGAGCTCGGCTGGTTTGTGTAGGCTGGCGGGGGCAAATGCACAATACACCCCAAGCGGGATGTCAGTGCAGGTCTTATCACCCCCACTTTGAATTAGAATTAGAAAATAATCGTTCCATGATCAATCAGATCCAGGACATTATTAGCACTTGTCTAAAAACGGGGTATAAGTGAAGGGGCCACAACATGGAAGGATTGTGTTCATACTTACATTTTTGTTGACCTCATCAATGAGTGATAAAATGGCATTTTCTCTTTCATTTTTCAGAAAACTTTCAATGTCGGTATCCGCGATTGGCTGAAGCGGCTCGAACGTGCGTTTAGAACTGAGAGTCTCAAGTTTTTGTGATATTTGTTGAAGATCTATGCCTTTAGACCCAAATAGAAGGTGACTGTAATGTAACAATATAATTAATTACAACGCAACTTGACGAAAATTTACCTAATTGTACACCCGTAGTTCTGAAATTTCGTTTTACAACCATGCAACTTGAATACTCACGCCTGGATGTCGTTAGCGCCGGACTGTATAACCCTAGAGTGTAGCTCTTGTGAAGCTTCCAACACCTGGCCCAAAGACCGTTCGACCCTCGGCAGTTCCTCATTGCCTTCAATCTCTGTCGTAAGCTGCTCAGCTTGTTGTAATAACTTGTTGAAATCATCGTCTGCCATTGTTGTTGTTGTGTAGGTTATGTTTTTATTTACACTGTGTAATATGTCGTGCAGTCAGCCAGAAACTTAAAATTTATTATAATTATGATTCACTATACACTCACTACACTGCAAGCAAATAATTGCGAAGAAAAATAGAAAACCGGTACATAAAACGCAAACAAGACGCGGGCGCACGACTTTTTCTCTAATTTAATTTTTGAAATTTGAAAAATAATCAAATCTATGCATTAAACTGTCAAATCTGTCAATAGCAATATTTTTTACTGTCAATGTCACAACTAGATAAGCATTTTCGAGTTTGGACGCCAATCACAGATATACAGTCGGCAATATATTTCAGTGAAAGAGACAAATTGATATGGCTCAGCACATGTACAAAAAGGACATAGATAGACTTTTTTGTCCTTATCGGCGTGGCCTCTTTTTTGCACCAAAAATGTCAAAATCTGACGGTTTTAGTCCCAAACAAAACGGGTCTGAATATTATTTATTGTCTTTTTTGGTGATTTAATGTGTTATGTGCGTCTTTTATCTGAGTAATAACTGTAAAAATGGTTCTACAATGCTTGGGTGTAGCATTTTGGGCTGCAAGAAGCGCAGTGAGAGACAAAACGATGAAATATTATTTCACAAGTAAGTAAACATAATAACGCTTGTAACGATCACCTAAAGACATTCAGGATATCAATTCGTAAACTTATTTTCATAATTAGTCCGTTTTTGGGTCGATTTGTGGTCTAATTCTATGAATTTTATCAAATTATTCACTTAGAAGATAAATGATGAATGTTGCCAGTTTATGAAAAAAATTACCCACTGCATCTAACAGAAATTATTCGTTCTGCAGGTTTCCAACTGATCCTGTCTTACGAATGAAATGAATGTGCTACGCGGTCGTGAAAGTTGGGTGCCAGCAAGACATGGTAGATTTTTTTCGAAACATTTCAATGCCGGATCCATTGTCAGAAGAGATATTAATTATTTAATTAAAGAGTTTTATCTATTTATCTAATTATTTGGAATGTTATACATAATACCATTCATGAAAAAAATTAACTGTCCAAGCGCGAGTCAGGCTCGCGCGCTGAGGGTTCTTTACAATCACAAAATACAAAAAGTTGTGCAAAAAGACAACATCACGCCCAGGCTGTCACCCATCCAAGTACCGACCGCGCCCGACGTTGCTTAGCTTGGTGCTAAACAGAAATTTGTCACTGACTCGCACTTGGTCAGTGTTTATTATTTGTTGTTTTACTTATGTTCACTATAATCCGCAAAATTTGACGCTTGTACGGATTACCGTTTTTACACTAGAACAAATCCAAAAATACCCCCCTTCCGTTTTAACTTTTTTATTTTTTTTATTTTTAATGAATCCACCGTAATATTACATATTCATAAAAAATCTAACTGATTATCTATTACGGTTCGAAAGATACAGCCGTTTAAATTTAGGATGGACAGACAGACAAATAGACGGACAGACAGACAGACAATTTAGGCTTAATAATAGGGTCCCCTTTAGATTTGAATTTATTTTTATTTCTTAATTAATCCGCCGTAACTTTACATATTCTGTAAAAATTTCAACTGGCTATCTATTACGGTTCGAAAGATACAGCCGTTTAAAGGTGTCCTATCTTTAGGCGGAGAGATTTTAATTATAATTTATTAATTTGTTTTGTTGCTTAGTATTTTTTAGATTATCCTTCCATCCCTTTTACCTAGGTTTTTTAAAAATTTTAACTCCATGCATACGAAGTCGCTTACACCAGCTAGTTATTATTATAACACACTGTAAGGTACTTCCTACTTACGAGTTCATCTTGAAGGTTGTGGGCACTACAAAGTGCCCTGCCATCACGCTATGGTTACTTCACAACCTTTTTTCTAGTATTATATTCTAATCCTAACAAATAATTATAATAAAAACTAACGTAACTTTCTGTCTGTTTTTACGAGGAAATGGCTAAGTCAACCTTAAGTAAATTTGTCAGGACGATAGGGTGTGTCATGAGGACAGGCAACGTGCTTTTCTTCCCAGAAAATTGCAGGTAGTACCGCGGGTTGCAGCAGATAGTGTATAAACAATAAATATTTAAAAGGTAGTATTGTTTCCAAAATTACTCATTGAAGATTCACTACCCATCATAGTAGGTAAATTACCCTAACTTATAGAAAATAATTTTAATGTGGCAACACACCTTGTTGAAGCGAGAGGCACTGAGCTAGCCACGCTCATTGAAAATCTATAGGTAGTAGATCTGTGACGCCAATAATTATCTGTATTTGACGTAGAGAGAGAAAGAAGGAATTGAGAAGCTGTTCTAATAATAATAGTTGTGCAAGCGCATGATACCTACTACCCAAAGGGACGGAACGCTTCAAACAGAAAAAACGAGCAGAGCGAGAGGTACCACGTTTAGCCATTTGTCCCTTTCACACTACTTGTCTTATATACAATGACGTTCATGAACACGTATTAATGTGTGGTGTTGCCACTGTTGGAAAAATATTGTAACCGTAAATTTGGTATTATTTTGGGTAGTACGTAATTTGAACAGCATCATTTTTAAATAGTTAATTTTTATTTCTGAAACATATCTAAAAGAAAACTCCCGTGATTATTTAGGGTGCATCCGTTTATTATTGTAGTGATATAAAATAAGAAATAAATAAGTATATACGTGTGTTGAGTACTGCTGCCACCTATTCGACGGGTGCTATGAGGCTGATTGGTGACAGCAAGCTAGTCGCCAATAAATTACAAAGCCTCGAGCACCGCCGTAAAGTAGCTTGTCTGTCTATTTTCTACCGGATATATTTCGATGAGTGTGAGCAAAAGCTTCATGACCTTATTCCACCCTCCCCCTTTTACTACAGGACAAGTAGAAGGACTGCACACTATCACCCCTTCCACGTGGAAATTCCAAAAATTCGAACACAACGATTTGGGTCATCTTTTATGATACTGTACTGTCCAAGAATGGAAGTCCCTGCCATCCTCCTTGTTTCCTGAAAAGTACAATCTAGGCATCTTCAAGGCTAGAGTGAATAGATTTCTTCTAGATCAACGTGTTCCATCCTCGGCCACACCGTTGCTTACCATCAAGTGAGTTGGTGGCCAAACGTAGATCTATTCTGTATAAAATATAAAAAGTATGTAAATTAATGAGGAATTTGTATCAGTGATTATGTCAACACTAGAAAGGGACAAATGGCTAAACGTGGTACCTCTCGCTCTGCTCGTTTTTTCTGTTTGAAGCGTTCCGTCCCTTTGGGTAGTAGGTATCATGTGCAAGCGAAATAAACTTATACACCGTTAGCTGATAGTAAACGAGAGCAAGATAATATTTTGTTTTCCCTTATAGTGTTAACCAATCTTCTACTCTGGCAGTTGTCCCAGAACTACGTCACTGTCCAGTTGCCACTTTATCCAATCAGCTGTTACGTGTGTATCGTCATCTCTCTCAAACCTGTTGTAAATTGACATCATGACATCATTGCGGGACGCCCACGTGGAATTTTTTTCTCGGATTGCTATACCTGGCGGAGTATATTATTATACCATGGCGTAGCGTTACATTCTCTTTGGTCATACCTGCGCTACGCTAAGAGATATGGATTATGGACCTATGGACGGCGGCGCTAGCAGCACGAGTGGGCGTGGATCTTAATAATGCTGTATCTAACAGACGAGACGAGTAGGACTTGGTTGACGGACCGATGTCCAACCAACGGGAAAGAGATTTTTTTCGCTTTCCCTACATCGATCTAAATGTACGGTACATTATTCTTCTTTGTTTCCCTACGTAAATCTACGTCTGTTACCACTATTATACTACTAACAGACGTATTGATTTGGTTGACGGAGACGCCGTCCAACCAATGGGAGAGAAAGAGTGAGAATAACGTATTTTTCTCTCATTCTCTTCCGTTGTTCAGACGGCGGTTGAAGTCAACCAAATCCACACGTCTGTTAGCACTATAAAGTAGCTAACAAACGAGACGGACTGCCGTCCAACCAACAGGAGAGAAAGAGAAAATTTTCTCTTTCCCTCTCAAATTTCCCTCCTCCACACAAATTTCCGTACCAAATCCATATGTCTGTGATAGTGCTACAGACGCTCGAACGCGGATGACGGACCGCCGTCCAACCAACGTGAGAGAAAGAGTGAGAATATCATATTTCCCTCTCTTTCTCTTCCATTGGTCAGACGGCGGTTGAGGTCAACTGCGTTCGAGCGTCTGTTAGCACTATTAGCAGTTTAGCACTATGCCATTCACTTTGGGCGTGGGCGTTTTCGGCGCGGTGCCGGAGCGGCGGAGCGGAGAGTGAGGCGCAAGAGAGACGTAAAGACTAGTATACTGGGAGTATCCTTTTTTTTTTTTTTTTTTCGGCTACGGCTTGTTGTTTTTTGGGGCAATTTTGCCATTAACAGTGAGGGAGTAGATAGTGTTAGTTACTTACTTAGTGTTCCCGTATACTATATTATACTTCTTTTTGCCGTATACTCTTTGGTTTGGACGCTTGTCCTCCTAGGAGTAATAGTGTTCCGTGCGCTTACTGCAAGGAACTTGTTTAGATAATAAAGGCACTTGCATGCAATAAAAAACTGTCTAGATAGATAGATATTTTTTATTATATTATAACACTTGATATTCTATCATTATAAACAAAGGTGTAAGCTCTCTCTAGAGATAAGAGTAAAATATTCATTATTGAAATGAAAACTCTGTGATCATGATGAATTGGTCAATACGATACTCCCCCGCGACCGACGTGGCTGAAATCTTGCACAATCAAATTTTGACTTGTGCGCGATCAAGTGGTTGTATATTATCTTTGGACAGCGCATCAGCATCCTCATCATGATCCGTATCGCAGAGTAGATTCCACTTTAAAGGACTTAGTTTTGTTCGTCTTTTTAGCAAATAACGGGATTATTTATATTTTTTAGGTCCAAATATAAGGTCGGCGTCGGGAGCTCCCTTGGGGTGCTGGTACTTCTGTCGCACGTGTTGGCCTCGGTTGGGGTTGCCGCTGCCACCCGACCCGCCTCCGCTTTCCGCACTGTACTCCTCTTCCTCTTGCCTTTCCGAAATATTGAGGGTCAGCCTGAAAACATTTTTTTGTAAGTTAATGTATGTCAACAAGTAGATTATAAAAAGAAAGACAAAATACGAAACCGCAAAATGTATAGCTTATGACATTTTGGGCATGAAGATGAATCTAACGACACCTCATACACCAAAATCGGTCAAGCCGTTTTGGCTAATAAAGGAAACATTAAAAAAATTACAAACTAAGTACCTATGTACTTTATTAACTTAACAAAATACAAGCTAAAACTGACACTACAAATACAGTTAGACTGCCCATAGACCGTTGAAGGTCTAAAGACAATCTAAATGCTCAAGCCCACTACCAGTTGGCAGCGTACCCAGCATGCTGGCGGCATTACCACGCTGAATGGCAAATGTACTTTGAAAGTGTATACGGATTACGGATATGATGACGTCCAATTAAATTATAATGCAAGACTGTGTAACCTAATTATAATAATACCTAACGGTTGGGACAGTCCACATTTTCTACTGGCCACCATCCTCAGGGGCCTTATGAGCAATCCAGTTTAGGTGATGAAAAAATTTTGTGCGACCGCAAACCGTGTCTGGGCGCGTTCGTTACGTTCGCGTGATTTTCCGAACTGCGCGGTTTCAAGTTAGTTTGAGACCGCGTAAGGAGTTGGGCGTAAGGCGCCATTCACCCTACTATAGACACACAAGTAACTGGACTGAGGTTTTGACAGCTAACAGCTTTGACCGTATAGCTTGAATTTCCCATAAAGTCAATGCCGAAGTACCGAAAAAAATTCGCCAATTGAAGGGGGCAAGGTAAACACGTATTGCACACACTGACATATTCTTACTAGTTCTACAAACGCACACTTCAATATTGAGCGGCAAACAAGATGATCAAATGGAGGACCCGGGGGTAAAAGCTAAAGGGGAAACTGTAGGTATTTAACACTACTTTTTTTTTCTGTTAAGGGAAAACTTTAGGTATAACACTTCCTTTTATTTATTTTCTGAAGGTAACAGTTTCGCATTGAGTAGGTATAATATTAGGACATAATCTTTTAAACGGTATAGTTAACTGGTATAAGCTAACATAAACGAAAACTTAAATATATAACTAAAAACAAAGGTATAATATTATGTAATATTATACCTTTTTTTATTTTATTTTTATTATTATATGTAATATTAGGTAAGTATCCAAAACCGTAAATGCATCATTTTCAAATCTGTAGTTAGAGTTTCACCTACCTTTTGACCCTCTCCATTTCCTGTTTATCAGCCAACGCCTGCTGCTGCAAATTGCTGGCCAGCTCCGGGGGCGCGTTGAACGATTTATACTGCGGCTTCGTGCCTTTCCGCACCATCAGAACAAACTCCACTCCATCATTCCCTTGCTGCAAGTACGACGACTGATGAGTGGCAATATGAATTGCCCTTTTGTTAATGGATATGAAATTCTAATTTTAAAATGACAATGAAGAATATAGGGCCAATTCCCAACAAGCCAACAACTCCGCTGCGCGCCGCGCTGCCTCGCGAGGTGGAAAGAGCGCGCAACAGGCGTCGTCTAAAGGCATCGGTGGGAATCGGCCTTTAGAGTAAGTCTGCAGTGCGGACAAATTGCGCGATTTTATGGCACACTCTGTGTTTACACTAGCGATTTAAAACCCGCGTAATAAACATATTTAGTATGCAGAATATTAGACTAACAAAAATTGTGATTTTACCCTGTGCAGTCTTACCCTTATAACTATGATAATAATACTACATAATGTTGAATACAATACATAGTAAGATTAGACAATTGGATCTTAATTAATTCAATTGGCATCTTAATTAATTCAATTGGAAAAAAAAAACAATCGGGAATCCTGTTCCTTTTTTGCATTTGCTTAACAACATTGCTGACAATGGTACTGAGATGATATTTAATGTCCACAGTACGGGTTACGCGAAAAGGCTGTACTACGCCGAAAAGGGTCCATAGTACCTATAGTTATGAACAACGTACTATGGGAGCAACACTGAAACCGAGAAAAAAATATCAGCTGTTCCATACAAAACGGTAATTGAACCACGACAAAATGTATGGAACTGCTGAATTTTTTTTTCGCGATATCAGGGTTGGTTCCATCGTAAAAGTTGTTCATAACGGACTCCTTTCGTTTTAGTAGGTACACCCTTTCCGCGTAACCTTATGGGATTACTAAAAGTGCTATCTAACTAATGGCATAGAGAAATATACTATACTAGAGCTAATGGCATGCAGCATGCCGATAAAATTGAACAAGTATCACTTATTTTCTAATTTACTGGTTGCATAGTTCTTACCAATAACTGTTCATAGGTTTTCTTAGTAGTTTGTCTACACGTCATAGGTACGGCTATGTCTCTCTGTTGCGGCCGATTCTCTCTTTGTCTCTCTGCTATATTTTCCATCACCATTTTTTCAAAGGCAGATTCAAATTCCACATCTTCCACCTGAAAACGTTTTAAATTACTACAAGTTGTTAGCATTGTTTGTAAATATGGTACAAATGGGAAAATAACATACAGGTTTAGATGCAGGTCTCCTTGGTTCGACAGTGTTGATATCTTCCGTTCCTTGAACATCGTTGTCTTCCATGCCCATGTTTTCAGTCAGTGGCTCTTCATCGGAGCTCTCTTCAGGCAGTTGAGGGTTATCAGTTTCATCATCAGTCTCTATAATTGTGTCTAAGCCGTCATTGACACCATCGTTAATGCTATCCTCTCCTTGATCGTCATTGTCATATTCTTCTTCCCCTAAATCAGGGTACAAAGTCTGCCTTAGTTCCTCAATAGCATCCTTACACTGCTGCCAACTCGTAAACAAATTCAATTTCGGCCTCAAAGTCGTTAAGCACTCCTGATAAATATACTTCACATAAATAGGAAACTTATTCTCTTCTGTCCAGACAGGATCCGACTGTTTGAACCAGTAGTAGTTTTGGAAGAAGGTCAAAAAGTAATCAAGCCGCTTCTTGCTTGAGCCACTGTTGAAATACGCACCGCAAGTTTCCAATAGCGCGCAGACCAGTCGGATCCTAAACACGTTGTCTGGAGGATCGAGAGGGGATATGTTACCGTGTTCATTTGTCACACCAAATGTGATGAAAGAGTACAAAACCGTGAAAACGTCACGGGAATCCATGAGCTTGTAGTTGTAGAGTTCGCCTAGATATCTGACTGTTGCGATTCTTCTTTGGTTGTATCTAGGATGTGGGTCTTCCATAGTTACTCTAATCTCTTCCAGTATGCTGTCGACGACCGCTGGCGCTACTGATTCTTGCCACACCGCGAGTTCAGCTGTCAATCTAGCCAGTGCTCTTCTAGCGCTGGCCCTAACCCTCCAGCCTCCAGCCAAATGCTGTATCCCTATAGCTAATACATCAGGATCATCCCAGTTCAATTTGCGCATCAGTCTTAGAATTTTCTCTTCGTTACTCTTCTGTAGGTCTTCGTGTAGGATTTTTCTGATGAATTGGTGCATCGGAGGCTCTTCCTCTTTGGGTTGGGCGGGAGCTTCGGGCGGGCACACGTAGTAGAAAGCGTTCTCGATTTGCGTCACGTACCGCGAATCTAGGGCTGAAACAGTCTAACAAAAGAAAATCTCTTTAAATCTAAAATTACAGTCATAGATTTCAAAAAGTTCTATTACAAAACTGGACTTACCTTTTTTCTCATCATCTGCTGCAAATATATCATCGTCCTTTGGTGAGTGTCAGGGTTACAGTACAGGTACCTTCCACACGTTTCTAAGAGATTGCACGCCATTTCGATGTGATGATGTTTGAAATCGTGAAGTAACACTTTTAGGCAGTAAAGTGCTTCTATTTTGGAGTAGAGACTAAACTTGACTAGCTCTCCAATGAATCTTACGACTTTTATCTACAACAATGAAAAATAACTGACACACACATAAACATAACATATATGAAACACAAGTAAAATAGTAAGATACTTAGAGCCATCTTCGCTTCTCATCAACACCTGAGTAAGGCATTAGGAAAGATCAGAGAAATTAAAGAGATCTGTCTATTTTACTTTTTAAATTCATAGTTAAGTCCTTACCTTGGATTCAATATTTATCTGATCCTTTTTCCTGACATGATATTTGAAATCTTGTTTGAGCATCTGGCACAAATCGAGACATACATCTGGCAGCACTGGGTACAATATTGCCGCAAATCGCGAATAGAATGGCAACAAATCAAGCCTGGTTCTGGCAACACCAAACAGGACTCTCGTCAGTTTTCGGCGGTTGTTTTTTGTGTTGAGATTCAATACGAAGTCTACAGCTGCAGTGTCTATGAGTTCTCTGTTGATACAGTTTGGCAGTTCATTCAGGAATGCATCAAGGGCATACCTGTAAAGGGAAAGTAATTTTTACCACACATCATACCAAGCTTGTTACACACATCGTTATGTTTCACATTTAGCACTACTGAGCTGTTAGTATAATCCGTGAACTCTAGTGACTCTGTGAACCACTGCTAGTGACTGCCTACCCAAGGTATGGAAGATATAAGATAAGTTTAGTGAGATGGAAGCAAGGTAATTTACAAGACACACAAGTGTGTTGCCATGTTCTGTGCAGGGTCCAAACATCTGGTTCGCAGATCATATTCTATTGAAATTTTTTGGGCTGCCATATCATAGAATTTTTGTCACTCGAATATACACAAATTCTAAACATAACATAGGTAAATAGTCATCACTGGTCCGCATCAGACAGATCGGATCAAGCCGAATCCGATGCGGGTCAAGCAGATGCGTACCTTATAGATATACATACAACTTACTTGTTAGAAATATTAGTAGGTTGAACTTCCTCTTGCTCAACTTCAGGGACCGCTGGAGGTTCCTCAGTGTCACTGAGCTCATCTTCTTTCAGATCCTCATCGAGCATCTCCTCTGTTAATGTCTCTGGTTTACTTTTCACTGTCTGGAAGGAGGTTTATTTAGATAAAAACTCTTTAATGTGCATATCAGAAAAAAATTACAAACAGATGGAAAAACTTGCAAACTAGTGCCACTAGTAGTGGCCTTACTGCTAATCGCGATTTCTTTTAGGCAACTATTTTTTATTTGGCAAACAGAGATAACAATATTGTAGCATTGAATTATCTTTGAATGGGAGTTAGAAAACATGGTTTATGTGGTTATTTTCTATTCGCCATTTGGTGATGATTGACCGTTTTAGGTACTAAAATAGATCGACCATTTAGACTTATATTCCGTATAGCTTGTGTTTTAAGATAGTGGTAACAATAACACGGGTAAATAAAACTGGCCAAGTGCGAATTAAGGTTGCGCCCTGGGGGATCCGTACCATCACATAAATTGTTAACTAATAAAGTACAAAAAAGTAGTGCAGAGAGACAACATATCAGCCCGTGAGGTGAACAAAATTTTGTCAGCGACTCGCACTTGGCCAGAACTTATTACCTACTTGTTGTTTTACTTTAGAGTGTGTACTATAATCATAACAAGTTTGACGCTTGTACATATTACCGTTTTTACATTAAAGCAAATACAAAGATATGTAAAAAATACATTTGTTGTATGTGGTAACCACAAATTTCTGAACTATGAATGTACCACAATTATATGACTATTGCAGAACCCTACCATATGCGTGTCTCAACACGTTGTTGGTTAGTTATTTTTGAACCTGATATCAAAGTAATACCACTATTATATATTCTTTGGTAATACCAGGACTGGCGCACTCTGCACTTTAGGTACAATGCTACAAGTATGTGGCGGGTACCGTCTAGATCTAGACAAGACTGCTGCGCCCGCTGCCGCGCGAAACACAGAGATAGCGCGACGATAGATAGAGAGGTTGATAGCCCGTTGGTCCAGTTGGTGGTGAAACTACCTTCTAAGCTTGAGGGCGTGGGTTCGATTCCCACCTAGGACAAACATTTATGTGATGAACATTTGTTTGTTCTATATCTGGTTGTTAATATCTATTTAAGTATACTATTTAAGTGTACTATTTAAAACTATATATTATGTATGTATATCAGTCTCTGGCAGCCATATTACAAGCTTTGCTTAGTTTGGGGTCAGATGACCGTGTGTGCAAAAAGGTCCCGAATATTTATTTATTTATTAGGTTAATATAGCCGTAAGTAGTCAGCGCTCGCGCGTCCTGAATTGCACTTTATTGTGTAGTAGCAAGAGTCGCTACTTATTTAAATGATTTTGCGGAGTGAATCTTCTGTACTTGTACTAATATGTATTTTGTGATAATTCTTACCTCTTTCAGCTGATAAAGTGGCATGAACACCTTCAAATCTGGCATACTGGTATAAAATGTCCGTGTGTCCTCATCTTGCCATGGGTCAGTGCCTGCTTGCATGTTAAACTCCTCAGTGCCTCCAATAGTGACTGTTCCTTGAGTTTCTATAACTGTTAGGGATAATGTAGGGGGATCCCCTGCTTCTCCTAACTCTTCACCAAGGACTTCCGCAAAGTTCTGCGCGCCAATTAACAGCTTATCGTATGTGGCCTGGAGATAAATCAATTATATATTTAAAAGACTGTTTTAAACTATCACGGTTGTCACTAAAGTTATCTAAATCGGTTTCTTGAATCCTGAATGAAGCCACGGAGAGTGCCATTGGGGTGGCAAAATTTTGGTATAGAAATTTAATTTGAATATAAAACTATAATTTGCGAGACATCGACTCGAAAGAAGAAGACTAAAGTTTTATGATTATTTACTGGAATTTTTTTGTCTTCCGTGAACATGGTGCATGTAACTGCGCCGAAATATCGGGAGCTCATTCCACAACCTTACCATGGTAAATATCCCGTAAATAAACATATAACTTTAATCATATATTTATTACTAGGATAATATAAAGACAACAAAATAGGAAACAAATAAGTTAAAGCGTTATAAGTTAAACATAGATGTTTAAATTTCTGCTCCGTGTATAGCTATACAGGGCTTTGATTCGAAATATAAAATAAAAGATACAGGGTTACACGCTTAGGGTGTACTGAGCCGAAAGGAGGTTATTGTAGTCATCACACAAAAAAATATTCACACTTAACAAAATGTATAAGACAACATATATTTTGCGATTTCAGGGTTGGTCCCATGTTAGTGGTTGTTCATAATAATGACTACAACAACCTCCTTTTGGCTTAGTACAATCGAAGTTTAAGGTAGACATTAAAAATGATTAGCTAGCAAAATAATTCAGTCCAGATTGCTATATATGCTATGCATATAGGCTGTAATAAGCCGAAAGGACGTCCTTGTACTCATCATTATTAACAACTTTTACTATAGGACCATCCCAGCAGGCCTAGCACGGGCCGTGGATAAATTGTCTTTCCACCGTTTTTATCCCGCGAGAAAAAGACAAACATATCCATATTCTAGCTTTGTCGCATCTAGGCGTGGTAAATAAAACAGTTTTTTACATTTTGTTAAGTATCAATGACCGTTTTCTGTGGAACAGCAGATTTTTTGGTGATTTCAGGGTTGGTCCCATAGTACAAATAAAAGTAATTAAAGTTGTTCATAATGATGAGTCCTCCATCTTTCCGCTTAACTGGGCTTAGATTTTTCCTGAACACCTTGTGCTTTAGACCACTTACAGCTTTTAGGTTTGTATAAACATAAAACATGTGTTCAAATCGCGAAAGTTTAAAAATTACTATACAGGCAAAGATGTTACCTTCATTTATGTACCTAATGATAATTATTATGAAACAGTAAAGACTTTATGATAACCTGATGTTGTTCCAACTGGTCCTTCCTTTCCTGTGAGAGTTCACCTCTTGTGTGCAATGTTCGTTGGTTAGCAGCATGTAGCGCTTGCAACTGGGCCCTCTCAGCAAGTAAGTGTTTAGTGAGGGATGCAAAGTAATCCTTGAGCAGAGTTCGGACAGCCACCTGCTTCTCTGCCGGCAGGAATGTGTTTCGAGGAACTGGTATGTCGTGTTTCTGGAAATTTAAAGTAAATTATCTTAATAGTAAAGATCACAATATTACTGGTGACTGATCATATACTAATATTATAATTTATTGCAAAAGTGTAGTGAGCAAAGGTGGCCAAGTGGTAGCATGTGCGCTTAACAATCTGTTGAAAGCTGGTTCTATCCTCGGTCCTGCACCAATTATTTAGTACTTACATAAATTATGTGCAGTTGCGATGCTATTACTCAAAAACAGTGTAGGAAAACATTGTGAGGAAACTGGTATGTCCAAGTATCTCAAAAAGTTCAAAGACATATGACATTCACCAACATGCACTGGGCCAGCAGGGTGGATTAGAGCCCATCCTCTCTCTCTCTCTCACTCTCTGAGACGAGGCCTGTGTGCCAGCACTGGGAACATACATACATAGGTTGATACTGTCTATTGCAAAAGTGTGTAAAGTAAACGCCATTAAGTTGAGTCAAAAGCAAACTAACTTTATTTCTATAATTTGGGTACCCTCAGCACAATATTAAAACATACAAAATACTGAAGGTAAACACTAGTAATATACAACAGTGTGCTTGTTTGTTCCCCTTTCATGCAGCAACTGAGCAATGGAACGATGTGAGATAGAGATTGAATAGCGTTGATTTGCATAGAGATTTAATTGGAGGGCCGGAGAGTGGCATAGAATATATTTTTTTCCTGGAAAATGTACACTTTCTCAGGGAATGTCTACGTGGGTGAAACCAAATTCAAAAATTACAATATGCAATAATGGTGGGTTTCAGTAAAGCTTTCTGTGAACTACTTATTTAAACTTAACAAATTTTAAAAGCTTGGAGTCTTATTACGGCTTATTATACTTTTTAACTGACTTCAGGAGGAGGTTATCAATTCGACTGTATGTTTTTATTTTGTATGTATGTTACGCGATTACTCCACGAATATAGAATTGTTTTCGATGATTCCTTTTTTATTAAGTAAGCCATAAATCATAGGTGGTCCCATTTTTTTTCTACCACTATTGATCTTACATAGTGAAGGGTTAAAAGGCACAATTTCAGTGATGTCAGATTTAAATTTTGTTTAAAATGGTTCCCCAGAATTGAGACAACTTTCAAATGAAAATGTCACAATGTTTTGATACTCACCTCAGAAGCATCTCTTATTTTTTTTGGCATCAAACCAGCATAATCTTCACCACAGTGTTTGCAGAAGGACATAAGTATAGGTATATTGTTGTGTTCTTCCTTGTCCATATTAATGAGCACGGTGAGTACATTTCCCAGCAAGGGTAGTCCAGTCTTATTCACAAATATCCCTACAGCCACTAACTCAGCGTAGAATCTTATGTCTACGCGCAGCTTAGATGAGTTCATTATTTTATCGGTAACTTTGAAGGTCAAGATTTTTTGCCAGTTCTCGAAAAAATTTGGAGAAAACTCTGCATAGGTGTGGTGCAAGGAAGAACATAGATTGATAGCAGCTGGAATATCAGACATCTTCAATTTAGCCTCAGCAATAGCGGAAGCAACTTCTGAAATGTACTTCGTAAGGTTTAAGCCCGCGAAGTCTTTTAGCAGAGTATCAATTTGAGATGCACTGAAGGATTTCAGTTTCTTAACAAATGT
Organism: Agriopis marginaria; assembly: GCA_932305915.1. Classification (NCBI taxonomy): domain Eukaryota; kingdom Metazoa; phylum Arthropoda; class Insecta; order Lepidoptera; family Geometridae; genus Agriopis; species Agriopis marginaria. The sequence goes on from OW029915.1 coordinate 16,015,043, forward strand.
TGTGTTTTTCTTCAAACCAGAGTCCAGTTTCGAGAAGTGATTTTCTGGTGGCCGAGTGCAGTTTAAGTTCTGATTACGAAGCTCCGCTTTTTGTTTAAGCCTCATTTCTAGGTTAGTTACGTACTCAGCCAAAGCTGCTCTTTCTGCTTTCTCGATCTCCTCGGTATTCTCAGGCGCTTCTTCCATGGTTTGTTCATCTTTCTCTGCATCTTTATCAGTTATAGTCATAATTGCGGGTGAAAAACTTCATCGGATTTTGTGAGACTAAACGAAAATAGGATACGTAAGGAAAATTAATCAAAATGCAAACAACGCTAACAAAATATTTTTCTTTTCCATCACAACATAAATGTCAACAACTTAACAATATGACAGTGACAAAACAATCAATTTTGACATTATGTTTTTTGGCGCCAACATGAAAAATTATGTCGTCGCGTAATATTATTTCATAAACTCGTGTAATATCGTATGATTATGGGTAATAATGGTGGGTTACTATTTATTAAGTGTTCCTAGACGTGCTTGAGTGTGGTGAAGTGATATAACGCGGTGAAACATCAATTTTTGTGTTGTTTCCATAACTCCATAGAAGCCTCTTGTAAAGTGTCCACCACTTTACTAGGGCAGGCATGACTTTGACTTGACCGTGACTTTCTTTGCTTGACTCTGACTTGTTGGACGATAACAACATTTCATCAATATTGATGATATTATAATAATACTGACACTGGCAAATGCACAAAAAGTGCGACGCCAAAAGAGGAAATAATAAAAAACAATTCAGTAAAAAAAAAAGGTCCCGAAATAAAAATAAACAAGCGTGAAGGTATAAATTACAATTTTACATTGGTTATTGGCAAAAACCCTGGAAAAATACTAAATGTGTGGAATTCTGTGCGAAATATGCTTTACAGAATGCTGCAGGAGCTTACATTTATTACAAGTAAGGCATTCTTATGTTCAAAATACACAGATCACACATAACCTCAACGGTTATTGCTTCTTATTAATCATTAAAATTACAGGATGAGAAATTACTACAAAGGATCAGGAATAGAGGACCGAATTACGTGCAATCTGTGGAAATCAAACCATGCACTGATATTAGAATAACTTTCCTTGGAACGGTTTTGTGGATGCAGGGGCTTCAGCTGACACCTCAGCCTATGCAGAACGATAAAGGTGTACTTCTGTACAACGGCGATATTTTTGATGAAACCTGGAACTCTGCAGTTAGTGATACGCAAATAATAATGGACAAACTTAGCCAGCAAACGGTGAGTCATACAGTAACATGTCATTATCATTATTTAAGCCATAGGACATCCACTACTGGACATAGTCCTCCCCCAGCTATCTCCAAAAGGGCCGGTTGAAAGAGACCTGTATCCAGTGTTTTCCTGTGGTCTCTTTTAGTTATCTGTCCATCTTGTGGGTGGACATTCTACATCTACTTACCGGTCTATAGTCTCCATTCGAAAACTTTTCGGCCCCATCGGCCATCTGTACTGCGTGATATGTGCCCTGCTCACTGCCACTTCAACATACTACTCCGGTGGGCTATGTCGGTAACTTTAGTTCGTCTATAGATCTCATCATTTCTGATTCGATCTTGTAGAGAAACCCCGAGCATAGCCCTCTGCATAGCTTGTTGTGCCACTTGCACTAAAAAATTTCTTCATATTAATTACTTAAGTTACCTTTTTTAAGCCAATAGAATCTTGTATTCATAATTATAAAAACCTATTGCTATGGGACCAACTTCACATAAGGGGAAAAAACTGCATTTTAAAGAAGAAATTCACTCTTGTGGAAATGTATTAAACAGCCAACACTCGATTCGAATCTGCAGAGTTGGTACCATAGTAAAAGTATATGATAAGGACAGTGAAAAAAGAAAGAAGTCCCACGGCATACAGCAGAACTAAATTTACTTTTTTTAAATTTTGGAGTTACTTTTATTTGTATGCTAGTGAGATGTTTACTAATTTGCCACCCTTAAAGAGTTTTGTACGATACCTAGTGTTTAAATGTGCTGCTTGCGAAATTATAGTGATAGTGATTGATAAGCGATGACAGCTCCGCGTCTGAGGGACTTCTTTCATGAAAAGCTCTCAAATACCACCACCATTCCATGACGCCGTATAATAATATAATATCTTGATCACATTCCAGAATACTTCCACAGAAGAACATATAATACAAGTGCTGAAGTCTCTCAAAGGGCCATTTAGTTTGATATATTATGACAAACACACTCAAAGTTTATATTTTTCTAGAGACAGAATAGGAAGAAGCACTATGTTATTTGTAAAAGATGATCACTCAATTGTTATAGGCAGTGTTATAGGTAATTATTTGAAAGGGTAAGACATTTTCCAGATGTACTTTGATCATCATCATCATATCAGCAATTTTCGGGCATCAAGGGCCTGTTAGAAGCGGCCTACATCCAGCGTTTCCGCAAGGACCTAAGATGTTGAATACCATAGATTTGGCAGTTGCATTCACTCGTAAAGGACTGCCATTGACATAATATCCGAGAGATTTGAGACATTCTACAAAATGAGCATAAAATCTACAGTAAATAAGTATAAAAAAATTATGTGTCTAACGCAAACCTTACCTTTATTTCAAAAGACCTATTCAAAGATACTACACATTAGTGGGTGTAGTGTTTTTTTTTTTGGAATTATTGGAGTTGGTTAAAAACTACAAATCTACTGAGCCAAAGTCAATGAAATTTTTGTGGCCACCTTGTTTGCAGTTGTGTGATACTCAATATTGAAGTTTACGTTTGTAGAACTAGTAAGAATATGTCAGTGTATGCAATACATGTTTACTTCGCCCCCTTCAGTTTTTGACAGACTCTTTCGTTACTAACTCGAGTCCAAACTATGTAAGTTACTAAAGTGGTAGATAGTAGGTTAGGTACTTATATTTGGTCTGTTATTGCAGGAAGAAATTATGATTGTATTGAAGTGCCAGCTACTCACATTTACTGTTTGGACACTAAAAAACGGAAAATAAAACTACTACCATGGGACGATCACCAAGAAACTGCAGTGTTTTCTATAGAAACCTGGTTAGAAAATATCCAACTCCAGCAGAGCTTGCCGGATGATAAATTTGAATTTGAATTTGATGAATCTATAGATTTGTGCGATCAGGTAATTTTTAATCACATTTTACTCACTCTCAATAAAAGGACTTTGAATATAATTGAGAATTGGATGTCAATGCAATATTTCCCTAAAAAAAATTTGGGTGAAAAACATAGATATACGGGTGTAAGGGGAACACTTTCGAAGCCAAAAGAAGGTAATTGTACTTATCATTATGAACAACTTTTACTATGGGACCAGCCCTGAAATCGCGAAGAAAATTATCAGCTGTTCTATAGAAAACGGTCATTGACACTTGACAAAATGTATGGAACAGCAGATTTTTTTTTTCGCGATTTCAGGGTTGGTCCCATAGTAAAAGTTGTTCATAATGATGATTTTGGCTTCGAGAGTGTTCCCCTTACACCCTGTATAACCTTTTCTAACAAATTGATTTAATCTTTTAGGATGATATTATAAATTATGCCGAATCAATAGCCAAAACAACATGTAAAAACGAAATCATGAGATCACTAATTCAACATGAAATAATTCAGGAAGTGGTATTGAAAGTTACAGAACTCCTGGAGAAAAGCGTTAGAATACGCCTACAGAGGCAGCCCAATAAATGTAAAGACTGTTTGAAGAATGACACAGATGATTGCAATCACTGCACGGTTGGGGTTCTATTTTCTGGTGGTTTAGATTGTACCATATTGGCTCTGCTGGCTGACAAATATTTACCTAAAGAGCAGAGTATAGACCTTATAAATGTTGCCTTCAAAAAAGATGAAAAGGCAACATATGATGTGCCAGATAGATTAACAGGAAGACAGTCATATGAAGAACTGAAAAGAATATGTCCCACTAGGTAAAATTTTATGTAATTTATTCAACACTTATAGTAAACGTGTTACCATCAGAGTCGTCCGGTCATAAATCATCATCTGTCTATCTCGCTCGCACTCACTTTTTTTGCCATCGGTGGCAAACAATCAGACGGGCCGCCTGATGGTAAGCAGTCTCAGCAGTCACCATCGCCTATGGATACTTGTAAACACCAGAGACATTACAAATACATGTATTTTTCGCGGGAAAAGTATCCTATGTCCATCCTCATGATGCATTCTACCTCCTTGCTAAATGTTCATCGATATCGGTCCAGCCATTCAGTTGTGGTAAGATAACAAACTTTTTTCAACCATGTGATAGGTATTTTTTTCCTCATTTCAGGATTGATCCCATAGTAAAAGTTGTTCATAGTGATGGGTACTAACTATGAACGAACCCCTATCGGCTTAGTAGTGTTCGGTTGGTCTCTTTCCGCGTAACCCAGTATAAAAGTTATATAGGAACCCTTTACTCCATAAATATTCTTCTATTACAGAAAGTGGGCATTTTGGGAGGTGAATGTACCGAAAGAAGAGTTAAAGGAATTACAAGTGACTACAATAGCAGACTTGGTTTACCCCCGTCAAACTATTTTGGATGAAAGTCTTGGATCTGCTTTGTGGTTTGCAGCACGGGGCACTGTTGATAATACAACTAGTTCATGCAGAGTTAGTAATTGTTGTAACAGTAATTCACATAGTAAAGAAAGGTCTCAGATTTTAATGGGACAAGCCAAAGTTTCATAACTTATAAGTAGTTGATTGATAAAATGGCAAATTACAAGTCAATAAATTTTCACTTAGTAAAAAAGTTTTTTTATCGCGGATAAGTCTCCGTTTGACAACCAACTCGCCTGTTAGTAAGCGACGATGTGGTAGAACATGAAAAAAAATTGTTTCTATGGATGTCTGTAATGTATATTTGTTCGACGATTACATATCGTTGATCCGATCTTCTCGATTTTGCAAGCAATTAGTTTATTCCAATAAAATTTTCAAGTTTGAATAATATGAGCAAAATCAGAGCTGAATCATGGGCACGGGCAATGGACCCGGCGCCCATGCAATCACGCTGCTGATTATTCTTAAAACAGCTAGAATAGAATAACGGACTGTGTTTGATCGTTTTTAAATAACAGGCTTAGTGAAAAATATCATTATAAAATTGTTATACAACTACTAAAAAAAACGGCTAGTATAGTTTTGAGATAATAAGCATTTAAAGTTTTTGTTCAGATTAGGCTCTATCCCTTTCCCGCAATTTGAACGCCAGTTAGTGTACTCACCAGTGACGCCATTAGTAAGCATAGTGCGCTCTCTGTCTGGCAATATATAAAAATGCTTATAAATCGTTCTTAATTTTGAACATATTTTGTTTTTGGTGATCAGGTTTTTTTATTAGGCAATCCTACTAATATTATAAACGCGAAAATTTGCATGTATAGATATTTGTTCCTCTTTCACGCTGCAACGGATCGACCTGATTTTTTGCATGGGTAGTTCAAGAGCCAGAGAGTGACTTAGGCTACTTTTCATCTTCATCATCACCATTTTTCATCACTACACGGGTGAAACCGCGGTGCGCAGCTAGTAAAATATAATCAGTCGTAGCATATTACTGGTAAAATGGGGTAAATAGAGGCAAAACTTAAATTTTTTCCAACGAAATGTGACAGTTTTTATTTTCTTAATTTCACCTCTATTCACCACCCGTATTTTACAGATTCTGTTGTGATTTTTTCAGGTTCTGTTATTAGGTTCAGGAGCAGATGAGCTCTTTGGTGGTTACACAAGACACAGAAATGCTTATAAACGCAGAGGCTGGCTAGGATTAGCCAAAGAACTCCTTCTTGATTGGAAGAGAATATCATACAGAAACCTATCTCGGGATAATCGAGTCATATGTGACCACGGTCGACAACCCAGGATGCCATACTTAGATGAAGACTTCACAGATTATATACTGCAGCTGAAACCTTGGTTCAAGTAAGAATAAAAAAATAATTCAGATTACATCAATGCAAATGTTTATTGTAATCAGTCTTTATTTACAAGAGATCATTACCCTGAGGCACGTCCTAATTGGTCATCGCTCACATGAAAAAAAATAGACGATAGTTTTATTTTATTTTATAAATATGCTTGCACTTGCACCGCCAACTCGCCTGCGGTCTACGATGGAGCACGCTTGCCTAGAAGAAACCGATTGTAAGAAATCGCAATCAATTATTTTTATTAGTAATCTATTATTGATGTCTGATTATAATAGTATGCAAAAATTAAAAATCTCGTTAATAGGTACAATGAAATCTTATTTTGTTGAGTGAGCAATGGCCAATTAAATCGCCAGAGGACACTGCATAAGTTGTTTGACCTGATTATCTATGAAGCATATAAAACTATGACTTAATTAGTAAGTCATAAGTAAGTCATAAGTAAATTTATTAATAAAATGGCAATTTACATTACAATAGTTATTAAAAACTTGAATACAATACCTACTAAACTTGATCCAAGTATTTATTTGTTCTGACAGTTTCAGTAAAAAGCTGAATGAAAACCACGTGCTCTGATCACTTTCGCTAGGGGTTTGAACATAAGACTGTAGAAGGTACCCAATAAACTTTGGTGTAATAAAAAAAAAAAAAAAACATCTTTTTACAACTTTATTGCAGCTGGCAGAGCAAATAAACGAATGGAAATAATATTAGTCAATTATGTTGGATAATAATATAAACATAGTACACTATGTTTAAGAGCTATAATAGCTTAATTTGAATGTACTTACATCTTACAATTGAATAATTACAACATAATGATTACAATGAATATGTTTGTACTAATCCTCTTAATTTATTTTACAGATGTATCCCAAGTGCGGGTTTAGGACCAGGTATTGGAGACAAGCTGATGCTAAGACTTGTAGCTTACAACCTAGGATTATCTGAAGCAGTAACACTTCCAAAAAGAGCATTGCAATTTGGTTCCAGAATAGCTAATAACAAAGAAAAGGGCAGTGACCAATCAGAAACTTTTTCGAAACCATTTATTATACTTTAACCCTAGATGCTTTAACTTGACGGTTATAAGAGATGGCTGACAAAAGTGGGTAGTCAGCAAAAATATTGGCAAGAGGGCAAGGAGGCCTATGAGTGGAAGAGCAGGGGCTAGTGATAAATATGTACAAATACCTTTTTACAATTCAATATATATAATACATAACAAGATGGTTTTTTTAATGCTGAATAGAGAAATTTTGTCATCACCTATTAATTTTTACAGCAAACAACAAACTAATAACTATTACACATAGTGCTAAAGAGATGCATGTAACATTTACACATTTAGAATTACATCATAAATATTCAAGAATAAGAAGAAAGAAAGAAATTGAAAAACTACTATTTATGGAAAATAAAAGTAGTAAGTTAATGATTCATATCAATACAGATTGTTATTGAAAATAGAACACATACACAAACATTGCTACAAACACAAGTTAACAGGCATTGCTATTATAGAGGCTGCATTCTGAAACAGGCAAATTTCATACAATGAGAGTGAAATAAACTCACTGCTGCAGACCTAGCATGGGCTGTGGATAAATTGCCTTTCCACTGTTTTTATCCACGCCTAGACGCGACAAAGCTAGAATATGGATACGTTTGTCTTTTTCTCGCGGGATAAAAACGGTGCAAAGACAATTAGTCCACGGCCCATGCTAGGCCTGCTGGTTCCAAAACATCTCATTGAATTTTCACCTGGTTGAAATTAAACACTTTTATCATTTGTGTATTTTACAATACAAAATTACCTAATAAATAAATAAGTTTTTTCAATATGTAATAATTGGGTAAACATAAGTTTTATTTTCACATGTAAAATTGTCAGAAATCAGAATTATTGACAGTATGCATGTTTACCCAACATAAAGGCGACTGATTGGAGACTTTGCCTTGTAATGTAACATTCGCGGCGATCAAGGCATGTGATAAATCTCAGAGGCGAGCAGCTCGACTCACTGTAATGAATATACAAATGCTCGCATTGTCATATATTACATTCAAAATTCACTAGACTAAAGATTATGGTTTGGAACACAACCTCAGTAATTAAGCATTTCAACCTTTAAATTCTGATATCACATCATAATTATACACTCCTTTTTTCCATTGCGACTGTTTCATTTCATTTCAAATAACTCTTGTATAACAAAGTGGAGTGTGCAGTATCTACTTCTTGCTCCATTAGGAAGAGCATGTCACGCTGGTTGATACGCTTCAAGCGCGTACGAAGCGCTAGCTGACTGCGGCCAGTGGCGCCCGTGCTGTATACAACAGTGTTAGATGAAGAGTCCCCAGCTCCACCAGGGCCATCCAGACGAGGCTTTTTCCGACTCCCAATAGCCTGCAGTGCTGTAAGGTTAGCCTCTCGTTGTCGGAGCTCCTCTAGCTCAACTCTCTGCATTTCCTTTGCTTTAGCTTTCAACTTGGCCTGCTCTGGGTCCTCATTCTTAGAACGTGACTTTACAGCTCTTAGCAGTATCTCACGCTCAGAGTCCTCTTGGCGTTTTTTGTCTACTCGATCCAGTTCTTCGAGAAATTTTAGTTGACCTTTTACATCTTGAGTAGGTTCATAACGGCTGTCAGTTTTTATTACTAGATCCATACGGTGTTGTGCGATGACAGCAAGTTTTTCTATCAGGGACTTCAACCTCTCATGCACGGCATGACTAAACAAGCTGGCTACATCCAATGATGGCTCCTCTAGCCCATGACTGGCGGAGATAGCTTTCATTCGAGCTTGCATCACAGGCATGGAGACTAGGTATTCTTCCTTACAGGACCTTATATGTGTGCCAATCATTTCAGTTGAACCAAGGATTCTTTGGCTCTCTTCTGCCAAGTTTACGCCTCCCATAGCAGTTACATCATTTATATCTTCATCACCTGCCATTTTGTCGTCGGAAAACTGATGTGATGAAAATTGGTTTGAAGATTTTCGTTCTTTATCTTTGAGTAAAGATTTGCCTGGAGTAAGAACAGTGGAGAGAGCTGCTGAGGAACCACTAGGCCGCTGAAAGATTGTCTTGTTGTTTACAGTCATACTTTTGCCACTGCTTACCTTGTTAACATTAATCTTCGTATGGACTGGTATATTCTGTAAAACGGCAATCGTACCGCTGGGTTTTGGTGCTGGTTTAATCTGTACATTGTTAGCAGCTATGACTGGTTGGGTTATTAGTGGTGGTGGTACTGTTGTGATTATTTGTGTAGTCGGCGGGCTAATACCCTCGATGACCAGTTCTTTATAGATCAAAGAATGACGAAGTAGCGGCAGGCTCTTTTTCAGAAAACCAATCAAGCAAGGTTGTGGACTTGCATTAAGCAGCCTCTCTAACCTATCACAGAACTCTTCTGGTTCCACCTGAGCATTTATCAGTTCCTGGATTAAATTTCGCACATTCATCTCCACAGACGGAGGCTCTTTGGAAGATAGATCAAGAAGGTTAGCCAGGAAGTTGCGACACTTTTCTTTTGTATTATCTGATGGTTTTACATTTGAAGTAGTGTTAGCAGGTTGTTGCTGCTGCGCTGGAGCTGGAGCTAAAGCAGCACCGGCAACAGAGGCATGAACCACAGGTGCTGCTACAGAACTATGCTGTTGGGCTGGAATCACACCTGGAGGCGCCACACTGGTTGATACTGTTGCCACACCTGGATGTGCTGGCACTGTAGACAGCCGGATTGTTTGAGTAACAGGTGCAGCTAGAGTATTAGATCCGGGTGCAGGACCAACTCTCAATAATTGATATTGACCATTCTCAGTCTTCAGCAACAAATGACCTTGCTGTCCCGGTTGTAGACTTTGTAGTGTTTGCAGCGTTATACCAGGAGCTGCCGTGCGTGCTCCGACCACTTGAGGTGTTCCGATTACTACTCTTGGAGATACTGTTGCAACTGATTTTTGAGCTGAAACTGTAGGAGTTCCTGGTCTCATGTTTAATATCTGAACATTTGGGAATGGCATGGCAGATTGGCTTCCACCTACATTCTGAGCAGTAACTACCACATTTTGGCCTCCGGGCTTGTTGAGAGTTGTCAAATTGGGTATAGATCCCATACTTGAGTTCACAGTCATCGGCACGGTCACCATTCCAGGCTGCATAGTGACCTGCGCTGTGCTCGTACCTTGCTTTATTACTAGCGGAGACTGCATGACGGCAGCAAGCTCTTTTTATTAAAACTATCCAAAGCTCAGTAAAATGTAATCCGGCGGCGTAAATACAAGATTATCTACTTCAGGCTTGCAATTCGCATAGTAATCACAGTTCTATATGAATCACGTGATGAATAATTTTCAATCACGAGCTCGAGACGCTAGTTCGCTTTGTTATTAACGTAGTTCTGAATTTAGAATGTTACTATTTATTTTCAACTAGGAGCTCAAATTATTTTAATTTCCTTGACAAAAAGAAAATGACAAGCTCAATCTCAACTCATTACTCAACGCTCATCTCATCAATAAATTTCGCCGCCCTCGCGGCGCGCGGGCGTACTAACTGTCAAACATTAGAAACTGTCAGTCTTTTTTTTCTTCCTTTAACATGACTATGTATACAGAGTCTTTCAGTCGGAATAATAAATAGGGTTTACAAGTTATTTACCGTCAAACAAATCAGTCAACAAAGTAAGGGGTCTATGGGCAGTCTAACTGTATTTGTAGTTTTAGTATTAGCTTGTATTTTGTTTAGTTAATAAGGCACTTGCCACAAAAAAAGCAAAATAAGCCACTGTCGAGTTGGTCGAGTGTACATGTCATGCCCTAGTAAAATGGTAGAGACTTTATTAGAGAATTCTCTGGAGTTTTGGAAACATTGCGAAAATATAATATGTTCACTTCACACATGACCACATTCAAGTTAATCTTCTCCCTTACTGTTGATGGCAAAAATGCACCAACACCTAAAAGGGCAGTAATAAAATAAAACAACAATAATCCACCATTATTACACATATTAATATAAATAAGTAAATATAGTTAGCACAATATGAAAATAATACCACCAATAATACTGAGGCAAGTCATATTTTTTTCGCATTGGCGCAGTTGGCATCAAAACCAATGTTCCTTGGTCAAAACTCGATGTCAATGTCTTTTTTGTTTATTTATTTTTGATTATGTATACAGTGTCCTTCAGTCGGAATAATAATGACGCTTACATGATATTAAATTACGTCAAACAAGTCATAGTGGCGGCATTGCCATTCAACCACGTGGTAATGCCGCCAGCATGCTGGGTACGCTGCCGACTGGTAGTGGGCTTGAGCATTTGGATTGTCTTTAGACTTTCAACGGTCTATGGGCAGTCTAACTGTATTTGTAGTTTTAGTTTTAGCTCTTTGATTATATATAGAACGGATATGTCTTACCTATAATTTCCCCTCAGCCAAGGTACATGCGTTGGCTCCGCCAACGTATGTCAAACGAGCACACCGTTTTATAAAAACTGTTTCAACGTCGTTCATCCGCCATTTGTCTTCTTACTATGTTACGAAACGGAGCTCCTTAAAAATGGTCATATGTGCAGTAATCCTTTGTAAATCTCGATCACATACTACGAACTTCACTACGCACGGAGTCTCTTATCACAGGTAAGTATTTTTTTAAACAAATAACGTGCTAATTTCACCACAAAACGAGTTTAAGTAAGCTTAATTGAACGGAAGAAAATATTAATCGAAAACCAGGGTTGCCAACTCGATATCACAGATACTCGCTAAATGACATCTCAAATAGCGCTAGATTAATATAAATTTACAAAATATATAGCAAATTTGTTTGGACATGGAATAAAATTATAAAGTTTCATTATGGAACGTATTGCCTCACCCGAGCAAAACGGTTTAAGTTTTTATGTAGGTTTCTTTAATTCCGAATGCTGATAAACTTCAAATATTCTCGCGTTAAACTCATTTTTGCCAAATACACACATTGTTTTCAAGCTATTTGGAAATAGCTTGAAAACAATGTGCACAATTCTAGTTCTTACTAGAACTACTCAATCAACATACTAAGCTATATAATAATAATGCTACTCTAAAACACTACGGTCAAATAGACATTCTCTTCTCCCCGCAAGCGAACGCGGGGGAGTCATCCGATCCAGTAGGATAACACAATAGCATGTCACGCCTCCATTTTATCAGAAAAACGTTTTAGGGCCAAATTCTATGAATAATAAGGTTGCTACAAAGAAAGGATTATCATATTAAAATTAGACAGACAAACACATCAGTGTAGGACGTAGGTACATCGTCATCTTATTAGTTCCGGAAAATCCCCCAAGATAGTATAGCAAAGCAACATATAAAACTAAAGCGTTTTGTTACTTCTCGCGTGGCTGCGTATTGTTCTACGGTGACCAGAAAAAAACCCAGCGTGATTGCTGTTTAGTGTTAGCTGTTTTATCTCAGATTTCAGCGCTAGACTAGACTTACGAAAATAGAGCCAAATCTAGCACAAATAGTTACTAAGTTGGCAACCTTGTCGAAAAAATGAACTAGTGATGTGCTAATTTATTACTCGTAGTCTCGTACTCGTTACTTATATAGTTACTCGTACGACGTAATCCAAGTTTGAATGAAGTTTGATAGGTATAAATACTCGTTTTTTTTGTGTTTTTCGCCCATTTCGGCGTATGCTAAAGCCATACGGCCTCGTCTACTGTATTTACTTTACTGTCATAAATAAGTAAATCTCCAGTACAGTAGGTATATTATTGGTATCGTCTGTTATTGGTATATGGCCTTTGATATTATATGGTTGGGATCGGTCTTTAAATTCGAGCTGGTACCGAAAAAAGTTTGTCAAATACTGAGGGGGGCGAGGTAAACAACTATTGCAGACACTGACATAATTATTCTTACTAGTTCTACAAACGCACACTTCAATATTGAGCGCATACAACTGCAAACGATGTGCTCAAAATGTATACGAATGGACGACCGAGGGGAGGGGGAGGTAAGTGCTAAAGGGGAAACTATAGATGTAGGTGTAACGCTTCCATTTATTTATTTTTTCTGAGGTTATGGTGTCAGAATAATAAATGTGGGTTGAAAATGGATACAAAGTATATCATACTAATATTATAAATGCGAAAGTGTGTTTTTTATCCTCTTTTACGCTGCAACGGAACTACGGATTGACCAGATTTTTTGCATGGGTATAGTTAAAGAGCCAGAGAGTGACATATATGCTACTTTACATCATCATCATCACCATTTTTTATCACTACGCTGGTGAAACCGCGAAAATTTTGTATTACCTTGGTGCTTACCGCTTGTTTTACCACAGCATAATACCATGAATAGTAATGTGTTAGTGTTCGCTTGTATTTTGTTTAGTTAATGAAGGCTAAAACCCACGAATTTTAATTAGTTTTATTAAAAAATATTGTGAAGAAACATAGTGAGAGTCGCTGGCATCCAGTGGATGCAAAAGGCAGGCTGTCGTTCAGTGTGGAGGTTAAAGGGGGAGGCCTATGTTCAGCAGTGGACGTCTTCAAGCTGATGATGATGATGATGATGAAAAAAATTTTTCTAGAGATTTTTTCCTGTAGTATAATTTACCCACTGTATTTTTTATCGGTATTATCAATACAATATTTTATTAGTAACTTCATAGTTACAAATCAAACTTCTCCAGTACACTCTTCGGTATCCGATATCGGATTGGTAAAGGCACAGTATTTTTATCTCTTCACTAGCTTTGTATAATGTGTGCGATGTAAACAACAGCGAGGCGACCAATGAGCGGTGCGCATTTTGTATTTGTGTTCTGTTTTGTCAATGAGTGCAGGTTATATTGAAGTGTGCGCTTGTAGAGATGTATTCGATTACTTGAATGGGCAGGGTTTAGAAAACAAGTGTGTGCTATGCGTGTTTACTTCGTCTCCCGCAAAAAGTGCCAGACTTCTTTCCATAGCAGCTCGAGCTTATACCACATCCGTTCTATATAATCAAAGTTTTAGCTTGTATTTTGTTTAGTTAATAAAGGCGCTAGCCCAGGAAAAAGTAATAGTGACAGTAAGATTCAAGCAAAGTAAATCGCAGTCAAGTCTAATTCATGCCATAATAGGGCCTGGTATACCAGATACTTTACTAGGGCAAATCCGAACTATATTATTATGACAAAGCCTGGTAACTTTGATTATATATAGAACGGATGTGGTATTAGCCCGAGCTGCTATGGAAAAAAGTCTGGCACTTTTTGCGGGAGACGAAGTAAACACGCATAGCACACACTTGTTTTCTAAAGCCCGCCCATTCAAGTAATCGAATACATCTCTACAAGCGCACACTTCAATATAACCTGCACTCATTGACAAAACAGAACACAAATACAAAATGCGCACCGCTCATTGGTCGCCTCGCTGTATTTACTTCGCACACATTATACAAAGCTAGTGAAGTGATAAAAATACCAACTAAATATTGTGCTTTCACCAATAGTTACCATACGGATATCGGATACCGAAGAGTGTACTGGAGAAGTTTGATTTGTAACTATGGAGTTACTAATAAAGTATTGTATTGATAATACAATACTTTGATTATCGAAACATTAGAAAATCTCACTATGGGCCTCATAAGCAAGCTCAAACTCGCACAACGAGCTATGGAGAGGGCTATGCTCGGGGTTTCTCTACGAGATCGAATCCGAAATGAGACGAACGAAAGTCACCGACATAGCCCACCGGATTATTAAGTTGAAATGACAGTGGGCAGGGCACATATCACGCAGAACAGATGGCCGATGGGCCGAAAGGTGTGATGATGATGATAAAAAGTAGCCTCTCTCTGGCTCTTGAACTATACCCATGCAAAAAATCAGGTCGACGATCCGTTGTGCCGTTGCAGCGTAAAAGAGGAACAAAAAAACACACTTTCGCATTTATAATATTAGTATGATATACTTTGTATCCATTTTCAACCCACATTTATTATTCTGACACCATAACCTCAGAAAAAAAAAATGGAAGCGTTACACCGACACCTACAGTTTCCCCTTTAGCACTTACCTCCCCCTCCCCTCGGTCGTCCATTTGTATACATTTTGAGCACATCGTTTGCAGTTGTATGCGCTCAATATTGAAGTGTGCGTTTGTAGAACTAGTAAGAATAATTATGTCAGTGTCTGCAATAGTTGTTTACCTCGCCCCCTTCAGTATTTGACAAACTTTCTTCGGTACTAGCTTGAGTTTAAAGGCCGATCCCAACTATATAATATCAAAGGCCATATACCAATAACACACGCACGATACCAATAATATACCTACTGTACTGGAGATTTACTTATATATGACAGTAAAGTAAATACAGTAGACGAGGCCGTATGGCTTTAGCGTGCTCCGAAATGGGCGAAAAACAAAAAAACTAGTATTTATACCTATCAAATTTCATTCAAACTTGGACTACGTCGTACGAGTAACTATATAAGTAACGAGTACGAGACTACGAGTAATAAATTAGCACATCACTAGTTCATTTTTTAGACAAGGTTGCCAACTTAGTAACTATTTGTGCTAGATTTGGCTCTATTTTCGTAAGTCTAGGCTAGCGCTGAAATCTTAGATAAAACAGCTAGCACTAAACAGCAATCACGCTGGGTTTTTTTTCTGGTCACCGTAGAACAATACGCAGCCACGTGAGAAGTAACAAAACGCTTTAGTTTAATATGTTGCTTTGCTATACTATCTTGGGAGATTTTCCGGAACTAATAAGATGACGATGTGCCTACGTCCTACACTGATATGTTTGTCTGTCTAATTTTAATATGATAATCCTTTCTTTGTAGCAACCTTATTATTCATAGAATTTGGCTCTAAAACGTTTTTCTGATAAAATGGAGGCGTGACATGCTATTGTGTTATCCTACTGGATCGGATGACTCCCCCGCGTTCGCTTGCGGGGGGAAGAGAATGTGTATTTGACCGTAGTGTTTTAGAGCAGCATTATAATTATATAGTTTAGTATGTTGATTGAGTAGTTCTAGTAAGAACTAGAATTGTGCTTGGAAATAGCTTGAAAAACAAAGTGTGTATTTGGCAAAAATGAATTTAACGTGAGAATATTTGAAGTTTATCAGCATTCGGAATTAAAGAAACCTATATAAAAACTTAAACCGTTTTTCTCGGGTCAGGCAATACGTTCCATAATGAAACTTTATTATTTTATTCCATGTCCAAACAAATTTGCTATATATTTTGTAAATTTATATTAATCTAGCGCTATTTGAGATGTCATTTAGCGAGTATCTGTGATATCGAGTTGGCAACCCTGGTTTTCGATTAATATTTTCTTCTGTTCAATTAAGCTTACTTAAACTCGTTTTGTGGTGAAATTAGCACGTTATTTGTTTAAAAAAATACTTAACTGTGATAAGAAACTCCGTGCGTAGTGAAGTTCGTAGTATGTGATCGAGATTTACAAGTGATTACTGCACATATGACCATTTTTAAGGAGCTCCGTTTCGTAACATAGTAAGTAGACAAATGGCGGATGAACGACGTTGAAACAGTTTTTATAAAACGGTGTGCTCGTTTGACATACGTTGGCGGAGCCAACGCATGTACCTCGGCTGAGGGGAAATTATAGGTATGACATATCCGTTCTATATAATCAAAGCCTGGTAAGCATGGGCTCGACTACCATATCAATTTTTTTTTAAATTAGCTACCTTTGTTTTACCATATTTCCTTTTCTGGTAAAAATAATTTTGGATTTGATGTGCGATGCCAGAAAGGAAAAGGGAAAAAAATAAAATTACTCAACCACGTTTGCTAACGTTTGCTATGATATTGGGATTTGGGACGGAATGGAACATCTCTACATTTCATAGACAGCAAACTTTGTTTGTTGACATATATATTTGTTTGACATTTTTCAAAAAAATCACTCGCACACTTGTACACACAAAAATGGCCGCGAATCGTCGCAAGCAGGACGATAAAAATTTAGAAATTTTACGCGAACTAATTTCCCTCAATGGGAATAAATATTGTTTAGATTGCAACCAACGAGGACCTACGTACGTAAACACAACTATAGGTTCTTTCGTGTGTTCAAAATGTTCCGGGATGTTGTAAGTATTGTTTTTGCGTTATTGTGGAGTTTTGTGTCGACAAGATCAACAAATGTAGTGTTTTATTTCAGGCGTGGCCTTACTCCTCCTCATCGCGTGAAGTCCATCTCCATGGCCACCTTTACGCCGGAAGAGATAGAATTTATAAAAACGCGAGGAAACGATTATTGCAGGCGCGTGTGGCTAGGGCTGTACGAGGGTGAAAGTGTGAATTTTACCGACGAACAAAGCGTCAAAGATTTTATGTCTGATAAGTACGAAAAGAGGCGGTATTATATTGATATGCCGGCGGGTAGTGTGACCGTAAACGGTGGTTCAGCGTTGAAGAATAAAGCAAAAAGTAGAACCGGAAGTGTCACTCAAAACGCAACGCCTTTGATATCGATTTTGCCGCAAAGCTCGAAGTCTGCGAGTAATAACAACAGTTTCGTAAATACGGCGAGAGTGGCGAACCATGTGGCACCTGCAGGCAGCGATGTGAGTCACAGATTAGCTCGGCCAGTGACTAACATGGCTCAGCCGCTGCCTCTAAACAATTTTAACGCGGCTCCTGCACCAGTCGCCTCCTCCCCAGCTGCCCAACCACCCGTACCTGAGTGAGTACTGGTTTTCATTGTCAATTTAGTAAAAAACCTTGCCTTCAAAGTAAAAAGTTTGTGGTAGTACCTAAATAAACTAAACATCTATCACGTACATCATAGCACTTCACGCTTGTAGCTCACTAAGATCCCTGAGTTGAGGAAGCTATGAATCGAACTTTTATTTGTTGAAAGAATATTATCTCATTGAATTTTGTACAGTTTCGAAGGTGGGCGGTATTACCTGCGACACAGTTTTCAAACTATTGTAGGTAACACCGTTCCTATTGTTTATAAACCATTGTAAAATTTTCCAAATAAACATTTATTAATTAAAAAAAAAAAAACACGTGACCCTGGAGCAGATATTGAAATAAATAAATTTATCAACAATTTCTCTTCCAGTTTCCCAGTGGACTTTTCTACTGCAAACATTTACAACAGTAGTCAGTTTAACAATAACATAATGAACAATAACTACTCATCACCACCTCCGATGTCCACACCAGCATTCAATGCATTCAATACTCCTCCCACTACTACTACTGCAAGTGAGTATTTAAATTAAGCCCTACTACTTATGATATGGACCCAGGTATGTCCTAAAACTGCAACCAGAACCACCGGAGGATAGGTAGCAGCATCCATTAGTACACGGTGAACATACTACCGATCCCCAAGCCGTGGGGATTATGGCAACACCCTTCTAAGAGGAAAGCCTTTGTTCATCAGTGGATGTTTACTGCCTGATAATAAAGATAATAATTTTTTTTCCAAAAAAGAGCACATAAAAATTTACAATAGATGTACACAATATGAGAAACCTAAATAAAACATTTTCGGTGGGCCCCAAACTAGGCTAAGCCTGTATCTTGGGTACCCTTACAATAGTTATAATTAACCTAATTTTGAACCTGACAACCATTAGACGAGTTGGTGGCCAAACGTGGATCTGTTCTATCTAAAAAAACTTTGTTGTTGGCTCAGTCCCAGAATCTCTAAGATTGTTCTAATTTAAGTGCATCATGCTAAACTTCCAACCTGTTTTGTGCACCATACAAATTTTCTTTCAAAGTTCAAATATCTTCAAGGCTGTCGTTCAGTGTGGGGGTTAAAGGGGGAGGCAGTGTTCAGCAGTGGACGTCTTCTGGCTGATGATGATGTTCAAATATAATTTTTTTCATATTATACACATGTTATGTTATACCCATTTCATGCCATACCCGAATTTTATATCATCATCATCATCATCATCAGCCAGAAGACGTCCACTGCTGAACATAGGCCTCCCCCTTTAACCTCCACATTGAATGACAGCCTGCCTTTTGCATCCACTGGATGCCAGCGACTCTCACTATGTCGTCGGTCCATCTAGTGGGAGGCCTACCTACGCTGCGTCTTCCGGTTCGTGGTGGTGGAATTTTATATAATTTGTCTAAAATAAAAAAATCTAATTAAATAATGGCACAAAAAACGATGAAAAACACAAACACAGTTTAAGATATACCTAATGACAATATCAGGTACAATCGCTAGTACTTTCTCTTCGACATTGGTACTGATACATGTCTTTCACATCAATGAGAAAAGCAAAGTCTCATAGGCGCAAAAAAACATATTTTGTTTACTTTCACACTAAAAGTCTTATAGCTGTAGGTTTATTAGGTTGGTGGTGGACCAGTAAGTTTTTAAATGATAAGCTATAATGTTTTTCAGATGATCGCTATGCTGCTCTAGCAGACCTCGATTTAGCTTTAAGACAGCAAAACATGAAACAAATGGGTAAGAATATTTAAATTTAATATTTCCAATATATCTAACCTAGTAAAATCTTCATCCAAAGACAATTTTGTACAATGAAATCTCTTTCATGCTAGTAATTTCAATGCGAAAGTTTGTGTGTGTTTGCCCACACTCAACTCCATAACTGCTGAACCGATTTGGATGAAATGTAGTATGGAGGTAGCTTATACTCTGGATTAACACTAATTTTTTTTCCTGAAAAAAAAAAGCAGTTCCCTAAGGAAAGCGGGACATAAAACCATGGAGAATTGCTAGTTTTATTACAATTTATAAGAGAATTTATGACTCCACTAGCAGCATCCCACAGATTCAGTACCTTTGGTTCCTATGGGAATCATTAATTTCCAGGATAAAAAAATTATTTAACCCTAGGCCTACTTAACTACTTTTATACCAAACTAGCGACCCGCCCGCCCAGCTTCGCACGGGTGTAATTTACGTGCGAAGCCGGGGCGGGTTGCTAGTTATATATATAAACCTTCCTTGAAAATGTATCTAACTGATGGTGAAAACCACATCAAAATCCGTTGCATGGTTTAGGAGGAGTTAGCGGCCATACAGACAGACAGACAGACGCGGAAAGCGACTTCAATTTATACTATGTACAGATTATAGCCCAATTTGTTTAGACGTTTTAGAGTTATGGGGGAACAAATTTGCACTAATATCCTCAGATAACACTAAGAAGGGAGATATGTGAAGATGGCGTGGCGGGTGCAAGTGAATGTATCAGGCCTAAATCGGCCTGATGCCTTTATTCGCAATAACATTGTAAAAAACCGGATGAAAACCACAAATTCTGAGCCGATCTAGGTTTGTAGGGTTTCATACCCAAAGGGTAAAAACGGGACTAAGCCTTTGCTGTCGTCCGTCCGTCCTACCTTTTAACGGCTGTATCTTTAGAACCGTAATGGATAGTCAGTTGAAATTTTCACAGAATATGTAATGTTTCGGCGGATTAACTAAAAAGGTTAAAAAGTAAAAAAGAAAGGGGGTATCCCCATCCCCATACAAAAAACTTTTTTTTTTGACATATTTTTGTAATTTCTCTAGTGTAAAAATAGTAATATGTATAAGTGTCAAACTTGGTATGATTATAGACACACTAAAGTATAACAACAAATAAACAATGGCCAAGTGTGAGTCAGTGACAAATGTCTGTTTATTACCCAGTTACAATTACTGGTAATTTGGTTACTTGGATGATGTTCCGGACAGCTGCACCGAACATTGCATCATCACCAAAATAAAGAACAATATCTCAGCGTGATAAAAGGTGTAGTGCTGTGTGTCCGTGAACATTATACGTCGATTGTATATATATAAAGAATGTAGTATATAAGGAACAATGTAAAAACTTACAAAAATAGCATAAGAAAAACTGTACTACATAAATGTAAAATTCTGTAATAAAACTTGGGCCGCTGACATCTTTCACTACCCCTAGAGCTTGCTTGCTATAAACAGAACATTGTATAACAATAGGAACACTCCAAAATGGAGAAAAATAGGAAAAATCAGGAAAATTAGGAAATTGAGGTTCGTTCCATAAGAGTGAGGCGTACATCGCTGTCTGTCTCACCTCATATTTATCCCCGTCTCGCTCGCGCCTAGCCCGTCCTGCTCGCACGGCCGCCGCCGGCGATTGGTCCAACGAATCAGACGGGCGCGACATGTCCCGTAGGACCACAAGGCTCGGCGCGAGTGGATAAATATACAGCGGTGTGCGCCGATGAGTCACTCCTTCGGAAGCGCTCGAGCGGAACGGATCTCAAGAAAAGAAGACAAGAAGAACAAGCAAGCTCTAGGAAGAAAGAAAGCGCCGTTTAGCCGTACATCGAGTTTCACTGTCTCGGCTCTCAATCCCAGCTCACGTGCATATAGGGACGGTAATACGACATACACACGGGCGCAGGGTTTATCCCGGGTTGGCTCTCTCCGCATCGTGTCTACAGTCCACTACGAAGAATATCGTCAAGGGCTGACTCGGGCCGACCTCTACCTTGCGCCTGTCCCGCACATTTGGTCCTTCTGGGCCGGATTATGAGCTGAGCAGTGAAAACTCGGAGAAGAATGGTGCTAACAAGGTCCACGAGTGGTCGTACCGCGCCTCGCCGGAGTCCGGAAGACTCTGTCGCAGGGGCCGGTACCACGAACACCACCACTCGTGCTGCAACTACGATGTCAACAAGATCCGTTCCGCCCATCCGAAGGAGTCAACACACGTCGAGCCTGGACACCACGGGCGCCGCGACGGGTGCGAGGGCCGCGCTCAGTGCCGCAGCGCCGCCCACTGACATCGCCCCGTCCCTCGTGGAAACCACGACGCTTCACTCCGGGGCCGCCATGCCGCCGCCGCCGGAACACCGCATCGGGGCCGCACTCACTGCCGCAGTGCCGCCGCCGGAACGCGCTTCACACGGGGCCGCGTCCACGCATCGGACGCCGCCCTCAGCCACGCATCAGACCGATGCGCTCGCACCTAGGCCACAAGCCTGGGTGATTCACCTGTCGCCGCCGAGATCGCCGTCGACAGTGGCCGCCGTGACCAGAGGACCGCCGCCCGCTCCGCTCCGAGACGAGCAAGCGCCGCGGCCACCAACGCCGGCCAGAACGAGAACAACTGCATCAAGGCGCAGCATCGGGAGCGAGAGTCGACTCAACAGGGCGCGTGCACGCTACGAGTTGGCCGCCGCCCGCATCGAGCTGCTGGACGCCGAAGCCGAGATGCAAAATGAAGAAGAAGAGGACGCGCGCACCGTCGTGTCCGACGACCAACGGTCGCAGCGCGTCACGACATGGCTCTCCGAGCAGCAGACGCACCTCGCCATCGCCACTGAACAGGTCGCTGGGGTAGCGCCGCCGCCCGCGCCGCTACTGCCGCCGGCGCCTGACCCGGTCGAGGAGCTGCCACACCGGAGGAGCCAATACTGCGAACGCCCGCCGCCGCAGCGCGCCATCTACGCGCCGCCGCCGCCGCCGTTCCAGCCAGGGCCGCAGCCAGCAGCAGAACAGACTGTGGCCAATCCGTCCTTGCCGGGCGCCGTCGCACTACAGACCGCGCCGAGGACGGACATCTCCGAACTAGCTGCCGCCATCGCGCTTGCGTCGCGACATACGAAGCTGCCTAGTAAGTACTTTATCGACCTACCAATTTTCGCAGGATCACACCAAGAATGGTTACCCTTCCGCGCCGCATACAACGAGACGGCGGGAAACTTCTCCGATGTGGAAAACACTGCGCGACTACGTCGAGCACTCAAGGGAAGAGCAAAGGAAGCAGTCGAGAACATCCTTCTGCACTACACCGACCCGAACGAGATCATGCGCACGCTGGAAGCGCGCTTTGGTCGCCCGGAGGCGATCGCCGCGACGGAATTGGAAAGATTACGTCGCTTACCAAAGCTCGGCGACAGCCCGCGTGACCTCATAGTTTTCGCAAATAAAGTTGCGAATGTGGTCGCCGCGCTGAAGGCGCTCGACCGCGTACATTACCTCTACAACCCGGACATCACCACAGCCACGTCGGACAAGCTACCACCAGCAACCAGGTCACGTTGGTTCGACTACTCCTACACGCAGCCAGCCAACGAGCCCGACCTGATCAAGCTGTCACACTTCCTTCAAGGCGAGGCGGACAGGTGCGCGCCCTACGCGCAGCCAGAGCCCGCTCCAGCGACTACGGAAGGCGGCCGGGAACCCAGAAAGGTAAACCAACGTGTACATACCACCCAACAGCGCTCATGCCTTACCTGTGAAACTGCCGGTCATGAAGTACCAGACTGCCCGAAATTCAAGAATGGTGACGTCAACACGAGATGGGACGCTGCGAAACGCGCCCGCCTCTGTTTCAGGTGTCTACGTCTACGTAACAAGAAACATTTTTGCAAGTCGAAGAAATGCGAGATCGACGGGTGCACCCACTTTCATCATCGCCTGCTCCACCATCGAAAACATCAAGAGCCGAAGAGCGAAGACACCCCGCCCAGCGACGTCAACGAGACCGTGACCACCGCGCGGGCCGGGGCGGCCTACTTGAAAATCGCGCCGGTGACTGTTTCCGGACCGGCGGGAGAGCTAGCGACGTGGGCGCTCCTGGACGACGGCTCCACCGTCAGCCTCATTGACGCCGGCATCGCTGATCGAGTCGGCGCCGCGGGACCTGTCGACCCTCTACGTATCAACACAGTCGGCAGTGAGAAGATAGACGCATCGAGATCACGCCGGGTCTCGATATCACTGACCGGGGAGGTCGGTGACCCGCAGCGCCTACAACTACGAACCATCGATCGGCTGCACCTAGCACCACAACGCGTGCGTCAAGAGGACCTGGACGAGTGCTCCCATCTTCGACAAATTTCACACTTGTTATGTACAGCTGGCGGAGCACCTACAATATTGATCGGGCAGGACAACTGGCATCTGCTTACAACGACAGCGATGAGAAAAGGAAGACGCGACCAGCCGGTCGCCTCGCTCACCCCGCTAGGATGGGTGCTTCACGGCGCGTCAAGACACGGGGACAATGGAGTCAATTTCGTCGCGCACCTGACACACCGGGACGGAGACATCGAGGAGCAACTCCGAGAACACTTTGCCATCGAAAGTCTCACGGTGACACCGAAGGCGCCACGAAGCGACCCCGACCGACGCGCCGAGGAGATGCTACGAGAGCACTCCACTCAACGTCCAGACGGACACTACCAGACGACCCTGCTCTGGAAGAACGAAGATACGAACATGCCAGACAACCGGGACGCGGCCTTAAGACGTCTCGTCTCAATAGAGAAGAAGTTACAGAAGGAGCCGGCACTCGCGGTCAAGTATGAACAACAGATGGCCGCCCTCATCTCCAAGGGGTACGCCGAGCCCGCTCCACCGACGAAGACACCCGGCCGCACCTGGTATCTGCCACACTTCGCGGTGCGAAATGCACTCAAGCCCGACAAGCTTCGCATCGTACACGATGCCGCCGCGAAGACTCAAGGAAAAAGTCTGAACGATTTTCTGCTCACCGGCCCGGACCTGCTACAGTCGCTGCCCGGGGTCTTGATGAGATTTCGACAGCACGCCATCGCCGTGACCGCCGACATACGAGAGATGTTCATGCAAGTGAAGATTAGACCCGAAGACAGAGACGCGCTCCGGTACTTGTGGAGGGCGCGCCCGGACGACCCGCCTTCGGAATATCGAATGACATCACTCATCTTCGGCGCGACAAGCTCACCGGCGACAGCGATCTTCATCAAGAATCTCAACGCAGCGAGACATTCCGAGGCATACCCAGAGGCGAGCGCTGCCGTACTTCGGTCCCACTACATGGACGACTACCTGGGAAGCTACGAGACCGAAGACGCCGCCACGACAGTCGCCCGCCAGGTGAGAGATATACAGGCAAAAGCCCGTTTTGAACTAACTAAGTGGACTTCAAACTCGACAGAAGTACTACGGAGCCTCACGGAGGAACGAGCCACGGAGGAGGTCGCCATCACGGGAGGGCCGAGCACCGAACGAGTCCTCGGCCTGGTGTGGCGTCCCGACGCCGACAAGCTGACCTTCAACCTGGACTTGGCGCGGATTTCGCCCGAAATCCTACAAACCGACACGCCAACCAAGAGAGAAGCGCTCAAGATCGTCATGTCATTGTACGATCCGTTGGGCCACGCATCACTCGTCACCGTCCAGGGAAAGAAGATCCTACAAGAATTATGGCGCCGGGGGACACCATGGGACACCGCCATCGACGCCGACCTCTCCACACAGTGGGTCGACTGGATGAGCCACCTCCGCACCCTTCGTGACGTCACCGTGCCGCGCTGCTACCCCGGCTACACCAACGCAGCGACACTACAGCTTCATGCCTTCGCGGACGCGAGCGAGACCGCCTACGCCGCCGCGCTCTACTGGCGCGCGGTCATGCCGGACGGCCGCGTCCACACATCGCTCATCCTCGCGAAGGCCCGCGTCGCACCGGTGAAGCTGACGTCCATCCCGCGCCTCGAACTTCAAGCCGCGGTCATGGCGAGCCGCATGGCAGCGGCGGTGACCGAAGAACACGACAGGAAGCCCGACTCCAAGTACTACTGGACCGACAGCAAGACCGTACTAACCTGGCTGAAAACCGGATCACGATCGTATCGACCGTTCGTCGCGCACCGCATCGCAGCGATCGAGGACGGTAGCAAGCTCTCCGAATGGCGCTGGGTGCCAACAAAGATGAACGTCGCCGACGACGCCACTCGCGACGTCCCACGGGACTTCGCATCCGATCACCGGTGGTTCGTCGGCCCCGAGTTTCTGCACCTGCCGGAGGAGGGATGGCCCTCCGACCAACCTCCACCCGCCGAGACACCGACCGGAGAGGAGCGATGTGCCGCCGCTACGACACGCGACACGACGATACAAGACACGATCCCGCCTGCAGAGCGTTTCAGTCGATGGGAGAGGTACCTGAGGTCAACGGCCCGCGTTTTACAGTTCATTGAACTATGCCGAAAAACGCGAGCCCGCGTGCACTACAAGAGGACACGTAGAAACGAGGAAAACGACCCGACTTGGAAATCGACAACAAGCAAGAAGTCGACGACGTATATAGAACGGGACA
Organism: Agriopis marginaria; assembly: GCA_932305915.1. NCBI lineage: Eukaryota > Metazoa > Arthropoda > Insecta > Lepidoptera > Geometridae > Agriopis > Agriopis marginaria. The sequence continues at coordinate 16,041,171 of OW029915.1, forward strand.
CGAAACAGTCGCCACGCTTCGTAGAAATACCTGCGGACATGCTACGACGTGCCGAACATTTAATTTGGCAGTACAGCCAACATGAAGCATTTTATGAAGAAATGAAAGAACTTGAACGCGGTCAACCAGTCGCGCGTCACAGCCGTCTCCACCGTCTCGCCGTGACCTCCCAAGATGGCCTACTCCGACTGAAGAGTAGAATCAGCAACGTCACAGGAGTCGACGTCGCCCGCCTGTCGCCGCCTATCCTAGACGCCGACAGACATGAGGTGAAGCTCCTGCTGGACTACCTTCACCGACGCCTTCATCACGCCGGAGCAGAGACCACCATCAACGAGTGCAGACAGCACTACTGGGTGCTGCGGCTGCGACCCGTCACCAAGACCGTCATCCACAGATGTATCCCGTGCCGCATAAGAAAGGGAACGCCGCCACAACCATCGACCGGGGACCTGCCACCGTGCCGACTTGGACACCACCAGCCCGGTTTCACCTTCACCGGGGTGGACTACTTCGGCCCGCTGAACACCGTGACGGGACGCACCGTGAACAAGCGATGGGTGGCGATATTCACCTGTTTGAGCAGCCGCGCGATACACCTGGAACCAGCATGGACCCTCTCCACAAGCTCAGCGGTAATGGCTCTTCGACGCATGATAGCGCGCCGTGGGACCCCGACGGAGATCTGGTCAGACAACGGCACCAATCTCCGAGGCGCCGACCGAGAACTACGAGAGGCGATCAACCGAGCCACAGAACAAGAAGCTGCGCAGAGGACCATCAGGTGGCGCTTCATACCACCAGGGGCACCGTTCATGGGCGGGGCATGGGAACGACTCGTCCGCTCAGTGAAGACAGCACTCGCCGCCATCGAACAACCTCGTCACCCGACGGACGAGGTGCTCGCGACGCTCCTGGCGGAGGTCGAGTACACCGTGAACTCCAGACCGCTCACCCACGTATCGGTGAGCCCCGACGATCCTGAGGCGCTGACGCCGAACCACCTTCTCCTTGGTGGTTCCGCTCGCGTGCCATCCATGGGCACGTTTGATGACAAGGACCTCTTCGACCGCGCCAGCTGGCGCGCCTCCCAGCGACTCGCCGACCTCTTCTGGGCCAGGTGGCTCAGGGAGTACCTGCCGGAGCTCCAACACCGGCGGGAGCCCCACAGCCGTGGGCCCGCCGTGACCATCGGGGACGTGGTGATCATCGCCGACAACAACCTGCCGCGGAACACTTGGCCGCGCGGCAGGGTCATCGCGACCTACCCCGGAGCCGACAACATCGTGCGCGCAGTTGACGTGCGCACCCAAGGTGGAGTCCTGCGGAGACCAGTCAAGAAGCTGGTCGTCATCCCGACACAGAAGACCGACTAGATGGCTGCCCTTCACCCAATCATCTGCAGCGACCCGGCGGACGCTGCACGGCGGGAGAATGTTCCGGACAGCTGCACCGAACATTGCATCATCACCAAAATAAAGAACAATATCTCAGCGTGATAAAAGGTGTAGTGCTGTGTGTCCGTGAACATTATACGTCGATTGTATATATATAAAGAATGTAGTATATAAGGAACAATGTAAAAACTTACAAAAATAGCATAAGAAAAACTGTACTACATAAATGTAAAATTCTGTAATAAAACTTGGGCCGCTGACATCTTTCACTACCCCTAGAGCTTGCTTGCTATAAACAGAACATTGTATAACAATAGGAACACTCCAAAATGGAGAAAAATAGGAAAAATCAGGAAAATTAGGAAATTGAGGTTCGTTCCATAAGAGTGAGGCGTACATCGCTGTCTGTCTCACCTCATATTTATCCCCGTCTCGCTCGCGCCTAGCCCGTCCTGCTCGCACGGCCGCCGCCGGCGATTGGTCCAACGAATCAGACGGGCGCGACATGTCCCGTAGGACCACAAGGCTCGGCGCGAGTGGATAAATATACAGCGGTGTGCGCCGATGAGTCACTCCTTCGGAAGCGCTCGAGCGGAACGGATCTCAAGAAAAGAAGACAAGAAGAACAAGCAAGCTCTAGGAAGAAAGAAAGCGCCGTTTAGCCGTACATCGAGTTTCACTGTCTCGGCTCTCAATCCCAGCTCACGTGCATATAGGGACGGTAATACGACATACACACGGGCGCAGGGTTTATCCCGGGTTGGCTCTCTCCGCATCGTGTCTACAGTCCACTACGAAGAATATCGTCAAGGGCTGACTCGGGCCGACCTCTACCTTGCGCCTGTCCCGCACAGATGACCTTATCATTTCTTTCACCAAATCGAAATGTCTTATTTTACTAATATTGAAGTCGGTTTTTTAAATAGATAATTATTGTATTTTGTGGTTTGTGAATCCTGAATGCACGAGCCCGACTCGCACTTGGCCGGTTTGTTAATGTAAGGCTGTAGCAGGTATACTTCAGTGAAATAATAAAAGATTGTTATTATTCAGCTTTTTCCAATGTTATTGCAGCTGTTAGAGCAAATAAACGCTTGGACCGAGTAAACTTAGTTTTTGCGTTAAGCTGTATATAGTTATAGTAAAAAATGTGGGAAAAACCACGGGATACATTCAAACACAAATGATAATTGTACTAAGGCATATCTCCCTTGTTTTTCTGATCTGAGGTAATAATATCAGTGTGATGTGATATTCAGTAAATAGTGATTACATTTTCAGGAAAATCCAGAAACAGTTATATATCATAAGGATTTTATTTATATTACACGGGAATTACTCACGTAAGATTAAGCCTATAGTTACCTATAGTTTCAACCGCATTAGGCAGTCTTTTTCAAGTAGAATTCCCGTGTAATATAAATAAAATGTGTGAAAACCACATCAGTTTCTATAATAAAATCATAAGGATATTGAAACAATAAGGTATTTTAAAAAGTTTCCCATTTCATTCAACTTTATTTCTTTTACAGAGGAAACCAATGTGAATACTAAAAACCCATTCCAAAGTCCAGCTACCAATGACCTGTTTGCAAATAAGAACCCCTTCTTCAACGGAGGATGGAGTGCTCCCCCGGCGCAAGTCAACCCATTTGCGGTGAGTTTCTCCCAAATTATCTATCATAATTTTGAGTTATACTCATAAAATAACCAGCTGTTGTGGACTGTATTAAGAGATGTTCTTCGTTGTTCAGTTTCCTTTATTGTTGCTTGTAGTATTCGATCACTGTATACAATATTGGGTTTATACGCCCCTTTCATACGACCTGTCATAACGGTACTCTATTATGTCTGCTGGTACGAGCATGCTCTTTTCTAGATCCTCATCTGATCACTCCACTAGTGGTGATTATTGTGAAAATTTTGAACTCATGCCCATATCCCCATACTACCTAAATATTTTTTCTAGCAGTGGGCATTATGAGACTAATATAACATTAACAATATAATATAACATCACACCAAGAATTTTCCAAATTTTTGCTTGTCTTATAAACCCAGGGTGACGGGTGTTCATGTTGGGGATTATGGAAACGCCCCATCATGTTAGCCCCCATATAAGAGCTGATCCCCATTTGCTATCTTAATAAAAAACAGGATCTAAAATGTAAATCTTGTCAGAAATACCATTTTCCCAACTGCAAACCATTTTTTGCACCACCCACTTTTTTGCCTCTTATAAGCTTGCTGGGGATTATGGGAATGACATGTTACTTTCAGCACCCCTTATCCTCTTTAAGGAATCCTCCTAATAGCTATTGAAATAAAATACCTTTCGGATGTTATTTCGGAAGGTTTTTATAATTGCGAAGCGACAAGACTTTCAATATTCTGTAAAACTTCGAATTTCCGAAGATTCGCACTATCAATCATCAAATTTAAACTTGTCTGGGTTTTTCTTTGTCAATAATACCTACTCAGATAAATTTGGGAACCTCCCTGTAAAATACCTATGATATTGAGTCGGTATCCTCCCACATTGGTAACTCCCACAAAAATGGCTTATCATCGCACTAGGAATGGGCATGTGTCTTAATGTTTCATTTATTACAAACTAGCAAACCCGGCGAACTCCGTTTCGCCACCAGATGACTTCTATAAACCTCACGGAGCCCGAGACCTTTCCAACGAATGCAAAACCGTGGAAATCGGTTCGTGCGTTCTGGAGTTATAGCGTCAGGAAGGAAAACCCGACTTATTTTTATATAGTAGATAACAGGCTTAGCGAAGGATATACATAATTAGATACATTACACATACTGAAAAAAATAATTTTAATTGGCTGATAAATCTCTTGAGATATGAGCGTTTCAAGTTTTTAGTGGGAATAGAGAGCGGATGCGCTGTCCCTTTCTCGCAAAACGATTGTTAGTATAGCATTTGTATGGCGCACGCACGGCTTGACATCATCAAATGCTATAATGCGCTTTCTGTCTAGCATGAAATTAAAATACTTTTAACATAGTTTTGAATAAATTTTTGTGGTAGGCTTTTTTTACGAGATATTAAATAAAATATAAAAAAACAGTCGAATTGATAACCTCCTCCTGAAGTCGGTTAATAAAAAAGGATACACGCCTATTACAACCAATAATTATTAATCACCTTATCATGTCTACACTGTTTGTCCATTTATTGGAATAATATTTACGAGTTGGCTAATACCTACTTATTCATTTCAAAAAACGTAAAGTCATCAATTATAATAGACATATGGCACAGTTTTAGCATCTCAATCAGTTTTGTATCTAACCAATCTCAATAAGATTGCATGACAGGAAACTCAAGTTCTCATTTTAATGTGCAATATGTGGTTCTACAAGACTTTTATTGCATTATTATGCAACATTTAAAATCAGTTGGTAGGCAACTTTTTTCTTCTATAGAATTGGATTGATTTCACGGTCTACTTCCTGGTTGTTAAGGTGGTTCGATTCACCTATGGCGGGAGATTTAAATTTTAAACAGTTTTTTGGTCCTAGTAGCCAGGCCAGGTAATTATATTTAAATAACACAGTGTTTGCGCAAAATGTTGGCTGTTCTTTACATTATAATGCACAATTATTTAACAGTAACGCACCATATTACTTACATTTGTGAATAAACCGTTTGAACCAGCAAAAATGTGTTTATTCACAAATGTAAGTAATAATGGGCATTAGAGATAAATAGCTTTACATGATTTTGTAAAGAATAATAATCAATCTGCGCAAACATCATGGTTGTTTACAATAATTACCCGGCCTAGCTACAAGGTCAAGAAAACTGTTTGAAATTTGAATTTCCCGCCATTTGTACAACGAACCACCTTAACTGCTAAATTCCGCGTCCAAGATTTTTCAGTCAACCCTGTGAGGATCGAGTTGTCACGGCCTTTAGGTTCAACATTTTTTGCGTTAAATGGTCAATGAGCTAGCTAGATAATGCAAATAGCGTTTGTTTTTCTCACGTAGTTTCTTACTTTCGTAGGACAAAACCAAAACGGTCTTCAGTCTGCACCATGTTCAATTCAATACGTATCCATTCCTAAAAGTACTTGATAGTTGGTATTCACACATACGCAGTATACTTAGTTCTATCTGTGGTTATCAACCTTGACTATGTAATGTTGCCCAAATTTATTAGCACTTAATTATGCATGTTTATATTTGGTAGGTATTGACTTCGACCAAAATAAAATTAATGGACGGGCCCAGAAGAAGCGCATTTTTGAACGTTACAAAATGAGCGCCGGCGCTCACTTCGTTTCAGTCGGTATCTAGCCATAGGAAGACTATTGTTACATGATAACGAAAAATCTGACAAAATTATGCCTTCGTGTGCTTTCCCGAAGTGTAAATACACAACAAAAAACCGCTATCCATTTTTTGTAACAAATGTACTGTATATGGTTATAATTAGGTGTTGAAGTTTTCTGTCCGACGGTTTTGACTCGTTTTTACTGAGCAAGTTCAATGGTTATGGCCCGTTCATTCTTTTTATTTTGGTCGAAGGGTATTGATCCGTATTGATTGATTTGTCATCCATGTTCAAAACAAACGATAAGGTATAGTTAGGTTGATAAGGAAAATATAATAATAGGATCGTCATAATTATTACTCGTACTCGCCCCAAAATTTAATATGTATTATAATTCGAGATCGCAGCTGCTTGGCAAACCTTTGAACTCTGTAAGGTACAAGAAAAACCTTTACAACATTGATACGAGATATATAAAAACCTGAACAGATGTTACATTGTTGCCAATAAAATACTGGATTGGTTATTTTATATTGTTGATTGAATCAGGCGTTACTTTGCGGAAGTCCATTTTTAATTTGTATATGTGGAATTACACTAGAAATTCGACATATCTATACTAATATTATAAAGAGGAAAGATTTGATTGTTTGTTTGTTTGTTTGCATTGAATAGGCTCCGTAACTACTGAACCGATTTGAAAAATTCTTTCACTGACTGGACGCTACACTATCCCCGGGTGTCATAGGCTATAATCTATACCCGTGCGAAGCTGGGGCGGACCGCTAGTATTTTATATTGTCAAAAAAAACTGACGATAAATTTAACAGATCCCAAAAAAAAATGTGTTCAGAATTAAGGAAGAACGTCACTCACGTAAACGTTACTCACAAATTACGTCATAAGTACTCCATACAAATTCCGTACTCGCTTTGCGGGAAAGGGACAGAGCATCCCTTCCTAATCCAACCGAAAACATTAAATGCTTATATAATAACCAGAACTTTATTTCAACAGAACCCGATTAAAATATAGTATTAATTTTTTCCCAAAGCCTATTGTTTTTAACATATCAACCTTAGTAGCTTATTGCCAACAATATTATTATCTGTGTAGATTTTAAAAACCTAAATAAAAGAATAAAAAGTGTTTCTTATAGATTAATATTTACGTTGTTTAATTCTGAAATGTATGAAGAAAATAGCAGAGTATAAAAAAATATTGTATGTATGCAGATATTTTAAACTTATAAATCTACTGATATACAAGTGTTGCTACTATCAGCAGTAACTTAGCAAATGAGAATCAATAAATAACTTTATTTATGTTTGTTATTGACGCAAATGAGTCTTAATTTGATATGTATACCTACTGTAGATTTTGACCTACTGACCTTTTGTGAGATACCTATCCGTTAGCGCTAAATTTATCTCTGTGCTACTTTAACCCGCAGTACTTGGCTATAGATAACGTACTTTACAATGGGCTTATAGGATCATAGGCATAGCCTACGTTATGGAATGTTAGGAGGTACTTTATCTACACTTCTACAGGATAAATTTAGCTAACAATGGATTTTGTTGGAGGGCAGTGTGCTCTCATATATTAAAAGTATTTTCCCTGTCAAGGAATTTTAAATTTAGCAGTTTAAACTTTCACATAATATAATTCTATCTACTAACTAAAAAATAAATTATATATGTATGTATATCAATATCTGGCAGCCATAATTATTACAAGCTTGCTTAGTTTGGGGTTAGATGACCGTGTTGTTCAAAAGCGTCCCGAATATTTATATAAGAATGTCCCAATTAAATTACCTTGCAATTAAAAAATAAACGAATTGAAATTAGTCTTTTGTATGGGTGTTACTAAGCCATAAGTAAACATACATCAGCGTAAAAACCGTTTATAACACCACCCCTCGTTTTTCGACGTCAGTGTCGCATGATAAAAATATGTTTGAACTAAGAGGGGTGTTTTAAGTTTAACCTGTGTATCTGTGTGTCATTGTAGCTTCCAAACGGCTGACCCGTTTTTGTTTTTATAAAGTGTCTTGATTGGTCTTGATAGAGAATGTTCTTAGCTATGATTCATTCTTACTCTATTATCGTTTTTTTATTTACTTACAATTCATACCTACTGGTCTTGTATAAATTGAAAACAAGACAAGTATAAATTGTATCAAAACGGAATTATGAGATTGTTCAATGAATTCGCGTTATAATAGACGAGCTATCTGCTATCGTTATCAAACAACAACCCGCAGGAAACTGCGCAGGCGCTGCAATGTTTCCCAATACGTCAGAGATCTGTTTCGCGCAGTTCACGGAACCCGTTATCTCTAGAATTCGCTATGTTTGGGTTTCACGGGTGATTGTGGCTCATGAATTACCGAAATGATAATATTGTGAAAATATAGCATATGACTAATCGCATATTTTATTTGTTTATAGCCTATGAACAACGGCGGGTTTGGGAACTCGAATCCATTCCTATGATGGGTCCACAACTTGAGAATCTTAAGAACCAAGTGAGAATTTAAAGAACAAATTATGGAACAAAAAGCACAAATACGCTACAAATGTATTGTTTAAAATTGTAAATTGCGTAGTCAAATTATTTATAATTGCCATAGTGGTAATCTATAATTGAGAGATCTTATTGATGTAATAGGAATCATTACTCAAAAATAGAAATGTTATACGATTTTTATTGCTGTATGCTTTATCTATATTGTAAACTTCAGTGCCTCAATTATGCCTTCAATTTTTTTAATGTCTACAATTGAATTGGAATTTATATTTTATATGTATAGATTGGAATTGTAAACTATTTTTAGAAGTAATTAAGATGAAATTAATTGCCAGATTCTGGTCGTAGGTTTATCCCAGTATAGGAATCAATAGGAATGTCTCAAAATGGCTTAGAGTTGAAGGTTGTTTGTAATGAGGAGTGTAAATTATAATTGTCGCTCATCATTTTTGTCGTGAGCGTTTCCGTTTAGTCTATTGAATTGTCAAACTCGTACCTATTTAGAATGCGTAGTTGCCTCACTGCACGGCCATGATGTCATCGTTGCATGAACCTATTTTAGTCAAGTTTCGAGGAGTGCCTTACAGTATTTTGAGATTAATCAGGGTGGGTTTGAAACAAATCAACTTACGTCATAGATATTAGAATGTTGATGATCCGGTTACCGTCCATATCAATGAGAATATTCGTAACTTTGCAGAGTTAAAAAATATATTTATTTACAGTAGATTCTACATTGTACCGAGATTGTACCCTCTTAGAGGCTCATCCAAAATGAATAATGTTCTAGTTGATATAGATTTACTCGTTGCATTATTGTCGCTTCGTAAATGTTATTTTAATGTTATTTAATATTCTAACAATTTAACTTGACAAATTGTACTGAATACTTCCTTTGTCAGGGTTTTTAATTATCGGACTATCCCCTTATCAGTTTAAGAAATTAGTTAGGTTTAAAAATAGACTATTCAACGAGCTCTCAAATTTTGCGCTTCATCTGTGATTATGATCAGTTTTATTATTATTTGCAAGGAGCTAACTTGAACAATTTATTTTCTAATCAATGCACTTTTTTATTTATTTAGTTCTTAATGTAATTGTTTTTTTTTTTACTTTTTGAGCACTAAGATCTGTTAATTTGTATAAAGAAGGCGAAACTTTAATCACTATTAAATTAATTATTTTAATAAATGTATTGTTTTATTCCAATAATTTAGTTAGTTCCTAAATAAATTATGTGCAGTTTAGATGTCATCGCTCAAAAATTATGAAGGAAAATATCGTGAGGAAACCAGTATGTCCAAGAACCTTAAAAATTCAAAGACTTACGACATTCACCAACATGCTCTGGGCCAGCACCAAAGATAATATTATAACCACTTGATCGCGCATGTAGTTAAAATTCTTTTTTGCAAAATGAAGCCACGTCGGTTGCGGGGGGGGGGGGGGGGGGGCAGCTTGTGATTGGAGACTTGTCGCGACTCTACGCTTGTGATTGGAGCCTCAAGCCATTAATTAAATTCGCGCCTAAGATTGGCCTGCTCGAAATAGTTTAGGTTGACATTTTAGAACCTTTGGCTTACGGGCAGGATAAAGGATGAGCCAGTCAAGTGGTTATAATTGTCATTGGCCAGCACGGTGGATTAAGGCCCATCCTCTCTCTCTCTCTCTGAGAGAACGCCAGTGTCCCAGCAGTGAGAACATGAAAAACGGATAATGATGTTGATTGTTTTATTCTACTACAAATCCTTAATTAATGAGAAAAAATCATTACAAAGAAACTTATTTAATGTGTTATTAGAGCCACTACAGATGCACCAGCTCAAACAATTTTTAGTTTCGAGTTTGGTGCGCTATACAGTTTGTTTTCGTCTCGCTCAGCACTGCACTCTGTGGTATCCCTTAGCAGAAGAAAACCAAGGAAGTTGCAATATTTTAAGACCTATACACAAATAACATTGAATTCAATCAGTCTCTTCACATTTTACACTTCTTGGAAATTGTGCGTCACATTTTGTACTGTTTCACACTCTTTCTGCCGAACATGGGGGTAGAAAAATTGTCCGGGGTAACGTTAGGGCTCGGCAGGGGTGTCTTTGGCGTGTCTTGAGCAAGGGAGGCGGCTGAAGCGTTCTTGATGGCTTCTGGTAAGTCTTCTGGCAAACGTGCTTGTCCTGAAGATGACGCTGCTAATCGTTTCTCTGCTATTGTCTTTAGCATATTTTTGCCAGCTTCTTTAGTCTGTAATAATAGATCAACTATTTAGTTAATAAGAACTCATAAGCAAGGGCGTATCTAAGATTTTCTAATGGTGTTTGTCTGTCGTCCTACTCATGTGTATGGTGCGATTAAATTGGTGCAAGCAGGATAGCACTAATTCAAATAATTTATTGCAGTTTGCAGGTAACAAGGTCTTACAGTGCAGAATCTCTACATAGTATAAATTGAAGTCGCTTTCCGCGTCTGTCTGTCTGTATGGCCGCTAACTCCTCCTAAACCACGCAACGGATTTTGATGCGGTTTTCACCATCAGTTAGATACATCTTCGAGGAAGGTTTATATATATAACTAGCGACCCGCCCGGTGGGTCGCTAGTTACTAATAATTCTTTAGGTCCGAGTACAAACTGGCATAGCACTAATTCAAATAATTTATTGCAATTTGTAGATAACAAGGTCTTACAGTGCAGAATTACTAAAAATTATTCTTTAGGTCAGAGTACAAACTTGCATAGCACTAATTCAAATAATTTATTGCAGTTTGTAGGTAACAAGTTCTTATAGAGCAGAATTACTAAAAATTCTTCTTTAGGTCAGAGTACAAACTTGCATAGCACTAATGCAAATATTTTTTTGCAGTTTGTAGGTAACAAGGACTTACAGTGCAGAATTTCTAAAAATTCTTTAGGTCCTAGTACAAACTTGCATAGCACTAATTCAAATAATTTATTGCAGTTTGTAGATAACAAGTTCTTACAGAGCAGAATTACTAAAAATTATTCTTTAGGTCCGAGTACAAACTTGCTTAGCACTAATGCAAATAATTTATTGCAGTTTTTAGGTAACAAGGTCTCACAGTGCGGAATAATAAAAAAAATTTTAGGTCCGAGTACAAACTTGCATAACACAAATTCAAATAATTTATTGCAGTTTGTAGGTAACAAGGTCTTACAGTGCAGAATTTCTAAAAAAACAGTACTCGCGCGAGTATTGCGCATAGTCTGCAATAGGCTTAAGTTCAACGTTACTAAGTTTAAGGTCTATCGGTTTTCATTTTTATGGTGCCAAAATGTGCTACACTCAGAGTTGTGCCACTTTCCACTCTGGTACTTGTAACTTACACTCTCATGTTCAATGCATTTGTAAGCGTAATGCGCAGCGTGGTCGAGCAGCGAGAACCGCAGGTAGTACTGCGCCAAGTAGCGCTGCGCCGCCGGCATCTCCTTGCTGCCAACGTTAGCGGGGTCTTGGCAGGCCGCCGTGTACGCGGCCGCCGCGCTGTTAGGCATGTTCGACCGCTCGTACAACCTGGAATCAGATACAACAGTGATGATTCGACATAGTAAAAGAAAACAGCTTCATTAATGTTCTCAAATATTTCTTGGAATCTAAATGTTACTACACCCTGGACGAATTTTTCAAGGATAACTTTGACGATGTACGAATAGACCGTTCCGTTCTTTCTGTTGCCATACCCTAACAGAGTTATATGTACTACATGTCATTTTAAGATTTAAAACATGTTATTTCATGTTTGCTTGCATACATAAGTCGCAATAAATTTATTGAGTGCCTTAGATCACACAAACAAGATCATTTTTTTATTTTATTTATTAATTTAAAAACACATTGTACGTTACATTTTGAGTTAGTAAGTTGTCTTAAAACCTATGTTAGATATATCCAGACAACAGGTTCTCGGTATAGTATATAGTTTTATTTTTTTAATCTAATTAAATCTAATTACCTACATTTATAATAATATATTAGCAACACCGCTCGCGCATTTGATGGTTTTTAAGATATAAAATGACAGCGGCTACTTTTGAAAAATGTGCTTCGGTCATTTTGCTTGCATTGCTATAACCAGAATAAATGGGAAAAACTGTTTACACCTTTTTTGTGGTCATAATAAAATAATATTAAAACAAAAATCGAACTTTGAAATATTATCTTCGTAAAATGACCGAAGCACATTTTACAAATGTAGACAGTAATTTTATTTTCCGGTGCGCCATATTCTGGGCCCTAATGCAAAAACTGTAAGTGCGGCTCACTTAAAAAATAAATACGCGTAGGCCCTGTGTTAGGTCCTGTAATTTCACCGGAGAACTTGGAAGACAGTTAACAGTGCAGTTTTTCTGGCAGACTGCAAAAGAGTCTCACCACTATAGAGTGTACAGAGCATTTTGTGTAAGTAGCAAACACATATAATACAAATTTATTTATTTCACATAAGATAATGATAATAAAGCTGGGCTAAGGGCTTCAAATTAGGCTCAGGTCCGAAAAGTATAAACCTACTAACGGAAATATCGCGCGCGCTTACACCTTAATTGTAAGTTAAATAAATAAATTATAAATTTAAAATAGAGAAAAAAATTATTAAAGCAATGAATGGAAAAAATTAATTTAAGTTACATGACTTTTAAGCAAATAAATACAAGCAGCAATTGTAAAAAGCTTACTTTGCCAATTTGAAGAGTGCCATTCCTTCAATATCACCGGTGCTATGTGCTTTATAGTAACACTTGAGTGCATTTGGTATCTTGTCCATCTTTTCATAAGCTTGGCCGAGAGACACCAACATCCTGGAGTCGTCTGGTTTGAGCTGGGCAGCTCGCGAGTAGTAATATATGCAATATCCGTTCAGCCCTAGGATTTCGTATGCTTGTCCCAGGCCATTCCACGCGCGGTAGTCGTTTCTGTTCACATCTGGAATAAATAATTGTATAAATATGAGTAACCATACATTATTATTGTCTGGTATTTTTTGTTCATTAGTTTAGTAGGCAAGCCAATGCTATGATTTTTGATAATATTTAGTGGGAAAATGTGTTATTATAAATGTGTATATTTTATAAACATATAAACATCGTTTTTAAATTATTGTTTGCATACAAACAAAACAACTTAAAATAGAGATGAATGAATGATGAATAAACTTTACTTAAACATGGTATTTAATGCAATGACGCAACCGGAACCGAAGCGTTGGTAGGCCTCCCACTAGATGAACCGACGACATTGTGAAAGTCGTTGGCATCCAGTGGATGCAAAAGGCAGGCTGTCGGGCAGTGTGGAAGGGGGAGGCCTATGTTCAGCAGTGGACGTCTTCTGGCTGATGATGATGATTATTCAAAGAATTAATATAGGTCTTTGAAAAATATTTGGACTTAGGTACACGTTTTTAATTTTGTCACCTATATTGCATATAATATTTCAATAGACCTCATTTGTGCATTTCTAAATAATTTTTAAAGCCTTTACCAGCTTCTGTTACCATTATGTATTAAATTAATGTTATTCTGACTTTCTTAGCTGACCTCAGTGGTAACAGAAGCTGGTAAAGGCTTTAGAAAAAAATCTCACACTAAGATTTCAGCGGGGCCTAGTTTGAACGCTCGGACCATCGTAAAAACTGAGTAATACTTACCAATAGCCTGTCGATAACATTGTATAGCGGCATTAGAGTTCTGCAGTTCGATAAACTCGTGCCCCATCAGGATCCACGCAGACAGGTACTCAGGGTCAAGCGCCAGGGCTCTTTGGAAGTACAACACCGCTTTATGGTGTTCACTACGCAGACTGTAGTAATTACCTGCAATGAATTCACTTATTCAGGTATTTTTAAATACATACATAAATAGATATTAACACCGAGATATAAAACAAACACAAATGTTCATCACATGAATGTTTGTCTTAGGTGGGAATCGAGCCCACGCCCCCAAGCACAAAAGGCAAGTTCACTACCAACTAGGGCAATCAAATGTGAAAAACAAGTCTCCTGCTCATTCACTCACCAATAACACAGCATGTTTCAACCCTGTACTTATCAATGGAGACAGCCCTCTGAGCCAAGTTAGCAAGCTCCATTCGTTTATCATTCAGATACAGCAAGTGAGAATACACATCCCAGTTGTCGAGTCTGTAAGGATCATTTTGGTACAGATCTCGGAACAGCGCTAAAGATGAGTCCACATCTAAAAAAAAAAAATAAAAGAAAAAAATAAAGCAAATTTAAGTTTTTTTAATGCGAATAAATCCGTTTCTTTTTGTTTGTTGTTGTTCATTATAAGCATAATTTAAGCATTTGTTTTTGTATGAAATATGCACTTTTCTTTAATAACTCCTATGTTCTAGTCATGCCCTATTACATCAGATTATAACATACAAGGTTAGTGAAAATTCGCTTACAATCTCTCGCAGGCAGATTCCCTACATTATACTTAACAAATAAACTGAAAAAATATTATTTACCAGTTGACTGTTTACAGACGATAATTTTACATGATAACGTTTAGGCCGATCGTGCCTCTCTATCGCTTGTTCCGCGCTCTCGCTTCCACGCGCGGCTCAGGTGAAAAAGGGATGTTCAATTATTTACAAATTCTAAAATTTTCCAAGAAACTTTTCCAATTTTCTCTTTCCATAAAAACCTAATTAGGTCTATTAATCATCATCTTCCCGAAAACGTCCTGCTGAACATAGGCCTCCTCTTAGATTTTCACACTGCACGACAACCTACCATTCGCATCCATTGGATGCCTGCAACTCTCACAATGTCATCGGTCCATCCAGTGGAAGGCCAACCTACTCTGCATCTTCTGGTTCATAGTCTCCACTCAAAACCTTTCTTTCCTATCGGTTTGGGGTGTATTTTACATTTTAATACCTGTAATTTCATCAAAATTTACCTCTCCTGTCATGATGTGCAATCGCCATTTGCGCAGTTACATAAGTACTCTTCCCGAACCCCGCAGCTATTAAACCTTGATATGCCTCTAAGGCTTGCTCTGAAAGTTTTAGTTCTACAAATGCATGGGCGGCAAAAAAGTACATCATCCAGTGCTTAGGTAGCTGCAGAGAGTCTAAGGCTTCATATTCATTTGCAAGACCTGGAACAAGATATATTTTTTTTTACTTCGGACTAGGCTGACTTTTGATGGCAATCTCACCTGATAGAACTGATCATGCGGTCGAAGATAGAGCATTTTAAACTGAAATATCTTATTGACCCTAGACTTAAGGCGATATGAGTCCCAAAATGTTAAAAAAAAAAACATTTGAACACTTGCATATTAGACCATATGTTTGATATTTCGACATAGTTCTCCTATCCCTTGAGCCATGGAAGCTACAACATGGGGCTCTTCAAAAGGTGAGTTAATAGAGTCTAAAAAGTTAAGAAACATATTTGTGATGCCTCTGGTGCTTAAATTATCCATAGGCGGTGACAGCTTACCATCAGGCAACATTAAAACAAATGATGCCATTTAATGACATGGATTTTATGAATTTTTTTAGGATGATTTAACACTTGTGCTGTTACAATACACAATATATTATATATCAATACACTTATTCCAAACACAAAGATAAAATTTTAAAAATTCTAAATTCTTTATTTGATTTATTTTGATCATTTAACCACTTGTCTTCTTGATTGCACACAAATCATAATTTGTTTGTGCATGATGTAAGCCACGTCGGTCGGGAAGTCATTCATTCAATTCATACTTATTTCCACATTGGCCAAACATAACAGTGTAGTGGGTGTATTTTAGAATATATTAAGAATACAATTTTTCAACAATTATAAAAGAATAGCTGACCTGCTAACTCTACCCATGCTGCCCATAAAGTAGGCGCTGCAGCAATGGCAGCATGAAGCACTAGCACTGCTTGTTTCCTCAAATCAAGCTTTTTAAGTACAACTCCTTCTAAGTACAGTAAATAGCCATCCTTGTTGTTGCGGTTAGCCTGGAATTTAAAATAAGAATTATGGTTAAGTATAGCTTCAGACTAGTCACACAGCGGGCAATGGAGAGAGATATGCTTGGAGTTTCTTTGCGCGATAAAATCCGAAACGTGGATATTCGCCAAAGAACTAGAGTCACCGACATAGCTGTTAAAATTTGCAAGTTGAAGTGGCAATGGGCAGGCCACATCGCTCGAAGAACCGATAACCGATGGCGAAGAAAAGTTCTGGAGTGGAGACCACGAACCGGAAGACGCAGCGTAGGGAGGCCTCCCACTAGATGGACCGACGACATTGTGAGTCGCGGGCATCCAGTGGATGCAAAAGGCAGGCTGTCGTTCAGTGTGGAGGTTAAAGGGGGAGGCCTATGTTCAGCAGTGGATGTCTTCTGGCTGATGATGATGATAGCTTCAGAATGAGTATTTCTGTATCCATTATGTTATTAATTTCAAATAATAATAACATGAGTATGAATAGCATACAGCCTTTAATAGTCCACTGCTGAACTTTGGCCTACTCCTAAAAGGGCATTTGGGTCATATCCACCACACTTTTACTAGCCCAGTTGCGGGTTGGCGGATTCACATATGCCATTGAATTCTTCTCTGTACATATGCAGGATTCACTGAAAAGCCAGTGGTATGAAAATCCGTACATAAACTCCAAAGAGCTCATTGATACAGGACCGGGATTTGAACATTTTGAACCCGCAACCACACACTTTCAAGTCTAGCAGTTTCCCAAATAGGCTACCACGGCATAAGTATAAGTAGTAATCTATGAACCCGCTACCAATGGGAATTATTACAAATGCTGGACCCATTACCACGTTGTATAGCAAAGCTCACCCATTGAGCCAAATAGAGGCCAGTATTTTAGTAATGTGTGGCATCAAGATGATGATGATAAATGTTTTGGCTCCCTATCCCACAGGCCTATGGTTTTGACCCAAAAATGGCTCAAATATGTACACACAGCCTAGGGTACTATATTTTCGCCTTTTGTAGTCTACAGCCACCGAGCCAGCCCTACTCTACATTCTTGATGTGACACACATTCACACACAAAGGTGTCAACGCAAGGCGCGTCCTACACTAATAGCCGCCTTATCTACCATGGAAGAAAAGTCACCCCGTCCGATCTTTTGCCATCACTACATACGAGGTCACTTGGCTCGAGAATGGATGATTGATATATATACGATACGATTATCAATTACGTAAATATTAGGGGTCAAAATAATAACTTTTTGTATTGCCAAATCCCTTACCAGGTATGAGTCTAGAAAGAAAAGTTTGCATTTAAAAAACTGTAGTTCTAGACCTGGTGCGAATCTCGAACATCAACAAGGAGAGATCATGTTATAAGGTACATTAGGTCACCCAATATCACATCGTCCAAATACAAAAGATTCGTTTGTATTGTAGAAGTTGGATGATGGGGTGAATGGCCAGGCTGAAAACGGCAGGTCCAAGGGGGTCGCCCCACAGCCAATTTGGAATCAGTTTAATTAAGAGAGGGAAAATTTACTAATTATAGGGTTAGCTCACAATAAATGTAAGTTTACTCACTTTCAGGTATGATAACAGATCTAAAAGCACTTGATTAGATTCACTATTTTCTGCTCCTGAGTCAGTAGCATTATCCAGTCGCTTTTTCTCACTGGACATGTATTGAGAGTATTTCAGTAGGAACACATACTTAGGGCTAGATAATGTGGATAAAGAGAACTCTAGGAAATGAGCCGCTCTATCATACTCCTGACAGTCAAAGTAGCTTTTGGCTAATGTATAAGATTCTCTCTCTTCTGGCAATATGCCGTCCTCATGGTCGATGATATCTTCTTCTTCATTATTTATTTTATGATCTCTCAAAGCGTAATTCAGTTCTGCAAGCCACTTTGTGGTTTCTTTGAGACCACGTTCAGTGCACTCTCGAATTCCATGTTTGATATCTCTCCTTACTTGTGTTAGATCGATTTGAATATCACCTTTTGGATGTATGGATAACGGCGGCATAGTATTTATTTAGAAAGATAATGCAGGTTTAATTCAGCTTCTAATTGTAGTTTGTCTCAATTATCAAAACAAAATAATATTATTATTTTGTGATCGAAAAATACGAAAATCAAAGACAAGACCGGAATACGACAGGTTATTGAATTGTCAATTGTATTGAATTAATTCTGAATTTCTGACTTTGACATGACTGCTTTGATAAAACAACTGTTATTGTATTGTACAATAGAGTTGAACGTTTCTTTTTATCAAACGTAGCAAGTGCAATGTTTGTTAACGAATTTTTTTAAACGTCCCGTCTTAGCACAGATAACATTGTATAAATTATAGTCTAGACTATATACAATGTTACATTGTATATAACTGTGCGGTGTCATCAATCACTTTTTTGGTATTTTTTTTCATGACTATTAATATAGAATCCTTCAGTCGTAATATATGCAACAAGTTTACATAGTAAATAGCGGGTAAATCAATGTCATAGTCAAGCAAAGTAAGTCACGGTCAAGTCAAAGTCATGCCCTAGGAAAGGGGTGGAGACTTTATAAGAGGCTTCTACGAAGCTTTGGAAACAAATACATCTTTCACTGCGTCATATCACTGCTCACACTCAAGCACGTCTACGAACACTAAATAAATAATTTATAACCACCATTATTACACACTCTACGTAAACGTACTCTTACTCGTCTTACATACTCGAAAATATTATAGTATTATAGTTTATGAAAATAATATAACAAGAAAATATGTTTTTTTCACGTTAGCGCCAAAAATCCAGATTTGACACTGACAGACAGTGCTGCCAGCTCGATAACAGATTTGGGGTAAATTGCTTTACAAAAAGGGGCTTTTGTTTGTTAATATAATCATAATAAATGTTAAATACATTTTCAATACTCATTTTGGGGCATGAGTTTGAATTGACTATGACTTAATTAGCTTGACTATGATTTGTTTGACGCTATTTATTAAACTATGTAAACGTGAAGAATACTATGACTGAAGGACTTTGTATCCATGGTCATGAAAAAAAAAACTTGCAAACTGTGTCAAATCTTTTGCGCTGTGCTGTGACACTGACTGGCTGTCACTAGTGTCACAGCTCTGCTGTCATAGGGTTGCTGTGGTCACGGAATTGATATTTTCTTTTCTCTTCAAATCAAAAGAAATATTTAATTCCGAATTAGAAAGACAGTAGATCGCACGAATTCACAGCAGCGGTATACCAAAAAATTACTTTATACAACAGTTGCAAAGAAACAGAGCTCATTGTTATTGTTTGATATAATCATCTTTTGCCCCCTTGTAAACGTATACAAGAAGCAGTCATGGCTGATCAAAATATAGATTCAATGAAAGGTGATGTGGAAAATGCGTATTCTACACCCGGAGCAGACCCTAAGAACATGCAGGAGGTGACACTATACGTAGGTGAATTTAATTTAAATAAATACAAAATGTCTGTCTATCTTATTATTACAATCTGATTACAAAGTACCTAACAGTAAAGTGCCCATAGTTAAAATTATTCGTGTTTCAGGTTCAGTCTCTACTACAGAATATGCAAGACAAGTTCCAAAGCATGTCAGATCAGATTATAAACCGGATAGATGAAATGGGTACCCGAGTAGATGAGCTGGAAAAAACTGTAACCGACCTCATGACGCAAGCTGGAATCGAAAGTGAAAAATAAGTGTTTTTCTTGCAGCTCAAGTTTGGTGTAATATTATCCATTAGACTTTTTAATGATAAGGACACCCAAAGATAATAATTATCTCACTTTCAATTATAACCCCCACATAAACAAGCACATCATTATGTATTAGAAGTCAGGGTTGTATTGCTATCAAATAATATAGTTGAAAAAGCTATTACATAGAGAAAAAAAGTGTGTGCTCACAACCTAACGACAGAAGTGAAAACTTCATCAAGGTTGACTATATCTCTCTCTCTCTCCCTTAGTAGACTTGAGCCGACTTTACCTGAATGACTATCTGAGCGTGACGGTCACGCGAGTACAGTGCTTTTACCCCATCCTAAAAAGTGCCTGATGCGGCTAAAGAAGTTTTCACTTCAAAAATAGCATCACTAATTAGACCAAGTTACGCAGTAGTCAGTTTAACAAGACCCTAGTAATATACAACATAGATGATAGAAAAGTGGCCGTCTAACCTTTACAAGTAACACTGGTGATGTTTAGGATAAAAATTCCTAACTTTCACACTGTTCATAGTGATGTGTAAGATAAGAAACTGCTTTCATTACCTCAACACTCCACCGTCGCATTTCACACTCACACTCATGACTCATAATGGTCATGAGTGTGAACATGAGTTGCAATTGCAACGGTGACAATAGTGTAGAGGTTAGGAAATGTTTATCGTAACTGTAACGCCAGTGTGACTGAGCGGTGTAAAGGTTAGTTTAAAAAAAAAGTTTAAGTATCCTTGGCTAAAGTTTTAGTATTTATTTAATTACATCATTAATATTCATACTTTATATACTTATTATTTGTACTTTTTATAACTAGCTGTTGCTCGCGACTTTGTATGCATAGATTTTCATATAATCTTTGAACCTCTTTTGACTCTTTTGATTTGACCGTTTTGCAAAAGTCTTTGTTAGGGGACCTCTGCCCTCCATAAGGAATCTACCTGCCAAATTTCAGCTTTATGAGTCAAGTGGTTTTCGAGATTTTATGAGTCAGCGAGAGCTATTTCACTTTTAAATGTACCTATAATCTATATATAGATTCATGTAGCAACAGATAAAGTAACATGTAGAAACAAGTCAAAAGGAATAAATCAATTCTTTCCTAATAGAACCTAGTGTTTATAGAGTTTTACTTAATATACTGATGTTTTATAAAAAACAAACCCTGGTACGTAATAATTTGTATAAAAAAAAAAAAAATTTACAAGCATTATTAGAAACAAATATTAATGGTTAAGCATATTTTATTTAAATGAACTTTTTCGAGTTGCCTTATTACTTATAGAGATCAGTTTCTGTTGTAGTGACTAGCAAATATCTTGAACAAAAAGCGGCGATAGGGTAAGAAGTTGGGGCATGAATATACAAACATAACAACAAATTGCACACACTTGCTCCAAACTCCCCTCTTTCCCTCTTCGGTCTGTCAAAGAGACCTAAAAACAACTATTGCCCAGTCAAAGTAATTTTGTATAGATATAAAAAAACTCCCTTGGTATGCTGCTCAATGATGATGAAATGTTGACAGCATTTCCACTGAATGTGTGCCCAAAGTATAGGCAAGTATTTTAATTCTTTCCTATTCTGAATATGTATAACTCTAGCTGTAGCGCCTGTAGCTCATGACTTTGTAAAACTTTTTTGTAAACTTTTGACCCCCCCTATTGTCCTCCATATTTTGGCTCTTTTACAAAATTCTTAGTGGATCTCTACAAGAAATGTGCCTGCCAAATATCAGCTTTTTCAGTATAGTAGTAGTCTGTGAGTGTATTTCATTTCTATGTAATGTTATTGTGGACTTTAGCCATAGTAGGCACCAACATAATTTTCGACAAATGTTTACTGCTTTCTAGTTTACATGCAGCAGAAATATTGATTCCAGCTAAGAATAAGTGTCAAAAATAATATTAAATTAATATTAATAAATTATTTTTCACTGGCAATATTGGCATAGTACAAAGTAGTTGGTAGCAAAACGTGCCTTGAGATGTTTTGTATTTTTCTGTTTGTGAATAATGGATATAAGAGAAGGTAGAGGGTGAATATTGATTTAGAATGATGTGCTTGGAACAGGCTGGTACAGAAACAATGGAGGCTTGCATGTTCGTGATTACAAATCAATAGGGGAGAGTTGATAACCAGCCCTGGCGTTTGATCAGGGTAGAGCAAGATTGTCTTTCGACGCGTTTCATATCTGATAACTGTCGTACAGGAATCGATTCCTGGATAAAAAGTATTCCATGTGCTGATCCAGGATGTAAACTATTTCCACATTAAAATTGTATGCTGGTTACAAACAACACAAGTGTGGCACTTGCCACGCCACGACGCCACAAGGCACGAGGCGCCATAAATTTCTTAGTTTCCCCTTGCATTTGATATTTTGGCGCCACATGCTATCTGGCGCCTAAGAGCGACCGCTCCCTTCGCTCTACCCCAATGCCGGCACGGTGGATAACATATTCAAAGCCACCTCATTTTAAAATTGTTAATGTATCTCCTTAAAATCAAACACTACATTTGAAAGAATTAATTTTAATTATTTTTATTTAGTGGGGATCATAGATAAATATATACTAGGTGGGGATAAAGTAAACTCGTGAGTTTCCATCAGTTCCTACCGGTAGATCTAAGTGGTTTTTTCCACTTATCCCTACCAGTAGGGATAGGTGTACCACGCGGAAAAATTACTATTTCTTAATACAAAACTAGAATTACAAAAGACACCTATCATGTTCATATCTAAGTAATCATTTCATTGGCATATGCTAGGTGTGTGCTGGCATCGAAGATAGTAACATGTAACACCAATGTTTTTTTAATATTGACCTATAAAAAATCTGAATGAAGAATAAACTGAGTTCTGCGCAATCTTTTTTATTAATTTCTAAGTCCTTAAACAGATAGGTATTACGTACTTTACTATTATAAGTATGTACTTAATAAGAAACACTTAATATTAATTTATGGCTAGCGCGATTCGGTTTCTTCAGAAGTTTCCTGTTCTTCAGAGTCTTCTGATTCCTAAAAAAATAAAAATAAAATTACTACCTGAAAGATTGTAACTTTAGTGTACATATACCAACCATAAATATCTATGCAAGATAAAATTACTGTTGTAAACATCGTGCTGATTTATAGCTAGAAATCAAAATATAGTAATTTTTAAACGTTTGCTATTTGAACAAATGCTTTAAATGTTTATCGGGACTTATCACGTATTATTTGATTTAGCTAAAAAATATAAATAAATAAATATTTGGGACATTATTTCACACACGGTCATCTGACCCCAAACTAAGCAAAGCTTGTGATATGGCTGCCAGAGACTGATATACATACATATATAGTTTTAAATACATACTTAAATAGATATTAACAACCAGATATAGAACAAACACAAATGTTCATCACATAAATGTTTGTCCTAGATGGGAATCGAATCCACGCCCCTAAGCGCAGAAGGCAGGTTCACTACCAACTGGACCAACGGGCTATCACATGTACCTTTCGCTCGACGTTTCGACCATGTTACAATGGCCGTGGTCACGAGCTGAGAAATACGTGATAAGTGCCGATAAACATTCAAATCAAAATATAGTTTTAAAAGAGAAGCCGTTATTGTAACATTGTATCTACCGTAGTGTCGACTTCGTCTCTCGACGAAGAGTGGTTCATAAGAGCTGCGAGTGAGCTGGATCGCGTCATGGCCACATTTCCTTTATCAGGAGATTTCAGCCTCTTCGTACTCTGTAAAAAAACGGATACAACGGATATCTATACTAATATTATAAAGAGGAAAGATTTGTATGTAAGTATGATTGTAACGAATTGGCTCAAAAAGTACTGGACCGATTTAAAAAAATCTTTTGAATGCTACATTATCACTGATTAATATAGGCTATTTTAATAGCCTATATAACTATACCCGTGCGGAGCTAGGGCGAACCGCTAGTACGGTATAAAAACATACTCTATTACAATGGATAAAAAAAAACTCGCTGATATAAAAGGCAGAGACGAAATACTAAAATTATGTTTACATAATTATTTTTTATGAGCAACTGCTCCTAGTTTCTTTACGCCTGTTTCTTGCGAGGTTGAATATAAAAAAACACCGACCAAATGCGAGTCGGGCAAGTGCGCCGAGGGTAGCGCACAAAAAAATGATTTTCATTCAGTTCGGGATATTTAGCGCACGACTAGCACTTGGCCGATGGTTATTATTTGTTGTTTTATATTTAGAGTATGTACTAAATACTAATCATGCCAAGTTTGACGCTTGTGCGCTACTTTAAAATTCAATTTCTAAACCAGTAATACGTTTTATGGGGCCCCCTTATTTTTTCATCATCATCATCATCAGCCAGAAGACGTCCACTGCTGAACATAGGCCTCCCCCTTTAACCTCTACACTGAACCTTATTTTTTACTCTGATATTATTATTATTTCTTAGTTAATCCACGGTAACATTTCGTATACTATGTAAATGTTAACTGGCTATATTCAACTACGGTTCAAAAGATACGGCCGAAGGACGTTCTGGTAGGACAGACAGACAGCGTAGACTTAGTAATAGGGTCCCCTTTGGTTACGGAACCCTAAAACAAGGCGTAAATCCGGATCGGGGCCACAGAATCTACGGGGCAGAAGTACAACTCACTTCATCGTCCTTTCCCGGTGACTGCTGTGTCATCAGGGACGCCAAAGACGAAGACCGCGCTGATATGCCCTGGCTCACCATTTTCTCGGGAGACCTCAGTTTCCTCCTAAAGTTCTGTTGAATCAAGTATAACAATTATTTACACATGAGTCTATATTTAAACAGATGTAAAGTGTAGGCAACTAAAATAATATCGTTATTTACCGCTGGCTCCTCGTTATCAGACAGACCTGTATTTAGAAGCTACGGAAAAAAATAAAAGATATTAATACGAACTCTTCAGTGCGTAAATTAAGTACAAACAAGGTACGTCTAGGTACAGTAGGTACCTAAGTATCTACTAGCGTTACCAGACGTCCAGTAGTAGGTATTTCCCGGGACGTCCCGTAATATTACAGGCAATTTTAAAAGTCCCGCCGGGACAGACTTCTGTATTTCAACATTATTCGATAAAGAGCGAATTACTGACCGTTTTCAACTATGATTATAACTGCATTACATTTTACAAATATGTGAAATCTAACGAATATTATTTTGTTTAAAATTACACGATCTTCTTTAAAATATGACTAGCAATGAAAAAAGAGTGCAAGAGCGGACGAATGTAATAAATGTTTTTAAATGTCCCGGGGAAAATTTTAAACTCCCGTTTTGTTTGCAAAATTGATTGTTTGTTACCTTACAGGATCAAAAAAAATCTGGCAGCCTTAATATCTATTATTTACCCACTTGTCTCTAGAGTAAAGTTTTCTAAAGTTCTTTCGTAGGCCCGCATATAAAATCTAGCTAGGTAGATGATGGAATGAACAGCATAATTATTAGTACTATTATCTTTCTGTGATAATGGAGGTAGAAATGTAGGATCGTGTAATTATATTCTAAGAAGCTATAAACGCTTACATCCAGGTCAGCCTTATCGTTAATATCCCCAATCTGCTGGTACGCTGCCGTGAGCAGCTCCACTGCCTTCGAGTGGAACGTCATCTCTATCATCACGAAGTCCGAGAGCAGCGTCTTCAGCTGCTGCAACTTGCGTCGCTCGAAGAACTCTGTCTGTTCGCTCAAACCTTTGGCCGTTCTGGACATCTCCGCTGACGCCTTTAGCAGTTCCGATTCCGCGTATGTCTGAGATCATAACCAAAGTAAAAAATTAAGCTTGGAGAAATGAGCAAGTGCTAGCCTGACACATCACATCAGCAGCCATCGAACGTCCACTGCTGGACAAAGGCCTCCCTCTTAAAGAGGGGTGTTGCCATAATCCCCACGCTTGGCAGGCGGCTTGGAGATCGCAGTAAGTTTACCGTGTACTAATAGGACGCTGCTGCCCATCCTCCGGTGGTTCTGGTCGCAGTTTTTGGACATACCCGGGTCCAGCCTGACGCTCAGCATTAAAAGCAGTTCAAACACGCATTAGTCGGCCCTGTAACTACAGCGCTCCGTATAGCAACATGGGACATCGGTTTTTAGTGACCCACCTACTATGTCCAGCCAGCCCTTCCAAAGCAAAGATCATCTGATCATATACATTATCCTAATATTATAGCGAAAGTAGGTACCTAACACTGTCTCTCTTTCTGCTTGCTTTTCACGACTAAACGGCTAGCATTTGGCAGGAAGATGGTGTGCATGCCTGTGTGTGTGTACGTGTGACTAGGACGGAGTATAGGGTAATTTCCCCCCAACAAATACGGAAAAACAGGAAAGTCGCAGGTAACACCGCGGAAATCAGCTAGTATAAAACCTAAATGCGAACTTTTGGTTGAATGTTCCGCACACAACTCCGTAATGGCTGAACTGATTTAGATGAAATTTGGTATGGAGGTAGCGCAGGCACCACGAAAAATAAACGGTTCCTGTAAGCGGGTGGAACCGCAGGGCGCTACTAGTTTAAAAAAAAAAATTATAAATAGAATAGTTCTACATTTGGCCACCAATTTAACCGATAGAAAGCGACGTTGTGGCCGAAGATGCAGCACGTATTAGACCTAATACCTAGGTACTTATTCAGTCAGACCTTGAAGATACGCAAGTTATAAAACAGAGTTAACAAGTTACAAGTTAGTTATGGTGGCAAGTTATATCTACCCTGCAGCTGTGTCTTGCTTGCTATTACTATCGAAACAAATAAGTAACCTACCACTTGTTGTCTGTTGAAGGGTTGCCTTTCGCGGGCTTTGTCGAAAACCTTCTTGCGCGCCATTTCTTTTTCGCGGACGTTCATGGTATGCTTGACTTCTTCCCTTGCGTGCTTGCAGATGGCCTCATACTGGCACAATTCTCCAATCACCTGCGAATTACCAAACTATCATCATCAGCCTATTTGATGTTTGTCCACTGGACGTAGGCCTCTCCTAAAGAGCACCACAAGGCACGCCGATCTTCTGCTTTTCACACCCACTTGCCACCAACTGCAGGTCGTCATTCCACCTGGCTGCAGGGTTTGCCGATACGCGGTCTCCACTCTAGAACCTGTCTACCCCAGCGGTTGTCAGTTCTTCTAGAAATATGGCCAGATCCTTTGAGCTATATCGGTAACTTTTGTTCTTTGTCGGATAGTCTCAGTTCTGATATCTCTGAAAGAAACCCTAAGCATAGCTCGCTGCATATTATAACTCACTGAGGGACTGTCCAGTGTACCATACTATAAAACAGAGTAGGTACATAATTATTTGTAAAAATAAATAAATTGCAATGGCATTTTCAAACATTGACCAATGTTTTTTTAATTTACTTTCGTAAACCAAAAATCAAATCAAATCGTTTTCAGGGTTTTTGGAGGCAAAAAATGCTCGTTTTTCGGGAAAACAATAAGTTTATCTGAAACGGTGGTCAAAATACAATACGTTGGTTAAAATACAATATATAAAACGGTGGTTCAAATACTTAGGAATTAATGAGGTACGCTTAGATAACTTAAAAACAAATTAGACAGGGATAGGATTTCAATTTTATTATCAAGGGTAACTTTGGTCTCAGTTATCGACCGTACCTAGGTACCTACTGGTTATCAAACCATACGATCACCCTCATTATTATCCGGTATCCGCCGCCGTCCCCCAAATCCGTGCCAGTTACACGCGGCACGGTCATAGAATACCAACTAGGTATGTATTACTAGAAGAGGAACGGGACCGAAGACTGGGGCAAAAAATAAAAATTTGGAGTAGGTACCGAAAATTTATTATTTATATTTAAACATATGATATTTTATAGAAAGGTTCTTGAGTGGAGACCACTAACCGGAAGGCACAGCGTAGGTATGCCTACCACTAGATGGACCGACGACATTGTGAGAGCCACGGCCACGGCCACGGCTGCCATCTGCATCCAGTGGATGCAGATGGCAGCCTAGACTGTCGTTCAGTGTGGAGGGTAAAGGGGGAGGCCTATGTTCAGCAGTGGACGACTTCTGGCTGATGATGATTTTAAAATGCTTTATGCTCTATGAATACAAAAAATATGAACGGAAGAAAGGAAAACCATCCTATGAATAAGAAGAGCTGTAAATTTGAAAAAAAAGCCACCCCAGATGCTATGCCAGGGCAAGCGCCTGGCCAACCCTGCCCCAACGTGGCTACGCCCATGACCGGAGACGATAACGACAGCTGGTGGGTATCGACAACACAACAACACATAGTAAGTAGGTAGGTGTAATGTAGGTGCAGTTAGGTATGTAGGTAACAAATACTTCGAACTTTATATGACAACAATGCTGCGTTCATCCATCCAGTATACTTTTGCGAAGGTCAAATTCGTTATAGCATCCGTACCTACGGCTCTCATATCACATAGCTATAGCTGATGGCACCTTCAGCGTCGTAAGAATTGACCCTGGAAGTTGCCTTACTCCGTTTTTTATTTACATAGGTACCTACCTACCTACAACTACCTAGCTTCTTATACAAACCTTTGCCTCCAAGCGCTGCACTTCACAGTTCCGATACTCTTCGATGGCAGTCAGTGTAACAGACAGATTCTCGAGCCCTGCGCTCAATGACTTGTTGACGAGCTCGTTGTTGGCATAGTCTTTTAGAACTTTTGTTAACTCGTCTCCCATATCACGTAATCTGTAATTTTTTTTTGAAAATAACGACTTTTAATTGCCTTTCTACAAGAGATGTGATGTGTATGTGTGTGTGCATGGTAGGACTCAAGAAAAGTTAGATTCCTCATTTGTGTAAGCTATTTTATATATGAAAACCGTTTTGAAGAGTTATAGCGGTTTCGCACTACGTCCGATCCGAATCCGTGAAAATATGGATCTAGAAAACTCGGACCGAATTCGGATATTGTGTACCCACTAGTCCGATCTCTGATACAAATCCAAGCAATCATTTTAGGCGGAGCTACAGCAAAGTGTTCACGTCGTTGATCATGAGTCCTTTCAATCGACGTCAACTTCCGAATCTATTCCGAAATGGAAATTTACGGATGATGGAGAGAATTCGCATGACGGAAATCGGATCTAGTGCGTAAATTACCATACAAATAGCTGTACGACAACTTCGGAACATATTTTCACGGATTCGGATCGGAAGTAGTGCGAAACCGCTCTTATGAGTCTTATCTAGGCATATCTACCCACAGTGGCCTAAAAACTCAGTGTCATTTACGATATTAGCGCCAGCCGCCACCACGCGCATACACCGGCAAACTCGCGTGCTTGTGGCGCTAAATTTAATTTCGCCACATAACTTATCGGTTACGAAACGGGGAAGGAAAGTACCTATTAATAGACGTAATCTTTGTGTGCGACAATGACTATAAAACCTACTATCTTTGCTTACGCGATAGAATACTCTTTATTACAATTTACGATAAAACATAATGAAGTAGTCTTAGATATAGTGTAATAAACAAAAAGAATATAAATACTACGTAAGTCACAAGTAGTATAGTAATAGATCGTTGTATGTAGTATTATACATACGATACTACGATATTAGTAAGGTAGAAATACTGATTATCAAAATTGATAGTAAACCTTGCCGTTTTCCTGGCATAATCACCAAATGCGACGCACAAATCGCCAAAGTTTTTTTCAACGTTTGTAATTCGATCTTGAATGAATTTCGCCTGTTGTTCATAGCTTAGTGAGTGCGAATTTTCACCTCGAAACATTTTTAGTCATTTATTTTTTATATAGTTAGCAATAACACAACACAGCAGTTTTTGGCTTGTTTTGATTTTTTGTTTATTGTTTTCTTTACCATGGTAACCGCTAACCGTTACCCACAGACTATAATAGTCGGCCTTTCCAAAAATAATTTAAAAAATGGTGTGTACACACGAATAAAGTTACTTAGACCACTCAATGAGCTAAGAAGAATTTCTATTATTTCGTCATTGAGACATTAAACTGGAATATAAATATCAAAGAAGAAAACAGGAAGTTTGTTATCAGCCTAAAAAAATATGAATAAAAAAAAAGGTAAATGTGCAAGCGTTCGACGCCAATATAGAAAAAACATGCCTTTTGCTGTCAGTTAGTAGAATTGAAGTTAGCATTTTAAAGATATGTCATTTGTCAAAACAGCTGTGTTTCTGTTTTTGATTTGTGTTGTATTCCATTTCGATTGTGTTGTTCTTGATTTTCCTGAATATTTTGGCAAAATGAATGAAGAAATAGATGAGTATGATATATACCACCAAGATTTTACCACCGTCTCTGAATGGGAAGTATTTATCGCAAGAATTGAAGAGATCCTGAACGACTGGCGGCTGTCTAAAGCTGCACTACCTAAGTTACCATTGTCACCAGACTGTACAAAGAAATGGACATGTAAAACCGAAGAAATTACCTTTACTGGTCAGAGATACGTGCTTTCTTACCATACGTTGGACTCAGCTAAGTGTAAAGATACTTCGGAAGGACCTGACGACAAATCTATAACAGCTGATCTACACAAAGGTATTTGGGAAGCAACCACAAACTTTATGGAAGACACTGACGGGAGTCCTTTCCCAGTGTCGAATTGGTATGGGCTTAAACGATATGTGCTTTTATATCCCAATTCACCTCTAGTCGACGGAAGTTTGATAAAGTTAGTGATGAGCTCTCTTAATATAGCTTTTGCTAATGTGGACTGTGGCGTGCCTATGTTTGTTAAAATAAGAGAACACTGGCAGCCTACATACCTCGGCTTCTATGAAGACAATGAATATAAAACCAGTTTCGATACCATTCATTTGAAGCGGATATCTAACCAATGTTCTCACCTCACAGGACTAGTTAGTATATTTAAGTCGAAAATAGCTTCTCCTGTTGCCCTAGACGCCGTCGTAGTGTCTACTAAGTTTTCCTATGAACTGAAGGACTTGGAATCTTTTGCCTGGAAGAGAAGCTCGTATACAAATGAATTTTTATCAATAGATGGTTATGATGTTAAAAAGCTGACAGAGCTTCCATTCGGATCAGATAAAGATCCTTTACAAAGCGTGCTGCTGAATGCAATATGGCCTAAGTTCAGAGAGTGTACCATTGTTGAGTCGTCCACATTCTCAGACATTGACCCCCTAATGGCACCAACATGGACCATCACCCTAAGAATCAGGGAGAATATAAATTGTCAATTATCTGAGACTATTGGTAAGATGATGGATTTGTTAGATGATAACAATTTGCTCATGGACACGTTAGGCCTCAGTCGGAGCCTCGGTATTGTCAATCCATTGCATAAAATAACAGAAGCTCCAATAACTATATCGAAGCTAGTGAAAGCAGCAATGGGGCAGAGTAGAAACACGTCTGACTTCAAAGGACCTATCCCGGACGATCTGCTAATGCCTCTCTTGTACTATGTGTTCCCTGATGCTGTGCAAGATGATACCTTTAGCTATCCTGAGCAGTTAGAAGTTGGATTCAAACAGGTCAGTTACCTTTCAACTAGTATACACTAAGCCCGCTTGCAGTTCATGCATAGTTCAAGTAGCAAGTAGAAGTTGTTAGTAGCTACTATGCATCGTCTGCAAAGCTTTGCTTAATGCAAGTAGAAGTTGCAGTTCTTAGTAGTACTTCTACTGCCACTTGTACTAAGCAAAACGTTGCAGACGATGCGTAGTAGCTACTTACAACTACTACTTGGTACTTGCACTACGTATCTAATGATGCGCTACTACGCAGCATCTGCTAGCGCCTTAAGGCCACTTGCAGACCATGCATATTACAAGTTGCAAGTAGCCACTACGCATCGTCTGTATCATTTTGCTTAGTGCAAGTGGCAGTGGTAGTGCTTAGTAGTACTTCTACTGCCACTTGTACTAAGCAAACGTTGCAGATGGTGTGTAGTAGCTACTTGCATTTTGCACTTGCTTCTTGTATTATGCATGGTCAAGCGCCTTTAGACATTGATATTTCAATCCGCTGACTACCCGCCATATCGGCGATGTGAAAGCATGGTGGCATTTGCTTACGCACTACTCGGTTATGATTGGACATCACTAGTGTTGGTGTAAACATGAGTTTAATGATGACCATATGTACACCTGCACGCTAATACCCACTCTAATCACCAGACATTGTGGTAGCATTCACAATTAGCAAGCGCAGCATGAAGTTGTGCCGCGCGGGGCTGTCTTTAGTGCATGAATCCGATTGCTACCTAATTGTCAGTTGATCCACATGAGGCCATGTAGGGTGCCAGTGGTATAACAGTCTCAGCCTTTTGAATATTCTAGAAGATAACTATAATTGGACTAGAGACTCAAGAATAGGACGGCTGTCTCATAGATTTCTATTCTGGGACATGTCGTAATTTAGGAGGGCTTCCTGGAGGGATGATTCTCAAGAAGTGTCCAGGCAAAACCCTGCCTTGTGCTTGTTACATTGGCAGTTCTGTTTACTATTCTAGCAAGTAGTATTCCACACATGTTTGCATGTTTTTGTTAATAATTGTTAATGGTTAGGAATACTTTTTTCTTTAAATCTTTGTTTGATATGTCAATTTAGGTGATATCAGCACTACTCAAGAAAAACCCCATTTCATTCATCTTTAGTATTAAATAGACTCAAAACTCTCATTAATCAGAATCTGTTTCAATTCCAGGCAGATGGTAGTGAGCCTAGACTATGCAGCTATGTGAAGACAAGTCCTGAAGGCGGCCTGGTGTGGAGACTCTCAGTGACCGCAGCACGCTTGTTGCACGCCGGCGGCCTGCCTTATCTCGCGCATCTGTGGTATGAGTTCACACAAGAACTGCAGTACCGGTGGGAGCATCGTATCCTTATTCCTGGGTGAGTATGAAACATTGCTGTAAAGAGTTTTGTCAACTTCTCGCTGATAAGAAGTATCCGAGCCGCCGCAACCACGGCCTTGGCACTTGGCAGTACCAGTGCGCGGGTGACCATCTCCGGAAGTGCGCGTATTCCCTGATGAAGGAGCTCTAAAGGCTCCGAAACCGGTCGATCGTCTTGACCGATGAACATAACGTGAGTGTAAACCGTTTTCAGAGTAAGTAATTGATAAGGAGTATCATATGCACAAAAGAAAAAAGCATAGTTTGATCAAATCAGTGGGTCAAATACGAACATTTTAAGTGGGTAAATATGTATCGAACTCCAAATAAATTAAAATTTTCGAAATTGACTTTATGGGTTTATGTTTGAACTTGTCTCACTGAAGTATAGACAAGGGCTGAAGTGGAAAAAATAGTGTCTGTGGTTTTTCATTTGAAAGTCCCTAGATGATAGGAGTTCGAAAATATAGCTGTGAGTAGAGTGTTTCAGACTTTTGCAGGAAGTTATGTTACAGTTTTTAAAGAGTTCTGATACCGGAACACGCAGCGTAGGTAGGCCTCCCACTAGATGGACCGACGACATTGTGAGAGTCGCTGGCATCCAGTGGATGCAAAAGGCAGGCTGTCGTGTTCAGTGTGGAGGTTAAAGGGGGAGGCCTATGTTCAGCAGTGGACGTCTTCCGGCTGATAATGATGATGATGATAAAAGAGTTCTGTGTGAAGACAAGGTACTTCGACTACAAAGGGAGGACAACCAATTTTTGAGGTCTGCAGTAAGTAGCGGAAGGGTTGGGTATTAAATCAGTTCATGCTAATCCTGGCCACACCTGTCAAAGTGCAGCTTAGACTTTCAGAATTATACTGTGAATCAGGCAAAAACAACTACCATTTTCTTTAAATGTTGAAGAGTTTCTCTTTTTATATTTTTTAATTTCTCTATTATGCGTTGAGTGCATGAAAAATAATCCAAAATAATAAGAAATGGGTACGCAAAATCCTTAGATTTATCAGAGAATCACAGTAAAAAGCAAGAAAATAAAAGTTATTTTTTTTGTGTCGAATAAAATAAAATATTGTAGGGTTGTAGTAATCTAAAAAACAAAACAATAAATTAAACATTTTTATTACAATACTCAACTTATGTAAATAAACTATTGTATATTTCTTTTTAAGAAAATAATGTAACAATCCTGTTTGGTGGTTCTCTACTGTAACAAGTTGCTAAGATATTTTTTAAAGTTAAATATTTTATACAAAACATGTACTTAACATTCTATTTATTTCACAACGGAAATTACTCACGTAAGATTAAGCCGGTTACTCCGACTATACTACTAGTCGGAGTGACCGGCGGGAAAACCACGTCAGTTTCCATAATAAAATGTACCTAATTTGAAATCGAGGGAATGCTTATTACATTTCACATCCTATTCTCCCAAGGTTTACAATAGCACCATTTAGATACCCTTATTCTGCATTTGGTTATTGTAAATATACATTACATAAAAATAAACCTATTCCTTACATAACTCATTTATTATTATTTGCTACTATGTACAAAACAATATTCTAAATATATTTTTGAAAACATAACTTATACGAAAAATGAGGTACTGAATCTTCAGTAAAATTTCTACTTCCTTATATAAATAATTATGTAAAGAATAAAATAAGTAAGTACAAGTTTAAGTAAGTCTGCTAAGGACATCATTATTGTCATATGTATGCAGGTATATTAACTTAGTAAAAAGTTGTGCAATCAGAGAAATGAATTCCTGTGACTAGCTTTCACCAACCAATTTTAAAAACGTTTAGTATTTAAATTTACATATATCATAAATTGTAAGAATGCATTAAGTCGCGTCTGAACAGCATAAATAAAATAAAACATTTATAGTGAAACTTAGTTTCCTAATTTACTAAAAAGTGAACAGATTTGATTAACACAATAGTCTGACAGATATAATTACACAAATGACGGAACTATGCACAAATTCTACTTAAAAATTCGTTGTAAGTACCATACACATTTTTCATTTTCGCTTACCACAATGTTCTAGCTAATTTATCGTAAAATTACGTTTTTCTGTACATTGCTATCGTTCCATTTTATGTAGGTAACAAGTATCATGCCAACGAATACCTCAGTCTTGAAAGGCACCGGCGACGGCGCTTCAAGCGTGCGTCCGGCAGCAGGCGTGGGTGCAGGAGTGACGTTCGCGGCGCCGTGCGTGCGCGCAGCGTAGCGCGTCGCGCGTGCGCGCGCGCCTTACCTCTGCCAGCGCCGGCGCGGAGCCGCGCGCGCGCTATAATGGCACGAGGCCGCCGCGCGTCGTAGGATTTCGTGCCATGTAGATATCCATGTCGTGGTCGGTCCAGTTGTCAGAGGTGTCGCAGTAGCCGGGCATGCCGAGCGAGCCCACGCTGTACCGGCTGGCGGGACGCGACCGTGAGCGCGGGCGCCGCCGCGACCCGCCCGTTGCGCCGCCCGCTCCGCCCGCGCCGCCAGCCGCGCCGCTCAGTGACAGCCGCGACGCCCTCTCCGAAGCCGCCCCTAGGGATTGCCGCGATTGGCGGAGATCTGGAAAGCGAAAGAGGTCGAGATTACATCTGAACTTACGTTAAACGTACCTTCGTCGTTCACGGGTGAAGCGAAAGCGAGAAAGTTTAGAAAGCGACTGAGACACTCACCTGCTCTGGATCCGAGCAGGCTCCCAGGGTAGCCGGGCACGCCGTAGCGGGAGTGCGCGTAGCTGTGTTGTGACTGTCCGTCGGCGAGCGAGCGCGCGCGGCCCGGCCGACCCGGCAGCGGGTCCGCGACGGCGGGCTCGGTGTAAGTACGTGCGCGCGGGATCGAGCGTGCGCTGTAAGCAGACACTTGATCCCACTCACGCTGCTTGCCGAACGCGCCGACGGCGGCGAGCGAAGAGAGCGGCCCGCTGGGGCTGGGCGTGGCGGCGAGCGCGCCGCAGCACGCGCCTGCCAGCTTGTCGCGCGGCGCGAGCGTGTGCACGGTGCGCGCGCGGCGCCGCGACGCCGCCGCGAACACCAGCACCGCCACCACGATGGTGCCGCAGATGGCCGCGCTGGCTGCAATAGTGATCTTGTCCATGTTGGAGCCGGCCGCGGACACGGTGCGCACCTCGCGGCACTGCGCATACGGCACGCTCTCGGGGCTCACGTGCACCTCCTCCAGGGAGATCACGCAGACCACGATGCATTCCTGGATACATACACAAACACAGTCGTTGTAACGGCATCATCTGATATAACAACATAAATAAATACACGCATAGAAAATAGAAATTGTGAAAAACTTACCTGCGATGGAACATTTTTGATTTTGAATTCTCGTTCGCTCGCTTCCAGAGGAGGGCCCTGCTTGAAACTTTTATCCCCAAAGAGACGATACACGACGCGGAAGCCGAGTATGTTTGCGACGTCGGAGTCCCACTGAATGATGACGGAGTTGTCCTGTCTGTACGCGTTCTTTACGATGACTTCGTTGGTGTCGTCCACTTTGGGTTTCTGCTGTGGGAAGCTCATGATGAGTGGCGGGCGCTGCGCGGGAGCGTGTCGCCAGGCGGGCGCGGCGCCGCCGGCGGCGACGGGGCGAGCGGTGGTAGCGCGGCTCGGGCGCGCCGTGCTGGCAGTCGTGCTCGATGCTTGAACCGTACTGGTGCTCGCGGCCTTCGTCACCAACTCGATGTTGTTATTAATAATGTTGTTCACTGTCTCTTTGGCGGTCGACGACGATGGTGGACTTTGCGATGTTGTTGTCGTGCGCGCCGTGGAAGTTGTGCTCGTAGTTGATGACGTAGTCCTACTGATTTTCCACTCGTTGCCTCCCAACACGGCCGTAATGGGTTTCTCTGACGACGTTGTTGTTTCCTGCTCGCAGACCAACTCGCTCGGCTCGAAGCTGTAGAATCCCCGCTCGCGGAAGTGAGCGGGGTGGCCGCAGAATTGTGGGTTTCTCTCCCGAGACGTCACTTGCAGCTCACCGTTTCGTATCCACTCGATTATCCAGCGGAGGCGGCAGTCGCAGTTGAGGACTCTGCCTCCGATACTCAGGCCTCGCAACGTTTGATTGAGATGAAGAAATGCTCGTTCTGGCACAGTAGGTAATGGATTTCCGTCTAAAGCCAGTAGAGTAATTGAAGGATTCTTTAAAAAGGCGTCTATTGGTAATTTATTCAACAGATTAAATCCAATGTCGAGGACTCTCAAGTCTGCCAGTGTTCCTATAGCCGCCGTGGGGAATTCTGGTAACAGATTGTTTAAGAGGCTAAGTGAGCTCATTGTTGTTTTAATACCTGCGAAAGCGTCTTCTTTAAGATTTACTATCAGATTTCTCTCCAGATTGAGTGCGGTCAATGAATCTAACCCTTCGAAGGTCCGGCTTCCGTCCGGTCCAGGCAATTCCCTGATGCTGTTTTGTGACAGATCCAGGAACGCTAAACTGCGTAAACCTCTAATACAATCTGGTACAAATTTTTGTTTCGTCCCTTTGAGGTTTAGATTTTTAAGGGAGTTTTCCAATCCATTCAGTGCATGCGTTTCTAACGTGACATTGTTGTCGGAAAGCTTCAACGTTGTGAGTTTGCGGAGAGTGATAAACGAGTGATGCTCGATTTTTGTTATACGATTTTTCGAAATGTCCAAGAGGGACAAGTTTGTGAGTATTTTTAAAGCTTTTACCGGCACTTCAGTGAGCTCATTGTCTTGTAAGTTTAAGTTCTTGAGATAGGGGCCTTGTCCCCTGAAGGCGTCGACTTCGACCCTTTTTATCCTACATCCTGATATTTGCAGGTTATGAATTTTGAGATTGGCGAACATGCCGTCGGTGAGGGTCGAGATCGTTGAATTATTCACGTAGAGGAGATCAATGCCGGTGTTACGGGCACTCGAGTTTAACGCCGACATGAGGATTGGGAAGTCAACCTGAAATACAGACATACAATGTGTTACAACATGAATAGAACATGATGCAATGAAATAATTGACTTTGTTCAAGGCATTTCAAACATTGCGCAAGTAAATTGATGATAGATATTTCGGTTGCCCTTAGTTGAGACATGTAAATGCCACACGCATAACTGATCGTTTGGTCATGCGACCCGCCGATTTTACAAAGATTTCCCCAAGTACATACACAGCGCAAGAACTGCTCTGATTGCATGTCAGTACTAGCCTTGATTAGCACAAGCTTTAGTAAGAGCAGCTTATGGTATACATGGATAGAAACTAAAACGCCCGAATGGTGCAACAAGTCACGGCTTTATCGCTAAGAGCAAACTAGCTATTTCCAATAGCAATTAAGTTACCTGATCACATTGCACGGACAGTTCCCGTGCCAGGTTGAGTGCGCAGACGCATGAGGACTGTAGCAGCGGGGAGGTCTCCCATGGGCAACTCCCGCGCACTGCCTGGAGCCACGCCGATAGCAGCAGCGTCGGCAGCCAAGATACGAGTCTTGCCTTCCTGAGGTCCCCCTGAAACATATATTATCATAGAAAACGTTTATCTTTACCTCGTAGTCAATTCTGCGAGTCTTGGAATAATAGGTCTTGTGGATAATTATACTCCTGGTTACCATATTTAGATTTAACGATTTCATTCAAATGCAAGATTTGTTTACAAATCTCTCGTTCACTAACAAGCGATTTTAAAGAATGTTTGCCTTTCCTAATACAAACGTCGAATGCTTGCTGAAGTTGCCGTCCGACGCCATTGGTTCAGTGTAAACAAACAACACAAAAGAGTCGTTAAAATTCCGTCCATTTGTCGCAAGACTGCATTAAGCCGGAGTAGTTGTCACGAATGTAATTGAAGGTGACGCGTTGATGGCTACTTTGTCCCTTAGTGGAATCCGCGCAATATAAGGTTATCTAATTGAATCTACGCCACTCTCACAGGATAGAAGCCGTTTTCTTTATAGAAACTTAATAAAGATATATATTTGAAGCTCTTACGAGAAAGTGCTAGAAAGTTATTTAAGAATGTTTTAATAGTTTAATCGACAAGAATCTCCACAGTGACATCTCGTGTCTATGTTTTCCCGCATGTTTCATGCTTACTGGTTTTAATTTTTTTTAATCGTGAGGAAAAAAAAAAAAATTATAGACCTCCGATAAAAGAGCTTCTAATTTTCAAACGGCTGAACGAGTTCTCTGAATCATAGCTAAGAACACTCGATGAAGTCACCTTTTAAACAAAAACAAACTAAATCAAAATCGGTTGAGCCGTTTCGGAGCTACGATGCAGATACAGACACAAAGATACGCACGGTAAACTTATATCACGTCAGTTTTTGCGTCGGCGTATAATAGAAAGGGCTTCAGTTCTACTAAAGATGTAAAAAAAAATATATTTTAATCTTGTCGAAAATAATCAAACATTTAAGAACAAAAGTAGGATGTCAAAGATCTTCTACATAATTAATAAGACTACCTAAGTAGGATTTGCGTAATTGAATTTAGACGAATCAAAAACTTTCTTCCAAAGTAATTTAAGTAATCCAAGTTTGCGATAACTTTTGATTTTATTTATTCCGTACATACTTTTAGATAGGTGTATTATTTTAAATAAGGGTTTAACATATATTTCAAAACTATTCAAACGTAAAAATTGTATTTACATGAACTACTTGCCTACAATTTCATAACAATCGGATCACAAGTTATTGTCGAAGAAATATACGTACAAACGCAGACTTGTTCCTATAGATATTCGAGGCCTTCGCTTTGCTCGGTTAGTTAAAATATCGACGTATCAATGCCATCAATCTACTTTAAACTTAGGTTATTTCAGTACATAGACCCTGTTGGTGGACTGATCTTCTCTATCCTATAGGATATGTAGGTATTATGTTTCGTTGCATAAAAAAAGTCCACGTCTTTCGTCTATAACCTAGTTGGTAGAGTGATGAGCGAGTGATTAGCTACGGTTTTTCTTTTGCCTTGCTATCAGAGTGTGCACAGAGCGTTGAAGTGCCACGGACTGCTAGCCCGGAACAATCAGGCTTTCCCTACGTGTGTTCCTTAGACCTAATGATGTCTGCACAGTACCTACGCTAATGTTACTCCTCTATGCGCGGGTGGGTCACTTGATTACCCACATACGTTACGTGAACGTTTAACACTTTCTGAAGAAAAGTTTTACGACAATAATAATTGCAAGTAAATTTAGATTTCTGATCGACGTCTTACGAAATTCTACAGAGAAAGCTCACTTTACATATATTTTAGATTTATATTAATATGTAGTTGCAGTTAGTTGTTGCGTCGATTTTAATTGTATGATCGTCGAAGTTTGGGTTTGAAATGTTAATTACAGATGATTTATCTCGACTTCAATCCATGACACGACTGCACAGTCCATCCTTTCCGCGTAACCCTGTATTGACCTACAATAAGGTCATTGTACTCACTATTTTTTTGATAGCCCGTTGGTCCAGTTGGTAGTGAACCTACCTTCTGAGTTTGGGGGCGTGGGTTCGATTGCCACCTAGGACAAACATTTATGTGATGAACATTTGTGTTTGTTCTATATCTGGGTGTTAATATCTATTTAAGTATGTATTTAAAACTATGTATGTATATCAGTCTCTGGCAGCCATATCACAAGCTTTGCTTAGTTTGGGGTCAGATGACCGTGTGTGAAAAATTTCCCAAAATATATTATTTTTTATTATGGACAACTTTTACTATGGGATCAACCCTGAAATAACGATTTAAAAAACCAGCTGTTCCATACACCATCTACCAGCTGTAATTTGAGTGAATGTAATTTTTCTATGGAATAGTTGTTTTTTTCACTATTTCGGCATTGGTCCCATAGTAAAAGTTGCGTATAATGATGAGTACAATGATCTCCTTTCGGCTTAGAACCACCGTTCTGTGAAACCATAGCTGTGCATGTATGCATCTGCAGATTGGTTAAAGTATCTAAGTATGTATGGAAATAATTCTGTGGATGAGATCCCGTGAAATAGGTACCCATATTGTTACAGCAAATATTGGTTTTGGTAGATTGTAATCGTTGTTGGATGTCCAAAATAATCGATGAGCTAAACATCGTGTCGGATTACTGCTGTGGAATCTACCGTCATACGTGTAAATAGAATTTAGTACATAGTTACATACCAACAAGATATTTTATCATGTTAAAAGAATAAATTGCGTTATCCTACTGAATGAGAAGCCTACTAATAAAAAAAAAAAACAACGAAATTGTTTATTCGGCAAAAAAAAAACTAGTGAATTTAGTCGTAGCGTAAACAAAGATCATTGTTTTGCTACGTTGTAGCCAAGTTAGTAGAAATTGGACATTTCTACTGACATATGTCACTACTAGCTGCGCCCCGCAGTTTCACCCAGATGAAAAATGGTGATGATGATGATGAAAAGTAGCCTATGTCACTCTCTGGCTCTTGAATACCCATGCAAAAAATCAGGTCGATTCGTTGTTCCGTTGCAGCGTGAAAGAGGAACAAATATCCATACATCTATACAATCTATACATACAAACTTTCGCGTTTATAATATTAGTAAGATTCGTTGAACGGACGAATCGCTATTTTAATGATCGAGTGAAAATCGCGTTCTGCGTATCATCGATTATAATGCCTATATCACCCTTCTAGAGGGTACAAACTTGCCTGCAAAGTTGTTAGTCATTTGAATTACTCTGGCCCAAGTTCACTCGGCATACAATAACAATGTGTGTGTTTTCGCCGCACAAGTTGTAACAGTGGCCCAATTCCATGAGTTTACAAGTCATCCGATTTCGCTGTAACGGTACTCCCAGCTTCGGACTTCGTTTCTGCGAGCTGACCATAGTGACCATGATACTTTGCTGTTTTCACTTTCTAGCTTCGGGGTTCGTTAAACCTGTTCCGAGCTTTGTGACTGGTCAAACAACATCTAAACATCTTCAATTACGTACCTACCTATTTGATTACAAGTGCATGACGTTGTTGATTTTTCCTACACCATGTTTATATGATGATACTTTATTCTGCTAGCTGATAATATTATTCGGTGCGTTATACGTTATACAGCTGTAATACAAATACGTATAGCTAAATATATAAAACAGATTCGTGTATGTTACACCATTTATAAATTGAACATGGCTGGTATAAATGACACTTCCTCTTATACCATTCCAAATGTTTATGCATAGAAACTAAATGAACATTTTCATTTATTCATCATCATCCGTCTGTAACTATCCACTGCTTGACATAGGTCTTTCCTAATGCACGCCACTGAGCTCGGTCGGCGGTTTCTTGCACCCAGTTTTTACCCGCCGTTTTACGCATGTCCTCACTGCACCTGGCCACAAGGTGTCCTACACAACGTTTGCCTAAACGTAGTCTCCACTCCAGAACCCGTCCCATCGGTCATCGGTCTTCGTAAGAAAAAAAAAGTAAGATGTTTGATGATTGTTTCATGATTTTTGATATTTGGATAAAATATTTACCCGATACAGCAAAATGCTTTCACAGCGATATAGCAATTTTTATGTTTTAAAATGTGAGCATACAAGCGTAACCGTAGTACGT
Organism: Agriopis marginaria; assembly: GCA_932305915.1. NCBI lineage: Eukaryota > Metazoa > Arthropoda > Insecta > Lepidoptera > Geometridae > Agriopis > Agriopis marginaria. The sequence goes on from OW029915.1 coordinate 16,083,589, forward strand.
TATGCTGCCAATGCGGAAGCTCCAGTGCTACCAATTAGTTCAGCAAACACGTTGGGTTTTTATTGTTGTGCAACGAGGTAACTAACTGCACTTGGATCTTCCATCACTAAAAACTCGAGTGGGCTACGTGTAGAGGTAACATTATGAAACCCGGGTTTCTTTTACTTTCAGCTATGTATCTGCTATATCAGTTTCACATTGAACTTTATCGAGAAGAAACGATTATTCGAAATTCCTACTTTGTTCAAGTGCCTACTTTTTAAATTAGCACGTGATTTTTCACTTGTTACAAATTGTTGAGTTGATCGCGGCAATTAACTTAGCTGAAAGTTAGAAAAAAGTTTGATCGTTATTATTTTCGCGGAATTTCTCAGTTACGTTTCACAGGGCTACCAGACCAATGTACGCAATAGTTGATTTTAACTAACTCTATGCATATTCTTTACTAAAGGTAGATAAAGATTAGTTTACTTTACTTTCACTGTTTTTCATTTGAGATTGTACAATTAGTTAGATACTGTTAAGATTTGTACAAAAAATATCTAGATATCTTGTGCAACGTATTAGTATTGCAATTCAACGCGGCAATGCGGCCAGCATTTTGGGTACGATGCCTGCTGGAAGCGGTTTATTAGTTACTTTAGGTTAATTATATTTTAGAACTAGTTTGTTTATATTTTATTTTAATTTGTTTTCATACAATTAGTTTTTACTAAAAATAAATATAAGTGCAAAAACTATATTTAAGACTATACGAGCTTTTCCTCGATGTACTAAATTCTTGCTGGTAGGTATAAGTTAATTCGGAAAAGAGTCTTTCCTAAACAGGATTGAAACGTGTTAAGTTATTAAAGTCTGTCTGGAAACGTCCGGTTCTCGTTTTATTAAAAATGTATACTGCGTTGAAATGAAACATTCAAATGGACGTGCGTACATATATCACACGTGATTCATTTAACTGGCGAAGCTGCTTGCGTATTTATAACCAGCGAAATGATACTTTGTTCACGTTGTTGTCCCAAATAAAGTTGGCAAATCAGAAAAGTTTAAACTTGGGGACTGGGACGGGAGCAAAATCGGTTTCCAAGCAAATTATTCAAAACAAGTTTAGGTACTTCACTTCCTACGCTTTCTAAAATAATATTGCATTAGATTTTTATTCACTCTGTGAACATTTTGTAGGGTATCTCAATAGCGATGCTACTTTGGTTTAATTTCCGATTATTTAATAGATTCTACGTTCGTTATAATGTTACCACTGCTTAGGAGTATAAGTTACTTATAAACTTACAATCTCTCTAGCCTTGTTTTGAATTTCATTTCTTTTTAGCAAGATCTGTAGTAAATTGCTAATTATCTCGATAATATTGTTGAGACGTTAAGAAGCAGACCATAGAGTAAAGTAATATACCGGAGGCAGACTAACAAACCGATTAAACATTTTGCGAGCTTAGCTTGGGTTTGCTCAAATAAAACCATACTTAATTTTGGCAAATATATTTCACTAACCCTAATCATTGAATTATGTTCTGGCCGTGATATCGACAGTCGCTGCCATCCAGTGGATTCAAAAGGCAGGCTGTCGTTCACTGTGGAGGTTAAAGGGGGAGGCCTATGTTCAGCAGTGGACGTCTTCTGGCTGACGATGATGATGTGATATCGACTTGCTGAAAGCGAGTAAATATTGTCACTTCCAAAGAGTTCCTCCACTCTCCAGACATTCTGGGTCGACAGCATTGAATGATGTATGTTAACTATGTTATATATAATATAAACTGGTCGACCGTCCAACTGCTGATGACCATTCGAACATTATAGCATATTTAGATTTAGCTCAGAATCTCAGATGAAATATTGTAATTTCATCTGAGGGTTACAACAATGTCAACAATAATAATGAAATAAATATGAAAGATCCTTCAAAAATTAGGGGTCAGTAGGATTTTAGCCCGCCAAAGCGTAACTTTGGTCGACGGACGTCACGCAGACGCGTGTCTAATCCAATCATCATTCCCCGTTTAACCTTTGGAAAGATCGACTGGTAAACGAGTAGCGTTTTGTCGCACCGTCCGTACGAATGAAACGCTACCGCGAGCTAACTTTTCCACTAACGCCATCTAGTGACAACTGCGCGTACTATGCTAGCCTGTACATTGTTTTATTTTTATATTTATTTATTTTCATTCTGAAGAACTTTTATCTAGCATAATAGTAAAAATCGAAGAAAACTGACAAAATTATTTGAATTGAAACATTACGAATTTGATATCAATGCTTGTTCTCAATATAATTATGAAGACACAAAATTAACGCAAACGAAATTAAATTTCAATCACACAATCAATTTATTTTCCTTAAAGTATATACAATAGGTATTTACAAAAACCCTAAAATTGATACCTATGACAAGTTTTCATTTATTGTAAGTATAAAACTTGTATAGATAACAAACAGTGTTAGTCGTCACATATTTAAATATAAACGTCATTTTTAAATATAAACCATATCAAAATAGTTGACGATGATTGTTATATTACCTCTGGGCTACGACAACACGTCATATAATATAGCCAGAATTTAAAAAAAATATTATCTTCGAGCCACAACCTAATGTAGAAAAGTACTCGTATAATAATGATGTAAAAGGAGTTAAATATAATACAGCACAATTAGAGATTCCAATAGTGCCGGCGCTATTACATTCATGCTGAAGTACGTGACTAGGGATACAGCACCTACGCGATCACAATACAGTTACACCATCTTAGCTGTACAGTTGACAGCGTCGCCAGTGGAGAATTTGGTATTGCCACCTAAGAAATTCACCAAGAAAAACCTGTAGTTCCAATTTCGCCCACCCGAAAAGTTAAGTTGGTGGCACTGTACTTACTCCGACATGCCACAGATGACTCAATAGTCACTGCACATATCATGGACTCGCATGTTATCATCAGCAGCGCCATAGATAACACGACAGTTAGTAAGCGACTGGCGTCACAGAACACGCCATAGCTAGTACTAACGCCAAATTAATTCAGAACACGACCCGTGTTAGGCAGGTCAATAAAGGCTTTTCTTACTTAAGTCGTCTAAATAAATGTCGTATCTTCTTTAAATGCCAGGGAAAAAGTTCCCTTTTTGTTGGTATTATTTTATTGATTTCGTCTTGATTAGTTATGTTAAGTAATAGACTGTACAATATACTAGATGAGCAAAGTGACAGAGAGAAGTACAAAACTATCTAGTCTTTTGAAGATTGACTAAAACGTGACTTATATATAATTATATACATATATGTCTATAGTGCTAGGTGTATGTTGCAGAGTTCCACAATGATGAGTTAATGAAGTACCACATTGCAAGCTATTTAACCAACCAACGGTGTTCCAGGTTAAAGGGTAATGTTTCAAGTAAAATTACAGGGCATAAAAAGATAATATATTAGGGTGACGGACGAGTGTAGAGCATTGTCACTCGGGATTTTGATCTAATAAAGTTTAAAATTCAAGATGGCTACAGTGCCACCTAGTGGCTGTTATGGGTAAGCGTGACGCTTACCAACAGGCGAGCGATTTGCTCGTCTCGCCAATCAGATGGATATTTTTTTTGTTTTTAAAAAGCTGTTCGTATTCTTCTCAGAAAAAACCCTTTCATTTGATAACCATATATTATCATGATGGCAGATAAGAAAATTTTGTCTGCCATCTTGGTGCGTCCGTACTGTTGGATTTAGAATGACGTCATTTAGCTATGTATTGACATCCAAATTAAACGTGTATGCAAAATTTCAGCTCAATTAGTTGGGGATAACTGTTTTAAAATTTAGTTGCAATATTTGACCCAAACTAACAAAGCAAGCTAAATATATGAAATGAATGTATCATTTCTATAATAGAACATTCTTGACTATTTGGTCAGTCAATAAATGCAAACTTCTAGCTGCAAATGAGTCTCATCGAAACAATAGGCCTAGTATAGAGTGAATAGCTTCACACACCTGTTCCAATAATTCTCGCTCGTGTCGTATTGTCTAACACCAGCTAGCTATCTACACTCGCCTTCAACGTCCCCGATACTCCCTCAGAACCTCTTAACCTCGTTTTTAATCTTTCGCTAGTGGAATTTTCCAATGAGCCCGTCCTCGAGCCTCTGAAATCCCTGTTATTAAGGGAGGAATGACGCGACACAAAATAATTCGACTTCGCCGACCGCTCTACGTTTTCAATGGAAGTAATTTCCCGTTTATTGTTTATGAACGTGTTTTATCGATAGATGGGGAAAAATCGGGCTGTGAGAGACCTGTCGAACGCCGGCTTGATGAATAGTGTCGGTCGACGAAAATTGCTCTTTTTTGTTATCGCAAATGGTAATTAATTCCAGAGTCACGGCCCGCTGTTGAAATTGCGAGTAAAACGTAGCATCGCGATTACACACATTAAAATTTCACGTAAAGATCTGCAAATCTCGAGCCGGGTTTCGTACATTTTTAATAACTCAATATTGTTGGAATAAGATTTTTGTAATAAATGTCAAGGAACTCAAATGAGTAGATATCATGGGAGAGTAATTTTTAATTCATATTGCGACCTTTTTCCGACAATTTCAAGTTGTTGGCTGTAAGCCTCCTAGTGAATTATAGCAAGCCTTTCCAAGATATACCGTCGCCATTAAAGTTTCACGCTCGCGCCGACTTTCCTCGCTACATTCTACAAATTCAGACTTCTAATTTAATTTCACTTCTCGAGCTTTAACTGAGTAGGTACAAACTTGGTCTTTGCAAGAATCATTGATTTACTAAAAATCTATTATTCAATTAATGCCTTCGTTGCGTTCTTAACAGAACATGGAATTATCACTGTTGTCACACACCGGCGAAAGTTAACCTCTGACCATGATTCAAACATTGGCACAAGTAAGAAAAGTCATATAGTTACAGCAGCATCTCATCCTTTCTCCAATGAATCATATTTTCTAATACGTCATATTTGGTTATTCGTCATTTGCATATTTCATAAACTTTGTTAGTAGCGCAGTATGCGCAGCACCTCCTTACTTTCATTTTCTAATGTGCTTACTAGAACATACTTAAGCAGCCATGTAAAGCTTCAAGGCTTCGCAAGAACAGTCGAGCATAGGCAAATAAGTTACCTCTGGAGTTTTTCACGATGATGCGACTAGCGGTGATCCAACCGGCCTGCTAACTGGGCCGGCGCCCGCGGCCGTGCAGTATGCCGGCAGCCCACTTGCGTCGCCATAGCGGTAGACCACATCGTCAATCTACATAATAATCGAGTCTAGCACGCATATCCATAGAACCTACTCCAATTCTATAAATAGTACTATTTCAATAATTCGTTAACTATTATTTTAATAGAAGTTGACGTGGTATTTATATATGGTATGTCATAATTTTTTTTTTTTTTATTATACAGGAATAACTCACGTAAGAAAAAGTCGGTCACACCGACTATAGTTTCAACAGCATTCGCCGGTCTTTTTCGAGGTAAGTGCGCTCGCGATTTCGTCTCGCTTTGTACCCAAAACAAAGCAAGACGAATCATACGTGAATAATTCCCGGTTAATAAAAACGAAAAATATGAAATTCTAACTGTCATCAAGTCTCAATCGTTCAATAAGATGTAATGAGAAATAAGCATATGCATTGTTATTCAGCGTAATAATGCACGCGTTGACATTTTATTGAAAAATTATGTAAACAAATATTGGTTGACAATTATTATTATTAATGTATCGTAGGGTAAATGCTAGCATTGCAATATTTGCAACATAACTGCTATGACAACGTGAAAAGATACCCGGCAAAGGGATACAGGGCACGTATGTTCAACATATCAAAACTGCAACGCATGAGAGTTCTCGTTGTATTTAGTAATCGAAATCATCGATTTACAAGTTACATGGGTGTTTGCCATGTAGGGTCTCGAAAAAAGTGTCCTAAGTTATTATCTATAAAAAATATAAACCTTACGTCGTTATTACATTCTCTAATTTAACTCGCAACTAATGTAGAGAAAATGCTCGGATTACCTTAATAGATAGTGGTTTTAGTTTACTCTTGGTTCTTGGTCTACTTGGTATCCATAGTTTCGAATATCTCTTTGTACGAAATAATCAAATCGTGTATATGCCATTCAGATAATTGTAGGGAACAGCAGCCGACCGGAATCACCACCGGTGTTTGCCTTCAACCTATTCGCAGTTATTGTTTTCGTTCAGCGGGCTTTGTGTATCTAACGAGAAATTTCAAGCTCCGGCTGTTTCCATATTACCGGTGCTTTCTGTTTTCGGAGTTTCATTTCTGCCGTATTATCCGTAAATAGATTCAAATTGACAGTTTCTTTTGCACGTTCGCCAATTTGTAGGCTATCCAACTTGAGTGGATAATAGTTATTGGAAAGTTGTCGAGTGGCTGCACGTGCGTTTGATGTAATGTCGATATCAAAATATCTCCACTATTATTACTCTATTATTGTGAGTAGCGTCAATATAGTCGCGCTGAGTGCTGTGGAACACTGCGCTTCGCCATTACACAAATTGACCAAAACCGCGAACGAATTTACTGATCACTATAAAGACTGTAAACCCAATTACACCTCATTTTGGTTAAACCGGATTCGTAAATTAAGCGTGAAGTAACAAGCATATATCTTATTTATTTGTCAAATTGTCACGATCGTGTATTTCGGTTTTACGTCGAAGAAAATCAACCTAACCCTGTTTTTATTGTTATGTCGGCGGGCACTTTCTTTTGGTCCCAAGCTTGCGAATTTTGTGTAGCGAATATTTTACAGACTGTTTGACTTTTTTGTTATTTTCCAGCAAATAAGAATTCGGTGTTAGTGCCCTGCGTCGGCGTCGTAAATGGCCAGCATGAATATTTGATGAGCCAAAAGTAAAACGTGCGTATTGACATGAGTAAGTGCGTTCGAGAATGGCGTTAGTGTCGCGCCGATGCTCTAACTCTATTTGTCTCATTTTGTTAGCAAGTCCCGTTAGGTGCATGTAGTATGCCTAGCACTGACTGATGTGCACTGTTATCTGCTATTTACGCCTACGTAACAGCAACTCTACCGTAAGTCGGTGGACATGTATGATTTACACCCATGACGCATGGAATCCGAGCGATTCTAACGCGCCCGTGAACACGCGATCAAAACTAACATTCCTATTTGAGATTTGTTGCATCAGCAAATTATAAATGATTTATCTGCTCTATCTTAGTTCAATGCCTCTGTCTCGTACCTCTTTGTTTTAGTTTGCATGTTGTAAATGTTAATAAAAAATATTTGTGGACCAAAACTAAGCGTAGAAGCCACGGTCGGTAGAAGAAAGCACGACAAAGACGGAAAATCGATTGTTCATCACGAAGATAAATGTTTATTGAATAATTCAATGTCGCCGGTATTTGCATACAATTACGTAGTGTACGATTGTCTGTAACGATGAACGTGGATAGAAAGCGTAACGCCTTGTCTTTAAACCTTGCATTAGCAAGGCGATGGCAGTTCGTTGGACCGCTCATAACTAACGTTGACTACATGCCGAGGAATTGGCACAATTCTAATTTACTTTATGCCAATATTTAGCTGTTCGGATGAACGATATATTTGGTCAGACGAACCGCTTACTAAAATGTTTCTAACGTAAAATTAAAAAATAGCTAATACGCGAAATGACAAGTAAGCTAAATTTTAACTACGCTATAAGTATGTCAACTATGTCAAAACTATCTAGGTATTTTTAAACTGTTTACTTTTTTGTCACGGTACCTTCTGTACTTTTTGACATCTGTCACATTGCCATGTTTATAAGTATTTTACGTTTTAACTGTTTTGGTGTCACATTGGTATGTTTTTTTACTTTTAGGACATCTGTAGAAAAAACATCCATCCTGTCTAGAATAGGTTGGTCCCTTTAGGGTATATAATTATATGTAACGTCCTTGGTTATGCCTGACTGTCGTTAATGCATGTGTCATTATGCGTAAATGTCGCTCGTTATGCGTGAAATCCTAAATTCTGTGTACAACTTAGTAATGCTTGGAAATGACGATTGCCCACTATGCTTGTTCAAGTGATTTATTCATTTGTACTAAATTTTGCCGCTAGATGAAGTTTGTAAATGAGCAGTGATTTCTGAATCGCGTAAACGCCACCTACCTACATGACCTAAAACAACATAGGGTGCTTCGGACTTTCGTTTATAATTTATGATCCAACCTAATGCGAATCTTATCCTAATTATTCAAAAAAAAAAATATTTTGGCGTTTGAACTCGGAAGTGAGTTTATTTTATTTCGGTTTATAGGCGAAAACACCCTTGGGGAATTTGAGCAAGAAAGCTGATGCTTGTTCAATGCTTTCCTTGATTTACAACGATCAGTCAAGAAAAGCATCGTTTTCTCTGTCTATTCAATACGATTAGCTCAAGTTTATTTTCTTTGTACTTTTGTTTAAACAATAAATAACGTTACATAATTTCGATTAACCGTGTGTTTATATTGTTTATATGTGCATTGCAGGCATTCACGCAAATATATTAGATACCTTTGATCATTTTGTGTGCCTAATAGGCTTGGGCTCAACTTAGAAAAAATAATCATTATCCTCAGAGAATATCATTACTACTTACTGAATAATGAGACGAGACTACGTGAAGACGTAATTTCGCAGGTAAAAATACAACTTATGAAGTTAAAACTGTTTTTTATTGTAGCTGTTTAGACGCGTATGCTTTGTATTGCAACTAGCATCAGGAAGTACCTACACAGGGGTAGGTATAGTAGGTATACAGTGCACCGGAAGCGTCGGCTCTGTCTAATGGCCGCGATCCTAGAGAGCTGGGGGAAACGCGGCCCTTTCCGTACGCGCCGTTTCCGTAACTTCCTATGATTTGTTCGGCATAATTGCTCACGGTTAAGCAATATTTAAACATAAGGTAAGATTGTTATCGATAAACTCAAGGTCTTGACTATTTTCAGCTGAGTTCCCTTAATACGGTTAGTCATGTGTGACCGATTTCCTCGGCGCCGCTGCCGCCGCGAGATCCCAAGTTAGTCAAGTTACGTATAGAACAGTTTGTAATGTATTTTTAACTACGTTAAAATTGCATCTATTTTCTCTAATTAGTGAGGCACCAATACACATTTGAATTTTGATTGGACCGAGTTAATAACGACCTATTCGAATCGTATTTGTCTCGTCCATAGTAATGAGAGAAGTTCATACCAAATTAACATATTTATTGATAGAAGTTCTGTCGCGAAGCTTCGGTTCGTTTATTTCAATTTCATGCAAGTGAAAACTTGAAGTTAAGTACCTACCTAGTTTGCGTTTGTGCGGATCGCGTCGCTTCGCCAGAAACGCAGCAAAAACACATCGGCGTGCGTTGGTGCGTTACAAATTCCGACTGGATTCGGTTAATAGTTAGATTCGCAACTATCTCACAAGTATAACAAGTTTAATTCAACTACCTGCTAAATATGATCGCACTGGATGGCGTGGTAAGTGATTTGAGTTCAGCGCTATACCCACTTAGGAACTTTACGTCTTTTATTGCCGTCTTTTATTACGAGCTTATTACTTTATATCGTGAGCTTTCCCTCAGTTTGACATCTCATTTATCATGATTGATCGGGCAGTTTACGTAGGTGCATGTGCATAGAAATATTCATAAGAGGGATGCCAGCCATGGCTGAGTAGTCTGATCTATTCTCGCAGTCAGGCAAGCGGTACAATGTATCACGTAGCTTAAAAACGCGTTACCAGCAGAGTGTTGTTTGTAATAAACTATCTGCGCCCTGCGTTTGTCCTCGGAATTTTCTAGTTTATCCGCATTTTACGGGATAAAAAGAAGTATAATGCTCGTTTTCATCATGCACTCTTTGCGCAAAGGTCTTCCTTATGTTGCCCCTTGTCTAATATAAGTCTATCAAAGTTGCTTTCGGTCTAGTCCAGAGATAGTAATTTGGTATTTACTCACGATTTTCTAGTTTACCCGCATTTTACGGAGAAAGTAATGTCCTTTCTCAAGATGCACTGTAAACATTGTAAACGCCTATAATGTTGCGTATTCTTGTCTAATGTTAGTCTATCAAAGTTGGGTTCGGTCTTTAGAGAGAGTTACTTTCGCATTTACAATATTATATGATACTCGTAAGTATTCGATTGAAAGTTTATATGACAAGAAAACAATCCATATAAGGAACCCTTATGTTCGTTCTGCGTTCGGTTGGTCAAAGGAACCCCAAAAAATTCGCTTTATAAGTACTTTTTTTTTAGCTTGTTACGAATGATCGTGGTGAGTTTATCCGTCGCTTCACGATGTGCCGGTAACATGGATAATTCATTAGGCATGCAAGCCGGGCCGGCCGCTGGCCGCATCTCGGCGGCCGCGATGGTGACTGATGCGAGACCTCCTTACTATCGTGATGGCAGGTGGTAGCCACGCTCGGCTGGCTCCCTGCTAAACTCAATTACGTTACTACTGCGATGATAGCTGAGCAAATCTTACCGTCAGATTTACTCGTTCATTGTGAATGTTTTCACCAGATTTTTTCATGAGATACAGAACAGATTTGGAGATAGATTCTACGGTTGTTGAGCGTTTTTACGATACTCCATCCGAATAAGGTTATGAGTTGGACTGGATAGCGGTACAAAAACCTACGCTTCAAAGAATTGCCGTTAGTTGTGAACTCTACAAAAGCTAATAAAAACAGTCGTTGCTTTTGCTCTATGGTGCCGATAAATGCAGTAAATATTTATTTATAAATAAATTAAGTTTTTCTTATATAGAAAAACTTCAAAAATAGAAGTAGCGAAAACTTACGACTGTGTGTAAGTGCTATTATTTTGCTCCACTAAATGCGACTATAATACAAGTCATCTGCATAGTAACAAGTAGACAACCTTATAATTTTTTGAAAAGTATATCTGTTATATAAACTGTTTCTTTACGGTTTCCTCCATAATTATGAAATCTGTATATTAAGACATCATTAGTATATAGGTATTTGGATGAATACAAAAAAATAGGGAGAATAGCGCATACCAGTGTTACTTTTGTTTTTCGTGTTTCGGTTTCTTTACAGTTTCCTAGATAAAACTTAAAATTTTGATATGACACCATTTTTATAACTTTAAGCTAACCAAGGAAGTAGACAAACTAAAACTAGAATGAGTAAATTGCTAAAAGTGGAAAAAGAAAATGAAATAGTATTGTTTTGCCTTTAGATGCATGGTCAAGCGCATCCGTGGTAATATGTATGCGCTAGTCGTCATCGTTGGAATAAGTACTTTAGTTCATACCAGGGCCGATGTTGGGGAGCCATAGCATCACTAATGCACCTGTCTTGCCGTATATATCGGAGGTATCCATCAATCTTCACATGAGTTACGGACTTCAAGAGTGACTTAGATGAATGGATTTTAGGTTCAGTGTCTGTTTCGTTGTCTGCTCTTTTAGCAACGTGTTCTGTCGTGTGTCCAGATCTATTTATTTCGATTTAAAAACCAATTTTGATGAAATTTCTACGGGACTAATCGGAAAGTATATCCTTCAAATCGATGTATAATTACTGAATTCTGAGGAAACAAACATAAAAAATGGTTATACTTTAAGATTGATCTCATAGAAATTTCATCAAAATCGGTTCTGTGGTTTTAAATTAAAATACCTGGAAAAAAATATGTCATCCAAGTAAACGAAATTGCGTATATACTAATTTTAAAGTCGTTTTTCTTTAAATTGATAGTTATATAATTATTTGATAGACTGCTGCAGCGGTGCCTGACAGAATATTTCTAAGGCACTATGAGTATCACGAACCGGAAGACGCAGCGTAGGGAGGCCTCCCACTAGATGGACCGACGACATTGTGAGAGTCGCGGGCATCCAGTGGATGCAAAAGGCAGGCTGTCGTTCAGTGTGGAGGTTAAAGGCGGAGGCCTATGTTCAGCAGTGGACGTCTTCTGGCTGATGATGATGACGATGACTATGAGTATCTAAGGTACATCGTACATGGAAGTGTGTGGCCAATCCATCTTGGAGCGTGTCGTGGGTGTGGGGCGCGACTAAGACAAATGGACGGCCACCGTAGTAGGGTTCAGTAACCGACCGCTTGGTTCATTGCGTGTTTAGTGCTGCTTGTTATTGTCGCTTGCCTACTTGGATAAAGCTAAATTAAAACTTGCATGTTGCTATAAAATAACAAAAAAAATACAAAGTCGCTAGCAAACTCGTGGCGGTTTCATCCGCGTGGACAATCCCTTAGAAACCGTAGTTTTTTTTTTATAGATAAAAAGTATCTTATCCCCTTTATGTATAGTCGTCACCTCTTTCTTTTTATTTGACTGTAGTACCATCATAAAAACAATAGGCGTCGTAAACTCGAGACAGGGTGACTCGAGACGAAGGGAATAAACCTTCATATCCTCACCCTTAAGGTTTTCTTAAGCCGCGTTTTGTCATTTTTACCCTTCCCCATATTTATTGATGTTACCTCTCCATATCCTCACCCTTAAGGTTTCCTTAAGTCGTGTTTTGTCATTTTTCGTCGACAAAATAAGCTATCCCTAAGGTTCCCTAATAAAACTGTAGACAGCCACAGTACAGATCTGATGTCGTTATCTATGACACAATAGCATCGATTCTGATGTACTAACTAAACTAAACTAAATTTGACAGCTCTAAAATTATTGCCATCCTCCTCTCACATATTAAAATAAAAAGAGAGGCAGATAATTTTAGTCCTGTCAGATTGGTTTAGTTTAATGAGTAGTATGACAGAATCGACGCCAATATCTCACTTAGACCTCATTTAAGGTCGCCTGAATCTTGAAAAACTATTAACAATGCCAATCATGATAGGATCAACAAAGAGAACCTTAGCAAAGTGAGCACTCAAGGTGAGGATTCGAAGTATCTTTATTGCGTTTATAAATACCCAGAGGGCTAGTCTTTCTCCAGTCCTCGAACTGCAAAAAAATTGCGTCGTTCCGTACTTATGTTGTTGCGTGGAAGAATGACAAACAAACACATACATTGATAATATTATTAGGGATGTTACATTCAGGTCGATTATGCCAATTGAAACAATATTTACTGCTATTGGATTGGATTTAAAGTTTAATACTTAATTGATTTACTTATTAGCGCATTACCTTCTGATGATACGGTTTGAACAAATTGTTCGTGTTGTAGCAGTACACTAACTAATATTAGAAGCAGTCGATAAACAGAACTTTAATTAGCTTGCACCTGAATTGAAATTATAAAAACTTAATTTCATTCATGCATTTACTGACAGACAATGCGCAGCCTAAACTCCTGCATCTACATCAACTACCTCTACGTGGAAGTTTGTATTTAGGATTCAGAATACAAATGAAAGCTGACTGTTTAAGCTTTTTTGGAAATGTATCCCCTAACCTTAAATGTATGTATGTGGAAATGTAGATATTTAAATGTAAAGGAAATGGATAAAGAAACTCTTCAATGGCTTCAAGTAAACTACTCGAGTTTGGGATAATTTGGTTCGTTTTAACGAGTCCCATACATTACGCTATGTGACAGGGGTCTGACGATGGAGCTGGGAGGTGCCTATCCAACAAAATCCTTTTTTTAAACTTTCTTTAATATCATAATGCATTCAATAATACAACTTATAGCAAAAAAATGTTTAAGTCCGCCGTACATGACCTACATTTTCATTAACCTGTAAAATCAAACCACAAACCAAGTAAACCGAACTTGGGGGATGGAACTCAAAGTTTAAATTGGGCTTAAGTTAAAATATGTAGAGCACGATTCAAAGTTCGTATCTAACTCATTATTCAGTTCATAAGCTTCCCATTTAGAGCTTAGAAGCGGAACTACTCGTGTTTATCTTGATATTCAATAGATTCACACAGTTTTTTGTTATCATATGGCGCCGCGCCGACAACATTATCTATATACGTTTGTTAGCAGAACACCTTAACTTTGTAACGTTTTACTTCTAAGAATATGATCTTGGGTAAGGGGCACACAGTTATTAAAGTAATTCACCACCGCTTAAAAGCTCATCCACAAATCCGTCAAAATTTCATTCCGTGTGTTTTACGCGATCTTTTTGCCTCACACCTGCAATATGTGAAGTAAGCTTCCTCGTGTGGTATATCCGGGTAACTATAACATGGGGTTCTTCAAAAGTACTGTCATTTGAGTCTTTAAAGGCTTTCAACTTATCTGTAATGCCCCTGGTGTTTCAGGTATCCATAAGCGACGGTGATTGCTTATCACTAGGCGGCTCGTTAGCTTGTTTGCCACAAAAAACAAAAAAATATTCGAAACAATGCTTTTGAATACCGTTGATCGGGGCTAAAAGAAAATTTATATAATTATATCACTTCTGAGAATCAATCAACTGCTTTCTTCGTGGTGAGAAAGACTGAGGCCTATAGATAGATAGATAGATAGAAACTCTTTATTGTGTACACCAGAAATAAAAATAATATCTATAATACCTATAATATCTACTCTAAAGTAAGCAGAAGTCTTCACCTCGCTAACCTAGAAATACTAATGGGCTTCCAGTCATAAAAGCGAAGCTTATCGTAAAATTAAAGATCTCTCTCGCTCTGCCTTGAATACGATACGAGCATCTCATTGCCCTTTGGATTATAAACCTTCTGATTATTCCTGAAGCGGAATAAAGAGGATCATCCATTTGTCAGAAAATCTCGGCCGACCCGATAAGAGTCATTACGCACTGACGATTCTAACAAGTCTCCGACGACGCCGGTACAACCTTTGAGTGACAAAAACATAAACTGAATGGAGACTACACAAGTATAAATGGTTTTTTTAAACCCCCTACAAAAGCGCTGGTAATCTTCAAACGGCTGAACAGATTTTCTTAAATCATAGATAAGAACACTCCAAGTCTCCTTTCAAACAAAAACATACTTAATCTAAATCGGTTCAGCAGTTTGGGAGTTACGATGCCACAGACATACACAGATCACACGTTAAACTGATAACGGTCCTCTGAATGCATAGGGGTCTAAAATACGCCTACCAGAATCCGTTAGAGTATTTTGCAAAATTATTAATACTAGCAGCTCTAGCTTGATTCAATTTTCTGGCACCATTCGTGTCCATAAGGGTTTATAGACGAGCCGTGTCCCCGATGGGATTTCACATCAGCAACTTCTCAGGCCAATATTTTAGATTCTCGCGGTCCAGACTCCAGTTCTACCAATTTTCACGTTTCTAACTTCAAAAAGTGTTCATTATTTTATATAACCTTTCAAATATATTCCCCTATTGAAGCCTCTTAGGGGGATGAGTTTCCAAAAAACGTTGATGCAACTAATTTTTACTTATAAACGGAAGTCTAAGTACCATCTACCACGTTTATAACTTCAAAAATGTCGAAGTTTCATCACTTATTTAACCCCATTAGGGGATGAGTTTTCAAATCGTTGATATAACTAACTTTTACTTATAAACGGAAGTCTAAGTACGATCTACCAGGTTTATAACTTCAAAAATGTCGAAGTTTCATCACTTACTTACAAACGGAAGTCTAAGTACCACCTACCACGTTAGTAACTTCAAAAATTACGAAATTTCATCACTTATTTAACCCCCTTAGCAGAGTGAGGATGTGAGAGGGGGTGAGTTTTCAAAAACGTTGATACAACTACAATATAGACTGTTATTAAACCTTTGACCTATTTAACTCTTTAATGTAATTATGCTCACTTTCGTTCCATAAGAAACACTTGTGCAAAATTGTATACTTCTAGATCCAGTGGCTTAGGCTGTGCATCGTCTGTAAATTAATGAATTTAGGATTTTTACCAAGTACAGATAGTGATCCTACACAATTTTGTGAAGAATTATGTATAATGATTATTTATGTAGCAAAGAAATAATTTGATATAATTATGTGTCCGCTAACTCGCGTATGAATCGAGGTCATTAGCGTATGCTTTACTAGCGCGTAACAGTTTCTGCTTTTACTGCGTATAATTTCACACAATACTGCTATGTCGATTCCGGTGATCATAACTTCGCCTTGAAATACCTCAGCTATTAGAATAAAAAGTTGTCCGGCAAGTTTATAACGAAGTGTATACTTAGAAAAGTAGAACATCATTCATCTGTATATTAATTTCTAAACATTGTTTTGCGTTATTCTTCTTTGAACTCATAGCCCTCACAGCCGAAATAATTTTCAACTGACTTCTTAAAAGAGGTTCTTAATTAAAATGTATTTTTTTGTTACATAAGTACGCGATATCTTTGCGAATTGTGGCTCGATTTTAATGTTTCTTTTTTAAGGTTCCTTAGCAACAAGGAACCCTTGTGACTTGCCATGCTGATAAGTCATAATAAAACTTATACCAAAACCAATGACAATTTAAATTATCTTTGACCAAAACCTATATTTAAAATTATTTCTAACATTTTCTGATTACAACATTTTGAATTCTAGCGATAAAACTGCAATAAATTCAAGACGTTCTAGCTCAAAGGTAATTGACTTTTTTCGTAAAATTATCTTAACACAGAATGTTTCCCAAGTAGTTTTCTCTTTGGCTAAACCATAAAAACTTAGTAAGTAAATAGTAAGTGCTATGTCGGGATGATACATTTGGCTAAGTTCACCGCACCGAGCTTCGTTCGTTTGAATTCTTCTGTTAGAAAATTCACCAATTTCTGAATTATAAATGTGACCACAATTATAAATGGCTTTGGCTACGGAACCATACCATATATGCGTGTCTTGACATGCTCTTGGCCATGTTATATTAAGATATATATTGAGGAAGAAAATATTCCACCTATAAGGGTGGAAAATTAGAAAGATAATCCCGGTAATTGAATTAAAACACCCACTTCCCGGGAAGTGGGAATCCGGTTCCTCGTATTTTATTTTTTTGTGAATGTATTATTTATTTTCAGCCCTTACATTCGAATTATGTATCTATCCTTCCCTACATAAAGCACAAAATCAAGAGTTTATCGAACTAATGAGGATTCTTTCAAATTAAAGCTCATGTAAAAGTCTTCCTTCATATATTATGATTTAACTCAGTCTAAGCATTTATTTGCTCTGTCAGTTGCAATAACAGTGCAAAAAGCCAAATAACATATTTTCTTTTAATATTTCAGTGAAGTATATCGAATCGGGTACTTCGTACAGTCTTACATTCAAAAACCTAGCGAAAGTGATCAGAGTTTGTGGTTTTCATGCAGATTTTTAAAATGTTATAAGCAGCTCTCAGAGCAAAATCAAAAGAGAATCGGTTTCTTCTAGGCAAGCGTGCCCCGTCTTAGTCCGCATCATCGCCTAACATAAGGGGAGTTGGCGGCCAAACGCAAGCCTATTATTGAAAGAAAAAAATGCTTGAACCGAGTTTGCCTATAAACAACAAAAATGTAAATTTCGTGATGAGTATCTTAAGACGTTTTCCAAACGGATTCTGGTTGGTAAGATTTAGAAAGTGACACGGATGTAAGTCTCGATGATGGTTGGGTCATTAACTCGGTATATTGCTGATACATTGTAAGGTAACTTTTATTTTCATCGGCCTCTGGTGATTCTCAAAACATGTCGGAAACATGACGAGTGAATCGTTTTCTTCTAGGCAAGCGTGCTCCACCGTAGACCGCATCATCGCTGTGAGTTGACTGTCAAACGCAAGTCTATTATTAAATACTAGTAGGCAGCCCCGGCTTCGCACGGGCGAAGCCGGGATATATAGCCTATGTCAACCGGGGATAGTGAAGCATTCCAACAGTGAAAGAATTTTTCAAATCAGTTCAGTAG
The DNA here is from genome assembly GCA_932305915.1 of Agriopis marginaria. Classification (NCBI taxonomy): domain Eukaryota; kingdom Metazoa; phylum Arthropoda; class Insecta; order Lepidoptera; family Geometridae; genus Agriopis; species Agriopis marginaria. The sequence continues at coordinate 16,101,434 of OW029915.1, forward strand.
TTTCGGAGCCTATTCAATACAAACAAACAAACAAACAATCAAATCTTTCCTCTTTATAATATTACTAGTAGGCCGCCCCTGCTTCGCATGGGCGAAGCCGGGATATATAGCCTATGTCAACCGGGGATAGCGCAGCATCCCAACAGTGAAAGAATTTTTCAAATCGGTTCAGTAATTTCGGAGCCTATTCAATACAAACAAACAAACAAACAATCAAATCTTTCCTCTTTATAATATTAGTATAGATTAATAAATATAAAAAAAATATTATCTTCTAGATAACAATAAAAAACATCCAATTCGTTGGTGTATCGGTTGGTGTGAGAAACTTGACTCTTTTATATTTCGAGAGGTGACATGGTCGGATGTGAGGTTTTCTTATTGGTTCATGAAAAAAGGTCAATATAAATAACTGGCCAAGAGTGTGTCGACACACGCATGTTAGGGTTCCATAGCGAAAGCCAGATACTGGTGGTACTTTCATAATTTAGAAATTGGTGGTTATAGAAAAAAAAAACTATACAAACTAGGTATAGAAGTTAGAAGAATCTAAAAAAATTGTCCGGACGGACGGACCGATGGACAGACAAACATATAAATGATAGAAATGGACGGTCAAAACGAACTTTTATAAGGAACTTTTACAAATTGTACTAATGCTAAGACCACACTACGACTTTCAAGACTAGTTTAGATAAAGTGCAGCCGCTGTAAGAATGCGTCTGACATTTTTTTTTTAAAATAAATAATAAGCTTGCGTTTAACCACCATCACGACTGATGTTAAGCGATGATGTGGTCTACATTGGCCATATTATAACACTAGCGATCCGCCCCAGCTTCGCACGGGTATAAATCATAGCCTATGTCACCCGGGGATAGTGTAGCTTCCCGTCAGTGAAAGAATTTTTCAAACCGGTTCAGCAGTTTCGGAGCCTATTCAATGCAAACAAACAAACAAACAAATAATCAAATCTTTCCTCTTTATAATAATTATAGATAACATTGTAAAAACCTGAAGGAAAACAGTAAATTCTAAACAATAGTTTTTTGAACGTAAGGTTGGTAGGAGGTAGGAAATAAGTACTAATACTACAGTAAAATATTGACAGAAAATTTTTCCATTCAAATTTTCTCCAATGTTGTTGCAGCTGTCAAACGCATTCTCTCATCGACCGTGTAGTTTCGATAGTAAAGCTAATAAGATCGGTATCTCGTTTGGATGTTGAGCGTTGCGGGCATCCAGTGGATGCAGATGGCAGGCTGTCGGTGTGGAGTTCTAAGGGGGAGGTCTATGTTTAGCAGTTCAGTATGGTTGTTCATCGCCATCATCATTATTTCAGCCGTAGAACGTCCACTGTTGGACATAGGCCTCTCCCATCGATCTCCAAAAGGGCCGGTTGGAAGCGGCCTGCATCCAGCGTTTCCCTGCGGTCTCTTTTTGATCGTGTGGTAGTTATATTGTCAATATCAATAACCCGAGAAACGTTTAATAGAACATTGTTGTTGTACAAATTATTATCAGTGTGGATGAAGTGTCACGAGAGCCTAGCAGAGCACAATCCAGCCGAGACAATGGGCCATCTCACAGGCATGCGTCTCCGTGGGGCCACCTAATCAGCGCACAGTTACACCGTCTATTGTTTAGCTCCGCGCTCGCTGAGCCGCGATTTTTTGTCCACTCATTGGTTCCCGTTCGGTGAAAACCCCCTAAAAACATTGGAACGATGACGCATTACTTTGTCCGCAAATTTCCTACTTTCTTTCTCTACGAAAAAATTCATAATTCCATAGAATGTTCATAGGATTGTATCTTACCATCATCACTTGTCCTCCATCTACAAGAGTAGATTCAAGTAGCGTCCGAAATACATAATATTATGCTCCTAGCTACGTCACTTTTAAATTGCGATCTCAGATCAGACAAACAAGGGAGATTGTTCGCGTTCAAACGTCTTCGTGTTTCATTAGCTTTTTAGGGTTCCGTACCCAAAGGGTAAAAACGGGAACGTATTACTAAGCCTACGATGTCTGTCTCTCTGTCTGTCCTTCCTATTATCGGCTATATTTTTCCGTAATAGATAGCCAGTTGAAATTTTAACAGAATATGTAATGTTACGGCGGATTAACTAACCAATAATAAAAAAGTCTAAAAGTAAACACAAAAGGGTCCTCATACAACAAACGTATTTATTTACGTATTTTTGTATTAGCTGTAATGTAAAAACGATAATTCGTATAAGCGTCAAACTTGGCACTATTATAGTATAAAATATGAAGTATAAAAACAAATAAGAAAATTGGCCAAGTGCGAGTGGGTAACAAATTTCTGTTCATTACCATGTTATAATTAGTTACTCTCGAGCGCCTGTAGCAAAATAATTAACTGTGGCTGCGTAGCAATTGCTTCGTAAATTTTGGAAGGCGTTATAATAACTGGTAATTCGGTTACTTGGATGACTTTATTGTATTTTGTGGTGGTACCCTCAGTGTGTGAGACTAGCACTAGGCCGGTTTATATCACTATAACACTAAACCGCTTAACGCAAAAACTGTAAGTACGGCAAACTTACACCAAGAAACTTGTAGCGACGACACCAATGAACATAGACCACATGTAAAAGAAAGGGCGGCAAGGTAGTCTGGAGCTTGACTAAAGGCACCGAGACATCAAAGCTGATTTAGGCCTGATACGTTCGCTCCCACCATACCACCTTACCATATCTCACTTGTTTGTTTGATCTAAGAGTACGGTACTGCCACAGTATACACTCTTAATATTTATGAAAATTTCATTCAAATTCTGATTTCATAATGAAATCAGAAAAGGAATAATGAAGGTTGAGAGCCGATGTACATCGCTTACGAAATCTCTGATATGGAGGAAGGGTGGAGCACGAACCACCAAATATACGTATACCCTTGTCCGAATCGCTTCAAGGGCGCTACTGTTTAGCCTATAAATATCTGCTTTCAACCCTAAAGCTATTTTCGATTTACGGCATGCGTAAAGTATCGCGATTTGGAGTCACTTATTTATTTAATACTTTATTCCACACTTACTTACAAATTAAGTAAGACATGTACAAATGGAGGACTTAATGCTAAACATTTTCTACCAGTCATCCACCAGGTTGGAACTAATGGTACGTAGGCGACTAGGCGTGCATCAAAAATATCTTATAAAAGACAAAAGAAAATAAACAAAAAGACTTAAGTTTTACCAGATATACATGACCTAGACAAGATAGTTACAACAAATATAAAATCTAACTTGAATTATATGTCAATACAAAATTATATAAGTACATGGTTTTACTACATAATAATACACAAATTATAATTAATATTAGACATATAAATAAAAGTTATGATTATTTACGAGATATTCACCGTGGTAAGGTTGTGGAATATAACTAATCATATAACTGTAGTGAACAACCGTGATAGTTTAAAACAGTGTTTTATATAAACAACAATTATAATATATCATTATCATCATTACGTCATTAAACGTATCAAGAACAGACTTAAAAGAATACGTGGCTTTCGGTATGAGGAATTTGAGATCGATGCAATAAATAAGTTTGTTAATATGCTTGCAATATGGGCACGTTTGTAGAATTGTTTTATAAGGGGCTATTATAACGTGTGCGAGCGAGTGAGGAACCCAATTAAATTTCACGAGACACGCTCTACGGGCGCGGAAAACTGCGATTCCTGGGGGGTGATGGCCGCCTGCGTCCATCCCGAGCGCTGCAATCGCAAATCAGACAAACAAAGGAGATATGCCTCGCAGGTCATACGTGGATGAGATTAGCCCGAGACAGGGATCAATGGCGCAAGGGAGAGGAGGCCTATACCCAGCAGTGGGTTGATATAGGCTGACAATGATGATGATGAATTATCGTTAGTGTTCAAATGTTCTCCGTTTTTCATAATAATTAAAAAAAACACTTTACCGCTAAACATGCAATTTATGGAATGAGCTCTCGGTATTCTGCGGCATTTCTGAGTAAATATAACATGGGGTTCTTCAAAAGGGCTGTTAATAGAGTCTTTAAGGGTTGGCAACGTATCTGTGATGCCTCTGGTGTTTCAGGTATCCATAGGCGACGGTGATCGCTTACTATCAGGCGACCCGTTAGCTTGTTTGCCACCTATGGCATAAAAAACTGTAAGTACGGCTCACTTACTAATTTTCCACGCTCACTAAGAAACTTGTAGCGACGCCAATGAACTAACCAATAGTCCACATGCAAAAAAGGGCGACAAGATCGTCTCCTGGGTGAGTTCAACTACAGGCATATGGATTTAGGCCAGGTGCGTTTGCATCCGCTACGCCACCTTACCATATCTCTCTTGTTTGTCTGACCAGAGGCTGCAATCAATGCTACATCAGATTCACTCTTGTGTAAAACTGGCCTTACGTTTTTCAACTTTATAATTTTTAACCATCGAAGCTTAGCGTCCGAGGGAGCGTTTTCAATTCGGGTCTTTTTAGGGTTCCGTACCCAAAGGGTAAAAACGGGACCATATTACTAAGCCTACGATGTATGTCTGTCTGTCTGTACTACCTATTAACGGCTGTATCTTTCGAACCGTAGTATAGTGCACACTCTAAAGTATAAAAACAAATAATGAATTATGGGCAAGTGCGAGTCGGTGAAAAATTTCTGTTATAACTGGTAATTTCGTTAATGAATTTTGTGGTGGTACGGAACCCTCAGTGCGCGAGCCCGATTCGCACTTGGCCGGTTTTTTTTAATATGTGGAATAGGTACCTACTAATAGAATATAAATGGAATTGGATGTGTATGGAATGGAATGGTGTGTGGAATGTGTGTGTGTGTTATAATTTTTTTAAAGTAAGTGTTTTTGTCCGTAAATTTAAAAAAAACTATTGTCTAATAAGTTTGGCCGCTAACTCACCTGATGGAAAGCTATGTTCTGGCCGAAGATGGAGCACGAAGATCTAGGAGGTACATATACTCTGGTCTTGAAGACACCCAGGTTATAGGTTTCAGGAAAAAAATACGGTGGCAAAGTATTCCAATCCCTAGGTGCTATTCAAATCACGATTTAAAACCATACCCATAACCATAGATTTAAAATAATAGAGCTTTTAAATAGGATTTACAAGCATGTTCTAACGCCCTCGCCGCTGTGATAGTTGACTCCTTATGGGAAATAAGGCAGTTTTCCCGTAACTTCAAATTAACTTGAAACTAATAGAGATGGAAATTTATAACAGCATCTATTTGAAACTAAACAAGTCGCGAAATAAGCTTTGAAGGAAAGCTCCCGCAGTGCCTCTTCATGCGAATAAGAAAATATTTCCGTTTGTTCTCGCATTAATATACATTTTATTACATTCTGTCGACATCGAAATGTATTGTCGACACTAGGAGACGCGGTTACTTTGTGAAGACGTCTGCTTTGAGACTCGTGGGATCATTGTTATACATCACAAACATGTATAGGGTATTATTTTATTGAAGTTATACTTTTTATGCGACTTGCAAACAAGGTTGCGTTAAACGTTTAACACTACCATGGAGGGGGAATTTTTCTTTCTCGTATGGTTGCGAAATGCGTATCCTTTTTTCGCGCTGCGAATAGCAGATCCGGTAGTGTAATGGTGTCGCTAATGGATTGAGAAGCCTAAGGAGCTAGGTACGAATCTCGAGAAAAGCATGTATTTAAATTGTTGATATTTTTGCCCTAGTTATAATGTTAGGGTTCCTTGTTTAAGTATAGCTTCTTCCGCGCGGAGGGACTCCACGCACTATTTTTTTACATGGAAAACAAAGAGCAGAAATGAAGAGATCCGTAGATGAACGAAGGTTACCGACATAGCCCACTGGATTAGCAAGTGGCAGTGGGCAGGGCGCGCAGAACCGATGGCCGATTGGGCCAAAAGGTTCTCGAATGGAGACCACGGACCGGTAAGCGCAGCGTAGGACGCCCACGAGATGGACAGACGACCTAAAAGAGAACGCAGGAAAATGCTGGATGCAGGGCGCTTCCAACCGGCCTTTTAGGAGATCGATGGGGGAGACCTATGTCCAGCAGTGGACGTCCTACGACTGAAATGATGATGTGTCCTGCCCAGTTCCACTCACCCTTTTTACGACGTCGCACCCCAGGCTGCAGACAAGATTCAGTGTTTCGGATACGGTTTTTTAAAATTATGTAATACTTTTTCGTTTGACCGTATCAATAACGGTATAGTTAGTTATGCAGTTAGCTAGCAGCAAGCAGCGGTAGCAGTGCAGTGCAGTTAGTTCTGTTGTTGTTGTTAGTTGTGGTGTTAGTTAGCTATGTGAGTTACGTGCAGTGCAGCGCAGCTCCACAATTTCTACATTTCAGCTCTTTGTTTTCCGAATAGTGTTAAATAAAATAGCCTCTACTATACAGGGATACGCGGAAAGAGTATACTAAGCCAAAAGGGTCCGTGATACTCATCATTACAAACAATTTTTAATATAGCACCGACACTGAAATCGCGAAAAAAAAATTCAGCTGTTCCATACATTTTGTCGAATGTCAATGACTGTTTTCTATAGCCATTTTGGCCCCCTTTTGGCTTAGTACACTCTTTTCACGTCCACCAATCCACCAATCCGCACTGGGCCAGCGTGGTGGATGTGGCCCAATCACCCTTTCGGGGGTAGGCTAAAAGTCCAGCAGTGGACTGTTAAAAGGCTGAATATGATGACTCTTTTCACGTAACACAGTAGAGGCTATACTTTTATACCGAAAAAAAATATCTGATCTTGTACTACACCATTTCATTTACTATCTTTTGCTATGTATCTCATATATTTTAGTGTCTCGCTTATTTACTATTATGGAATTTGGTGGAATAGTAACTTTTACCTAACGGCGCAAAGCCAAAAGAATGGTATTGTTTCCCGCCTGCAGCCTAAACGCTGCAACCCTTTTAGTGAAAATGTTACTGAAGCACTATGTGGCAATGTAAATAATAAATAAGTAAAAAAAATAATGAGGTGTCAATAAATTCCTCTAAGTTAAGGGATGTATAAATAAAAAGAAGCTGTTGAGTGGAGATGAAAAAATATATTTGAATGCATGAGGGGTCATGTGGGGATCATATACCTAATATTATTGAATGGGCCATTGAAAATAAAAATATCGATTGGTACTTTTTTTGTAGTGTTAAATCATTGGATATTTTTTTATTCAGATGTACCGTCTGCAATGTTTTGAAATACCGCTCTCGCATTTATATGTTTTTTAAAGAAATGTACTTCTATTCCCTTTCGATTCAAAAATTTGTTAAAGGCACCTTACTGTTGATGCATGTCTTGTTAGACTCCAGGTTATTTATTATATTACCTGTTACTGGCAAGCATTTCACAAGCGAACACTTATACGGTGTGTTATTTTTACTTTAAGAACAGCTTTAAAACTTAAATTATAGCACAAAGAAAAATGAACAAACAAGCCTTATTTCAAATATAAGAAAAAGGATACAGTCCAGTAATAATTACCGTGACAGTTACACTATTTTTTTTACTATGAATTCAAAATAAAGGTTGGAGAAAAACGGGAAAAAATTGCCAAATCGTTCTATAATATAAAAAAATATACGAGGAAAACAAACTATAATATGCTTAATCATTGAAAAAGAAGAAGCCAACTGGTAGTGGGCTTGAGCATTTGGATTGTCTTTAGACCTACAACGGTCTATGGGCAGTCTAACTGTATTTGTAGTGTTAGTATTAGCTTGTATTTTGATTAGTTACTAAGCACTTGCCCATTAAAAATAAAGAAGAAAAGTTGAAATGCATAATACCTATTTAACGAAGTTTTGTCTGCAATAAGCAAGTCAACGTCCTTGGAAAACTTGAAATTAAAGTTATATACATACTCGAATAACGTAAGAATTTTGTGTCTATAATAAACCGATATATATTTTCTGGGTACTAATTGGCTACATAGTTTTCTTACTTCTTCAGTAGTAGCAGAGACGTGGCACGGCATGGGTAAGATATGGACTTAGCATATTTGCACTCGGCGTGCAAACGTCCGCGACGTCAAATTGAAAACGTGCCTTGCGGAGTTTATGCGCCGGGAAAAGCGCCATTTTCGGCTTTACTGCCGCGTTAAACTGAAGTGGAGACACATTCACTCTTTCCATATTACTTTGATAGCGTTGAAGAGGCAACAAATGCCACTTATTTTTTGTTAGGCTTGAGAAATAGTAGCAGTTTTCTTGTGTTATCTATCTAATTTTGTTTATTAAACAGCGATACCGAGATGGGTGAGCTACTCGAGAATAATACGCATAGTTGAAATGAAACATCATGCTACGAATATACTTAACAAGAGAAAATGTTCACGGACTTATCATTAATTCCTAGAGATCGAAATCTAAACGAGAAGAAATAAGGTACCGATTCATGATGATACGGCAAACAAATGTTACGGTCAAATAGATAAAGTTAATGGGACATCCATTTGCTAAGCCGAAAGTGGGAAACTGGCTCTGGAGAGGCTTACGGCTGAAGTCGCCCGCCACAGGGTGAACGCCCTAGCCTCGTAGCCTCTACAAATAGGTACGCTATTAAGCTGGCACACAAGAAAACTTCGCCAAGTAAACAAAACGGAAGAAAACTACCTCCACTTATTAAAGAGGACTCTACTAGCTTCTGTTGATCTAGTTTCCTGTCCAAACTCTTTGTGATTCTTCGCTGAAAGTAATATGACGGACACAAACTAAGTCATCCGCAATTTTGCACAGCGTATTCGCCAAAATATGAAATTCCATTGGGTGGAGAAAGTGCGCGTTTGACATAGCCACACGTGAGCTGGCTGTGACACGATGCGTCTCGCGAGATCCATTATGACATACTTACATACGAATGAATAAAATTTGGATTTTTATGAGAAATGCTGCTCGATCTGGCTTCCCACTAGAAATAGATGATTCAAAGTAACAAGATTCCCAGTAAACGATTCTAATGATATAAAAGATTGGGCCCTCCTTCGAGGCAGTCAGGAAGACTACATTTTCTTTATGAAAGAATTGTTTGTATCTTATTAGCGTTTTTGTTTGTATCTTCCAAGATAATACGTGTATAATATTTATGGTCATACTTTGTTATTTTTGTCATCATTCGAAGCAAAGTTGAAGTAGGTTGTACTTGAAGTAACCCCCACAATATTCTTTATAATGTTGCATTATTGCATTATTTTTCCTTGTAGTTATTTTTTCCGAAGATGTGTATGAAGTCAAGTGGTTATTGTTCGTGACGGTCGTTGGAGATGCCGTACGTTGATATGCTAAAAGTAGGTCAATGTACGCGATGAGATTTTCTTTCTTGCCTGAGCGGCACCGGTAACTAGCCATGAATAACCTAATAATATATTCTTCTTATTTATTTAACTTACCATTTTGGGGAGAATCCTCGAAAATCTGCTGATTAATCCTATTTAACTCGTCACTTAGTTCACTGTCACGTTTTATTGATTGAATCTCTTAATCACCGATCGGTCATGGTAGAGTCACAGCGGGTTAAGGGTCAATGAAAGTCCGCCAGGACTGGGTAGGAGAGCGCGTGTCAGAGATCAGGGCTGTGTGCGCGGGCCCATGTCTGCGGGTGGTGCGCGCGCGGTCGTCGTCGACGCAGGACTGGGCAGCGCCGGCGCCGCGCCGGGTCCCCTCCAGCACTTCCTGACCTACACCCAGTTGCCGACGCCGCACCGGCTCCGGTAAACAAACGGTTCACCGACCGATTGCAAGATGAGCGCTCTCGAGATGCACGCACGTTGCCGTTCGAGGCCTCGCCACTGCCGCATTTGTAATTCAACATGATAACGGTGTCCGAGAGTGGCCGGGCCGCGGCCGTTCGCTTCGATTCTCTTCGATTGTAGGCCGCGCCGCTGATCGGAGCGAAATATTTTGGCCGCAGCAGGTGTAGACCGACGCTGCCGCGAATGCTCTACAGGTGCGAATCTAGTCGCGCCTCAATCGCTACCGATTTGCATACGTGAAAGAGAAAATGTTTCTTGTATTGTGGCTATTGAACGTTCTCTTGATTTATTTACTTTCTTTTTGAACAACGTAAAATGTTTGTCTACCTAAAATCGCTGTCGAAGTGAAAGTTCATAACGATGTTGACACTAATACGTGACAGTTGTTATATTTAATGAATGAGCTTTATAATACAAGGTGTGTTATATCCCTACCTACAATTGCCTTTGTAAAAGTATCTCACAGTATTTCCGTACCTGCATTTGAGTGAAACGAAGTGCATCTTGACTGAATTTGGGATTGTGTATTGCCAACAGAGTGGCCGATGGCACACCGAACGCACGGACGTGCTTGCTCCACCAAAAGCTCCAGCTACTGAACTGTTGCATCATGCGCGCAGCAGAAAGTGCTGCTAACCCGGCCGGCAATTCCTCTGATGAAGAGTTCTACGACTGCTCGGAGGGCGAGGGCGAGGAACAACCGCCCTGGGACCGCCCCGTCGGGCGGCTACAGCGACTCGCCGACGCCACGCTTAAAAACGGAGCTCCACTTTATATACCTCGGACACAGGTACGTAACTTTTACACCTGAATTAGACGGATATCTCGCAAGAGTCAAAAAGTCTCAAGTAATATGTGGACTGACAGGATCCCGCGCCGAAGACCGAGGACCAGCTGGAGGAGGACGCTGAGCTGATGGTGCGACTGGGCGACGACGCTCGCGCGTCCGAGCTGCGCGCGCGAATGATGAGCGCTTCGCTGCTCTCCGACATGGAGGCATTTAAGGCGGCCAACCCCGGCGCCGAACTGTGCGATTTCGTGCGTTGGTACTCTCCGCGCGACTGGCGGCCCGAGGGCGGCGGCGCGCTAGGCGACCGCATGCTGCTGCCAGCCAACCCCTGGCTTGAGGCGTGGAGCGTGGCGCGGCCGGTGCCCGCCGCGCGCCAGCGCCGCCTTTTCGACGAGACGCGAGAAGCTGAGCGCGCGCTGCATTATCTGCGCGCGCGCACAGTTGCCGCTGTTGCCGAGCTGCTGCTTCCGGCGACGCTGCGCGCAGGGGCGGTGCGTGCGCACGTGGAGGGTGCACGGGCGGGAGGTGCGGGTGGTCCAGGCGGTGCGGAGCCGCGGCGCACTCTCGAGACGGCGGCGCGGGAGCTGCACGACGCAGAACGCGAGGCGTGCCGAGCGCGGTGCGCGCGCGCGGTGCCGGGGGCGGCGGCGGAGGGCCGGCCGCTGGACGCAGGTGCGCGTGCTCGGCTGCTGGCGGCTACAGGTGGCGTGCTGCCGCCGCCGGCGCGCCGTGAGTTCACGCTGCGCGTGCGCGATGAGGTGGCAGGCCAGGTGCTACGCGCGGCGCTCGCGGACGACATGACGCTCATCGCCGCCTTCACCGAGCGCATCGTCTGCTTGTAGCACCCGTGACAATGCTCTTCCATTATGCCTAATGTTACAGTGCGTATGCGTTCGATTCGTGGCCTGTGCGTTGTGCAAGTTGTTGAAATATTGCGTATGTAGGTTACGGAATAAAATCTATTCAGATTTTCAGGATTGTTTTCGATTCTGGGTTAGTGATGAAATTTGTGCAATTATACAGGATATTAGAGGACTTTGCTTATTTTCTGTGACTACTGTTACATATTTTAATTGATATAGTGATCTATAAAGTGATTTTGTCAATGTTACTAAATATAATTATTTTAAATACATATTATTATGCGTGTGATATTTGTTTTGTTGAAATATCGATATTGTTCAAAACGCTAGTACACATTATTGTTATTTTTTATATTTAAAGTTTAAATGAATTAAATGTAAGTAAAGTAACTGAAAAATTCAATTTTTCCTTTTTTATTAAATCACTCAACTGACCGTTGATTAGTATTATAGTAATATATCGTATTTTTTTTTTTTTTTTTTTTTTTTTTTATTTTTTTTTTAATTTAAGGATCAACAAACATCTTCCAATCTTCCATTAAATTATCTTCCAATAATTACAATAGTTTTAAATACACAATTTAAATTGAAGTTAGGAATTATAATATTTTTCGCATTGCATTAACAATATGCAAATTGTTACAAAATTTGTACAAAGTGGATGACTATCGATCATCGATATCGATTAATGACAATTAGTTTTGCAATCGATACGTTGGTGAATGTTGATAATTATTATTAGTAAGTACTTATTTGAACTCACCGCGCGAAAAGCCATTATTATGCGATTAAAATATGTAGGAACTATAACTTAGACTAATTAGTATGAAGAAATTCTCACTTAGAAGCAGAAATAATTACCAGAGATACAATTTGTAAACTGGATTGGACTTAGGTAGTACATACCTGTTAGCGATGCTTAGTCAATACTGGGTAACTGGTTGGACAGTGGAAATATTCGGGGATATCATTGTACTGGGGCCTTACGGACAACAGCTATTTGCGGCACCTAATCCGCTCAGTTGGAAAATCACGCGACCGCAAACCGTATCTGGGCGCGATAAGGTACACGTTCGCGTGATTTTCCAACTGAGCGGATTAGTTGCCGCAATTAGCTGTTGTCCGTAAGGCCCCTGATCATTATGAACAACTTTTACTATAGGACCAACATGAAATTGCGAAAAAAAAAAAAACATCTGTTCCATACAAAATGACACTCGACGAAATGTATGGAACATCAGATTTTTTGCGATAACAGTGTTGATCCCATAGTAAAAGTTGTTCATAATGATAAGTGACCTAGCCAGCCACCCATTAGGTATATACTTATTCGATTCGTGGTTGCACTCAGATGCTGCCCCTACAAAGTTCTAGTATATACCTACAAGCTTTTGCCTGCGGCTTCATCCACGCAGTGAACAAAACATAGCTTGTGTCACTCAGGGATAGTGCTTTCTGTCAATGAGCGCTTTGATTCCACTTTTATTATGCGAACTGCTTGTCTGTTGCAGCGCTGCCTGAATGGGTGTTCCCTGATAGTTACTATCTGGGTGTCTTCAAATAACGAGTGAATCGGTTTCTACTAGGCAAGCGTGCTCCATCGTAGACTGCATCATCGCTTTACATCAGGCGAATTGGCGGTCAAATGCAAGCCTATTATCTATACTATAATAATATTATAAAGACGAAAGATTTGATTGTTTGTTTGCATTGAATAGGCTCCGAAACTACTGAACCGATTTGAAAAATTCTTTCACTGTTGGGAAGCTACACTATCCCCGGGTAACATAGGCTATATAAGGTATATTTTCAACAAAAATAGGGATCCTTACTAAAACTCCAATAACCCAAGGTTTAAAAAAAATAAGATTTACAATTTTAACTTTGCGTGTTTGTCAGTTCTAAGACAGGACAACGTCTGTCAGGTCAGCTAGTCTTCTATATCTATACTTCTATGCTAATATTATAAAGAGGAAAGATTTGATTGTTTGTTTGTTTGTTTGTTTGCATTGAATAGGCTCCGAAACTACTGAACCGATTTGAAAAATTCTTTCACTGTTGGGATGCTGTACTATCCCCGGTTGACATAGGCTATATATCCCGGCTTCGCCCGTGCGAAGCAGGGGCGGCCTACTAGTTATTTAATAAATAAACAAAAATTGGCTTGCTTTTGACCGCCTACTCGGTGATGATGCGGTCTACGGTGGAGCACGCTTGAAGAAACCGATTTACTCGTGATTTGTAGACAGCCAGATTGTAACACAGTTGTAACTAAGATACTTGATTGTATCTAGTTAAGACCGTGCTCACTGGTCAGAGCTATCTCTTTCGCACATTTTCGGCTCTAAGTATTTTCGATGTTCTCAAGACATTTGTAATAGATTGAATGCCTATTACGTAGGTAGGTAATAGCTCAATTCCTGCGATAGGTTGGCAAGTATGCACAAGGATAACGGCGCATACGCTGTGTATCGCTGTGTACACAGCGCTCATAGACGTGTGGTTTGTGTCCATCTAGTAAAGCTTCAAAGAAAACACCTACCATATGTTTTAGAATGGTCGACTATGAATCGACGCGAGAATGAGATCGAGTAAGAGTTCTTATAGCAGAGTTTTCGGTGTGCGTACTCCCAGTGGAAAAGTGGAGAATTTCATGATTTAAGTTTATTGTAGTGGATGACGTGTAAATGTGTATGATAATCTTAAATTTGTGTCTATCAATTCTTTATATGTTCCTTATTTTTTTTAATGGACGCACATCACAAGAAAAAAAAACAATAATTAGTGTTTACTGAGAGGTAAATGTGTGTTGAAATGAAATTTGTGCATCAGAATATATTCAAGATTCCGCTGGGGAACGTTTGGCTGTTAGCTGGATATCCTAAACGTACGAATCTAGGTATTTATAGTTACTAAAATTATTAGATATGCACTAGAAGCGCCCCGCGGTTTCACCTACAGGAACCGTATATTTTTTTAAAGATAAAAATGTATTCATCCAGGTTATAAGCTCCTTCCATAGAAAATTTCATTCGAATCGATTCAACCGTCACGTAGTTGAATGCGGACTGACATACTTACAAAGTTACTCATTATTAAAGTAAAGTGTGATATTACAATGTTACAATAAGTATTACAATCATATTAATAGGTATTATAAATGCGAAAAGTTTGTTGGTTTGTTTGTTCCTGTTTCACGCAGCAACAGAGCAATGGATCGACCTGATTTATTGCATGAGTATAGTTCAAGGGCTGGAGAGTGACATATGCTACTATTCATCATCATCATCATCACCATTTTTCATCACTACGCGGGTGAAACCGTGGGGCGCAGCTTGTACAATATAACTTAATTACCCGCAGAAAACACAAACATAAGAATGAAATAAACGTCAATATAACGGCCCGCTTTATCACCTAAAGCAATTTCTTCCAAACAACCTTTGGATATGTTTTAAATGTTTATAGGGCGGGACTTATCACGCATTATTTATTTAGGACAGTATTTTTTTTTACCTTTGTATACCAGGATTTGGATAACTTTGGATGATACGTAGTTAGATGACTAATTTTAACCCCCGATGCAAATGTGTTATAAGTTAAGCATGTGTGTCTGTCTGTGGCAGTAGTTTTTTTTAAGGTGACTTGATCGAGACTACTTCCAAGGTAGCAGAGTTTCGCCTTGGAAAGCGAAGTTGGATGGGGTTCTTCCTCGTGGTCAAATTGTATAGTCTAACTGATTTGTACAATAGGAAAAAACTGCCTGGTCATAAATTGTCATCTGTGCCGCTACTACTGGAACTGCTGCCCTGCAGAATCTGTGACAAATGGAGAGGCCAGCAGTTCCAGTAGTAGCGTCAGTTATTGTGAGGCGTGGGTGTGTATGCGCGCATGCGCGGTTCCGCGCCGCCTGGAACCCGCCGCTCGGCTCAGTGGCGCGCCGGGACGGCCGGTCGATTCCACTGCGCGCACCGCCCGCGCTGAACGCGCCGCATGGCCCGCACAAATCAAATAAATCACTACCGACTCCAATAACCTCGCCGAACTCACAAAAACAAGACAAACTCTAAACACGACTGTTGCTAAACAAGTGGACAATTTTCAGGGCAGCAGGACGAAAGCGTATCGCAGGACACCTGTCAATTGATAACAGAATTCCGTGTGCAGTTAATCGTCGCGATATATTGACTGATAAAACCCGAGTTAAGTGTTCCGTTGTGATATAACAGCTATGAAAGTAAATAAAAGCTCGCGGGTAACCGGACAGTGTTGACTGCAACGTGATGATCTGAAACTTTAACGGGTAACATGATTGATTGTACTTCGTTGTTATCAAAGGTAAGGTTTGTAGTTTTGGAGTCTACAATATGTTTAGTTTAAAAACACTTGAACCCTTTGAATATAAAAAAAATAATCAAAGAAGTAATAGTCTATCCTGCATATCTTCCTAAGAAGGTGCAGCATATGTTTAGGAAAGATCTATCAATGTATCGTTGCTAAGTATTTTAAGTCTGCGTTCTTCACGTTCTGTGGATTTCGTTTAGACTTGAATGGCTTTTGAAGCTTTTGTTTGTTATACACTTTATCAGCCTCTTCATCTCAGACATTCCCAGTGAAAAAACCATCTGCTCGATCCTAGGATAACGTCAACATTCAAGTTGAAATTGGTCTGCGTCCAAAACCCAGCAAGTTTCGGTGTTGTACGAATTACCAGTTTTGAGGTCAGCTTTCGTTGATAAGAATTTGTTTCGTTTTTTTTTCAACCGATTTCAAAAAAGGAGGTTCGCAATTTGACAAAATTTTTGTGAACATATTAATAACAAAGCCTATTTAAGTATTATACACGGTAGGTAGGACCTATATATTCGCTGATTGTGACCCTTTTTTTATTAGCTCCCTAAATTCGACCCTTTCGCAAAACATTTGGTTAGCGGATCTGGACATCCCATAAGGAATCTATCTGCCATGTTTCAGCTTCGTAGGTCAAGTAGTTTTTCATACCTATGTCGTGATCTATTTCGTCAGTCAGTCATTAAGAAATTTGTATATAGATAGATATAAACTCTTTATTGTGCACACCAGAAATAAAAGTCACAGATAGATCTAGTGCCAAAAGCGGCGGCCTTATCGCTAAAAGCGATTTGTCCGAGTAACCATTCCAGCCAACCGGGCATAGGTATAGGTCTATATTTAGCTTTTATATAAACACACATACTTATTTGTTTTTACATGGCAGATACATCGTAGTTCGTAGTTAAATATAATGTTATATACCTGTAGAAGACAGGCCAAGTGTGTTTAGGCTAACTGATCTGCTGTCTAAATATAAATACCAATTTAGAGATACCCCGTTAAGGGTTTACCACAGAAAATAGATGTAAATAGCACAGAAATGAGAAGGAAAATCTGTCGCCAGGCATTATGTCTGAACCTTGAATGAACATTCTTATTTATGTCAACGCGACGAACTCCGCATCCAATGAACTTGATGGACCTTACATTTTTGGGTTAGGTCTCAAAGTTCTTTGTCCGCATCACAGTTGCTAACTGATTTCGAATGACTGACGTGTCGTTTATAGGTATGGGTGCAACTGGCTACAAAAATGCCTTGAAATCCGTTCTAATAAAAAAATCAAAATAAGGGCTACCATCAAGCTTTGTGGGCTAGGATTACCTTTTAAAACGTTTTATATAAAACTTTAAGAAGGCCACCCTAGCCTACAACATTATATATTAATAAGATAAATTGTTACTTAATCTACTAATGCCGAGCTACAAAATGATTACGATAATAAAGCATATTAAAAAAACTTATATGAAGTAAACGCTTATGTAGCTCAGCTACTTGATGCAAACTGGCAATACTTGGTATCTAAGAAAAAATTACGTCAACGCTTGGTCTTGGTATAGGTATTAGGTACTTTCTTAAATATTTTCAGTAAATGTTCCCTTATAATTACGGCAAAACGAAGCGAAATGGAAGGTTATAAAGTGTACAAACTAAAAAAAAAAAAAACATTAAATTCTACCCCAACACTCTGTTTCCAACAGGTTCCAAACAGTGTCTAATTGCGCTATTTCGTATTCAAGCCGGCTCGGTTTTTCTAATTACATCCTTGTATTATATTCCTCGACCTCAATTAATATTGTCTTGGTTATTCGTTTATTATGTGAAGCGTGCGAGTATGTTAAATGGAGCGACGCTGCGTGCTCCTTGACCACTGAATAGTTCTCAGGCTGACCAATATAAATAGGCGGTAAGGGTATTATGCCCATACACTTAGTGTACGTTCCGAAACAAAATAGCCTTTTGTCGAGTGAAATTCGTCTTATGAATTTTGGTTTCAGATTTAGGTTAGAGCGGGTAATATTGAAGTGAGGCCAATTGTGTTTTAGAACCAGGGTTTATTCTGGCATGCTCAATATTATATCAATTTTCAACTACTGTTTCTCTAGTTGGGAATGTCATCAGTGTAAGAGTGAGCGACATAATCTCGAGCGCGATAAAATAAGGCCGGAGGAAATTTACCCTTGTCAATGATAACAAAACACTACGAGTTAAAATATTACGCTGTTTTACTCGGTTAGGTACTTGTGGTCTAAAATGTTTGTACCTTAGCTTTTCCTGACTGGTTACGGGCTTTTAGCGGGTTATTAAACTAACCGATGGTCTCCTAAAACTGTCAATAATTCTAATTCTGACAGCTGAGTGAAATCAACTTTAGGTTTTACCGGGGTGAATTATTTCACCTGACAGATGATTTTTTACTCTTTTAGAGGCATTCCAAATTACTTACCATGTAGAAATTCCACCAGGTGCATGTTTTGGTTCCAAAATGTAAAATAAAATTTGCCTGTATTGGAACGCAACCTTAGTGTGTGCTCTACTGGGTTATACCACAGAATATAACTCTACTGCCATCTACTACTACAAGACGCTCGATACAAGACTGAGAGTTGCCTATTCCGATGTGAGGTAATCTGTAACGTCCGACGATTCAATTGTGCCATAAACATAAATAATAGTGAGCGCTACCTGTCGGCTCCAAGATGTCTTTTGAATATTTCATGTATCCGCCCCGGCAAAGTCCATTTTATGAGAAAACTTTTAACACTTGTTCGTATTCGATTTGCCGCTTTCTTGAAATCTTGTTTGAAAGAGTCTTTTACTGTTTGGTAGGTAATGCGGGCTTTTCCTTATTTTGTAGACTCTAGAGATTAAACATATTGGTTGAATAACATTGTGATTTGAATTGGTACTTCGTTGGGCTACCTCTACCTACCCTATCTATCATTTCAGCCATAAGACGCCCACTGCTGGATATAGGCCTCCTCCATCGATCTCCAAAAAGGCCGGTTGTAAGCGGCCTGCATCCAGCGTTTCCCTGCGTTCATTTTTAGGTTGTCTGTCCATCTTGTGGATGGACGTCCTACGCTGCGCTTACTGGTCCGTGGTCTCCGTTCGAGAACCTTTTAATCTGAGTGGCCTGCATCGGCTGCATTGTTGCCAGCAATACCGCGGCAGTAATGCAGCTGCAACCTCGGAATGTAACCTCATATAAATCTAGAGAATGTATGGCGACCAGCAGTGCTGCGGCAGCAATGCTCGTACCGAGTTCGGAATCATTAATCATCAAATAGACGACCAAAGGCGGAGTGAATGCTAAAGAGGAAACTGTAGGTATAAATAACACTTCCATGTACCTATTTATTCTGAGACATGTTGGTACCTCTCTACTAATCTGCTTCTATTTCTCACATAAACTATTTAACCGGAGCATAATCTCCACATTCGAGTGACTCGTGAGTAATTTATGACACGACTAGCTACATAGGTGCCGCCGCCGCGCCCGTCCGCAGTACTAACATGTCAATATGGATTGTTTCCTTTGAACTTTGAATTATATTGTAAATACGTGATTGTATACGTCCATCGTCCGACCGAACGCCGCGGTCACCACCGCAGGCCGCAGATCGCTCTTGGCGTATAATTTACGATCCAATAAAAAATATCGGTTAAATGCGTTGTGTACAATCATGGGCGATGTTATTGGGATACTTAATCTTCTTTGTTCGAGTCAGTTTAGTATCGTGTATCAGAAGCCGTATTTCCTACTGGCTCTTTTTTTATTGAGTGTTTGGTTCCGTTGATTTCTTACTTACTTACTGCATGAATTTTTTCAGTTTTCATATTTTGTGGACTCCACACGTTCTGTTCAAGCAATTTTTTTTGTAGAAATTCGTTGCGTTACGGCCATGAAGAAGTGAACTCTTTTCGGTTTAGGCTAGGTTTAAAATTGTACGTCATTTAGGTACTTATGTTTAGAACAGTCGCAACGCGGAAGCGCAACGGAAGAACCAATCGGACATTGATTTAAAAAAAAACATGCTTATTGAAAACTATAATTAAGTATATACCTATGTCACATGAAAACTGAAGAAATAATTTAAATCGGCTTTTAAAGTTCTGAGATATAAGCGTTTAAAGTTTTGTTCGGATTAGGATGCTTAGGGATGCATTGTCCCTTTCCCGCAAAGTGAGTGAGTGAGTATGGAGTATGTATGGCATACTTACAAGTGACGTCATTGGAAGTATAATGCGCTCTCAGCCTAGCAAGACATTAAAATGTTTATAATAATTATAACACATATTAATTTTGTTTTCGAAAATTGGCTCAATATTATGCCCAGTTTTTTTATAAGACTAGCCAGTCCAGTGGCCTTACGGCCAACCCCTTACGCGGTCTCAAATTAGCGCTGAAACAGCGCAGTTCGGAAAATCACGTGAACCCAAATACGGTTTGTGGTGTAACTTTTTCCATAACCTGGGGCCTTACGGACAACTGCTATTGCGGCGCCAAACTAACGTTAAATCCGCTCAGTTGGAAAATTACGAATTACACAAAATTACGCGAACGTGAACCTTAACGCGCCCAGATACGGTTTGCGGTCGCGTGATTTTCCAACTGAGCGGATTTAACGTTAGTTTGGTGCCGCAATAGCAGTTGTCCATAAGGCCCCAGAACTGAATAACTGAAACTGGGAAGAGAGGACTTTCCAACGGCCGCTTGTACAAATGTAGGTATACCGCTTTTCTCTTCAATCGGTGTCAGGCCTGTAAGCAATAGTGCACTCGCAGACCTCGCATTTTTTATGAGTTCCCTCAATGAGTTTCATACCTACATTGAGTTCAGTATCTGGCCGCTCATTTCTAGCATATATACTGTCTCTATGCCGATACTAAGTATTTATCATACCTTTCAGATGAAGCTTAAATCTCTACGAGACTAGCTAAAATATAGTCGTTGCGACTGTACCAACAGTCATCGCCGTGATTTGGTATATTTTTACAATTTTATACCATCTCGTAAAGCCGACCATTGTGGCTGTTATTACAAGTGAAACGTGCCGCATGCGGTTCCGGATAAAAGTTCTCTTACATATCAATCCCTAACGTAATATTTAATTAATTCCTAATTTAAAATTGGTGACCCTCTTTTTTAAATGTATCTCTGATATGCCTCATATATTTTCTAATGAGTTCCTACTCTACGTAGCTTACGTAGGTATCTACATACGTGCATAATCCACTTAGAATTTACTATAATAATTTGTAAATTTAATACGTTAATCTCTGAAGTCATTACGGGCGTTTGAATCTGTTAGCAGAGAATCTTTTGGCTGCCCGCCAGCGATTACTGCGAACCGTAAATCATACACTGATACTTTACAATCGGGCACAACGTTACTGTGAGAATAGAACTGCTATTGTATAGTACACAGATAATACTAACGACCGTAGCGGTTGCGACACCCGGATTCCATTAACGTTATTAATTTCATCACTGAAGCTAAGAGGTGTTTATATTTTTATATCATCCTTCATACGATTCTGTTTACGTTCAGTGTTAATAGATGGGCAGTAAACGCGAGATTAAATCTGCTCGATCTTGATGAAAGCGAACTCTGCTCATTTTTGGCGATGACTGATTACGCGGCGATTTTAGTTTGGCATTGTTCGGTGAGTGCTCTTTTAGGAGCGTGGCGTCCAGTCAATGGAGCTCTCGAGTTTTAAGGAATTAACAGAGTACCCTCGAGCTAAAGTGGTCTGCGGGGACCGGGTTCATTAAAAAGTACCTCCACCATGCAAACTTTCTCAGGCGTCTCTGGGACAAAACCTTACAGCTTTTGCCCGTATTTACTTATTCATGTTGCGTTTTCAAGTAATTTACTGTGTTTTAAAATGGAAAGATAAATTTTGTATGAAAGCAGGTGATGTAACTTTTATAGTGTGTACATGCCTACGATATTACTAAAGAAATAACTTTCATGTTCAGCAAAATAAGCCTATCTTCATTCCACTGCTGGACATAGGTTCCTCCCAAGGCACGCCACTCAGCCAGACCATTAGTTTTTCGTTTCCAGCCACAGCTGGGCTGGCTTATACCTATACGTAGAGAAATCGTCATTTCATCGTAAAACTTTTACACAAATCGTTTTCAATTGCCAATAGTTTTTGGTTTGCCGTCTTTTCGGCATATATATTTGTAGCCTCAATAATCTACCTAGACTATTATTATAAAGAGGAAAGATTTGTTTGATTGTTTGTTTGAATTGAATAGGCTCCGAAACTACTGAACTGATTTGAAAAATTATTTCACTGTTGGGAAGCTACACTATCCCCGGGTAACGTAGGCTATATACCTATACCGTGCTAAGCCGGGGTAGACCGCTAGTGTATTATAAGCAACGGTTATACCATGGTTTTATTTAATTAATTAATGTGATGTTTCTTAGATTTAAATTGATAAAATCATAAATTTTGCCCGTTTTGTCTTATTGTGACCAACTGGACGTCAGGCGAGCACCATTGTTAACTTTGGAGGATCATATTCCCACATAGTACCTATTTTATAAAAAAAATATATCTAACTTAACTTTCATTTTAAAATACCTATTTAATGTTACACTAGAGAGTGTGCAGTAAATTTTTCTTTTTCATGTCCAACTTTAGCCACCATCTTGTATTTATGATGACGACTCCTACCAGTAACTGAAAAAAGTATTTATTTCCGGCAAAACATGATCTTTAACATATAACTTAAAATAAAATTTAAAACTATAATAGAAATAAGATTATTTATTTTAAACATTTTGTGCAGACAACTTCAAAGTTCTTTGTCTGCACAAAATGCCTAAATATTAGCGAGAACTAAGGCGAGAAGGGGTTTCTCTGCTACAGATAAGGATACCCCAGCTATTCCGAACCCACGCTATCAACACCTTATTCATCATCGGTTGAGGCGTTTAGGTTAATAGGAGGCTTCATAGGTATCACCTACGGCGAAGCCATGGCGTGTAATTCCATGACTTCGCCGTTGTCGGATATAAAGGACGCGCAGTGATATTCCTTTTATGTATAACTAGCTGCGCCCCGCGGTTTCAACCGCGTGGATTACTCCTTATATCATCAGCTATCTGCTAGTTAAAGACCCGTCAAAATCAGTACAGCCGTTTTGAAGTCCACAGAGAACATACATACATCTATACACACATCGACTTTTATATAAAAAGAAAAGAAGATCAAATGCCATCGTGTTTTTTTACGTTACTTCAAAAAATTACGTAGGCGCCGAATCTAAATCCCTAAATACATAACAGGAAATAGCAACACCATTATCTCATACTTCCTCTTTCTGTTACGACTGTCTAAATATAACTGATTTTTGGAATGTAAATCTTCAAGTTACGCATAATAATAGCGTCATTTCACGGTAGCGTCCAACGAAGGTGCTGACTCCTCGCGTAATAGCGCGCTAATTGCATTAATTAAAATCGAATAGAAATTTCGCTAGTTTCATAAAATTGAGAATTAAGTAAGGACGGATTTTCATTGAAATTTTACGCCAGCGTCTGGTGTGTTCGTGTTCACCCGCCGAGTGGTCGACAATGGCGCTAATGGGGTGAAACTCGGCGCTAAATCAGCCGAAAATTACGCCAAAATGGCGTAAGGCGACGCGCATTGTGAATACAACCTTCGGGAATCTCTTTGTCGGGTCATTTAACCGTGGGTAGATTACTGAACGTCTAGAGACTCTAGAGTCTAGACTCTAGAGGTTTTGACGTGCTTAGTTTAGATATAGGTACACCTACTTAAGTACGTGCTGTAGGTATCTACTTATATTTTGCTAAGCCAAATCGACAAATGTCTCTACAGTTGTTTTTAAGGCAACCGAATACTGGATAAGCTGGATTCCACGCACTGGTGAGTTGAAAACCATCAAATCGATTGAAATTCTGGCAATTCGAGATCTCAATTAATCAATAAATTTAAATACGCGTTTAAAATCACATCACACATAGTGATACGCAGGGAGTGTGTTTTGTCGGGACTTCTTCGAGTTCGAGTTCTAGTGATAACCGTAGTAAAAGACTAAAACAGAGAGTAAGTAGATCGTAATGCACACCGCATTACTCTGAACATTTCGGCCAACCCGCCTTCTTCAGTCTTCCCGTGAACATGGTCCATGTAGGTAACTGCGCCGAAATATCGGGAGCTCCACCTGCAACCTTATCACGGTAAATATCCCGCTAATAATCATAGAACTAACATAGAACAAAAAAACACATTAAGTATTTATTGCTTACCTACCACCAGCTTAATTAATAAAGCAAATCTAGAGTGCACTTCGATAAGTATACATAGTCGAGATTTTTAATATAGCCATAGATAATCAAATCACACAGCTATATCTATATTCACCATAATTGTTATATAGTATAGCTACAGGGTTACGCATCGAGACTTTACTGAGCCGCAAGGAGGTCATTGTAGTCATCATTATTAGCAAATTTTCCTATGGAACCAACCCTAAAATCGTGAAGCAAAAATCTTCTGTTTGCATTTTTTCGAGTGCCAATGGCCGTTTTCTATGGAAGAGCTATTTTTTTCGCGATTTCAGGGTTGGTCCTATCGTAAAAGTTGTTCATAATAATGAATAGAATGGCCTCCTTTAGGCTTAGTACAGTAAGTACAGTACAGTGTGGTTTAGTAGGTAACTAGGTATATATGCGTAACCCTGCAGGTACCTAGGCTGACACTCAAACGAAGCCTACATTAGGTACGATTAATAATGTAAGCATAGGTAAATGGCTAAGTACACAATCCATACATTATGTATGTAAGTACATAGATAGATAAGCCAAGCTATATCCCTCGATCAGCTCGGCTCGGGTCGCTGTGCAAACAATCACCGGAGTTAATTGCTTATATCCGCAGAGCTTCTACTGTTATTGTCCTAAATATTCAATAAATCAATTTCAGAGATCGTGTCGTTTTGTTGAAATTATTTAGCATTTAGATAGGTATCTCAGATCAGACAAACAAGGGAAATATCATCATCATCATCAGCCAGAAGACGTCCACTGCTGAACATAGGCCTCCCCCTTTAACCTCCACACTGAACGACAGCCTGCCTTTTGCATCCACTGGATGCCAGCGACTCTCACTATGTCGTCGGTCCATCTAGTGGGAGGCCTACCTACGCTGCGTCTTCCGGTTCGTGGTCTCCACTCAAGAACCTTTCTTCCCCATCGGTTATCGGTTCTTCGAGCGATGTGGCCTGCCCATTGCCACTTCAACTAACTAACGATTACAGGACGAGAGCACGGAACCAATCCAATTGCAGAAAGGCGTGAGACAGGGAGATGTTATCTCTCCGAAACTGTTCACGAACGCATTGGAGGACGTTTTCAAGCTCTTGGACTGGAACGGATTAGGCATCAACATCAACGGCGAATACATCACTCACCTTCGTTTTGCCGATGATATAGTCATCATGGCAGAGTCGCTGGAGGACCTAAATACCATGCTCAGGGAAATATGCCTTGGTAAAATTATCTTTCGTAATCAAAGCACCATTTTTCATAATAAAGAGATTACTATACCATTACGGCTCACTTACTCATCTTCCACGCACACTAATAAACTTCTAGCGACACCAATGAACTAAGTAATAGTCCACATCTATACTAATATTATAAAGAGGAAAGATTTGAATGTTTGTTTGTTTGTTTGTTTGCAATGACCTATTCATTAGAACTCCGAAACTAGTAAACCGATTTGAAAAAATTCTTTCACTGTTGGGAAGCTACACTAACCCCGGGTGACATAGGCTATATATCTATGTGCGAAGCCTCCCGTGCGAAGCCGGGGCGTGCCGCTAATGTAAAATATAAGAGCGACAAAGTCGTCTGTTGGGTTCTAATAAAGGCACCAAGCCTGATTTAGGCATTTTTTTTTAGAGATATGGTAAGGAATGGGGCATGGTGGGTGCGTTCCCACGTCACCTCACGCACATTTCTCTTGTTTGTCTGATGTGAGGTAGCCATCAACAATCGATAGGTTTTGACCGACGAAGCGCAGCTCAGTCTACGGATCGGCTTTTGTTTGTATGTTTGTATATTTTATATTTGTTCGACGATAACCTGTGTCCGTATCGTAACCGAAAACCCGTAACCGTTGATCCGATGTTTTTTTTTTTCACACACGGTCATCTGACCCCAAACTAATCAAAGCTTGTGATATGGCTGCCAGAGACTGATATACATACTTATATAGTTTTAAATACATACTTAAATAGATATTAACACCCAGATATAGAACAAACACAAATGTTCATCACATAAATGTTTGTCCTAGATGGGAATCGAACCCACGCCCTCAGGCACAGAAGGTGGGTTCACTACCAACTAGACCAACGGGCTATCAAATTGTTTGATTGTGAACAAGGTTCACAACCCCGCGACCAATTTTGCTCATTATTGAACTTGAACATTCATTCTATTTGCGTGAGCGTTCTACTTGCCTACAAAACTTCGTGAAGATCAGATCAACGATACGCAAGTTATCGTCGAACAAAATATACCTACAAACATACGTACAAACGCTGACTTGTTCTGGTAGAATTAGGAGAACTCTCAACGATAGGCCAAATTAAAAATTGTAAAAATTTAAACGCGCTTGTGCTCCACCCAACATGGGAATAGGAAAATAAAACATAAAAAAAGAATTTGTGTATTTTTTTTTTATTATTGTTTTTTTTGCCCACTGCTGGGCAAAGGTCTCCCCCATCTCATATCCTATAATGTATAGGTATAGAAGCTTTTATTAAACTTGCAA
Organism: Agriopis marginaria; assembly: GCA_932305915.1. NCBI lineage: Eukaryota > Metazoa > Arthropoda > Insecta > Lepidoptera > Geometridae > Agriopis > Agriopis marginaria. The sequence goes on from OW029915.1 coordinate 16,128,050, forward strand.
TGTTTGTTAGTTTGTTTGCGTCTAATCTTGCAAGCTGAATTAGAACCAGATCCTCCTAACAAATTTTGCATACAACTTTAGTTCTGGTGAGAATACAATACTCAATATTGTAATATTATAAAAATAGTTTTTAATTTTATTGTTTATTTTTATTCTCCACGGACTCCTGGGTCCGTGCCCTTTGTCAACTTTTACAATATCTTTTAACTATATTTTATATTACATATAACTAATGACTATACAAGAGGATACAAGAGGGTAAATAAAAATTAAAAGCATCATATAAATTACAGCTTGTTTATTTTATTTTTTATAATAGCTTGTCATTGTGTAAAAATGCAGTAGTATTCTCAATTGATAGATTGTTTCAGTGTCCTTCGTCGATGGTCATGACTGTAGTGTCAGGTTCGTAACTGAAGTCTAGCGTGCGTGTGCGTATAATCTCCTTGTAGACGAACGCAGACTTGCGCGGCGTGCGCGTGCGCGCCGGGCTCTCGTGGTCCACCTCATACAGGCCAAAACGTTGCCTGAAAATATGTCAAAACAAGATTAGATTAGACTCATGGAACTGCACTCATGCAAAAAAGTGTGTTCTGTATGGCTCCTTTAATATATACTAAAATTCCTAAAATTATCAGAGATTTAAATATTGGCATGTTTAAAAATAAACCTAAAACTTTATTAGCACAAAAAGCTACTATGAAATTTCAGAATTCCTTAATGACAAAAATGTTTTGATATGTAATGTAGACTAAATAATTGAGATAAGATCGATACTAGGTAAAATGAAAAAAATAAATTATAATAAGTAATATAGGAAGTAATTAACATGTTTATTTTGTTATTAAAATACAACTAAACCAAAATATTCTAACATAGACATAATTTAGTTTTTTTTAACTTTAACAAAAACTAATAAAAATATATATAAAAAAAACTAACATTTTTACGAGGCAAGGACACGAGATACGTCTTCATTCTTACGACCATGTATGCTACTTTATATGTATGTGTACCTACCATGTTCTGACATGACTGAATGAGTGACTGAAAGAAATATTTTGAATTTGAATTTTGAATTTGTAAACTTTTAAAACCTCCGATAAAAGATCTGATAATCTTCAAACGGCTGAACATGTTTTCTTGAATAATAGCTAAGAAAAACCTTGATGAAGTCACCTTCCTAAAAAAGAACTGATTCAAAATACTTAGAGCCGTTTGGGAACTAAGATGCCACGGACAGACACAGACACACACGTTTAACTTATAACTCCCTTCTGTTTGTGCCGGGGTTAAATAAATTTTCAAATTTAAAATAAAATACTTAATCTTTTAGTGTAGGTATAGATTTACCTACACCTACAAATGAATCTCGGTCAGAACTCTAGGTGTGTTTGTCAAAGTTTTTCTTACGTGTATCCTAACATCCATTCGAAATTGTCCATGATACTCCAGGCAGTGTAGCCAGCAATGTCCGATCCATCTTCTATCGCGTCCAGCATTGCATCCAGGTAATCTCTGTAGTAGGCCACACGATCACTATCTTCTAGTCCTCCATGAGTTGCAAACCCGTTCTCAGTGATGAATACGGTAGGATTGTTGTAGCTCTATCTAATTTCAGTCAACAGCTTGTAAAAGCCCCAGGGCACACTCTGAAAACCATTAGAGACTCTTATAACAATTTAACAAAAGTACATCAGTACCTGATAGAGTGTTTCATAAGTTAGCAAAACTATTTACCCGGACCATGGTTGTAGCACCTGCAATTGATGAAATCCATTCATCTTTTTGGTATAAAATGACACCGATATCATCATAATATGAAGGCGATTTGTGGAATCCATAAACAGATTCGTTTCTGTAAGCTATGTTAGTGGAATAATGGTTTAGTCCAAAGTAATCAGAGGTTCCTCTGATGTAGTCCACTTCTTCCGGTGTGAACTCTGGTAGTCTAGATCTGGCAAATCCTTGGGCAGCGCTTTTAGCGGCCACTTTTTCTTTCATTATCGGAGGATAGTCGCCCGTTTCTGAGAATATCGGATGAACATATTGACCCCACTGAAATAAAATAGTTGATTTGATAAGACGTAAACGTAGCACACTTACTATTATGTGAAGGCGCTTGCAGGCGATGCATAGTAAAAATAGCAAGTAAAAGTTGTAAATAGCTACTATGCATCGGATGCAACGTTTTGCTTATAACAAGTGGCAGTGGAAGTACTACTAAGCACTACCACCGCCACTTGCACTAAGCGAAACGTTGCACACGATGCGTATAGTAGCTAATTGTACTACTAATTGTAATTGTACTACTTGTACTACGCATCGCCTGCAATCGCCCTAACACATACTGTATTGTATAATTTTAATCAAGCCAAATTAGTGCCTTCAACATAGTACAACTTCAAAGTACCGACTTGAATTTTCTATTGCTGTGAGTTTATGTTGAGCTCTTTATTCGAGATTGGTCAACTTTGTTGGGTTAGGTTAAGTTACTTTGTTAGGTTACATTTCACGAAGTGTTTGCGTACTCTACGTCACGCAATGTCAACTTACTTCGAATATGTTGAGTTCCTTGGCTACATCAATATGTTCTTCGCTTTCGGGTTCATGCCAATCAGCGCTTAAAGAAATGAAGATGACTCCGCCTTGAGACGGCCTGAATTCTTCATCATATATATGATAAGCTTTCGCGTGTGCGACAAGCAAATTCTTTGAGCACAAATAGTCTCCTACTCCGGAATAATCAAACAGAGGTGCCAATGATGCGCCTGCGTACCCTTGATAGCAAATTTCTCTCGGTTCGTTTATTGTGATCCAATATTTTACTCTGTCTCCGAACAGTTCAAACGCAACTCGAGCGTAGTCTGAGAACCAATCGACTATATTTGGGTTGGTCCATCCTCCGAAGTCCTGCAGTTTTTGCGGCAGGTCCCAGTGGTATAACGTGATCATAGGCTGTATGTTGTACTTTAGCATCTCGTTAATCAAATTGTTGTAATACTCGACTCCAGCTTCGTTAACTACATCAGGGAAGCTGGTCGGTAGAAGCCGGGTCCAGCTCAAAGAAAACCTGTAGTAATCGAGTCCTAGTTCCCGCATCATCTCCACGTCTCTCTCGATCTGGTGGTAAGAGTCATCGGCTATGTCACCATTCGATCCGTCCTTAATCGGGCTAGGAACTTGGTGCGTCAGGCGGTCCCAAATATTTTCAGATTTTCCTGTAATAACGTATTCTTAAATTAATATCACTACGTGTAAAGATAAATCAAAGACATGGGTAGTTTCAAAATTATTTTAATTGAAGTAAAAATTAACAATATTATTGCACCAGCCGGTAGCAGAAGCATTTATGGCTGAACGTGAAGATGTGGGTTAAGGCGTCGCTGAGGCCAACATACGTGAGTCCATAAATTCTTATTTGACGCCAATGCTTATATAGTAACGTAAAAACATAGGTACATACGTTTTCTGGTAATTTTCGCATTTCATTAATAAACTTGCTTAACTAAATTTCGAAAAAAAAAGCATTTGAATGTGATCTTGGAAAATTTCATCATGATAGATAATCCAAAAGGCCAACAGTCAAGGACCACGTCTCACTACCATATGTCATCACTGGCAACACACACTGGTCAAAGACCCTCGTCTTGAGACACTGTGGTATCTTGGACGAGAAGATGTCACGCAATTTCCCGAACGCTGCCCATCCGAGTTGGATTCTTCGGATGAACCGGAAGACGCAGCGTAGGTAGGCCTCCCACTAGATGGACCGACGACATAGTGAGAGTCGCTGGCATCCAGTGGATGCAAAAGGCAGGCTGTCGTTCAGTGTGGAGGTTAAAGGGGGACGCCTATGTTCAGCAGTGGAGTTCTTCTGGCTGATGATGATGATGATAGATAATATAATTATGTTGATAGGTAAAACACTGTTTTAAACTATTACGATTGTTCAATAAAGTTATATAATATTTACGGATACAGGATATTACGGGATATTTACCATGGTATGGTTGTGAAATGAGCTCCCGATATTTCGGCGCAGTTACATGCAACATGTTCACAGAAAGACTGAAGAATGCAGGGTTGGTTGGTCTAACAGTTAAAAGTTAGGAGCAGATAAAATAATCTACCCTCTTTGTTAGAAAGAGGGTAGGTTTTTTTTAATATCCCGTGAATAATCATATGGCCTATGTTCAGCAATGGACGTTTTCTGAAGATGATGACAATGCTGGGATGAATAAAAATATAGAAAAAAGTATTTACCGTCTTCATTCCATGCTCCTTCTACTTGGTAGGAGGCGGTGGCGGTTCCAAACAGGAATCCGTCGGGAAACTTGCGATCGTTAAGACGAGTTCCCGTCGTCTTGCACTGGTGGAGCGAAGCGGTCGAGATCAAAAGTATACTGTAATTAAGTCATCGAAAAATTGCGCACAAGAATAGTCACATCAAGTTGTTCATTGCAATAAACAAGCACGATGTTTCAAAGATATTTCATAAATTCGCACCAAAAAAAAATCATGTCCTAGAGCCAAATTCAGCCTGAAATAGGTGCATGCGAGATTGTTGACTTAGCAAATAAAATATTTATAGAATACCTAGTTCTGAATTTATTATTAAAAAAACAACTGAACTTTCATCTAAAACAACGCCAGTAAGTGGACAAAACCATGAGGCAACGGCTACTAACTTTCATGTCTAATCTTCCTATACTTACAAATGTCTCCAAAAAGAAAACATTTTGGCAATTATGTACACCGAGGACTAGTTGAAATCTGGACATCCCCCCTATTTATATTTATGCTTGTCTTATCAGTATGTATTATTGTTTCTCGTATGTTGATAGATAAAATACATCTAAATATCATCCTTCCTTATACAGGGTGTCTCAAGCTTTTGTAAGGATGTAAACCGAATTTTTAGGTAGAGATTCCAGAAAGACAATCCAACATGAAGAGTTTGTGCTAATAAGTAATTGAGGAAAGAAAATAAATGCGCATACAAGAGACGTCTATTGTTATTTTTTATTGCTGTACAGGGGTCTGGAATTCACCGTGATACTACCTATCAGTAAGTATGCTTTAAGGGGATTTTGTATGGCAAAGTAATATTAAGTATATCAAATGTAGAACTTTGTCAGATGGCCACTCGTTCGGTTCACTCTCTTCTCACTCACTCTACTTCGAAGATTATTCGATTTAAATTATATCAATACTTAATGAGTTATGTAGAGAGTGGGAAATATAAGAAAAAATACTGTATTAAACTATCACGGTTGTTCACTAAAGTTATAATAATATAACTTTAGTAATATACTAGTAGGCCGCCCCTGCTTCGCACGGGCGAAGCCGGGATATATGCCAACAGTGAAAGAATTTTTCAAATCGGCTCAGTAGTTTCGGAGCCTATTCAATGCAAACAAACAAACAATCAAATCTTTCCTCTTTATAATATTAGTATAGATACAGGCATATTTAGTTGTATGTGTTCAAAATACTATACGCAGTGATACAGTAAGTGTGTTTTGTCGGAGTTCGAGTTCCAGTGATAGCCGTAGCAAAATACTAAGAAAGAGGGTAGATCGTTTTGTCTGCACCTAACTTTGAACTGTTCGACCAACCACACGCATTCTTCAGTCTTCCTGTGAACATGGTGCATGTAGCTTCACCGAAACATATTGGGAGCTCAATCCACAACCTTATTCCCGTTAATAATAATCATAATTATATGAAAAGAAAAAAATACTACACAACAAGAGTCGGGTCCTAAACTTCGCCCGGGCCACCGCGTTCCTTCTCATTTCAAACTGCTAAAAGTTATTAGACTCTTAATTTAAATAAGACAAAAGTAACGGAAGACATACACATTAAAATCATACTAATATTATAAATGCGAAAGTGTGTTTGTTTGTTGGTTTGTTTGTTCCTTTTTCACGCTGCAACGGAACAACGGATCGACCTGATTTTTTGCATGGGTATAGTTCAAGAGCCAGAGAGTAACATAGGCTAATTTTCATCATCATCATCACCATCACCATATTTCATCACTACGCGGGTGAAAGCGCGGGGTGCAGCGGCTTAATGGGTAAAGAAATAAACAAAAATCACATAGACACAGAAATAAAGTTTTTTAATGAAGAAAATGAAGTGATTATGTAGCGAATCTGCTTGCGAGAGGTTGTTGTCTAATTATTATTAACTCTGTATAAATAGCTAGTTTAAATAGTATTAAAAATAATAGTAATTTTAGTTATCATTTTTATTTTCATTGGTTAACTAGCTTTTTGTGTATTAGACAAACTATTTTTGATGCACGCCTACATATCATTTATCCAACCTGGTGGATGACTGGTAGAAAATGATAAACATTAAGTCCTCCATTTGTACCTACATTTCTACATTATTTTAAGTATGCAGTAAAGTAGGCATTTAATAAATAAATAATACCTACGATACGAGTACCTCGGGATCATAATACATCGCCTCTAAGTGATAGACAGCTCGATTAAGTTTATCTGAACATATACAGGGTTACGTGGAAAGAGTGTTCCTACAAAGCCGAAAGGGTCCGTTATATTTGTCAATATGATAAACTTTTACTATGGGAACAACCCTAAAATTACGAAAAAAAATATCAGCTATTCCATACATTATGTCGAGTGTCAATTACCATTTTCTATGGAACAGCTGATATTTTTTTCGTGATTTCAAGTTGCTCCTATAGTGAAGTTGTTCATAATGATACTATGGACACCTTTCCGCGTAACCCAGTATTATGGGCTGCAGCCGCAGGAGGTCGATAAGAGTTAAGTGGCAACTTGATTGTGTTATGATATTTGGTTATCACAAGGGAAATTTTCTTGAGCCCCACTTATGTATTTTTATTTACCTATCAGTGATAACAACATGCCAGTTACAACAAATCTTCATATCACTTCGTCGTAGCATTCCTTCAAACAAACAAACTAATATGTACATTATTTGAATAGGATAAGCCACAACGACGTAAAAATATTTTAATTATATGATGACAAGTAATGAATAGTGATGATGATTTGATTTTTGATTTGATATTTACTATACACGAATATTTTGTAAGCATATTTGATGACATTTATCATTATGGCGTAGGTATAATATTATGTGCATCTACCAACCCGCAACTGGGCCAGCGTGGTAGATATGGCATCGTAGGCCTATGTCCAGCAGTGGACTATTAAAAGGTTAATTTTCCTAGTCAGTTAATTAAATAATTAATAAAAAAACTAATGTAAATTAACTATAGCCTTTTCAGTGACAGATGTCACTGTGACTCATAGCACAGGATCAAAGTAAGGAACCTTCCCCGTCTGTTTAATGGATGAAAAGGCGAATAGGTTGACTGCAAAACGCCGTAGAGAAACGCTGGATGCAGGCCGCTTCTAATCGGCCCTTTTAGAGATCGATGGGGGGCTTATGTCCAGCAGTGGACGTCCTATGGCTAAATGATGATGATGATGCTAATTAGGTTGACTGAAAATTTTCAGTCCAGGCTATGATTAATTTAAAAAAATGCGGTTCGTACGTATCGAAAAACCTTATTGTCGACTACAAAGTTAAGTAGGGGAAAGGCGTACAAAATGGCATACCCTCTGCTAAATCAGTCATAAATAGGTGTTTTTTGTATTGTTTTCAATATTATAATCAGAATGTTATATCTTGGTTCATTATCTTATCATAATAAAAGAGATCAACCAACTTATTACTAATACAAAAAAAAATAAAAACATTTTAAAAAGACTAACAAAATCTATTTTGTCCGTCCTATGCGGGTAAAATGACATACGTCATGTGGCTAAAATGGCATACCAAAATTGCATAGGAAATTAATCCTTTACTTGCAGAGTTGCATCTAAAAGACTTTGTCTTGTTTGGAACTTCTGCACATGATGCATGAGCCCATTTATTGCTTCACAATTTTAAGCTCATGCACCTTAACCAAACTTCCTTGGGTTTGGACCTAGAGTACAGATCATTACAATAGATGCAGGGGCAATTTTCGCCATCGTTCACTGCAGTGTTCGATTGCATGGACGAGAAATCTTCTTCGCTGCAAGAACGACCAGTGCTGTAACATTTCTGTTTTATTTTCGTAGGAACCGGTGGAGTAGCCGATTTTGTTTTAGCCTTTTCACTTAACATTATCACTGCTGGTTTCTTGCTAGTTTTTCTCTGTACTGCACCGGTGAAAGCACAGGTGAGGAATGTTCTTCTCCCCGAAAGATATTCCCGCCGAGCTTCAACATGGAGCTTTTAAAAACACACGCTAATGTTGCAAGACTTGCAAGTGTCCATAGGCAGCGTTTACAGCTTACCATCAGGCGGACTGCATGCTTATTTGATCCTCTTGTAGAATCTAAGAATCTAACGGCTCAATGGATATTCTTATACATAAAGGATAAGATAATAAAGCAAGTTTAAAATATAATATTTATTCATACTGTCTTTATTTCCAGTTGGATTAAATTTCCATTAGTTATGCTACATTGATTGTCATGACGGTGGTATCGGGTTCGTAGCTCCAGTCCAAGGTGCGCGTGCGCAGGATCTCCTTGTACACGAAGGCGGACTTGCGTGGCGTGCGCGTGCGCTCTGGACTCTCGTAGTCCACCTCGTAGAGACCGAACCGCTCCCTGTGAAAATTGTGTAATAAAGTATTTGTAGCAAGTACCAGAAGCAAGTATAAGAACTCATGCTTTTGAGCAAATATGTTTTGTATGCGCTTTTTATAATAAAATAACAGGCTCTTAAGAGACTCTCGCTAGATGCACGGCTTATGCACGGTTGGGTCAAGGGTCAGATGCAGAATCCTAGAGACGGCACGTATTGTCAGGAGGTTCCTCACCCTGCAGCCCTAACAACTGGTAGCCTGGGCCCTGCCCCGCTGCCGGCAGCACCCTAGTTTTCAAGTTTTTTATGTAATTTTTTATTTGATGCAAAAAACTTCAAAATTAAGTTAGAAATAAAATAAAGTAAATAACAGACAATATAAATTTTCGTTTGTGCTTACGTGTATCCTTGTCTCCATTCGAAGTTATCCATGATGCTCCAGGCTGTGTAGGCCCTGACATCGGCGCCGTCTTCCATCGCGTCCAGCATGGCGCTGAGGTACAGTCTGTAGTACGAGATTCTGTCATCGTCCTCTAAGCCTCCGTACGTGGAGTAGCCATTCTCAGTGATGTAAACCGGGGGGTTGTTGTAGTCCTCCTTGATCTTGGTCAGAAGATCGTAGAACCCCCAAGGGACTACCTAATAAATGTATAAACATCTAAATAGGACGGCAATTTTAAATGTACGTAGAAAAGTTAAATTTGTACCTTAAGAAAGCCAGACGCACCATGATCCCAGTCAGCTGATTGGTAAGTTATCACTCCCAAATCATCGTCATAAGATGGAGACGGATGGTAGCCCGCGGTAGACTCATTTCTATACACCAAGTATGTGGAGTAATGGTTCAGCCCGAAGAAGTCGGAAGTGCCTTTAACGTATTCCACTTCTTCAGGAGTAAACTCTGGCAACCTGGATCTGAAGTGGCCTTGTTCTGCGCTCTTTGCTGCTATTTTCTCCTTCATTATTGGAGGAAAGTCGCCAGTTTCTGAGAAAATAGGATGGGCGTATTGCCCCCACTGAAACAATTTTTATTTGTAATTAAATATTTATCGACTAGAATGGAATGACAATAGTATCTATTTGCAAGGTAATTTTAATTACATCGAATTGGTTCGTTTCTTCAGCCGCTGCAATTTCATTTTTAGTTTCAGGTGCAAAAAACTGAGTGCTTATGGTAATAAATATGTTTCCTCTGTAAGTGGATCTAAATTCATCGTCGTAGATGTGATATGCTCTTGCGTGGGCCATTAGCAAGTTTTTAGCACACATATATTCAGCCACACCCTTCATATTTAGCCGCGGGGCCAACGTTTCTGCCCCATAGCCGTGATAGCACACTTCTCGAGGCTCGTTTATTGTGATCCAATACTTCACCCTGTCTCCAAACAGCTCGAACGCTACGCGAGCATAATCGCTGTACCAGTTCACAATATGTGGATTCGTCCATCCTCCCAACTCCTGCAGTTTCTGAGGCAGGTCCCAGTGGTACAGAGTGATCATTGGTTCAATATTATACTTGAGCATTTCGTTGATCAGATTGTTGTAGTACTCCACTCCCGCTGCGTTGATTTGATCGGGGAAGCTATTAGGCAGGATGCGAGACCAAGAAAGAGAGAACCTGTAGAAATCAAGTCCCAGTTCCCGCATCATCTCAACGTCTCTCTTATACTGGTGGTAGGAGTCATCAGCAATGTCGCCATTAGAAGTATCCGCGATCAGGCTCGGCTCATCGTGTGTCATATGATCCCAAATATTTTCTGATTTACCTGCAATTCGGGCAATTCGGTTGAAATAAGAACTCGGTTTCCTCTAATAAAAGTGCAAGAGTTTTCGTAGATTTACAATCTGTACTCACCATCTGCATCCCAGCCACCTTCCACTTGGTATGCAGCTGTGGCTGTTCCAAATATAAAGCCTTCGGGAAATCTTCTTACTCTATGTCTTCCTCCGGTCATTTTAGACTCAACTAAACTCAAACTCAGCAGGAATGATCTGAAAAAGAAATGCAATTTGTAATACCTAATTAAAACAACCTTATTAATACAAATTCCCATTAGCGTAAAGTATAAATTACAACGTTACTTACATTCCTAAATGACGTAACATTTTGGTATTCTGAAACAAAACGGGAAATCTCAATAAAGGGAAAAAATTTAAAAATTACTACTAAATAACTTATGTGAGTAAAAAAAGAGATCGTCTAAAGTAAGCTAAAACTAAACGCCTCGCCATAGAGTTATACAACAGATTTAGGTACACGTTTTACTTCATTCGTAGTAGCCTTGGAATATACAGGCACTGTTTATAATTAACGTTTTTTAAAATTTTGAACCTAATTGAAAAAGACCAAAGACTTTGTACCTACTTTACGGTACACCGCGCTTATGAATAAGGGGGTAAAAGAGCGCACTACTTCAGATTTTATAATATCTGAAAGAAAGAAAAGAAAGAAAAAGTATCTAGTCTTAGTTCTAAGACATTACTTACTTTACTGCGCTCTCTCGGCAGAGCACTAGATGTCTGCACAAATAAAACCATGGACATTTTTATACACCCGTGTTATCAGGTTAGTTCTAAAGGATATTTCACATTGCCACTAAAGTGTTTTTTGCTTCAATGATTTATTTGGTTGGTATTAGCTGTGCCTCGCAGTTTTACCTTCGGCTCCGTGATTTTTTTTTCAGGAGCTGTACATTTCGCCGTAATAAAAAGTTTTATGTCACTCTCCGGCCCTCTAATCCATTGCTCTGTTGCTACTTGAAAGATGAACAAAGAAACACGCTTTGGCATTTATTGACGGGAAGCGAAGCGGGTTTCCTCTCGATGCGATGTTTTCCTTCACCGTTGTTGAGCGATGGCATCGAACGAATCTGCACATAATTTATTTAAATAGGTACTTAATTAGTCATTGGTGGAGGGCCGAGGATCAAACTGGGTGATGTCAGATTATAAAGTGCCCATGCTACCACCAACGCTCTCTCTTGTAGACAAGTAGCTCATTCTAATACAATTTTTTTGTACAAATATGAGTAGAATCGGTCCAGAAGTTGTACACAGATCTATCCACTATTGCACAGAGGCAAAGATAATAATTATGATTGAGGTATCATCCAAAGCACACCTCGCACGGAGCCCGATCCTTATTTTGCTTTTGCGAATCACTGCCAACTACCTTTCTCTCCCGCTCCCCCACGCTACATCATGGTGCTGAGTTGTTTCGAATTTGTAGGCCATTCTGTAGGTGTCTACGTTTTGGCACCATGACAGGTACTTAAAATATACTAGACTTCATCCGAGACTGTGGGACTAGTAACGGGTGGCGGTGATATGTTGGTAATCACTATAGATAAATTAATGCACTTCTACAGTAATTGATAATGAGAATAGAGTTTTAGTCAACATGGCTTTCTTTATCGCAAATTACAGATTAATTGTGACATAAGACGCCTTACGCCTACCTGTTTTAAGAGATTCTTACTAGGTGATTGCAAAAAAGTGCGCCGCAAACAGCTTCTCGTCGCGTCAAGGTTCACGTTCGCGTGATTTTCCGCACTGCGCTGTTTCGAGCCCGCGTTAATAAGTAACCGTAAGCCATAAGCAGTCCCTGTGATACCTTTAAGTTGATTCCAGTGCTGGTGGTCCATGGCAGCAAAACAAACACTTGAGACGTTGACGTGGTAGATAATCATAATCATGGCACCTCTGATGAATGAGATAATAAATAACATTCCAAATGTTATGTAATGAGTAGATACTATTTTATTGCCTGACTACGGCAAAAGGAGAGAAAGGAAGGACTTTATGAGCACATTTCAAATCTCTACATAGTATAAATTAAAGTCGCTGTCCGCGTCTGTCTGTATGGCTGCTAACTCCTCCTAAACCACGCAACGGATTTTGATCCGGTTTTCACCATCAGTTAGATACATTTTGACGGAAGATTTATTATAAAACTAGCGACCCGCCCCGGCGTCGCACGTAAATAACACCCATGCGAAGCTGGGCGGGTGGGTCGCTAGTATAATATATAATTTGTCTAGGCTTTTATTGGCACGTTTACATTGTAAGCTGATGTAAGTAAAAGCCTGACTGCGCGGCTGAATAGCGGTAGTGTATGAAATTATATTGAAAGCAAAAGTTTTTTTTCTTCATTTATTAGAAATGTCTTATTAATAATAAATTAAACATAAATATGTAGTTGGGTTTTAGTTTTCGACCTATTTTATATCTTGTTTAAAATTACCGATTTCCTGGTCCGATGAACGAGGGATTTTTTTTGTATGATGGACACCCTGAAAATAAATATTTTGTCGCTAAAACTTTGCAGTGTGATAAAAGACAAGTCACGCGAACAATGAAAAAAAAAAAGATTATTTTGTATTTTTCCTAAAATCCGGATATTTTTGACAGTATCTATTAATAAAATAACTTTTAAACCTATTCTGATAAAGATCTGTAACGGCACTCAATTATTAACAAACACATGTATTTATATTCTACAACTACTCACCCCTGCCCGACAGTTTTGGATATCATCCGTAAATCTCCCTCATAACCTATATCTGATGATAAGGAACTAGTTTGTGCTTATCTGTATAAAATACGAGCCACATGAAGTCGACAGAGTAGTCAAGTGCCGTCTTGATTGTGTTATGACATTCGTTATCACAAAGATATTTTTCCCAAGCTCCTCTTACATAATAAAGATTGTCAGAAACAAGCAACTATCACTTATACTTATGCAGGTAGATAATATTTGAACATTATTAATTAATTTTAGCTAAAACTTCCATCAACAAAATATGTGCTGTGTGGGCAACGCAACACGTTTTGTTGTAAAATCATAGTTAGGTGTCTTTTTAATGAAAAACAGAGCGGAATTAGGTTTTTTCTAAATGTATAATTTGTTAGTGTTACACTTTTTTTTTCTGTGGTGTTATATAATGTTTTATATTTTTCTGTGCGTGAGCACCATGGTGCCATATAGCATAACATTATCAGTGAGGAAAAAGGTTTTCCCTATCTGATAGAAAATGTTATCGTGTTCTATATAAAGTTATATAACTTCCTGAGTTCATCATGGTGCTAACAACACATGCTGTTGTAAAACAATTTATAGAAAACATTTTCAGAAAAAGTATATCATACGTTTTTTTTTTAATTGTTAGAAAATGTGACGTGATTCATAACTTGCTGTGTAGCACCACTAATAGGTAAGATAAATAAAACTCAAGAAAAGTATCCGCTTCGGCCACTTTCGAAACCAAGTTACGAAACTAAATTCGAGAAACGGAAAATGATTCTGCTATACTGAAACGGCTTGCCGAATAGGAGTTATAATTCTTTTTACAAAACTCGTACCAAATTTTTTCAGTTTACTTTTCATTTGACAACTTTAAGTTTCGTAGCTCTTAAGAGTCAGTCTTAGGATTCGGGAGCGAGACTGGCTCTATGTTAATCACTATTGTGTTTTGGATAGCATGTAAAATTGTGTGAGCAATTCACACAGTAAAAGTGGAATCAAAACGCTTCGTACGGGGTTTCGGAATATCAATCATGAAGCGGTGTCGCCTTTTCGTGCCGTGCAGTTCGATAAGTATTATGAATTTTAAGGATGGACACAATAAACTTTTGATCTATAAAATTATGGAAAAGCTAGAAAATTGCAATTCAAACTTGCAATACCACGTGTGTTGCTAGTAAAAAAATAATCTGTTATAAAAAAAAAGATACAGTAGAATAAGTCTTTATTTTCGTTTAGTTTTCATTAATGTCTTTCATCGATTGTCATGACGGTGGTATCGGGTTCATAGCTCCAGTCCAAGGTGCGTGTGCGCAGGATCTCCTTGTACACGAAGGCGGATTTGCGCGGCGTACGCGTGCGCTCGGGACTCTCGTAGTCCACCTCGTAGAGACCGAATCGCTCTCTGAGAAATGAAAAAAGAAATTTAAAACAAAAAGGACTTTTTTAATACGAGTATTACTGTGTGGCAATCTTTTTAATGAGCTTCATTGTACATTTTAACTGGCCAAGAAGCCTTGCTGTTTTAAAAGTAGCCTAAACCTTACCTTGCTGCAGCCCGCACACAGTGCGCTCTATTATGGGCTAAAGCCATATGTTACTCAATCAAGCTGCCTAGCAAAGCGAACCTTAGGAAGTCATTGCGGGTGAGTGTAACTTCCTTTTCGCTCCAAGTCTCACATAACATCTTACTAGTTTTTCTATATGCTTACGTGTATCCTTCCATCCATTCGAAGTTATCCATGATGCTCCAGGCTGTGTAGGCCCTGACATCAGCGCCGTCTTCCATCGCGTCCAGCATGGCGCTGAGATACAGTCTGTAGTACGAGATTCTGTCATCGTCCTCCAAGCCTCCATACGTGGAGTAGCCATTCTCAGTGATGTAAATCGGGGGGTTGTTGTAGTCCTCCTTTAATTTGGTCAGGAGATCGTAGAATCCCCATGGCACCACCTATGAAACACCACCATTTCAATAATTTTGTGATATTGCAAGTATGTGCCATATAACATAGATTTATCTATACTAATATTATAAAGATGAAAGATTTGATTGTTTGTTTGCATTGAATAGGCTCCGAAACTACTGAACCGATTTAAAGAATTCTTCCACTGTTGGGAAGCTACACTATACCCGGGTGAAATAGGCTATATTATATATTTTTTTAAATGGGATTCTTACTACAACTCCAATAATACCCGTGCGAAGCCGGGGCGGACCGCTAGTGAAGTTATAAAAAGGTACCTTAAGGAATCCGGATGCCCCATGCTCCCAGTCGGCTGACTGGTGAGTTCGTACTTCCATATCATCATAGTAAGAAGGAGACGGATGGTAGCTCACGGTGGACTCGTTTCTGAACACCAAATATGTAGAGTAATGGTTGAGCCCAAAGAAATCAGAAGTGCCCTTAACGTATTCCACCTCTTCAGGGGTAAACTCAGGCAATCTGGATCTAAAGTAACCTTGTTCTGTGCTCTTCGCTGCTATTTTCTCCTTCATTATTGGAGGGAAGTCGCCAGTCTCTGAGAAAATGGGATGGGCATATTGCCCCCACTGAAACAAGTTTAAATCGTTATGAAATTAGTTTCTTCATAAATTAGTTGGAAACGTTATTTGTTTACAAAGTTTACTTACTTCAAATTGGTTAGCTTCCTCAGCCGCTACAACATCATTTTTGGTCTCAGGTGCGAACCACTGAGTGCTCAGGGTAATAAATATGTTACCACCGAGGGTGGATCTAAATTCATCGTCATAGATGTGGTATGCTCTTGCGTGGGCCATTAGCAAGTTTTTAGCACACATATATTCAGCCACACCCTTCATATTTAGTCTAGGGGCTTTCGTATTAGCTCCATAACCTTGGTAGCATACTTCTCGAGGTTCGTTCATTGTGATCCAATACTTCACCCTGTCTCCAAACAGCTCGAACGCTACGCGAGAATAGTCGCCATACCAGTCCACAATATGTGGATTCGTCCATCCTCCCAACTCCTGCAGTTTCTGAGGCAGGTCCCAGTGGTACAGAGTGACCATTGGTTCAATATTATATTTGAGCATTTCATTGATCAGATTGTTGTAGTACTCCACTCCCGCTGCGTTGATTTGATCGGGGAAGCTATTAGGCAGGATGCGAGACCAAGAAAGAGAGAACCTGTAGAAATCAAGTCCCAGTTCCCGCATCATCTCAACGTCTCTTTTGTATTGGTGGTAGGAGTCATCAGCAATGTCGCCATTGGAACAGTCGGTAATTAGGCACGGCTCAGCATGTGTCATATGATCCCAAATATTTTCTGATTTACCTTCAAAATAAGCAAAAATTTCCTGATATGTGGGTGTAGGAAAACATGAACAAGAAGGTTTTTAAAAGACAACAAATACACGAAAATGTAAATTTTATGATCATTATCTGTACTTACCATCCGCATCCCAGCCACCTTCTACTTGATATGAAGCTGTGGCTGTTCCAAATATAAAGCCTTCGGGGAATCTTCTTACTCTATGCCTTTCTCCAGTTACCTTAGATTCTGCTAAACTCGTACCGAGCAATACAATTCTGCAAATATTGAATAAAAAATATATTTTTTAAAATATATTTATAAACTGTCTCATACGAGTTCCACAAATAAGTAGGTAAGTTAGATACTTACAACCCTAAATGAGGTAGCATTATGATGTGATGTTCTGAAATAAAAAATTAAAAAATCAAACATAATTCTAATATTTAAAAGTGACTTTCCATTTTTGGATAAGCAGGTCTAAAGTAAAACAAGCAAAATTTCAAAAATAATTAATAATGGTAAAAAGTTACTCTCCATTTTTGGAAAAGAAGTTCTGATATAAAAGAACTTATATCAGAACTACTTTCTATATTTAGATAAGTAGTTTTGAAATAAAATAGAAAAAAAATAATTACATTATTATTGGTACTTAAACTTTAATTTTTATTTAAAATATGCTTACCCTTAACCCTCTCTCGGCAGACCACAAGATTTCTCACAAGTAAGTAAAAGAACGGGCTTTTTATAAATGCCTGTTATCAGACTCAATCTTACGAGGCTTGCACACTGCATGACGGCACATCTAAGCTAAGCGAGCGCACTTGCTCTACACTACGCGCAAAATTCACTTGCACCCGTTGCAAGATATTTTACAATAATATGTCACCAGAGATTATTAGATATTTATATATTTTAGATATTTTACGATAATATGTCACCAGAGATTCGCAGAGATTTCTGTGATAACGTACACTACAATAGTCACTGCCAATGAGAAATAGGCTTTAGTCGAAAGTGGCATGACTTTATCTATTGATTTGCCGATCATCTGAAGCCAATTCAGTTGCTGGAGGTCCATTTCAGCAAAACAAACACTTGAGTTGACATTTGATAAACGTGATCGTGGTTCGTGAGAAGTGATAACTGCGGTAATAGTATGTATACTATGTATTATTGAAGATTTACATTACAAGTATCTGCAAAACCAGTACAACACGAGATGCGAGCTTTAACATTTATGTAGAAGTTTCTACCACTTGTACGTTATTAGAATGTACGATAATTGATATTGATATTTTTATTTGTGATTATAAATTATGTTACATTGGTCATAAATTCAAATCGTGAATAGAATAACCCAATTAAATTATAAATCACATTAAATTAGATTCAAAGTAAATACTAGAGAACAAAATTTTAGACTAGGGAGGGAACTTCTCAATGGTTAGCTCAGCAATGGCATGAAATGTTGTATACGCATTCAATTATGATAACCACCCATTCTTAATGACATGGCGTATTACATTTTCTTTGCTAAAGCTAAAAGCTGTTTTGAAAAATGTTTTTTCGCTATTCATTTATTTGTTTTATTTTTGTATTCTACTAGTTTTACATAATCAAGAACATGCAACGGTAATACGTTCGCAATTCTGCGGAGAAAGGAGCAGAAAAACCGGGCGGTGTGGGAATAAGATTAGTATTTTTGTACGGTCAAAGAGTAATGTTGTGGTGTGTTGTTGCAGCGGCAGCGGTGCTGGGGCGCGCGCGGCAGGTGAGCGATGCGGGCGCGGTGGGCGGCGCTGGCACTGGCGTGGTGCGCGTGCGCCGCGGCCGCGCCCGCCGAGCCGCGCACAGACCCGCGCACGCCGCCGCCGCCCTGCGAGCCGCTGCTGCTCAGAAACCCGCCGCCTCATCCACCGGTACATTACTCTGACAACACCACAAACATATTCAAACAACAATATTCGCCGTTTTTTACTATGTTAATTTAGATAGATGCTTGAACGCTAATACAGCCACGAAATGCAGTGCTTACACAGGCGGTAAGCACGCCGTTACTCACAGTCGCACATTTAAGAAAATAGTGGTAACTGTAGGTATAGCAAATCGTTGATATTTGTATAAGTGGTCATTTATTTCAAATTGGTTATCAATTTTAGTAGGTTCTATTGGTTCTCATGTTGAATTAAATATACCTATAGTTTGAAAAATCTTTGATGTTAGAAAAGGTACACATAAACTTTTAAAATATAGTACTTATAATAGGCAAAGTTCTAGGACTGTTATCAAATAAAATTTATACGTGCGTACAGAATGCCCGAGAGCATGAAGCCGCAGCGATTCACACCGCAAAGGCCCTCGCCGAGCTGGTAGACCAGAACGTAGCGGACGAGAGCCGCGCGGCCGCGCTAGCCCGCGCCGCGGCCCGTGCGCCGCTCTCACCGCCGCCAGCCGCCGTGGCGCTCGGCGCGCCGCAGCTGCACCTCGGCGTGCTGTACGTCGCTGAGCCCGGCCGCCTCATCGTCTTCCAACAAAACAACTCCGTCGCGCTCCGCCAATTCTGGAAGACGCTTGCATCCGCATGGAACGCCACCTCAGTGGTGTGGTCGAACGCGTGGTTCTCGTGCGACCGGGACGGCGAGGGCTGGTGGGGCGGAGTGGCGGCCGCGCGGGGGCTCGGCGCGCAGAGAGCGGCTGCCGCGGTGTTCCGCCGGTGGCCCGCGTTGCCTTGCGAGGAGGCGATGAACGACTGGTTCGGAGCGGCTCCCCTTTGTGATGCTGACACGACGGACTGTGAGGCGACTCCGTCTTTTGGCGCCACGGATAGAAGAATAGATGTATGTATATATGAACATTTTATAAGCTCATTAAGCGCGGTGTGGTCTATAAAGGTAAACATATTGAGGCTGCTGTTAGATGCTCGATGACAGATTTTCAGCATGAGGGTGGAAGCTATAGCCCAAAACAAGCTAGCGCTGGTAAATATCATATCATTCTGTTGGTATCCTTACGATGTATGTCTTCATTGAAGTTTCAATCTCATTGTTGGGATTATAACTTACGCACCTGCAGCGTTGCATCTAGGCGGGCCAGTTAGGAATCCCCTCTACAAAAACAAGACTATATAAAATGGGTACACAATGAACCTGACTGTGTGTTCCAGTACCGGTGCAAGTGCCGCGAGGAGCACTGGAGCGCAGGCGGCGTGGGCTGGGTGAGCGCGGGTGCGCTGGCGGTGGATGCGCCCCTGGTATGCACGCCGTGTGGTGTCGGCAGTGACGCCGACGCCTGCCTCTCGGACTCCCTCCGCGTGACGCTGCTGGCTTGCAACCTCGCCGGGATGCTGCTCTGTCTCCTCGTTGGACTCATCATATTTAAGAAAAGAAAATGCAAGGTATCTACTGAACGAAAACTTTATACAAGGCATGTAAAGTCAAATTGTCCAACAATGTAAACAAATATGGCTGACAGGCGACCAATGACAATCACAAGCGATAAAATTCATAGCTGTTATTGGCCGAAAAGCCTGAAAGCTTTAGTATCACAAATAGTTTTGGTTTCTTTACCGACCGACATACTCCACGATGACTGTAAAAAATCACCTAAAGGTAGTTCTCAGAACTAATGAAAATGTTCTCTTTTCAGGCGGTTGCTGTGGGGATGTGGACAGTTTTGGAAGTTGTTTTACTTGGTTCACTACTAATATTTGCCTCAGTAAGTACTCACTACAGCTACTAAGCCCCAAACCCACAATTTTGAGAATTATTTTTCCCTAAAGAAAAGGCAAAGACTCCCACCTCTTTGGTTGTACCATCCGCCGTCGGCGGTGAAGACTTACGCGTCTTGAGCAAGGCGAATCGACTTTGCGCAAAGAAGAGAATGCTCGTATCATAAAATAATATACGTGTATCCCATTAACGCACCCGTGTGCTCTAACTTGAGCAGGTTACTTGCATCTTGTGCAAGATCTATTAGATTATTGATACTCAGATAAAAGTTTTTCTTGATAGGCGGCGTCACAGTACATATCCGAAGCCAGATGGCGGTGCGTGGCGGGCGCGTGGCTGCGCGAGCTCGGCTTCGTGGCGTGCTACGGCTCCGTAGTGCTGCGCCTGTGGGTGCTGCTTGCAGAGTTCCGCACGAGGAAGGCTCACCGGTGGACACCCAGAGACTCCGAGGTCCATCATCATTTACCCTTCGGTACCATGCCTATGTGCCTTATGCATGGCATCGGTACTTCCATAGCAACGCACCAAGCATCAATGCTCCCCGAACATTTTGCCTGAGGCATCAGCCTCTGGAAGATACTCATCATTTCCCCTCAACGACGTAGATCATTCCATCCTACTGTTTTCGTTGGGTTCGCTTGAACGAGATGTCAGATTCCCAAATCAGATCATTATCATCATCGAATAGGCTATGTATGTCTGTTTGAATCAGTAATGTTGATCTCTAGAGTCAACAAGGCAATTTCCCTATTACTTGGATATTACAAAGAAGCTTAACATCAGGTGAGTTTGCGGTCAAAAGCAAGGCCAAAAAAAAAAGATAAAGTCTTTCACAGCATTTATAGGTACTGATATTTCTGCTTTGACAATTTGGTATATAAGCTGTCGGTGTGTTGACTTCAGGTACTGCGAGTAGTGGGCGCGATGGTGCTGGGCGCAGCGTGCTACCTGGCTGCGTTCACGGCCACGGCGGCGTGCGAGGAGGGCGCGGGGTGCGCACGCGCCGCCTGGCACCACGTCACTGCCGGCGCCGAGCTGCTGCTGCTACTGGCCGGAGTCAGGATCGCCTACGCTGCTAGAAACGCTAACGTGCCCTTTCAGGTACTGTTGCATAGACTAGGGACTGAATAATCTAGTCCAGAGACACAGACGCGTCTAAATAGGGAGAGAAAGCTATGGTCGCGTTACATGAACTTATTTTGGATACTTTGGCGCGCACTATTTTTCTTATCACCTTTGTATCGTACTAACTCACATGTACAACTGTAGAGCTATTATGAAACCGATAGCCGTATAATAAATGGCGTCTTTTGGGGATATGTGCTGTTAGCCGCTATACAACTACAGTAGCACTTGGTTATAGAGCCATTGGAACTTCTAAACGGCCTCTGTGCGGCTTGTTATAGTACTTAGGGAGAGGGAGGGCAACTTTGAAAACAGGGCTCTCTCGCAAGGGTTGTAGCTCGACTTTAAGCCTAACTACAACATCCTTCGGAACGGGAGAAGCTTGTAATAAAATCGTATAGGTGAGTGCTGCACAATGCGTAAATCGCTACCGCGCCGCGAGCGCGATATGTTTTTGGATAAATTTTTAAACAGAATTATAAAACTCAAATCACTTGACAGTCTAAAATTATATTCTAATAATTCAGATATCAAAAATTCTACTATGTTTTTCATCATGCTGTTTTTTTTTGTCAATTTGGTGCTTAAGGTTTGTACTACTTCGAAATTCGTGGAGTAAATGAATGATTCGTGGTCATATTATTTGGCAATTTTTGACCTATGACCCTTCATAGTCCTTTATTATAGGTCAATGCTAAAAACTATAAGGTGTGCATCATAATGTACCTTTGATTTCTCGACAAACAATAGTAAGCATTGTCATTATTATGTCATTATCATCATCATCATCAGCCAGAAGACGTCCACTGCTGAACATAGGCCTCCCCCTTTAACGTCCACACTGAACGACAGCCTGCCTTTTGCATCCACTGGATGCCCGTGACTCTCACAGTCGTCGGTCCATCTAGTGGGAGGCCTACCTACGCTGCGTCTTCCGGTTCATGGTCTCCACTCCAGAACCTCTCTTCCCCATCGGTTATCGGTTCTTCGAGCGATGTGGCCTGCCCATTGCCACTTCAACTTGCAAATTTTAACACTGTGTGTTTTTACTGATGGAATAATCCTGGAACCCAGAATATGAGATTTAATAGCTTCCAAAAACTGTTCGTTTGAATGCAGGTAGGTACAGATTCAGAAAGTGTTAGTTGTAATTCCAGGAGCGCCGGTGGTTGTCGGCTGCGCTGTGGATAGAGGGCGTGTGCGGGGTGTGGTGGCGCGCGCTGGCGGGCGCGGCGGCCGGCGCGGCGCCAGAGCGCTGGCCGGTGACGGCCACGGTTCGCGCGTACCTCTCCGCCGGCGCCGCACTCGCCTGCGTGCTGGCGCCGCGTCTCTGGCACGGATACCGCGCCAGGTCGCTCGCGCAGGAGGTACTATACCACTGAATAAATTCACCCTCGGATCAGACTAACAAGGGGATATGGTAAGGTGGCGCGATGGCGTGGCAGGTGCCAATAAATCTGACCTAAAGGCTTGATGCCTTAAGTTGAACTCACCCAGCAGACGAGCATGTTCATCAGTTAACCATATAAGTAGCGTAAAAACTATGTGACGAGAGCCAGTCGCTCACCTAATAGGATTTTTTTTGCACACACGGTCGTCTGACCCCAAACTTAGCAAGCTTGTGATATGGCTGCCAGAGACGGATATACATACATAGTTTTAAATTGTTTTAAATACATACTTAAATAGATATTAACAACCAGATATAGAACAAACACAAATGTTCATCATATAAATGTTTGTCCTAGGTGGGAATCGAACCCACGCCCCCAAGCTCAGAAGGTAGGTTCTCTACCAACTGGACCAACGGGCTATAATGGTAAGGGTCACGTTGGTCACCAAGAATTTGCAAACCATGCCACCCTTAGATATTAGATGATACATATATGTATCTCCAGTAATGTCACTGGAAACATGATTGCCCTTCAACTTGAAACTCCTCCTTAAAACTGAAGGGGAGGTTAAAAAATGCAAAAAAAAAAACATTTCGTGATTAATGGACGGCCCCTACGAAGCCATGCCAAATGAGCCGTACCTATAAGATAAGAGATAAAACGTTGGCCTGCTAGATAGGTAAGCACGACGAACAAAGGCGATGGCAAACTTAGACAAATTAGCGCTGTGTACACGTTAGTACTTGCTTTCGCTTGGCGAGCTATGGCCAACGTGTAATTGCCGGCATAAGTTTCTATCATTATAATCACGTGGGACAAAATATTTGATATCCAGGTATCCCGCCGTGGGCCGGCGGAGGGCTTCGGCGTGGAAGGTGAAGAGGAGCCAACGTCCGAGGAGGTCAGGGCTGAACTCAAACGGCTTTACGTGCAACTCGAGATCCTGCGCAACAAGACGCTGCGCCGCGACAACCCTCACATCAGCAAGCGTAGGGGTGGCCGAAAACCACCTCATAGACGCTTCTCACTCCAGGTACGATACCCATGCTGGTAGAAAGAGAAAACGATACTTTACAGTTCGATATTTGTAACTATTTATGCCTTATCAGGCTTGCTCGAGCTAATGAAAGCTTACTAACACTAATAAGAGCTTGAAAATTATCAGCCATGATGTATCAGGCTTTGCCCATAAAGCTTACTTCATCAAAGAGTATGACCGCACGTCATTTTCATAGTTTTTGAAAAGGCTGTTCACTTTATCTAAGTATTTTTTTCTACACAATAGCAATCACTAAAATTAAGAGTTTTATTAATTTGGTAAGCAGTTTTTGAGCGTAAGAAATTTCGAAGTGCGATGTCATTGTGATCATTCTCGTTATTGATTTAAGGTAATTAAATTAATTAGGTGGAAGTCTTTTGTTACTTCGTCTATTGATTTATATATTCTTTGATTGTTTTCAGTAACATATTTGCGCCCGTAGAATTCAAATAACTTGTGCTCTTCTGTTTGTTTACAACCTTAAAACTTACCTACTTAGTAACCTAACTGTTGATTGTATTTACGGCCTTACTCAAAATGTTGTTTAAGATAAACAATGCCTAAAATTACTCTGTCCCAGTTTTCGCACCAGACAATTTCCTTCAGCGATAAGTTATCAGAGTAATTATAAACATTGATTAACTTAACTAACGTTTCTAAGTAAGGTAGGCTATGTTTAAACACCCACATTTTCGTTCGATGCTATGATTTTTGTCCTAGTTTTGAACTTGCGTTATGCATACTGCATAGTCCAGTCCAGTGTAATAGTGTGGTATGATTATGATTAGGTGTCATATCTATCTTAAGCTATCGTATCCAGAGTGACTAGTAGCATTTAACATATCCATTAGGTTTTGATTGTGTATCTGCATATAATTTTCATATTCATTAATTGAATGTTTCATCTTCCATCCCACCCCGACATTAGAAAAAGGGCAGCCGCGACAAGGTAAGGAGATCCGAGTCTGATATCCGCATGTGATCGTGGAGCACCCGCATGCCCCCTGTGGTCGTCCGCCGGTAGCCCCCGCGGACCTAGCACCGACCCGTGGTTACACCGCAAACCCCACTCGCATTAAGATGACTTTACAGACACCCGTTTCCATAAGAATCTGAAGCTGGAGTATGCATTCGAATTTGTGTAAAACGTGGTAATAAAATAAAATTCTGAAAGAGTGTGTTTGTAAAATCAACGTTTTAAATAAGTATTCGCTTTTTCTGTCCATCAATGGGTTTATCGGAAACAATGAAACACAACATTTTAAAGACGCATCTATCGCTAAACCTGCCCTCCGATGTCCAGGCTATAAACCAGGCTTGTCACGCTGAGGATTGTACTGTCCCAAAAAATCTATGTCGTTCGTAGCACATTTTAATAACGGCTTTAATCCCAGCTATGATTTTATTTTTCTCTAATAAAGTGGAAACTCGTTGATTCTATTTAAATGGATTGTGCACAATTGGGATTGGGATTGTGTTTATGTTTATTTTAAACGGGAAACCTCGATTAAAGATTAAGCCGATTATACCGGGTTGTGACCTCCGTTAGCCGATCACATAAACTTAGTACTACTTATTATCATTATTGCTATAATAACCTAGCTTCAATACTTTATTTTTCACATAATCAACAAGTTTCCAATGTCTGTGACAACTCCAACCGGCGACTTACTGATTGCCCTCTCACAGGCGCTGCAAGCCCGTCGCGGCGGCAAAGGCAAGTCGGTGAGCGGCGCTGAGCCCAGCGAGATGGGCGGCGACGCATCACGAACTCCCGAAGACTCAGTCTGTTCTGTGGAGGGCCCTTCTCACTACACCGATGGCGACACGCAAGCATGATGCAAGGACAAAGCTACACAAGCTAAGCGCACAAAGAAGCAGCAGAGGTGTGATTATTGCGATGTGCAGTTGTAAAACTACCTCTACTTTATAATGTGGGCTGTACACGCCGAGAAAGATCGGAAGCGAGAGTGTGCGATATACACGATCACGTCGGGTCTCTCTCGCTTCCCGCCTGACCTCACACGTGAACGTCAGACTTGACAGTGTACAGCTGGCAAGACTCATAACAAAATTGATCCCACGACCGGGATCAATCAATAAAAAGTATCTAGGACTCGTACTTTGATCTTTTGGTCAGAGTGAAACGTAACAACGGAGTTGAAGTTTTTCGGAACGCAAATGAAAGTTGTTGAAAGCGGCTATCGCGTTGTACATTTTGTAGATCATGTTGTTTGTTATTGATGTGGTTAACATTTGACAGAAGTGGGTAATTTTATCCATAAGGATAGCGTATAGCTATTACTTGCTTGCATATACGATAGTAAGGAAACAAGGTGTCGGGAAAACAAAAGGTGACCAATTTATGTTAAATTATACAAATAACTTTTCCAATCGAGCAAAAATCATTTCACGCCAATGTTTGGTGACTAAATATATAGCTGCAATAACAATGCAAAAAGTTGAATGAAAACGTATTTCACTTATATTGTATACCATCTACAACCGTATGTTTAAAAAATCTAGCAATAGTAATCAGAATTTACTGTTTTCATTTAACTTTTTTTTAAATTTTATTGCAGCTGTTAGAGCATAAAAAACTTTGACCGAGTCTAATAAAAAATGTGGCAGTGACCTGTATCAATTGTTACGCGTATCATGACGGTGACATTTAATAGCTTTCTTTTCCCACCACTATGAGACGTTTTCAATGTACAACTCTGAATTCTTTATCTTTCAGGTGAACATATTTTTAGGTTAGATTCGTCTTTATAATTCTGTCCGTACTAGGTAATATCTGTTGTGGTATCCTTAGTAATTAGAAGTATTTACTTAGGACAGGTCTGAGCGACTATTATTCTTACGAAAGACCTTCCACCATCCTCAAACAAGGCTTCCACTCAGATTTCCAGCAATAATTCTCTGTTAGGTAAGTAGATATCAAGATATGTTATGATTTAACGAACTATTTTATGCTTAGAGCCTAACTTTCTTACATTTTGGACCCAACAACACTTTAAATATAACTCTTTTTTTTTTTGTTTTTAACCCGTGACGCAAACACATGTGCTATAAATAATGTTATAAACATTTTGAGTATTCATGTGTAATTCGCGTGTAATATAAATTACACGGGAATTACTCACGTAAGATTAAGCCGGTTACTCCGACTATAGTTTCAACCGCATTAGACGGTCTTTTTCAAGGTGAAAGCACGCGCGCGGCTGTGTCTGGCTTTGCACTACGGGCCGTAGCGCGGCTCGCACGTGATGACACCGGCTGCTTATCGGGTGCGGGGGTGGGGGTGCGTAGAGAAATATGTTGCGCCGGCGCACACTGGAGCTCTTCCCCACTGGAATCTTCCTGTGTGTCGGGAATACTCCAGCACGCGGAGCTCACCACGTCGCCTCCGACCTCACCTCAAATGTTATAAACGTTATAAACAAGCAAGTTTAACGTTAAGTTAAACAAGTTTAACGTTATGTTTAAGTATCGTAGCTCCCACGCGGATGAACCGACTTATTTTTTTTATTGTGTGATATAGGTGACTTGATCGCGAGTATTATTAGCTATGATTCAAGAAAATCTGTTCAGCCGTTTGAATACCAGCTCTTTATTAGGGATTTAAAAAAAAATAGGAGTGTTACAAAAAGCCTAAAAAAGCGTGTTTTAAAATGCATTGAATAAAAAAAAACAACATACCTATATAAATATAAACATAGGAAAACGTAATATTTTTTTTTTCATTTTATATTAGTTGTGTAAAAAAGAAAACAAGATAAAAATAAAGTTTTGTTGGGTCAGAGTTGAGTGAAAATTTGCTCTTAGTTAAGGCCTCAAGTACCTAGGTTTATAGTTACGTACAAAAACCTACTCTCCCGTGAATCTCGTTTTTTTTCATATTGTAAAAGCATAATAGTCTGCTCGAGACCTATTTCTAAATCTTTTTCATCTGTATCTTAAAGATACGAACTAATCAAGAAGTAAAGCTAAGAACCTATAAGTAGGTAAATAAGTTTACTATATTACTTATCTTTACTGTTCTGAATTTAGTCGATTGGTATTCTTTGGTTCTACTCATCATATTCGTATATCTGTCATTACAATAGAGATATTCTACGATAAGACGCCTCCTTTGTAATCAGGTTCTTTCTAGGCAACTGTGCTACATTTTATTCTGTGTCTTTGCTTAAGGCCCTCTTTTCCCACTTAGCAAATTGGTCATTCTAGTTTCAGTTTGTCTACTTTCAGGGTTCGTTTAATATTGTAAACATGGTGTCATATCAAAATTTTATGATTTATATAGGAAACCGTTAAGCCCGAAACACGGTTAAGGACATTTCGCTAGATAGAAAAAAATATGAACGTAACACTGATGGGCTTTTCTCCCGGTTTTTTTTATTCAGTATAATACCTATTTTCTATGACGATATCTTAAAATACAGATTTCATAATTATGGAGGGAACTGTAAAGGCAAATTTTACATAACAGCCTTATTACAGCTATATTTTTCGAAAAATATGAGAACATCCTCAAAAATAGAAGTAGCGAAATGCACGACTGTGTGGAAGGGCCATGGTTTTGCTCAACTAAATGCGACTTTAATAAAATATATTAAGCCTTAGGCATGATCATCTGTAGTAACATAGCGTTGCTTAAAAGTGGAAAAACCTCAGCGGGGTGCTGTGAAAAAAGCAAGCCATAAAAACAACATTTATAAAATAATTACAGGAAACAGTGTGAGCGAGAGGACGTGAAATCTGTCCACGCTTTTTTCAGTCGGGTTATGTTATCGTAGAATAGCTATCTATACACTACTATCTACTATCTGTTATCTAGAAACTACTAATCAACTTAAACAAAACTTTCATAATGAATATATTCTAAGATTGAATAAGAAATATACAATGTACATATAAATAAGTTCATATTTATGATTAAGTCTACGTTTGTTTTAGTTCAACTTCCTAGTCATTTTAAGTTAAAGACGTTTATATTTTATGATTTCGGTCAGCACAGGAGTCCAGGGGCCTTACGGACAACTGTTAATAGCGGCACCTAATCCGCTCAGTTGGAAAATCACGCGATCGCAAACCGTATCTGGGCGCGGTAAGGTTCACGTTCGCGTGATTTTCCAACTGAGCGGATTAGGTGCCGCTATTAGCAGTTGTCCGTAAGGCCCCTGGATACTACTCAAATCACATCAATAATATAAATGCGAAAGTGTTTTTTTAAATGGCAAGTGCCTTTATTAACATTAAATACCTACCTAAAATAAACAAAAAAGAGTTAGATAGACAATTGAAGGTTTAGAGACAATCCAAATGCTCAAGCCCATACTAGTTGCAAGTGAAGCAAGCTGGCGACGTTCCTTTTCGAATTTTCGAAAATAATTCAAAGATTTTCGATAATAAGAAGACCCCTCCCGACTTCCAAGTATACCCAATGTCTTGACTCCAAACGTCTCATATTATCAGGCGTACCGCAATCTTGTTTATAGCTCTTTTTATATTTAAAAAAAAAAAAAAACTTTCGCATTTATAATATTAATAAAGTGGTATTTATTTCACTCTGACGAAAACAGAAATACGAGCTACGTTTGAACCAACTATCTATTAATAAACCACGTGTTTTACCATTTCAATCAGAAATATTAGGCTCAGATAGATGACGGTTGGACTCGGGCAGGTATGTTTGTGGTTTGTTTTCGTTAAAGTTTTTTTACTTATAAAATTGTGTCAGATAGATGGATTCGGATTTTCAATAAAGTAAAACCTTTATACTTATTTAAAGATATGTAAAGTAAGTGAATGGAATGTGAATAGTAGAGTTTTTATTACATGTTAAGATAATGTCGTTTTGTTAATCCGATATTATTGTATGTTGAGCTTTTTGATCAATGTTCGCGAAGCGTGGCACCCAATGCCGATAATAATGATAGAATTATGAATAATTGTATATTATTTATTAAATAAATGACAATATTCATATCTACGGAAGTTTATTTTATCTAAATAACCTCTGCCTTACGGCCAACAGCTAGATGTTTTAAGCGATTCTGTTTAAGTGATGAGATAAATTGCGCGACCGCACACCGTATCTCCGCGCGTTAAGGTTCACGTTTACGTGATTTTCCGAACTGCGCTGTTGTAGTGCTAATTCGAGCCCGCGTTAATAGTTAGCCTGTTAGGTTGAATAGGAATATTAGTGGATAATTATTTATATCGTCATTGGCGGTAAACATGGACTTAGATGATGAAAAAAGGCTTTAACGGCCGGCTATCCGAGTCGCGTAGGCAACCAAACGCTCCCTCAGCCCCCGCCAAGTTATAGCGACGCTGTATATTGCCACGCTAGAGTCAGGACGCCCGCGGTGGGAGTGCAACGACAAAAACAAACATAGGTCCGACCTAGATGACGCCTGGCGTGGCACTGAACGCGGCGCGCGCAAATTCTCGCGACCTTTTTACGGTTTTAATTTCACTAAAAAGCGAAACTATTCACTATCAAAATTCTATCAAAAAAAAAATTTTTGAATAAAATTGTCTTTCAGTACAAGCAATTTCCAGGTTGTTACGAGCTTTCATTAGAGCATAAAACGAAAAAAATAAACTGAATCGACTATGTTTCAGATTTTTTTTTGATCGAGGAAAGTTTATTCTATCGTATTTTGAACCAAATCACAGACTCTAACAGAGATGTATCTGTGACATGTATTTTTTTCCAGCTCAAATATTGTAATTTAACTGAATTTTTTTTTAAATTTAAAACCGTCAGATTTGGTATAAGTGGCTCTTAATAACCCGTAAGATTCATCTTTAAGCTACTTGGCTACGGCGTAGCACGAGGTGGTGCTACGCCGTAGTATGCGGTACGCGTAGCTTACATTAGAGTTACGAGCACGTAGCTGCGATATTTCTTTACAATACTTGTAGGCGATACTGTTGCTAGCAGAAATGTTGACGTAATAATTATCAACATATAAAACCGACTTCAAAATTAGTAAGCCCTCGAACAAAATTATTAAAATTATCATATCAAAACTTTTATTTTGGGTGACTTCGAGAGCTTCCTCTATATAATAATAAAATAATCACATAAATTGGTTTAAAAATGTGTGAGTAATCAACATTAAAAAACAGACCGTATTGAGAACCTGCCATTTCATAGCATTTTTTAAACGACAGAAGGGACTTCTCTTGTCGGTTAAAAAAGCGCTATGAAATTAAGCAATAGGTAATTGTGGCCCAATGTAATAATAAATAAATAATAATAATCTTTATTTACTATAATGCAAAATACTTATTAAGTAGCAGCGGCCCCTGCACTAAGCGAGAGCTTGTATCGCAGGAACCAACAAGTTAACAATTTAGGTTTCATGGGCTGACAACCATTGTCTATTAATCAGATACTAAATCAAATCAAAGCAGTCTATACAATACTAATTTAGTATTGTATAGACGTATAGATTGTATAGAATGTGATTACATATTTGTAAATTAAGACATTTAAATCCATTAATTGCATAATAAATTACATCATAGTGAAATTATGATTTTATTCATTGAACCAAGTAAATACTTCAAATATGCGTAATGCTACGCGCCTACGGCCCGGCGTAGCGTAACTTTTTGTGGAGTGTGTAGCGCTGGGACACGATTCACCAGAAAAGTTTCGAAATCTTTCTTCAGAGCACCCTTTTAAATAGATAGTTATAGATATTCTTAACTATTGTTTGCAGATGTCGAAAAATTTCAATTTTCGAATATAAAAAAAAAAATATCAAAATGTTATCCCTACGACCAAGGAAGATAGACTAAGAGGAAAGACAATAGCGGAACATTAGAGCGTAGCTCGGAAATTTGCCTAAAAACGGTATAAACTTAGATGGCGCCGTAATTTGAGCGTGATTTAGGTTGTCTCGAAATTCCGTAAGCGCTGCAGTCAGATAGCATACGAAATGGTTCTACAAATTACCGTAGCGCTAGTATCGCAGAGAAGTTTCGCAGCGTTTCAAGAGAAGCGCAACTCATACCAATAGATGACCCCTTTCTTTATTCCCTTGATATGTTGCGAAACTTGACTGCGATACTAGAGCTACGGTAATTTGTAGAACCTTTTCGTACATTATCTGACTGCAGCGCTTACGGAAGTTCGAGACAACCTATATCATGCTCAAATTACGGCGCCATCTAAGTTCGTACCAAATTTCCGAGCTACGCTCAAAAAAATTAAAAAATAAAAATAAATAATAAATAAATAAATATTCGGGACATTTTTGCACACACGGTCATCTGACCCCAAACTAAGCAAAGCTTGTGATATGGCTGCCAGAGACTGATATATATACATATATAGGTTTAAATACATACTTAAATAGATATTAACACCCAGATATAGAACAAATGTTCCGCTATTGTCTTTCCTCTTAGTCTATCTTCCTTGCTACGACGTAGCAGTGAATTAGCTTAATTTCAATCAATGTTCCAAGCTAAGCTTGGAAGATTGTAGCTCTCTTAATACATAACAATATAACATTTATAACTTCGCAAAATATAACATATTTTGCGGAACATCCACTCGAAAGAAGAAGAAGAATATAACATTTCACTATACAGGGTTACACGAAAAAATTGTGCTAAGTCCAAAGGAGGCCATGGTAGTTATAATAATTATGAACAACTTTTACCATGGAACGAACGCTAAAATCGCAAAAAAAACCCTCTTTCACGTTGAGTCGTGATCAAAATCAGTCGTGAGAATGCATTTTTTTTATGAAACAGTCATATTTTCCGCCATTATTTTAGTTATATTTTTGATACTTGGTCCCATTGTAAAACATGTTTACGATGACGAGTACAATGCCCTCTTAGTTCACCCGTTCTGTTTAACCCTGTTTCGTGTAATTTGTTTGTATACAATTCTTATATCCTCATCAAACGTACTTCCACTGCCGTCGCACGCCGGAACTAAAGGCGTTACCTAACTCAAGTAACGTTACCAAGCAACGGTAACTAACGGTAATGAATAAAATAACTTTATTACGCATTCGGGCACATCTTTATTTTTTGTTATTATTATGGGTGAAATGTCGCATCGCCGCGTATCGTGGCAACCTTCAACGCGGCAGCAGGAAACAAAGGCAAGTAAAAAATGCGGTGATAGTTACTGCATTGCCGCCGGAAACGTGATCCACGTGGTGGGAAGTTCCAGTACCAGATGTATGGGGTTTGATAGACGGGTACTCTGCTAGGATGAAGCGGAAATGAGAAGATGTCCGGTAAGTACTGAACTATTTCTCTACATGTGATTCCATGACTTATCGACCTTGTTATAGTTTACTGGTTGCGGTTTCATCCGCGTGAAGAACTCGGGAAACGTACATTTTACTGGGAAAACAAACCAGTCAAGTGCGAGTCAGGGTCGTGCACTGAGGGTTCCGTACCACCACGTACTTTTTGTATATTTATAATATACAAAAAGTAGTGTAAAAAGACAACAACACGCCCAATTGCCGACCGCGCCCGACGTTGCTTAACTTGGTGGTGAACAGAAATTCACCAACTCGCACTTGATCATTATTTATTGTTATACTTTAGAGTGTGTACATACTACCTACTATACTCATGCCAAGTTTAACGCTTGTTACGTATAACCATTTTTACATTAGAGTAAAACAAAAATTCGTTAATAAAAATCGTTCGTTTTTATTATTATTTCATAATTAATCCGTAGTAACATTATTACTATACCTTATACATTCTGTGAACATTTCAACTGACTATCTATTAAGGTTCGAAAGATACAGCCGGACGGATAGACGGACGAAACGGTATAGGTACTAGAGGTTTTATTGTCCCATTCAGCATGTTGAGGAATTGTGTGTCCAGTGCGAGAAAAAAATGGTCGGAGATGTGGAGATTAGAAAGTAAGTTGATAAGAGGGATGGAAAAAAAATTCAACGTTACATATACTATCCTCTATTTTCTTTAAGAACACAAGTCGTAAGTCACAACATCAATTTAAAACACGGGTGCTGAAGCTATTTAGTGAAGTGATCATGCAATTTAGATCTCAACGAATACTTTTCACACAACTAACCCGGAAAAACTCAAAAGCCTTTTTAGGATTCCGTGGTACTATAAGGAACCCTTATAAGCTAGTACTGTCTGTCCGTCCTAATTGTTTAGAAATTCCGCCCTAATTTTCCTTCTAAGTTCCATAATCTTATCCCAAAACAAATCTCATGGTTCCTATGACATGGACAAAACCGTGGATAACTGTCAAATTAAACATTATCTTCGCAAAAAAAACAAGATCAGTTAAATAAATTACCCCTTAAGAGTCGCAATACAAAATGCATCTTAAAATTTTAGGTATCTGAATGTTTTGGCATAACACGAAAAAAATAAAGCCGTGAATAATTTAATTAATAGTTTAATATTTAATAAACTAATTAATTGGCGAAATTACAAGACGAATACATAACAACTAAACATTAAAATTGTTTATTTTATGTCAGTAATTTAACTAAATCCGCTCTCAATCCGGGAGTTTTACGGAAAACGACTTTTGTAAATTGGAGGTAATAAGTTATTATTACGTCTTATATTATTTTTATTTTTCAAAGTTTTAAGCCGGTATTTTCAATAAAAAATATACTTAGATCTATTTATAACATAAACTTAATTTTCCATTGATCGTTTTCTATTTGATAGAACCAGAACGCCAAAAATGCAGGTTAATTTACATTTTTTTTTGTCAAAAAATGTAAGGGGGTTCGTAAGTGGTTAGAGGTATCGACCTATAAGTTCTCGATAATGTATCGCCTAGTTGAGCCCTATTTCCGTAACACTCACGTCACTGTCGAAGGAGTACTGAAGTCACGCAATACCTCAAAATATACGTACTCCTTCCAGTAAAGTTCATAGCTTGCTAAAGTTTATGCACTTTGAGTTACTGTTTATTTGCTATACTTATTTGTCTACTCATCGTCGCGTCGCGGTGTACAAGCCACCGGTCTTTTTAGTTTACAATAGAAAAAAAAACTAACCTCATTGGCTGCCCCGTTGACCCAGTTGGTATTGCACCTATATAGGCTGCTTCAGTGCTTGAGGGCGTGGGTTCGATTCCCACCTAGGGTAAACATTCATGTGATGAACATTTGTGTTTATGATATATCTGGGTGTTAATATATATTTAAGTATGTATCTAAATACATATATTTATATATGTTTATTAGTCTCTGGCAGAGCCATAGTACAAGCTTTGTTTAGTTTGGGGTCAGATAATATGACCGTGTGTACAAAAATGGTGGCGAAGACACAATGTGTGTGCCTTTTCGACCCTAACCCATTCAAATCTCAGCCATTATGCAGTTAAGTGGGAAACTAACACACAACTTTTTAATATTTTTAATAATCATCTGTCATCATTATCAGCCTATCATGCTCCCACTGCTGGGACACATGCCTTCTCTCCAGAGAGAGAGAGAGAGAGAGAGAGAGAGAGGATGGGCCCAGATGCCATCGCCCAAAAACGGTGAAGGAAGGACATTGTGGGGAAACTAGTATATCCAAGAAGCTCAAAAATTCAATGACATTCACCAACATACACTGGACTAGCATGGTGGATTAGGGCCCATCCTCTCACTCTGAGGCCTGAGTCCCAACAGTGGGCTGCTAATTATGACGATGATGACGATGGTTCACCGTATTAATCATGGTAAATATCCCGTTAATAATCATATAACTGCATATTTTTTTTTTTTTTTTTTTTTTTTTTTATGCCATAGGTGGCAAACAAGCTGACGGGCTGCCTGATGGAAAGCAGTCACCGTCGCCTATGGATACTTGTAACACCCGAGGCATCACAAATACGTTGCCGACCCTTAAGAACTCGATTAACTCGCCTTTTGAAGAACCCCATGTTGTAGCCTCTCGGAAACACCGTAGAAGGTAGCTCATTCCACATTTTGCAGGTATGAGGCAAGAAGGATCGTGTGAAACGCACAGTGTGCGATTTCCACTGATCTATTATGTGTGGATGAGCCTTCAGGCGGTGGCGGCTAGTGCGATGGTAAAACCGCGACGCCGGCATCAGATCAAATAGTTCTTCAGAACACTCCCCGTTGTAAATGCGATAAAAGATACAGAGAGACCCAACGTCTCTGCGCATGCTGAGCGGCTCTAGGTGTTCAGTGAGCTTGGGATCGTCGACAATTCTGACAGCTCTACGCTGTAATGCATCAAGTGGGTCAAGCTGATACTTGGGTGCTCCGTTCCAAAGATGGGAGCAGTACTCCATGTGAGGTCGGACTTGCGCTTTGTAAAGCAAGAGTCTTTGTCTCGACGTGAAGTACCGCTTCGCCTTATTGAGCACACCAAGTTTCTTAGATGCGAGCTTGGCCTTACTTGCGATATGACCGCGGAACTGTACATTCGTAGAAATGTCGACTCCAAGGATTCCAATGCTTTCTGAAACCTTGAGGGGAGTGTTTTGAAAGTAAGGAGCTACAACAAATGGGGCTTTTTTAGCGGTGAACGCGCAAACTTGTGTCTTTGTTGGGTTAAATTGAACCAGGTTCAGTTCACCCCAGACCGAGACCTGCTCAAGAGAGGTCTCGACTTCAGACAGAAGTTTATTCCTACTTTCTTCAACTACGGCATGAGGGATGTTAGCACGACCGGTATACTGTGCATCGCCCGTGCTATCGTCCGCATAACAATGCATATTGCTCGAAAGCAACATGTCATTGATGTGGAGAAGGAAGAGCGTTGGCGATAACACAGAACCCTGTGGGACGCCAGCGTTGATCGGCATTCTGTCGGAGCAGGAACCGTCGACAACGACCTTAATACTCCGATCAGATAGGAAGCTGGCGACCCAAGTGCATAACCCCTTAGGAAGGCCGTAAGATGGTAGCTTGGATAAGAGTGCCCTGTGCCAGACCCGATCAAAAGCTTTGGCTATATCCAAACTAACTGCAAGCGCCTCCCCTCTACTCTCAACGGCTTCAGCCCAGCGGTGAGTGAGGTATACCAAAAGATCACCAGCTGATCGGCCGTGACGGAAACCGTACTGGCGGTCACTGATGAGCTGGTGTTCCTCCAGGTATCCGAGGAGCTGGGTGTTTACCACACGCTCCATCACCTTACAGAGTAGGGAGGTAATAGCAATGGGCCTGTAATTAGTTGGATCAGACCGATCTCCTTTTTTAGGAATCGGATGGACTAGGGCAGTCCTCCATGATGACGGCACACATCCAGTTGAATACGAAAGAAGGAAAAGACGCGTTAGGACCGGAGTCAACTCAGGAGCACAGGTTTTAAGGACGATAGCCGGAATGCCATCTGGCCCACTCGACTTACGCACATCAAGGGACATGAGTTCCTTCCGTACTGATCTCTGAGAGAAACGTACTTCTGGCATGGAACTCGCACACCGCGGAATGTTAGGTGATGTGGCGCCCCCGTCGTCGAGAGTCGAGTTCGAAGCAAAGAGAGTACCAAGGATATCGGCTTTCTCCTTTGCGCTATGGGCCAATGTGTCATCCGGCCTTCGCAGGGCTGGTAGAGAGGACTGACAGAAGTTGCCTTCAGCAGCCTTGGCTAAAGACCAAAAGGCTCGACTTCCAGTTGGATATGAAGCAAGTCTGTCGCCAATTCTGCTGATATGGGCTGCCTTGGCTTCGGCAATAATCCTTTTGCTGGACCTGGAGGCAGCATTAAGTTTTTTCTTCAAGACGGAGGTGTCTGAGTTATGACTAGCAAGTGCTTCGGACCATGATTTAAAGGCAGTTCGCTTCAGGCTTGAAGCTTCCGCACAGGATTTGTTAAACCATGGGCGACTCCGCCCACCGACACGCACGACAGAACTTGGAATGAAACATTCCATTCCTTGAAGCACGACATCAGCGACGGAGTCAGCACAAGAGTCAACATCGTCTGAAGAAAAACAAATCCGCCTCCAGGGGTAGGATGCGTAGAACTCACGCAATCCGTCCCAGTCCGCTGACCGATAGTGCCAAACATTGCGCTTACCAGAAGGAACGGTACGAGCGCGATTAAAGAGTGGCGCTGAGGTATGGATGAGACAGTGATCAGAGCGACCGAGTGGCGCTTCGACCGAAACCTGGTAATGGTCAGGGCGTGAGGTCATGAAAAGGTCCAGCAAAGAAGGATCATGGCTCTCAACATCAGGAATTCTAGTAATTCCAGTGACAAGTTGAGAGAGGCCGTGAGCCAAGGCAAAATCAGATGCAGCACGACCCGCGTGATTAGTGGTTTTAGAGCCGAGCCACTCGGAATGGTGGGCATTGCAGTCTCCAAGAACCACTAACTCTGCGGAAGTGTGCTGTTCTAAAGCTTTGTCAGCTCCTCTGGCAATGTGCTCGAATAAACGAGTTGTCTCCACGTCCCCGCTATGTGACCTGTAGAGGCACGCGTAGATACGGGTTTGACCCCCAAAGTCAGTGCGAAGCCATAGAGTGGACAGGTCACAGTCTTCGAGGCCAGAGAGACGACGACAGCAAACATCTTCCCGAACGTAAACGCATACCCCGGCACGACGCATAAAGGTATGCTCGAGTTTGTACCCAGGGTATAAAAGGTAGGACGTTTCGGCAGGATTCGATATTTGAGTCTCCGTCAAGAAGAGCAGGGCGGGTTTCACAGATTCAAGGTGATGGTGAACCTCATTTAGGTTAGCGTGAATACCCCGGATGTTACAAAAGTCCACTCGATAAATGGAGTCCGAAGCCGCTGAAGATACGTTCTTCTTATGTTTTCTGGCCATTAAAAAATTTGAATTTAAAGAATGATGAATCACTTCCGACAAAAAAAAAACCGAAGGGCAAAAAAGTGCAAGAGCATAAGTGGAACTATAAGCAGCTTATGAAAACAGAGTAGTGACTGGTGGGCGTGGGGGACGGAAGGGCCCCCGGTCCCCCCTGGGAGCAACTGTCGGGATCCACTCCGGTCTCCTACTCCGGCACGACAGCTACTCCACAGGATTATGCGCCGGATGGTGGGACAGCCTCCCGGGGCGGAGGTTGGAAGTAATCCCCGGGTTCGGGTCCCTGTACTATCCCGCGGGCGGCCAGCGGACAGCCGTTTCACCGGGTCTCCCTGGACCCCACGACCACCTTTCACATCTGTAAGCTGCAGCTGCTTTTTTAGTTCCACTCGGCCCCACAGTCTTCATCAGTGTAGCACATCATCGGGGGGAGGGGGAACTGGTGCTTCCATAGTAGTGACGGAACACGACAACAATTGTTATCGTTTGGCGACACGCTTATATGGAAGGGTGGTAATAAGCCAGGCGGGCATCTGAAGAGGCCCTTCCACCATGAACTGTTTAAGTGGAGTTGAAGCTCCGTCAGTACATGAACGAATTCAGATACTGACAGGGCTTGCAGGGGATGCGGCGAGCACGCCTCCACGCTTAACCCCCAAAATATCTCCCTTGTTTGTCTAATCTAAGGTATTACCAGTGAAGTCGTGCACTAAATCGTTGAAACTTGACGATTCAATTGGCGAGGTGACTGTAAATAAGTCTAAAAAGAATTCAATAGACCGATAGCGTGTAAGTAAACGATTTTATAGCACATTCTCGCACATGCAGGCAGCGCCGTCGATCTGGATCCAATCTAGTGCATACAGAGGACCTAGCTAGTTGAGCCCACAAGCTCCGCGAGTTTGGCCAAACTGGCTTAAAAATGTTGGAGCAAATGTTTGCTCAAGCTGAAGTGTTTAACCATACTACAATTTTCAGTCGTAATCTTGACGGTGAAGTGTGACTTCAATTTACCTATTACTTTAAAAAAAATAACAAGATACTTGTGGCTCAAGTTGTTACTTTTGTTACTTATACCTAATCTATATCTATAAAAATGAATTCCTATTTCCCTTCGTCGCCCCATAACTTGAGAACGACTTTACCGATTTCATTCAACTTTTTTTTTTAACTTTTCTAATACTTTGTGAACGTTCTTACGGAAATAAAAATTAAGAATATTAGAAAATTTTAGAAAACCGACGATTTTAACTGCACGCGTTTGACAGTTCTAGGACATGACGTCTGTCGGGTCACCTCGCGTCAGGCTCTCACACTGAGGGTTCCGTACCGCCACATAAATTGTTAACAACTGAAGTACAAAAAAGTTGTTCAAAAAGACATCATGCCTAGGCAAGTACCGACCGCGCCCGGCGTTGCTTAACTTCGGTGATCGTACGAGAACCGGTGGTGATTAGAAATTTGTCTCCGAATCACACTTGGCTATTATTTATTACCAAAGAAGAAGTACGTAGTACATTTACATCGATGTTTATTTTTATTTTATTTTTTTGAGCTTGTACATTAATAATGCCAAGTTTGACGCTTGTGCGTATTAACGTTTTTACATTAGAGTAAATACAAAAATGCGTAAAAAAATATACGTTTGTTGTATGGGGAACCCCTTACGATTTTATTTTTTGACTTTTTTTTATTTCTTAGTTAATCCGCCGTAACATTACATACCTATTCTGTGAAAATTTCAACTGGCTATCCATTACGGGTAGAAAGATAGGTACAGCTGTTAAATGTAGGACGGATGGACATACAGACAGACAGACACAACGTAGGCTTAGTAATAGGATACCGTTTTCACCCTTTAGGTACGGCACCCTAAAAAAGTACCGATAGTAAATTAACGGATATTTTACAGGTATGTAAGTACCTACTTATTAGGTACCTACTAAATCAGTCCAGACGAGCAAATACGTCTAAAAAGCTATTTAGATTATTTTAGATATATAATTATAATTCTACGTAAACATCGTTGGTGTGTTCTGAGAAGTCGTATCAATCAAATTCCATCGAGTTTCGCCGAACGAATGTATCCAATTTTATAAGACTAGCTCTAGGTACATTTGATCACAGATTTTATATCTATACATATACATACAATATTATAAAGAGGAAATATTTGTATGTATTTTCGTAACGAATTAACTCAAAAAGTACTGGACCGATTTTAAAAATTCTTTCATCATTTGAATGCTACATTATCACTGATTAATTTTGGCTATTTTAATAGGCTATATAACTATACCCCTGCGGAGCCGGGGCGGACCGCTAGTAAATATATAAACTACATGTTGTGTGTAAAGTAAACCGATAAAATTCTAAGAAATTCGTGGGCAGATTGAACTTGCTATTTTTAGCCCTAGAATATTCTAGAGCTTTCGACATCGAGCTTGACTGATTTTCTTTTGGCTCGAGGATGGCCTGTATGTAGTGTAGGTAGGCAATGCGTGGGAGAGGATCGAGTGAATGAAAAGATGACGGTTGCTTAAATTAATTATGATAGTAGGATATGAGGAAAATAAGTTCATATTCTTTTGACTTTAGATAGCGAAGAAAGCGATGGAGAGGGAGGTTTGGGCAACTTGAACCGGCTGATCGTGCGTCCTCCAGGCCAAAGCGGGAAAGCCAAGCGCGGCCAGCTCTGCTTTGATGCCGCCTTCGAGTGCGGGAACTTGGGCCGAGCCGATCACATCTCCGATCTGGAGTACGACCTCTTCGTTCGGCCGGATACCTGCAGGCCTAGGGCTAGGTTTTGGTTCAATTTCACAGTCGAGAACGTGAGACAGGATCAGGTACAGAAAATAGTCAAGTATTATTTTAGCTCAAAAAAATTATTGTAGAAAAGAATGCCCTATATTTCCTGTTTTGTTTTGCAGAGGGTAATATTTAACTTGGTAAACTTAGGCAAAGAAGTGACGCTTTTCGACACCGACATGACTCCTCTAGTCCGGTCTACTTCACGAGGGAAATGGTAAGGCTGGAGCTATATATATTTATCGAATTATCCATCGATTCTGTTTATTTAGTTCTCCCTTATATTTTCCAGGGTGCGGATGCCAAGGCGTGTCATATTCTACCACCGTTCAGTACCACACAGGGGCCGCAAAATCGTCAGCCTAGCGTTTGCATTCGATCGTGAAGAGGATGTGTATCAGTTCACGGCAGCCGCCCCATATTCTTATTCTCGTCTCCAGAAACACTTGGCAATTTGGGAGAAACGAGCACAGGTGTTTGCTAAGAGAGAATCTATAGCGCAAACTACCGTACGTAGAAACTTATTTACCTCATTGACTCTAGTGTCTTAAAAGGCGACAACCCGCCATACTGTCCATACAAACGCTAGTACGTGATAATAGCGTTATAAAAAAAAACATAAGAAATTTTGAGGAAATAGGTATCTTGTGTATTACTTATATCAGATTCTATACTGAGAATTCAAAACTTTGGGAAACAAATGCGGTACAAGCCTCATAACATATTTGCGCAAATTTTACCTGTTTTTAGGCCGTTCATGGTATACTCATAAATTGTAAAAGTAAAGAAAATATAACGCTAGAATCCTAGAAGATAAAAAGGAAATTTTAAATAACATTTTTTTTAATCACAAACCGCGAAAGGCTTTTTCGAAAACACTTATTTCCCGGACCACGATTCCCGCGCTATACACACAGAAGACATTATAGACTTTATTTAGGAAATTACCGGAATCTCTAGTATAGTTTATTTCTCTATGCCAGAATTTAACACATGGCAACCGAAGGATATGGCACTATCCCGCTTCTTACGCAGTGGCTCTTTTTCATACACCGTGTTGGATGAAACGACAAACTTTCAGACCATGATTGCGTTTAACTTGAGCGGCCCAGGAAGGACCACCTATGTAAGACTAACCTACGTATAGGTCTCAATACTTTAATTTTGTTTTAGCAAAAGCGTCGGATAGACCTTATTACTATCGGAGATTTGAGTTCACTTGATAAAGACAAGGTGCCGGAGGAGCCCCCTCAAAAATCTAAAGTAAATGAGCGCAAGAAACGTGTGGTGTTGATATTAGCGCGGACACACGGGGGAGAACCACCAGCTTCATTTATTTGCCAAGGTAACTAGTATGTAAACTTCCGATTGAACTTCTCGACTTTGAACATATTGTACATAATCAATGCTTTTCGCAGGGGCGGATCCAGGATTTCATTTGGGGGGGCATTCTGACAAGTTTCGAAGGAATCA
The DNA here is from genome assembly GCA_932305915.1 of Agriopis marginaria. Taxonomy (NCBI): domain Eukaryota; kingdom Metazoa; phylum Arthropoda; class Insecta; order Lepidoptera; family Geometridae; genus Agriopis; species Agriopis marginaria. The sequence goes on from OW029915.1 coordinate 16,170,861, forward strand.
AATCGAAAAATTGTGTCGAATGTATGGAATTGCTAGGTGTTTTGGGGGGGAGCATGCCCCCCCCCCCTGGATCCGCCAATGGCTTATCGATTGACTTGCTAGCTGCTTTAGATGAATTATAACATTTAAGGACCATTCACACGCCGCAACAAGCTTGTGTAATTGCAGGCTAGATGCGTAAACAGATGCACTAACTACAAGAACAAATAAACTGCACGTTGATTATTTATGGAGCATGTAAGATAACATATAAGATCATTGCATGTAGGTAATCAAGAGCAAAGCTGCACGCATCTTTACACGTACACACTAAGAAAATGAACTAGCATAGAATCAGTCACGTGATTTAAAAAGCGTAGCACGCCATCTGTCAAATAGTGTGTAGCCTTTGGATCCTTTTACAGGTCCTTAGCTAGTACCACATTACACATAATACCATATTAGTACTGTATCTGTACTAGAACATCAAAACAGTGTAAAATCCTGCAATTTGCCGTCATGTCAAAAATATATGTTTTGTTCTGGTAACAACAATTCTGGCATATGAGTAAAGAATGTAAACATGTTAAATCGTTTATGCTAAATTGGCACTCCTGCTTCTATGCTACCAGTACTTAGTCCTTCTGTGCGTGGACATAATGACAATTTGAACTTTAAAGTTGAATGTTGTCAATTTCCGCGCCAGCGCCGCCTCATCCCGCAATCTTGTGAATGAAAAATGGAGCTATAAGTAGGTACTAAGTATGCGGCATAAGGTACATTTTAGAATTATATAGTTATATAATAGCATTATATAGCTAGTAGGTATATCATTATTTATGTAAGCAGGTACAACCTCCAAGGTTTCAAAATCGACCGCAGTTGGCAAGTTCGTTATTTTATACTGCTTCACTCACCCCTAAAGTTACGAACTCAGAAATTCATTCAGGCCAGCCCTTTGTTCATGTACAAGTTACATTTTCATTTTCTCTAAACTGTTAATAAACGTGGCAACTAAAATTCATAAGTAGGTACATATTTAAAAAATTAAATGTTACGCATGCTGCAATAACGGAAACTGGTAAATTTAACAACATTGTGAACGTTCAAAGACAACTTTGCTCTTCTGATTCCTTACATTTTTTTCATCACGCATGTTGATCCAGGATTTCATTTTGGGGGGTGGGGGCATTCTGACAAGGTTCGAAGGAATCAAATCGAAAAATTTAGTCGAATGTATGGAATTGCAAGGTGTTTTGGAGGGTGGGGGGGCATGGCCCTCATGCTCCCCCCCTGAATCCGCCAATGATCTAGTTCTGGTACATGTGAAATGGGAATGGAAATAATTGGAACTAATAAGCCTATTAGATATTTTTTTTTAAACAAAAAACTATAATTTTCAAATTTTGGCGAGTCAATGTTATGTGAAAAATCAAACGTTGAGCTAAGCATATTATGTAATGTCAGTTTCTATCTTCAACAGGGTTTTTAGACTACATGGTGAGTTCTTCAGAAAAAGCTTGTGCCTTACGAAATGGTATAATTATTCACGTGAGTGACTTTTGCTATCATAATAATGAAAGTATTTACTTATTTGCATCGCTACATTAAATGTCAATTGAGTTCATTCTAAAGTAGGTACATCAATGATACAAACCCGCATGTTTATATCCACGGATCCCGGTAGTGGATTGAATTAGCCACGGATCCCGGAGACTTGTATCCACAGGTAGGTACAGTGGCGTAGCTATCGGGGTAGGTGGTGCCGTGCACCGGGGCCCTCAAGCTTAGGGGCCCTCGGACCCTTAGCTTGTACTCCAGTAAACCTCAAACAGAAATTGCGAAAATTTCTTCCACCTTCAGAATATAACTCATACAAAACCTAACCAACAGTGCAAGTACCTACCGTAATTTATCGATCGTCAAATTCGATAAAATGCCATAGAATCGATCAAACTGCGAGTAGCAAAGTAGCGAGTACCGATCAAATGACATTTTATCGAATTTGATGATCTCAACTGTCAAATTGGACTATCGATAAAGAAAACGATACTTGCACTGCAGTTCAGATAGGGCTCCAATGTTTTTTTTTTGTCACCAGTGCCTTTGGTTACTTTGCTACGCCACTACACTGATACCGAGATCCGTTTCCTAAACTTAAATCCGTTTTTATTTGTTTAATAACAAGCTGAACTGACAAATGTTGCCCTGTCCAAATTTCATAGAAATAAGTTCCCGAATTTTTTGGGCATACTAATTTCGGTCAAGCCGTTATTGAGTAATTAGCGAGACTTAAGAACAGATTTTTTTATTTGTATGAAGATACAATATAATTATGCTTGCGTGTGACCGCTAACTTGTCTGTCCTTTATGTAGGTAATCTGATGTTTTGCAGGTGGTACCAATGTTAAATCCGGATGGTGTGTTCCTGGGTAACCAACGCTCAGACCTCTTGGGGTCTGACCTCAACCGCTGCTGGCACAGGCCAACGACCTTCGCTCATCCAGCCCTAATCGCCGTTAATGATTTAGTCGATAAAATAACAGCCGAAAAGGTACCTATATTAGGTACTAAAGTATCTACTTTTTATACCCATTTATTTTTCTAGATAAATCATATTATAAATGTGGAAGTGCGTTTGTTTGTTCATCTTTCATGCAGCATCAGTAAGTCGTAACAACGTGTTTTTTGTTGGAGGGCCGGAGAGTGACGGAGGATATTTTTTATACCGGAAAAATGTACGGTTGCATGTGCATTATCATATGCAGCGAAATAACGCTGTTCCTATGAATGAATGTCCACGCGGGTGAAACCGTGGGGCGCAACTAGTGACATATATGTAGGTAGGTATTCTTTTTAGAAGCTTTTATATATTTACTAGCTGTTGCCCGCGACTTTATACGCGTAGCCTTTTATATAAACTTTCAAACTTTACTATAGGTTTTCATGGTGTTTTGGAAACAACAGTATTTATCCAATCTTCATGTTTCAGTTGACGGTTAATACGGTTATAAGTGAAACAAGACAGTCGTAAAAATTATCAGTTGCGTAGGTAGGTACCTATATACCAACTTGCATTCTGTTTATACCTATTTACTGAAATTAAAACCGTTTTACGACTCCCCGCATGATTTGCAGAAAATTGTAGACAGGTGGATAAGTAAGTAAGTACCTACATTATCAATTGCCGATAATAGAAACCAATAATTTCCATTTTCCAGGGTTTCCAATTGGATTTCATAATAGACATTCACGCAGATATAAGTCACGAGGGAGTTTTCGTTCGTGGAAACTCATATGATGACGTTTACAGGTGCGATTTTTTACATTCAATATTCTTTGTGTAGGAAAATGAGAAAATTTCCAATGAGGAACCTTTTTTAGGGTTCCGTACCCAAACGGTGTAAACGGGACCCTTTACTAAGCCTACGCTATCTGTCCGTCCGTCTGTATCTTTGGAACCGTCATAGATAGCTAGTTTAACTTTTCACATATGTAATTTTAACAGCGGATTAACTAAGTGAAAAAGCATTTTAATTTCATGAGAGCACACTAAGTATAGCACTTCAAGTCGTGCGCGCGCCGTACAAATGCTATACTAACACAGCACGATTTGCTAGAAAGGGACAGAGCACCTAGCTCTATCCCCACCTGAAACTCATATCTCAGAGCTTTGGGGGCCTAAAGTGGGACTGGGCTGGTCATGTCAGTCAATGTCGAAAGATCATTGGGCCAAAAACCACAGCACGGAGGCTAGGCTACCACAAAACGGCAAACGACCTCCCGGACGGCCCAGACGGAGATGGAGGGACGAACTGGACTCTTGAAGAAGACTCAAATTGCTCAAAACAGAGAGAAATGGAAAGAGGGAAGGGAGGCCTTTGCCCTGCAGTGGGATGATGCAGGCTAATATAATAAAAAAATCTCAGAGCTTTATCAGCCAATTTAATTTATTTTTTAGTATGTTTTATGTATCTATACTAATATTATAAAGAGGAAAGATTTGATTGTTTGTTTGTTTGTTTGCATTGAATAGGCTCCGAAACTACTGAACCGATTTGAAAAATTCTTTCACTGACGGGAAGCTACACTATCCCCGGGTGACATAGGCTATAATCTATACCCGTGCGAAGCTGGGGCGGACCGCTAGTAATATTATAAATAGGAAAGATTTGATTGTTTGTTTGTTTGTTTGCATTGAATAGGCTCCGAAGCTACTAAACCTATTTGAAAAATTCTTTCACTGTACACAGCTACACTATCCCCGGGTAACATAGGCTATATTATATTTTCAAAAAAAATAGGGATCCTTACTAAAACTCCAATAATGTAACCCAAGGTGTAAAAAAATTAGTTTTACAATTTTAACTTTGCGTGTTTGACAGTTCTAAGACAGGACAACGTCTGTCAGGTCATTTAGTTTATTATAATTATAGTTATATCCTTTGCTAAGCCTCTTATTTGTTAAACATGAAACTTTAGGACATATGCCTATTGTATGAAGGTACTGTTGATCAGGTTTGAGCGTCATGCTGTGTTGCCCAAGTTCTTGTCTGGGCGAGTAGAAGCGTGGCGCCAGGAGGCGTGCATGTACAACGCAGATGCAGGGCTGGCCGGCAGCGCGCGCCGAGCCCTACCAATGGGAAACGTGGACGCATACACCCTACTGGCGTCGCTAGGGGGGCGGAGGCTGAGTGCTAGAGGACCCTATATACATTACACTGAAGACGCATGTATCCTTTTACGTGTTATATAGCACATGTTAAAAAAAATGGTTATTCCACAAAGGGACCGTCCATTAATCACGTGATGTTTTTTTAGCATTATAATACCTACATTTTGTATATACAATATAATATATTATATAAATATACCAGCTGCGCCCCGCGGTTTCACCCGCGTAGTGATGAAAAATGGTGATGGTGATGATGATGATGAAAAGCAGCCTATGTCACTCTCTGGCTCTTGAACACCCATGCAAAAAATCAGGTCAATCCGTTGTTCCGTTGCAGCGTGAAAGAGGAACAAACAAACCAACAAACAAACACACTTTCGCATTTAATATAATATTAGTATGATATACAGGTACGAAATGTAGGTGATAAAGAAAAGTCGCAATGATGTTATACTTTTACAGTTAATGTTATTGTTGTTGCTATTGATATTATTAGTAAACGATATAAGTCCTTATCAAACAAAATAAAATAAAAATCTACGGAACAGGTACTTAATTAGAAAAAAAAGTATACTTATTATTAAAATAATACATAGGTATGAGGGTATCTAGACATTAAATACCTAAAATATTAACATTGAACTATTTAATTAATTTTACACATACATAAAACCGTAATTGTATTACTTAGTAAGCAGGTGACTAATAATACAAACAAGGTGGGTATCTGTATAACTCCTAAAGATACGAGTAGATAAATTAAGTCACGATTTATTAATAAAACGTTTTGTTAAGGCACGCACTTACCTACCTCTTTGTGGTTCCAATTTTCTATGTAGTGGCAGTGGGCCGGTTATATCTGTCGCAGAGGGGTAGACGTGTTTCTAGAGTGCAGACCACGAACCGGGAAATGTAGCGTACGACGCCCTGAGACTCCTTGGAGTGACGATATACGCCAGGCAGCTGGCAGTGGCTGGAAGCGAAAAGACGAATATCGGGCTGAGGGGAGTGCCTTGGGAGAGGCTATTATGTCCAGTGGATTTAGTTATTCTGATTATTATTTTTGTTGATATACATTTATTATACAACGTTACGCATATAGACTGTACTAAGGCGAAAAGAGGTCATTGTACTCAGCATTATGATTTTTTTTTACTATGGGATAGGACCAACCCTAAAATCGCGAATAAACTATCAGCAGTTCCATAGAAAACGGTCATTGACACCCGAAAATATGTATGGAAAAACTGATTTTATTTCGCGATTTCGGTGTTGTTTCCATATACTAAAAGTTGTTCATAAGGATGAGTACAATGATCTTCTTATTTTTTATTATTATTAAAAATAGGCTTGCGCTTGGCCGCCAACTCGCCTGATGTTAAGCGATGATACGGTCTACGATGGAGCACGCTTGCGAAGAAGTAACCGATTCACTTGAAGACACCCAGATTGTAACTAACTTTCGGCTTAGTACAATCTATATGCGTAACCCTATATATTAGGTTGATACAATATTTCTTACTAAAATAGCATGATATGTTGTCATCTATGTAACACCCCAATAATATGTAAACTTAGCATTATTATGGAAAATTTTGCTAAGCACTATCCTACTTTCTACTAAAATTTTATACACGCGAAAGTTTGTATGTACGGATGTATGGATATTTGTTCCTCTTTCACGCTGCAACGGAACAACGGATCGACCGGATTTTTTTCATGGGTAGTATAGTTCAAGAGCCAGAGAGTGACATAGGCTACTTTTCATCATCATCATCATCATCGCCATTTTTCATCACTACGCGGGTGAAACCGCGGGGCGCAGCTAGTTATGTCATATATATAAGAAATATTATATCGTCGCTATCTGTAAAATAATTAAAAAAAAACACAAGACAATATTTTTCTTAGCAATATAATTCAGATTCCAAAATAGGCAGATCTCTAGCGAGAGCTTTCTGCGACTACTACCGTCACATCGGTGTGATACCTCCGCGTATCGGGCTGTCCAGCAAGAAGAAGGAATCACGGGGAAGGCGGCGGAGGCGACGACCAGTCACTGGGAGAGAAAGGTAGACCTAAATCGAAGACATACTTACAACTACCACAGCGCACTCCGCGTGGACTTTACCTCTGGAACCGTGCATTTTCCGGGCTATAAGGTATTCTATGTAGTGTTTTGCATAGAGATATCTATGCAAAAAAAAAAAACTACGAACATCTATTGCTGCGTGAAAACCGTTTCTGCGTGAGATCCGTTACTGCGTGAAATCCGTTGCTGCGTGAGATCCGTTGCTGCGTGAGATCCGTTGCTGCGTGTGATCCGTTGCTGCGTGAGATCCCTTACTTCGTGTGATCCGTTGCTGCGTGAGTTCCGTTGTCGCGTGAGACCACTTACAGTATTAGATCCGTTGCTGCGAGAGATCCGTTACTGCGTGAAAAAGCAATATCTAAGTACAAACTATATATGGGTACCAATTGACAATTGCCAGGCAATTGACCATAGCTCACCTGATGTTAAGTGACGGTAAACCCACCTGGCCTAGAACGGGAACTAGCTCTGTTGCTGCCGGAACACACCAAGTGCTTGGCGATAAATTTGAAGCTTCGGCTCCATAATTAGTTCTACTTTACAAAAAAAAAACTTTATGGTATTCATAAACATTACGTACCTATATACCGGTACGTAACTATATAGCATGAAAAAGGAAACCTAGATAACATTAGATTTTTTACTTACTTTCGCTAAAGGTCGATTTAGACAATGCTATAAAAAATTATAGTTGTAAATAGACGGCTTGTGTAATTAAAATGCAGTAAGTACTAGAGTAATTAGAATTTCGACACTAACGGCTCGATCGCATGTGGATGTTGCCACACCCATCACTTGTTTTATTTAGCCTGGGCAGGGACAGCGTTCGTTATAATTTATAATATTCAGTACTAAGTAGTTACCCCGCCCGGTTTCCGTAGATATCAGTGGACGCGCGATCAGTTTTTTCTATGGCAAATGGCAACAATACCTACATGCCTACAGTCCATGGGCGTAGCCAGGTTTTAAATAAGGGAGGGACAAAAAATAAAAATGTAGAACCTTACGACTCGAAACCACAGAAAAGAAGAAAAAAACTATTATATCTTTTCTGTGGCTGAAACAGCGCAGTGCGGAAAGTCCCGCGAACGACAAAGATTTCATACTATACTTACTAAGTACCTATGTCCGCGCCGAGATATGATTTGCGGATGCGCAACTTTTCTCGTCACCTAAACAGCAGTGCAAGTACCGTTCTTTAACGATCGTCAAATTTGACACTAAATTCGATGAAATGCCATTTGATCAGTAAAAATTTGAATTCATAATTTGACGATCTCAACTGTCAACGATCGATAAAGAACGTTACCTGCACTGCTGAATCGCTTAAAACAGGTCTGGGCCTTACTGCGATGATAACTAATTAATTATTCTTTCCATCCAATGGTTGCCTGGAAGAGATCGCTTTTAGCGATAAGGCCGCCACTTGTGGCACTAGCTCGTGTTTTTTATTTGTTTGTAATTTTTATTTCTAGTGTACACCTTGAGTCTCTATCTATCTATCATCAATGGAATTAACCTGTAACAAGACCACCGCTCGCATACACTTCAGCTCATAGCCCAGCTATCGCAGAAAAAAAAATAGTGACCGCGAGTAACAATCACAACTAAACGCCATTGACATGGGTCGTGAATATAGGTACCAACTCGCAAAATAAATAAGGTGGAATGAATGTAAATTAGATAATATGCCATTTCCCCCTATTGTAAAGTTCCAAGTGCTTGCTTCATCAGGTCCCCAAGCTCGTCTCCGGAGCGGCGCGTGTTACCTCCGCGCGTGCTGTCACCTCCGCTGCCCGCTGCATCCCCCGCGCCCCGCGTGTTCCCTCCCCGCACCGCGCGGCACATGCGCACCGCACGTCCGAGGACCATGCCCGATATAGACCACGCGCTACCTGTTATCACCGGTCAGTGAGATCATAGTAGAAACAAAAATTATGCGATTACACCTTTTTTTCTTTCCTCTCGAGACGATTTTGGCGTCACGCGTCTTATGCATTTGCAGTGTCAATCAAATGTGATATTTTCAAGTTATATTAAAATATCGTCAAACAAGTCATAGTCACAGTCAGAATAAAGCAAAGTAAGTTGGTCATACCCTATTAGTAAAGTTGAGTAAAGTAGACTCATGGACGTAACGACCCTGCCATTAGGTTTTATGTAGTCCTTGTAGACTTCTATGGAACTTTGGTAACTTTACGATAAGATAGGTTTCACTTCGTTATATCATTCGAGCAAGTTTTTTTGTTTTTACGAATACAATCAGCCATTACATATTAATACTCGAAATAACACAAGTTTAGTAAAATAATACAATGAGGCGACATTTTTTTTTCATATTGGCGCCAGTACTCCTTGATTCACCTTCCTCCAGCCGCAAGTCGTGCTCGCCGTCAAGGGCAAGCTCTCTTATCACTTGGTGGCAGCTGCACGTCAATCGGAGTCAACGATAAGAAACATTCTGCGTTAATCATAATGTGTGAGACACGATGATTAACAAAGAACGTTTCTTAATACAGGGTTACACATGTAGACTGCACTAAGCCGAAAGGAGATCATTGTACTCATCATTATGGACAACTTTCACTAACGAACCAACCTTGAAATCCCGAAAAAATATACGTTTCCTGAACAACGACATTTAGTCCTCTCTATTTTTTTGATAAATCCCTTTTAGTTACGTGTAACGGTTGTTTGTTCAGGTACTGCAGTGAGGACGCCCCGGCTGTCTGTGGTGGACATGTCTGCGTATATTCGGCCGCTGGGCGGCGCGAGCGCATGGCGCGGGGAGCGCGGCGCTACGGCGCGGCTAGCACGCCCCCCGCGCGTCTCCCATGCGCGTCTCACTAGCGACGAATACGACACGCACGATTCGGACCGAAGCTAGTTCTCATCTCTACATCTAGTGTGACATCTAGTCCTTTTCAAATAGCATGCCACTTGACAGGTGGTTTGACAGTACGATAGAATGTAACGTAATTCGTATTCACTCTTCTCTGTAGCAATTTCTTTTCTATCTACCATTCTCTATCTGATTTTATCATCTTGAATGACATTAAACCATAAATTTTATTTATTTATATTTTTTACACTCCTCTGATCCACCCATCCTAATCCTTCCTATATCCCTGTGCTATATCCTAATTATCGCGTATCGTTTCCCTACCTTCAAAATCCAAAACAAAACTTATACATGGCAACTGCGTCAATCACGCAGAGCCAAAAACCCCAATACGGGGCAGAAGAAAAAGAAAATAATAATTGAATGTGACGTCACGGAACTAAATTAAAGATTTACATTTTGCGGCGAAAACATATAGCTAAGCCGTATACTGAGTCTATGAGCTAAGCGCTACTATGAAAACTAGTCTGTCAGTGGTGGTTGTCAAGTGCTATGCTATTTGAAAAGAACTATAGCGTATTGTGTACCTATAGTTATTATGATTATTGACGGAATATTTACCGTGGTAAGGTGGTGGATAGAGCTCTCGATATTATGGCTCTTTCCACGTTAAACATCCCGTCAATAATCATATAACTATAGTGAACAACCGTGATAGTTTAAAACAATGTGTTGTTTTTTACCAGTCTCGCTAGCTTCGTTGTGACGATAAGTGCCGCCCCTTGTATTGTATACTGTAGATTATTTCACGATTTATTATGTACGTCTACCATCTACCTTGTATTTTTCGCTATTCCAATAAAACAAAATGTATTTATTGAAACATTTTAATGTCCAAGCTTCATATGTACAATCACTAACATCTAATCGTTCAGTCGTCTCGTTTTAGAACAAACTTATCGAACACTATTATCACTAAAAATCATCAATCATAACTGCAAATGAAAAACGAGACTGAGTATCGTCACGAGATTTATCATCTGAACGTCGTTCAGTTTCACGAGGTTTCGGTAAACGGTTCGACTTCTACGCGTACTAAAGAGGTCACAGGAGCATCACAAAATACATCGTCGGTTAGGGTAAGAAGCGCGGGCGGCCCGGAACGTTCTGCGAAGCGGCGGCGGCGCGGGCCGAGCGCGAAGCACCTCCCTAATAAATATCTTTGGCATGAACCGAACTGGTCGCCGAGGGTTCGCGCGGGTGACGCGGCGCGCGGGGCGGTGCGCGTCATTCCCACGCGTCGTGGTCCTCGTCGGACAGCGTGACGAGGTCGAGCGGGCCGGGCGGCGGCGCGGGCGCAGGCGCGCCAACCCCGCCCGCGCCCGCGCCCGCGCACCTGCCGCCGCCCCCGCGCGCCGCACGCTTCAGGCGCAGCTGCTCCTCGTCGGCCGGCGTGCGCGGCTTGCGGAACTCGTACACCAGGGGGAAGATGCGCTCCACTGCCGACTGCACGTCGTTCACGCTGCGAGCTGAAAACCCACAGACAACTTTAGGACACCACCACACCACATGCTACCCACTTGCTCGCACCGACCAAATACTATCTCGAAAAGAAGTTTATTTATTTATTTATTTCAAAGGAAGACCAACAAAAAAAATATAACAATCTTAATAGATCCAGAAGCTAATTATAGGACCTCGCGGATAAAAATTTAAAAATTAACAATTTTAGTGACATTACGCAGTTACACAATATGCGTTTGTCGAAAAAATAAAAATGATATAACAATAGGCTTAAACAAAGAATTCCCTACTCAACAGATGCCTAACTGGTACAACGCTCATGCAGAATAGATCCAACCCTAAGCGCTTATCGATGGTGTTAAAGTTCTTGCTCACTCTCAACATGTATGAATTACGTCTATAGTTAGTTAAGTTATTATACAAATGTCATTTTCAAATGTGAAACTTTAGAGCATGGACAGATATGTAAGATTTTGGCCTTGTACATGCGCAGGTGCAACATGACACGTTTATCAAGTTGCGCTCATGTTGCACATGTTGCGTCCTATATGACCACCACTCGCACGAACAAACGCATCGCATTGTCAAAAAGTTATAAGTACAATATACCAAAAAAAACCGACTTACTAAATTAACTTTCCAGCCTAGGAGGTGGAATATTTTCATCAAATCATAATGGAACCACCCTTGAGATGGCCTATTTAATAAACAAGTAGAAAAAGAAAATTTAAAAAAACACCCGACATAAAAGCTGTCAATCTGCAAACGATTTTCTCGAATCATAGCTTTAACACTCTCGATAGTCACCTTTCAAACAAAACAAAAAACAAATCAAAATCGGTTCAGCCGTTAGGTGGCACAGACAGACACACACCACAGAAACAAACCGCTATTTTGCCTGATGTTAAGTGATGATGCGGTCTACCATACTTGTCTAGAAGAAACCGATTCACTCGCGACTTAAAGATGCCTAGAATGTAACTATCAAGAACACCATTCAGATAGCTAGCAGTTCGCAAAATAAAAGTGTAATCAAAGCGCTTCGTTCAGATTGTCGGAATAGCAATAATGAAACGGTGTAGTTTTATGCCCGCCCTGGCTGTCCGATAGCAAAATGGGTAAGACTGAATGAGGTCATGCAAATCCGACGCAAACTCCTTGAAATGTATCCAGTACAAAACCGATAGACAAACAGCAATTTTACGCCGATGTTCAAAGCTTTGTCGTGGAAACATAAGCACATAAAACACTGTTTTAACATACAAAAAATAAGTCATTAATAATAAAAAATGCTGTTCAACAGCGTGTCGACACACGCATATAGTAGGGTTCCGTAGCCAAAGTCGTATACTAAATTGTGGTCACATTCATGTTATATAATATAACTAGCGGGCGGCCCCGGCTCCGCACGGGTATAGTTATATAGCCTATTAAAATAGCCTATATTAATCAGTGATAATGTAGCATTCAAATGGTGAAAGAATTTTTAAAATCGGTCCAGTACTTTTTGAGCCAATTCGTTACAAACATACATACAAATCTTTCCTCTTTATTATATTGTATAGATATAATTGATGGCCTCCGTTTGGCCAATATCTCGCCTGATGTTCAGAGATGATGCGGGCTACGTTGGAGCCCGCTTGCCTAGAAGAAACCGATTCACTCATGATTTGAAGACACCCAGATTGTTACCATCAGGGAACACCCATTCAGGCAGCGCATTCCACAGCACTAGCAATTCGCACAATAAATGTGAAATCAAAGCGCTTCGTACGTAGGTATGTAGTAGATTATTTACCTGTGATTGTTACACCTCCCGTTGAAAATATCTTTAGTGTGGCTTTAGGATTATACAGCTTGTACGTAACACCAGGATGAAGCTCTGGCTCGTAACTGAAAAACAAGAAAACCATCATAAATTTACAATATACATATTTAAATAAATTGAATAGTATTGATATCAGCGACCAAAAATGTCCAAATTAAAAGTAGGGTAAATATATAAGGTCCATTCTAGATTTGTAGTAGTCAATGTCGAGTGGACGGCGCGGTAAACGCGCGCGGTCATCTATTTTTGCTTACAATTCTAAAATGGACCTTATGTAGCATAGTATAACACACGTTTTTCATTCACACGATTGTGAGGTGCCTCATCTCTCGCGACGAGTTATCGGTCCTCTGGCGAGGAGTTAATAAGTGGACAGAGAGAGACCTTTGGAGGTATTCTGTGCATATAGTCATATTTACATACACATTTGTTGGAAGTTATTTTTTTTAAACAGTGTTCTCATGACATAAGATTTAAATTAGATAGTCAGTTGCCGGCTTAATCTTACGTGAGTAATTCCCGTGTAATATAAATAAAATAATTTGTCAGTATTTCTAAAATTAGATTTTTTTTGTTTATTTTGTACTAGTGTTAACATCTGTGTTAGGATCAATGCCTAAAACTAACTTTTTATTTCTTTTCTTGTAACAATAACATTTTCGAACAAAGATTTTCTCACTCATTATTTCAGAATAAAACATGTATCTAATCTATGATGTGGATGGAATGGAATCTACTGGGTGACGCGGAAAGGGTGTATTAAGCCGAAAGACTTCCATATAGTAACCATCATTATGAACAAGTTATATTATGAGAGCAACTCTAATATCGCGTTTTTTAGCTGTATCATAGAAAATTGTCATTTACACTCGCAAAAATGTATGTAACAGCTGACATTTTTTTCGCGATTTCATGGTTAGTCCCATAGTAAAAGTTGTTCATGAAGATGTGTACTATGGACCCCTTTCGGCTTAGTACAATCTTTCCGCGTAACCCTGTACTGTAGGTATCAATCTTTATCTTTTAATACCTATGTTTGATGATTCAACTCTTGTGATGTGAACATAGAATGATACAACAATACACAAACATTAATTAAGACTGTCATACACAATAATTGTGACAATTTCAAGTTTAGGGTAAACCTAGCTGGCAAAAACTTAGACAATTTAATTTTACGTGACCCAAATTTTCTAGGTTGAATGGTAAACTAAGCCTGTATTTGGCAATGAAAGAAAATCGATATGATGTTCCCATTTGAATAATGTGTCTGTCCTATGGGTGTTTTTAAAGACGGAAATCGTCGAAATATGAACAAAACATATTATGCATAAAACTTGAATGAAACAAGTAAACTGTACCGGCGACCTCACAATTTCGAGAAGGTCGAGAGCGCGCGTAGAGCGAAGGGTCGACGAAGCTAGTTTTATGCATTAATGGTGTCCGTCAAAATCACATAAAAGAAAAAACTAATTATTTAAATTAGAACGGCTGTCAAGGCATTTTTGTAAGATTTTTTTTGTAGCCAGTTGCACCCATTTTAACGAAACGTCAGTTATTTGAAATCAGTTAGAGCAGTGATGCGGACAAAGAACTTTGAGACGTAACCCAAAAAGGTTAAGGTCCAAGTTCTTTGGATGCGGAGTTCGATGCGTTGACATACATGAGAATGTTCAAGCAAAACTCTGTCATAATACCTGGCGACAGATTTTCCTTCTCATTTCCGTTCTATTTACTTCTCTTTTCTGTGGTCAAAATGTCGACGTAAGTGTCGCAACTTCGGAAAAAACCGGCCAAGTGTGAGTCGGGCTCGGCTTGCGCGGGATGGTTGAGGCATACCGCGTACATCAGGAAGCACTCATTAAAATATAGGCGGTAAGCTATCGGTACCGCGTACCTATATACCGAGCGTGCCGATACCGTGCTGCATCGACAAGTCAGGAAAGGGCTTAAGTGTGCAGGGCATTTGTTTGTCTTTTGTGTTCAAGCAATGTTTTTTAGAAATTCGTGGCGTTCCGGCCTTGGAGAAGTGAACTCTTTTCGGTTTAGGCTAGGTTCAAAATTGTACGTCGTTATGTTTAGAACAGTAGCAACGCGGAAGCGCGACGGAACAATACAGGGGCCTTACGCCCATATCCTTACGCGGTCGCAAACTAACGTTAAAACCGCGCAGTTCGGAAAATCACGCGAACGTGAACCTTAACGTGCCCAGATACGGTTTGCGGTCGCGCAACTTTTTTTCATCACCTAAACTGGATTGCATTACACAGCTAATCGTAAGGCCTCTGTACTAAGTTTTGCGTTAAACGGTGTAGCGATGATGAAAAAAGTAGGTAAAAAATTTAGATATTTTAATACATACGATAATAAGCGTGTTCAATTTTATAAACGCCTCTTTAAAAAAAAACGCCTTAAATAGAACATCTATGAAAACAAAATGAAATATTGTTCAAAAATAAATAAGTTATGAGTATTTTAATTTCGTGCTAGACAGGGAGCGCAGTGCTAATAGCACGTTATGACGTCAAGCCGTGCGCGCGCTATACACATGCTATACTAACACACACTGTGCGTGAGAGGGACAGCACATCCGCTCTCTATCCCCACCAAAAACTTTAAAAGTATACATCTCAGAAATGTATCAGCCAATTTTTTTTTTGTATGTTTAATGTATTTAATGATATCCATCACTAAGCCAAGCATATTGTACTTATTACTAAGGCATAAGTATATATCTCTTTTGTTTGCCTGATCTCAATGAACACAGGACGTTAATGTTCTATGTAGATTAGAGTCGCGTTGACCTTGCCTCACCAAAGTGCAGACAAGGTCTAAGGTCAGTCACAACTTGCTTGAAATGAAGGGTGAATAGTCCTAAAATGTAGGTAGCACCAATGCTTCGAGTATTCCATGTGTCCATATACCTAAAAGACTAGAACATTTGCCACACAAAACTAAAAATCTTTTTCGACATTTATAGGTACATGTTTTTCGTCAAACGAGCATTTATAATCAGAATTGTTCAATACTCATTTTAATATGGTAATGTTGAGGTAAGTGAACTTAATCTCAAATGAAATAAACGCAAATTTTACATTGCGTACAATCTCTGAGGTAAATGAACTAAAGTTTATCTGAGCGCTATAATTAAGTCAAATATAAATAAGAACGACTGTGCACAATGATTTCCAATCCTTTCCATTATACTATCAAGTAGGTTTAAACTTAGCAACAATAAGTAGTATTTTCTGTTAAAGTTAACAGAAGACCTTGAAAATTTCAAAATTTCTCATACTACAAAGTCAATGCTTAATACAAAGCCTCTTTTGAAGACAGTTTGTAAGAGTCAATACTAAGGTCAAACAAAAATATTTCAGTTCCAAGTAAATGAAGGACATTTAAAATGTATGAAGATATCTCAAGCTAAAACAATGTTACCTAGTATCTAAGCACAATGCTCCATTGAGCATTTTGTAGAACACAGCGGTGTACCATGGATATCCGCTGCCGGTTGCCATAATACAAAAATTTTCTGCCCCGCCCAAAACAACCAATTTAAAAAAGGATTTGGCTGGTGGAATCACCTTGAACACTATTATAACTAGTATTAATGTGCAATATTTTTATTTTTAACCATTAAAGTGCAGCTGCTGAAAGATTGTGTCTATAATGATAAATATTTGGGGACACTTTTGCACACATGGTCATCTGACCCCAAACTAAGCAAAGCTTGTAATATTTTAAATACATAATAAAATAGATATTAACACCCAGATATAGAACAAACACAAATTTTCATCACATGAATGTTTGACCTATGTGGGAATCGAACCGGTGTGGGTTCCCAGGTGCAGAAGGCAGGTTCACTACCAATTGGGCCAAACAAGGCCAAAGGGACAATTGTGTCTGACACTAGCCATAAAATTGAAAAAAGTCTAGTCTTTCACCTGGGGCCATCCCCCACTACTAAACCACTGGTGGAACGTTGCACAGCATGGTAAATGTTACATATACATAAAGTATCAAAACAAAAGATACTCACTCTGCTTCTTTGTATTTCTTGGAGAAGGATATGATTCGTATACCGAAGGGCATCCTACAAGTTCCTAATACATTGACTACGCGGAAGTTCTGGAAGCGCGTCTCGAAGCCGAGCTTCTGAAGAGCGCGCGCGTACCGGCGCGCCGCGATCTTGGCCTGATCCTCGCTGGTGGCGCCCGTGCATGTGACGCGCCCCGACGACCAGATGGAGGCCGTCGTGTATGGCCGCCGCAGCTTCATCGTCACCATGCCGTTCTCGCGACGGAACTCCACATTCACACCCTTCAGGGCTATCTGTCTCAGATTCAGGTGACACTTTACACTAAAACTGCACACAACATTGTTTATCATTATGTCTATTTCGGGGGTATCTTCCTCCTCGGTGGGCTCGGCGGACGGCAGCGCGTCGGGTGGAGGCTGCGGCTGAGGCACCGCGCCCGCCTCGCAGTACTCGTGGTCGGGCACCATATGGCTTGGGACCCCATGCGACATGACATGGCTCGCCACCACGCCGTGGGTGCCTTTACTCAGCTCTTTGATACCATTCTCCTGAATGAGTGTAGCCATGTCCGCCACGGCGCCGGTGCGCGCTGGGAACAATGCGAACATCATTGTATGAGTAATCTACCATTATCTATAGCAAATCTATACTGAAAACCATCTACATATTATCTCTTGTTTCATTGTAATGGATGCAATCACTGTGTGATGTTTATCAGTTAGTCTGGGTATCGTATATCCTGCTATCTCCTTGAAGCTATTTTTGGATCATTGGATTTTATGCAGTCAACACTACACGATTTAACTGCAACAGAAATATTCCTTGTAAATTAAATGCCAATCAGTTTTTGAGTGGCTTACCTAACAGTTTTAGTATGATTGTAGAGTGGGCTTTAACGAGAACAAAGGGAAACGAATAAATATTTTTAATCAAGCTTTGATTAAACAGAGTATGTGAGCCCAGTGTTTTAGTGAGTGTTATCGTCAGCTTGCAGGAAACCAAGCAGAGCGAGGGTTTATTGAAAATTGTTGATTGTGCAACAATGGCAAACACTACACAATCTTGAAACAATGAAAACATCTTACATTAGGCTTAGCTTTAACGCAGATTATGCAAGGTTTGTCTATCTAAAATTTCTCTGATTTGAATTTCATTAACAGAGTGGTTTAGGTATTTACTGCTTGGCTGCCACTGATATTAGAAAGTTTTCCAAAGGAGCACAGATAATAATTGTGACACAAGCACTCTAGATCCATTTTATGTTTTAATTTATTTATAAATAGGCTTGCCTTTGACCGCTACCTCGTTTGATGTTCAGAGATGATGTATTCGATTGAGCATGCTTAGAAGAAACAGATTCATTAGAAATCCAGATTGAGAGTCTGATATTATAGGTATTTATCTTGATTCATTCATAATTTAGGTAGGCACAAGCATTCTTTACAGACCAATCAACATAAACCAAGTGTTTAGTGATAAGGCCTGAGATAGCTGCTTGTGTAGGTAAATGAGGCCTATTTTAAGTAAGAATCCCAGATCATGGTTTATCATCAGGTGTGTTGGAGGTCAAACGCAAACATATTAACTATTCATTTTAAAAAAGGAAGCAGTCTGCATTAGATAATTTTTTGATTTTAATTTTTGCAGTATATGCAGTTAAGTAATAGTGTTATATATATCACCTGTCTATTTGCATGTACAAGATTTTCTTTTCATAATTTTTTAGAATTTCAATTTAAAAAAGTTTTATACTTACACTATTTTCATTTATTTATTTGCTCTGACAGCTGCAATATCATTGTAAAAAGCTAAATATAAACATGTTCTTTTAATATTTCACTAAAGTATATATGAATAAGGGTACCAGACCAGCTACAGTCTTGCTTTCAAACCCAGTGAAAGTGATCAGAACTTCTAGTTTTCATTCAGTTTTTTACAATGTTATTGCAACTGTCAGAGCAAATAAACAAATGAAAATAGTGTAAAACATAACTTCAGCTACAGAGACCAAAATATGGAAATGTCCAAAGCAATTAAATCAATTGAGGTCATTGTTTCTTCTAGTTTATAAAAGCACTACAAAACTCAGCAGTAAATTCATCCTTTGAAAACCAGGAGAACAATAAGTAGGTATATGATAGCAATTACCTAAATAGCTGTAAAAGTTACCTTCAATGGGCAAGGTATGAATTAATTTGGTCAAGTAAATGAGCCTTGAATGAAAATTTTCAACAAAGGCTTAGAAAGGGTCCAACTTATTCTACAAGCTGATAATCTCAACAGTTTCATATTGATCATCACTCTGTCATCTCAATGTTAGACTGATAAGATACAAGATACTCACAATTTGTCAGTTCTTGCACACACTGAAACATACCATGCATGCTATAACTACATCACACAAAGGAAAGAAGCAGGCATCCTGTAACAATGAACTATTTATCAACAACCACTGCTCTAAGAGGTGATCTTTGATTGAACTAATAAGATAATCATCCAAGTTTTGAATAGCTTGAAACCATAGAAATGAATTTAGTGGAGATTCAATGGAGGGGCGCTATTTAGGCCACTTCCCACAGCGCGGCGCGGCGCGACGACATGTCACTTTGCACAGCTGACTGCCGGACGGACCGCGCCCCGCGCGCCGCACCCCGCGCCTCCGACCATACGCCCCTCGAGCCTGCGCCCTGCGCCTTCCTTTGCATTTGATGCACATTGCATGCACTCATCCCAGTATTGCGCATTTGAGCGCTTTTAATATCTAGATTCTAGGTACATACCATGCGCCTATTGATGTTGATTGGCTCACTGTCACTGACTTGGGATCAACAAACAGCTGACCCTTGAATGCCAAATATTTCTAGCGACTAAAGGACTGTGAAAGGTTGGCTAATATTTAAATAGCACTGAGGTAGACAGGAAGTTATTGACCCCATAACGACCTGCACCACACGTGATACTTCACCACAAAGAAAAAAATTGTGGGGTTCAGGGTAGAACCTATTTCGCGCAACATGGATACTTGATAAATTACTGCATAAAATATGAATGTAAAAAATTGCAAACTAAAAATAAGTTAGCAAAATAACACGAGAGTGAACTTGAACCAAAATGGGGCACACAGATTCACTCTCGTCACCTCTTTAATGAGATCAAAGGAAATCACCTGTCTGTGAACTTCGACAGTAAATTCGAATGTTGAATGTTCCATTGAATAAAAGTTAATACATAAAACAACAATTTACCTGATTGGAGGGCTATATTTGTCACAATTTTATTTTTACACCAACGAAGTAAAAAATTTCATTGCAAAACCGTAATGTCCAGAACACACTACTGAAGTTGATGAAGAACTTTACACTATTACGATTTCTCAGGTTTGCCTATTGTAACAAGCTCGTAAACAAATGATGCCAAATTTTTGCAATATGATATTGTGATATGCAAAAACCAAAAACTAAATGCACATCCTGTCTAGCACCGCCATGTTCCATTGAACTTCTTTCATTTCATTTCATTTCAGCGCATGAATGATGACTGACTGAATGAAAAGAAGTCATGAAGAATGAACGAAAAGTTCCTTGTTTTTGGCTCAAAATCTAGGATTTTTGTTGTCTATTGTCAAAAACGAGACGAGATAGTATTATCTATGTTCAAGAATTTAGCTATGTACATGTGTCCAAATCGGACCGTACAACCCTGAATGTGACGTTTATTATTCGTCTCCCATAATATATGTACGATGTTACCTCTTGTTCAGGTAACCTTATCCTTAACACCACACACGGGTGACCCTTTCATATGACCAATTGAAGGGGTTACTCTTTCATTTTAGTAACCTCTTATTAAGTAAAGGTTTATTTGGGTAACCTCATGGTAAACGTTTAAACTTATCGACACACTGCTGTGGATACTGACAAAATTTTACAACGGCCTTAAATTTGAAGAATATTATGGTGCATATTCACAAATAAAAATACTTTTACTCCATTAGTAAATTTATTGAATAATTATTAGCTCTTTTTATACATATAGGTCGTCGTCTTTTTATTTCATTTTTTAAATGACGCATCAAAAAGCGCCAAATAGAAGATCGCAATTTTGTGATGTCAATATACTTAACTATGGGGTTGCGTTCAAGGCATGCGACCGGGCCCGCCTATAATAAATCATCGCCGTTTATAACGTCATCGTCAGTGTGAAAAACAACCGTAACACAACTTGGCTGTTGCGAGTATTTGAGCGTTGCAACTGAACGAATCTTCCGAACGGAATTTACCCATGTACATAAACAAACAACTGTCACAGTCAGCCGTGAAATGCTGTCGTTGTTGTTATTTATTTGTAAAATTATTTAGTTAAAAATGGATCGTTAAACTTATCATTAGTGTGTAGTGCCTCAGTGTCCCATTGTTTCGAAAGCAAGACTTGAGAAATTATTCATAATTGTATCGTCTAAAGCTGAAATAAGAAGAAATTGCTTTTCTTGAAGGAAGATAGAATGCTTCTCAAATATCAACAACTTCGTTGATTTACGTTTGTGTAAATCATTTTGATGGAGCTCTCGTCCTATCAAAATATGTAGTGCTCAATATGCTATTGAAGAACACAAACACTAGCTCAGTGTGCAAGCACTTATATATATTGTTAGATATACATAATATTAGACATGCACATGAATTCAAATAATAATCACAATTATTTATAAACCTACGTGGAGCATATTTTCTCGAGTGACATATTTTCTTGGTTGACATATTCAAATAAAATCAATTGTGAATTTCGCATACAAAATTGATCAACCAGCCACACACCGACATAGAGGTTACATTGCTTGTGCAGTAGCATCTCTTTGCTCCAACACATTTTGAAGTAGGTGAGTATCACCATAATAAACTCGTTTAGTATTGATAAATTTAGTAAACTTTTACAAAAAAAAATTATTTGATTTCGATATGTTTGCTTTGTTTATGTGCGCAGTGCGATGTGTCACAATTCACAATATTAACGTCATTTACTGTGATTGGATTTTCGAGTCACGTGACACATTGATAATAAAACATGTTTTTGAAATATAAATAATTAAATATGGAGTTGTTATTATCCAAAAACTATATAAAAAAAACCTTCAATATAGCCAGGTTTCACAATTTATTTCCACCAGTATCAAATACCATAGTGGATAGACTCGTTTTATTATTATTGCTTATTTACCTTATAAGGAACTAAAATTCGATCATTCGTCAAATTTCGTTGGGTTGGGAGCTTGGGAGTGCTTGGCGCTTGCACGGGTGCAAGAGGATTTGCGAAACCATTTGAGACCATTTAATCAAACAACGAAGGATATTTTTTTGTTGAAACATATTACATATTGTTACATATTAATCACGTTATTTATTTCTATCTTAATTTTTAAGTTTTTTACATTAAATAAATAATAAAAAAATATTAATAATTATTGTACATAGTACCTAGTATAGGATACATAGGATATATTGTACATAGTATAGGATATTTTTTTGTTGAAACATATTACATATTGTTACATATTAATCACGTTATTTATTGTTTATCTTAATTTTTAAGTTTTTTACATTAAATAAATAATAAAAACATATTAATTATTATTGTACATAGTACCTACTTACCAACATACTAAGGTTGTTGTTAGAATATCCACACTGATTTTTATGTATAGGTACATATATTTAGGTACTTACAAATTCTGTTTACAGTGGTCCTTTGATAAGTAAGTAGGTAGGTACCTACCTATTTTAATTGTATTTTAGTTTTTTTTATATTTGATTAAGTAGACAACAGGTTACTCGTATATACTTTTTTATTTGCCCAATTACGTAGGTATCATCATCATTTCAGCCATAGGACGTCCACTGCTGGACATAGGCATCCCCCATCGATCTCCTAAAGGGCCGGTTGGAAGCGGCCTGCATCCATCGTTTCCCTGCGGTCTCTTTTAGGTCGTCTGTCCATCTTGTGGGAGGACGTCCTACGCTGCGCTTACTGGTCCGTGGTCTACATTCCAGAACCTTTCGGCCCCATTGGCCATCTATTCTGCGTGTAATGTGCCTTGCCCACTGCCACTTCAACTTGCTAATCCGGTGGGCTATGTCGGTGACTTTCGTTCGTCTACGGATCTCCTCATTTCGGATTCGATCTCGTAGAGAAACCCCGACAATTACGATGACGATTACGTAGGTAAGTAGGTACTTAATAATAAAGTAGGTAAGTACCTGGGCGCATGATACGCTATACTTATCTACCTAAACACATAAAAGAGATATTTATTTTTATTAGACAAGGTAAACACTAACGTACGCCGTATGCCTATCTTCTTGGGATAAAGTACCGATGCAGACATTGTTTATATTAAAAAAATACATATTCATTAGTTCACAAAAAAAGAGGAATGGGCAGAATGGTAATGAAAAAAAAATCTGATTAACGTAGAAGAGTTATGAGATAAGCAATAGACAGAGAGGCAACTTCTAAGTTAATATAACAGCAGGAAGACAGAGCTCGCACGTCCTGAATTGCACTTTATTGTGTCGTAGCAAAAGTAGCTACTTATATAAATGCCTTTGCGGAGTGAATCTTTTGTAAATGTACTAATATGTATTTTGTGGCATCGCCTGCAACAGTGTTGTCGGGAAGCTTTTGGGGGCTGCGGTGAACTATACATACATTTATATCAGGCTATATTTTCAACATCTGCTTCGCTATATCACCTTTATAATGCAACACCCATCGCTGCATACCGTTATGCCAGCGTGTCCCAACAAACTGTACTTATAGTGCATATACAATGTGAGTTCACTCACCGGGCACGTGGGGTCACCAATCGCCTCGTGGTGATGGTGACAGAGCCTTCTCGAGCTGCTCACTTCCCCGACTACAGTGAGCATGGATTTCATGGACAGCCTTTCCCGTCCCATGTCTGTTTCACACGTCCTGTAATGTTAAAACACCATGAGCTGGTAACTAAGCATCACAACCCTTCAGCACCTATGATCTTTTACGTCGAGCTACATTTAACTTAATACCACCTGAGTGTACCCACTACCGCCCTTGTACCGGCCCACGAAAGCGGCGACACCTGGTCCGGTCCTGTTTCAGGTGGCGGGGGATTCGCACGGGAGCAGATCCGATCGTGGGCCATCGTGATCTGCGCGTGAGGAGCTCATGTCGTCTTTCAGACTCCTCGCCCACGCAGCCGACCCTCTGCGGCTCTACGCTCTGTACACCAAGCGTTCTCAGACCGGGCTGACGGTTGGTATCGTACATCAGGCACCGCCCCCTGGCAGTCCTGCACCCCGGCCATGCATTTGGCAGTAGACAATCACGATACTTCGTGAGCTCTATGATGAGCTATAAACTTCCCGTACGAATCCTAACCTTCAGATTGTGCACAATATGAAGTCTCTATCTGTATAAGTAATCCACAAAAGGAACATGTTTATTAATAGTTATTCATCAGTTATTCGTCAAAGTGCAAGCAAGGTAATAAAGAGTCTGTGATACTTAGCTCCGATATTTCGTGAGATGTTGTCGCTCGTGTGCACGCCGTTGAAAG
This sequence comes from Agriopis marginaria, assembly GCA_932305915.1. Taxonomy (NCBI): domain Eukaryota; kingdom Metazoa; phylum Arthropoda; class Insecta; order Lepidoptera; family Geometridae; genus Agriopis; species Agriopis marginaria. Next base: position 16,195,434 of record OW029915.1, read on the forward strand.
TAGAAAAGAAGATGGCGTCGCCCCGCAGCTACCCTGCAGCCGGGGTTTTCATGCCATCACTTAAATATCGACTGCGGGCCTTGTGATTGGTCGTTTGGACAGGACGCGTTGATTGGACTATTCATTGCAGGAGGATGATGTTTGGTGTTGCCTGCATGGAAAATATCGTGGCAAGCGCAGCCGTCACGACAAGTGTGCTTAGTGAAAGTGGCAGTGAAAGTGCTTAGTAGCACATCGTGGTGGTCCTTGCGCAAGTGAAGCTTTGTTTTCCCGCTCTGCTCACGCAACGCCCACTGCGCATCGTTAGTCTCGTTCGAACACTCGTGCGCGGTGACATCACAACTTGCGTGTGAGTACGTATACTCTCCGCAAGCGTGGCTACTTCACATTTGAACGCCTACTTGTACTAAACTTGCTACTTCTACTTGTTACTTGTACTAAGCATCGTCTGCAAGCGTAAATGTAGACGTATTGGCTATACACATTTTATGTATTTAGTAAGTATCAAGTATTACAAATTTACAACATTATAATTTAACCATTCAAACTCAACATATTAAAATATCTAAAGTAAAAAAAGTTACATCATACATAATTTTTAAAAATATTTTTTTCTTTGTGCACATATGAGCTACCAACATTGATTTCGTTTCTATCTTCAGACTTGAAGAAAAGGTGACCATAGAGAATAGCGACTGTCGGAATCTTCGGAATCATTCGTTCATTATTCATTCTTTGCTGCTAACTTCAAGTGCGATGTGTTCGATCATCCATGTCCATCAGTCAAGCAAGCGGTTTTTAATCTTAAATAAAACATAAATTTGGCTAAGTTGCACCAGCATCTAATTTTTAATAGTGTTTGTGGATAATTTAAAATCATAGAATACCATTACATATGACAAAGCAGTCAACTGCGTGTTCAACGTTGCATATGCTTTGTTGTGAGAACCACCTTTATCTGCTGTCACTGTAGTAACAGAATTTTTACAATGAAACTTAGGTCGCCCGTGGAATCGTAGCTATTCAGTGCTGTGCAGAGCGACAAACAGACGGAGCGTCGTTGATGTTGCGTGATGAGATCGGTGTTTTCCTACGAAGCTGTATCGGGGAGAATGCTCGGTGGTGTTTAGCCTCAGTGGCAGTGGCAGCAGACGTGAGTGTTGCGGCTCAGCATGGAGGCGTCGAAGGACGAAGAGCGTATGCGGCGGCTGCGCGCGCTGGAGGAGCGGCTGTGCGACCCGCGGTCCGCCGGCAACGTGGACTGTCTGCTCGACACCGTCACGGCGCTGGTGTCCGACTGCGACCATCCCGCCATCCGCCGCATGAAGAACGTCGAGGCGTACACCAGCAGATGTGAGTACACTACACTCAACACAGTGCCCTGCTCACCAATATTATTAAAACTCTCAAATTGTCCCTTCATTGACATTCATGTAGACACAGAACATTTTCACAACATGGCACATATTTTGTTTACACAACATTTTATCAATTGTAATTGTGTTGGTTATCAAAATGTTATCAACTATGATTCTAAAACACTCTTGCTGCAACTTAAAATGTTTCAAGTACATATAAGGTTCACATTAGATGTAGTAATTTGTTGTAATTTTTTTTTAAATCTTGTACTTATTTTTTTTTATTAATTAAACAAAATACAAGCTAACACTAACACTACAGAAACAGTTATACTGCGCATAGACCATTGTAGGTCTAAAGACAATCCAAATGCTCAAGCCCACTATCAGTTGGCAGCATACCCAGCAGCATGCAATTTAGTCAAATTTATCCCCACTAAGACACAAGTTTGTGCGTTCTCTGCGAAGAAAACTCGTTTTGCTGTTGCTCTTCGGTTCCAGGGCATTCCTCTGAAGATCACAAAGAGCTTGGAAATCCTTAGTGTTAACATTTCTAGTGAAGTCTAGTTTTAAGGTCACTAAGAGGCCAATACGAAACTCTAAGAAACTCGGTGTGCTTAAAAGAGCAATACTTGACGTCGGGTCAGCGGCTTCTGCTTTACAAAATACAAGTGCAGCCCTACATGGAGTATTTCTCCCACCTCTGGAATAGAGCACCGGCTGCAGCCTTTCGATTCCTTACAGCGGCGTGCCACTAAAATTTAAGATCCCAAGCTCACCAACAAACTGGACCCACTTAGACTCTGAAGAGATGAGGGTTTCCTCTGTGTATTCTACTGCTTGTTTATAGAGGAATGCTCAGAAGAGGTTTTTGATCTTATTCTTGTGTTGGATTTCCACAACCACACATCCCAACACTCAATCCCCACATCTAGCAAAGCTGGAAATCCCACATAGCTGCAGCCAGTTGCAGCTGGTATTCCGGTGAGCCGTAATAGAAGTGAGAGCAATACTCCATGTGGGGCCACCAATGTGATTTAAAAGCAGAAGCCGCTGACGTGGCGTGAAGTATCGCTTCACTGTGTTGAGTACACCGAGCTTTAATAAAAATAATAGTTATGATGCGAACCAAGGCAAGCACGTTAATTCATTATTTTTGTTAATTAGTAAGTAGTTTTAGCACGGATTTTTTGGATGCACCCAACATTAACAGTTCATTTTCGTTTCCATATTTTCGCTCCTTAACAAAGAGAGAAATTAAGAAATTAAGAAGTCTTCACCTCATCTGCTTATAGTTAAAAGACTGATCGAATGATAAAAACAGAAAAAGAAAATGCCATTTATAACTTCTGCCACTGAGACCACAGTCGCAGAGTGAAATCCATTCTTTTTTCAAGTACTTAATATCCATGTGTTGAGTCAGCTTTAAGTTGATCATCACATTATAACAAGTAACATTGGGTAATGTAATTAATATTAACTTGAACTTTTTAATTAGTAACCAGTCATAAATAATACAATGCAGTGACTGTAGGGCAATTTGAAAATTTTGATAGGACATGGGGCGCAAGGCGCTTGAATAAACATGTGCCATTCTTTTGACCATTTAGAGCCTGTGACCCAGCAAGTTGGGACCTTGCCATTTACTCTTGGCGGAGACAGATCCAACTTAGATAAGTTAGGTTCGAAATTAGACACAGAAACAACACGGAGTACGTCAATATCACCTAGTCTTGTGGTCCCTTAGGAGTGTATAAAAAGTGCAGGAAGCAGAAGCTCACCGGGGCTAAAACATCTGGCGGGAGCCTACCTGTAGTCCAACATAGGGTTCCTGGACTAGGGTAGGTTAGGTTCCATCATTTTATTACTCTGAAAGTAAGGTTACCATCCGACTGGATTTGTTTGGACTTTTAGACCTCTGTCCAGCTTTGTAATTTGTTTGGCTTTTTAGCTTGGGCGATATAATACTAATACAATTTACTACTATTTAATACAAAGGACCAGTGTTACCGACATAGCTATTAAAATTTTCAAGTTAAAGTGGCAATGGGCAGGCCATTACTCGAAGAATCGATAACTGATGAAGAAAAAAGGTTCTTGAGTGGAGACCACCAACCGGAAGATGCAGTGTAGGTAGGCCTCCCACTGGATGGACCGACGACATTATGAGAGTCCCGAGCATCCAGTGGATGCTAAAGGCAGGCTGTCGTTCAGTGTGGAGGTTAAAGAGGGAGGCCTATGTTCAGCAGTGGACGTCTTCTGGCTGATGATGACTATTTGTTATACTAATTCATCAAAAAGACTAAAATTTACATATTTATATCACCACAGCACAACAAAATAACAAACGTAACAACTGAATCATTGTTACTCAAAATAATTGAATGGATTTGGATCAGTTACATTTTCCTTTTGGGTTAAAAACCAGAAAATTATGAATTAACTACAGGATACATTTTATAAGATATTCCAGGGTTACGCATATAGACTGTACTAAGCCAAAAGGAGGTAATTTTACTCATCATTATGGACAACTTTTACTATGGAACCAACACCGGAATCTCAACGACAAAAAAAAAACAGTTTTTCTATACATCTTGTCAAGAGTCAAAGACCATTTTCTATGGAATAGCTGTTTTTTTTTCGCGATTTCACAGTCGGTCCCATAGTAAAAATTGTTCTTAATGATGAGTACAATGACCTCTTTTTGGTTTAGTACAGTCTATATGAGTACCCCATAGGCTCTAGGCTCTTTGTTTTATTTTCTTTACCTAAACTAAACATGGAATGTACCACTCTTAATTTTCAATAGGGAATCATTCATTTTAGGTGTGCTAAAGAGTTGGCAAAAGTGCTATCTAATATCTATCTATTGAAATTAGTTCAAGGATCAGGGTTGTGTTCTTGTGAATCATCTCAACTATAGGTTTTCTCCTTTATACTGCTTTATATACTCCAGCTACTGAACATTTACTTAATTAACTACTAATGATAGTGTTTTTATTTATTGTTATAGATGAACAGTTTTCATCAGAAATTGTAGATCTTCGCATGAAGGCAGCAGATTTTGACCTCATAAAAGTGATTGGTCGTGGAGCGTTTGGTGAAGTACAACTAGTCAGACACAAGTCCACGCGTTATGTCTATGCTATGAAGCTGCTCAGTAAAGTAGAAATGATCAAAAGATCAGACTCGACATTCTTCTGGGAAGAGCGTCACATAATGGCACACGCAAATTCAGAGTGGATATTAAAACTTCATTTTGCTTTCCAAGACCACAAATATCTATACATGGTGATGGACTATATGCCTGGCGGAGACCTTGTGAGTCTCATGTCCAATTACGATATACCTGAAAAATGGGCAAAATTTTATACAATGGAAATAGTCCTAGCTTTAGATGTCATACACGGCATGGGCTTTGTGCACAGAGATGTGAAGCCAGACAACATGCTGATCGACAAATATGGTCACTTGAAATTAGCCGACTTTGGCACTTGTATGAGGATGGGACCAGATGGTTTAGTACGAGCTAGCAATGCAGTAGGCACCCCTGATTATATATCGCCGGAAGTATTGCAGTCACAGAACGGTGAGGGCGTGTATGGACGCGAGTGCGATTGGTGGGCTGTAGGAATATTTTTATATGAAATGCTAGTGGGCGATCCTCCATTTTATGCTGACAGCTTAGTAGGAACATACGGGAAAATAATGGACCATAGAAATTCATTGCAATTTCCTGACGATGCAGAAATTTCTAAGGAGGCGAAATTGTTCATTCGAGGGCTGCTTACTGACAGAACCAAGAGATTAGGCAGAATGAGCGTGGACGAGATCAAACAACATCCATTTTTCATAAATGATCAGTGGAGCTTCGAAAATCTCAGAGATTCAGTCCCTCCGGTGGTACCCGAACTATCCGGGGACGACGACACTAGTAACTTTGATGATATAGATAAATCTGACGCTTTAGATGAATCTTTCCCAGTGCCAAAAGCTTTCGTAGGAAATCACTTGCCTTTCGTCGGTTTCACGTACAACGGTGACTATCAGTTATGCAGAGGATTAGGGAAAGAGGCGGACGTAGTGGACACTATCCCCAACAATCACATAAATAACGTCGGATCTGAAGCAATATTGCAGCTAGAAAAACTACTCGAAAGAGAACGAGACGGGAAACGGAAATTGGAAGATGCACAGGTGTCACTGTGCACCCAACTCGAGGAGTTCGCCCAGAGGGACTCCAGAAACAAGAAAGTGATCGCCGAAACCGACAAAGAGATAGCTCTCCTCCGACACGACCTGCGCGAGATACAGCGGAAAGCCGAAGTTGAATGCGAATCCCGAAAAAAGGCGGAATTGAATCTGGTCGAGGCCAAACGGCGGCTTGAGGAGGAACAGAGTAAGAGATCGAAGGAGATGAGTCACCTGCAGAACTACAATGAGAAGTTCAATGCACTCGAGAAACAGCTGCAGGAGCTGCGTGAAAAGCTCAAAGCGGAGTCGGAGGCGGCGGCCAAGTCTCGCAAACAGGCCGCCGAGCTGTCCGCTGCGCAGGCCGCCGCCGCCGCCGTCACCGATGGCACCGTGGCCGGTCTGCGCGCGCAGCGGGACGCGCTCGAGCGCGAGCGGGCTGCGCTCGCTGACGACCTGGCGGCCGTGAAGGCTGCCAAGCAGCGGTCGGACGCGGCCGTCGCGGAGGCCACGGCGCGGCTGAACGCGGCACACACGGAGCTGGAGCGGTCGTCGGCGCGGCTCGCGCAGATGATGTCCGACAACCGGCAGCTGACGGAGCGCGTGTCGGCGCTGGAGAAGGAATGCACAGGGCTGGCGCACGAGCTGCGCGCCGCCCAGCACCTCTACCAGCAGGAGCTGCGCGCACACCAGGACACGCAGCGCTCGCAGCTGCTCTCCAAGCAGGAGGCCAACCTCGAGCTCGTCAAGGGTAAGAAACGTTCGTCATTATTACGCTTCCGAGGTAAAGCTCGCGCTAATATCCTCTCGCCGATCTTTGCTAAACTGTCTGTTAAGTCTCCCGAAAAGATTATATTCCGAAATCTTCACTTTTTGCATGCCTCAGGAGTATTGGAAAAGATATTCAAAGGTATTGTCCACTTCGCTAATCTATCTATTACGCATCCGTTCTTATCGTGTGTCGTAGAAATTCATTTTCCCCGCATCCTCATCTCATTGTTTTGATGTCGGCACCCTCTTTAATCCGTATTTCCTTCAGTATTCACGTAGCCGTGTTCGGTGTGACATTCTGTGTGTGGAGTGCCAGATTCACTGACGGTCCTTGTTTTGCGACAGCCCTGCAGAACAAGCTTAATGAGGAGAAGAGCGCGCGGCAGCGGTCGGACGCGGGGTGCCAGGAGAAGGACCGCCAAATGTCGATGCTGAGCGTCGACTACCGCCAGATGCAGCAACGTCTGCAGAAGCTCGAGGGCGAGCATCGCCAGGAGACAGAGAAGGTGACACCACCAAAAATAAAGCTTGTCTCACCTTGCGTTTACTCTTTGCACCAATATCGTTTTCCGGCAATTTGATTTTTGTACTTTAGTTATTCGTAACTAAAGTTTTAGTTAGTTCTCTCAAAGAGAGAGGCTTTTGTCTAGCAGTGGACGTTTAATGGCTGCTGATGACTTTAGTTATTGACTCGTGCGAAACAATAGAAATACTAAAGTTAGGGTTTGTTTCATAATGTGCTATTAAAGTACCTAGTTGCTAACCATCACATAAATTATGTGGAAGATAAAACTTTCGGTTATCTCACATCGCGTTTCACAATCCTTTTTCATCATCATGATATTCTATGTTAATTCAAGAAAATAAAACAACTAACAAACAAATTGATGGATGTAATGCGTCGTAGTGACGTACGACGCTGATGCGCCCTGAATTAGGCGCTTTAGTGAAAAAAGCTTTTTTCCCAATCACATGAATTTGGCGCCCTCTTATGCTGCCAGTCCAGGGCACGTGCAGGTGGTGAGTTGTGGTTGTATGTTGCAGGTGATAGGTCTGGCGGCGGCGCTGGAGCAGGAGCGGGCGGCGCGTGCGGCGGCGGCCGGCGACACGGTGGCAGCGGAGGCGCTGGCGCGCGCCGCCGCCGCCGAGAGGGACGCGCGCGCACGCGACCTGCTGGCGGTGCGCGCCGCGCTGCAGGACGTCTCCGAGAAGCTCGCCGCTGCTGCCGCCGATCGGGACATGCAAATTGCCAGGGTGAGTGCCATTATCATTGTTAGGTTTCCGTACCCAAAGGGTGTAAACGGGACCCTATTACTGAGCAAAAAAAGCCAACGCTGTGTCTGTCCTTCCGTCCGTCCTTTTAACAGCTGTATCTTTCGAACCGTAATAAATAGGCACTTGGAATTTTCACAGAATTCTAACATCATGATGATATGTATCTGCTCTAATTTTACATTTGAAAAAACAAAATGGGGATCCCCATATATACAATAAACGTGTTTTTAACGTATTTTTGTATTAGCTCTAATGTTAAAAACGGTAATATGTACAAGCGTCAAACTTGGCATGATTATAGTACACACTCTAAAGTATAACAACAAATAATAAATAATGGCCAAGTGCTAGTCGGTGACATATTTCTGTTCACCACCAAGTTAAGCAACATCGGGCGCTGTTGGTACTTGGATAGTGGGGGTATTAAGCGATGGTGCGATCTACGATGGAGCACGCTTGTCTAGAAGCAACTGAATCTCGCTACTTGAAGACACCTGGGTCCTTACGCCCAAATCCTTACGCTATCTCAAACTAAAGTTAAATCAGCGCAGTTCGGAAAATCATGCGAACGTGAACCTTAACGCGCCCAGTTACGGTTTGTGGTCGCTCAACTTTTTTCATCACCTAAACTGGATCGCTTAAAACATTTAGGCGTTAGGCCCCTGGATGGCTGGATGGTAACTATTGGGGAACACCCATTCGAGCAGCGCATTCCACAGATTAGTAATTCGCAGATTATAAGTGGAATCAAAGCAGTTTGTACGAGTTTTCGGAATATCAACCATGAAACTTAAAGTGCCCCTTCGTCGACGGCCCGTCTAAAAATGGGCAGGAGGGTATTAGATCATGCAGATCCGATGCACACTCTGAATTATATCAATACGTAGTAAAAATCGGTTACCATCCACCTGTTCTACGGCAGCATCACTTGAGAGCCACTTTCCAGGCTAGGTATGTTTACCATCTTCGACCAAACCGTCACTTGTCATCAGGTATGTTATGGTAAAAACTGGGTCTCGTCGAGAGTGAATCAGTTTCTTCTAGACAAGCGTACTCCATCGTAGACCGCATCATCCCTAAACATTACGCGAGATGGCGGCCAAGCGCAAGCATATCTATACTATTATACTATACTATATACTATAATCTATACTAATATTATAAAGAGGATTTTTTTTATTGTTTGTTGTTTGTTTGTTTGCATTGAATAGGCTCCGAAACTACTGAACCGATTTGAAAAATTCTTACACTGACGGGAAGCTACACTATCCCCGGGTGACATAGGCTATAATCTATACCCGTGCGAAGCTGGGGCGGACCGCTAGTAATATTATAAACAGGAAAGATTTGTATGTATGTTTGTAACGAATTGACTCAAAAATTACTGGACCGATTTTAAAAATTCTTTCACCATTTGAATGCTACATTATCACTGATTAATGTAGGCTATTTTAATAGGCTATATAACTACCCGTGCGGAGCCGGGGCGGACCGCTAGTTTTTAATAATAATAAAAAAGAGAAAAAAAAGGTGATCAATGTACTCATCCTTATGAATAACTTTTACTATATAGAAACAACACCGAAATCGCGATTACATATTTTCGGGTGTCAATGACTGTATTATGTGGTATGGTTGTGTGGCCTGTAAACATATAAAAAATCTACTTTATACTTCTGTGTGCTAGTTAGAGCTGATGAGGTGAATTTACTCCTACTTCTGGATGAACTGAACATGTTACTTCTAGCAGTAGGTCTAATGGTCGAATTTTGTACTCACGATAAAAGATAACTTAGATTGGAAGATTATTGAAGTGAGGACAAAATTGAAGATGATATCCTTAGAAGAAAAACAAGATGTATTTGCAAGGTTTCTTTTCTACTCTATATTCTGGGTATAATCAGATCAGACGCATACATGTTACAACACATTTTTTTTTTAAATTTATAAGCAAATTCACATTTTTACACCACAAAAGGAGAAGTAGACGTTCCAAGTAGAAAAACATCAAAAATGCTTACAGGCATAACAAGCTGTCTTATCGCTTAAAGCGATCTCTTTCCGATTACTATGTCATTTATTACCCTATAATTTTCAGCAGGCAATGGTTTTACTTACAAATGCTCTTACGAGTATACGAGTTATTGATTTTTCATTTTATTTGGAAAATATACAGTGATTAATATCTACATATTACTGACAAAAATATAATTTAAACACCATTTAGGAGTTATCACATAATATTGAATTTATATTTGTTTGCAAACGTAGAAACGATATTAATATTATATTAGAATACATAATGCAATATAAAATAGTAAAAATAAAATAGATATATACTATTAAACTACCATATACAGGGCTACGCGGAAAAGGTGTACAAAGCTGAAAGGGGTCCATAGCACTCATCATTATGAGAAATTTTTACTATGACCTGATTTCAGGGCCCCGATTCTACTAAAACAATCGTTTTTAAATTGTAATTGTTTTTTTTAATGAATTGCCTCATAATTGACAGTTTTTTTTAATACATTAAGTGTCCATTTTGGCAATTTTGGCCAAGTAGAGTTGATCCCATAGTAAAAAAAAACATAATGATGGACCCCTTTCGGCTTAGTACACCCTTTCTGCGTAACCCAGTATACATACATTGACAGACAGTACACTTGTTTTTCATCCTCTTAAAGTACATGGTGCCAACTTCTATTGAAGAAAATTACCTAAATGTTAGTGGGTCAAACATCGAAGCTGTTTACATGTAGTTTTCACGGTGATCTTGGCGAGTACCGTACAGTATGACGTGGCTCGCTACCTACGTAGCTTCGTACATAGGTTTGTTATTCGAGAATCAATGTATGACTATGTGTTCGTTGTCCGATGTGATGGAGTCATCGTGCCGTCATTACCTTAAAGATGCTGAGGTCATGTTTACCATCTTATCCCGTTGACCTATCGTAATTACCAACATCGATTGATTGATAAGGATCAGATACAAATCTACTTAGACACTTTAGTAACTACGACAAAAAGAAACATAAACAAGAAGCTAATCATAACCGTTATCTAGAAAGTATTGCGTAGCGTTATCGGAACGTTGAATGAAGCCACAGTCAGCACATCCTACCGTTATATCTTATCTAAGTAAATTACAAACATGTACGCGCATAGCACGGAACTACTTTAACAAGTTCCCCAACTGTTTCTTGTGAATTAATCATAATCTCATCGCGCCGAAATAGACTGTCCTCCGGCATTACGACATAGTGACTCATTGTCGTCTGTAAACATACACATAGACGCGCACCGCAACATTTGCCTTATACGCGCGATACCTGCGCAGCGCGTGCGCCCGCGCCGCTCTCACAGACCTCCCCAAACAAATAAACACACGGCTCCGTACCTACACGGCTTCGTACCTACGCGGCCGTGTCTCCACACTCGTATGCCTTACTGGTAATAATGTGATTTACTCAATTAATAGAAAATTTATTCATACATTTTCAAGGAATTATACCGTTTCAATCATACACGTACGTTGTAGGGTTTTATATTCAATCTATGACCGAGTTTCAGAATTACCGTGAACTATTTAAACGTACACTTGTCTAATTGTTCTCAAGAAAAATGGAGACGAATAACAAATAAGGCAATCGTAACAACAACGTCGGCCTGTGAGCGCTTACATAAATTAAATTTATGTAAGGACTGTACTAAAATAGGTATATTTGTAGATGGGACATGATAAATACGTTATGTATATTGCATTCTCGCTGCCTCGCGAACACCAACTGCGAAAAAGTATTCATTACTGACCTTGATATTTATGACACAAACTTTAGAGATTCCTTCTATAGATATAACTATCATACTGTGTGCAAATACACAATAAAACATTTTCAACGGGTTATTGTTCAAAAACCGCGTGCCTATGCTAATAAGGATTATAAAAACTCGATATAACGATCTTTGAATTTTGTACAATTTTATTGATTACATAACCTGACTAATCACCGATGTATGATTTCATATGAAACCACGGAACATCACGAACTCGCATAGACCTCGACAGCAACGATTTAATCCTCTTTTTACTATTCTATACTCTATGAAACATAAGTAGAAGGTTAGACATTCTTTCCTAGAAAAGTGTACACAGATGCTTTGTCAATACCTGATAAATATTCTTGGAAGTAAATAGGTCCTATACATATCTGTGAGACTCCTAGTATTTCATTAGCTGATAAATTGAACACAAACTACAATTTATAACTTTGTTTGCTAAAATAGATAGGTATAGTGTAATATAAATGATATAATCTGTCTATTCAAGATTTGCAACCAAGAAGTTTTTATACTGTTCTATTATTAAAAAAACACACATTATAAATGCGAAAGTTTGTGTGTAGTTTTGTCCTACTTAACTGCGTAACAGCTCAACTGATTTGCATTTTAGGTATGAAGGTAGCTTTTACCTTGGGTTTTGAACACATAGGCTACTTTTTAACTCGTACAATTCCCGTAGGATAGCGGGTTAAACCGCGGGGCGTCGCAAGTACATTAATATTATTATGTTGTCGATAGCATTAAGTTTCCCAGAATATAACTGCGGCGTACAATTCTTCAGCCTAAGTTTTTGTACGGGTTTTTCAATTAAACTGCTTTATAGGCATGGCGATTTCCTCCAAATTATCTTTATGCTTTGCTCGCACGTATCATGGCATGCATTCATCCGGCTCTGGCAAACGCGCCCTTGTTCTATGTTGAGCAGGTTACTTGAATCTTGTGCAACATCCAATTAATTATTAAAAGAAAAATATTAAACCCGACTGCAAAATTTAGCCTATATAGCCTATCTAGAAACATAAAAACGAATCTAATAAAAACTATAACTTTAAAAAAAAAACCAGTAATGAATAATTATCTCAATTCTAATATAGAGTTACATCTGCTAGAACTAGAGTCTAGAATCTAGAACATGTGGCAGCGATCAAACATCGGGCCTTGACGATAGTGTCACGCCAATAAAACACTCCCGTAATGATCTTGACACCCATTAATATACAGGAATGCTATATTGTGCTCGTCGCAGCTTCCTGGTCATCTTCAAGTGGAGCTCATATTGATGCTGAATTAAATTGTACTTTACAATTATTTACGGCTATTGTTGAGAGTGGTTTGATTTCCTAGAAACGTTCACTGAAATTAATTTACTAATATATATAATATATAAACACGTTAGTCGTTACCTATACGCGTCGGTAATATTAGCGAATGCAGAATTGAATGGGCTATACCACTATCCAGGTGTGGCAAACACAGGAGGTCTATTTGCCGCTCAGAAAACTGTTGTAGCAAATGATTTGATCTTCTAGAAATGTTCATTGTTTCTGTTAAAGCCAACTAATAACTCTTTATCAATACGCGTTGACAATATTAGAGAATGTAGAATTGAAAGGGTATACCACTATCTATATATCACTATATATCCAGGTATCCAGGTGTACTAAACTCAGGATGTTTATTTGGGTTGCAAAATGTTTGATTTCCTAGAAATATACAGTTTCTGTTCCGCGCAAACTAGTAACATGTTACTTATACGTGTCGACAATAGCAAATGCAAAATCAAGTGGGTATACCACTATCCAAGTAAACTCGCTATGGTTGATATTCCAATATCCCGTATGTAGTGCTTTGATTCCACTTTAATGTGCGAACTGCTTTTCTGTGGAATACACTGCCTAAATGGGTGTTATCAGAAATTTGTTGTGCACTACGAAATATTTGTAACGAATAAAGCTGGTTATTCAGTCTCCACTCACTGGGTATAGGCCTCCACTCGGTCACGCTATCCTTTTTGCTCCTGTGCGAGCCTCATCCACTGCTTTCCGACATGCTCGACGATGAATAAAAGCGAGTAACTATATAAAAAAAAAAACTTCTGAAATTGGTTATAGGTATACAATTTAAATCATCATAAACCTAGCTTTAAACTTTTCATGATAAAAAAATAAATACTATCGGCTTAAAGGAACTTCAATACTAAACTAAGGTTATCCGAATTCTCTATAGCTGCAATCCCATTTTCACATTCCCTCTAAACTGTCTACCGTAAACTGTCAACCTGTAAAACGGTAAAACTGTAAACTGTCATCTCTGTGCCAAATCTCGAATGTTGATTTCAAGAATTAAATTTCGAGATGTGTGTATGTCACACAGTTTTGTTAAATCATCTTTATTACTAACTAGTAGGCCGCCCCAGCTTCGCACGGGCGAAGCCGGGATATATAGCCTATGTCAACCGGGGATAGTGCAGCATCCCAACAATGAAAGAATTTTTCAAATCGGTTCAGTAGTTTCGGAGCCTATTCAATGCAAACAAACAAACAATCAAATCTTTCCTCTTTATAATATTAGTATAGACTAGCGGTCCGCCCCAGCTTCGCAAGAGTATAGATTATAGCCTGTCACCCGGGGAAAGCGTAGCTTCCCAACAGTGAAATAATTTTTCAAATCGGTTCAGTAGTTTCGGAGCCTATTCAATGCAAACAAACAAACAATCAAATCTTTCCTCTTTATAATATTAGTTATTAATAATTATGATACTGAAGGTGTACCTTGTGTTGAGCAGTGCGAAGAGCTGCGCTCGCAGCTGGAGAGCGAGCAGCACTACGCGCATGTGTACCACGCGCAAGTGAACGAGCTGCGCGTGCAGATGGAGGAGGGAGGGAGGGCCGCGCGCGACCTGGAGCAGGAGCGGGCCAAGCTTCTCCATCAGCTGCAGCTGGCCATCGCGCGCGCTGACTCCGAGGCCATCGCCAGGTGAACAACTAACTATAAGCTATACTGTCGGCTCGAAGGACCAGGCGTGGCAGCTACGCACGCAAGCAGAGGACGGAGGCTGTGCAGGGGGTCTAGACAAGAGCCACTTTCTGTTAGCGTTAACGCCAGCAGAAAGATGAAATTGTATGAAAATGACATTAGCTTAGATAATTTCTCTCAAGCTAATATCATTGTCAATGTAATTTTCTTACAATTTCATCTTTCCGCAGGCGTTAACGCTAATAGCAAATGAGTCTTGTCTAGACCCCCTGACTTCGGAGGCTATCATCATCATTTCAGCTTATCGTTTTCCCACTGCTGGGACTCAGGCCTTCTCTCAGAGAGAGAGGATGGGCCCTAATCCACTATGCTGGTCCAGTACATGTTTGTGAATGTCGTATATCTTTGAACTTTACAGGTTCTTGGACATACCGGTTTCCTCACGATGTTTTCCTACAGCGTTTGCGTGAGCGATGGCTGCACATAATTTATTTACAAAGACGTACGTTTTATTTATAACGTCATTGTTTATTTAGGTACTAAATAAGTTATTGGGGCAGGGCCGAGTTTCGAAACAGGTGCCATCAGATTGTAAAGCGCACATACTACCACTTAGCCACCATCGCCAGGTGAAACCACTCTTTGTCTCGAGTAGCTGATCGACAGCCGGCTCGAAGGACCATGGCGAACAATCTACTCGGATTGAGATTTTTAATTGGGAGAAAGGCAAATATTCAGATTTTTGAATTTTCTTATAACTCGTGTTGCAGGTCGATAGCTGAGGAGACAGTAGGCGAGCTAGAGAAGGAGAAAACGATGAAAGAGCTAGAGATGCGCGACGCGGCGGCCTCGCACCGCGGCGAGCTGGCGGCGCGAGACGCCATGCTGCAGGGGCTTCGGGACCGAGACCACGAGTCGCGCGCCACCATCGACCTGCAGCGGAAGGTAATTATAAAACACCTGTAGATCAGAGGGCGAATCCAGGATTTAATTGGGGGTATGGCGGCATGGCCCCCATACCCCCCAACTGACACCTCATCCGGCAATGAAACCACACTTGTGTAATTGTCATAGTCACATATTTTTTTCTCGTTTTTCTTGTTAATGTTTTTGTTATGTATTTATGTCGGATATTATTCTTTGGTCAATTAATTTTAAATATTATTGTTTGTCATGCAGTATTAATTTGCTATTTTAGTCCTGTGTAGATGTCGCCTCATTGGCGTAGGCCTCCCCCAGTTTTCTCCATAGTTTCCTGTCTCTTGCTATTCTCATCCATTCCCTTCCAAGTCTTTGAGTAAAAATATCTTGTCAGCGTTATTTGGCCTTCCTCTTCTTCGTTTTAGTCCTCTTGGCACCCATTCTAAAACTTTTTTACTCAATCTATCGTTTTCCATTCTACATGCATGTCCCGCCCAATTCCATTTCAATTTTCTAATAGTTTTATTATGTCGGTATGCCGGTTACTGTAATAGAGGTTTATTTTAATTCGTCAGGAGGTAGACGAGTTGCGTCGCAGCGGGACTGCGTTGGCGGAGCGTGTGGCGACTTTACAGCGGCTGCAAGAAGAAGTCGACCGCCTCAACAAGAAGCTCAACTCGGAGATAATGCTCAAACAACAGGCTGTCAACAAACTCGCTGAGATCATGAACAGGTGAGATGTGGCACAATGCAGCTGTAGCGAATCTCTGTGATCTTATAGAGCGATCTTATAGTGACGGAAAATGTCACTATGTAACAATACTCGCATATTTGTAGTGTACTTTTAGACCGCCTTTTGTACCTATTTCTAGGTTAAATCTTGCAAGCCAAATTGGAACCAGTTCCTTTTGTATCAACTTCCTTAATATATCTATACTAATATTATAAAGAGGAAAGATTTGATTGTTTGTTTGTTTGTTTGCATTGAATAGCCTCCGAAACTACTAAACCGATTTGAAAAATTCTTTCACTGTTGGGAAGCTACACTATCCCCGGGTGACATAGGCTATAATCTATACCCGAGCGAAGCTGGGGCGGACCGCTAGTATATATATAAAAGCGAAATTCATCTACACACTCATCACGAACTCTCGAAAACTACTTGACCTACGAAGCTGAAATTTGGCAGCTAGATTCCTTATAAGGTGAAGAGAAGGATTTTGCGAAAGGGCCGAATTAAGGGGGGTTGAAAGTTTATATGAAAGGCTACGCGTACAAAATCGCGGGCAACAGTTAGTATAGGTATAAAATTAATATACCCGGTATCAAATGAAACGGCTTGAAGGGTAGAAAACGATAAAGTGGGTGACATCACACTAATTTAAATGGCCGCCGCTCCAAGGCGGCGGATCAAACTTTCTTTGCTAAAGCTAAAACCTTGTTTGATGTATGTTTTTTACTATTTATTATGCTGCCAATAAATTGTTATTGTTTTGTACTTTTAGCGGTTGTCTGGCTAGCTACCACCCTCAAACTAAAAAACTGTGACCAAGCATCTGATGGTGATCCGACAAAATATGGTGAGGAGGAAAAGCCACTAGGGAGCTGTCTGGGAGTGTAGTTCAATCGTTTTTTCTTGCTTGTTGAAATGAAGAATAGGTAGAGATAGACACCCTCACACACCTTTTTTTGGGGGTGAGAGGGAGACGTAAAATTTCCCAATACAGGCTATGTGTTTTCACCATCTCTAATCACAGTCACCTCATGAACTGCGGTCAAACGCCTAGCCTATAAGTCAGAAAAAGAAATTCCGCTAACACAATTATTCATCCTTACAGAAAAGACATGAACCCTGCCAATACGAAAAACAAGAGCAAGATGTCTGTCCGCAAAGACAAAGACTACCGCAAGCTCCAGCAGGAACTAACACGAGAGAAGGAAAAGTTCGACCACCACGTGGTGAAGCTGCAGCGGGACCTGCAAGACGCGCAGCAGCAACTCATCGACGAGCAAACCACGAGGATGAGGCTCGCCATGGAGGTCAGTGTATACCTACCCTGGTGTTATGACACTCGTCATAGTATTAAGTGGTGACAGACTTCGAGAATTAATGATTATGAGGATAAACTCGCTATGAAGCCCTGCTAGGCTCAGAAAACGTCAGTCTCCAAAAAGCCAGCTGTTATCGACTGCTTCCACAAGCATCTATGCTCTACTTTGAACCCACTAAAGGTGACCACTGTAGTCACTTACCATTCCTCGTAACGTTAGTTGCGTAGCATGACTATAATAGGTGTTTTCAACTGGTCACTGAAGTTAAGCAATGGGTGATCCTTTCAGTCTGGATAGGTAACCGCGAGTGGTGTTTACAACTGAGTGCTACTGTGTGTTGAATGACACCTTAAATTAGCCTAGGCCTGCCATCCGTCCGGGATTCCCCTGATTTGTCCTGGTTTCGAGGCCGTCCAGAAGTGGTTTTAAAAAAGTGTTTCAAGTGTGTTTTTTTTTGTGTCAAGATAATCCCGATTGATTGAAAGATAAGCAATGACCAACCTGTAATGATAGATGTAATGTTTTAATAAAAAATAAAACAAATCTGAGTTAAAATATTATCTTAGTCGTAAATTATCTACAAGTTAATTCTGGCGCTCAAAGTCGACGACGACTAAACGACCGGTTCTCAGGGCCTGGAAGAAAAACTTAATTCACCCAAATTTCCGGGGTTTTGAAAGTTTTTGTCCAATGTCGGCAATTTAGGTGATGGCTGCCCTAAATTAGCTAAGCCATATCAGATGTCTTCGGGTATCCTAAAAACAGTTAAATAATGCGTTACTTTGTGGAAGGATCATCAAAACTATTTCTTAGACGAATCTTTAGTGTAGTGTGGTAGTTGAAGCGAAAATACACCAGAGATTCGTCTAAGAAAACTCTAAAATTAAGTCTGGCTCAGCCTTAACGACCTTACAGGTAAACTCACATGCATAAGGTCTCACTCTGGCAAGGTTACTTACCTTGCCTGAACGACACCTTATGCATTGGAGTTTTACTACTCATACATATATTTCTATAATATTTCTAACATAACTTAATCTATCAGGTGGATAGCAAAGACGCAGAAATCGAGCAGCTAAAAGAGAAACTGGCAGCGCTGACCAGCGAAACTGCATCGCAGTCGTCGGCCGACGCCGAAGATGGCGAAACGGAACAGACCCTGGAAGGATGGCTCTCTGTGCCTTTCAAGCAAAACATCCGCCGTCACGGCTGGAAGCGACAATATGTTGTAGTGTCCTCAAAGAAGATCATATTCTACAATACAGAGCAAGATAAGCAAAACACAACCGATCCAGTAATGATACTAGATTTGAGGTGAGTAGAAAAAATTAAGAATATTTTAATGCAACAATGCCCAATGCTACAGCTCAAAATGGAAATAATTCTCTTAGACTGACTCTCTGTGCCAAATAAAATATCCATTGCTACTGATGGAAGTGGCAGTGTGTTGGTATCATTAAAGGTCTTTTTTTTTGCCATATGTGGCAAACATGCAGACGAGCTGCCTGATGGTAAGCAGTTACCGTCGCCTATGGATACTTGTACACCAGAGGCATCACAAATACGTTGCCGAACCTTTAGTACTCGATTAACTCGCCTTTTGAAGAACCCCATGTTGTAGCTTCTCGGAAACACGCGGACGGGAACACGCGGAAGGTAGCTCATTCCACATTTTGCAGGTATGAGGCAAGAAGGATCGTGTGAATCGCACAGTGTGCGATTTCCACTGATCTATGATGTGTGGATGAGCCTTCAGGCGGTGGCGGCTAGTGCGATGGTAAAACCGCGACGCCGGCATCAGATCAAACAGTTCTTCAGAACACTCCATGTTGTAAATACATATAATTCTATTCTACAGTGGGTGGACAATTGGACATGGTATTATAATGTACACTATCAGAACTACACATTGAATACAGCGAAGTGTTCTTATTCTTATTCGAGATGGGGGCGATCAGTCCTGCACTGACGTCCCGCTTGGGGTGTATTGTGCAGCACAATACAGCGAAGTGTTCGACGTACATTCAGTAACATATTCTAGTGGATGGGCGCGGTATTACAATGTACACTGACAGAACCTCACATTGTTTACAGCAAAGTGTTCCACGTACGGTCAGTAACGCAAGGCGATGTGATCCGTGCGGATGCCAAGGACATCCCGCGCATCTTTCAACTACTTTACGCAGGGGAGGGTGAAGCGAGGCGTCCTGGCGAGGCCGACGCGCCTCAAGATGGCGCCGACCATACTGGTAACTATAGTTGTTGTATTGTTTATTAAATTATAAGTCCCGCTATAAAAATTATAGACTTAGTCTATACAAGGCAACAACTTGGCCTTCAAGTTGACATAACCTTGTAAAGAGGTAATGCTAGACCAAACGTATTTATTTGTAAGGGATATAATTTGCTAGATGTTACATTACAAAGTTATGTCGTCAACTTTGCATGAGCTGCCATAAAAGCGATTTATATAATGAACATAGCTATAGATGACGGATGTCTAAAGAATTGTTGTTATATATTTACAACGTTTTTTAATCAAAATTGCCCATGGCCCAGTTGGTAGCTAACCTGCCTTCACCGGGTGCGGGTTCGATTCTCTTCTAGGGCAAACATTCATTTGCCCTAGAAGTCTTTGATTTGCTTATTTTTGATGACATGGTGGGTGGGAGGGTCGATATCGTGATTACGTCAGCAGTTATTATTTACTTTTTTACACAAACGGCAACCCACAAATTGTCTATTTGCTAACTGCTGCTCACGAATCAATAAAAAAACAGAGTACATTAAAAGAAAAATGCATATAGGTACCAATGATTATGTAAGCATGGGAGGGGGGAAGAGGTTTGCTTACTTTTGCTCACAAGGGGAAAGGGAAGGGGTAAATAATTGTAAAAAATCTGCTTACGTAATGCTTGAATACAAGCTTTGCTTAATTTGGGGTCAAATGTGCATGTGTGTGCAAAAATGTCCGGAACATTTATTTATTTGATTTTATTGACTAATGTTGACTAACGCGGTCAAACGCAAGCCTATTTATTAACAAAATGTGTGCAAGCGTGACAGCAAAACAGATTATATAGATCTCTTGTCGATGGTGTTTCACATGATCTAAGAAAACAAGGTCTAGCGCTCCGGGAGCTGACACCCAATTATGTCACAGTCCAGTTGCCACTTTATTGCAACAAACATAGATATTGGGTTTTAAAAAAAATTATCTATTAAAATACAAAAAGCAAGCATTTCAATTGTCATTTCGTTTGTCCGCTCAAGCATAGTTATTCAAGTTAAGCACGAATTTATATTATACTAGCGACCCGACCGCCCGGCTTCGCACGGGTGTAATTTACGTGCGTAGCCGGGGCGAGTCGCTAATTATACATATAAACCTTCCTCTTGAATCACTCTATCTATTTAAAAAAAACGCTTCAAAATCCCTTGCGTAGTTTTAAAGATTTAAGCATACATAGGGACGGACAGACAGCGACAGCGACTTTGTTTTATACTATGTAGTGATTTATATAAACAAACAAAGTAATTTATTTTGACATAAATTTAGTTTAAAAACCACATTGATTTAAAGGATTCCCACAAATAATATACGAAGATTGGGGAGTTACAATTTCACGCTACTGGTAATACAGAAAATCAGCTGTTTCATAGAGTCCGCCATTGTTTCGTGTATCATCTCTCTCGAATTTGTTGTAAATTACTTATTCTGCTCTTGCAAGTGTAGGTGAATCCATGGCATCGATGACGTCAGTAGGTTTCACCCACGTGACATCATTTCTCGGAGCGCTATACCTGGCGGAGTATATTATTATACCATGGTGTTTCAGGTAACACAGTGCAACACAAGGGTCACGACCTAGTGGCCATCACGTACCACATCCCGACGGCGTGCGAGGTGTGCACGCGCCCGCTCTGGCACATGTTCCGTCCGCCGCACGCATACGAGTGCAGACGTGAGTACACTTCTTTATACGACTCTTTGTATTATGGATGCTGCAGAGGTTCTCAAACTCTTTCTAGTCACGCCTCCCCACTGCCTGAAACTAAATCAACAACGCGCCCCGCTTGCATTTTTTTATGGTGGAGTTCAAATATCTACATTCATTCAAATAATATAATAATAATCTGTTTAATATTTTGTTTTATTGTATTTGTTATTTCAACATTCACGGAACTGGACTGTATCTCTCTCTGGTTTATTTGTGAAAACTTTTAAGACTTGTATGTACTGACTTGTTATATTTCGTGCTATGTTTTATGTTGTTGTAAAGCTGTTTGTTTTCCGTAAATAAAAAAATATAAAAAACACAAAATTGGCACAATCAATGTCATGGATTTGACAAGATTCCCAATTCTGGATTGAACAGCAGAAAGTGCACAACGTGTCCAATAATATTAAGTTTGCTTCTATACTTCGTTTTTATAGCTACAACTGTTGAAAATGCATTTTCGCACAGAAATGTACTTGAAAAGGGTGAATACAGTTTCAATGTTTCGGATGGACGGTATACTATCTGCTCGCACCGCCTCCCTAGTGAGGCGCGACCCACAGTTTGAAAACCAATGGTGTATAGACTTATTCTTATTCGAGATGGAGACATTCTCATGTCCCGCTTGTGGTGTATTGTAAGCATCTACCTGAGCCAGGAGGAGAGTCCTTGAAATATCAGCGAGCCACTGAGGCGCTGAAACAAGGCTGTTTTAGTAATAAAGCTGCGCCATGCAATCTGAAGATTGTGGCATGTTTGTAGCTTCACAATGCCGCTTCACATGTTCTACAGTTCGCGTCGGGGGTTAAATATAAAACAAAAGAAGCTGAATATACAACAGCGTGAATGAAGACTATATGATGTTGATCCGCAGGGTGTCGCATGAAGATCCACGCGGAGCACGTGGGCGAGGGCGAGGGCGTGGCGGCGTGCAAGCTGCACGCAGACCGCGCGCGCGAGCTGCTGCTGCTGGCTGCTGGCGCCGCCGAGCAGCGCCGCTGGGTGGCGCGGCTGGCGCGCCGCGTGCAGCGGTACGGATACCGCGCCGCGCACCACAACCATGACCACACCAAGCTCTCGCCCAGGTAACACACTATATACCTTACCTGCTGCTGCTGGTATCTTATCATTACAAAAGAGACGAACCGCATTCCCTCTAATTGACTATAGGACAGCAGTTTTTGTTCGGATTAGGAAAGGATGTTCTGTCCCTTTCTTGCAAGGTGAGTGTCAGTAGGCGTACTTACTAGTGACGTCATTAGTAAGTATAGTCAAGGGTATAGTGCGCTCTCTATTTAGATATACATTAAAATTATTATAACTTCCTTAATTTTGAACACATTGCAATTTTTTTCTGGTGTTCAGCTCTATTTATTGTTGCCTTTTTTACAAGATAATAAAAAAAAAACATCCGGTAGCCTATTTCTATACCACGTTACGTCACGTTATCATTAGATATGATATGACCCAATGTGAGTGCACGGCAACCGCCTACAAGTGTTCCCCGTTTGCAGGGACTCGATGCGGTCGAACCTGAAGTCTGCGTACATGAACGCGTCGCAGCGCAGCTCCACGTTACCGGCCAACGCTTCGTTGCCGCGCCAGTGAGCCGCCACTCACTGCCGCGCCAACGAGCTGCCGCCGCCGCTCGCTGCCGCGCCAGTCTGTCGCTGGCGCGGCAGTGACCCACCACCACCACGCCTCACGCTGCCGAGTGAAGCGTGACGGTGCGACCTTCGACCGCGTTTTGATCTGTCTAACGAAATTCATTCACTCTGAATCTATTTACCGTTTTGTACCTATTTCGGTTGTATAAATTTAGCTAGTCCTAACGTAACATTAGCGTGTTTTGTCCGAAATTTAGAAGTGCGGCGTCGCGACCGCGATTGTTTTTTTTTATAATTTGTACTTACGGGAGTAACGTTTCACCTATTAAAAATTACACATATTTTCGCGAGGGAATTGACTACTTGTATGTAAGCTTTCTATTTGACAAGATAATTATATTTTTTCGTGACTAGTGTTCTAAGTGGGACCACTGGCCTTACACTCTTTTACTATGTAGAATAGGTGCTACGGTGGCTCTAAGCTGACAGTCATGAAAATAGTTAAATTGTTTCAGTGGTCTTGCAGGAATATAATATGAATAAAACAAACATTATCGTGGTAAAGGATCGGTTCCTTTTAATGCTTAGTTAGCGTTGATATTAATTCATTCACGTGTTATTCGAATCATTTATTTTATAATGAAGTTAACATAAAGCGAAAATGTGATGTTTTGTGCCTAAAGTCCAAGTATGCGTGGCAACTAAAACTGGTGTGAGGTACAAGTTTGGTATAGTTCGCACTATTATCTCTTCTGTATTTTGCACAGACCTATATCCAAGTAGACGCCACAAGTCGACCCTTGCATTTCATATTTCCAACACAATTATGACTAGTAATCGTAATTGAGTCCGGCTAAAACCAGTCTGCTCAATCGGTACCGCGACAACACGTATCAGTTTGAAACGAAAATGGGTAATTGTGCAATAGTGAGTTGTAAGAATACCACAAATAGAGTTGGCCGACAGAATAAAATTATTTCTTTTCACTTTTAGGTACGACAAATTTGATACGCTTAGTTTTCATACAGTTTGGACCGCTTGTGTAGTCAACTTAGATATAGGTCTGTGGTATTTTGCCATTGTGCACGCTTCACTGATGCATCCACAGGCGATCGTCACTGATAATGGCGTCAGTTCTGTTTTCCGATTTTTGACCTATTCTAACAGCACTAAAATTCTACACCTCTTCATTTCAATACATATGGAAGGATGCAGTCTGCCCTAAGTTTAGTTTGAAAATTGAACAACGGAATTGACGCCTGTGCGTCTCTGTAGGCCTAATTGTAATTACGTTGTGTACGTTGAGCACCTCATAACGCTATTATTTTTAAATAACCCAAAATAAATGTAGGAATTGTTTGTTGTGATACCGCGGGAGGGATGATGTCGGAGTAGCTGAGATATCACGGCAACCTCGCTCCGGTTGCTAACCTGTAAAGTATGGTGATATTTTATATTTAGAGTATCTTGTAGCATCGAATATTGTGTGATTATGTGTACCCATAATATTATCTTCTTAAAGAAGGGAGAAGACAGTATGTATGGCAATATTATATCGATTTTAATAAACTCGGCTTATTAGTTTGATAACTCACTTTAATACACACAATTTGCACTGATTCAATATCTGAACTAACACAACTCTAGTACATTTGTGACTTCAATTGAGTCCACTCAAGTTCCTGAAACAGCTTATAGTCAAAAATACATTATGAAATGTAAATTCGTATACTCGGTCTAATTTTGTTTCAGCTCTGACAGGTGCAATAACATTGTAAAAAGCTGAATGAATACATTTTACTTTAGAATATTTGACTTTAGTATATCGGCTACTATCAAAGATAACATAACCACTTGATCGCGCATGTCGTCTAAATTCCCTTTTGCTTCTGCAAAAGCCATGTCGGTCGCGGGGGGGTATCGAATGGCGGCTTGTGATTGGAGTCTCAATAGTCATTCATTCAAATTGCGCCTAGAATACCCGTTCGAAAAAGATTATGTTGAAAATTTTGTACCTTTTCATCGCGCGGGATAAAGGATGAGTAGTCATATCGTCATTGGCTTATCATTTCCAAAAGTGATCAGTATTAACGTTTTTTTGTTATGAGCGATGGTGGCCGATTGATAGCACGTGCGCTTTACAATCTGACTGCACCCGGTTCGATCATCGGCCTGCACCAATTAATTATTTAGTATTTAGAAACTACACCTAAATATATTAGGTGCAGTTTCAATACCATCGCTCAAAAACGGTGAAGGAAAACATCGTGAGAAAACCAGTATGTCTTCTTAGACATACTGGTTTCCACACGATGTTCACCTCCAAATTTCGAAGACATGACTTTCGCTAACATGCACCGGACCAGCATGGTAAGAGCCCACCCTCTCTCTGAGAGAAAGCTTGTGTTCCCAGCAGTGGGAAATTGAAAGGCTGACAATGACTTTTAGTTTTTTACAATACTGTATGCGTCAGAGCTACAAAAACTTGGATTGAGAATAGTTAACCAGAAGTTGTTTGGTTTCTACGTGGCTTCAATTAATGTCTTTTCTTCTACACTCTTATTTGAATTGTGATATAGAGGAAAATCGGGAATTGACTAGATTTTATCGTTGCAATCTCATTTTATAGTCTTACACTAAACATCTAATATCACGAGATCATTTGCAAACTAACGAATAAACAGTGCCATAAGTGTGTTATTTTGTAGAAAACCCTTTCCAAATATTGCTCAAATGAATTAAACAACCACGTTACTTAAAAAAAAGACTCTTCGAAGGGCTTCCTGTACTTGCGATCAATTTGTAGAATGTATTTAGTAAATTATGAAAATGAGCTTAAAGTTACGCAATCTATGAATTTGTTTGGCGTCTACATCGATATACAATTTTTACTTTGTATTTTCCCTTGTTTTTTGGTCCAAGCCTTCATTCGGGCTTTTGAAATTGAGTATATCGGTAGACTTGTTTGATATAGAGTATATCGGTAGACTTGTTTGATATAGAGTAAGTATATCGGTAGACTTGTTTGTTATAGAGTAAGTATATCGGTAGACTTGTTTGATATCGAGTATATCGGTAGACTTGTTTGATATAGAGTAAGTATATCGGTAGACTTGTTTGATATAGAGTAAGTATATCGGTAGACTTGTTTGATATAGAGTATATCGGTAGACTTTTTTGATATAGAGTAAGTATATCGGTAGACTTGTTTGTTATAGAGTAAGTATATCGGTAGACTTGTTTGATATCGAGTATATCGGTAGACTTGTTTGATATAGAGTAAGTATATCGGTAGACTTGTTTGATATAGAGTAAGTATATCGGTAGACTTGTTTGATATAGAGTAAGTATATCGGTAGACTTGTTTGATATCGAGTATATCGGTAGACTTGTTTGATATAGAGTAAGTATATCGGTAGACTTGTTTGATATCGAGTATATCGGTAGACTTGTTTGATATAGAGTAAGTATATCGGTAGACTTGTTTGATATAGAGTAAGTATATCGGTAGACTTGTTTGATATCGAGTATATCGGTAGACTTGTTTGATATCGAGTATATCGGTAGGCTTGATTGATATAGAGTAAGTATATCGGTAGACTTGTTTGATATAGAGTAAGTATATCGGTAGACTGGTTTGATATAGAGTAAGTATATCGGTAGACTTGTTTGCTACATAGTTGTGTACAAGTTAAACGCGTACCTTAAAATCAATTATCTTACAGTGGCTCCCAATAGTTAAGAATAATGTGATTATTTTACAATAACGTGCAGGGATCGTGTTATGTCGTAAAACACGATGCAACTATATACGTGTCATCAAACCAAGTTTGAAATGTAAAAACTGTGTACCTAATGCCCTAAACACACGATTCAGTTTACGATGATGTGATGGCATGTTTTTGTAATTTAACAGAAGTCCAATGGCATTGTATTGTATTATAAATATGTACAATAAATCTTTTTAGTGATTTTAAAGTACAAAGTTTGTGTCTGCAGTTTACAGAGTTGCAGGAAATGATGCGATAGATAAAAAGTTTAGTAAGTTCTTTTTCACACGAGGCAACTAGTAATTTGTGGGTTGCGTTGAAGACAGAAGAGAAAGGCGGCGGGCGTCGAGATACAATATATATAGAGTCACAAACGGGCAATAAAAATTTCCTAACCAAAACTCGGCGCATGCTACCCATTGCGCCGACTTTTTGGTTAGTTATAAGCTAGGCAACCGCGATCCTACTACAACGCTGCGCGATGCCATTGCTACGATAAAGTAGCGGACAAGCGACGTTAAATGCTATGCAAGCGACATAACGTCTAAACTGGAGTAAATGTGGCATTGCTAACTTTATTATTGATGTCTAGGTATATACAATGATGGTCAGACGATTTTTGACTGTTTTCACTTAGTGATTGTGATTCTATAGGTATTGTATCTCGATGGCGGCGGGTCGATGGCGAAAATGGCTTCAGTTTGAATGAAACCATCGCCTGTCGCTGAAGTCAAAAACACTATACTATTTTTTTAAATAGTATTGCTTGATAGTAGATGGCTTTGTGTGAGATTGGACTCGATGTCCCTAGAGACGACTTCTGCGACACTCGTCTGGGTTTCAGATTGCGGCTCATAAAGGCAACAGTGTTTTTTTATATACATATTTATATGACGTAGAGGGTTTGGTGACCGATCCGTATCGAGTGGCAGGCCGGACTGTGATAGTGTGCGCGCGAGCGATCACCCGTGGTGCTAAGGTAACCAGGCCACCGACGCATTGTTACTCGCGATTCTTGTTGAACATTTATATTGAACGCTGTTTATATACATTTAAAACATTGTTTACATTCCTCCAATTAAAGCTATGTTGAGTTTTGTTTATGTTAATTTTATATCGACTCTGGCTCACTTGCGCTTCAACAGTTAAGGCGCTTGCAGACGATGCGTAGTACAAGTAACAAGTAGAAGTAGCAGGTGAAAGTAGGCGTTCAAACGATAAGTTGTCACTCGCGCGGTGACGCCACAACTCGCATGCGAGTACGTACTCGCACGAGTGTTCGAAAGAGACGAACGATGTGCAGTGGGCGTATTCGCTGTGGCGACGCGAAGCTTCACTCGCGCTGTGATGTGCTACTAATAAGCACTTTCACTGCCACGTTCACTAAGCACACCGTTGCTGACGATGTGTTGTAAGCACTTGCTACTTCTACTTGTTACTTGTACTACGCATCGTCTGCAAGCGCCTTTACGTCCAGTGCCGACAGACTATCAACTCAGTGGCCGATATTAGACACCAATATCGTTTACCTTGTGTAGTTTTCCCGTTTCATGTTATTGCTATGAAATGTTAGCATATCCGATATAGGTCACCGGTTAGGTTGTCTGTCGCGTGCGTCGAGTTTGTGTCGCTTTGTTTAGGTATAAGTTCGATTCAATCTCCAATTAATTTGAGAACTGAAAAACGAATTTGAAATTAACGTACTTAAGTGTTCGTTCATTAACGTCATCGTAGTTGTACTAATAATTATTTGAATGCATTTTATATTTTATTAGGCAGCTATTGCATTTTTATGTTATTTTCATTCCATATTGTGTCGTAGTTATTTTTTTACATTTCATACGTTTGGATATGGTCATTGCCAAAGAAATTTTGAAATAACACGATTAACAAGACGTTTGTAACTTGGAAATTCAGTTTTGTATTATTTTTCCACGGTTATGTTTATATGTTAATTAAAATAACATTTGTTATCGATTGTGCATAATTTTTATAACCTGATTTTATGGACTGTCATTTTTTGAGAGTATTTTCCCGAACGTCGTCGATGTAAGGCGATTAGAAATACTTCCAAATTGTCGTCATAACAATTATTAAATCAATGTAAATTCATTATAATGTAAAGTATTTATTAATTAATCGCATCTCGTATTATATTGTTTATTTAACTCGCTATAATTAGAAGTTCCTAACTAGCTAGCTTCTCATTCTAAAACAAGTCTCAAGTAGCTTCTCGCTAACACATATTTTCATACATTTAACAGTTTTATTAATTAGCTAAAATTAATATTTTTTTTGTTATATGATTATGTAATGTATTTAATATCGTGATTTTGAATATAGGTAGGGATCGGCGCGGCGCGTCGACACGCCCTTACCGATACCCGCACGTGCCTTGGCTTCGGCCCCTCATATCAAATAGGCAAATAATATGTATTAATAGTGATTTTATTGTACATATATCATTCAAATAAACCAATATTTTATTGTGTTTTATAAGTAAAATGTATATTGTATAAAGTAATTGATTCTATCATTAAAATAACGCCTAGCTAATAAGGGCTACATTTGTGAAAAAATAAACACATAAAAAAACATATCGTTTTATTTCTCAATAATTTTAACATGATACATGACTTAAACAATGCATTAAATATAATTCAACAAAATATAATAATCAGTTCCTATGTAACAAATTAAATATCATTACTTTATTTCTAAATGAAATCTTAATACAAATTTAACTTCACACACACAGGCAAAAGGGTTTTCTTAAAAACAACTTTTCTTATTAATTTCGGAATAGTGCACATTAACATTGTTTATGATTAGGTTTTACTAAAATCTAAGAGTTAATTAAGATTATTCGCTCCAAGAACCGATAACCGATGGGGAAGAAAGGTTCTTGCGTGGAGACCACGAACCGGAAAACGCAGCGTAGGTAACCTCCCACTAGATGGACCGACAACATTGTGAGAGTCGCGGTCATCCAGTGGATGCAAAAGGCAGGTTGTCGTTCTGTGTGCAGGTTAAAAGGGGAGGCCTATGTTCAGCAGTGGACGTCTTCTGGCTGATGATGATGAATTAAGATTATTATAAAACTAGAAAAAGCACCACTGAATGGAATAAACTATTAGAACAGGCCAACAGCTTTCTTCATGTCCTTCTGTTTCCACGCAGGTAGACCTCTGAACTCGCTGTACGGGATGCCGAATGTGGCAACGAAATCGTCGTGGGTTAGGTACAGCTGAAATTTGATTTAATTCATTCAATACAAACATATATAACAGAATGCAATAATTTTAAAATAACATTGAATTATCTAAATACTTGGGAGCAATGGTAGATCAAAACCTAAAATTCTACAACCACATATCAATGGTGGTCCTTAACTGTTGACCTTTTGGAAAAACGAAGAACCGATAAGCGATAGGGAAGAATGGTTCTGGAGTGGAGACCACGAACCGGAAGACGCAGCGTAGGTAGGACTCCCACTAGATGGACCGACGACATTGTGAGAGTCGCATAGGGAGAGGGAATCTAGTGGATGCAAAAGGCAGGCTGTCGTTCAGTGTGGAGGTTAAAGGGGGAGGCCTATGTTCAGCAGTGGACGTCTTCTGGCTGATGATGATGACATCAATGCTATCAAAGAAAGTCAGGAAATTCGTCTACTTGATGCGAGGCGCTGACCTTTTAAAACAAGCAGTTTTCTAAAACTATAAAAACGTGTACCTACTTAGGATACTGATGTAAATATAAGCTTTAATAGGGATATTTCAACACAAGTGATACGCAGTGTTTATTTGAGACTTCTACGTTCTTCCTTTGTGCGTGGGCTTTCGAAACCACTGCATGTTGCAGTACCAGTGGCGGATTTGCACAGTTGCCGCCAGTAGGTAGTTCAAATTTTGGCGCCTTTACCGACCTCTACAATTCATTCTAGTTCGCTCGTCAATTAAATTGTAATTTTATGATTTTGTGTGCACTATCTTCCTTACCTAAATAAATTACCTTTTCTATAGTATGATTATTATAGCAGTTGCCATTTGCCCCCCTTAATTCGGCTCTTTCGCAAAATCAATGCTGAAAATATTTTTTTGAATTTTGTAATGAAAATTTTGTAACTAGGTACGAAGTTGAGGCAAATAAAGGCCTTACCTACCCGATTAGGATTTTCTTCGATTAGGATTAGGATCTTTGCCAAATTTTATAACATTTAAGTCAGCTTTTAAGCACCTACATAAATATGAATCTTAATTTTTTTTATTTGCCCCTAATTTCACACACACACATCATCAGCCATTAAATGTCCACTGCTGAACAAGGCCTCCCTCTTAGAGGGCTTGGGGATCGCAGTACGTTCACCGTGTTCTAACAGGACGCTGCTGCCCATCCTCCGGTGGTTCTGGTCGCAGTTTTAGGACATACCCGGGTCCAGCCCCTAATTTGCCGCCCCTAAACCTGCCGCCCTAGGCTCCAGCCTACACAGCCAGTGGCGGATCCAGGATTTCATTTTGGGGGGGGGGGGGGGGGGGGGCATTCTGACATTTCTGGTCAAGGTTCAAAGGAATCAAATCGATTTTTTTTGTCGAATGTATGGAATTGCTAGGAGTTTTGAGGGCTGGATCCGCCAATGTACATAGCCTGCTGGTAAATCCGCCACGTGCAGTACTGCAAACGCTTGCTTATTCTACTGGCCTGGCAAGAGCTAGGCGTGCCAGAAACAAGGCGTCGGAGACTCGTGCATCTCACCTCTTTGATGAGTGGGTCGACGTCCGGCGGCAGGTGTTCCTTTGGGCCGCGGAGCACGCTCATCGGGTACTTCTCGTATTGATCGAACCGGTTGGCGCTGTTGCCGCTCTGTAGCGCGCTGTTGCCGCCCTGCACTATCGCCTTGCCTTCTAGCGCGCTGACGATAGCGCCGAACGTTTTGTGTCCCTGTAAGTAGAGGCATAAGAAGTGGCTCTGAATGATCTGAGGTGATGAGACCAACAAAATTGGAATTCTGTAGGATATAGTGGTCGTTTTTAGGGTTCCGTTCCCAAAGGGTAGAAACGGGACCCTATTGCTGAGCTTACAATGTCTGTCCGTCCGTCCATCTAACCAAAAAAGTCCGTCTAAAAGTGTGACTCTGTGCATTACCAAGTTAAGCCACGTAGAGCGCGGTCGGTACTTGGGTGATGTGGGTGGACGTGATTTTGTCTTTTTGCACTACTTTTTGTTTTATGTGGTTGTATGGAACCTTCAGTGCGTGAGCCCGACTCGCACTTGTCCGGTTTTTTTGATCGTCTTACCTTCCACATGTTGTGTTTCCAGTGTGGGAAGAAGCCGGTGAAGTGCGGCGGCTCGCGGCCCTGGCTGATTGCTATGATGGGAGTCTCTGAGTCGCGCGCCGCCGGGTCTGGAACCAACAATCATTTATTTTGTTTGATATTTGGCTGACTGGACGCTTGTCTTGTCAACTCAGCTCACAGTTACCAAGTGTATCTTGGACCACACCATGTCCAAGATATTAGCATCCCTAGACCCTAGCCTGGGTTGATGAGATCTGACTCAAACGAGGCTGCCGGTAAGGCGCTTGGCGTCATAGTAGGTATTTTATACTTGAGAGCGGTAACCAGGCAAGTAGCAAGAGAATGACAAAAATGCCGGTCTCTACTTTGCTCAAAGGGTGAGCATCACCATACAACGTGGTAATGGGGCCAGCATTTTGGGAACAGTTCCCACTGGTAGCGGTTTAATAGAGTGAGTGGTTTTAATTTGTTGTTTTTCTATTTTATTTTATTCTAATGTTTGGTAGTAATAGTTTTAGGTTTTAAATATCTGTGGAAAAATTAGATTTAAATTTATATGAAAAAAAAAAACTTCAATTGAAGATAAAAAAATCTCCAATGACAAAACTAAAAGTATTATTCCGAGTTTTTTTTAAATCACCTCTGCCATCTTTTAAAATACTTATACCAATGACTTACACATACTAGTAACAATGTTATTCTAAAAATAATGCCCAATCGATTTTTTCGATTCGATTTCTGTTCCTACTCGGTGTTTTTTTCTTCTTCAATAATGTTGAAAACTTTCTAAAGAGATAGAGTGTAGGGTACCATGCGCGAGGTACGCCGCAGCGAGCGCGCGCGGCTCGTCCCGTGCGCGCGGCGGCGCATGCGTGCCGAGCCAAACAAACACTGCGTCGTGCGCGTCCACCACGCCCGCCATCTCCGGCGCCAGGTCCAGCTGGCTGAACGACGCTATCTCCTCGACTAGAACCAAAACGACCACTTAAAACACATCTTCAGACAATCATGGTCCACTGCTAGGAAAGGAAAGATATTTTAATTTAACGTCAGTTTTTTTTAAATAGGTCACAATGATGGAGTTACCAAAAAGCCCCAAAGAGTTCCCAATGTCGGCCGGTCTAGATATCTCTGGAAAGATGCCGATGAGTCGAAACTGCGCGAGCTCCAAGTCGCCAACTGACGAGAGACAGACCGGGACCGATGGTGTTTTCTTGTGTCGGAGGCCAAGATCTCAAGATCGAAGAGCAGGTGTGCCAGCGGAGCAAGTGTTTACCTGATTAGTAAGACGACTAATTCCTCCACGCTTTTATCACTGCTAGTCTGTGGAATGCGCTGCCTGAATGGGTGTTCCCCGATGGTTACAATCTGGGTGTCTTCAAAGCACGAGTGAATCGGTTTCTTCTAGGCAAGCGTGCTCCAACGTAGACCGCATCATCGCTTAACATCAGGCGTGATGGTGGTCAAACGATACTATTAATTAAAAAAAAAAACTGAGATAAAGTAAGATATCCGTTTAAAATAAAAGCGCGTTGGCACCAAAACTCCAGCATGTGTGGAGGGTCGAAACTAAAATGTTCCCAGTGTCCTAATATGTAGTGCTAACACACGTATGGATTTGGTTGACGGACCGCCGTCCAACAAACGGGAGAGAAAGTGAGAATATCATATTTCCCTCTCTTTCTCTCCCGTTGGTCAGACGGTGGTTGAGGTCAACCAAATCCATACGTCTGTTAGCACTATAACAAATGATGAGAAGTTACAAAAGTCCAACTCCTTGGACAAGTGACTCACAGTTGTAATGTCCGGGCGGGCCGAGCGCTACGTAGAAGAGACGCGGCGGCAGCGGGCGCGCCATCTCCCGCGGGGGCGCCGCCACCAGCAGCGGCCGCCGCTCGCCCAGCGCACTCCAGAAACCATCCTTTTCTTTTCCTGAAAAGGGCGCGTAGCTTCAACCACGGAAAAACACGACAAGCCCGCTAAAACAGGGGCAGATCCAGGATTTCATTTTGGGGAGGGGGGGCATTCTGACAAGTAGGTATAGGTACCTATGAGTATGCTGTGTAAAAGTGCACCTGAATCAAATCGAAAAACTGAGTCAAATGTATGGAATTGCTAGGTGTTTTGGGGGGGGGGGGGGGGTATGGCCCCCATGCCCCCCCTGGATCCGCCAATGCGCTAAAACTGTATCATCAACGCTATAAAGTCGTGGATTCACTATCATGATCCGCTTATCGGCGTATGCAAAAAACGTATGCATCAGACCGGTCCGCCACCGACCGTCCTTATACGGACAGTCGGAACTGGTAGTGTCCTTCAACTTGTCTTGTAATGAAAGGCCGGGTGGGATATTTATTCTACTCTCCCTTTGTGCGCGCGCAAGAACTTAATGACATTTTGTCATGAAGTTCTTGAGCACACTGAGAAATGTGTCTGGTATAAAAAAGACAGGCAAGCTACTTTACGACGGTCTAGTCCGGTCCATCTGTAGAGGCCAAAAGGCCAACATTACAAGTCAAGATCAAAAACTTTACGACGGTGCTCAACTCGAGCCTTAGTTGGTGGCCCTCTTTTGGTAACTATTCTGTTATGGCTGTATACCTATCCTCATGGCACAGAGTCACACTGTGACCTTACTAGAGTAGGTACTGCCCTCCCTGTAGTTGAGTATACTATACCATATTTTCACAAGCCTTATTTTATAAAATTTAAAATACTATCAATAGTGTCAATATATATATATATAAATATAAATAGGCTTGCGCTTGGCCGCCTACTCGCCTATATATATATATAATTTAATTATTATATATTATTTATTCGCCTATATATATATATATATTCTGGAAATGTGTAAATTTGTAAAAAAAAAACACCCAGATTATTTTAAAAAGGCATTTGATAAATCGCGCGCACTTTGACTTTGACTTCAATGGCCGTTAAAATATTTAATAAATTAAAATATATCGAAAAATAAGTAACTTTTATAAATAACTTAAAAGGTCTTTAAGAATCCAAATGCTATTACAACTTTTCAATGATAATTTTGACGAAATGTACCTACATAGATCGTTCCGTTCAGACTATTGCCATACCCAAATAGGGTCATATGTATTACTTTATATTTAAACATGTTAATTTAAGAACTCCATGTACTTACATATATCTGCAATAAAATATTGAGTATTGAGAAGCGTACCTTGCATGACGAGCACGTGTTCAGTAGCCGCCATGTTCTTGGCGAGCTCTCGCTCGTCGCCGGTGGCAGTGGCGGCGCACCACACCCACGAGCGCGCGCCCTCGCGCACCACGTAGCACGCGCCCGCGCCTGCGCCTGCGCACGCGCCCGCGCGCACCTCCACGCCGCGCGCCTCGCGGGCGTACTGGCCGGACACGCGAATCAGCGCTCGCGACGGAGGAATCACGCGACGACCACTCGCTGACAAAGTTTCATTTATAAAAGTTAATTTCTTCATCAAAACTCCCGCGAGGATTTCATTATAAAACCGAAACCAAACGAATATTTTCTTCAAATTCAAACGGGGGCCTCCCTCGAGATAGTCTATTAAATAAATAAGAATCATTAAAATCTGTTTACAATCGGTGAAGATATCGCATAACATACCTAGGTACCTACATCCAAAGAAACAGTCAAATTGACAACCAAAACAGCATGAAAAGCTTTTGAAAAGCTAGATTAGCTTAGCTATGTTTTCCAGATTAGAAAACACTCTCATTTTTTGAAGTTGATTGATAATAACTTTTATGTAGATACCTATCATATGGTACACACCCAAAATAATATTTTTTTTGAATTAGATTATTTCTTACTCTTCGGTTTGGAGCACTCTGCCCGTACCTACCTGTATGTGCATACCTACTGGATAGTGTTTAATTTAAAGATTGTGTGAGGTATGTACCTAAGTACAATAAAAATTACTTACGGTCATAATCAGTGGCTCGCCCGATGTATGTTATCATACGACCTTTAAAAATCTGTAGAAAGTGCGCAGGTTCCTTTCCTTGATACACCCATGCCTGAAACCACAGAAAAGAGAAGTAATTTTTTTTTTCTATTCTGTGCCTGAAACATAACATAAAATAAATATTTTTCTTTCTTTCTTTCTGTCAAACAATTTAACTACCTACATATAGATTAAAAAACTTAAACAAAACACTGCTTACCATAGCTTATACCTTTTTCTTTATTTCATCTTAGAGGATTTTGTCGTGCAGCCACCTGATTGATTTTCTATTTTTGTGTTGAGACCGTGAGTATTACGTTATTTATACGTACTTGAACAGGAAGACGTCCAAGCTTAGTGTAGAGGTCTTTGGCTTCTCTGGCACCCAAATTCCTCAGATCATTTGGCGCAGAGCTGCCCTGAAAACAAGATTATAACAAAATTATATAAAATTATTCAAAATTAATATAATTACATGTTTCGTTATTATGTAACAATAATCTTGTGTGGCACTTCCTACGGTTAGAGACCGACTGAAACTAAACGAGCGCTGGCGCTCATTATGTAATCTTCAAAAATGCGCTTCTTCTGGGCCCGTCCATTCATTTTATTTTGGTCGAAGCTTTTAATAATAAACGGAAAATTTAAGCACAGAGACCCAGAGGACACCACGCAGTACTTTAGCGCCGCTACCCAACAAGATGAACAGACCATGTTAAACCAACAAAACACAAAAAAGAATCTGTCGCGATTTTCTTGGCTAGGTGTTGGCTAACTTCAGTAATGGTAGTAGAGTTGTCGCTATCTACCGCACCAATTACGAGCATCATGTTCCTCAGCAGCGAGTGAATAAAATGAGAAGTAAGGAGCTTTAGATATCATTACTTCTTAGCCAGATATAGGCTATAGGGAGGCAGATCTTCGCATGGTTTGACGAGGATTCTAGAACGCGTCGCGGACGCGGCGTCATCAAAACCACAGAAGACATAATTCAAAACTTCGTTACTTTCCTGTTGTGTAACAATGCAAAAATGTATTGACTCAAGGCTGATTTGGTAATTGTTCTTACCATCCAGTAGTAGAGCAGGGTGTTGTCACCAGTTGGCGCGTGGTACGTGTAGAGCGCCAGGTAGCAGTCTCCGTCGTAGAAGGAAGCCGCCTGCGGGCGCTCAACCTCCACCAGCGGCGGGCCGGGCCGCTCGTCCGCGGCACGCACGCGCCACACGCGCAGCGACCCTGACCCGTCATCCGGCAGCTGGGCCTGAACACATAGAGTCTGGCTAGTGAAAGTAGAGACTGAAAAAGCGCGGCAAATTTGAAAATATCAGCATTGAAACCCCAAAAATTAGTATGAAATGCCTGGAACAATATTACTTGATACTGGTGAGTTATTAATATTTACTGTAACGCAGTAAGAACACAGTAATTTTTGCATTTCATAATAATTTTGGGGTTGCAATGCGGATTTTTTAAAATTTGGCGGGCGTTTTCAGTCTCTACTTTCATTAGCCAGACTCTACCATCATTATGTACAAAAAAATATGACTGAAGAAAAGGAACTGCGGCCTTCGACCTAAATAAAATGAATGGACGGGCCCAGAAGAAGCGCATGTTTGAAAATTACAAAATGAGCGCCAGCGCTCTTTTCGTTCCAGTCGGTCTCTAGCCGTGGGAAGTGCCACACAAGATTATTGTTACATGATAACGAAACATCTGATAATATTATGTCTTCGTGTGCTTTCCCGAAGTGTGATATTACATCAAAAAACCGCTATCTATTTTTTGTAACAAATGTACCGTACATGGTTATAATTAGGTGTTGAAGTATATATCCGACGGTTTTGACTCGTTTTTACTGAGCAAGTTCAATGTTTATGGCCCGTCCATTCATTTTATATTGGTCGAAGACTGCGGCCACATATTACGAAGAACTTAGACGAATTCCAGAGTGAAGACAGTGGCGTTGATTCTGATGTACTCTAAACTAAAATAAACTAAATTTGACAGCACTAAAATTGTTGCCATCCTTCTCTCACATATTAAAATGAAAAGAGAGGCAGATAATTTTAGTCCTGTCAGATTGGTTTAGTTTAGTAAGTGGTATGACAGAATCGACGCCAGTGTTTATAGGTAAACAAAGCGTAGAAAGCCTCACGGTCAGGTGGAGTAGCGACCTGTTTAAAGCATTATGGTGATACTGAATGCAAAGAACTGAAAATCGAGCTGAGGTAAACATTTGCTTTGATTCCACATTTATTGTGCGAAATGCTATTCTGTGAAATTCGCTGCCGGGGTTTTCCCCGTCAGTTACAATCTGGGTGTCTTCAAATCACGAGTGAATAGGTTTCTTCTAGGCAAGCGTGCTTCATCGTAGACCGCATCATCGCTTAACATCAGGCGAGATGGCGGCCAAGCGCAAGCCTATCTAGTAGATAGGCTTGCGCTTTTTTTTTCTTCTTTTTTGTTACTAGTAGATAGTATCTACTATAAAAAAAAAATAGAAATCCGCTAATACATAAAAGGATGGTGAAGATGGTAGTTACCTCGGCAGCGAGCCAAGCATTGGTGGTGAGACTGACGGCGTCAAGCTTGGTGGTGGCGGAGCGTGCGCAGCGCAGGCGCGAGTCGCAGCGCGCGTCGCACCAGCGCCAGCCGCGGAACAGCGCCGCGAACTCCAGCGGCTCGTGGCCCGCCGTCGCCGCAGCCACCGGGCCCAGGTGCCGCTTGGCGCGAGCCAGCCCGCGCGCCGCAGCCAGCGCGCCGCGGGCGGCGGCCGCGCCCGCTGACGGACCCACCCACGCCCACACGCCGCGGCTGCCGCTGTCCACCACGTACACACCCTGTGGGAAACAATTTGAACAGATTCAATCGTGGTTGTAATGTTTTGTTTGTGTTGAATAAAAAAAAAAAGCTTCGACACAAATAAAATTAATGGACGGGCCCAGAAGAAGCGCATTTTTGAGCAAACATGATCAACTTGGCTAGGAGCAATCGATCCTGTTTTTTATCTCTTTGGTCAAAGAATGATCTGAAATATTTATTCTATTTGGTGTAAAAATTTGAGGCCGAAAATAATTACTGATTTTACATACGTCATCCGACAAGTCTTCTCTGTAAAGCGGAGCACGTTTGATCTCCTCGAGCCTGGCCGCCGGCCGTTGTGACGGGATGGTGATGGGCGCTACCCGGGGCGGCTGCGTTGCTCTAGAAATAATTAAATATGATAACGAGTACTATTTACCAAATATGTGTAGTCTCACGAAATATACGAAAAAATGCGGGTACCTGTAAAGTGTAACTAATGTAATTAATGGTTGCCTGGAAGAGATAGGGTTGCCTGGAAGAGATAGGGTTGCCTGGAAGAGATCGCTTTTAGCGATAAGGCCGCCAGTTGTGGCACTAGTTCGTAAGTGTTTTCTATCGTGTTGTAATTTTTATTTCTGGTGTACACAATGAAGAGTTTCTATCTATCTATCTACATTTACCAAAAATGTGGGTACCTGTAAAGTAAAACTAGATTTACCAAAAAATGCGCGTAGCTGTAGAGTATAACTAAATTTACCAGAAAATGCGGGTACCTGTAAAGTCTGGCAAGACGCGGCGGATCGGGCGCGGGCGCCACGGGCCGCACGGCGCGCGCGCGCAGCTCGAGCACGGCGTCGAGCAGCGCGCGGTCCGCCGCCGGCAGCGTCTGCTCGTACCCGTCGTGCGCGATGGCGATACGACGCGCCGTCATGCCCTTGTCGGCGCCGCGAGCCATGCGGTACGCGAACTAGAACGGATGAAGCAGAAAAAAAGGATGAAAAAATAAATTCTACTAATATTATAAACGCGAAAGTTTGTATGTATGGATGTTTGTTCCTCATTCACGCTGCAACGGAACAACGGATCGACCTGATTTTTTGCATGGGTTATAGTTCAAGAGCTAGAGAGTGACATAGGCTACTTTTCATTATCATCATCACCATTTTCATCATCCATCAATACGCGGGTGAAGCTGCGAGGCGCAGCTAGTAAAAAATTAAAACATAATTATGACAATGCTAACTATTGTTTGTCGAGAAATCAGAGGTACATTATGTTGCACACCTTATAGTTTTTAGCATTGACCTCTTCGATCAAAAATTTCGATGATTGACCTATAATATAGGA
Organism: Agriopis marginaria; assembly: GCA_932305915.1. Lineage (NCBI taxonomy): Eukaryota > Metazoa > Arthropoda > Insecta > Lepidoptera > Geometridae > Agriopis > Agriopis marginaria. The sequence goes on from OW029915.1 coordinate 16,235,613, forward strand.
CTATGAAGGGTCATAGGCCAAAAATTGCCAAAAGATATGACCACGAATCATTGATCCATGAATCCATGAATTTCGAAGTAGATAAACCTTTCTAAGCACTAAATTGACAAAAACCTGCTCTATGACATAAATCGAAAGGTTCCTTTTAGAATAAATATTTTTGTACATTATAATAAAACAACTTATGTTCTTATGTAAACTATAGTTGTAGTAACCGGCTTAATCTTACGTGAGTAATTCCCGTGTAATATAAATAAAACTTTTTATGTATTACAAATTGACTTTTTATTATTGAATTGTTTTTTGTTTCTACTACGAGTAGTTACAAAAATTAGTAACTATACCTATTGCTTACGTACATGTTATAGATAGTAGTGTAATTACACTACTATCTATAACATGTGCGTACGTAGCTTAATTAAGCTGAGTTTGCTAACATTTAAGTCTTCAGAATCAGAATCGGAATAAATTTATTGCAAAAACTGTGTTCCTAAGATGTTCTTATTAACTAGAGTATTTTTCTATAGTTGCATACTTATTATTTGTATATATCTAATACATACCGGAGTACCTATATCTAAATGTAGCTTAATATTGATGTGATTTTTTTTCACGACCTTCCAGCTAGTCCTAGATTACCTACATCAATTTTAACATTAAAAAAAAAAAAAAGATGTGTTGCTGAATTTATACAAGAATTTACAAGTAACAAAAGGCTCACCTTAGCTCCGAATATTTTCTCTATCATGTTAGCAGCACGTCCGAGCCACAGCACGAGCAGCGACGAGGTATCCAGCACGAACACTCCGTCGGCTGCAAGCTGCGACCACGACACGGGCTCCAGCTGTAGGAGCACAGGCCTGCGCCCGCGCACCCGGTACAGGCGCCCGCCGCCGTTCAGCTGCGTTGATCCACTGTGGAGGATCCTGGAACATCGGGAGAAGACTTAGGTCAGGTAGATAGATAGATAGAAACTCTTTATTGTGTACACCGGAAATAAAAATTACAACACGATAGAAAACACTTACGAGCTATTGCCACAAGTGGCGGCCTTATCGCTAAAAGCGCTCTCTTCCAGGCATCCATTGGATGGAAAGAATTTACGTAACAGAAAATAGTAGACGAAAGAAAACGTAAAAAATAGTCGTAAAAAATTTAACAGTGCTACAAACTGATTATTTAATAGGATCGGTCAAAAGTGCATACATAATTTTTATTGATTGGGGATGGGTTGGGTAGGTGATCCCAGATAATACAGATATTTTCGAAGTTAGTTAAAAGAGCGATGGTGACCAAGCGGCAGCATGTGCGCTTTACAATCTGACGGTACCTGGTTCGATCCTCAGCCCTGCACCAGTGACTTATTTAGTATCTAAATAAATTATGTGCAGTTTCGATGCCATCCCTCTTTGAGAATCCATCCCTCAAAAACGATGAAGGAAAACGTCGTGAGAAACCCGGTATGGCCAAAAACCCAAAAGTTCAAAGACATATGACATTCAACAACAAGCACTGGGCCAGCATGGTGGATTGCGGTCGATCCTCTCTGTCTCTCTCTCTCTCTGAGAGAAAGCATGAGTGTTCAGTGGTAACAAGACAGGCTTAAATTGATGAAGATGACGTAAAAACTAGTGTTTTTTATATGGGTAGATATAAAAGGGTCTCACCGTATCCCATCTTTAAAATAAGAGAGAAGCCTTGGCGTCTCCTTTGTGGCAGCTTCCTTGTGAATGACCACAGGTACCCCCAGATGGCTGCCGAGCTGGGTACCCTTACGCAACGCGAGGGCTGCAAGGTTGCCACAGCGCTCGCCCGCCCAAGCATGGATGTGGCGTTCCGGACATTCTGCGTTGTTTTCTTTTATTTCGCGACGCTGCGGATTTGATAGATAGGTAAACTCTTTATAGTTCACACCGGAAATTACATGCAAAGGATAAAAAAATAACTTTAAACTATAGTGTTAAAGCGCTTTGCAACATTTTCTATCTCCTATACCTCAGAGCAAATAAAAATACAGAGTCACTACGGCGAACACGAAGCCACTTTTTGAAACATGTGTGCGTAGTCGAAGTGTTGCCAGTGCAAATTTCTGACGAGAAATTCACTTATTGTTGAATGCGTATGTGTGCGTGAGCCGTGTATTTATTGGGAATTCACGTAGTGCGATTTTGGCGTCACTTTGGCAGTGCGCCGTAGTGCCCGCCTCTGTATTTTTATTTGCTCTGAGTATACAAACTGGATGCTAAAACATGGCAGGCAATTAATTGTTAGTGGAGGTAGAAGAATATTCACTTCAAAAGTAATTTTGTGTTGTTCCACACTTGGAAATTACCTATTTAAATGTTACGAGTATAGTAGCAATTAAAAAAAATTACGACCGGCAGGTTTTGAACCTGCACCATCGAGTTATGCCTCGTGCACTTTATACACTAAGCTATGGCCGCCTAAAATGCAATCCTAATCTTATCAGACATCTTTTTTATAATATCTTTATTATTTAAATAGTAAATCTACACTTCCCTTTATTTTATGAATTATATTATGAGAATAAGGAAATAGGATAATAAAGGATTGTTTTCATGATTAAAATAAAAAGTAAACGAGACAATCATGTCGTAATTATGATGTTTATAGACGATTTTTTAAAACGTATTTTTGTATTAGCTCTAATGTAAAAATGGTAATACGCACAAACGTCAAATTTGGTATGATTATAGTACCTATACACTCTAAAGTATAAAAAATAAAATAAATAATAAATAATGGCCAAGTGCGAGTCGATGACCAGTTATAACTGGTAATTACCTACGTTATTGAATTTTGTGGTGGTGCGGAACTCTCGGTGCGCGAGCCCGACTCACACTTAGCCGGTTTATTACGGATATAAAAAGACTGCAACTTCTTTTGCAACTTTTCTTTATCAAAAAAGTAATTTTACACCGTGTTTCAATCGTGTTTTTGATTGGGTTTTAAACCCAATCAATTGAAAACACGATTGAGATAGCGCCGCGCTTTATTATGGGCATTTACCTTGACCACTACTTACAATCACATCAGGCCCAGCGGGCTGTCCCGGCAGCGATGACGAGTACACCATATAGGCTTCACCATCGTAGAAAGTGCCGTAGTGTGTCCGTGGAAGCAGTTCTGTACAAGATTCCTGCGAAAAAAATATACTTATATATCATGCCCCCTCTAAAAAGCTTATTTTATTCGCTATAAACAATAAATAAAAAGCACTTTTAATCATTATTTTGGTGTATGAATTTAGAACACACAAATATATTCGACCTCTATCTCAATGCTATACAACCTCCTTTCACAAAAAAATACTCGATACAAACTCCTTAAATATTTCTTTTCTTCTCGTAGTCAACCAAAGTCAAAAGTAAAGTCAAGTCTAAAGTATAGTATGCAACTCTTGAATAAAACGGATTTATATCGAGGGCCATGCATGACTCACTCGCGTCGCTCAGGATTCTAACACTTAAATCACTCGCTACGCTCGTGATTACAAGTAAACAGATTTGACAATAACGTACAGTTAATCAGAGCGGGGGCAACGACATCAGATTCTTAGAAAAATAAATAGAAATCATCATCTGACTTCTGGCCATTATTCATTGGCCGAACGACGCACCGTGCTGCGCAAGCGCATCGGAACCACCGTTATTTGCGAACAAATAAACCGTGCTTCTATTGAGATTGGATTTGAGTTTTTTAATTAGCTTCGAGCGATTTAGACATGATTCAGTTTTTATTACTTGAAGATCATAAAGATGAGATAATTGCCGCATTACTGTTGGAGAAACTTACTTATACATTTCTACTTTCATGGATGGGCGTGAAACGGTCTGTAAAATGTCTGATTTAACGCATAGATAAAAGTTATATCATGCCATAACAATGAATTAATGTGCTATAAGCTGTCCAAGATGGTATTGTTATTATAATCTAATGCACAATATTTAAGCTCTTTTTCATTTAAATTAATGTTTTAAAGTACCTACCTGTTCATCTTTTTACAATGTTATGGCAACTGTCAAAAACTACAAAACGGGATAATTTATAAAGACGCTTTAATAATATTAGAAACTATATCAATTATTTGTTTAACATCCGGTGACATAAATATTAGTGAAAGGAAAATATCATTGTTTGGAAAAGCTTTTTTTATAGAGTGCACTGCATTTATTATACTTTTTGTTTCTTTTTTGTTTTTTTGTTATTAAGTAGGTATTAATTTATTGATCAAAATAGTGTAGATATTATAAATGATACTTAAAAATGTCTCGTCATGCAGGAAACTATTCCAAACGGTCAAAAACTGTTTCAAATAGATCTAGACGGTATTCAGAAAAACTAATTGTTACTAGCGCAGCGGCGATGAGTCAATGAGCGTGCGCATATGCACATGTGTGCTTGCATGAGTGCATGCTTGGACAATTACAGTGGCATGCTCATGTATGACGATGATCTATGACGGGAGGGGTGTAACTACCGGATTTTGACACGACTATACCGTGTCACGAATTTGTGAACTACATTGTTCTCGTGACTTTTAGATTCGTTATTCGAATGTGCTGTTATGTTGGTACTAAATTCACGAAAAAAACATAAAAGAACGTCAGTTAGAGATCGAGACTCGCGTGTCGTGGTCTACCATTATCGTGGTTACGGCAGCACCCCTACATTACGGCAATTGATCACGACATGACTTTTTGCGATCACACTTTCGACAGTTTATCTTGGAAGCGGCATAAGTGTGATTTTGTGCTAATAAGCTATATTTTGCGGCTACTTTTGTTGGTTCGCGGAACACGTTAGACTCATCATCATTATCAGCCAGAAGACGTCTACTGCTAAACAGAGGCCTCCTCCTTTAAGCTCAACACTGAACGAAAGCCTGCCATCTGCATCCACTGAATGTCCGCGACTCTCACAATGTCGTCGGTCCATCTAGTGGGAGGCCTACCTAAGTACGCTGCGTCTTCCGGTTCGTGGTCTCCACTCAAGAACCTTTTTTCCCCATCGGTTATCGGTTCTTCGAGCGATGTGGCCTGCCCATTGCCACTTCAACTTGCTAATCCGATGGACTATGTCGGTAACTTTCGTTCGTCTACGGATCTCCTCATTTCTGATTCGATCTCATAGAGAAACCCCGGGTATAGCCCTCTCCATAGCTTGTTGTGCGACTTTGAGCTTGCTGATGAGGCCCATAGTAAGAGACCACGTTTCAGTGCCGTATGTCATCACTGGCAACACACACTGGTTAAAGACTCGTCTTAAGGTACCTATTCAAATAATAAACAGTATTTTTTTTCCGTAAATTCTACGAACAAGGTAGTATTTACGAAAGACCAATGTTTGTCATCAATCAAGGTAAAATCACGTTCCAAAGAATGGCATTTCCTATAAACAGAGGTTGCCGTAACAGATCATACCGTAACGGAAGTCCGCTTTGTTACTCCGACATTACTATTAAATTAGCTCACACACCGTGAAGATTGCTCGAATACCAGCTATTTACTGAACTGATTTACTTTAATTTATGCATATAAATTATTAACGTACTACGTAATATTTTCAATTATGGAAATGAACATTACGTCAGCTACTTAATATCGTTGCTAGCTTCCCGCAACTTCGTAGGACGTCCACCCACAAGATGTACGGACGACCTAAAAGAGACCGCAAGCAAACGGATGCAGGCCGCTTCCAACCGGCCCTTTTGGAGATCGATGGGGGAGGCCTATGTCCAGCAGTGGAAGTCTGGCTATCTGGCTATGGCTGAAATGATGATAATGATGAATAAAAATAAAAATCCTCTCGTGGAGACAGAATGAGGGGCAGACAGAATTACTTCAAATGTGCTCTTTTTTTTTGTCCCGGATTTTTTTTGTTCCTTTAGGATATCGGGTGAAACCGTGAAGTGCTGCTAGTGTCACATAATCTAATCCATATAAAATAAAATAATCTATTATATAACGTTATAATATTCTTCTTTTGATGAACAAGTAAGTAAACATCTAACTGTGGTGAACGATACGCGTGCGTTGAAGTCTTTTGTTAGTGAAATAATAAAAAGCGAAGATAAAAACCAATGACCGCAGTTTAGATGTTCACTGATGTCTTACAATTTAAATCCATGTTTGTTTCAAGAAATGAAACATTTGTGACCTACTTTTTGACCAACTTCGAAAAACGAGGGGGGGGGTTTCAATTTATTTTTATGTATAATGGAAAATTATTTTTTATTTGAAAGGATATACTTTCAGATTGGTTCCATTAAAATTTCATGAAAATCGGTACAGCAGTTTGGTTTTTAAATCAAAATCATAAGAAAAAATATGTCATCCAAGTAACCTTTTTTTTATTAATAATTAATTATTCATGACGTTAATCCCTATATAATTTGTAAACCGACATCACTTTCCTTTTACGTTCTAAATTTTGGATATACTTTTTCTGTGCTACAGGGTTACACGGAAACGCATAATGATGAGTAAAACGACCTCCTATTGGCTGAGTACCACGGTTCCGCGTGGCCATGTATAACCAATGTTGCGACAACAGCTTTCTCTCCGTTCGCACGCTGTCCGACTGGGTTTTATCTAGTACTTTATTACGTTAAGAGGTTAACATTTGCCAAATCGGTATTTTTAACCAATGATATAGGACAAACTACATATCCTAGCGACTTGAAAAAAATATCGCTCATGAGGGAAATTCAACTTGATTAATTATGTTAGCACAGAAGGTTTTTTTACTTGCTACATTTTGTATAAAAAATATTATTCTAAAGTCTATTTCATCACCATAGCCCGAGTTATCGCGATAACCACAAATGCGTTCCAGTTGATTCTTTCACCTGAACATAGGAAATTCGAAAACATGAATATTTAATTTTTTAATTATTTTTTTAGGCCCCTGGTACGTATGTTTAGTAATATTAAAAATAGACGCGCAGGAGATACCTAACCCACGTGACCAAAAAACTCCCGCGGCCGCACGAGACGGGGGTTCGCCAGTCTGTTTCTGCGCTTTGCGACGTGCAGACCACGCGCGCCGTTACAAAAAATATTTTTTGAATTTTTTTATTCTTTTTCTAGTGTTTTGAATGAAACTGTTTGTATTTAGTTATTAGCTTATATTTAAGCTGAAATTTGAAAGGAAGCTGAACCTCTTCAGTGAAATAAGTGTAATTTATGTGTTAGTGTTTTTGTGTTTATCATCATAGACTGTCTCTGTGTAGAAAATACTTTTGAAATGGTGAAACAACAAAAACGGCAAACTCAGAAAAAATTGAAACTCAACTGGCGGCGTGGTGAGTACATACCTATCATAATATTATATTAAAACACAATACATAATAATTAAATAACCGTACTTACTTACTCGTTTTTAGGGTTCCGTAACCAAAGTGTGTAAACGGGACCCGGACTTATTCTACGCTGTCTGTCTGTCTGTATGTCTGTCTGTCTGTCCTACCTTTTAGCTTTCGAATCGTGATAGGTAGATAGCCAGTTGAAATTTCCAAAGAATAATGTACCTACCTACCTAAATAATGGTACTAAGAAATATAATCTATACTATCTATACTTTTATTTAGTTATTTTAAGTTTTAGTTTATATTTTAAGTTTTAATTAATTTTCTGTTTTTTTAAGTAATAAAAAATTTAATATTAAAAAAAATCTTTACTATCTATATCTATACTTATATTATAAAGAGGAAAGATTTGATTGTTTGTTTGTTTGTTTGCATTGAATAGGCTCCGAAACTACTGAACCGATTTGAAAAATTCTTTCACTGACGGGAAGCTACACTATCCCCGGGTGACATAGGCTATAGTCTATACCCGTGCGAAGCTGGGGCGGACCGATAGTTAGGTATAAAATCAAAAAATAAAAATCGGACATGTTTGAGTAGGACTCGCACTAGGCACTTGTATGGCAGGCACAACTGGGAATTTACCTACGTAATACTAATATCAACTAGGTAAGTAGGTATATACCTACCTACGTACTACGTACGTAGTACCTACTGTAAGTCATATGTACCTACTGTGTACGGTATGGTACGGTAGGTATTTTGTTACTTTCTTTACCAAATTTTATCCAAATAGCGAATTCGAGTAAACAACAACACACATAATTACATACAAACATTCGTACAACATTGTACGTACCTAAAGTGTGAATAGACTAAAATTATTATAGAATACCAGAGCTGTCCAATCCACGGCCCGCGTCTTACATTATACGACCCACCAAGTTCTTTTGAATTCTATATGTCAAATTATGCTTTTTAGGGTTCCGTAACCACATGGTAAAACTGGGGCCCTATTACTAAGCCTACGATGTCTGTCTGTCTGTCCTACCTATTAACGGTTGTATCTTTCGAACCGTAATAGATAGCCTGTTGAAATTTTCAAAGAATATGTAATGTTACGGCGGATTTACTTACAAATAATAAAAAAGTCAAAAAGTAAAAATGAAATGGGGGTCCCCACCCCATACAACAAACGTATTTTTGTATTAGCTCTAATGTAAAAACGGTAATACGTACAAGCTTCAAACTTGACATAATTATAGTACTCACTCTAAAGTATACCAAAAATAATGTCCAAGTGCGGGTCGGTGCCAAATTTCTGTTCACCACCAGTTTTCGTACTTTTACCAAAGTGAAGCAATGTTGGGCGCGGCCGGTATTTGGATGGGTGACCGCCTGGGCGTTGATGGGATGTTGTCTTTTTGCACTATTTTTTTTTTGTACTTTAGTAGCTAACAAGTTATGTGGTGGTACGGAACTCTCAGTGCCCAACTCACACTTGGCCGGTTTTATTTCCTAATAGGACGTATTAAAGAGGTGAAGCGATAAAAATCCTGTATTTTTAAGTTACACACATTGGTTTTAAATAATTCATTTGTAATTCAAAATTTTGCGTATATTATATACTAGCGAGCTAGCGACCCGCCCGCCTGGCTTCGCACGGGTGTAATTTACGTGCGCAGTCGGGGCGGGTCGCTAGTTATATATATAAACCTTCCGTGAAAATGTATCTAACTGATGGTGAAAACCGCATCAAAATCCGTTGCGTGGTTTAGGAGGAGTTAGCAGCCATACTGACATACAGACAGACGCGGAAAGCCACTTTAATTTACACTATGTAGAGAAGAAGATAACGCATTGAGAAGGAGAAATGCGAGTTAGAATTGTAATGCATCATAATTTCTTATATGGAAAACTTATTTATTTCTATATTTTTTTCTACAGATACCTAGACTCCCTGGACGAACATCTAGAAACAACAGAAATAGAAACAATGTTGCCTTCGAATGAACAGGTGATCATTAACAATTTTTCAGTACCTTTTTTTGTTTCAGAATATAATTATTATTTCAAATAAGATGTTATGTAACTAAGTGCACAATTATATTTTATTTTTATATGCCTAAATGTATTTATGGGTAATATGTTAGTAAAGTAATTATTTGTTATTTCGTTCTAGGAGCAGCGACGTCTATTAAATATGCCGGATTTTACAGTTAAAGTACAAAAAGAACCAGAAGAACTGGAACGGAAGGTTATTGGCAGAAGCATAGTGGATATTTGTTACTTCTTTGAAAAAAATTAAGAAATATCAAGACACAGCGGATTTGGATGCGATATACATACAATGTTTAAATTTATTCGGAGAAAAACAAATAGGGTTTTATTCAAAATTTACATACTTATGTGCAATACAAAGTTTTTTGTAAATTGTGATGGTGAGCATGAGCATTATTTTGACGTCACCAAAAAGGTCTACCAAATCTTAAGCTTCCAGCCGGTACTTAGCAGCTTTGTCGAATAGGTGGCAGCAGTATTTAACGGACTAGACTAACAAGATCGGACTTGTTCTTGATACACGTGAGCAACTGCCTCTGTGTGAAGTACCGCCTGCCAAGTTTTTTACTAGCCAGTTTAGCCAAACAAATTATTATTCTACCTTGATTTTAGTAAACTCACCAAACTATTTCTACCAAGTACCAACACAATACATTTACTTTTCACCAACATCTAACATTAGGATGCAATATACATTCCTATAATATTGTCTTTCCTATAATAATGTCCAAACTTTACGGTCTAAACTAAATACTTATTTCGTTTTAGTAATAAGTTTTGTATTTTTACATGATAGACATTAAACTATTTTGTATAATTATATTGTATCATGTTGTTGTTATAACAATGGCTGAAGCTCAGCAGTTTATTTCATAAAGTGTTTAGTCTATTTCTATTTTCTGGTAGAAGTATCGAGTAGCTCCCTAGTTATTTTATTTTGTAATCTGTTTTGTGTTTTTACTTTATAGACATTAAACTGTTTCAATACTTACGAACTGTTTCTTGCTTTTTATCTATACCTTGTATCGTAATCACTGAATTAACTATCCTCTTTTTCTGGCTTGACGATAGACCAAAGCATTCAGATTAAAACCTGTACCGCTTTTTTGCTTAGTTTTTTTTGTATAACGCCATTCCATGTACTCGCATTTTTATTAATAAATAAATATTAGGGACGTTTTGCACACACGGTCATCTGACCCTAAATTAAGCAAGGCTTGTAATATTATGCCATATGAATATAATATATATATGAATGATATGAATTATCACCGCATTCCAGACAAAAGCTTAAATTCCCGGACAAGCCCGAAAAATTCCGGACGTATGGCAACCCTAGTTTTAATTGGTACCTCAAATACGTTTCTCCGTCTAGCAGGCCGTGGCTTGACCAGCCCTGCTTCTATCACACTATCAACACACTAATATTATAAATGCGAAATTTTGTGTGTATGTTTGTTCCACGTTACTTAACTTCGTAGCAGCTGAATGGATTTGATGAAACTTTGTATGGAAATAGCTGTTACTCTGGAAGTCTGGTTTAAAACAAGTAACTTTTTGTCCCGAAAATACAGGTTCCTGGGGCCTTACGGACAACAGCTAATTGCGGCACCTAATCCGCTCACTTTGTAAATCACGCGAACGTGAACCTTATCGCGCCCAGATACGGTTTGCGGTCGCGTGATTTTCCAACTGAGCGGATTAGCTGCCGCTATTAGCAGTTGTACGTAAGGCCCCTGATATCGGATGAAATCATGAGACGCAGCTAGCATATAATATATTGCTTGTTTTCCAAAAAGAACTTGTATCTATGTTTAACAGGGGAAAAAGGGAATATGAATGATTGTTGTACGGCTAATACAGTGGCCGGCAAACAACTTGAGCCAAAGTTGACGTAGTGGGGGTAAGTTCGCGCATGTCGTTCACGCATCGGCCAATCGCGTGGACGCGTGCCGTCGGAATGCCCCCGCGCACCTCTCTTTCCACCAACGATACCTTAAAATCGTCTATTGCGCACTCGAGGTCATGGCTCAAGTTGTGTGCCGGTTACTGTAATAATGCTTTCGATAAGGAATGATTTACACCGATGGCCCCAACGCGCGCCGTTAGGTGTGAATCGTCCCTATATAAGATGGGGATATGGGTGAGTATGAATTCCTACGGAATGTACCTAGACGTCCTGAAGGCGACTTCTTTTAACTATTGATAATTAGCTAAAGCGACCCCGCTTTACTATATTAATTGTACTTAATTCATCCGAGACAAAGCCACGTAAAAATATGTGTTAATCTATCTTTCTACCAAAAATCTTGCACATAGGATCAGTTATCATAAAGTTACGAAGAGCAACCACTTTTACTCAAGGAGGGAGCAACATAGTAGGTAAAGTTATTATCTTCGTCAGAATTCTGTTCTGTATAAATAGTCTATACTTAAGTTAGCTTTGCACGCAAGAAGTACGGACGTTGGACGCTAGATGGCGCTTATAATAAGTGTGCATCGTTTGGTCAAGGTCATTGGCGCATGTTAAATCCTTAAGCGCTTAAACTTTTACTCATTTCAAAGAAAATTTACTTCCCTAACACTACGTGTTAATATCCTAAAAATATATCCTATAGACCTGTAGGATATAATTATATTCTATAGGATATAATTATAGCCTATAGACTTATAGGATATATTTATTTATTAATACAAGGCCACGCGGACCCTGTACCTAACTTAATATAACTTTATTGTGCACATAGAATCCATGTAAGACTCAGTTTCCTTTGAGAAAGTATCGAATAACCACAAATCAAAGCAATAAGTGTGGCCAGTTTGATTACTAGAAAATCTAGAAATGCAATACGTTTTAGAAACCAAGCATACCTTAGATTTCCAAAACTAGATACCAATGTAAACTAGGTACCAATGTAGAGCTATGGTACTCGAGTGAGATAAGCTAGCTATCGTTTGCATAACAGATGCCCAACAAGCGTGGCTGGATCTCTCACTCTCATCATGCATTTCTATGCAATTTGTAAGATAACTGAGTGGAGTATAGGTGGGTAAATAGATCCCTACACTTTTAACTAACTACTTAAATTATTTATAAAGTTAATTTAATTTTTAGTTTTATTAAATTTAATTTAGGGTTAGAAATTTTTAAACTTTCGCTATTTGAACACATGTTTTAAATGTTTATCGGGACTTATCACGTATTATTTACCTAAATTAAATAATACGTAATAAGTCCCGATAAACATTTAAAACATTTTAGGATTGTTTTGTACAGCCCTGTTTTTATGTGTGTTGTTTGTGCAAACACATAAAAATTTATATTTAGTTAGTTTGTTTTGCATTTGTCAACAAAAAAAAATCCAAGCAAAAATTCAACGGAGACTAAAAAAAAAAAAATGCCCCCCATTGATCGTTGAAGGTCCAAAGATAGTCAAAATATAAATATGCTTCGTTTAGAACACCCCCAGAACCAGGGTCCCCGACGGACCCCTGAGGCACCTAGGAAAAGGTCATATTTGCGGTATAAGGACATATCATAGACATTCGGTATATAGACATAGACATTAAAATAAAATAAAAAATTAAAAAGGTTGGTAATATAGATAATAATATGTACGTAACATAAATTAGGTCATATTAGTTTCCCCACAATGTATTTTTAGGTGTTTTGTTCATGTTTTTCGTGTAATTTTCTTTTTTAGTTGATCTCTATCTAAATTGCTATTATTCTAACGCAAATTTTTAGTTTTAATAATTTACAGGCACAGTTACACAACTATTTGCATAATTATAATTAAGTAAGTTAGGTTCGTAGTCTAAGGAATTGTGCATCCTAAATGTATTATTTATTGTGTAAGCGTGTTGCACAAGGCTGTTTACGAACTAATAAAAAAAAACCGTAGTGAAATAAGTACCTATTGTGAAAGTACATTTAATTCCCTAGTTTCCCATACGTAAGTAGATAACTATTCTTAGTAGGTAATAGAAGTTGGTACCACTTGACAGACAGCGCGTGTTCTTCCGAGACTTAAGGAGGCCGAGCGCTCAATCGTAAACACAATTTATTGCTCTTTGTCCGGAAGACCCAGTCTAGTCACAGTAAAAACGAGATTTTGAACGTGCAAAAGTCAATCTGCTATAGTATGTGATTTCTGTTTTTATACGGTACTTACCATTGTGCATTTTAAAGCTTTTCAAACCGACAACAAAAATTAGGCACTCTATTCGACTGTACTTTTTTTGTGTATGTTACCCGATATCTTTGCTGATTGTGAACAGTTTAGCCCTTGGTCGACCATTTTATTACGTTTTGAGCAGATCATTTGCAGTTGTATGCCGCTCAATATTGTAGTGTGCGTTTATAGAACAGTAAGAATATGTCAGTATGTGAAATTCGTATACCTCGCACCTTCAGTTTAGACAGACTTTTTTTCGGTACTAGCTCGAGTTCCAAACTATATATGATCAATGTTTGAGGCACATGTAACGGCTTTCACAGAGCTCTACTTGAATCATCTGTTTTTTTTTTTGCCAATGATGATGTTTATTAGGCAGCAAGAAATTTATTCCTTTTTGGTGTTTTTCAAGTCATCCGCGTCTACACAATAAGTTACGCAAAGGTTTGTAAAGGTGTTAAGAGAGCAATCTAATGAAATCTCAATTCACAGACTGGTCATACCATTCTCTGTTATTTGTGCAACACGATTGTTTGCACACAATTCGGTGGGAAGCTGATGTTTCGGCCAACCTTTCACACGTTCTACCAAAACAACGGAAACAGTGATTCGCGACGGTTTACGACATATTTTTTGAAACTCTCAAACTACACAATGTTGCACATAAAAACTTGCCTATATCACTATTGCGATCAGTCCCAGTCCCAGATTTGATAGTTTTTGAAAACTTTTTTCGTTTTCGTATTGTTCCATACATTGTTGGGCTAAAAGGTATTCGAAAACTTTTTTCGTATTGGAGTGAAGCAATCTATACCGCCGCTTACTACCGATTTTAGTTCCTCCACGTTTCCGATAGAGGCGCTTTACCAAAATGTGTGGAACAATACGTAAACGAAAAAAGTTTTCGTAAACAATCAAATCTGGGACTAAGCGTACAGTTGACTGTTTTCTTTTTGGGCCAAGAGCGGTTGAAATGCAACTCTTTTCAGATTATTTCTTTTCGCTAAATAAGACTTCTTACGTAAATAAACGGTTTACAATCGGAGGGTGCCACGGTGAATGAGTGCTCGATCATTTGTAACGTCTAGACAAATGATACCATTGTATTTGACAAATCGTTTAAATGAAATGGTTATTAGGTGAGCAACCAATTGATAACATAGGAAATGTCTAAGTATAAAATGTAGGCCCGAGTAATGGCCCTTGCGTGATAGGTCAATTTGGAGAGGCGGCAGAAACGGAGAAAATCGTGATTTGATGACGTATTGCACGTGTCAAGGACCTATTGCAAACATGGCTTTGTGAGATAATAAAATTAGACCATTTCAAAAAATGTTTGCCTAGACGTTTAGATCAATAACTGATGTGCTTTTCTAAGTACGAAACGTTTTGTACCAAAGATTAAATTAAGACTTACGATTGTATCATAAAATAATAGTAGATGTAAATCCTTTACATATTGTACCTAGAAGAATTAAGTTTTGTATTTCTTTGTGCTCCTTTCTTCAAAATAGAGAGTGTCCGTGTGACCTGGGGCTCTATTTTTGAATTGCTCGTATACTTTGCATGACATTTTCGTGTGAAATCATACGAGGGATTCAAAAATAGAGACCCGGGAACGCTGGCGTTCCACTGTCTACATGGTTTTCGGGTCACTACATTAGCAAAATAGGTAAGTAAAGTTCTTCAAAGTAGCTGGAATACGTACGGTGATTCTCCAAACGAGGAAGGTGGTGTGGTCTCGCGGGACAGTCCGGAACGCGGCATCCACGGCGCGCGCGCTTCCGGCCTCGTCCTCCTGAAAGTGAAAGCAGGTCATTAACATTCAAATAACTGTAAAATATTATCTGAATTTGTTCCGCCCCCTATGATTGTGACACCCACAACCAGTCCACAGTCTGCATAATGAAGGTTAATGTCTTAATGATGAATAAGTGATACTGGTTTACAATACGACTCCATACCTACTGGTTGATTTGTAGGCATAAGTTTTATAGGTACGAAATAGGAAAGTACTCATAATTATGTAATCTTAATATGTAATCGCAAGTTCATATTTTTTCCAACCACCCTCAATTTGAACTTAACGAGAACTTTGCAATTTGTAATATAAACTATAAGTTAAGACCTGCTTTAGACAAATTTTTTTATGAGTCGATCCTTGCCCACAATATGTATATGAAAAATTATTACCCACTAAGAAAAATTTGTTTGTCGACTAACGCTGGGTTTAAAATAGTATAATCAAAATAAATTAATCAGTTATTACCTAAAACTTTGGGGCTAAAACAAGTTGTCTTCTATCCTGGAAGGGATTAAAGGCTTAGTTTGGGTTTGTTAGTCAAGAAGGATTAAGGACAGTAAATGGTGGTAAGGAAGTATTGATTACTTTGCATAATGTTAACAATCTAAGTCAAAACTGACGTAAAGTAGCCGTTTATATATTACCTACCAATAAGTAATTAACGCCACAGAAAAGAGAAGTAAACGAAAAAAAATTCTTCTGTGATTAACGCCCTGTGTTCTTGAAGTGACGACTTGCGTAAACTGGGATGTAATAAGTCTCCATACTCCAGTAATGGACTGTGGAGTGATTATGAGGTGGTATTCGAGCGACACCTTTGTGTTCTGGTTACTCCGTAAGCACGTTTATATCCGGTCTGGCATCTTATAGGAGCGGCCCAAGGTCGGATTGAATTAAATGGCTGAATGGTGGATTCTAGGCCACCGCCACAATAGCAGGGGTGCGGTCTGCTGCTAATGTCTACCTACAATGGGTTAGGCAAGTGGAAATACGTTATTTGCTGGAACCTAATCTGTAGCTATGAGTAGATATTCAGATGTACCTACCTACATTATTTAAATAATTATATGAGCAGAAGTTTAGGTTTGAATTAAATTACTTATTAGCCTAATATTAGGCTAGATTGTAATTAAATTAAGGGGCGCGAAATCTTAAAATAACATGTTTAAAAACAAACTACAAACTAAAGTTACTAAATAAAAACATAACTAAATTAAATTGATCATCTAAAACTAAATAATAAACTAGTCTGCGTGTAAGGTTCCAAAAAAGCTAGCGAAGTTACCACAAGGAGCATTATTACCTACTCCTCGTTACCGCACGTTGAATGACAAACTCATTCTTTGAAGACTGTATTAGCGCCTCCTTGGTCTGATGGTTACCCCCGTCACAACTAAAGAGGCAAAATATTTTTTAAAACAAAAAAAAAGTTACCCACTTCCTCAAAAAAGTTTTAACAGAAATTGCTATCGGATTTGATATAATCCTTGTGAGTATGAAGGTATTTGGTACTAGCTGCGCCCTGAGGTTTCACTATCCCACTGGAACCGTATATGGATATTTTCGGGATTAAAAGCCTATAATTTAATCCAGGGTATAAGCTACGCAACCATTCAAAATTTTATTCAAATCGTTAAGCCGTTTCAGCGTGAAAAACTAACAAACAGAAACTCACACAAACTTTCGCATTTGGTGTACTTAATTGTTTTTCCGATTTAAAATTGCTAAAGCATTTATGGTGTTACATAGTTACAGAAAATATTACTATACAACTAAGTAGACAATCAGTACTTACTACCAAGCTTCAAGCGTGCAGACATAGCAATATTTAAGTTTAAAGTTTTAGAGGTTTAAAGCAGAAAATGTAAAAAAAGGTTTAAACAGTTTCCTCGAAACTGGCTTAATAATTCACAAAGCTCTAAATAATTATGTTATCTAATAATAGTTCATAAAAAAGTTAGGTATGGATCAAAGAATTTTTAGCATCATCAGTTCCAATCAGGGAATAAGTTAAATAAAACAGACCATAATAATAACTTAGCATCCAAATATTCAGCGAAATAAAAGGCGTCCAGAGATACTGGAGTAGCCGGCTTATTACGACAACAATCAAACATCGAGCACGTGACACTTTCCATTTCACTGTTTGTATAAATATCACTCATACTTGGTCGGCTCCAATCTCCAGGATGTGCATCTTGTCAGAGGCGGCCAGCTTCCATCACCGCGAGAGGACGCACGTAAATAGTCACACCGCGTTCAGATATCGCAAGCTCGGACGCGACCGCAACGTCCAACACCGCTCACAGACTAACTAGCCACTAGCGCCACTACTACCTCGCCAGTCACCATCACAGAGTACATGCACAGAGGAACAGCTGTAAAGATCGCAAAGCTATACCTGTGGCAAACAATCAGACGGGCCGCGTGATGGTAAGCAGTCACCGTCGCCTATGGATACCTGTAACACCAGAGGCATCACAAATACGTTGCCAACCCTTAAGGACTCTATTAACTCGCCTTTTGAAGAACCTATAGTTAGGTGTGCACGGCCTGCGTAAACATACAGCTGATACAGCGCTTTGATTTTATATATGGCATATCATAATATTATCATATTCTTCTTATGTATAAAAGGCAATATGTGTATGTATGTATGTTACCTTTGGACTCCAAAACGGACTTGGCGGGTTTTTCACTGACAGAGTGCTGATGTTACAGTTATAATAAGGAGTAACTTAGGCTACTAAACATCACCATCATCAGAAATTTTGACGTCAAAAATCATCATTTGCTTATAAGTAGAAACTTGGTAGAAACCTGTAACTCTGTTCTAATTTTTTATCTTTGACAGCTGCCATAACATTGTAAAAAGCTGAATGAAATAATTATCTTTTAACAATTAATGTATAAATATTGTCTACCAGCTTTTTTTATCAAAGTTTTTATTCAGTTTTTTTTTTACAAAAAACTACAGCTGTGATTTTTAAAATATACTTGGACCGAGTATAAGTACCTACGTTTGAGCGCTTCGAGAAAATCTTTAAAGTTTGACATACACATCGCTGCGCAAGTAGTGAAGTATGTACCAATTTGGTACCAACTGTTCCTCTGTGGATACTCTGTGCTAAGACTAGCCAACGACCGGGCTCCGTCGAGCGATGCAAAAAAAAAGAAAATTGTTTCACGCTTCTTGCACTTACATATTTTAATAAAACTCTGAGAAGAATAAATTATGTCTCGCGAAAGTCAGGGCGGCAACGTGCGTGGATTGATGGCTCCACGGCTATCGCGTTTTCATCGCAACCGCTGCTGCAGCTGATTCTTAACGTCTCAATTATTGACGCCAATTTATTGGTGCGATCGAATGGCCAATGTTTTATCTGGAGCGCCTGTACAATTAAACTCACGAATGGTTATAACATAATTGAGCAAAAAGGCAAAACTGATTGCTTGGTATATGAACGTTTAACTATTTTCAATTATGCCTAATGGCCATCTCTCCATTATGCTGTTCTTTTCTGTTTTACGCTAATTGTACCCGTTGTCATAGTCTTGGCCGATTTTTATGTTAAGTATATTGATTGTATGTCTTTCTGATTGTGACGGTCTTATACTGAATAACCGGCTAAGAGTGTGTCGAGATTCGAGACACGCATATAAGGTTCCTTTTTTCGTAGTCAAAGTCATATAATTGTGGTCACAATCATCATAGTTCTATACTTGTAAGCTGTAATTGTGCAAAGTTTCAAGCACTTGCCTCAACAACTACTACCTACTTACTACACTCTACTCTCTCTTCTACTTAGGTATCTTCTAAGTCTGCGTGCTTCATCTTAGACCACATCGTCGCTTACCAACAGGCGAGTTGGTGGTCAGTCAGCGTTAAAAAAAAAAAAAACAACTAAGTATTGAAGTTAGAATATTCCAAAAATATAAGGACGGCCGGACGGACAGATGGACCGACAGACAGACAGACGGACAGACAGACGGACGGACAGAACGGATTAATAAGGGTTCCTTATCGGGCTATACGAAACCCAAAAAAGGCTTCAGTTTTTTTTTTACCCGTCGATAATAAAAAAAATATTTAAAAAAAGGTATAAAATACGTGCATAATATTATATACCATTGGTATTGTGTATAAATCTTCTTACACACAATACGCACGTCGGAGCACTTTTCGCTTATACGCCGACATGCGGTGTGTAACGCATTTGACGGGTTAAATGTATTTTTCTTACTTTTATACGGGTTAAATGTATTAATCTTGTACATATTTCTGAGTGGATAAGTTTCAAAACACGTTTTCGATAAATTTGCTAGGGTACAAAATAAATAAATTTCCACTCAACTCATGCGTGTAAACAAGCAGTATAATAAGTGGCAAGTATAAAATTTGTATCTCGGATTAGTACCTAGTAGTATCGGGATGCAAGTAAACAAGTAGTTTTTTTTTTCTTTTGAGGTAGTGGGCCTTACTTAGTTTATTATGTTTGGGGTGTAGAATTTTGCAAATGTATAAATATGTTAAAGTGAAATTATCTGAAAAGATCATGGTTAGATGCTTAGTGTAAAGTGTATAAGTCATTTACAATTTAAATAGTTATCTATTTAATACATAAGTTACTTAATCTACACTGAAAAAAATAAAGTACCTATATACCTATAGGTAAACAGCTTCATAGACCTTGCCTGACGACTGTTTTGAGTTTCGAAGGCGAAAGTTATGGTGTCTTTACGACGAAGCAGGCCTATAAGTAATTAAACAATTAAGTAACTGTAAAAAATTATGCATGCAATACCACCACCTGATATTCGTCCATTAACGGCGCTAATAAGTCACTTTCCCGTCCGCAATGCGCGCGAGGTATGTGATCACCGATCACTATGGTCCACAGTGGCACTGGACCACATGACGCAGGTGTGGAGGGCCACAACATACTGAACTACTGATGAGTGTTCGCAGTGTCAATGTATGTATGAGTATCACACAAAACTTGCATCTCCTCCGCGGATCAAGCGGAAGTACGTTTAAATTGACCCAGTAAAATGGCAGAGTTGTTGATGGCTATAATATTTACGAACTACTAGCGACCCGCCCGCCCGGGGCGGGTCGCTAGTTATATAAACCTTTCGTGAAAATGTATCTAACTGATGGTGAAAACCGTATCAAAATCCGTTGCGTGGTTTAGGAAGAGTTAGTGGCCATACAGAAATACAGACAGACAGACGCGAAAAGCGACTTTAATTTATACTATGTAGAGATAGAGAAGAAGAGAAGATCAATAAAAATTATTAGCATTTCGTTGGCTCACTATTACAAGGTTCTATGTTATGTTCTTACAAGTTCTGTGATTTCAATTTAAAAATTTTGACGTTCATAAATATTGACTTAGCAGGGTTTATGCTTGAGTGAAAGTATATCTCTCAAGCATAAACCCTGCTAAGTCAATATTTATGAATGTCAAATTTTATTAAATTGAAATTACAGAACTTGTAAGAAAATAACATAGAACCTTGTATTAGTAAGCCAGCTATTTAGTCCCCTATTAGTGCATTTCTACATGATTAATAAATGATGATGTCCTAATTGTCCAATAAATATCAATAAATATGCCGTAACATATTGGCCGCTAGGGCGGAGTAGGTAATTCCCACAAGTTAGCCGGGAAGAACAAAATTTTATATATAAATTTAAAAAAAAATTTTTAACAAGCTTTTATACTGAGTGACTTCGTTTTATTTTTCCATAGAGAAATATATTTTTCGTATTCTTCTCAGTAAACCCTTTCATTTGATACCTATATCATGGGGGTGCATAAAAATACTCTTGGGAAGGCCGCCATATTGGATTCAGAGTGACGTTACTTAGATATTTAGGCATT
Organism: Agriopis marginaria; assembly: GCA_932305915.1. Classification (NCBI taxonomy): domain Eukaryota; kingdom Metazoa; phylum Arthropoda; class Insecta; order Lepidoptera; family Geometridae; genus Agriopis; species Agriopis marginaria. The sequence continues at coordinate 16,256,874 of OW029915.1, forward strand.
GGCATCGATTCTGTCATACTTACGAAACTAAACCAATCTGACAGGACTAAAATTATCTGTCTCTCTTTTCATTTTAATATGTGAGAGAAGGATGGCAACAATTTTAGAGCTCTCAAATTTAGAATCGATGCCATCATCCGAACTAAACGTGATCAGCTTAATCGGTTGATAAGTGTGCAAGATTTGACCCATTATAATAAGGCAAGTTAAATAAAAGCTTGTAAAGGAGCTGCTGCTCCTTAGAGCAGCAGCTCCTTTACAAGCTTTTATGGCGCTAACAGGCGCCAACGCATCGAAATGCGCATTGCAGGGGCCTTATCTACGTATCAAACTAACGTTACCGCAGACCGTATCTGGGCGCGTTAAGGTTCAAGTTCGCGTGATTTTCCAACTGAACGTAACGTAACGCTTAACGTTAGTTTGATACCGCGTTAGCAGTTGGCCGTAAGGCCCCTGCAATCAATAAGCGTAGTGTGACCAGGGGCCTTTCGGACAACTACTAATAGCGGCACCTAATCCGCTCAGTTGGAAAATCACGCGACCGCAAACCGTATCTGGGCGCGATAAGGTTCACGTTCGCGTGATTTTCCAACTGAGCGGATTAGGTGCCGCAAATAGCTGTTGTCCGTAAGGCCCCAGGCCCTAGCACGATTAGGTAGGTAAAATCATTAATAACTCTATCTCACGCCAATCTTCATTATACTTACTGGCATATACACTGGCTCTATTCAAATGAGCCGCACACAAAGTACGAACTACTGATATTCCGCCAGAGGAAGTACGGTTCGACGCGCACTTTGTTCATTTGGTGTTTTTATGTTTCACTTTCGTTCATCTTTCGGACACGCTGTGCAATGTAGTACCTACCTATCTAAGTACCAATTTTTTACATGCTTTTAACTTGCAATGTTTGTAGGTAGTAGGTATGTTAGTTTGTTTGTCAAATCTTGCAAGCTGAATTAGAACCACATTCTCTTATCCTACGGATTTGAATTTATACTCAGTTCCGATGCCAATGCATTTTATGGTATGCATGACCTGAATCGACATCCAGGATTAGCTCCAGATAAAAAGGAACTCTTCAACGGTCAACAGCACAGTTTATAAACGTATGTAGTTTATCAAATTGTTACAAGTAGGTATAGGTACTTATTTTTCACGCACACTAAGAAACTTTCAGCGACACCAATGAAGTAACGAATAGCCCACATGCAAAAAACCGCTGCAAGATCGTCTGCCAACTTACCATATCTCCCTTGTTTGCCTGATCTGAGGTACCTGCATAGGTAGGTACATACCCAAATCAAATACCCATACTTGTCTATCTTCTCAACATAGTATAAATTAAAGTCGCTTTCCGCGTGTCTGTCTGTATGGCCGCTAACTCCTCCTAAACCACGCAACGGATTTTGATGCGGTTTTCACCATCAGTTAGATAATTTTTTACGGAAGGTTTATGTATATAACTAGCGACCCGCCCCGGCTTCGCACGTAAAGTATACCCATGCGAAGCCGGGCGGGCGGGTAGCTAGTATAGTACCTATATAGGTATTTTCTCTCTATAGGTATAGCATTAAATTAAATGAGACAGAAAAAACTACATAATATTGTAACTAAGTAGGTACTGAATTATTGTACCTATGTCCGTCCGTACTGAACCTATTTTAAAAACTTACCTCATACCTACGCAGTTTTTTTTTTGTTAAATAATAGGCTTGCTCTTAGCCGCCATCTCGCCTGATGTTAAGCGACGATGCGGTCTACGATGGAGCACGCTTGCCTAGAAGAAACCGATTCACTCTCGACTTGAGTTTGACAATAAATTATTTCTGATTCTGATAACCTGCAGGAATCCATAAAAATAACCTAATATGATGCTGAGAATACTGTAACTTTTTATACGTGGGTAGGTAGAAATCTTCTAATTTCGTGGCTGAATCGTCTTCCGTGTGCGCTGGATACGCGATCATGAGCTGCAACTCTGAAAACAATTAACAACGATTTAGAGACATGCAGCCGTTATCCCAGTTTTGAGTACCGTTAAATCAATGTATTTAATAGGCTAGGGCTGCCATCCTCTATAATTTTATCTGTATCTAATGTACAAATACGAAGGAGCTCTTAAAAATCAAGTCATTTTTTACTGCTCCTTTTAGCCTTTACCTAGGTCATGCGCCGTAATTATTCCAAATATGTATTGTAATGCAACACAATTATCAAATGAATACATCGTTTGAAGACTTTTTTTGTCCGCGTTTGTCCACCAACTCGCCTGGTGGTAAGCGACGATGTGGTCTAAGATGAAGCAAGCAGATCTAGAAGATACCTATGACGATGTGACAATCGAGATAAACTTCTTTCATAACAAGAGTATTAGTATCGATTAGTATTTATTTTTTGTTTTGTAAGCTTGCCAAACGTGCCTTTAATGCCAATCTGAAAGGAATCTGACACAACGCAAATAACGCGGGAAAACCAAAAGAAAACTGAAAAGGCTTTGTGAAAAGGGGAAAAGAAACAAATGACGGAAATTGACATTTCAAAATTTTATTTATCAAAAACTGAGAGATAATTTTATTACAAGCAATTATGTACACTGATGATAATTCAGATAAAGAGAGTGAATATGAAGAACGGAGCCCAGAAAATAGTCCTAGTATAACGAAAAAATCTCTGTCCACGGTAGGTTTCCGGAATAACCCTGATAACCAAAATGCGAGGCCTCTGGCGATCAGAGCGACGCAATCGTTCACAGGCGCAGTGGAGGAGCTTCGGCTGTGCGGAAACTTCCAGAGAATGAACTTGTGCAACAGAATGAACGTGATGTCAGCGCCGAGGATAGTCACAGTGTGCCCCTGTGGCTGCTTGCTGCGGCCGGCCACTACAGGCCCATTCAGAACGCGCGAGCAGATCACGCTAGCGCTCCACGTCGTATCACCAGAGGTACTAAACCACCACGGCTACAGCTTCGACCCTTGCCAAATAGCAATGTTCTGGAAGAAAGATTGTAGAATGTTTCTCTGGAAAGGAAAAGCGCAGCAGAAGAATGTGATCCACGCAGACTCTCACAAGAAGTAGTTATTGTATAGTATTTTTCTGAATTAAATTATACACAGTGTTTTGTATTTTTATTATTTTTACATGCTTTTTTAACTGCCTTGTTAGTTTGGGCCACATCTTGGAACTAAATTTTAAAACATTAATCCTTACATCAATGGTTATCCCTTGGTTATCCCCAACCGATTGAGGTGATTTTTAGAATTTCGTACCCAAAGGGTAAAAACGGGACCCTATTACTAAGTCTACGATGCCTGTGTCTGTCTGTCCGTCCGTCCGGCTGTATCTTTCGAAACGTAATAGATAGCCAATTGAAACTTCCACATAATATGTAATGCTATGGCGGATTAACTAATAAATAATAATGTCAAAAAGTAAAAACGAAAGTGGGGTCACCATACCACAAACGTGTTTTTTTAAACATATTTTTGTATTAGCTCTAATGTAAAAACGATAATACCACGTACAAGCGTCAAACTTGGCATGATTGTAGTACATTCTAAAGTATAACAACAAATAATAAATAATGGCCAAGTGCGAGTCGGTGACATTTCTGTTCATTACCAAGTAATAATCAATGGTAATAAAATCCACCAACCCGCACTGGGCCAGCGTGGTGGATATGGCCCAATCCCCCTTTCGTGGGTAGGCTAAAAGTTCAGCAGTGGACTGAAAGGCTGATTATGATGACCAAGTAATAATTGTGATATACTTGAGCGCCTGTAGCAAACTGCGTAGCAATTACTCCGACAAATTTTGGAAGGCGTTATAATAACTGGTAATTCGGTTACTTGGACGACGTCATTGTATTTTGTGATGGTACGGAACCCTCACTGCGCGCGCCCAACTCGCATTTAGCCGGTTTATTTAGTCTTTAGGTTAGTGGAACCATTGACTTGACGCACCCCCTACACCCCCATGTTATGGGTATCAAATGAAGGGTCACCACCACCTTAAGGATGTTCAGAGAATACGAAAAAAATAATTACATCACACTAAATTCAATATGGTGGACATTTTCTTATCTATCATCATGATATCCTTGCGATCCTCTCGTGCCCTTCAACTTAAGATTCCTACCTCACGGAACACTATTACTCCTAGCGGAGTCCTACCTCCTCTCATACTAACCTTTCCTACAGTAAATCTTTCACTGTGCAAGCTGTCCTGCTGTGGAATAAGCTGCCTCTTTCTATCAGGCAGGCCAAGTCTCTTCCTATTTTCAAGAATCTTGTCTACAATCACAATCTTCCTTTATAATTGGTACGTATATATGTATGTTTTATTTATAGTATGTATTGGTAAGTAGTTAAATAGTATTATTTGCATATTCGTTATTTATTTGTATGTATGTATATTATATGTATTGTCTACACCGCCGACCCTACTCCTGTATCCATCCAAAGGTTGCCTGGAAGAAATCGCTCAAGGCGATAAGGCCGCCTATTATACTGCCGGTCTTGTATTATTTTTAAGTGACTTTTTGTATTTTATTTCGGTGTATAATAAAGTGATATATCATTATTATATGGGTATCAAAAGGGTCCTGATGTACTGTTTGCACCATTGACTTGCACCATGGTTTGCTGAAAAGAATACGAAAAGTAGTTTTTAAAGTTTTTTTAATAACTTTTTCTTACCTTAACAATAAATACATACTCTTTGAATTACTTCGACTTGAACAGAATATAACTCCTCTTCTAAGTTACTAGAAGCCACTAAATGCTGTTAAAACTTATTGTAAAGTTTGAACTGTGTCCAAGGATTGCTTCTCAACGCCAGGCATATTGTTTTCCACGGCTTCTCCACACGAGAATCTCACATAATCGATGAGTTCAACATGATTTTGCTCCAGCACTTCTTCAACTGTGTAAGATGGGTCCAATAAATACTCCTGATAAATAAGACAGGTTTCGTCATCCGAGTTCTTGGATGGTTCGTCTTTTTCTTTATTGCCGATTTTTCTCGGTGAGCAGCCGACAATGTGTTGACAGAGTTGTCGGCCAATGTCTTCTGTTTCCGAGGCTTGCTTGTAAGCTAGGAGGGCGCCATACTTGCCGGCGGAGTAGTCGGCAGGCTGTGCGGGGGCGGGGTGGGTGTATCCAGCTATCTTGACATCCTTGCTGTTTGCTTTCCAGCACTCTGCTCGTCTGAGGACCGCATTTTCGCCAACAGATCCGATGAATAAAGCTAGAACTTGAGACAGCTTCTTTCCTTCAATTGATAGGTTTGCAAGCTGCTCACTGTCCAGTTCCATCTAAAAAAATAGACTAAATTAAACACTGCTATGGTGATACCTATCCATACTTGGTCCAAGTTTTTCAGACTAACAGCTGCAGTAAAATGCTGAATGAAAACAGCTGATCACTAGCTAGGTTTATGAAATCTCCAGTGCTCGAAATGGACGGGAACGCTGTTCCGGTTCGTGAAATCACCGTTCCGTTTCGTAAAGGAATCCAACGACACTTCACTCGTCAAAATTGGTCAAGCCGTTGTGGCTACAGGAGGTACTACAGCGACCCAGAAACATACTTACATGCTTACAAACAACCTAAAAAGATAACACTCCCTCTTGGACAGGCAAGTAACAGTTCGCAAAGTTTGAAGGGAAATGCGTTCCGGTTCGTAAATAAGTCCAATTCGACTACTGCATAAGATCGTAGAAAAAGTAATTCCCGTATTATAAAAACAATAACGTAGTATTGCTGATAGTCGAACTAGCGTATATATACTGAAACACTAGAAGTATGAAATTTTGCATAAATGTTCCTTATGGAAGCACTAAGGGTTTTCGAAAATGCATCCCTTAATAGGGTTTATCATATCTAGGGTTTCTTCCTTTAAGGATGAAAGTTCGTGAGAATTGCGGGCATCCAGTGGATGCAGATGGTAGGCTGCTGTTGAGTGTGGCACTCTAAGAGGGAGGCCTATTTTTAGCAGTGGTACATAATATAGTATAGTACGTCTTCTGGCTGATGATGATGAAGCTTTTTCGGAATATCATTCCCTGAAGTAATTAAAGGTACATAATAATATTATGTACTTTTTCAGATTTTTGCACTAAGAAATAATTTTGCGAAAGGGCTTAATTAAAGGGGGCAAATGAAAACATTCATCTGCAAAGCGAGACGCAGCCGCGCGCGTGCATTTACCTTGAAAAAGACCGCCTAATGCGGTTGAAACTATAGTCGGACTAACCGGCTTAATCTTACGTGAGTAATACCCGTGTAATATAAATAAAATGGGGCAACTGAAGGTTGAAAGTTTATACGAAAAATCTACATATACGAAGTCACAGGCAACAGCTAAATAAATAAATTAGGTAAAAGCGTTTTCTTTCACATCACACACAAATCACATCATCAGCCAGTAAACATCCACTCCTGGACAAAGGCCTCCCTCTTAGAGTGGGGTGTTGCCATAATCCCCACGCTTGACAGGCGGCTTGGGGATCGCAGTACGTTCACCGTGTACTAATAGGAAGCCGCTGCCCATCCTCCAGTGGTTTTGGTGGCAGTTTTAGGACATTCCCGGGGTGTCTTTCACCATTTTGCAATGTTATTAGAGTATATCAGAGCTAAAAATAACTTGCACCAAGTATGGTATAGCTATAGGTAATTATGGCTTTTTTTCTACTTAGACCCTGAGTCCCACACTATAACCAGACCCTCTGTATCATTTAATACACATACCTTGGTTACAGGTCCCTTGGACTGCAAATTGGTGTGGGCGAACTTAAAACATGCAGTAGCTGCATCTTCCATAATTTTCTGAAACTTGTCATTTTTAGCCACAAAGTCTGTCTCGCAGTTGAGCTCCACAAGGGCTCCATGGTTTTTGTCAAATTTGACAGCAACGAGGCCCTGGAGTGCTGAACGACCTGCCAACTTAGTTGCCTTCGCCCATCCCATCTCCTGGGCTTGGTCATTCAGCCATGATTCAGCCTGAAAATGGAACAGTATTGTTATATTAGAGTTATTAATATTATATTATACTAGCGGTCCGCCCCAGCTTCGCACGGGTATAGATTATAGCCTATGTCACCCGGAGATAGAGTAGCTTCCCATCAGTGAAAGAATTTTTCAAATCGGTTCAGTAGTTTCGGAGCCTATTCAATGCAAACAAACAAACAAACAATCAAATCTTTCCTCTTTATAATATTAGTGTAGATTAGCCTGCATCGTCTCACTGCAGGGCACAGCCCTCCCTTCCCTCCTTCCATATTGGAGTTAGTGATAAAAAATTATACAGAAAGCAATTAACAGTGACTGCAAACTGCTACCATCGGGCGAGGTAGCGGTCAAATGCAAGCCAAAACTTATTAAATAATAATAAAAAAAACACTTTTAAGAGGGAGAGGGGATGTAGGTGCTTTCGTTTAAAGCAATTTCAATTTTAGTTTCCTTTTCAAACAATATAAACAATGAGACGCGTCGCTCGATGGCAGAGGACACTGGTGTTAGATACTTTCATACCATATTAATAGCCCGTTGGTCCAGTTGGTAGTGAACCTACCTTCTGAGCTTGGGGGCGTGGGTTCGATTCCCATCTAGGACAAATATATATGTGATGAACATTTGTGTTTGTTCTATATCTGGTTGTTAATATCTATTTAAGTATGTATTTAAAACTATATATGTATGTATATCAGTCTCTGGCAGCCATATCACAAGCTTTGCTTAGTTTGGGGTCAGATGACCTGTGTGAAAAATGTCCCGAAATATTTATATATTTATTATTTATATTAAAAGGACAAGGAGGGTTTCGCGATTAGCGTGTGACCAAGCAGATGGCATAGCAAGGCAGAGATATATATCCAACAGTGGGATAAATAATGAAATAGATGATAATGCTGAAAGTAGAAATTGCTTAGGAGAGCGTCCGCGCCTCATCTTATGAGCGTTTTTTAATTATTGTTTCAGAAGCTTTGTCTTGCCTTTGACTCCTTGTTCAATATTAAACGATGATGCAGTCTACAATAGAGCACGCTTTCCTAGAGGAAACCAATTCACTCGCAACTTGAAGACACCTTGGTTGATTTTTTCTCAAAAACTCCCAAGGATTGGGCTGTGTGGTGTGCCTTCTAAAAGGTCTAGAAGTATAGACTAGGTCTAGGATGATGATTATTGGCGAAATATAAACAGACTAGAAAAAAATTACATGACCTTTATTTAACTTAAATTATTTAAGAGCACAAAATCACCACACTATGCCAAAAGTGAAACAGTGTTTGCAATATGTTACCTTGATGAAATAAACGGAATTGGGGCACCGCACGCTTGTCATGATTGGAGTCTATATTTAGATTCTTTTGAGATATGCACCGGTTCTGTTTGTGATGTATGTAAGTATTCACACTTAGCTTTGAGAATTTTGACAGTTTAAATAGATTTCTTCTAAGAGAGGGTGCTCCATCTTAACCCGTGTTTTTGCTCAGGCGTGGTGTGAAATGCAAGCCTATTACAAGTTATTACACAAAAATCTCTTCTTTTTTATTTGTTTACATACCTTGTCAGTGTCATTATTATGCATTTCCAGGGCTTTCTTGCAGTTGGCAATGGTGTAACCTGTCTTTTTTCTAAGTTTGGCCAGAAGGGAGGACTCCGCTGCTCGGCAGATCGGCCCAGTGTGGAGCGTTCGCACCAACTGGAATATCATCTGAAAATTAAGTAATGCACCTTTTCTACCAATTCTTATACTACACACTTGAGGACAAATTAGTTATAGCACTCACACAGTAAAACTCTAATGTTTATTATATGAATAATTAATGATTGTGGAGTTTGAAACTGTTGATGTTGTAATAGAGAGCAACAAATAGGAACGATAAGCGTAATCCAACCATGAGAAGCCTATGAGGATTTGTATTGTGTATATGTGTAGGCCATGACATCATCAGAGTGGGACAGACAGAGCAAACTGTTCTATCAAGGCCAAACAACTTTATAACTGAACAATTTTAGCATGCTATGGAGTTCTCTGTGTATACTGCAGCAGACTGTCACGCAAACTATGTAGAGATAATAAGTAGGTCTATTGTTTACCTTCGAATACGACTGTGCCCACAGCTTCATTTACCAATTTCTAACCTATAAAAATATTTTGATTTTTTTGACATACCACTGAATGAAATTAAAAGAGGTTAGTCTCTTAAAGCAAAAGGAGAATTTTAGCTAGTAATATCGTGACAAGACAAGTGAAAATCGATTTTTCTTTGATTGTAGTTCCGTGTCTCTTTGGTTCCGTGATTGTAGTGCCTATGGTGCAATCGATAAATTTATATTGACTATTTCTTTTCAGTTGTTGTTAATGTATGCTCAAATTGGTGTTTATATAGTTTTATTTTTGCTAATAGTGTTATTGATTGATATTATTGTGTTAATAAGCGTTATAAACTAGAATATCTCATTTTAATTGAAGGAACAAAACCTTTAGAAGCTTACCTTATAAAAGTGAATAACAGGGTAAGTGTTATGCACTAAAACTGTACCTAATTCAAGGAAAAAAATCTGTTGTGATTTCTTTGATTTGATTTATTGTAATTGTAACAAAATCGCCTTAATTTTAGCACGAAAGGTTTTTTTTGCGGCAAAACTGACAAATGACGATGAACATGAACTGGCGAACAGCTGACGGATTGTCAAATTTGTCAAAGTCAAAACTAGAATGTCAAAGGCGTTTTTTTTCTTTTAAGTTTTGGCTTTTTCACATCGTGTTTATCATTCAGCCAGTTTCATATAATTATTTTGAATGTAAATTAAAGCTATTGAGTTAAGAACCTCAGAAAAATAAAATTCAGAGAGTTAGTTCTACCTTCGCTTTTAATTATCAATCAATGCTCTCAGCGAAAAGCTGCTCTTGTAACACAACACCGGATGAGTTTTTTTTTTCGCGAGAACCTTTTTATTTAGTAAGTGTTTGGTTAAACTATATTGATTTCCATTTTTTTTTTCAGTTAGTTGGTAAGCAACAATGCAGAGGAAATATCAACATACTCATCCGGTTTTAATGTTAAATATCGGAAAGTTGCCATAAATAGCGACGCCAGAAAACTGGCATCTTCGACCACACCATCACTGAGCAATCGCAGTGACCATCCAATCCAATTGCCGATTGAACAGTCGCCTAGCCGGTAAACCATAAAACAAAGAATTCAATTTGTACTAGATCGATGCCACTAAAAAAGTCAAGATGCGAACAATAACGATGTCTCCTTTGAAGTTTAGAAACAACCTGCGTCGACTTCTGAAGCTGCAAATGGTAAGATGCTGTTACGGTTAGCGTTAGCGGTATCAGAAGAAACTCAACCGGTAAGTTATTATTACTTTTAGCCTGGTTTGTCTTATCATCACCATAATCAGCCTTTTAACAGTCCACTGCTGGACTGTTAGCCTACCCCCGAAAGGGTGATTGGGCTACATCCACCACGCTGGCCCAGTGCGGGTTGGTGGATTTTATTACCATTGATTATTACTTGGTAATGAACAGAAATTTGTCACCGACTCGCACTTGGCCATTATTTATTATTTGTTGTTATACTTTAGAATACGCCATTGAATTCCTTCTCCATACGTATGCAGGTTGTCTCACGATGTTTTCCTTCACCGAAAAACCAGTGTTATGAAAATCTGTACATACAAAATCAAATCAGTACAAAGAGCTCATTGGTACGGGCCCGCGGGGTTTGAACTGCGACCTGTCGCTTTCAAGTCTAGCGGTCTCCCAAATAGGCTACCACGGCCATGGAATGTTTTGTCACACTGAAGGTTAATAAAGACGTGTAGGTAGTGTATAACTTTTACTATAGGACCAACACTAAAAATTTGATGACATTTTGATCATCTTGTTTGCAGTTGTGTGCTGCTCAATAATGAAGTGTGCGTTTGTAGAACTAGTAAGAATTATGTCAGTGTGCGCAATAAGTACGTGTTTACCTCGCCCCCGTCAGGTTTTGGCTGACTTTTTCGGTACTAGAGTCTGGCTAATGAAAGTTGAGACTGAAAACGCCCGCCAAATTTAAAAATAACAGCATTGAAACCCCAAAAATTAGTATGAAATGCCTGGAATAATCTCACTTGACACTTGTAAGTTATTAATTTTTATAGTAACACAGTCAGAACACAGTAATGTTTGCATTTCATATTAATTTTGGGGTTGCAATGCGTTTTTTTTTATTTGGCGGGCGTTTTCAGTCTCAACTTTCATTAGCCAGACTCTAGACTAGCTCGAGTTAAAACTATATTTGTGATCAAAGCTCCTTTATGATAGCGGGTGACACCGCTGGTTGCTGCTAGTGTATAATACTCAATTGGTAATACCATTATTATCAACGTCGAAACCTTCCTGTGTACGCTACAGTAGGTAAACATGTAGGTACATTAAGTACATGTACAGTGTCGGATGGGGGAACACGGGGGGCTTTAAGCCCCAATCGCCGGAAGGGTTCGATGATTTAATATTTCAGCCGAGAGCTATTTTAGACATGTTCTCTGTTAACTCTGTACAATATTGAATTTCAACACTCCCCACTGTCTGGCGAAATGAATAGAAAGCATGTCAGGTATTATTGGCATTAGTTAAATATCTGCTTCGACCAAATAAACAGAGGCTATTGCACCAACCGCCCGACCACGGCCTACCTAAAACTCCGCCAAAACGCGCCGTTGCAGTAGTTTGCATTCTGTTAGGTAGGCACCTACTCATTATCAAACGATGCGTAAACATGACGTGCCATATACATGACGTGCCATATACATATGTATTAATATGTATTGATATGCCTGACCCGGATATGTCCTAAAACTGCGACCAGAACCACCGGAGGATGGGCAGCAGCGTCCTGTTAGTACACGGTGAACGTACTGCGATCTCCAAGCCGCCTGCCAAGCGTGGGGATTATGGCAACACCCCTCTCTAAGAGGGAGGCCTTGTTCAGCAGTGGACATTTAATGGCTGATGATGTGATATGCCTGAATTTTTGTACTGCACGTACTATGGCGTGCGATATTCTCTGTTTATTTGATTCATCATCATCATCAGCCAGAAGACGTCCACCGCTGAACATAGGCCTCCCCCTTTAACTTCCACTCTGAACGAAAGCCTGCCATTTGCATCCACTGGATGCCCGCGACTCTCACGATGTCGTCGGTCCATCCAGTGGGAGGCCTACCTAAGCAGCGGCTTCCGGTTCGTAGTCTACAATCAAGAACCTTTCTTCCCCATTGGTAGTTGTAAGTAGTTTAGGTAAATTATCGGTATCAGCTATCATTGTACCTACGTGTACTACCTATACTGTCCGATATAAATGTCGGAAGTTGTTTGTCGAATGTTTTTCGAATCGTATTAAACTACGCATCACCATAGTCAGTAGATAGATTGAGGTACGTAGTTTTTAAAATGGCTTATAGTACCTAAAAGAGGAGGCTCACTATACGTTAGCATTTTTTGCAAGCATTTTTAAATGAATTTACGGATCCTATTTGTCTGCGTTCGCTGACATGGTCGAAAGCACTTTGAAATTAATTTGCACTGCAAAGCCTGATAAATTCAATGAAAGAAAAAAATCCGAGGGCGTCCGAGCGACCCTTTGAAATGCTTTTATGCTTGCTGTCCAATGTTGGAAGGGGGTAAAGGGTACTGACGCGTAATCCTATTTCCTACATAGACACCGCTACTGTACCTACTGTATTGATATACAGGGTTGCACGGAACGGCGATATTAATCCGAAAGGAGGTTATTGTACTCATCATTATGCACAACTTTTACCATGGAAGTATTATGATAGTAGGTACGTCCATGACTTTTACTACGGGACCAATTAGGGTTGCAAATAGAAAAAGAAAAAAACACGGATACATTTGAACACGAACGATAATTGTACTAAGGCATATCTCCCTCGTTTGTCTCATCTGAGGGCCAGACTAATTGAGTACTAAGCTTTGACACAGAGGGAATAGGATTAAATCTCGGCCGAGTATGTGATGGTTTAGTGTAGGTAGTAGATGTTTCTCTCTCGCTACGCTATTTAATTGATTTTGCTGGGAATGTGTTCACGATTTTCCCACTTTATGTTATAGATTTTATTCCATGCTACTTCTTCATAATTATGATGACATGGTACTGAGACGTGGTTTTTAACTGCTGGCGTTTTGAAAAAAAACTCGGAGTTGCACAGCACGCAATGGAGAGAGCTAGTTTGGAGCTTCTTTGCGCGATAGAATCCGGAACCAGGATATTCGCCGAAGAACCACAGTCACCGACATAGCTGCTCAGATTCGCAAGTTAAAGTGGCAATGGGCAGGCCACATAGCACGCAGAATAGATTGCCGTGGGGCGAAAGGTTCTCAAATGGAGACCATGGACCGGTAAGCCCAAGGACATCCACCAACAAGATGGACGGACGACCTAAAAGAGACCGTAGGAAAACGCTGGATGCAGGCCGCGTCCAACCGGCCCTTTTGAAGATCAAAAGTCCTATGGCGGAAAAAAAATTATGATGATGAAAAGCAGGTTAGCCGCTGGTATAAGAAGGAGAAACACAACAACTTGTCTTGAATAGGATGTAGAATCAACGCAGGCCAACTTAAGACAAATTAAATATTAAATAATTAATATTTAATTATAATTTTTTAACTTTAAACATTTTGCCAATCCTCCTTTCAAAGTTGCAAACTCCCTATTCTCTCTTCATCCACAAATCCTGAAATCTCTTCCCTCTCACGAAAGTTTGAAATTGAAACGAAAATTCTCCGTCGGTATACTTTCAAGAACCTAGCTGTGGCTGTATTACGAGCACATTGTTCGCAAACTTTTTATCTCGCTGTACGTGCCGAGTTTGTACCTCACACCCGCCCCAATAAAAGTTGGCGCAAAGCCGGGAGCCATCGAAATGCGTGTTGAGAGATAACTTTTGTTTTATTGCTCAGGTGTTGTTGGAGTAGTTGGAATAAATGTTGGAACCTTTATTCCAACAGAAGTCATTCTAGCCGACGAGCTTTCAAAATAGGTGACACGATCGGATATAAAAAGGCCCCAGCGAGCCCCAATTATAAATTTATAGTCTATCGATTTGGATGAACAACGATTCTCGGCAACGCTAATGAGATTGCCGTATGCAACGAGAAATGTCAGCAGTTTCCAGTTGTTGAGCCAGTACAATCTATTGTAGTTCCAAACAACAGTTACATGAATTTCTCTCTAACTACTCGGTACTTCGGAATTTCTCCGCTACTTCGGACTTTGAGCACGTTGGTACACTTGCGACTTAGCAGTTTGAGCTCTTACAATTTTCGCATTCATTTTCATATTGAACTCATTTTAAAACTTTTTTGTGAGCACAAAGCATATGCGATTAGCTTTTTAGTTGTTTGCTCAGCGAAAAACATACATATTTTCAAACTGAAAAATAACTTTGAACCTTTTTTTAACCTACTATCTACCTTTATAAACAGGTGCGATTATCTGGAAATAGGTTGGCGTAACGTATATATTTATCTATGGCGTAACATAGAGTATAATATATTTTCCAGATCCTCAAGTACGCCGAAGTAATATCAAAACAGATAGCAAGAAGAAGCAATAGGGTCAAAAACTATCGAAATCGCTCGAAACGAATAAAATATGTCCGTTACAGTGCACTCTACCAATTTATCTACGTAATAGGTAAGGAATGTAGCTAACAAATACTTGATACGGTCTTATACAAAAACTTAGCCTGTTTAGTTTTGTACTTTGTAATTTTTGCACGCATTTTTGCCGGCGAGGATTGAGTGCACATACCTTTACTGCCGTCTGATTACTAAAAGACCGTTAAGTGTCATTGCCACAATGTCACTTAACGGTCTTTTAGTAATCGGACGGCAGTATATCCAAGTAGACGCTACGAGTCAACTTAACTTGCATGTCATATTTCCAATACAATTATGATTTATCGTCATAATTGAGTCCGGCTAAAATAAGTCTGCTACGAAAATGCTTACGAAAATGGGTAATTGTGCAATACTGAGTTATAGGAATACATAGTAAATAGAATAAAGACCGACAGAATAAAGATAGTTCTTTTCAGTTTTAGGAACGAAAAATTTGACACGCTAGTTTTCATACAGTTTGGACCGCTTGTGAAGTCTATTTAGATATAGGTCCGTGATTGGAGACTTTTGAAGCTATGTGGCATAAATTAGTATATCAAACGTTTCTTTTTTGTTGAATGGCTACAGTGTTAAGAACCAACCTAATTTCTTTGGCTTTTATCATTAAGTTGGTGGCTCGGGTGGTGAAATTCCACTCGAGCGCATACAATTTGCTCCTTTGTTTACACCTGATTGCATAATTTCATGCAAACACAATCAGCATATATTTAGTTGCAAAATCACCAGATAATTGTACTTGCATACATGTGTGTAGCGATATTAACTCGCAGGTCTGTGATTGGTCTGCAACAACATTCATGAACCGGAATAAAAACCATTAGAGTAACGTAACCTTTTATTTAATTTTGCTAATTTAGTACACAAAAACACGTTTAGATTAGTGAACTTTAAGCTATATACCTAGCTTACTATAACTTCCAGCATTTTAGTTTAAATAACTAACATCGTAAAGAATAAAAATAGCTGTTTCATAGAAAAATTACATTCACACATTACACTGAATGAAGTGTAAGGACTAGCTGATATTTTTTGCAATCTTAAATTGCAAAAAATTTGGATTTTTTGATTGTTGGTTCCGTAGTAAAAAGTTTTTCATAATGGTGAGTGCAATAACTCCCTTCATGTATTGATATAGATATTCTGCCCATTTTTCTAACGAACAGCCAGGGCGGGCACAAAAAAACGAAAAACAAAAAACGAAAATAAGAATGTAGCGATTTGATTCCCCTTTTATTGTGCGACCCGTTAGACTGTGGAACACGTTGCCTGAATGTGCCTTCCCCGATAGTTATCTGGGTGTCTTTGAGTTACGAGTGAATCGGTTTCTTCAAGCAAACGTGCTCCATCGCCATTTATTTTAATTTTACGTTATAATAGCAAAATCTTGTTTTAATATCAGAACAAATGGGCCGTCAGTTAGCCGCCGGTAGTTTTCGATGTAGCATCGTCTTACGCTGACTCGTTACGCTGCATTCCACTTTATCGCGCCCCATGGGGATGCTACTCAAGCGCGCCCACGACCAGGTAACTTTATGACAACTTTTGTAACTAAGTTACAAAACAGTAACTTATTTGTCTGAGTTGCACAGTTTACTTGGCGATAAGGCGGTTCGTAATCAGCTTGGTTTAAAACTCAGACCGAAGAAAAGTTATCTTAGTTAGCGACGTTTTAGTGAGTTACTCTAAAAAGCGTAGCAAACAACAAACCAACAAATGAGCTAGCAATTTTTTTTATTATAATGACGAGGCCGGTAAAATGTTCATCGGAGAATAAACATAATTTTCGTTTTTATTTAATTTACACGGGAATTACTCACGTATGATAAAGCCGGTTACTCCGACTATAGTTTCTACCGCATCAGTGCAAAGCGAGAAGCAGCTGCGCACGTGCATTCTCCTTGAAAAAGACCGTCTAATGCGGTTGAAACAATAGTCGGAGTGACCGGCTTAATCTTACGTGAGTAATTTTCGTGTAATATAAATAAAATGTGTGAAAACCACGTCAGTTTCAATAATAAGATAATTTTCCTTGCTACTAAAGCACTATATGTATAAACTAGCTGCGCCCCGCGGTTTCACCCGCGTAGTGATGAAAAATGGTGATGATGATGATGAAAGTAACCTATGTCACTCTCTGGCTCTTGAACTATACCCATACAAAAAATCAGGTCGATCCGTTGTTCCGTTGCAGCGAGAAAGAGAAATAAACATCCATACATCTATACATACAAACTTTCGCGTTTATGATATTACTAGCGACCCGCCCTCCCGGCTTCGCTCGGGTGTAATTTACGTGCGAAGCCGGTTCGGGTTGCTAGTTATATATATAAACCTTCCTTGAAAATGTATCTAACTGATGGTGAAAACCGCATCAAAATCCGTTGCGTAGTTTAGGAGGAGTTAGCGGCCATACAGACATACAGACAGACAGACGCGGAAAACGACTTCAATTTATACTATGTAGAGAAGAGATTAGTATGATTATGTATAGTTGCAGACACTTTGTTATTCGGTCAAAGCCTACGCTGCATTTGTCAGCCTATTAGAGTGCCGAGTAATTTTGATCAATCCATAGTATAAACCTCTACAATCGTAGCACACGTAGAGATGCTACGCTACTGTAGCTATCACCGTAGCTGCAGAGCTACGCCGCAAAACATTCATTGAAACTCATACAAGCGTAGCAAATAAGGGTTATTCTCTCGAAACTCAGTATGTTCCGTTGCATTTGAGCCCAATTAAAAGTCGTGAGTTCAGCGGATACAATGTCGTATGCACACGGGAGGTCGGAGTTACAAAACTGTTCGGCTCAAATTCAATTTCAGTTTCACGGCACCAGATTGTTCCGCCGTGTAATTAAAAGTTAGAATATTGGTTTCCAGTACGCAACTGCAGCGTTGGAATTTCGAATATTGTTGCGGTTGCTTTTAAGCATATCGTACTTGCATGAATGTCCATAAATATAAAAGCAAAATAACACTCACTTACAGAAAACATCTCAAAAACTACTTGACTTACGTAGCTGAAATTTGACAGATAGATTTCTCATAGAGTGTAGAGGTCCGCTAGATATTCATGTTTTCACAGAGACATAAATACTCACCCGGGTTTGTCCTAAAACTGCGACCAGAACCACCAGAGGATGGGCAGCACCGTCCTATTAGTATACGGTGACCGTACTGCGATCCCCAAGCCGCCTGCCAAGCGTGGGGATTATGCGAACACCCCTCTCTGAGAGAGAGGCCTTTGTTCAGCAGTGGACGTTTACTGGGTGATGATGTGCGATGTGATATATTTATGTTCTCTACAATTAAAGGGTCTACGAAATGTCTTTGTTGAAGTACTTATACATAAAACAACATTGTATAATCAAAGTCGTTAACTTAGAAGCTTACAGTAACTTTGGTATTAAGTAGTGAACGTTATATTCTTTGTTTGTCTGATTACGTACGTCTGAAGAGGTATTCTTACCACATTGTGTGGGTTAATTACTCCAGCATCACAGTGGAAAACAGTGATTTAGATATCAACTAATGTGAACCTCATTAAAATGCGTTTTTCTAGTTATAAAGTAGGTACTTCCAAACTTGACAGTTATATATAAATGTTATAAGTAAAGGTAAGGTGTTAAAAGTATAAGGCTGCGTTTGGTCCTGCGCATCCACGAAAAAAATATCTGTTCTATTTTATTTTTTATTTTTTATAAATAATAGGCTTGCGTTTGACCACCATCACGCCTGATGTTAGGCGATGATGCGGTCTACGTTGGAGCACGCTTGCCTAGAAGGAACCGATGTGCGCAACGATCCGGGTAAACGCCTGGATTGCTCTAGCCACTAAACTACAAACACTTTTCTGTCAGTCTACAAATATTGTTGTTGTTTCAAAATGTCTTTGCAAAAAAAAAAAAACTTTCAATTATAATTTTTTACATCCCTAGTACTTAGTTGTAAGATTTCTTATTATTCGTTTTAGACCTACGAAACTGAAATTTGGCAAGTGATCCCTTTTGCAGTGTAGAAAGGAGAAACTCACCAAAAAAGGAAATTTAGAAAATGCTGAATTAAGGGGGGCAAAACAGGGTTGACAATTTAAACGAAGTAGCTGGCAACAGCTAGTTAATTATACAAGCTTAATTATTTTTTATTAGATAATCTCCAAAAGGATTTCGAATTTTGGTCTTTACAAAAATTTTTTTTTTGTTCTGTTGTCAATTAGAAAGCAGTCTTCATTTATGCCTGGAAACCGAAACCGAAATGACTACAGACTAAAAATACGAGTACTTAGTGATGTGACACTTTTGAGAAAGGAAGTGTGACACACTCATAGTTTTGTTTGTGTTTTTAACAATTCAAAGTTAACAATCTATAAAATACATTTGTGTTGCTATGAAACTTGTATCAAAGTATTCACTTTAATGTTACGCAAAATCTTCTATCAAACTTATCCTTTAATTTCTAAACTAGCATAAGCTTAGATACTATATCTAACATAAACTTCACTAACCACCTAGCAACATTGCACTCGGCATAAAACGTGCATTAGCTATAAAATAAATAATACTAGAACCATCTAGAAACTAAGTCAGAAAACCGCAATAGCTTGAAACTTACTTATCTTTGCTCGAACGATGTTTGCTCTACATGTGGAATCTGCCGTATTTTCAATCCGTGGAGAGAAATAAAGCGGTCGTTGCAAGCTATAAACATACTACACTCTAGGTATAGCTATTGCTAGAACTTCGTCACCGACTTGCACTTAGCCATTATTTATTATCTGTTGTTTTACTTTAGAGTGTGTAATATAATCATGCCTAGCTTGACACTAGTACAGACGACAATTACAAAAAATACAATTAAAAAACGTAAGCATTATTGCAAGCTGACCCGCTTCAGTTTTGACTTTTTGACTTTATTATTATTTCTTAGTTAATCTGCCGTAACTTTACATATTCTGTGATTTTACTGGCTATCTAGGTTCGAAAGATACCTACCGCCGCAAAAAGTAGGACGGACAGACAGACAGACAGCGTAAGCTTAGAAATAGTGTCCCGTTTACACCCTTTGGGTACGGACCCCTAAAAATGAAGTGCAACGAATGATGATTTCAGAAAAGGTAATGTTAAACGATTTGACATGTTGTCACGATTATTTTCTGGTAGTAGATATGTGGTGTAATGTATGCTTTATGTCATAAAAAGCGTACCAAGGGAGTCGATGATCTGGTCTGACCAGTGAAGTAAACAACAAATAATAAATGAACTACCTGTCATAAAAATGGTAAACTGCCTCGTGAAAACCTCTGGAGAGCACTTTAACCTATCTCTGGCAGTTTTCATTTTATTAAAAAGCCCAGCTACCTAGTGGGATGCTCAGCAAGTGAATTATGAAGGAGTGCGGCACGGTACAACGCTTAGCCCCATTCTTCGCCAGCGCTAACAATGCCGCCGTCGGATGTAGCCCAGATCAAAAGACCATTAGAGTAGAACTTTCGAATTACTTGGTCTTAGTACGTAGGTAACAAAAGAATTAAATTTTTGAAATAAAAGCTATACAAAGTCTTTTTATGTCTCGTCATGTTGTACCTAATGAAATCGTGAAACCAATTAATGTTACGTTTTTATTGTTGTCTATTTTTTACATTTTATTAAGGCTTGTGTTAGCCATTTTCATCTTATAAATAGATTAATATATTTTGCAAAGTAACAGAACTAACAAAATAATTCTATCTGCTACACTTTGTCATAAAAAAATGTTAAGAAGACCTAAAGTAACTGGCGCAGAAAATGAGAAATGAAATAAGCTCGCGTCGCTGCCTAAAGATGCCCTAGAAGTTTTACCTTTGTGACTAGACTAAGTAGACGTACTGTATGGAAATGAGAGCAAAATTACTTTCCGAGAACCTTCCTTTTATCTAGTTATTTGGCTCTATTCTAGTTTGTAGGTAGTCATAAAAACTTCACAGCTCGTAGCAAAGCAGGACTTTATTAAGTTTTTTTTAACTAGAGAAGCGGTCATATTTCAACCCCTTGTCATAAATGTTCTCTTTGTAAATCGAGGCGGGATGAAAATGGAAGTTTTCTCGGGAGAACAAGGTCAATGTCATCGTAACCATCGGGCGGTGCCGGCTACAGGGGCCCAGCGGCTGCGCTGCGGCGGCGATTACGGGAGCCCTGACTCGCCGCTTTTCCGTATTACGTTGCCCTGTCATTTAGCACCAAAACGCTCGTATCCCAGATACGGTATGTATTAAATAAGCGAGTAGTGGGCAGGGTGGGGGGGGGGGGCACTCCGGGGGGTGAAGGGCGTAGTACGGGAGGCACTCGGTCTGGCGCGGCGTCGCCCGGCAACGCGAGATATTGATCGGCGCGTCGGCGGCCCGCGCAGCATCCCCCGCGCCCCGCGACTCACACGCCCTTGATTCTGCCGCTCGACCGCTGCCTCCCTCCGCCCACTACCACTGTTACCACATCTATCTTATTTACACGGACTCTCTAATAGTGCTAACAGACGCTCGTACGCGGCTGACCTCAACCGCCGTCTAACCAATGGGAGAGAAAGAGAAGGAAATATGAAATTCTCACTCTTTCTCTCCCGTTTGTTGGACGGCGGTCCGTCAGCCGCGTTCGAGCGTCTCTTAGCACTATAATATCCAATAATGTGTTTCTGAGCGTGACACTAAGTATTTCAACTACTATAACAAATACCTTAAATATACATAATTAAATTACAGAACACCTGAAACAGTTTAAAGTTCCTCGATGAGTGTTTCCTTATAGCTACAATCTGAATGTCAAATCACGAGAGAATCGGTTCCTTTTGGCAAGCTTGCTCCATCGTACACCGCAGGCGAGATAGCGGCAAGCCTATTATATAAAAAAAAATATACATTATGCTTTTTAAGTTATGCATATTTCTCAGCTCAGCTCAGTTCTTGGTCTTAAAAATGTTCTCTCGATGTCGTGGCTATGTTTTTTTTAATATTTCAATAGTCACTCGATGCTTGGTCGCCCCTATAACGTCTGTGCTGTATCTAGCTATGCCAATGCTTTGATACTTTCCTCACCTAACTTCCGGGTCAATATCCTATATCTCACTGAACCCGTGGTCACCCTGCACGCAGCGTGCCACCCCCGCAAGTACTTATTACATTTCGCACTACATACACCACTCCACGTAATCCGATCAAAAAACTGCTTATGTTTTTATAATCATGGGAAATGTGATTGCTAGAGATACCTACTACGGTGTGGGTTTGTAAGTTTTCATTTTTACGCGTCGGTAAGAAACCCGGTGAATTTTTTAAAATTGGTTGTATCCTCGTTTTATGAATACCCTTAAGGGGGATAAAAATGGGTTTTTTTTTTTTTTCATGGAAATTAGTTTTAACACGCAGGATACAGCCTAGGTTTATTACCGCGTTTTTATATGAAAAAACAGTTATTTTCTAATCTTAGTACGGATAATGACCGCGAATTTTTTGAAAAGTTGACACTTGAGAGGTCGCCTATGGGAAATCCTTTTTGTAAAACGGCCGGTCCAGTTAAAAATTGTCGTTTAGTGCGCGAAGTACGAATATTCGATAAGAAAAATACGTATCTAATTCCATAGAAATGCTGACTTTCTAAATTGAAATTTGTATGGATATATTTTACGTATTGAATGGTCTTACATAGCCCACGGTATCGTGAGCCACTTAACTTGAATGAGTGTGTACATGAGTAGGTAAGGCAAGGAATGCACGCCATGCGCTCGGATGCCACTCAATTTATCAGTCCATTGGAGTCTGAATGCCGAACATGCTCAGCCGCAAATATGCACCCATCACATTCCTCTTCTGTAAGTTCCATACCCCTGTTTATTATTATGTACAATTTTAGATTATCAAAACAGAGAACAGGGGCCTTACGGACAACAGCTATTGCGGCACCTAATCCGCTCAGTTGGAAAATCATGCGACCGCACAACCGTATCTGGGCGCGATAAGGTTCATCATCATCATCATCAGCCAGAAGACGTCCACTGCTGAACATAGGCCTCCCCCTTTAACCTCCACACTGAACGACAGCCTGCCTTTTGCATCCACTGGATGCCCGCGACTCTCACAATGTCGTCGGTCCATCTAGTGGGAGGCCTCCCTACATTGCGTCTTCCGGTTCGTGGTCTCCACTCCAGAACCTTTCTTCCCCATCGGTTATCGGTTCTTCGAGCGATGTGGCCTGCCCATTGCCACTTCAACTTGCAAATTTTAACAGCTATGTCGGTGACTCTGGTTCTTTGGCGAATATCCACGTTTCGGATTTTATCGCGCAAAGAAACTCCGAGCATAGCTCTCTCCATTGCCCGCTGTGTGACTCTGAGTTTTTCCAAAAGGCCAACAGTTAAGGACCACGTCTCAGTACCATATGTCATCACTGGCAACACACACTGGTCAAAGACCTTCGTCTTGAGGCACTGTGGTATCTTGGACGAGAAGATGTCACGCAATTTCCCGAACGCTGCCCATCCGAGTTGGATTCTTCGGGCGACCTCTTTGCCTAAGTTGGACTTACCTAACTGAACAATCTGTCCAAGATAGGTGTAATGGTCAACAACTTCGAGAGTATCGTTCTCAACAACTACTGGCACGGGTTCAACATGGACATTGGACATAATTTTTGTCTTGTCCATGTTCATTTTAAGACCCACCTGTTGGGAAAGGCGATAAGGTTCACGTTCGCGTGATTTTCCAACTGAGCGGATTAGGTGCCGCAATAGCAGTTGTCCGTAAGGCCCCAGGGGCCTTATGGCCAACTCCTTACGCGGTCTCAAATAATGCGGTTCGGAAAATCACACGAACGTGAATCTTAACGCTCGCAGATACGGTTTGCGGTTGCGCAACTTTTTTTCATCACCTAAACTGAATAATTTTAAATAGCTAGCCATATCTGTATCAACAAGTAAGTCAGTAAATTCATATTATAGTGAATAATAATATTATGTCGATGTGAAAATACATAGTCGAACAGTTAAAAAGTTGCAGACATAACGATCTACCGTCTTTCTTTTTAACTGTTCGACCAACCACCCGCATTCTTCAGTCTTCCCGTGAACATGGTGCATATAACTGCGCCGAAATATCGGGAGCTCATTCCACAACCTTACCACGGTAAATATCCAGTAAATAATTATATAACTGACAGTTATGTTCAGCAGTGGACGTTTTGTGGCTGATGATGATGAATCATAAAACTTTAGATTTTATTCAGTTTTGTAATGCAAATATTTGATCAGTATGTTCATTATTTTGTTAGATATTTCCGCCGCGTTATTTGGCGCTCCGCTCCGTGAGTAATGAGAAGTGTCAACAGCACGCTCGACACGCCGATAGCGCTCTTTGTTACAATGATGTCAAATATCAACGGTTTTTTAGAAAGAGTATTTACCTACCAAAAAATATTAATGTACCTAACATAAAAAAATATTTCAAAGGACCGAATTCACGCGGATTTTGGAGACAAAGAGCAGATATACGCGCATCGCTAATGGCTTCGCAACGAAAATCCCTAATGAACGAAGCTTTACAAACTTTTAAACTTTGTTTGTTTCTTACCCTATTTACATTTACTAACTAGCATCCTCATCTAACTCCGCCCTTCGCCTAATTAAATGATAAAAAATTTAGGGGGCTCATACCCCTTTGTTTTGTTGTGATAACCATTTCTTCTATGCCTGTATCATTTATTTTACACCAACCGGAGCGTTCCAATTACACGGCCAGATAATACGAAAGGCCAACGGAAGAGGGTAGGCAAAGTTAGGCTGTCTGATCCGATAAAAGCTCGCAGCCTGAGGGTCGTATTTAAACGAGCTATTTCGGGCCGTTCCCGCTGGTGAAGATACGCTCTCGGCTATCGGCGGCGGTGCATAACGTTAGAAGCCAATCGATTATTGCGAATAACTATTATTTGTTGTAGCTGTTACGTCAAAGACATCTTTATATCATATTCGATTTGATTTAAAATGAAGCCTTTCAGTACCTACCCTTAGTAGGTACAAGGTATGATAGTTTTAGAAAAAAAAAATCATGTTGTTCCATACATTGCTGGGCTGGACAGCTATTCAAAAACTTTTTCCGTATTTGAGTGAAGTATTCTAATACTGCTGATTACTACCGATTTAGGTTCCCCCGCGCTTCCGCTGGAGGCGTTTTACTAAAATGTATGGAACAATACGAAAACGAAAACGTATTCGAAAACTATCAAAACTTGTACTAAGGGTACAGGTACGCACTGAAGGTAGCGCGGCAGCGGGTCACTTACAATTTAAAATGTTTAAAAACTAAACCGAATTAATTCATGATGCGCTTCGACCGTCCTACCCTTTTTCTAGTTCAAATACCTGCTTCAACGTCCTATTTGGAATAAATATTGCTTTTTACGTCAAAATAAGAGTGGTGGTTCGTCTGGCGTAATTAAAATGCCCGTTCAGCTCGAAAATCGGCTTTAAAATGTGGTTACGATCCGCATTTGCGAGGCTTTTCATATTGAAATTAATTACAGGCGGATTTGGTTTGTGTAATCAAAACGTAAAGTGTATATAAAATGAATTAATCTCTTTCATACCTTTTATAGTTTGCCCTTAAAATACTTAGCAATTTCAACCGTAGCGTAGGTAACGGTTTCACATTATGGTCCACTTATATTTATAATTTAGTACTATTTTATAGCTTAGTGTAGGTATCTTATATACGCCTTAGTTTGTAATTTCTTTCTATTTGTTTCAGCAGACTTTTTCTTTCAACTCTCTACTTTGGAAAGTTAGTAGGTAACTCATTAGACATCAGAAACTATAATTTGCAACTTGTTGGCTTTGGCTGTGCGAGCATAAAGTTGAAACAACTTTGTCAGTGTTATTCAACAAAAAAACCGGACAAGTACGAGTATGATTCACGCTCTGAGGGTTCCGTTAGATGGAACCCTCAGAGAGCGAGTCCAAGCAAAAAAAAACAACAAAAATGTTGAAATATTGAAAGACAAACTTAACTTTGTAGTGGACAATAAGGTTCTTCCATACATTCAAACTACAAAATGCAAATATAATAACTGCAAATGCAATAGCAAAACAATAGATTTTTTATGATATAACTTCAAATTCATAACTTTCAGATTTATTCCTTTTTATGTGTTGTGAGACCTTGACTCTTGCCAAATTTCATGATTCTAGGTCAACGGGAAGTACCCTATAGGTTTTGATTCCCCTGTGAAATCGAAAATATGCGACATAAATGTTCATATCTTTTGATTGCGTTGACTTACAACTTTTATTTTTTTACAGCCGGAATAAACCGTAGACCCAAGTATCTCTTCTCTTCTTCTCTACAAAGTATAAATTGAAGTCGCTTTCCGCGTCTGTCTGTCTGTCTGTATGGCCGCTAACTCCTCCTAAACCATGCAACGGATTTTGATGCGGTTTTCACCATCAGTTAGATACATTTTTGAGGAAGGTTTATATATATAACTAACGACCCGCCCCGGCTTCGCACGTAAATAACACCCGTGCGAAGCCGGGCAGGCGGGTCGCTAGTTTAGTATAAATTTCAACTTGATACCTTTACGCGTTCTTGATAAAAAGGGTCTTGACAGACGGACAGACAGACGGGCAGACGGATAACGGGTACGGAACCCTCAAATTAGCAGCGTATCTCGAGTAACGAGTACAATCTTAGTAAACTTATGCCCGATGTTCCGTTTGCACCATTGACTTTGTATCGTTTTCACCATTACGCAACTAACGTTTTCACCTGTCGTGTACAGACCGAGCAAACGAACTAAAACGTCAACAGATGAACGAAAGCCGCTAGACACCGCACATCATCACCAGCATCATCGTCATCATCATCATCATCAGCCACAAGACGTCCACTGCTGAACGTAGGCCTCCCCCTTTAACCTCCAAACTGAACGCCAGCCTGCCTTTTGCATCCACTGGATGCCAGCACCGACATAGAGACACACGCCAGTAGACACAAACGTGCTCGTTCACAAACACTATTGTGAGCACCGAAAAAAAAAAAACATTGAGAAAGGCCGTTTACGGATTAATGTGGAATATTAAAAGCAGTTTATAGAATCTAATCGAAACGGGAAATGTATTCGAGTGGAATAAAAAAAAAAAACATATTATCATTATCAGCCTTTCACTTCCTGCTGCTGGGCCCAGGCATTCTCTCAGTAAGAGAGGATGGGTCTTATCCACCATACTGGGCCAGTGCATGTTGGTGAATGGCATAATATGTCCTTGAACTTTTTTCTTGTGTTTCTTGGATACCGATTTCTCACGTGGTTTTCTTTCACCGTTTTTGAACGATGGCATCGAAACTGCACATAATTTATTTATGTACTAAATAAGTCATTGGTCCAGGTCTGAGTATAAATTAAAAAAAATTGTGGAATCTCTACCACCTGAAAAAAATATATAAAAAACAGTAGAACCTCAGATCAGTCAAACAAGGGAGATATGGCGTTTATTCCATTCTGTCCGACTAGTAGTTCAATGATCGAACTGTTTGGACAAAAATATTCCAATCTGTTAGACTGGCCAGTCGAACAATTTGGACATGCAAATTTTGTTCCAAATAGTACTACTGGCAGTAAAGTACAGTGAAAACAAGGTAAGATGGCATGACGAGTGCGTACGCATCCAGTCTGAATGAGTCTGGATGCCTTTAGTCGAACACAACGTTTTCGAGATATAAGCGAAAATCCTAAAAGAGACTAAACGGTGTTCTCAGTATAAATATAATATTTTCGATAATAAGTTGTCTGGCATAAATAAATACTTACTATATATGGTGTAATCTACGATAGAGTTTTCTTGTCGAGAAAGTATAATTTGATTGAAGTTAATACGTGCCCATAATTTCCAAATTTCCACACCAAGTTCTCAAGGGAGAATGAAAAACATAAAATATGAAGATACTGAGTGTTATTATCATCCCTCTGGGAAAGTACGTAGGTGGGTGCCTTAACGATTTCCACCTCGTTGATTTTTAACACGCCGTGTGCCGTTGCCGAAACAATGCTCTTTGATCCCTAACGTAGCATTGTGCTTGTTCCCTCATCATCAGGAACGTGTGAATCATTGTTTAATTGAGGGGTGGGGGTGAGCGGGGGGAGGCTGAGAGAGGCGCAGGTCGCGGGGCGCGGGGGGGCATCGATCGTCTCGGGTCGCCATGGTTACGCCGCCCGCGCGCCCTGCCCCCGCCCCGTTTCATTTGTAATCATTTGTTTCGCGGCCGTCGAATAATGGTATTTGTCAAACGGCGCGAATTTGATGGATTACGCTCCTCTATACATAGGTTTCGATACAAATTATCGTTTATCATTTTGTTACACACACACACACACATCAGCAGCCATTAAACGTCCACTGCTGGACAAAGGCCTCCCTCTTAGAGAGGGGTGTTGCCATAATCCCCACGCTTGGCAGGCGGCTAGGGGATCGCAGTATGTTCACATCACACATACACATCATCAGCCATTAAATGTCCACTGCTGAACAAGGCCTCCCTCTTAGAGAGGGGTGTTGCCATAATCCCCACGCTTGGCAGGCGGCTTGGAGATCGCAGTACGTTCACCGTGTACTAACAGGACGCTGCTGCCCATCCTCCGGTGGATCTAGTCGCAGTTTTAGGACATACCCGGGTCCCGGGTCACATTTTGTTACACGTGTGCGTATTGCGTACTAATGATAGAAGAAATTCGCAAAAAATGTATCGATAAACATGTACTTAATTGCTTTTTTTTAATCTGTACTTTTATACTATAATATTATAAAGAGGAAAGATTTGATTGTTTGTTTGTTTGCATTGAATAGGCTCCGAAACTACTAAACCGATTTGAAAAATTCTTTCACTATTTGGAAGTTACACTATCCGCGGGTAACATGGGCTATATTATATTTTCAAAAAAATTAGGGATCCTTACTAAAACTGAAATAATGTAACCCAAGGTGTAAAAAAATAAGATTTACAATTTTAACTTTGCGTGTTTGACAGTTCTAAGACAGGACAACGTCTGTCAGGTCAGCTAGTAAAGAATAAGTGGACACCTGATGGTAAGTGGTCACCACTGCCTATAAGCACCTACAATACCTGGGGCATTATAAGTACGTTGCCTGCCTTTGAGGAATCCTATTTTAATTGGTACCTATTGTACCTATACGATTTGACTGACTATATTATTTAAAATATAGATTACCGGCTTGATCCCCAAGCCACCTGCCAAGCGTGGGGATTATGGCAACACCCTTCTCTAAGAGGGAGGCCTTTGTACAGTAGTGGACTTTTAATGGCTGCTAATGTGATTATTAAAAAAAAGTGCCTATTTTCATCACTTTATAACTAAATAATAAGCCTCTTTAAAATTATCCCTCTGACCTCCGGACCAGAGGAGCAGATTCCCTCTCATTAAAACGTCTGAGAACGTCTTAACTCCGTCTGAGCCAAGTTCTCTCTTTTGTATTGTTTCTTCAGATATAATACGAAGCTGAGCTTATATCATTGTATAGCCTACCTAGCCTAGTATAAGCACAGGTATAACCTCAGTTTAGACTCAAATTAATAGAACCAAAGTCCAATCTTGCAATACACAGGTCTGGCGCTAATACAATTAGTTTCACAAATAATTTAAAAGCAATCTTAGATTCCAAAAATTATGACAACCTAGAAGAATTTTCTAATTATAATTTTAACGAAATTTAATTAGATCGTTCTACCACAGAAGACATAATTGCACATCAATGGTTCTACGCCGACTATTGCCATACCCTATTATGGTCATATGTATTACGTATTACTTTATTGAAACGTGAAATAAGAAAATATTCTTGTGCCTACATATTGAGTATTAAACTACGTAAGTAATCTATATCTATACTAATATTATGAAGAGGAAAGATTTGATTGTTTGTTTGTTTGTTTGCATTGAATAGGCTCCGAAACTACTGAGCCGATTTGAAAAATTCTTTCACTGACGGGAAGCTACACTATCCCCGGGTGGCATTGGCTATAATCTATACCCGTGCGAAGCAGACCGCTGTGCGAGTGCGGACCGCTAGTCTATATTATATAAATTTGTATATAAAAGCGAACACTGACTGACAGCCTCATCACGAAATCTCAAAAACTATATTTGATCTACGAAGCTCACATTCTTTATGGGCTGTAGAGGTCCTTAAGTAAGGATTTTGCGGAAGGGTCGAATTATAAGGAGGGCAACATGGGGTTGAAAGTTTATAAAAGTTTATACAGAGCGGGCACGAAAAATCGTCACCACTTTATGGTTGATATTTCGAAAACCAGTACGAAGCGCTTTGATTCCACATTTATTTTGCGAACTGCAAGTCTGTGGAATGCGCTGCCTGAATGGGTGTTCCCCGATGGTTACAATCTGGGTGTCTTTAAATCACGAGTGAATCTGTTTCTTCTAGGCAAGCGTGCTCCAACGTCGACGCTTCTTCGCTTAACATCAGGCGTGATTGTGGTCAAACGCAGGCCTATTATTTATTTTAAAAAAAATATACAATCTACGCGTAAGAAATCGCAGGCAACAGCTGGTTGTTATTATAAATTAAAGTATGTCTAACAAAATTGGTTGTTTAGTTCCATTTTTATATATGATGCTGATAATATGATGTATAAAAACTCAAAAAATACTGAGGTACAAAAATGTGGCAAATTTTAAGATACCAAGAAGTCGTTTTGTAAATTTTTTATGATTTTTGAGGGAGAATACACGATTATAGTCGAAATCATTATTATGAGAAAATATAAAATCATTTTTTACGAATACATTTTAGAAGAGCTGACACAATAAAGCAAACTGAATAACTTTGAAAAACAGCTACAAAAGTAAGCAATTCAAAAGGCTTCCCAATTATTCAGTTGATATCGAACAACAAAAGAGCTATGAAGTATGAAACGTGGAATAAATTGGAGCGGCGGAGAGTCGAGTGGCGAGCACGCGGGTAAGTGTTGGGTTTTCTCAAATTATTTTAATAGATGTCCGCCCGCCGCCCACGGCTGCGCTGGGCGGCTGGGGAGGCCGCGAAATGAGATTTCCTTTGAGCCTCGCCGCTGACCGCGACACCCCGCGCCGCTTTGAATCCTATCCCTCATATATCATGCTGCTCGCACGCTGCCCGACCGCTCCACCCGGCTCGTGCGTGTCTTGTATATTTATCATAATACTTTTTAGAGACTATTTGACTTGTAACTATGGAGTTATTAATAAAGAATTGTATTGTATTGTATTGTATTGAGACTCAGGAAAATATAGAATGTTCGGTAAGACGTCGGACATAATTTGGGAGAGTATTCAGTACACGATCCTGAACCTAAATCTATCTTAATATATATAAATCTCGTGTCACAATGTTTGTCCTCAATGGACTCCTAAACCACTTAACCGATTATAATAAAATTCGCACACCATGTGCAGTTCGATCCAACTTGAGATATAGGATAGTTTAAATAATTATATAACTAGCGACCCGCCCCGGCTTCGCACGTAAATTACACCCGTGCGAAGCCGGGCGGGCGGGTCGCTAGTATATTATATAAAAGAAAATCGTGTTAGTTACACTATTTATAACTCAAGAACGGCTGAATCGATTTGGCTGAAAATTGGTGGAGAGGTAGCTTAGAACCAGGAAACGGACACAGGCTATTTTTCATCAGCACCATCACCATTTTTCATCACTACGCGGGTGAAACCTCGGGGCGCAGATAGTATATAATAAAGAGTAGTATAATATTTGACCGAACCGATACGCTGCCAGGCTTGCCGACCCCAATTTGGTCACAGAAGCGGTCAGTTATTAGTTATAATTATAATTAATTATTGTTTATTAACTAAAACGGTTAACACCAATTACATTAGTTAAATTATATAAATTAAATTAAATATTTCACAATATTCGTCAAAATAAATTAATTAAAATAATAATATTGTACAATGTCAAGATGAATAAGTAATTTTACTTACAGACTATAAACAAAATGAATTAAAAATAATTATTACAAAAATTATGCTAAATATAAGTCATGAATATTAAATAAATCACAGAGCCATTAATATAAAAAGTCACTATCTGATTCTGTATCTTTCACCTTGCGTACCTTCTCCTCGCAGTACTGCAGACACATCGACAAAACACTCTTCCATTCATCCGCAAGCACATCACATTCAGGCGTCCTGGCCAGGAGGCGATTAAACGCAGTGAGAGTGTGCTGATAGGGGAATGGCCGTGAGCAATAGTTCGCCCTGGGGGGACAGAGAACACAGGATGGCACCCTCGACGAAGGCTACTGTCTGGATCAGGGACGAAAAGACGTGACAGCTTGCTTAGTAGGTTAGGTGCGTCAATCTTGTTGTGAAGAATCTTACACATAACTACCATTTGGTTACATTCACGGCGAACTTCTAAGGAATTGTAGCCTAAGCATCCAAGGAGAAAGTTAGTCGGGTACATATAGGGATAATATGCATATTTGCGTTTATAAAGGCAACGAAGGAATGCTTTTTGTACCTTTTCAAGCATAGCCGTGTAAGTTTGTTCATGTGGATTCCACACACATGAGCTAGCTTCGAGTTTACTACGAACAAGTGCTTCAAAGAGTAACCGAATGACATACGTCCCTTGAAAGTCTTTAGAGTTCCTCATCACAAACCCCAGTCTTCGTTAAGACTCCTTGGCGATGGCGGCTATGTGGTCATTGAAAGTAAGCTTTCGGTCGAAAGTGACACCCAAGTCTTTTATCGTGGTAGATCTAGTGATTTCATGAGAGCCCAACTGATATTTGTATTCAATTGGGTGCCACTTCCGACCGAAGGTCATAGCATGGCATTTCAATAGATTGAATTCCATTTTATTTGCGACACTCCATGCATAGACAGCTTCCACATCGCGCTGGAGTTTCTTGCAGTCCTCCCCAGACTTTACCTCAATGAAGAGCTTCAGATCATCAGCATATAAAAGACATTTAGAATGTTGAATGGCATCAGGGAGATCATTTATCATAAAGTCAAAAAGCAGAGGGCCGAAGATAGATCCTTGGCTGACCCCAGATCTTGTATGGTAAGGCGACGAATCGTACGTGCCCAACCTAACAAACTGCTGACGATCTCTAAGGTAGTCTGCGATGAACTTGAGCAACCCTGGGGCAAAGCCTATATCATTTAGTTTAGTAAGCAAGATATCGTTATTGACTCTATCGAATGCCTTGCGAAGATCAAAATATAGGACATCGACTTGGCTACCCCGGTCGAGGCAAGCCGAGATGAAGTCGGTAATCTCCAACAAATTCGTGTCGACTGACCTTTTCTTTCTAAAACCGTGTTGCTCATTGGCTAAGTACTGCTCCGCCTGCCTGTAGACCGCTTTGTGGATTATTCTCTCGAAAACTTTTGCTGGTGTTGAGAGGATCGCAATAGGTCTATATTCCTCAACAGATTGCTTACCTGTGCTCTTGGGAATGGGCGTCACCCTAGACAACTTCCATTGTGTAGGGTAGATACCTGTAGTCAAGGCTAAATTGAAAATATGACACAGGGGTTGAACCAAGAACTTTAGACCCTGTTTCAGGAACCACGGAGGGATACAGTCTGGGCCGATCGAGCTATTGGGCTTTAAATATTTAATTCCTGAGGCCACCTCCTGAGGTTCTACTCTAAAGATATTTATATATCTACTAGTGTGACTTTTGTCTGTGTGATTTATATGACTCGCATCCAGTTGAGGCACATCAGGTAAGAAGACACTAGAAAAAAACTTTGCAAAGGCCTCAGAGGCTTGAACACCATTAAACGATTCTCCGTTATAACTAATGCACGGCTCGAAACCACCTTTAGATCGTAACCTGGATACATGCTGCCAAAAACTCCTGGGGTTTGCTGATATATTATCCTCAATGTCTTTAAGGTGAGAGTCGTGGGCAACTGAAATACGATTTTTTAATGAAGCTCTAATGTCAGAAAATTCTTGATAAGATTTAGCTGATTCACTAAACCTCCATAGTTTGTGTAACTTCAATTTGCGCTTGATATCCTGGATTATATCATTAGTAAACCAGACAGGATAACGCCTGCTCAAACATTTTTTGCGGTGTTTTTTAGGAGTAGTCATGTCAAATAAACTATAAATAATGTCATAGAATTCATCAGTGCTTGATTGCACGTCGTCAGAAATTAGTAAATTGTCCCAAGAAGTTTCAGCAAGCAAATCGAAAAGAAGGTTTAAATCACACTTACTGAAATTCCAGTCTGTGCTAGAATCTATATTGCTAGGTTCAATTTGATTAGAATAGTGAGACGAATTTATCATAAATCCAATGTCAAGAGGAGGGTGATATAGATCGGGCTTTACAAATCCCTCAGCAGACTGAACGCGCACCTCACGCAATCCAATCATCTTCTGAACCAAAACGACATCTAGTATTCCTCCGTGCGAATTCACCACATCATTCTTCTCAGACAGATTACAATACGACATGAAGTAGCAATAATAATTACAAATTGTGTGGGAAGCACTATTAATGTTAAGATCTCCTAGAATAATAACAGTTCCCTTAATATTATTAATAAAACTTTCCACCTTACTGAACCACCGCATATAGTCACTCTCCTCAGCTCGGGGATGTATGTAAATGACACCAACATAGATATTTCGGCCATGCCAATCAAAACTCGCCCACAGGTCTTCACCACAATCGGTCTCCAGCACAGTTAGCCGGCGAAGTACAATGGGTGCGCGTGCAGCAAGTAGAACACCGCCGCAAGGGGTCCTCCTGTCGCGGCGTAGTATGGTCCACCCCTCACTGATAAGTTCTGAGTCCTCTACTGATCTATCAAGAAAACTCTCTGTGACTGCAACTAGGTGGTGTTCTGTCAGTGCCAGGCTATTCCTCCAGGACTTTAGTTTGGTTTTCAAACCACGCACGTTTTGGTAGAAAACGTTTAGACATGTAGTTTTACTGTCACGTGCTTTTCTAGCTGTTGGTGGATTGTTTGTTTGGGGTAACCTCTCAGACATTGCGTCTGAGTCCTGAATTACGAAAGGGCTTCAGGCTTGGAGACAGCACATCTCTAGCAGCCATGCTTAGTGACTTACGGGAGAATTGGTTGAACACTGATTCTTCTTCAGGATCCTGCGAGCGTCTCGGATTATTGGGATACTTTAGGTTGACCCAAGTCTTGATTCTGGCGTTTATAGGCCAGAAATCAGGTGATAGACATTTATCATAATGCGCCACTGGGATTCCCAGTTTGAAAGATTTGTAGCTGCCTTTGGGAGTGAGCTCATGCACGGTACACGTTCCGGAAGGACAAAGCTGTTGGAGGTACTCGTTAATCTCCTGAACTCCCGACTCCATGTTCCATAGGTGAATATGTTTTCTTGGCTCAACAGCTTTTAGGGCAGTGACAGTGGAATCTGCCGTACCGCGTCTTGATACTTGCGGACGACCCTTTTTTACAACTTCAGTCCATTTTTCGGTGTCTAATTGGTGCTCGTTGGTAATGGATACGGCAGATTCCCCTTGTTTTGTCACTTCCGCACTTGCAAGAGTTCGCCCAGCAGCCTTTTCCTTCTGATGTAGTTTTTCCTTATGCCCAGCAAAGGATGATGCTGCTGCACGTACTGGCAGAGGTTGGTTTGACTGGAGCGCCGGTGTTAGCTGCGTGGGTTTCATCAAAACTGACTGTGGGGTTTGTTTCGCTGCTAGTTGCTGGGTTTTCGTCACTGTTGGTGACGAGGTTTCAATCGCTGCTGGCTGCGGTGCTTGGGCCTCTACTATTGACTGCAGTTTATAAGAAGCATCCAAGGGCCGACATTGATTAGCTGCACACACTAATGGTGCGTGTTGTAGTGTATTCTCAAGCAATTGTTCATGCTGCTTTAGCTTGACATTCAGCGTCTTTACCTCCGCTGCATAGCAATCAAGTTTAGTTTCGTAGAGGGTTAGCATAGATGCATTATTTGCCATTTTGGCATCATAGCTCTCTAGCTTCGCATCGTAAGTAGTTACTACGGACAAGGTACGACTAAGATGGTTTTTAAGGATGTCAATTTCCAAGCGTAAACCCCGTATCTCAACTACAAGTTCACTGTCGCTGGCACTATCAGTTATAAATTCTCTAGTGTCAACATCTGACTTCTTTCTATGCGTCACATTTGGGTCACGAACTCTCTTGCAAATGCCTACTGGGGTCATGCTATTGTCACCACCTTTTTTAGAGGCACAGGAACATTCGGGACATATCCAGATTTCGCGGCCTTCTTTGGTTATCTTTTTCCCACCGCTACATAAAAGATGATATACTTTACTGCAGTCGCTCTTCATGCATTATTAGTTATAACCAAGATATCTCAATTGTAGGGGTTGGGTTCATCATGTTAACTCGTTAAAAGCGTTAACGGCACTTTTTTCACAAATGGCTTCTTTTTAAAGAAATGTCTATTGTTTTTTGCAGTTGCTTGCTTGGCAAGCATGCAAATATGATCGACGTAATGCAAAGAGGTCCCAGAATATGTTAACTTTATGGAGTGCTTTCTACAGAGCGTCCATCGCGTCGAATTTACTATATTTTCGCGCTAGCGCAGTAAGTATACCTATTCCTGTTTTATTCTAGCTGTCACTCATAAAACTTTGACTACGATAAAAGTGTCAGATTATGGGTAAATGTTTTTTGATGTTAAAATGTTGTTATATTTATAAGAAGAAGAAAAAGTTTTTATTATTAGTATTTTCCTATCATATGGGCCTAAGTTTTGAAATCCTTGTATATGCCCGCTGTCTATCTGAACATCTCAATATCACCATAAGTACCTATTTGAAACAAAGTGAGTAGTACCATAGATAAATATACTATACTAGTATCCTCACTTTACAGTTTACAGTGAGTTTACAGTTTCCTAATCCAGTGTTTTCAACAACGACCTATATGTACTACGTACTAGACGTCATGTACTGAATCCTCACTTCGATAAACGTTGCTGTGCCTTAGTCCCCACACCCCAGTCTGACAGTCTTCAGTTGTCTTTTTGGCGTGCATAGGTGTAGAGCAGCAGATATTTAGTGAAAAAACCCGGTAAAATACGTACCTCAGTATGAATTAACCATCCACGTCGTAAGTAACACAATATTATTAGTTGATTTATTTAATAATTAGATTAGAATTTTGTATTATAAGTGAATAAACAAATATTTTTTTCCGATCGAAACCGAACTTGACATATACATCAACTATGACATCAATTATCACAGAATAATTAATATGCAGAGTATTAGTCTAAGACCCAAGTAAAGACCGACCTTCACCCATCTGTTTAGTTGATGAAAAGTATTTTATATCAAATTTAATGTGTTAAATTATATATCGCGAAGATGTTGACTGAAAAATTTCAGTCCAGACGATGATTTTTGCTATTACCAACTTAATTTTTGTAGTTGGTATGTATGGGAGCAGCTGTTTGTCAACTACACAGTTAAGTTTGTTAAATAAAAGAAATTAAAATATTTAATGACAAACTTGTCCAAGTTTTTTTTCCCCACTTATCTCTACCAGTAGGGATACCTTGGTAGTGATAAGTGTACCATGCGAACTAATGTTCCCTATAATAACATGCACAATTCGTAGTATCGGAAGTGAAGTATCTCTGCTTAATTTCCTAATCTTTGAGAGCTCGCAGCAAGCCAGTGTGACCAGGGATAAAATTTTAGAAATTTTTAGTAATTTTTTATGACATTTTGGACATTAGTATTTTTATAGGTTTATTAACGAAGGTTGGTAAAAGGTTTGGGCAAAATATTTTTTTTTGGTAGACCGACCGTAGACCGTTAGCGATAATCCCTACGAATACCGATTTCTGTGAATTTCTTGAATATAGTCTATTATTACTTTATTGATTTTATTTTAAACACAAATTGGGCTGTTTTTGGCCGGATACTTTAGTTTAGCCGCATCCGCCGCCTTAATCAGATATTCCGTGAGTCTGGTTGTCTTCTCATGTCCGCTGTGCGACCGGAAGACACAGCCATAGACAATTATCTCTATATTTCTGTGTCCACCAGGACCCAGAGCACAGAAAATCTGGGCAAAGAGGATACAAAATCTGGGGTCTTCAAATTGACGGAGACCCTAGACCGCATCATCCCTTTCTGTTTCATCTGTTATATTGTTTTTTCTCTGTCATTACGATATACATAATTATTTATTATCATAAGTTTTGATCTTGTTTTAGGTTATATATTGCTCAAATATACTTAAATATAAAATACTCGGGACATTTTTGCACCCACGGTCATCTGACCCCAAACTAAGCAAAGCTTGTGATATGGCTGCCAGAGACTGATATATATACATATATAGGTTTAAATACATACTTAAATAGATATTAACACCCAGACATAGAACAAACACAAATGTTCATCACACAAATGTTTGTCCTAGATGGGAATCGAACCCACGCCCCCAAGCACAGAAGATAGGTTCAGTACCAACTGAGCCACCGGGGCATATGTCTTGCGTGCTTCGATACTGCAAGAATACATCGAGAAATATCAGGGAATGCCTAATTAATAATATACATAATCTGTGAGAACACTCGTCAAGCCAGTGATAATATTTTATAAGTTTTTGTATTTATTTTTTTTACTTTGTGAACATCATTCATCAAACACAATCGTGAGTGCAAGCCGGTTTGGCGATATAGCTTTATCCGGCTATATTGCTTCTATTTTTGAAGTCGGTTAAAAGGTTCTGGTGTTTAGGTAATTTTTTGTGATGATAAGTTTGTATTATTTTTAGTTGTCTAGTTGACTATGGTAGTTTCGTAAAATTTATAACCTGGTCACCCTGCGAATGACAGCGCCGGTCGTCTTGTACACACTTCTTGATATTGAAGAACGTTTCTAGGTACATAATTCTTCTTTGGTTTTCAACATCTATATGAACGGTCTCATAGAGGAGCTGAGAAGCACCAGAATAGGATGTCACGTTGGTGATGTATGCGTCAATAACCTTAGTTACGCGGATGATATGGTGCTTCTCAGCCCCTCTATCAACGGTTTAAGAAAACTGCTGGCTATATGTGAAAGATACGCTGCTGAGCACGGTCTCATATATAATGTTGCCAAA
This sequence comes from Agriopis marginaria, assembly GCA_932305915.1. Lineage (NCBI taxonomy): Eukaryota > Metazoa > Arthropoda > Insecta > Lepidoptera > Geometridae > Agriopis > Agriopis marginaria. The sequence continues at coordinate 16,295,758 of OW029915.1, forward strand.
ACAGAGATGATGGTTTTTAGGGCTGGGAAAGGACCGGAGAGAATACCGAATGTGTTTTTGAGGGGTTCGCCGGTGAAGGCCGTTCGGCAGTTCAAGTATTTAGGTCACATTTTGACAGAGGATCTGAGTGATGATATGGATATGGAACGAGAAAGAAGGAATCTGTCCATCAGGTGTAACATGCTCGCGCGCCGATTTTCCAGCTGCAACACAGAAGTCAAAACAACATTGTTTAAAGCATACTGTCTGTGTCTATACACGTGTCAGCTGTGGACTAATTTTAAACGCAAAACGTATCATACCATAAGGGTGCAATACAATGATGCTTTTCGCATCCTCATGAAAAAAGCACGTTATTGCAGCGCGTCGGGCATGTTCGCCGATGCACGGGTTCCGGATTTCTTTGCTGTCATCAGATCCAGAGTGGCTTCCTTCTGGGCTGGGTTGAGGAGTTCGAAGAACGGCATATTGCAGTGCATGGGGGACTACCTTGGTAGCCCGATTTTTAAATCGTGGCTGACAGTGCACCGGAGTGCGAACCGAAAATGACTGTGATATTTCTATAATTTTAACAATTTTATATTATTATTGAACTTTTAAGTATGATCTATTTCTAATTTTCTTTTGTAACTGTAACATATGTGTAACTGTAACAATATGGGTTCCATGCCTGAAATAAATACATTTTATTTTTTTATTTATTTTTTATTTAAACTATAACCTACAATCTAATTTCAGAAATATATTGAAACAAAATCCTTTTAAATAAAGCAAAAAACCGGAAGCGTGTTCAATATAAAAAGTAAAACTGAAAACCTTTTAAAGATGCCAATAATTTGTGTTCATATTGAATGGAAGTCACTCTCGATTTTAATTTGGTTGTAGACAACCAAATTACAATCGAGAGGGTATTCATTCAAGAGGCGCTCAAAGCGAGGTGAGTGAGATCGCCTGATGATAAATATTGTTTATTATGCTCTACCTGCATCGTATGCAAGAGTAATTGGTTACTTATTACATGACGGAGTCCAACATTGGTAGGTGGCATAATACGTTAGTATGTATTTTGTTTTCCTTTACCGAAAAGCCAGTGGTATGAAAATCCGTAAATAAGCTCCAAAGAACTCATTGGTACGGGCCCGGGGTTTGAACCCGCGACTTCACGCTTTCAAGTCTAGCGGTCTCCCAAATGGGCTACCACGGCTATCGTGAGGAAACCTGCATACGTACAGAGAAGGAATTTAATGGCGTATGTGAATCCACCAATCCGCACTGGGCCAGCGTGGTGGATATGGCCCAATCACCCTTTCGTGGGTAGGCTAAAAGTCCAGCAGTGGACTGTTAAAAGGCTGGTTATGATGATGATGATGATATATTTTGTGATAATTTTTAATGCAACTGAGTGCGAGATGAGCGATACGCTCGCCTCATGGTAAGCGTCACGCTTGCGCATAGCAGTTTAGCGCTACCCAGAAGTTAAAACTTCAACTGTTCAAAACCCTGCTCGACAATGCACTGAACTCGTCACCCTGAAATGTTACATGTTAAATCTCTCTGTGTCCAGTTATTGCACTGGAAACATTGCCCTTCAATCCAAAACACAGTGATGTTTGCACTTCACTGCTTGAATAACTCATGTTTATGTAATGAATAAACTTACTTCCACTTTTATTGTGCTAGTCTTTGGAAAGCGCTGCCTAAATAGTTCCTCGATAATTACAATCTGTGTTCTTCAAGGCAAGCGTGCTCCATTGTAGACCGTATCATCGCATGACATCTGGTGAGTTGGCGGTCAAAGGCAAGCCTATTACCTTTTTTTTTAATAAAAAACTTTATTAAATTAAAAACAAGCTTTTTTGTATTCTTTTCAGTAAACCCTTTCATTTGATACCCATATCATGATGGTACATTTTGTCCGCCATCTTGGTGCGTCCGCCATAATGAATTTATCATCTAGGGCTATGATTGGCTATCTATGCTTGGAAAGAAAAATCCAACGAACCCAAACTCGACGGAGTTACTTCGTTTCGTTTAGGCGTTCCTATGGCCACTTCTGTCTCCATCATCAGACCAGCTCGATGGTACCATAACATTGCATTGTCACCGAACTTACATAAGTATGCCAAATATTGATCGGTTGAGGATAACTGTTCTAAAATTAATTTGCAAGATTTGTCCCACACATACGAACGTACATACATACTAACAGGGCAAGTTTATTTATTAATTTACTAGCTGCGCCCCGCGGTTTCTCCCGCGTAGTGATATTTTTTTTAGTGATGATGATGATGAAAAGTAGTCTATATCACTCTCCAGCCCTTGAACTATCCATGCAAAAAACCAGGTTGATCTGTTGCTTTGTTACTGCGTGAAAGAGGAACAAACAAACCAACAAACAAACACACTTTCGCACTTATAATATTAGTATAATTCATCAACGGAATCTTACAGTTAAACCAAATTAAATAAAAGCTTGTAAAAGTAACCCGACCTAGTGACCGCTGCGTGCTAAATCCTCCAGTTACTATAGGTAACCCATTGTTAAGAGATATCCATTTACATGAATCTCGAGCCGTTAAAATGTAATAAAGCCCCTACAATCCCCGTAATGAAACTTCCATTGTTCCTTAAAGTAAAATAGAGTCCTGTTATTCCCGTGCTCACGCACACTGTCGCTGATGAAAAACATAATTTCATTAGCGGCGGCTAACAAACTATTGTTAATATCACAATCACGTCCCCGGGCGCTATTTACTGGAGAGCTGGAGGCTTACGCAATGCTTCATGGATCCCGAGGCTTAGGATGCGGGCACACTGAGCTGATTTGCTGTGCGACTTTTTACTTATGTATATGTTACAAGCTAAGCAAGTCGCTCGCCTGATAGTAGGCATCATACTTGTCTATAGTTCAGTGCCACTCTAAATAAAAAGACATTTCCACAATCTCAAAAAAAACTCTCGAAAAATCCACTATATACATATATCAGCTTACAATCTTACGTTCAAAAACTAAGCAAAACGAATCAGAACATACGGTTTTCATTCGTTTTCCACAATCTATAGTTTTTTTCCCTTTTTTATTAGTTTAACTAAGAACTTACTTTACTTACTTTATCGCTAATAGCACTAAAACTTAAATAAGTTCTACATCTTCTGGGAATCAGCGCCATATATTTTGAACAAGCAACACCCCGCGGTTATTTTTTAAATAAAAATCCTATATAGGAGCGATGTAGCCTGCACATTGCCACTTTAACTTGCAAATTTTAACAGCTATATTGGTGACTCTGGTTCTTTGGCGAATATCCACGTATAGGATTCTACCGCGCAAAGAAACTCCGAGCATAGCTTTCTCCATTGTGATGAATACATAGTTACAATGATTCAATGATCCTTGAATATGGTCCGTTGTCTAGATAAACACCCAGTATTGTGAACGAGACTTTACGCAATGCTTATTTGATCCATCCCCCGCGCTCTGACTGTCCAGTCCAGAGGCGCGTCATCGAGAGATCCATAGAACCTGAATCGGCTACCTCATTTTAGTCCCTGCGGACATCCGGCAGTTACGTCCGACGCCGATATACCCCGTAGCATTTTGATATCGTAGAGTTCTTTACGGACAAGGCTTGGATTGATTCAATATGTAGCTTGGGGAGGAGTTAATTTAGGTAGGCAGGTTTCGCTGCAAGGTATCAAGGGCTCCTTGGCAAGACGGAATCCTAATAAAACTGTTTCTTGGACGAATCTCTAGCGGACGAATATCCGCTTCAATGTTTTAGGATAAGGAATCAATTATTATTTTACAGTATACAGGAATATGTTAGTAATTGTAATTTATCCTAACATGAAACAAACGTTATAATTATGTAATGCAAAAATAATTTCCAAGAAATTACAAGAAATATATACCGATTCGGACGCAACCATGCAGATATGTGAGTCACCTCAAGTAACTATCGACCCTGTGTTTGTTGTCTGTATTGATTTATGTATTAATTTTGAGTCTTCTAGATTAGAAAGTACAATGGGACTGCCACGTAAATTATGAGTACCAAAATTTTTTTATAAAAAATAACTATTAAATCATTCAATATTAGTTTGAAGAGTTCATTGCCATAATATTAAAAATATTAATCTTATTATATTGTCTAAAATAATAAATAATAATATCACCCCCATAAACTGTTTGGCATTAGCATTTTTGGGGTAGGGTTTTATGGTATTTGATTTCATTGTTTTAGGATTAACTTTTAGAGTTTTATATAGAACTTTTATACTGTTTCTATAGCTGTTCAAATAGATATATCTACTTGATATAATGTGTACCTTACCGAGGAACTGAGGATCCTTTATTCACATTCCAGAAAAGTTTAGAACAAGAGATGAGAACTACATGCGGGATTGGAAATTTTCCTTCCCGCACTCACGTAAGTTAGACGAAAGTTATGTGGCGAGGTGAAAGTTACTCTTCGTTCTCGAGCTAACCTGGAGTTAGAGCTTCAAGTGTAATGTACCGAGCTGCCACCTGACACTAGCCTGGGGCTAAATTTTTGAACAGCTTGTAGGATTTCGCACGATAATATCATGCGAATTGAAGAAAAAAAAAGCTAGGGCTAGAAAGCAAATTCGAATGGTTTAAACCACTCCTCCTTCTTGCGCAGTCAGGTAAAAATGGTCCTAAAGCCCGAAACCCATCTAAATGACGTGACACGTGAAAGACAAGTTTTCCTTTTGCGTAACTTGCCCCGCGTTATGGAGATTACGTGTCAGGTAACTGCGTCTAAGTTAACTACGTGACACGGTTTCGGGATAAAGATTATTTATATATCAAATTAGGTACCATTTGAGAAATACTGATAATCGGATTTAACACTGTTTTAAACTATCACGGTTGTTCACTAAAGTCATATGATTATTTACGAATTTAAATTCTTAATTGTTATAACAATGTATATTTTAGTTTGCAACAAATGTAGACTAACACAGATTATTTTCATAGTTAGTATGGTTTGTCTACTTTTGGTTCGGAATATTTTGACTGCTGATCAAAGACAACCACAGTTTTAAATATATTTGATTTAACTAATCATATCAAACCAATTTTGCTTTGTAATTTAAGTAAAAAATCTATTAGGGTCTGGATAACCTTTGAGGGTTAATTATAAATTTAAATTACGTCAATTAATCTTGCTATCACTCTAATAACTTAAACTTAACTTAAAAAGAAAAGTACTGTTAGATATTTATTAGCGGCGATGACTGCATATTAAATTCCAAAGCAGATCGTAGAGCCTTGAGCATCTGCTACGAGTGCTACGTCAGGTTCTACGCCGCTCGCTACGCCCATCACTCAACAAAGTTTACAAAGTAGGAATGTATATTTTACGTATCGTGGCTTGTGTTTACAGAAACGAGCTTTATTTACATTAGAAAGCGTATTTGCTTTACTCGGGGATTGGAAATTAAATGGGATTTTTAATTGAGATTGGGTGGATGTGGTGGAATAAAAAAGAGACCAAATATTTATGAACGTAAAAAATTAATCTTTCTGTGTATTTATGAATATATTTTATACTTATGTTTTTAGTAACATACCTATAGGTTTTAGGTAAGTAGTAGTGGATAAGCATAATTAAAACTTAAGATCCAAAGTTAGATCACGAGGATAGGTGACCATATTTTCCTTTAACACCAAGCATCAGGTCTGTTTCGCTAACTGAGTTACTGCCATTCCTTCCGATTTGTCATCAAACAATTAGGCAGGTACTTATTTACCTAATCTAAAATGCATTTATGTTTCTGTACAAAATCAAATATCTGAAAATTAGATAAAAATTTATTATATTACGATTTGTCACTAAGGCCCTCTAAGACTCCTGTTCACTCGTACCTCTCTTTGGCGGCTCAGACGACATCTGTCGATAATCGGCTTATATCTTCCTTCGGTTCATTTATTTAAAAATTCCTTTCAAAGGTAGAGTCTCATTTTCTTTCAAAGAAATCTTCGTTTCTTTACCAAGATTGAATGTAATAGGAACTCAAGTTACTTTGAGCATGCCTTGTTCAGATTGATTAAATGGGATTTCCAGATGTAACTAAGTATATGCTTTGTCAGTATTTACATTGTACCTCTGTACTTCATTGTGTTTCGGCTCCTTTTGTTCAACTGGTGATTAACACATGATTGATCACCATACACATAGGTAGCACAGGTTTCAGTATTGTACTCAGATAAGTAAAGTATCAATTTATTTACTAGAAAACGCCTTTATATAATATAGATGAGTAAATAGAAATACTTTATTCAATGTGCACATATAAATCACTTTTTTTTATAAATAATAGGTTTGAGTTTGACCGCCATCACGCCTGATGTTAACGATCTACGTTGGAGCATGGTTGCCTAGAAGAAACCGATTCACTCGTGATTTGAAGGCACCCAGATTGTAACCATCGGGGAACACCCATTCAGGCAGCGCATTCCACAGGCTAGCAGTTCGCATAATAAATGTGGAATCAAAGCGCTTCGTACGGGTTTTCGGAATATCAATATCAATCATAAAGCGGTGACGATTTTTCGTGCCCGCTCTGGCAGTCCGATAGAAAAATGGGCAGGAGGGAATTAGATCGTGCAGATCCGATGCACACTCTCCGAAACCGATAGACTAGCAACTTTACGTCGATGCTCAAGACTAAGAAGCTTAGTCCGAACTAAGGATTCATTGCTGATGAGCTTCTTGGCCCGTTTCTCAATAGATTCCAATGCCTCAAGCTGGTACTTAGCTGATCCATCCCAAAGGTGAGAGCAGTACTCCATACACGACCGAACTTGTGCTTGGTACAGTGATAGCAACTGTTCTGACGTGAAGTACCGTCGCACCTTCGATAGGATACCCAGCTTTTTGGCAGCCAATTGAGTCTTGCTCTCAATATAGGAGCCAAAATAATAATATAATAATATATAATATACCTATAAAGAGATCGCTTTTAGCGATAAGGCCGCAACTTGTGGCACTAGCTCGTAAGTGTTTTCTATCTTGTTGTAATTTTTATTTCTGGTGTACACAATGAAGAGTCTTACGTGAGTAATTCCCGTGTAACATAAATAAAATGTGTGAAAACCACGTCAGTTTCAATAATAAAAATGAAGAGTCTATCTATCTATAAATTTAGATTGATTTAGCAAATGGCTAACTGGACTAATCCAATTTCTTGGTGATCCGGAGAAGAATAGCCTAGTTTATTATTTCGCGCCCACTTTAAAAAAATATTTATATCACCAAACTACGTTTGAAGTGACAACACGTACAGCAAATAAGCCCGTAATCAATGATGTGGGTAAAATTTACATAAAATAAGCTTTAAATCAATACCAGCAACCAATATCAAACAGCTACCCGAAGCCAATTAGAGGCGTATAAAATGATTGGTATCTGTTCCAGTGAGCGTGTATAGAGCTCCGGCGGTCGTCATAGCGACGGCTCTCCCGGGCAGAGCTGGCCGGAGTTTACCTGCCTCACACACACGCAGCGCCACCTGAAACACGATCTATACACCGACAACATTACACGGTTGCATGCACATGCTACCCGATGCAAGCCATAAATTTACGTCGCGCCCTATTGCAACGAGTCAAGGCTCACTTCCTGAAACTGTCAAACGTGTCACCTGCTTGCATTTTCGCTCTGGTTTATAATAAATAGAGAGCAGTGAGGATGCGAGATGCAGTCCAGCTGAAAGCGCTCGTCAACCGACTGCTGCGTAACTGCATTGAAAGTCCTAGGCACGATCTTTCCTAGTTTAAATTTTCTTCTGCGGTGAGAATTTCGATTCGCGCTCGTTTCCGCCGGTGAAAACTCTCGAGATTCGATTCGATTGAGTTCACGAGTCGCCGCGCGCGCGTTGTTGAACGAACACTAGAATTTTCCTGTGCACGTTTGTGGAAAGTTTCCTTACACGGTCGACTTGCTGTGAATGTAGCTATCGGGGAAATGTTGAGACGATCGTTGCCCGAAACACTGGCACTGCTCCAACCCTCGCCGGATCCACGAGAGTTATATAAAGCTGCGATAACTTCAACTTACTCGCTACGAGTTAAGATTTAAAATTGACAATTTATCACGTTGTTCGTGTAATATTTTCAAGAGAAATTTGTAGGCTCTTCAAATAAATTAAGACTTGAGATTTTAAGAAGTCTTATCATTTAAATACATAGAATCTAAAATAAAAATTATTTAACATTAATTCGGTAAAAATTTAGTTGAAAGCGGAGGATAATTTGCTGTTAAACTTATTAGATGGTAAGTTTCAATTTGTTTTTTTATTAAATGACTTTGTAAATAATCTCTCGTTTCATTTTTGTACCTATAATTATTTAACGATCCGAACCGGCTGTTTCCAGATGCTAAGACGCTCATCGCACAATTGGGCCATTATACAGGGTTACGCGGAAAGGGTGTACTAAGCCGAAAGAGGTCTGTTTTACTCACATCATTATTAAGTTTTACTTTTACTATGGGACAAACATTGAAATCGCGAAAAAATATCAGCCGTTCCATACATTTTGTCGAGTGTAAATGACGTTTATTCCATTCTGTCCGACTATTTGTCCGATGATCGGACTGTTTGGACAAAAATATTCCAATCTGTTAGACTGGCCAGTCGGACAGATTGGACACGCAAATTTTGTTCCAAATAGTACTACTGGCAGTAAAGTACAGTGAAAACAAAAATGTTATACTTATTTATTTTTTGCCTACTATTTTGACTTTGAGTGTCGGCTAATTTCTATGTGCAATATAATAATTAAGAATAGTGACCGTTTACTACGGAACAGCAGTTATATTCTACGATTTCAGGTTTTGTGTCATAGTAAAAGTTTTTCATAACAGCCTTTCCACGTAACCCTATATATTAGCAGTAAACACTTATGTAATAAATAAATATTCCTTGTTCGTGCCTATATATTAATAACGGCATTTATTTAGATTTTTGGCCAACGGGAAAAAAAAACATATTGCGGTATTACTATTTACCAAAACGTCAGTTTTTTTTCTTCCTACTTAATATTATAAACGCGAAAGTTTGTATGTATGGATGTATGGCTGGATGGTTATTCCTCTTTCACGCTGCAATGGAACAACGGATCGACCTGATTTTTTGCACGGGTATTATAGTTCAAGAGCCAGAGAGTGACATAGGCTACTTTTCATCATCATCATCATCACCAATTTTCATCACTACGCGGGTAAAACCGCGGGGCGCAGCTAGTAAACAATAAAAAAAAATCATAAAATAATCGTAATGTGAAAGTATGTTCATTGTTTTTTCAATTTGATTGTCTTTCTTTCACGCAGCAAGAAAGCAACGGGTCGACATAGAAATATAGTTGGAGGGCCGAAGAATTACTTTGAATACTTTTTATCGCGGTCAAATGTACTATTCTTGAGAGAATGACTGCGGGTGAGACCGCAGGGCGCAACTAGTGTGTAATAAAATTAGATAATTCACTTTAAAATGTGCAATAACGTACACGACTGGAAAAATCACATAATGCTGTACAATTTATTTTTGTGCTGTTTCCAACCTCCATTGTAGCGTCTTACCTTACGTATGTTTTCGCTTGATTTTGTCTGCCCACGAATAAATTACTGCGTTTTTTTCTAAAATCAGTACTTTGCGACACTATTCGTAAAACTTGGTATACGCACATCAACACCCGTATCTTCAAAACAAAATTGAAATGTCTTCAAAATCAACTTTGATGTCAAAAAGCGCACTATATTTATGAATGACTAGCGGTCCGCCCCAGCTTCGCACGGGTATAGATTATAGCCTATGTCACCCGGGGATAGTGTAGCTTCCCGTCAGTGAAAGAATTTTTCAAATCAGTTCAGTAGTTTCGGAGCCTATTCAATGCAAACAAACAAACAAACAATCAATTCTTTCCTCTTTATAATATTAGTATAGATGTCACATGTAAGTACGCCATTTAAACTTACTGACACTTACCTTGCGGGAAAGGGACAGAGCACACCTTCCTAATCCGAACAAAAACTTTAAACGCTTATATCTCCGAACTTTACTAGCTAATTTAAATAGTTCCTTCAGTAAGTGTATTACATTTAATTATATTTTTTACTAAGCCAATCAAACACCTGTTCGATAGCCTATTGTACCCACTATAAATAACAAAGAAATACTGCCTGAATAGGCTAGTAAGCTATTTATCTCACAAGTTTGTCTTAATGAGTCTTTTATGGTCGTTCCGACATCACCTCCACGTTCAAGATCGTTGTTTCAGACTATTTATGGCTCCCTATAACAAAAGGTACAACTGCCCTTTACAATAAGTAACTTTTGTAGTTAAGGTGGTAACTCAGCGCCAAGTGTCCATACTAATTTGAACTAGCAGAACTTGATTGCAACGACACATAATACCTATGGATATTTATCTATAGGTATCTTTAGTGGAGGTTCTTGAGTGGAGGCCACGAACCGGAAGACGCAGCGTAGGTAGGCCTCCCACTAGATGGACCGACGACATAGTGAGAGTCGCTGGCATCTAGTGGATGCAAAAGGCAGGCTGTCGTTCAGTGTGGAGGTTAAAGGGGGAGGCCTATGTTCAGCAGTGGACGTCTTCTGGCTGATGATGATGATGATGATGATGATCTTTAATTATGGAAAATCTCATAAAATTAGATCTGTATTGCCTGCCACTGCGCTCGCGCATTGTTAGTGTGTGATTTTATTTCCGCCATGGAAAAGTTTCCATTCTTATGGTTATTTCTCCACCACTTCATTTTTTATATTTACTTACACAAGTAAAACTTATTACTCGATCCGTTACGTTATGATTTATTTAACGTTAACCAAAAACTGATTAAAATTTCGCTTTCGCTTTGCTCGCACATTTCTATGGGGTGTACTGGGTTCATTCACCCCACCTGGGCCTTCTGTCTATTATGTCTTCTGTGCTTCTGTGTAACTAACTATGATGTTTATCGGAAAAATAAGTGAAATTTGGAAAAAAGCATTTTTTGCTTTGCATCGTAAATTTTTCTATAGTAAAAACATTTCTTAGCTTAGGTGTGCCTTTCTACCAGAGATATGCCACGGTGTATTGCTACGGATGTGTTTGACATCTACCAATAAGGAACCTTTATTGTCATAGCTTAGCACTGGTGGTAAACAGGTTTATCGATGCTGTTTTTTTATATAGAGGGATGCGTGCTAAGTATGGGATCTGCGGATTTGAGCTAGGGATGCGCGAGTGGTATAGCTATTTATACAGAGCAGAGTACACGAGTCACGCATCTTCATAGCTTGTTTCACCAGGTCCGATATACCTCTTAGTCTTAGTGGAAACGGTCCCATAGTTTCGCAGCTTAGCTTTACCTCTTTCATAGCTTAGCTATACAGGATGTATGGGGAACACTCTCGAAGCCAAAAGAAGGTAATTGTACTCATCATTATGAACCACTTTTAGTATGGACCCAACCCTGAAATCGCGAAAAAATATATCTGCTGTTTCATGTGTCAATGACCGTTTTCTATAGAACAGCTGATACTTTTTTTCGCGATTTCAGGGCTGGTCCCATAGTAAAAGTTGTTCATAATGATGAGTACAATTACCTTCTTTTGGCTTCGAGAGTGTTCCCCTTACACCCCGTATAGCACATCTCTGGTGGAAAGACACCCTAACAGTGGCGTGAGTAGAACCCGCTCGTGTCTCCTAATGGCCTGTTTACGAGCCTTTAAAGATGTTATGTTTCTACCCTAGGTTCTCTGTCGCTTAATTGCTGAACACTGTTTTTATTAATTTCATTTTACTCATGTTAGACAATATCAAAGTATGTATTGCTATGGTGATTTCTTAAGTGTGTAAAAGTTGGGTTTATTTACAAAAATATGGCAAAACAATATAAAATGTAGGTTTTTATTTAATATAAATAATGGGCTTGCGTTTGACCACCATCTCGCCTGATGTTAAGCGATAATGCGGTCTACGTAACTTGAGCTTTGAAGTACAAAAAGGTTTGCATTTATTTATCTAACGTTTACAGTTCCGAATTGTAGAACATATGTTCCACGTTCTCATAATGTGTCATAAATTGAATTTGAAGAATTCCTTCATCACGTGATCCAATTACGGCGTCTATAGAATTAAACGATAATGTCATCGCCGACTCTCTGAGGAGGCGTAACGACGTACTTCCGTGTCCTTTGTGGATAGAGCTCTTGTTCTTATAAGAACATTTATTATTATCGTTATGTAAGAAATGCAAAGAGGCATAATTAAATTTTGTTTTACTTGTGAAATTGACCGCTTATTCAAATGCGGGTCGAAATAATACACGCAAATATTCACGGCACGTTCTTTGTCTGAAAAATTCAAATGTCGTCTCCATGGTAGAGAGCCCGGGTGGGAGCCCCAATAAGAAGAACAGCTATAGAGAGGACTTAATGAAGAGCACTCAAAGGCGGCTTGGACCGGCGGCGGCGGCGGAGCGGCCGGCCGGCGGAGCTGCCCGGTCGCCCGGGCTCCGAGATGCACCGAGCAACCCTTAATTGAATAGCCGGGCCGGGGGCTAATCAGGGCTCAGCTGAGCGGTGCAGGCGGGGAGCGGGCGGCGCGGGGCCGGCGCAGCACCCGCCGGAGCCACGCGGGCTGGCCGCGCCCCCTGCATGCGCGCGCCGGGCCGCCCGGGACCTCATTCAAGTAGCGAGCGCGCCCCGTGCCAGCCGCCACCCTCAGGTATGTCCATTTTGCTTTTGGTGTTTGCACGTAACGTTCGTCCTCCGTGCGCGCTCCCGCGAGTGTCTATACTGTGGCTGTGAGTGAACCGTGCGGGGCGCCATCGGCGGCCGCGCACTCCGCCTTGAGGTACGTTCGCATGCTGCACCGCAACACGCACAGCCTCCACTAACGAATATCACTAATGTGCTCACTCGCAAAACGCTCCACTACTTTGTTTCCGTGACTTTAATTCATTATTAGGAACTTAGTACAACTTCGGTCGCAGGTATCTGACGCAATCTTAAATTCTTTTTAAATCGTTACCTGAGTCATAAATTTTCTTTAATACAATATTTTATGTGAAAATGTGAAACGATTTTCTTTATTGGTTAATATATTTATACAGAAACTAACTAACTCGGTTACATTATCTACCTACTTTTGTAAGTTTAAAACAATATTTACACTCTAAAGCTTTTTCAATAGAAAACACTTTAAATATCATTAAGCCCAATCCATTCCAAAAAGCACAGTTATTCGAATAAAAGTTGTTATCAACGGCCATAAACTCGCTTAATGTGTCGCATGATGTATGTCTATATGCTTTAAATGTAATATAATTTACCTTTTCTTTTAATTTTAACTGGAAAATAAACTAAATTTTTGAGTAACTTATTTTTAACATCGCCCTTTCACTACATTTTTAAACGATGATTGACTTTCTCTTGTATACAACACATGAATGGAGAACTTTAAGGAACTTTAACAAACCACATACGACCTTATTCATAGTCTCTAATTTTTTTGCATGTGTGAAAAATCCCAAACTATAAAACAGCACAAAAAAGCAGTATGAAAATTCACCAACCATATCATAACAACTATAATAAGTACAAATAAGCTATAAACTCAGTTATGTCTAATAATGAGCCAATGTAAATAGTTTATTATCTAAAATTACTACAAAACTAAAACACTCCCTTGGTACAAATTTTTTTAATGAGTTGTGGCTACTTAGGTTTAAATAATGTACACTACACATAATAAATATAAATGAATTAATAGCACCCTAAAATCGTTGCAAGACCATTTTAGCAGGAAAGTCACATAATCTCTCTATTCTAAGTTAAAAGCCAGAGGGTATATAAAGTGTTCTGTCATGCTTAGATACGTAAATCGACATACTTAAATATCGTTAAAACCTATAACATTCAATATTTATGAATATTTTATAAACTTTTCCCTGATTAGTAGTATTGCGCCCTAAAATTAACAAAACACACCTTCATTATTTTATAGGCATACTAGCGACCCGCCCGCCCGGCTTCGCACGGGTGTAATTTACGTGCGAAGCCGGGGCGGGTCGCTAGTTATATATAAAAACCTTCCTTGAAAATGTATCTAACTGATGGTGAAAACCTCATCAAAATCCGTTGCGTGGTTTAGGAGGAGTTAGCGGCCATACAGACATACAGACAGACAGACGCGGAAAGCGACTTTAACTAATACTATATAGAGAAGATAGAGATACTGCTAATGCATACATGTGTTCATAGAGCATAATCCAAAGGAAAAGTGTACATAGAGCGAACTTGGCGGCTCTCTCCGGCGTCGCCACTTCACCTTGTCGCCTGGCAGAATGCCAGCCTCCCCTCCCCCCCCCCTTCTTCCTCCTCTCGTGATCTAAGCATTCCCTTCCCCGACGCATTTTACGACGCTTTTGGGATTGCGTTTTTCCATTATATTGTTATGAGATACGAAATAAAAGCGTTATGGGTTTTTTGACGTGAAGATAATGTTTGGAAAACTATAAAATAGAAACTTGGTTGTAAGACAAAAATCCGAATGATTTACTTACACATCTATATTTATTAAAAAAAAAAAACTTATTGAAAAATCGTATTTCCAATGTAGAAAATAAATGAGATGGTTATTAAGGCAAGGTTTTCCCACTTTTAAGCAACGCCTGTTGCTCCAGATGACCATGAAGCTTAATAAATTGTATTTACTGAAGCAAAACCATGGCGCTTAAATACAGTCGTGCGTCTACTTAAATTTTTGTGATGTCATGGTACATACGCAGACTAAAAAAACATATCTAAAACATAATTCTATTTCTTCATTCAAATAGTTGCCCGGCCAATCAACTATTCATATCACCTCTCACTAATTAATGTTCTTCCTAACTTAAATTTCTTGTAACCTAACTATAACAAAATATTGCACAACAATACATGTATAGTAATCGTAATGATGCTGAATAACCGTAATATCACAGATAAGTGGCATTAACTAACTGTAGATAAGGTCTACAGCTCGTAGGCCGTAGCAGTTGCTACGAGACCGCGTAGCACCGTGGGTCTCTCGGTAGAACATTTATAAAAGTGAATCCGTGCTGTCATTTTTGCTTTTACCGTTTTCATTAATTTTCCAAGTAAGAAAGGGAAAAGGAAAGAGATTAACGAGTGTGATTAAGAGATTTGTCTAACTAAATGTACGTCATAGCCGCTGTTGCCGCCCGCCCGTCGGACGCCTTTCGTAACTATTCATAGGTGTACTATTATATTATAATGCTACATTCGATAGAATTCAGCATCGAATAAGAATCTAACCGCATCACTCTAAAAAATTAATAAATATTCTTGACATAATTTTTGCACACACGGTCATCTGAGCCCAAACTAAGCAAAGCTTGTGACTAAAAAACAAAAAACAAAAACAAAGGTAGGTAGATTTCTGTGTGACTAAAAGTTAGTGTTTAGCAGATTTTTCGAAGATTGATTGCCTCAATCCGCTTATCAGTTGTCTACAGCGTCAAATTTCACAGAATTACTTGTTTAACTTTTAGGGTGTCTAGCAGAGTATATTTTTTGTGGTAAGACATCCGTTTTTTTATAAATGGAAGCGTTATACCTAAAGTCTCCCCTGTAGCACTTACACCCACCCTCAGTCGTCCATTCGTGTACATTTTGAGCACATCGTTTGCAGTTGTGTGCTGCTCAATATAGAAGTGTGCGTTTGTAGAACTAATAAAAATATGTCAGTGTGTGCAATACGTGTTTACCTCGCCTCCTTCAGTTTTTGGCAGACTTCTTTCGGTACCAGCTCGACCAAACTATATATTATCAATGGGTTAGACCGTAACTGTATAATTTTCTCAGCGCAACGACCCAAATTCATCCAAAATGTGTCTTGGCCTCCAATAACAAGGCTCTCGGGTTCTCGATTTTGCGCAAGTTCGTGTCAGTCTCAACGTTTTAGTTTTTGGATTAGTTCCTGAAACATATCTCTACAGTTTCTTTTTGCCTAACATAAATTTCTCTGACACATCACATCACATCACATCAGCAGCCATCAAACGTCCACTGCTGGACAAAGGCCTCCCTCTTAATGAGGGGTGTTGCCATAATCCCCACGCTTGGCAGGCGGCTTGGGGATCGCAGTAAGTTCACCGTGACTCCGGTGGTTCTGGTCGCAGTTTTAGGACATACCCGGGTCCTTTTTCTCTAAATTTCTCTAACAAGTTAGTATAATTAATTTTCAAACCAAAACGACCTAACTGAGTGAAAAGGATACTGATAATAAACCAGTTAAACATTTGATATATAATTGGCACTCGTCATTTTCGGAGTTCAACTTAAAATTGTGATGATTATTATTACCATAAAATGAAACTTGTGTCACTCCGGAAATTGAGACAAATCTAACATCTCACTTTTCAAAATCGCTCAAGCTGTTAAGGCTTAAGTCACATTGTTGCCACACAGTTATACATACATACCAAACTTATATACACCCTTAATTATAATCTTCTTTCTTAGGCACTCCGCTTAGTATGATTATTTTTCTTTTCCCATTTTTCTATCGGACGCCCAAGGTGGATACGAAAAGGTGACCGTTGCATGGTTGATATTCTGAAAACCCAAACGAAGCGCTTTGATTTAACTTCTAATGTGCAAACCGCTTGACTGTGGAATGCGTTGCCTGTGTGGATATTCCCTGAAAGTTACTATCTAACTCCAAGTCGTGAGTGAATTGATTTCTTATAGGCAAGCGTGCTCCATCGTAGACATCACCGTCTCTTAACATCAGGTAAGGCGGCGGCCAAGCGCAAGCTTATTTGTCAATAAATAAATCAGAATACAATCACATTAACTAAAAACCAAGCCCCATGACAATGTATCAATACCTATCAATAGCGTAAATGTTACAGCGACCACTATCGCTTCAATTATAGTAATTTTCCATTCTACGCGTCATTTATTGTCGATCTCTTTAATAATGGATAATAATGGGAAAATATACTAATACGCGTGTTACTTTTATTCACAAACAAAGCTCGTGGCCTCTGTGATAAAACTAAAATAGCTAAAATACCTTGGATTTGTAGTAAATGATTATGAATTCCCTAGCTGCGCCTTGCGGTGTTACCCGCTATCCTTTAGGAATAATACAGTTTTCGGAATAAAAAGCTTATGTATTAACTAGAGTTGAGCTACTTCCATACGAGAACATAACTTCATTTAGATTCCTGCAGCCGTTACGAAGTCGAATGGGAACAAACCTCAGATAAGACAAACAAAGGAGATATTCCTTAGTAAAATTATCTTAATACCATCCCCAAATTAAAATATTAGTAACTTTGTATCACGTTTTGCCTAGTTAGTAAGCGTACAAATCTAGAGCATAAAAATACCATAAATGTTAACGCAAAAACCAACCCTTTTAAACCTTAACTTTAAAATAATAATTAAATCCGTTGTGGACAGACACACTAGCACAAAATTTCATAATACCTAATATACCATCTCTGTTATGTTGTGGAAACGACAGACTCGTTGGGTTTACTGGTAACTATTGAAGACTTCCAATAATCACCTCCTGGATTCATCATTAGATCAGTTCGATGGTTCCGAAGTAGTACAAAGGTAAAAATCGACTCTCAAGATGTGTTTAACATAATTATTTAGTTACAAGTGAAGCTATTAAAAGCGTGTTGAAATATAAGCAGTAACTTGAAATCGTTTTATATGTATACTGAATCATTGCAAACAATGCCGATACAACTGATTGCGTGTGTTTATATCTATCGATCGTGCGATAACGAATCAAAAAGGACAATGGTGTGATCACTCCAGTCCTACAAATCCTACAATTCACTGTCAATTACTAGTTACCTATTAAATTATTGTAGCTTGATGAATTTGCCACATCATAATAAGCCCAGCCGTGTCATGGTTGCTAAAATTGTGTATAATATGTTACTGGATATTTATTAAACGATGCCATTTTAAATAATGAGACACCGACGTTTACCACCAACAGAGGCCAAAAGTATAATTAAAAAATGCATCAATGCTTTTTTAAGTAGGGATTCAAAATCTGTTTCTAATTTTTTTAATTCGTACGCAACGATTTTGTTTCACATTCATGATGAATACTGTCCAAGAATATAATGCCGTCCCTGTTTCCTAGGAACTATAATCTATATAGGCATCTAGGATAGAGTGAATAGATTTCTTTTAGATCTACGTGCTCTAACCTCGGCCGCGCCATCGCTTACCATCAGGCGGGTTGGTGACCAAACGTAGATCTATAATTATGCAATAAAAAAAATACTAAAACATTATTTGGACATTGCACATATTTTACCTAAGCATTGTGTATAAAACAAAGCTTTCTCTCTGGGAGAAGGCCTGCGTCCCAGCAGTGGCAACATGAACTGTGTAAATAGTAATAGATTATATATATTATTTTGGGCAAGTATTACATTTTAGCCATACTAAAACAAAGTAAGTTTTTGTAATTTTGAAATATTACATCTCATCATAATTATAATGTCTTGTCTGTGTTTAAGTGATATGATACTAGAGTCAAGAGTCTATTTATTTCACGCAAACTTTCTTCACGCGGCAGTGATATAAACAACTAAACCATATCGTAGGGTATATCCGAATTTTTAAGGCATTGTTTTCCTAGGATAACACCCAGGACCGGACCTAGCTACAATAATAGTATCTAAAATTGTTAGTCCTGTAAAAAGCAAACTGTATGATTGTACTACTTGCAGCATAATCGATAGCAAAAGCATGTGTTTCGCCCTCGATATATAATCATAACTAGCTGACCTGAGAGACGTTGTCCTGTCTTAGAACTTTCAAACGCGCGTGAATTTAAAATTGTTTAGTTTTCTAAAATTTTCCAATTTTTTTGCGCAATTTTCTTAATTTTTTTTTCCATTAGAACCATCTACAAAGTATTAGAAATCTAAAAAAAAAAGTTATGGTGTGACCAAGGTAATAATTTGAAATTAAAAATTGTCACTTTTAATTGTATTGATATATATTAAAAATGAATGATATATTATGTTTTTTTTTATATTATGATTAAAGTTTTCATTCAATGACATGTTTAAAATAACCCTGTTCTGAAAGTGAAGTTGGAAAAAACTATTCTAAGCGGTATTTTTTGTAGGCAGGTAGCTTTTTGTTATTCTCAAAAACAATTCATTAATTCATTTTAATAACTCATATTTAAAAACATTTATTCATAATTTTTTATTGGTAAGTATATACTAAAAATTTCATTACGTATTCACCTAATAAATGATAGCAAGCAGATTGTGTCGCACCGGGCCACTCCGCCATGTTGTGACGTCACCGGCGCACGCGCGCGATCGCGGCATGTGTGCGCCGCTCTATCAATTTGATCCGCGCCCGCGCAGCTGCGTTCAACGACCCTACACCCCTTGTATCTTCGATGCTATTACCAAAAAACGCACCCCACAACTCGAATGATTAATCCAACTCGCTTTGTCTAGGATTAAAACCTTTCGTGTATTATTTGCACGCGCAAGCAATCTGCATGTGTAATAGCGTACATTAAAATGCATCTATTGTGTTCCGTTCGGACAAAAGTTTGCGCGAGCCCGACTTGATTCACATTATCCAACAAACCAGTTACTATTTAAAAAAACTTGTAATTAATAACACAAAAAATATTATAGGTTAGTCTGGGCAGTATAATTTTCATAAAACGTCACTAAACAACCTTTTTTAATCAGAAATGAATACCTAATAAGTCAACTTCTTCAATTGGAGAATTTAGTTCATAACGAGCTAGATACATTTATCGTATTGGCAACTTTCCAGAAAAGAGAAAGTTGAGGGAAAGTTTCATTCGTAGTTAGGTACATAATTATCGTTCAGAGTTACTAAGTTTCACAAACGATCTGTCTACACGCTCAGTACTCTTCTGTGCAACTCTTAAAGCTGAAGTCTGACTATTTTTATTGACTTCAATAGTATCTAATTTGATACCTACGTACACTTAATATAGCCAAATCTTCCTACTACAATATAAGTGTGAAGACTTCACGAAATGTTTTCGTATCGTATTACTGGGAATTGGTAACTTCAATTGTGGTTCTATCGTCGTAAAAATATTAGTTTTCTAGTTTTCAAAATTATATGCAGATCCAAAAAGGAGAAAATGATCCTCATATCGTACAGAGAAGTTAAAACACTGCCGCTGGCAGAAGATCGGGAACGCGACTAAAGCAACATTCGTACAGATACAAAACACTTGGATCCCACAGTTTTGATACGCACAGCGGGCCGCGGGGTGTGAACTCTCAGTTAGATTCTGTGTTTCTCGAAAAGTACATTATAGGTGTCTTCAAATCGAGAGTATAGAGGTTCGGGTTTGGTAAGCGTGCTCCCTCCTAGTCTGCAGTAAAGTCTGCAGTCTAGTCTGCAGTCTTAACTTCTGGCACGATGTAGACAAATGCAAGCCTATCATGAATAATGTGTACACTGGCAAAATAAAATAAAAAAAAATTGAGGCAGGAAAATTCTCCACAAGACCAATTGGCCGCGTCACTTTACGAATACTAATTAGCATTTCTCGCATACTCTGCCAGCTTTCATTCTCATAATTCCATTTCACAGTTACCTAATAAGTTGTTCAAAAAGGCCGTATTCCCAAAATTAATAATAATCCTGACCCGCCCAATATCGGGAAACGAGTCAAATCGAACAATCAACTGAGAACAATGTCGACGAATCAAACAATCGCTATCGAATGTCCCTACACTAGTCCCACTCCCGGGTCCGGGTTGAAGTCCCGAAGTCCCGGTGAACTTTCGACAGCTGCGAGGCCCCGATGGAAATTATGACAAGGCCACTCTCCCACGGTTCCGTGGTAACTGCTGGCGCTATTGTTACTGAATTTGAGGAGAAATGTTAAAATACCAGTTTTGGAAAGCTTCTATATGTTATGATATTATTACGTCACAACAAACAATAAGAAAATTGTGTCAACAATGTAGGTTCAGTATTTTTTTAAACAAAGTACTTACAAAAAACATGTTGAAGACTTCAATGGTAAAAACTTTGAAACCTTGTTGATTATATAAATACAACTCAGAATAATATATGTTTTAATAGTTTTTTTAAAATTAATAACAGGCTTGCATTTGACCACCATCTCGCCTGATGATAAGCGATGATGCGGTCTACGTTGGAGCACGCTTGCACGAAACCGATTCACCCGTGATATGAGATAAAATAAGTCCATAGTTTTCCCTCTTTCATTAATTATTTTTTTATACAATTTATGGGTTCCTAAAGGTAGGTATATATATAGCACCTAGGTATACCTATAGAATTCCAAATTATTATAATATGCATCGCCAGCGAATTCCAAGATTCCACTCATAGAGCTACTACTGCTGTAACCTACTTTATTAATCTTTCCAGGGGCCTTACGGACAACAGCTAATTGCGGCACATAATCCGCTCAGTTGGAAAATCACGCGAACGTGAACCTTATCGCGCCCAGATACGGTTTGCGGTCGCGTGGTTTTCCAACTGAGCGGATTAGGTGCCGCAATTAGCTGTTGTCCGTAATGCCCCTGATCAGAGATAATACAAAACTTTGCTTTGCTGAATAATAACTTGAAAAGTATTATTAATATTTATGACTACATTAAAGGCAACATCGAAAACTACATATTAATTACTGTCAACCCACGTATCGACATCCATTAGTAGATTTTAATTGAATAGCGCATGTTATATCATACAATGTTCAAAAATGAAACGTTCGGTTCAACGTCCTAGCGCCACGCGACTTCCAACCCCTTCCTTTATTATTCTTATTCCACTTCCAAAAATACACAGCGGTGTTTTAAAGTGTGCTAAGGTCGTCCGGTTTTTTTTCTCAAACTGAGGGTCGCATTGAATTTGAAATTTAAAATGGGTCGCATAAATTTTACTGGGTGCCAATTGTGTGGGGTGTGTTGAAGTTGCGAGGGTGTGCAGAATTTGAAATGATGATTATTAATCAATGTTTTGTTCGTCAATACCGTTTAAGTTTATATTGCCGTGTTCTCACGCTTTCACTTTTGATCATAATATGACAAATAATATTGTTATAATACTCAGAGCAGTTTCAATTTTTCATCAATATTTAAAATCATAATATACCTACGGTTACTGATATGGTTAGTTTTATATTTTGATTACATATTCATCATTTATTTTATACTTTTTTAATTGGTGGACTTTGAGCTCTACCTACGAAGGAAGTTAAAGAATCGTAATTTGTAAAATCTCACAAACAAATCTGTGGCATACTCATTTTCTCATTGTCTTACTTGTAATCATTTGAGATTGATTGATTCTAGTCTTATTTCAAGTTACTTCTTATAAAATTATACCTCGGTATAAGACACGGTCTTAATTATATTTGTTTTTTAAGAGTAGGTTAGAGGTAGGAGTGGGTTCATACATTTATTTGTTTTATAGAGCAAGATTTCAAATATTTTTAACGCAATTACTTCATTACAGCATCACAAAGAGTATTGTCCTTAATAAGCTATACAAACAAGTTTAGAAGAAAACCGATAGAAGAAATAAAATGTTATTGATAAATAGTACCTATCTGTTCGAGCTAGGCCAGAACATCTATACAAAAATTTACCGTGTGTTTTTATGGTGTAGTCTTTATATGACGGCCGATTTAACAAATCGAAGGTTCAAATAAAAGTTTAAAATTTCATTAATAAATGTGCATCTATTACATTTTATAGCTAGCGTAGATTGTATATATAGTTATGGTTACCTAATAGAATCAGGCCTGACGCACTCCGCACTTTAGGAATTAGTCGAATTAGCTACAAGTAGTCGTGACTTGTCGGTCCTGCCGCGCGATATATAGAGAAAAGCTTTTGCCCGCGACTTCGTCTGCGTAGAAGTCGAAAACGGTTCTAATAGGATATTTTATTGGTTTTTACACTAAATAAAACTTTGAAGAGAAACTAAAAGAAAACTATAAATATTATTATACTTACACAACAAACGTCCCTATAAGACCGTGTCCTAAAAGTGCATAACCTCTTTAAGCTTAGAAACCTTCAAATGAGGTACTAATATAGTAGGTACTTTGATTTTCGAGACATTCCAATTTTAAAGAGTATTTGCTTATGTTTTTTAAGTGAGTTCAACCTATTTTGAATAAAATCGGATTGAGTTTTCAAACATGTTTCAAAATAAAATGTAATTTGAATCAAAGGCAAGGCACTAAGGAGTATTGATATTAACATCGAAGCAAATCACCGCCAATATAACTTTCTACCCCTTTTTAACTCCGTTAGGGTATGAATTTTAATCAATTACGAAACACGTCTTCCATCAATTCTGTTAAAAAAGGTTTATGGCAAATTTGAAGTAGATTGGACCAAGGAATCACGTTGTCCCATACAAACGTTGCCCCCTTTTTCACACCCTTAGGGGTAGAATTTCGGAAAACTCTTTCTTATCAGATGCCTATGTCATACAAAGAACACACCATCCAAGTTTCAGGTCTCTACGATGAGCGGTTTAGGCTGAGCCTTTGATCCGTCAGTCAGTCATTCAGGACAAAGCATTTTATATGTATAGAAGATAGATAGATAACGCGACAAGAGTTCCGCGATAGACAGAGAGCCAAAGTCAAAGTCAAAGTAATTTATTAATAAACATTATGTTTACAGGTCAGGCAATTGTAATATTGTTATATAAGAATGTATACATAATATACAACATTTAAAATAGAAACAAAATAGAAATAAACTTATATAATGGAAATACCAATAAAAAATATGATACACATTAGATATATTTTTCAACTTCCAGGGCTTTTATAGGTGTGGGTGGTTAGCGCTCGCACGTTCTGATTTGCACTTTATTGTATAGTAGCAAGAGTCGCTACTTATTTAAATATTTATGCGGAGTGCATCTTCTGTACTTGTACTTACCTACTTATATCTATTCAGTGGTAGAATGTAGATACATTGTAAGGCCACGTGCTTCGGCTTGAATGACAGCAAAGTTCACGAGTTTGCGTTCAATTCCCCGCCGCGTGAGGACATTGATCTATCAAGGGCCGGCGAGGGAAGTGGCTCTCGTGACGTCAGCGCGGAAGCGCGAAGGGCTTCCCTCTACTACCCCCGTTTACTGTCACTCCAACGCTATAATTATGCCTACTAACGCGTGGTATTTGTTCATTAGAATATTCTACTAGATGATTACTAATAGATTCTTGTGGGCTGTGGTGCAGCACCGGGGCCCTCAAGCTCAGGGGGCCCTCGGGCCCTGATCAGTAAACCTCAAGCAGAACTTGCGAAAATGTATCCCTCCTTCAGAATATAACTCTTACACACACTTAAGTAGCTTTGAACCTTTAAAGTATTCATATACATTTATATTTATAATTGACAAAACCTAACCAGTTCAGATAGGGCCCCAAATCTTTTTTTGCACCAGGGCCTTTGGTTACCTAGCTATGCCACTGGCTGAATCCTTTGCTGACGTAAATATTACCTTGGCCTGATTTAGTTGTGTATATACTTAGATAATTTAATCTCAGAATACTATTTATTCTATATTTCACTCTAACTTCGTTTGACGAAATTGCTATCTGTGTATGTTTTTACAGGACAAAAAGGCCATCATCAAATAGCATTTTTTTACAAATACAAAAATAGGAGAGTACCGACGTCGCTCTCGGTCTTAATACAACAAATATAATCAATGATTTAACATTGTAGACAGTCTAAAATGTTGCACGTATTTATTTCTATGAGATATGACAACAGATACAAGTGCTAATCCGGGTTTGTGTATGGTAATCAATCATTAGATTTAAATAGTGAAATCTAGTGAAATGTAGTAATTTTATTAAATTAACCAATCTAAATGTAACTAATATTAATATAAATTAATGATCTAGGAAAAACAAAAATAAAAAATATTTGATGCCTCCACTTTAAAAAAATTATTTGAGTACATCGTCACTTGGCCGCCACAATACGGGCCATGAGCCTAGTGTGGGGTCCTTGTTAAAGTCGACATCTTAAATATTTTTATATTTTTTTTGGAAATTTCTTACTTTTTAATATTAAGTCTTAGTAGTTTGTATTAAAATTAATTTAACATTACACAGCTTTTAAAAATAAAGATTTACTTACTTAAATTTTTTTAATAAAAAAATCTGCTTATTGCTGCTTCTACGTAGTGTTTTGTTTATTGAAGTAACACGTAACAGGTATATGTTACGCGGTCCTTTTAAAGGAGCATTTGTCTACTGCTCTTTGTTATTTTTTTGCAATTTTAGTTTACACAACTGTCAAGTTTTTATAAGTTTCCATTAACGATTGCCAGTTGCAGCAAAAAATCCCGCAATTTTAAGTAAACTAAGATACAAGGCTGGCGATAAAGAATTGAAGACTGACATTACGGGGGACGGGGAGTGTAAAGGTTCAACGCGTTGCGGTTGCCGGTTGGGGAAATTGACAATTTCAGACACATTTGCAAGTATCTAGCGGTGGCAATAAATAATTTTTGCAACCAAAAAATTTAGTTACTCTGCTAAAATTGCTACGTAGGTACCTATGCGCGGTTACTTGAAATTATAATACAGCAAACGTCATAAACAGGTAGTTGCGGGTCACCAGTTGCCGAAACTAGAGGATCATAATTGATCCGTCTGCTTTGCTAAGGCAGCACAGATTATGATACAATAATGTAAGAAATTAATGTGCATCATGTGACCAGGCTTGGGACACTCATATCGGAATAAACTAACAAGTAAAACCGTGTGGAACAACTATTAACTTGATAAGTGAGGCATCCACTGCACCGCGTTGAAAAGTTTATGCGGAGTTGCCGTGGTGACCAGCCACTTTATAAGCCACGTGGGGAATTCCGGCGCGACTTCCTCTAGTCACCGGCAAACGACAACAACTGTCTGGGACAAACTGTTTACTTAGTACTTACTGATAAAAACATTCACGCAATAGGCTTGAGGGAAGTATCAAATAACCACTTAAAACATAAATTTAAGTATTTATATATAGACAGCTTCTACATCATTATATTCATACTAAAAATATTTAATTCCATGACTTTAAACAGCACTTGGAGCGATGTTGGCCGAGCGGTTCGAATTTCGATCCTCAGCCCTGCTTGCACCAATGACTTATTTAGTACAATCTTGCACAGTACAGCAGTGGGAGCATGATAGGCTAATATTGGCATCGATTCTGATGTCTCTATACTAAACTAAACTAAATTTGACAGCTCTAAAATTGTTACCATCCTTCTCTCATGAGAGGCAGATAATATTAGTTTTGGCGTCCATTGTCCATACAAAAATTAACACATTATAGATTTTTTGCTATCTATAACCTTGTAAACATAAGTATCATAAAGGATTGAACTCAAGAATAGCTCATCGTTATGACAGCTCGGTACACAAATCCACTCGCCTTCCAACTTTCATGATCAATGACCGCCAGTAGGTACGCCTACATGGGCGGTTAATAGCCTGTCCAGTTGACACTCTAGCGACCATGTATTTATATTTTCCACTGCCTTCGACAAAAGCTTCGACATTAATGATTAATTCGAGAACGTGTGACATTGACATACAGGTAGTTCTGTATTTCTTCAGCCTAATTCTCAGAAAAAATCAATTGAAAGTGTTATACCAACATTTTCCCTTTTAGCAGTTGTACCCCCCTTAGTCGTCCATTTGATTACATTTTGAGCATCTCGTGTGCCGCTCAATATTAAAGTGTGCGTTTGTAGAACTGTATAACACTGTTTTAAACTATCACAGTCTTCCCGTGAACATCCGAAATATCGGGAGCTGATTCCACAACCTTACCACGTTAAATATCCCGTAAATAATCATGTAACTTTACTTATAAATATGTCAGTGTGTGGAATACGTATTTACCTCGCCCCCTTCAGTTTTTGGCAGAATTTTTTTCGGTACTAACTCAAGTTTAAGGCAGACCCAAACTATATATTATCAAAGGCCTAATTAGATTGCGTACATAATAAATCATCTTCTATGATGATCCATATGCTAATTGTTCGCCCCGTGACTGATTTTGCTTACATTTGAACTTATTTTTTTTTATTGAAACTACTTGCCCTGAAAATTTCATGAAGATCGGACCAACAATACGCAAGATATCATCGTACAAATACCCCACCCCACTTCTCCCAATACCCACGCCGACTTCTCCCATTAGAAAATGAGACATCTCTTCGCTCGGTCAAATAATAAAGTTGAAGATCAAAATAGTACACAGAAATATCAGAGATAAAACCGGTCCAAATTAGATAGCAAATCGAAGGAACTCTGTCCCTGTCTGAGGCTTGGCCACAAGGACGTTATATTTCCTAAGCCAATAGGGTATATAACGTCCTTCTATTCTCAAAACCTTGCTTGGTCATGACAATATATATTATTTCAGAACTCTCAAAGCCCTCTCAACAGCGAAATGCCTTTTTAAGTGGAATTTTCGCTGATCGTCAGTTCAACACCATCTCAAGAATTGAGAGTGGGTTTTTAAGTAAGGCCGATAGAGTATATACGACGTTGACGTTGTCAAGCAACATCTGTCATATTGTTTTAATTAAATTATATTTTATATTCTGCATAATAAGAGATTTAGCGATTTTAGATTTTATTCTAGCTTAAATGTAATTTTCTAATTTATTTCCAGAATGTATTCTATTACCAATAGTAAAGTAATGTGAGCAAACACTGAATAGGGGCAGAGCAACGATCTATATAGTATGAAATCTTTGGGGCAGAATATGTACCTACGTTTCCCAAATAAGAGTAATTTATTTAAATTTATGTCGTATTTTGACAATTTTGTACAGCAAAACTGTCGAAACTAGTTGTTCAAACGTCGTCACGAAAACATTGTATTTATGTAGAGCCAAGACGACAGATATATCTTTGGTTTCTCAATAAAACTTAATTATGTACAGATCTATGCAGGCCGCTGCTGAACAGGCATCACAATAATAATAATATGACGTAATCGTTGTGAATAACTGTTATTATAGAACGCCTTCGTCATGAGGTAGTAATATGTAATCTGTACTAGTTAATCACAACACCCAAAATGTTCATGAAACGGCTCTAGAAACTAGAGAATAATCTGTGTTCGACCCGTAGTGACCGAAACAATAATTGCGTATACAAACACGGCTTTAGTGAGTAGCAGGTGGTCGCCCCACGTTCAAGGGGCAGGTTGTAATGTTTACATTCCTTCACCATGGCGCCGTGGCGTGGTGGCGAGGAGCCAACACTGGGCTACTTTTTAATCGACTTCAGGGGGGAATGATTTCACAATTCGGACCGCAATTTTTAAATCTTTTTTTATGTACACAGGTTACTTCACCATTTGTGAGCCAATTCACGTGATTCTTATTTTATTATATAGAGGAAGCTTACAAATATTAACCAGATATATAATATTAATAATTTGGTTTGAGCACCTATTGATTTGGCATGCATGATAGGTACACGTATCAATAATTTTGTACGAGCGCTTGCTAATTTTGAAATCGGTTTTTATTTTGTTTATTATTAAACAATATGATGATTAGTTGATTGAAACAGGCGTTACTTTGCGGAAGTCCATTTTAATTTGTATACGACGAATTTCTAGTATACACTACACACTAGAAATACACACACTACACACTAGAAATACACACTAGAAAACACACTAGAAATTAATCATATACAAATAAATATGATGATTATTAAAGCTGTTGACTTTATTCTATTACTTTATCGTCTTTAAATTTTTTATATTTTTATTATTCTTTTTGTATATTTTTAGCTTATTTTTTGTTATATAGATAACAGTCATATTCAAGCACGTTTAGTTTTGACTTTTAATTTGAAAAGTTTAAAAAGCCGTACAATTTGGAAAAGAGCTAAGTTTTATGCAGTTTTAAAAAAAAACATCAAATAAAGCTGAGACCCACTCTGATGAAACTAACTTTCATAAAAAAACACACTTAAATTGTCTGAAAATATACATTGAAACTATTTGGGAGCTACGAAGCCACAGACAGTCATTTATATCAAACTATAAAAAGGGGGTTAAAAAGGGACACAATGATCGTTAAAAACTATACTAGTTCTTTTTCTTAAAAGTTTTTTTTTTTAAGTTATTTAAAATTATGATAAATATTTATTCCAAAGAGCTTATAACCTTTGATGAAGAACTTACTCTTTTTTTATATAGAATGTAAATATGCATGTAATGTGTATGGATGTTATAAAATTTGAATGTGTAACATTATAATCGTACAATATATGTATTCGTATACTATGTATATATATATAACAAGCTACTACTTCCACGATTGTCCATTCAAATGATGGCTACCATAAGAACCGTAGGGTGCTACGACACCAAAGGGTACTACGATAGCGTAGGGCAGGGGCTACGCAGGGCGGGCGGCGATCAATCAAATGCACGAAACTATAAAGCACGTCGGGCATTACGGATGTCAAGCAGGGTACATAAATACTTTGATTTCATTTACGTATTTATTCCTTTTTTAGTTTTTTTCTTTTTTTATTAGTTTATAGTGTATCTGTCTGGCACATCGTACGTAGATCGAAACGGCTGCATCGATTTAGATATTTTTTTCTGAAAGTGTTCTTCGCTATGATTCAAGAAAATCTGTTAGCCGTTTAAAGGTTATCAGCTCTTCTATCAGGGGTTTATGATAGTTTTAATTTATGCTTGTATATTTATTTATCTTCCTCTAGCTACGTCCCGCGGTTTCACTCACACAGAACCGAAACCGTAAAATATTCCGATAAAAAAAATCATATCTATTATGTTACTTCGCCGGATTTTCTATCTCTATGATATAAAATCGCGTCGATCCAATATCCTACTAACAAACACACTTTCTTATTTATAATATTAGTAGAGATAATAATGCTTTATCTATCCTTAAATTTTACTAACCGTTCACGACAACGTATGACTTAATTCGTTAGTTTAGACAAGCAAAAAAACACCTTCGTACTGATATACAGCTGTCATCTTCGTCGCAAAACAGAAAAAAATATAACCGCGTCTTTGTCTTCTTAATCGACATAATTATTTAGCCACGTGGATGGTGTATCTCAGATGCGTTAATTTAAAATTTAAAAATATTCTTTATTTATTTATCTTTTAAAATAAATGCGTATTAATGTAAAAGAATGCTTAAATATACATAAGTTATGTATATATTTTAAGTATGTATTTAAAAATATAATATACTAGCGGCACACCCCGGCTTTGCACGGGTATAGATATATAGCCTATGTCACCCGGGGATAGTGTAGCTTACAACAACAACAGTGTAGCAACAGTGAAAGATTTTTCAAATCAGTTCAGTAGTTTCGAAGCCTATTCAATGCAAACAAACAAACAATCAAATCTTTCCTCTTTATAATATTAGTATAGATGTACCAAAGATCTATTATTAGTACCTATAGTATGAAAAATAATTGATATGTACGTATATCAGTTTCTGGCAGCCATAGTATAATCTTTGCTTAGTTTGGGGTCAGATGACCATGTGTGCAAAAATGTCCCGGATATTTATTTATTTTATTGTTCATTATTTAATACATAGTACAACATTACAAAAATATTCAATCATTCTGTAAGGGGTGATTCAATCAACCCTTGTAGATGGAAACGCACATTTCGGTCAATAAATTCTGTGCCAACAGTCATTTGTAAAACTTTCTACCAAGCAACCTTAAAACCAGCCAATTTTTCATCACTAACCCCAAAAACACCTACGGCACGATCCTCACGACCATGTTTTTCGGTAGAAACAGGTTCTAATCAATGCCGGAATTAGAAGCTGGCAGTGCCATCCACCAGTCAGTGCGTTGACGTGGGCCCGAGTTATAAATCTGTTAGGCATCTACCAAATGGCACCGACAACATGCGAGCCGCCCTTGAACTCGTGAGGTAGGCCTGACCGACTTACCTACTGCCTAATTTTAACATTGCGAAGTTAATCCACCTGCTACAGTATTGACGAAGCTCCTAGCAACGTGGGTTTAGTTACGACAGGCTGCGCCCCATGGTTTTACCAGCTATCCTAAAGGAACCGTATTTTTTCGGGATACATTTTTTTGTTTTATTTTATTTATTTAAGACTATAAAGTGACAGTATATAATTATTAACTAAAACACTTCAAATTAATTACTAACCCACAAATTAAAATAACAATAAATAATACATTATACTAAATTAATAACCCACAGCACTATCCACTAATTATTATAACATAAACTTGGCTGGGGCGTTTCTGGTTGTCTTCAAATCACGAGTGAATCGGTTACTTCTAGGCAAGCGTGCTCCTACGTAGACCGCATCATCGCCGTGATGTTGATCAAGAAGTTTGATCATGATCGAGATTGCATGCCGTCCCGTTCGCATCTACTTACTCGCACCACGTGCGTAAGTGAGATGGCACGCGATCACGATCACAATCCGAATCACGATAAGACATCTATAATAAGGCATCTGGACAAAGAAACAATAAAAAAACAGTACTGCATATATTATGTACATTAGACTTAAGTATGCAATATGCCCCGGAAATGAATGCACAAAAACAAATGTTCGGGATATAGCTTACAAAAATAAGCAATTAATTATTTGCCGTTGCCGTTGTATCAAAACCTAAAGATATTAACGATTGCATAATACAAGGTTTTCTTTGAAATTAAACATCAATTTAATCACATTTTGTTTTATAGGTGAATTACTTACGTAAGATTAAGCCGGTTACTGTCTGTTATGTATTTACCGTCTTTGTTTGTACAGATCATGAACCTGACCTTTAAAATGATGTACCAAATTAACTGTGTTCATTAGGGCGCGAAGGTCTCTGCTAATCCTCTTCGCTGAGCCTCATTTCGTTCCTTTTATCGATAAAAGGTAGGGTGGCAACGTAAACCTTATTTATTTATGTGGTTCTTGTAGAAGTGCTTGCATATTTATATTATGTTTGTACACAGATACGTCTTAGTATTTTTGGATTTGTTTTTAACCGAGCGAAGCTAAAGTTTAACAGCCTATGGGAACAAATGGTGTATTTACGTAATAGTATGTAGATTTGTTAGACGAACTCGCGTACCGGTGCATTCCTTTCATGATTCATTTTTAATTTTGAATATCGAAACACAATACATTATAGAGTCACAATCGTGCCAAAAAAAAACCGAACCATATCTCGGCGCACGCTACGAATTACGCCGACTTTTTGGTAAGTTACAAGCTAACCGCGATCCGACTACAACGACGCGCGATGCCAGAGCTACGGTGACATAGCGGATAACTAACGTTGAACACTATGCAAGCGACATAACGTCTAAATTGGAGTAAATGTCGCATTGGAACTATATAATTGATACAATGTATTTACAATGATGCTCGGACGTTTTTTGACTGTTTTTACTGTGAGATTGTGAATCTATACGAATTGTATCTCGATGAAATCAGTCTAGAAGTTGTGAAAATGCGGTGCAACCTCCGTTTTAAACTTGGTTTTAACATCGGTTTTCACAACCAGGTCACAACTGCAAACAACTGTACTATGTGTTTTTACAACTGACACATTTACTACATAAATGTTGTTTATAGACAATTTAAAAAAAATACGATCGGCGGATTTCGAATCTGCGTCATCCAGTATACGCCCCGAACGCTCTATCTATAAGCTATAAGCTACGGCGTTCCTGCCAGCTTCCAAATTCTCGAGCAGTTTTTGCCACCAATCTAAGTGTTAGTCGATCGTCAAATTTTTGACTGCATAAAAACTGAACGACTAACTGACTGACTGTTTGTTTTGACTGTATACCTATTGCATTGAAATAGTAAATCCTGAAGTAAACTGACACATTGTTTAGATTTTTTATATACTTAGAATTCCTAGAAACTCGAATGTTCATATCATAATGCCTGTAATACCTAGCACTATAGCAGTAAGTAATCATCATGCTCAGGCAATAATATACTCATAAAGAATATTCAGTCCAAGTTCATTATATCCCTATAGAGTGAACAACCTCCCCGGAAAGATGTTATCAAGTCGTTTCAATCGATAAGTTTTATTCATGACACGAATTCGACCACACTACTTACGCCGTATAAAACATGGTGTTTTGGAGATGCTAAGTTATAGACACGGGCTTTAAATAGCGATACATTGCAATATTGTAATGTTTCATATTTTTATTATGTATTTCACTAAACTGCGCCCCGTGATTTCATCCGCGCGGATTACTTCTTATAACATCAGCTATCTGCCAGTGAAAGTCCCATCACAATCAGTCACAACCGTTTTGGAGACAATAGGGGGAACATACAAACACACATTGTTTATAAGAAGATATAGCTTTGTCTGTCCCTCTGTCTTTTTCACGATTAGGTAGTTTAGCTGCCAAACCAATAGTGATGAAAATTTGCCATAGAATACAATCCATAATTTGTCTAGAGAATATTTATCAGAGAAATGCAAAAATCTGAAAAATTGTAGATGAAATTACGTGGCGTATTTAGTTTTAAGAAATTTACAATTTCACTTATGTTCCATTTCTGTGATATTATTTACTTTCTTACTCTCTATATCTCTATCCTGATTACAACCCTAAACTTTTGTCGCTTTTCAAAATAGATTGCGCTTTATACCTTTACGCTACATCAAGAAAAAACACAATCAACAGAAACGTAAACAAGTTTGATGAACTTTCAGCGTCAGCCCTAGCTTTGTAAGCCCCGTTTATACTGCATGCGTGTCCACAGCAACCAAGTTAACTACGTAGAGTTGGACAAATGTTCGAACTAATTTTTTCCATGCTTTTTGTTAAGTAAATACGACGGTGGCTCTCTGACTCAACTGTACAGATAAGTTGGTCGTACGAGTGGCGACCCTCTCCTAGCTGCCCCTCGGCTAGGCCACAATAGTGCCAGCTGCACTATTGTGTCCCGCACAATGCCAATGCACAATTGCACACCCTTGCAACAAGACAAGCACAGCGCATAGATACACGCTTCTTGCAAAATTACTACTTATATTGTTTTGTTAATTAGGTACAAAATGAAATTATATTGCGTATTGCTCTGAGCATTCTGGTCATTTTATACTCGTGTATAATTCCTACACGAAACACCGTTTCACTTTTTAAGGCTTTATTTAGGGTTCAAACAGAGAAAAGAGTTAATTTTTCTCAGTAATTATATATTTGTAAGTATATATTTTGGACAAAAATTCAATAGGTCTTTTGAAATGAAGTTAAGATTTCAAACATCACTTTTTTATCAAGGCCCGTGTATGCGAAAAATGCCCCGCCAAACGGCGCTAACATCGCAGAAGTTGGCCCTCTACATTTGTAAACTAAGTACGTCATAACTCCACCGAGCTTCGTGCGTTCGAAACCAACTTCAGAACTATGGTACCAATATTACAATATGGCTTTGGCTACTGAACCCATATGCGTGTCTCGACACGCTCTTAACCAGTTACATACATACATTATCAGCCATTAAATGTCCACTGCTGAACAAGGCCTCCCTCTTAGAGAGGGGTGTTGCCATAATCCCCACGCTTGGCAGGCGGCTTGGAGATCGCAGTACGTTCACCGTGTACTAACAGGACGCTGCTGCCCATCCTCCGGTGGTTCTGGTCGCAGTTTTGGGACATACCCGGGTCCAAATAGAAAAAAGCAGTGTGTGTAGACCTCTGTAATTATTATTAGTATATCCTCTGTTTATTTGATCGAAGATTACAATAATACCTAACACCTATGTAATGTATCAACCTAGCAACGTAACTAAAGGAAGAGGTCGCCCATGGGGCAAGGTCGTGCTACAGAAGCATCCAGGTCACCTCTCAAACACGAACAGAGGCAAAATGCCGTAGGTTTAGAATGTTTTAAGAATACTCGATCGTATTTCACATTATTGTAAATAGAAGTACGAAAAAAACTGCGTATGGAACCGCATATTATTATATCATTTATATCACCTACCAACAGTTTGTGATAACATTGCGCCTGTATTTTATTCATAGCAAAATAAGCAAGTCTCAAAGAATAAGTTCACATAGGTACTGGTGGCACCATTTTACAGATAGGTACAATAATTTTATTGAAGTAAGCTTGTATTTCTTTTTATTTATTAGAAAAAATATGTGAGAAGGTTTGCGTAGGTATGTTGTTGGCGTTGTAAAATAATAAGCAACGCATCTGAAGGTAAAGTAAAAGAAAAACGGAATTTGAACACAACTTTGGAATACCAAAACTTAAAAAGTATGTAGTATTTTTATTTTATTTTGTCATCCTACTAGTTTTACATAATCAAGAAAATGACGCGAACCAAAAAAAAAAAAATATGATTCTATTGCAATATTTTTGCGTTTTTTTTTTGTTGGCGGCAAATTCTTGAGTTTGTGAAACTAGTAGGATGATAAAAAAAGGTATAATTTTCGTTATTTGGTACTCGTAAGTTGTGTGAAAATTAGGCGCTGCTTTATCCCCGTAAGTACCTACAATTATATTCGCAACAAAAGTCGAACATTTTCATTGACGAAAGGTAGGAAGTTATCAATTCGACTGTATGTGTTTTTTAATGTTTGTTATGCGATTAATCCACCAATTATGAACTGATTTCGACAATTCTTTTTTTTTGTAGGTCTTTTCCATATAAACTTTATCGAAATCGATTCAGCACTTTTTGGAATAACCAACAAAAACCAAAAATATATACACAGATGACGTTTTGGTTCCTCTCAGTAAAAGTTTTGATGAGGGCTTTCAATCTCTATTTTAACTGTCATTTTCCACGGTTTTAGTTTTGTTTGTACATGTAGATCAAAGAATTTGGACCTTACCTTTTGGTTTCCAAGTTCTTTGATGTAGGTATAGTCTTGAAATCGGTTTTAGTTTTTTTTTCTAAAAAGTTATTTTCTTTCAGCAAGTTTTCTGCAAGTATTGAATCCCCAAAAAGAATGAAAAAGAAGAGAGAAGATCAAAACTGTCTAACTCCTCGCGTTCATCCCGAGCCTTTATGTCCCTATAATCATAAGGCACGCGGTGAATGCCAAGAGCGGACATTTGTCTACAGGAAACAACAAGAAGTACCGAATATTAACAAGCCATGAATGAATAAAAAAAAAAGTCTGCGTTTGACAACTAACTCGCCTGTTGGTGAGCGCGTTGTGGTCCAAGATGAAGCACGCAGACTTCTTCAACAAGCTTTTTGTTCGCCATCATATGTATTAATGTTTATTAATATTAGTATAGTTCAAAAACTAAATAACTAGCCAAGAGCGTGTTGAGACATGCATATGGTAGGGTTAAAATATTCTTTGCCAAGTAAAATTTTCTAAAAGGTGAAATATACCTATATATTCAACAATACCCCAAAAAGGGCACCTACTGCGTAAAATTGTCTTCATTTATCACTTACCTTAAACTATGGACTATAATAGAAGATTAAATAAATAAATAAATATTTCGGGACATTTTTCACTCACGGTCATCTGACCCCTCTGCCACCTGCCTGTTGATTTTGCTATGGCAAAATCAACAGGCACTCAAAAAAACATAATTATTAGCTGGTTCAAAAATAAACTGAGCCAAATTTAATAAAAAATGTGGGAACACTTCGGACGCTTTCTCTGCCTACAAAATAAAAACCAGCTAAACTGGTTAGCAAATTTCGGAGTTATTATAAGGTAGATGTATTAAAAAATTATATCTAATTTAAAAAAATATGCGAGAAATAAATCAAGAACCTGAAGCCGGAAAATAAGTTAATCGTAAATTAAGCATCCATATTGCTATAATTCAAATAGTCTTACTTACCAAGTTTACCCTAACTAACTACTAGCTGTTTAGCTGGACTAATAGTTTTAACCCCCGACGCAAAAAGAGGGGTGTTAGAAGTTTAACGTGTGTGTCTGAGTATATCTTTCTGTTGCATAGTAGCATCCAAAAGGATAAACCAATTTTTTTATATATATCTCTGGTTGATATGTTTCTTTTTCGAGAGTGTTCTCGAGAGGCATGACTCAGGACAATCTGTTCAGCCGTTTGAAATTTATCAGCTATTTATTCGATTTTTTATCCTTGTTGAAAAAAAAAATATTGCATTTTTGTGAAAATTACCGATGTCCGCTGTCTATTTATGTGATAAAATATGTACATAAGTATATTTGCACCCTAAAATTCACGTCGTCGTAGAAAAAGAAATAGGTACCTACCTACTTAATGCTATTTAGTATACTTAACTCTTATAGTCACGTTCGGCGCGTGACGAAAAGAAACTAAATTTACCTCTTTTTATTCTAAATCTTCGTAGGCATAGCAGAGAAGCAGCGTATGGTTTAATATTTTATTTTACAAAGAGTAACATTGAGTACAGTTATATGATTATATTAAGGGGATATTTACCGTAATAAGGCTGTGGATGGATCTCCCGATATTTCGGCGCAGTTACATGCATTATGGTCACGGAAAGACTCATCTCATTGGGAGTTCCACCCATGCACAACACGGTAAATATCCCGTTAATAATCATATAACTGTAGATAAAATTAAGGTTTTTTCATGCCATAGGTGGTTTTAAGCTGACGGGCCGCTTGGTGGTAAGCGATCACCGTCGCCTATGGATGCCTGCAACACCAGGGGCATGACAGATGCGTTGCCGAGCCTTAAAGACTCTATTAACAGCCCTTTGAAGAACCCGATGTTACAGTTACTCGGAAACGCCACAGGAGGGAGGAGGAGGGCTCATTCCGCAAATTGCAGGTGTGAGGTAAAAAAGACCGCGTAAAACACACAGTGTGCAATTTCCACCAATGTGGATGAACTTTTAGGTGGTAGCGGCTGGTGCGATGATAAAACCGCGATGCTGGCATCAGATCGAACAGTTTTTCAGAACATTTCCCGTTGTAAATGCAATAAAAGACACAAAGAGACCCAACGTCTCTGAGCGGCCTAGGTATTCAGTGAGTTTGAGATCGTCGACAATTCTGACACCTCTACGCTGTGATGCATCAAGTGGCTCAATAATTCAATTATTAAGGAACTTGATTATTGCAAACATTGCAAACAGTTGTATAGACATATACATAGTTGTATTATATCGTAATAGTTTATTTTATTTACTGCAACATCTTTAGCGAGCTTGTTCAATAAAACTATACCTTAAAAATTTACAATGTTTTATTTTCAAAGAGACAGTATCGCAACACCAAAACCTATTTTATGCAGCAACTTTATCATTACAATAATAAAAGGTATGAAGAAAAAATTATAAAAACGAACTTCTTAGGTCCGGTCTAGCAAGCTTAGTGAAACGTGCAAATGGATATAAGGAATTGTTCCCATGTCTACAGATTCCCATATCTATATCGAATTGTAAGGGTAAGGAAATACAGTCAACAGTAATTACCTCAATATTTTGACATTTATCTATAGTAAGGTAATCGACAAGAAAAAACGTACTTTCACTTAGCTTATCATATTATACGCAGTCACTTAACTTAGTGTGGCTATTAAATTATGAAGACGACGATATTAAATTAAAAACAAAAAAACTAGCAATATACGATTAAATTGAGAAGAAATAAACTTACAGATTTGCGTTTACGTGCAGTTTTACGTACCCAACGTACAACTGCACGTAAAAGGCTACCGGACTGAGTTTTTATTGACTTATAAAAAAGTTGATCATTCATAGAGCAGAATTAAAATATGTTCAAAATTAAGGATGATATAAGCATTTTATTGTCTTGCTAGACAGAGAGCGCACTATACTCAAAAATGACGTCATTTGTAAGTACTGATAATCAGTTTGTGGGATAGGAACGGAGAATCGCACGGGGTGCAGCTAATAAGTAGTAGATGCGAAGTATGTGTGTTAATTTTTGAAGCAATGCTGAAGCTGTAAATAGAATTCATCATCATCAGCCAGAAGACGTCCACTGCTGAACATAGGCCTCCCCCTTTAACCTCCACACTGAACGACAGCCTGCCTTTTGCATCCACTGGATGCCCGCGACTCTCACAATGTCGTCGGTCCATCTAGTGGGAGGCCTCCCTACGCTGCGTCTTCCGGTTCGTGGTCTCTACTCCAGAACCTTTCTTCCCCATCGGTTATCGGTTCTTCGAGCGATGTGGCCTGCCTATTGCCACTTCAACTTGAAAATTTTAACAATAGATTAAATAAATTTTAATGTAAATAGAATTAAATAATAATTAAGCAAAGCTATTTAAGGCGAGGTTTTCCCACTTTTAAGCAACGCTTATCTATTACTACAGATGACCATAATCCTTGGTTTAGTGTACTAAAGTCGCATTTAGCGGAGCAAAATCATGGCGCTTACACACAGTCGTGCGTTTCGCTACTTTTATTTTTAGGGTTTTACTCATATTTTTGAAAAGTATAGCTGTAATGTAAAATGTACCTCACCGGTTTCCTTCATAATTATGAAATTTATATATCAAGATATTGCAGACATCATTTAATAAATAGGCAATTGAATGAATCCAAAAAAAATAGGGATAAAAGCGCAAATCAGTGCTATTTTATTATATTTTTTCTATCGAGCGAAATGTGGTTACTCGTGTTTCGGTCTCATGGGTTTCCTAGATAGAACATTCAATTTAGTTATGACACCATTTTTATAATTTTAATCTAACCATGGAGGTATGCACTCTTAAACTAGAATGACCATAATTGCTAAAAGTCGGAAAAGAGCGTCTTAAATCCTGACCAAAACCACGAAGAAATTAAATTATTAATATCTACCGTAGAAAAACTAGGCCTCCCACTAGATGGACCGACGACATAGTGAGAGTCGCTGGCATTCAGTGGATGCAAAAGGCAGGCTGTCGTTCAGTGTGGAGGTTGAAGGGGGAGGCCTATGTTCAGCAGAGGACGTCTTCTGGCTGATGATGATGATGATGATGATGACCGTAGAAAAAAGCGAAACTCCTGAATAACTTTACTGCCAATGAGAGAAGCTGCTAGGTTTGTATCGGTAACAAACATATAATAACTTTAAATAACAAGGAAATACACTGATAAGATCTGCGATTGATATAGCAGCTACAAGTACTTACCTACGTGTATCTTATCGGTGCCCATCGATGAGATATTTCGAAGTATGTGAATATAAATAATACAAGGAGAAAGATAGGCGGTGCATTCATTTATTTCGATATTAATTTGTTTTTCCGACGTCTTGTTTTTATCGAGTTTCAATTTGTTTTCCGACATTCTTTTGTTTTGAATAAAAAAATAACAGTACAAAGACTCGAGGTCCGCGATCTTATAACGATACAAACCGTACCGGATAGTGAATATTTATGACGTCACTAAAACCTTGTGTAGCAATTTAAGGTAGTCTATAGTAGAAAAGTCTAATAAGTCGGTTGCAGCTAAAAGTATAAGTGGCACAAACATTTCACTCGTCAGCAAAAACGACAATAGTAGATTGTACAATGAGTGCATATAACTACTTATTCTATAGCCGAGACGTTTATCACCCCGAGCCGAAGGCGAGGGCAGATATTTTAATGCCAAAACCTGTGCCTAATGATTACTACCTATGAACTTTAATTATTACCAAAGCTATTCCCAAATTGTTTATTTAATTCATCGATACTATAGACACCCGGAAATCCAAAAGAACGATACGTCACAGTTGCATATAAAAACGTGCACTTGTGATATAATAATAAAATAATAAAAATTTATTTGCCACTATTAATATTAAGTACAATATTTAGTTTTAAGATTAATTAAAATTTAGTGAACAATAAAATTATGAATTATAATTAAAATTAACATGCATAATAAAACGACACATCGTATCGCGGCACATATTATAAAGATAAATCCACTTAATGATTATTTGTTTAAAATTGTAGTAAGACTAAAAAACAGTTACTCGTAAGTACGAAGATAATTTATGTGGAAGGTAAGACAATAAACTTCGCCTTTAGTAATAATACAAACTTATTTCACGTTTCTGTCTGTTGTATGTTGGCGTCGAGACGCGCATCGTCTAGCTAGACCTTGTTTACAGTCAGATTTTTACACAACCAGCAACTAGACGTAAGTGGTGACGCAAGTGTTGTCGCTTTGCCCACTTTGCCCCGCGTTATGCGAACTTTGCCCCATTTAGCGCGAACCACAACCGAGGACAAACCGGGATGACTCATTTAAACGCTGCCCACAGTTTTATCTGTGGGTATATTCGCCTTTGTTGCTTCTTGGCCGGTATTCAACTATCCGGACCAAAGTGTAATAAACACAACATTCTGTTAAAGGCGCAGTAATGAGCGTGAATGTAGAATGGTAATTCCCGAGGAGTTTTTGGGACGACGATCTAAAATTAGGAGGTAAATTATAATAATATCATTTAGGTACCTCATAATCAACCCAAAATATAAAACCCTTTTTTTTTATTGAAGCCAAAAATAGACGTGTTAATTAAAATCTGCCTGCAAGAAGTCTAAATTCTAATTTTAAAATTAACAATGCGTATCCCACCCCATCAATGCAGTATGCAAAGTTCTATAGTGTATGTGGTATATTTATCAAATACTTTAATACTTACTTTTTATTCAAATTCAAAAGTACTTATATTTGGACAAATAAATTCATTGAATAAGTACAAAAAAAATACTTGCTATGTAAAAAATATAGGTAGAGTTTTGGCCCAACGTGTTTTTTTTTGCTGCATTGTATTATTTTGAATTTTAATGTGGAATAATGGTGGATTATTTATTTGTATATAATGTGCTGTGCATTTACGTGATGTTTCCAAAACACTACAGAAGCTTCTTGTAAAGTCTCCA
This sequence comes from Agriopis marginaria, assembly GCA_932305915.1. Taxonomy (NCBI): domain Eukaryota; kingdom Metazoa; phylum Arthropoda; class Insecta; order Lepidoptera; family Geometridae; genus Agriopis; species Agriopis marginaria. Next base: position 16,337,766 of record OW029915.1, read on the forward strand.
TCACTTTACTAGAGCATCACTTGGACCTGACCGTGACTTACTTTGCTTGACTCTGACTGTGACTGAGCCTCAATATTTGACACGTGCAAATGTACAACACATGAGATGCTAAAATCCTCTTAAGAGGAAAAAAGAAAATAAAGACACAAAATAAGTTAGTTACATTATTTTTATGTAGTATGTAATTTAAAAGATTTACGGGAGCGCCATGGTCGAATATCGACAAAACTTCTTAAAAAAAGAATAATAAAAAATATAATAATACAAACATATTTCCGCACTAATTATGACTATTTACGACAACTTGGGCTGTAAGCGATAGAAGACAAGGTGGAAAGCGTCTTCGTGAATTATAAAGAAGAAATTAATAGCGATAAGTTTATAAAAGTAAGTATTGTGTGCTAAATCAAGAGTCCTTATTCAGTAGATGTCAATACTCTTGATGGGATTTGGAATGTTGCCCGAACAAACTGAGTTAAAATATAATTACCTATGCATATATGTATCTAGTGTATATATTATGTCATGCATTTTATATGGAGTATCTCACACTGTGCCAAAGCGCAGCAAGTCAGATTTCCATTTAAAATTTATGAAAGCGATTTTTGTGACGTGACCCGGCCTGTCGCACATCGTCATAATATGCGCGTACCTTTAAAATTATTACATTTAGTGTACTTATGTGCAATTCTCGGATATAAATTTATTTCGTGAATCTCGGAAACGGCTCTAACGATTTGGATGAATTTTTGTACTTAGATAAGGTATTGCTTTTTGAGCGTTTACCTATGTATATTTTTATGCCATAGGTGGCAAACAAGCAGAAGGGCTGCCTGATGGTAAGCAGTCACCGTCGCCTATGGATACTTGTAACACCAGAGGCATTACAAATACGTTGCCGACCCTTTAGGACTCTATTAACTCGCCTTTTGAAGAACTCCATGTTGTAGCTTCTCGGAAACACCGTGGAAGGTAGCTCATTCCACATTTTGCAGGTATGAGGCAAGAAGGATCGTGTGAATCGTGCAGTGTGCGATTTCCACTGATCTATGATGTGTGGATGAGCCTTCAGGCGGTGGCGGCTACGATGGTAAAACTGTGACGCCGGCATCAGATCAAATAGTTCTTCAGAACACTCCCCGTTGTAAATGCGATAAAAGATACAAAGAGACCCAACATGTCTGCGAATGCTGAACGACTCTAGGTGTTCAGTGAACTTGGGATCGTCGACAATTACCTATTTATTAAAAAACCCAAAGCTCGGTCGCCCAGGTTATTATGATAATGTAGCGAGACGGGTCGACTAGATTCATCATCACAGGACCGAGCCGAGGCAGATGGCATAGAAAGAGATGTCTGTATATTCGTACTTGAGCCCCTACCCAGCAGTGGGATACGGATGGCTATACAGTTTCCGAACTTTCTCAGCTAATATGGGTCATATTAGCCATGTGAGGACGCACCTAGTACCTCACCTCAGATCAGACAAACTAGGGAGATTATGCCGTAGTACAATTATAGCTCGTGTTCAAATATCTCCGTGTTTCACCCACTTTTTTTTACTATAATACCGTTTAATCACTGAACGCAAAAACTTTCAGTCCTGCACTTATTTTTCACGTACACTAAGAAATTTGCAGCGACACAATAGAACTAATAGTCCAAATGCAAAAAAAAATAACAATTTCGTCTGCAGGTGAGTTCAATCCTGATTTAGGCTAAATACGTTCGCACCCGTCACGCTACCTTACCATATCTCCCTTGCTTGTATGATCTGAGTAATCTAACGCAATTTATTCAAAGCAGTCGCTGTGGCCGAAGTCAGCCTGGAATATAATCATCATCATCATCACCAAAGATGGCTGTGTTATGTTATACTAGCTGCACCCCGCGGTATTACCCGCGTGGACATTCCCTCTGGAATCGTAATATTTTTTGGTATAAAAAGTATCATAATGTCACTCTCCGGCTTTCCAACTGTATCTATGCAAATAAAGTCAACACGTTTCTTTGTTGCTGCGTGAAAGAAGAACAAACAAACGAACGAACGATCCAACATAGCCTGTTGGTCCAGTTGGTAGTGAACCTGCCTTCTGCGCTTGGGTGTGTGGGTTCGATTCCCACCTAGGACACCATTCATGTGATGAATATTTGTGTTTTTTCTATATCTGGGTGTTAGCATCTATTTAAGAATGTATTTAAAAATATATATATGTATGTATATCAGTCTCTGGCAGCCATAGGATTTGCTTAGTTTGTGGAGATGACCGTGTGTGCAAAAAAGTCGCGAATATTTTTTTTACAGACAAACTTGCACAAATTAATACTAGATGATGGTAATTCTTGTACTCTGAACTGAATACTAGTTGTAAATTAAGCGTTTTTTTTTTAATATTTAAACAATTGGCTTGCGTTTGACCACCATCTCGCCTGATGTTAAGCGATGATATAGTCTACGGTGGAGCACGCTTGCCTAGAAGAAACCGATTCACTCATGATTTGAAGACACCCAGATTGTAACTAACTAAGTATTCGCAGGCAGTGCATTGTTGCCCGTTTAATTTTGTTCAAGTTGTTAGCAGATCTGTAACCCAAAAGTTTTGTATGTCATTGCCGAGAGGTGACCGTGCAACGCTGACGCTAAAAATCTAAAATCCTTGACCCTTAAATATACATCTATTGTTACTAACTATCAATTACGTACTTATCTTTTGTCTAAGAGTAAAATTTTGGTATGATCTATCCCATTGCACTAAACAGCTAAGCCGATCTTAACGAAATTTGGCAGGATGATAGTGTACATCATAAGGAAGGATGGGTACATTCCTCTCCAAAATATGCGAAAAAATTCGCAGGTAACACCGCGGGATTCACCTAGTAACATTATAAATGCGAAAGTGTGTTTTTTGCTCATCTTTCACGCAGGAACAGATCAACATATCGACGTGATTTTTATTCTGAGTTGGAGGACCGGAATGTGACAGGATACTTTAAACCCGGAAAATTTTCGGTTCATGGGGTTCTACGCCGGAAACCGCCGAACACAGCTAGTAAGAAATAACGGGTATAGAATCACTATGTATTGTTGTGTTTATGTATTGGCCAGATCTAGACAGGTATTACTGTTTCTGAGAACTGATAACAGTATCTATTCTAGTGCACTAACCAATTTGGCGCCTCGTTTGACAAGTCGTGGTTTTTAGACTGCGTGTAAACAGGTAGGTACTATAGAATATTAACCAGTCGCACTGCACTTGAACACAATGCCGTGTAATTTCGAGTGCAATGACTCATAGAAGCATTCACGACGTAGACATGACGACAGCCTGACGACTTGTGCTATGACGTCTTAATGTAATTTAAATATTACCGAGAGATTCGTACCTAGCGCATATAGATAAATCCCAGGTTTCCTCGTTGGTGGCGACCGTCGAACAAAGACAGGATCTAGATAATTAGTTGAGGATAAAAATAGTTGTCGCAGTCGGGCCCTGGGCCAGGTGACGTCACGCGCCAGGGCCGGCGGCGGGGCAAGACGGGCCCCGCGCCAGTGCCGCGCGCGCCGTCAGCCCGGCCGCACGCTACCAAGCCTGCGCCATCGCCAGCTGCGACCGCCGCCTGTCGCCTCACGAACCACCCAGCCGCCGCGCGCCGCCACCGCGCTGCCTACGCCCTGTTGAACCTCACAGTGAGTACGCTCGCCCGCTCTATTATTATACCTAATAACACACGTGACGAAACCTATTGTTGTCTAATTGCAACGATGCACCACGATAACGACCGATGCAGATTTCACTTCTGCCACTTTGCCGAGGGCATCCACTGCACCGGTTCTACGATGCGACATCAGATGCGGTGACTTTCTCAAATATATTAATTTGTTTAAGAGTTTGCTAATTAATAGGCTATTATATCGATACAGAGAAGCGAACCAACCTTGGCGCATCGTGCAATGCAGCGAAGACCTTGCAAGTCACGCGTCAGAGTAACCTCGGCTCGCGCCGTATTTGCCTCGCTACCACGAATCACATTTTGCTGTCGTATTGGAACGTCGTATCGGCATTGTACACTATCCATTGCTCGTCGCGCGGTTCTAGAGTAAACGACTCTCGAATAAACGACTCTCGAATAAACGATGCGATCGAAGTCGTAGTCTAGAGGGAAATCGTGTAGTAACGGGTAACATAATACGGAGGCCTGTTGATAGACGCGCTGTGGAATTAACACAACAGCTGACCGCTGACAACGTATTTCTTTTTTGACTGATAAAAAATATGACGCGGTCATTCAAGGACGGTCGGCCGCTCTCGAGACGTATTTCCCGTTTTAAGGTCGTCAAATTGACGTACAAACAAACGACAATTGAATGGTTCTCGCCATTAAGAGGAACTTGGGGCTTGTAGAATCCGAATCCAGTGCAAATGACAAACAATGCGCGCGTATATTATGAACAAGGGGCCGCACCATTTCCAGATATGTAACTGGAAAAACACGCCATACTTTATCGCTCGTTGTGTGCGCTATCAGTAATACGCCAGCAGAGCGATTGCTGCGGTGTACCGACCGAGCACGTTAGAGGCTCCCGTCAATGACACACTGAGATATACTCGTATGAACACCTCACATTACACTTATTTGTCCAGAATACTTTGTTTGAACAACGTCTATTAACGCGTATTATGGTAAATACGACCTTAGTACCAACAACGGTGAAGGCAACGTCACGTACTCGGAATATCAGCCATGTTACAAAGTGGAACCCGAGTAGAATACATCGCAACTAAAGGTATTTGTCTACTAGTCACTCCTATGCTTAATCATTTTAACTAGGTACAAAATAAAGTACGGTCGTTGGATACACCGTAATATTATCGAAATCGAAAGTGACATGGTCGGTGGACCACTTTTCTCCTTATTCAGAACTTGTCCTACCAAGGTCTCGTTCAAATTCAATCGTGAACAATTCGTGACCTTCTTAACTATATACATATTAGTTATCGTCCATTAACAACGATAAATACGTGATTTTATCAAAACAACCTAAATGATTCATTGAATCTTACCTTAGAGAAGATATTAGTACCTATACCTACCTACTTAAGTTATAATCTCAGTTAATCTCAGTTCACAAGGTATCCTACAATGCTTTATACTCGACGCAGTGTTGATTTGTTTATGCAATTTCCCACATGTTGGTTACCTCCGTCCAAGGGTATTTATTCATTTGTAGAATTTATTGCCTTCTAGAACGTCTTTAGAGATATTTTTTTCACCTCGAGTTGGCATTGATCGTGGTCCAAAGAACCGGTAAGGCTGCGGTTACCCTTCGCCGAACACCCGACGTGTCCGAACCGACGCGGACGCAGCCTACCTTATTCAAATAACTGGCCGATCACAAAACAAAGATTAATTTATTAAACCTTACTTCGCGCGCCTGGAACCACCTCATCATGCTAGGTATATGAATTCTCTACAATGCACGTTTTAAGAACTAGAAATTATATACGTATCTTGACACTAACAGAAAATTTTGTTGATTTCAGAAATGGTAAGAAGATACGAGAGAATGAGTGGACGCCAGTCATGGAGCGAGGAAGACATGGCGAAGGCAGTCGCCGCCGTCGTATCGGGCAAGATGGGCTACAAGTTGGCAGCCCGCACCTTCCACATCCCGCGCTCCACGCTGCAACGGCGAGCGAGTAAAGTCCGCTACCAGCAACCAGACGATGCCAAGCCGCTCATGGGGCACTACAGGAGAGTCTTCACTGACGACCAAGAAAAAGACCTAGTCGGATACATAAAAAGCATGGAAAAATACTTCATGGGCGTTTCTCGGCGAGATATACGAGAGCTCGCGTTCCAATACGCAGAAGACAACCATCTGAACCATCCGTTCGACGTGAACAGTCGGATGGCTGGCGAGGACTGGGTCAGAAACTTCCTGAAGCGGAACCCCGAACTGCTAGACAGGTCGGACCACGAGCACGGCCTGGAGCCGGTAAACTTTGACCAATTCTACCATTTCATGTGCCAGTTTACGTGATGATACGTCGCCGTCGCTTAGCTATAATCCGGAATTAGTTGTAAGGTCAAATTCGTAGGACGCACCCGAGAGAGCCTCATTATATATGCATGTGTGAGTCCAACCTGTGTGTTTATTACAACGCACATACTCATTTGTATTCTTATTTTTAAAATAATCGTATTAATAACGATGCTCAAGATACACTCGACTTAAATACGTAAGTAACTAAATAACTCTCACACGTTCGCTTCAAATTTTTAAGTTTTTTCGAGGTTGGACATATTTTTGTTATCACTCGTATAAATTAAAAATCTTTTCAAGATTTAAAATTGATGCAACCGAGCTCAGCTCCAGCTAATACTTAGGTAATTTAAGATAAGAGTTTTTAATTTATTATCCTAAAATCAGGGAGAAATCAAAATTGTGGGGTAAAATCTTAGAGGGACGGTTGTCCTAAAAGGAGAAGCTTTTTTTACTGATTGTACAACTCTGATTCTTAAAACGGCTCTGTATTTTAAACACTAATGTACTTACCTAGTCATAGGTAGAGTTCATTGTTTAGTTTTAGTTATGATGTTTGATTATATTACCTGAAGTGTAATATTTTGCGAGGGCTGTGATAAGATGATGTACCTACTTTACGGAACATATCTACCTACTTACTTCGAATGATGTTATGTGCCTAGTGATTTGTAAGTGATTTTTTAAAACAGGTAGAGTTTTTATAACAATCAATAGATCAGTATAGAATGTTGTTTAAATGTTTGTAGCAGTCATCGAATCGAAACTATAAAGTTCGTGCCTAAAATCATTTATATTTTAACTTTTTTTTCGGGTTAGTTTATTTATTATCAAGTTAAAAGTCAGTGTGCGTATCAGGCCCAGGCCCATAAAAAGTTTAGAATAAAGCAATTGAATCTGTTCGTTCTGGGCCAAAACATTCATACAAATTACAAAATGGACAGTTTCTCTTGGGTTTTTTTTAATCGTTAAATAACATAAAACATTTACACATTACATTATTATTTTACATTTTTGTAAAATATAACATTGTATTTTACAGCAAAGGTGTTTATATAACTGCCAGATAGCAGTACTAATTGTATGCCTAGCGAGAAAGTAAATAATCGCATCGCAAGTATTTTTTACTAGAACTCTACAATAAAGACATTGTTTTTTCTTATCTCCCTGCACTTATTAAGTGTCTCGTTTTAAAACTTAATGTAAGAAAAGTTTAGGAAATAACGTCCCAAAAACAAAAAAGGATTCATAATGTGATAATGTTAATGGTGATTGGTGATATTAGTGGGAAAGGCTTAACTTTTATACCTAAATGGTTACCAGTAGTTAATTTTTTAAATTATTTTAAATTTTCTAAAGTGTGTACCTTGCTATTTTTCTATCGACGATTTGTAATAAGTACCTAACAGAAATTCCGTGTTCCACGTAATTTTACGGCTACCTGATTGATGTTTGATCTCCTTAATTTATAATACGAGTTATACTTATTTATTTAAAACTCAATTATAAAACGTTGTTGGAATTGAAGAAATTTTAAAAAGATGTAAACAAATATTAGTTTAAATTAACCCTATGCCAAACTATGTTATTTTTACTGAGATTTATTTTAGTTAAGAAGAATTGTACTTATTGGATAAAGTTACATATTTGATTTGATGTCATGTTTTTATTTTTAGGTATACCCTATGACACTATTGTTTGACCTGACGCTATTATCAATGTGACCTGCATATTTATCCGTATTTATTCCAGGCTAAATTACAGAAAAAAGTCTGCCTAAAACTAAAAGGGGCGAAGTAAACACATTGTATTGACACTGACTCTACAAACGCACACTCACTTATTTTATTTTTTCTGAGACTCCATGCTTAACTTATATTTACCCCCCTATTTGCCGTGCATAAACGTGACAAAGCTAGAATATGGTTACGTCCGTCTCTCGCGGGATAAAAAGAGAGTACAAAAACACGCTTAAACACGCAATACTGTAACAGTTTTTTTTTACTTGGATAGCCCGCAGCCTTCTTACTGATAAATATATAACTAAAGGTTACTAAATAAACTAGCAAAAAATATATCCAGCTGCTTACATTAGACAGAAAATTGGAAAGAATATCAGTATTGTAACAGGAGTCTATAATAATATTATATTATAGACTCCTGGTCTATAATAATATTTAAAGATGACATAGCAATATCAATTCATATGAATTAATAATAATTTAATAGATGAAAATCGCAATTATGCATATTTCGTATTTAAATTTAGTAATTAGTGCTCTTTTTATTGGGTTATTAAAAAACTGACAATGAATAAAAAAATTATAATAAAATAATAATAACAAATTAAAAATTATAATAATTAATTATATTGTGCTTTGTTGTAAATAAGTCATTTTCCCATACAAGTCTTGAACAGTTTGAGGAGTGATGTTGGTCCATAACAAGTAGGTTTCGTACAAACGTTTATAACCAAGAGAAAATAATTCCAGCGCAAAGAAAATCCCTATAGCAGCAAAATAAAATACATGACAACTTTTACAAACAACGATGTTATTCCATTTGCAATTAGCACAGAGACCACCTCAACTCTCAAAGTGACTTCCCAGAAAGATAAATCTTTCAGTCAATATCTCCTTCGCTAGAAGCGTATTTTATTATTTGGAATTCCCGAAGAGGCGGAAACTCAAAAACAACGTTCAAAAGCCTCTCCAGAAAATTTCCTGCCCCATTCAAGCTGAACGGAAGGAAGAAGGCAAATATTTTTTTAATCTCGGATGTTTAATTACTCTCTCAAGATTTAATTAATAATACGTAGCGAGCCCCATTACTTTATTGACCTCTAAGATTATTTGGTTTTTAAACATAATCCCGGGGATTATAAGATCCGCTACGAGATTTACAATTTGCTGCTTAATTAATAATGTAAATGCCTACGTCTTATTTGTTAAATCTGTGTATTCTTTTTGGTTTCAACCTCGGTAGGTGAAGTGGAAGACTTAATTTATGAGACAACAGGTTTATTTTTATTTTGATCGTGCCAGTGTCGGGGAACACTTATTTTTATTGCATTGTTGTCATAGTAACACTCAGAAACTCACTCTTTTAGTGAATTTCGTTTTTAGGGTTCCGTACCCAAAGGGAAAAACGTAAATACGGGACCCTATTACATAGTATATTTCTCTATGCTATTACTAAGCCTACGATGTCTGTCTGTCTGTCCGTCCGTCTGTTTCTCCGTCCTAACTTTAAACGGTTGTATCTTTCGAACCGTAATAGATAGCCAGTTGAAATTTTCTACAGAATATGTAATGTAACGGCGGATTAACAACAAAAGTTTATTAAATTTAAAAAATAAAAACTAAAGCGCGTCTTCATACAACAAACTTTTTTAAACGTATTTTTGTATTTGCTCTAATGTAAAAACGGTAATAAATGCAAGCGTCACACTTGGCATGACTATGGTACATACTAAAGTAAAACAACAAATAATATAATGACCAAGTGCGAGTCGGTGACAAATTTCTAGGCGTAGACTTATTAATAGGGTCCCGTTTTTACCCTATGGGTACGGAACCCTAAACATCACGTTGATCGTTTGCTCAGTTGTTACGTGAAAGTTACAAACAAACATACCACATGTATAGCATGAAATTTGTAAAAATTATGAAGTATCTAACTACAATTACATCGCTAAAATCATCCGCGAAGACGCTTACTTAGCTGGCAACAGAACTAAACTCACAAAGCCTATTTAGAATGCATAGAAATATCCTAAAGCCTTGCGGAGCCCGCTTTAGTGCCAAAGCTTATCGATATCAGTATTTCGAGTACAGCGATAGCTACACGGAGTTTTGGCACGTCGCATCTCGAGCGATAGAAAAGTTTTGGCACAACGATGTGACGATAACGTAAGAACCGAAGCCTTTATAGCACATCCTGGGGACTGACTTGCCTCTCAAACTTTTCGGAGTGTAGTGATGCAAAGTTTAATGGTTCTTAGCAGAGTGGAGCGAGCATCTTGATTATCTTGATACCTAATGTCTGTCTGTCACTGAGCTACAAAAGTACAAAACCCTAATAGGATTTATATTAAAAATGCAACGTCTCTACTGTAATTAACATAACATGACATGACATTCTTGATATTTATGTAGATACTAGCGGTCTGGCTCGGCTTCGCACGGGTATAGATACATAGCCTATGTTACCCGGAGATAGTGTAGCTAGCTTACCAACAGTGAAATAATTTTTCAAATCGGTTTAGTAGTTTTGGTGCCTATTCAATGCAAACAAACAATCAAATATTTCCTCTTTATAATATTAGTATATACTAATAATAACTTGGAATTTCGAATTATCTAATTTGAAGAAAGATGAAAATGTATATTTGGTAATTGCACTGGAGCAAAACTAGTGATTATTTGATCCGTATATTAATAATTAATCATTATTTGTAAGTACTATTTATTTGAAAACACGAGTAAGTCATACAATATTTAAAAACGCAATCTCAATAGGCGTGTAAATAATTTTTATCACTTTGTATCGTGTTTTGCCTTGTACTAATGTACAAATCTAGAGTGATGGCATAATATTAGAACCGCATGAATAATAAAATTTAAAAAATCTAGTTTACTAATACCTAGTCGAAACAATGGCAATACTTAAAATATCATATATTGCAACATTTATTTACTTAGCTGGCAAAATTGTTGGTAACATTCATATGGATTTAAAGAAATGTATTTGGTACTATAACGCATATTTGCTTTGGCTATTGCCTAAAACACATTGAGGTGCCTCTGAGTTTAAATTTACCTTTTATGAAGCTACAAACTAACAGTTAGGGTTACTAAAGCGTACCTAGCGTTTGCCTTTGTGGCATATAAAGCTGTTTTGAGCAAATCCTATGCTCTACCGGGTAGAGAGTACACAAACAAAGCACTCGTATTCCATTACCCAGCGCTCAAAACTGAGAATGTTGTTTGCTTGGAAATGCGGAGCCAATCCAATTATATCAGTGTTTGGTCCTCAAAGGAACTGAAAGCATCCCTCCCTCCTTCCTCTGCAAGGGACGTAAGTACGTACTAACAAGAACTGGCGCTTTTTATTTATGTTGCACTCTATTACGAGTTCTGACTCTATGAATTGAAAGCCTGACTTTTCACTCGCTGTCAAAGGCAATGGAACGAATATCCGTCGTCCCGGACGTCCGTATTTCCGCTTGCTTGTTGGGTTACTGTTTTTTCTTTAGATACATACCTATCATACATTATGTTCATAACTACGGTTCATAACGACTTTGAAGGCGTCCCGTAAGTTGGGTAAGTTTTAACAATTTTCATACAAATGTTTATCGACAAATTCAATTAATAAGGCGCGTGACAAATAGACAATGTCAAGAATAATCATGGGATTTCTGCAACTAACCGTGATCATTTAAATTACCTACCCGGCAAACCAACAAGGACAAACAAAACTTTTTCAAATTTGAATTTTTCGCTATAGGTGAAATGTGTCACATCGAAGGTAAGCTTGTAACTGATTGTCGTAATTATAATTACAGCACAGATTTTTTTACGAATTAACAGTATCTAACACAAAGTTAACACTCTACTAAATACTCAGTACACCATAAAAACCGTCTGAGTGACTGTTTTTTTTTTTTACATTAATTAAGGCGCGCATAAATTATTGTCCTGCTGGTTTTTGATAACTAGGTAGCTAGGTAGTTACTAAAATTAAAGTTTTAAGTCTTTGCTTTCAAACTTCGTATAATCGCACAAATTATACCTCAGTCTCGTCACTTAGTATTTGAATTGATCCCATTTTTATCACCCTTTTAATTTAAATGTACAATTACTCGATTCAATAACTAATAGTAGCTTCCAGTTGGTAAAACAGTGCAATAGAATTGCCATTTAAAAATGCATTTCTTCATCGCACCCAACGCAAGAACGGTTATTGGCACCTGCTCAACTTTTAAATACAATTTCATTCACAACATTTTCAAAGTATTTGCATTCCCAGTGCTAACTTCCAGCAGTTTTTAAACTTTTAACTTTTGCGCTGAATTTCCGAACACGTTTTGATTATTTGCCATTGCTTTTTTAACAGGCGTCGTCCAATGTAAGTAGGTATAGGACCTACATACCTATATACCTAGACCTAAATTTTCACCTCCCAGTCCTCCCACCCACTCTTTCAATTTTAAGGTAAGTAAGAGACTATCGGACTGAAATTTTTTATTGTCTTATAAAAAAGCTGACCAATAGAGATCACCGAAAACAATAATAAAATGTGTTCAAAATTCATTTTAATGTGTTGCTAGATATAGAGCGCATTATACCTTACAAATGATATCACTTATAAGTACGCCATACGAATTTCATACAGACACTCATTGGGGGGCGTCCATAAATTACGTGAGGTGTTTAAGGGGGGGAGGGGGTCGAGTCAAATCTCATCTAATCTTACGTTGGAGAGAGGGGGGGGGGTCTCGGCAAATATCACGCAATTTTTTTTCGTTTTTTTTTAAGAGATACGATTTAAGTATTCTATTGTTAAATTTTTATTACACTTATAATTAAACTCTCAGCAATATTGATTACTAGTCTTAACCAGTCGTAAATAAAAGCACGAAGCAAATTTGTTTTTTTCTTTTTACAATAACAATCCAACGCGTTTACGTAAGAAACTCACATTTTGAAAAATCTCACGTGAGATTGGGGGATGGGGGAGGGGGTTGAATAAAATCTCACGACATCTCACCAGGGGGGGAGGGAGGGGCAGAAAATTAAAAAAAACACCTCACGTAATTTATGGACGCCCCCTTGCGGGAGAAACAGTCACTTAGAGAGAGACAGAGCAATTCCTTATCTGACCAAAAACTTTAAACGCCTATATACAAATCAAAACTGTACAAGCCAATTTGAATTATTTCTTTAGTATTCATACATACCTATTACAATTATTTAATAAATTTTTGCTAAGCCTGTTGTTATTAACATCTTTAACATATCATAGATATCGCATACTGTGCATTATACTTCCTCAATATTTTTTGCCTCATGGAATGAACTTCCCTCCTGCGGCATTTCCGAGTAACTATAACGTGGGGTTCTTCCAAAAGGGTTGTTAATAGAGTATTCAAAGGTCGGCAACGCATCTGTGATGCCCGTGGTGTTACATGTATCCATAGGCGACGGTGATCGCTTACCATCAGGCGGCCCGTTAGCTTGTTTGCCACATATGGCATATAAAAGCATTTATTCAAGAAAGTAGAGTTGTCTAATCTGAGACAATCTGGGTGTCTTCAAATCACGAGTGAATCGTTTTCTTCTAGGCAAGCGTGCTCCAGCGTAGACCGCATCATCGCTTAACATCAGGCGAGTTGGCGGTCAAACGCAAGCCTATTATTTATTTTAAAAAAAATTATACAGAACTAGTTTATCTACTAGCTTTATTTATTTTTTTACAAACTAAAACTACTCTTTAGAATGCGTAGCAACTGGTAAAGCTGTTATAAAGAAACAGCTGCAATAATAAGTTATCATGGTCTAGTTAGCAAAAAACAAGGGTAATCCTAATTCTAGCCAGGTGTCGTAGGATCAAGCGTAGAAAACGAAATATTGTTCGTGTCGCGACCTGTTGAAACTGCCTTTATAACATTAAATTATCACCCCAATTGTAATTAAATTGCCTTAAAGAAAGTTATACAGCATTGATACGTACGACATTCTTAGCAAGGTACCAGGAACGTAGCAGTGCACAGGATATATTCAAGTACAGAGGCAGTCATGCCAAGCAGCCGAGGAGGCAGCCACTCTCAAAGCGCGCCGCGCATTCCCGCAATACTCTCGCTTCAAGCGCTGGAAAGCACTTTCATTTGAATTGCGTTTATGTCCTCGCTTCAGAGAAACTGTTGGCATATTTTTCTTTAATATCAGCCCGAATTTTCTCATCGCAGATATATTACAGCCCCCGATAAAAATGTAGGTTCGAATTATTGAAATATTTATTTGCGCGAATGTTTATGAGCACGATTTTTGTGTATAGTTGTGAAAATAAGCACGTTTGTTTGCTTCCACTCAACTCTCCGGATAGAAGTACCTAAGTAGCCAACCATCCCGGAAAATATCCTGTACGATAGCGGGTAAAACCACGGGCCACAGCATAGTTACGAATACAACATTACTTTCCTGAATACCCTTGCAGCATCAGTTACGAGCGCCGGTGATAAATCCACGTCAAGTGACACGCGACACGCTTGGAGAATTGGAACTATAGTGCTACCAATTTATCTGTACACGTAGCAAAATATGCGAACTAAAATTTGACAACCGGTGGCTGTCGGTTTTGTTCATAAAATACAATAGTGGCTCCTACTAGTCAACTTTACAGATAAATTGGTAACTCTGTACGCTGGCCGTCTATATGTATACCTACGGATATGTAAGTGTTCAGAGAGTATGTCAGTCGCTTATTTTTCAGCTTTATTTGTAAATGTTCTTAACCCCTGACTCAAAAAGAGGGGTGTTATAAGTTTAAGATGTGTATTTGTGTGTCTATTATCTGTGTCTTTCTGTGGCATCGTAGCTCCCAAACGGCTGAACCAATTTTGATTTCGTTTTTATTGTTTGGAAGGCGACTTGATCGAGAGTGTTCTTAGTAATGATTCATGAAAATTCGTTCAGCCATTAAAAGATTATAAGCTCTTTTATCGGGGGTTAAAAATCGATTTATACTTGTTCCCTTTATATTTTACGTCTACGCTCTTATTATGTGACAATTTCAGCAGTAAGTACGTAATAATATTGTGTATGATTCGAAGAAAATAGCTTATTTATTTTTCACAAATCTTTACCAGGATAGAGCCCGCGAGTTCAGCTACTTTCTGTGTCTGCTTTCTGTCTTAAGTTGGGTCAATGCTCTAACTAGCATGCCGCATAAAGGATGACCTACTGATCAACTAAATTGAGCGAAAAATAGTAGAACTATAGAGCATATAATTTGCGGAAATATAAACTATGTCCTATTGCTCAACTATAGTTAAGCAATCTAGTTAAACAGTTCTATAATTCAGTTCTATATCCGTTGTCCTGGAAGTAGCACATCAGACGTCAATACAAAAGTATAAAAGCTCTTCAAAATGGTAAATTGCTCTCTTGACGTCATACGTGACGTTATGACGTTTATGACGTAATATAGATAAAAAATATAGAATATACAAAGTATATTGTATATTAATATGTGTTTCGTCATAGTAGGTTAGATTGGTCATGCTCGCGGTTTCTGTCCTGATAGAGTTCTGTGGTTTTTATATTATTTCCTGACGCTTTAATTTACTAATAAAGAAAGACGACATGACAAATGTGGTGAAATTGGAACCATTAAAACACATATGTACACAGGTACTCGTAAATATCTTTCGCGGTCACCCTTCTAGAGGCTTTGGATCGTCCGTTGCTTCGTATACCTACCTAACTGAAGTAGAGACTGGCTGGCTGCACTGAAATAAAAATCCTGACTTTACTGCTATGTCTTGGAAGAAAGAATCGGTTTTGGAAGGCAAGATGACATTTCCATTTTCCAAGAAATAAATCTAAAGCAGAGTCCTTTTTCCAAGACTCTTCAGGAAAATCAGGACTTTTTTTCAGTGTGCATTTTTTTTTCAAGCTCACCTTATTAGGTATACTATAGTACACGTAGGCTAGGTTTGCACCACCTTCATATTCATTCCATAAGCAGCATTTGGAGTAAGATGCGTATCTCGCTTTGTCCTCGATCCAGATCGATGACGCAAGTCTGGGGACAACACATAACTCGGGCTGGCGTGAATGGATATCGGAAACACATTCGCATGCGTAATATTGGAGTGAAGGAAGAAATATTGTGAACATGGATGCGGTACCATGGAACTTTTTTTTTTAATAGTTCGGTCTGGTAGATTTGCTAGCCCCAGGAAGTTCACTTTACGCCCCATTATCGCTACGTCAAATTTTGGTTTTGTCGACTCCTTTTTTGATACATATTTTAAAATCAAATATTGTTATTTATTCTTTAAAGGTTTTTTTTAAAGTTAATCCTCAAGAAGAACACTCACTTCAAATTTAAAAATATATTTTATTCATAGCTCCCGACGCAAAAAGATCGGTGTTACGAGTGTATGTGTGTCTGTATGTGGCATTGTAGCTCACAAATGGCTTAACCAATTATGATTTAGTTTTTTGTTTGAAAGGTGACTTGATTGAGAGTGTTCTTAGCTATGATTCAAGAAAATTGGTTAAGCCGTTTGAAGATTAACGGCTCTTTTATCGGGGGTAAAAAAATCGATTAATACTTGTTCCTTTTATATTTTACGTCTACTTACCTACGCTCTTATTATGTGACTATTTCAACAGTAAGTACATACTAATAATGTACACGATTCGAAGAGCTTATTTATTTTTCTCACCCTCTACGAATATTTAAATTCGTGTTCCACCCGATATTTAGGCAGTGTTCCACTCAATACAAAGAAATAAAATAAAATGTCAATCGCGTTACAATACAAATGTTTCGGTTTATAGTGTGTCTACTGGATAAATGTACGATTGGAAGTATGCAACAAATATCATTGTAATAATAATTATCATTTAAAAGCCGACTTCACAAAATTTGTAAGATACGTAATTTCGGCTACTTGGCCATCGACACCGAAAGTAACCGAATTTACCAGTTATTTTGATTTTAAAGCCAAAATACCGAATCTATAAAAAATGACAAACCTCCTTTTTTGAAGTCGGTTAAAAAAGAAGTGGGCATATGTATTTTGAGAATCGATCGAACCTTTATATACATATAAGTGTTTCAATAACAAAGCTATTTTGCAGCCAATGGAAAGACTATGCGATGTAACGGACACTCGAAGCCGTCTTTGAAATGGAGAAAAGAGACCCTTTGAAAGTTTATTTGAAGGACGTAACGACGGACTTTGTTCGTAAATTTAATTAAAACTCCTACAGTTGATAGTCAAGAGTCTTTTGAAACTGAAAGATAATAACAATTGTTGTTTTTAATCATTGTGACAACGATTTACAAAAATAATAGATTTGACATCGATGCGCTAACAACGGCAACAAAATGATGTGCTTAGATATGGCGGCAAGCACACCATAAGCGCGATTACCTAACTTACAGTTGCAATTTTGAGAAATGTGTCGGCAATATGAGTGATTTTTGTGAATTGACATTTATTTTAAAAACGATTCTCAAATCATTAATCTACAGTTTAAAATATCTTTGTATCTTGTAATAATTATGCAGTGCCTATTTAACCCGATTTCTCAATACAGAACAGTTATGTTTTCAGGATGAATGTATGTATGTATATAAAAACAACACTTATGAAGGTATGTTTTTTATTTTACTACATAATAATTTCTAAACGCCTGAAATAAAAGACCTTCTAACCTAAGGTCTGAACCATCTGAACCGATTAAGATGTCATCATCATCAGCCAGAAGACGTCCACTGCTGAACATAGGCCTCTCCCTTTAACCTCCACACTGAACGACAGCCTGCCTTTTGCATCCACTGGATGCCAGCGACTATCCCTTAGTTCTTCGTAACAGCGATTTAGATGTGTATCACTAGAAATACTGCTTTCCCATCCGGGCAGTGTTGCCAAAGAAAGTATTTAAACTGCCATTTACGATCAAAAACAACCTTGTTTGTACATGTCATATGGAGAAAGATCGAAGAGATCTCCAAATCAAAAGTCGGTCCATTCTCATATATGTATCCACCCTGTTCTCTACCTACACAGAAATGTTGAAGCTTCCACGTTCAGGCTTACTCGTTGTATTTTATCAGATGCTCCATATTCCAATATTTCAGAGTGTTCAACCCACGCAAGCCCCGAGGAATCCTTTACGCATCTGTCTCCCACAGACCCACATACGTACCTTGGCCGACATCTCATGCTCGATACAACCAAGAACTAAGGAATAGCTGAGATACATTTTTGACACCAGACTTTTGACAGCGAACTTTTTTAAACCGATTTTGATGACCTTAAAGTAGTGGCAATCACATGGAAGCAACATGGAAAGAATACTTTTTATGCGGTCGCAGGGTGCAAGTGTACAAATAATTTGCATTTGAATTCGTTGCACCTACATAAATAAGTAATCAAACTAGTACAAAAGCTGTTACAAAAGATAAAAATACGCGTTGAAAAAAAGGAATGCGCAATAATAAAAACGCCGCTGTCAAAGCAAACATTCGCACAAAGCGAAAAATATTTTGAATTTGAATTCTATCATTCGATATTTAAATCCGACAGCGGTGCGGTTGGGCGGGCGAAGTTCCTCGGGCGAGGGCGAGAGCGGGCGTGGGGAGTGGAGTGTGGGGTGGAGTGGGGGCAGGCGGGGGTAATTAGGCGGCCCGGCGGAGGCTGTATTGATCGCGGTCGCCTAGCAACGCGCGAGATGGCAGCGCGCACCGGGGACTTTTTGTTCGAAGCCCGAGCGCGCTAGGTGAGACCGTTTTGATGTAATCTCCTTCGAGATGATTCAATTCGACTCGTCCTCTGCTCGCACCTATTCGCCGAGGATTATGACGCTATTTGTTATGTTTTGGAGCAATTTGGAGGGATAGGCCAATACTGTGCGAGTGATGCTGAATTTGTGGAGGGTAGATTTTATTTTGACATTCGAATTTAGGATTTAAATTGGTTCTACTTTCTAACCGACGAATGGAGCAGGTTATATTAGTTTGTAAACAACCTTATCTTAGTCGAATCATCTTTTTATTATTATGTATTTATTTATTATTTGTTTATAGTACTGCTAAGTTTGTTTAAATGTTAATTTGTTATGTATTGGCATCGATTCTGTCATAGCACTTACTAAACTAAACCAATCTGACAGGAATATAACAGGATTAATTACATTAACTGTAATTTTTTATGACTGTATTTTTATGATTTTTTTTTTGTTTGCTATTTGATTTTTGATCAAATTTATTATTTTATTAGTATAATTTTAATTTAATTTATAATACGATTTGACATGTAAAATAACATTTTATGAATAAATATGAATATGAATATGATGCCATTGACGTCGATTCTGCAGTGCAAGTACCGTTCTTTATCGAACGTCAAATTCGTTAAAATGCCACAGAATCGATCATAGCAAGTACTGATCAAATGGCATTTTATCGAATTTAACGATCTCAACTGTCAAATTTGATGATCGATAAAGAACGGTACTTGCACTGCTGATGTACAATTCTCTGAACTAAACTAAATTTGACAGCTCTAAAATTGTTGCCATCCTTTTCTGATGTATTGAAATGAAAAGACACGATAATAATTTTAGTCCTGTCAGATTAGTTTAGTATGCCAGAATCGAGGGCAGTATTGAGGCCTATTCTGTCATACCACTCAATAAACTAAACCAATCTGAAAGTGCTAAAATTATCTGCCTCTCTTTTCATTTTAATACGTGAGAGAAGGATGGCAACAAGTTTACAGCTGTCAATTTTAGTTTAGTTTAGTTTCTCTAAACTAAAAGCACTCTTGCTTCAGAATCGATGCCAATATGTGTTGTTTTTGCTATATTATTATTGTTATTATTTCATTTCTCATGTACTTGGTCGGTGTTGGCCATGGGTGATGTCACCGGCGGTTCCAACGGAAGACCAGCGCTGGTTATTCGTAACCAGCATTATGCTGAGTTGGAACCGGTTTGTGGAGGAAAACAATTTGTAATGTGTGTGTTTTATAATAACTTTCAAAATATGTGTTAATCCTTAAATAAAAATCTGTCTATTGTTATCAATTCGACTGTATGTTTTTGTATATTTGTTACGTTATTACTCCACCAAAAATGAATTGATTTTGATGATCCTTGTTTGTTTGATAGGTCACAATTCGGAGGTAGTGCCATATAAACTTTATCGAAATTGATTCAGCACTTTCTGGAACAATCAACAAAAACCAAAAATGTATACACAGATGACGTTTTGTTTTGTTGTTCCTATCAGGAAAAGTTTTGATCACAGGTTTTGATGAGGACTTTTGTTTTAACTGTCATTTTCAACTTTTTTAGTTGAAGTTTTTACTTGTAGTTATGGACATCATGGACATGAAATCGGTTTTTTTCTTCTAAAATTAATTATTCTTGATGAAGATGGACATCTACTAGAGATAGGTACACCTGGTAGATATACCAGTGTATTTCTAAAAGATGGACATATTGCGTTACGTTGTGCTTGTAAGTTACTAGCGACCCGCCCGCCCGGCTTCGCACGGGTGTAATTTACGTGCAAAGCCGGGGCGGGTCGCTAGTTATATATATAAACCTTCCTTGAAAATGTATCTAACTGATGGTGAAAACCGCATCAAAATCCGTTGCGTGGTTTAGGAGGAGTTAGCGGCCATACAGACAGACAGACGCGGAAAGCGACTTCAATTTATACTATGTAGAGATTACAAGCTATTTCAATGTAACAATTTTTCACAATAGTAGCGTCCACATTTCCAAAATTTTCTGCATTGCTGTACCTATCAGTACCTATGGAACACCCCGAAGAAATTATTTTCTCTTATGAGCACTTACACCAACCGTTCGTGGAACTAAAACCCTTTGAGCATAGTTCGAACCGTTCCATAATTCATTAGAGAACGGAACAGGCACAACTAATAGATAAGCGCGGCTCCAGGGCTTGGTACATATAATTATGATCGTGTTTATGGAAGATATTTACATTGTCTCGGCTGATCCCGCGCGCGCGCCGCGGGGCACGGATCAGATGGGGGAACTGGGATGTTACTCCCTTGTTTTATGAATTTTACATTGTATGAAGTATACGGCTCGATAGGTATAAATCAATATATATATATATTTTTACTGACTTCAAAAAATGAGGGGATTTCAATTCTGATATTTATTATTGGGTTCCGTACCCAAAGGGTAAAAACGGGTCCCTATCTGTCTGTCTGTCCTACCTATTAACAGCTGTATCTTTCGAACCGTAATATATAGCCAGTTGAAATTTTCACAGAATATGTAATGTTACAGCGAATTGACTAACAAATAATAAAAAAGTCAAAAAGTAAAAACGAAATTGGGGTCCCCATACAACAAACGTATTTTTATTACGTATTTTAGTATTAGCTCTAATGTAAAAACGGTAATACTTACAAGCGTCAAACTTAACATTATTATAGTACACACTCTAAAATATAATAACAAATAATTAAAAATGGCGAAGTGCGAGTCGGTGACAAGTTTCTGTTCATTATCAAGTTATAAACTGGTAATTTCGTTATTGAATTTTGTGGTGGTACGGAACTGCGCGAGCCCGACTCGCACTTGGCCGGTTTATTTAATGGTAATCCTCAGAACTCCGTTATTTATAAACCAATTTGGAAATTATATTTTTTATTTTAATAGAATATACTTTCAGAAATTACATTTAAATACTTTTGGCCCCATAGAAATTTCATCAAAATCGGTTCATTAGTTTGGTTTTTAAATCAAAATAACTGGAAAATGTGTTTACTTGGATGACATAGTATTGTCATCCAACACAGGGCAATATCCAAATTCAAAAACTTATTTGCCTATTTAAACTCCAGAAACTTTTTGTAACATGCTTCTGCATTTATGAAGTTTGCTTCTCAAATAGCACTTTTTGCCAACATAAATACAATAAATTGATTGTGAAACCAGTCAAAAGCCGTAGAACACAGTTTGCAATTACATAAAGGTCCTTACTAAAGAATTGCGAATACCGTAAAATTGAAAAGCGCTACGCCGTAGACAGCTACGAAGCTACAGTGAACTTGGTAACCAAATTAAAAACTTGAATTCCCCTTGTTGGGCTTTATTAAAAGTGATGGGTTTGGTAATAACTTTTTAGTAAAACAATTTTTATTGAAGGTTATAACAGCTAAGTAAGCATATAAAGGCTAACGGATTAGAAAAGTTAGTCAACTTGACTTTATGCTTAAAATCAACTTCTCGAGCGCGAAAACGAGACAAAGCAAATTTATGTTTAGTTGCTTAATTTACGTTTTAAAGTAAGAGGTCGGTTGTGAGGCCCGTGTCTGAGATTTTGAAGCCCGCAAAATGCCTCTTTTTTACACGAAGAAAAAAAGAAGGAGGTTCTCTGCTCGACACGTAGATATTTATTTTTTATGTGTGACGACCATTGAGATACAATATAAACCTCATTTTCAAAAATCTTTCAGAGCGCCTGGTTAATGCGACGCGTGACCAAAATGCTGGCGTATTTCTGGCTCAACGCATAAGCATTGCCATTCAACGTGGTAATGCCGCCAGCATGCTGTGTACGCTGCCAACTCGTAGTGGGCTTGAGCATTTGGATTGTCTTTAGACCTTCAACGGTCTATGGGCAGTCTAACTGTATTTGTAGTTTTAGTTTTAGCTTGTATTTTGTTTAGTTAATAAAGGCACTTGCCCAGGAAAAAAAAAACTTTAAAATATAGAAAAAAAAAATATAAACCTCGGATCGAGAATATCTAGATACAATATGTGTATGATGATGACGTACGCATAACTTTTTACTGATTTTGTCAGTAAGCAGTTCGATTTTGGTGATTCTTTTTCTGCCCTTTGGTTTTAATGAAATAATATGGTAAGATAAGTAAGTCTTGTTAATAAAATACCTATTTAAGTACCTACTAGTTAAAAGTACTTAGTTACCTAAGTTAACTGTTGACCTTTTGAAAAAACTCAAAGTCGCACAGCGGGTAATAGAGAGAGCTATGCTCGGAGTTTCCGTTTATTCCATTCTGTCCGACTAGTAGTTCGATGATCTAACTGCTTATAGAATCCGGAACGATGATTTTCGCCAAACAACCAGTTACCGACAATAGCTATTAAAATTTGCAAGTTGAAGTGGCAATGGGCTGGCCACATCGCTCGAAGAGCCGATAACCGATGGGGAAGAAAGGTTCTTGAGTGGAAACCATGAACCGGAAGACGCAGCGTAGGTAGGCCTTCCACTTGATGGACCGACGACATCGTGAGCGACGCGGGCAACCAGTGAATGCAGATGACGGCTGTCGTTCGGTGTGGAGTTCTAATGGGGAGGCCTATGTTCAGCAGTGGACGTCTTCTGGCTGATGATGATGACCTATCTAAGTAAGTTCGTAGTCTGAGTGACCAGCCCTATTATAGTTTAAGGGCGCCCGAAGGCCTCTGACATGGCTAGGCAGTTGTTGTTATAGTAGGCACAAACAACCGGGAACTACAATTTTACGTGTCATTGGACCCATTGTAGCACTTAGTTGTAAATTCTACTCACGATCACCCACCTAAAGACTGAATGGAACATCCGTTGCTTAGCTACGGTGATCTTTTAGGAACACCGACCTATGCCACGACCTTTTTGATAAGTTAGTATTTTTTTTTATTAGGTATACCTACCAAAAATTGTGTTGCGTGTAATTAAATTTTTCATTAAACTATGGTCTGCGTATTCTTAATCACCAGTGTCTATTATGTCTTCTGTGTCACCAGTTTGAATTAGTATTATTATAGTAATTAGTATTATTAATGCATTAATCAGTTTAAAGTTATGACCTAATCAAATCGAGTGAAAGTCGAAATGATCCAAAGAGTGCAAGCACTTAAATAATCACATTTTTAAAAGCAACATTTTAAAGAGTTGCAGACAACTCGCAGCGTCCACACTCCCATTTACTTTTTAGTGTCAAATGTGTCAAAGAAATGTAGGGCGCTTTTCAGTGCAATATTCTGTAGAGGGGGTGGTTGGGGTGGTTCGCACTACGACTCTATATTATTACATTTTACTCGGTCGACGGCATTCTGTTCGGGAGATGTATACCGGTTATAAGGCAGGTTACTGACGGACGAGCCTGGCTTCACGGGTTTTATTGGCAAGCCAATATATACAATGAGAAAGATTTGGCAAATACATGTTTTTTTAAATCTCTTTTTAGTTGACGATCTTGGAAGAAGTGACGGAGCAGGAGTATCAACGCAAGTGTAATTCTATACTAAGGTATCTTCGAAGGAATCAAAGTTTTTTAACAGCACCATTTACGAGGCCGTTTGGTTCGAGAACTGCCACGCAGTTAGCTGTGGTAATGATTTCATTAAGACTGGTGTAGCGGGGATTCCTACCTCCGCTTCGTGTGCAGAAACGCCTGTGTTGAGAAAGTGACAACGATGAGGAGCTATATTTCATTTGTTTCATACTTCATTTTATCCTTTACTGCACTGTACTATGTAATAGCATAGAGAAATATACTATACTAGTTATAGAAACTGGCATGGCCCTGCGATACAGGTCTCACCTAGTGCAGGTTCCACAAGCACTGTGAATAACCTTGTATCTACATAATGCTTATATATTGTTTGTATAAGACGTTTGTTTGTTTGTTTGTATTTTAAAAGCGAGAATTTTTTTTATTTAAATAACTGGGAACGGAATCTTAAATAATTATATTTAGTAATTGAAATGTTCTTATTTTGAACAATTGTTTAATGAACTTTCATTTACTTATAATTCACACAATCATCAATTAAAATGTTTATCTTCTAAGGTGTATCTGTTATAAGGTTTCATGGCCACACGTAATGTCTGATTTATGGCTATCACGTAGCCAAGCTGGGGTTTAGTCACGCCGCACTAAAGGCCCGTTTGCACTTTGATTAGTGCGAGTGCAAGTGATTAATGATTCGAAATTTTGCAAGTGATTATAGTATACACTCGCACTAATCAGTTATGGTCCAAATATGTTTAGTACTCATAACTAAGCACTTGAATTAATCACTCGCACTAATCACTAATCAAAGTGCAATCGGGCCTTAACGCTGGGAAGCTATACCGCGATTTTACTCGTCTGTCGACAAGGGTCTTTAGTTATTACCCCTCCACCCGGTCAGGTTGGCGATGCAATCCGGAATGCAGGAAGTATTTCATATTAAAAATTCCATACAAGACATGTTTGCAATAGTTTTGTCGCGATTTTGTTTCTGTTAAAATTTTTTGCAAGTTAAGATTATAATCCATGGACGATACGAAAAACTAAACGCTACCAATTTGCATTAAAATGATAGCTTTTTCAGTTAAAATTAATTTCAGCAGAAAAAAGTTATTAATGTTTTAAAAAGTTATTGAAAAAGTGTTTAATCCGCATTTTATTAAAACTAATTATGAGTTCGCGCCAAAACACTCACAGGCTGTGCTCACAGGCGACGACATCGGCATATAACGTCACAACCATTGGGCGAAGTACGAATTTTCGGTGCGTAAAATACGTATCGAATTCCATACAAATATCGATTTCGAAATTCCAAATTTGTATGAATTTCGATATGTATTTTGTGAAAAGAAAATTCGTACCTCGCCCGTCAACAATAGTGAACGATCTGCGAATTTTTAAACAAAGTAGTGTTTGTTTTCGAAATGGTGACGTCATTTTCTCTAATTGGCATTTCCAGATTATTTATTTTATCAGAATATATTTGCATGTATCCATAATTTTTTTAAACAGTTAACATTTTCATCTGCTTCATAGGTTTTTTTTTTTAGAGTGCGTAAATTTTTTCGTACAATCAGTATCTTTATTGAAACATATCACGTTTTTTTTGTAGACCACTTAATACATAATAGTACAAGGTCCAGTAAATGATAGAGGAGAGTGAGCGAAGCAAGGTTGTCGCACCATTTCAAGTGAATTTAACTTTTTCGAAACGGGAGTCAATAAAATACGAGCCTTTTTTATTTTCTGACCTTGACGTATGCAAAATTTGCGCACTCCAATAAAAGTTACCTGTAAGTATATCAAATATCTAAAAAACTGGGACTGGTGCATATTATGGCTACACTTGCTAACCAGCCCAGGAGTCATCCGTCACGCTGGAACGACACGTCATGTACGCGGCCACAGGACATGCCGGGACAAGACGTGAAATATTGCAGCTATTTCCATCCGGAACAAAACGGTACCAGAAACATATTTTGTTATGATTCTAGATGACATAAATACAAATCGTTTCGTCCTTACCCATTTCACTTCAGCTTACATATAACATACAAACGATAATTACGATAGATTCATATTTATTATTTTGTTAGAAGTGTTTCATCATCATCATCAAATTTGCGTGTCCAAATTGTTCGACTGGCCAGTCTAACAGATTGGAATATTTTTGTCCAAACAATTCGATCATCGAACTACTTACTAGTCGGACAGAATGGAATAAACGACATTTAACATCATTCCATGTGAAAAGATTTTGTAAATCAATCAATGCAAGGTTAGTTATCAACCTATACACAAAGCTGTTTTTTTTTGTAAGGACTTATTTTAAAATCCCTTTTGTTCAGCTTAAATGGAACTGGACCCTTTAATTAGCCCTCAGACCCCTTGTCTATCACCGTCCGTCTGTCGAACGGGAAATGCCCATCACAAAGGTACGATTAATTAATGAATCCTATCGAATCCGTTTGACGCAAGTTCGAGGCAAGGAGTCGTCAGGGAGGGTTGCGGGGCACGGAGGGTGTCCACTCTCCACGTAATTACGGCACGTCAACGCTGTCGTGTGCAGCCACCGTGTACTTATTAAGAGAGCACAAAGCGACGACCGGGAAACATCCAGCCCGAGCGCCTGGTGCCCGGTCCGCCGGGAGTCAGGTGCCAGCTAGCTAGGTGATGCGTTTTGCCTACACCTTCCACCCGAGCAATTCACGACCCAGAAACTTCGCCGTTAAGCATCAAACTCGATCGCGCAACCCTGGAATCCCGGGCAAAGCTACATGCAATTGCAAACGGCAACCCAGCACCCGTTGCCAATGGTTACATCTGTGAAGTGGGTGGATGGAGGCCGATATAGACATGCGTTATAAGTCATAACATAGTTAATATTTGACGAGGGATGTTCTAGGCATATTTATATTGCAGGACAGCTTCCGAGAATCCCTGGGGATGCACGGAAATCAATAATGCTGTAAAATTCATTGTACGCAGGTGCAAACGATTATGTGACTATACCGGAACTGCTGGCACACAAGGAAAATCGTAAATTTATATGTACCGAATTGAATGGGTGTAAGTCGAGAGTGGACTTCATTTTGACTCAATAATGTGCTTTAAATCATGCATATTTGTCCTCACTTGAGACAATGATATTGGTTAGTCACTAATTTCGTTTATTTCATTCTGTCCGACTAGTAGTTCGATGATCTAACTTTCTTCGTGTAGGTAGTAAGAGTTGACATGCTGAAATCCGAGCTTTTCCCGGGAGCGTTGCGGGTTTGTACCGACCGGTCTACATGCATTCTTTTGAAGATCTCAATGTCTTCTTTTGAAGATCTCAATGTCTTCTTTGAGACACAGAAGCAAATTATAGATATAGATGCAATCTCAGATCAGACAAGCAAGGGAGATAGGGTAAGGTGGCGTGGCAGGTGTTAATGCATCTGGCCTAAATCAGGCTTAATGCCTTAGTTTAACTCAGTAGACGATCTTGGCGCCCTTTTTTGGATGTGGACTATTAGGTAGTTCATTGGTGTCGCTACAAGTTACTTAGTGTGCGTAAAAAAATTGTAAGTGAGCCGTACTTAATTTTTTTGCGTTAAGCGGTTTAGCGGTATAGTGAATAAAATATATGAAAAAGTTAGATATTTGAACACGAACGAAAATTTTACTGAGGCATATCTCCCTTGTTTGTCTGATCTGAGGATGCAATCCTACATAACTTGGCTGTGCCCTAATATAGAAGGGTATCTAAAAAAAATATGGTCGGAGATGCGCCCTAAGTGAATCACATACTCAATGGTTCATACACATGCAATACATACATACAATGGCATCGATTCTGTCATACCACTCACTAAACTAAACCAATCTGACAGGACAAAAATTATCTTCCTCTCTTACCATTTTAATAAGTGAGAGAAGGATGGCAATAATTTTAGAGTTGTCAAATTTAGTTTAGTTTAGAGTACATCAGAATCGATGCCTTTGTTTATTCAGAGTATGACCATGACAAGAAATGAGATCTGTGGTTTCTCAGTCCACACACATTCTTTAGAAGACTTCATCCCGAAATCATAAGAGACCATATTCTTTTCTCAATAGCTTTTATAGCAGGAGTTATCGAGGAAGATAGACTGACAATGACTGACTGATTGGAATAGTTATTCCACCGACTCTATAGACCCCAAGGGTTTCCCCATCGTTCAAACTCTCGAGAAACAAAGCCCATTTATTTTTGTTTCGAATTTCCTTTAACAAGACTTTTTGCCTACCACTTAATTTAATTCAACTTTTTCACAATATTAATGATAGAACATGCAATTATTATCCTGCTTCCGGAGGCGCTACAAAGGCACCGGAAATTACATTTGTCTGTTCATTTTCTACGCAGCTCTGAGAGAAACTCACGGAAACTGTTGTCATGATTCTTGGAAACGTAGCGCCTATACACAGCCTTTAGTTTTGCTATAGCGTTCTCGATTTTGTATAAAGAACATTATAATGTATTGGATTGGTGCTAGCATTTCGCTTAATTATTAAAAGTAGTTTTTTTTTATATTATGATGAAAATGAGTAAACACATTTTTTTTTCATGTTCCGTACCTCAAAAGGAAAAAAACGAACCTTTATAGGATCACTTCGTTGTCCGTCTGTCTATCCGTCTGTCAAGGCCCTTTTTCTCAAGAACGCGTAAAGTTATCAAGTTGAAATTTATACGAAATACTTGGGTCTACGGTTTCTTTCGGCTGTAAAAAAATAAAAGTTGTAAGTCAACGCAATCAAAAGATATGAACGTTTATGTCGCATATTTTGCGATTTCACAGGGGAATCAAAACCTATACTTCCCGTTGACCTAGATTCATTAATTTTAGCAAGAGGCAAGGTCTCGTAGCACATATATAGGAAAATCCGAAAGTCACAAATTTGAAGTTATATCATAAAAAAATAATTGTTTTTCTATTACAAACTTACATTATGTAGTTGGAATGTATGGAAAAACCTTATTGTCCACTACAAAATTAAGTTTGTCTTTCAAAATTTCAACTTTTTTATTGTATATTTTGTTTGGACTCGCTCTCTGAGGATTCCATCTAACGGAACCGTCAGATCGCGAGTCCTACTCGTACTAGACGGTTTTTTTTTTCAAGAATAGACTTTCGTTTGACTGTTTTAAATAAAGCTTGACGAATGAGCAGTATTGACCAGTGTGTCGCGCACCGCCTAAAGTGAACATTTTCTCAACAAAAACATATTTCGATTGGAAAGATGTTGTATATCGCTACAAATTATAATACCGCTTCTCGTTAAAGATTGTTTCCAAACATTTCTTTTTGATCAAAGAGGGGAAAATGTAATGAAGTTGGCATCTCTAGGGCACTTTCCATCTTCGAGAGAAAAAAGATTGAATATTCTCCAGTGTGCGTCTACCGTCGACGAAGCTACCTTTAAATAATTATTTTCCAAGGAGTGCCTGTGTTGTTGGAATATTTCCTTCACTAGATATTTCAGAAATTATTGCTACAACTCTGGAAGAGATCTATTTTAGTCAAATTACTATATAATTTTAAATTTGATAATTTTTCTTTAAATTACGCGCTAACCTTTTAAGTGCTTTTTAAGCTTCGTCCAAAATAACACGAATGGACAGGCCCAAAAGAAGCACGTTTTTGAAGATTACAAAATGAGCGCCGGCGCTCACTTCGTTTCAGTCTGTCTCTAGCCGTAGGATATTCGACACGAGTCTATTGTTACATGATAACGAAACATCTGACAAAATTATGCCTTCGTGTGCTTTCCCGAAGTGTAAATACACAACAAAAAACCGCTGTAAATTTTTTGTAACAAATGTACTGCACATGGTTATAATTAGGTGTTGAAGTATATGTCCGACGGTTTTGACTTGTTTTTACTAAGCAAGTTCAATGGTTATGGCCCGTCCATTCATTTTATTTTGGCTGTAAGTTCGCGTTTGACTATCAGCTCACCTGTTGGTGGTCAAACGCGAACGATGTGGTCGATCATATATACATAGATTACACAATTTTAGAGACAAGGGATTTCTAAATATCCTTGGTAAAAAAACGTTCATTTAATAAATACGTGCGATGTCACTCTTCTTAGAAGGAAATTAAAGCACGTATTCTTTATAAAAAAAGTATTTCAACATAAACAAAACTTTCCGGTAAAAATTCTCGGTAGTATCGAAACGTAAACTTGCAACTTTTGTTTGGAAAACCTTCAGAGCTTCTTTTGCTGACAAAATATTTGCTTATGGAAAGAGCGTGGATATTCGTGATATATAATCTTGTATCTGCTCACATTACGCGGCCGCCCACGCTGGCTTCATGCTGAGCTAACGAGATAAAACCTACAGCTTTGACTTTGTACATGACTACATGTGTTACATTCATAAACTACGTTCACAGAATACTAAAGACTGTTCCCAATTTTTGCCGACTTCAGAAAAGGAGGAGGTTCTCAATTCGACTATGTTTTTATTTGTATGTTTGTTATGCGATTACTCCGCCAATTATGAATTTATTTTGATAGTTTTTTGTTTGTTTCGTAGGGCTGTGGAGATAGTGAGACCGTCACTTTTTGGAAAAATCAACTAACACAAAAAAAAATACACACATATTTGGTTAGTAGACTTTCAATCTCTGTTTTAACTGTAATTTTTCCACTTTTTAGTTTAAGTTTGTACATGTAGATATAGGCTTGAAATCGATTTTCATTTTTTTTCTTTCCAAAATTTGCTTTATATTATTATTCGATAAACAGTAACAGTTTGGTTAACCAAAGCTTTAAACAATAACAAATGAAATACTGATGACTGAAGAAAGAACCATGACAAAACGGCAAATAATTATATAGGTAGGTATGGTCCCAAAACGATGAACAATTTTGCAACTATTATCCCATGATGCAATAACAATTACAATACAGAATCGTCAAACTACCTTAAACATTTTAGGTTTTTTTATTTTTATTTTATTTTATGTTTAAAAAAAAACAGATTTTAAATAAATGCCTAATATTGCAGCAAAATTATTCAAAATTCAAATGCCGCTACAATATTGCGGGTGTTAAGACCCATCCCTGGAGCTTAGCGCCGTGCGTGCCGTTCTTTGTTTCAAGAAGACCATAATCTCTTGGCTCGGGTCCAGAGATAACGCTGATTCCCCTCATCTATCGAAAGAATAAGACGGTAGGATAAATACAGATATTTTAAAAAGCTGGATTCTGTCATGTTTAAAGTACCTACCTACCTACCTACTATTTAGATGTAGCATTTTTTTACATCATAGTTGGCAAACAAGCGAGGCGCCTGTTGATGATCACCGCCGCCTATGGACACCTATAATACCCGGATCATCGGTGGTGCATCGCCTTCCTTTGAGGACTCTATTCATGCACCCTTCGCTTGAAGCCATTGAGGTCATGTTGAGGGAAAACCAAATGTGATAAGGCATTCCATTCCAAAATGTTGAAATACCTACCAAGTTTATAACAACATCATCATTATATGCCTATCATGTTCCTGCTGTGACTTCCGGGATACAGGCTTTCTCTTTCTGAGAGAGAGAGAGCGAGAGAGAGGATGGCCTCTAATCCACCATGCAGGCCCAGTGCATGTAGGTGAATGTGATGTCTTTAAACTTTTTAGATTAACAACAATCTATTTTATGTTGGGTAAAGCAAATACAGACATGGATTTTCTTACTTACATTTACGAGTATCTGACGAAGTTTTGGGTAGTTAAAATATTAAACTATTTGATACAAAAAAGTCCTTTTGAATTACTAAAGTATACCTATATTATCTAGTTGACTGATGCTTTTTTTATGCAATATATTTACGTTTGGCCACCAACTCGCCTCAATATCCCAGTTAATTCATAGCATCAATAGTCCATTCATCATCATCATCCCAATCCACATAGTTTAAAAGGCATCTTAGTGTTGGCTTTGGCCCCATTGATGATAGGACCGAGTTTATCCCGAGAATCAATGTGAACTTTAACGAATCTCTAGTGTATTTCAGGTCGTATTAAGCACTATATGCAATTAGTCTCTGCCTGGAAAAATCCAGATTTAATTAGTTTTTGTTTCAGGTTGGTTAAAAAAATTAACTAATTGTATTTACTATGACGTTTAAGGGGAAATACACTAAAGATTCGTCAAAGAAACAGTTTTAAAGTATATCACCAAGATTTTAAATAAATATTCGGTACATTTTTGCACACACAGTCATCTGTCATTATGTTTTTTGAGAAAAAGTATCATAATGGATTTGTTTTATTATCTACCCAAATCTTTGTTTTTGGTTTTAATAAAAAGTAAACCATACTAGCTGATCGTCATAAGTTTTCTCGGCATGCGTGTAAGAATATTATTTTTTCATCATATAGGTACGCGGACGCGTTCCCTGGGGTGGAGTTATGCTCCGGCTGGCCGCAACCAGATAACGCGACTAGGGGCGAATGGCACTCATTAAGGGAAAACAACCCCTTAGTTGCAACCGCTTACTTCATCCGACGATCTTTGCTCAATAATGATTTCATTTCAGTGTCGTCTACTTATCGGGAAAAGGTTTGTTTCATGACATTGATAAACCTTCTCCCTCATTTTAAACCATCTTAATAAGGCTATGCTGTTTGTCAGTGTGTCCTATCTTTTAACAGCTATATCTAACCGTAACTGTTAACCGTTTTAGATAATCAATTGAAATTTTCACAGAATTTGTAATGCTACACCGGATTATCTAAGAAATAATAAAAAAAACAAAAGGTAAGAAATAAAGGGGGACAATACAAAAACGTATTTGTTTTTGTTCTAGTGTACAGTTGTAATACGTACAAGCTTCAAACTTAGATTGATTATAGTACACGCTCTAAAGTAAAACAAAAAAGTAATAAATCATTACCAAAGCAAGCTAAGCAAGTCGAGCGCACCCTAAAGATCCCGAACTGAATTAAATAAAGCACTTTTTTTGTACGGATCCCTCAGTGCACGAGTCTGACTCGCACTTGGCCGTTGAATTGTAGGCCTTCATGTCCCAGTTGTTTGTCCTATAACAACAACCGCTTATCTATGTCAGTGGCAGTCGGTCAAGCCTTTTAGGCAATATGTGGTAAAATGGAAACTAAAAAAAAATATACAAACGACATACGCCCGAAAAACAAGACCGTCCTTCTTGAGCAGTCGGGTGAAACAACAGGCATCATCTATCACAGTTTTTTGTAATAATAAATATCAAAGAATAAATAATAGGATCATAAAAAATAAAAATACTATATTTATTCATACATCGGACAATGTCCATCATAGGTTATCGCTGTTATCTCGGACGTCCGGGCGACGATAAATCCAATAAGATTCATGGCCCCTTATTGCGTCACCCGCTACTTTTTACGGTCCTTTTTACGCGGCTCTGGGTGAAAGCCTTTATGGGATGCTGCGTTTCGTTTGGATGAAACGTCAGGTGTAGATAAATTTCACATTTCTCTATCTCTACATAGTATAAATTAAAGTCGCTTTCCGCGTATGTCTGTATGTCTGTCAGTCTGTATAACCGCATACTCCTCCTAAACCACGCAACGGTTTTTGATGCGGTTTTCACCATCAGTTAGATATTTTTTCACGGAAGGCTTATATATATAACTGGCAAACCGCTCTGGCTTCGCACATAAATAACACCCGTGCAAATCCGGGCCGGGTCGCTAGTTCAAATGATTAAAAAAAAATCTATGAACAATTTTAAACAAGCTAAATACACCAAAACCATTGACACGAAATTCACTTGAGAATCGCATATTTTTGTGCGATGAAAAGGAACGTGCGAACAAAAGGGCTGCGTGTATAACGCTGCTGAAAGTGGCATTAAAGGGAAATAATTAAAAACCTTGTTAGTCTTAGCTCGGAGCAATAATGGAAGCGCGCAAAGGAACGCCGAGAGAACAAAATAAACCAACCGCTCCGCCATCGTCTGAAGCCTGTATAAATGCAGCACATTTCCAGCCGTCTACCTCTTTATTGCCAGCCACGACCGAGACAAAAGAACTAAAACGGCGCCCCGGGAATATTAATAAGAATTTATCTCGCGAGACTTAAGCATCCGTCCACCGCCTGTTTAAAATTCATAAGGCTCATAACGCTCGCGACAACAGAAACTCTACGGAAAAAAAACGATTTATTTTTAAATATAATTTACTTATTCATCGCAAATAAATCTCCAAGTAGAAATATTAAAGTCCACGCTGGGTGAACCGAGATATGAGATCACCGGCCATGGTGTTGTCTATCCCTGGACCGAGCATCTCGTCTCGCATTATCCTGAGAAGATGTAGACGCCGCATCTGTACATAATATCATCCCACTAACTTAGATAACCGATAGATCCAAGCTTCCTTACAACTTTATCGAGTCATGTGTGCAGAATATCCGTTCACTTTGAAAATCGAACATCGATGCTGATTTCCATAATTCACGCAAAAACGCCGTTCCTGAATATAATGTGCAGAGTTGAAGCTCGTCCCGGGAGCTCACCCGGGCCGGGAGCGGCGCGATGTGAACGCACTCCATCCGTAATGGCGTCACGCGGTCTGGCAAGATGGCGGCGCGCTACTCGTAAAATGTACCGCCATTATTTGCAGGCCTCTCGTTTTCCACTTTCCATCGACTTTTACTCGCGAGAGAAAAATGTTTTACGAACCGTATCCTTATTCACTGTAAAGAACTTAGCGAAGGACTCATTCGTAATTCGCCTTTATATAAGACCCACCTATAGGCGAGTGGGCGATTGCAGCTTCCCCTGGCGCCGTTTTCATATAAAATTGAAGGTGACTCGGTGAGGACTGAGGTAACTGCAAAGTAATATAAAACCATTAATAAGCCTCTTACCCTATCCGTCTCAGTCAACATCGGTGTACTATGTTGGGTGGCGGGGGGTGAGCGGCGGTGCGCGGGCGGGGAAGCGCGGGGAGCGTTGCCATGGCAACGCACGGGGGCGCGGACCCGAATTTTATCGATTCGGATACAGACAGCAGCCGGGAGAGCTCTCGCCTACACTAACACGATTCAACGGCCGTGTTTGCAGAACTCAGAGGTTTATAAGGGCTTTGACGTTCGGAAACACGTACTATTTAAATAGGTAGGTACATATAACTGCGCTGAGTAAACTGTGGCCGCATCCGCAAATTGCTTCTGTACGTGATCACTGGGGTAGAAAATGTGTTTCAGTTCGAACGCTACATTACTGTGGTTCTATTAGGAACGCAGGGATACTATTATTTATACAAACGTACAGTATATTCGACTAATATATGAACAGCGGTATCTACACATGGTAGAGCAAGTTTGTAGTTGTTTTAGGAGTAAAGACATACTACAGACTTTAAAATCTTTGCTCATCTAAGTATTTTTTGAAAATTAAGTTAAGTCTACCTACTAAAGTATGCCTAAGATAAGACTATGACAGTCTATTAAAACGTATTCAATTTATCTTTAAAAGTAACCGCGTCTTAACTAAAAACAGGTGGTCGTTTTCTAAACTCTACCCCTCAAACTGCCTCAAACAAACAGGTTAAAAAAACAAGTTCTCGCTGACGAGAAGTGTCACGTGACCTTGCCTTAACGAACGTTTTTGCATAAGAGGGTAGTTCTCTAGAGCGATGATAGCTCAGTGATTGTCGCGTTTGAATTTAATCCGTAGAATGTGGGTTCAAGTCCCAACAATGAGCTTGAGGTGCCGGTGAAGCAAAACATCGTGAGGAAACCATAGCAAGGTGTTAGAGTTTCTAGTCGCGTTCTAGTGCTTGGCATTCAAGTGACAACCAATTTCCATTCCAGACTAGGCGTGATTATCATCGACTTCACCGTCATTTAATATCAGGCGAAATGTAGTCAAACGCCTAGCCTGTCTGAATCATAAAACAAGTCATAGTGTAGCCTCACATACTTATGACAGTAAAATACGGGCAAATAGGTGGTTTGGCGTCAAAGGCCAGCTTGCTCAGTAATAAATCAAGTCACAGACGAAATATAGTGCAACAACTGCAAAGCGAAACGTCAGGAATTAAAATAATGTAAACACACGAGAAAATCCGTTGAAATGTTTAATTTCAATCAATAATAGTAACTACAAGTAACCAACTACAACCAATACTTTATTCTTACTACAAGTAAGAATAAAGTATTATTTCACTAGGTACTTCATAGATACAGAAAGTTGGTACTCATTATACCTACCTTTATTGGTACCTAACTGTCTAAACGCATCAGGGTGGTTTAAAAAAAGAAAACATGAATGAAAAAGAACATGGATAAACCAAGTGAACGAATATCTAGTAATATTCAATAAGTAAGAGTTAATTCAAAGCATTCGCTAAAAAATGAGAGTACAATAACGCACGGTCCATAATCCCAGGCACCCCCAAAACAACGATCTGCCAAAACGAGAGCAATAGTTACTCCGAAACGTAAACACGACATTGGAGCGATTTTTGAAAGGGATGAAAAACGCGGTCGGCAAGGGTTCTCAGTAGAGCTGCCTAGGACGGAAACTTGCCGGATATCCGGACAGTGTTGGGCCGGACTTTTTATTTTAGTAGTTGTTAGTACTGACTGACACGAAACTTCCGACATGGTAGACTATGCTCATTGAATAAAAAAAAGGTAGTTTAGCTTACATATTTAATAATATATATATAACACGCAATCATCAACATTATTTAAATTAAAACCAATAAAGTCATACTACTATTCTGCCACTTCTAAAATAGTCAAAGTAAATACGTATGAGCACCAACATGTAAACGTATTTCGTAGCGGCTACGCCGTAGCAGTGGTTACGTATGCTTGCGTCTTCAAATAAGGGCATTTGATGACAACTAATGATGTATTCCACCGTTTCTCGTCTAGAATAACCCGCTGGTAGGCCACTACTGTTTTTCTTTCTATCCTCAAGTGGCCATGCTGCGATCGGAATAAGTGGAATCTTTACTTTGTAGGAGCGGACAACCAATCTTCTGATGCAGTTTTGCATCTAAGTATGCTAACCTTATTTCATTTAAATAAATATTGAGATTCAGACATCAGCAGCCATTAAACGTCCACTGCTGGACAAAGGCCTCCCTCTTAGAGAGGGGTGTTGCCATAATCCCCATGCTTGGCAGGCAGCTTGGGGATCGCAGTACGTTCACCGTGTACTAATAGGACACTTCTGTCCATCCTCCGGTGGTTCTGGTCGTAGTTTTAGGGATCTTCAGATAAATCACTAACATAGTATAAAACAAAGTCGCTGTCGCTGTCTGTCCGTCCCTATGTATGCTTAAATCTTTAAAACTACGCAAGGGATTTTGAAGCGGTTTTTTTTAAATAGATAGTATGATTCAAGAGGAAGGTTTATATGTATAACTAGCGACCCGCCTCCGTTTCGCACGTAAATTACACCCGTGCGAAGCCGGGCGGGCGGGTCGCTAGTAAATAATAATTGAAACGAGCTACTTTCTTCAAAAAAATATGTTGACGCAGGATATACAACACTTACATAATAAAATTATTTAACCGGATGGGAGAGGTGCAATAGATTCCGGACAGCGGATCATCCCCAGTTCTTGGATGTGAAATAGCACCCCTCTCGGTTTCTCCCCCATCAATTGTGACTAGTTGCGCATATATCTTCCCGCAGAAATAGCCGGCGGTGCCGTGCCATGGTCACGCTATCAAGGGTTGAAAATATTACTTTAATAATGCAGAATTTTGTGACACAAAGTGGATGAGAGTATCTACAATTTAAACGCCAAGTTATGAAAAATATTATAGGACAAAAAAACCCACATGACATGTCTCCTACACAAAAAAAAACAATCGATATATTGACCCCACACGTTACATAAAATTATCAATTTAAAAAAGTCGACGTCAAAATTAGTAATCGCTCGAGCATAATTATTAATATTGCCATATCTCGACAAAATTATTCACGTTATTGGAGCTTGTTAAAAACTACTAAGCCAAAGCCAATGAAATTTTTGTGGGACCACTTCGAGAGCTTCCTCTGCATAATAAAAAAGAAACATAAATCGATTCACAAATGGCGGAGTAAAAACACATAATAATACTGACCGAATTGAAAACTCAAGTCCGTTAAAAAGTAAAGTAAGCAAAAAAAAACATGACAACATGTACAAGCGGTTTTATCGTCAAAGAGCGACCTCTTCCAGACTAGCTCAGGGTCTTTTCGCCTTTGTTCATAAAACCTGAAATGTGGTAAAATAAAGTCAGAAAGTTAACAATAAAAATGTTGATGAATAAAATGGCTCATTTTATCTGTGCGCGTTTGAAAATATGGTAATAACAAAGAACAAAACGCGCTTCCAGCGGTCAAACAACAATCAAAACGTAATGACGGATAAACTCTGAAAAAGAATCGGTTTTCCACACGAGTTCCGTCGCTGTAATAGCCATCACAAACGACGGACTTCAGATCATCAGACATTCCCTCCTCTCGCTCAAACTCATGCAAAAAAAGTCTCCTGTCCTTCTCAGTTCCATAGAATTTTCATGCGCTCACTGACTAAAAGTCCGTGGTCTATCCTGGCCATAATTCACAAAAAGTATCGCAAGGTCCGATTAACACAGTATCCTTGAGGATGCCTCGCAAAAAAGGGCACGAGGGGACACGGGAACAAAGGCGCTCGAAACATTTCTCATTGGGGGGTCACCTCCCTACTCCTCCTACTCAGTACGTGCCAGTCTCGAACCACGGTGTCCATAATTTATGTCTTCGAGCGAACCACGAAAAATAAATGAGTGCCTCTTATAGTAGATCTGGAAATAAGTCGTGTCTACAAAAGTAGATGAGGTAGCTACTTTTTTGTAAATGTATGCGATTTAGGAAGCAGGAGATAATTATGTATACACTTAAGGGTAATGTGTTTACATAAAAAACTATAAAAGCCCCATACAAAGAGATATATTAATTCAGGGGCCTTACGGACAACTGCTATTGCGGCACCAAACTAACGTTAAATCCGCTGTTGGAATATCACGCGAACGTGAACTTTAACGCGCCCAGATACGGTTTGCGGACGCGTGATTTTCCAAGTGAGCGGATCTAACGTTAGTTTGGTGCCGCAATAGCAGTGGTCCCTAAGGACCCAGGTAATTTTAAATATATTATTTTTCAGGATTATGCCATTGTTGAGACTTCAGATTGGATGTTTTATTCAGAATACCCTACGAATAAAGCTGCGATTCTCCAGTATTTTTTTAGGAACCAAATGCAATACAGTCATATTCTATGTTGTTTCTTAGTGATACTTTTTTGTAATTAGGCTTGCGTTTGATCGTAAACTGCACGCTTGCCCAGAAGAACCAATGATGATGATGCCCACTATTATGCTTACATTCGTGAAAAGAAAAAATATATATCAGAGACGTTACTGCTGTTTTTTTGTTAATTTGTAGTTAGTAGGTCTGCGACAGCTGCAGTAGGTACCTAGATTGTAAAAAGTTGAACACCGTAGGTAAATTCTGACCACTATTAATAGGTTTTTAACGCAAAATAGCTTACAGGTAGATTTGACGAATGTACATGATAGATAGGTACTAATTAAACTTTTTACAATAGTATTTTTCGGGACATTTTTGCACACACGGTCATCAGACCCCAAACTAAGCAAAGCTTGTGATATGGCTGCCAGAGACTGATATACATACATATATAGTTTTAAATACATACTTAAATAGATATTAACAACCAGATATAGAACAAACACAAATGTTCATCTCATAAATGTTTGTCCTAGGTGGGAATCGAACCCACGCCCCCAAGCTCAGAAAGCAGGTTCACTACCAACTAGACCAACGGGCTATCAGTATTACAGCTGTCAGAGATTCAAATAATTATCAATTTAAAAAACAGACTACATAATTAGTAAAATACGCAATTTCTATCACTTGGATGGCCATATTGTCATCCAAGTAATAAAAACAGTTATTTTGATTTGAAAGCCAAACTACTCAACCGATATTGATGAAATTAGATAAATCTGAAAGAATATCCTTTCAACTAAAATAATCTTTTTCCAAATTGGTTGGTAAAAGACGGAGATCTGAACTAAAAAACGTTTTAAAAAAATACGAATTGAGAACCCCCGCCTTTTTGAAGTCGGTTAAAAATAGGACAGTGTATGCTATTCGATAGACAGTGAAAACCGTAAATGACTAGTTTCCAAAAATAATAGAATTGTGGACACCCGATAAAATATGAGAGATACATATTGATACAATATGTACTATTTGGGTAATCTGTGATATTGCGAAACACAATAATACCTATTAATTTCTACATTATGCGAGCGCGCAGCTCCACCGGACTGTGAAACGATCCATCGCATACTGAGCAAGCAAAAAGCCAATATGCTTCACTCGATCCCTTCGGTTCTTTTATTCGTTTCTTTGCGAATTCTATTTTGTTTGAAAATTCTTCTATCGCAGATTTTGATATACACCGCCCAAGTTTTTTGTAAGGAAAAAACATCAATAATTATAGATATTTACTTTATCTTATACTTTTCGTTCTCGTGGAGTTTCATGAATATTTTTTTTAACTGTTTTTGTACTTTGAATTTTTTTCCATTAAAAAAAAAAAAGATTTCACCAAATCTTCTCGTAGCCCCGGTTTCATAGGCGGCCAAAACGGTCGAAGTGTTTCAGGTTCAGGTTTCAGGTATATTAAAAAATATAAATATTTGCTAAATGTTGGTAGACATTAGGCATTTTATTGGTAAATGATGTTCCAAACATAGGTGGGTCATTACTATAATTATTAATCATTTAATGGTAAATGTTAGGTACTAATAATACATTCGCTACCAGATGATCGCTCATAGCTTAAAAAACTGTTTTCATTCAGTGTTTTCCAACGTTATGTAATAAGTTACAGACAATATACCGGAAAAGAAAACCAGAATAAGATGTTTGCAAACTGAGGTTGCCAGCGATCATCCGATATAGAATGGGCTTATAATATTACTATACTAGTATACGAATCTTATAGTGCTAACAGACACTCGAACGCAGCTGACCTCAACCGCCGTCTGACCAATGGGAGAGAAAGAGAGGGAATTGTGAAATTCTCACTCTTTCTCTCCCGTTGGTTGGACGGCGGTCCGTCAACCGCGTTCGTGCGTCTGTTAGCACTATTAGTATTTTCATTATCAGGCACATTCAATCATGTTTTTGCACATTGCATACACTCTAGGCATATTTAGGCACTTAATAGATATTTGTAGGCACATGGACTCCTATTGTTTCAAACCTAAGAATAGTTTTTTTAACCTAAAGATTGTTTTTATTATATGGAAATTACTTACGTAAGATTAAGCCGGAAACACCGACTATAGTTTCAATCTCTTTCGGCGGTCTTTTTCAAGGTGATTGCGCTCAGTGCAAAGCCCAACGACACCGCGCTTGCTTAATAAAAACAAACGTATTAAAAATTACAAGTTCATTTCTCATGCCTGCTTTTAATATGACGTAAAATTAACTTGATTAATCATTATTCTAAATACATTATTATGATGCGACGTGTTTGAATTTAGTTATTAATTTGGGCACTAAGAATTTTTGAGCAACCGAGGTAGGTTTATTCCCTTCTGTCCCCCAAACTGGCATCAACCGTATGGACCACAAAAAAACAAGGTTAATTCGGTCACGTTTGAATATACCAACGCTACTATACACACAACCACAGAAAAGAGAAGTAAATAGAACGGAAATGAAACGGAAAATCTGTTACCAGGTATTATGAGTGAACATTGATTGAACATTCTTATTTAGATCAATACGTCGAACTTTCGCATCACAGTTGCTAACTGATTTCGATTGACTGACGTTTCGTTTATATGGGTGTAACTGGCTACAACAAATTTCTTACAAAAACACAGCCATTCTAAATTAAACAAAAAAAACTTTTCCGTTGATACAACTATAGTTCTTTTCAAATAGCATGGCACTTGACAACCACCACTAACAGACTATGGACTGTCAAATATAGAGTGATAATTTTGACAGGTCACGCCCAAGAAGTTTCGTATTTTATCCGGTAAAATGTGCTACAAAATAATGTCGTACTTCATTGATGGGTACCGCCCACTTAGTGAAGTGCCACGCATAATGAATAACCACGGACTATCGAAAATCAGTTTTGAAATAAAATTAATCAAAACAATTAAAAATGTATATATAGGTAACTATATTATTTTTGTAAACATTAAAATTATTTGCAATTAACTATCGCGCAATTAAATATTTGTAAAAAAATACTTGCTTAATGAATGATTTCATTTTTTCGGCATAACCATGCAACTATCGATTCCAAGTTCTATGAGAATAATATCGACGATCGAATAGATTCATTAACGACTAGCAAACCCGGCGAACTCCATTTCGCCACCAGATGACTTCTATAAACCTCACGGAGCCCGAGACCTTTCCAACGAATGCAAAACCGTGGAAATCGGTTCGTGCGTTCTGGAGTTATAGCGTCAGGAAGGAAAACCCGACTTATTTTTATATAGTAGATCTATCCCATTCTTACTGTGAGCTGTCAAAATTATCATCCTATTTTAGACAAAACATAGTTATCATAGTATCTTAGCTATATTATATGCTTTCGCTGCAAAATGAAAATCTTTGACGTAGTTCTGTGACGTCACATTCAATATTTACGAATCACGTTACAATTTGTATATGTCGAATTTCTAGTGTAATTCCGCTTCTACGTCGTTTCGAGTACAATAAGGATTTTGGTTAAACTATTTTCTCTATAGATAATTGTGATTCTAATTTGAACCTAACCTGAATTTAAATATTAATTACATAAAAAAACAAAATTAACCTAACCTGAAACAAAAAGTAATTAAATCTGTAAGAAAAAATTCGTTATAACAATTTGTACTAATGAAATTAATTTTAAATAAAATATATGTAAATTTTGAAATTATTATGAAATTAATGTAATTATGATTTTAATTGAAATGAAATAAACAATAAATTTTGAAAATAATATGAAAAACAAAAACTAAAACACAAACAAATTAAAATGGACTTCCGCAAAGTAACGCCTGATTCAATCAACAATCATGTTACATTCTATTGTATTGCATCTGTCAAGTGCCATTTGAAAAGGACTATATAGGCAACTGTATAAAATACTAAACTGTTAGCAAATTCATTTTATTATGAACCTTAAAACAGGGCAATAACGGTCCATAACATTTGCAGTAACACTTCTACTTAAATCCAATTTGACGCGTCAGCACGCTGGGTATAGCCGAACTAGTTTGAACTATAACCTCATGTTCATACTTTAAAGGTTGTTTTTGTTATAATCCTCCATCTAGTCCTATAGTACATCAATGGTTGAGGGCAGAGGAGTCTACAAAAATATGGAACTCAAGCGGGAAATAAAAACCTTACGGCTAACTCTTAACGCGGGCTCGTATTAGCGCTCAAACACATTATTTATCGATCGTTAAATTTGACAGTTGAGATCGTCAAATTCGATAAAATGCCATTTGATCAGTCCTCGCTATGTTCAATTCTATGGCATTTTAGAACGAATTTGACGATCGATAAAGAACGGTACTTGCACTGCACAATCGCTTATTAAA
This sequence comes from Agriopis marginaria, assembly GCA_932305915.1. Lineage (NCBI taxonomy): Eukaryota > Metazoa > Arthropoda > Insecta > Lepidoptera > Geometridae > Agriopis > Agriopis marginaria. Next base: position 16,381,527 of record OW029915.1, read on the forward strand.
ACAGATAGCCGTAAGGCCCCAGTTTAAAATATGTCGCACCATAAATTAAGGACCTAAGACATAAAAATATTTTACATGATTAAGACTTAACTTCGTATTATATTAAATAATTACCGATGACGTAACTCCGGCAAGGTTCTCTTCATGAGCATCCCTAGTCGAGGGAATTGGGGTTCTATCACCAAATGGACCAACATCTTGTTATCGGCATCTCCGTAATTCATGTCCAATAACTTTATATACGTGTAAGGTGCGAAAGCGAGATGGTTCCGTATACTAAATTTCGAATTCACATCTGGCATCAGGGATCCAAGTTTTTTAACCAAATTCGGATGCAGTCTCTTAAAAATAAGCCCGTTTTGGCAACCGCTTAAGGCTTCCTCGGTGTACAAACAGTTCACCATGTCGTTCAAGTATTCGCTAATCATTTGTATGTGCTCTTTGTTCCCGGTTTGGTCCGATGACATGATTTTTCTGTATCTGGAATAGAAATGTATTGATTATCTACAAATACGACTATACATATAGATAGCTTAGGGCTATTGAAAACATAAATATGTATAAAGTTTTATGATTATTAACGGGATATTTACCGTGCTAAGGTAGTGGAAAGAGCTCCCGATATTTCGGCGCAGTTACATGCACCCAGTTGGAACTATACCACGGTAAATATCCCGTTAATAATCATATAACTTTAGTGAACAACTGTGATAGTTTAAAACAGTGTTTTGATAAATATGTATTTAGTTTTTTCTTGGTGTTGTGATCTTATTGCTATGTATGAGGTAGTGCTATGCGCAAATAAGTGATCAGAGGCTGCGGGCGCAGCAGGTTCGAAAAGTCGGATACTTGTAGCTTCATACCTAAAATGCGGAGTGCGTCAAGTACTGACTGCGTAAATATTATGTCGTCCAAGTTACCGAAATAGCGTATATATTTAACAAATTTTATGAGTTTTTTTTATTTATAAATAATAGGCTTGCGCTTGACCGCCAACTCGCCTGATGTTAAGCGATGATGCGGTCTACGGTGGAGCACGCATGCCTAGAAGAAACCGATTCACTCGTGATTTGAAGACACCCAGATTGTATCTATCGGGGAACACCCATTCAGGCAGCGCATTCCACAGACTAGCAGTTCGCACAATAAAAGTGGAATCAAAGCGCTTCGTTCGGGTTTTCGGAATACCAACCATAAAGCGGTGTCGATTTTTTGTGCGCGCTCTGGCAGTCCGATAGAAAAATGGGCAGGAGGGAATTAGATCATAAAATCATATAATTTTCAAATTGATATTTGTATTTGAAGTGTTGTTCCACACTTTAGGACCGGTTAGCGATCGTTGCTTAGTGGTTGGAGCGCTCGGAATGTAAACCAACCCGAATAGCGTAGGTTCAAAACCTGCCAGTATTTAATTTCTGAATTGTCTATAACAATCATATAATGTATGACGTGTCTGCTGTGTGGTAATACTTACAATATCATCAGGTCAGCAACGTTTTCTATGAGAAGAGGCGAGACGGCCACTAGCGGCAGCGCCAGAGTGAGCGGCGTCGGGAGTCCGCCTAAACTCGCGCTGCAAGCCAGCTCGGCGCGCGCGCGACGAAGCGCAGACCACAAGGACATGTACAGGACTCGTAGGTCATCTGCAATTAAAAATATGATATAGAAGATACCACTGTGCCTAAAGACAAGGGTCTTTGACCAGTTGTATGTTGCCAGTTGAGGCACATGCCAGTGACTGTCGTAGTGTTTGTAACGTACCAGGGTCAACTTGTAGCCCCTTGTGGCACATGCCAGTGACTGTCGTAGTGTTTGTAACGTACCAGGGTCAACTTGTAGCCCCTTGTGGCACATGCCAGTGACTGTCGTAGTGTTTGTAACATACCAGGGTCAACTTGTAGCCCCTTGTGGCGCATGCCAGTGACTGTCGTAGTGTTTGTAACGTACCAGGGTCAACTTGTAGCCCCTTGTGGCACATGCCAGTGACTGTCGTAGTGTTTGTAACATACCAGGGTCAACTTGTAGCCCATTGTGGCGCATGCCAGTGACTGTCGTAGTGTTTGTAACGTACCAGGGTCAACTTGTAGCCCCTTGTGGCACATGCCAGTAACTGTCGCAGCGAGGGCCGGCAGCACTAGTGCATAGTTGCGGTGAGACGGAGCCGTGCTCAGGAAGTGCTGCCTGGACCGCGTACTGGAATACACCTGTTTAAGGACAAGCATTTTGTTAAGTTTTACCTGGGGCCATACGGCTAACTCTTAAGGCGGAATTAGCGCTGAAACAGCGCAGTTCGGAAAATCACGCGAACGTGAACCTTAACGCGCCGAGATACGGTTTGCGGTCGCGCAACTTTTCTCATCATCTAAACAGAATCGCTTAAAACAGGTAGCCGTAAGGACACAATTAGAACTTGGTAATTGGCTACCAGACCGATTTTTTTTCTATATTTATAATAATTTATATATATATACTAGCAGCGCCCTTTGGTTTCACCGGCGTGGATTACTCCTTATAACATCAGCTATCTGCCAGTGAAAGTCCCGTCAAATTGGTCCAGCCGTTTTGGAGTCCATAGATAACATTTGCTCGCTGCGTACCTAAAATTTAGTGTACCCTAATCGCGTTGTGCCTAAATGTCATTTCAAATAAGGGTTTGGACTAAGTAGCTATTCGCCTATTTCTTACATTGCCCATTTCGCGATACGACAATTTTGTGTGGGTTTAAGTAATAAGATATGTATCTTACCAAGTTGGTGTACATGTTGGTGAGACTCCGTACGATGGCGCATTGTTCGAGCGGCGGCGCGCGAAGGTACACTGCAGCCATGTGATCAGCTATCTGCTGGATAGGCTCGGGGCATTCCGCGCTCACCCACTCCATCAGCTCTAATATCTGGGGTATAAATGTCCATAATAAAACCGTTACTTTTATGCTAAAACTAGCGACCCGACCGCCCGGCTACGCACGGGTGCACGTGGGCTGCTAGTTATATATATAAACCTTCCTTGAAAATGTATCTAACTGATGGTGATAACCGCGTCAAAATCCGTTGCGTGGTTTGGGAGGAGTTAGTGGCCATACAGACACACAGACAGACAGACGCGGAAAACGACTTCAATTTATACTATGTAGAGAAGAGAAGAAGAGATAGAGATAGTGTACTGTGACTTGTTTACGACTTATCCTAAGAATATTATCGTCACGCTAAAATCGTATCGCAATCTATAAGAATCATCGAGATACATTTACAGGGTGTAAGGGGAACACTCTCGAAGCCAAAGAAGGTAATTGTACTCATCATTATGAACAACTTTTACTACGGGACCAGCCCTGAAATCGCGAAAAAAAAATCTGCTGTTCCATACATTTTGTCGAGTGTCAATGACCGTTTTCTATAGAACAGCTGATATTATTTTCGCGATTTCAGGGCTGGTCCCATAGTAAAAGTGGTTCATAATGATAAGTACAATTACCTTCTTTTGGCTTCGAGAGTGTTCCCCTTACACCCCGTATATAAACTAGAGGTGTAAATCTAAGAAAAACGGGATCAGATTTCCGCGATACAGGCCTAACTTAGTACGGGAATCGCAGTTATCTTCTATTCTTACCCAACTCACTCATAAGCATAAGCCTTACTATGTTTCTTCCTACAGTTAGTTTGATGTACATACCTTATTTAAGCCTATGTTTATGTAAATAAATATATTTTCATATTCATTTTCATATAGTCACAATCATGCCAAAAAAAAGTCCGAACCAAAACTCGGCGCACGCTATGAATTGCACAGACTTTTTGATCAGTTACAAGGTAACCGTGATCCGAATACAACGCCGCGCGATGCCAGAGCTACGATGACATAGCGGACAACTAACGTTGAACACTATCCAAGCGACATAACGTCTAAATTGGAGTAAATGTGGCATTGTGAAGTATATAATTGATACAATGTATGCACAATGACGCTCGGACATTTTTTTGACTGTTTTCACTGAGAGATTGTGACTCTGTAAGAATTGTATCTCAATGATAAGGGTATAAGGCAATTTAAGGCATATTTCGTAGTATGTTCTATATCCCATATAAATTGTAGTGAAATCTGAACAAACATGGTACGAAGCTAATTTTTCCCGAAAAGTGTTTTGAAAATCCCTCTTCGAAACACTTCAGGTTACAATTTTATCTTGATGATAATATAATCAAGGTAGTATTTAGTCTGAGGTCAGTTGCAATATTATTCTATCGTCAGATATACATAACTGAGTGTAAGTGATATAGTGTAAGAGAAATAAATACCTCAGGGAAATAGTCTTTTTCATTCCAAAACGGCAGGTACTGAGCAAGGAACCTGGTGACGGCTGGTATGCCCTGGACGAGGGTGCGCTGGAATGTGTTTAGTTTTTGGAGCAGATCCTGCTTCTCCACATAGCTGTATGGAGACTCTTCTAGGAAACCTGCATATGGGGAAAATATATTTTTAATTTTTTTTATTTATTGGAAAACCAACAGCACCCTCTACATAGAGGGTATCTAGAGACTGAAGAAACGGCCGCACATTTGCTGCTGGAGTGGCAGAACAACGAAAAACTATCCTCGGATCACAGAGGACGCTCTGGGAAGCCTGCGCAAGCATAAGCGAGCTGCTGGCTTTCCTGGAGGAGACCGGGCGGCTGAGTTAGCTTAGCAGCTGACGCAAATGTGCCAATGAATGGCCTAGTTGCTGAAAATGCCCACTACAAAAGTAAGAAGTAAGACCTGCCCCTCCCAGAATTTTAGCGGAAAATAATGATTGTCGGATTAAGATGCTCTTTTCCGACTTTTATCAATTATGGTCATTCTAGTTTAAGAGTGCATACCTCCATGGTTAGCTAAAAATTATAAAAATGGTGTCATAACAAAAATTTTTTTTTTATCTAGAAACCCATGAGACTCATGGAACTTACAGAAGAATTTGCCTTTAGAATTAGAATAATAGCCTGACATAGTTTTCAATTTCAATTATCACTTAATATTTAATGTAATTTACTTAATTATTACTTAATGTATTTTTTAAAATTTTTATTAATCTTACAAAGCCTCTTTACAGCTGCAAAATTATTGACAAGGCCATTTTACAGCCGATAATGTGTACCTATATTGTATAATAGTAATAGCATTGTTTGGACCCGGGTACGTCCTAAAACTGCGACCAGAACCATTAGAGGATGGGCTGCTGCCATCCTCCTACTTGAATGGTGGAACCTCTTGCGATCCCCAAGCCGCCTGGCAAGCGAGGGGATTATGGCAAACCCCCCCTTAGGGGGATGCTATGTTCAGCAGTGGACGTCTTCTGGCTGATGATGATGATGATATTGTATAATTGTATCATTTTAATTTTAAATTGTGATTTTTATCCTGTAAATGACGTCGTCAAGTGTATATTAGTATACCTAAGACCCGAAATAAATGAATTGAATTGAATTGACTCAAACACGATTAAGCACATTTCGCTCGATAGAAAAAATATATCAAAGTAAAGCAAGATTTGCGTTTTTAGTGTGTAAGCGCCATTATTTTGCTCCGCTAAATGCGACTTTAATACAATAATCCAAGAATTATGGTCATGTCTGTAGTAATATGGCGTTGCTTAAAAGTGGGAAAACCTCGCAGTACTCACAGGTGTGGAGCAAGTGAGCGAGGTCGTGCGCGAGGAAGGCTTGCTCGGTATGCGAGTGTATCGCGAGTAACGTCTGTCCCGTGGGGTTACAGAGCAGTGCGCGCAGCCGCGCCGGCCGGGACAGCGAGCGCTGCACGCTGTACTGGATCACGGACGCTGGCCTGGGAAAGAGAGAGGTACCATGTTACACGAAGAGCAGCTAACTATCGGAGGGCTAGGTGCACCGGGGCCCTCAAGCACAGAGGGCCCTCGGGCCCTGACCGGTAAACCTCAAACTGAACTTACGAAAATTTCTCCCACCCTCAGAATATAACTCTACACATACACTAATAAGTAGCTTCGCACCTAGTTTTTATTTAAATTTATACTTGATAAAAACCAGTTCAGATTGGGCCCATTTCTTTTTTGCACATCTTTGGATACCTAGAACCGCAAAGTTCTAGGTATCCAAAAGGTGGTATATATTAGTGGTATATATATATTATATTGGTAGTCAAACGCAAGCCTATTATTTATAAAAAAAAAAACTGTCTGATAAAGAGACTGCGTTCTGTTCGGCATATTTTGTACCATTTGCAAGTAAGTGACTTTGTTTGTGTTGTTTACCAGTTACAAGTGACGCAAAAGATAAGAATAAGTTATAACGGCTGGACCGATTTTGACGAGACTTTCACTAGCATATAGATCAGATCTCATCAGATAGCTGATGATATAAGGAGTGGATTAACGCCGGTGAAATCACGGGCGCAGCTAGCAAGCTATAAAAATTTACTTTTCTACAGATTCATGGTCAGTTACATGTTGATTAGTGCATTTGGAATCTGAAACTAAAAATATGATTGCGCAAGAACATTCCACGTGGTACTTACTCTGAGAAATCAAGAAAATTATTTGTTGTCTCTCCATCTTCAGTATGTCTCCCTGAACTGACAAACTCAACGTTGGGCACCAATGGTTCTGCTTTCTTGTTTCTGCCCCTTTGCTGTAAGTATCATAAACTGTGATTAGATAATCAGATACTTAATTACCTAGGAGCCATTAAAGTATTAAGTAAGCACCAAAGGGGGGTCTATGCTTTACTTATTTCTGATGACATGAGGAACCAGAGGGGGGAGGTGGTCTGGATGGTAATCACGTCAGCAATATTAATAAATTTAAAACTGCAAAAATTTGCTTGAATAAATATTATATAGGCATTAAATTCCTTTATAGTCTAACTAAGCATTGGAGGGGGTGGTAAGAGATTTGATTACTTTTGTGACAGGGAGGGGGGGAGTTAAAAATGACTGCTTACGTAATACTTGAATGGCCTTCTAAACTAGAACTGGCTGATCTGTATTGCATGATTTTTAAACTGACTGAAAAAAAACTTACTGGCCAGATCTGGGGCATGGATAAGGGCAATGTTTCTACAGTAAGGCGGTTATAACTTGGCAGCAATGAAATTAGCCGTTTGACTGCACAATGGATTTTTTAGTAACTAATTTGTTTATTGCGCAGCTAAACGGCTTATTTCACTGCACCAAGTTATAACGGCCATACTGTAGTGAAACTACAGGGCATACAGAAATTTAGCATCTAATATCTCGGGATACGAGCGCAGTGCATTGCAGCACAGAATTTTAAAGTGTTAAACTTTAATTATAGTAACCGCGTTACTAACTGAGTCGTAGGGCCATAAACGTCATACCATAAGACCTGTAAATGCGAGCGAGATAGACAGACAATGATTTATGACCTGACGACTCAGATGGTAATGCGTTTACTATAGTAGTGAGTCTTACTTTTGGGCAAGCAACTTTTTCACCTCGTCACTGACTTGCATAAAATAATTATTATAGTTTAAAAATTAATAAGGAGCCAAAACTTGAGAGATTTACTAGTAGCTATTGAAGAGTCCCACTATCCATCTCCATTATCAGACCTTCATCACGAAATTTTATGTAAGCGAATCGAAATACGCCGTAATATAAATGAGCCATATGCATGTGATTTCTTTATATAGCTAGATGCTAGTAAATAAGAAGAAAGGGAATCTAAGAATAGCTTGCTAAAAAGGTTCTAGTGGTAATACAAATCACTTACAGAATTTATAGGATTGATCCACATCAAGTGTTGTCTTTGTACGCTGAGCGTGCTTCTGCGTTCCTGTGAAATGTAAACCAAAAAGTGAGTCAGATTTCATTTGTTTGTGTTATGTATGCTGTTGTATACTACTGTTTCATATGCTACATGTAATATGCTACAGAATTATCTACTAGTTTGCTTAATAAGTGTTTTTTTCTCTTATCCCTACCAGGGATACCTTCATAGGGATAGGTGTACCACATGGAGATTTTGATGATTGCTGCTGAGGATGATTTGTTTCTATTTTAAAGGTTTTACTAGACAAAATAGGCTACCAGTTACTTTTTTGTCTTACAATAAAAGCTGACGGAAAATAGAGCTGATCACCGAAAACAAAATTAAAATGTTTTTAAAATTAAGGAAGATATAAGCACTCAGGTGTTTTGCTTGATAGATAGCGCACTATATTTTCAAATGACGACACTAGTAAGTACGCCATACAAATTCCATACTGAAATTTCGTTGACGGACTCTATTTATGATAGGCTTTATTATGAAATATAAAAAAAAACATACAGTCGAATTTATAACCTCCGCTTTTTTGGAGTCGGGGTATATTATGTTTATCTATGAAGTCGGTTAATAAAAATTAGGACACAGGCCTATTTTTTGACAGGTACACAAGATAAAAAAGTAAGCCAATCTCGGATTGTGTAGCACATTTTCAGTTGGCTCTGTCTTCTACACTTATTGTATCAACATCGATGCTGAATTTACTTACTTGAGTCTTTTTAAATCTAACAAGCAAATTTTTGTTCAATTTCTTGAATGCTGTGTGGATTGGAATTGCTGGAATGTCCTCTGGAACACACTGGGGCTTGTATGACTTGAACAACCCGAGCAGCACTTGCAGTGGTCTGTATATACTCTGCAAAAGTAAAAGGGAACTTAATCAGTTAAAACACTGTTCTAAACTATCACGGTTGTTCACTAAAGTAATATGAACAGCAAATGACTAAGACTAAGAAAGAGGGTAGATCGTTATGTCTGCACCTAACTCTTTTGTTCGACCAACCACCCGCATTCTTCAGTCTTCCCGTGAACATGGTGCATGTAACTGCGCCGAAATATCGGGAGCTCATTCCACAATCATTCCCCGCCCATTATTAATCATAATTTACAATTATTTTATTCAAGACTAGCAGCGCACCCCGGCTTTGCACGGGTGTAAATATTTTTTTTTTCCCTTTGATAGCCCGTTGGTCCAGTTGGTAGGGAACCAACCTTCTAAGCTTGGGGGCTTGGGTTCGATTCCCATCTAGGACAAACATTTATGTGATGAACATTTGTGTTTGTTCTATATCTGGTTGTTAATATCTATTTAAGTATGTATTTAAACCTATATATGTATGTATATCAGTCTCTGGCAGCCATATCACAAGCTTTGCTTAGTTTGTGGTCAGATGACAATGTGTGCAAAAATGTCCCAAATAAAAAAATAAAATAAAAAAAATTACATATTAAAATGAATTTACAATTAATATACAATGTCTAATTTTCAAATTTGAACTGTCTATGCATCAATATGGTATATATGTTTATCTATGATCAATATATAAAAGGCAGTGTGTGTGTATGTATGTTCCCTATGGACTTCAAAATAGCTGGACGGATTTTGACAGGACTTTCACTGGCAGGTAGCTGATGATAAATAAATTATTTCATTTAAAAATTTATTATGTCTAAATATCTAATATGTTGTGTGCTTACTCATAGATAATGAAATTTTGTAACGAGAGAAGATATCTTGCAGGTTGTCTGTAGGGTAGTCGATTTGCAGTTGTGTAATTCGTAATAAAAAATAACATAAAACAAGAAAAACAAAAGAATACAAAGGGAATGGGGTCAAGTTTTATTTAAAGGGCCTGTAAATTTTTAGATACTTGAATTTAATAAAGGCTTTTCATGAGGAAGAATTGTAGAAGGAACATGCATAATTTCTAATTACACTCTTATGGTTTGCTAATGTCATCACAAGTCAGGCGTCATATAAAATTTCTTAAAAATCTAATACTGGGTTTGTCCCAAGAATCAAATGTGAAATAAAAGTAATGATGTTTGACCACACTTTGCAACATGATGTGCGTTCGGATAGGCTAAGATGGCATTTTTAGCATTGTCAAAATTGGTGTTGATGTAAAGCGTTCGGGTTGAGAATTTTCCAATTTTTGCCACTTTTGATCCCTTCCCTAAACGAACGCTAGTCGTAAAACGAGAAACTGAAGAATTATTACAGTCGCGCGCAAACAAAACACCAAAACACTGCGAAAAACAAACGTTAAAATCTTAATGTCAAAAAACGATCACAACAATCCCATGTCGCGAGGTGGGTCAAAAGTGGCAGATTACGATGGCATTTTTAGCTGTTTTCGACCTATCCGAACGGTGAGCATACATACATACATACATTATCAGCCATTAAATGTCCACTGCTGAACAAGGCCTCCCTCTTAGAGAGGGGTGTTGCCATAATCCCCACGCTTGGCAGGCGGCTTGGAGATCGCAGTATGTTCACCGTGTACTAACAGGATGCTGCTGCCCATCCTCCGGTGGTTCTGGTCGCAGTTTTAGGACATACCCGGGTCCAGCGGGAACGTTGAGCGAAAACAGTTAATAATGTCACTTTTGCACACGCATTCCCAAAACGAACGCTACATGAGATCATTATTGGCGTTTGTAACAGTTATTTTTGCCACCAAGGGGCTATCCGAACGCACCGATGGTTGGATAGCAAACAAAGTTATTTCTGGTTATCAACCAAATTGTATTGGCTATCAATACTTCTAGGGGTATTTACCTTTTGAGCGTCTCTGTTCTTAGCACTATTAATCAAATCTAACACTTTTTTTCTTGTAACATCCACAGGCTTAGTCAAAGTGTATACCAACTTCATGGCATGGACTGACTGAAATAAAAAATAATAAGATTCACATCAGAGCGCTAAAGTAACACAAACTTATGGTTAGTTATAGCATAAAAATGTTCATAACTAAACTTACCAGCACTTCAAAGGTCAACATTGTATAGAATACATCATATCCATCGTCCAAAGCAGTCATATCAATGCAATCAAATTCCATAGCCGCTGTAAAATTAAATTATTTAGTATTAGTGACCACCACCCTAAAAACCACCTTTAGAATAAGTTCTTTGGCAGGTGTTCCTTACCAGTGAGCCAATCAAGTAAAAATCCTACTCGAGAGAAGTTAGCCTGGTCGTGGAAGTTGACGAGTATCCATCTAAGAGCGTACTGCACCGTACGTTGTTCTATGATATCTGGAGGAGCCAAACACGACCCTAGATTCACCCATTTAGTGACGGCTGTAAATAAGTAATATGACAAAATATAAAAAAAAACTACTAAACATTCAAATAAAATTAAGTTTAGTTAGAAAGCAAACTCACGTATTGATAAATTCAGCCAAACTTTGAATAATGTGTGGAAGTCTTCGTACGCCAAGCCTGTATCAACAGCGAATGCCAATTCATCGATTTTACTTTGAAATAAATCTTTATCGAACCCTCTCCTCAGCGACTTCATAAAGTCTATAATTTCGTCAACGTCTGCCATTGTCTTTCAGTCAATGTTTTCAGTTTTCAGTTCAAAAAAATTTTATTCCTGCAATAAACTCAATTATTTTCCATTCCAATGTTTTGAATTTGAAGCTAATATAAAAATTAAAAATATTGGTATGTAGGCTTCGTCGTCGTTATTTCAAATTTCAAACATCAAATTTGATATGTTTATTTTTGTTTGATAGGTCTGATCGGCTGTCATAATTTTTTTTTTTTTAACTTTTTTATTATTAGGATTTTGGCGCCGCATGTCATGTGCCAATTGCCAATGTCAGGTTCATTTTGTGTATTCCTCACGTATCATTAATATTAAATTATGTCATGGTAGTTTGTCGAATAATATTTTTATAACCTTGCTAAATTCCAAAAGTTTAAGAAAATAAAAATAATTATTTTTCTACGTTAGCGCCAAAGTCGTGACGCAATAGTGACGTCGACCTTGATTGACATTGAATCAGTATTTTTTTACATTTTCCATAAATGTAGCCAGTTTAAAAAAATCTACCTGCCAAGCTTTTAAGACGTAATTTATCTTGGAGCATAGGTAGTAGATCTGTGTTGAAGCATGATTGAATACTACATAAACTTGTTTAATAGTACGACTGAAGAGCTTTGTATCAAAGGTCATGAAAAAAATTAACAAAAAAAACTTAGTCCACTTTTTTCCACAAGTTATTTTTATGTGTGCGTGGTATTTATATTCTCTTTGGTGTGCGTTAGTGTGTGTTATCAAGTCAAGTGGCGCCGCCGGTTTGCGCCTATTAATTGAATTTTAAATCTTCTATTTTGTGATTGTGGACAGCCAGTGTCGGACAGTATTATAATAATCATGGCTCAAGCGTTAAAAAAATTAACTGCCCAATGTTTAGTGTTAAAAAACAACAATGTGGAAGCCATCGTCAGCTGTGCAGTGGTCAGAAACAGGTATGCTGCTATGCGCCGGTGCAGATGGGTATTTACGTAATAATTAGCTAGATACTTATCATTTATGATCATTGTAGATACTACGGATTTTTTATAATTGTATGCCATACCATATGCATATTTTAATAATTCAGACCTCCCTATCAAGTCTAAAATAAAAAGTTCATGGTTATGTTCACACAAGGTTACTACACAAGGCAGGATGTATGTAAAGGAAATTAACTATGTTTAGTCTGCATATCCAGATAGCATACTTCTGAAGTTATGGTACTGAGCTGAGCTGATTAGCGAGGGATGTCACCTTACTTTGAAGTGACATTGGCATCGATTCTGATGTTCTCTAAACTAAACTAAATTTGACAGCTCTAAAATTATTGCCATTCTTCTCTCATATATTAAAATGAAAAGAGAGGCAGATAATTTTAGTCCTGTCAGATTGGTTTAGTTTAGTGAGAGTTTAGTGGTATGCCAGAATCGACACCACTGTCTTCTATGTCTTAAGGCGCGGTTTTCCCACTATTGAGCAACGCATATTACTACAGATGATCATAATCCTTGGTTTATTGTATTAAAGTCTCATTTCGCGGAGCAAAATCATGGCGCTTACACACAGTCGTGCGTTGCGCTATTTCTATTTTTGGGGTTTTTCTCACATTTTTCAAAAAGTATAGCTGTAATGTAAAATGTGCCTCACCGGTTTCCTTCATAATAATGAAATCTATATATCAAGATATCGGAGACATAATTTAATAAATATGTAGGTAATTGAATGAATCCAAAAAATAGGGAGAAAAGCGCAAATCAGTGCTACTTTGATATTTTTTTTCTATCGAGCGAAATGTGCTTAATCGTGTTTCGGTCTCATGGGTTTCCTAGATAAAACATTCAATTTTGTTATGACATCATTTTTATAATTTTAAGCTAACCATGGAGGTATGCACACTTAAACTAGAATGACCATAATTGCTAAAAGTCGGAAAAGAGCGTCTTAAACAGAGAAAATAGGACAAAAAATTCACGGAATTATAATCACCACAGATATGGTGCTAGATCTGTGATAATCACCGTCCAAATTTGTGCTCACCGGACAATCTCCTTCGTTTGATGGTTTATCCCAATACGCTGCATTGGCGAAATTGTGGTGGCCCCACTCCACAAAAGAGGCCATTAAATAAGAGTTGAAGTTGAGAAGTATAATATACGCAACTGCGTTCACACAATCACGCATAGCCAAAAGCCCCATCAAGGGGAAGAAGAAAATCTAAATTACAATAAAATATGTTATGATTTGAATATTTATTTATATAGTTGCCATTACCTTCATCGCCTAACGACACAGCACCTTATTTACCTTAAAGTTTAATGTTGAATAACACTGATAGATTATAGTAATATGATTATTAGCACTATTAACGGGATATTTACCATGGTTTGGTTGTGGAAGGATCTCCCGATAACATGGTGCATGCAACTGCAGGTTGCAGCTAGTTTATAATAGTATTTGTGTGGATTTTTTTGTTCCCTATGTATGTTGTATGTTTTATTACCCTACTATGCATACAAAATTCATAAATTATTTTAGCTCTTGGTGGAGCAATGTCCAAATGGGACCACCTGATGTGATTCTTGGCATCACTGAAGCTTACAAGAAAGATACTGACTCAAGGAAGGTTAACCTTGGTGTGGGAGCCTACAGAGATGATGCCGGCAAGCCTTTCATCCTTCCATCTGTTAGAATGGTTAGTATTATCATGTATTATCCTTTTTTTTGGGTTCCGTAGCCTGACCAGGAACCCTATAGTTTTGTTCTGTCCGTCCGTCTGTCTGATTGTCTGTCTGTCTGTCCGTCCAAATTTTTTAGAACCTTCTAACTTCTATAGTTAATAAGGCAAGTGCTTGAAATTTTGCACAAGTACAGTTTTAGTATAGATCTCAATTTTAAAAGTATAAAAAGAATATAATTTTGCGTTTTAGGGGTGGCACTGGTACATGTGAAATGGGAATGAAATATATTTTTCGCTGCACCCCCTCGTGCAGGGTATCGTTGAAAAGGTGACCAAAATCCTGGTCTATTATTTTGTCTAAATACTAAGCATTGCCATACAACGTGGCAATGCTGCCATCATTTTGGGAACGCTGCACACTGGTAGTGGCTTGTTAGATTAGTTTTAGATTAATTTTAGTTTAAGTTATAAATTTATCATCATCATCATCATCAACCATTCTCCACTGCTGGGTATAGGTCTCCTCTTCAGCGCGCCATTTTTTCCGGTCCTGTGCTAGTCTTGTCCACTGCTTTCCTGCTGTCCTAACGAATTTATATTTAAGATTTTTTATATTATAAATTTATATTTAAGATTTTTTTTTTTACTTGTAATTTTTATTGAATAAAGACAACAATTTGTTCTATCTCTTCCACTACCAGGCTGAAGATATCCTGCACAAGAAAGGCCAGAACCATGAATATGCCCCCATCGGCGGCGAGGCTTCATACACGGATGCAGTTGCCAAGCTGGCATTTGGAGAAAGCAGCCCTATATTGCAGAGGAAATCCAACTGCACAGTACAGGTTTGCTCTATCATCACAATCATGTTACCCAATGAGCTGGATATAGTTTAAAAAAAATATCAGAGAAGTTGAGAAAGAAACTCTTTAATTCAATGTTACAATTGAGTGATGTCAAGTCAAGTGAGTGTCATTCATATTTTTTTATTTTTTTTTTAGCTGTACGTCATCATCATCATCAGCCTTGAGTGACCCACTGCTGGGTATAGGCCTCCCTTTGTTTATGCCACTCTCCCCGGTCTCTCGCTATTCGCATCCATTCGTTCCCGACAGTATTTCTGATGTCGTCAGTTCACCTCATCCTCGGTCGGCCTGGGGTCCGCCGACCTAGTCTCGGCCACCACGCAGTTACTGCTGTACACCACCTGCCATCATTACGTCTGGCCATGTGTCCTGCCCAATACCATAATACTTTATTAGCTGTACAATACCATAATACTTTATTAATACAATAAACAATACCATAATACTTTATTAACACCACCAAAAAATAACATTACAAGAATAAGTTATATATAACCTGTGCGGATGGGCAGCGTTCGGGTAATTGCGCGACATCTTCTCGTCCAAGATACCACAGTGCCTCAAGACGAGGGTCTTTGACCAGTGTGTGTTGCCAGTGATGACATATGGTACTGAGACGTGGTCCTTGACTGTTGGCCTTTTGGAAAAACTCAGAGTCACTCAGCGGGCAATGGAGAGAGCTATGCTCGGAGTTTCTTTGCGCGATAAAATCCGAAACGTGGATATTCGCCAAAGAACCAGAGTCACCGACATAGCTGTTAAAATTTGCAAGTTGAAGTGGCAATGGGCAGGCCACATCGCTCGAAGAACCGATAACCGATGGGGAAGAAAGGTTCTTGAGTGGAGACTACGAACCGGAAGACGCAGCGTAAGTAGGCCTCCCACTAGATGGACCGACGACATAGTGAGAGTCGCTGGCATCCAGTGGATGCAAAAGGCAGGCTGTCGTTCAGTGTGGAGGTTAAAGGGGGAGGCCTATGTTCAGCAGTGGACGTCTTCTGGCTGATGATGATGATGAATAACCCGTGCAGGTCCTAAACTGCTACCAGGACCACCTGAGGATGGGCAGCAGCATCCTCCAACTGCACAGTGAACTCTGCGATCTCCAAGCCGCCTGCCAAGCGGCTGACTGCCCTGGTGGCTCAGTTGGTAGTGAACCTACCTTCTGTGCTTAGGGGCGTGGGTTCGATTTCCATCTAGGACAAACATTTGTGTGATGAACATTTGTGTTTGTTCTATGTCTGGGTGTTAATATCTATTTAAGTATGTATTTAAAAATATATATGTACGTATATCAGTCTCTGGCAGCCATATCACAAGCTTTGCTTAGTTTGGGGTCAGATGACCGTGTGTGCAAAAATGTCCCAGATATTTAAAAAAAAAGCGTGGAGATTATATTTAGAGTACCTACACAGAAGCCTTTACTAAGTTACGTTTCCACCAGACGCTGTCCGGCACGGGCGCCCTACGTCTCGGTTTAGAATTCATCACGAAGCACTACGCCAAGGAGAAGACGATCTGGCTGTCCACTCCCACATGGGGCAACCACCCGCAGATCTGCAACATGCTTGGCTTGCCACACAAGAAGTACCGCTACTTCGACCCCAAGACCAACGGCTTCGATCTGCAGGGAGCTCTTGAAGACATTAACGTAAGTCTCATGTCTTGAAAACTATACTCGGTCCAAGTTACAAGTTTTTTTTGCTCCTACTATGTTACTGGATAAGATGTTAAAAGCTGATTGAAAACCGTAAACTCTGTTCACTTTTGTTTTGTTTTTGTACATAGAATTGAAGCTGGTAGCCGAATTAAAAAACATGTTTTTTTTTTTTGTTATTCTTAATGCATTTTTGACACTTTTGCCTCATTCTGTTTTAAAGTCCAAAGATAAAAACTCCAGTAACATAATCATCGGTAGTGGTTATATTTTTCCAACCATCAGGGTCACAATCAACAGAGGTGGAGTAGCGAAATGTCAATCAATCGAGTTGCATAAAATTGACGCGACACCATCGAGATAAAATACCTATATTTCTATAGGTATTGTATTGTACGTATTGTATCTCGATTCTCGATGCGCGACACTTACAGACGTTATTTTGTTAAATTTTGCTGGTTAAATTCGCCGCTACGCTCAGGGGCGTACTGGCTCCTGTTTTAAGCGATTTAATTTAGGTGGCTGGGTTTGCGACCGCAAACCGTAATTCGGCGCATTAAGCTTCACGTTCGCGTGGGTTTCCGCAATCACCTAAACTGAATCGCGTAAAACAGGCGACGGTACGGGGGCCGCGTCCTCCCTGTTTTCTATCTTATAGTACCTACTCTTTTTTATTTTGTTTCTAGGCTGATAACTTTTTAATGAAAAAGTATTAATAGAAATGTTTATTTGTATTACCGAGACCCGAAAAATGCATTGCATAAGTGATGTGTAGCTGACGTACATATTGTTTGCAAATTCATTAAAAAACGCTTGCAACCTTCACATTCTTAAAAACTATCAGTGGCTAAAAATATATTATTTTTTCGTGACTTTTTGCAATGTTTATGTTACATAATGCTTTCTGTAATACTATTACTACGTTAGTAGGTTGGTATATCTGTGACCTCTTTTTTTTTTCAAAACGGGTGAGCCGTTATATTTATGCGAAGTTTTTAGGGTTCCGTACCCAAATGGTAAAAAATAGAAATTTATAATCATTGTGTTTTGTGGTGGTACGGAACCCTCAGTGCATGAGCCCGACTCGCACTTGACCGGTTTATTTTTTATTTGAAGTTGCGGAGGTTCTATCGTAAAAATCTGCTTAGCGGGGCCGTACCGTGATCTTTTTAACGCGATTCAAGTTTGGCGAACGCGGGAAAATTAAGCCTTAACGCTTCGAAATACGGTTTGTGGTCGCTTGACTTGTCACAGTCACCTAAATTGAATCGCGTTTAAGATCTCATGGCACGGAACTCTGACTGAGCATTCTCCCGAATGAGTTGTTTTTTTAATTATTTATAATTGTATCTAATCTGTAATTCTGTACTATCCTTGGTACTTTACTATAAGAGGTGTAGTTTAGTAAATAATGATAAATACCGGTAAATGCAGAAACATTTACATTTCTACATAAATTGCAAACAATCTTGTACATTGGTTACTGATATGACTTTCTCTCCCAGTGATCTCAAAGACCTTTGCATTGATTGGTAAAATACCATCTGTTTTTTATGTCACCATGAGTGAACATTTATTTATTCAATAGATACTCAAATATTCCGTTTTGATATCAAAATTATAACATCAGTAGAGGTAACACAAATATCTTAGTTGCTATAAACACTGATAACTGATAAGAGTATTGGTCACGCCCCGGCACAGTGGCCTCGGAGTGACTGATACTACTTGATAGATGATTGAAAGTAATGCAAATCTCATTAAGGGACCGTCCATTAATCACGCGAGGCTTGAAAGGGGGTTTAGCAAAAATCACGAAATATCACAAACAATAGTCTGAAACCTCACCAAGGAGGAGAGGTTAAAAAGCAAAAAAAAAACATTACGTGATTAATGGACGGCTCCTAACCCCCGAAGCAAAAGAGAGATGTTATAAGTTTAAAGTGTATACTTTCTGTGACATCGTAGCTCCCAAACGGCTGAACCAATATGTATAATCTGTATTTTTGTTTGAAAGGTGACTTCTTGATCGAGAATGTTCTTAGCTATGATTCAAGGAAATCTATTCAGCCGTTAGAAAATTATTATCTATTTTATCGGAGGTTTAAAAAAATATCAATTCATACTTGTTTTAAAAACGTGTTTTAACTTATCTTGTAATAGTGTAGTAGCAAGTTCATTAATTATAAATTTTCTCAACTTTCATCTACGTTACTGAAGCAGCTGTATTATTTAACTACGAGCTGGGGTGTGCCAGTTGACTGGCCAGATGGGAAAAGCAAAATGGTTCCCAAGTGGGACGTTATGCGTCAGTACAGGGTGTATCGCCCCCAGAACAAAGGCTAAACTGAAAAAGAAAAAAATGATGACCCATTTGCATCCTTAGTCGTATTCGTTTTCAATTTGAATTGTAAATAAGTTAATAACGACAAGTAAGCTTTAATTATGCAAGGCTTTTTTTAAAGAAATTATGTCAATTGTTTATCGAAAACAATGTATTATCTAAAAATATAATTTACAGAGGCTAAATGAATAATAACTGACATTGAAAATTATTCAATTCATATGGAATATTCCAGAAAATCCCGGAAGGTTCCGTGATCCTGCTGCATGCTTGCGCACACAACCCCACCGGTGTGGACCCCAAGCCCAACGAGTGGGCGCAACTCTCCAAGGTAAGCAGTCAAAACACATAGTTAATGACGTCACTACAATCAGATTTTCTTATATACAACAGAGTAACAAGACAAGTCTTCCGTCTGATGGTACAGATACCGGCAAATATCTTGATAAAGATGTCTTTGCACAATTATTGCTTGTCTCTTCTGCGGACTGAAGGAGGTACGATGGCAGTCCGCGCAATTGATTATGCATTGGTTTTCAAACTGTGGAGCGCGCCCCGCTAGGGAGGCGTGACATCATGTCAAGGGGGGCGCAGGCGCGCGCTGTTAGCGGATAGTATTCCGTCTGACCGAAACACTGAAACTGTATTTACCTTTTTTTAAGTACTTATTTGTGCGAAAGCGCATTTTCAGCAGTTGTAGCTATAAAAACGAAGTATAGAAGCAAACTCGATATTGTTAGTGATGTACGTTGTGCACTTTCTACTATTTAACCAAGACTTAGGAATCGTGTCAAAAATATACATGCTCATCCATCACGTTGATTATGCTTATTTTGTCTTTCTATTTTCTTACGGTTTTTTTCTTGATATTTTTTTATTGAAGTTTGATTTTTGAACTTCCTTGATGTTTGTATTTTAAAAATACATGGCGAGCCCACTGTCTTATCCTCTTCCTTGCGCCAAGGAAGCGCGGGTAATTTCACTTCAGGCAACAGGGAGGCGTGATAAATAGACTTTGGGAACCCCTGGATTATAGTGTGTGCATAGCATCACTAAATAATGAGGAGTCTGTACACATAATATAAAACCTTATTCAGAAACGTCAAATTGTCCTGTTTTAGTGAAAAATATCAAAATGCTTATAATATGTCGTTTTGGTCAAGGTACGTGACACTTCTAGCAAGCAAGAAGTTAAGAAATTTTCGAACATAATGTAAATGATCAGTCTAATTCAAAGAAAACATTATTTTTCGTGAGACTCTTATTTTCTTTATCTCTGACTTTATGTCTGGTGTGCACAATATAGAGTTTCTATCTAATTAATAGTCTAATTACGACTGTTGATACAGGATGTGTTCAATTGAATGGTAGCGACATTTCCACTGTTTCCGTCGTCCGAGCTGTGCATTGGCCTAGTGAAGTTTATTAGAAAACCTCATTGAGTTTCGAGTTAAACTCATGATTTGTTGCGAGTGAGATAGAGATTGGTCGATGATGACGTTGTCTGATGTCTAAATCCGTGGCGTACATGTTTGTGTATTTGCATTGTGTGGTTACCCGAAGTTTAGATTTAAATTTTATACATGACTAGCTGCGCCCTGCGGTTTCATCCGTCGGGAATACTCCTTATAACATCAGCTATCTGCCAGTGAAAGTCCCGTCAAAATAGATCCAGCCATTCGGAGCAACGGGGAACATACATACATACATACATACACACATCATCTTTAGATATAATAAAATAAAATAAAAGTAAAACTTAAAGTGTGAAATAACTCTTTAATATAAAAATTACTTTTGAAGTTTAAACTTGCAATTAAGACACGAAAATTCGTACCGTGTAAATTATTATCCACCAATGAAT
The DNA here is from genome assembly GCA_932305915.1 of Agriopis marginaria. Lineage (NCBI taxonomy): Eukaryota > Metazoa > Arthropoda > Insecta > Lepidoptera > Geometridae > Agriopis > Agriopis marginaria. The sequence goes on from OW029915.1 coordinate 16,402,264, forward strand.
GTATATTAAATATTGTATTGTCTACAACTGTGTAACTTCATGATTTAAATCCAATTACATTAGAATCTAATGTCATCTAAATATTAGATAAACTACAATTACATAATTAAGAAAGACCCCAATGAAAAGATAGCATGTTTACAATGTAAATCATTTATACCTACACAAACTTTCAAATACAGTTCAAGTTCAGGCAGATCTGGCATAGCTCCAATGACCGCTAAACATAGAACTCAGATCTCAATGGATGAAGAAGTATCTACGTCAGCTGCATTTATAAAATTGAGTATACTAGTGCAATCTACACTGTGACGTGCAGGCCGGCAATTAAATACGATAATACTAGTTGCGCACCGCGGCTTGCCCACGTGTAAATTGATTTGTCGCAAGTTGAACAATATCAGATATTTAAAAAAAAGATTAGCCTATGTGTTATTCTACAACCTATTAGTTTAGGTAAATATTAAAAATTTCATGAAAATCAGTTCAGTAGTTACGGATATACGCGTAATAATCATTCATACACACAAACTTTCGCAAATATAATACTAGTGGATAAAAAAGGATTACCATCTCCCTGGAATGTAAAATAAATTTTTCTCCGGATAGTAGTATATAACGGTGAATGTCATTTCTTTGAACTTTTCAGGTTTTTTGACATAGCGATTTTTCCTGAGGTTAGACTTCTGGGTGGTATAAAAACAGGCATTCGGCATCATTAAGTTTATTTTAATCAAAATCGAGGTTCTTGAGTTTTAGAGCTGATTAATCATAAACCTACCAGCAGATGGTGGCGGGCTTGAAATCGGGTAACCTTGCTACTAGGTTAGGTACTAGCTATAGTTGGTTCATATTTGTATTTGTTCTCATGCTAAATCGCACGTGTATAGGCAGAGGCCTATACACTTGCGATTTAGGATGCATAACTGCCTATAAAGGCAGTTAAGCATAACTGGTCTATCTATTGAAGGAAAATGATGCTATTTGTTAATAATCTGCAGTTGAACCGACAGTAGTACTCATGTAAAGTATTTCATTATCACTTACTGATAACACTAGTACAATAACGTATTATTATTGTGATATAACAGTTCTAATAATTATCTGAGCGAAGCGTCACATTATGTATGATCTTATCACGCTATGGGGTATCAAGCGCGACCCATGAGATGGTGTTATCACCCCATATCAAAGGCGACCCATAATTTTATAATTATTAAAGTTATGTAAACTCTTTGAAGAAAGTCGTATGAAGCGCCATCTGCGCATTTGCTAAAGCATTGGTATTCCAACTGTGGGGCGCTCCCCACTAAGGAAAGCGCGGGAGTGTGGTGCGAGCGTATAGTGTTCAGTCAGTACGTCCGAAATATTGCAACTGTATTTACCGTACCCCTTTTCAATTTTAATTTGTGCCAAAGAGCATTTCCAGCAGGAGTAGCTCAATATTTTTGTGCACTTTCTGCTATTCAACCCAGAATGGGAAATCTTGTCAAAAATATGCAAGCTTATCCATCACATTGATTGTGCCAATTTTGTATTTTTTTGTTAACATACATTTAATTGAAGTTGGATTATTGAACTCTACCTTGCTGTATGTATATTAAAAATACATAGCGAGCCCACTGGCTTCGTCTTGCTTGCGCCTAAGGAGGGCGTGGGTAATGTAATTTTAGGCAGTAGGGAGGCGTGACGAAAGAGACTTCGGGAACCCCTGTCCTAGAGTTTTGGTTTCATAGATGGCTGCAATTCGAATGAAGAGAATAAATGAAATAATTATTTCAACCCTCAAATTTATTTTCGCCGGCTCTTGTAGTATTAATATTCAACAATAATAAGTACAGGTAATGTAACTTACTTATTATCTCACTAGCTGTGTCCCACGGTTTCACCCGATATCCTACAGGAATCAATGTTTTTTTTTTAATGTTTAAGATGGGATTTACCCTATGACATGTGTTAATCCAGGGTGTAAGCTAGCTCCATACCAAATTTCATTAAAATCCATTCAGCTGTTAGCCTGTTACGGAGTTGAGTGCGGACAAACTTATTTGCTCCCAAACTTTCGCATTTTGTGATAAAGTCTCAAGTCTGAGATAAAGTATAAAATTTATCCAAATATTGCATGTTGACGTCATAAAAATAATGCAATCCGTACATAATAATAAATGTGTGGATCAAATACCGTCACACATGACTTCTGACTAAATATAAGCAATACTTGATATATATTAACTTACAAATAAATTATCGGCGAGCATTGTCGCCCTATGGCAATAATGTAGGTTTTATTGCAACAGTATCTTAGCTTCACCTGGTTCCAGAGAAGCCAAGATGTTGATGCAAATGTACCATTTATTTATAGATTATAAGTGTCCGTGTGGAAGTTGTTAGTTAAGTGTTTGTGTGATTATGTGTACTTTAGCTTTACGGGGTGGCGTAGTCATTTCATGACAAAACCCCTTTTTAAAAATAAAGATTAAAAAAAAAAAAAAAAAAAATGTTTCTATAACATCGCTCAAAAACGGTGAACGAAACCATTAGGTATGTCTAAGAATCTTAAATTTCAAAGACATGATGGATTAGGGCCCATCGTCTCTCTCTCTCTGAGAGAAGACCTGTGTCCTAGCAGTCAAAACATGACTAGCCTAACTAAGATTTTAATGACTATTTATTGATGAGTATAAAAAATTGTGTTATAACAGTTTACGGTCAAATATAATGTTGTGAAAAGTAGTGTTATCACATGGGGTATCAACCGCGACCCATCAAATGGTGTTATCACCCCCATGCTACTTCGTTCAGATCTTATTAAATATGGCCTTGTCAATTCCGGTTTAGAGTTGTGTAATATCACGCGTTAAACTCGTGTTATCATGATTAATATGGATTAGGTTTGAACAACGTGTTGCCTCTTTGTCTTGAAGTTGAATGAACTGAATGTATTATATTACTCGCTTTTTCTCTAAATCTTATAAAAAAGCGGAAAACAAGCATGCGGTCAGCTTAATGATAAGCAGAAACCGCCGCCTGTGGTCACCTGCAGCACAAGCGGTGTTGACGGTGCTTTGCCAGCCCGGAGACGTAGTTGTAGACACCCTTTTTGAAACGCTTTATGTTGAAGCTTAGTGGGAAGACCTTTGGGGAAGGACATTCCACACCTGGTGGCGTGGCAGGTCCGCGGAATAAAGGAGCGGAAAAATCGGCCGGTGTGCGATTTCCAGTTTAAATTCTACATATTTTATTAATTATTTATATTTCCAGTTTAAATTTAAATTATATCGTTTACCCAAAATAAAGCGAGTTTTAGACTTGCATTGCAAAACTTATAAGGAAAAACTACAAGTTGAACTTCAGCAAAAAAAAAAAAGGTTGGTTCTGATAGGCTGATTTTACTACAAACAGTATAGAAGACTAATAAATTAGCAAAAGGGCCGAAATTTAACAAAATTTTAATTGCTTTCTTGTCCACTGGCTACGCTGACTATCTGTAAAATGTTGTCTTACTGGGCCGTAATATCGGAAGCTCCTTCCACAACCTTACCACGGTAAATATCCCGATGTTATGATAGAGAAATCAAGAACACCTCGACTGATACATATGACTGGTAGGATTCGAACCTGTATGCAACAATCTCGCCTTATAACATCTTGGTTTCTCACAGGCTATCAAAGAGAGGAAGCTGTTCCCGTTCCTCGACATGGCGTACCAGGGCTTCGCCACCGGCAACGTTGACAACGACGCGGCCGCCGTGCGATTGTTCGTTAATGATGGACACCAGGTCACGCTCGCACAGAGCTTCGCCAAGAACATGGGTATGTTACAAGTCTTTATTTATTGGTCATACGTTTGGCTCAAATCACCGCCTAATTTAAGAAATTTTTACCTGGAAAAGTTGAAAGTATACGTTTTCGTTTTATTTTGTTATTCTACCAGTTTCATATAATCAAGAAAATGTTGGTAATTAAAAGAAGTTTCGATTTTAAGGCAGAACATTCATGTAAAGGTCCATACCATAACAGATTACAAGATAATTAAAGGTATTACATATTACCTACTAATTATAGTAATACAGCGCTAATATGCATACTTCATCGTCTGCAAGCGCTTATGATTGATGATAATCATGAAAAGGAAAATGCCTTAATATTTGCTGATTGATAAACTCGTATCAAGATTTTATCTACGGACTGAATACGCTGCAACTTTCTCACTACGGATCAATCATTTATATGACTAAGGCCGTTTGTAAATGAGGCGACCAAGGTATCAGATACTCTGTGAATAGAGGTGCTCTTGAATCATGTTTCGTACATGAATCGACGGAGCGACGGCCAAGTTTGCCGAACGAGAAATAATACCGCGTTCACACGTTAAAACACCTGCAATATTTGGAATGAGCCATTCCCCTCCGCGGTGTTTCCGAGAATTTACAACATGGAGTTTTTCAAAAGACGAGTTAATAGATTCTTAAAGGGTCGGCAACGTAGTTGTGTTGCCTTTGGTGAAGTATCCAAAGACGACGGTGACTGCTTACCATCAGGCGGCTGGTTTACAACCTATGACATATAAAAAAACTTAATACTCGGGTATTTTTGTTTTGTTTTTGTCTAGGCATTTTTTGAACTCAAACATTCTGCAACTAAATTATATTCCAAATATAATGTAAAAGTACAAAACAAATGCGCGCGAAAAAAGAAAATTCAGGAATTAAAACTGAAAAGTTATGCATAACTGCTGAAAAGTTATGCTTGAAATTTGATTAAATTATTTCCAGAACATTCATAATTAAAAACAAAAAAACTCGAGATCTAAATTGGGGAGAACTCCGCCAATCTCTAAAAGCGATTCAAAAACACTACTAATCATACCAATATTGAAAATACGAAAGTGTTTGTTTGGTCCTCTTAAAGAGGAACATCAGCAACGAATTTTTTCATAGCTGGAATCATAATTAGCCTTTTAACAGTCCACTGCTGGACTAAAGCCTGCCCCCCGAAAGGGTGATTGGCCCATATCCACCACGCTGGCCCAGTTTGGATTGGTGGATTCACATACGCCATTGAATTTCTTCTCCGTACGTATGCAGGTTTCCTCACGATGTTTTCCTTCACTGAAAAGCCAGTGGTATGAAAATCCGTACATAAGCTCCATAGAGCTTATTGGTACGGGCCCGGGGTTTGAACCCGCGACTTGACGCTTTCAAGTCTAGCGGTCTCCCAAATGGGCTACCACGGCTGTTTCTGAGGGAATGTAGGCGAATTATTCATTAATATCAAGTTTGTGATACACAGTGACATAAATATCCTTATTTTTCCACTTGGTACAATTTTTTATTGGTGTTTGTTTTTTTTTGCCTGACCTCTAGTATCTTATCTTGTCTCTTTACTACGTCAATGTTATGACCACATTATGAAGGGGTCAATTTATTAGCTTGTTACTCGCTTTGTGGTCTATGGCAACTGATATAATCAATTGTAAAAGTTGATGTAATAACTAATCAATAATGTTTTCTGTAACATTGAGTCCATAACATGCCTCGACCTTCGAAAAAAACGAGGTTCCATAGAAAACGTTCATGAGTTGCAACAAAATGTATGGAACAGCTGATACTTTATTTGAGAGGTTATTAGTTTGACTTAATCTGTGGCAATTTAGCTCAAATCCGAATCCGATCTGTCCGATGCCTACCTTTTATCCGCGAACTTAAGATATTTTTATATCGAATCGATAGATCTTGTCAGTTTAATATTTTGTTATTGGCAAGTGCATTTATTAACTAAATAAAATACAATTCGGCCAGACAAGCTGGTCAGCTGCAGTACCGCACTGACAACGATGGTCTGTTCAATGTTAACGCTTGTTCAAAGAACGACCTCTAGGTGTCACGAACTGGTCAACTACAGTACCACACTGACAGCAATGGTCTGTTCAATGTTACCGCTTATTCAAAGAACGACGTCTAGGTGTTCACGACCTGGTCAACTGCAGTACCACACTGACAGCAATGAGCTGTTCAATGTTACCGCTTGTTCAAAGAATGACCTCTAGTTGTTCACGACCTGGTCAACTGCAGTACCACACTGACAGCAATGAGCTGTTCAATGTTACCGCTTGTTCAAAGAATGACCTCTAGTTGTACACGACCTGGTCAACTGCAGTACCACACTGACAGCAATGAGCTGTTCAATGTTACCGCTTGTTCAAAGAATGACCTCTAGTTGTTCACGACCTGGTCAACTGCAGTACCACACTGACAGCAATGAGCTGTTCAATGTTACCGCTTGTTCAAAGAATGACCTCTAGTTGTTCACGACCTGGTCAACTGCAGTACCACACTGACAGCAATGAGCTGTTCAATGTTACCGCTTGTTCAAAGAATGACCTCTAGTTGTTCACGACCTGGTCAACTGCAGTACCACACTGACAGCAATGAGCTGTTCAATGTTACCGCTTGTTCAAAGAACGACGTCTAAGAGTTAACGAACTGGTCAACTGCAGTTCCACACTGACAGCTATGGTCTGTTCAATGTTAACGCTTGTTCATAGAACGACCTCTAGGTTTTCACGAATGGTCAACTGCAGTTCCACACTGACAGCTATGGTCTGTTCAATGTTACCGCTTATTCAAAGAACGAGCTTTAGATGTTCATCATCATCAGCCTCTCTTAGTCTACAGCTAAACATAGGAGTTACCGTTTCCAAAATATTAGCGAAATAATAAGAGTGTGACATGTTATTCCAGGTTTGTACGGTGAGCGTGCCGGCGCTCTAACGTTCGACTGCGGCGACGAGCAAACCGCCGCCAAGGTGATGTCTCAAGTGAAGATCATGATCCGCACCATGTACTCCAACCCGCCACTGTACGGCGCCCGTCTCGTCCAGGAGATCCTCAACACCCCAGAGCTCAAGCAACAATGGTAAGTGATCTGGTTTGGGGGCTCAGTTACCTGGCTTTACGTAGTGCTAATCAGTGGGATTATTATGGATATCCATTATAATCTAGTTATTAAGAACATCTTTTGTACACAGTTCTTGCAATAAATATATTCTGATTCGAGATTAGGATTGTGATCGCGATCGCGTACCATCTCACTCAGGCGCGTGGTGTGAGTAAGCAGATGCGAACAGGATGGCAATGTCAACGCTATTGCAATTAGAATCACGTACGGACATCCATAATAAGCCCGCAGTTAATACTCTCTGCAGAGAGTGTTGCAGAGATGGTTAGAAACTTCGGTTGGTTACCACACCCACTCGACAAAGTCATGTCATAAAGCATATTTCGGCATTTTGTCTGGTTTCAGGTCTTCTCACAGGCCTATTAGATGTAGGTTACAATCGACTTCTAAGATTTGATAACATAATTTTTTAGTTAGGTATAAACAAAGATAATATAACCACTTGATCGTGCACGAGTCATAATGTGCTTGTGCACGACGTAAGACACTTCTGTCGCGGGGGGGTTGGAGACTCAAAAGTCATTAATTCAATTCTTACCTAGGATTGACCTGCTCGGAAAAGATTATGTTGAAAATTTACTACCTTTGGCTTACGGCTGGGTAAAGGATAAGCAGTCAAGTGGTTATATCGTCATATATATCTATACTAATATTATAAAGAGGAAAGATTTGATTGTTTGTTTGTTTGCATTGAATAGGCTACGAAACTACTGAACCGATTTGAAAAATTCTTTCACTGACAGGAAGCTACACTATCCCCGGGTGACATAGGCTATAATCTATACCCGTGCGAAGCTGGAGCGGACCGCTAGTTGGTTATAAATAAAGCTAATAGAAGCGTGTTAATATGTTGTTTTATCAAAGGAACTGTTTGGTGTTTCCAGGCTGACCGATGTGAAGCAGATGGCAGACCGCATCATCACTATGCGCAAGCAGCTGCGCGGTGGAATCGAGGGCGCCGGAAACAAGGGCTCCTGGCAACACATCACCGACCAGATCGGCATGTTCTGTTTCACCGGACTCAAGCCTGACCAGGTGATACCCTCAACACAGTTACAAACGAGATTAATTTGTATAATGTTTGAGACTAGAAAAATGATAAATGAAGATGTGCAAGCGTGCTCCATCGTAGACCGCATCATAGCTTAACATGAGGCGAAATGGCGGCCAAGCACAAGCCTATCTATTATCTATATCTATACTAATATACTAATAATAATATTATAAAGAGGAAAGATTTGTATGTAAGTATGTTTGTAACGAATTGGGTCAAAAAGTACTGGACCGATAAAAAAAATTCTTTCACCATTTGAATGCTACATTATCACTGATTAATATAGGCTATATAACTATACCGGTGCGGAGCCGGGGCGGACCGCTAGTCTATCATAAAAAATAAAATAAAAAAGATGTGTGGTTTTTTTCTTCAATAAACAGCTAAACAATTCGTCCTTAAACAAACGTTTCAAATACGAAATAACTGCCTCAAGGCTACTGGGGTAGTTATACAGTGTTGTCCTTTTCTCTGTTTAAAGTTTTGAACTCGCTTGAATGAGACAAAAGACAGAGTAACTATTTCTTAGCTACTCCATGTTTATTAATAAGAGGTTACATACAGCCTTACTTTGAAACGATGCTTAACTTGATTAAATTAAATTGTCAGCATGAAAAGATGAAACTAATTTGTCTATGATATTATTTGTGGAATGAACTCCTGATATTTCAAAAACAACTTAAAATATACTTTAGTGAACAACCGTGATAGTTTAAAACAGTTTTTTAACAAAATAATCATTATGGAACGTTTCTCTGAACAACTAGGGCGCCCTACTTAGGCCTAGGCCTTGTGCCCACAATTAGGCAGGAATTTGGACCTGTTTCCAGTCCCCAAAGTCATAGTTGCGGATTTGAAACCATAGTTAAAAAAAAATAATTATAGGTTTGATTTTGACTGCAAACTCGTATGTAAAGCGATGGTGCGGTTTATTATGGAACACGCTTGCCTAGAAGAAACCTATACTCTTTAGCTCGATGTGCATTACTTACCGCCGGGTACTGTAGTTACTTTTGTATTATGCATCTCAAAGAATTTTCTTTAACGTTTTCTTGTATTTCGTAGGTCGAGCGCATAACTAAGGAGTTCCACATCTATCTGACCAAGGACGGACGCATCTCTGTCGCCGGCATCTCTTCAAAGAACGTCCAGTACGTCGCCGAGGCCATGCACAAGGTCACCTCATAAGCATTCGAATCCCCCGCCATATCAAAATTAATCTCAATACTTCACAACACGCCATAACCACTTATGCCTTTATTATCGTTACGTTTACTGAGGATTAGTTATAGTAAGAGCACAGTATTTATAAGTAATATAGTGCATTTGTTTTAATATTTTTCTGCGTAACAAATTGTTTTGAGATTGTGATCTTTTCCTATATTTTTATAGTAGATATATAATACCTATGTATCGTTTCGTATATAAAATATACTTTTTGATGTTTTATTTTTGTGTCTTTTTTCTTTTCATGTATGTAAGATTGGATGAATGGTAAGAAAAAGTCCTTCATTTTATGCCGCGTATAGACCTAGAACACGAACGAACAACTACCCATAGATCATACAAACAAGGGAGATATGCCTTATCTATAATTATGGGATGATTTGATGATGGGGAAGAAAGGTTTTGGAGTGCAGACCACGAACCGGAAGACTCAGGGTAGGGAGGCCTCCCACTAGATGGACCGACGACATTCTGAGTCGCTGGCATCCAGTGGATGCAAAAGGCAGGCTGTCGTTCAGTGTGGAGGTTAAAGGGGGAGGCCTATGTTCAGCAGTGGACGTCTTCTGGCTGATGATATATATGAGAAATAGCACAATAAAATTATCGTTAATGTTCAAATGTCTCGCATGTTTTACCCACTTTTTCGCTATATCGCTTAACGCAAAAACTGAGTAAGGCATACTTACTCATTTTCATGAACACTGAGAAATTTGCAGATACCAATGAACTACTTAAGGGGCCTGTACACCCTCTGCAGCTCTCTCGCTCGCACATTTTCACATTATTAAAGATATAACATCAATGAGTGTGAATTTCCAAAAAGTAACAAAATCATGTCTTGCTGTCTATCGTAACATTACAAACAAAGAAATTGTCAATTTGATATATTTTAATTTGACACAGTAAAATGGTAACAAGTGATTTTTATTTCTCGTGTCATTTTATTACGTCAAATTACAAGATATCGAAACAAACATTTCCATGTTTGTAATGTTACGATAGACACCAAGACATGATATTGTTACTTTTTGGAAATTCACACTCATTGATTTTATATCTTCAATAATGTGAAAATGTTGCGAGCGAGAGAGCTGCAGAGGGTATACAGGCCCCTTAATAGACCACATCCAAAAAGGACGGCAAGGTCGTCTGCAAGAGTTCGACTAAAGGCATCAAGCCTGAATTAGGCCTGATGCGCTAGCACCCGCCACGCTACCTTACCATATCTCCGTTGTCTGATCTGAGACTCCACGCGAGCGAACGAACGTTAAATGATTCGAACATTTGTCGTGGAGGTATCGGCGAAAGTTAACAAAGGATTCATAGGATGTGCCAAGCGAGACGCAGCCGCGCGCGTGCATTCACCTTGAAAAAGACTGCCTAATGCGGTTGAAACTATAGTCTGAGTGACCGGCTTAATCTTACGTGAGTCATCATATCATAATCAGCCGTTTAACAGTCCACTGCTGGACTTTTAGCCTACCCCCGAAAGTATGATTGGGGCATATCCACCACGCTGGCCCAGTGCGGGTTGGTGGATTCACATACGGACTTGAATTTCTTCTCCGTAAGTATGCAGGTTTCCTCACAATGTTTTCCTTCACCGAAAAGCCAGTGGTATGGAAATCCGTACATAAGCTCCAAAGAGCTCATTGGTACGGGCCCGGGGTTTGAACCCGCGACCTCACGCTTTTTAATTCTAGCGGTCTCCCAAATGGGCTACCACGGCCGTAATGACGTGAGTAATTCCCGTGTAATATATATAAAAAGGATTCATGCTCGCCGAGTAAGAGATAGGGTGCGTGTGGACAAAAGCGATGGCGAACGAACGTACGGTGTCTAGCGGCGCATGCGCGTACATTCGACCGTACGCGTGAACTCGCATATAAAACAATATTAAAGATAGAGACTGTGATTAAACTTTTATTAGTTAAAATAAGTAGATAAAATAAACTTGATGCCAAAAAACACAGAAATTGTATTAACATGTTTGTGGTGATTCTACTAAGGCTAAGACTACGCCAAGTATGTACAGCTGACAACCAAAGGAACCTCTTAACTCTATTTCCAAAACAAATGATGCAGGTCAATCGTTAACATTGCTCAAAAATTTAAAGAAAAAAAAAACAATAGTTTTGTCCACACAATACCTACTTTGTACAAAAATCGAATCCTCATAGGACACTTACAAATACGGGAACACATTTTCCACATCCTAATAATTATTGCATTGTGGTAACAATCTTAAACATATTCACCTGCATCCACTTACACCTAGTAACAATTCGCTAAACTAAAGGCGCTTGCAGACGATGCGTAGAACAAGTAGCAAGTTGAAGTTGTAAGTAGCTAATACGCATCGAAAGGGGGAGACCTATGTTCAGCAGTTGACGTCTTCCGGCTGATGATGATGATGACTACGCATCGTCTGCAACGTTTTGCTTATTGCAAGTGGCAGTGGAAGTACTACTAAGCACTACCACTGCCACTTGCACTAAGCAAAACGCTGCAGACGATGCGTAGCAGCTACTTACAACTCCTACTTGTACTACGCATCGTCTGCAAGTGCTTTAATGCCCGTTGCAGACGATGCGTAGTACTTGCGCGAGTGGTACTTGCACGAGCACACCACATCACCTGCAACGTGCCACAACACTTTCTGCTTAGTGCCAGAGGCAGTGGAAGATACTTAGTAAAAGTCTTGATCTAAGTAAAAAGTGCTGCAGCTCGCTCCAGGCGACGCGTAGCACTCGTGCGAGCACCACTTGCGCGAGTTTACTGCGCATCGTCTGCAACAGGCTTAAGTAAGAGATACGACATCCAAGAAAACATGCTCGCTCCAAACATTTTATTATGATACAAAATATACTAATACATTCTATAAATCGACAGTTATCAATGATATTTTATTAAAAATATATGTACAATTTTTTTTCATAAAACGAACTACCATTGCTTTGCTAATCTAACAATGGCACTATATTCTGAGAAATATGTACCATTTTATACTACAATATTGTTACCTAGACTAACTTGTTTTATTTGACAAGTCCATTCAACATACTCATTTTAACGATAAAAAATGCTCACTCAAATGGATACCATCTGTACCTTAATTAATTACTTTACGAGTACATTATGTACAAAAACAACACAAACTTACTACTACTTAACCAGGCTATGGGAACACCTCGTGATATTTGAAACTATTTAAACAATATATTAGTCTGAAAACTCTACCCTTTCTTATAAACGCTTACGGCGGCATTACTTAGAAAGGGCCAGAACAGCGGGAGCAGCTATCTCGCTCGCGCATTTGTTTTTTTTTTAAGATATAAAACGACTGTCTTCTTTTGAAAAATGTGCTTCGGGAATATTAGTTTTATTTTTTATTTTAAACAAATATTTGTTTTAATATTTTTTGCAATGATCAGAATAAATAGGAAAAACTGATTATCCAATATTTTGTGGTCGTAATAAAAATTATTAAAACAAAAGATCGTGCAAAATATTAACCTGGCAAAATGACAGAAGCATATTTTTCAAAAGTAGACAGTAACTTCATATATAAAAAAACACAGTCGAATTAATAACCTCCTTCTGAAGTCGGTTAAAAAAACATTAAATGTGCGAGTGGGATTGCGACGCCCCATATTCTGGGCCATAGGATAATCCACAGAAAAGTTTTTTTTTGCGGTTAATCAATGATTAAAGCTGCAATCTCATTTTCGCGCATCACATTTTCCTTCAGCGTTAACAAAGCAATTTTTTGCATTGATTAATTTCTCATTAAGGCTGATATTGTAGGTGTAATGTTCCGTCTACTCGTGATTATACTTGGTCCAAGCTTTTCTAGCTCTGACAACTGCAATAGTATTGTAAAAAAATAACTGTTTTTTAAGTAATGCTTTAATGTAGAATAACCTAATATACCAGTTATCTCACGTTAAATCCTAGCAAAAGTGATCAGAATTTATGATTTCCATTCAGCTTATAATCTGCACTTGTCGGAGCTAAAACGCACTGATTATAGTCAATTTATCTCAGTATGAGCACAGAACAGTACAGAAGGTCAGCTCCATACATCGAGAGTAAACAGGCGCACACACACAAAGACGCGCACTTACAGCGATCTCAGATCGAATCGGTCGACGCGAGTCGTGACGGCAATACACGTAATTATAGTTTCCCGTGATAAGTCGCCCGATGAACAACATTATAGCTGCATTGCGTACACTAGCGCTACGGCGATTATGTAATTAAAATTAAGGTCAGCCGGAGCCGACTTTCTGTACCCTTTATATTCTGTGGTACGAGTGCTCACATAGATAAATTAGTGCGTAACATTAACACTAGCGGAACATTGCATATCAAGAGCCTTACGTTAGTTAAAATTGCGCTATATCGTTTTCGCTCGTCAAAATTTCCGTCAACAAAAAGTTAACATCAATTTTAAGCATAGATTAACTTAACATTTCTAAGACCGTAAGTGATTAGGAGAAATAAAGCGCGTCATCGCCAGACTATATTTAGTATAACATTTACAAAGTCCGTATTGTAGGTGAAACACTTTATAAATAAATAGAAAATATAACAAGATTGTATAATGTAACAATAAGAAATTTCATGGGAAAAGTGTAGAACTATTGCATATCATCGATCTATTTAAAGATTTACGGCCTTACGGTAAACAAATTTTTTGAGACTAAATTTTTTGTCCCGTTTTTGCGCGAGATTATTTCCATCGGCGTGAAACTGACAGAAAATTTAAGCATTGTTTACCGTACGTTTCTAAATACGGCCGAATTTGTAGAAATAAATATTTCAAATTCATAATTATTTCCTAACAAAAAAATCTATAACTAATTGTGCGTTAACATAAAACTTTACTAATAAGAGTATAAATATGTACTGATTCAGTGCTAAGAAACGATTTACGCATTCAACCAACACTTATATAACGACCTACGTTTCTTTTGTTAGGTACAAGACGTGGAAACTATCTCGAAAGGTACAAGATGTATTCCACAACATAACTTTGTCTTTGTCGAGGCATCGCTGGAACACGAAACACAAACTTCCTATAGAGTTTTAGAAAAAACAATATAAAGAGTTTTGGAGCTTGGCGTCAATTCTGTTGTACCATTTTCTAAACTAATTTGACAGAACTAAAATTATCCGCGACTCTTTTCATTTCAATACGCCAGAAAAGAATGGCAAAATTTTTAGAACTCTAAAATTTAAATTAGTTTAGAGAAAGATACATGAGAATCGACGTCACTATCTCATTTTGTAAAACTAATAGCTCGTCCAAAATCTTTGGATCCAGCTCTACAGATAGGTCGTATTGTAAGCGAATTTAATGATGCTCCCACACATTGATCATGTTGACCTAAAGATCGTCTTCGTTCATTCTTTCGCCTACATGTGCATCAGGAATACATATTTTAACTAATACATACAGTTTAAAAAACAGGCATTTGTGTGGTTCGTTAAAACCAACCAAAGGAGCCCAAACTCGAGAGGTATATTAGTAGACACATTGAAGAGTTCCAATTTTCACTTTTGGCTCCATCATCAGATCAGTTCGCTGGTACCAAATTATTGTATTGTCATTCGCATTGCAAATTCTTGCAAAGTTTCAAATACAATAATTAGAAGTCGGTTAAAATTGCCTTCCATGATTTGTTACATATTGAAATTAAATACCTAAAATCCGTTACATGTGTTGTAATAATCGCGAAACGCTAAGAAATCCTTTGCTAACATAATAAATTAACAACAAGTGAAGCTAGCAAAAGCGTGTTAAATGTTACAAGAACCGATCAGACGTTGGCGTACGAATGAACGAAAACGATCTTGGAGTTAAGACGGTTAATGTGTTGACGCGGCATTAGCATCTATAGCTTCAATCCAGGATGTATTGCTTAAATTAAGGAACATTAGTTTTGTCGATATTTTTTCGTCGTAGTATTATTTAACTCGTCATATTTGGCCGTTTTTTTAACATACAATTTTTGTCAGTACTCATAACGTTTAATAAAGTTATTTCTCCAAAAAATACCTATAAAATAAGCATAAAATTGATGCCACAATTAATTCATAGAAATTATATTTGGTCATTAGAATAGTCAACATTTTTTTTTACTCCTATCCTCTCTTTTTAACCGACTTCATTCGTATACTCCGTTTATTAATCTTAGATATTTTATGTAAACAAAGGGGTTACCAGTGCAAAAAATATCTTTCATAATGGTAGTTTACAATATTTGACCAAAAAAGTATTTTAATATGTTTTTCTAGTCGTAATATGAACAATTATATAATAAAAATAGTTTTGTACTATTTATTTTAACGTAATATCGGTTCTATACAAAGTTACGACAAAAAAATATATTTTTGATAGAAAATATTTTATCATACTGGTAGGACAATTGGGGTTCTAAACATTTCTGGCCAACGTTTGATTTGCCCTCTATTTCTTCTATCTTAATAGTCAACGCCTCTTTAATAACGCCATCTATTACAATCTTTTAATAATCGTTTTTATGAATTTTATGAACTATCAGAATATCCCCCATGTGAGCCAAGCCGAGGACGGTAGAGAGTAAGATATTTTTCATATGTGAATTTTTTTTTGAGCAACTGGCATGTCACTTTGACAGTGACTTTTCGTGACATTTCTTTGTTTACATAAAATATCTAAGATTTGTGAACGGAGTATAGATACAATAGCACACCTAATATTATTGAGGACGTGTTAGTTATTATGCAATTACAATCATATTGAGCACATAATACTGTAATTTTAAGTATTATATCAAGTTAATTATAATCTTTAATCGGAATCAGCTGGTATAGTATGATATAAAAAAACATGTGGTGTATCTAATTATGTAACATTGCATTGAATTATTGGTATTTACGGTTGTGGTATTTACTATGGCAAATCAAAACGATAGAAATGTTTGCCCTTGATAAGTCTAAATTGCTGCAAAATGACATGGAAAAACTCACCATATCAATGTATTATCTCAAATTTACAAAAGTAGTTTTATTGTACAACTCTAGGAGTAAAAGTTTGAGAGTGGATTTCTTTAAATTACTGTTTTTTTTAAAACTATATATTATAATATGCAATCGTTTAATTATTAATTCAACGATTGCATTTTGTAATATAGCTCGTTATGAATAGGGCAGGCCAGCTATTCTTTTACATGCAATATTGTTTGTCCCCGTCACAATTCCATCAATACGAATTGGAGCCGGTGACAAAACTAATATCGCAGGTCCTGGAATAACCATACAGTTAGTTCGCCTGATGACCAAAAATATATGCAGTAGTGTAATTAGTTGCCATTAAAATTTCTGTATTATATTCTTTAATCAATCAATAAAGCCATTCACTTTTCTTGTCTATTTTAGGTTCAGTTTCGCAATCAGATCTTAACTTTTCAGTTTAAACCATCATCACAGACAGTATGTAGATGGCAGGTGAGTGCACTGGTGCCAGTTTTTGACATCCAACCCTGTCCCCAGTCTGCGCGTGACTTATATTCTGTTAGCCTCTTCATACGTCTGATACGGCACATTATCACTTCCCGAAAAGTTTAACAACTAGTTCCCAAAGTCACCTTTTTGGATTAATGCGAGCTCACTCGATTTCATCACTAGAGTCTTCGATCATGAACACATTAAACCTAGGAGAGGCCGCTCGTTATTTATTTAGAGTTTCACTTACGGGCGACTCCGTGGATGCGCAGTCGTCGCCGAGCAGCCGGCGCAGTTGGTCGTCCAGCGCGTGCTCTCGCCGCGCCTCCCGCACGCCCGCCTTCAGCTCCTCCGCCGCGAACACGTCGTCCCCAGCCATGATGCTCTCCTCCAAGTATGCGAACGAGTCCAGGTTTATATCGGACGGCGCTATCGCCGTGCTGTACACGTCTATCCGCCGCTGCTGCGAGCGCGCCTCGGCCACCTTCTCCGATAGCTTCTCTTTCGCTTTGGTGAGCTCATCGCTCTCCACCTTGTCCAGTTTAGCGTCGGGGTGCTTCGCGCGCTCGGGGGCCTTCGTCTTGAGCGCGAATGAAGAATCGTTGCTCGAGGACCCCTCGTCCTGCAGCTGGCTAAGCAGAGTTCGCGTCGCGAGTGACATCGCACTCGAGCTGCTGAACACTCCGCCGCTCTCCCCTAAAAATGTATTACAATTTAATAAAAAAAGAAAAAAAAAGGTGCGAACGGATGTACATAATGTACAATTCACGCGATGGTCTTACCGCTGGTCGGCGTGTGCTGGCGCGGCTGGGTAGAATGCTTGACTTTCCTCTTGCGGCCGGTGCCCATGTACTCCCCGTCGCTGTCACTCGACATGCCGAGATCCAAATGTAGCGAATTAAGTTTATCGTCATCCTTGTCCTTCCTGGAGACGGTGTCGAGCTCCATCTCCCAGTCGGTGACGCTCGACGAGTCCTTCGCACCTTCAGAGTCTTTGCTGAACTGTGATTTCGACTCGTCCTTCTCCATGACCGAGATGCCTTCCTCGATGGGCGCGATGCTCGCTATGCTCTCGACGGTGGAGTCGAGGCTACTCGTGTTGCAAGTTTCCTCGGTTAGCTGCGTGTCGAATAGAACGGGCGTGTCGGCCGTGATTTGGGGCGGCTTGTCAGCGAGGCGCGCGACGCCAGCCGCCGGCGCTCGGCTGTCCAGTATTTCCGACATGGTGGTCGGCCGCCCGCTCTGCTCGTTGTTCAGTTCCAACACTATAACGTTCCCGGGCGGCTTCCCCGCCTCTGAGTGTTCAGTCTTCGAAGCTTGCAATAGCTGCGTCACGTTCTTTCCCATGATAATTTTTGACATGTCGTTTCCGTTTTTTGCGAAAGTCAAAGCCTTCCCTATGGGCGTCCCTTTTTGTACGACTATGACGTTTCCTTTGGCGCTGGACGGTCTCAGTATGGGGTTGGTTATTTTGGGAGTTGTGACTGGCGTGAGCCCTTTGACTGGAACTATGTCGGCTAGATTGGCGGTTTTTATCGTCTCCATGCCGATAGCTTTCGGCGCGGAGGGGTGCAAGCCAGCCGCCGGTTTCGATAGCACGGTGACGGTCGGCGATCTAGCAACTGGAGGGACCGATTGACTGACGGGCACCAGTTTCATAGCCGTGGGAATTCCCCTGAAGTGTATTAGCGGTAATTTTCGATCGAGCTCAGTGCCCGGTTTCGTTCGAGCTTTGGAGGGAACCACTACCATTTTTTGTCCCTTCGGATTGAGCACTAAAGCTTTTGCAGACACCTTCAGATCTGTGGCGGGGATTCCTTTAGGAGTGAGGCTCTCGGTGAGTCGTGCAACATTGCTCATGCTTTCGGAAGTGCGCTCTTTCATGGCCGTGCTTACCGCCGAGGTCACGATGAGCCTCGAACTAGCCAGGTTTCTGCTGTCGGACGTAGGTTTCGACACGACAATCATCTGTTCCATCTTCACTGGAGCGCTAGGGGTGCGCGTTTTCGGTACCGACCCTACTACTTTGGTACTGACGAGCTTTGTCGGTGTACTTAACACTTTCTGCGGCGGACCACTCGATACTTTTTGCGCCGAAGTAGGTGCGACCATAACTTGTCGATTCGATAGTACTTTGATACCCTCCATTGGTTTCTGTAGAATTTTAACATCACTTGGTTTTTTGTTCGGGGTGACTTCTGGCCGGCTTTTTATAATGTGTTGCTTGACTGCTGCGACTTTGGGTGGAGGTGCACTTTGAGCCTGTAAGGAAGAAACGTCATCGGGATGCGTCTCCGGAACCTCTAGCTCGTGCGGTACTGTGGCGGGTTGCGTGAGGAGTTGCATCGTAGGCGAGTCGGCCATCATGGCGGCAGATGACATGTCCTTGGATTTTATTTCATCGAAATCTGTTTTGGGCTTATTTCCGAGTACGGACTGTGCATAACTCGCTTGGAACGTATTCGGTGGGCCGACGTATTCTAGCTGCATCGACACTGGATTGTACTGTTTGCCGGGTGAGAGTGGAGGGACTTCTTTTTGTAATTTTTTGGCTCGAGCTTTTGTTTGTTTTGGAGCTTTGGGCGCTCTCTGTTTATGTGGAGCGGAGCGAGGCGCGTGCGGTTGATTCGATTTACTTGTGGATACTTTGCTTACTTGATTGTATGAGTGTTTTGACTGACTTGCCGCTTTACCTGTAACAGAAGAAATTATAGCAAGATGTTTTTGATTACCGCGAAAAAAAAATTATATTTGTGTAACAAAACGCGATCGGGGCTTACCTAAGGTCAGAGTAGCTATAAAGTTTGGCTTGAAACCCAAGGAAAGTGTAACTAACGTTAAACACTCTGACCTAGAAATGTGAGCCCTATATTCTGTCCTATATAGTACAATTTCGAATGAAAAACAACACATGGTAAAACAAATAACAAACTTAATGTACATTTGAAAATTCTGCTGTACGCTACATGATAAAAGGCCCACATTGCAAAGTCACAGTAACATTCTTGACTTATACATACTTGTTGCTGGCTGTGAGAACTTGGAGTATAACTGTGTGAGATCGAGATGCTTCTGAGTGGTGTTGACGGGTATGTTTCGCATGCTCTTGGCTGGTGTAGTGACGTCGTCCGGTACGGCGCCCCCCTCCGGCACTTTGCGTTTGCGTGTGATCAGCTCTGTGTCCCATAGCTAGAAGGTAACATTTGTTATAGAAAGCCTCACTGATCAGCGCTGACATCATCTCTTTCCAAGAATTTAATACTGCCTAAAGTAGACGTAAGTAAGTCCATTTTACAATCTGCTGACATGTCGACTGTAGTTTTTAGTATGAGATTATAAATCAATTTTTTTTGTAACAAAAATATGAAGATAATTAATACCTTCAGTGTTTGGTCTTCCATTGCAATAGGTGGGGTGACAACCTCATCCATAGTTTCACTTGAGCTCAAAACACATTCTGCAGTTTGTCCTTCAGCATTTGGTGCCTCTTCTTCGCTTGACTTCGGAGCCACCAGTTTCTCTTCCAACCTCTTCAGGATCTCCTTGTTTTCAGCTGCAGCTATCTCAGCAGCCTTATCCGCAATCTCTGTGTAGGCGGTCTGCGGGATCCCGCGAGGAAGCAATGGAACTCGTCTCCGTCCTTCGCTGATCCATCCCAGCCCCGTATTTGGACCTGACAACCTACAAAAACAAATAAAGTTGAACTTTGATAAACTTACAATGTGCCTGCTTTGCAGAACGTAGCTTGGCCCTGCCATTAAACAGTGAGGTAATGGTATAATATAAAGTTTTTTTAAATATAGTCTTTGGAATGCGCTGCCTGAATGGGTGTTCCCCGATAGTTACAATCTGGGTGTCTTAAATTCACAAGTAAATCAGTTTAATAGACCGCATCATTGCTTAACATCAGGCGAGTTGGCGTTCAAACGCAAGCCTAAAACGAAATAATAAAAAACAGATTCCTAGTAAGCGCACCGTAAAATGTATCCAAGTAATGATAATGTTTACTGTATACAATACAAATAATACTGTAAACCTTTTATTCAACCTCTTTCGATCATGTGAAACAAATAACTTGTTTTAGTTAAAAAAAACCGTACAATTACGAGTAGGACTCGTGCTCTGAGGGTTCCGTTGGACGGAAAACTCAGAGCGCAAGTCCAAAAAAACGAACTGAAGTTGAAATATTGAAAGACAAACTTAACTTTGTAGTTGACAATAAGGTTCTTCCATACATTCCAACTACAAAATGTAAGTTTGTAATAGCAAAATAATTATTTTTAAATGATATAACTTCAAATTTGTGACTTTCGGATTTATTCCTATATATGTGCTATGAGACTTTACTTTTTGCCAAATTACATGATTCTAGGTCAGCGGGAAGTACCCTATAGGTTTAGATTCCTCTGTGAAATCGCAAAATATGCGACATAAACGTTCATATCTTTTGATTGCGTTGACTAACAACTTTATTTTTTTTACAGCTGAAAGAAACCGTAGACCCAAGAATTTAGTATAAATTTCAACTTGATACCTTTACGCGTTCTTGAGAAAAAGGGTCTTGACAGACAGACAGACAGACAGATGGACGGACAGACGGACAACAAAGTGATCCTATAAGAGTTCTGTTTTTTCCTTTTGAGGTACGGAACCCTAAAAAAACATTTTGTGTCAAAAACTCGTGTAAAAATTACTCTACAAAAAATACAAGTCTACAAACATCACATTTCATGAGTAAGTTTGTATGTATTTAATTTTCTTAATGGATTTTTTCGCAAAATTATAAGAATACCTATGTGTTAATATTCTCTTTACCTTTTGAATATTTGATTCACTGAAGAAAACAAAATTAAATAAAGAATTTAGAAGGAATTACAATCCAAACCAGGCTAAAAAAACAACTCCGGCAAAAAAATCTTTGTAAAATCCTGCAAAAGAATGTGCTTATATTTTATGAGTACTTACCTACTTTGAGAACATTCAGTAATTACTGAATAAATTATTATAGTATAATAGATCTATTGTATTATATTATGTATCTATTATAATAGATTAAAAATTACTGAATGCTCTCAAAGTACGAGAACATTCAGTATTTTTTTACCGATGATAAAAGAAGAAGGTTCATATATTTTTGGTATGATTAAAATTGTTGAAATGCATGGACGAGATAGAGGACACACATAATATGGGCTCTTAAGTAATTGTTAAAATAGTTGCAGGTGTCCTTCGATTGCTATCTAAATTTCAGAAAAATGGATGCATATTTTATATTTAATTTTCTACGCAATGTTTGAGAAAAGTACTATACAAGCATTAGCACTGGGCATTTATGGAATTACTTATGGTGGCCTCGACTATTATGGACTTACATATTATGCTGGCCTCAGTTACGCCTCAGTTACAGATTTTCATGTTTGTCTGTGAATGCCTTTGTTACTATTAAAAAAATTACTCCAAATATAAATAAAACCTTTTAGAAAGTTAGTTATTAAGTCTATTTTCCAACCCTATTGGTATAATAATTCCGGATATGACATTGCCATTTATTAATTTACTATCATGATGATACATGATTAGTTTTAATCTCCGAAGTACTCCCAATGGGTCGAAGCACAAAAATATTTCTCAGAAACAATTAAACAATCTGCTTTTTAAAAATTAAAAAAGTTGAAAACTTTTTACTTGAAAAACTATTTGACATTTAAAATGTTATAGGTTATCTGTCAAAATTATAAACTTGAAAAATATCTAATATCTGACTAAAAATATAATCATTTCTTTCAAATGCTCTTTCCCAATGCATTTATACCACCTACAGAGTCACCTTGCTTAATGGCACACAAGGTTTCACAAGCTACACAAAAATTAAGAATGTTTACTAAAATAAATAAATATTTAGTTTGAATTTGTTCTAGTAAAGAAACTATACACTAAGGCAGTTGTTTAAGTTCATATAATTATCTAATATGCTAATGGTTATAGCTACAGGCAGCTACAGCCATCTTTGACTGTGTGTAACTGTGTTTAAAAATAAATCAAGGAGCCTAAACGCAATTTCTTAAATTGTTAACTTACTGGTCTGCAATAGTAGCTAGCAACTGATCATTAGACACGCGGCGAGCCTCAGCACTGTGCCGGTCATGGCTAATGTGTAAAACGGCGCGCAATTCCTCCAGTAGCTTTTTTCTGTTGTCTTCTAATGCTCCTTGTGCTCTAAACACATTGACCATATTCGAGTAGGCTTCCAGTTCTACAAACAAAAGAGATACACCATAAAATATTTGACACGATTTTCATATCTACAGCAACAAATTAGCCTCAACCATTGAAACATAAATTGAGAAAAGCATAGGAGGGAAAATGAAAGCCATTCTCGACAAAATTTTATACCGAGTCTACGGAGCGTAAGGCGACATTCGTCGCGGGTAAGATTAAGGAGCATAGGCCACATTTTTATTGCTGTAAATTAAACACTTAAATGTGACTCCTGCTATATGATTTTAACCATATTTTTGTAAATAATTCTATTGGCAAATATCCATACTGTTTACTTCAAACGACAATTCGTTCATTTTGACACTCCAAATCAAATGCAAGTTAGGAAAACAAAGCATCTTGTCTATGATATTAGGTATACCATAATAAATAATGCAACTCCCTGTCATTCCTGCGGCATTGGTTGGTCAATAATCATTAGAGTAGGGAAAAAAAACATTTATTATTAAGTAAGGGTTGCCGCAGGTATATAAAATCTATAGATCTATTCCATCTTCTATCTATTCTTTGCCCATTTTCGGTTTGAATGGCAGTAGAAGTCTCGCCCAGGGCGCTGGTAGTCCTAAACCGGCACTGATCGTACGAGAACCAGTGGTGAACAAAAATTGGTCACCGACTCGCACTTGGCCATTATTTATTATTTGTTGTTACTTTAGAGTGTGTATTATAATCACGCCAAGTTTGACGCTTGTACGTATTATCGTTTTTACATTATAGCTAATACAAAAATACGATTGTTGTATTGGGGCCATTTCGTTTTTACTTTTTGACTTTTTATTATCAGTAGTTAACCTACCGTAACGTTAACAGACACACGCACAGACATCGTAGGCTTAGTAATAGGGTTCCGTTTTTACCCTTTGGGTACGGGACCCTAAAAACTACCTTGATATGAATTAAATAGATATAATTACTTGCCACTCTTACTCTGTTTGTAAGTAATACTTATTGAACTCAAACTTCCTCAATATGTCAGATTTATTTTACTGGAAATTTGGGTAATATAAAATTGTGACAACATTTTTGAAGACGCGTTCACCATAGACAACAACATGGAAGCTTTCAGACATTAGGGTAAAAGTTTACGAAGATAGCTAGGATTCCATCCGGTACTTCGAAATAGGTTGTCGGAGCACGGTACTAGGCAAAGCCGGGTTGGGGAAAATCGGTTCGAGAGGCGCGTATTATGTAGAATGGATGGTATAGTAAGAATAAGTACTTAGCAGTAGTTTAGCCAAAATACATACGAGTTATACGTGAGTTATACTAAAGACGAAAACAATTAATTACTTCCGCATGTGTAAAAAATATTTACAACCTTTGAGTCAAAGGTTCATTTGGATCATTATTTTCATATTTAAATCATACAAAATAATAATTAAAAAGTTACAGTTCCAACTGCCGGCTCTGGCACACATTCCAAGTGCCACCGGCTCCCGTTGCCGTTTACGGAGACAAGACCGTATGATTTAAAGACTTTAGTCCAAACCATTGGAAGAAAAAAAGTGCTTTTTTTAAAACCTAATGTCATATTTATTATGACATTTATGACTTATGACGTTTTTCTTTTCGCAGGAGTAAAGTCAAAAAGTGTCTGTTGAATTGAATACATTGTGTTTATTTGCGAATTTTGCTACGTAAAACAAGATAATGGCTGCTGAAATCAAGCCTGCCCCTAGAACACCTAACGATAGGTTTTGTACAACAAAGAAACCGGCTCTTCTAAACAAACTAGAAGGCTGTACCGACGATGTGAACGCCGCGGTGGTAATACCTGGAGAAGACGGTGTAATTAGCGTCTGCGATGATAAGTATGCGAAATCTGACTCTCTTTATCATATTGTTTAGTAAAAGAACTTAAACATAAACTTTTTCATCTAAAAACATTATGGAAATGTACCCTCAATAAACTGTCAAAGTATGCAATTCAATAGCTTTCAATCGTATCTGTCCTTTTCCTCTAGAAAACTTGTTGATTATGATGCTGCTATGAAAATCCTCGTAGATTTATCCAAAACCCGGCTCTCTAAATAATTTTGTAATTTCACAAAGAATACAAACGGCTCAGGGGGAGGACTTATGTATGTATTTTGTTTGTCAGGACAGTCCGAGTGTGGTTAAAGCGTGACTCAGGACAGTACTGGCCGAGCATCTGTCAGTACATGCCCTCTGGTTGTACGTCCATGTTCTATACACCAGAGACACGGCAACTCTTTATTGGCCAGGAGAATGGAACTGTTTCAGCATTTACCCTTACTCAAGATTGTAATAGAATAAACCCTGTGAGTATCTGTGCTTTTCATGTGCTAGCTTGTCTGAGACTATTTATAAAGGGTTACATGGAAGGGTTCTATTAATCTGAAAGAAGGTTATTGTATTCAGCATTATAAAGAACTTTCGACTATGGGACCAACACTAACATGTGAAAAAAATTGGCTGTTCTATACATTTCTTTGTGATTTCAGGGTTGGTCCCATAGTAACAGTTGTTTATAATGTTGAGTATCCTCTATCTTTTTGGCTTAGTACTCCATTCTGGGTAACCATGTGTATACATACCATAATATTTAGATGCCACACCCATTTTTTTATAAAGATACTTGGGGCCTTACGGCCAACTCCTAATGCAGTATCAAACTAACATAAACCACTCAGTAGTCAGTGTGTGTGTGGGTGCGTTAAGCTTCACGTTCACGTGATTTTCTAACTGAGCGTATTTAACGTTAGTTTGATACCGCGTTAGCAGTTGGCCGTAGGGCCCCAGGTATGTGTACATCAAGTTGAAAAACTATCCATAATGCATTACGAAGTATAATAACAGATCTACTAGTGTGCATACTATTTTTTACCTCTGCAACAAAAACAGGTTGACACTCTCTTGCTGATAAGATTCCTTCAATGTGATCCAAGGTTGAATAAGAAATGCCTTTCACAAGGCCCCTTTATTCTTTTGTTACAATTACCTTTAAAAGCAACTATCAATTAGGTAGGTACTTATAAATATCATTCTTATTGGGATTATTTGTAAATATTTTCACAACAGTTCTATAGACTTCCGTCATCTATTCTACCTGTGACCCCTACACTCAAAAGCATTTGAAATGTCACAAATTAAAATAATGTAAAATAAATACGATAAAATCCATTAAAAGTTTTTAATTTCAAGATAATTATCAACATCGACAAACATATCAAAGATTTTTATTTCAAACTAAAATGAATGTAAAAAAATACTCATGTATAGATTACATTAAAACGATGAGGAAAAAGTTAAATAAAACTAAAATATATTATCCAATTATAAAGTGCGGCATGTAAAGTTGCCGCTCTGCATGCACAAGCATACTGTCCGCCTGATGGTAACAGAAATTGCCGCCTATAGACACCTACAATACTACAGGCGTTGACAGAGCTTTATCAGCCTGAAGAGGTAGTTGTAGACACTAGACACCCTTTTTGATATGCTTCATATTGACTCATTGATAAGATTTAAAATAATAAGTGATTAAAATCAAAACTCATAAAACCGGTCTTACTAAATATTTCATGCAATCTGCGGCCTCATTATAGAAGTTTGATCGTGATCAAGATTGCATGCCCTCTCGTTCGAATGTATTTACTCGCACCACGTGCGTAAGTGAGATGGCACGCGATCGCGATCACGATCCGAATCATCCATAATAAGGCATCTGTCCAGTAGTTTGAAAGTTATCTCTGAACTCGTAACTTTACTTAGACCGCTGGCGCAACAACCTGAAGTGGGTCTTAGACTCCGACACTAGAAAATTCCAACTATCCCGGTCTCGCACTGTCCTCTCCAGTCGGTAACTTGGGGCTGGCACAGATCAGGCTCTACGGCATCTTTTCCACAATATAGTTTGGCCAATGGGTCAGTGGCCATAAGATACACGTTCTTGACATTGCGAGCTTATGTTGTTTATATTTCTAGTAATATGTACGGTCTCATTTTCTCCAGACACGTGAATACCTAGCGCACACAGCTCGCGTCACAGCGGTTACATTCTCGCTGAGTTGTGAATGGGTGCTCTCGGTGAGTCGAGACAAGTTCTTCTCGTACCACTGCAGCGAGACTGGGCGCAGGATCGGAGGTTATTCCTTTGAGGCATGGTGCACCGCTTTACAGTATCCTTTTATAAGAAACCATAGAATAAACTAGAATCTGCTCGAGAGACTTTTAGTGTATTTTACTAAAATAGTACGAACAGAATCCTATTAATGTATGTTCGCCATAAGCCTATTAATAAAAAAAAAGAAATTGAATAGAAGCATACTTTTTGGCTTCCAACCGGTCTTTTAGGAGATCGAAGGGGGACGCCTATGTCCAGCAGTAGACGTCCTATGGCTGAAATGATGATGATGATGAAACTTTTTGGAGTAAATACAATATACATTGTGTGTTGGTACTGAACCCTGGACGTGCAAATCCGAGTTGCACATTAGTTTAAAAAAATACAAATTAATGATGAGATGATCTGTTGGTAATTAAAAAAACAAAACAATTTTGTTTCGCGCCAAAAAACTTGCAGGTGATAGCGTTGGCTTACGACGTCATAATCTTATACACTCCATGCCAATAGTACTAAACTTTATGCAATCTTTCATGAAAATGTGTGAAAATGAAATGGTGTTTATAGCCGATTGACTTATCTTGGTAGATTGCTGTATTTAATACAATAATCTCCATTTTTTTATTTTACGTTTTGTGTTTAGAATTTTCCAGCCTATTTTATTATTTTTAAAATTATAATATCAGTGTTTATCTTGCCTATTTTGAACTGTTTATGTTCGGCCGACTAGTTGCCAATCTTTACATCAAACATAACAGTTATGTATTTATTGATATGCAAAGAGTCCGCTCAATCTTTCAGGATTCATATTTATGAGACCATGACTCATACATCGACAAAGTTATGGGCATACTAAGGCTTTTATCATTTTCAAGGCGACAAAATGTGTTGCAATGTCACGTACTGACGTCATCGGCGTTGTTATGAACCTTATTTTTAACACACGCATTTATTTCAAACTAGCGACCCGCCCCGGCTTCGCATGGGTATAAGTTTTATTACACGTATAAACCTTCCATATAAAATGATATATTTGACAGTGAAAAACGCATCCAAATCCGTTGCGTGGTTTAGTAGGAGTTAGCGGATACCGGTACGTTTCTATGGAGATCCCGGTGCCCTTCATCTGGCAAAGAGGTCGGCCACCGAGGGGGTTTTAGTGGGTGCAATCTCACATAACCCGGCTTCACCCCAATGCCCCATCTTTTGAAGATAAAAAAGGAGGGGTTAGCGGATATACAGACAGACAAACGCGGAAAGCGACTTTTTTTTATACTGTAGAGACAGAGATATTAGATAATAATTTTTTGACCATGTTTGGCCTTACTTAAAAACGTTACTCAAGTAAATCTATGCAGTATAATTATGCTTAAAATTACTCAGTCTCGTTTTCGCGTGAGTCCTTTGCGAGAAGTTGAGAGAGCAATTTTAAGCATAGCTTAAGTTGAGTAACATTTTTAAGTAAGTACCGTTATGTCTAGTCGCGGTCGCCAAGATCGGAATCCTACCTATACATTAGCTAATTTGATATTTGAGAACCAATTGACTATCTATTTTTAGATCCAACAACAATTGCGAACATAACTCAGTCTCATTGTCTGTTTCTTATCTTTCCACGTTTCAATGGCAAAACCGATCTTTATAAAGATTTCAC
Organism: Agriopis marginaria; assembly: GCA_932305915.1. Lineage (NCBI taxonomy): Eukaryota > Metazoa > Arthropoda > Insecta > Lepidoptera > Geometridae > Agriopis > Agriopis marginaria. Next base: position 16,431,016 of record OW029915.1, read on the forward strand.
CATGAGGACAAATACAAACAGTAAAACAACAACACATTAAGAAAAAAAAAATCTAACTATTCTGACAGCACTACGCCTAATCAGATCTGCATGATTTGATTCCTTCTTTCCCATTTTTCTATCGGACTGCCAGAGTGGGCACGAAGAATCGACACCGCTTTATGGTTGATATTCCGAGAACCCGTACAAAGCGCTTTGATTCCACATTTATTGTGCGAACTGCTAGTCTGTGGAATTCGCTGCCTGAGTGGGTGTTCCCCGATAGTTACAATCTGGGTGTTTTCAAGTCGAGATTGAATTGGTTTCTTCTAGGCAAGCGTGCTCCATCGTAGACCGCAACATCAGGCGAGTTGGTGGCCAAGCGCAAGCCTATTTTTAATTTGAAAAAAAAAACTGAATCTAATAAAAGTGTGTTAAAAGTTGTCAGTTTTCAATAGGAAGCAACATGATATGATATCCTGAGCATGTATCAGATTCGACTCGCAATCCAAATACGCGTTTGTGGGCGACTACAGCGGACTGATAACCATGCTGAAGCTAGATAACAATGGAGCCACGCTAGTCACTACGCTGAAAGGACATACGGGGTAAGTGAAGGTAAACTAAGAAATAAATAACCGCGGTACTTCATCTGGTCGTCACTACGACACAGCATTTTAAACTTCTTCTCTAAATCATAAATATTATTAGCGCCATTTGAGTATGAAATTGGTCCAAAATGTTGTCTTTGTGCGTGACTATGACTAGATAATAGATAAATATGTTTTTATTTATCTACTAGCTGCGCCCCGCGGTTTCACCCGCGTAGTGATGAAAAATGGTGATGATGATGATAAAAAGTATCCTATGTCCGTCTCCTGGTTCTAAGCTACCTCCCCACCAATTTTCAGCCAAATCTTCTTGAGTTATAAATAGTGTAATTAACACGACTTTCTTTTATATATATAGAGATTATCTATGACTTCAATTACATGTGTATACAAATATTATCACCTTTAACACATTAAACCTCGCAGATGTATATATTGGTGTTTAAAAAAAACTTTTTAGTCTTTTGGCGTCGCACATCTTGTGCATTTGCCAGTGCCCTTACCCCTTACCTACCCTTTAACTGCACACTAAAAGGAGGGTATTGTAGTTAGTGTGTATATTAAGTATGTTCCCACCTATTGCTTAAACGGCTCAGCCAATATTGATAAATGAGATGTCAATAGATTCATGTATGCTTAGGATTCAGTCAGACTTACAATTACTTAGTATTGTTCATGTTCAAATGTCTGCGTTTTTCTTCCACTTTTTGACTATTACAAACGCAAAAACTAAGTACAACACACTTGTTCATTTAACACTATAATAGAACACATACTATAATAGACCACATGCAAAAAAGGGCCGGCTGCAGGGTGTGTTCGTTTACAAGCACAAGCATCAAGCCTGTTTTATGCCTAATGCGTTTGTACTAGCTGCGGTTCCTTACCATATCTTCTTTGTTTTACTGATCTATGGTTCAGGGTATGTAGATAGATGACTTCATCATAAACACAAAACGGTGATGTAAAGTTCGAAAAATTGGTTGACTGACGACGTATAAAGGTAAATTTAAATTTATAAATCACTAGCTGCTCCCCGCGGTTTCACCCGCGTAGTGATGAAAAATAGTAATGAAAAGTAGCCTATGTCACTCTGGCTCTTGAACTATTACCCATGCAAAAATCAGATCGATCCGTTGTTCCGTTGCAGCGTGAAAGAGGAACAAACATCCATACATCTATACATACAAACTTTCGCGTTTATAATATTAGTAGGATAGTACGACTAGCTGACCCGACAGACGTTCTTAGAACTGTCAAACGCGCGGAGTTAAAATCTTGGTTAAGTTTTCTGAAATTGTGCAATTTTCTGCGCAATGTATTGAATTTTTTTCCCTAAGAACCTTCTACAAAGTACATATTAGAAAACGTAAAATAAAGATGAATGAAATCGGTAAAGTAATTCTCAAGTTATGGCGTAACCAAGGTAAATAGGGATTCATTTTTATATGTATAGATTATTTGTAAACCATAACAAATAAATCATAATGTGCATGAAACATAACACATGAATTCATGTATTTATGCACATTATTATGATTTATTTAACATTCAAAAATGTTTATACTCTATTCATTAACCAATTTTCAGATCTGTGAGGGTATTGAACTGGGCTCCAATACCTCAACTACTGTTCAGCGGTTCCTTCGATCAAACTATCATAGCATGGGACATAGGGGGACAAAAAGGAACAGCTTACGAATTACAAGGGCACAGGTAAGCTTTTTGATAACTAATTTTGTAGTTAATTACTTTTGTTTGATTGTATTACTTCCTTTCTTCGATAGCCCGTTGGTCCAGTTGGTAGTGAACCTGCCTTCTGAGCTTAGGGGCGTGGGTTCGATTCCCATCTAGGACAAACATTTGTGTGATGAACATTTGTGTTTGTTCTATATCTGGGTGTTAATATCTATTTAAGTATGTATTTAAACCTATATATGTATGTATATCAGTCTCTGGCAGCCATATCACAAGCTTTGCTTAGTTTGGGGTCAGATGACCGTGTGTGCAAAAATGTCCCGAATATTTCTTACTTATTAACGAGTATGAAACGACGTAATATAACAACATATTTTTTTAACATGACGGCACAAGAGAGCTTAATAATGTTTGCCGTCACGGCATACGAGTCAGTTTTACTGCCAAGGCGCGCCAATAGATGTTTCACATTATTATTATTTGTTTTGTTTTTCCCAAGTAACAAAGTAACCGGTCTCTGGTACGTCGGTGGTTGCGAGCGTCTGTTATCAGCGGGCGAGGATGGAGCCCTCGGCGTGTGGGAGATGGGAGTGAGGCGCCGCGAGACCCCCGCCTGGAAGGAGTCTGATCTGTGCCAGATATGCCGCGCGCCTTTCATATGGAACGTGCGCGCCATGATGGAGAAGAAACAATTGGGTGAGTGTGCTACCAACCATTACTCAAATGTGACGTTTACGCACAGTGCGACGGTGCTTTGCTTTTTTGTTTGTTTCGCGTATAAGTCTGCGTTTGACCACTCATTAGCCTATTAGCTATTGTATTGGCGTCTATGCACTACTAGCACCGCCCTGCGGTTTTACACGCAATCTAAAATGAACATATAGTATTTAAAAAAAAGCCTTTGTTATTCCAGGATGTAAGCATACAAACTTTAATCAAAATTCGGCCGTCACTATTAGTGTAAAAGAATAATAACAAGTGCGATTGAATTAGTTTAATAGTGCTCGATGATTGCCTTAATTTTTCTTTCTTGTTTATATTTCGTTTACCTATTAGGGTTCTGTAAAAAAAGCACAAAGAAACCCTTATGGACTCCAGTGTCTGTCTGTCTGTATTTTACAAAATAATATCTCAAAAAACTTTAACAGCTATCAAATTAAAATTCTCGTCCTTCTTAGTTTCACGAAGTTCTCGTTACGTGGGACAGTGATCTCGACTTGCTTACGAGGGAGCGAGGGACCTTACCCAGCGCCGGTCGTTTACAATCGGCATCATGCTGAGGTGGGGTCGGTTTGTGACATAAAAAACATTTATTGCTCAGCTGGTTGTTGGAACATACACTGGGACTGCCATGTAGAATGCAATATAAATCACAATTTTTTTTTAATAAAAAAACGGGTTTTTATTTCTATGTTATCTGTTGTGTTGTCTATGTCTATTATGACTGGGTATAGTTGTAACCCTTGCATGTGTGTGTGCAGGTCTGCGGCAGCACCACTGCCGCTGGTGCGGCGCGGCAGTGTGCGGCACGTGCTCGCCGCACCGGCTGCCGCTTCCCGTCATGGGCTTCGAGTTCCCTCAGAGAGTCTGCACCGCCTGCTACGAGACGCTCAGACATGAACCGTATGTATACACAGTTTCATTTCTAACTATTAGCACTGAATACATAATAGTACAAGTACAGAAGATTCACTCCGCAAAATCATTCAAATAAATAGCGACTCTTGCTCGTCATCATCATCATCATCATCAGCCAGAAGACGTCCACTGATGAACATAGGCCTCCCCCTTTAACCTCCAAACTGAACGACAGCCTGCCTTTTGCATCCACTGGATGCACGCGACTCTTACAATGTCGTCGGTCCATCTAGTGGGAGGTCTCCCTACGCTGCGTCTTCCGGTTCGTGGTCACCACTCCAGAACCTTTCTTCCCCATCGGTTATCGGTTCTTCGAGCGATGTGGCCTGCCCATTGCCACTTCAACTTGCAAATTTTAACAGCTATGTCGGTGACTCTTGCTACTACGCAATAAAACGCAATTCAGGACGTGCGTGCGCTAACTACCTACATTAACCTAGATGTTGCCTCTCTGTCTATCGCATAACTGTTGTGGCGTTATCTCTGTCTATCGCGCGGCAAGTCTGACAAGTCGACTACTTGTAGCTTCATACCTAAGTACGGAGTGCGCTAGGCCTGCTATTAGGAGCGATGGTGGTCGGGCGGTAGTATGTGCGCTTTACAATCTGACGGCACCCGGTTCGATTATCGGCCCTGCACTAATGACTTAATTAGTACTTAAATAAATTATGTGCAGTTACGATGCCATCGCTCAACAACGGTGAAGCAAAAGGAAACTGGTATGTCAATCTGGGTGTCATCAAATCACGAGTGAATCGGTTTCTTCTAGGCAAGCGTGCTCCATCGTAGACAGCATCGTCGCTTTACACCAGGCGAGTTGGCGGTCAAACGCAAGCCTATTAATAGATTTAAAAAAAAGAGAACTTCAATTTCTTTATTTTAATAAATAATAGGCTAGGCTTTCGTTTGACCGTCAACTCGCCTGATGTTAAGCGATGATACGGTCTACGGTGGAGCACGCACGCTTATCTAGAAGAAACCTATTCACTCGTGATTTTAAGATACCAACACTAACACCCATACAGGCAGCACATTTTAGTCTTGCAGTTCGTACAATAAAAGTGGAATCAAAGCGCTTCGTACGGGTTTTCGGAATATATTTCATGGTGGTCCATGACCATAATGTTGAATTTGTAGTTTTCTGTATCTTTGCTCTCCAGTGATTATTTATTTTGGTCTGCCACCCTTCCATTATTACGTTATTGAGTTTTTTTACCGTTCTCATCATCATCATCATAATCAGCCTTTTAACAGTCCACCGCTGGACTTTTAGCCTACCCCCGAAAGGGTGATTGGGACATATTCACCACGCTGGCTCGGTGCGGGTTGGTGGATTCACATACGCTATTGAATTCCTTTTCCATACGTATGCAGGTTTCCTCACGATGTTTCCCTTCACCGGAAAGCCAGTGGTGTGAAAAATCCGTACATAAGCTCATTGAAAAAAGAAATTCATTTATTCAAAGAGCTCATTGGTACGGGCTTTGGGTTTGAATCCGCGACTTTACGCTTTCAAGTCTAGCGGTCTCCCAAATGGGCTACCACGGGTTTTACCATTCTGTCTTATACTATTAAACATTTTATATTCTTCTACTATTAAACATTAAAGGTTTTATGTTATTAAATTACTTAGTGTTGTTGTCACAATGTTGTTGATTAAATGTAAATTTGCTACTCTATCGCATTAGGTTATAACGTGTAATGATAGATCTAAGTTGAAAAAAAAAAAAAAAAAATTGTAAAAAAATTATTTCATGATTCCAGACGGGAGTCTCTAGCGTCATTCCACGATATGAAGCATGCTGTTGCGTCGTTGTTCGTGGACGAAGCGACTGGCCGCATGTGCACTGCAGGCCGCGACCGCGTCATTAAGGTAAATACACGCCTTCAGTTAAAATAGTATCGAGGCAACTTTCAAGACTAAGCTTCTTAGTCTTGAGCATCGGCGCAAGGTTGCTAGTCTATCGGTTTTTTATCGGATACATTTCGGAGAGTGTGCTACAGATCTGCGTGATTTGATTCCCATCCTGCCCATTTTTCTATCGGACTGCCAGAGTGGGCACGAAGAATCGTCACCGCTTTATGGTTGATATTCCGAGAACCAGTACGAAGCGATTTGATTCCACATTTATTGTCCGAACTGCTATTCTGTGGAATTCGCTGCCTGAGTGGGTGTTCCCCGATAGTTACAATCTGGGTGTCTTCAAGTCGAGAGTGAATAGGTTTCTTCTAGGCAAGCGTGCTCCATCGTAGGCCGCATCATCGCTTAACATCAGGCGAGTTGGCAGCCAAGCGCAAGCCTACTTATTAAAAAAAAAAAAAACTTGTCATTCTTCAGTCTCTATTAGTTTCTTCCAATTTGCGTAGGATATTGTCACCTTGTGAAGTTTTCAATGCTACGATCTAATCGGTAAAATAAATATAAAGAAAATTTTATGCTATGAATTCTGTACATACATATTTTCCATAAAATATATTAACTTAAATATATTTTACTAAAGTAATTGTTTTTTTTATCCACTGACCTTTTAAAAATATTTTGTCTGTGGTTTTTATTTTATTCCGTTGAGATGGTTTAAATGAAAATATGACAAACAGCATCAGCGTCATAATTTTGCCACTTTCATCATCATCACTTCAGCCATAGGACTTCCACTGCTGGACATAGGCCTCCCCCATCGATCTCCAAAAAGGCCGGTGAAAAGGAAGCTGACTGCATCCACCGTTTCTCTGCAGTCTCTTTTAGGTCGTCTGTCCATCTTGTGGTGGGTGGACGTCCTATGCTGCACTTACCGGTCCGTGGTTTCCATTCCAGAACATTTCGACCCCATCGGCCATCTGTTCTGCGTGATATGTGCCCTACCCCCTGCCACTTTAACTTGCTAATCCGGCAAACATAATGCTGCCACTTTAGTTAATTTAATTATGATTTCAGTTCTGTAAGTAGTACTTACTTTAAAAAAAAAAGTATTATTTTTTTCTAGGTGTGGGACATTGGTGTGCTGCTCGCGCCGGCGCCGCAACCCGGGACTAGCGACCAGTGAGACTTTACGCTTACTTACTTAGCCAGACATACTTGAACACTAATCGACCATTACTGAGGCTTCATTGGTCTCTATTTTTAAAGGCTATTCCGAGTTGCCAGTTCTTAGCCACCTGGCTTAGAGCAAAAACTTTCAGTTAACACATTGACGCGTTTATGTCATTACTCGAGCGTGGCCTTGGGCGGATCAATCAGTATTTAGTACAAGGGCTTTACGGCTACCTGATTTAAGCGATTCTGTTTAGGCAATGACAATATAACCACTTCACTGCTCATCCTTTACTCCGCATAAGCCAAAAGTTATATCATGCCAACCTAGACTATTTCAAGCGGGGCCAATCCTAGGCGCGAATTGAATGAATGACATTTGATTCTCCAATCACAAGCGTCGAGTCGCGTCGAGTCTCCAATCACAAGCTGCCCTCCGCAACCGACGTGGCAACATTTTGCAAAAGGGAATTTTTACTACATGCGCGATCAAGTGGTTATATTATCTTTGTGTTTAGGTGATTCGAAAAGTAGCGCAACCGCAAACCATATATCGGCGCGTTAAGGTTCACGTTTGCGTGATTTTCCGCACTGCGCTGTTTCGAGCTCGCGTTAAGAGTTAGCCGTAAGGCCCGCAGTTCTTCAGGTATACTCGATCCAAGTATTTATTAGCTCTGTCAGCTGCTAAATTGTAAAAAAGTTTAATGGAGCTCAAAACGTTTAATATTGATCGCAAAAACTTGGAACCGAGTATAGTTGTTTGAATTATGAATGAAACTGATGTCTACAAAATATTCACAACGAACTAATGGCAGTACTCAGTGTTGCTATATCTGACTAAAACAATAGAAGAAGATGTGTGCTATCAGTTTATACCCATTACGTTCAAAATCGGTATCAGTGAAAATAGCTCCATAAATCCTACAATCAGACAATTTAAATCTAAAACTGCTATGGAAATAAACACATGCCTACTGAACAATCTGAACATTCTAGAAAGTCAGACTTCAATGGAACTAGTAAGTTTGTACTAATAGCGGTAACCTGATTTAGGTTTTTGTTGAAAGTCTCAAGCCATTTAAGTTGAATTTTAAAATAACACACTGTTAGTGAGGTGGTAAGTATATTCTAAATCGAAACATCGATAAAAGTTAACTATCGTTTTATATAAAAAATATATTTTAATTCAACATTTCCCATTTACCCAAATGCTGGTCCAACGAAAAGATTTACGATACCTCACGTGTCGTAAACTAAGACTGAACATTCACTTTTTCTCGGTGTATAATATTGTGAATTGTATTTTTTCGAATCATAAATAAAAAATGAAAAAAAAAAAAATGAGATCCGGATCTCGATATTTGTTCTAAATTAGCTTGTGGATTGAAATCTTGGATGTTGTCAATTATTTATCTGTACAGAGTGTAACAAAATTTATATATTATTATGTATAATCTTTTTATGGATGCGTCTGTTTATTTATGGGTTTCCATAATAATGACAACGATTTCTATTCCCAAGTTAGAAAAATATTAGCGTATGTCTATGGCAAAATGTATTTACGTATGACTGATAAGGGTATAACTTAGTCATTGTGTTCACAGTGTGTTAACTCGTAAGATTTGTCCTGGGTAGGCGACGGAAATTTCTTTAAAATCCAGCTATTGGCGGTGCCAATCTTGTTAGATACTTAAAAAATAATCTTCAAACACACATCTATCGATATCGATAAATTGTTACCCGTTAAAAATAATCGAGCAAACGTAATCTTCAAACACACATCTATCGATATCGATAAATTATTAATTGACACTATTTACTTTCAATATAAGTCGTCCGTCAACAATGTAACTAAGTTAACGTAGTCATTACTGAAATTACAGTTTTTGTCTTTATTTTTGGTTTAGTGATAAAGAGAGACAAACGATTACAAATTATCAGATCAGAGAAGAGTTTAACGTCGTCTATTTAGATCAACGCGTAAGTGTTACAAATAGTCTTTGAGCATCACGTAGTGTGCGTGGTTGTTGATGAATACTTTTGGGCTATTATTAAATAATGGGTTAAACCCTTTTTTTATTATTATAGTCAGCACGATAGGCTTTTGCTCAGTCCACCTGATCTAAATGACGGTGATCAATCTGTGTGTGGCTGTAATATCTAGATCAAAGCTGCCCAACTAAATCCCTTTGGACGTGGAACATTATTTCGATTCCACATTATTTATTCGGAAACGGTGTTGTGAGTAATTCCCGTGTAACATAAATAAAATGGTTTTGTGCCAATTGCCGACCCGCCAGCTGATTCAAATTCTATATTTGTCAGAACATGGTAGGTACATATACATCCAAAGTAGCATACATGGTCGTAAGATTGAAGACGTATCTCATGTCCTTGCCTGTTACAGCATACATATGTTCGTTTTTTTTAAATATATATTTTTATTCGTTTTAGTTAAAGTTAAAAAAACGAAATTATGTCTATGTTAGAATATTGTTAAAATCATATTTTGGTTTAATTGTATACTGTCAGGGTTGGGCAGCCTTGCATTAGCTATTTTATCAGTTTTGTCATCTTAGCTGTTCGTCTCATTGTGGTCTATGCAATGTTTGTCTATGAATATAGCCCTAAACTATTCATCGAACTATAACTTGTCTATGGTAAGTATAGTCCTGTTGCTGGAAGCTCAATATTTATTGGAACTTCTAACGAGTCAGTTATTTGTTATTTATACTAGAGGTATATTTAGTGTAACTAAATCTTATTTTTTATGCAAGCACTTTTAATTAATTTTATTGTAACTTAAGTTCATTAGCTATGGCGTAAAGGTATGCTTTTGAAATGCACTTGTTGTAGTTTTGCTATGTAGCCATATATAGTCATTTTGTAAAAATGTCGTAATTATACGAGTATATATATTTTCACTTGTATATGCATTCTACGGGACAATAAATTATGTATATAACTACATCAGGTACATACTTTAAGCTTACTATTATCTAAATGTCCTAATATTAAAGTTTTATTTGTATTTCAACTTCTGGTTGTAAAGATTTAGTAAAGAACTATAATGCAAGGTGCTGACTTTGAAATTAAATTGTACCTACGCTAATAGATTTTGTTTTTTAATGTAAAAAAATGTAGCGGAAATCATTAATAAGGCTGGGTGTACACTTGTTTCCAGTCGCCGGTTTAGCCGACTCGAGCCTGTTTAAAACTAGAATGGGTGTCATACGACCGGATGCATTATAATGCCCAGCTTGAGCCGAGCAAAGAAATCTGCTTTAATATTTAGTTTTACTGTAGCTTAGCACTGGCAAATTTTATACGAGTATGCATATATATATGTTAGGCATAATTTAAATTTGAAGGGTTTTGTCCGCGTCGTCTTTTCATATTTTAACAAAATTTGTTCGTATGTACTTGTTTTCTGTAGAAATAATTATCGGTCTCAGCGACACTCAGTTTGGCGTGGACCAAAACGTTATTGTAAAATAACTGTATAGAAATAGCATAGAGATACAATACAATATATAGAGTCACAATCGTGCAAAAAAAAAACCGAATCAAAGCTCGGCGCACGGTGCGAATTGCGCAGACTTTTTGGTTAGTTACAAGGTAACCGCGATCCGACTACAACGCCGCGTGATGCCAGAGCTACGTTGACATAGCGGACAACTAACTTTGAACACTATGCAAACGACATAACGTCTAAATTGGAGTAAATATGGCATTGTGAAGGCTGTAATAGATACAATGACGCTCGGACGTTTTTTGAATGTTTTCACTGAGAGATTGTGACACTATAGGCTGGAATTGTATCTCGATGAGAAAAAGCAACAAATATGGATATTTTCATTTATTGGAAGCATGACTACATTTGTAAGCTAGCAGGCTGCTTGAAAAGTCGTAAGTGTGTGTGTGTGTGTGTGGGTCGCAAAAGCAGATTTTCGTGATATTTAGGCCCAACGTGGCTAGAGTCGAGGCGGCGCCAGTCGCGACGTGCAAGCGGTCGAGAAAAGTCAACCGTGTTCACTGTAGATTCAAAATATCGCATCAACTTTTCTAAACTCTAGTAAATGAATCAAACAGCAAATTTTTACACTGCCTTCCTTCGACCTAAATAAAATGGACGGGCCATAACTATTGAACTTGCTCAGTAAAAACTAGTCTAAACCGTCGGACATATACTTCAACACCTAATTATAACTATGTAGAAGTACATTTGTTACAAAAAAAATGATAGTGGTTTTTTGTTGTGTATTTACACTTCGGGAAAGCACACGAATGCATAATTTTGTCAGATGTTTCGTTATCATGTAACAATATACTCGTGTTGCACTTCCTACGGCTAGAGACCAACTGAAATGAAGTGAGCGCCAGCGCTCATTTTGTAATCTTCAAAAATGCGCTTATTCTGGGCCCGTCCATTCATTTTATTTTGGTCGAAGCGGCTTTCCATGTATGCCGTGACGCTGCCACGTCGACTCAACATTAGGCCCTAGACTTTACAATCTGACAGAAATATGTGACACTACACAGAACTTAACTCGAACTGCTATCGTTGCTCTTAAATCTGGAACACAGTAACTTTTGAAAATCTGGCCCCCGATTCTACTAAAGAAATTGTTTTTAAATTTTGATAGCCCGTTGGTCGAGTTGGTAGTGAACCTGCCTTTTGAGCTTGGGGGCGTGGGTTCGATTCCCACCTAGGACAAACATTTGTGTGATAAACATTTGTGTTTGTTCTATATCTGGGTGTTAATATCTATTTAAGTATGTATTTAAACCTATATATGTATATATATCAGTCTCTGGCAGCCATATCACAAGCTTTGCTTAGTTTGGGGTCAGATGACCGTGTGTGCAAAAATGTCCCGAATATTAATTTTGATTTTTTAATTGTTTAAATTTTTTTTTATAATTGCCTCAATATTGACAGTTTATTTTATACTAAGTTACAATATTAGGTGGTGGTATTTATCTAGTATAAAAAAAAATTACTGTCAGTTTTGAGTCAATTATTAAAAAAATAAAATTGAAACAATTACAATTTTCAAAACAATTTCTTTAGTAGAATCGGGGCCCTGGTGTGGTACTTTTCCAGGCAGACTGCAAAGTAGTCTTAGTTTCACAAAACCCGTATCGTATCTAATAGGCTATCGGGCAGCTGTTTGATTGTATATAATTAAATATTTACTGAAGAAACTATTTAAATTTAAATTAGCTAATAAAGTTCTGAGATATAAGCGTTTAAAGTTTTCGTTCGGATTAGGAAGGGATGCTCTGTCCCTTTCCTGCAAGGTGAGTGTCAGTATGGAGTTTGTATGGCGTAATAGGCATGATGACTAATATTTTTTTATTATATCATAAAAAAGCAGATCATAAATAGAGCACATCAACGTAAACAAAATTAAAATTAGTTCAAGAATAAATAAGATATAAGCATTTTAATTTCATGCTAGACAGAGAGCGCACTATACTGAGCCGTGACGTCACGCCTCAGGCGCGCCACATAAATGCTATACTAACACACGCTTTGCAAGAAGGGGATAGAACATCCCCTCTCTATCCCCACCTAAAACTTTAAACACTCATATCTCAGAGATTTATCAGCCAATTTAAATTATTTTTTCAGTATGTGCAATGTATTTAGTTATATTCATCGCTAAGCCGGTTATTTGCAATAAATTAAACATTAGGACACATGCCTATTACATATGACGTCATTCGTAAGTATAATGCGCTCTCTGTCTATCAAGATATTAAAATGCTTATATCTACCTTAATTTTCAACACGTTTCAATTTTGTTTTCGATGTTCGGCTCTATGGACAGCTTTTTTGTAAGACGATAAAAAAAAATCTGTCCGGTAGCCTTACTTAGTGTTGCTTTTAGTAATAAAAACGATTATATTGCCAAACAGAATGTATGTCATTGAAATGTGATTATGAACATTTGTAAATTATAATCCAGAATTTTGCATACAAAAGTAAACACTAGATATTATTTTGTTACATTGCTTTATTTGTAAAAATATTTCAAAACTATTCGAGTATTATTTAAGAAACGCGTCCACCTGAGGTGATGTGCTCAATTCGATTATTTACAAACGTTTTCAAACAAATCATAATATTGTGTATTCAAAATCAAACAACATTTTATGAAAGCGTACATGGTTAGCTACCGTTCACCAGAGGCCTTACGGTTACCTGTTTTAAGCGATTCTGTTTAGGTGATTGCGAAAAGTAGCGCGACCACAAACCGTATCTTAACGCGTTAAGGTTCACGGTCGCGTGATTTTCAGCACTGCGCTGTTTCAGCGCAGTTTCGAGCTCGCGTTAAGAGGTGGCCGTAAGGATGTTCTGATACAGCTTAATTTTTTTGCACCTGACTTCCGAAATAACTGAAGCGATTCGAAGCGTTCTGATCAAGTATATGCAATCAGGTTAGATCTAACTGTTGCAATTTTAGGCCCGGGGTCTTACGGCTACCTGTTTTAAGCGATTCTGTTTAGGTGATGCTAAAACTTGCGCGACCGCATACCGTATCTCGGCGCGTTAAGGTTCACGTTCGCGTGATTCTCAGTGCTGTTTCGAGCCCGCATTAAGAAGTAGCCGTAAGGCCCCAGTATTAAGTATTGTTTGAAAATATTTGTAAACATAAGCGTGAGAACATCTATGCGTTTAGTAACTTGAACATCTCAAACGCTATAACGCGTTTGATGAAGAAAGTTTGGATTTTGTTTGATAAACCCATCTCGTCTACCACAGGCCGTGTGGACACGCCCTTAGCCATGTTTGGTATTATTGTTATTACGTTTTCATCTAAAAAACCTATTTAATCTTAAAAACGATCTAGTTTAAAACTTGTTTATTAAAGTATCTATAATTACTTATGTTTTAATATAAATCAGCGTAAATATATCTATGTAATAAATAAATTAACTATTTTACATTATTTAGAGTTCTTTTATTTATATTTAGATTAGAAATCACGCATTTAAAGTAATACTGCAAGCTTATAAAAGTTCACTCGGCACATCGCGGACTAGGTCACAGTTTCTGAGTTGGAAGGTACAGCGTTACGCGAATTTATGACTTTAAAATTAGCTTTAGACCAGTTATTAACATATGAAATAACTACGCGCCTTTATCTTTCAGCAAGTTAGTATAGTTTTTCACGTACGAAGGTTTTTTAAATCTAATAGGCTTGCGTTTGAACGAACTCGAAGGTTTATGTACGGTTTATGCAAAATTGCAAATTTTCCGCGGATCAGAATTTTACTCAATTGACGTTACAAGCGTTAGTTCAGTATCTACACCCAACGCCACCACGCAATAAACAACTATAACTTTTGGTACTTTTTACTCAATAAAAATAATAATAATAGGCTTGCGCTTCCCGCCAACTCGCCTACTACTAACAATCAACGTTTAAAGACTGGGGTACGCACTACGCACCCTACATCTTCGTATTTCAATGAGGTGATATTGACGTATCTAACTTCACAACCGCAAACTTTCGTATCACTGTCCTTTATTAATGACATCGTAGACATTCGGCAACACGCGCTCGCGTCGTTCATCGCGCTGCCCAACTAGAGTATTCAGGTACATGGAGTAACGTCTAACGGCGTTCACCCCGGGCAAGTGTACTGCCCTCGCGGGACGCAAACCTGGCCGTTGAAGATCGAGCCGATGTCGCACGACAGAGACGTGCGGACTCCTGACACGCAGAAGTAGTACCGCTGGCAGTCCGAGCTCGGCACCACGTAAAACCCGTCTCGCTCGCAGCGCCCGTCTTCCTTGTTGCTCTGCCGCTTGCCGCCGCATTCGTGCTGGGTGGCCTCCACGCACGCATGCCCGTCGAATATCTTCCCACCCAGGCACAAGAGCGTCGTGAGACGGTCACCTCTTTCGCAGTAGTAGTACCTGAAAAAGAGACCACAATGTTAATTTCACGCCCGCGTAATTATCTACGAATGTATTGGAATAAAGGGAGTATGAAATCGTGTCTAGGCCGTCTAGACGGTCAGAACCTTTTGAAAAGAAACCCATTCGAAGGATCACGTAAACTTCATCAGAAACAGAATGAACTACGGGATCACCTGTGGCAGCCGGACTCGACCTCCGGATGGTATCCGTCCGCGCGGCCGGCGCAGGAAGAGTCGTCCGGGCAGAGCGCGGGCGAGCGCGGCACGCACGCCTCGCCGTCAAACGCCTGGCCTGGCGCGCACGCGTACACGGTCTTCTGGCCGTGCGCGCATGCGTAGTACCCGCGGCAGCCTGCGTCCGCGCCGCGGTACCGCCCGTCGGGCCGCCCGTGGCACGAGTCCCGCTCCAGGCTCGGGCACAGGTACTCCGCCGCTGGCGAACACCGCACGCCGTCGTACACGGCGCCCGGCGGGCACGCGAGACTCGTGCGCAGCGCGCCCTCGCAGTGGAAGTAGCGCGTGCAGTTGGACTCGAGGTCCTGGTAGGTGCCGCTCGGCAGGCCGGCGCACTCGGCGGAGCGGTCGGGGCCAGCGCAAGCGAACCGCGCGGCCGGCACGCACGCGGCGCCGTCGAACGCGCGCCCCGCGCCGCACTCGCCGCGCGACACGACCCGCTCGCGTCGGCACTCGAACCAGGCGCCGCAGCTGCGCCAGTCGCGGTGCGGCCCGTCCGCGCGGTTGAAGCACGGGCTGAGCGCGGGCGGCGGGCACGGCGCGCCGCCGGCCGAGCAGCCGCCGCGCGCGAACGTGCGGCCCGGCTCGCACACGCCGCGCCGGATGACGCGCCGCGCCTCGCACACGAAGTACTCGCGGCACCCGGTCGAGCGGTCTGCGTACGCGCCGTCCGCCGCGTTTTGGCACAGTGACGAGCAAGCCTCGTCGGAGCAGAAGTCCGCGTCGCCGGCCGGCAGCGCGGCGGAGGTGGACCGCGGCGGCGGACAGGGCCCGGTGCACGCGGCGCCGCGGCACGGGCCCACGGCGCGCAGCTCGCCCGCGCGGCACCGCATCTCGCGGCGACATTCGTGCGAGGGGTCCGCATACTCTCCGTCCGTGAGGCCGGCGCACACGGGCTCGTAGCAGGTACCGGCGCCGCGCGCGCACGCCTGCATCTCTAGGTCGAACCAGGAGCCGGCGGGGCAGGCGCGGTCCACAGCGGTGCCGTTCTCGCACCGGTAGTAGTGTCGGCACGCGGAGCCGGGCGTGGCGTACGCGAGGGTGTCGCGCGGCGCGCACTCGCGGCGCACGCAGCGTTGCTGACGGCGCGGCACGCACGCGCCCGCCACCTCGCTGAAGGCGCGCCCCTCGGGGCACGTGTAGGGTCCACTCAGGACGCCGCCCGAGCACCGCACGTACACCCGGCACTCGCGCTCATAGTCCGCGAACAGTCCATCCCTCTTGCATTGTATGCTCGCACCGCCTGGAAAATACACCACAACTCTGTTACGACGATGTCGTTCCCGATGTTTATTATCGTTACGGATATATGTGAAAATTACAAGCTACGACGTATCATTATGTTAAAGTAACGTCTGAAATAAAATTGCAAAAACTTATATTAATTTGAAACGAACGGAGACCGATAGGCCTAATTTAGAGCCAGTATTTTTCGAATAAAAAAATATGTTGTTCACTGATGAAACTCACTGAATATTTGCGCGCTGATAGCGATCGCGAGCAGGGCGAGGCGCGCGGGCGCTCCGCTGGAGGCAGGCGCACGCGCAGACATGTCGGCTGCGAGTGCGGCGGCGCGGTCACGCGGCGCGGGTTCCTTGACATTCGCGCGTCCCCGCGGTACCTGATCCCTGCCGCGGCCCGGATGCAGCCTCCGCGTTAGGAATCTAGACACGCCTCGCTCGTCCAGCGCCAGCTGCTCGAGTGAAAACGATCGCACCGGAGTCGCTCGCCGACCGTGAACTTTGTCGCCTTACGTAACGCCGATAAAAGTTATTTGATTAATCCATAAAATATCAATAACTGCAGCGGTCTCGTTTGTCTTTAATCGTCCGATACCACGCGTTCTCTAAAAACTGCTTCAAAATTAATCGAGTATTCGTCGCTGAACGATTGCGAAAACACGACTCTCTCGAAAATGGTCATATATAAATTAATATCTCTTTTTTACAATTCAAAAAGGATGTCGTACATTATCTTATTTATGTTTTTTGCCTTCGAAGAGCATGATTACTATTCCTCCGTAGTACCAACTCGTGGGAAACTGTAACAAAAAATTAATAAAAAACAAACAGATCGTGTCGAAACTTAATAAATACTCGGTACTGAGCCGGAATCTCCGAGAATCCGCGTAGGCATACGAATGAGTATATTGATTTCGTATAGGATAACATCGTTTAAATTAACCGCGATTAGGTAGCAGAGAAGTAAGAAAGCCAGTGATATGGGTTGCTTACTCTACTACCTAATCGCGACATTGGCCAAGCTTCTATAGAGATGTTCCATCAATTTCTCGATAACTAGGAGCTGCAATTTTAGGTGACGTTGTGATCATGACCTCTTCTCTACATCCGCATTTCAACGACCACCAACCGTGTTAAGTGCTAATGATGTTGACATTAAGACCGTTGAGATAACATTAGCAAAGGCAATGAAGCTAGTCGGAATGTGTGGAATGTATCTGTGATGGTCGAGGTGTCCGCCGAGCGTCCGCAGCGGGCGGTCCTCAGCATTCTCCAACAGAACTACTCATATGTACCTACCTAAAGTGAATCGTAGTCAGCTTTATGTGTAATTCAGTCATGGCTCATAAAGCTAAGAGTCGAGAACCAGCGGGCTTAAAGCAACAATGTGATCCGAGCAAAACATTCGAAGCAGGATGTCCCCGTCACGTGCGGAAAATTTGCCATTTTACCAACTCCGCGATTCATAGGTTACGCTGGCGGATAGATTAATCAGTCCTACGATACGTTGTTGTTGCGCTGCCCGTATTGTAGTAATCGATTGCCTTTCGATCGTTATCTCGTCAGGCAACAATTACAATAAACTTAGCCTCGAGGTCAGTTCCGCATCTAGCTATAAGTACGATCTTCGTTCGGCGTTTGACCGACACGTCTGTTCGAAGGAATGTGAACTCCGTTTCTATTTTTGCTATCGTCATGTCATACCTAGTCCACTACCATCTTTCATACCTACTTTTTACAAACTTCGTATGTGTTGTCCTTTCGGTTTAATATTTGTATGTAATTGATTCGGTCACTTCTAAATTTCTGATCGTGCTGAATTTTTACAGATGAAATGAGTATGCTTTGGGTGACAATAAGACAGTAAGAGGAAGGTAGTATCAGCGGTATAGTGTTACCGTAACCTTATGACATAGGAAATCATTAATATTATAGGACTAGGACAGTCCGATTTGAACTAATTTGTTGATACAATTTTCAATATAGGTACTAGACTGAAAAGCTACAGGTTCAAATAATTCATTAGACCTTAATTAATTCTTTATTACATTAATTATTTTGAACTTCTTCAACGGTCTACGGGTATTGGACAGTCGTTACTGTTTTTGTAGTGTGTTAGCTTGTATTTTGTTTAGTTTATAAAGGCACTTGCCAGTAAAAAAAAAACGCGACAATAAACAACATCAGTAACCTTTTTACAAAAATAATAATAAACAAACGTTAATTAAATTTTAACTAAATGCAAGATCTTCTTTTCAAGATACCTACTGACTGTCGAGTCATGAGTGAGACAGATGGGAAAGACCAAAAGTGTCAGTCAATTAGAACGACTCGTGGGCGTAGTTTGATTAGGAAATTATCGCTAGATCCACTAATATGAATATTAAAGTTCTTTGTAGTTATGAATTATCGTCTCCTTATTCGCTAAGTTCAAGGAGGCGTCGTGGAAAATAGCTACAAGTGAGAAAAATCGCGGTTCTCGCCATTCAATGGGTTATGATAATGAATTGTAACTTCGTTTAACTTTATTATGTAAGCCATGAGTGTTTTGTTTTTATAAGATTGTTAGGTTTGACTTGGCCTTCAATTATTTATAGTGTGTTAAATCATTGTGGACGAAATAATGTCAACGTTGAATTTATTATAGTGATGCATTTAGTGCATCTAAATGCATCACTATAATAAATATAATAATACTGCGGCGCTTGCATGCCTTGGCCAAGAAGGAAGTTAAATTTTAAATTTCTTGCTGGTGCTAACTAGTTCTCATCTCTAGCCTTGACTGACATATACGTACCTACTTAAGTAGAACGATATGTACCTACATATAGAGAATAATAACACCAAGCTAGAACAATTGTATATTCGTTATTTTATTTTACATAGAAAACTAAAAGCTTCCTTATAAAGTAAAAGAGTAAAGTTAGAAATACGTAAAACGACAATAATGATGAAGAAATATTTTTTCTAAATAATCGTCTAATTATTTGGTTTTATGCCAGCATAATGTTACCACGACTCGCCATACCCCTCTATGCGTTCATCTATATCTCTTCTCTATCTTCTCTATCTCTACATAGTATAAATTAAAGTCGCTTTCCGCGTCTCTCTGTCTGTATGTCTGTATGGCCGCTAACTCCTAAACCACGCCACGGACTTTTATGCGGTTTTCACCATCAGTGAGATACATTTTCACGGAAGGTTTATATATATATAACTAGCGACCCGCCCCGGCTTCGCACGTAAATTACACCCGTGCGAAGCCGGGCGGGCGGGTCGCTAGTCTAGAGTATAAGCTAAATCCATACCGAATTTCATTCAAATCCGTTCAACGTTTACGGAATTGAGAGAGGACAAACATACATGTATATTCATTTAATATACATATGTAATATTTTAACTCCTCTGTATTTCTCTGTATTTTTAACATAATTAACTTTAATTGAATGTACTCTTCATCTACCTACTTTAGTTTTAATTTAAGTATTTTAGTTGTATTTGTAACTCCTAAGCGCGCGCGTTAAGTAAAAATTGGCAAATCTTTTTCGGGTTACCAAGATACCGGCCTAGCCGAGTTTGGGGCCCACTGCTAATTCAATATAACCTAGTTTAGATTATTTGTGGCTATGTATACAATTTAATTATGATAATGTTAAACCGCTTCAGAAATAAATATTTACTTTACTTTACTTAAAAAAATTAAGCGGTCTAGGATGGAGCACGCTTGCCTATAAGTAATAAATTCACTCGTAATTTGAAGACACCCAGATTATAACTATCGGGCATTCAGGCAGTGCATTCCACAGACTAGCAATTCGCACAATAAAATAAGAATCAAAGCTCTTCGTACGGGTTTTCGGAATATCAACCATGAAGCGGTGTCACCTTTTCGTGACCACTCTGACAGTACATAACAAAATGGGCAGGATAATTAAATCATGCAGATCTAACGCACACTCCGAAATGTATCCGATAAAATACAAACATACGAACTTTCGCATTTATAAATTACTGTGATGTGATTGAAATTAAATCTTAAATGTCAAATTAAAAACCTCAACAGCTAAACTAACATAGGAATGAGTTGCGGTCGGTAGCTTCGGTATTTCCAAGCTTGGGAAAACCTATGTTAATGCTCTGTAAACAAGATTTCGAATAATTGCCCAATACGAGGACTTCCTTAGAAAATTTGAGGGGCATTCCGCTGTTGGGACCGTCAGTCCGTCGACACCACTGTCATTTGACTTATGGCGGGTCAAACACCTAGTACCTACCTACCTCTCAGTTAGCAAAAAAGGGATACATCTATTGAAATATAAATTGTAATTATAGTGTAAACGTAATGCATAAGGCTGTTTGCGAACTGTCAATAAAAAAAATACGTATTAGAAGTAAGTAAGTAAGTAAGTAAGTAAGTAAATCTTTATTTCTAAAAGCTGTGTAATCTTAAATTAATTTTAATACAAACTACTAAGACTTAATAATAAAAAGTAAGAAATTTCCAAAAAATTTAAACATATTTAAGATGTCGACTTTAACAAGGGCCCCACACTAGGCTCATGGCCCGTATTGTGGCGGCCAAGTGACGATGTACTCAAAAAAAAGAAATTTAAAGTGGAGGCATCCAATTTTTTTTTTTTTTTTTTTTTTTTTTTGTTTTTCCTAGATTATTAATTTATATTAATATTAGTTACATTTGGATTGGTTCATTTATTAAAATTACTACATTTCACTAGTTATTAATTGTATTAGTCAAATTATATCAATATAGAAAATTTAGAAATTATTTTTTAAACTAATATCATACTTATTTATATAAGTATGATATTAGTTTAAAAACAATTTCTCAAGTACATAGGTATTTAATATCTAAAGTGTAGTGTCAAATGTGTGTGTGTGGGTGTGTGTGTGTGTGTGTGTGTGTGTGTGTGTGTGTGAGTGTGTGTGTGTGAAATAGTTACAATATTTTTAGGGTTCCGTAATACTACAAAGAACCTTATAAGTTCATTCTGTCCGTCCGTCCGTCTGCCTGTCCGGCCATCCAAATTTTTGAGAACTGTCTTCAATAATTATTAAGTTCCTGAAACTTTGCTCAATTACAGTTGTAGTGTAGATCAGGTATAAAAAATATACATATATAATTTTGCATTTTAGGTGGCTCTGGTAGATGTTAAATGGTTTTTCTGTACTATGAATATTATCACAATTTTATAATTTTGGCCACGGAACCCTACCATATGCGTCGACACGCATATTACACTATTATAATACTCGCATATTTTGTACCTAAGTGAATGTCTCTCGTTTTGTCATTCCAAGACAAGAGACCAAGAAAAGAGATATTCGGCCTTACTTATAAACGTTACTTAAAAGTTAAGCAATGCTTAACGGCCTATTATCCGAGTCGCGTAGGCAACAAAACGCTCCCTCAGCCCCCGCAGAGTTATAGCGACGATGTATTTTGCCACCCGAGAGTCAGGACGCCCGCGGGGGGAGAGCAACGACACAAACGAACATAGGTCCGACCTCGATGACGGCTGGCGTGGTACAGAACGCGGTGCGCGCAAATTCTCGCGACCTTTTTACGGTTTTAATTTCACTAAAAAACGACACTATTCACTATCAAAAATCTATCCAATTAAAAGAATGTTGAATAAAATTGCCTTTCAGAACATGCAATTTCCAGGTTGTTACGAGCTTTCATTAGAGCAAAAAATGAAAAAAATAAACTAAGTCGACTTTGTTTCAGATTTTTTTTAATCGAGGAAAGTTTATTCCATCGTGTTTTGAACCAAATCATAAACTCAAACACAGATGTATCTGTGACATGTATTTTTTTCCAGCTCAAATATTGTAATTTAACCATGATACCTACTACCCAAAGGGACGAAACGCTTCAAACAGAAAAAACGAGCAGAGCGAGAGGTACCCCGTTTAGCCATTTGTCCCTTTCTAGTGTTGACATAATCACTGATACTAATTCCTCATTACTTTTCATACTTTTTTATATTTTTATACAGAATAGATCTACGTTTGGCCACTAACTTGCCTGATGGTAAGCAACGGTGTGGCCGAGGATGGAACAGGTTGATCTAGAAGAAATCTATTCATTCTAGCCTTGAAGATGCCTAGATTGTAGTTCTCAGGAAACAAGGAGGACAGCAGGGAGTTCCATTCTTGGACAATACGTATCATAAAAAACAACCCAAATCGTTGTGTACGAATTTTTGGAATTTCCACGAGGGGTGATAGTGTGCTGTCCTTCTACTTGTCCTGTAGTAAAAGGGGGAGGGTGGAATAAGGTCATGAAGCTTTTGCGCACACTCACCAAAATATATCCGGTAGAAAATAGACAGACAAGCTACTTTACGGCAGTGCTCAAGGCTTTGTAATTTATTGGCGACTAGCTTGCTGTCACCAATCAGCCTCATAGCACGCCGGTCTACGGAATCTAAAGCTTCCAGTTGGTACTTGGCTGCTCCGTCGAATAGTTCCTTATTTATATCACTACAATAATAAACGGATGCACCCTAAATAACCATGAGAGTTTTCTTTTAGATATTATGTTTCACAAATAAAAATATAAATAATTGAATATGATGCTGATAAAATCATGTACGGACTACCCAAATTAATACCAAATTTACGGTTACAATATTTTTCCAAAAGTGGCAACACCACACACTTATATGTGTTAATGAATGTCATTGTATATAAGACATGTAGTGTGAAAGGGACAAATGGCTAAACGTGGTACCTCTCGCTCTGCTCGTTTTTTCTGTTTGAAGCGTTCCGTCCCTTTGGGTAGTAGGTATCATGAATTTAACTGAATAAAATTGATTTAAAACCGTCAAATTTGCTATAAGAGGCTGTTAATTAGACAATTACTGTCAACTTCTCGTTGACAGAAATTGTCACAGGTGAAAATAAGACAGCGCAATTTTAAGCTTTGTTTTATCTAAGTAATGTTTATAAGTAGGTAAGGCCGATAGTTTTTTTTGCTGCTACCACTTCATACAAATGTTTGGCTGCTACTAAGCCGTGTTCTATCCTAGGCCCCGTCTTTGCTTAACATCACGCATGACGACGTAGACAAGAAGACAAGGCATTCTTTAAAAAATAAACGCGTATTGGTTGGCATTTTAGAGGTGGCATCTCAGATCAGACAAAAAAGGGAGATATGTCTTAGTACAATTATCGTTCGTGTTCAAATGTCTAAATTTTTCATTAAATAAATGCAACTGCTAAACCGCTTTACGCAAAAACTGTAACTAAGAAACTTGTAGCGACAAGCGACACTAATGAACTAGCTAATAGGTCACATGCAAAAAAATTACGTCAAGGCCATTTGCAGGGTGAGCTCGACTAAAAGGCATCAAGTCTGATGTAGGCCGGATGCATTCGCACCAGCCTCGCCACCTCACCATATCTTCCTTGTTTGTCTGGTCTGATGGCGGCATCCAAATGAACAACGCCCTAATTAATGCTATAATAACTTTTAATGTTTAGATACTTTAATTTGAATTTTTGGGAAACGATAAGCGGTAATCATTTTTTTAATGTAATAATAGGCTTGCCTTTGACCGCCAACTTGCCTGATGTTAAGTGATGATGCAGTCTACGGTGGAGCACGCTTGCCTAGAAGAAACCTATTCACTCGTGATTTGAAGGCACCCAGATTGTAACTATCGGGGAACACCTATTCAGGCAGCGCATTCCACAGACTAGCAGTTAGCTTAATAAAAGTGGAATCAAAGCGCTTCGTACGGGTTTTCGGAATAATATTTAATTTATTTAAATTGCGAAATTCTTTGATTATATTAATATTTTTTAATAAAAGTTGTAACGTTAGAAGATCCTGTTTGACCGTCTTCTCGAAGGAAGGAGAAATTTTATGGGGCCGCCCGTTTGTGAATGAGCGCGTGTAAGGTAGACTTACAATAAATATTCATGATGAAATTAAAAATAGATACACTTTATAAGTAGGTATAGAATACCAAGGATTCATAGAATACTTATATCTTACAAAGGTACTTATGAGTTTATGAAAATTATAGGTAGCTGATCTGGGATGTTTTGTTGTTGTTTATTGCACATTATATAACAATTTTTTTATTTTATTTTTTAAATTACCTAATAATGAGCATGCGTTTGACGGCCAACTCGCCTGATGTAAAGCGATGATGCTGTCTACGGTGGAGCACGCTTGCCTAGAAGAAACCGATTCACTCGTGATTTGAAGACACCCAGATTGTAGCTATCGGGGAACACCCATTCAGGCAGCGCATTCCACAGACTAGCAGTTCGCATCTCTAGACTAGTCTTTTTGTATCACTTCTGTTTTCACAGTTTATCTTAATTTTTTTTATTCTTTTTCATGATATTATCTTAGATCTTAGATCACATTTGTTTAGTACATTAGACTTAATACTAAGGTTAGTGAAAAACATAATAATTAGAACGTATCACAACACGTTTATGGTGTTTTGTCTATATATTTCCTATCGCTGTAGTGGCTACGAAAACAACTAACGCTAAATTCTCAAACCCTAGGTATTTATCTATACGGTAAAATAGGTACGATAAATGTTGATTTCATATGAAGAAATTATATTTAGAAACTAGCTGTTGCTACTTTGTACGCGTAGATTTTAATATAAACTTTCAATCCCCTTTTGTCATCCTTAATTCGGCTCTTTTGCAAAATCCTTTCTTAGTGGACCTCTACAGTCTGAGATTTCGTGATGCACGAGTGAGTAGATGAATTTCGCTTTTTATATATCGCGTTTTTTTTATAATATAGATAACTACTTAAATGATCTTACCTCGCACTCAAAGCTCGTTCGACTATTAGATGAGTATCTCAAATGCCACGATATTTCATAGACCTTGAAGGCTTTTACTCGAGAATTTAACCCGGATAGCGAGCTGTTTGTTACAGCCAGTTAGACGCCAATCGCGGAATCGCCAAGCATCTTTGATATCAAATACCTACCTCAGTTACCGTTGAAAATCGTGATTAATATAATATCGTTAGACAATACCAGTAATTTGTTTTGCAAGTTTTTTTTGCAAGTGTTGATTTATATATTTTGTTTTTTTGTTCCTGAAGTAAATAAACCGGCAAATGCGAGTTGGGCTCGCGCACTGAGGGTTCCGTACAGCCATATAAATGTTTAATTACTAAAGTACAAAAAAGTTGTGCAAAAAGACAACATCACGACCAGGCGGTCACCCATCCAAGTACCGAGCGCGCCCGACGCTGAATAACACAAATTTGTCACCGACTCGCACTTAGTCAGTATTTATTTGTTGTTTTACTTTAGAGTGTGTAGTAAAATCATGCCAAGTTTGACGCATGTATGTATTACCGTTTTTACACTGGAGCAAATACAAAAATACGTTTAAAAAAAGTTTTTTGTATGGGACCCCCCT
Source organism: Agriopis marginaria (assembly GCA_932305915.1). Classification (NCBI taxonomy): domain Eukaryota; kingdom Metazoa; phylum Arthropoda; class Insecta; order Lepidoptera; family Geometridae; genus Agriopis; species Agriopis marginaria. Next base: position 16,456,818 of record OW029915.1, read on the forward strand.
TGTTGAACCTCTCTTTAGTTTTATTTTTTTGATCTTATTACTATTTCGTTGTTTATCCGCTGTAAGATTACATATTGTGAAAATTTTAACCGGCAATCCATTATGGGTCGAAAGATACAGCCGTTATTACGATTCCTAGAGAATGTCCGCGCGGGTGAATCCGTGAGGCGCAGTAATTATTTATAATGTAAATAATTGTAAATAATTTACATCATAAAATAATATAAATAATTACAAACTTGTAATTATTTACATTATTTTATACCACTATGTTTCATATTTGGGGCTTCGATATCCCGTCTGAGCCAGTCCAGAGAAGACACGGTGTGGCCCGCGTCGTTTTGGGAAATAGAGATGCGATTGTTTATTTTTTAGAGAGCTTCAGATAGCGTTGAAAGATACGCTCCTTTCTCATGGAAACATCTTTCTCTACATAGCACACAAAAGCAAGCCTCCGAAGAGGTCTTACTAAATCAAATCGCATACATTCATTCATGACTGCAAACATATTACAAACTCATATAGAGACCCCAGCTGCACCCATAGATATTACAAAACATCATTATTTATTTTATGCAACGTAAAAAATATTATAAGTACCAATTACAGTGGTACATTAAATAAACAGCATTGGGACTCAGTATTGGACCCGGGTATGTGTTAAAACTGTGACCAGAACCAACGGAAGATTGGCAGCAGCGTTCTATTCACGGTGAACGTACTGCGATCCTCAAGCCACCTGTCAGTCGTGGGGATTATGGCAATACTCCTCTATAAGAGGGAGGCATGTGTTCAGCAGTGGACGTTTGCTGGATGATGATGATGATTAAATAAACATTAGTAAAATATGAACTAGGAAACAGGATATACCTACTTACGTACAACAAAGTACATAGATAAATAAGTATGTAGCCCAGGAACTAAGTGGCAGAACTAAATTGGTAGCAGGATTTAACTAAATAGGTACTTATTGCTCTAATTCTTACGCAAGTTTTCTAACAAATTGCACAAATTTGTCACCGACTCGCACTTAGTCAGTATTTATTTGTTGTTTTACTTTAGAGTGTGTAGTAAAATCATGCCAAGTTTGACGCATGTATGTATTACCGTTTTTACACTGGAGCAAATACAAAAATACGTTTAAAAAAAGTTTTTTGTATGGGACCCCCCTTGTTGAACCTCTCTTTAGTTTTATTTTTTTGATCTTATTATTATTTCGTTGTTTATCCGCTGTAAGATTACATATTGTGAAAATTTTAACCGGCAATCCATTATGGGTCGAAAGATACAGCCGTTATTACGATTCCTAGAGAATGTCCGCGCGGGTGAATCCGTGAGGCGCAGTAATTATTTATAATGTAAATAATTGTAAATAATTTACATCATAAAATAATATAAATAATTACAAACTTGTAATTATTTACATTATTTTATACCACTATGTTTCATATTTGGGGCTTCGATATCCCGTCTGAGCCAGTCCAGAGAAGACACGGTGTGGCCCGCGTCGTTTTGGGAAATAGAGATGCGATTGTTTATTTTTTAGAGAGCTTCAGATAGCGTTGAAAGATACGCTCCTTTCTCATGGAAACATCTTTCTCTACATAGGACACAAAAGCAAGCCTCCGAAGAGGTCTTACTAAATCGAATCGCATACATTCATTCATGACTGCAAACATATTACAAACTCATATAGAGACCCCAGCTGCACCCATAGATATTACAAAACATCATTATTTATTTTATGCAACGTAAAAAATATTATAAGTACCAATTACAGTGGTACATTAAATAAACAGCATTGGGACTCAGTATTGGACCCGGGTATGTGTTAAAACTGTGACCAGAACCAACGGAAGATTGGCAGCAGCGTTCTATTCACGGTGAACGTACTGCGATCCTCAAGCCACCTGTCAGTCGTGGGGATTATGGCAATACTCCTCTATAAGAGGGAGGCATGTGTTCAGCAGTGGACGTTTGCTGGATGATGATGATGATTAAATAAACATTAGTAAAATATGAACTAGGAAACAGGATATACCTACTTACGTACAACAAAGTACATAGATAAATAAGTATGTAGCCCAGGAACTAAGTGGCAGAACTAAATTGGTAGCAGGATTTAACTAAATAGGTACTTATTGCTCTAATTCTTACGCAAGTTTTCTAACAAATTGCACGCATACTAATACCTAAGAATAGCTACTTACTCGTGCCTATATAACATAGAATAAATAGTACATATACATAGATAACTTTAGCTTAGTTAAGTCTTAGTTATTACGAGTAACATTCGAGAATATCAAAATACAAATTTAATAGTAGAGTATTGTGATAAATTAAAAGAAATAACCACGATCTGTTAGAAACATTATTAGGTAGGTACGTTATTTTGGTTTAAAAGATCGTATTTAACCAGCGAAATAATAACTATATTTCGCTGTATAAGTACGACAATATTTTTTAGATATTAACCTAATTTTGACACATACTGAATAGGGGTGCCTAACCAAAGGGTATCACATCATCGTCTTTGGTGTTATGTGTATATATAGCATTAACAAAAGGTAAATAAATACAGCTTTGCAGCGTTTTGTTAGATTACTCAATTTTAGTTTTATTTTTTGGCACTAAGTAGTTTGTTTATATTTAATTTTAAGTTGTTTTCAACTAAATTAAATATCACAAACATGAAAAGGTAATTTTCGCGAACTCACGCGTCAAGTTTTCAGGCACATCTGTTACCGCTAATTAGGTACGTACGACGTACCTAACTGTTATATTACAAAAGTTTCCTGTAAAATAACAGGACATAAAGTTGTTTCAATGTTATTCAACCGGAAATATTGCCCAGCTTATTCTAATCATATTATGCATTGCCCTTTAAACCGGAACAAAGTAATGTTTGCTCGCTTCTGTTTTGCGGTTAACTGGCAAAGGAATGGTACTTCCTCAAATGACAGCAAAATAATATTACCACTATGTTAGAAGTATTATTAGTGAGCACTTACAATGGACTTATTTTTAGCCTGTAATTATTGTGCTTGTCAGTCTTATACAAGTAGAAGTTATTAACAAACCTGAGTCACCAACTTTCCGCATCCGAGAGTCAGAACCGGACATGCCTGCGTCAGACCACCATTAAGGTTTAATAAAAAGTTAAAAACACTTTGTTGTTGTTGACGGGAACGCATGCATAGTATCATCGGTTAATATTGAATATTTTGCTCGTTTTCTCATAATTAGAAGCACACTGCTAGCCGGAACTTGAACGACGCCACTAATAAAGACGTGTGTACAATTTAGTTTTTATATTTGGAGATCGTTATAATGACCGGGTGCTAAATTTGAAACCTATGAATTTTAGATATTAGTCAGACAGACGTTTTAGGATTACTGGTTTAACTTTAGACTGGCATGTACCTACATTATATAGGGTTACGCATAAAGACTGAACTAAGCCGACAGGTGGTCATTGTACTCACCATTAAGAACAGCTTTTGCTATGGGAAAGGGGAACAACCCTGAAATCGCGAAAAATTTATCAGCTGTTCCATACATTTTGTCGAGTGTCAATGATCGTCTATGAACAGTTCTATAAACAGCTGAGATTTTTTTCGCGATTTTAGAGTGGCTCCTATAGCTAAAGTTGTTCATAATGATGAGAACAATGATCTTCTTTCGGTTCAGTGCAGTCTATATGCGTAATCCTTTATACAAATGCGAATCCTCTGTTTGTTACATTTTCAGCAGACTTCGATTCGGTTGGCATTTACAACTGAGTATCTTCATGGGTCGGACAACACGATAAGTTGTAAAGCATTTCAGAGGCCTCCAGAGGTGGCTTAAATATTTTGAAATTCTGACTCAGGAGCCTTCAACTCAACATTAAATAACACTAATAAAGTATATTATTTTATTAGGGCTATTTTTGTGTACCAAAAACATCTCGCTGGCAGATTACCTCAACAAATTTTGTTTCATGAATTGTGTTTTATTTCCGTCCACACAATAACAAAAAAACGGGGTCATTATGAAAATACTTTATGGAACAAAAGATTATACATAAGCTGCTGCAAATAGGTAAGCAGCCAGGCAAAAGGTTTTTGGTACATTAAAATAACCCTCTATACAAACTTTCTTAAGGTTGTATGTACCAACGATTTGCGCAAACAATGTGTCATCTATACTTATATTATAAAGAGGAAAGATTTGATTGTTTGTTTGTTTGTTTGCATTGAATGGGCTCCGAAACTACTGAACCGATTTGAAAAAAAATTTCACCGACGGGAAGCTACACTATCCCCGGGTGACATAGGCTATAATCTATGCCCGTGCGAAGCTGGGGCGGACCGCTAGTTTTAAAATAATTACCCAGCCTAGCTACAAGGACAAGAAAACTGTTCGAAATTTGAATTTCCCGCCATAGGTGAAACGTAACACCTTAACTTACCTTTTCGCGACTAAACGGGAGAACTAATCGTAGGTAATTATATTTGGCAAGGAGAATCATGAGGAGACAAAGTAGGCTAAATGCCATGAAAATGCGAGAAAACGAGGGTAAAACGGAAGAACTCCGATAGCTACTGTTCCACAAACTCTAGCATTATGCATATGGCTGGTGACATATAAAGGAAAGTGAAGGTTGTTTTATGCCTATTGTTATAAGTATTAGGAGCAAGGTAAAATATACCTAGCTTTACAGTGTACCAGCTTCTACAAAATATAACCACATAAGTACGTGTAGCATGTGCCAAGTTATCATGTTTAATACACGCATATCTGCTCTTGACATACTATTGTGGCCTCAGCCGATATCTGAGCAAGACAAAACTTCTTCGGACCATTATTATCGCATTTCATTTGCATAATGTATTTTTATTTTTGTGACTAATCCGACCTGCACCTGTGCCTGATAGATGTTTTTGTTGATGACCTTTTTGTCAAAGTTTGTAGCGAACTATTGATAGCACGCGGTTCGACTCGATGGGAACGTTTTAATTGACTAACGTAAACTTCAACTCTTCGTTTATGTTTTTTTTCCGAAGATGCTCCACGATTCCGCCAGTTTCACTAAGTAAGATTGGTTTATGGTTTTTGTGCAGATGCTTCACAATTCTGCCAGTTCATCAAACGTAAGTATTTTGTACTGTTTTAACCGGTGAATAACTGAATATGAATTAGGTACATTAAAAAAACCAGTCATTTAGCAACTAAGAGTTTTTTTTATAGAATAAGTGGCTAACAAGATACGGCCCACCTGATGGTAAGTGGTCACCGCTGCCTGTAGACACCTATAATACCCGGGGCATTGTCAGTGCGTTGCCTACCTTTGAGGACTCTATTAACACTGTTTTGTATAAAGTCATTCTGCAATCGAGTCATTTCGTTTACATAGACTTTGCAATCCAGACGATATGACCCTAACCCCCTTAAACATGCTACATAAGATCTGTATGTGAATTTCATCATTATCATCATCAGCCAGGAGACTACCACTGGTGAACATAGGTCTCCCCCTTTCAACTCCACACTGAACGAAAGCCTGCCATCTGCATCCACTGGATGCCCGCGACTCTCACGATGTCGTCGGTCCATCTAGTGGGAGGCTTACCTACGCTGCGTCTTCCGGTTCGTGGTCTCCACTCAAGAACTTTTCTTCCCCATCGGTTATCGGAATTTCATAATGTGCAATAAATTAATATTAAAATAAATATTTGGGATATTTTACACACACGATCATCTGACCTCTAAACTAAGCAAAGCTTGTACTATGGCTGCCAGGGACTGATATACATACATATACTTATATTTTTCAATACATAATTAAATAGATATTTACAACGAGATATAGAACAAACACAAATGTTCATCACATGAATGTTTGCTCTAGGTGGGAATCGAACCCACGCTCCCAAGCGCAGTTGGCAGGTTCACGACCAACTGGGCCACCGGGCAGTGAAAATTATTGAGTATTGTATTGCAGTTAACGTATTAAAAATACGGGCTGAATTGAGAACCTTCTTCCTTTTTTTTGAAGTCGGTTAAAAAGCGTAGGTACCAATGTTTTTCTGACGTCATCAATTGAACGTTGAAACATTGTTTCGATTTTTATGAATGAAAAAATAACATTCAAGCTCATGATTATGTTCATATAAGTAAAATAAAATATAAAACGAGAAGCTACGTTGTGGTTTTTTGATATTTTATCCAATCCTTATTACTAAAAATTATCTACAATTTTATTTTTTTATGCAGTTATTTGTGCCAATTACTTACTCTAGAATTTAATTAAGTTTTTCCGCTTATAGATGCCAACAATGTAGTGCTATGCTATGCCGTGCCACCTTCAGGACTTTTCAGGAACCATTATAAATATATATTTCACACATTAAAACCTTATTTAAATAATATTTCTGTGTACCTGTTCCTCTAATAAAAATAATTTTAAACATGTTTCGACAGGTGTTTGACATTATAACCGGTTTAGTTCTTTCAACTTTTTGGTAATGATTTAGACGAATTTACCTCCGGTTCTAATTAACGATACCTTTAGCATTTATCTGAGTGATATCTGCTACTTACTAATTGCTGATATAAAATAATATTATTATCAATAACTATATTATTGATTAGCAAAGGATCGGAATGAATGGCGTACAGGAAGAGAGGCCTAAGCTTAGCGATTGGCTATTATTTAAAGGCTGGAAATAATGATTATGAGAAACTATGGGAACTATATAATATATATATATTATACAATACAATGGCTCTTTATTAAAATACCACAAAACAAGAATAACATAAACATTACAATAAAAATATTATCTAGGCTTTTAACAGGCGGCCTTATCGTTTAAAGCGATCTGTACTTGTGGGTACACAAAATATACAGGGTTACCTATGATAAGTTGGCAATCTCACACATGTTTCTACATCCGTTCGACCGCGTTCTACCTAAAACTCCGCCAAAACGCGCCGATGCAGCAGTTTGCAGTTTGCAATTACTCGTTACGTAGCGACGCGTTAACATGCCGTGCCATATTTTTTTTTAAAGATAGTATGTATTGACAATTGATCACAATTATCGCAGTGCCCGTACGGCTTGCGATATTCTCTGTTTATTTGATCGAAGGTCATATACTTAACAACTTTAGTTTTAAGTTGCTTTTTTCCTCCATACAGAAACAAAAAGATTTAAGTTGAGCAATAACTTTTTAAACGAGAAGGAACGTGACGGCTCGAGTGAAGTTTAAGAGTCTCATGCGCCTATTTAAAAATATTAAAAAAAAGTTTAAAAAGTCATGAAATAAAAATTGTTAAGTATGAGATTCATGTTCAATTATTGACATTAAATATGACATTAGGTACAGATAGTACATCCAATGCGCTTTATTCATTACTAAGTAAGAAACAAACTCTTATTCACAAATAACAACAAAACAAATATTACTAGGAATAAAGTAATAAGTAAAAAATGATAACAGTTCAGGCTTCTACCACATCTTCAGTGTCACATACACATTCGCTCAATCATCAAACATACTTTATCCGCGAAGACGTCTATTGGTTGGAAGTTTGCATTTATTTAGTTAAGTTTTTTTGATCATTCAATAATAGGCTTGCGTTTGGCCGCCAACTACACACAATACGTTCGCACAATAAAAGTGGAATCAACACGTTGTTTTTTTGTGTTTTTAAATATTTTTTAATAATGTTTTTGTGCTTGGAATATGTGTGAAAGCTTTCTGCGAGATGTTGTCAGTATATTATCAATAACCCTGTATAAATGAAAAACGTTCTCCGAGTTCCGTTTTGATTACAATATTAATATAATTCACATGACCTCAAGTCACGGACCACGGAGACGCTAAATTTTGACATACCTAATTAGTATGTTTTATAAAAAATATACTGGTTTCGTAATATGTCTACACATAAGCAATAAATTAATAATTTATAGCCAAAGCTAATGTTTACATATGTTACGACGATATCGGTCTAAAATACCTACTTCAGTGGTACCTAATTGTCTACCGAGTCGGCTATGTCCTGTTCGTTATATTATTCAAATGGCATTATATAAAAATATCTAATAATTATAATAACCGGAAAATATGCTATTTAACTATCTCAAAATTAATATATTATTTGTATAATATTGATATTATTATGGGCAGATAATTAAGGTGCTACTTTATTAAGATCGTTATCAAAATCCGTTAAGCTGTTTTAGTTTGATCGAGTATAAAGCAAACTTTCGCATTAAGGCCGCGGTTACATATTTTCAACATTATCTCTATCTCTACATATTATAAATTAAAATCACTTTCCGCGTCTGTCTGTCTGTATGTTTGTATGGCCGCTAACTCCTCCTAAACCACGCACGGATTTTGATGCGGTTTTCACCATCAGTTAGATACATTTTCACGGAAGGTTTATATATAAAATTAGGGACCCGCTCCGGCATCGCAAGTAAATTACACCCGTGCGAAGCCGGGCAGGCGGGTCGCTAGTTGAAGATAAAAAAGTTACTAAGTGAGAATAAAAAAATATATATTGGGCATTATCTTTTGAATAACATTGCAAACTGTATAAAGCAATTTTAAAGGATCTATTCTGCCAAAATAAAACATTTAAACACAAAAAAAAGTATAAATTGATTTTTAAACCCCCGATAAAAGAGCTTATAATCGTTAAACGGCTCAATAGAACAGATTTTCTTCAATCATGCATGGCTAAGACAAAACTCTATAAATCACCTTTCAAACAAAAAAAAACTATATCAAAATCGATTCAGCCGTTTAGGAGTTACGATGCCACAGACAGACACACAGATGCCCATGATAAACGTATAACACCCCTCTTTTTAAAGAGAGGTTTTTTTTTGTGAAAAATTATGTATCTGATTGTAAAAACCAGATCAAAATTCGTTGCGTGGTTTAGGAGGAGTTAGCGGTTTTAAAGACATACACATAGATGCGGAAAGCGACTTTAATTTATACTATGTAGAGATAGAGATAGAGAAGATTAGTGAATTTTTATCTTATTAAATAAATAAATAAAATAAATATCTGGGACATTTTTGCACATTGGTCCTCTGACCCCAAACTAAGCAAAGCTTGTAATATGGCTGCCAGAAACTGATATACGTACATATATATTTTTAAATACATACTTAAATAGATATTAACACCCAGACATAGAACAAACACAAATGTTCATCACACAAATGTTTGTTCTAGATGGGAATCGAACCCACGCCCCCAAGCACAGAAGATAGGTTCACTACCAACTGAGCCACCGGGGCAGTCTGTTGAAAATGTTGAAAATGTGCGAAAATTATAGTTCTGGTCGGTGAGAGCGGCCTTAAGTAATTAAATAATATCATTAGTAGGTATGGGTGTGTTACTTTGTATCTGTTATCATATTATGAGTACAGGGTGTCTTTTTACCGAAACGGTTTATTTTTATTTTTATAAGTAATAGGCTTGCGTTTGACCACCATCACGCCTGATGTTAAGCGATGATGCTGCCTACGTTGGAGCACGCTTGCCTAGAAGAAACTGATTCACTCGTGATTTGAAGACACCCAGATTGAATTAGATAGATAAACTCTTTATTGTTCACGCCACTTTTTTTATCGCTAATAATTTCTCCTTTGACCACCAATTCGCCTGTTGGTAAGTCAGACACACAGACTTAAAAGATACTGGTATTACTTGGTATTACTTTTCTAACATTTCAGTAACAGAAATAAAACTGGATCAAGTAGGTATAATGGTCCTTGGTCAGAATCAGAATTAGCAATCTTTATTGTATAAACTGCACTGTACATGGATGGTAAAGTAAGTAAGTAAAAGTATCAACAGTTTTGTCCATCACGAACATAAATAATATTGCTCTACTTACTTTTTTCAGTTACTGAGAAATAAAACTGGGTCATAATATTATTATAATCGCTACTTCAGGTAATTTAAAATATTTCCTTTTTTGTGCAACGTCGGTTAAAAATAGATGTCAGTACCTACACAGTACAAACAAACATACATAATTTTTTCAGTATAAAGGCTTTGCATAATGCTAGTCACGCCATCTATGTTAAATTCGTGAAACTACATTCACCTCAGATCAATAGCAACGAAGCCTTCTAGATTCAGAATGAAAAGGTTCAACATTATTGTTGATCACATCTAAGAGTTAGATGAAATTGACGCAACGAATTTTCATGATAATTATTAATAACTTATTGCTAAACAGTTTAATTCTACGAGATAGCTAAAACTAAGTTAGTAACTAACTAACCTATCTAATTGTTTTTAGTTCAATAAGTTACAGATTAAGCATAGATAAATAAAATGTAGCTTACTTGTAGATTTTGTAGAACAAGAATGAGTCCTGAAAACAGCAATAGATGGCGGGATCACTTGTTGATAAAACAGAGTTTAATAAACATTAAATATTTTCTAGATACTTTTCCAAAATTTTACAGAATTATTTTGATCTAATAAAATTCTAGAAGATAATAATGATATAGTAGTATTCTGATAAGGCTATTGGGTAGAAAAGTTTTGTAGGTTATGAAATGAAGGCTGTATCAAAGATGGCGGCGGACAGCGTCGGTGCAGCAGGCTCGGGGCGCGGGCGGTGCGCGGCGAGCCGTCCGCCGGCGACACGCAAGCGCCACAGGTAGGTTAACATTCACGCTCCGCCGCATTTGGTCGTCCCGTGTGCGTCGCCCCGCGGACACCACACCGACCGCGGTCGAAATGTACGTGCACCATCGGTGATCGTGTGTAGTGATCCTTATCTAGTGATAGTTCGCCGACAGTGCCTGTGTCTGTGATATGTGGAGGACCAGCGCCGGACTGCCACCGAGCGCCTGAGCAGCGGATCTTAACGGTAAATTTCATCAGACGTGACGATATGACCTGCCTCTGTTTACCCGTCAGGTGATGCGGGGCGAGATACTAAATATATTATTACTTGATATTCAAACTTGATTTGCACAGACCGTTGGTTATCGGGATGAAGGAGCTATCTCGAGCGGCTTGTTCCACATTCTGATCGCGCGAACTCGTCAGTTTTCTTCCACGTAGTCCGTAGCGGTGTTTACACGTGAATTATGACACCTATATCCGCTGCGCTCTGTCCGTGCGATCCACTAAAAGCCTACAAACTCAGCTCAAATGTATTTTCTATAAGAAAGTTGTGCTAATATTGTTATGTTAGTCAAAAATCGGGTACCGTTGGAGATGAAAGTAGAGGAAAATATGAACGAGTATGTAGGGTACAATTCATTGCGATTTGCAATTGATTACATGGTTGATCGTTTAGGAATCTTATTGGATTTTAATTGGCACCTCGATGGAATGGTTTGCGGTTACACTAATGGTTGTAAATGTTGAAACGAGAGGTAAGTTTTTATTTACCGTTATTGTAAATACAGCTAGATAATCATTGCAGAAAATTGTATTTAGGTCTGCGAGTTACCATAATGAACACTGTTATAAAGCAAATCACATACCTATCTGAGGTAGCCACGATTTGTTTTCGTAGAGATTTATCAAAATGAACGTGAAAGCGATTTATCGAACAAACCACAAAGCTACATAAGCAACTACCTCCAATGTTTCTAAGTCAACTTACCTGCCTAAGACGTAATTTTTCAACTAAACACCTGTCCTAAAACGATTGTTTTTAGACAGAATCTAGGTAAGTTGGTATTATTTTGCAAAAAGTTGTTGAGTACCTATAATTTGGTTCTCTTATTATTTGATCGCCTCCAACCAATTAACGATCCTCAACCGATGACTATGCATGCTATTTTACGTTGTTCAACCCAGATGGCATGGTAACCATCACGCCGTCACAGTAACCGGCTCGATTTACAACAATGCTGTACAAGTTCCCATAGAAAGTTGTAAACAATACCAGCTTCTGTAAGAAACTTGAATGTTTATACACTAATGAGGCTCTCCTTAGCGTTTGTGATTATGGAATTACTTTTCTGAAGGTTGATTAAATAAAATCGCGCACGTAGCGTAGGTAATGCAATAATCGTGCATGTAAGAAATTACGATAAATTTTTAACCGACTTCAAAAAGGAGGTTATCAATTAGAGTATCAGATTTTTATGCCAGCAATTAGGTAATGCAACAAGCATACATGAAGAAATTGCGATAAATTTTTAACCGACTTCAAAAAGAGGGAGATTATCAATTCTACTATAAGTTTTTTTAGGCTGGCAATTTATCATTTTATAAAATATCATGGAACTTTATATTACGATAAATAAAATAAAATAAACTGCCAAAATCATAAGCACGAATCTGTTTTTATGGTTCCTATATCGCTAATTTTAAGTAGATCCTATTGAGTAGTTTGTGTTGTTTGTGTTTTGTCCAACATTTTTCGTTACACACTTGGTAACTTTATTGTCTCTAAAAAGTAGGTTCCTGTCTTTGGTCCTATTAGTATAGCAACCATGAGGCTTTAAGGCGGCTTAAAAAGTTTGTCACTCGGCATATACGAACTTATACGCCTTATTTAGAAAATACTTGAATTAAATAATGCCTAAAATTGCGCTGTCTACTTCTCGCTGAAAGAAATTGACACGCGCAATAACAAGACAGAGCAAATGTCAAGCATGTTTCTAAGGCCATCTATGCGGTCAATTTTGGAGGTTTTAGTGTAACTACCTAAAGCACAGATATACACGTAGATCTGTGACCTGAAGTAAAGCTTGCTATTGTAAGTATTGCTGTCTTTAACTAACCTGCCTAGTAAAAAAGGATAGCAAAATATTAATATTTTTTTTTAATTTTTTCTTTATTTTTTTTTATTAAATTTAATATGCAACTCCACGGACACCAGGTTCCGTGAATTTTATTATACATGACTACAATTTTGTTAACTTAAACGAATTTACTTAATTATTCACAATACAGGGAGAGGAAAGCTAGTTATATTATATTCGTTTGTTTTGTATTTTATACTCGTTATTTTTCAAATAAAAATATGAATGGAAACCCTTAAAATGAAAAACGAAACGTTAAAAGATGAAATATTGACGCGCTAACTCATGTTTTGATAACACGAAATACTCGCAATCGTTATAATGCGATCCATAAATGATTAACACGTGTTATGTAAACAGTATTAACAGAATATTAACTCACGATGTCCCTAATGATTGGCATTGTAGATGTGATAATGGCTCAAGTGCACGAATGTGACCACAATTTCCATGTACTTACTAATTTAATTTAGTGCAATTGTGTTCCTGAAAGCTATAGTGCTATTTCATATTTATAGTGACATAAAATTCTAGCTTCAGATAAGTTAAAATTGCATATATAGATAGGTTTATGAGCCGTATTACAAAATTCATGGTTATATTTTAGGTATCTGTATTCGAGCATAAAACGTAAAAATAAAGCCGTTATTGTCAAGACGAATATAAAACAAGTAAACGACAACATTAAAATTGGTCATTTTATGTCAGTAACTTAAAAAAATCTCTCTTAAACTTTCCTTCTCGAGGTTTTTACGAAAACCGACTTTTGTAAATTGGAGGTAGATAATAAGTTAACATATGTTAAGTTTTTCCAAAATTCATGACAAATTTCTGGTCACAAAAGTTAAGCAACGTTGAACACGGTCGGCACTTATATGGGTGACCGCCTGGGGATGATGTTGTCTTTTTGCACTACCTCCTTTTTTGTACTTTAGTAGTTAACAATTTATGCGGCGGTACGGAACCCTCAGTGCGCGAGCCCGAATTGCACTTGGCTGGTTTTATTTTTTTAAACGTACTATTACAAAGTAATTTTGTAAATTTGAAGTGTTATTTCGAAACTTAGCGGATAGAGGGGGCGTATAACCGACGGTGCAAGTTCGAATCCTCTGCCAGTCGATTTTTTTTTAAATTGTCTTTCTATAAATTATATAACACTTAAATCTTCTGCAATTAATTTTCAGTTAACAGTTTCAATGTTGCTTATCCTTGATTAGCAACATTGAATGTTGCTTATAAACTTAACAAAAATTAAACTATGACTACATCATTAACTAAAGTAAATAATTTAAACATTGCTACTTATGAAATAAATTAATTTGAAACTAGTAGAACAATAGAATGATACTTTTCAAATTTTAGCGGATCAAAGTTACGTGCAAGTTTGGGGCTGAGATACCTTTAATGTACTTCGTTTGGGGTTGAGATACCTTAATATATTTAGTTTGGGGCTGAGATACCTTAATATACTTAGTCAGACATACAATTCAGCAAGAACAACTTACATTCTTTGAAGTTGCCTACCTATAAAATGTTTATGGACATTTCGATACCTATTATCTTATGAATGGAACCTGCGTCAGTGCTATTTTTAGAGTTTTGGCATTTAAAATAAAGCTATAAATCTACAGGTATTACGTGCCTATATAAACAGATATGTATAGTCAGTAAAAAACGCCAAACTCAGTCCAAGTATAATTTTTTTTAAATTATAAATAGGCTTGCGCTTGGTCGCCAACTCCCTTGATGTTAAGTGATGATGCGGCCTACGATGGAGCACGCTTGCCTAGAAGAAACCTATTCACTCTCGACTTGAAGACACCCAGATTGTAACTATCGGGGAACACCCACTCAGGCAGCGAATTCCACAGACTAGCAGTTCGCACAATAAATGTGGAATCAAAGCGCTTCGTACGGGTTCTCGGAATATCAACCATAAAGCGGTGTCGATTCTTCGTGCCCACTCTGGCAGTCCGATAGAAAAATGGGCAGGAAGGAACCAAATCATGCAGATCTGTAGCACACTCTCCGAAAAGTGACAGTTGTTTGCTGTGACAGCTGTAATAACGTAATTTTTTTATGAAAACCATGAATTCTGATCACTTTTGCTAGGTTATTGAACGTAGAAGATACCCGACATACTTCAGTGAAATTTAAAAGAAAGTATTTTTATTCAGCTTTTTACAATATTATTGCAGTTGTTAGAGGAAATAAATACTTGGACCAAGTTTAGCCTATACGAACTATGTAAAAAATTATTTTCAAACAATATTTAATTATTTTTTCTCTTATTTACCCTCACAGGAGTGACAGGAAGTCTTTAAGCGTCTTGTAAATCTATACTATATCTTGGAATAGCTACTGTGTCGTTATGCTCTCGCTTTATGTCCATAAGTATGTATCAAATATTTTATTTATGTATATTATTATTGTATATATAGTTTCAGTATTAGTGTATTATTATGATTTATGCCTATGCTGTATATACTACGATTTCCATTAATTACAGCACACCCGTTCTTTACCTCTTCATCGTATGTCATCTCTATACTAAGTTTGCCTGGAAGAGATCGCTTATAGTAATAAGGCTGCCTCCCACTTTCCGTTAGCGTTAACAACTGCGGAAAGATGAAATTGTATGAAAATGACATTGACAATGACATTAGCTTGAGTGATGTTATCTCAAGCTAATGTCATTTTCATACAATTTCATCTTTCCGCAGGCGTGAACGCTATGCTTTATATACCACGATTTACATTAATTACAGCACACCCGTCCTTAACCTCTTCATCGTATGTTATCTTTATACTAAGTTTGCATGGAAGATATCGCTTATAAGGCTGCCATTTGTTTCACTAGTTTTAGGTTGTTCATGCCTTATGTATGTCATTTCTGGTGTGAACAATAGTTATCTATCAGTTTTTTCAGCAACTGGCACATAATATAAAATTTCCGCGTTTGTATTTTCACAATATTAGTGCAACACTGTGATATTTAGTTTGTTTAAAATGTACATATACGAAACACGCGTTTCCAAAAACTGTTGCACATGTGTTTTCACAAGTAAAACGATAAATAGCGAGTGTGTCGCAAAACTTGTCGATATTGAGTACATACGTTTGGACACGGTTGAGCAATAGACGCAAATGAATAAACATATCGCGTTTGAATTCATTAAACGAAACAAGACAATGTGTGTGGAGTTAAAATTATGCAAGTGACGGACATTTGGTTGGATTATTAAATAAAGTAATTTAGTATCGGAAAATGTAAAACTGAATAACTATCGGGAACAATTCGGATCAGCTTTTTTTATGAATAACATAATATTATAGTATAGCGACACAGCCCTGCCAAACTGCGTATCAGTTTGTAGGCTGAAATCCAATCTCATTAAAAAGGTTTCATTATCTACGAGTATGAACACAACATTTTTGACATAATATGTTATTCTAATAATATGTTATAATAATAACAAAGAGTTATCATGGGAACACCAGGAATGGAAAGCGTCAAGAACCCACAACAAAAGAAAGAATCCGAACAAAGATTCAACTCGTAAATTTTATTAAAAATCACGGTTGGAACTAGGAATTATTATGGGACGCGTACTGGCAGCTGGATATTGCCAAGATTATGCAATGATCTGCCGGCGGAGTTTAAGGAGCAGTTTAGGTCAAAATTGGACATAATATTGCTTTAAAGTAGTTGCTGTTATATATAGGATAGAGTGACTTGGTAGAGAAATTGTCATCATCAACATCAGCCTATTTGATGTTCGTCCACCCACTGCTGGACGTAGGCCTCTCCTAAAGAACGCCACAAGGCACGATCTTCTGCTTTTCGCATCCACTTGCCACCAGCCGCCTTTCGCAGGTCGTCAATCCACCAGAGAAATTATAGAGTGGTTTTAATTTGAAATCTTGCAGATTTCAAATTAAAACCACTTTGTAACGATGTAATCATATACCTAACATTTTACATTGTAATATTAAATCCTTAAAACAAAAAAACTATTATAGGTGGTTGCGTGGAGCAAGAGACATCAACGCGTATCAGTTTCCTTAGTTCCCAAAGGAGATTCGTGTTTTGTGTGGAGAAAAAGACATCAACGCGTGTATGTTTCCTCAATTCCCAAAAAAAAATCTTGTTTTGCGTGGAGAAAAAGACATCAACGCGTGTATGTTTCCTTAACTCTCAAAGAAGACTCGTGTTTTGTGTGGAGAAAAAGACTTCAACGGGTGTCATGTTTCGTTATTTCCCAAAGGAGACTCGCTTTTTGCGTGGAGAAAAAGACATCAACGCGTGTCATGTTTCCTCAATTCCCAAAGAAGACTCTTGTTTTGCGTGGAGAAAAAGACATCAACGCGTGTCATGTTTCCTCAATTCCCAAAGAAGACTCTTGTTTTGCGTGGAGAAAAAGACATCAACGCGTGTATGTTTCCTCAATTCCCAAAGAAGACTATTGTTTTGCATGGAGAAAAAGACATCAACGCGTGTATGTTTCCTTAACTCTCAAAGAAGACTCGTTTTTTGTGTGGAGAAAAAGACTTCAACGGGTGTCATGTTTCGTTATTTCCCAAAGGAGACTTGCTTTTTGCGTGGAGAAAAAGACATCAACGCGTGTCATGTTTCTGATTTCCAAAGGAAATTTAAAAAAAAAAAATTGCGTGGAGAAAATGACATGTTTTAAAGACGTATGTCATGTTTTCTTAGTTCTCAAAGAAGAATGGCGTGTACTCTTCTGTCGACATTACATGACGTGCAGCACTGAAGATAGTAGCTAAGTGAAACATGCACTAGATTGTTATTACAAAAAAAAATATCAATTATAGAAAACTCGCTAAGCCCCACGGATTCAACGCGTTTCCCTCAGGAACTGTATATGTTTCTGGGATACAAATTCCAAACTCTCCTTTTCCAGGATACAAAGTATGCTACGTGCTACATACGAGTGCTACGGCTATCAAACTATATCTATGCAGAAAAAACGTCGATCCGTTGTTTCGTGAAAGAGGAACAAACAAACACACTTCCGTATTTATGATGGCATGGAATGTTGGGTCTTAAACTTAACCAAAACACTTCACTAACTCATTTTGTTTCTTCTTTGATGAATGGGATCAAAATGTCTTATGCAAAATTCTGTGGAACTTTTGAAGTGTACTAAAACTAGAGTTACGTAATATGCATCTAGTTGTAGGTAAATATAAACATGATATACTAGCGGTGTCATCCAAACATGATATGATCACCTTCGAAATACTTGCGTGAAGTCATCACGTCGTCAGCTTGTCATGAAGTAATTGTACACTTGTAGTATTCTCTGCGCCCGAATTGGAAGACAACACCGTGTTACTCTAAAAACTAAACATAGGTTAAATATTTTATTTATATTACACGGGAATTACTCACGTAAGATTAAGCCGGTCACTCCGACTATAGTTTCAACCGCATTAGACAGTCTTTAAAATGTGTGAAAACCACGTCAGTTTCTATAATAGGTTAAATAGTTAACATGGGTTAACTAAATATAGGCTATAGGTTAGGTTAGATTAGAACAATCTAAAATAGATACCCATTATTCGATTTATGAGGTCTCTAACTTTTTTCACAAAAAAACTAACAACGAAAGCAGGATTTTAGATTTTCTGATTCTATCATATAGAAAGATCTATAGAAAATTCAATTTCTATAATAAATAAATCTGTATTTTTATTGAAAATAACGACACCAAATTTTGGAAAATATTTTTTCATCTTATTACCTACCATTCTAATTTACAAAAATAGTTTTTCGTACAACTCTTGGAGGGAAAGTTTGCGAGTGGATTTATTTAAATAACTGACACTTTAATGTTATGGCTTACCTATTTTATTTTCATCTTTATAAATAACGGCTTTATTTTTTCGTTTTATGCCCGAAGATCCAGAAACCCAAAATTGAACGATTGCATTTTGTATAAGGCTTTAATATAAACCGGATATTGCAAGTCGATAAAGGAAACCGTAATTCTATCTATTTACTAGAGCTAAGGATAAATACAAAACGCCTACTACATTGTTTACGAACTGGCACGATTGCAATTGCGAGGTACTTAGCTTAGTATCAAAGCTGCAGCTGTATACCAGCTGCAGCTCTCTCGCTCGCACATTTTCATTTTATTGAAGATATAAAATCAATGAGTGTGAATTTCCAAAAAGTAACAAAATCATGTCCTTAATGTGCTTATTTAAGAAAATCACAGACTTTGGCCCTTGCTAAAACAAAGTAAACAAATAAGACAATTACTTCACTACACTACTACAATTACACACATCTACTTTTGAAGCATGTGAATTAAGAAGTTTATTATGAAAATACGTATACTCAGTCCAAGTTCTTTTTAGCTCTGACAGCTGCAGTAGGTTATAAAAAAACTAAATAAAAACCATACATTCTAATCAATTTTGCAAGGGTTTTTAACCGACTTCAAAAAAGGAGGAGGTTTTCAATTCGACTGTCTGATTTTTTGTTTGTTTGTTGCGTGATTAATCCGCTAATTATGAATTCATTTTGATGTTTTTTTTTCTTTGGTAGGCCAGACTATAGAAGTGGTCCCATATAAATTTTATCAAAATTGATTCAGCAGTTATTGAAAAAATCGACAAAACCAAAAAAATATATACACATAATAATGTTTTGTTTGTGGTTCAGCAATAGTTTTGATGAGGACTTTCATGTCTGTTTTAACAGTAATTTTCTAATTTTTTAGTTTAAGTTTGTACATATAGCCTTAAAGTAGTATTTTTTCTAAAACTTAATTTTATTGAACGTAAGTTTGTAGCTGGATTGTAACCGATATACTACAGTATAATATAAAACCTTATTTTTTTCATTCGGATATTTTTTTTAATCGTATTGCTGCAGTCAGATCTACAAAAAACCTTGCACCGAGTATAAGTAAGTAATACTTGCCTTCAATAAAGTAGGTATATAAAAAATAGCAGAGTCCAATAGTTAACAAAAAAAAAATCATTCAATTTTTTTAAATCTTATTGCAACTGTCGTATCTGAAAAAACTTGTACCGAGTATAAGTAAGTAATCAAGCCTTGAATCAAGTACATACATAAATAAACAGCCGAGTTCATAGTTCCAACTTCATTAATTACAAAATTAATTGAGCACGCATGCAAATAGAAGTACGTAAGCAAGTACTCATCGAAACTCGTTGCGAATCCACCTGGCTATTGATAAAGCCAAGCCTTTTCTTTTTCCTTATACCGAAGCAAGATAAATATTTTTATAAACAAAACTATACCTTATTCCCTTGTTATAAGATGTCAAGTAAAAGTTCTCCGTCGACGGTTACTTAGCATATTCCAGAGACTATGACAAGTAAAAATTAACGAAGATGAGAAAAAAGGTGCAGAAATAATTCTGCGTTCTCGACCCGTGGATTGCTGTATTTGAACAATAATTATATTCGTTAAAGCATTCATTGCGAAGAATGCCTGAAATTATCGTTGGAAAATAAGCTTTTATTGCAAGTAAGAGGGTTTAGAATAGCTTCGTTGTTACGTTGAAGCATCAAATCGTTTTCACCGAAACTCGATTTCGATTGAGACCGTGACCGACATTGAACTTGAATTCATAGTTCTTGGACGTTGGACATTGGAATTACATTATTCTTAATGTAATGCTACGACATCTATCGATAAAATACATATACATATTAGCTTAGATATAAGGTTGTTGTTTCTTTTTCGTTGTATCGATTTTTTGTTTGATACATTTTATCTCTCAATTTTTTTTTCTTTTGTGTTTTTTACTATCCAGCTTATGCACCCTTAACTCTTACCATCATCTGGGTAAGACGTCAACTAAGACGAGGTTCTGACAGCTCTAAGCTTAGAGTCTAACACTATGATAACACTTACTCATAAATTCTTTCAATACCAAAAACTGGTTATAGGTATCAATTTTTTTCTTCATAAATTTATTGTTCCAAAGTAACTTAACTAACCGATTTCTTGTTATGTTTTAATGCCATCGCTCAACAACGGTGAAGGAAAACATCGTGAGGAAACCGGTATGTCCAAGAACCTGATAAGGTCATTTCAAAGACATAATGACATTCACCAACATGCACTGGGCCAGCATAATGAATTAGGGTCCATCCACTCTCTTTCTCTCTCTCTCTCTCTCTGAGAGAAAGCCTGTATCCCAGTAGTAAGAACATGATAGGCTGATAATAATGATAAAATTAAATAATATTGCAATAAAAAAAACTCTAGGTTATGGCACCGCATCATCGACGAGTTGGCAGTCAAACGCAAGCCAATGTTTAAAAAAAGTTCTACTTTCATTTCGTTCATCCAAAATCAACAATTCCACTTCGGGATGAATTTCGATGTCGATAGCCAAAGAATGGCTGACCACAGGAAGCCCATTGTCCTATGGAATGCTGATCGAAAATGTCCTAATTTACAACCAGACGTGAACTGCATCGCAGACAGTTTATATCAACAACGACTTTCACTACAAGTCGCGGGACATGTGGTCAAGTTCTGCTATCTTTTTTTGGACTGTATCAAAACGTGACTGTTTTATAAAACAATAAATGTGTTAATGATTTCTTAGGTTTTCGCAATTATTACACTTTTAAATTAACGTATGGAATACATAGTACATGCTTATACATAGGAAACGTTTTGATTGGCGGTATTTGTAAATAATTTCATAGCGTTTCTTTAGACATCCGTCATTTAAGTCTACCTGTGACCACGTACACTGCAGTGTTCGAAACGTCAGAAATTAAAACAATGTGCAAACAAACACCTGCGATAAAATCCATTAAAGTGTTTACTACTTCCAGTTTTATTGAGAGAACTGTTGTTTTTTTTTTAATTCGAGCAAACATGTTAATTTGTTGAAGTTTTATTTTTGAGTGACCCGGAAAAGTTGCACGGAAAAGTCGGTTTTTTTTTTTAGTGCTTCTATCTATGAGATTTTTGTATGACTGGCCAGCAGCTAGTAACATTATAAATGCGAGTTTGTAAGTGTGTTTGTTGATACTTAACTCCGTAATGGCTGAACAAATACGTACGAAACTTGCCGTGGTTGCTTTTTATCCCGGAAAAATATATTGTTAAACCAATCAAGGCAAAGGTCAAGGCAGGTTCATAAAAATCACGTCCCGCGATGGTAATCTCAATGGAACTGCAGCATTTATCTTGTACGTGTACTTTTATTTCTTTTATATCCTAAGCTAAGTGTAGATATAGATATAGTAAACTTAACAACAAAATAAAAACAATACTGACTTCACAGAAAAAGATGATGATGATTTTACTTTAAAAAAAACCTAGATTAACCAAATGTATTTTTAGTATTTTATATTTTCCCTTAAAGATGGAATAGTTTCTTCAAATTCAAATGGACCCTCCAATAACTCTCGATATGTAGCCTATTCAATAAAAAAAGTATCGGCGGAGATATCTCGTAACACAAAAACAGTCGAATTATAGAGAACATAATTTTTTTAAGTCTTAAAAATGTGAAACAGGCTTTGTGTGAAAGAGGTTGTACTTACTGCAACGATTTATCTTGTTACATCTAAGTGCTTACATAAACCTGTTGGTTTTATAACAGATTCAACCATACTAACAGTCAGACAGAAACCTTATGACTGACAGGTATCGGATAGGATCAGGATTTATAGCACATAAATCAATGGTTTCTTGCGTCGGCTCAAGCCTTTGCGAATATTGATTGCCTACTTACCTTCTTAAAAACATTTTGAAATTTGACAGAGTAAAGCGAAAATTTCAGTCTATAGTATGGCAACAAATTGACAAACAAATGTTTGTATGTTTTTAAATGACGGGATGAGCAAGTCGCTCGCCCGATGGTAAGCGTCGCGCTTACCCTTATCATAACACATGTAATTCAAAACTTCAAAAGTTAATTATTCCACTCTGAGATTACATGTTAAATCTCTTTACTTCCAGTAATTTCACTGGAAACATTGCCCTTCAATCTTAATACAATAAAGTTTGCACACTACTGCTTGGTGGTTAAATGACTGGCAAAGTTGACTTCCCACATGAATTTTCAAAATATCTTCACTACTACGATTCGAGAATAACTTGAGAACCGATAATCCGATCGTCACGAAATGTAGGAGCGTAGAAAGCATGCTCAATTGCTCATTAAAAAATTAAGGTGCAAAATTTTGCAAATTTGGTTGAAGTATTGGCACAGAAGACATATGGTATTGGTAAGATAATAATAAAGGCCACGCTGTCACAATTAGGAGCAAACTACTAGTTTTTTTTTGAGAATGTTCTACGACTATAATCTCTTTGCTTTTACACATAGTAGGTAGATCAAGCCTTCAACCACATGAAATTTGGAAAATAAGTAAGTATACTTCTAGTTTTACATGTGAACTTTTTATTCAAAAAGAAGGAAATATCACAGGATAACTTAAAATCTATTTTATACTGCAGTATATGTTTACATATCTTATATATAATTATTAATATAGAGTTATAAACAAAAAATATGCACGTATATATGCACAGATAGTGATAGTAATTCCGCTAGTAGATATTCCGGATACGTTGTTCTGGGATAAAAAAATATTTTCCTTGAGAATAATAATCACTAGCTCACTTTTTCTCACCTGACAATAGAGGTGAAAATACAATGACAACCTTGAGCGTTTTGAATGACAAACTTTAGTGTTGAATCTCTGTTGACTGAGTTGACTCAACTCAGTCTTCACTTTACAGGCTGATAAGAAACGCTTATGTTGGCGTTAAGAGTAAACATGTGAATGCGAAATGGTTTTCTATTTGTGTGATTTATAAATTAGACGTGCTATTAGCATGCTCGTGCTATTGCACTGGTGTCATGTGAAAGTGATGTCTGTTAAGGGTCCTATCACATTTTTTGACGAAAAAGGCATCGAAAACTGGATTTTCGGTATAATATTACTTTCAACTAATAAGTTCTGTAGAAAATTCAGTTGCTGTATTAAATAGATCTGTATTTGTATTGATCAGATTTTGGTAAAACTGAACATATCCATTTGTTACCTCCAATTTACAAGTAGTTGTTTTTCGTAAAGCTTTAGGAGGGAAGTTTGAGAACGGATTTCGTTAAATTACTGTCATAAAATAAACATTTTTATGTTATGGTTTACTTATTTTATATTTATCTTGAAAATTACGGCGTTTTATGCCCGAAAATACAAATACTAAAAATTTAACGGTTCATTTTGTAATACGCCTCTTAATGACAAGATGTTAGCTCTAGCCTATTTCCAATTCAACAAGAGTCAAGGCGTGAGATAATATGTCTTATTTTCTGCCATCATTCCACATGCAGCTCAAGTAGAGACAGTGCGCCGCACGTCGAAAAGCTTTACGTGAACGTATTGAAAATCGTCCCATAATGGAAATTGTAGTGTTTATTTGAGACACGTTACTTCCGGAAATCTTTAATCGTAATCGAGATGCGCAAATGGGACGAACATTTTTGTAATTCTGGTTTATAGTGCTGATTTATGAAAACCAAAATTAAATCGTTTATATTCCATGTAACAGGATTACAGATCAAATTATACCGTCATTATAAATTTATTTTAATCTTGCTGGCGCGTTTCATGTTTTTTGAAGATATAAAATGATTGATTTTAACCCACTTAAATGTGAAACCCAAGTAGAACAAATAGAGAAAATAACATTACAAATATTCAGTGAAATTTTAATTTTGATTTAACTAGTCACATGTTAAGTGTCAGTCCAGTGTGGTCGAAGATAGTAAACACACCTCGCCTGGCATGGGAACTGGCTCTCAAATGATGCTGCCGGAGCACTGTTAGGTTTGGAGAGAGATTTGGCGCAGTCTGATCACGATTTCAAATTAGTTTTTCACCCGCTCACGCCAGGATCTATTTGCTATCTAAAACGGCTTTGTATAAAGTCGAAAATCGTATGAAGATGATGATTTTGTGCTTGTTGTTATATTATTTTAAGGGTTTTTATTTAATTTATTTATTGAAATATAAAATCCAATTAATAACCTCCTCCTTTTTAAAGTCGGGTAAAAATGAATATAAACAATAGCCAGTCAGGCATCAGAAATTCCCGCGACTTGTGCGTTGTGTCAGTAAATGAATGAAGAAATCTTTATTAAGTAGATGAATCATAAATTATTTTTTATTATCTTTATAATATGTATCTATGAGAAATATATATCATAGATTTGATATGACAGAACCAGTTCGTACCTTTTTTATTGGCGTCACTAGTTTGCATAAAGTCTACAAAACAAACATGGTTACTCGTCTATCTTAATTGTTCATCTGATAATCTAGGTCAAGGTAAACGTTACGTATAGTTTTTTGTCATTTGAGGTCATTTGAGGTAGTGTCCATATTTATAAATAGATCTACTTATCCAGCTGTTTTATCTATATGTTGCCCAATCATTTCAATGTAACCGGAACGAGCTAACTTAACTAGACTAAAAGTTACTAATCTCCCGCTCTAGCGAGTTTGAATTTTTGAGGCGCTTGAAAACTTGAATTTGAAACTAGACCTTCAGTTACTTGGCCGTTATGATCCTAAACTTCAATTTTCTCGGAGATTTTCAAGTCTACCCTTATTTTCCCGATAAAAATTGCCTTGTGTTCTTCCTTATTATGCACACAGTTTTACGGTTTTTCATCAAGATGGAGTACCTACCTACAAGGTTTAAAAGTTTTTATTAGGACTCTCTCTTTGAGCTTCGATGAAAGAGGAACAGAATTTCAGTTGTGAAAAGCTAACAAACGTACCAAAAAAAGGGAACCAGATACTTTCGCATTTATAATATCAGGTGTGATATAAAGTTGCAGTTTGATGTTAATAATGGCTTACGGCGGTTAATAGAAAAACGACGAAGATTTTTTAAAAGTTATTTTTCATATTTTTGAAACTTGATGCGTGCCATTGGCTTAATATGTCATTAAACCGCGAATAGTATCCTCTAGGACACTATCCACGGTCTTATATCAAAGACTTAGACTTTTACTTATTGACAATATTGGTTTTGAAATGCATAAAACTCCCTACTATATAATAAGACTAAATAATAAATAATAATAGACTAAATAAACTACCACAGTTTAACCGCCTATAGTTGGTCTTCTGATTTCTTTGAATAATCCATTCCCAGTATATTGTTGAGAACACTATTGTTATCTAAAACACTTTCTCGACTAGCGGCTTCGAGAAATCGAATCGCTTTCGTCTTCCAATATCGATCTGGGTACACACGTTAAGTACGTGCGGGGCATACATGTATCCACTCCACGTTTCGTTGCAAATGTATTTTGATAACGCAATACGAATAACAACACGATGTGCGCTGGAGTTCCTAAAAGAAAGTTACAACATACCTAACACAACACAATTAAACGTAAGTACCTACAGTTTTAAGTTCCTACCTACTTTTTTTGTCGCGAATAAGTCCGCGTTTGACCACCAATTCGTCGTTACGACGACTGTCGGTAAGAAGATTTCTTCTAGATGAACGTATTCCATCTTCGGCCACACCGTCGCTTACCATCAGACGAGTTAGTGACCAAACTTATATCTATTCTATATGTATAAAAAAATGTTTTTTTTAATGTTTTCATTAATAGCGTTAGGGGTTCCATCTCATAAAAATCCCAGCTATAAGAAGGCCACATTCCTAAAAGTCAACAATAGAGGTACGCGGTTGTTTAGCCCATTGACAAAGCCGGTACAACACAGGCCATGAGCCCATGACCCGCCGCGCGCCGCCACCTGCCGGTCATGGGTGAATGAGACGGTAACTGCCTGCATTGTTGATGGCCCCGTATGATTATAGCAGGCAAGTTAATAGGTACGTACACATACAGGGTTACGCGGAAAGGGTGTACTAAGCTGAATGGGGTCCGTTATACTCATCATTATGAACAACTTTTACTATGGGACCAACTGGGATTACTTTTTATTATTTCCTCTTAAGAGGATTTTGGTGAGACAAGTCTTGTGCATTTGCCAGTGTCAGGTATTCAAAGTTAAGTATTTATAGTGTCTTTACTACAGGCTTCTATGGAGTTTTGGTAACATCACGAAAATACATGTTCACGAATAATCCACCATTATTACACATAAACACTCGAAGAACTCTGTTGTAATAGTAAAGGAAGATAATACAATGAGGCGACATGTTAATTTCACGTTCGCACCAAATCTATCTGTAGATAACTGGCCGTATCGTCCAAGTTTACACATCGTATAGTAAAATTAGGGTAACAGTCACAAACATTAAAAAAAAAAGAAAAAAAAAAACAGTAATTACAACATTTCTACTTGTAAATCGCATTAATGCCCAAACTAGGTGTAGAAACACCTGTACCTATCTTGGGAATTAGCCCTTCCGTTTATAAATCAACTAGCTGAAACTCGCTACTTCGTACGCGTAGAGCTCGGGCTTCAGCCTCGCTACTACAACCCGTTATAGCCTATGTGTTATTCTAATGTATAAGCTATATTATTGTAAACTTTCATTAAAATCCATTCGGTAGTTTTAGCGTGAAAGAGAAACAAACATCCATACATACAAACTTTCGCGTTCATAATATTAGTAGGATAGGATTGATTAGGATTGATTTTGATTTAGTACACTTCGTCTGTTTACTGGCTTCAGATGTCGGGAAGGTGTGTCCGCACCGTCACAGCACAGTGGTGACCACGCTGTCGGTGGCGGCTGTCCACGCTTCCTGCCACATTTAGGAAGTGTGATCAGTGATGCGTGAACATCGATCGACTGCCCTCGGTCACGGAATCCATCGTAGTCCTAGGTGTCGGTGCAATATGTCGTAATATACCACCGAGCACTTGCGTGACCAATATCTAACTTATAGCATAACATTATACAAGTTAGTGCTTATAACTACATGGTGATGTGGCGTGATTTGGGATATGTATAAAATTATATTAAAATAAACACTATAAAAACGGTGAGAGACCAATGTCCAGCAGTGGAATAAGTTGGATTCATTATATACAGGGTTATATTGGTAATCAGTCAGCATACTCTTAAGGGCGGCATCAATACGTCAAAACAAACAACTTTTATTCTAAGACTTTTAGAAATTCGCGAAATTTGCATTTTTTACATTCAACGATGTCATTTTAATTTTGGTTGCGTCCAAATGTACCATAAACATCTCGCTTAAACGCAGTTAACGCACATAACCTTTATTTTTTTCGACAAAGATTGAAAACGACCTTATCGATAATTCTAAGTTTAAATTTTTACGTTGCAGCAATTATCTCTAGTCATATCTGTCAAAAAGAAAGAATATTAATGTTGTGTAAACTTCGATAAATCATAATTTACGAGTGTTTACGAGTTTTGGCGCCGACGTCAAAAAAAAATCATGTCGCCTCATTGTATTATTTTCGTAAATCTATGTTATTTTGAGTGGTAAAGTAGTGGTAGGTATAGTGGGTTATTAGTTAATAAGAGTTTTCGTGAACATGCTCACGAAAACTCTGTGGGCAGGAACAACTGTGGGCAAGTGATATACTTTATTTATTTATTTTATTTACAAACGCAATACAGACTTAACTAAACTAATTCTTAACAAGGTGAAACATGTCTTTTCATGACGTTTTCAAAACTCCATAGACATCTAGGGCATGACTTGGAATTGACCGTGACTTACTTTGCTTGACGCTGACTGTGATTTGTTTGACGGTATTCACCAAACATGAAAACATTTCGATACTTGATACTGGCAAATGCACAAGCCGTTCGACGCCAAAAGAGGATTAAAAAAACAATAATTTATTTTTAAATGTGTTGACATGATTGTGGTCATCACTGTGAACCAACTGTAAACATTTAAAATCAAATTATGGTATATATTATACCTACCTGCATAGTGTATTCAATAAAACCTTGTTAGGTCTCGAAGAGGCAGCGTCGTAGGGTAAAAACCAGGGGTAATATTTTTTTTACAAAATATTGATTGGTAGAGGAAACTCCATAATACTCGATAAGCTGCAATAACTTAGAAAAAAGCTCAATGATATTTTTACTGTACCTAGTATGCCGGCGACCAGCTACAACTTTACGTTCAAAAGACTAGAAAATTTATCAGAATTTACGGTCTTTTACAAACTACAGCAGCTACTAGAGCTACAAAATTTGGACCATATAGGTTTTATATAATACCAAGGTATGAATTTTTATAATATAACAAGGTTAAGAAAAGTCATTTTACCTACTTGAGTCTGTATTTTCCTTGTAGAAAGACACCCAAACTGCTCAATAGTACCTACCTACAGACCTACAGTATAGGTACGCCAAAGTACGGGCGCATTATGCGTGCGCGCAAACTACCTTCACAATCGCGCACGTGTAGAGCGGAACTAATCGCGCCGGAAGTCCTTTATCTGTCGGCCGTTCATCTCGCATGGTGAAGATCATACGTAGAAAACACCTCATTATGTTTCGGCTAACTTCGTGCAGAGTATCTTACCTACCCAGTAACGTACGTATAACGCATAGAGCTTATTCCCAATGTTGTTCGCACTAACGTTTTACCAAGGAAGTTCCCTTTAGGGGTATAAATTAGATCTTTGCGTTTTACTCACTAAGTAAACCCCCCCCCCCCTGCAGTTTTTACAGTGGAGATTAGCTACCGGACGCACCACTGACTTTTTACCAAAGAGGACGGTAGCGTAACTGGCAGTAGGTAATACCAATGTTTTTTTTAATGATATACTATAGAAACTACTTTTATTTATATTACACGGGAATTACTCACGTATTTTCCCGTGGAATATAAATAAAATGTGTGAAAACCACGTCAGTTTCTATCAAAGATAATTTAAAATACTACGTAAGGTTTCTATAGTAATACTTACTTTACTTTTTATATGTTTTTTTTTTTAAATTAATCAAATATAGATTTGCGGTCTACGATGGAGCGCGCTTGTCTTGAAAAAACTGATTCACTCACGATTTGAAGACTAGATTGTATTGTAACCACCGGGGAACACCTACTCAGGCAGAAAATTCCACAGTCTAGCGGTTCGCATAATGAAAGTGGAATCAAAACGCTACGTTTAGTTTTTTGGAATATCAACTATGAAACGAAGTCGCTTTTTCATGCCCGGCCTGGCCGCCCAAAATAAAAAATGGCAGGAATAAGATCATGTACAGATCCTCTGCACGCTTCAAAATGTATATGGTGAATGAAAATATAAATACATAGATAACAAATAAATAAGCTACTCATATCTATGATCAAAAAAGCACTAAATTCAATCCTAAGCATTTATTTGCTCTGACAGCTATAATTAAATTGTAAAAAACTGAACAAAATTTACTAATATTATATTTAAAATTAATATCATTAGTAAAAATTGTTATAACGAATTTTTGTTACAGATTTAATAACTTTTTGTTTCAGGTTAGGTTAATTTTGCTCTTTTATGTAATTAATATTTAAATTTAGGTTTGGTTCAAATTAGCAACACAAATATCTATAGAGAAAAATAGTTAATCCCAAAATCCTTATTATACTCTAAATGACGTAGAAGCGGAATTACACTAGAAATTCGACATATACAAATTAAAAATGGACTTCCGCAAAGTAACGCCTGATTCAATCAATTATCAATTGTAAAAATCTGAATGAAAAGCACGAATTCTGATCACTTTCGTTAGGTTTTGTACGTAAGGCTGTAGCAGGTACCCAATATACTACAGAGGTTTTTTTTACAATGTTAATGCAACTGTCAGAGCAAAATAATGCTTGGGCCGAGCGTAATTCCAGTACTACTTATGCATAAACTCAGATTTATTTAGAAAACAACACTAAGATCAATACTGCACTCAGATATTCACTGGTATATAAGTATGCGACAAAATCGCACCATCCATGGAAGACTGGCGCAAACACACTTGCGTATTTTTTTTAATATTTCACCATTGGATAGAGGATAACCTAGTACACGTACTCAAAATTCCTCAAATTAATATTCCAATAAATGGCGGATATAATTTGATTCAATTTTTTTTTACGAAAATATATTTTTCATAAATTCCCTGGTAAACTTATGTAAGTTTTGTTACGCTTATTACTTTTGTAGACTTGCCTTTTAATATTAGCTTAAACGAAATTAAGCAATTATTATACGTCTTTCTAAAAAAACTTATTTACATACTATTTCCACATGATAAAATACAGAAATATACGCTTATATTATACAAGTTACTATAAATTTCCTCATTATTTTTCCGTGGAAGAAAAGAGTATCATTTTTTACGTACAAAATTTCTATGAAAGTGGACTGGAATAAAGACTTAACTCGAAATAAAACCACCTAGTTCGTCTGATTTCCGTAACAACAAAGCGTTAACTTTAGATGTTTCTAAATTTCAGATTTTTATTCCGGGGATTAATGGAGTAACCACCTAATTTCAGATTACCGCAATAACTGCAAGTTATTTCTAAAAATAAAGTATATAGGTATCTGTAAGGTAATTTATGCCAGCATGTTGCTAAAGAAACCAATTGTCTAGGTCTTCTAATTTCTCCACAAATCAGTTTTTTTGACGCTCCTGAAAAGTAGGTGTTTTCAACTTACGCCAGTCTTCCATGGGTAGTGCGAAATATGCGCATAGGCATGTTGCACGGTATATGTCGCTGCTGTGGGAGCAGCCCGCTATGTAACGGGCATGCCCATACGACAGGTGGTTCCGACTCTACTTAGAAAACTAGCTTATAACCTCGTAGTAAGACAACTAGTTCTGGAGAGTACGGCGTATGATAGTGTGTAGGTAGTAGGTACCTTGTTTTGCTTTTTATTGGAAGGGCTTTGGTTTTATGAATTGTAAAGTCAATACACGTTCAGCAGCTTCTCTGAACAATTTTTGTGACGATTTTTTTCGGTTTTCGTAGTCCTACAAGGAACCCTTATGAGTTCGCTCTGTCCATCCGTCATTCAGAAAGAAAGAAAGAAATAAAATAAATTGTATTCGACAACTTTACTAAAACAATCACAACCTTTACAAGGAGGTTATCAATTCGACTGTATGTTTTTTTTTTTTTTTTATTATTATACATATTTTAGAACCTTCTAACTTCTATGACTATTACGATAAGTGCATGAAACAGTAGTAGTCACAATTTTAAAAGTATTAAAATATAGGATCAAAAATACCATACTGCGTTAAGATCTCTACCATCGACAAACATAAAATAAGTACATTATATCCCGAATGCTTAGTTAGGTATGCCTGTAATTTTCATCATGAAATGCTACCTCTTACAGCTGTATCACTCGTCTCTGCCACGAAACACGCATGTCCCTTAGAACATTTTGTATGTCTCAATATGATAAAAAATATTACCTTCCCAAAAAAACTACTAATTCCTACTTTTTTTATTGTTCGACCACCCCACCCGCATTCTTCAGTCTTCCCGTGAACATGGTGCATGTAACTGCGCCGAAATATCGGGAGCTAAATATCCCGTAAATAATAATATGTATAACTTTAAGTGAACAACCGTGATAGTTTACCTTCCCAAGCTTAATAATAAAGTACTTTTAAAATATCATTCGTATTAAGTATTTGAGAGCTTTTGGTACCTCTATATGGGTTTAAAAGAGGAAACTTTTACGCCCGTAATATACGAAGATACATGGTATCGTGACTGATGAATCTTGATCACGATTCCGGTATTATAAAGTCATCTTGGAGCCTACGGATCGTTATAATAGGAGGGCAGAGATGCGTGTAAGGCTGTAACTGCGAGTAGGTACTCAAACTTATGATATACTACTTAATAATTCTTTTGGATAAGTGAGCAAAGCCGTGGCATATAAATGGATATTTTTCATGGGTTGCAAATTTTTTATACTTTCGTGTAAAAATTGTCTAGAAAAAGTGTAGAAAAATCATCTCATAGGAATCTTTAGATTTCTGAGGATATGGCAAATACTTCAAGTTTTACTGATCATTAGATAACAAGAACTTCATCTATTCTCGGTCCTAGTGTTTAGCTCTCATTCTGCTGTAGATGATTTTTTATAATATACCGTAAATTATGATCATTTTTGTTAGTTTTGGACGTATATAAGATTGTAAGCTGGTAGCCGACATATTAGTGTTTTTTTTTACATTCAGCTCTTTACAATGTTATTCCAGCTATCAAAGTTAACTAGACACTTGCAACCGACACCGTTAAGCGATTCAGTTTAGGCGATTGCGGAAAACCAGCGATCGTGAGTTTTATCGTGCTGAGATACAGGGGCCTTACGGACAACTGCTATTGCGGCACCTAATCCGCTCAGTTGGAAAATCATGCGAACGTGAACCTTAACGCGCCCAGATACGGTTCACGTTCACGTGATTTTCCAACTGACCCGATTAGGTGCCACAATAGCAGTTGTCCGTAAGGCCGTAGCGCTCGCGCAACTTTTCGCAATCACCTAAACAAAACGGTGCGGCCCCTGGACCGAGTATAGTAAGTAAAACTATTCTTTTTATCTATCAACAAGGTAGAAGTACATCCCTTATCAGTGGCGTAGCTAGGTAACAAAGCTACTTATTAGATACATGTATGTCTATGAGTTATATTCTGAAGGTGGGAGAAATTTTCACAAGTTCAGTTTGAGGTTTACTGGTCAGGGTCCGAGGGCCCCCTGAGCTTGAGGGCCCCGGTGCACTGCACCACCTAGACCTCCGATAGGTACGCCCACCGATCTCTCGGTATCAAAAAATCTTTTCGTCCGATCAAATAAAATTAGGCATTTTTTTTGTTGACTTTAAAGCCGTGCGTATTGAACGCAGAGTAAACCACAGGTTTGTTTTTCGAGAGCAACTTCAAAGCTTAACAAGAAAACAATGGATCACTTCACACCTGCTTTGTATGGGAAGGCAAATCCCAGCTGTTTTAAGCCCTTTGTTGCAAGCAATTTGATTTTGCTTCTGTAAACATCGCGGGAAACGTGGAACAATGGAACAAACCGAGAAAACTATTTCGCTGCTTAAAAACTATTTCTCTGTTTATTTATTTCGTAGCCAATTTAAAAAGTTGTGGCTAGCGTCTAAGGCCCAACCTTCAACGCCCACTGTAGGATTGAGGTAACGTCTCAGCGCTCAACGTCTAACGTCTCAGTTTCCACAACCGCTTGTACCTAAGCGGTTGTGGAAACGTGAACTCTATCCGGTATAAAGGTCCGTAGGTGCAAATTTGCCCCGCCGTGCTTTCGCGACGCACCTCGAGTTTTCTAAACTCTAGTACAATACAATAAAATACAATGACTCTTTATTAAAATACCACAAAACAAGGATAACAAGAACATTACAATAAAATATTATCTAGGCTTTTAACAGGCGGCCTAGTAAATACTAAATAAGGTACAATTTTGAATCTAGCGTAATCCAAAAAGAGTTGACTTTTCTATCAAACATACAAGGTACATAACTAACAATATGAAGAGTTCAAGATATATGTACATCGTCAAATGATATAGCTTTAGGTACCTAGTGCAAGAGGCTTAACCATAAGAATAAGATTAACACGACAATTCACAAAACAATTCTTATTTAGCAAGAAAGAAAAAAGGGTTTCTGCTATTGTGCCCTCATTGTGATGACCATAAAATACATGCTTGAAACAATAGCCCAAATACAACCATCACGAGCGGAACAATGAGAGGAGGTTGCAAAATATCGACAGAAATCGACCACCGTGAAAACGAAATGCTTGCAGGTACTTAGTAAGATACTTTTGTACTAAAACGTACCTTCATAGATATAGATGTCTTACATGGATCTAGAACAAAGAGTGCTTTTTAATATAGGAAAAATTTGCAGTCTGTGTAAGCGATTCGACGGCTCTCCGAACGGCCTTCGAACGGCTAGGCACTCTTCAATGCTGATTCTTGCGGTCTGCTTTTCAGTAGCTTTCATATGAACTTGAGACTTTGCCTGTTCGTCTCGCCGTGATCTAGAATCTGTTATGACTTTTGCAGCGCACTTGTCCATATAAAAAGCGAAAACGTTATCTGATTTCAATATTTTTTGCATGTCATTGAAACAACTTGACACAATGAAAAACTACGGTTAAACGTATTCTTTTTTTTAATTATTTTTTTTATTAATGCACAAATAATCGTCAAAATCTTTTCTTATAAATGAAACGTCGAAGTTAATATTTTTGTATTTTTGATGATTTCCACAGATATAGGTAGTAGATCTGTGATGATTTCATAAAATGTTCTTCTTCGACGAAAAGCTCATATCGTGTGAGTGTAATATGTAATGTAACATTCGCAAGAACACTCATTAGAAGTGAATGTTGTAGCACCTCCTATATCATAAGTTTTTTTCTTTTTTTTTTGGCTTTATAAATTGATATTATAATAATTACCTAAATTATATTTTATTTTATAACTGTTTGATGTTATACAAAAGAAGTTACTGGTACCCGACTTTGTTGTTATAATTTCTGCTGACGAACTGGTTTTCTCAAGTTATTTTCTTGTTCACAGATCGGGCCAGTGACCACATGCCGCCTTCACCATGGTGATCGTTACCAGGGTAAGCAGAACTTTATGAAGCTCTCCTCTTTCCATGTGAGATCAGTTAGCGAAAACGTTGTGTAGAGATATCGTAATAGCTGCTGGATACCTATTACATCACTGAAGTTATATGCCACCATCATATTACGCAACTACCAATATATAGGTACTGGTATATGGACAGATATTTCTTGAAGTTCTACTATCCAAACGATCACTAATCACTGCAGGTAGAATAGATTGCAATAGCTTTTTAATTTGTAAAATAACGTAGAGCCCTCATCATCATCATCATAATCAGCCTTTTTTAACAGTTCACTGCTGGACTTTTAGACTACCCCCGAAAGGATGATTGGGCCATACAAATACAAATATTTATTAATAACACCTATGTTACATGTCAATAAACGGTACATTCTGTCTTATTATAATTACATTAAATTCATTGCTTATAATATGTAATTGTAAAATTGTATAATAAAATTGTATAAATAATAATTCAAATAGATATCCACCACGCTGGCCCAGTGCGGGTTGAAATAGACATAGAGCCCTGCATCTTCATAATTATGATGGTGATTACTGGTAGTTAGCATAAACACTTAAAAAAATCTTCATCACGTAATTCGACAGTAACTGTATGTTTTTTTTTTATTTCCGTTCACGGCCTGCTGTTCTATTTTCCATACATATTCAATCGAATTCGTAACGAAGATTTTTCGACAGTGTTCGACCTTCGTGCTAGCTACTGAACTTAAGAATAGGTAGGTAATGACAAGGTCCCTAATTTTTTTTTTTTTACTACATATTCTTACTGAACCAATAAGTTGATATACCTACCTACTAGCCAAACATGTTTTATTTGAAGAAAGCACGTGCTTGTGTACGATGTTTGATCGTTTACCTACTTTCCATCACAGTTCTTTTTTAACATAACTTAAATCACAGACCTAAAATTACGCTAATAATGCCGTTACTATGTCGAGACTACTTTGACCGAGACTTTAAGTTCAAGGCGTTTTACAGAGAACTGGCTTTAATTACTGTAGAGTCCGAACTTGCATGTACTGAGTAAGTAGCACATAATGCAAGGTATTAAGTTTGTAAGACTACCTTAACTAAGTTTAGACACAAACTAGACACACTCAGAAGTACAAGAATAAGACTATCAAAGGAATGGTTTGCTAAGAAACCATTAAGGTTTGTTAACAATTTTTAGGTACTTTTTAGTTTGAAACTCCTTAATTGATTTTCGTCGATTCAAACTTGGTAGGTCGGTTTGACAACAGTGATGAATTTCAAAAATCGAACAGCCTGGTGAACTTAATAAAAACAAATTAATGTAGAATTTCATTTTTTATTTGAAGTGAATTATTCTTGATCTTGGTAAGATTTTTACAATAAACCACAACTAATTAAGCACAATAAAACAAAATGAATATGTAATATTAGCGTCTGTCATTCAAGGTAGGTAAATATTTAAATAATGCAGATTACTTTCTTTAGTTTCGCATTTGACTACGACATTTGCAACGTTCTTTTGAACTGTCAATCTCTATATGACTTCCTTTCATGTTTCAACAAAGTGTCATTTCTTATGGTTGACTGGTTAGGCAGGCATTTAAACACAGCTCACCACTAATAACCTGTGTATTTTGGGCAGTCGTGTTAAAATTTACTGCACTTTAATTGAAAATAAGACGTAGGTACATGTTTTTTGCACATTCCTTTAAATAAATAAGGTCCACCATAGGTCAATGGGTCCACCTCAATGTACGAACCTGTAGATGAAGTACGAGTATTCGATGCGTAAAATACCCATAAAATTCCAAACAAATTTTAATTTCGAAATTCAGATTTTGTTATACCAAAAACTCTATTGATAGAATAAATGTTTAGTAAAGAAGGCAAATAACGAAAATGGGCGATGAACTAATAGAAAGTATAGGATTTCAAAAAGGTGGCAAAGATCGACCATATGTATGGATTGCTAGAAATAATAGACGAAATCAGAAAGGGGAATGCGCTGCCTGAATGGGTGTTCCCCCATAGTTACAATCTGGGTGTCTTCAAATCACGAGTGAATCCGTTTCTTCTAGGCAAGCGTGCTCCATCGTAGACCGCATCGTCGCTTTACATCAGGCGAGTTGGCGGTCAAACGCAAGCCAACTAATATATTTTAACATAAAGGGGGCAAACGGCAAACATGCGCGCTAGAATTAAGGCCCTGCAAAGAGGATGCATACGCATTCATGCGTTAATAAAACTGCAGGGATGCGCCAAGTCGCACGATATCGTATCACGACACGTGAGTCATATCCACAGTCGTATCACGCTAGCTTACTGCTCATCGCTCATTTGCTATAGTGACGTGTCTCGATGCTGCGGGCCTACTTATTCCCAAAGCGGTAAGTTTTCTCGGCAGGTTCCGATCAGTGCGTTTGGCAACACATTCCGTCATTCCGGCTTAGAATCCAGCGCGGAGGGCGTTCACCTCGATACTCGGCACACGTGTGTTTATAACTAGGTAGGTATATATATGTCTTGGTGCGAAATTATTAATTCGAGTTCTAAAGGGTCGGCAACGTATTTGTGATGCCTCTGGTGTTACAAGTATCCATAGGCGACGGTGACTGCTTACCATCAGGCAGCCCTAAGCATGTTTGCCACCTATGGCATAAAAAAAAAACGAGGTGCAAGGCGAGGATAAGTTATTTTGAGCTATTCGTTTGAAACTAATTGCTATGGACTTCAACGATAGGTCTCTCTCTAGCTGAAGGCTGTCTAATATTTCCCTATCACGAATAGGTTACAAAGAAAAGTATACATACTGGGTTACGCAGAAAGGGTGTACTAATCGGAAAGGGGTCCATATCACCCATCATTATGAACAACTTTTACTATGGGAGCAACTCAGAAATCGCGAAAAAAATGTCACCTGTTCCATAGAAAACGGACATTGACATTCGGCAATATGTATATATATGTACAGAGAGCAGAACGTCATGGCAAAACAATTGATAGTGATGGGTCATTGTTTTTTATGAAGCTTTTAAGCTATCAATACTTTTTAGTTTTGACATTTCCGCTCCCTGATGATGAGTATAACGGACCCCTTTCGGCTTAGTACACCCTTTCCACGTAACCCTGTATAGTGGTGACCCATATTTATTAGATTCCGGTTGTTGGGACGATCTATGCCGGTAACATTGCTGTCTGGCTGGCATACCAATCGGAAGTTCTTAACGTTACAACCGAATTCACTTTCATAGTGGGTAAAATATAGTCCATATGAAAACCAAGCTTGTATACCTACGTAGTTACATGTCATTAAAAGCAGTTTAGACATTATAAATGAAAACATCATAACCGGATTCTGTGTTTTCTAAGTTTGGGTAGTCACTTTAAGTAACAGCCTGAACTTTCTCGCTTAAGTAAATTTTGTAGAGATACGAAATACTAGCTGTAGATATTTCTAGTGGGTAACCATGTTTCACAATAAAATACCTACAACCTGGCGCATTAACGAGTGTTGACAAATCACCAAACAGGTATTGTGTCCAAGCCAAGGAGCGAAAACCTACTCGATGACCAAAACGAGAGGGAGAGTGGCGGACAAAGCGCTGAGAGCTGGCACAGACATGAGTAGGAGGCATTATAGGAGTGGACCAGTTTCATAACATTAGCTAACAAAAGGCCAAAAGGTGAACACCTCAGATCAACCAAACAAGGGAGATATGCCTTAGTACAATTATTATTCGTGTTCAAATGTCTCTATGTTTCTCTCACTTTTTTCACTATACCACTAAACCACTTTTAACGCAAAAACTATGCGTAGGTATGGCACGCTTAAAAGTCTTTTCCCGTCCGTAATTCTCTATAAAATCAATGAGTGTGAATTTCCAATATGTAACAAAAATCATCGCATCCGTCTATCATAACATTAAGAAATGTTTGTTTCGATACCTTGTAATTTGACGGAATAACATGGCATAACAAAAAAAATCACTTGTTACCATTTTACTCAGTCAAATTAAAATATATCAAATTGATAATTCCTTTGTTTGTAATGTTACGAAAGACGGATGCGATGATTGTGTTACTTTTTGGAAATTCAGACTCGTTGGTTTTATATTTTCAATAAACAGCACACACTGCAGCGACACTGTGATGTGTGGTATAATTATAGCAGTTAGCAATACCAATGAACGGACTTGTAATGGCCACACTGTGGCAACACGCTTAGCAAGAAAAGATGGCGTATAATAAACTACATTGATTTATGTCTAAATTGTATTAACATTTACAAAACATTACAGACGCCAATTAACTTACTAAAAGTTCACATGCCAAATAATGGGCGGCAAGGCCGCCTGCAAGTTGACTAAAGGTGTCAAGCCTGACTTCGGTCTGATGCGGTCGCACCTGCCACACCACTTTAACATATCTCCCATGGATGTCTGATCTGAAGGAAGCACCAAAAAATTCAAGGCACAAATAATTTGCACTAACGCAATTTTTTACCAAATATTAAAGAAAAACACACTTATTATGAGTAAGTAGGTATATTTGATATCACATCGATTCGATCTATTATACAAAACCATTGGGTTAAAATTAAATTGAAAATACAAAACGTTCTCAATGAATGATTCCTTTTCGTGAAACAGAGACAAAAAATATCTTAATACACCTAAGTAGTAGGTACATTCATTGTAAACTTCGGTGTATTTTCTACCTTGAAATTAATTTGATTTCTCATTCTCGATTTCATTCGGGTTTTAGAGACATTTGGAAAGCTATAAATTACGCCAACATCCGGAAACCGGTAATAAATTAAAAGGTCGAATGCTATAGGTTTGGCCATTGAATTAAAACTAAAGTTCACGAGTAAAATATAAATGAAAACTTGCTATTTTTGCAAAATTTTAAGTTTTACCACCACAAGTCTGCGGATTAACATTCGACAAAACTAAATTGGCCCTGATAAAATCTCCCACAGTAAAATCTGTCTCATTGGGTCATATCATCCTCATATTACGTTTATATTAATGCGTCTTTACTGATAACAGTGAACAGCCGATAGCCGCTTCGATTCATTGAGCAAAATAACCGACCCAACCGAGTCGCGGTCAGTTTATTGCGATAAACGTATCGATTGTCTCATTTAATAACCAAATTAATACAGTTATCATGTGAAAGAGCGTGGAAAAGCGTGATATCATGGAAACCAGTTTGTGTTTCGAGGTGAGGTTCAAAATTTGTAGAAAATATTAGTTAGAAAGCTTTCCATTAGGTGGGTTTATCATCACCAAGGGCCTTCTGCACATTGAAGTTTAGATCCTATGATGCTTTCTTCCGTTTTATTTTATTTATAGATATTAGGCTTGCTTTTGACCACCATCTCGCCTGATGTTAAGCGATGATGCGGGTCTACGTTGGAGCACGCTTGCGTAGAAAAAACCGATTCACTCGTGATTTGAATACACCCATTCAGGCATTCCACATTTCATTTCCGCATTCCACAGACTAGCAGTTCGCACAATAAATGTGGAATCAAAGAGCTTCGTACGGGTTTTCGGAATATGAACCATAAAGCGGTGACGATTTTTCGTGCCCGCTCTGGTAGTCCGATAGAAAAATTAGATCGTGCAGATCCGACGCATACTCTCCGAAATCTATCCGATAAAAAACCGATAGACCAACTTTACGTCGATGCTAAAGACGAAGAAGATTGTCTCAATCCAGTCAACTTATTGATATCATCCAGTCATTTATGTCACTGTCGTCCTGGGCTTCTCTTGTGGGAATTCATGAAGGGATCCTTATGCTTATGTCTGAAGAAAGTGAAAGCGACGAAATTGCGAAAAAATATAAGTTGTTTCATAGAAAACGGTGATTGTCACCCGAAAAAAAGTATGGTGATATTTTTTTGCGATTTCTGTGTTGATCCCATAGTAAAAGTTGTTCATAATGATGAGTATAACGGACCCCTTTCGGCTCAGTACACCTTTTCCGCGTAACCCTGTATAAAAATAGTTATTCCTTAGGTATACCTAAGATGCGAATAGCGAGAGACCGGGGAGAGAGGCATAAAAAAGGGAGGCCTATACGTGCCTATACCCAGCAGTGAGTCACTCAGGGCTGATGATGATGATACCTAGGTAGGGAAATACATATCACTACATAATATAAAACAAAGTCGCTGTCGCTGTCTGTCCGTCCCTATGTATGCTTAAATCTTTAAAACTACGCAACGGATTTTGAAGCTGTTTTTTTTAATAGATAGAGTGATCCAAGAGGAAGATTTATATGTATAACTAACAGCCCGCCCGGCTTCGCACGGGTGTAATTTACGTGCGAAGCCGGGCGGGCGGGTCGCTAGTAGCATATAATTACTAAATTAATATTTTTTTTACATAGAAGATACGTCAACGAAATACAAGAGAAAATGAATAATTAATATATCAATGTCACTTGTTTAATAGCAATAGTTGTTGCACCTACTTTCTATTCTTTAATATGAATCTAATTGATTATAAGTCTAGACTATCTTTCAATGCATATTTAATAATATGCAGTCTTATGTTCATTATTAAGTAGTGCTTCTTTTATGGCAAGATTGGGCTATCGATAAACCGTATATCAATTTCAGATTACTTGCGCGGATCATTAGATGTCGTTATTCTTTTTCTAAATACATTTATTGCAATATGCTTGAATTTTAATTGCATTTCTTTTACATAAGGCGTTACTACTAATGAGATCTTAGGTAGGTATATAATTGCTTACCTAAGTGTATAAGATTAAGAAGTACGTTGATGCTTTGTTTTTGGATAGGAATTTCATGCAAGGTATAACACTTAACAAATTATATTATTATATTGGTTGTCTTTAATATCAATATAGTCGCGGAGTTATCGAAAAATTAATAAATAAATTAATGCAAATATGCATGAGAAAGTTTTACACCATGTTGCAGATGTAAAAGTTAAAACTGGTGAGAGTTAAGTTAAGACAGACCAGTCGCCTCGCAGTCTAGCGTAGCCTTTTCAGATTCATCATCGTCAGCCAAAAGACGTCTACTGCTGAACATAGGCCGCTCCCTTTAACCTCCACACTGAAGGACAATCTGCTTTTTGCGTCCACTGGATGCCAGCGACTCTCACAATGTCATTGGTCCATCTAAACAAGGTCTAAGTTTTCAGGTTTCCTCAAATCAATGCGTCACAAGGTCCCGAGTCTTTCTATTTATATCTACATATTTCGGAAGTCCTTTGGTAGTAGGCTTAAGCATTTGGATTGGGTCTAGACCTTCAAGGGTATATGGGCAATCCGACTATATTTTGTATGCTAAGTCGTTTAGGTATTTACTGTTAGTTAAGGCCTAGAATACCTACAGCGCGCCGCTATATCTTAAAAAATATCAAACGCGATCGAGATCACTGCACCAGTATTCTGGCCCTAAGGCGAGGTTTTCCCACTTTTAAGCAACGCTTATTACTACAGATGAGCATAATCCTTGGTTTAGTGTATTAAAGTCGCATTTAGCAGAGAAAAATCATGGCGCTTACACACAGTCGTGCGTTTTCCTATTTCTATTTTTGGGGTTTTTCTCATATTTTCGAATAGTATAGCTGTAATGTAAAATGTACCTCACCGGTTTCCTTCATCATTATGAAATCTATATATTATCTAGATATCGCAGACATAATTTAATAAATAGGTAATTGAATGAATCCAAAAAAACAGGGATAAAAGCGCAAATCAGTGCTACTTTGATATATTTTTACGATCGAGCGAAATGTGCTCAATCCTGTTTCGGTTTCATGTGTTTCAAAACATTCAATTTTGTTATGACACCAGTTTTATAATTTTAAGCTAACCATGGAGGTATTCACACTTAAACTAGAATGAACATAATTGCTAAAAGGCGGAATTGTCTTAAGGAAGTCCTTACAATCCCCATCTAGATATTCACAACACTCTTCCACATTTCCAGGGCGAT
This sequence comes from Agriopis marginaria, assembly GCA_932305915.1. NCBI lineage: Eukaryota > Metazoa > Arthropoda > Insecta > Lepidoptera > Geometridae > Agriopis > Agriopis marginaria. Next base: position 16,500,242 of record OW029915.1, read on the forward strand.
TACATATGGATCGAGCCGGTGTCAGGGCGGGAGTTCGACGTGGCGATCGGCGCGCGCGTCCTGGCCGCAGAAGGGCGCCGCATCAGGGTGCGCGATGATGACGGCCAGGAGCAATGGCTGCCGCCCGAGCGCCGCATCAAGGCCATGCACGCCACCTCCGTCCACGGCGTCGAGGACATGATCTCGCTGGGAGACCTGCACGAGGCCGGCATACTCAGGAACTTGCTCATCAGATACAACGAGAATCTCATCTATGTAAGTAGCGTCAGACTGCTCTTGTAACTATCATCTTTGGTGCTGTCCGTCATCATCATCATCATCAGCCAGAAGACGTCCACTGCTGAACATAGGCCTCCCCCTTTAACCTCCACACTGAACGACAGCCTGCCTTTTGCGTCCAGTGGATGCCCGCGACTCTCACAATGTCGTCGGTCTATCTAGTGGGAGGCCTCCCTACGCTGCGTCTTTCGGTTCGTGGTCTCCACTCCAGAACCTTTCTTCCCAATCGGTTATCGGTTCTTCGAGCGATGTGGCCTGCCCATTGCCACTTCAACTTGCAAATTTTAACAGCTATGTCGGTGACTCTGGTTCTTTGGCGAATATCCACGTTTCGGATTTTATCGCGCAAAGAAACTCCGAGCATAGCTGTCCGTGGACTATGGACAATACTACCATCCACGGAGAGACATGTTTGAGACCACTGACCTATATTTAAGCAGACGCGCCTTAGAATCGGATCGCGTGGTTATTTACTCCCCATCACTAAACTGCTCTCGTGACGTCATAGTAGGTAAGAAAAAATTTACATGATTATTTTCATACAGTTTGAACCGCATGGGGCATCTACTTAGATATAGTTCTGTGTTTGAGAGCCATCTAAAATCAACTCATTTTAATCTGAACCCTAAAATAAATTAGCGATGGTGGCCCGTAGCATGTGCGCTTTACAATTAGACTTATTTAGTACCTAAATAATTATGTTCAATTTCGATGCCATTGCTCAAAAGCGGGGAAGGAAAGCATCGTGAGGAAACCGGTATATCCTAAGAACTTCAAAAGCTCAAAGACATAATATATGACATTCACCAACATGCCCTGGGCAAGCGTGGTAGATTACGGCCCATTTTCTCCCTCTGAGAGAAGACCCGAGTCCCACAAGTGGGAACATCATAGGCTGAAATGATGATGATGAACAATAACATTTAAATGTTACACGATGCAGACCTCAGATTTCGATGGTTTGCTTTGCTCTTTCGGGTTAAAAGACGTCTGCTCGTGCGTGTATAACCGATCTGCAGTGAAAGTACCGTTCTTTATCGATCGTCAAATTTGACAGTTGAGGTCGTCAAATTCGCCAAAATGCCATTTGATCAGTACTCGCTATGGTCGATTCTATGGCATTTTACCGAATTTGACACCGACATCGGTACTTGCACTGCAGATCTGTGTCCGATTTATTAGGACACCAAAAATAAATGCCAAAACGAGCACGCCACAGAACTTTATTTAGATAGACACCGTGATACCTAGTTTGCTTGTCTGTGGCCTGTTTTATATTGGATCAATGCTCCAATTTGCACGCCGTATACCTAATTAAGTTCAATCTCCGTCGTCTGGCAGTAGCATTAGACTCAGACGTCAATACAAAAATGTAGAATTTGCCCACAATAAACTGTTCCACTAAAATAGCCTTGTGGCGTTATCGGAGGTACAAAATAGCGGCTCTGGGTTTTCATACAGTTTGACGTATTAGCAAGATCTATTCTTATGTAGATCTCTGGTGCACTCTCACATTTACTAAAAAGACTGTAGGATCAGAAAGTGCGACAAATTATTCCCTAAAAGTATAGTTATAAAGCGCTGGAGAAAAGTTTCCAAACTGCAACACTACTCGAAACTATAATTATTCTATAACTAGCTATGCCCCGCGGTTTCCATACAAACCGCGTATGTACCGCGTACCAAACCCACGATTTAAAATCATCGGTAATTTTTCTGAAATATTTCAATTTTCTATGCAATTTCCTTAATTTTACTTTCCGTAAGAACCTTCTACAAAGTATTAAAAACTTTAGAAAAATATGAATGAAATCGGTAAAGTCGTGCTCAAGTTATGGCGTGACCAAGGTAAATAGGTATTCATTTATACATATACTAGTTGAATCCCGCGGTGTTACCCGTGACTTTCGAATTTTTCCGCATTTTTTGGAGGGAAAAGTAGACTATGTCCGTCTTTATGATGCATACTATCTTCCGCCAAATTTGGTTAAGATCGGCTGAACCGTTTAGTCGTGAAACAAACATCCAGACAGAGAGAGACAGAGTTACATTCGCTTTTATAATATTAGTAAGGATAGATGAAAGACTATCCAGATGAGCCTGCTAGTATTAGTCAATTTAAACATTAGGTAAACGCTAGACCTGTTGGAAACTCTACCAGTCATTAGAATTAAGAAGAATCAAGAATCACGACTGTTGTCATTCTCACAAAACACTTACCTTATCAACTACGGGATCTCTCCTTTCACCTTCACAACTAATAAAATTTTATTGCAAGCAATTTTACATTTCGATGTAAAATATATGAGGTGTTTGTATTCGCGTCGTGACTGAGACTGACGTGTCATCATGGAGTAATTTCTCTCGCGTTAAATTATTTGATTTATCTTCAGTCCATCTTTAATTACCTATTAATTTATGACATTCAGAGAGCTAAGTACCTACACTTACGTTAGAATTTTAGAATGATTGCATTGATATTTATAGATCTTGTTAGACCAAAATAATATTTGTGATACTTTTTGGTGCTCATTATCTTCAAGCTTCTCGAACAGTCTATGCATTTTACTAAAAACATTGTCTTTTGTCATAATTATGACCTTATCAAAACAAAATACAAGCTAATACTAACACTACGAATACAGTTAGACTGCCCATAGACCGTTGAAGGTCTAAAGACAATTAAAAAAACAAAAAACGCATTTTCTGAGAATCCGCTACAGCAGAAGTATTTTCCTGTTTTATTTCCTCTGAAGACTTCTGACATGAGTCGTGACTTTTATGACTAACCTAACCTACCCATAGCCAATATGTTAGCTACTGGTATATTTGACCGTATGAATTTAGCTGCTACCTAACTTTCCTATAGGTACTTATATACTATTGCGGTACTAATTTAACTTATTTCCACTTTACAGACATACACTGGCTCAATATTAGTAGCTGTCAATCCATATCAGATCCTGCCGATATACACGGCAGATCAGATAAAGTTATACAAAGAGAGGAAGATAGGCGAGCTGCCTCCGCACATCTTCGCTATCGGTGACAATGCGTACGCGCACATGCGGCGGTACGGCCAGGACCAATGCATCGTCATCAGTGGCGAGTCAGGGGCGGGGAAGACGGAGTCTACGAAGCTGATACTGCAGTATCTAGCCGCGATAAGTGGGAAACATTCCTGGATTGAACAACAGGTACGGTTATTGCAAATTAGACTTTACCACTTTCACTCGGGAAGGCGTTTCAAGAAACTTGGTTTGGGTGAGGTCACATAAAGCTTACCTCAACTCAATTTGTTTCCGCAAGAGGTAAATTTTGACTTCATATTACCTCACATGGGCCAGCCTCGCCACCAAGGTGCAAACTACAAGCTCGCGGTCGGCGTGTGGCCTTGACCTATCTCTGCAACGGAATCGCCTGATTGATCCTTCAGTTTTAATTAAACATCTTGCTAATTCTAGTTCTACTAGTTTTTATGGTTGCTGATTTGCATATTGGGCGACGAAAGTATACCTACTTACGTAAGGTTTAGAAAATACGAAACAAAATGTTGAACATCAAAAAGCACATAACTTCTTTAACCTAAACATAAATCATGCATTCAAATGTTAATTGCGTTTGTTCTGGTAAGCGAATACGTGATGTTATTCAACCGATTGGCTATTAGCAGGTTCAAAGCACTTATTAAGCAGGCATGCCGAGAAACCCTACGTTACGAGCACTTAATTGATAGGATTAGCAACCACTCCACGCTTGGAATGTAAGCACTTTGTGCAGCAGAATTGGTTTCAATGTTCATCACATATTTTCTTTCTCATGGAAATGTAGTGTAAAAAAGCTGACTGGCGATAAAATCTCATTTTGTAAATTTCAGATCCTGGAAGCAAACCCTATTCTAGAAGCATTCGGTAACGCGAAGACAGTTCGAAATGACAACTCTTCCCGTTTCGGCAAATACATCGACATACATTTCAACCACGGAGGTGTTATCGAAGGCGCCAAGATCGAGCAGTACCTTCTAGAAAAATCTAGAATAGTCTCTCAAGGACCAGATGAACGGAACTATCATGTTTTCTACTGTTTGCTGGCTGGCTTGTCCAAGGAAGAGAAAAAGAAATTAGAATTGGGAGAGCCGTCTGAATACAAATACTTATCAGCGGTAAGTACTTGTTTAGTGTAGTCTGTTTGTCTAGCACTAACTGAGCAATTAAAGCAATGGTTCCTGATAATTACTTATCGCAGCTATCTATGAGATAGTTAACTTTGATGCCGGGGATATTGATAAGGTATATAAGCATTTCTAGATTACAAGAGGCCAGCTTTTAAATTTTTCGTTGGTTATTTTCAGGGTGGCAGTTTCTCATGCGAAGGTCGAGATGACGCGGCAGAGTTTGCTGACATCCGATCTGCTATGAAAGTACTCTTGTTTAGCGAATCCGAAATATGGGAGATACTGAAACTGCTCGCAGCTGTTTTACATTGCGGGAACATTAAATATGAAGCCACGGTTGTAGATAATTTGGATGCCACAGAGATCATAGAACAAGCAAACGTTAAGAGAGTTGCTAATCTTCTCGGTGTACCAGTGCAGTCATTGATCGATGCCCTAACAAGAAAGACGTTGTTTGCTCACGGCGAAACGGTCATATCCACCCTTAGTAAAATCCAATCAGTCGACATCAGAGACGCATTTGTTAAAGGCATTTATGGTCGTCTGTTCGTCACCATCGTCAAGAAAATCAATGCAGCTATTTACAGACCAAAGTCTACAATGAGAACCGCTATAGGTGTGCTAGATATATTTGGCTTCGAAAACTTCGACCAAAACAGCTTTGAACAATTTTGCATAAATTTCGCCAACGAGAACCTCCAGCAGTTCTTCGTCAGGCACATTTTCAAGTTAGAACAGGAAGAGTACAATCACGAAGGTATCAATTGGCAGCACATAGAGTTCGTAGACAACCAGGATGCATTAGATTTGATCGCTTTAAAGCAATTAAATATCATGGCCTTGATAGATGAAGAATCGAAGTTCCCAAAAGGAACAGATCAAACTATGTTGGCTAAACTTCACAAAACTCACGGCCAGCATAGAAATTACCTCAAACCAAAGTCCGATATAAACACTAGTTTTGGTCTGAACCACTTTGCTGGTATCGTATTTTACGACACGAGAGGTTTCCTCGAGAAGAATAGAGATACGTTCAGTGCCGATTTGTTACAACTCATCCACGTGTCTACGAACAAATTCCTGCAGCAAATATTCCACGACGATATCACGATGGGCTCAGAAACTCGCAAACGAACACCAACATTGTCGACACAGTTCAAGAAGTCTTTGGATTTGTTGATGAGGACTCTAGGAACGTGTCAGCCGTTTTTCATCCGATGCATCAAGCCCAATGAATTCAAGAAGCCCATGTTATTCGATCGCGGTCTTTGCTGTAGGCAGCTCAGGTATTCTGGAATGATGGAAACCATCAGAATCAGAAGAGCCGGGTATCCGATAAGGCACAGTTTCAAAGAGTTCGTCGAGAGGTATCGATTTTTGATATCTGGCGTACCACCAGCGCACAAGACGGAGTGTCGTTCTGCAACAGCTAAGATTTGCGCGCAAGTTCTTGGCAAATCTGATTACCAGTTGGGTCACACCAAAGTGTTTTTGAAGGATGCTCACGACCTGTTCCTCGAGCAAGAAAGAGATAGAGTGCTGACTAGGAAAATATTGATTCTGCAACGGTCTATCCGTGGCTGGGTGTACCGACGAAGGTTTTTGAAGATGAGATCTGCAGCTATACTGATTCAGCGTCACTGGCGGGGAAAATTGCAGAGGATCCGGTACAACAGGATGAGAGTGGGGTACGCGCGGCTGCAAGCCCTGATACGAGCGAGAGTGCTGGCTCATCGGTTCAGGCATTTGAGAGGACACATTGTGTCATTACAAGTAAGTTTCGCTGCAAGCATCTTACGTATATTGTTTGTTGTGTCTATCGAAATAAATAAGAGTAAAGAAATAAAGTAACAATGTTTTAGCGGCTTTGTTGTAATAAAATAATGCTTATACTCGTTCAATGTTTTAGCTCTGATAGCTGCTACAACTTTGTAAAAAGCATGTAATTAAAATAATTTTTATGTAGTTACATAAATATGTGAACAATGTAAGTATATGTCACTGTTAATTACTATGCATAAATTATCGGCAATTTATAATATTTGAGATAGTTGGTTTCATACTAAGGAAAAGATCTAGGGGTCGAAGCCCGAAACGATGGTCAAAACACGTCTAAACAGCTCGACACCAAAATTAGTGACGCCATTCATGATGCCGCTGATAGATGGCGACAAATTGTCCAGAAAATTACTGGTCGGGATCATCACGACGCTCAGCTGTGAGCCATACGACTAAAGGAGGAGGCTACATACTAACCGCCAACTGTTTACCTCCAGGCGGCAGCTCGAGGCTATCTGGTCCGTCGGTCGTACGGGCACAAGATGTGGGCGATCCTCAAGATCCAGAGCCACGTGCGGCGGCTGATCGCGGTGCGGCGCTACCGGCGCATGAAGCAGGACGCGCGCGACCACACCGAGGCGCTGCGCATGCGCAAGCAGGAGGAGCAGCGCCTGCACCACCAGGGCAACACCAGGGCTAAGGAGATCGCCGAGCAGAACTATAGGGTGAGCTGAATATTAGAACTAGCTTTTAGGTTTAAAGACGTTTTTTTTTGGGTTTCAGTTTTTAGTTCGGCAATGACACCTAGGTTCCATATATTCGTTGTTCATGTCGCGCACTCAAACTAATCGACTATCTTTCGATTTCCTAAAAATCATAGGCTTTGATTAATAATGTATTACTTGTACGTAGGTATAATGAAGGAATTATGGGTTTATAAAGTTCTGACATATAAAGTGTAAAGTTTTTAGTCGGATTAGGAAGTGACGCTCCGTCTCTTTCGCGCGAAGTAATCCGTATCGAGGTTGTATAGCGTACTTACAAGCGACGTCATTTGTAAGTATAGTGTGCTCTCTTTCTCGTTCAAGGCATTAAAGTGCTTATATATTGGAACACATATTAATATTGTTTACGGTGATCGGCTCTATTTATGGTCAGCGTTTTTTTAAGATAAAATAAAAATCTGTAGCCTACTCAAGAACTTATGGCGTCACTTCTATGATGCATCATAGAAGTGATGTGAAACGTGAAAAAAAAAATTGTTGTAGAGTGCATTTTAAAGGACATGGTGTAATCATAATGAGGAGCTGCTATTGCGTAAGCTTCATTGAGCTGCTTTTTAAAATATTTAATCTTAGTTGACTATGAGCGGATTGCTTTAAATGCTACAATTTATAGATGTAAGGCCCCTGATCTGAATTAGTAATAAAAAAACACTATAGCGATAACTAAAAAGATTACGGTAAGATTTCCCGTTAGAAGTGACCTAAGCTGGCAATCGAGCTGTATCAGATCGTAAATGTAGGCAAATCTTGTTACACTGATATCATTAAGCCGATTATAAGATTAATGGCTAGTAATCCTGCTTAGTGCTACTTCTGGAAGTATTATTGTGCGGTATTTCAACTGCTAGAAACATGAATGGGCAAAATATAAGTTTGATTTGTAAATTAGTATTGTACGTTCACATGAACTAGTATACTCTATATATTTTTTAATTCCTGTCTTTTCTTGGGATTCTAAATAATTATAAAAGAGGGGGGGGGGGGGTGTTAAAATACTAATGCATGATATGTTATGATACATAGTTGGTAGTGGACATTTGGACCAAACACAAATACACTCAAACACAACCGTGCTCCACCGTAGATCGCATCATCACTTAACATCAGGCGAGTTGGCGGTCGAGAGCAAGCCTATTATTTATATGAAAAAATTAAATAAATAAAAAAAAAGCCAGTTGTCCTTTAAAAAAAATTACAGTTACAACCCAGTTTGTTGAATTTGTCGGTGCTTTTGTAGTTACTGAATAATCTAGAAATATCCACTAAGCGGATAAAATCTCAGAAGTAACCTATCTAATAGATTCGATAAGATTTACTATGACCGTAAAATAGTAGATTAGATCGAAAAGATAACTTAGACATTATATTTTGCTTCTAGTCGAATGTTAGATCTTTTATTGCTTGTTCACGTGCTTCACTTACCTTGGATGAAAACACTACTTTATTGTAAAATAGGTATTAATTTAAAATTTTGACTTAAAAAATTGTAAAATACGCAATTTCGTCTTGGATGACAATGGTGTCGATTCTGTCATATCACTCACTAAACTAAACCAATCTGACAGGACTAAAATTATCAACCTCTCTTTTCATTTTAATACGTGAGAGAATGATGGCATCAAGTTTAGAGCTGTAAAATTTCTTTTAGTTTAGAGTGCATCAGAATCGATGCCATTATGTATTATGTCAACCAAGTAAACAAATTTTCCAGTTATTTTGATTTGAAAACGAAGCTACTGAAGGGATTTGATAAAATTTCTATGAGCCCAATCTGAAAGTATAACTCGACTAATAAATAAAAAATAACTGTCCAAATCGGTTTATAAATGACGGAGTATTAACGTAAGAAACATTAAAAAAAATGCATGAACCACCTCCATTTTTGAAGTCGGTTTAAAAGAAGAAAAAACACACTAAAGAGGACTGAAAGACATGGCTCTATCCTAGAAGTAGATTGTTAATTTGTTTAGTATATTATGAGTTTCCGAACTATAGGTACCTATACCTACATCAATAAGGTAGAGCTATGCAAAACTTAAGTAGGTAAATAAATATTTTGTTCTTTGTTACCATTATTTAATGCATCTAGATAATGTACGTGCGTCATTAATTTAAATAATGAAATATTTCATGCACCTCTTATCTATTTACATACAGGTTGTTAAGATAAACATTGCTTAAAATTGCTGTCAACTTTTCGTTGACGCGAAAATGAGACTGATCAATTTTAAGCATTGATTAACGCTATGGATTTAAGTTTTAAAGCTGTAAGTCACCATTACCAACCAAGACAAAGATAACAAAATTAAAATAATAAAAAAAAAAAAAAACAACTAATTTTACAGATCACAATCAACGATATAATTTCATTATAATTGAATAATGTTAGCAGATATAGTAGAAGCTAGAGCACATACAACTGTTTTGACACCTATGTTCCATATAATTACTACTACCATAGAGAAATATACTATCTACTACCTAGTTTCACGGACCAATAAAGTCATTGTATCATATTATATACTTAGCCGCTCGCTTGTTTAATTTAATTTGGGTGTTATAAATTATTTATTCAATAAAAATTACAAGTGAAATAAAAACTATCTTAAATATAAATTTATAACTAAAACTAAAACTAATCTAACAAGCCGCTACCAGTGAGCAGCGTTCCCAAAATGCTGGCAGCATTGCCACGTTGTATGGCAATGCTTAATCTTTGGGCAAAATAATGTATTTGGATGTTTTGACGCATTAGCCCATTCTAGCTGTTCCATATTTTCTTTGACATTAAGTTTACGTTGATTAAGTTAAGTTTTTACTCAATATAATTGGCATACATTAGGTGCATACTTCCTTCGACATATAATGTACCCAATTATTCAAACTAGAAGTGAAATGTGCAACCCGCTGTAATCGTAATAATTAAAGCTACTTGCAGCAATCAGCAGTGATTGAGGAGATAACCAAATTAAACGCTAGGCAGTGACATACGAAATACCGCAATAAACCATATCTTCCCAGATTATCTGCACCACATTTTAATACATTTAGACTTAGATATCCATTGGTACGTGCTCAGAAAAGTGGTGTAGCTACTTAAAAAATGAAATTATACCGTTGCGTAGTGAACGTTCTGGAAACTAAATTTTTTGCATCGATTAGAGTTCAACTGTATTTAGTGGAAGTTTCAGTGAATCTAACACGGCAAGCAAATAATTTTTAAATATCCGGCATGTAAGTAATTGTTAAATAAATAAATCAATCAAATATCAAATACCAATCGCTTGTGATTGGAGACTCAAAAGTCATTAATTCAATTCGCGTCAAGGAATGGCCCATTCGAAAAAAAATGCTGAAAATGTTGTATCTTTGGATTTTGGACTACATTACGGCGGAGTAAAAGATGAGCAGTCAAGTCAGATCGTCATTGGCAAAAGATCATATTTTATGCGAAGTGGCGAAAAAAATATTTTAACTACTTTTTCCTAACAAAGTCAATCGTTATTAACTCCATCACATTTGATGGACCGGCATCCCCGATACTCATTGAAGCATATTCCGGCTTATGCAACTCAGCTAGCTCATTTGCAATCCTGCCCCACCTTGGATAATAGTTGAATTATAACGTAACCCGTTAGCTTCAACTGAGTAGGGATACATAGAGCCAAATACTAACTATAGCTATTAGAAAATAAGACTTGCCTTGAAAAGGTCGTGCAGTGAAATTCGGGAAGTGAAGTGACGACAAGACGTGAAGTTCAAGATGTGGCTGAACTGTGTCTGCAGTCAAATGACGATCGAGTCGCGTTTTGTTAGAATGGTATAGGAATTGATATTTACTGGTTACTACGTTAGGGGTGGTGTACACAAAATAATAAAGGAGCTTATCAATAAAGGAGCCCAAATGAGACACTAAAAAATCCAAGGAGTGGTTGTTTAGGAAATACGATAGTAGCTCCCCCACTCAACTCTACAGATATGTTGGTTTGAGTTTACTACATAAGTACCTAGAGGAGTACATATTTGAGCCATTTGGGGTCGAGACATTGCATGGGCCCTTCTGCTGCCATTGCATGGGTGTTTCTGGCTTAACCCATTCAGCGCGGTAATGCCGTCAGCATGCTGGATACGCTGCCAACTGATAGTGGGCTTGAGCATTTGTATTGTCTTTAGACCTTCAACGGTCTATGGGCAGTCTAACAGTTTTTGTAGTGTTAGTTTTAGCTTGTATTTTGTTTAGTTAATAAAGCCACTTGCCCAATAAAAAAATAAGTACCTTCATAGATTTAAATATGTCGCCATGTTACAAGAATTTACGTAAGACTGTTATCAATTTATCGACTTGTCACGTAGTTAGACGTAACTTAACACTAATTACAAAATTACCGTAATACGTTGTGCAATAAACTTACTAACCTATTTTACCAACAGCCAATTCATATTGAATTCTTATTGTCGATTAACTTAACAACGTAAACGATGACAGGGTTAAGTTTTTTGCCTCCTAAATTTTGGACTCGAATTGACGATTTCCTGTTCGCGCTTGTACGTATCCCAACCAACTACAATCAAATTGAGAAATATTATTGAAAAAGCTAGGCATCGCAACTACCCGATAAGTAAAGTTCGTCACAAATAACCGCAAGTAATCTCATGTAATATTTATTTTCCAGGAGCGCATGTACGAGCTCGAACGCCGCGACGCAGAACTAGCTTTAGAAGAGAAGCGTCAGCTGGAAGCTAAAAGGACGTTGCTGCAAGAAGCGGCTCGGAAGCAAGACGAACCAGTGGACGACAGCAAGCTGGTGGAAGCCATGTTCGACTTCCTGCCCGACTCGAGCAGTGAGGCGCCCGCTCCTAAAGACACGTCGGTGTTCAGTGATCTGCCGCAGCAGAGGGCTGACCAGCAAGAGGTGAGCCATTATCAGCATCATCTTTGGGTTTTTGTGACAGCTTGCGTCTATTTTCCAATAAAAAGATTTACGAGTAACTATGGTCAGGGTTAGTTACTGAATGGAATGTGAGGACATCATCATCTTTTCAGCCATAGGACGTCCACTGCTGGATATAGGCCTACCATCGATCTCCTAAAGGACCGGTTGAAAGCGGCCTGCATGCAGCGTTTTCATGCGGTCTCTTTTAGGTCGCTTGTGCATCTTGTGGGTGAACGTCCTACGCTGCGCTTAGGTACCGGTCCCGTTGTCTCAATTCGAGAACCTTTCGGCCCCATCGGCCATCTGTTTTGCGTGTGTGACTGTGAGTAGATGTAAGTGAAATACATAACAGACTTGTGTAATTGGCATTCAAAATACACACAATCACAGTGATGATTATATTTTGAATAGCGGTATTAGAGTTAATAACATATAACGGACTTAGTGTTTTGAGACAAATAGATCAGAATCAGTCACTCAATAAACAAAGTTTTCCATTTCCCATAGATGGTGACGCCAATGCAAACCACATCGGAGGATGAGGAGGACCTCTCAGAGTTCAAGTTCCAGAAGTTTGCCGCAACTTACTTCCAAGGAAATGTCACTCACCAGTATTCGAGGAAACCTCTCAAACATCCCCTGCTACCACTACACACCCAAGGAGACCAGCTGGTAAGTTGTAATAATCAAGTCATAAAAAATGGCATGGCTTCTTCGTTCCTTCTATATCATTACCGCGAAATAATCTTTATCGAAACTTTGATCGCGATAACATAACTGAAGACATCAATTTCGTTAATTACTACGTGTTGATGTTATGTTCTGATAAGTTTAATGTATTACAGGCCGCCCAAGCACTGTGGATCACGATACTGCGCTTCACCGGAGACCTGCCGGAGCCTCGTTATCACACGATGGACAGAGATAACACGTCAGTCATGTCCAAAGTGACGGCGACGCTGGGAAGGAATTTCATCAGATCGAAGGAGTTCCAAGAGGCGCAGTTGATGGGAGTGGATCCCGATGCTTATCTAAATAAGCAGAAACCAAGATCGATAAGACACAAGCTCGTCTCACTTACGCTGAAAAGGAAGAACAAGCTTGGGGAAGACGTTCGAAAGAAGTTGCAGGTATGTTTACTTGTAATAGAACATTTTACCCAGGTACCTGCCAAACTTTACTAGGTCCAAGTAGATTACTAAAAGAAAAAGAAAATATCCGGCAAAATGTGGCCTATGACACTTCACACATCAAAATCGGTCAAGCCGTTAAAGCATAATACATACATAAGCCCAAAAACATTCTTCTTGGGAAGTCGAGTAAAAAGTAAAGACAACCTTCTTTATCAATTTCAGGATGAAGAATATACAGCTGACAGTTATCAGTCGTGGCTGGAGTCACGACCAACGTCCAACTTGGAGAAGCTGCATTTTATCATAGGGCATGGAATCTTACGAGCGGAGTTAAGAGACGAAATCTACTGTCAGATCTGCAAACAGCTCACTAACAATCCATCCAAGTCCTCGCATGCAAGAGGGTGGATCCTACTATCGTTGTGCGTTGGATGCTTCGCTCCAAGCGAAAAGTTCGTCAATTACATACGAGCATTTATTCGAGAGGGGCCCCCTGGCTATGCCCCATACTGTGAAGACAGACTGAAGAGAACGTTCAACAATGGCACGAGAAACCAACCACCATCTTGGTTAGAGCTGCAAGCGACGAAATCAAAGAAACCAATAATGCTACCAATAACGTTTATGGACGGTAACACGAAGACTTTGCTGGCAGATTCGGCAACGACTGCTAGGGAACTGTGCAATCAGCTGTCTGATAAAATTGGTCTGAAGGACCAGTTTGGATTTTCGCTGTACATCGCTTTGTTTGATAAAGTGAGTTCGCTGGGCAGTGGAGGAGACCACGTCATGGACGCAATATCACAATGCGAGCAATACGCAAAAGAACAAGGGGCACAAGAGAGGAACGCGCCCTGGAGATTGTTCTTCAGAAAGGAAATATTCGCACCGTGGCACGATCCCACTGAAGACCAAGTAGCGACGAATCTGATTTACCAACAAGTCGTCAGGGGAGTTAAGTTTGGCGAGTATAGGTGTGACAAGGAAGAAGATTTGGCTATGATAGCAGCTCAACAGTATTACATCGAATACGGACAAGACATGAATACTGAAAGACTGTTCACGTTACTACCAAATTACATACCAGATTATTGCTTAACCGGTGTAGAAAAAGCGGTAGATCGATGGGGAACGCTCGTTGTGCAAGCCTATAAAAAGAGTTATTACGTGAAAGAAAAAATACCTGCGTACCGAGTAAAAGAAGATGTTGTGAGTTATGCAAAGTTCAAGTGGCCGTTATTGTTTTCGCGATTCTATGAAGCGTACAGAAACTCCGGCCCTAATTTACCCAAAAACGATGTAATCATTGCGGTTAATTGGACTGGTGTTTATGTGGTTGACGATCAAGAGCAAGTGCTTTTAGAACTTTCCTTCCCTGAAATTACGTCAGTGTCGAGTCAAAAAACGAATAAAGTGTTCACGCAGACCTTCAGCTTAGCGACAGTTCGAGGGGAAGAGTTCACGTTCCAGAGCCCAAACGCAGAAGACATTCGCGATCTTGTAGTGTATTTCCTAGAAGGTCTTAAAAAGCGGTCTAAGTTTGTCATCGCGTTGCAAGACTACAAGGCGCCAGGCGAAGGCTCGAGCTTCTTGAATTTCCAAAAGGGAGATCTAATTGTTTTAGAAGAGGACAGCACCGGCGAATCTGTACTGAACAACGGCTGGTGTATCGGACGGTGCGAGAGGTCTATGGAGAGGGGTGACTTCCCGTCGGAAACCGTTTATGTTCTGCCTGCGTTGACCAAACCTCCGCCAGATATTCTCGCCTTGTTCTGCGCGGAGGGAGCTCAGCACGGCCGTCGTCCCCCAACTAGCACGTTCAACGGCACTGAGACACGGGACAAACCTCACACGTTACTAGAATATGCTTTGGACCACTTCAGATTACCACCAAAACGAACCGTGTCGAAAGCACTCACACTATCGACAGCAAAGAGAGGAGGCTCCGAAGAGTTGTGGCGACACTCCCGCGAGCCGATAAAGCAGCCTTTGTTGAAAAAACTACAGGCGAAAGAGGAGCTCGCAGAAGAAGCTTGCTTCGCGTATACCGCCATTCTCAAATACATGGGCGATCTCCCGTCAAAGCGTCCTAGAATCGGAAACGAATACACTGACCACATATTCGACGGACCCCTTAAACATGAAATTTTACGAGACGAGATATACTGCCAAGTAATGAGACAGCTGACTGATAACCGGAACAGAATGTCCGAAGAGAGAGGTTGGGAACTGATGTGGTTGGCTACAGGATTGTTTGCATGTAGCCAAGGACTGCTTAGAGAATTAACGTTATTCCTTAGAACTAGAAGATATCCAATTGCTCAAGACTCACTACAAAGACTGCAAAAGACGTTACGAAACGGTCAGAGGAAGTATCCGCCGCACCAAGTGGAAGTGGAAGCTATCCAGCACAAGACTACGCAGATATTCCACAAGGTCTACTTCCCTGACGATACGGACGAGGCTTTCGAAGTAGACTCGTCGACACGCGCTAAAGACTTCTGCCAAAATATCGCGCAGAGACTGAATCTCAGATCTAGTGAAGGGTTTAGTTTGTTTGTTAAGATAGCTGATAAGGTGATATCGGTGCCGGAAGGGGACTTTTTCTTCGACTTCGTGAGGCATTTGACTGACTGGATCAAGAAGGCGCGACCGACACGCGACGGCATCACGCCGCAGTTTACTTATCAGGTGAGTTGGGAGCTCGAGTGTTGCTATTTTTATCAGTCATTGTATTTGGGACAGCCATAAAGTAATTAGCTACTTTCTGTATTTTATAGATAATTTGGTTATCTTTATCCATTGTGCATGTTTTGCATTAAAAATATCGAATATGTTTTTTTTATAAAGTGTGCAGTCCAAAATGCTGACGTCATCGTCAGCATTTTATTCATTTTAGGATAACAAACGAAGTTTCATTCTAGCCGAATTCAATTAAAGGAAGGGGGGTTCTAAATTAATTTGTATTTTTTTGGTAACCTGTTGTTACCTCATAACTCCGTTATTTATAAAACGATTTGCAAAATACCATATTGGGATTCCACTCCATAGCATAATCCCATACAAGTTATATCAAAATCGGTTCAGTAGTTTGGTTTTAAAATCAAAATAACTGGAAAATATATATCATCCAAGTAAACGAAATTGCGTATTTAATAATTTAAAAGTCGATTTTTTTACATTGATAATATGCGCGGTCATTGCCGGTCATTCGGCATCAGTAGTTTTTCCTTCAGTCTAATCATGTAGGAACAAATATTTCCACAGGTGTTCTTCATGAAGAAGCTGTGGACGAACACGGTACCGGGCAAGGACCGTGCGGCCGACGTGATCTTCCACTTCCACCAGGAGCTACCCAAGCTGCTCCGCGGGTACCATCGCTGCGGACGGGAGGAGGCGGCGCGCCTGGCCGCGCTCGCTTACCGCGCGCGTTTCGGAGACAATAAGCAGGAGCTGCAGGCTATACCGTAAGTACCTTCTACTTCCACCAGCTGCCCAACTGCTACGTTACCGACATCGGTACGGGCTGGAACTTCGGGTACTAAAAGGAAGCGCTGCGTGCTATACCGCTATCACACCGTCCACCAGATGCCCAAACTGCTACGTTGCTGACATCGTTACGTGTTCGCACTTCGGGTACTAAAAGGAAGCGCTGCGTGCTATACCAAATTTGATATAACACCATTTGATCAGTACTCGCTATAGTCGATTCTATGACATTGTATCGAATTTGACGATCTATAAAGAAGATCGGTAGTTGCACTGCTAGTGCTAGCTTCGGAGACTAGCATACGTTAGAAGATCTTTGTAAGCGCACAGACAAATCTCGTATCATATAAAGGAACAAATACATTCGGCTTTGGTCATAAACGCCGTCTGTTAGAGTATTCATCAGGGCTAAAGAAATTATCGTAATTTAGGATTTAATTCCATTATTGGTTTCTATAAAGGTCCAGTTTGACACAGATGTGGAAGTCAGATAATAAAAAAGTCACAATCACCGCAATCACGCAAATCTCAATCGACTATTCCAATCAAATCAAAGATTCGAGTACCTACTGGGTGTGGCATGGTGATGAATATCAGTAATTTGGCGATAAATTCGTATCAATTTATTTTTAATATGAATTGGTAAGGTTAATATTAGAATGAAGCAATAGATAGGTACCTACACAGCAAATCAATCTGAATACCGGTAGCGCAAGGGTGACTATAAATATAAGATTTCAGAATAAGTAGGTAAAAAACTATACAAACATTGTCTTGAAACAAAAGATGATTATTTTTGTGCTTGAAACGCTACACTTTCTATCATGCCTGTATCAAATGATTAGTTGTTGAATTAAACCAAGTTTTAAAATTATTTCAGCCAAATGCTGCGAGAGCTGATTCCGGCAGATCTGATCAAGATGCAAAGCTCCGCGGACTGGAAACGCGCCATTGTAGCGTCGTACAACCAAGATGCGGGGATGACGCCTGAGGACGCCAAGATTACCTTCCTGAAGGTCATCTACCGGTGGCCAACCTTCGGCTCTGCCTTCTTCGAAGTCAAGCAGACCACGGAACCAAACTATCCTGAGCTATTGCTAATAGCCATCAACAAGCATGGCGTTAGCTTGATTCATCCGCAGTCGAAGGTAAGAACGATATTTTAGACTGGAATATTGCAGTATGAACACATTATAGGTCCACCAACTTTTAATAAGCAAGTCAGGACATTTCCTGTCTTGCCTGCCTGATGGTAAGAAACTACTGTCACCGTGGATGTCTGCAACGACTGCAACTCCGAAGACATCACGGTCACGCTGAACTAAAAATCCTAATCATAACTAATATTACAAAAGCGAAAGTAACTATGTCTCTTTGTCTATTTGTTCGCTTTTCACGAATAAACGGCTAGGCCGATCTAAACGAAATTTGGCACGATGATAGATAACGTACATCGTAGGGACGGACATAGGGTGGTTTTCCCTAGAAAATGCCGAAAAAACTGGAAAATCGCGTGTAAGCCCGTGGGATTTCTGCTTATAAAATATAAATTTGAAATAAATAAAAATTGCCAGAATACACATCATTATGAACAACTTTTATATTTTTCCATAACATTTTTCGAGTGTGAATAATCGTTTGCATGGAACAGCTGATATTTTTCGCGATTTCAGGGTTGGGACCATAGAAAAAAAAAATGCATGCTGAGTATAATGTACCACCTTCTCGGGTTAGTGCACCCTTTCCGCATAACCCTGTATATATTTGTAGTGCGGCAGAAATACTAATCACTGAACACAGATGGTCAATGTTTCCAATTTATTATACTTCTCATAGCGTCATAAACTTCTTTCAGGACATTCTGGTGACCCATCCGTTCACCAGGATATCAAACTGGTCATCAGGCAACACATACTTCCACATGACTATCGGGAACCTCGTCCGGGGCTCCAAGCTCCTCTGCGAGACTTCTTTAGGCTACAAAATGGACGACCTACTAACCTCTTATATTTCGCTTATGCTGACTAATATGAACAAGCAAAGGTCCGTGAGGGTCAAATAGGGAGAGGCTTAAGCTTTGTGGTAACTTTTATCCGTAAGCCTTGACTGAAGCTTTTTTAATCCACTGGGTCATCCCTTTAAGACCAGAAGAATAACATATTTTAATATTATTTAGTGAAACAGGCATAACTTAAGGTTACCCACATTGGAAAAATCTCGCAGTGTTTCAAAAGCTTCGGTCAGACGTACACAATTGAGGTTGCTGTGTACATTCGTCTACGATATGTTTTTAGCAACTACAATCCTAAGAGTTTTCAATGTATAAAAACTAGAATCAAATATATTGTTATCTGCTTTTACGATATTCTGCAAACGTATCGTATAAGAATAATTATAATGTATGGGTACTTGTATGAAATAACTAACAATAAAAATGATAGTGCTTATAAACTGTATTAATAGATCGCGTGGCGGAGTGTTACATCATAACCTCAATGTGTCTGCAAAGCGTCGGAGTTAATGCGAAATGGTTGTGTTATAGTATCCTTCCCATGATGTTATGTAATGCACTCGTCGACCGTATCGTCAGCATCGTTGACATCAACGTCACAACTGCCTAAAAAAGTTTATCCAAAAAGGCTGCTCATTATAATAATTTAGTTCTTCTTTGTCAAATTCTTGGGTGTAAAGAAAGTTGACTTTAAGATTCCGTTGCCAGTGCTTGTACCTACCGTTCTTTATCGATCGTCAAATTAGACAGTTGAGATCGTCAAATTCGATAAAATGCCATTTGATCAGTTCTCTCTATTATCGATTATATAGCATTTTATCGAATTTGCAGATCGATAAAGAAGGGTACTTGCACTGAAATCGATATGACGATACGATTCGAGCGTGCATGCCTTTAAGAAGCACGATAGAATAAAATAATGTAGTAAATCCGTCCAAATTATTATTAACATACATTATGGTGATGATTTTGGATATTCTAAAAGTATACTTATGAATAAAACTTATACTTATATTTAAGTATTGCTCTTCGGCAGCTTAGAAAGAATGCTTTCACTCTTAAGAATGTCGTATTCATACAGAAATATCAAAGTTTTAAATGTATGAACTTGGTGATATGCTAGCAGCTAGCTAGAACGGAAAAATATAATCTAGATGTGGATCCTGAATTTACGTTTTCAGCAAAACAAATTAGTTAACATAACAACGGTTCTGTGAAGTTAGAGCACAAGAACTGTTATTTAGAATCTGCTCAAATTGTTAGTCTGTTCGAATCCCATTTCTGAGGTTGTATTTTTCCGTTCTCTGAATTAACTTTAAAAAGTGCATGGTGGTGAATTTTCACAAATGTTAATTCGAATGGAGAATTCGATATAAGAAATATTTAAAAACTATTTAGCTACGGTATTATAAAGAGATCTGTTACGTTTTTAGGTAAGGTGATCGGTTAACTTACAATGTATACTTTATTATCATTTAAAATTAAGCATTGTAGCCACGTTTTTATTTCGATTCTAGCTTTCAGTGCTATTTATTTTACCTATAGTACTAACAGACGTATGGATTTGGTTGACGGACCGCCGTCCAATCAACGGGAGGGAAAGAGAACAATTTATCTTTCTCTCCCGTTGGTTGGACGGCGGTTCGTCAACCAAGTCCGTCTCGTCTGTTAGCACTATAATGTTTATTTTGTAATATTAACTAATTCATTGTTTTACACTGTGTAGTAAACTAAGCATTGCGTAGGTATACCTAAACCGAAGTATCCATAAAATAGTGCTTGGAAAAGCTTATAGACAAATGATAGTTTAAAGAGGGATTAACAGTTTATGTTATGTTAAACCCCAACTCGTGTCGATAAATATAATATCATTGTATTTATTAATAGCTAACAGATAATTGAATGTTTAAAAGTAGTGTTATTGTCGATGTAATGCCATGAGTCGGGACAATTATGTTAATTTTGTTTAATTTCGCTTTCAAGTCAAAGTGCATTTGTGAGTGGTTGTAAACATGAGTCACAATGATTATTTGAGTGTTTTATTTACCCGTATATAACAATTATAAAGCCCGTACGTCTAGTCTGTGGAATTCGCTGCCTGAATGGGTGTTCCCAGTCAGTTACAATCTGGGAGTCTTCAAGTCGAGAGTGAATCGGTTTCTCCCAGGCAAGCGTGCTCCAACGTAGATCGCATTATCGCTTAACATCAGGCGAGATGGCGGCCAAGCGCAAGCCTATCTATAATTAAAAAAATAAGGCTGCGCTCAGAGCTATTTTTTCGCAAGTTTTAAAACTTTTTTGTACATCATAAGTAAATTTATGAGAATTTAAAAAACCCAATCGGGCATTATCTTTATCATTATTTTATCATTAGCATAAAATTAATATAATAAGAGAGATAACAGCTACAACCTCTAATAAAAAATACACTTTTTGATCTTCATTTCATTCTTCTTTATTCGTCTGATTTTTATAATTTACAGGTGTTTGGCCCCTCCTGTTAAGTTTTGACAATCTGTGTTAGGAGAGACCGCTCTTTCGTTGTAACATCTAATTCTAATAACTTACCTATGACTTAAATATTTTTATTGGGACTTATCATGCAATATTTTATTTAGGTAAAAATAGGTAAGTACCTTTCATTCGACGTTTTGACCGTATTACAATGGCCGTAGTCATATTGTCGTAGTCGTATTACCTAAACAAAGTCCCGATAAATATTTAAAACATGTGTTCAAACCGCGAAAGTTAAAAAATTACTCCCCACGACTTATTTTTCATGAATGACAAAACCAGTTGCTATAGCAATTTTTCAAATAACCTAGGTACCGTTTTGAAAGGAGTAATTTTTATTTAAGGCAATTTTCACAGAAATTGCAGAAAACTAACATTTTTGGGTTATCCAAACAATTAAGGTAAAAGCGGGCTATTAGAAAAACTGTTAATTAGAACAAACAAAAAATATATCCGTAATAAAGTCGTGTGAGTTTCCCACGGCAGGGGCCCATTGAGGCGCTGGAGTAATGATGCGACTATTGTGCTAGCAGGAAGTCATTTATCTAGCATCAAGAATATGAGTGTTTAGAGCAATTTCGACACTCATTTCTTATTCTAAAGTGTGCAATTTTCGACATTGTTTCTTGTACCTATACAGAGTCAACCAACTCTGGTGACCGGTGACGAATCATGATTGGATAGGCAGTAAAAAGAAGTAATTTTGATCGTTTTGGTAATTGTAGGACTGATTATCAGAAAGCTAATGTGTTTTAGCCATTTATAAGACAGTTACGGTGTTTTCTTTTTATTGCCTCACTCAAAGCGTTTGTCCGCCTAGTTGGAGCGCCTGTAACCACAAAAGAGTAATATATAAGTCTACTAGCAGCGCTTCATGGTTTTACTCGCTTTCCTACAGGGAGAAGGTAGCCGTAAGCCCCAGCAGCCCAACAGAATACAGTCTGTATGTACTTTCAGTACAAGTTTTCACAATATGGGTAAGGGTACGATGTAGTGTAGGTACCTATATATATTATTATAATGAATACCTCCGATGTCCTCCGGTCTGGCAAGGATGTTTTACAGCAGCTAAATGCAGTGATGCTTTTAAGATATGTTTACATAAAACTCCGATTCTTATCTAATGAAGTTTTCCTTGTGTTGCTGGCAACTGTGTAATGCAGACTTTTTAGAACTACATCTAGTAAAATGGTACATAGGTGTAGACAGTTTGCAGAAATTATCTACAAGCAGGTATTTGTAGAATTGGTACTTCCCTAATAATGAGTAGGGTTTAGGGTTTTTTTTTTATAGTAGATAGGCTTGCGCTTGGCCGCCATCTCGCCTGATGTTAAGCGACGATGCGGTCTACGATGGAGCACGCTTGCCTAGAAGAAACCGATTCACTCTCGACTTGCAGACACCCAGATTGTAACTAACGGGGAAAACCCATTCAGGCAGCGAATTCCACAGACTAGCAGTTCGCACAATAAATCTGGAATCATAGCGCTTCGTATGGGTTCTCGGAATATATAACGATGTCGATGTCGGTTTAAATTATACATGAAGGCAAGAGGTTATGGAGGCCTTTGCCTTGCAGTGGGATACTAAAACCTAAAAATTACATACCCTCATAGTCTAGTTATCAGCTATCAAGAAGTTCAAATGAAATGAGGAGATCCGTAGACGAACGAAAGTCACCGACATAGCCCACCGGATTAGCAAGTTGAAGTGGCAGTGGGCAGGGCACATATCACGCAGAACAGATGGCCGACGGGGCCTAAAGGTTCTGGAATGGAGACCACGGACCGGTAAGCGCAGCGTAGGACGTCTACCTACTAGATGGACAGACGACCTAAGAGACCGCTGGGAAACGCTGGATGCAGGCCGCTTCCAACCGGCCCTTTTGGAGATTGATGGGGGAGGCCTATGTCCAGCAGTGGACGCACTATGGCTGAAATGATGATGATGATGAAGGAGTTCAAATAGTAATTGGTTAATTTGTACTATCTACATGAATACTTCTTCGCATCCTCATTCCGTAGTTTTACTAAACAATTTTACTAACCGGACCTTTAGGCCGCGGAACTATCAACGCCTCTCAAAAGATCAGGCGTAATCTTACGACCTAAGAGATTGTCGTAGGTATATGAGTTGTAACCTTACCTATATGGACTTCAGATTGCATTTTATGATGATTCACTACCATTAATTATATAGTAGTTATGCATATAGGAAACAACAGTTTTACAAGTAAATAAATCATGCGTGCAAATGTCGCACTTGGTTTTGCAAAAATAACTGTTATACCCTTGATTGCTATAATTAAAAGAAGCAGATAATCCTTTTTTTCTGCCTACGAGCAATGGCTTGCCAGTGATTAACCATTTCTTCCTAATTTACCAACACAATGGGCATGCCTTGATAATCGATGAGTTATTACAGTTTTTTTTTTCTTATAATATAAACACATCATATTCCTGCTTAGGTACATCATAATTATTACTTCGAGTCTCCAAGTCGCGTAGGTCTATCATAAAACCAAGGTTTTATAGAAATCTACCGCGATCTTTAGCTGCTAATTTTACTTTACTTTTATACGCTATCTCCACAGTTTTTACTGAATATATTAGGCCACTTCACTATCGTAGGAGAAGTCTTATAGTCTTATAAAGTAGTTACTACTAATGGGACACCGAAGGCACGAGAAGTTGTGCTGCATGGTCTGAGTAATCCACAATTTCACTGTAGATATGTACAACCATATATTAAATATCCTCAAGTATATGAGCTAAAAATCGTTTCCTATGTATTGACTAGTCGAGTTCGGAGTGGGTATAGTGCAAATATTGTTATGTGTTGTAGCGTAGTATGAAACCTTTGAGTGCTTGGAGTTGTTTGCTTAACACTATATTATTTATTATTATTTGTCATTTTATTATTATAGTAGGTACCTAATAGTCGTTTCCTATTATCAAATAGGTACCAAACTCAATCATTATTGATGTCCCATCGTACGACTTTAAATATTTCTAAAATCTTTGTACGACTTCTTTCAGGAACGTACGTAATTTATCCACGTAAGATCTCAATATGATTATTTGACTTCCGTTTACCTATCTTACACGAGCAAGTATTTTAGATCATACCTATCTACCGACCTATCATAGCTAACATCTTTTATTCTAGAAGGAAACAAACTTAATAGCAGCTCAGGATGTTAATCTGATGACAGTAAAATCGCCCCGCGCTACGTTAAGACGGACGGCACGGAAACCGCCTGCAATTACGTCGACTGTCCTTTAGTTAACTACTTGATTAGTACTAATCTCATGAATGAATATTCAAGCTATTCATTGCATAAGTAATTGAAGCATTCCGCAATAGCGACTTCATTGTTCATGGTACTTCGGGCTACATGACTTCATAACAACATGAGGATTTGCTGTCAAGGCAGCCCAAGTCGAATGAGACCACAATATTAGTAGGCACTAAATAATGTATGGATCTCCTACGCTAAAATCATTCCAAGTAGTTTCAGCTACTTACGTAGGTAATAGTTAGAGTAACATGCACGAGGAAGAACATTCGGTGTACTTAGGCCCCACAAAAATCGACGCGTTTGAAAATGTATTGTGATTCGGGTAGGTATTTACATGGTTTAGTTTCATCAGGCCATAGACAAGATTGATACTCAAAGGCTCGTTGATCTTTATAATATTTACACTCTAGGCATGGCTATAATAGAGATAGGAAAAACAGCCATCGATTACGATACGCAACTCTTGCCGAAAACCAGTTTCAAACGCGTCGCATCTTGATTGCGTGCATGGTCCTCAGTCTGTCTGGTTCAGTGTTGTAACAGCCCTAAATGAGCAGATACCGAATTTCCTTGACGTTTGATAGTTAACACGTAGGTATGGAGTTATTGTACGTAGATATCATCCTCAATCTCCTTCCACGACCCCATCGAAAACTCTAGAACCTCAGATTACCTCGTTATCTTTATTAATCAGTTAATAACAGCAAACCGCTTTGAGAACAATTGGACATAAAATGAAAATATAATTTAATTGCTAATGTTAATTCGGGTTGCTGCGTCATTTCCCACGGTAGAAGATGACATGTTGGAAAACACGGTCGTGGCGTGCGTTCCCACACTCTGCATATCTCGGCTCCATAGATCAACCTGGCAGAATGTAAAAAAGCAGACAATGATTCAATTGTGTGCACACAGCTTTCTCACACTTCCAGTGCAGATTTAATCGTAATAGGTCTTAATTAGTGGGGGTAAATGACCAAACGTCTTTCCGGGTCACTTTCCGAAACGATTCCATGGAGCCTTCATACGAGGCTAGCTTACCTGGCACTGCCCTATGATACAGTAAAGAGTGTCGCTATGTGACCAGCTCATGCCAAATGCGAGGGATATTACAAAACTATGAAAGCTAATAATGCGATCATCGATTTAAATGTACTACGTTTCTTTGAATGCGATATATTTCGTGCAACTAAGGATGTTACAGGATTTTCCACGGAGTTTGCAATGTAACTTCACCCTCGCTTTCCCCATCACCTTTTCATTACCGGACGTCCAGACAAAAGGTAAAGCGTGTACCTCTTGGTCGAAATGCCATATTTTGACACCAAACGTTTTCCCCTCTTTCTTAAATAGAACAGCAAAACAATGGAATGCCTTGCCTCTGTTTCTGCAGCATTACGATCTTGGAGTGTTCAAGTCTAGGGTTAACAGGCTATTATTTGACCGCATCGTCGCTTTCCATCAGGCGAGATCGCGGTCAAATGTTAGCCTAGTCCGATGTAAAAAAAACCTTTACTTTGGTATGGAGACTTCAGGATAAATGACGCGAGGGCGGAGTTTCCACAAATTAGTAGCAGGATACAGCAGGTCCTGGTCGATTTTTTGCGAGACAATAACCTTTTATTGGAGCATGAATGAATGGTAACGTGCATGTATCGCGTCATTATTTCTTGTGCACGTCACCGATTGGGAAATAATGCGCGCAGTCACGCGACAGGTTATTAGCAGCGAAGAAAATCTGCGGGAGCCCCGGCGACCTGAAGAATACATAGTTAAATACAGGGCTGCTTTATGCGCTAAAATTATGTTTATTTTGCATTAAACTATTTATTAATTTTATTTTATTTCGAAAACATACAGTGATAAATAACTAGATTACTGATTACAAAGTAGTAGTATTTGTACTAAAAAAAAAAAAAATATATATATAGGCTTACGCTTGGCCGCCAACTCGCCTGATGTTAAGCGATGATGCGGCCTACGGTGGAGCACGCTTGCCTAGAAGAAACCTATTCAATCTTGACTTGAAAACACCCAGATTGTAACTATCGGGGAACACCACTCAGGCAGCGAATTCCACAGACTATCAGTTCGCACAATAAATGCGGAATCAAAGCGCTTCGTACGGGTTCTCGGAATATCAACCATAAAACGGTGTCGATTACTATACCAGTACTAATATGTATTCAGTGGTAGTAGCTAAGAATGCCATAGTGGCAAGTAATAGTTATAGGTTTTTTATTTGCTACTAGCTGCGCCCCGCGGTTTCACCCGCGTAGTGATGAAAAATGGTGATGATGATGAATAGCCTATGTCACTCTCCAGCCCTTGAACTATACCCATGCAAAAAATCAGGTCGATCCGTTGCTCTGTTGCTGCGTGAAAGAGGAACAAACAAACCAACAAACTTTTCGCATTTATAATATTAGTATGATAGTTACTTGTTCGTACGAAATAGTTATTTGTGTTACAAGGGGACAACCAGCGAAATAATAACTAGGGACAACGCAATTTTGTTCATCGAGGGCGTTATTTTGAATTCAGATGGAAGCGAAGGACTCTTTAGTAGGACCCCGAGCGTAGCGATCGAGGGATTTTTATACAGGGTGTAAGGGGAACACTCTCGAAGCCAAAAGAAGGTAATTGTACTCATCATTATGAACCACTTTTAGTATCGGACCAGCCCTGAAATCGCGAAAAAAAATCAGCTGTTCCATACATTTTGTCGAGTGTCAATGACCGTTTTCTATAGAACAGCTGATATTTTTTTCGCGATTTCAGGGCTGGTCCCATAGTAAAAGTGGTTCATAATGATTAGTACAATTACCTTCTTTTGGCTTCAAGAGTGTTCCCCTTATATCCCGTATAGTAGAATCCTGAAATATATTAAGTTTTATGGTCATCTGTAGTAATAAGCGTTGCTTAAAAGTAGGTAAACCTCGCCTTAAGGTTCACTTTAGCGTGATTTTCCGCTCTGCGCTGTTTCGAGCCCCCGTTAGGAGGTAGCCGTAACCACAGATACATATTAGTTGCCATGGATGAAACAATTTTATTGATAATAGTGTGAATAATTAAAAGTCAGCGTATTTCATGTAAAAAATAATAATAATTAACAATAATATTCCAATAAATCAATTAATTCGGCAGTGGTTCCATATTTGAGGGGTTTGGGGTCAAGGCATTGGGCCCTTGGAGACCGGGAGCTCACCTCATTTTCAAAAATCTTTCAGAGCGCCTGGTTAATGCGACGCATGACCAAAATGCTGGCTTGTTTCTGGCTCAACGCATAAGCATTGCCATTCAACGTGGTAACGCCGCCAGCATGCTGGGTACGCTGCCAACTGGTAGTGGGCTTGAGCATTTTGATTGTCTTTAGACCTTCAACGGTCTATGGACAGTCTAACTGTATTTGTAGTGTTAGTTTTAGCTTGTATTTTGTTTAGTAAAGACGCTTACTTGCCCATAAAAAAACAAACAATATATTAATTTAAATTTATAAATAAAACTAATCTAAAACTAAAATTTATCTAATACTAAAACTAATCTAACAATCCGCTAGAGGTAGGCAGCGTTCCCACCGATAGCGGGTTGTTAGATTAGTTTTAGTTTTAGATTAATTTTAGTTTTAGTTATAAATTAAAATTTAAGATAGTTTTTATTTTACTTATATTCAAGTTAAACCACCGACTTTTAATATAATATCCATAATATATTAATATTTCATTGCGTCCACAGTATTTAAATAACATTTTCTATAACTTTAAAAAAAGTCGTCAATGGAGTAAAATGTTCTTTCCACGAGCCAGTTATTATTTAGTTTTAATTATATTGTCACTGGTCTCTGTTCGGGTAACCAAGCGTGTGAGGAGTATTTATTGATATATGCGATAACACAACCCAAACCTTTCCCATCATCTCCATTATCATCCGGATGTAGAAGCAGGACATGGGTGAGCCCAGCAATTTCTTTAAACGGTGTCCATCATTAGATCCGCGATTATTGCAGTTTCCACGCGATTCGCCGCAAGCGCATCAACGACACAGAGGAAATAGCAGTTAGTACGTAATCAACGGGCGCATTAACGACCTCATCTCGGCACCTACGTCGCGGAAGCGTCACTCATTGCGTGATGACAAATTATACCCTGGGATACTTGGAAAACGTTTATTTGATACATCTACCATGCTTAAACAGATCAGACAAAAATAGAGATATGGCTAGTTCTTATAGTGAAGGAATTTTGGTGCGCTCAAATCATAGCTCCTTAGTTTTTAAATATTTCTGATTAATTTTAATTCTGGAATAAGGAACCAATTGGCTTCTATATGGGCACTGAAATTCAGCTAGGTTCGAAAATATCTTTTTGGAGAAAAATGCCAAAACACAAGTTTTCTACCGGCATAATACGTAAAGTAATTACATAAATCAAACATATTATATCTAATCACAGTAACAATCAATAAAACTTTGCTTAAACGTAAAAAGAAGTGGAGTGTCTCCCAAAGTTTACTCGTATTATTCCTTCATAAGAACTAGTCATAATCGTTTGCGTTCAAATGTCTCCGTGTTTCCTGCTTTTTTTCACTATACCGCGAAACCACTTACAAAACCTTACATAAGTACGGCACAATTATTCTTATTAATTTTTTACGCGAAAAAAGGCAAGATGCATGGTGAGTTCGGCCAAAGGCATCAAGCCTGATTTAGGCCCGATGCGGTGGCAGTCGCCACGCCGCCTTGCTTATCACCTTGTTTGTCTGATCTGAGGTAGTGACGGATACGTTATAGATACAGTACGAGTGACCCGCGAGTCGTCCACCTAATTGCCTTGAGGATCTGAGTACCAGGTGCTATCTCTCTCGCGCATTTGATATTTTTCTGAGGTATAAAATGTCTCTACTTTTAAAAAAGTGCTCCGGTTATTTTCCGACGTTAATATTTCAAACAGTTAGGACAGCAGGAAAGCAGTGGACAAGACTAGCACAGGACCGGAAAAGATGGCGCGCTGAAGAGGAGACCTATACCCAGCAGTGGGTGGGGAATGGTTGATGATGATGATGATGAATATTTCAAAATGTTTTGAACATATTTCGTTTTAATATTTTTTTATAAAATAAGATGAATAGTTTATCTAATTTTTTGTTGTTATAATACAAATATATAATTTATAACAAAACAAATCTTAATATTTTGAAATATAATTTGTCGTAAAATTACAGAAGCACATTTTTCAAAGGTCGGCACTGTCATTTTATATCTTAAATAATTATCAATTTAAAAAACCGACTTCAAAATTAGTTACATACATAATTTCGTTACGTACCTAACAGAAAAATCCAGTTATTTTTATTTAAAAACCAAACTACTGAACCGATTTTGATGTAAATTTCTATGGGACCAATCTGAAATATATCATTTCAAATAATTTTCCAAATCGGTTTACAAATAAAGAGTTCTGTGGTTACAATATTAAAAAACGTTTTGACGTTGTATACAGGGTGTAAGGGGAACACTCTCGAAGCCAAAAGAAGGTAATTGTACTCATCATTAGGTATGAACCACTTTTAGTATGGGACCAACCCTGAAATCGCGAAAAAAAATCAGCTGTTCCATACATTTTGTCGAGTGTCAATGACCGTTTTCTATAGAACAGCTGATATTTTTTTCGCGATTTCAGGGCTGGTCCCATAGTAAAAGTTGTTCATAATGATGAGTACAATTACCTTCTTTTGGCTTCAAGAGTGTTCCCCTTACACCCCGTATACAACAAATTTAATGTATGGCGCGCCATATTCTAGGCTTAATTGATCTTCAATTTACATCGAAAACAACGAGCTACCCTCGGCGAACGTCATAAACATCTAGTTTATTATTCTGAATCTCGGTTCGGAACAATAGCTCGAGCAGATGATTATCAGAGGTCGCAGCCAGCGGGCCGGAACGGTATGCAGGGGAAGACACTTGTTTTTACCATGTGAAGACTTCTTCAAGACGTTCCCACACGCCGCTCCGGCCACTGATTCCTCGATTAACTCTGATTCATAACCGACTAATTACACTTGACCCCACAGTTTTAATTAAACAATGAGGCAAAAAGATCTGCGCTAATCCGACTGTGGGAATCTCTGCGCTACCTGAACTAGGCGGCCGACTAACCAAAACAAACACCGGACAGAAATAAGATCAGCGTGGGTATTTCAAATTCAGTTTTATTTTAAAAATATTCATATTTAAAAACCGCTCCGAATATCAATTTTATGTACAAGCAGTGCGGTTCACAATATTTATATGAGCAGTTGTACCTTATACCATCTCCAAAGATATAAATACCAAATTTATTGTAAAACGATAGAAATTTAAGAGTAGAATACACTTTATACGATGATAAAATCGCTCATTTCATACAATTGACGCAATTACGGGCTCTATTCCATCGACATTAATACTAATTTCCTTGTAATACTGTAACTTTACCAATTCCACAAGAATATGTCGCTATCCAATGTTCTACTACAAAAATATTGTTATCCTTTTGTACTTATCAATTACATTTCCGCATGGAATGTTCAAAATCACACTTTTATTAAAAATACACATCGAAACCGAAATTATTCTAAAAAACTTAGGTTCGCATAAAATAAATAAAATTTCCATTCGTATGTTCTTTTGATCATTGTTACAATGTATTAAGCTATTACTTAAACTACTTAAATAAAGTTGTTCATTAAAATCTCAGTAAATAATATGTACATATATACGTCAAGCGCAGACTACGCTTGTAGGTAGTTACTCATTAGCTATGACCGCCAAGAAAGGGCGATTAGATAGGACTGTTCACACAAGAACTAACAATCAAAGCAAATAAAATAACAGAGCATGTCGAGGGCTAAGAAATAAAATTGTGTCGACAGATACGACCACAGAAAAGAAAGGTAAAAAGAACGGAAATGAGAAGGACAGTCTGTCGCCAGGCATTACGACAGAACCTTGATTGAACATTATTATTTGATGTCAACGCGTCGAACTCCGCATCCAAAGAACTTGGACCTTTCCTTTTTGGGTTAGGTCTCAAAGTTCTTTGTACGCATCACAGTTGCTAACTGATTTCGAATGGCTGACGTTTCGTTTATACGGGCGCAATTGGCTACAACACATTTCTAACAAAAATGCCTTGACAGTCGTTCTAATTTCTACAAAAAAAACTGTGGATACAACAAAAGAAAACTGTCTTTCTCTAAATTACTGAGCTTCCAAATTCACAGAGACGCGTCATACACTCATGATGTTCAGCCTCGACACTGAGCCGTGACTAAGCAAATGCCGGGCAGTTTGTTTTTATATTGCTTATATAGAGCGCAGTCAACGCATCTGCATATAAAACAATTTTAGCTATACTAGCATAGCATTTGTGTGAACAAACCTTGATAACAAGAAAAGTCCTAAAATTGAAAATGTATTGCAATAGGTTTAGCTTATTTCGTGACAAAATTAAAAATGTATTGCGATAGGGTATTTTATTTCGTGATAAAATTGAAATGTTCAATAGTAAGCTTATTTCGTGATACAAATGAAAATGTATTGCAACTGGTTTAGCTTATCTCTTCTCTATCTCTACATAGTATAAATTAAGGTCGCTTTCCGCGTCTGTCTGTCTGTATGTCTGTATGGCCGCTAACTCCTCCTAAACCACGCAATAGATTTTGATACGGTTTTCACCATCAGTTAGATACATTTTCACGGAAGGTTTATATATATAACTAGCGACCCGCCCCGGCTTTGCACGTAAATTACAAGCGTACGAAGCCGGCGGGCGGGTCGCTAGTTTAGTGATGAAATTAAAAATGTATTGCAATAGGTTTAGCTAATTTCGTCAGAAAAAAATGCTATAGGCTTATTTGGTGTTCCATCTTACATTTGATGATAACCTAACCTATTCTATAAATTATAACCAAATACTCGGCAATTCCAACTTGAGTCGTAAATTCGACTTCTTTTCTTACGAATTATTAAACTAACAATAAAGAATATAAACACAATGACTTGTCATGGATAATTTATAGCTATTTGGCCCCAAAGAAACAAATCGAGTTGAGAGATTTATTTCGTATTTAATTGCATTTTATAATGTCGAGGACATTAAATGCCAGTAGGAACTAATTCTAAAACATTTTTGGGACTTCGTGCAGTCTAATTTTTATACTATTTAGGGTAGTTGCACAGACCAAGTCTTATTTAGTCTTTCCTAGATCTAGCTAGACTATTATTAACTTTTTAAGCCAGTATACACCAAGACGGAGAAACGCAGATTCAAGACGTATTACAGTATATCATAATATATATAGAATAGATCCTTATATTATTTATAAACGCTTTTCCGAACTCCACGGAAAGGGTTTACTATGCCGAAGGGAGTCCCCTTTAGAGTAATGACCCCTTTCGGCATAGCACAGCCGTTCCGCGTAACCATGTATAAATACTTAAGGCGCTGTAGAATAAAAAAAAAGTAATAAAATACTTTTACAATTACCTGTACTGTATATTTATACGTATATCTTCAGTTCTTTATTTAGGATTTAATATACATAACAACATAAGTAATAAGAAAAACTGCGATAGTTTTTTTTATATACTTAGGTTTTAGTAACCAGATATCTTAAAAATTATTATGAATATCAACACAAAACTTGCTTCATTAGATAGATTTTTGGTATTTTTTTAAATACCACTTTGTGGCTTGCGCTGAGTTGCGCGCCTTGCGTAGGGTTACCAGATGGAAAAAAAATCTCTGGTCAAAAACCCGGACGTTTAAAGAAATTTCCGGACATTTCCTTCAAAAAAGAAAGTTCAAAGTTCATATTTAGCTGCAAAATTAACTCGTGTGGCGGTTTTTCTAGAATTCTTTATTAAATTCCACCCCGCATTCCGGATGTTTTCCTAGAATGCGGGAATAAATTAAATAATAATTAGTGTCCGGACATGTGGCCACCCACCCTAGCCTTGCGTAACAGCCATTTTTTGGTTAGTTAAATGCGACAGTATAAGCGTTAGGCTTATTCGATTGTGGTAAGAAACGTGCTCACACCTCAGTATATACAGCGCCTTAAGTACAAGCAAGTTTAAATAACCTAAATTATAATTGTCGATTAAATAATTGGCAATTATAGTTTTCACGAGAGTGTACTCTATCTAAGCTACTTTCTAACAAGCGTGCTTAATTAATTCTTCTGCATCTTCGCTTTGGTGTACACCAGTCCTTAAGAACTCGTAAAGAGCACTTTTATGTGAAATTACATCGTCAGTCCCTAGTCAATAATTTCACAACTATTTTATTGCTGCATTTGACTCGTTACATCTTAATTATAATTACAATATTTTGGTGTCGTAATCTCTTAGACGTGTACACTTATTTCTTATTATACACAGATTGTGTACTTTCGAAGCGTTATGCGCGCCATATTTCTCTAGAATATTAGAATTACCATGTTTTTTGTTGCAAATCAACAATTCCTAAAAACGTTTTGCCGTTGTATATTTCTATACACATTCGGTTTTCAAAATGACAGTCCATAACCGACGAAAATTTCAGTTCACCATCACTAGAATCATTTAGAACGCACTGACTTCAGATAATCTCAAGAGAATCACTACCGATAGAACATTCGAGCAAGTCACTCACCGAGCGTCCGTTCTGTATATCGGCGTGGAGCCCGCGCAGGCCTGGGCACCAGACAAATACCAACACTGCTTACGTTGAAATAAAGTCGAATATAAATAAACTGTTTTTATTCCGCTCGACATCTTTTGATATCTAGTAGACGTGAAAAGATTGACTATTAGAAAGAGAGCTAGCTTTTTGCAGAGCGTCGTCTCTGTCAGTAGAGTACATAAGTTAGTTTGTCTTCATAACATTGTTAGTTTTTATGGTATAGTGCTAACAGACGCTCACACGCGGCTGACCTCAACCACCGTCTAACCAATGGGAGAGAAAGAGAGGGAAATATGAAATTCTCACTCTTTCTCTCCCGTTGGTTGGACGGCGGTCCGTCAGCCGCGTTCGAGCGTCTGTTAGCAATATTACAGTGATGACACTCGACTATTTGCCCGAATCTCTTTCAGGCCTGATTCCGCCAGATGTCACTTGAATCACAATCTCGCCATCCTTCTTGCGCAATGTGTGTGAGTGAAATGGCGCGTTTTCGATTAGCACTTTAGGATATCATAATAGGCATGTGTCCTAATAATTTATTTTATACATATTAAATAACAGGCTTAGCGATGAATATAACTAAATACATTACACATACTGAAAAAATAAATTAATATGGCTGATAAATCTCTGAGATATGAACGTTTAAAGTTTTAGGTTGGAATAGAAAGGGGATACTCTGTCCCTTTCTCGCAAAGCGTGTTAGTATAGCATTTGTATGGCGCGCCTGAGGTGTGACATCATAGCTCAGTATAGTGCGCTCTCTTTCTAGCATGAAATCAAAATAGTTATAACTTTTTTTATTTTTGAACGAATTTTCGTTGGGCTCTAATTATGATCAGCTATTTTATGAGGTTATAAAAATGACAGTCATCAAGCCTATTTAGCGCAAAATTCCAAAATCAACCTTCACGGAATCAGCTAGGCATTAATTATTTACGACTTTATTTCAAGGTTCACAAGGTTGGAATTTGGTCGCACCTGTTCCGGGCTGGCTACTGCAGCGTGTTGTCGGGCAGGCGCGGGTCGTGGTGCCAGGCGGGCGCGGGGTCCGCGGGTCGCATCACGTCGGCGACGGGCGCGCACGCGGACCGCGGCCCGGGCTCCGGCGTGTACGTGAACGTGAGGCCCGTAGCGTAGATGATGCCGTCGTTGCGGACCAAGGACACCGGCACCTGACCACCACAGAAAACACTAGTTACCACACGAACTCCGGGTATGTTTTTTTTTTAGATCGGACTAGGCCATGGTATAGCGCTCCGAGAAAATGAGTCACGTGGGTGACACCCACTGACGTCATCAATGTCATGGATACACATACACGTGCATAAGCAAGAGCAGAATAAGTAATTTACAACAAGTTCGAGAGAGATGACGATACACAAAACAATGGCGGACTCTCTATGAAACAGCTGATTTTCTGTATTACCAGTAGCGTGAAATTATAACTCCCCAATCTCCGTATATTACCTGTGGGAATCCAATAAATCAATGTGATTTTGATATAAATAATGTAAATTCGTGCTTAACTTGAGCGAACAAAACAAATGACAATTGAAATGCTTTTAGTACTTTATTTAATAGATTATTAACTAATTTGTTTCTCAATATCGGTGTTTGTTGCAATAAAGTAACAACTAGTAAGTGGCAACTGGACAGTGACGTAATTGAGTGTCAACTCCCAGAGCGTCTAGACCTTGTTTTCTTGGATCATGGACTAGGCTAACGTTTGACCGCAATCTCGCCTGATGGAAAGCGATGATGCGGTCGCACATCGCAAAATGGAGCACGTTTAGTGTAATAAAACGAGTAATAACCTATTAACTTGAACACTCCAAGATTGCAATGCTG
Organism: Agriopis marginaria; assembly: GCA_932305915.1. Lineage (NCBI taxonomy): Eukaryota > Metazoa > Arthropoda > Insecta > Lepidoptera > Geometridae > Agriopis > Agriopis marginaria. The sequence continues at coordinate 16,536,199 of OW029915.1, forward strand.
CGGAAACACAGACAGGGGCAAGGCGTTCCATTGTTTTGCTGTTCTAATTAAGAAAGAGGAGTCAAAACGCTTGGTGCGAATAAATGGCATTTCGACCAAGTAAAGGTGACGCATTGCCGTTCGTCTGGACGTCGGGTAGTGAAAAGGTGATGGGGGAACAAGTTCGTGAAGTTCCGTTGTACACTCTCCGTGGAAAATCCTTTAAAATACCGTAAATATAATCCTATGAAATACTAGTATATCGGATCGCCAGCGCCCTGAGATTCGGTTGGATATCCCTCTTACAGGCTTTCCACCAAAGCAGGATAGACGACAATACAATAAATTGGTACCATCGAACTGATCTGATGATGGAGTAAGGAAGTGCATAGTGGAACTCTTCAATGGCTACTAGAAAAACCCTCGAGTCGCTATCATTTGTATGATAGCGATACGATATACATAAGTATATCGCCACAAATGCGTGTTTGTTAGTTTTTTAAACAATAATATTTTTTATACACATTATGAACTTTTATTGTATGATGATTGCATTTTTACAAATTACTTTCAAGTGGAAGTATTGTATTGGGATTGGGTGGTCTTTTTTAGCATTCCGTACCCAAAGGGTAAAAACGGGACCCTATTACTAAGCCTAAGATGTATTGTCTGTATGTCTGTCTGTCCGTCATAACTTTAAACTGCTGTATCTTTCGAACCGTAAAAGATAGCCGGTTATTTTTATTACAGAATATGTAATATTACGGCAGATTCATCATCATCAGTGTGAGTAAGTGACAAATTTCTGTTCATTACCAAGTTAAGCAAACGTATTTTGCTACTTAGATGGCCTCATCGTTCGTCTCACCGAATCGAAATGCTACCATATCTTACTAATTTTGAAGGCTGTTTTTTATTGATAATTATTTAATTTTTTGGTGTACAGAACCCTCAGTGCGCGAACCAGACTCGCAATTGGCCTGTTTATTGTTTGTTTTTATAGTTCACAGAACTGGAACATCACAAAAGGACTTAATTAAAAATATATATATATCATTACTTTTTTCTTAATAATTTACATGACTAAAGTAATTAGCGTTTTGTGCTATTTTAGTTACTAAATTAGTAACTAAATTATTATACCCTGGATTACACCACCGATGTATGCCAATCTTATTCGTCGAGTATTTACATAACGTCGCGCTAGCCACTCCCAAATACCCAAATCTTTCATTCGATCTCCCAAAGTTTTCATTCGTCCAACCCACATTCATAAAGCAGCTCGGGGCGTGGCGTCAAAAACCCGCCTTCTTCATATTTAACAAAACATGAAACCACGTCAGGAACTGTAGGTACGAGCGAATTCATTAGATGAATCGTTCGAGAACAATGGCTCCACGCGCTGTCTTCAAAACACATCGAGTGTACTTTAACGCCCTTGATAGCGTTCCATACTCAGGTATTCTTGGATTGGCCGCGTGTAATAAATAGCAGGAAAACATGGTGACGAAGCCTGCATACGTACGGAGAAGGAATTCAATGGCGTATGTGAATCCACCAATCCGCACTGGGCCAGCGTGATGGATATGGCCCAATCACCCTTTCGGGGGTAGGCTAAAAGTCCAGCAGTGGACTGTTAAAAGGCTGATGATGATGAATAGCATAACTATAACGGTATAGACCAGGTGTCGCCAAATGGCGGACCGCCGACCCATATTGTGCGGACCGCGAGAACACAGCAACTTGCACTACAGAGTACGTAATTTAATAAAAATGTATACCCCGCATTATCTTTGTTGACGTCAATTCGAAAACGACCGGGCGAAGTAACGAGCTAACAAGCATAACAAGCTCAAAAATACCTTTGTTATTTCCGTAATTACATTTGTTTAATTATATTTTTTTCTATAAAATGTTGAGCGGACCACGATTTTCATTTCATTTCTTAAAACGGACTCCGACCGAAACTAATTGGTGACCCCTGGTAACCAGATGCCTGATTATAGATGTCTTATTGTGATTCTGATTGTGATCGTGATCGCGTGCCATCTCACTTACGCACGTGGTGCGAGTAAGTAGATGCGAACGGGACGGCATGCAATCTCTATCACAATCAAACTTCTATAATAAGGCCGCTGGTATAGACCGTCAATCTACGAAGACAGCTCTACATTTTCTTTAAATCATATTTTTTATTATTATAAATAGGCTTGCACTTGGCCGCCAACTCACCTGATGTTAAGCGATGATGCGGTCTACGATGGAGCACGTTTGCCTAGAAGAAACCGATTCACTCTCGACTTGAAGACACCCAGATTAAAACTATGTGGGAACACCCACTCAGGCAGCGAATTCCACAGACTAGCAGTTCGCACAATAAATGTGGAATCAAAGCGCTTCGTGCGGGTACTCGGAATATCAACTATAAAGCGGTGTCGATTCTTCGTGCCCACTCTGGCAGTCCGATAGAAAAATGGGCAGGATGGGAATCAAATCATGCAGACCTGTAGCACACTCTCCGATATGTATCCGATAAAAAACCGATAGACTCGCAACTTTACGCCGATGCTCAAGACTATGAAGCTTAGTCTGAACCAGGGATTCGTTGCTGATGAGCCTCTTGGCACATTTCTCAATCGACTCCAACGCAATCTATTACAGTGCAAGTGCAATTGGATATTTGCTTGTGATTTAGCCAAACTTTAGCAGAGGATATTATTTCGCAAACGGTACACCTGAACCAAATGAACAATTTGCGATAACTTTTTTCCCAAATAGATTTAAAAAAAAGAATCAGTTGAAATAAGAATCTCTTTTTTTGTAGTTGGTTGATAAGTCCAGCTGTTTTATTCCTCGTGAACATTAATTATCAATAAGCTTAGTATTATAAATGTTAATAGTTAAACAATAAGTGGCTGAATGCAATACCGGATGTTGCATTCCCACGGATTTTAAAAATATTTGTGTGACTGAGGATGTTTATAAAAGAAGTTTTGGTAAAGCCAATATCCGAGCGTCACAACATGTACCACAGATCAAACAAACAAGGGAGATATAGTAAGGTGGTGTGGCGGATACAAATGTATAAGGCCTAAATCAGGCTTTGATGCCTTTAGTCGAACTTACTCAGCAGACTTTACAAGTAAGAAATGGTAAAAGTTTGTTTTATCTTAGGCTGTCGCATCCATAGCCAAAGCCCTAACGCGATATGTCGGGAACTACACAGCGCATGTATTCTGCGCAAAGGTTAAATAATATGGCCTCATCTCATCATACTGAACTCCATTTGCAGTAAAGTCTTGGGAGATCCAAACTAACTAAATCAACAGGTAAGATAAATGGTAACCTCGCGCATTGGTACATGATCTCTGCATTTTACGTCACCGAACTTGCAGTAAAGCTTTACGCGCACCGAAATAGACTAAATCAACAGGTGAGAAATGGTAACCTCTTGTTTTACCTGCGTAGGCTGTCGCATCCAGAGAGCTGTCCTCTAAACTGTGATACATAGGGAACTACACATAATATCAACTCCGGGCATTGGTACACGATCAATCCTTTTTACGTCACCAAACTTGCAGTAATGCCTAGCGCTCCGAACTAGACTAGATCAACAGGTAAGATATGGTTACCTCTTGTTTTACCTGGGTAGACTGTCGCATCCAGAGCCACTGCCCTCTAAATTGCGATACATCGGGCACTACACACAGCATCGACTCCGCGCATTGGTACATGATCTCTGCATTTTACGTCGCCAAACTTGCAGTAAAGCCTTGCGCGCTCCGAACTAGACTAGATCAACAGGTAAGAAATGGTTACCTCTTGTTTTACCTGCGTAGGCTGTCGCATCCAGAGCCACTGCCCTCTAAACTGCGATATATCCGGCACTACACACAGCATCGATTCCGCGCACCGGTACATGGTTTCTGCCTCAACGTCACCGAACCACACTTGGAGGGAAGGCGTGAAGTTGTCTCCGGCTAGCTCAAGCATTGCCACGTCTCCGCCGCCGTTCAGGTTTAAGGAATGGACCAACGGTACAGGCGTTACTGGCGACCTAGTGAAAGAAAAATCATGTTTAGTTCGTTTTTTTTTTAACTCCAGGGTGTTTCCGGGAAGCTACAGCATGGGGTTCTTCAAAAGGCGAGTTAATACAGTCCTAAAGGAACGGGTTTTCATTTGTGATGCCTCTGGTGTCACAAGTATTCATAGGCGACGGTAACTGCTTACCATCAGGTGGCACGTTTGTTTATTTGCCACCTATGGCATAAAAAAGCAATTTAAATTCCCTGCATTTTTTCCTAGTAACTATAACATGGAATTCTTCAAATTGGCTGTTAATTGGCTAGAAATGTATGTGTGATGCCCCTGCAGGCTTAGCACGGGCCGTGGACAAATTGTCTTTCCACCATTTTTATCCCGAGAGAAAAAGACAAACGTATCCATATTCTAGCTTTGTCGCGTCTAGGCGTGGATAAAAACGGTGGAAAGACAATTTATGTTAGGCCCATGTTAGGCCTGCTGGTTTTACAGGTTTCCATAGGCGACGATGAACGCTTATCTATAGCATTAAAAAAACTGTTTCTGTGTGTAACTTTGTTTTGTAACTGCCTATGAAATGTAGGGCAATCCAATCAACAGTTTCTCTTCCTGACACTCCAATAAAGAGACAGGGGTGACAGATATAATATACGTGGCCTGAGAATGAGCTCTCAGGTTATTTAGCGTGAAAGGAAAAAAAGATGTTAGTTGATGTCGCTCTCGCTGCGGCTGTTGTTGTTCTTGTATAGTCAAGTTTAAAAAGGGAATGATTTGTAGAGCATAGCTCGTTGTGAAGTAAGTGTGCCAAAATGTGGGTACTTGGCGAAATGTTAGTTACCTACTTTTTGGGTTAATAAACCAGTTGTGTTACCGACTTGGAGTTTCATTACTTTGCCCCGCCACAATATTCGTAATATTTAACTCTCGTGAATATTTAGCAACTTATAGAACCTTTCAGTCTACGCCTGTCAAATTTTCGCCTAAGAGAGAGAGAGAGAGAGAAGAGGAAAGAGCGAAAGCTCTGCGCGAATTGGATCGAAATATAGAAAAAGTTCACGGTATAATCATCGGTGTCATCTGTGCAATTCCTTCTTTTATCTTGCCAATCAACGGGGAAAGTAATTAGATAATAGATACCCAAACAAACAATAATGAACAGATTTGATAACTCATCTTCTTTTTCTCATATATAAAGGGCAATGTGTGTGTGTGTGTGTGTGGGTGTGTGTATTGTATCTATGTATGTATGTTCCCTATGGATTCCAAAACGGCTTGACCTATTTTGACGGAACTTTCACTGGCAGATAACTGATGATATAAGGAGTAATCCACGCGGAAACCGCGGAGCGCAGCTAGTAAAGTATACGTAATTTTTAACTCAAATGAAGGACGATTAAAAATCGCGAAAAATTCCTTGTATATAAAGTCCCCGTGTACTTCAAAACGGCTTGACCTATTGTGACGGGACATTCACTGGCAGATAACTGATGATATAAGGAGTAATCCACGCGGAAACCGCGGAGCGCAGCTAGTAAAGTATACGTAATTTTTAACTCAAATGAAGGACGATTAAAAAATCGCGAAACATTCCTTATAGATAAAGCCCCCGTTTTCTATAACTGCGCTATGATTGTGACGCCATAACAGTGCTGCACCGAGTCTCACGCTCGTTCGTTCACATCGAATCATCAACCACGCGCACGGAAGGAGATAATTCTTACGACGCGACGGTCTAGTTAAATGATGTATAATGCACTATGTTGAATCATCACATCAGATTAATATTGAAAATGTGAAAAATAACTTCGTTTTTTTGGCTCTCAATTTGATGGGGAAGAAAGGTGCTTGAGTAGAAACTACGAACCGGAAGACGCAGCGTAGGTAGGCCTTAGGTTATTAGGTGGACCGACGACATCGTGAGTCACGGGCATCCAGTGGATAGCAAGGCCATCGTGCGGTGTAGAAAGGAGGATGTCTATGTTCAGCAGTGGACGTCTTCGATCACATGATGATAATGAAAAATACGCAACGATGTCTTTAAAAAGATGCGATTTTACGAGGAAGCGCGTCTTCCTCTTAACTAACCTGACTGGCCCCATTCCCTCATAGAACTGGTACTCCGCCTTGTCAGTCGATATAATGGTCCAGCAAGCGCCATCATTGATCATCTCTTTATTGGGCTCCTTCGGGCACGGCGTCGCTTGGAACTGGATGATGCGCTCTTGGGACAGGCAGAGGTACATGCGCTCTGTGTCCTTCATGTAAAACGCGCATTTGTGAAGCTGCGAGACTGGGTCGTCTGCTTCTAAGAGTGCCATTTGTTTGTCCACCTGGGAAAGGAACAATGTGCAATTTGGAATTTTAACACTGTTTTAACAGAGTATAATTCTTTTTAACAGCTTCGTTTCATTTATATAAAATTTCTTATGGTCAATGTCATAATGCTTATTTTTAACCCACTTCAAAAAAGGACGGGTTCTCAATACAGTTGTTTTTATTAAAAAAACAGAACTTCATTTATAAACTAAAGAGGCTTAAAAGGAAGATACGATTATGGATTATGGATTTGTTAAGACTTTTTTTTTTATGCCATAGGTGTCAAAGAAGCATACGGGCTGCCTGATGGTAAGCAGTCACCGTCGCCTATGGATACTTGTAACACCAGAGGCATCACAAATACGTTGCCGACCAAAACAAAACAAAAAAAAATACAAACTTAATATATATAAACAAAATAAGAAAAATTATGAGGATGGGTGCGTCGATGGGCGTATTCCACACAAGACGCGTCACTTAGGACAACAGTTCAAAATAAAGCTTATTGTCTTCAAAAGACAGATTGCATTAAAAAAAAAGGGATTAAAAAAAATATATATATGAACTGATTTGGAAAATTATTTGAAAGGATATACTTTCAGATTGGTCCCATTTAAATTTCATCGAAATCGGTTCAGTAGATTAGTTTTGAAAACAAAATAACTGGAAAATTCTTTTAATTGGATGATATAATATTGTCATCCAAGTAAACAAATCTTACGGAGTCCCTACTATTTCCATTAATTTATTTGCTCTGACAGCTTCATATAATTCATTTCATATAATTCATTTATTTAATAAATGCAATAACATTGTGAAAAGCTAAATAAAAATATTTTCTTTTAATATTTCAGTGAAGTATATCAGGAAACTGCTACAGACTTATGTGTCTGGTGAAACTACAAGGTATAAAGAGATTTAATATTGAATGTCTCAGGGTGACATTATATTGCCGCCCAGGATTTTGAACGGTTGAAGTTCAAAGTTTGGGTGGCATTGAAATGTTATTGGGCAAGCGTGTTGTTTACTATGGGGCAAGCAAATTGCTTGTCACACATTTCCAAAAAATAACTTATCTTTATATATGATAGGAATATGTTTTTCACTACTCATACTCATAGAGTTATTGCTCCTGTTTATGCACAGTGTATATGGACTAAAACTTTTTGTGCAATAGTTAGGGATTTCTTTTTTTATTCAAAGAGGTCCAGTTTGTAATATATTTCATGTAGGAAGTTTGCATAGATCTTTAATAATGACCATAGATCAGGGTATTATAAAAGACATAACTTTAGTTGAATAAAAAGAGCTTTTGGTGTCAACGCTAAGAAAAATAGTTGCCTTATAGTATTATTTTCCCAAACTTGTTTATTTTTTAGTGTTAATGTGCAATTATAGTGGATTATCTATCTATACAATATTATAAAGAGGAAAGATTTGTATGTATGTTTGTAATGAATTGGCTCAAAAAGTACTGGACTGATTTTAAAAATTCTTTCACCATTTGAATGCTACATTATCACTGATTAATATAGGCTATTTTAATAGGTTATATAACTATACCCGTGCGGAGCCGGGGCAGACCGCTAGTTATACATACAGTGCTCAAGTATGGGTAAGTGATATGAGGTGAAAGGTGTTTTTTCATATTGTTTCCAAATCTCACAGGCCACAAACGGAAGCTATTGCTTCGAGTATCCAAACTAACTACACCATATCCACATTAACAGAGTTGTTCATAGAAATAAATAAGAGTTGGGTAGGTTACAGTACTGCAGGATGTGGTCTCGAAAATTACAAAAAATAAACTGGACAAATGGACCAGAAAAATAACCCTAACTGATAAATGTTTACGGACATTTATGAGATAAATATTTACACAAAAGCCGAAAATATGTTTTCACCACAGACCTATAGTGGTTTTCACTAATACAAACGCTGCAACCCCAACTTGAGCCTGGATAGATAAATACAGTAGGTATTCGGGAAACAAAAATATTCGAAATCTTTAACATAGAAAGATATTTAGTTATATAATTATAAGAAATAAACAATAGTTATCACATCACATCATCAGCCATTAAACTTCCACTGCTGGACATTGGCTCTTAGAGAGGGGTGTTGCCATAATCCCCACGCTTGGCAGCCGGCTTGGGGATCGCAGTATGTTCACCGACGCTGCTGCCCATCCTCTGGTGGTTCTGGTCGCAGTTTTAGTACATACCCGGGTCCCATATATATGTTATACTATGCGCAAGTTGTGCAACTCATCTATCATTAATTGGCTACTAAACTGATTATTTTTTATATATACTAATATTATAAAGAGGAAAGATTTGATTGTTTGTTTGTTGGTTTGCATTGAATAGGCTCCGAAACTACTGAAACGATTTGAAAAATTCTTTCACTGACGGGAAGCTACACTATCCCCGGGTGACATAGGCTATAATCTATACCCGTGCGAAGCTGGGGCGGACCGCTAGTTGTCTTATAAAATGGCTGACTATAAATAGAGCTGATCTCCGAAAATAATCATAATTAAGGAAGAGATATAAGCATTGTAATTTCTTTCTAGACATAGAATACTTACTAATACGCACTATACATACTAATGATGAAACTTGTGAGTACACCATAGAAACTCCATACCGACACTCACTTTACGGGAAAGGAACAGAGCACCTCTTCCTAATCTATACACAAACTTTAAACGCTCATATCTCAGAACTTTATTAACTGATTCAATTAATTTCTTATGTTGTTTTATAACATTAAATTTTTCACTAAACCTGTTATTTTTAATAAATCATGCACCTGTCTGGTAGCCTTTCATAAACAGATGATTGTTCAGTAGATTGAGACATACTTTAATACATCTCTACATAGTATAAATTAAAGTCGCTTTCCGCGTCTGTCTGTCTGTCTGTATGGCCGCTAACTCCTCCTAACCACGCAACGGATTTTAATGCGGTTTTCACCATCAGTTAGATACATTTTCAAGGAAGGTTTATATATATAACTAGCGACCCGCCCCGGCTTCGCACGTAAATTACACCCGTGCGAAGCCGGGCGGGCGGGTCGCTAGTATTATTATAAATTTGTAATTGTGTTTGTTACTCTTTCACAGACAAACAGAACAACGTAAATCATACTTAATATAATAAATGCGAAAGTGTGTTTGTTTGTTTCTCTTTTACGAAGTAAAAGAGCAACGGATCGACCTGGTTTTTTGCATGGGTATAGATCAAGAGTCGAAGAGTGACATAAGCTACTTTTCATCATCATCATTATCATCATGTTACATCACAATGCGGGTGAAACCGCAGGGCGCAGCTAGTTTTGTATACTTTTCATTCAGAAAAATATGTTGTTACCGTTTCTATGTGAAACACAGAGTTATTGCAAACTGTGCAGAAACCAATAAAATTGGTCACAGGAATTAGTTATGGTTTGCTTTATTAAGTTTATAGGTTTTAGACATGCAGTATTTTACCTTTCTGATAATAAGTCTTGGCAGTGCCATGCCCGTTACTGAGCAGACAAGCTTCACGGTAGATCCGTAATGCACATATCCATCTTTTACTGCAAACTCTTCTGATTCACTCTCATTGTCATCCAGTAGGTGAATTGTAAACGCCCCCCACTGAGTGGATGACGCATGGAAGTTGCCATTCTCTACATGAAGGTACCTTGTTGACACTGTCTGAGATCTTAACCGGTTAAATAATGCCACTTTAGTTCCACTAGCAATACATAAATCGGCATTCTTGAGCGATTGTTTCTTTTTAGATGGCTTCGATATAACCTTTATTCTTTTACTATTAAATATACCAATATCATGTCCGTTACCATAGAACATCTTCACGGAGAGCATGAAGTGTTTTCTCTTGTCAGAGTCAGATATGTACAAGGTTTTAGCGGCACAATATTGTTTTCCGTTATTGAGATCAAGCTGTTGCATGTCCTGGTCGGAGTTGCCAATGCCGATGAAAGCACAGAGCTGCGCCGCTTGTTCAGTCTCGCCCTCACGCAGCATGCGCTCGCGCCGCAGCCGCCATCCGTCACCGAACAGGTATATACAGGGTGGCGGACAGAAAAATCTCTTCTCGTTGCCGTATGACTTCTGAGCGACTTTGGCATGAAGGATGACGACAATCATGTCGGAGCGGTCACGCAGGTACCGCTCCATGGCCTCGCGCGTGAGCCGACGCTCCTCGGGGCGGTAGGCGCCAGCGACAGGCCCGGCGGCGCTCGCGTAGCGCGGGTACAAAGCCCCGTGCTGCGCCGGCGGAGAAGCGCCGCCCGCCAGCCCCGCGCCCGCGCCCGCGCCGTACTGGTGCGGCATGCTCGCCACGGCTCACACTCACCTCCCGACCAATGGCATAATGCTTTGGACCTTTCGAACCCGCCGATCAAACTCTTCTACCTCGACCTCAGGCTCCATTTGCTGAGCATTTCTATACTTTGACCAGTCCGATGAATGGCGTCCTCTGTGAGCGCACCCTAATGTACACCCGGACTGTGGGGGTCTTCGTTTGAAGCACGGCCGGGGTCGATTATCTCCCCGATCAATACACTCTGTATTATTCACGGTTCTTAAATTAATAACGATGGGAACTAGCACACATTTCATTCAAAAACACCTGTTCGTCGACAACTTTTCCGGGGAGCTCGAGCGGCTTTTGGTCGATATATATTGCTAGTTCACTGCCCGATTAGAGGTACTTTTCGGTGTTGAGCATTTTATTGTTGAATTTATTGTTAAAACTTTGTTATAAGCTAATAAAAACCTGTGTTTACTTGAGTAAATACGACAACGCCAAATTAACGAGCTGTCAAAATCTAACCATAGACAGTAGACGCGGGCCAAAATAAGAAAGCGCGCACGCTATTTTATAATTCGATTAAAAAATCGACTCAAGTTATGTGAAAATAGGGGGAAATTGGGCAAAATGCTACCGCGCTGCGGCTTCGAACAAACAGCGGAGCTCGAGTCGCCGACTGAACTGACAGCAAACAGCCGGTCGGATGTGGGGTTACGCATGGGGCGTGGGAAAATAAAGTGTGGGAAAGAGTGGGCGGCGCGTTTGCAGCGTAGTAAAACATTGATATGTTGTAGTGTAGTGAAACGAACACATATTTACGTACCCAGTGCAGCCGCCAGTAGCGAGGCAGACAGATATTTCGTTTTGTAGTTGTGTGTGTGTTGTAATAACTATATCGAGTTCATGAAGCGAAAAGGTTGCGATGTGTGAGGAGGAGACCGACGATTGACCGGAGATCTCGTGGGAAACGACCTTTGTTATGTACACTAATATATGCATATTTGTATAAACAAAAAATCTGGAACTTAATCGCACGCGATGGGAGTTACTGGGCTGTGGAGGCTTATCGAGCCGGCAGGCAAGCCTGTGCCGGTCGAGACATTGGAAAATAAAGTTTTAGCTGTTGGTATGTTAGCTTTATTCTTATGTACTACCTACTTAAATTACATTATAGGATACTTTACCTACTGGCTTCATTGGCTTGACTTTAGATTGTAGCTATAAACAAGTATCTAGCTGCACAACCAGCATGTAAGCTTATTGTCACTAAGTCTTAATTATGAATTCCACAGATATTTCTATATGGTTGCATCAGATGGTGAAAGGGTACCAGGATGCCAAAGGAGCCCCTATGCCCAATGCCCACCTTATAGGATTATTTCAGCGTGTTTGCAAATTGCTGTATTTCAGAATAAAGCCTGTCTTTGTTTTTGATGGAGCTTTTCCTGAATTGAAGAAAGAAACTATTGTAAGTTATATACCTACCTACTTAACCAAATAAAAAAAAAACACAGTAAACATAGTGTAACCACATAATTACAAAGTATCTTGCATGAATTCTAATAGGTTTTCCTATCCTATAGTTTTTATTTTATATGCAATAGGGTTCTATGAGACCTATTATTTAATTTTGTTTTATTGAATTACTATCAAGCTTGTTTGAGTTATCTCTTGGTATCTGAAATGATAAAATTTATTCAGTACAAACCGCATCACCATCAGTCGGAAGACATCCACTGCTGAACATATGCCTCCCATATAGCACTCTACAATGTATGACTGCCTGTCCTCTGCTTCCAATGGATGCCCGCGACTCTCACGATGTTGTTGTTCCATCTTGTGGGAGGCCTACCTATGCTGCATTTTCTGGTTCATGGTCTCCACTTGAGAACCTTTCTTCTCCATTAGTTCCATTCCAGTAGCGATGTGGCCTGCCACTTCAACTTACAAATCTATAATTACCATTAATTTTGAATAAAAGAATACACCTAATTTTAATATTAAATTCCAGGCTAAAAGACAAGATAACAAACTAAAATATAACTCGGAATCAGAGAGAATTAGACGAGAGCTATCCCTTTTGCTGAGCAAGAAGACGGCGATAAGTGGTCTATTGGGAAAACAGATATCTCCAAAGAAAAGCAGTAACAATCCGGACCAGAATGATGATATATTTAAATTGCCCGCTATGCCGCAGAAAGAAGATAGTGAACCAGAGCAAGTATACTCATAAACCTGAAATGATTAGGTTTATCTATCTAGACACTATATTCTGAGGTGTTCTCCCAAAATAAGTACCTTTGTAGCTTTACACTCAGTAAAGCTACAAAGTTTACTGAGTGTAAAGCTGAGCATAAACTGAGCTTTATGCTCAGTTTTTTTTTACCCTGACAGCCTTGCTCAGTAGATTGTAAAACAAAGGTTAAATGAATACAGTAAATTTGATTAATTGTGCTATGTTCTTGAACATAAGACATACTTAGGAGCCGATATACTAATGTACTGTGTGTGTACTGTACTGTACTATACTTACTGTACTGTACAATACTTTTTACAATGTCGGTAAAGCTAAAAGAGCTTGGACCAAGTATAAAAGATTATCCATACAAAAAAAAACCCTATTTAACCTTTTATGCAAAATTTTCTACTAGGTTTTTTATCTATATAACTTAATGACTTGACATCTGCTTTGATCAAAGCTTAATTTATTATTATATATTAAACCATATTTATTTTTGCTTAGATTCCTTATGCATATTCTAATTTCTATGCTTTCTTACTAAATAGATTTAAGTTGCAATAATTTTAAAAATTATGTTATCACAGATCTGAAGATGATGAATCAAGCTCCAGGGGTCCTGTCATAGATCTACATTCAGTGGATGTTGAATCAGATGACTTCAAAAATCTGCCAGTAAAAGAAAAATATGATCTCCTTATAGAACTAAAAGACACAAGAAAAATGAACTCGTGGGGGAAGCTTCATGAACTTCCTAAAAAGAGTGATAATTTTTCCGACTTTCAAGTAAGTAATATTATAATATACTACAGGAATTTGAGTCTTCTTAATTGAACTGAGTATTAATTTCCTTTCTGGTATGTAATTTTTAGATGCAAAGGTTATTAAAACGAAGAAAAGTACAGGAATGCTTAGAGGAGACTGAAAAAGAAATGGGCGATTGTGGAATGTCTTTAAATGATCTTGAATCCTTTCTGAATGAAGAAGGCATTGATACTAAAATTGAAGCCCTACCCACTCGACGCATAGCTGCCAATGATACAACGCGATTTGTTCTTATAAATAATGTAAAGCAGGCTTTAGCAGAAGCCAAGAAGAAAAAAGAGCAAGAAGCACAAGCTAGTACAAGTAAAATTCAAGACATTGATGATAAACCCCCATCAGAAGAAGTAAATTCAAAAAAGGATGAACTTGAAGATGATATAGAAAAAGCAATAAAAATGTCACTTGAATGTGATAATGACGCAAATACAAGTGCGTGTACTACTAAAACTGATGATTCTTGGACAACATATGATACAGATTATTCCTCGGATTCTGAGGAAGAAGATGGTTGTGAGCCTCCAGATATGTCGTCAGCCAAAGCCTATATTATGCAGTACAGCGACTTAACAAATAGAGCAATAAACAAAATAGTATCAAAAGGCAATAAATCTAAAACGAAAAGTAAGAAACCTAAGCTTAACGAAATATTGGAAGAGATCAGGAAAGAAAAATCGGTAATTCTTGATAATGTTGATCTATCATCCAGTGATGATGATGATTGCATTCAAGAAAATAAAAATACAGGAAATGAAGATGGGGCTACAATTGATGCAGTTGTTGAATTAAACATATCAACAGACTTGGAATCACAAAACGAAGAATATGTTGATGCGACTCAGGCATCAGTGGTCTGTCTAGAAAATCAAGTGCAAGATATTGTTACACTTGATTCAAGCTCAGACGAAAGTGCTAGTCAATCAAAAGTTCTATCCCCACAATCTAAAAATAAAGAAGACTCAGATTCGAGTGATAGTGATTTTGAAGATGTTCCAGAAATAGATACAACAAAAAATAAGACCGTTGTTCAATTAACTTTAAACATTAATGATGCACCAGAAGATGACATATTTGCAGACGTTTTTGTCACCAAGAAAGAACAAGCCGTAGAAATTCAAAATTATATGACAACCATTAGAACTCCAAAACTGGATAGTATTGAATTTGATGAAAATGATGATGAAGAACTTCAAAGAGCAATTCAAATGTCTTTAGAAGCTGATGTAGAGCCTGAAGAAATCAACGAATCAGATCATAACAAATGCCAGCAACTTATATCAAATACTAAAGAAACAATACCAGTTTTACTAGAAGAAACCAACAAAGAATATTTAGCCGATACAACACCAAGAATATCCAAAACTCAAGAAAGTCTGAATGTCATCCAATCAGCAGCACCAGCAACAAAATCTCACACAAAAAATATTCCTGTAGAAAACGGAACAGCTAAAGCAACTGAAAATGTTAACAAACCAATAGAACCAATATCTACCGAAAAGTTGAACGACATGGTTGAAGAAATTCAAAATGAGGAGCAAGACTTGATACAAGAAAAAGGTCGTCTAGACAGAGTTGGAAGAAATATTACTCAGCAAATGACAAAAGAAGCCCAGGAATTGTTAAGATTACTTGGTATTCCGTATATAGTCGCGCCAATGGAGGCCGAAGCCCAGTGTGCTTTTCTTGAAAACGTCAAATTAACTGATGGTACGATTACTGATGATAGTGATATTTGGCTCTTCGGAGGCCAGACGGTGTACAAAAATTTCTTCAATCAAAAGAAACATGTCTTGCAGTTTCTATCTGAAAAAATTGAGAAATCATTTAGTAAGTACTTACCAATTTACTTCAGCTTATGCAGACGAAACTTCAGTCATGGCGTGAAGATTTAGTAACTGGTTGGAAACAATGACGTTGGATGTAGATGGAAATAACATAAGAACAGATTCGATTGATTGTGCTCTCCAACAAGTTAAAAAACTGCTCCATAAAATGTGTCAGGAGAAAATTTAAGGACAATTCTGTTGTATGCATAAACTTCTTGTGCATTAATGTGAAATCTGCTAAAAAAAGATGTCTTATATTTCAGATTTAAACAGGGAACAATTAATACTACTTGCACTGCTTGTTGGAAGTGATTACACAACTGGTCTAACTGGCGTAGGACCAGTCACAGCGCTCGAAATCCTTGCTTCCTTCCCATTCAACAAGCGAAAGCTTTTAAACGAAACGTCGAAACAGACCCGGTATGCGGAAATAATAGCAGGACTTAACGAATTCAAGCAATGGGTGCGAAGCGGGAAAAGAACGGATAACATTAGTTTGAAGAAAAAGCTGAGGAATGTTGCTGTAACTGACGATTTTCCAAGTGTCCGCGTAAGTATTCAACAAGACCAGACTGCTGGTAGTATTTATTCTAAGAAACCAACTATACAGGGTTATACATTTACCCTGTACTAAGCCCAAAGGAGGTCATTGTACTCATCATTATGAACAATTTTTACTATGGGACCAACCCTGAAATAACGAAAAAAATATCAACTATTCTATAGAAAACGGTCATTGACATTGGACAAAATGTATGGAATAGCTGATATTTTTTTCGCCTTTCAGGGTTGACCCCATAGTAAAAGTTGATGACCTCCTTTAGGCTTAGTACAGTCTATATAGGTTACCCTGTATAGGCGTTAATAGGCATATTAAAAAAACTTTAAGCTCCTTTTCCACACAAACGATGCTACGCATTTGAAACTGCTTTTTCGACTCGAACGCACTCGTGCTGGTTAAGCACTAAAGTTCAAGTTTGGCCCATCATCACACGGCTGCATTTGACAACCAACATGCAGGCACAAAGAGGCGGTAATCCAAACGCCTAAGAGTTCTCGGATTTGTATGCATAAACCAGCTTTAATATTCTCTATGATCAATTGATCACACCTTTTCAAATTACGGCAGAGTAAAGACAATAATTAGATGAAACTAAAATATGAGACTCGAACTGAAAACTAGTTTTTTTCTCTATGATTACGCTTTTTGGTAATTACGGCAAAGTGAAGCTTGGGGTCTCTTGATCGACACGCCAACACTGCGGTGAGCGTTGTGTGGTGTTGGATACTTGATTGATGAAAAACGTCTAGAATGGTCTATTGTTCGTTTGAAGCATGCATCACGTCAGTGGTGATAAGCTGGTGCTGCATTAGAACCAATTACCGCTACGTTGTGCGTTCTGTTCGAGAGACCTAAGCTTAAGAAGGACAATGAAAAGGGTTCTGGTTGTGAGCAGGTGAAACTCAATCATAAAACTCGAGTCGAAAACTAATTTCAAACTCATTGCACGTTGTATGCAAGCCGTAATTAATTTTTTTTATTCTAGGTCGTTCAAGCGTACTTGGAGCCAAACATCGAAAAAAGTGAAGAAAGGTTCACTTGGGGTGATATAGATATCACAATAGTCAGAGATTATACAAAAGCTAAATTCGGTTGGTCCCAACATAAACTTGACGAAATAATCAAACCGGTACTCAAAAGAATGGTCGAACGAAAGACTCAAAAAACTGTTCATGATTATTTCAAGAGAAAAGCAAATGTTGAATGTTTGGACAATCAGTTGAGTAAAAGAGTTAAAGCAGCTGTTCAGAAAATGGGCCCTGAGCAGGCTATTGAAGAAATAACTGCTGAAGAAAATGTTATAAAACCTGGCAGTAAAAGAAAAGTAAAAAATAAAAGTGATGGAGCGAAGGCTGGACCTTCCAAGAGCAAACAAAAAAAGACTGAAGCTGAAGTACTTAAAAGCAATATTCTGAAAGTAGTTTCAGATACCAAAGAAGCCAGCAAATCAAGTATAGAGATTGTTATTCCAAAAACTGACAGATACCAAGAGATTATTCCACAAAGAGAAAAAGACAAACGGAGCCTATTCGAGAATAAAATGAAAGCCGTAGAGCTGTTTAGAAAAACTCAAATAGATAAAAAGAAAAAAGTTGTTAAAAAGAAGCCTCTCTTACCTAAACCAGAAGCTGAGCTATCTGAAAGCAGTGATAGTAATTAATTATTAGTAAAATAGAAAAATGTTTTAAAATATTCAATTTATTGTTTATATTATAAATTGTTAAACTAAACGGTTTACACAATATGATGATAAACAAACATAATAGAGAAAAAAACTTGCGTAATACATACATTTAGGAGGCACACAATTAAAATATAATTAATTAGTTTTATACTAAAAAGGTGCCATTCTGTTCTACCATTGATCTAAATTAATTTTGACATGACTAAAGTGTAGTTGTCCTTGTCTCATAAACTGATATGAAAAGGACAGACACTTTTCAAATAAAACTCTCAAGATATTCACCACAATTTTCTGGAATAAAGTTTTCGGTGCTGTCAAATGCGCTTTGGTTTGTAAAATGGTAGAACAGAATTGACATCAATGATCTAGACTAAAATGTGTGTAAGTAAACACAATATTGCTTTAGCAGTTTCAGCAGTGAAACATTAAATCAGTGCAAAAATATTAACTCAAGAAACTTCATTTAAAATAAAAACTGCGTTATTGCATCAGGTGGCCAGCAATGCAAAACAAATTATATTGCAAATAAAATCCTATTTCCCACAAAGAGAAATGGAAATTTAAGTACTATTATTATTTGAGATATTTAAATTAGTTATTTCACATATCTAAATACAAGCAGTGCAGCGATTCAGTTATCGATGGACTTACAATAAATAAATCGATTAGCTCTCCTCCACTTTATTTACAACTAATCACTATAGAATTAAAATGTAAGTGCGATGGACTGGACAAACCATGCTTTTTAGCTGAGAGTCCTACTTCATCGCTCCTTTTCCCTCATTTACATAGAATATCTAAATACGGCAATACACTCTACCTCTATAGCTAGAAACATACTAAAAATATAAGAAACAAGCATACATTTCCATGTTTTAAGCCAGATCCCCACTAAGCCACGCCCCAGTGAGCTGCTAGCCTTCCTGGAGAACATCGGTTGGCTGGACTATCTGCAGCCAGTTCGCTCAAAATAGGCCTATGACTGGTGAAAATGCTTTAACAAGTAACCGCGCGGCAAAGCCCTGTGTGGTAAGACGGCTTTATGAAAACAGAAAGAAAATCCATAGAGAAAACACCATGAAAAAAACCTACCATTTCGAATGCAATTCTGCTTTTGAGAGTGTAATGCCCAGACCCTGCCCGCTACGACAAATTATCATACAGTTTATATTTTTATTTAACTTAGTTTAACAGAAAATAGTAACGACTTCAAGGGCATCGCAATTTTTCAAAGACTTAAACACTGTCTCAGCGGGATTGGCCGTCAAAAAGAAATTCACAATAATGTAATAGGGGCTCTAAAATGGCCATACATAGAGACAATACTAGTCTTAATAGGCTTCAAGACTGGTTGTATATTACAACGGTTATAGACCACAGCTGTTACAGTAAAGATCTTCCCACTAACCGTCCATACCATGACTAAGAATCTGTATCGGCACTGTCTGGTTATGACATAACACTATACTATGATCTTGTTTTACACATAACCGTTATGTGTAAAACAAGATCATAGTATGATCAGTAATGGGCCCGAGTTCGTTGAAATTAAGAAACTATTTATGGTTTGGTTCCTTCGTATAAAAACTTGGATTCGTATTGTCTCTTTATATGGATGTACACATACTCAAAAAGATGTTCACTAGACCATTAATATAATTTGTTATTAATCTATATAATCACATTGGTTACAGCACTCTCAATCCGGCATTTACGTAAAAAACGTGCGTGTGGGCAAATATTTCGCACTACATTGTAATGTTGAATGTTTGCATTTCGTATCGAACTAGCTTTATTTTGTGCCATAGTCTCATTTATAGTAGCTTTTTGCTTTACATTTAAACTTTTTGGTTATTATTTTTAAATTGTGGATCATTTGGCAGTCTGTACCATCCTTTACAAGAACCCAGAACAACCAAAAGGTAACATTACAATGTTGGGCCATCGATTCACATGCAAGTTAATATCGACCATTAGGTCGCCTACATCAGAATGACAACAAATTCACTCCTGCAGGTCTAGTATGCTCTGAGATATAATTTTGTCCTCTTTTTATCGTTTAAACGTGACTAAGACAGAATACGGATGTGTTTGTTTCTATCGTTTGGAGAAAAAGACTGAACAAAATTTTATCGTGGCTACGCCTGCATATCTCTTCAACATCACGAGCTGTACCAACAATCATATGACCTACTCTAATCCACTTTCACCACACTGTAAATTTTCCTCACAAACCAGAAGCAAGCCATGAATCCTATCGACCCGGTCAATAGGAAGAACAAAAACACCATGATGATCGTATAACCAAAATAGAGGAAGGTTGAAGCGGCATCCTCGATATTCAGCTTAGTGACGAAGTAATGGCAGCAGTAGATGAAAAGGTAGCCGGCAGTGGAGCCCGAGCTGAGGAAGGCTCGCCACCACCAGTGGTAGTCTTCGGCGCAGAGATGGAAGTAGCAGAGCAGGATGGTGGTCTCGGAGCAAGTGATGACCAGAATCACAAACACGAGGAACAGGAAACCGAACATGTAGTACATCTGAGGACGAGAAATAAATTATTTGTAGGTAAATATAGCAAATATGCAATTCAGTTTGTATTATTTCCCAATCAGTGCAATATCAAGCATGCAAACCTTAAATAACATGTTTTTACATCTTAAAATGACATGTAGTACATATGACCTTGTTAGGGTATGGCAACAGAAGGAACGGAACGGTCTATTCGTACATCGTCAAAGTTATCCTTGAAAAACTAGCCCAGGGTGTAGTAACATTTAGATTCCAAGAAATATTTGAGAACATTAATGAAGCTGTTTTCTTTTTCTGTCTTTTATTTTATTTGGTAGTTTATTGAATATTTTTACAGCCATAGATGTAGGGCCAGAACTATGAATTACTAGATTACTAGCTTTACTAGATTAATATTCTAACACTTGTCACTGGCAAATGCACAAGAAGTGCGACGTCAAAAGGAAAGAACGTAAAAAAAGTAGTCTACCTGGCTGGACCAGAGCGAGTTGAGGATGAAGAAGAGCTGTATGAAGATGCAGCCGAAAGGCAGCACGCCTCCCATCACGATCCCCGGCACGGGCTGCGTGTACAGTGACTGCTCCGGGATCTGCCGCGGGATCTGGTTCGTGCGCACCGGGTGCTCCAGGATCTACAGACAAAATAAAATACAGTAGAATCAAGTACCTTTAATTTTTTAGTGTTCCGTACCCAAAGGGTAAAAACGGGACCTATTACAGCGTTTTTCGTGTCCAATACAATGACGTTTTTGGGATGTTGATGCGGTTGCCTCGCTTCTGTAGTGCATCTGAGATATTCGCTGAGGCGCGCACGGACGATTTTCATGCGATGATTCGCAAGAAAGTAGCATCCCTACAAAAGCGAGTGCGAAGCAGTCGCAACGGCATCCTGCAAATGATTGTTGAACGAATGGACTGCCTCATCCAAATTAATTTGTCTGTCCATCGGTCCGTCTATCCGTCCTACCTTTAAAAGGCTGTATCTTTCGAACCATAATAGATAGTTGAAATTTTCACAGAGTATGTAATGTTACGGCGGATTAACTAAGAAATAATATAAAAAAGACAACTAAAGGGGGTCCTCATACAACAAACGTATTTTTGTATTTGCTCTAATGTAAAAACGGTAATACATACAAGCATCAAATATGGCATGATTATAGTACACACTCTAAAGTATAACAACAAATAATAATTAATGGCCAAGTGCGAATCGGTGACAAATCTCTTGTTCCTTACCAAAATTAAGCAACGTATTCGGTTACTTGGGGCCTTACGGACAACTGCTAATAGCGGCAGCTAATCCGCTCAGTTGGAAAATCACGCGACCGCAAACCGTATTTGGGCGCGATAAGGTTCACGTTCACGTGATTTTCCAACTGAGCGGATTAGGTGCCGCAATTAGCTGTTGTCTGTAAGGCCCTTGGACAACCTTGTAATTTCTTTCACCGAATCGAAATTGCATATTTAACTAATTTTGGAGTCGGTTTTTTAAATTGATATTTATTTTATTTTTGGGGTGATACGGAAGCCTCAGAGCACGAGCCTGGTTTATTTAAGTCTGATAATATAACAGAAAATCAAGTGAGGACAGTGTCAAGAAGGCGCTTGGACTCACCCGCTTCCTAAACCCGAAGTAAGCCCCGATGAAGGTGAGTGGCACCGAGACTCCGAACCAGAGCGCGAGCAGAGCCAACAGCGTCGAGAACGGCACCGCGGCCGACGAGCCTTTGCCCCACAGCACCAGGTTCATTATGAAGAACAGAGAGAACACCACACTGGAAACAATTATAAATACATTTAATTTATATTACACGGGAATTGTGAAGTGAAGCCGTGGTAGCCCATTTGGGAGACCGCTAGACTTGAAAGCGTGAGGTCGCGGGTTCAAACCCTGGGCCCGTACCAATGAGCTCTTTAGAGCTTATGTACGAACTTTCATGCCTCTGGCTTTTCGGTGAAGGAAAACATCGTGAGGAAACTTGCATACGTACGGAGAAGAAATTCAATGGCGTATGTGAATCCACCAATCCGCACTGGGCCAACGTGGTGGATATGGCCCAATCACCATTTCGGGGGTAGGCTAAAAGTCCAGCAGTGGACTGTTAAAAGGCTGATTATGATGACACGGGAATTACTCACGTAAGATTAAGCCGGTCACTCCGACTATAGTTACAACCGCATTGGGCAGTCTTTTTCAAGGTGAATGCACGCGCGCGGCTACGTCTCGCTTGGCAATATAAATAAATTTAACCTCCAATAAAAGAGCTGATAATCTTCAAACGGCTGAACATATTTTCTTGAACCATAGCTAAGACCAAGTTAAGCTAAGACACTCGATCAAGTCGCCTTTCGAACAAAAAAAAAACAACTATCAAAATCGCTTCAGCTGTTTGCGAGCTACGATGCCACAGACAGGTGCATACGTTAAACTTATATCATCCCTGTTTGCATATGGTTTTTTTTTATTGTATTTTCAGCTTTTACCGACAAGGGCCGGAGACATTGACCAGCTAAACAGTTGTATAATATCTTGAAATCTCTCACACCATTGCTATATCAATATCATTTTTTTTTTGTTGTTAAGGTTTTATGACCGTGGATTCAATGTCCTTTAGTCGTAATATTAAACATGTTTTGCTTACAGAGTATTAATAGCGTCAAACAAGTCATAGTCAGAGTCAAGCAAAGTAAGTCACGGTCAAGTCAAACTCATGCCCCTGTAAAGTGGTGGAGACTTGTAAAGTCCAGAGGCGCCTATGGAGTTTTAGAAACAACACGAAAAGATGTTTCACCTCGTTATATCACTTGCCCACATGCCCACTCGAGCACGTTTACGAGCACTTAATGAATATATTCACTATTTAGTACACATTAACACTCGAAAATACTAAAGTTTAGGAAAATAATTCAACGAACCGACGTATGCTTTTGGGCTAGGAATTACTTTAGATGTGACCTTTCGAAGGGGGTGGTACTCACCCGGGACACACCATCGAAGTGAGCAGTATGTTGCTCTTCCAGCGACGACCTCCGAAGCTCTTGTACAACCTGGCGCTGACGTAACCCGCGTTGGCGCCGAGTAGCACCCACGCTACGAGAGCGCAGGTCATCAGCGCGCCGCGGTTGGCGGGAGACAGGAAGCCGAGGCACGCGAACGCTAGCGTCACTAGCGTCATGCCGAACACCTAGAACGTGACAGTTGGATTGGGTATTATTCTTCTTGACAGCTGGATTTACCATGGCTAGTCTAGGCTTTTTTTTTAATTAACCTATACTGTCCCATCATCATCATCCAGAAGACTTCTATTGCTAAACATAGGCCCTTTAACATACCCTTTAACCTCCACACTGAACGACAGCCTGCCTTTTGCATCCACTGGATGCCAGCGACTCACAATGTCGTCGGTCCATCCAGTGGGAGGCCAACCAACGCTGCGTCTTCCGGTTCGTGGTCTGCACTCCAGAACCTTTCTTCCCCATCGGTTATCGGTTCTTCGAGCGATGTGGCCTGCCCACTGACACTTCAACTTGCAAATTTTAACAGCTATGTCGGTGTACACTGCACTCTTGCTACAAGCTACAAGCTATACTGTCCCACTCCTGGGCAAAGGTCTCCCCCATTTCTTTCCAGACAGTGCGATCACCCGCCAGACTTGACCAATGTATCTGGAACGTGTCGAGGTTATCGCGCCAGTGTTTTCTAGGCATAGCCTTGGCAAACTTTTGATTGTTTCATCATTATCAGCCTATCATGTTTCCACTCCTGGGACACGGCCTGGCATGGGCCTTCTGTCAGAGAAAATGGGTCATAGTCCACCATGCTGGCACAGTGCATGTTGGTGAATGTCATTATGTCTTTAAACTTTTTGGACATTGGATGTCTGCCTTTACCGTTTTTGAGCGATGGCATCGAAACTACAGTAATTTATTTCAGTACTAAATAAGTAAGTAATTGGTGCAGGGCAGAGGACCGAACCGGGTGCCGTCAGATTGTAAAGTGCATGCTACCGCCCAAAATACAAAATTGGAGCCACAGACAGCCCTCTGTGCAGAGGCTGTCTACAGGAGAACGAGACCGTGGAGCGTGTACTACTACATTGCAAGGCCACAGAAGATATACGATTAAGGTTGAGACTACTTGAAGAAACTCAACAACTACAAGTCTCCAATACCACAACACCTGGTGAAATAGGGGTTGAGCGGTTTAGTCATCGACCCAAAGCCGTGCTTCGTTATTTTAAGGAGCTCGGCTGGTTTGTGTAGGGGGGCGGGGGCAAATGCACAATACACCCCAAGCGGGATGTCAGTGCACGTCTTATCACCCCCACTTTGAATTAGAATTAGCTACCGCCCAGCCTCCGAAAATTCGTCCATTTTAGTATTTTTCTGTAAGGTTCCACGCCTAGTGCGACGCGGCGCAGAAGCGGTCATGAAAAAGTCAACTCTTTTACGGTATCGTAAGTTCAAAGTTGTTCCACTGCACATCTGCGTTTACGGTGCTTTGCCAGCCCGGAGAGGTGGTTGTAGACACTCTTTTTAAAGTTGAAGCTTGGCGGTAAGACCTTTTATTCCAACCATTTACACCATGTAATGTAATGAACAATTTTCTTTAGCGATAAAATGAATAAATTACCATTGCGGTACAATTTGTTACATAAGTCTGTTCCAAATACTCTACCGTACCGTGCTAAATGCGTCCTTCAAATAGCACACCTATAATTATTATTCAAATTAAGATAGTGAATACTAAATATTTATCTTTGTAACAGTTGTTACCATTTACGTTGTAACTGTTTTGTTGGTGTGTAATTCTTTATATTGTTATAACCTCAGAATAAGGATAGCTTATTCTTAGCTTAGTCCTTATTCTAACATTATTACAATAATGAGGCGTCACCACAGACCTATATCTAAGTAGACTTCACAAGCGGTCCAAACTGTATGAAAACTAGCGTGTTAAATTTTTCCTACCTAAAAGTGAAAAGAAATAATATCTTTATTCTGTCGGCCAACTCTATTTGCGGTATTCTTACAACTCAGTATTGTACAATTATTATTACTCATTTTCGTTTCAAACTGACACGTGTTAACACTGCACCTATTGAGCAGACTGATTTTAGCCGAACTCAACTATAACGATTAATCATAATTCTATTGGAAATATGACATGCAAGGTAGGTCGACTTGTGGCGTCTACTTGGTTGTAGGTCTGTGGGCGTCACCTCGGCACTGGTTGTTATGCATAAGCAAGTATATTGATTATATTAATAGGTGTGCTACCGGCGTTAGACTGCAGGAAGTAACAAATACATAGAAATAAATACTTGTATACTTACACTTTCATACACTTGTAGTCGAGTGTATGTAAGTGTATGTAAACTACCCTTTTTCGAAGCAGTCGGGTGAAAAATATAGGAAAGGTACCGATAAAGTTTGTATGGGCTATTGGCACCGAATAGGGGACAGGCAGTTAAAATTTTCAAGTTGAAGTGGCAATGGGCAGGCCACATCGTGCCAAGAACCGATAACCGATGGGGCAGAAAGGTTCTTGAGTGGAGACCACGAACCGGAAGACGCAGCGTAGGTAGGCCTCCCACTTGATGGACCGACAACATTGTGAGAGTCGCGGGCATCCAGTGGATGCAGATGGCAGGCTATCGTTCAGTGTGGTGGTTAAAGGGGGATGCCTATGTTCAGCAGTGGACGTCTTCTGGCTGATGATGATGAGGGGACAGGCTGGGGAAACCATAATAAGAGTTGAATCAGCCCAAAGCATGTATACCTGAAAACCAGATCCAAGGAACACGGCTAACAGCATACCACGTCGTGGAGGACGGAACACATCCCCGTGCACCAACTTCCAGCCAAACTCCTCCTGAAAATTTTAAAAAATATATTACTTCATGTAGTTACAATGCTTTTATAATGTTTTTTTTATACATAGCCGATATTTTTTTTCCTGTACCCAATAATACTCATTATTAATCTTCCTTCTTGCGCAGTTGGGTAAAAATTGCGTAATCTCTACATAGTCTAAATTAAAGTAGCTTTCCCCGTCTGTCTGTCTGTATGGCCGCTAACTCCTCCTAAACCACGCAACGGATTTTGATGCGGTTTTCACCATCAGGTAGATAAATTGTCACGGAAGGTTTATATATATAACTAGCGACCCGCCCCGGCTCCGCACGTAAATTACACCCGTGCGAAGCCGGGCGGGCGGGTCGCTAGTTAGTAATATTCTTATATACAAGGTGGCGCAAAAAGTATCATCGCATAGTTTTTGGTACTGATCCAAGATGTAGTACCTATGTACTATATTACTTTCTAGTCGGTATCTGTATTATACTGGTACTATACAAATATTTTAAGGTAGAGTGAGAAAACAGATGTATTAAAAAGGATAGTTAATCGATCGGCAACGTCGTTTTCGTTCGCGGCGGGACCTGCGGCCTTATTATATAAGTTTGATCGTGATCGAGATTGCATGCCGTCCCGTTCGCATCTATTTACTTGCACCACGTGCATAAGTCAGATGGCACGCGATCGCGATCACGATCCGAATCATCCATAATAAGGCATCTGTATTGGGTACCGGTACTTGTTACTAGTGCCGGTAACCGTCTGGAACCTGTACCCAGGTACCGGAACCGCTAAATACTGATACAGAACCTGTACTTTCGGTACCAATTCCAAGCCCTGGTTAAGCGCCAGTTCATATTTCAGGCTAGACGTGTGAACACGTCTCGCCTCGTATAGGAATAATCTTCGATTACACCGTCATGTAACAAATGAGCAGTGGTCATAAGACCTAGATTGTCAACCATAAAAAAACTACTAACCTGAGCATCTTCCCCGCACTCCATCTGGTTGTACCTCGCAATATCCTTATGCAGTGTCCTGAGGAGTATCATCGCAACCATTCCACTGAGGAACAGCACAATCACCAGCGAGTTCAGGATGGAAAACCACTGGATATTGGTCTGTGGCATGGATTCCAGGATATAGTCCCATCGCGAAGACCACTTGATGGTGTTATTCTTGATAAAAGTAACTCTGTAGGAGTATACCACTTCGAAAGGCTTGGCCAGGTTTGATGGGACTTCGAGGGGGGAACCGCGCGCGTCGCAGTTCAGGTTTTCAGCGCTAGGATGTTTGATGCTGGCCGGTTTGATCTGTGGAAATTTGTCATCATTATTTTTTATGTTAATGAGTGCCGAGACAATCAAGTCGCTTGTCTAATAGTCGCCGACACACTTGCCCATAACAGATCAAATCCCTGGATCCCGGAATTTTTGTTCAGTTCAGAACGTTTAGTAGCGTGCGGTTTTGGACCATTATGATTGACAGTTAACGTCATCAGGGGCCTTACGGCTAGCTGTTTAAAGCAGTCCAGGGGGTCTAGACAAGAGCCACACACTGTTAGCGTTCACGCCTGCGGAAAGATGAAATTGTATTGACTAGGTCAACTGCTGAACATAGGCCACCCCCTTTAACCTCCACACTGAACGACAGCCTGCCTTTTGCATCCACTGGATGCCCGCGACTCACAATGTCATCGGTCACAACCTGTTATTTATCAGATTTTGATCAGCAAATATTGAAGACATTTCGATGCACATTAAACTGCAGTTTAGTTAATGTTAATTTTTGTTTAATTTGTGTTTTCGGTGTGATAAAGTGATATAAAGAATTCTAAAACCGTATATTGTATTGTATTAAATATAATTTTTTCTGATACACAATACACAATCAAACATTGCCCTTTTATTCAGCATAAATTTTTACAACCAGCCCCAAATTTATAAGCCATAAACATAATCAACGTGTTTGGTGGGAAATGACTAATGTCTCACAAATGCACATCATTTCTTATCACAACAATTCACAGTTTCGTAAATTGTATTGACACAGATTATGTTGGCTTTTAATTGTTAGCAGTAAAATGATAAAGTTAATTGCTGCGTGTTTTTATCTTAATCAATAGATAATCTAAGATCGGCATAAGTAAGTTAATAATTATACACAACTGTCCAAAAAGGAGTGTAAATTATCTTAACTTTACCTGCTCTAGAAACAATGCTCAGGCACTATCATGGCCCTAAGACTGATATTACAGGGTGATTTTCGATACATTTTACTGGTAACACAAAATTTTAAAAACGTAGAAAAAATATATTAATACACTGTTTTAAACTATCACGGTTGGTCACTAAAGTTATATGATTACTACAGTAAACGTTCCATAAATAACCTTTTTTTTTTATTACTATTAAAGTAAGTTAGTAAATGAATATTGTGAGACTACAATAAAATCCCCTTAAGATATTTTTATCGTGTTTTCCAGAGCGAGATTTGTTCCACAAAACATTTTAATAATTTTGTAAGACTTTTGACATGTATTTTGATTGCAATTCTGAAACGTTTCATTGTACCTATTCTACAATCACTCTGTAAATTAAAAGAGGAAATATTTTGTGCATAGAATTTAATAATATATGTTTAAACAAGCACCACAAAGTAACTTTGTTTGGGACCTCTTCGTGGCATGTTGGACATTATTGTATGATTGCCAAAGTAGTAAATTAGCTGTCAAAAACAACTAACATAACATCGTTGAGGCAATTTTGTGCTTTAAATATAGCGAAAATATCGGACAGTTGTTTGATTGTTTAAAAATATTAGGTCAAGTATGAAATACATAATATAAGTAATTAATTATGAAATATGTTTACTGACAAAATTATTTAAATCCACTAATTAAGTTCTGTGATATAAGCATTAAAGTTTGTGTTTGGAAGTTTAGGAAGGGATGCTCTGTCCCTTTTTCGGGAAGTGAATATTAGTATGGAATTTGTATGACATACTTACTAGTGACCTTATTTGAAAGTATAGTGCGCTCTCTGTCTAGCAACACCTTGAAGTGCTTATATTTTCTTTAAATTTGAACACATTTTAATTTGTTTGGTGAACTATTTATTGTCAGCTTTTTTATAAGACAATAAAATAAAATCAAATCCGTAAACTATTCTGCAGAAACATAGGAGGCAAAGCATTCCATTGTGTTGCTCTTGTAATTATGATTTAAGGGGAAGAACACTTGATACAAATAAAAATAAACTTACTTTAGCAGAGATGATACGTCCACCGTTGTCTCCGAAGCCAACTCCCCACTCCTCGTCTCCACCACTATGGTAAGTGATCTCAATGTCCACATGGTTGAACAGATAGTATGCACCAACTTGGTTCGGAGATACATTTAATATGGGTGTGCAAGTGTCCTGGAAAAGACCTACATGTTATAAAAATCAAACAGTTATCAGTACAGTCCAATTAAAATGCGTTAAAAACAATGCGCGATAAGTCCCACAGACATTTAAAACATAAAAAGACTTAATTTATAAGAATGTGAACACACCATTAAGTTTGGTTACTTTTTCCACTAATTAAATATAGTCTTTCCATTATGTGACTCGCTTTTTCAAACAAAGTTACTCTTACAAAATTGACGACATAACTTAGTAAAGCGTCTAGCAAATTATATCCCGTACAAATATTTTTTCTTGATGTAACATTACCTCTTTACAAGGTTACGTCAACTTCAAATCAACTTGGCTTTCAATTGATTAACATAATGGACAGACTATAGGATGGAGAATCCTATGAAAGTGAATTTATAAATAACATAGTATGACAGTCTCTGGCTTCTTCATTATCATTGGTAGCCCATTCACCCAATGCAGGGCATAAGCCTCCTCGCTTTTGCCATTTTTTACTGGCTTAATCTCATCTATGTACAGTGTAAACTATTTATAGCAAACTTCTATTCAACGAAAACCTTCCTATAACCTTTGTTTGGTGTATATTGTTACCCATATATTGAAACACTATATAAAGTAACTAGGCACTCTCAATAGTGAAACAATACATCATTATTTAGGCCACAAAAACATTGATGTCACTTAGCATCAAACACAGTAACAGACACATGGCCGTAGTAAATATTTAGCAAAGATTGTAAGAATGTGTTCATTTTGTTTGTTGTAATTTCCTAGCATGTTAATCACTTATTTTTAATAATTCACTGGCTGGGAGTTTGACTACATCTCATCTGATGTCATCGTTAATATACTTATACATAAAATCGTATTGGTTTCTTCTGCATCTCTGTTGAACGAAAACTCTTTTATAACATTATAAAATACCTGGTCCCTTCCATTTCGCTATATAGGTACATAGAATTTACACTGTATTTTCACATAATTTGGCTTGGCCTTTTGCCTACTTGGTTTTACTGTATTTTTACCAGGTTTATCTGAACTCAATGATTTACTAACACAAATGACGTGACAAGTGACGTGGTTTTACTGTTTTACTATTTTAACGGCTGCAGTTTTATTTCAAAAGGTTTCTAAGTGCCAAAAGAATATTACCTAATTAAGCTTTATCAGTATTATGAGTATGCACACATAATTTAGTATGAAAAAGTAATGGGTTGAAATTTGATAAGGAAATAATGTGTAGCATGAGGAAGGAAATTTTAAGGAATATTATTTTTTTCTATTCATGGAGACATGCACAAAATAACAGGAAAATCATGACTAAAACCCATGAAAAACCCTATATATGACTTAAAAACCCATGGAAAAAAACAACTCTTATCAAAAAACCCATGAGTACTGCAATAATGATTAGAAAATAGCAGAGTTATTATGGATGTCCATTCGTGATTTGGATTGTTGTTGTGATTGCAAGCTATCTCATTAACATGCTTGGTGTAAGTAGATGCCAATGGGATGGCATGCAATCACTATCACAAACAAACTTCTGTAACAAGACCACAGAAACAAAGCATGTTAGACACAACTGATCGGTAAAAGACAATCAAAAAAAAATATCTCACCATATCTCTGCGCACTTGACATCCCATAGGGAACCCGGTACTGCAATACATCTTCCCACCTTCATTCACTAGGTAACACCATGTCACCGGCATATTATCCAAAATCCAATGGTGCTGGTAGTACAAAGCCATGCCCATCTTCAACAAGTTCAACTTTTTAGTCGACTCCGAATCCGACCCGTAGTCTTTCTTACAAAGTTTCCTACATTCAACATTTTCTAAAAAGTTGATCTTGTACGGACTCGGTCGTATTCTCTCCCCGAATACTACTTGGCCGAGGTTTTCGACCGGTGATTGACTTTCGTCCGTTGTACAGAAGTCAAAGTGGTGATATTCAAAGGGAATAACAGACTCTTCTGTGTTTAATCTGTTCACATATAGAGGGATCACATTCTGAAACAAAACAGCTATATCAATAACATGTAAAGGATAAAGGGAGCATTGGCAAGACAAGCATTATTTTATTCACCATATAAATTACAACTAAGTACCAAATAGATTATAATATAAAATAAATAGTACCTACTTGCGATCATCTGTATAAATAAAATTACTAAACAGCAAAGTATGAGACAATGTCATGTGGCATCATAAATATGAAATCCAATGGTTTTATGGTACAAAAATATGGTTGACATGTGGATTTTTGTACCCTGATTCTCAGAATTTAGGTCTGTAGAAACTACCAATGGTCTGTAGTAATGACCAGCAACATAACACAAAATCGTAATAGTAAAAATAGTCATGCGGTGTTTTGATACACGTCGATTTGATCTCCAACACATCACTTTTGATTATGAGTCAAGAGTTCTTTCACTATGTACATTTGGTAGTAAAGTGTTTTCTACTTACTTTGCACGACTTTCCATTGTCTTCGCCGGCTTTACAATAGTTCACTGGTGCTAAACCCGGCAGGTAAAACGCTCTAATAGGTGTTATAAACAGCAATGCGCAAACCACATAGAACGGTAACGACATGATGTTATTAGAGCACTTCCACTTTGTCTTAACTAAAGCACTACCGTGTAGTAACTAAGTTAACAGACACAATCCACATAATAGGGACAAGATCAAGATTCTAATCAATCGCAGGGAGTTTATTTAGATTTTTCGTTTTTTATTTCCGATGATTCGCCGTCCGTCGCACACGAAAACGTCACCATAACAGTGTTGCCTTTCAGAAAAAATAATTTCAGGTGTCATTTTGATATGTCAAATACCACAGATCTATTGTGTCAAATACAGACAACGTTGGAGATGTAACGGAGCACGCCTGTAGGCGCCTTCGTGAAAAAACGTCAGGGCAGTGATTCCGTAACTTTAACACGCACGCAAGGTATATATAACGTCCTTGCACGCACGTAACGCGCCACGTTAAGTTAACCTCTTAAAATTTGGACTCTATTCCCTAGGAATAAAGATCAACTTTTAGAGGTAAACTTAACACGGCGCGTTACGTGCGTGTTTATAGTTACAGAATCAGGGCCCTGCTCGTTGTAATATTTTCATGTAATATTTTCTTAAATTTTTTTTCGTTTGTGTCAAGTATTAAAATATTTCAAAACTTGACACTAACAAATGCACAAAAAGTGCGACGACAAAATCCTCTCAATAGGAAAAAAAAATATGCTAATTGACGGAAATACGCTTGAAATACGTCATCAAATTGCACTGTGGTGAGTGGTCCAATCAAATAAGAACCATAAATATTTCTGCTGGCCAGCAATAGATGTCGTGAGTAATTTTTAATTTTGATAACTTTTTTTACTATATTTTTATTACTTATTTTATTTGGGAAAGTGGCACAACGATAAGTATCTACACCAACAAGCTAAGTCCACCGAGCTTCGTTCGTTTGAGCTTTTTCTTTATGTAGGTACTTAACCACCTGGCTTTGGCCACAGAAGACATAATAGACATGCTTTGGCTACGGGCCGTAGCGTGTCTCGACACGCTCTTGGCCAGTTATTTTTAATACATTATTATGATTGAAATCTTTTTTTAATCAAATTGAAAAAAAAATACGGAACAGTCGTATAAATTCGACACATTCAGTAGGCAATTTTAACATCTTTAAAAATGTTGAAATGCGCGAGCGAGAAGCGCGATACGCACAAAACACAAATAAACAAGCAAAAATAAAAAAGCTCATATAGTAAAATTTCATTTTATTCAGCTTAAATTACACTTTAAATAATAAGGTACAAATCATTTTGAACAAGATACAAGCGCACAAGAGTTCCAACACTAGTTGGGGGGCAGTTGGTGCCTCCGAGTTAAGTTTTTTTGTTGATCGACTAAGCTGGCAGTATCTTGATCGAGGGAGATCCCGCGGGCGAAGGCCGAGATGAGTCCGAGGGAGGCAGCGGGCTTGTCGGCGGGCACCATGTGGCCAGCGCCTCGGATCATTACTTCTGTCAGGTTGGCTGCTACTCTATAATACCTGGGGAAGGAGATAAGTAGAGTAGTGAGCGTCTTTCTCTTGGTTCTGGATATCTGGAGCTGGTGGTAGGGATGTTACATCTGTGAAATTTGGCTGTCGACAGAGCTTCCTTCGTTCGATCATAGATAAACATAGGTACCTATAGGTATACTAGAAAATATTTATAATCGCAGTACTTTGGACCGTACCCCGGAAATTTGCCAAAATAACTTTTCGATTAACCAAATTCTGGACTTTATTGAGACCACAAGAATTATATGATTTTGGTTACGGAACCCTACCATAATTATGCGTCTCAACACGCTCTTGGTCAGTTATTTCTGAATGAAACTGACACAGGTACCTACAACATTTTTGTTCCTTCATTTGACCACCTCTACCTACCAATAAGTTGGTTTTCTCTAGCTAGCTAGATGATGCCAATTTTGGCTCTATACAATTAGACCCTATACGGGGTATATCTATATACCTACTCTAATTTAGGTAGGTATGTATGTAGGTATAGCCTGTGTTTAGAGGAGATAGGAGATAGGAAGAGAGCATGTACCTACCTACGGTTTTCCATATACCTATCTCTATCATCAATGTCATACATTTCCAAGCTCTCCCCCAATTTTTCCGGAATCCGTATTATTTATTTCGTCTACTCACCCAGCCAAGCCTCCGTCGTGATACCAGGGCTTTCGTGGTCCGTGCTTGAACTCGTGGGTCCCAGAGAAAGACAACGAGTTATACGTATTCACTGACGGGTGGTACGCCACTATGATGTCCAGATGACCACTAGAAAAATAGGACAATCCGTTAGTTGGTATAGTAGTGTGCGATATGTTGGTTTCAGGATAAACAAGACTCTGTGTTTAGTAATTTGAAGCCAAGCAATTAATCAACGCCACTTGGGAGTGTCCTAGTTTCGCAATGTGCTGACAAGGTTTGTAGTACTTAGATAGGCTTGCGTTTGGCCGCCATCTCGCCTCGTAGCGGTCTACGATGGACCACGCTTTCCTAGAAGTAACCGATCCACTCTCGACTTGAAGACACCCAGATTGTAACTGACGGGGAAAACCCATTCAGGCAGCGAATTCCACAGACTTGCAGTTCGCACAATAAATGTGGAATCAAAGCGCTTCGTACGGGTTTTCGGAATATCAACCATAAAACGATGTCGATTTTTTGTGCCCGCCCTGGCGGTCCGATAGAAACATTCTCTGCTATAATGCAGATTTTTTCTGTATCGAAAGTGCTTAGTAGGAGAAGTATCTAGTACCTACTTAGGAATACTTACTTGTAGAGCAAAACCTTGTAGTTCTCAAGCAGCTCTTCAAGCCACATCTTGGCGCTGCCCATGAAGTCTGGCACCAGCTTCCTGTACACGACTCCAATGGAGGTGAACTCCGTGTTCCCAACGTGGAGCGCCCGTCTCACCGACTCACGCTGGATGAAGTCCTTGTACGCTCCGTCCAGGTCAATCTCATCTTCAAGGAAGTTGTATAAGTTGGACAGCTTGGACTTGGTGAGGAGCAGTTGTAATAAGAGGTTGTAGTACTAGAAAATAACAATACATTAGTATCTATACTTTTCTAGACAAGATTTTGTCTGTCATGTAAGTAGGTATAGGTACTATTACCAATGACGTTTTATAAACTACTAGCTGCGCCCCGCGGTTTCACCCGCGTAGTGATGAAAAATGGGGATGATGCTGATAAAAAGTAGCTTATGTCCGTCTCCTGGTTTTAAGCTACATCCCCACCAATTTTCAGCCCTATTAGTTCAGCCGTTCTTGAGTTATAAATAGTGTAACTAACACGACTTTCTTTTATATAATTATATAGATTACCTAGCTACCTACTTTTAAATGCCTAATAATTTCAATGTGGGAGTTTTTGTACTCATTTTTTTTTGTTTGAATTATGTTCATCATCATTTCAGCCATAGGACGTCCACTCTGGACATATGCTTCCCCATCTCTAAAAGGGCCGGTTGGAAGCGGCCTGCATCCAGCATCCATCCAGCGTCCATCTTGTGGGTGGACGTCCTTCGCTGTACTTACCGGTCCGTGGTCTACATTCCAGAACCTTTCGGCTCCATCGGCCATCAAATTATCATCGAATTATGTTAAGGTCTTATTAATCATATATTTTTAAATCTAGAAATATAAGCTAGGCGTCGTCTTTAGAAAATCCGAGGTAGTCCTAATAATCAAGTTCTATCCAAAGTCCTTGTTTCCAAAACAGCAATTGATACTTACAGCGTATGCCTTCAGCATTTCTCCATCGTTGATAAATTGAACGACAGCAGTCTCCAGGTGGCTCATGGCATCAGCGGAAGCGTCGTCAATAAGCCCAACCTCGCGAACGAAGTGGCTGTACTTCTGCAGTGTCAGGGGATCTATGAATCCGTTGCCAATGGCTAGACCCTGCAAATGAAATTGTTAAAAAGTTTGAAGGGTCATTGGAATCTGGCCATAGAGATGCTTAACTCGAGACAAAGTAAAACATTCTTCATCCGGTTTAGTAGTATTAAAAACTCTTTAGTATCTCTTCTCTTCTCTATCTCTTCTCTTCTTTACATAGTATAAATTGAAGTCGCTTTCCGTGTCTGTCTGTATGTCTGTATGGCCGCTAACTCCTCCTACACCACGCAATGGATTTAGATGCGGTTTTCACCATCAGTTAGATACATTTTCATTGAAGGTTTATAAGTATATATAACTAGCGACCCGCCTCGGCTTCGCACGTAAATTACACCCGTGCGAAGCCGGGCGGGCGGGTCGCTAGTTACCTATAATTTTTATATTTTGTACTTTTTATCAAACTTTTTAAATTCGAGGTGAGCTCGAGAAACTTATAACCATCTTGCGTATCCTCAAATTTAAATATTTAGGTATATCAAACTTTATATCCTTACCTGTAGGTTGATAGGCTCGTCTTCATGTTTATGCCGAAGGATCTGAACTCCAAGCGAGGGAATGTGTTTCCCTGCGTAGGACTCCCCGGCAACGGTCAGCGGAGCCTTCCGGAGCTCCGGGAACAGGGTCAGGAATTGCTGCAGCGCGTTATAGAGGTTCTCCCCTATCTGGTAAGCGATTTGAATAAGTATTATCACTAGATATTAAATCAAAAGGATGGATTAATCTAAATTTGAATTAAAAATTAGATTTTTTAATGCAACTTCAGTAAGTTTAAATCCACGCTATAAGTAATTATACAACCGTTCTGCTATGAATGCATGGCGAGAATTTATCGGCAACATGTTTTCGTATCACATGAAAATAAAGATTTAAAAATGTGAAAAATATTAGGTACCGTTGTCTGATTGGTGGCATAGCCGCGGTCATCGTCGGTGAAACTATACCCAGTGCCCACTGGATTGTCGATGAACAGCAGAGAATGGTTTTTGCCCCAAGAGTACTTGATTTCTGTGTGACCAAAAACAATCTTAGGAATATATAGGTAGGTATAAGCGGTTGACGAGATCGGAACAAGTGACGACTATGAGACCTACACCTACTCAGCAGAGGTTTTTTCACAATGCAAACAATTTTGTAAGTGACCAATTAATATTTTTTTATACTAAGTTATAATATTAGGTATTGGTATTTTTCTAGTATTTAAAAAAAAATTAAAACTCAATTTTGAGGCAATTATTTAAAAAATAAAATTCAAACAATTATAATTTAAAAACAATTTCTTTAGTAGAATCGGGGGCCTGGACGATCCGGTCCGTCTTGGAATGAAAGTGACAATGAGCGCAATCGTGTTTTATATGGCTTCAATAACAGATCGGTGATATTAGACAAAGGACGATCAGGGGCATTACGCCTAGCTGTTTAAAGCAATCCAGTTTAGGTGATGAAAAAATGTTGCGCGACCGCAAATCGTCATAAGGATTTATAAGCAAAAAAAGACAAAATGCTATAGAAAATAAGCTCTTATACCTTCCAAGTTATTATCCGCGGTGACAAAGAAAGGGCCAATCTCCGTGAAAAGTCCGTATAGAGAAGATGCGCCGGGCCCGCCTTGGAGCCAAATGATCCAGGGAGTGTCTTCGACCTTCTTGTCAGCCACAGGGAAGTACCAGAACCACAGGTTGGCGTTGTATTCCTTGTTTACCTAAAGGGGGTAAAATAACATTTTGATTATTTTAGTGAAGTTGTTCATGGTAACCCAGCTGTATTTGGAGCTCTATCTGGTTATTAAGGATGCCACCTACAAAACTACACCTGTGTCTTTTTTTGTCAAAGTTGGCCTGCTTTGTTGGTAAATTTAGGCGAAGACGTCTCTAAGATGGAACTCATTTTTGAATGTAAAATAATCCACGAAAATGCTAAACACGAAACCCCTTGTACAACATTAAAA
Source organism: Agriopis marginaria (assembly GCA_932305915.1). Lineage (NCBI taxonomy): Eukaryota > Metazoa > Arthropoda > Insecta > Lepidoptera > Geometridae > Agriopis > Agriopis marginaria. The sequence continues at coordinate 16,574,222 of OW029915.1, forward strand.
AAAACCATCAGATAAATAAAGAAATCCGACAACGTTTTTTTGGCGGATGATACAAACGGTACACCAGAACAAAAAAAGGATTTAAATGTACTACGTACAATTCATTGACCAAATCTCACCTTAATTTTAAAAGACATATTTACAGATACTTACGTCACATGAGAGGTGACTCAAATTTATATAATTCCGTCCCCACTTTACATGTCGCTATCTTCATGATGACGTTTAATGATATACGAGTAGATGACGGTGTTTAGCATTAAGTCCTCCATTTGTGCTATTCTACATAATTTGTAAGTGTGCAATAAATGACGTTATCTACCCAGGGAACTATACCTACGAATCTTTTGATAGCTCATGTAACAAAATCGGGTGAATAACATCTAGTATATAATACATACACGTTTGAGATAATACCTTCCCTCCTTTTGGCTTTATATCGTCGGGTAAAAATAACGCTTTGCCATAAGTTGAGTGACACCTTTATATTTTACTAGCGACCCGCTCGCCCGGCTTCGCACGGGTGTAATTTACGTGCGAAGCCGGGGCGGGTCGCTAGTTATATATATAAACCTTCCTTGAAAATGTATCTAACTGATGGTGAAAACCGCATCAAAATCCGTTGCGTGGTTTAGGAGGAGTTAGCGGCCATACAGACATACAGACAGACAGACAGACGCGGAAAGCGACTTCAATTTATACTATGTAGAGATTCGCTGCGCCCCGCGGCATAAAAGTAGCCTAAGTTAGGTACTTCTTATAACATCAGCTATCAGCCAGTGAAAGTCCCGTTAAAATCGATCTTGCTGTTTTGGAGTATACCTACATACGGAACATACACACATAGATTTTTATATAGACTACCTGCGCTCCGCGAATCCACCCGCATTGACACTTCGGGATAAAAAGTAGCCCATGTTACTCTCCGGCACTTTTACTATGTCCATGTAAGAAATCACGTCGATGTGTAGCTCTATGGCTGCTAGACAAACCAACTAACACACTCACATTCATATCAGTATAATGATCTTTCTTTATGGTTTTATCAATAAAACAAACTACATTCCAATACGGTGATAGTAAAACCAGTTGTTGCACTAATATCTAGAATTCATAATTAAATTCTTGGTCTTGTCTAGTAACAAGTTAGCTTGCGAGGTCAACGTACCTAGTATCCTGGAATTCACCTCGATGGAAGACTTTTACGATGACTCAGGGAAAACACAAGGAAATCAGTTTTTTTTTAGTTTTGTTAAATAATTAATAGGCTTGCGTTAGACCACCATCACGCGATGATGCGGTCTACGTTGGAGCACGCTTGCCTATAGAAGAAACCGAGTCACTCGTAATTTGAAGACACCCAGATTGGTTAGTTGTTGGTAAGGGACAAATGTTTTCCACTCACCGTCAAGTATCCAGCATAGCTGTCCATATCAGGCAATAGATACGCAGGGTCTACATACGCCGCCTCCCGCGCTTCTTGCAGCTTGTTTTCTTCGATGTACGGAGTAAGAAGTAATGGTGACCCAGCATCGAAGGTAGCCCTGCCACGGCCAGGGCTGTAGGTCTTCTCCATGAAGGTGAGGATGGGTTCGGGAGCCTCACCTGGAGGAAGGTCGGGGAGCGGTAAACCGGGCAGGGAACTGCGCTCGTCGCTCAAGGCGCCTTTGATGCAACTGTAAGCAAAATGAGCCTCTTATACCAAATTTGACGGTTTTAAATTAATTTTATTCAGTTAAATTACAATATTTGAGCTGGAAAAAAATACATGTCACAGATACATCTGTGTTAGAGTTTATGATTTGGTTCAAAACACGATAGAATAAACTTTACTCGATCAAAAAAAATCTGAAACAAAGTCGACTTAGTTTATTTTTTTCATTTTATGCTCTAATGAAAGCTCGTAACAACCTGGAAATTGCATGTACTGAAAGGCAATTTTATTAAACATTTTTTTATTTGGATAGATTTTTGATAGTGAATAGTGTCGTTTTTTTGTGATATTAAAAGCGTAAAAAGGACGCGAGAATTTTGGCGCGCCGCGTTCAGTACCGCGTCAGGCGTCATCGAGGTCGGACCTATGCTCGTTTTTGTCGTTGCACTCCCCCCGCGGCCGTCCTGATTCTAGCATGGCAAAATACATCGTCGCTATAACTTGGCGGGGGCTGAGGGAGCGTTTTGTTGCCTACGCGATTCGGATAACCGCCCGTTAAACTCGTTTTTTTAAATCATTCAACTAATGCGGATGAAGTCGTGAGGAAAAGGGTGAGATGTACCTACTACTTCAACCACACGTTACTTTATGTGGGTATAGCACCCGTATTGGCCTGATGGGGATCTCGTATTATGATATTTTAGACCAGTAAGAGAGGCACGTGTTAATCGGTTTCTTCTAGGCATGCATGCTCCATCGTAGACCGCATCGTCCGCTTCACATCAGGCGAGTTTGCGGTCACAAACAAGCCTATTATTAAATTAAAACAAAAAGTCTTCACGTTTTTTTTATTGGGAAGGTGGCATAATTAATTTTATTTTTAAAATTTATTTTCTCTTTGGTCATCAACTCCAAGGTATTCTAGGTCTGTTGGTTTATTTACGCTGACTTTGCAGATGCTATATTATTATGAGGTTAGCAGGAAAGAAAGATACGTCGTCCATTTTAGACCGTTCGTACCTATATCCCCAAGCCGCCTGCCAAGCGTGAGGATTATGGCATCACCCCTCTCTAAGAGGGAGGCCTTTGTCCAGCAGTGGACGTTTAATGGCTGCTGATGTGATGTGATGTGTACCTATATTGGTAGGTTAGGCTAGGTGACTGTAGCTAGATAGTTGAAACTATAACATAGATTTGACTTCACGTATTCTCTCGCATTAGGATTTGTTTTCAAAATTAAAAAAAAATGGAGTCATATTTAGATTCGAATATTTTTGTCAACGATATTTTGTAAACCATGGATTTCGGGTCAGGGCTCAAAATTTCTCAAACCAAAGCCTACTTTAATTTGGATTTTTTTATGGTTGAAAACTGTAAACTGTTTAGACCAAAATTGTTGAAAGCTAAATTAGACATTGTTGTGACTTTATAGGATTTAAATAAATCAGTTTATCGGTATATTTTAAACGTTTTTTTATAAGTTAAATGCAGCAGGATAGTTTTTTTAGCAGTGAATATCAAAGTGGGGGTGATAAAATAACCCATCATCATGGTTCTTCCTCCCTCCTGCTGGGGAGGTGGGAATCTGCGTCAAATTTTTAAATGTCACTTTTCGCAGAGGCTGGGCTCTGGGGGAACACTGCCCCCAGGGAATTTGAGGGGTGAGCGCCCGCCCGGTACTATCCGACCGGGCGTCGTTTCGTCACCCTCCTTCGGACCTGCGTCCTGTGGGAAGGTGGAGGGGCGAGTGACCGACCGGTACTAGTCCGACCACCTCCCTCCGATAAAATAACGAAGCACGGGTTTGGGTCGCTGACTAAACTGCTCTACCCCTAAGTGTTTCGCTAAGTGTTGTGGTATTGGAGACTTGTTGTTGTTGACTTTCTTCAAGGAGTCTCGACCTTAATCGTATATCGCCTGTGGCCTTGCTATATGCAATATAATTATGCAGTACCTAGTACATGCTCCACGGTCTCGTTTTGCTGTAGACAGCCTCGACACAGAGGGCTGTCTGTGGCTCCAATTTTGTATAAGTGATTGTTTAGGTCACATGCAGTGACCTGTGATAGTGCCTATCATCAGACGAAGTTCCAACCTAGTTAACTTGATTATTTTGTTAGTCACTCTCTTATCTATCGATGGGTAGAAAACTTTTGCGTGTTTACAGTCTTTTGTTTTATTCCAAATATTTTGCTCTTCTTTTTCTATGTAGAGACTTAGCAGATTCCGTGCCTCAATACCTGTTGGTTTACACAGTTCTGCAACATCTGCACTGGTTTTCTGCTTCGCGTCTTCCTTAGCTTGTTGTACCTACAGTTGTACCTAGATCCATGTTTTTTATAAATCTATGACTTTGGTTACCTATAACTTTACCACTAACAGTCGTGAGAATTTCTAAATACGCGAAACGATTCGACCCTTGCCCTTTAAAAGGGCATCCCATCGGAATCTCATGTTACAAGTTTCTGCTTATTTTGTTGTTTTTGTAGACCCTGTCTGGTATTCGCTACTCCAATAATAGTATACTATACCTACTCGTCTTTTAATATCTATTGTTTAGGTAGATGTATCTTTTCCGACTTTCTGAATATTTTTCTCACATTTCCATCAAATAATACGAAGGTAATCTTGAAATATCTATTTATCTTCTTAACAAATTCCATGGCAATATGTCCAGCCGATGGGCGAAGGGATATGGTTGGGCACGGCTTGCTTAGATAACTGGTACAACCTTTACATGCCTAATTACAGTTAAAAAAATACCGCCCAACATTTTTTTGGCTTTTGTTTAAAATGTAGCAAAGCAACTAACTGAAATCGTTCAGCATTTTCCTAGGTAACTAAGGTATAACACTTGTGACCCGCCCGCCCGGCTTCGCACTTGTTTAATTTACGTGCGAAGCCGGGGTGGTTCGCTAGTTATATATATAAACCTTCCGTGAAAATGTATCTAACTGATGTTGAAAACCGCATCAAAATCCGTTGCGTGGTTTAGGAGGAGTTAGCGGCCATACAGACAGACAGACGCGGAAAGTGACTTTAATTTATACTATGTAGAGATGATAATGAGACACTTACGCCAGTAAAACGATAGTCCAGATGTACGCCATGATTTTCGCTAGTCTTTTGGAGGTTCTCTTATTAGTCCTTCCAAGTCGATCCTCAGCAGTCCTTATCACTTGATCTTCCACAGTCCTCTAAAGTTGGTCTTCCGCAGTTCTCGTAAAAATTTAGAGGTCCTCGGCAATACTTTCGAGCTTTTCTTCAAGTCCTCGAGTGTTCCTCCGCAGTCCTCGAGTTGACCTCTTCAGTTGCTCCTCAGCGGGCAACTGGAGGCGCGTTCTGGGACGAACCTTGTATACTCTTGCGTGCACTTGCGCCTTGAACTTGGATTTATCTCGATCTTGTATACAGAGTGTTCACTTTGGCACTTTATTGGTAAACATTGAAATATAAGCATGTAATGGTAGGTATATTATTATTCATATTGATCATTTTACTCTCGAGTAGGGCCTGCATTTTGTTAAAATGTTAGCACTATAAATAGCAAATATTAATGTGATATAATTATTAATAAATATTTTGATTCAAACAAGTTTACGTATTTAAAAGTTTTTACTTTAATTTTAAGTAAGTAGTTGATTTATCTTATTGTCATAGTATTCTTTAATTTGATATAATTATTTATTAAATTAATGTGATATAATTATCAATAAATATTTTGATTCAAACAAGTTTACGTATTTAAAAGTTTTTACCTTAATTTGAGTAAGTAGTTGATTTATCTTATTGTCGTAGTATTCTTTAACATTGGCTACATAGATAAAATGTCTGGACCCAAAATTATGTCTAGACTTAGGCGATAACTAGAGATAACGATGATCTAGGCTCTACATCATCGTTATCTGAAACTAGATTTAGTTTGCAAGTGCACTTATTAACTAAACAAAATACAGGTTAATAATAACACTACAAATACAGTTAGACTGCCCATAAACCGTTGTCGTTGAGGTCTAAATACAATCCAAATTAATTAAAGTATTAGAATGTATATCTTCGATTTATTTAAGTATCAGGTAATTTATCCGGATAAAGTACGCCCCGCCTTCTACGACATTGAATATTCTCCATCCTAAGGTTGCCTGGGTCGTGGATTGAACTCTATTCCCTAAAGAATAGAGGCCAATCCAAGCGTGTTTGTGTTTAGGGAATAGAGACCCGGGAAGAGATCGGTCTTAGTGGTAAGGTCATCAGTTGTTGCATTGTATTTGAAGTCTTTCTGCCTCATGTATTTAACTTTTAGTGTGAACTAAAGTATTTATCTTTTATTTAGCTGAATAACATCAAATCCGCAACAACCTGTACAAAGCTGGCGAACAGGTATAGGGTACCAATGACCTGTTTAGCATAAGAGCGCTCCCACGGTCCGCCATTCGCGATAGATTCTTGCACGCTCCCAGATGTGATTTGCTCTATATTTAGGATCTTCGTACTAAAACAAACATCGATACGATACATTTATACGTGAATGCCATCTTCAATTCGACATTACGCGAACTAACTACCGGGTAAACTGCGCCACTACGATGATCGCTATACAACGCGCCGATAACTGATTTTCCCACGCTCGTAAAAACTCCGATTCGCGGTGTTTTTTGCTTTGCTGTATATTCCTGATCTAATTAATTTCGAACGCGAGACCTGAATATAATAAGCTGTGGGAAAACAACTTGGAAAAGATGGCAAGTCGAGTAAACGGTGGCGAATCGTGTTTGATAGTTTAAAAAAAAAGTATCTTTTCTGTGGATCGTCCAGTAGTTGATTATGGCTGTTGATTGATTCAGTTGAATCAAATGGAGATTTTAACCACACAATTATAAATACAAGCTAATTACGGTTATGATACTTCTGCCCTGGAGATTAGAGCTATCCCTTGTATGGGACTCGATTTGGATCGATACTTTGGTGCCGTCATATCTTCCTGATACACAAGGAAGGGCTGGCGCGGCGGCCAATTAGGCGGATCAGCACAAACGGCGCAATTACGCCATAAACAGGGCAGTGGTCAAACACTTAAGCCTGGGGTCGAACATTGGGCACTTTGGGGACGTCACCTTATTTTACAAAATCTTTTAGAGCGCCTCATAATGCTGACGTTCTTTTTGGCTCATCGCATAAGCATTCCGGCCACAAGATGGACAGACAACCTAAAAGAGACCGCAGGGAAACGCTGCTGGATGCAGGCCGCTTCCAACGGGCCCTTTTACCTATGTCCTTGTCCAGTAGTGGACGTCCTATGGCTGAAATGATGATGATGATGGCATAAGCATTACCATTCAGCGTGCTAATGCCACCAGCATCCTGGGTGTGCTAACAACTCTGGGTACCTTCAACGGTCTATGGGCAGTCCTCAAATCATTCAAACAAAGGTGATAACCATGGTAAGGTGACGTGGCGGGTGTGACTCTTTGTCTTGATGCTTTCGTCGAACACACCGTCGCCCTTTTTTGGCATGTGGACCAATGACAGTTTCAAAAGTACTTACTTCAATGATGTGGACTATTAGTTAGGCAGTTCATTAGTGTTGCTGGAAGTTTCTTAGTGTGTGTGAAAAATTAATAAGTGAGCCGTACTTACAGCGAGCGGTTTATCAGTATAATACTATTTTTTTAAATGAAAAATTGAGACATATGTACAATTGTACTAACGATACTGTGAGGTCGTGAGGTCGTAGGTTCAAAACCGAGCCCGTACCTACCAATGAGCTCTTTGGAGATTATGTACAGATTTTCATACCACTGGCTTTTCGGTGAAGGAAAACATCGTGAGGAAACCTGCATACGTACGGAGAAGGAATTCAATTCCATATGTGAATCCACCTACCCGCACTGGGCCAGCGTGGTGGATATGGCCCAATCACCCTTTCGAGGGTAGGCTAAAACTCCAGCCGTGGACTGTTAAAAAAGGCTGATTATGATGACTAACGATAATGGTCTCTCACTATGGGCCTCATAAGCAAGCTCAAAGTCGCACGAGCTATGCTCGGGGTTTCTCTACGAGATTGAATCAGAAATTTAATGAAGAGATCCGTAGACTAACGAAAGTTACCGACATAGCCCACCGGATTAGCAAGTTGAAGTGGCAGTGGGCAGGCCACATGGCTCGAAAAACCGATAACCGATAATAAAAGTTCTATAATGGAGACCACGAACCGGAAGATGTAGCATAGGTAGGCCTCCCACTAAATGGACTGAGGACTTCGTGAGAGTTGCGAGTGGATGCAGATGGCAGGCTGTCGTTCAGTGTAGAGGTCAAAGGGGGAGGCCTATGTTCAGTTCTGACTGATGATGATGATATTGAATAGCTTGTAAATTCGTATGTATTGTTGGAGCTAGCTCTATATGATAAGCGTCAAAAACTCTCCACACTTCATCCCTGATTTACCTCATTACGTGCGTACAATCGAGATTGCAAAAAAAATCCTTATACAAACCTGCTAGTTGTATCTACACCTTAGTCATGAAAGATATTGTGTGTGTGGTGCAAGTAATTTTACTGTGTGTAATCAGGTATTTAGCTATTATATATTTTTATTTCTCTAAACTCATGACCTTCTTACATTTATCCTACTTCAGTGGAGTTGTACAGCAGCACTAAAACATGGCATGGCAGTGAAAATCAAATAAATAATTACGCTTTTAATCTCATAAAATATTAGGTATCATATCAGAATCAGAAATCATTTAATTGTAAAAACTGTGTACAGAAGATGGTATAAAAATTGTAGTATCAACAGTCTGCCCTTTACGAGCGTAGGGGAGAGTGGGGGAATGGCGGACGCGGGGTAATCCCGAACTCAGTCATTACAGTATATTAGAAAGGAATGACAGGATTGTGATTACAGCCATCTTGAACCTCGCGCCATTTCTAATGCCACGCCGCAAACGGACTGGAGCAGACGCGTACACTGTCCAAGGTACGACAATTTTAAATATTTTGTTGTTTCTGATGTACTTTTTGGAAGGATTTATGTCAGTGTAGTTTTGTTTTTATAAATATATCTATTACGATACCTATAGGACAAAATAATTACTAATCAACGATTGTATTGTGCTTAATAGTAGCTGCGTTCACAAATATAATTCATACTTAAAAAAATAAAATTTTCATTTTGATTATGTGGGGTAATGGCGAACACACAGAATTGGGTAATCACGAACGTTCGGCATTACCCCATTTACATAACTACAATTGTTTGTTTCAGATGCCTCGAAAATATATTACAACGACCCAAAGGAAATACTCATTAGAAGATCTCGAGAAAGCCGTTGAAGATGTCAGGAGTAAAAATCTAAGTATAGGCAAAGCGTCAATTGCTTACTCGGTACCAAAAACTACTATATTTGACCATTTAAAAGACGCCGTAATAAAACAACCGAAGGGTGGAAAAAAAACGATCTTTTCGGAAATTCAAGAATTGTAGCTTCAACACCATATACTAAATTGCAGCAAGCTATATTATGTATTGAAAATTGAGGTGGTTCGCAAAATCGCATTCACATTCGCAGAGCAAAATAAACTACCACATAATTTTGACAAAAAGAAGAAAATGGCTGGAAAAGACTGGTATTATGGTTTTATGAGCAGTACAGGTTGCACTGTCTTTAAGAAAACCTGAGGCTACTTCATTAAACAGGATTAATGCTTTTAATGAAACTGAAGTTAAGATATTCTATGAAAACTTGGAATCCATACAAAATAAACATCACCTTGGGCCTGACAAAATTTTCAACATAGACGAAACAGGAATTACAAACGTACAAAGAAACTCAAAAATTTTGGCACCAAAGGGTCAAAAACAAAATAAAAGAAGAATTAGAGCAAAAACAAAATAAGAAATTAGAAAAACAAAAAAGAGAAACTACTACAGTCAAAAAACAAATTAAGAAAGAGAAAACAGATATTGTTAAAACTGGTCATAAGAGGGTGACAAAACCTGTGAAAAACTTTAAGGATATTAAAGATTTTCAAGATTCTGACCGAAAAGGTGGAAAAAAGAGGAAGAAGGATGATAAGAACAATGACGATGATTATTTTTGTATTTTTTGCCATGAAAAATATGTTAACCCTCCTACCGAAGATTGGATCATGTGTTGCGAATGTCAACAATGGGCACACGATAAGTGCACAGACCAACAATCAACATCGGGGGGCTATCGCTGTGATTTGTGTAGATATTAAAGCTATTAGATTAGTTCGTCATTACCCCATTTACCGTTCGGCATTACCCGACAAGCGTCGGGTAAAACCGAACACCAAGGGTTTTGTTTTTGTTAGAAAATATTTTTTGTTTTGAATAATTTAACAATGTTGATTTTAGGATTACTTAGTAAGATAAATGTACCGACTGATTACGTATTAAAAACAACTCTACCTCAAATAACTTTTGTATTATTTAAATTTTCCCTTAGCAGTTCGCAATTCCCCCACTCTCCCCTACAATAACTTATAGTGAGTAGTTATTATGCTAACTTAAACTAACTGGTTTATAAAGTTATTCTAATTATAATAATAACAATAAAATTGTAATAAAAAATTAAGTAATAAAATTGAAGTATTAACAATAAAATTGTAATTATAATATTAACAATAAAAATTTAATTAGTCACCAAAATATTCCTTTAAGTTGTAATATCCTTTGGAAATAAGCCATGACTTTATTTTTGTTTTGAATTTGTTATCGCTTAACATTTTCATATCAGTAGGTAACTTATTATAAATCTTGAGTGCCATTACATATGGACTATTATGGTACATACTATTGAATATTATATTTTTGTTTAGTTCGTAAAATATCAGTACGACTCGATTTTGTTTTAAAAAAATAATTTTCGTTACATTTTACAAATATGCAGATTTCATAAATATAAATGCAAGTGAGTGTCAGGATATTATTATTTTTAAATATGTCACGCAAACTGTCCAAATTTTCAAGTTTAAATATAATTCTTAAACATCTTTTTTGTAAAATATACAGAAATATAAACTAAACTACAGAAAAATACGTTAAAAACGATTATTAGATTTAAGATAGGTACGTGCATGTAGAGTCTGGCTAATGAAAGTTGAGACAGAAAACGCCCGCCAAATTTAAAAATATCAGCATTGAAACGCCAAAAATTAGTATGAAATGCCTGGAATTATCTCACTTGATACTTGTAAGTTATTAATTTTTATAATAACACAGTCAGAACACAGTGATGTTTGCATTTCATATTAATTTTGGGGTTGCAATGCGTTTTTTTTTTAATTTGGCGGGCGTTTTTAGTCTCAACTTTCATTAGCCAGACTCTAGTAATAAATTTTAGTGATAACATTTTAATTTAGGCATGCATGGAATATACTAGTTGTATTGGGTTTTTATTTGGGTGGCTCGATTCCCACCTAGGACAAATATCTATTTGATGAACATTTGTGTTTGTTCTATATCTGGTTGTTAATATATATTTAAGTATGTATTTAAAACTATATATGTATGTATATCAGTCTCTGGTAGCCATATCACAAGTTTTGCTTAGTTTGGGGTTAGATGACCGTGTGTGCAAATATGTGCCGAATATTTATTTATTTATTATTTCTCATTTATTATATTGCACACTTACAGGGTCTTTTTACTGACTTCTAATGGTACATTACTGCCGCGGTCTGTAATGAGTGCGTTTCTGGCAGCGTTGATGATGGACCAAAGCGCAGCGTAGCGCAGGTCCAGGTCATCACAGCGCTATCAGCATTGTAGCCCTGGATAGACACGCTGGGATAAAGGCCGAGACCGAGGGTCAAGGCCTTTACAGCGCGGACAGCAAGGGCTGTAATGATGACCAAGCTCGATGGTCGAGAGCGTAGCTAAGCTTAGCTCGAGGCCATCAGAGAGTGGCTGGCAGCGCAGTGGTTTTTACATATATATTATTATTATTTCTAAAAAGTGTTACAGTACTTAAGAATAGTCAATATAATTTACCTAAGTACTATTTATACATGTGTACATAGATTTAATTGTGGGCCCCAAACTAGGCAAAACCTGTGCTATGGAGCCCGTTGATTTTCTATAAGAACATTTACCTTTTAAATCAACCCTGTTATCTATACTAATATTATAAAGAGGAAAGATTTGATTGTTTGTTTGTTTGTTTGTTTGTTTGTATTGAATAGGCTCCAAAACTACTGAACAGATTTGAAAAATTCTTTCACTGACGGGAAGCTACACTATCCCCGGGTGACATAGGCTATAATCTATACCCGTGCGAAGCTGGGGCGGACCGCTAGTGACTTATAAAATTGTTAGTTGTTACTTTAACTTAAGAGCTATTTGGGAAGTGGGAAGGGTGATTAAGGGGGAGGGACTTGCGCAGGTGCAGATAATGCGGGTCGAAACAGTGTATTGTGAATGAGATTGCGGACCAAGGCTTGTATCGTATAAACTAAGCATATAATTGTATTGTGTGCTTTACTCAAACAATACGAGTAAATTAAATAAAAGACTGTAAGTACCTATTTATTTTTAGAAAAGAAGAAAAATAAAAAAAAACACCACGCAGCTCTTTTTTCTCTTTCCCGCGCTTTTTTTGTACTGCTTATACCTAAAGCCAAATTCTGAATAAAATCTTTTTGAACAGAACTATTTTTGAAACAAAACTCGACAATTCGATTTTCAAAAGAAATTGCTGGCGGCAGCTGGCGGCTAAAACACGCCTGCAATGAAATTCCATACAACTTTGCTGGCGTTTTTTCGAACTGGCACGAAAAGGTCGACTTACCCAAGAAGGTGGTCAAAATAAAGCATTTTTGAGTAAAAATAAATACCTAAATGAGTAATTAAACAGATAACTTATAACATTTATTGGATAAGTACCTAACTAAATTAAATATAAGTAAATACCTATCCTAAATCAAAGGGGTTGTTTCAGAAAGTTGCTAACCATCACATAAATTATGTAGAAGATAAAACTTTCGCGTATCTCATATCGCGTTTCACAATCCTTTTTCAACATCCGGATATACTTAGTTCTTATATTACTCGGGCAGCGAATTGGCAACGCCGCATGTTTTTTGTTTTTTCTGTCAATCTCCCTAAACAACAAATAAAGTTTATCTGCAACTTGATCTGATACATAAATTAATAGAAACATTATCTGATGGTTAGTATTTTTTAATGATTGTGAAACGCAATTTCAACAATTTCAACAACTTCTTGTCAAACAAAAACTTGTTGCGGCACAGATAAGTTTTTATTAACTTAACCGGAACGTTAACCGGAAATTCTGAAACAAAGCCTAAATCTAGTGAACTATTATAACTATGAAATAAAATTAAACCCCGATGTACCGTTTGCGCCATTGACTTGCATCCAACGATCTATTACTACCTATATTATCTATATATAAGCTTGCACCACGCAACTTACTTTGTATCGGTGGGAACGCAACTAACGTTTTTACCCCGTACTTTGCCCCGTACATACCATATGCACAATTGACTTGCACCATCAATGGTGCAGATGCAACTGCTTTGTATCGTTTGCACCATCGTGAGAAAAACATTTTTGTTAGAAGAAAAGTCACGACATAATTTTTTGACAGTGATCTACAAACACTTTCACTTATTTCAGAGTCCGCTCATTACAATGCAAAAACCTGAACTCTAGCGACGCCTGTGAAGGATGCAGAATATTGACACCACTTATTCAAAATGGGCTGATAATGGAAGCCAGAAAACTCTCCCAAGTTCCTTCCCATAAGTTCTTAGGTCTGCAAAGCCATGCAGGATTTATGACAGTCAAAGAGCAGTACGATTCAAATCTGTTCTTTTGGTTCTTTCCGGCTAAGACTCCCTTGGAAACTACTCCTTGGATTATTTGGCTTCAAGGCGGTCCTGGATATTCTTCTTTGTATGGACTGTTCAATTTAGTGGGTCCATTGAAAATAGAAAATGGAGAAGGTAATTTTTGTGACCAATATTGTGTCCATTTCCCCCTTACAAGCAAGTCAGTTTCATTTGTTTCAAGCCGTTTCGGCTTGGCACGTAAATCACACCCGAGCAAAGCCGGGGCGGGTCGCTATTTTTGTATAAGTATACTTAATTGTAACTCATCAATTTACAGTGAAATATAGATACACTACCTTAGCCCAGAATTATTCGATGTTGTTCCTCGATAATCCAGTCGGGGCAGGATTCAGCTTTACAAATCATGAAGAAGGATATACCAACAATGAAGACGATGTGAGTACGTACCTATATAGGTGTACCCTAAAGCTAGCTAGTTTAGATTGCAATATGTATAATATGTTTTTAGTAATGATTTTCCACGACATTGTTACTACCTTTTCATACCACTGGCATTTCGGTGAAGGAAAACATTGTGAGGAAACCTGCATACGTACGGAGAAGAAATTCAATGGCGTATGTGAATCCACCAACCCCCACTGGGCCAGTGTGGTGGATATGGCCAATATCACCCTTTCGGAGGTAGGCTAAAAGTCCAGCAGTGGACTGTTAAAATAAGGGCTGAGTATGATGACTGTATATATTTTTGTGCTGTATGTCTTAAATAACGATAAAATAAAATAATAAAATACCAAGTTCCTATGTTTAAAATCGCAGAACGGTTTGCAGAAATCTCGAAGAAGTATACCATGATTGTATACCTAAGCTAGTGTGTATTGACTGTTGACTGTTTTCATTGACTATACCAATATTTTGGCAGTGCACGTACCGTTTGGCGTGCGACAACAGAATTACAGAATCCAGATTTTAAGTATAAGTAATTATGAAAAAAAAAAATGTGGTAATTATATAAGTAGGACAAAGGAAAAGATGGCACGCTGAAGAGATGACTATACCCAGCAGTGGATGAAAAATGGTTGATGATGGTAATAATATATTTACCTATATTGTAGATACTTACTTTCAAGACTAGGGTCCACGTTGTGTGAAAGAACGCATCGTTATACTGGCTTACGCGAGGACCATAGTACTTCTTATCATTATGCACAATTTTTACTATGGGAGCAACTTTAAAATCAAAAAAATATATGGTGTTCCATAGAAAACGGTCATTCACACTCGCTCGACAAAATGTATGAAACAGCTATTTCCCCCCACGATTTTAGGGTTGGTCCAAGGTTGGTCCCATATAGGGTATACGTATACAATCCATCAGGATTTGTCCGTCGTGATTTGGACTTTTATACCTTTGCTAGGCTTTTTTAGCTTGGGCGATATAATACGAGTAAATCTTGATTCACGTCTCCCTAAAAATTAACTTTTATTATATATTATGACTTTTATTGAAATGTCCGGCTTTATATCAGGACTTTTAAAATTTTGATATGGTAACTCTAGTCCCATAGCAAAAGCTGTTCATACTTCATAATGATGCATACTATGGACCCCTTTCGGCTTAGTACACCCTTTCCGCGTAACCCTGTATACCAGTGACTCGTCTTTTTTCAGGTGGGAGAGCAAATGCTGGTGTTCCTCCAGCAATTCCTACAAATATTCCCGGAACTGCGCTCAGCGCCGTTATTCTTAGCCGGAAATTCGTATGCCGGGAAGTACATACCTGCACTGGGCATTCAAATCCACAGATACAATACCGAGAGACTTCAGAGCTCTATAACAGAAGACGCAGCATCCCAGACAGAGAAGAGTCTCATAAACTTACGCGTGTGTATAGATCCTGACCATTTGAAATACTGACGTTTTCACGGTCCGGTAATTTTGCTAAAGCGTTGTTTTGCTTCCAGTTCATTCGGCTAAATAGTCTTTTTAGGGTTCCGTACCCAAAGGGTAAAAACGGGACCCTATTATTAATCCTATGTTGTCTGTCCGTCCTAACTTAAAACGGCTGTATCTTACGAACCGTAATATATAGCCAGTTGAAATTTTCACAAAATATGGCTGATTAATTAAGATGTTATAATAATAAAGTCAAAAAGTAAAAACTAAAGGGGGTCCCCATACAACAAATTTTTGTAATAGCTCTAATGTCAAAACGGTAATACGTACAAGCGTAAAACTTGGCATGGATATAGTACACACTCTAAAGTATTACAAAAAGTAATAAATTATGTCGAAGTGCGAGTCAGTGACAGATTTATGTACATTACCAAGTTAAGCAACGTAGGGGGCGGTCGATACCTGGATGGGTGACCGCCTGGGCGTGATGTTGTCTTTTTGCACAACTTTTTGTATTTTGTGGTGGTACCCTCAGTGCGCTAGTCCGACTTGCACTTGGCCGGTTTAATTGACATGTGGACTATTAGGAAAGTAAGTAGGTAATTGAACCGTATTTACAGTTTTTGCGCTAAGCGGATGAGAAAAAACTTGGAGACATTTGAACAGGAACAATAATTGTACTAAGGCATATCTCTCTTATTTGTCTGATCTGAGGTGGGGTCAAACGTCTACCCAGTCAACCATAACCACCATAACTAAGTAGCTATAATAATAGTGTTATTTCAGGGTCTCATAATAGGAGGTGGTATGATAAACCCTGGAAAGATGATGCACTACAGCCAGCTAGTGTCTGCGCTTGGTCTTCTAGATGAAGACGAAACAGATGAGCTGAGATATCTGGAGCAAGAAACCGTGCGGCTATTGGAGGAGGGCAAGATGATCGACGCTGCCAACGTAAGTCGTGGCACAGACACTGTTTTATTCGTGAGTAAACGTGACAAAACTAGAATGTATGACTGAAGAGACAAAAAGAGCCTAGCGGCTAAAGTTTTGTGGTGGCTCGCGTATTAGAGTGCAACCTGCAGTGTGGTCTTGGTGGGAAAAGGGGGAACAACGCAAACTGACCAATATTTTTTCTATTTCCTCCACCAGAAATTCAACGAAACCATCGAATATATCAAGAAACACTCTTTAGTGAGCGTTTATAACTTCTTCGAAGATCCTCCCCCCGTGACAAAAGCACCAGAATTCGAAGTTTTTCTAAACCGGCCAGAGATCAGGACGCTACTTGGAGTCGGCAACGCCACTTTCGACATGAACAACCAGAAAGTGTATGAGAAAATGCTGCCTGATATAATGAACTCGACGCAGCCGTTTCTCGAAGAACTACTAGAACATTATCCTGTTTTGTGTTATCAGTAAGTAGAGTCTAAATATCTTACAAAGATTCTGGAAAATTGTTAACACGTGAATTTGAGAAAATTGGTATGCGTGGTGAATGATTTTCAATATTAGCATTAGCATGGCGTGAAAAATGAGATTGCATGCTCAGTGGCAATTTACAAAGTTAGCGAGTAATAGCAAAGGTAGAAATATGAGATTTGAAATCACAACGATGGGACAGTTTTCAAAATTATAACCAGACCTCTTAGATAAACCGTTCGTTTCATCGAGATGAAAATTAGACTATGCGCTGTCCACTGTTTAAATTTTAAGTACATAATATATTCATACCATCATCATAATCAGCCTGTCTTAGTCTACTGCTGGACATACAAATATGCCTTTTCCAAGGCACGCTTATTTTGGTTATTTACTTCCAAGCACTGTCAGCTGGCAATAGATGGAATTTCACTGAAAGTCAGTCACTCTATCAGGTCTCAGAGTATCCAACGCTATAAAGAGTAGAGAGCATGCATAAAAGTGGAGACCACGAATCGACGAGACCGCAGGATAACGCTGGATGCAGGCCGCATCCAGCCGGCCCTTTTGGAGATCGATGGGGGAGGCCTATGTCTAGCAGTAGACGTTGTATGGCTGAAATTGTGGTGGTGAAGAGCACGAATCAGCAAACGTAGAGTAGGCCACACCTTCGCACAAAGTTTCATTTAAATCTGTTCAACCGTCACAGAAATAAGGGGAAATTAATAGGTTCTCGAATGAAACATTGATGATGAGCAGAATATTGGTCATTTGCACTGGAAGGGTATCTTCGTGGATTTATTAGCTATCTGTAACTGTTATCAGCGGCCAACAAGACATCATAATGGCGTACAGCCTGGCTATGAACACATACACGTCTCTTCTGTGGACGAGACGCTCAGAGTACATCAATGCCACTCGGAGTACCTTAAGGGACAGCAAAAATCGCACTCTCGGGTGAGTTTTTTAAGCATTTCAAATAGGGACTCCCAAAGATGTAGGATGCCGAAAGCGTAAAACTATATAGACAATTTCTCTATCGATTTAAAGGTGCGTTTTTATTCGTATCAGTCAGGAAGTGTCAGTTTTACCATAGGAAAAGACGATAAGAGGAGAGTGCTACTATGGATGGAGAAACAAAAAATGTCACAGAGGTGTTTTGATTATTATTGCCTTATTGCCGTTATTATTGCCTTCGTATAGGCACATTAGCTAGTCTTAGTGCTTAAGATTTAGGGTTTCTATGCAGATCAAACGCGTGTTAGTAGGTCGTGAATAGTCCGGTACCTTTCTCACAGAAGGTAGCAGCCCCGCAAGCAAGCAACGCCTAAGCAGCTTTTTTGTTGGTGCTACGCGCCTTGGGGCTGGAGCTACGTAACAGGCGGCGGGGAACACTTGTGTTGTTTGTAGACAGCCTCAAATTTTGACGTGGAAATTGTTTCTTCATCAAAACTCGCGTGAGGATTCATTATAAATTATTATAACACTGGCTTACACTCACGCTCCAGTACGCGAGCGACCGTCTCCTGAATCGCGCGTATTCCCTGATGAAGGGGCTCTAATGGCTCCGAAACCGGTCGATCGTCTCGACCGATAAAAACATTATCGTGAATGTAAGCCGGTGTTATAATAATTTGGATATATTTTATTTATATTACACGCGAATTACTCACGTAAGATTAAGCCGGTTACTCCGACTATAGTTTCAACCGCATTAGACGGCCTTTTTCAAGGTGAATGCGCGCGCGCGGCTGCGTCTCGCTTTGCAGCGAGACAAAGCTAGACGCAGCCGCGCGCGCGCGTGTAATATAAATAAAATGTGTGAAAACCACGTCAGTTTCAATAATATAATTAGGAAATAGTTTATTGATTTATATTCTAGATTAGCACATGGAATACTTATACGATAGTTTTCAGAAATGAAAGGCACTGAAAGACAATCTCGCTCTACCATCTCCTTTTGTGAGCGCTAATCTCGCGGTGAGATGTCCGATTGGTATTTTGCAAAAACCACTAACCACAAAAGCCGACACTAGCGCTACCCAAGTGACAGTGCAAGGGCAAGGAAGTATACACGAGTGATCAAACTCGAGACTAAAACTAACAGCGCTGGGTATTCCTATTAGAGATGAGATCGATCCAAATGGATATACGATCTTGATGAGCGTAACCTACTTAGATTGTGTTTTTTTATCTAATTTGGTAATTTATTCACAGCTACCAAAAAGCAGGCGGGGGTTTCACCGAAATGCTGATCAGACACGCGGGACACATGGTGCCTGGAGACGTGCCAAAGATCGCTACTTATATACATTACAAGTTTATCGATGACAATAAACAACAACCCCAGACCACGTCATAATAAAAAAAAAAACTATGAGACCAATCTGAAAGTATATCCTTTTAAATAAAAAAATAATTTTACAAATCAGTTTATAAATGACTAGCGGTCCGCTCCAGCTTCGCACGGGTATAGATTATAGCCTATGTCACCCGGGGATAGTGTAGCTTCCCGTCGGTGAAAGAATTTTTCAAATCGGTTCAGTACCTAGTTTCGGAGCCTATTCAATGCAAACAAACAAACAATAAAATCTTTCCTCTTTACAATATTAGTATAGATAGAGTTCGGAGGTAACAAACATTTAAAAAAAATATAACTGAATTGAGAACCCTCTCTTTTTTGAAGTCGGTTAAAATATAAGGTAATTATCCTTTTTATACAAAAACAGTTGGATTACCCATAGACTGTGTGGTGTAATGATAATCCAAATATTCAACAATACCAGTTGACAGCATATGTACGCTATTACCATACTGAATGGCACCGTTTATAAATACCAAAAATATTTTTAAAAAGTTTTTTCAGTTTGCATTATGATTTGATCCCTTTTTTGATCCTTTTATCCTTTTTTGGGTATATATAAGATCTTTGGATTTGTGTCGAATACCTAGTCTGTCAAAAATATATAAATTAAATCCGACTATTCCGTAAAAAGTTATACGCACTGACCTATATGTAATACGCGTCGACTTGAGAACATCCTTCATTTTGTCGGTTAAAATTAGATGCTGTAAAAGCTTATGGTAGGGGTTCCTTGGAAATAAAAAAGTCACTATAATTGTTTTGTATTTAATGATAAGCAAAGAGTGCTTGAATTTTATTCTAATTTATATTAGCACAAAGTATTAGCAATCGTTTTTTTAAAACATGATTTCTTCCGACACTGACTTGGCCACAAAATAGCAACGAATTACAAATATTTTCGTTTTTGACAGATAAAAAGTTACAAAAAAAAATTACTACACTAGTAAGTTAAAAGCAAGGACGTTTTATACCCTAATATAAAAGTTACTACACTTTATTGCCAAATTAATTAATTTCTTAGATAACTATTAACATTGACATGACATCGTTTATTTGTGACAGAAAAACAACAGACCACATAAAACAATTAAAAACTAAACTAAACCAAAAAGGAAACTATAAATGTTTTATGTCACAAATTGGCCCCACCTAAGCACCGCCAGTCTAGCGACCGAAGTCATACTTTTTTGTTTTTTTTTTAAAGTTGGCTACGGCCCCGTAATTTAAGTACACAATTAGTTAAGTACCTACACATATTATCACAGATTTTACATATAATTTGAGTACAAACATTGCTAAAGCTGCTGACGATGAAATCATTATCATATACTCGCATTAGCACAAAATATTTAAAAGTCATTGAAGATTGCTAAAACACTGTAATGATAAAGCAAGAACGCCTACAACATGTGCAAGTCATCCTCTTAGATCCTTTAATTTTAGAAGCAAGAAAAAATTTGCTGAATTTAAAAAAAATTATGTCCATAAACAAATCTGAACAACTTTTTATAAGCAGTAATTTAATTTTAATCATTTGAATTTGATTGAATCGAATCGAATTGAATTGAATCAATCAACCTTTTAGCTTTACCACCTTTTTGCGACTCCCCAAGAAATGAGTAATGTGTTTCGGGCGTATGTATGTACAGTAGGTATGTATGTTTGTTTGATTGTATTCTTTAAATATTTCTATATTCCGGCTTTGGACGATTTTGATGTGAGATTCGTCTCTATGCCCAGAAATGTCATAGACTAGATTTTGAAGTCGGGTATTTTGTTTTCCTTTTAATAATCTACTTGTTACAGGTAAAAATACCGATTTATGCGTTGCTTGAGTGGATACCCGATCTGGATGTTTTCAAATCGCGAGTGAATCGGTTTCTCCCGGGCAAGCGTGTTCTATCGTAGACTGCATCTTCGCTTAACATCAGGAGATGGCGGTCAAACACAAGCCTATTTTAAAATGTAAAGAAACACGTTCCAGATCACCAATTTAAAAACATTAGCGACAAAAACGCATGCATTAATAAATTTTCCCTAGTTTTTACCAGACGTTCTGGTTAACCATTCTCATGTAAAATTCATAACCGCATTACCTTTACTCAAGTAGATCTGGGCATAACTCACTTTCTCCACGCCCGTGATCAGTCGTCAGCTCATAGCCAAAACCCCTTCAGATATGGACGTTTCCTCTACATTATTGTAAGAGAACATTACGTTTCTTCTCCTCCATCTAAGACCATACACTATTCCAGCCAAAATACCGCAGATTAGAATAACATTTATGAAAAGACTGAATCCCATAGTGATTTTGACTCCAGAAGAATTAGCCGAATCTTCTTTAGTTTCAATTTCTTTGTATTCCGGTGTGAAGTCGAGTTCTGTTTCGTAGTTTGAAGGCAGCGGCATGTCAAGGCCTCTGATGAAGAAGGACACTAGCTGCAGGACCTCTGCGGGCTTGTCTATAGGGACGAGGTGGCCCGCGCCGCGGACAAGGACTTCTGTGAAGCGACCGCCGCTTTTTACGTATCTGAGGAAAGAATAAATAGATTGTACTTAAGAGGTAGGTACCTTTTGTGACCGGGAATCTTCTACACATACGATGGCAGTGAAGTGCAGCTGCATTATGTAACCAGACCGACCGATTTCAGTGGCGTGTATTATGAGAGGGCTTGTTATGTCTAGCAGTGGACAGTGAAAGGCTGATAGTGATGTTGATGATGTCTCACTTTATAAGTACCTACTGAACGGATCACACTTTGCTGTTGTCTTTTCTGCCTGGAAGTGCAATCAGAGCCACAAAAGACACGAGTCCTGACTCCATATCAGTCAGTTGTTTCAACTAGTACGATACTCAAGCCGTACTCTAACACCCCGGTTCCTTCGGAGTCAGTGAGAGTAAAAGCATAGAAAAAGGATTACTATCATATTTCAGTCATGGTAAAATCCCATTTATTTAACTCCTAAACAAAGTCATAATGATATTCACTAACATGCACTGGGCCTGCATGGTAGATTAGGGCCCATTCTCTCTCTCTGAGAGAAGGCCTTTAGAAACATAATAAACATGTTTTGTTAAACATCAATAATAATAAAAAAGTTTATCAATTGTACGGTGTTTCGCACTTTCTTATTGTTGATATTATGAACAGCACACATCATCAGCCATTAAATGTCCACTGCTGAACAAGGCCTCCCTCTTAGAGGGGTGTTGCCATAATCCCCACGCTTGGCAGGCGGCTTGGAGATCGCAGTACGTTCACCGTGTACTAACAGGACGCTGCTGCCCATCCTCCGGTGGTTCTGGTCGCAGTTTTAGGACATACCCGGGTCCAATATGAACAGCACACTCAAGTTGAAACTCTGTAGTCCAGAGTTTATTTGCGATTCCAGGGGGGTTAGACAAGACCAACTTTCTGTAAGCGTTAACGCCTACGGAAAGAAATTGTATGAAATCAAGCTAACATCATTGTCAATGTCATTTTCATTCAATTTCATCTTTCCGTAGGCGTTAACGCTAACAGAAAGTGGGTCTTGTCTAACCCCCCAGCAGCTTCACTCGAAAGTTAGTTCTTAAGCTAAGCTAGGCATATTTACTGTACACCTGACTTGTGAAGCATAAAAAAATCTCGTTTTCTCACCCGGCGACAGTATTATCGTACCACCAGGGCGTGCGTGGCGCGCGCAGGAAGGCGCCACGCTGACTCCAGTGCCAACTCTTCCTCCTGTCCCGAGCATTTGGCACGCATGGTGCGGTCAGGTCCAGTTGCCCGCTGGAATGTTCATAAAACAGTAAACGTTACTTATTTACTCGTAACATTTATAAATTCAAAGCTAAATGCTAAGCTTGCGTTTGACCACACCACATCATGCCTGATGTTAAGCAAGAACTCGGACAAGGATAGAACACGTTTACTTATGAAGGACCTAGGCTGTTTGCTCTGGATTTGAAGGCATTTTGTACCTACTTTTAAGGGTTCACAGAGTCCTGCAGAGAATTCTAAACTAAACCCTCGTTGTGTTTCGAATTTGTGAAATTTTGTTGTAGCGGGAATATTAAGCTCTTCTGTCTTTGTAATGATAGATTTTGAAATGTGGAATGAACTACCTAACGTGGTGTTTCCGAGAAGCTACAACATGGGGTTCTTCAAAAGGTGAGTTAATCGTCTTACCAGTAAATCAAAACTCGATAATGCTCCAGCAACTTTTCCATCTTCGAGTTGACTTCGCTCAGAAAGTCTGGTGTCAGCTTGGTATTGACTGTGGCGTTCGAGAACGTAAACCGAATGTCACCAGTGTGAATCGCATCTGATATCTCTGGATGGGTGACGTATGAGATGAAGCCTTTGAGACGCTCTTCTACGTTGTCGGTTAGAAGGTTGAAGTTTTGCTGCTGCATTGTAATGTCGCTTAGACGGTCTAGGAGTCTATTGCGGAGCTGAAAACGGGAAAAAAATTGGATATTAATAGCAGCTGTAACACAGGTTTTCCTAGGGCAGCTGCTTACGAGACACCTACAGAAAGTTATAAATTATTTACGGACCGTGGTAAGGTTGTGGAATGAGCTCCCGATATTTCGGCGCAGTTACATACACCATGTTCACGGGAAGACCGAAGAATGCGGGTGGTTGGTCGAACAGTTAAAAAGTTAGTAAATATTCATATAAGTTTAGTGAAAAACCGTGATAGTTTAAAACAGTGACCTACAGAAAGGTACTTATACTCATAATAAAAAAATAAAAAACTTTAACATCCGTCGCTGTCGACAGTTTCGCCGTAGCTCTCGGAATGTATCTTATCATACAATTTCGACGGCGACAGTGTCGCCGTAGGTAAGTACCTATCGGAATGTATCTTTATACAAATTCAAAGAAAATGTATGAATTTGTATAAAGTTACATTCCGATATGTACGGTGACACTGTCGCCGGCGACGGACTCATACCTTCAGCTCTCAGCTCAGTTTTACATAAAGGCTTATGGCATCATAAGCCTTTATGTAAAACTGAAAAAGCACCGGAATAACTTTCTATTAGCATTGTCATCAACTAGGATTACCTCGTCTTTAGACAATCTCACTTACTTCTCCCTCAGTGTTGATGACAAAATTGCCCAAAAACAAATGGAGCCGTAGCCAAGTAAAAAAAAAGTTGGTAGAGTCTGGCTAATGAAAGTAGAGACTGAAAACACCCGCCAAATTTAAAAGAAAACCACATTACAACCCCAAAATTAATATGAAATGCAAACATTACTGTGTTCTGACTGTGTTACGGTAAAAATGTATAACTTTCAAGTATCAAGTGAGATGATTCCAGGCATTTCATACTATTTTTTGGGGTTTCAATGCTGATATTTTTAAATTTACCGCGCTTGTTCAGTCTCTACTTTCATTAGCCAGACTCTAATTAGGTAATAATTTTTTTTTGTAAATAATACAATGATGTTTTTTCACGTTGGCGCCAAAACACTTCAGACAAAAAAAGGTTGTTTGGATGGATGTCTAACCTTCACATTTTTATTCGAACCTCTTTGAATAGCACTTTTTGATTCAAGGAGGTTCCTACATAAGTAGGTAATGCATGATAGTCATTGATGATAATAGTACAAATCTTAACTTAAAATGAATACAACATTTTATTCGCTAAGGTGAGATAAAAATTTGTATGTTCTACTTGGCTGCAAAATTTAGGATAGAAAGCGTAGAAATTTTATTTCGTACATTCGAAATTTGTTTTGTAGTTTTGCTATTTTGTCTTTATTTTGCCTATTACAACAAAATAGTTTTGAAGAACATCTGATATTTTTTTCGTTTTTTTTTAAAATAATGATTAAGATTATACAATTTTTCCGTGTAACCCTCAAGGTTCGCTAGACCTTGAAAGAGAACAAAGGAAATTGATAGGTTTGCAGGTAAAACTGTGTGGCGGAGCTACTAATGTAAAAAACACGGGAATTTAAAATGCATCGTGCATAGCAAAGATAAGTGGTTATTGCACAGTGAGGATGCTCGATACATTTCGAGCAATGCAAACATTGATAAACAAACACGTGGATCAGGGTGAGGTACCTACCTATTTTGAGGACCAAACTTCATGAAAAAAGTTCCCTGGGTTTACTTGCCCATAATCTATACTAATATTATAAAGAGGAAAGATTTGATTGTTTGTTTGTTTGCATTGAATAGGCTCCGAAACTACTGAACCGATTTGAAAAATTCTTTCACTGTTGGGATGCTGCACTATCCCCGGTTGACATAGGCTATACATCCCGGCTTCGCCCGTGCGAAGCAGGGGCGGCCTACTAGTATATAATATTTAGATACTGGATACATTTAGTATTTTACACACACGTACGTTACGTACATTTAGTTAAGTATTTCACACGAAATTATCATGAGAAATCATACGAAATGACTGACTTTCGCACGAAATCCTAAATAAAGTCGCATTTTTTTTATTATCATACCTATTATCGCTAACGCTACATGTGGTTTGAACCATTCGATTTTGCTTTCTATACACAGAAAATCTTTTATTACGCATGATATATCGTGCGAAATCATACGAGCGATTCAAAAATTGAGCCCCAAGCATGATGACGTTGTGACAAAAAAGCCTTTTATGAAAAGAAAAAAAAAGTCTTCATTATGTTCGCTAATTTTAGAGTAGTGACAATTGAGATAATGGTGCTGACCCAATATCCACAATTTTAAATATATTTTGTTGAATGCAAACGTAATTTGTGACCACAAAAGTATGTGGTAAGTACATCACGTAGCATTGTGGTCAACGCTTCTCCACAATGATAGAAACTAAGTATATAGGTATGTAAGTATAGCTACCTATTACATGAAACAATCGCCAGAAACATTAACATACATAGTAAAGATGGTACGAATTTTCGCAGAATTAACGACTTTTCCAATGGTCTAACTAAACCAATGACAATTTATATTATCTTTGGTCTAAAATCAGTGGTGCTATAACAAGTATACAGGGCGTCGATTCTGCTAATTTGTAAATGTTTCACTGGAGTGTCGGTGGAGTGTCGATGGAATGGTTTTACACATTTGGTATTCTGCTAGTTATTTAAGACCAGTGGCTTTCCATCGAACTGCCATTTAACTTATTTGGTATTCTGTTCTTCAGTGGCGTATCAGTGTAAATTCAATAGTTGAACATTTGGTATTCTGCTCTTTATTTGACGTTTGTTTCAATGGCCTTCCACACTCCCACGACACTCCACCGACATTCCATTGAAAGGCCACTGAAGTTTTAGCAGAATACCCTTTTTGTCACTTTCATAATGGAATCTCAGTGGAGTGTCGTGGGAGTGGCAGGCCAATGGGATTTTAAATAAATTAGCAGAATCAACGCCCTTTTTTTTTTTTTTTTGATATTGACTTGTAATGTTGGCCTTTTGGCCTCTACAGATGGACCGGACTAGTTAGCGAACGCAGAGTGCGTTCGGCATAACTTGATGGTTTAAGTTTTTGGGCGACTAGCACAAGGGCACCTCGAAGGTACGAACCTCGGCTTGGGCCGTCGCCGGGGGTGGGAATCAGACTTGCCCAGGCACCCCAGAAGGGGTGTGCCCTGGAGCCCTAGTGGTTTGTTGAACTGAATGATTATTTGGAGAGAATCTAACCGAGAATCAACGCCCTGGGCACCAATTTGAATTCAGTTGCTTGCCGACTTCGTTAGAGGTCGGTCGTTTTGAGAGCTAACCTAAATAGGCACATATTATACAAACACATATAGACACGCTACGATGCGCATGCGATGCGATACGGCGACGTAGTTAGTGGAGATTTTCTCAATAATTTATTCCATGTTATTATTATTACTCTTTATTTCATAAAATTCACGGGTTTGACCCGGTCATTTGTTAGGCATTGGTGGAGTCGAAACCAACACCAAGAGGCCCTTTTGAATAAAAAATTATTATTATTTTATTTCAGAAAAATATCCATATACACAAAATTAAAAGAGAAAAATAAAAAATGTCGAAATATTAGCAATACATAAAAACAAAAAGACAACTACAATTAAAATTATTTTACAAAACACACAATCAATAAATTTAATAATATATTTAAAGCTTTTCGCCCATTAAGATGCACATCCACTTGTTTTGGATGGGGCAATCCATCCGGCCAACAATCATTTGTAGGATGCCGTTGCGGCTGCCTCGCGCTCGCTGTCGTAGGGATGCGACTTTCTTTCGAATCATCGCATGGAAGTCGTCCGTGCGTGCTCCAGCGAACATTTCAGATGCACTGCAGAAGCGAGGCAATCGCATCAGCATCCTAAAAATGTCATTGTATTGAACCCGTAGAGCGCTGGCAGCTCGGCGAGTGTGGTTTATCCAGAGGCTGCTCGAATAGAACGACTGGCAGTACGCCTTAAAAAGAGTGATCTTCACTTCTATCGAGCAGCGAGCAAACCTACGCGCGATCATATTTCCCCGGACCGCCAGCGCCCTACGTTCCCTTTCAATGTCTGTGTCATCTTTGAGGTCGTCATTTACAACATGCCCCAAATATCTAAAACTAGTCACCACTTGTAGGGCCGCACCGTTAAGCATTATTGGCGGAACATGTCCTGGTCTAACATTGCCACTTTTGAAGACGAGTACTTCACTTTTTTTCGAGTTATATGTTAGTCCATGTTCCGCCGCATATGCCTCACAAATTGAAACCAACCTGCGTATTGCCCCCACAGACGGCCCCAGCAGTACCATGTCGTCCGCGTAACTGATGTTATTGACACAAACTCCATCTATGATACATCCCGCATGGGTACTGCTGAGCTCGCCAATGAGGTCGTTTACATACAGGTTGAACAGCAGAGGAGAGGTTATGCCACCCTGTCGAACGCCACACTCCATGCCGTATGCATCAGAAAAGGACCCCGCCCATCGCACCTGATTTCGCTGACAACCATACCAACGTTTTAGCATAGAAATTATTTCAGCCGGCACACCCGCATCCCGTAACTTGCCCCAAAGTCTTCCATACAAAACTGTATCGAATGCCCTGGAGAGGTCCAGGAAGCAGGCGTACACCGGTGTCTTTCTGTCTGTGTAGTACCTGACAGCCTGCTTAAGACACAAGATCGCACTTTCCGTCGATAATCCAGCCCTAAAGCCAAACTGAGCATCGTGCAGTTCGACGTGTTGTAACAGTATGTCATTAAGCAAGCTGTCAAGGACCTTCGCCAGTACCGTTGCCAGAGAGATCGGCCGGTAGTTATTTTTATCAGATGCATCTCCAGTTTTACACTTGATAATTGGTACCACTATTGTCCTGGTCAATTCGTCAGGTACGTACCCATGACATAGACACAAGTTGTAAAACATGGAGAGCACGCGCGGCAGATGAACCCCAGCATATTTGAGATGCTCGATGCTGAGACTGTCATGTCCAGGAGATTTCCCTCTTTGCATTGAGTGAATAACTTTCCGCACTTGCTTTGTTTTAAAACTAACAGACCGCTCAGCTGAACTGACAGCCCCATCACCCAAAAACTCATACGCAGCTGTTTGAGTACCTGATGCTACTTTGAAGTGATTTTTGAAGACATTAGCGATCGACTTATGCTCACACTCACCATGTACACTCACAGGAAGACCAGGCCTTACATTCAATTTATTTGTATCTTTCCAGAAATGTTTGAAGTCTTTGGCTGTGTGATGTGAGGCAAGAATATCCATTTTAATCTGTTCTTGTCTATTTTGACACCATTTGAGTTGTTTTTTAAAAGACTTCTTGCTCTCACTCATTTCTACATATATTTGGCCATCATTTGGTTTACCAGCTTCAACCCAAGCCACAAACTTAAGTCTGGCCTCTCTGTGAAATGCGGCCACGTATTTATTCCAACCTGCAATATAACCTCCCCTCCTACGTGCCCTTACACGCTCACATGAATTCAATGCAGCGTCTGACAGAATGGTGACTATATTTGCGTACATTTTCTCCAATATATCTCTATGTTTTACGTCTGAGCACATTCCATCACAACAATGGGAAAGTTCAACTGGGAAATCAATATCTCTCAATCTATCGTGACAAAGCTGCTGATAGCGCTCAATTTGATCACCCGTTCGCTCTCCCCATATTATTTTATTTATTTCTGGAGCCTGGTTTCCAGATTCGGGACGGACTTTACAACAAATATTACCCAGGTCACAAGCAACGAACAGTGGGAAATGATCGGACCACACCGGGTCAAGCTGCACCCATACTCTTTTAATGGACGGCAAAGCAGCACTCGTGACCACGCAGTGGTCCAACCATCTCGCACATCCGTGTACATCACTAACATAGGTGAAGGTGTCCGAGTCAGGACCAAGCATGCTCATATCAGCACACGTCCACTCTAAGTCCTCACAGAACTCTAATAGCTTGTTCCCGAAGCGCGCTCTAGGATTCGCATTAAAATCGCCTAACATATACACAGCATCTGCGTCAGTATTCTCCTCCACTATTGAACTGAGTTTACCCAGGCACTGCGTAAACTCAATTAAATTGTCTTTATCTTTATCTTTGGTGTCAGTTGGCATATACACACTAAATATTAAGACACATTTGTTACCCAGTCTACCTTTTATAGCCACCAAACGCACATCGTCACACTCTATGGCTGAAACCGACTGAAATACAGATTTCCGGTACAAGATGGCAACACCGCCGTGAGGGCGACCTTTGAGAAAGGTCGTTGGGTCAATGGCAGACGTCCCGACGCATGCAAAGTCATCATCTACCATATTCAACATCGGCAAGTCATGTGGCAACAACCAGTGCTCCTGTAGTGCGACTATACTAGCCTGTTTACACAGTCCCCTAATATCATCCAGCGAACTCTTAAATGACCTGCAATTGAGCGACACAAATTTTGTATAGGGTGTACTATCCATACTATAGTTTTGTAGACTGCCTCTCATCGCCATGCATATTATGTACTGCAGTACGACTTTTATTCATGTAATTCATAAAACGCCTGAATGAAATCCCGGTCGGCCAGAATCTGTCGTCAAGAAAAGTTTGCAACTTGCTTTTGCATACAAAAATTTTAAAGGCGTTATAACTTCGCTGCTGTTTCATTTTTATCTTAATAAGTGAAACTTTTTCTTGTGTTTTATTCAAAATGTACTCGGCGATATCCTTTTCATCGACATCTTTATGAACATTTGTGATGAAAAGTGGTACCTTGATCTCAGCAGCCTTAAATTTAGTATTTAGATCTGGGCTTGCCTTCCCTCTATTCGTGGTCAATTTATTACTATAACGCCTTCTCTGCACAATTTTCCACTCTTCATCCATTTCCTGGACAGTCCATAAACCTGACCTATTCCCGATATCCGCAAAGGTGGGTTTCACAGCTATTGGTTTAATCTGTAAATCACACCCTGCTTCGATTACGCTACTTTTGCACTGACCGCCATCCATGCGTGCCATCTTACTCCGACTTGCCTCACTATCGCCTCGTACTGTCTCTTTCGTGCCTCCACTCAATAAAGTCACGCGCGACGATGCAACAGGTGACGCCGCTGACTCATACGCTGTGGTTTCACAAGCGGGGATATCGCTGCAAGCAGAAGCCGAGTCATCGACACAAACTGGTTGAGCGCTGTAAGCAAACGCAGGCGATGCCGTCGCTTCGATGCAATCCGGCGGCGGCCGGTCGGTGAGTGCGCTGGTGCCGGCGGCAGGAGCGGGTTCATTGTCCGATGTTATCTGGGTGGACCGACCATCTGTATACTCATTTAATAAAGTCAGCTGTGAAGACGGATCGTTAGTTGAATCAAACATTGAACCCATAGCCATCGGTCCACTGTTCAAAAGATTAGCACCGCGCCCGCGAGTGTTCACAAAATCAAATCTTTGAACATGATTATGAACAGGCGTATTTATTATGGAGTCATACTTATGTGAAAGGATCTTTGTCTCTAACTCGTGCAGTTGGTCAGTCGTTACATACGTGCTCTTAATACTGTTTACTTGAGATTTTAATAAAACTATGTCTTTTAGTAACGCCGAAACATCGCAGTGATCAAACGTCAAAGGGGGTAGTTTGTGAAGTTCTTTTGCCACAAATATTGGAATAGTATCGGGATCCAAACTTTTAAGGACAGTTATTATATCCTCAAGATCTCTCTGGATTTTACCTTCGCTTTTATTTCTCCTTTTTACGTTCCGTATGTCCGTAGTAACGGCTTCGAACAACAAATTTTTTGACTTCTCCACTTCTGCCACATCGAAAGATGACACACATATACGCATCAAACTTTCCTGGTCCATCACATCGATTTTATTGGCAATATATGCCAACATTTCGTCAATAACCACATTACAACTAGCACATTTAACTGTGCTTGACGCCATTATTTACGAGCTGAGGTAAACGAACACCCTCTCAACGCGACTGCACACTAGGGATGCCGCAGGCTGACTAGAAATTCTTATGAAATTCACATACAGATACAGAATATCACTCATAATGTTAATTGGGTATGGCAACAAAGTTTCGACATACGGCGTGCGTTTTTCAAGTACTAAACATATTGGTACAATCACAATGTATGAATCACCCCCTCTTGATATTTAGCTCTATGGTCAGAAACAAAGATTAATGCAAAATAACTAGAATTATATAATTGCAATGGCTATTCATGCAGTTTTCCGCCTGTAAAGCATAAACAGACGACCTTATGTCTTATTGTCTTATACGTTCCAGTTCACGTGGTTTTTGTAGTTGGTTGATAAAAATAAGGGTCGACGGGATTCTAATCCGATCTGAGGCGGATTATTGGCTAACATTAGGATTCTATTAAGGGTACAAACAATTTTTTTTAACGAAAAAAGCATCATAAACAGGATTTTTGGTATAATTTTTCTGTCAATAAATAAGATCTGTGGAAAATTCAGTTGCTGTATTAAATTGAAGCGGTTTCAGATTTTGGTAAATCTCAACTCAACATATCCATTATTTACCTCCAATTTACAAAGGAAGTTTTTCGTAAAACTTTAGGAAAGAAAGTTTGAGAATGGATTTCATTAAATTACTGTCATAAAATAAACATTTTAATGTTATGGTTTACTTATTTTATATTTATCGTGAAAATTACGGCTCTATTTATTAGTTTTATGCCCGAAAATACAAATACATACTTAAATTTGATTTCATTTCATTTTGTCCAATGTCGTAGTCGTATGTAGGTATCGTATCCGTGTGAAACAAAAATGCAACGAATGTACAAAGTAAGATTTGTTTTAAACTATCACGGTTGTTCACCAAAGTTATATGATTATTTACGGAACGTTTACCATGGTAAGGTTGTGGAATGAGCACCCGATATTCCGGCGCAGTTACATGCACCATGTTCACGGAGAAGACTGAAAAATGCGGATGGTTGGTCGACCAGTTAAAAACCGCACCTAACTTTTTAACTGTTCTACCAACCACCCGCACTCTTCAGTCTTCCTGTGAACATGGTGCATGTAACTGAGCCGAAATACCGGGTGCTCATTCCACAACCTTACCACGGTAAATATCCCGTAAATAATCATATTGTAATCTTCAAAAATGCGCTTCTTCTAGGCCCGTCCATTCATTTGATATTGGTAGAGGATATAGCTGCTCTATTGTCTTTCTATCTATCATTATCCTTACCCGGACCAACCCGGACGACCGCAAAATTGGCCTGCTTTGATTTTGACAGATGAATCACGGGCGTAAATAGAGAAGAGTGATTAAGTAATCATCTCGGAGTACACGGCATAGATTTGCATTTTTTAAGTCGACCCCACCTTTTGCCGCTAATTGTCATAACCTGCTTTCTACCTCGGTCCTGTAGGTACTATTATTATTTATAGGTATATGAGTAATGAAACGTGTTTTACTGGAGACATTTACTGTTCTGAAATATTATAAGCTATTCAATTATAATCGCTCGTGATATAACAAAATCTTGAGGAAAATGGTTGAATATTTTGGAGGTTTTTGAGGTTTTTGTATGACATTGCTGATTAAATTGACCTCCACTGTTAATCAATCATTCAATAAATTTTTATTTCCTTAAAGTTTGGGTACCAACCTAAGTATTCTAGACTAGTATCCAATTACGATGTCTGTACGTCCGTCCGTCCGTCAGTCCGTCCGTCTGTCCTACATAATTAACGGCTGTATCTTTCGAACCGTAATAGATAGCCAGTTGAAATATGAACTGGCTATCTATTACGTCAAAAATAAAAATAAAAGGTGGGTCTCCTTGCACCAAACAATTTTTTTAAACTTATTTTATTATTAGCTCTAATGTAAAAACTGTAATACTTACAAGCGTCAAACTTGACATGATTATAGTACACACTCTAAAGTAAAACAACAAATAATAAATAAGTGGGTAAGTTAAGTCTGTCGGGTCAGCTAGTCTATACAATATTATAAAGAGGAAAGATTTGTATGTATGTTTGTAACGAATAGGCTCAAAAAGTACTGAACTGATTTAAAAAATTCTTTCACCATTTGAATGCTACACTGAGCCTCTTATACCAAATTTGACGGTTTTAAATCAATTTTATTCAGTTGAATTACAATATTTCAGCTGGAAAAAAATACATGTCACAGATACATCTGTGTTAGAGTTTATGATTTGGTTCAAAACACGATAGAATAAACTTCTCGATCAAAAAAAAAAATTTAAACAAAGTCGACTTAGTTTATTTTTTTCATTTTATGCTGTAATGAAAGCTTGTAACAACTTGAAAATTGCATGTACTGAAAGGCAATTTTATTCAACATTTTTTTATTTGGATAGACTTTTGATAGTAGCAGGTAGTCTGATCACTGTCTGATTAAGTCCGTATCAGTGTACTCCCCCCCGGACCCAAGCCCAACTGGCAGTCGGCGTGTGTGGAGATACAAATCAGCAGACTGGGACGAGATGCGGCATTTCTTGGCGTCTTATCCTTGGCGCGATGCATGT
Organism: Agriopis marginaria; assembly: GCA_932305915.1. NCBI lineage: Eukaryota > Metazoa > Arthropoda > Insecta > Lepidoptera > Geometridae > Agriopis > Agriopis marginaria. The sequence continues at coordinate 16,608,384 of OW029915.1, forward strand.
TTTTCTTCCGAAGACCCAACCATCTGCGCAGATGCGGTTACGGAGGTGATTTGTCGGGCAATGGAATATTTTATTCCATTCTCTGACAAACCACTATCTCATAAAGCTCGCCCCTGGTTTGGTGCTAATTGCGCTCGTGCTGAAACACAGAAGCACGCAGCATATCTAGCCTGGGCTGATGCTCGTAAGCACAAAGCGGCTGACACCACCGCGAAGAAGAAAATTTTTAATGCATCCGCTAAGACATGCCGAAAAGAAATTAGGAAGGCTCGCTTCAACCACATAAGTCAAATAGGGACCAAACTTTCTTCTTACCCAGCTGGTAGCAAAGCTTTCTGGTCTCTGGCGAAGTCAGTGGAGGCGAACTTCTGCCGCTCCTCACTGCCGCCGTTGCTCAAACCCGACGGGTCCCTTGCTCACACTGCTAGAGAAAAAGCAAACATGTTTGCATCTCTCTTTGCAGAAGCTTCGCGTCTTGATACAACTGACGAATCACCTCCTACCTTGCCTCACTGCGGGGTATTCATGCCCGAAATACGTGTGCGGCAAAAGGAGGTACTGAAAACCCTTCGTGCATTAGACGTGAACAAAGCGAGTGGCCCGGATGGCATACCAGCAATTGTGCTAAAAAACTGTGCGCCTGAGTTGTCCCCCGTTTTAACTCGCTTGTATCGCCTGTCTCTTGAGACTGGAAAGGTACCAAAGTCATGGAAGCTTGCCAATGTGCAACCAGTACCAAAGAAAGGTAGCCGTGCAGATCCAGCCAACTACAGACCCATCTCCATAACCTCCCTACTCTGCAAGAGTATGGAACGGGTACTGAACGCAAGACTCCTGGCATACCTAGAACATAATGATCTCCTGAGTGATAGACAATACGGGTTTCGCCGAAACCGATCCACAGGAGACCTTCTTGCGTATGCCACTCACATTTGGAGTGAAGCTTTGGAGAAGCACGGGGAGGCGCTTGCTGTCTCCCTTGATATCTCCAAAGCTTTTGACCGTGTTTGGCATAACGGTTTGCTAAGCAAGCTTCCTTCTTATGGACTGCCGTCAGGCTTATGCACATGGATATCTGATTTCTTGAGGGAACGATCCATTCGAGTAGTTCTTGATGGCTGCTCGTCGGATTTATTGTCAATCAATGCAGGTGTACCTCAAGGATCTGTTCTTTCAGCAACTCTCTTTTTATTGCATATTAATGACCTGCTTAAACCCGGAACCTTTGGGTATGCAGATGACACTACAGTTGTTGAGAGATATGTGTCCAATGCTCGTGCCACCAGAGACGAAATTCAGTCCCAGAGAGAGGCAATGGTTGATCGTTTGAACCTGGCCTTGAAAGCGGTGTCCGATTGGGGCGACGCCAACCTAGTCAGGTTTAATGCAACCAAAACACAGGCGTGTTTATTTTCCGCTAAACAAAGTTCGTTACATGTGGCCCCTTCTTTCCGTGGGATCTCTTTACCGGTAAGTAACCACCTCGAGCTTTTGGGTGTTGACCTCTCGGTTAACCTCAACTTCGGCTCGTTTATTGAATCCAAAGCCAAAACAGCTGCCAAAAAACTTGGTATTTTGTCGAAGGTGCGGCGGTACTTTACATCAGGGCAGCTTCTTAATCTCTACCAAGCTCAGGTCCGATCATGTTTGGAGTACTGTTGTCACCTATGGGATGGTTCGGCCAAGTATCAGCTTGAGGCTTTGGATTCAATAGAAAAACGGGCAGTAAAGCTCATTGATGACGAAGTGTTGGTTGGAAAGAAACTTCAAAGTCTGAACCACCGGCGTAAAGTCGCAAGCTTGTCGGTATTCTATCGGATTTTCCACGGAGAGTGTGCAACGGAACTTCACGAACTTGTTCCCCCATCACCTTTTCATTACCGGACGTCCAGACGAACGGCAAGGCGTCACCCTTACTTGGTCGACATGCCATTTATTCGCACCAAGCGTTTTGACTCCTCTTTCTTAATTAGAACAGCAAAACAATGGAACGCCTTGCCCCTGTCTGTGTTTCCGCAGCATTACAATCTTGGAGTGTTCAAGTCTAGGGTTAATAGGTTACTACTGGGCAAACGTGCTCCATCTTCGACCGCATCATCGCTTTCCATCAGGCGAGATCGCGGTCAAACGTTAGCCTAGTCCGATGTAAAAAAAATAATAGTGAATAGTGTCGTTTTTTAGTGAAATTAAAAGCGTAAAAAGGACGCGAGAATTTTGGCGCGCCGCGTTTAGTGCCTACCAGGCGTCATCGAGGTCGGACCTATGCTCGTTTTTATCGTTGCACTCCCCCCGCGGGCGTCCTGTCTCTAGCATGGCAAAATACATCGTCGCTATAACTTGGCGGGGGCTGAGGGAGCGTTATGTTGCCTACGCGACTCGGATAACCGCCCGTTAATATAGGCTATTGTAATAGGCTATATAACTATACCCGTGCGGAGCTGGAGCGGACCGCTAGTCTATACTATCTATACTAATATTATAAAGAGGAAAGATTTGATTGTTTGTTTGTTTGTTTGCATTGAATAGGCTCCGAAACTACTGAACCGATTTGAAAAATTCTTTCACTGACGGGAAGCTACACTATCCCCGGGTGACAGGCTATAATCTATACCCGTGCGAAGCTGGGGTGGACCGCTAGTGACTTATAAAATTGTTAGTTGTTACTTTAACTTAAGAGCTATTTGGGCTTTTTATTTATTATTTTTATTTATTTATATTAGCTATGCTAAACATTATAGGATTAGGACCCAGGGCTATTATATTATCATATTCTGTAGTTTTACTCACATTGGTAGCAGTCGCACCGTCTCCGTCTCTGATAGCCTTTGTATACGCGTCTTGTAGGTGCTTCACTGCTAATACTCCTTGGCTGTCGATGAGACCCCACTGCTGGTAGATGCCGCTGTAGTCCGCTATGACGTCACGGTTCATTACGGGATTACCCATTATTATGCCCTGGAATGTGAAAAATTGGACCATAACTTAATATAGTCTAGACTTAAAAATTTTAGTCGGTAATTTTTTTTGGTTCTATATTATGTAAATAAAATACGGGCCAATTTGAGAACCTTCCTACTTTTAGAGGTCGGTTCGTAATTTAAAAAAAAGATTTATTTTAATAATCAATTTAATTTCATTAGTGTGTTTCCAAGATAAGTAGGTAAGTAAATATCTAGGAACCTACATAAAAAAAATCTAGTAACACTAAATAAATAGGTACAGAAGACCGGCTTCGGTTGACCTTGATTTTAATAACCTACGCGCAACAGCAGCTCTAGGGCTGGCATAGCAATTCTAATATTCTGTGTAAAGTTTAGGTTTGTCAGTTTCAATTAGAACGCGTCTTTGCGTGCGTGTGCCTGTTAACGGTCGATGTATGCAGCCTTCTGTACCTATTTATTTTGTGCTAGTAACCATATTCTTAAACGAATACCGCGAAATTAATTCTAAATCAATCGATCACATGTGTCATAATGTCAGATAATATAAATAGATATGTTATTACTACTTGGAAATGTCCACTGAACGTTTTGCTAATGAAGTTTTTATGCCAGCAACTTGACTCGTATTATTTATATTGTTGTTCTTATGAATAGGGAATAAAATACACCTATTCATTTCATTTGGTATACCTACCTACATATATAATCAAAGCAAAACTCATAGAAAAGGCATACTATACAACCATAGTAGATTATGCACTAAGGGAATAAAGCAGTATCTTACGTCGCGGGCGGCATATTGAACCCTGAGCGTAACGAGGGACTCTAGAGTTATAAAGAGTCCTGAGTGAAGCGAGGGGTTCAAGCTGCTTAAGATGAAGACAGGCTTTATTCTAGACCTAGAGGAGCATACTCTACTTTTCACACCTTCTGCGAGACAATAAAAAGTCAGGTTTCACTGAAAATCACCGCACCAAACACCGTCTTTTGTTGCACATTAGATATGCACATTCTTTGTAAAAGCAACTTTTTTTTTAAGTTCTACATATGGTGGCCAGTTTGATTTAGAACAAACCTCTTTACAATGCTATATGGGCATTTTTTTATTAGATTTTTCCACGAGTTTCTTTTACATTCAAGGGTTTGCTTAGAAAATATACGAAAAAGCTTGTTTAATATTTTTTTTATGGGTGAAGTTTATTTTATTTATTTATTTACAGTTTTTTTTTATTTTGCAATTGTAATAGCTGTAACGGGAAGTTGGCTGTTAATTTGTATAAAAAAAAAGAAAGCCTGGGATCGCAAGAATCAAGTTTTGCCTTCTGAGCTCCAAACCAACAAACTTCAATGTGAAAGTGTCATCTGATGATGAATGTGTATTACGGGTAGATAAGCCAACTTTCAATGCTAATTCAACTGAACTGGGAATCCCGTGGTGCAATTTTCAACGCCCTTGTTTTTACAACTGAGTATACAGGATTACGCATAAGTGCGAGTCGGGCTCGCGCACTGAGGGTTCCGTACAACCACATAACTTGTTAGCTACTAAAGTACAAAAAAAGTAGTGCAAATAGATAATATCCCATCAACGCCTAGGCGGTCACCCATCCAAGTACCGACCGCGTCCGACGTTTCTTCACTTCGGTGATCGTACGAGAACCGGTGGTGAACAGAATTTTTTCACCGACACGCACTTGGCCTTATTTTTTTTAATACGTTAGAGTGTGTACTATAATCATCCCAAGTTTGACATTTGTACATATTATCGTTTTTATATTAGAGCTTATACAAAAACTCGTTAAAAAATACGTTTGTTGTTTGGGGACCCCCCTTTCGTTTTTACTTTTTGACTCTTTTATTATTTTGTTATTTTTTAGTTAATCCGCCGACACATTACATATACTGTGAACATTCCAACTGGCTATCTATTGCGGCTGTACAGGGAGGCCAGATTGACGGACGGAGTGACAGACATCGTAAGCTTAGTAATAGGGACCCGTCAAAGATTTTATACTATAATACTTTATCTAAGGGTTTATATATACCCTTTGGGTACGGAACCCTAAAAAGAAGGTCATTGTACTCATCATTATAAACAACTTCATCTACGGGACCAACCCTGAAATCGTAAAAAAAACAGTTGTACCATAGAAAACGGCCATTAACACTCGACAAAATGTATGGAACAGCTGTTTTTTTCACAATTTCAGGGTAGGTATCACAGTATAAGTTTTTCATAATTATGAGTACAATGACCTCCTTTTGGCTAATTACAGTCTGTATGCGTAGCCCTGTATTGTCTCGAAGTAAACAGGTCTTTTGACTCATTGGACGGTATATTTTATGTTACAAAAAATTCAGAACTAACCAAATCCGTAAAAAAATGCTGATTCCAGTTTTTGTAGACCGCATCTTTTTTAACATATACCTACCTATTTCAGAAAATGTGGGCTTGAACCTGTTCAGTACATTTTGCAGTCAGTTCTCAATTCAGTAGGTACCTACATAGGTATATTATTTGTATTCAGTTCAGTACCGACATTATCATTTGTTCCGGAGTGTTAGGCATGAAATTATAGTAACTACAGTGTAGTTCAGAGTTAGATTCAAGTGCATCCATATTTTAGGAATGCTGGTAATCATAGACCACCCGAAATTGGAAAAAAAACATTGTAATTTGCAAGGTTTTGAGCTAAGTACTTATTACTACGGAAATAATTACCTTACCTGCAAGACACATAAAAAATATGGAGGCTGGCTGTACCAGTAATCTACATGACCATACATTGTAGGTAGTGTACCTACCTAAATAATGTTGTACTAATTATATCATGCACAATATGTTTTATTTCGATACAGCTACAATAACCGCAAGTCTTTAAAGTTTTATGCTGTCTCAAATAATTATACATTTTTGAAAAATAATAATATCAATATTGAAAATACACTACAAAAATCTCGATAATTAAAAACTAATATGACCACAAAAACTTTTTAAACACGTATACTAAGATATTCTGTCATGAAACTGCGTGAAGATATTTTTTTTCGGTTATTAGAGAAAAGTATACCAATATTATTATTTTAAAATATAAATATGGGTTTCGAGCGCACTTTTCGAGAATTATCAGAAAAACCAGGAAACCCCTAAAAACGAAAACTGACACGCGCGGCCGTCACTATAGCTGCCATATTTTTTCTCCGATGAACCCTATAATGATATATATATATGATAATAAACCAATGATAATTTACAGGTAACAATAGCCGAAAACAGAGCAAAAATATTGAACATTACCTACTTACAATATTTTTAGGCAACTAGCATGAATTACATTACACATAGCAGGTCATTCAATAAAACTAATGTTTTGTCCAAATTACTCAAAGAACTACCTATACATTATGACCTCGGTAAGTGTCATTTACTAGCAGCGCTCCGCAGTTTTACCCGCCTTCCTATTAAAAATGATATTTTTACCGCCTTAAAATTACCTAAATAGTATTAAACTACCTACATTCCAAATTTCATTAAAATAATGTAATTTTTTATTTATATCTGTGGATATCACACACTGTGTGTTTTACGCAATTTTACTGTCTCACGCCTGGAATAATTATGTGGAATGACCTTCCCATCCTGCGTCATTTAAGGTTGGAAACGTATCGGTGATGCCTCATGTGTTACATATTGCATCCATAGGCGACGGTGATCGCTTACCATCAGGCAGCCCGTTAGTTTGTTTGCCACCTATGGCATAAACAAATACTAATAAATTGTTTTTTTTTAATAACCCCGATCAAATACATTATCTAATATAACCCCTGATAAAAAGAGCTGATAATCTTCAAAACCCTAAACAGATTTTCTTGATGAAGACACCTTCCAAACAAAAAAAAAACTCAAAGCTACGACACACGTCGTAGCTTTGAGTACTAGAGACGGACACACGACCACAGACAGACGTCGGCGTCGGGACGCCGACGTCTGTCTGTGGCATCTGTCTGTGGCATTAAAAATAAAAGTGTGATGTGAAAAAGATCCTTGGAATATCACTGCGAAGAGTCACCTGTAAGTTAACATCAAGCGGTCCAAGCTCAATGTCTTGTTCCAGGATCTTCATTGCTAGTGCTGGGATGTACCGGCCCGCGTAGGACTCCCCGGCGATGTACAGAGGCGCCTTTCGCAGCTCAGGAAACATGGTCAGGAACTGTTGCACGACTTTGTACAGGTGTGTAGCACACTGGAATAATAAGATAAGTTTCAGTTTAGTCTGCCTAAAAAACCGAAAAAAAAAACGTAAAAAACCCGGTTGGTCAACCCGGTTGTAAAATACCGTTAAATATTGGTATATAAATACCAATCTTTAACGGCATTTTAAAATCTGACACTCATAACACTTCAGTCATAGTTCTCACTAAGATTACCAATGGATTAGCTAAAATTTAAGGATGGGATGTTATATCGGAATTTGTTCTGGTTCCGGTATCGGGCCACAGTTCCGGAATTCTGGCATAATTTCCTTATAGGTTACTTTTTTTACCTGCAGGCGCAGCTAATCCTTCATAATTAAGTAGCAAAGACGCCATGGCACGATTTTTTTTATCTAATACCGGAATTTGCGATATGGAAGAGCTCAATACGGGAACTGTAATATCGGTTTTTTTTTTTGACATTCTGGTGTAAAAAATACCGGAATTTCGTTATTTGTGCCCTAAATGTATGGACAAAAATATGATGGGATTGGATTGTAGTTTTCTTCGATCAGAAATTAAGAGGTAATTTCAGCCTTATAACAATTAATAAGTTCGGTATCTACATTTTAACGGTAAGTTGCTGTAGAATATATAGGAAGTAATAAATGCCATGCCAAGTCTAAGTATGTCAACAAAATGTTTATTTAATTCTACGATGTTGTTCCAAAAATACAAGTGCGCCACTCGTTCCAAAGTAAACGGAACAACTATAACTTATAAAATCGGGGATTTTAGGTACTTACGTCATCAAAATAACACAATATTTATACAAACCTTGTGAAGTCATCATATTAACAGTTTGTTTACATTTGATTTATAACGGTTTTATTAAATTGAAATTAGACTTTCGAGTGAATTTTACGTATTTTCATTCATGTCGTTTTGAAATCTTTGCAGTGGTCGTGGTCACAGCATCAGCGTGGTTGTTTTTGACGTTTTAAATATTCCTCTGATTTCATTTCTATCAAGGGCTAAAATACCATGTTGTTGTTTATTTGCTTGTTAGATTTAGTTTTTTTTCTTACCATGGACATGTCTTCTATAAACCCGCTGTCGCTGTCCGTAAAGCTGAACCCAGCGCCGATGGGGTTGTCGATGAACAGAACGGAATGATTGTTCGTCCATGTCCACGGACGACCTACGAAAAATTGTGCTAATTGTAAATCACAAATGCTATTACCATTATATATTTAACATACTTCTTAACTTTCTTTAGATAGCCCGTTGGTCCAGTTGGTAGTGAACCTGCCTTCTGAGCTTAGGGGCGTGGGTTCGATTCCCACCTAGGACAAACATTTATGTGATGAACATTTGTGTTTGTTCTATATCTGGGTGTTAATATCTATTTAAGTATGTATTTAAACCTATATATGTATGTATATCAGTCTCTGGCAGCCATATCACAAGCTTTGCTTAGTTTGGGGTCAGATGACCGTGTGTGCAAAAATGTCCCGAAAAATATCCCGAAATGTCCCGAACTTAAAGGAAGTTAAGAGTTAGTTTTTAATTTTCAGCATTGCAAACTTGACCAGTGTTCTTACCATGGTATTTACAACTAAGCACTAATATGCCGTTTAAAAAGAGCATTTTAAATGTAAAAATAATAATGATAGAGTCTACATGCAAAATTTCGGGCTCCATTCTAAATGTAAACTCAAAGGCCAAAAACTTTGGCTTTACGGTAGGCTAGCCATTCAAGCCATCTTGAAAGCTCTGTAACATGATAATTGAATCGGCCCCTAGTCCTTGTCCTTTCCTCTTTAAGAAAAGAAAGACAGCAACAGAATTTGTGCATATACAATAACGTCATCTAGGTAGACTACGATTCACTAATACTAAAACCAACTTGAAAGATCGCGTTCATTGGATCCAAATCAATCATATAGCCAATTAAGCTTTCTCTTTTATTGGGTTTACATTTAGCATTTAACAATCACCACTTTATATTGACTAAAATACTAAATGGACTGTAGGTAAATTTGAAAATATTCACTTTCTAAATCAAGAAAGTCTTAGAAAATGAAAGCTAAGGAAACACCTTGGCAAAAATATTGTTATGAAAGAATTGACAGATCATGGATTTTCCTTGTCGTGTCATTGTAATGTAGGCATAAAACACTGAGCTTAATGTAGGGTTGCTACTTCATTGGTCAATAATTTTATTTGAAAATCAGTTGAATACATACTTTCAATTTAATCATACCTTTAAAACTCATTAGTTTTGTGGCACTTTTATGATAATTACAGTATATCTTATATCGAAATAATTTTTGCCGACGATAGTTTTTTTATCACGGGGTTTTATTCTAGTAATTATTTATGTTGTTATGTTCTATGTGATAAATTCGTAAAGGGAATTCGTCAAAAAAATTCCATATCTTGGTATAAATGTTTCTAACGAATTGTAACGAATGAAGTTAGATAACTGGTTACTGGACAACCCTATGCTTGTCGACATGGATATATATTAACAATCGTCATGTACGTTACTATAAGATCCATATAAACATAATTGAAAATAATGATGTAATGCCGTATTCAATTAATTCAAGTATCAGTCGTGATCAATAGACGACTAACTATACGAAGTTATTTGCACCTTATTATCCAGATACATATTTTTTTCCTGGTAGTGGCCTTGGTGGTCCAGTGCTTTTTGTAGTAGATAGATATACACTTGATATAAGTATTGATTTCTGAGAATACTTTAGTGATAATGCCAAACTGTGGTTTACTACGTTAAATCTAGTTACCTAAAGCATTAGCTTAGAACCTTTAGTTAGTTTTGAAGACATTCAGGAAACTCGATTCCAAACAATACCTTTACTATTCTAGTTCGATTGCGTTAAACTGATGATAAATGCCTAAACTCGAATGACCAAGTGAGCCCTCTTCTGCACTCAATCGATATAAATATTTACCTTATTTGAAAGCACATAAGGCAGATATTCGAGTCAAAACTTTTTTATGATGCTATACCTACCATCAATTTTTGAAATCATTTTAAATAGGGTTAAAGTACAGGTCAAACGAAATTAAATAGTTAAGTAATAATATTAGTAAGTAAGAGTAGCCTTAAACTTACGTTTTAAGTTTCCGTCAACATATTCAAAAGGTCCAATTTCGTCGAACAGTCCTGCTATACTAGTTGCTCCCGGACCGCCTTGAAGCCAGATAATCCATGGAGTTTCTTGCAGGACCTTTCCAGGCATCTCCACCGGGATAAACCAAAAGAACATGTTAGAGTTGTATCTCTCGTCTACTGTGAAAAATCCCGCGTGGCTGGATACATTGAGGAAATACTTGGAGTCGACCAAAGATGCACTCCTGGCCAGTTCTATGTGGTTGGCTTTTAGATAAGGTGTAAGGATGAGCGCTGGAGACCTCCCGTCAGCCAGCACTGCGCTGCGAAACGAAACGTGAGAAAATTTCAATGCAAGATGTAAATGATTCGCTGAATGAGTCACGTGTCCAAAGCAATGGAGTGCCCTAGATCCATTGTATTTTGGTTCCGCTAAAAAAATCTTGTAAAGTAAAAAAACCTCGGAGGTAAACAGTTTGACTATATTAATTAAGTTCCGTGTTTCATTTTGTAAATTAAATATATGTATATATATATCTTATCAAGGCTTCATAGATGTTACAAGTTTACTCGATAACGTTATTGATAGCAGCACTTACATTAGATATTGTTAGATGATCAAGTTAGCTAACATATTTAACACTACTTTGTTATTCATTGATCGTAAACAGTAAATAAAATGGTGTAATATTAATCATAATCAAGCGATACTAAATACCCTCTCAGACTAACATACCTACCTACTGAAAAAAATCTTACAAATTTCAGAATTTGATTAAAATCTCAGTAGTTTCCTATTAATGAACTGTCTTTCTACAACTCTACATAATCATAACTAAACCAATTGATGAGAATCTTTACAAACCATTATATTATCAACTAAAACAGATTTATTCATATTTTATCGTAAGCCAATTCATGATTCCGGTTGTAAATATAGGGAATTTACATTAGGTGACCCCGTTGATCTATTCAATAATTTATTATATCTGTACATTGAAAAATGGATAGTTATAAAATTGCTACGAAGGTAAACAAGTGTGCGAATCCAAATTTTTATGATATGAAATTATACATAATGGAGCTTGAATTTTACATAGGAACCTACCTCATAATTCATTCTCAATAATATGTTGGCATTTTGCTGACATTAAGTAATATAATAGCAGTTACCACAGATTTTGTACAGGCGAGCCATTGTGTCGGTGCTATATTAGGATTTATTATGCTGGTCTATCTATATGTGAAGGACGCTCATTTTCACTCTTAATCGCTAGAGTAAATATTTTGTTACTTTATTCTGTTTATTATAATTCAAATTTGAGGAGCTCCATAACAAAAGCCGATAAATCCACTTTAATCCCGTGTTTTTCTGTAAATCATAGTACTCATACATACCATACGTCACCCAGATTGCTGCAAACCGATTACGTAAATAATTATTTTGTGTTTTCTGTAAATTTGCGAAAAATATATTTATTAGCTTTTGTTCCGGTGCTCTTCATTTGTTATAAGTAGTAATATAGGTCAAGAACCAAAAAATACAAAAATGAGTATCTAAAATTTGATTATGTATACCTGATCTAGTAATTAATAAGTAATTTCCATGGTTTTGTGGCTATATGTACTTATTCTATGCCTTTTTTAATAGCCTTTAGGGCTTTTGAAAAGGCAATTTTGTTAGCAACCTAGAAGTAATATCCTAATGAGTTATAGTTGCTTTACCATATTTTCTTCCATCGAAAGCTTATTAAAGCTTATATAGTTGGGAATTAGTATAAACCCACACTTAGGGCTAAATTCACCGATAACATGGCGATCAAAATGTATAAACGAATGTTTTTGATAACTCTTCCCTACCATATGAACATGGATCCCAGAGCGACGTGGTGCCCTACCGTCATTATGAGGCATAATTAGTATCAATTATTGAGACAAACATTGCGCCATATAACTATAATTTAGTTTTCACATCACAAAGAAAAAAATATGTATTTACACCTAGTAAAGTTATGTTACTGTATTCGACCATAATTATCAATTAAAAAACTGACTTCAAAATTTTAGTAAAACACGCAAATTCGGTTATTTAGATGACGAACGAGTTTTTAAGTTATTTGCATTCAAAAGTCAAATTACTAAACCGAATTTGATGAAATTTCTATGGGACCAATCTCAAAGTAAATCCTTTAACAAACAAAAAACAGCCGAATGGAGAACGCACCATTACTGAATAGAATAAAGAATAAACATATTTTTGTATTTTCTCCATTCTTCCCAGTTCTACGCGATTATACTATGGTTGTACAGACCTTGAAGGCATGGGCTATTTTTAAAACCATCTGGACTCACGAAACATTGGTGTACTTACGTTGCTAGTAGGTAGATATACCAAGCGATATCCTTATCAGCGTGTGGCAAGAAATTTACTTTCGAATAACAACAACAATCATAAAGGTAATATTATGAAATAAACTTACCTCCAAATCAAAAATCCAGCCGCAACAAACCACATGGTGCACTCGTTTGTTAAAAGTTCGACGAATTATTATTGTTCTAATGTTTATTTATGTTTACGATCGTGTGAGCAGGCTACGCTTTCGCGGCATGGCCGGTTGAGAACTGACGACTGACCAAGCTACTGACTGATTCAAGTGATTCAATGCCCGTTGAGCGTGTGCCGCGAGTTCGTAATCGTAACGTCACGTTGGTGTTGCGACAACATTGCGACGTTGATATGAAAGGTCGCACGATCTTGTTCATGCGACCATTGACTCGCCTGAATATTCTCTCTAGTTAATTGTTTGCTCGATCTCCGGCCAGAGCAACCCTCTTTCACACACTTTCGAAAGTTTTGAAGATAAAAAATCGCTGAATGGGAATTTACATATAATTTTTAATATATTACCCATTATCCTAAGAATAAGGTTGCTAATGGTTTAAAGCAATTTTTATGTTGATATTTTATATCATAGGATTGCAGAGGAAAAAATAGGCTATCTCGATCTCACCCGCCAAAATCAAACATATCAATTAAGGCAGGGACCGGACGGGTACATTATGCCGTAGCGTCATGGGCAACAAAATCTTCCTCATTCTTATGTCTATAAGAACGAGGAAAATTTTGTTTGCTGTCGAGAGCATTTTTTTTATATTGTATTAAGTTAATGACCATTGTACCTACTTTTTAGCTGAATCTAGCTATATTTCTCCAGTAGGTACCTAGTTAATCTATCTATTCGGATTATAATTTTTTCACTGTATATACAAATTGTGAGCGCGTACGATATCTCTGAAAAGGAATTGTTTGTTCGTCGCTTGAAATAATAAACAATTGGCTAAGAGCGCGTTGAGACTCAAGACACGCATATGGTAGGGTTCTGTTTTTCGTAGCCAAAGTCATATAATTGTGGTCACAATCATCATAGTTCAGAAATTTGTGGTCACAGAAAAATTCGAAAGAACAGAGCTCTGTGGATTTAACCAAATTTTCATATCAATATAACTTAGACTTTTTATGGTTTAATCATAAAGAAAACTACTTGAGAAACATTCTTTATCAAGAAACTTTTACTAAAAGGTCAATGACCTTTGACCTAGAACGTCTTGAATTTATTACAGTTTTATCGCTAGGTATATCTCAAAAAGTTATAATCAGAAAATACTTGAAATAACTTTGAATTAGTCCGTCGTCCACCAAGTGGAGGGTGGTCGTCCACAAGTACTTTTTCTGGTTGGCAACTCCAGGGCAAGTCACACCATATTATATTTATTTCAATTTGTACCATACAAACACGAATTACACTAAGGGACCATTCATTAATCACGTGAGGCTTGAAAGGGGTGGGAGGGGGTTAGCAAAAATTACGAAATATCACAATCAATACACAAACAATAGTATTAAACCTCACCAAGGGGGACCCGAGGTTAAACAATGCAAAAAAAAAATATCACGTGATTAATGGACGGCCCCTAATGATCGGAATTTCATTTATATTAATTAATAAAAACTTGTCGTCTTTGGATGTGACCGAACCATCTAAGCCGTTTGTCTCTAACTTTGTCAGACTTTCTTATAAAATCTAAAGAAATCAAAAACGTGTTTTCATTGTTTTCTACATATTTATTGTAAAATCACAGATATACTACTGTATCGACTTCCGAGTTATCTTCACTAGAGGTAGTAGAGGTATTTCGAATCAATGCGGCTAGCATGGAGGGGTCAACGTCCCTCCAGAACGGCAGCGGCTCGGACCGGGTCCAGAGCGACACGAGCCGCTGGATGGGCCCGGGTGCGTCCATGGGGACCATGTGGCCCGCACCACGGATCACCGCCCACGTGAGCCCTCCGCCTGACTTGTGGTACCTGCAGAATAAACGTTTTATTGAAGTGAAGATTTCTTCAGGCACGTTGGGCATTTTTTGGAATTTTTTGGGGAAAAGCACTGAACTCGTGTGACCGTTACGCTCAGATACATATATACAGATTGGTGTACACACACAAACACAGACAAACACACAAAGCAGTTTTCACTTCTGTCGGCAGTCCCCATGACTGCTAACATTTTTAGATTTTATTATTTAAAGACTAAAAACCATTGATAAATACGTAGTATAATAAGACATGCTAAAAAAATAGATAGATAGATAAACTCTTTATTGTTCACACCACACATTTCGTACACACGATAAAACAGCTTACAAACTAGTGCAACAATCGGCGGCCTTATCGCTAAGAGCGATTTCTTCCAGGCAACCTTAGGATGGAGAGGATTTATACAGGAGGTAGAAGGCGGGGCGTGCAATATTAAATAATGTGATATAGTTATAATATAAACCGTACATTTTAATAACAAAACATACTAATACTTAAAATTACGATAATATACTAATACATAAAATATAAAATCTATTAATATAATATGAGCAGGTAAATAAACAACAACAGCGCTAACAAGGTGGCAATTGCGACAAATAAAATTAAATAGGATGTTATAGAGAAGAGATAGGATGTGAGCATTCCGGCGAAGTCGAATAGGTAGCCACTTGAGTTTTGCACGCAAACTATCGGCTCAAATATGGATATTTAGGCAGGATGTACAATTGTACATGTTTGTGCCGGTCGAGACCTTAGGACCGTGGGAGCCGGCCGCTCTTGAAATGTATAGGGTTACCATAATCTCAAAACTCAAAAAAATGGTGGGTTACCATAATCTCAAAAACATTCTTACCATAACTTTACAATGAATTTTGTCTCGCTCTCTCGGCCAATGAGAGAACAAGGGTTTTAGTTCGTTTGAAATAATTAAAGTTTTCTTTTATTTGCGTAAAAATATATCTTTATTATGAAAAATAAGCATCAGCGCATCAACACATTAGCTAATTATGAGATAAATAATTACACAAAAGCCAAAAATATGTTTTCACCACAGACCTATAGTGGTTTTCACTAATACAAACGCTGCAACCCCAACTTGAGCCTGAATAGATAAATTGTATTCGGGAAACAAATATTCGAAATCTTTAACATAGAAAGATATTTAGTTATATAATTACAAGAAATAAACAATAGTTATAATTATAATTATAGTTATAAAAAACAGAAATTCAACGATAATTTTTATTTTATCGTTTTTTGGCATTTAATTTTTAGTAGATGTTGAGTTATGATTAGACATCGGATTATATGTGCAATGTGCCAATTTGCATATGCAAATGCATATAACTATATTTATACTATAATTTATAGAATGTCAACTCGTGTGTGGGCTGTGCCAGCGGCAGCGGTTGCGTTAGTATACCAGCTATATTTCCCGGAAGACATTGGACTTGAGAATAGGTAGGTCACCGGGCCCCGATAACTTGTTTTATTCTAAAGACGGGTAAAAGTTAAAACAAACTATTCTATAAGCCCCTTCGTGGAAGAAAAAGTGGCAAGTATGATGGCAATGCAATTTTTTGGCCAAAATAGGCATTATCAATCCGGTCACCAATCGCCTCCACCAAACGTTGACTTTTGTCTTGCTCTCTCATTTGCCGAGAGAGCGAGACAAAATGCGCCCGTATCGAATAATAATAATTATCATAGTTTAATAATAACTCACTTAGCTTTTGAAAAGTTCCATATCCACCACCTGACCTGACCTTCATGAGCTTATTCCACCCTCCCCCTTTTATTACAGGACAAGTAAAAGGACTACACAATATTACCCGTTCCCCGTGGAAATAAAAAAAAACGTACACAACGTTTTGGGTCGTTAACGATAACCGATGGGGAAGAAAGGTTCTTGAGTGGAGACCACGAACCGGAAGGCGCAGCGTAGGTAGGCCTCCCACTAGATGGACCGAAGACATCGTGAAAGTCGCGAGCATCCAGTGGATGTAGATGGCAGGCTGTCGTTCAGTGTGAAGGTCAAAGGGGAGGTCTATGTTCAGCAGTGGACGTCTTCTGGCTGATGATGATAACATAATATGTTGTATTGTAGTTATAAATTGATCTGCTCACCCAGCGAGCCTGTGGTTCAATACATAAGAGTGTCGCGTCGATTCAAGGAAGGCGTTAGAGCCGCTCCACTTCCATTTGCGATAGTTCTCTGACGTGGAAGCGCACGGTAACATTTGATCCAGCTGCCCACTGGAAAAACAACCAAAAACTAAAAAAAAAATACCTACCGACTCCATGGGAAGTTTAATAAACGGGAGTCATCCCCCATCATCTTTTGAAAATCAGTTCGCAAGCGGTGAAGTTATGGCACTATGGCGTAACATGCTCAGAAAAATTATTATCGAATTCAGAGTTGATTTTCCTTTTTTTGTCAATTGAAAATTAGTAATGTTCAGATTAATATTGAAACAATTGATCGTTGTGCCTTTCACCACATAAGACATTCAACCTATATTTTGTCTTCGCCTACGCCCGGTAAAAATAAACCTTACCAGTAAGCCAGCACCCTATAATGCTCCAACAGCTCCTCGTACATCGGGCGAGCGCTGCTCAGGAATTCAGGCGCTAGCTCCGTATTGACGGTTACATTCACGACGCTGAACTTGATGTCACCAACATGTATGGCGCGCTTTATTTCCGGCCTGGAGAGGAACGAGACGTAGTTTCCGACGCCTACTTCGTCGCGGAGGAAGTTGTAGGCGTGCTTCTGGTGTGACAGCATCAGAAACACCATTATGAGGCTGTTCCATTTCTAAACAATAAAAAGTATGGTTAGATTCTGGAAGTATATTAATTGTATTATATGGGGCTATGGGCGGGGTACTCTTGGTCAGAAGGGAAAACGGGCGGTGGAACAAAGTCACAGAATTCTGGTCACGGCACGGAATGTGACCACTGGGTAGATCACCAGCCCGTTATAGGAAAGCAGTGGATGAGACTGGTCCAGCACCGGAAAAGATGGCGCGCTGCAGAGGAGACCCCAGCAGTGGGTGGAAAGTGATTGGTGATGACGATGATGTGTATAAAGGTACTGATAAATCTAATCATGTGATATTTTTACCTGACTGCTCAAGAAGGATGGTAATGTTTTTATAGCGTAGGTTTCTATAGGTATACCTTCTATCAAAGAACTTGGACTACCCAAAAAGGTCCAAGTTCTTTATCTCCTATAGCCTAAACGCTTGACCGATTTTGACGAATGAGGTGTCAATGGATATCTGGATTTCTTTTTATGTCCTAAGTGTCATATGATACACGTTGCAGTGTGTATTTTGTTATTGTTTTAATAATGATACATTACAAAAAAATCTCGGGCGATACGACTATTTCGTAAAACAAAAATATTTAAGCGATTACTCTCAATTGAAGAATCAACAGATTATCGAAGTTTTAAGTCCAGTCAAACATTATACGACCATCTCACTTGAACATTTGCGAGAATTATCGACAGATTGATGTTTGGCTTTAACACAAGTATTGTACCTGTAAATTGTTTTTTAAACCCCCTATAAAGCTGATAATAAGTACTCAACTGCTGAACCATACTTTCAAGTCACCTTTCAAACAAAAAACTAAATCAAAATCGGTTCAACCGTTTGGGAGCTACAATGCCACAAACAGACACACAAATACACACATTAAACTTATAACACCCCGATTTTTGCGTCGGGGGTTAAAAACATTAGACATTCGAAGGTTTACCAATATTGCAGAACTGAATAAGAATAGAGACTTACGCCGCTGGTGTAAATATCACAGTGGCACTTTTGTTAGGAAGAGATCGCTTTAAGGTACGGACAGACGTGCTCATTACTAGCACAAAAGCATGCTTTTATTGAGCAAGTGCTCATTAGTAGCACGTGTGTAATGTAATGAGCATGCTTATTTAGAGCGTGCTTAAAAATCAAACGACGTTTGATTTTCGAGCATGCTACCTGAGGCGCGGGTAGGGGGGGCGTGATCCGAGCACGTCTGAATATGTTTGCTCTTGCTTTGAGCATGCCTATTTAGGAGTATGCTTTAAAACAAGCATGCTTATTTCTGGCAAATGTGAACAGTTTGCAGAGCATGCTAATTTTAAGCAAGCTTATTAGCATGCTTTTTTTGAGCACGTCTGTCAGTACCTTTAAGCGATAAGGCCGCCTGTTAAAAACCTAGACTACATGTTTATTGAAAAATTAAAAAAAAAATTTAGCAAACGTGGTACATTGTGATGTTACAAACTAAAGTCCCTCACGTTCGGACGTTCCAAGTGAGTACGTCATACAATATTAAATCTACATGTTATACATGGTGTCAGTTATTTTAGCACTACAAAGAGCAAGGAAACTCTCACGTGATTACCAACCATAAAAGGCCTTCTGTCAAATAGTACGTAGCCTTTGGAGTCTTTTACAGGTCTCTAGTATATTAAATTTTTTACAACCAAAAGCAATAAAGAGCATAGAACCCGTCACATTATTTACAAAGCGTACAAGGCCCTCTGACAAACAGTATGTAGCCTTTGACTTGATAATAGTGTACAACCCTGCAACTTTCCATCCTGCTAAAAAAGATATCTGGTTTGTACAGGTAACAATAATTTTATGTAATGTTTCCTTGTTTAGTCGTATTTTATTAAAGAGTTATTGTAATGTATTGATACCTACTCTTTTAGCCTCAACGCTCCTGTTATTCGCGATGTCAGCCTGGAAGCCCTCGATCAATGGCCTGGCAATCTCTAGCTGCTCCTTTTCAAGCAGCCCGAAGTGGTAGAACGGACGGACCACTTGTGATATCATGTCTGGCTCTACGTAAGCGTTGCCGATTATCAGACCCTGGAATACATGCAAATTATCACATTTTAATTCCCATAAGAAAATTATGCTAAATAATACGAAAACAACTTTAAAAATTATCACATTAAGTACGTAAGATAGAATTTGAATATCGTGACCACAGAAGCAACTGCTCCAAGTGCGAGCTGCTTTAAAAGCAGACAAGCGCTGGCTCATCGAGCAAACATTCTATGTCTTCAATGAGTTCAGGGGGAGTGATAGCCAAAAATAAAATAATATTATACATTTGTGAATGAGAATTGACATTAATATTTTTAATTTGAATTTGAATTTAAAGTATATTTGTTTGTGTAATGTAAATGTATATAATTTTTATATACCATTTATTATAATAATTATTCTTTTGAATAGACGTGTAAATGTATATTTATGAATAAAGACTTTGACTTTGAAAAGAAATTACTTTTTTTGTTTGAATTATAACGGCCGTTAAGGCATTTTTGTTAGAAATTTGTTGTAGCCTAGCCAGTTGCAGCCATAATAAAATTATAAACAAAACGTCAGTCATTCGAAATCACTTAGCAACTGTGATGCGGAGTTCGACGACGCGTTGATCTTAATAAGAATGTTCAATCAAGGTTCTCTCATATGCCTGGTAACAGATTTTCCTTCTCATTTCTGTTCTATTTACTTCTCTTTTCTGTGATTGTGACGGCCAATGAACTGGCGGTTTTAAATTGACCTCTATATACCTAAGTCTTCTTTGACCTTTCTGGGAGCAGATTGCTAACAATGCCTACAGCTTCGGATAGTGGAATCCGGAGTCGAATCACTGTCGTCATGTCTGTTTATACAAAATTTGTATTTTAGAATTAATAAATGAATGTTTGTTGTAACCAAATTGTAAGTGCCTAACACTATTTGCAGTATTCGCGCCTTTCGTTCTTTTTTTTTTCTTTCTTTGTTGTGTTAGAATCGTTATGGCCGGTTCGACTTTTGAATAAGTTCTTTTTGTTCTAATTTTGAATAAGTTATTTTTAGTGCAGGTCGCCATGGTAAAAAATAATACAAATGAATAATTGAGCAGTGGGTTAAAATTAAATTCAGTTCAAAAATTTATTGCCCGGCTAGACCATAGGGCAATAATTACTTACTTTAGATTTGGTTTGCATGACAATAATTGGACATTGTCGAGGTAGTTCGAAAATAAATAAATTAAAAACTACTTAAACAAAGTTAATGAAATTTTTCAAGGAGCACTTCGAGGACTTTTTCTACATAATAAAAAAAATATCTCGTATGTAAATCGATTCACAAAATATGTCGGAGTAATCGGTGTATATGTATAATTTGATTAATACGGTTACTAAAGACCAAATTACTAAAGACTTCAAATTTTTTATTGGAAGTTTTTTAACACATTTATGAAACACTCTTTCGTTGTTACGTAATATTTTCAGCTCTACTATCGGAAGTTTAGAAAAAACAAGTTAATTTTGTTAAGCTACTGAGAGACAAGACGAGCAAGTCTCCCGCCTGGTTAGCACCTAGCTTACCCATAACATTTCAGTGCCACCTAGAATTTAGAGCAGCTCAAAACCCTACGCGGCAATGCATTTATGAAACACGAACGTTATACAGAAATGAGCAGATCCGTGGACGAACGAAAGTTACCTACATACATAGTCCACCGGATTAGCATGTTGAAGTGGCAGTGGGCAGGGCACATAGCACGCAGAACAAATGGCCGATGGGGCCGAAAGGTTCTCGAATGGAGACCACAGACCTGTAAGCGCAGCGTAGGACGTCCACCCACAAGATGGACAGACGACCTAAAACACACTGCAGGGAAACGCTGAATGCTGGCCGTTTCAAACCGGCCCTTTTGGAGGTCGATGGGGGAGGCCTATGTCCAGCAGTGGACGTCCTACGGCTGGAACGATGATGTCTGATCTGAGATGAGAGCTTACTTTTAGATTGACATCTCCGCCGGGCACATCCTTGTGCTGGTGTATCTCCATTGCCAGCGCGGGCACGTACTTCCCCGCGTACGACTCGCCGGCGATGTAGAGCGGAGCCACGCGCAGCTCCGGAAATATCTGCACGAGCTGCTTAGTCACCTTGTGGAGGTGTTTGGCGTACTGAGGAGGAATGGAACGACTATAAAATATGACTATGATTATTTATGGTTGTCAAACAGTCAAATAATGAATGGTTGCCTAGGCTGTCGAGCACAGGTAATTTTTATCGATAAACTATGGCCAAGTTGGGACTCGCGCAATGATTTGATAAAACAGATCGGGCCGCTCCATAGGTACACAAATTGCCATATTGCAATAGATTACCTATTTGACTTTGACTTTTCATTCGGTATCGTTAGCGTCTAAATGGCGTAAAATTTGTTTTGGCTTGGTTTCTCCCTCTACGGTTTTGGCCAAAGGTTATATATTATATGTACGCGCTTGACCGGTTATTAGTAATTGTTGCTAAAATATATTATGAAATAACGCTTATGCAGAAATTTCAAATTCATGGCTGATGATTTGCAAGCTAGTTTTTGAGAAGGATCTAAAAATACAATATTTCATTACCCTGGTGATTTATTTTTGAAGATAAAAATAAATAAATATATTTATACTCTACTTAACAAGTTATAGACAATGAAACCCCATATGATAGGATAGAAAAATATATACTTTTTGTACCTTTTCTATATATCTATGTATTAGGAGGAGCCTCCTTATATAGTTTTTATTCTATATTCAGTGTTGGGCCAAATTTTTACAGATTATTATCAAAATTTCAGGTCTGTTACTTATTCTGTTTAGGAGCTAGATACCTATGGCATACTCGGACGGATGGACGGACGGACGGATAGATGGACGGACGGCGGAGCGACAGCAATGGGACCACTTTTTCCCTCAGGGTACGTAAAAGTGTATCTATACTGAGTTACGCTGAAAGTGTATAGTAAGCCGAAAGAGGACCATTTATTATCCATTAATATGAACAACTTTTACTATGGGAACAATTCTGAAAACGCGAAATAATATCAGCTGTTCTAAAAAACTACCCGGGATAAAATGTATGGAAATTCTGATTTTTTTTTCGCGATTTCGGAGTTGCTCCCATAGCACCTAAAAGTTGTTCATAATGATGAGTATAACTTTTTCGGCTTAGTACACCCTTTCCGCGTAACCCTGTATAGGAGTAGTTTCACGCTATCACTTGATGGTCGAATATTATGCTAAACAACGCCAGCCAGGATCCTGGAAACTGTCTCTCAAATCAGGCTGTCACATTTTTTTTATTGTTTTTTTTTTAATTCTACGTTTGGCCTCTAACTCGCCTGATGGTAAGCGACGGTGGCCAAGGATGGAACACGTTGATTTAAAAGAAAGAAGATAGAACATATAAGAAGGGTGGGTACTTACAGTAGGCATATCCTTGGCATATCCATCGGCACTATCTGTGAAGCTATAGCCAGTGCCGACAGGGTTGTCGATGAACACCAGAGAATGGTTCACCAGCCATGTGTAAGGGTTCCCTGAGCAAAATAATACAAATTCATTTAATTTTCAATGCCAACTTTGATCAGCAAAACCTCACATCATCATCATCAGCCAGAAGAAGTCCACTGCCGAAAATAGGCCTCCCCTTTAACCTTCACACTGAACGACAGTCTGCCATCTGCATCCACTGGATGCCAGTGACTCTCACAATGTCGTCGGTCCATCTAGTGGGAGGCCTACCTACGCTGCGTCTTCCGGTTCGTGGTCTCCATCCAAGAAACTTTCTTCCCCATTGGTTATTGGTTCTTCGAGCGATTTGGCCTGCCCATTGCCATTTCAACTTGCAAATTTCCCAACCTAACTGCTAGTTATTACCGCGAAAAAATAAAAAGTGCTAGATTGTCCTGTGTTAAGCAAAAATCAGCGTCTGCTATTGAATTGGCTTCAATGTGATCGTTAGATACATCAGATAATTCATCATCATCATCATCATCATCATCAGCCAGAAGACGTCCACTGCTGAACATAGGCCTCCCCCTTTAATCTCCACACTGAACGACAGCCTGCCTTTTGCATCCATTGGATGCCCGCGACTCTCACAATGTCGTCGGTCCATCTAGTGGGAGGCCTCCCTACGCTGCGTCTTCCGGTTCGTGGTCTCCACTCCAGAACCTTTCTTCCCCATCGGTTATCGGTTCTTCGAGCGATATGGCCTGCCCATTGCCACTTCAACTTGCAAAAGATAATTATGTTGACCTAAAACAAAGTATGAAGTTTCAAATCTAATTTTTGTAGTTCTAGATATTTTTGAGGAATAACTCTAGCAGTTGTGTTCGGTAAAACTTTTAGTGATTTCAGTAAATTCTTTTTATCCCAATCAAATTTATTCTATAGCGGACGTTAAGTTTTGCTAAAATTAGGACAAATAGGCACTTTTTTATTTTCTGAGTAAATAACTCTATCTAGGTTTATAGACATTTATTCTCATATAAGATGTTACATCACTTCCATGAGAACACTGCTAACAATAAATTTACAGTTCGTCGTCGCAAAAATAACTTAATAAATTACAATACAAACATGTAGAACAAAACAATAAGTATACTGTCTATACGTCACTATCTGTTATGCATAGTAAAACTTTTTTGTGATATCTGATGTTTCTATGATCACATTAAACTAGATTCAGTAGCAGCCGTTGATTTTTGATTAAAACAGGACAATCTAACACTTTTTATTTATTTTTGAGGAATAACTCGTGCAGTTATATTCGGAAAACTTTTTAGTGATTTTTGTTAATTCTTTTTATCCCAATGAAGTTTATTCTATAGCGGACGTTAAGTTTTGCTAAAATTAGGACAAATAGGCACTTTTTTATTTTCTGAGTAAATAACTCTATCTGTTATGCATAGTAAAACTTTTTTTGATTATATTTGTTTGCGGCAGCATTTTTGAAGATGAACTTTATTAAGAATAAATTTTGATCTCGACTTACTGATGAACATCTCCAGGATCTCATGTCAATAGCTTACACCAATTTTACTCCAAACTTCAGACAGACCGCAACAAAAAAAATCATTTTTCTCATTGATATGTAAAAAAATACCTTTGTTATTTCCGTAATTAGATTTGCTTAACTTTTTTTTTTCATAACATGTTGTGTGGACCGCGATTGTCATTTCATTTCGAAAAACGGACCGCGAGCGAAACTAATTGACTAGGGCATGACTTGACCGTGACTTACTTTGGTTGACTATGACCATGACCTGTTTGACAATATTTAATTAAACTTTGATACTATTTCAATACTTGACACTGACAAATGCACAAGACATGCGACGCCAAGATCCTCTTAAGAGGAAAGAATACCAAGTAGGTACTCACGTGTCAAAGTGCCGTCGAAGTGCACACGGAAAGGCCCTATCTCGTCAAAGAGTCCCGTTAGGCTAGAAGCGCCGGGCCCGCCCTGCAGCCAGATCATCCACGGCGTGTCATTCGCTGGCTTTAAAGCCGGGAAGTACCAGAAGAACAAGTGAGACCCCTTCTTCTTATCCACTGTCAGGAACCCGGAATAACTCTCTATCCCAAGGAAATTTCCCGGGTCGACCTGCAAAAACAAAATTGTTGTTACTGGCACTAACCGCTAAGCTGGGTGTTGCAAACTCGTGTCTCTGCCAAATTGTACAGGCTGTATTTCTAAACGACAACTACGGACAATTTCGAGGATATAATTTTACTCATCATTATGAACAACATAATTATATTATAATGGGACCAACCCTATAATCGCGAAAACAAAATCAGCTGTTCCAAAAATGTCACTTGCACTCAAAGAAATGTTTATTATGGAACAACTGATTTTTTTCGTATATTTGAAGGTAATTTATTATATTTAAAGATATATGATTATTTACGGGATATTTACCGTGGTAAAGTTGTGGAATGAGCTCCCGTGAACATGGTGCATGTAACTGCGCCTAAATATCGAGAGCTCATTCCACAACCTTACCACGGTAAATATTCCGTAAGTGAACAACCGTGATAGTTTAAAACAGTGTTTTTTTATATTTGATGTACACTTTTTAGATGTAGGCTTTACTATTTAAATATTTTAAATGTTATGGATATAGACAATTCACCATGCAGGCGCTCGGGGCATAAACTCGGATGGCGCAGGTTCGAATCCTGCCGGTCGTAACATATTTTTTTGCATATTTTTGTTTTTTTAATACTTATTTTATTTTGAATCAAATTTAAAAAGGAAGTTCACAATTAAACTATGGATTTTGTGTATATTACGCGATATCTTCGCCGATTGTGAACTTAACTTTTTTATTGAACTGATGCCTTATTATAGATGTCTTATCGTGATTCGGATTGTGATCGTGATCGCGTGCCATCTCACTTACGCACGTGGTGCGAGTAAGTAGATGCGAACGGGACGGCATGCAATCTCGATCACAATCAAACTTCTATAATTAAGGCCGCTGGCTATAGGGGTGGTTCCACTTAAATTTGAAGAAAATATTCAGCTCCGGTCTTTTGATATTGATTGATATGATATGATTCAGAGCGAGATTTTCTTTCGGCGCGTTTCATTTCTGAAAATTATCGTACAAGAATCGATAGACAAATGTTTATACAGTAATTTTTTTTTTTTTTTTTTTTTTTTTCCGAATAAAGTAGCTCATGTGCTTATCCAGAATGTAAACTATTTCCACATAAAAAAATATATCTGGTTACCAATAATGCAAGTGTTCCCCGCTGCCGTCGCCCGGAGGCGCGAGGCGCTATAAACTTTTTTAATGGTTTTTTTTTCGCTTTTTGCATTTTAGCGCCCGTTGTTATCTGGCACCTAGTGTCTGAAAATTGTATTCCACTTCTAAGGGTAGAAAAATTAGGGTATGAATTCCGTTGTAAATTGTAGATTATGCACTAAGAAAATAAAGCAGTGTCTTACGTCGCGGGCGGCATATTGAACCCTGAGCGTAACGAGTTAATAGTTAATTTAGTTATTAGTTATATAGAGTCCTGAGTGAAGCGAGGGGTTCAAGCTGCCCAAGACGAAGACAGGCTTTATTACAGAGGAGCATACTCTACTTTTCACACCTTCTGCAAGACAATAAAAAGCCAGTAATTCACTGAAAATCGCAGCACCAAACACCGTCTTTTGTTCACATTTTTTGTAAACGCACCCTTTTCTTTTTTTGAGTTCTGCTTATGGTGGCCAGTTCGATTTTCGAACAAAACTCTTTACAATGCCATATGGGCATTTTTTTACTTAGAGTTTTCCACGAGTTTCCACACGAATTTGACGTTCCAAATTCAAATCACTTTATTCCCTAGAGAGTTTCATACAACTTTATATCCCTTAAGAGATAATACTTTACTTTACGTTTAGGTTGCATGATATATAATTGGACATTGGCGTCGATTCTGTCATACCACTCACTAAACTAAACCAATCTGACAGGACTAAAATTATCTGCCTCTCTTTTCATTTTAATATGTGAGAGAAGGATGGCAACAATTTTAGAGCTGTCAAATTTAGTTTAGTTGAGTTTAGAGTGCATCAGAATCGATGCCATTGTCGAGCAGGTGGAGTGAAAATTACATTGTTTATTTCTGTGTTGATAATGTATAATGTTAGGGCTAATACTTACCTTACTGGCATTCCGGGCTTCCGCAATACGACCTTCTTCAATGAATGGCGTCAATAACAACGCTGTGCCGTTATCAATTTTATTTTCATGATCACAAGGTTGGCTCTCTGTATCCAAGTTGTTATCAACGTCCAGGCACGTTTTCTTGATATCTGTGGCGGTTGTGTTTCCTTCATCGGTTATAATATTATCGCCCACTATTTTAATTTTTATGATATTGCTCTCTTCTAATACGTTTGATATATCTTCTCCCTTGTGAGTGACTCTACCGTATACGCTATGGATAATAAAATAACATTTTAAGCACTTACCCATGACTTACCCACAATTACACATATATCCTCACTTCATGAGTTCACTCAGAAAAATAAATTAATTAAGTGCTTATTTAAAAAAAATATATAAATAGGCTTGCGCTTGGCCGCCAACTCGCCTGACGTTAAGCGATGATGCGGTCTACGATGGAGCACGCTTGCCTAGAAGAAACCTATTCACTCTCGATTGAAGACACCCAGATTGTAACTATCGGGGAACAACCACTCAGGCAGCGAATTCCACAGACTAGCAGTTCGCACAATAAATGTGGAATCAAAGCGCTTCTTACGGGTTCTCGGAATATCAACCATAAAGCGGTGTCGATTCTTCGTAGGTACCCATTATGGCAGTCCGATAGAAAAACTAAGTTTCCCCGATAGCACTTACAATTGGTCGTCCATTTGATTACATTTCGAGCATATCGTTTGCAGTTGTGTGCCGCTAAATATTGAAGTGTGCGTTTGTAAAACTAGTAAGAATATGTCAGTGTGTGCAATACGTGTTTACCACGCCGCCTTTAGTTTTTGGCAGACTTTCAGTACAAGCTCGAGCTTAAGGCAGTCCGAACTATATAGGTACGTAATACGTATTATCAAAGTGATTTCACTGACTATAAATGCGAAAATTCGTCTCTAATGTATGTTTGTCCTCAGTCAATTTCGATTGAAATTTATTCTACTCTTTGTTTTACCAATATAGACAAAGTAGGAAAAATATTTCCCGTTTGCTCTATTGGTGCCAGCTGTTTTATGTTTATTTTACAAATAGAACAAGTAGGAAAAATAATTACCTATTATTTTGGACTACCAATAGAACAAACGGGAAATATTTTTCCTATTTGTTCTATTGGTAGAACAAATGGGAACGACCCGCGAGGAACATGTAGTTTAGACAAAAAAACTTTAGATCATCTAACAAGTTAACAACATCTAATACCCACGTTTTTAAGACAGGCAATGCCTTCATTATTCAAGTACAATATTTCACATACATTTGAAGCAAAGATTGTGATATTTCTTCCATTGATAAGTTTTATCGTCATCATAATTAGCCTATCCTAGTCAACTGCTGGACATAGGCCTCTCCCAAGTCACGCCAGTTAGCCCAATCTTCAGCCACGGTTAGTTGCCGGCCATAGATCACCACTCTATCTAGTCTCAGGGGATGCCACTCTTGCGGATTCCTGGTTTCCAATCTTGAACAAATCTACCCCAACCGTCGGTTAGGCGACAGATACTTTTTTTTTTGTTGACGGGTGGGAAATCTTCAAAAGATAGAAATTGGGGTGAAGCTGGGTTGTGTGAGATTGCACCCACTAAAACCCCCTCGGTGGCCGACCTCTGTGCCAGACGGAGGGTACCGGGATCTCCATAGGAACGCACCGGTATCCTCCTAGCACACTGCCTGAAGCAACGCTCCCGGGAAATGCTCAGAGCATTACATTATTTCATTAGTTCATTACAAAACACATAAAAATAAAAATAATCTGTGAATTTGTATCACGTTTTATATTCATAATTTGGCTGTTATCTATCTATTCCATTAATTCTTTTTCTTTCTGTTAATTCAATTTAATATCTTAAAATGTTAATACTACTTATCAACTGTTTTATCTACTGTCTAAATTCTATTTATCCATCCATGCCCAAGTTGGTGTTGCAACGAGGCATTTACACTATCATTCATAGGTATTAGGTATTTAAGTTTGTATTAGTGAAAATTTTTTTTTGGCTTTTGTGTTACTATAATAATAATAATAATAATAAATATCTGGGACATTTTTGAACACACGGTTATCTGACCCCAAACTAAGCAAAGCTTGTAATATGGCTGCCAGAAACTGATATACGTACATATATATTTTTAAATACATACTTAAATAGATATTAACACCCAGACATAGAACAAACACAAATGTTCATCACACAAATGTTTGTCCTATATGGGAATCGAACCCACGCCCCCAAGCACAGAAGATAGGTTCACTACCAACTGAGCCACCGGGGCACTATTTATCTCGTATCTACCGTGTCTGTTAACAGCTGTTTGTTTTCCATGTAAAATACAATAAAATAAATTACTTTTACAACAGCGTGGGCCACACCGCGCCGTTGTCTTCCCTGGGCTTGCTGAATGGGAGGTCGGATCCCCAAATCTGACCACCCACAAGCCCAAAGGCCCCCTTTTAGTCGGCTTTTACGACAGGCAGGGGGGGGTATACCGAAGCAGTATTCTAAGAGATAACTATGACAGGCCCACTAACAAATCGGTTTACCAATACGCTGGCCTATCTCGATGACTTGGTTCTCAGGCGAATAACTTCGTTCCGGTTTCAATCCCTCAGTAAAATGACGAGCAAAGCTATTTCCATAGCTCGCTAAGCGACCTTGAAGTTGTAGAATGTTCCAACTGTAAATATCCACGTTGCAGCACCTTAAGTCATGAGTCAAGACTGATAGAGACTTTCGTCAAAAGATTGTACGGGATAGACAGACGAACGAGTCGTTAAATGTCGACTTATAGTACTAACGGACGTATGGATTTGGCTGACGAATAGCCGTCTAACAAACGGGTGGAAAAGAGAAAAAATTATCTCTCTCTACCGTTGGATAGACGGCGGTTCGTCAACCAAGTACGTCTCGTCTGTTAGCACTATTAGAAAAAAGTGTTGAGGCAACAGATTTTTTGTCGTTTCACTACATATTCATGAAAATGTTGATAGGTAAATTTTCACTTGTTCTTACTTACCCAACAACAGCCAAAACCAACAAATAGTACTTAATCATCGTAACACTTTAATTGTACAACGTGCGTTCAGAATCATGTCTCTACTAAGCACAGACCAACGCGTATTTGGTTTAATATCTGCATGTTACGCTATCTGTGTGAACTATGCGACCCTACGATAGTATTCAATGAAATTCGCTATGTCGCATGTCAAACACAAAAACGTGTTAGTTCAGAAGTTCCCATGCGAAGGTTTTCCGCATTGTGTTGGGGAAAAAGATATCCTCTGTTCATCTTCATATAAAGAAAATTCTTGTTTTTTTTTGTTTCTTACCTTTAATTTTTGACCTGTCTGACTTACAAGATACCATAGTGCCTCAAGACGAGGGTCTTTGACCAGATTGTGTTGCCAGTGATGACATATGGTACTGAGACGTGGTCCTTAACTGTTGGCCTTTTGGAAAGACTCAGAGTCACACAGCGGGCAATGGAGAGAGCTATTCTCGGAGTTTTTTTTGCGCGATTGAATCCGGAACGTAGGTATTCGCCAAAGAACCAGAGTCACCGACATAGCTGTTAAAATTTGAAGTGGCAATGGGCAGGCCACTATGCTCGAAGAACCGATAACCGATGGGGAAGAAAGGTTCTGGAGTGGAGACCACGAACCGGAAGACGTAGTGTAGGGAGGCCTCCCACTATAGATGGACCGACGACATTGTGAGAGTCGCGGGCATCCTGTGGATGCAAAAGGCAGGCTGTCGTTCATGTGGTGGTTAAAGGGGGAGGCCTATGTTCAGCAGTGGACGTCTTCTGGATGATGATGATGACTTACTCAAAACATTTTGAAAATTAAATGCTTTATCATTGAAAATGAATAGACCGTCCTCAATGATAAAGCATTTATTATAGTCCATCAAAGCTCTGCAGTTTTGTCGTGTAATAAAAAACAAGTAGGTATATGGCAAACGTTTCTGGGCAAACGTGCTCCATCTTCGACCGCATCATCGCTTTCCGTCAGGCGAGATCGCGGTCAAACGTTAGCCTAGTCCGATGTAAAAAAAAGGTACCTAACCATAACAGGTCTAAGTTTTTTTTTTGCTCTCAGTTTTCTTTCAACTTTTTACAATGTTATTGTAGCTGTCAAAGCTAAAAAAAATACTTACTATAAGCAACAGAAGGTAAAAGAAAATAATTACCAAATTTGGTTTTTTTTTACTGGGCTAGCGCCTTTATTAACTAAACAAAATACAAGCTAAAACTAAAACTACAAATACAGTTAGACTGCCCATAGACCGTTGAAGGTCTAAAGACAATCCAAATGCTCAAGCCCACTACCAGTTGGCAGCGTACCCAGCATGCTGGCGGCATGGATTTTGGTTGGTTGTACCAAATCATACGCTCGTTATTTTTGTTATGAATTATGGGAAACTTTAAATGAAACATCTGTATGTAGGTACTACAAGAGTATATTAAAAATTTATTAAAATGTTAAATCAGACACAGTAGTAAGTGCTCATAGTACAATCAGTAATTATTGAATACATTTAAACTATTTTAAAATACCGATCAAAGCTCAAATCAAATCATGAATGATCAAAATCAAACGATAAAAGGCCGATCTAGGAATCGTTAAAGTGAAAAAAATGGGTATTTATTTATTACACATAAATAATAATTAAATATACCTATCACTTAATAAAATATTTTCCTACATACGATTTAACAAAATCCACAAGGAAGCGTGAGCCTAAGTTTCATTTGGAACTTTACCCCCAGTTGAGTTATATTTTAGGTAAGCATTGGCGGCCCTAGCTTATAATCAAGGTAGAGAGATTCTCTTTCGGCGCCCTTTTTGTCGATGCTTTCACTCCATAAACTGTATTTTGTGTTTACCTACTTCTACTGAACTGACTTGCACGTGTACAATGAAAATTATAGTAAGTACTAGCGATCCGCCCGCCCGGCTTCGCACGGGTGTAATTTACGTGCAAAGCCGTGAAAATGTATCTAATTGATGGTGAAAACCGCATCAAAATCCGTTGGGTGGTTTAGGAGGGGTTAGAGGCCATACATACATAGGTACAGAGCACTACAGTCAGACTCGGAAATCAATGACAAAATTTTGCTTTGACAGTACAAAATTGTGCAAAAATCAGGGTCAGTAATGGATTTTCAATATTTGCATATTTAATTTTGCATATAGGAATAATGATCAACCTCTGCTGGATGACCAAATAATGATGTTATGTAAATTATATTGTGCGTACTCTAAAAAAGGTACTCGCGATTTTATTCTTAGTTTTTTAAATTATCAACTATACGTTAGTAGAGTTATTTTATTTTATTTTCATAGGAAAACTTACAGCTAGGTACAAAATTAAATAAACAAATAAAGATAGAAGGCCAATTACAAGTTTTCACAGATAATAAAGTAAATAAATAACACTGTAGAAAACGGACTCGCATTATTATTATTGTAGAAGCCAATATCTTAGTTATTGTATTATACTTGATACACAAAACATATTTCAATCAATCAATAACTCATAAAAAAAATATTAACTAAAATCTAATATAGATTGTAACCCTAAACACGTGTATACAAAAAAGAGATAATTGAGAATTACCGAGACGAACGCGATGAAAGTACCCACCCGCAAACCAATGAGCTTGCTGATGAGCACCTGCAGGACAGCACAAAAAAACTAACGTTTATATAATTTCGAACTTAAGTTATATGGTCAAGTCTTTTTACCAAAACATCTCGTATTTCGGCCATGATATCGGTGAGCTTGCATATTTCTAACGATATCTCACACATGGATTTCTGAATTTTCCTCGTATTTTCTAATTGCATTTTCTCCAGACGAAGAAACTGCGCAGTATTGTCGTCTTCGGATTCTGTAATTAATTTAAATTCGTCAAAATTGGTTTAGCGTCATCTTCATCATCCACAGCGTTATTTCATTCACACTGGCGGTATATTAAGCATATAAAGAGGAATAATCTTTATTTCTTATCAGAGATAGATAGATAGATAAACTCTTTATTGTTCACACTGGCGGTATATCTATACTAATATTATAAAGAGGAAAGATTTGATTGTTTGTTTGTTTGTTTGCATTGAATAGGCTCCGAAACTACTGAACCGATTTGAAAAATTCTTTCACTGACGGGAAGCTACACTATCCCCGGGTGACATAGGCTATAATTTATACCCGTGCGAAGCTGGGGCGGACCGCTAGTAAGCATATAAAGAGGAATAATCTTTATTTCTTATCAGAGATAGATAGATAAACTCTTTATTGTTCACACCACAAATTTCATACACACGATAAAACAGCTTAAAAACTAGTGCAACAATCGGCGGCCTTATCGCTAAGAGCGATCTCTTCCAGGCAACCTTAGGATGGAGAGGATTTATACAGGAGGTAGAAGGCGGGGTGTGCAATATTGAATAATGTAATAGTTATAATATAAACCGTACATTCTAATAACAATACATACTAATACTTATATTACTTAATATTACGATAATATAGCAATACATAAAATATGAAATCAGAAGAAATCAGAGTTAGTTTGTTACGGGATTACGTGATTAATTACCTGATTCCTCTGCATTTGTGACTCTAGCTCGCTGCTGAGGTGGACTCCCAGGGTCGTCATCATCGTCATCATCGTCATCATCATCAATGTCAGCTTGGTCTGCTGTATCAACTTCGGACACTCGGCAGCGTTTCACACTTCTTTTCCTGCTCTCTGTAAGTTTTGAACATGATTCTAAGAAACTCATAAGTAATTGGAATTCAGTCTGCGGAGTAACTTTAAGGGCATTAATTTTCACACAACATTGATCCCCAAAAACGGAAAAGTATGTAATTTTAAACCATACTAATGCTATTAAGAAAATAAATAAAAAAATACAATTAGGATTTTGATTATTAACGGGATATTTTCCGTGAACACGGTGTTTGTAACTACGCTAAAAGCACCATCCACAGAGTTATCACGGTAAATATCCCAACTGTATTTAATGTATATTTTTTCTTGATTATATAAAACCAGTAGAATAATATAATAAAAAAGATAATACTTTTCATGTTTTGCTGGTCAACGTGACAATAAGTTTCTTGATTAACACAATATATTAGAAAAATTCCACCCACAAGATGGACAGACGACATAAAAGAGACCGTAGGGAAACGCTGGATGCAGGCCGCTTCCAACCGGCCCTTTTGGAGATCCATGGGGGAGGCCTATGTCCAGCAGTGGACGTCCTATGGCTGAAATGATGATGATGATTCGAAAAATTACACATTTGACCCAAGTTCCACACAGCTTCGATTGATTTCCGCTCTTAATGGAAACAATCAATTTTTTCTAAGTAACATTTATTTTGTAATGTAGAACTTTACTCACCGTTTTCCCTAGTTGATCTGCTTGTTCTATCATTTTCATTCGTTTCCTGTTCTTCTTCTTCGTTAGAATCCTGATAAATAACAAGCACATCATTAAAAGAAAAACGAAGAACTCGAGCATAGCTGCCATCTGCTTCGACTGGGTGCCAGCGATTCTAGTGATGTCGTCGGTTCATCAGTCCAGTGGCAAGGCCTACCTAAGCTGCGCTTTCTGTCAGTAATTTAAAACTTATCTGTACTATCTATACTTAATCTATACTAATATTATAAAGAGGAAAGATTTGATTGTTTGTTTGTTTGTTTGCATATGCTCCGAAACTACTGAACCGATTTGAAAAATTCTTTCACTGACGGGAAGCTACACTATCCCCGGGTGACATAGGCTATAATCTATACCCGTGCGAAGCTGGGGCGGACCGCAATTAATATTATAAAGAGGAAAAATGTCAAACAAACTGTTTGTTTTATTTTTTGCATTGAATACGCTCCAAAACTACTGAACCGATTTGAAAAATTCTTCCACTGTTGGGAAGCTACACTATCCCCGGGTAACATAGGCTATATTATATATTTTTTCAAATTAGGCATCCTTACTAAAACTCCAATAATACCCGTGTGAAGCCGGGACAGACCGCTAGTTTTATAATAAAAAGCGGCAAACAATCATACGGTCCGCCTGATAGTAAGCACAGAAACCACCGCCTGAAACTTGGAACACTAGCGTTGTAGGTGTTGACGGTGCTTTGCCAGCCCGAAAAGGTATAGCTGTAGACACCCTTTTTGAAACGCTTCATGTTGAAACTCTGCGGGAAGATCTTTAGGTGAAGGTCCTACCTCGTTCTGAAGAGGGTCGCTCTTGACCACCACTCTGTCAATGGAGCTGTCTCCGATGATGGCCATGATGGTCTCTTCGATGGGGGACATTGGTGTGGTCCCTTCCGGTGGCAGAGTGTTGTTATCTCGCGCTACTCTGATCTCCAGGGCATGTCGGCGAACCCTGTACTTCCAGTCACACCAGTACTGAAATAAAATAAAAAAAACATTTTCTCAAACATGTTCGGATATTCGTTCACTAGTATGTTGATGTTCCAGAAAAGCTCTGGCAACCATTGCCTTAATTGGCTCTGCGTTTGCCTCAGCATTTTCATCTAACAACGATGAAAAGCCTTATTGTGTTTTAAGTGCCGAAAGAATCTTTAAATTAAATTCTGGTATACCGTTTGCGAAATATGATCCGTCAAAAAGATTATTCTTTTTTTTTTATAAAGGAACCCTTTCACGTCCTGCAGATGCAATTATGATTGTACTAGCGATTGACTTCCGATCGGGACAAAGCACTCAAAACACTCGGTACAACTTACGCCGAGTACGTATTCGCAACAAAAGAATGCTAGCTTACTGAAATGAATAGGAATACGCTTATATAAAATGTTTTCGCTCAAATTCGGTATCAAGATATTCGAAGGATACCTTAGACCAGCCTTTTCCATCTTTAACCGCTCCCCCCTCCATGGCGTTCAGTTTGTTTGCGCAGGAGTTCCATACTTTGACCGTCATCAGCTTCCCGCGGCGGCCCCGGCTCAGGCCCCGGGCCAGCTCCGGGTGCTCTCTCATGAACTCCAGCAGGCTGTGCAGCTGTGCCACCGTCACTAGGCGTCTTTTTTGATCTAATAAATACAAATTTCAATCGGTTCACAATTCGTGAAAAACGCATGCTATAACAGTTTTAAAAAAAATATTACAACGTGGTTAACGGTAATTTTAATAAACGGGATACCTATCATTCTATGCTTCCCCTTTTTAGGTGGATATTTTATTCTCATTTTAAATGGGAATGTACATCTTTCATTTGTTTTATTGCGACTAGCCATTGATATTATCACAGAAAAGAGAAGTAAACAAAAAAAAAAACATTATTTTCTGAGGATATAGAGGATAGTCTTTGATTAAGTTTATATTTTGCCTGTTTTGAAATGTTTTTTTTCTTATTTTTTTTTAATTCTGACATTGAATCATCGGTTTTGAATGTTTAATTGACAGTTTTAAACCAAATAAAAGTGTTGCTGTCTTTATTTCGTAGCCTGAAATAAAAAAGACAGCAATATATTTAGTAAGCTTAAAACTGTCAACTAAACATAGAAAACCACAAGAAAGTAAAAAAAAAAAAACCCCACTAAGTTCTTACTTAGTAAAATATTAAAAAAATAACAAACCGGTATCCATTTTGCATCCAATTCTAACTGAATACTACACTGAACAAGGCTGGTAATTAACAATCGACTGCTAAAACGCATTCACCATTTCAACATAATTATTATAATTATGATCTTTCATGCTTAGCAGACATTGCCTTTATTATAGGCCATGAATAACTTGATGAAATAAGTTTGATTACAAAACACAAAATGCTAACACAAATACGTCTCCACAAACTATGACCCGGGCGCTACCATTTGGTTTTGCTCGACACAGCTCGACAGACGAAAGAGTTACAGATCGACCAACTTTTTAGATGAAGGAATTAACAATTTTGACAGATATCATAAAATTTTGTCCAAATCCAGCAATTCTACAAATAAAGTCACATTGTAAAGAAGAGAAGCGATGGAAGAATATAAACAAAACCTCAGAGCAAAACAAAAGTAACCGATCTGCTTTATCGACGATGCTCGAGCCAGCCAATCGATCTGCGTACATCAGCGTACATTAACGCGGGATTATCGGCGCGGTAATTTTAAAGAAAATACTACGTGCGCGCGCATGAATGAAGCGCTTTTCCGAATTTTGTGACTTCTTTCCCTTTTACGCTTTCAAAACTATGTTGTGGTATAATAATAATATGCAATAGGTATATTTCTTGTTTGTGTTCAAAAACGTTT
Organism: Agriopis marginaria; assembly: GCA_932305915.1. Lineage (NCBI taxonomy): Eukaryota > Metazoa > Arthropoda > Insecta > Lepidoptera > Geometridae > Agriopis > Agriopis marginaria. The sequence continues at coordinate 16,645,904 of OW029915.1, forward strand.
GTTTCCTTATTACAGTTTCTATTTACCTTTTAGTGTCGTTTACTAAAAATAAGTGCTTTTTTACCTGGAGCATAAATCTGAAGCCCAATAAAAGACGCAAGTATTTATTTACATTTGGAAAGACAACCCGACCAAATCACGTTGGGCATTATAAATGAAGGAAAGCTTAAAGTTACGGTGCCATCCGTAATCGATAGATTGTGAATGTTTTAGTGATAGAGAGCCACTGGCAGTTTATTTGTTATTATTAACCTGTGTACGCTCAATCAATAGTTAAAATGTAACCACAACAATGTTGTCAGCTGTCGTCATGTTTTTTAAAGGCCTGAAAAAGGTAAGTTATTCTTATTTGTATTGTGACATAAAATGTTTTGTAACAATTCAGCTGAGTAAATATACAGCTGAGTGTAATAGTGATGGGCGGCTGAATGATAATTATGTAGGCGGCCGATTGTTGATAAGGGTAAAGGTAACTTCGTCATTACATCGGGCATGGCTATACTTAGTTAGGTAAGGAACTCTTTCCGTTGCAGAGTTATGACTAATTCTTTGGACGCGCAGAGAAAATTTCGAGGCTCTGTTTCAACCCCATCACCCTGCTCGTGGACGTAGGAGTAACACTATGGCGTAGACAACGTACTTATGGTGATCTGTTTTTAGAATATATACTACAACGATCTTTTACTTAGGTATACTTACTACGTATATCTATCAATGATATACTATCACTTGGCAATACAAATCAAACCTTGAGCCACGAGATAATTATACCTATAAAAAAATTGGCAGCAATAAAAGCCGAAAAGCGTTTCGTTGTCAACAGAACTCTGGCGGGACTTTAGTATGGAAGCCTTTTTTAAACGTTTTTACGTCAAAACATTTCCTGTTATTTTAAAACTTCCAACTACATATAAATGGCTACAAGCCTGCGGCAGAAATTAACAGATTGATTGATTAACTCTTTATTGTTCATCATCATCATCAGCCAGAAGACGTCCACTGCTGAACATAGGCCTCCCCCTTTAACCTCCACACTAGACTTTATTGTTCACACCATTAAATTTGATAGAGCTCAAAAATCTCTTAAAAACTAGTATAACAACTGGCGGCCTTATCGCTAAAAGCGATCTCTATAACAGTTGTATATATTATATGCCTACATAAACATGTACGTATATTGTATACTTACTTAGTTAGCCAAAATGACAAACCAGAAGTAATTAGTACACCTACTTCTAGAAATATATATGCAAATAAATCGCATGTTCCACTTTTAAACACTCAATAAATTGAGGGTTGAGATGAGACCGTTATAGTCTAGGTGAAAGTTTGGTTAAAACGTATCGTCAAGCGATCGTAAGCGATAAGGCCGCCTGTTAAAAACCTAGATAATATTTTTATTGTAATGTTTATGTTATTCTTGTTTTGTGGTATTTTAATAGAGTCATTGTATTGTATTGTTGTATTATCACAAAACCCAAGAATCTGTTATATAGGAGTGATGAATGTTCTGTTGTGGATTGTAGGTAAAACCGCACTAAAGCTCGTACGCAAATGTTTGTTTTATAAAGTCCCGCGCGCGCCCACTAATAAAAGAGGACGCTATGCAAACGCATTCCAAACTAATTTGGCACTTTGGGGTTCTCAGTAAATAGGAACTCCTTTGTTAAATAGAAGCAATTCCCGCGCTAACTGCCTTTCCCGCCAAATTAGTGAAAATTTTTTTTTTTAATCGGAAAACAGCTGCGTCTACTCGCTAGGAATATTAAACAAGGCTAAGGTATTGCTTATTCTGCGACAAACAAAGGTTCTATGATGAGGACTCATTTCATTCAGTCGATTGTCCACTTCGGAACTGACCACACGTGTTTATGTTTTTAAAAAGAATTTACGTGTCTAGTGCGATAATGTGAAAATATAATATTTGAATTTGGAAGCTAAGTTTAGAAATGGAAGTTAAAGTTGAAGTGGTGAGTAAGCTTTTGCAAAAACTTTTAGACTATAAAAAAATTGCTGTCAAATTGAAAGTTTCTCAATAATTAGTGAACTTCCTTTTTTTGCAAAATTCGATGGTGGTGGACAGTTAGTTACCCATACAAAATAGTACCTTCATAGGTACCTACTTACTTCTTTTACAGTCAGAGCTAACAGATTTACAGAATACCAGACAACAGATTTTAACAGATTTTTTGCTGACATATTTATTAAGTATCTATTTTTTTACATTTAGTTTTATTTCTCATAAAAATAACAAGGGTTCAGTCACAACACAACAATTCATAACAAGAATAAGCTTTTTAAAAAAAAACTTGACAGTAACGAGTCGGACTCTTACACCGAGTCCATACCCTGATACCACTCCATAATAATGTCGTCCGAATTAGGTACACTTGGCTGGGTTTTTTATTTATTGATTTACTCTACGTATAGTTAGCACTTTATAATCATACCAAGTGTGCATGACGCTCATAATTATATGCATTACCGTTTATAAAGCAAAAATAAAAAACTTGAAAATATGTATTTTGTATACCCTTAATTTTTAGGGTTCCGTACCCAAAGGGTAAAAACGGGACCCTATACTAAGCCTACGATGTCTGCCCGTCTGTCCGTCTGTACCCCTAAAACCCCTATAAATCACTTATTTATCATCATAATTATATTATTTCGATTACGCAGCATTCCCTTTCACACACGAACTAAGACTATCGCTATTTCCCCTCAAACATAACACAAGTAGTCCATTTCTAGTAGCGGGAATAAAATAATAGAGAGTACAATTCTTCCCCTCTATTACTCTCCGCTGTAATTCATTAGTAGGTACACTGTTGTCCGCCACCCCCGCGTAAATACACTTTTGCGTGTAACGGCTGCCTTCGGTGACTATTAGGACAGTTTCTTAACAAAACCCATAGTGGCACGCCAATGTAAACCATAGCTGATAATTAATCTACTTCTACCTATATCAAATCTATGTACACACTGAAGAAGGAAATACCTACCCCACCATTTTTTTACTGACTAATTGACTTGGCTCTCAATATTTCGGTTTTTTAAATATTTATATTTACGTGTTTTATAGTATATCGAGGAAACGCTGGAGAGTGTCCCACAAAATTTTCATTAATTTTAGCTCAGTAGTATTTGAACCAGCTCTATAATACGAAAATTTTTGTTCGAGAGCTTATCTACTAATTTAGAAGTTGGTGTTTTTATATTTTGACAATTTTATTATTCTTAATGATGTCGAATTTGAACAGAGGTTTTGAAGTTATCTTGGATAATTGGCGGCCAACATAAGGGTAAGCTTTATCTTGAGGTCCGAAGAGGATCTAATAGGTATACGAAAATATCGCGCGCGCTTACACCTGAATGAAATAAATTATAAATATAAAATAGAGTAAAAAAAATATTAGAATAACTCACAATCTAAAAGATTAGCTGAATACCTTTATTTTCTACTGTTATTATGAATTTGGACTCAGAGGAATTGAAATTCCTATCTGCCCCTACGTCAATAATAGGCGGACCAAAGTAGCATTATCTAGTGACTAGTCTGTGAGGGGGACAGATCGAACTTTATTTCTGTTTGCTTACGGGGGACAGAGCAGGAGGCCGGCCGGAATAATCCCGCTAAGCATGTATTCTAGTAGGTCCCAGTGATTAGTGTGATGGACGAGATGATTTAGCTAATTCGAACACGCCCACTAATTAATGTAACTAGCTCCAGGCTCGGCCTGGAGACACTTTAGATAATCAAATGTAAACTTATTAGGTAACCTCATGGATACCTATCGAGATATGTCCTTGATACCTTCATTTGAACGGCAACGATTGACTTCTGCGAAAGAGTAATCGTGCAGAAGGAAACCGCTGACCTGACGCGAGTGGAAAAGAAGGCGTTGGGGTGGCGGAATTGAACATCCTAACCCCGTACCCCTAGAACCGGGGTCTTAGAATCCCCTATTCAGTATCCCCTCAGCGTTGGGGTAGCGGAATTGAACGTCCTAGCCCCGTACCCCTGAATAGGGGATTCTAAGACCCTGGAGTCTTAGAATCCCCTATTCAGTATATCCCCTGCCTGTCGTAAGAGCCGACTAACAGCCCTTTGGGCTCGTGGGTGGTCCAATTTGGAGAGCTGACCTTTCATTAAAGCGAGCCCAGGGAAGATATCTTCCCTGGCCACACATCACTTCTATATATATAAAAGTGGTGTGTGGCCCGCGCCGTTGTCATAGAAGGAAGCAGCGGAAATGCATTTCCCTAGAGTGTTTCTTCAGGCAGCCATACCAGCGAGGGGGTTTTAGTGTGTTTAATGAGTGTAATCTCACATAACCCGGCTTCATCCCAATGATGCTAATAATGGGTATCTTTCGAAGATATTTTTTTTTATTTAAGTTTTATCGCTATACATCAGGCGAGGTTGCGGCAAAACGTAAACCTATTATTATAATTTTTTTAAACATATCGTGCAATATATATGACTGTAGTATATACCTATGATTATTCGGCAATCGTCCAAAATGCAGTGTTTGTCACCAGTCACATCCGTTTGGCCGAATGGACGTGGAGAATAATTTACCTGTTACCAGGATAAAAACATGATACCTAGGCTCCCAAAAATTTGTCCGGAAACCTTTCTATATAATAGCAAGTAAAACTGCGGGTTGCATGCAGAATCATTATAAAAGCGATACAATAGCTAAGCCTGTGGGATTTTCCAGTAGACAATATTGTGTATCGGAAAAGATTCTCCAAGAAAAAAGTTGTAGCATATCTATCAATTTATTTAGATAGATATAAGATAGATAAATAAATAGACCCACAAACTAGAGAAGTAGTTCTGTGATTGCTTGAAATTGTACGGCTTCTTCAATTTTATCCACACTTGTACTTACATAGGCACAACAAACAAAAATCATCTCATCATAAAAATGGAAAAGCGGGTTCATCTGGTACAACTGAGGAACTGGTGGAAACTGAGGAACGGTGACGGTGTGTTGCCTCAATTCGTAATCCCAGGTAATTTCATGTCACAAATGACCACATTGTCATTTTTTACCGACTTCAAAAAAGGAAGGGGTTCTCATATCAGCCTATTTCTCCGTTGTTTAGGATCCGATAAAAAAGTGTTTTTGAAACTTTTTAATTCAATGGATATACCTACTTTCAGATTAGTCGCATAGGAATTTCATCAAAATCGGTTAAGTAGTTTGGCCTTTAAATTAATACAACTGGAAAAATCGGTTATTTCCAAGGAAGTCATCCAAGCATCCCGGGAGTGACACAAGCCTACTCCACTGTCTAGTTGCTACTGCAGTGCAAAAAACAGAAATTTGGAAACAAATCTATGAAATAAAATACTAAACGCAATTTAATGGTCATTTTGTGTCAATTGAATTAATTTAAATTAAACACGAATTTAACATATTAAACCAAAGAATTCAAATTATAGATCGATGTATTAAACATATTATTTAAATCAAACCACATAGTTTTATCCAGACTTTTTATAACAGTAGATTCTAGTATGTGGTTTTATGGGATTCCCAGGTTACCTAATCTAAACAGAGATTGGGGAGTTACGATTTCATGCTACTGGTAACATAGCGTCGATGACGTAGGCTTGTGTCACTCACGTGACCTTTGCATCTCGGAATACCATACCTGGCGGAGTATATTGTTATACCATGATAATAAGTAAGATATCTGTCAGCACCGGCCGTGCAAGGCCTGCCCCGTCGCCATTAGCCTCCGGACGGCTGTGATTTGAATACGAGAGCGCCGATAAGTGCTTTCGTGATCGTAAACAATTAAATTATTATGGACTCGACCCCATGATGAATAATTGAGGGATCCGATCATCTTGAAGAGGATAAAAATAAAATTGCTTAAAGTCGAATTGTATTAGAAAGGTGTAAAGATAGTATTAGTAGATTGATTTTTGTCCTAGCAATGTTATTTCTAGTATAAACACTAAAAATACAATACAAACAAAATACAATAAATAGTGCATAATTATATCAAAAAAATTTACACATATTAAAAAAAAAGCAATAAAATAATGATGATGATGAACGATGATGAGTGATGATGATGATGAATAAAATAATAATATATGCTGAAACAACTTGAAAAAATACAAACAAACTAGTACTAAAATCTAAAACTAAACTAATCTAATAAACCGCTGCCAGCAGGCATCGTACCCAGAATGCTGGCTGCATTGCCGCGTTGAATTGCAATGCTAATACGTTTAATTTTAAAGTAATTTTTTACCATTATTATTATTGTACTTTTTTCTACAAATAAATGATACCCATGTCTAAGGAGTTCTTTATATCTACTAGAGTCCGTCCTGTTCCACAAAGACGGCTTTTCTCCTTGCCACTTACAAAGTGTATTGTGTATGTACAGTGTTACAATGTTCTTCTCGACGTCACTGGCCTATTTATCTTAGCGTGCGTTTGAATAATTTTGTGTGTAAGCGGAAGATTGATTCCTGGGGTCTTACGGACAACTGCTAGTGCGGCACCTAATCCGCTCAGTTGGAAAAACACTGTTATGTTGTTTACTGCTTACCACGCTGCCCCCGCCCTGCCGAGGCACTAGGCGTCATCAAAATTTTATTTTTCGCTCGTTTTTCTTTTCGCTTTTGTAATTTTTTCGCCCCTTTCATCTAGCGCCTAGACCTACCGCTCCTTTCGTTCTACCCCAGGGCTGGCTGGGTTCACGGCAATAAACGTACCAACACGAAAACAATAGGTACGTATACGTACCAACAAGGAGTGGACATGGTTTATGAGTTATGCTCTTTATGACTACAATAAATCGAACGTAAAATATCGTTTCAAAACGTCGCTGTCGGTCGTTTAGAAAATTAGGTTAGACAACGTTTAACAGAAAAGGTATACCTAGTAATACACACATCAGCAGCCATTAAACGTCCACTGGTGAAAAAAGGCCTCCCTCTTAGAGAGGGGTGTTGCCATACTCCCCACGCTTGGCAGGCGGCTTGAGGATCGCAGTACGTTCACCGTGTACAAGAAGCTGCTGCCCATCCCGTGGTTCTGGTCGCAGTTTTAGGACATACCTGGGTCCCGGGTAATACTTAGATTAGACTTAATAGAAAAGGTATACTTACCTAGTATATAGTAATAACTTGTAGAATAGAAGTTTCTAAATTCGAGAAAAAAAATTGTGTCATGTCAAAAAATTACCGATCACGTGATCCATTTTGTATGGTAGCGTGTGCGCTTTACGATCTGACAGCACCCGGTTCGATTCTCAGCCCTGCACCAATGACTTATTTAGTACCTAAGTAAATAAATTATATGCAGTTTCGATACCATCGCTCAAAAACGCTGAAGAAAAACACCGTGAGGAGCCGGTAAGTCCAAGAACCTCAAAAGTTTCAAGACACTTGACATAATTTACCAACATGCACTTGGCCAGCAGGCTCCGGGTATGTCCTAAAACTGCGACCAGAACCACCGGAGGATGGGCAGCAGCATCATCTTAAAACACGGTGAACGTACTGCGATCCCCAAGCCACCTGCCAAGCGTAGAGATTATGGCAACACCCCTCTCTAAGAGGGATGCCTTAGTTCAGCAGTGGACGTTTAATGGCTGATGATGTGATATGTATGTGTGTACTGGACCAGCATGCGGTGGCTTAAGACCCAACCTCTCTCTCTGAGAGAGGTACTGAGTCCCAGCAGTTCGGAACATGACAGGCTGAAATGATGATGATTTACTACAAATTGTTCATTTTGATGGTTAGAGCTATACTTTTTGTGTTACCTACACGTCGTATGTACGATATGGTTAAAATAGTTCGCACCAACTGCGACTTGCGAACTTCCAACGAGATACGATTAAATGTTTCTTTGTTCCAGCATACAGTCCACCCAACATCGCCAGGTATTAAACTAGCACCGAAACAACACAATCAGGCCTATGGCTCATGGTGCACTCCAGATTCCACTCCTATCAGTCGCCCGTAAGTTGATTTTCATAAATCTGGGGCCGTACTGGCGATTTTGTTTAGGTCATTGCGAAAAGTTACGCGACCGTAAACTGTATCTCGGTGCATTAAGGTTCACGTTCGCGTGATTTTCCGCAGTCACCTAAACTAAATCGCTTAAACAGGTGACGGTATGGGCCTGATCTTCATCGGTTACCTTAGAACCCACCAGGACCAAGTCTAAATTCTCGGTGAAATAACGTTGAATTTAAGGTCGCGTTCATCGGCAAGAATTTATCACTTTTGCACATTTTGAAATTTAAAAAAATCAATGATTGACAAACCAATGATGATGGATTGATGATGGTGATGGGCGAGGCCTATGTCCAGCAGTGGACGTCCTATGGCTGAAATGATGATGATGAATGATGAGTGACAAAATAAATCGGCCATGTGCCAGTCGGGCTCACGCACTGAGGGTTCCGTATCACCACAAAATTGAATAACGAAATTACCAGTTATAACTTGGTAATGAACAAAAACTTGTCACCAACTCGCACTTAGCCATTATTTATATATTTTTTTTGTTATACTTTAGAGTTAGTACTATAATCATGCCAAGTCTGACGCTTGTATGTATTACCGTTTTTACATTAGAGCTAATACAAAAATACGTTTGTTGTATGGGGACCCCGTTTTTATTTTTGGTCTTTTTTTTAATTTGTTAGTTAATCCGCCGTAACATTATATAGTCTGTGAAAATTTCAACTGGCCATCTATTACAGTTCGAAAGGTACAGCCGTTTCAAGGTAGGACAGATAGACGGACAGACAGACGGACAGATATCGTATACTTAGTAATAGGGTCCCGTTTTTACCCTTTGGGTACGGACCCTAAAAAAAGACGGTGATAATATTGCAATTTTTGTGGTGTGTAATGTCGTGTTAATAATTCGTAAAACTAAGAGTTTACATTTTATTTATGTTACACGGGAATTACTCACGTAAGATTACGTATTACGTGAGTAATTCCCGTGTAACATAAATAAAATGTGTGAAAACCACGTCAGTTTCAATAATAAGAGTTTACACTTCACAGACTGTTACCACCCAGCGTCGAGCTTCGAGAAGAAATAGACCAGGGTAGAGCATTGCAGTTTCAAAATGTAAAGCCTTTCCAAGACGATTATAATTCACCATTAAAAGCACAGATCACGAAAACAGTTAAATTAGAGTACCTTCAGGCCGAACTAGATGAAATTAAGAAGACCAAAGAAGGTCTAGAGGCAGCAGAAAGGTAACATTTGTTTAATTCCTTTGATAGATCAGAATCAGTGGCGGCCCTGGGGTAGAGCGAAAGGAGCGGTCACTCTAGGCGCCAGATAGCAAGAGGCGCCAAAATGCCAAATGCGAAAAATATAATTTTTGATAGGTGCGATGCAATTTATGGTGAGAAAGCGACGACCAAAAAAAAAGGGCGCCTAAATAGAATCTCGCTCTACCTTGATTATGGGCTAGGGCCGCCACTGATCAGAATAGTACGTAACCAAATAATAATCACTGTATTAAACTAACACGGTTACTAACTACTGTTATATGATTAACGGGATATTTACCGTGATAAGGTTATAGATATAGAGCTCCCGGTATTTAGGCGCAGCTACATGCACCATATTCATGGGAAAACTAAAGAATGTGGGTGGTTTTTTTTTTTTAAACTGTCTTCAAAAAGGCGCTCTAGCAAAATTATTGATATTGCCAAATTAAACAACCACCCTAGCTAAATTTATTCATAGTATTGTATCTGCTTAAAAAATTGCTGAACCATAATTCCGAAAGCTTCTTTTACATTATAAAAAGAAGCACGCAAATTGGTTCAATTACGTCATAGCATGTCATAGTAATCGGCATACAAATGGTTACATACAAAAAACTTATAAATTATATAAAAAATATGGATCAAATTGGGAGGTTCTCAATTTGATCCGTATTTCTTCTCTTCTTGAAGTCGTAAATAAAGTTTTTATGTTCTTTAGGTCACCTTCAAATGAAGACAAACCAGAAATAGAGACACCCCAGAGTCCCGTTCCTTTGTCTCCATCCAGAAACAGAAAAGGTCTTGCAACTCTCTGCAATATCTGCGATCTGCTGCTACCTATAGATCCTCAAGGTAAAAAAAACGTATTTATACATAAGAAATGTATAAATATGTATCTACTTTTTTCTACCGTAATACAAATTTTGACGACTCCAATCTTAACAAACTGGTAAAAATGTACTTACTTTTATTTTGTTTATATTGTATAACTCACGTAAGATTAAGCCGGCTACTTCGACGGAAAAAGACCGCCGAATGCGGTAGAAGTTATAGTCTTACGTGAGTAATGCCTGAATAATATAAAAAAATCAAAGAACCGCATGTCAGTTTCCATAATAGAATACTCACTCTTATCTTCTTATTTATTATCCTTAGTTGGTGCCAATTTAGAATTTTACTATCCCCGTTGGGCGCCAATTCATCTAATTTGTGACGATTGTGTTTAGTTACACTGTATACAGACTTGCACAGGTTACCATCAACTCAACATCTACCATCAAAATAACTTTAACTCAATGTTTAAAAAATTACGTACCAAATTATACATACCATGTACTTACGGAATTATGCTGAGCGGGAAAGGGGTAAATCGCAAACGAAAAATCAGCTGCTCCAAAGAAAAAAAGGCACAAAACTGTTTTTCTATAGTAGCGCTCGTGGCGTCGCTTGATTAGGTGTTTCTAAAAGAATGCATAAACCAGTCTTTGGAGAGGTGACCGCGAATGGCATTGACATCTAAATGCTACTGTGAATCAGCTAACACGATTTTTGATTGTCTTATAACAACAACCGTTCATCCTAATCACAGGCTTTCAGGCCTCCTAAAAACTCCGATATCAACCTATACGAACTTGCTATCGTGGTATTAACTTCAGACCTTTTTTGATGTCACTTTCTTTTTGTCATAGGTCGCCTATACATTACATGGCTGTTCCTAGTGACGGCCTGCTACAGTTACAATGCCTGGTGCATCTTTCTCCGCGCTACCTTCCCTTACCAAACGCCAGAGAACCTACCCATTTGGTTGATAATGGACTATTTTTGCGACTTAATTTACCTTTTCGACGTGGTTATGGTCAAACCGAAGCTTATGTACCTTCACGAGGGATTCTGGGTTGACGATCCAGCGGAGACAAGGAAAAATTATATGAAAAAGTTGCAATATAAGGTACCTTTGTATTTTTTTTGTTCAGGACGTTTTCCCAATTTTTTTACTTACTTCTCAACAGATTATGAAAATTTAAAAAATATTTCGTATCTTATTACATAGTGAGTCTGACTTGGCTTTTTTGAACTATGTGAAAAATCTTCATCACTTTTTTGCAGTTCGACGTGATATCTTTGGCGCCTCTGGATATTTTTTACATATTCCTCGGGCCTAAAATGGTGATACTCCGATTCCCGCGACTGTTAAAGCTTCAGACCTTCTGGGAATTCCATCAAGCAATGGATCGCGTGCTTTCTTCTCCTTATGTGGTAAGCTTATTAGGACTAGCCAAAGCAAAAGAAGCTGCAGTGAGATGTTGACCAATCACATAAATATTTAATTTCTGACATCAAAGACTCTTATCTTTGATCGCAAAGTTCAAACCGTCCTATTATCTTAATTTTTTTCTCGTAATAACTCATTACCTTCCAGGTGCGCATTGGTAAAACTCTCTTCTACATATTCTTCATGATCCACCTGAACGCTTGCGCTTACTATGCCATGAGCAATTATATCGGCCTTGGAACCAACGGCTGGGTGTATGATAACCAAGGAAATGCCTATATACGATGCTTCTACTTCGCTACGAAGACTGCGACTTCTATTGGGAAAAACCCGAAGCCAGAGAATACAATTGAGTATCTATTCATGACCGGAGCTTGGCTCATGGGAGTCTTTGTGTTCGCGTTACTGATTGGACAGATTAGGGATATTATTGCTACGGCTACCAGGGCTAGGGTGAGTGATTTCTATTGCTGATATGCTTTCATGACTTAATTTTTGTCTAGTTCTAGTTTTATCCAGTTCTAAGTACATACTTTACCCTCAAGTCTCTGCACTAGGCGTCAAAAAATCTCTCTTATTGCCGCTAGATGGAATAGGCACCTACTACGTTAGCTACGTTTCCACAAATCAATGTATAACCCCTTCAATCTTATGCTTTCTTTTGCGCCAGGCGTTAAAAATGCTCTATTTTCCCACCAGACGGAGTACCGAAAAACTGTAGACAACTGCGTGCGGTACCTGCGCCGACTCAATATGCCCTCGTACCTACAGCGGCGCGTCGCCTGTTGGTTCCACTACACCTGGACCAAACAGCGCTGCTTCGGTAACTCAGTCATACAACAATAGACTATTATATACCGTCACAAGGTTGACAATTGCGTGAAAAACCTGCACCCGCCTCAATTTACTGCTATGCTAATTAGACCTTGATTTTTTTAGACGAGGAAAAGATCTTGGACTCTTTACCATTCAACATGAAACGAGACGTAGCTTTAGCGGTTCACATGACCACTTTAAGCAAGGTACATAGTATATTAGAACCTAACTTACCTCCAGAATTCTACTGTATTACTTACATAATCAATACAATTATTCATGTTTTTACTCTAGGTGCAACTGTTCCACGATTGTTCCAAATCTCTATTGAGAGACCTGGTGCTGCAGTTAAAGCCAGTGACCTTCCTCCCGGGAGACTTGGTGGTGCGGAGTGGAGATGTGGGGCATCACATGTATATTATCAAATCTGGAGAGTGTTGTGTGAGTAAAATTATATCCATCCTGGCTGACTGTTTCAATTTTTAAACCAGATATTCCCCAGATTTAAATTTTTTTTTTTGACAGGTAACTTCCTAACATAGTTAAACATAGCAACTAACTCCTGACTCATAAGGACCTAATTTATAAAAAAAAATACATCTTCTATGCGCCTAAGGTCTGAAAGACTTCATGCACGGTTCGAACGCCAAAACAATAAATTGACTGATGGTATAATATGTAGGTACTCTCGCATAAGAGTTGTCCCCTTCTTTTGCGCATGTAGGGTCAAAAGACCGCACACACGTGGAAGCTCATGTCGATTACCTCCTGCACCAGTTAATAGTTTCTTAAAGTTTCTCCCGTCTCAATTCTGTATTTTTTCAGGTAATGTCACCAGATGAGAAAGAAGTTCTCGCAACTCTCAAGGAAGGGTCGGTTTTTGGCGAGATAAGTTTGCTGGGAATTGACGGACTGAGGCGTCGGACTGCTACTGTTAGGTAGGTACAGTGTCAAACTTAAGCGAAAGAATACAGCTAGAACGACAATTAGTACAAGATTTTTTATCAAAGGGGGTTTTTAGATATACCTAGTCACTGGAAACCACGAACTTTTAGACCATTCGCGCACGCTACAGGAGTCAAAGGACTACAGAAAAATCCTGCGTAAGCAGAGAGGATAGATTATAACCTGTACTCACTTTAATGGTGCAGGATTTAAAGTAACAAGTAAATAGACAAGTTATCCAGAAGTTAATCATGTTTACAGGTCTCGGGGCTACTCGAATTTGTTCGCCCTGTCCCGAATGGACCTGGACGCAGCATTGAAGCATCATAAAGAAGCCGTCAAAATACTGCGGCTACGGGCCGATCAGATCATTCGGGAGAATGCGGCTAGGTAGGATGATTCAAATGTTTATTTAGAAATATGCACGATTTTAGTAGGCCTTTGAGAAATTTTGCCAGTTTTGTACTCTCTGTACCATATATGTATATAGGGAGTAGGTAAAAACTTAAGCTTTTCTCCCGTGAATAGATGCAAGGATTCTCCGCATATGACCCTTGGAGTGATAGTAGCCTATGTAATCAATTATGTAAGCTACTTTCCATATTAAATTTCAAACAAATGCGTTTTGCCGTTAGAGGATACTAGTTGGCACAATAATCGAAAAACTATTTTTTTTCGCGTCATACCAATATTGTAAATTCAAAGGTTTGTTTGTTCCTCTTCCACATAACCTCTTTCTGATTTGTTTGTTCCTCTTTCACACAGCTACGAAGCTCAGTTCTACATTATTATTTTTTTGCATAACATTGGAGATAGATCTAGGATACTTTTAGCCCGGAAAAAATCAAGCGACCCCAAACCGTATCTGGGCGCGTTAAGGTTCACATTCGCGTGATTTTCCAACAGAACGGATTTAACGTTAATTTGATGCCGCAATAGCAGTTGTCCGTAAGGCCCCAGGTTTCGCGTTCATCCATAATATTTTTCCCGGCTAAAAGTACCCTATGTCTATCTCCAATGTTATACAAAAAAAAATATACTAAAATATTGTGTTATAGATCCCGCGTTTGACCGCTATTTTGCCTGATCGAAATAATGTCTCTTGTTTCATGCAGGCATGCGAAACAGCGACTGGCCGAGCTGGAAGCTAAGAGATCAGCAGAGAGTTCAGGTTACGACCCCGAGAAGATCAGACGGCACCGTGCGTCCATAGCGGCGCGCGCGCGGCGCCGGCGCACCGCACGGCGGCGGCGCCTCTCCGTCGTTACTGAGGTATCTCTATATTATAATACAAGAATAATATTAAATATTATAGTTCAAATAAACTTTTTTTTTTAATTTATAAATAGCTTTTTTGTAAATAATGCTCTTAACTTTTATTTAAATGTTTTATTTTTATTTAGGCACCCATTTTGAAGTTATTACCTCCTTTTTTGACCTCTTTTCGGTGTAGTATGGCCTATGTGCGCAACCCTGTTTAATAATGATCTCCTTTCGGCGCAGTGTAGCCTAATGTGCATAACCTATGAACTCAAATTATGCTAAGTTTCATTTGAATCCATTTTGTATCTAGTTTCGGCGTGATGCGCGGCCCAGATAAGAGTAGGTACATACAGACAGACAGACAGACAGACAAAAATTAAAATTATTGCAATTTTGACTTTAGTATCGATTATAGAGTGCCGTCCAAAAAAATATTCAAAATATTCGTATCTTCAATGTACAGAATTAGACCTGTTACAGTTTTATTATAAGTACATATATAATTATATAGATTGAGTACGTACCTATTGCATTATATCATCAGAATTTAGGTTGTATACAAAATGTGCCTTCAGCATCTTCGAGCTGAAATGGCTGGACAGATTTGGATGAAATTTAGAATATAGATAGCTTATGACCTGGATTAACACATACGCTACTTTTCATCATCATCATCATCATCATCATCACAATTTTTCAACACTACGCGGGTGAAAACGCGGGCGGGGGGGTATTTTTTTATTAAAAAATATACATTAAACTTTGTTCACAATCGGCGAAGATATCGACATACCTACACAAATTAACAATCTTCTTTTCGAAGTCGGTTGAAAATTTTATATACTCAGCAATCTTTTATCTCCCCAGGGATCATCAAACCAGTCGATCTCAGAATCAGAAGATCAGATCACGGTGCTAGAAGCCGCGAGAAGCTCGGAGACGCTACGGCCCGCGAGTCGCGCGTCTCTACACACGCTCACCGACAGAAACCAGCGACCACAACACATACCCACCATTATATTCACCTCTCATGGACCAGAGTAAACATTATTAGTTACAGTGTTCATATTTCTTTTCATAACTACAAATAGAATCACACATCAGCAGCCATTAAACATCCACTGCTGGACAAAGGCCTCCCTCTAAGGGAGGGGTGTTTTTTTTTATGCCGTAGGTGGCAAACAAGCAGACTGTTTTTTTTTAATAGTAGATAGGCTTGCGCTTGGCCGCCATCTCGCCTGATGCGATATCGCATAAGCGATGATGCGGTCTACGATGGAGCACGCTTGCCTAGAAGAAACCGATTCATTCTCGACTTGAAGACACCCAGATTGTAACTGACGGGGAAAACCCATTCAGGCAGCGAATTCCACAGACTCGCAGTTCGCACAATAAATGTGGAATCATAGCGTTTCGTCATGATGGCTGCCTGATGGTAAGCAGTCACCGTCGCCTATGGATACTTGTAGCACCAGAGGCATCACAAATACGTCGCCGACCCTTTAGAACTCGATTTGGGTCATTTGGGTGTAGCCATGCTTATTCCCAACGCTTGGCAGGTGGCTGGGGGATCGCAGTACGTTCACCGTGTGCTAATAGGATGTTGTTTCCCATCCTCCGGTGGTTCTGGTCGCAGTTTTAGGACATACCCGGGTCCATATAGCATCAAGACTTACCTATACCTATGTGAAAATAATTACTACACCACCTTTTGCAAGGCAAAGGCCTTTTTTCTCTCTATTGACTGGGCTACATACTTTCATCCTATTCATTCATAATTAATTAACATAATCTCTATCTCTACATATCTCTACATAGTATAAATTGAAGTCGCTTTCCGCGTCTGTCTGTCTGTATGTCTGTGTGGCCGCTAACTCCTACACCACGCAACGGATTTTGATGCGGTTTTCACCATCAGTTAGATACATTTTCACGGAAGGTTTATAAATATAACTAGCAACCCGCCCCTAGCTTTGCACGTAAATTACACCCGTGCGGGTCGCTAGTGTGTAGTGTATTATAAAAGCGAAAATAACTCTGTTTGTTCACTTTTCACGACAAAACGCCTAGGAAGATCTCAACGAAATCTGGTAGGATGATAGTGTATATCATAAGGACGGACATAGGATACTTTTCCCCAGAAAATGCGGAAAACTGGATAAACTTGGGTAGCATCGCTGGATTCAACTAGTAATATTATAATAAATGCGAAAGTATGTTTGTTTGTACATATTTCACCCAGAAGCAGAGCAACGGATCAACGTAGATAAGGTATAGAAAGAGGGAAAGCGAGAAAGGATCGAATTTATAATAATCGATAATGCCGTATCGAATACGGCAGAATGTTCAAGACCACAGATAAGAATATGTTTTTTTGTTTAAATTAGAACGGCTGTCAAGGCAATTTTGTAAGAAATTTGTTGTAGCCAGTTGCACCCATATAAACAAAACGTCAGTCAGTTGATTGAATCAGGCGTTACTTTGCGGAAGTTCATTTTTAATTTGTATAATGTGATTGAATGTAGAAGCGGAATTACACTAGAAATTCGACATTTATACAAATTAAAACGTCAGTCATTCGAAATCAGTTAGCAACTGTGATGCGGACAAAAAACTTTGAGACCTAACCCAAAAAGGTAAGGTCCAAGTTCTTTGGATGCGGACTTCCACGCGTTGACATAAATAAGAATGTTCAATCAAGGTTTTGTCATATGTCCTGGTAACAGATTTTCCTTCTCATTTCTGTTCTATTTATTTCTCTTTTCTGTGATCAAGACGGACATCCATGCAAGCCCGATCGGGGCACGATGCAATGTGAATCAAACTTAACTGTTAATTTCATTAATTATCATATCATCGTACCAAATATTTCGTAGATAATGTGTGGAATTGATTTTATATGTGAAATGTAGCTCAATAAATCTTCAGCAATATTTGTTGTCAAATTCTATGTCTACACGCTTAGATCCCGTTCACATTACAGACGCAGGTGGATGTGTTCTTATCACTGAGTTAATTTTATTCGAAAGCCTTTATTTCAATCTAACTTATGATCTCATTTGTTTAAATATAATCATTTGTGTAATTGCGTATTTTGAAAGTACTGTCAATACTGATAAGACGTCCACTGCTGGACATAGGCCTCCCCCATCGATCTTCAAAAGGGCCAGTTGGAAGCCGCCTACATCCAGCGTTTCCCTGCGGTCTCTTTTAGGTCGTCTGTCCATCTAGTGGGTGGACGACCTACGCTGCGCTTACCGGTCCGTGGTCTCCATTCCAGAAGCTCTCAGCCCCATCGGCCATCTGTTCTGCGTGATATGTGCCCTGCCCACTGCCACTTCAACTTGCTAATCCGGTGGGCTATGTCGGTGACTTTCGTTCGTCTCATTTCGGATTCGATCTCGTAGAGAAACCCCGAGCATAGCCCTCTCCAAAGCTCGTTGTGCGACTTTTAGCTTGCTTATGTATTCTGTGACAGTATTGTCACAGAATACATATTTAGGTGCTGGTAATTGTATGTTTATTACTTTTATGATTTTTTTGTGATATTATAAACTTGAGAATGAAATAGCGGTTTTCGTGTTAAAGTCATGTAGGTGCGTCTGTGATGTGAACGGTTCGTTATTATAATATATCTAACGAGTGCCACAAATTGCACGAATTTATGTAACTTTCGCCTATCTACTTAGTTTTCGTGGAAATACTAATCACAAGAAGTTTTTCTACATTTTCGGTATCATTGTATACTAACCTAAATGTGATATTTATTTATGTGTGACCTGAATTATATTTTGTTAAGTAAATAAGTACTATTTAAAGTTAAGTGAGTATAAATAAAGAAGTTTGAAAACTTACTAAGTAAATGTGTTTTATTTTTTAACCAGCCGCGCTACAATTTCACCCGCTATCCTACAGAAATTGTTATTTTTCCGATATAAAAGGTTTCATTCATCGTCATCATAATCAGCCTTTTAACAGTCCACCGTTGGACTTTTAGCCTACCCCCGAAAGGGTGATTGGGCCATATCCACCACGCTGGCCCAGTGCGGATTGGTGGATTCACATACGCCCACATACGCCATTGAATTCCTTCTCCGTGCGTATGAAAAAAGAAAAAAAAAAGAAAATTTCCGTGTGTAAAAAGTGTCATTATATTGTGTTAATTCAGTAAGCTCATCCGCATCATCATTATCAGCCTAACATGTGTGAATATCACGAGTGAATCGGTTTCTTCTAGGCAAGCGTGCTCCAACGTGACCGCATCACGGGATGGTGGTCAAACGCAAGCCTATTATTTATGTAAAAAAAAAACAACACTGCTGGGACACAGGCCTTCTCTCAGAGTGAGAGGATGTGCCCTAATCCACCATGCAAGTCTAGTGCATGTTGGTGAATGTCCATAAGTCTTTGAACTTTTGAACGAACGGTTCGATTCAGCCCTGCATTGCCATTGACTTATTTTGTACTTTTATAAATTACTAGCGGTCCGCCCCAGCTTCGCACGAGTATAGATTATAGCCTATGTCACCCGGGGATGGTGTAGCTTCCCGTCAGTGAAAGAATTTTTCAAATCGGTTCAGTAGTTTTGGAGCCTATCAATGCAAACAAACAAACAAACAATCAAATCTTTCCTCTTTATAATATTAGTATAGATATAGATGTGCAGTTTCGATGTCATCGCTCAACAAGGGTGAATTAAATACATCGTGGGGTACGGGTATTTCCAAGAACCTCAAAAGTTCAAAGACAACATGCACCAACATGCACTGGGCTACAAGATTGATTATGGCCCATCCTCTCTCTCTCTCTCTCTCTCTCTCTCTCTCTCTCTCTGTCTCTCTCTGAGAGAAGGTCTTTGTCCCAGCAGTGGAAACATGGTAGGCTGATAATGATGGTTATGAAACTACTAATAATACTTGGGTAGGGGGCAGGTGGTCCAAATCTGAATTCGCCCAAGGTAGGTACCA
Organism: Agriopis marginaria; assembly: GCA_932305915.1. Taxonomy (NCBI): domain Eukaryota; kingdom Metazoa; phylum Arthropoda; class Insecta; order Lepidoptera; family Geometridae; genus Agriopis; species Agriopis marginaria. The sequence goes on from OW029915.1 coordinate 16,665,450, forward strand.
TATTCACCTCTCAAGATGTGATAATGGACAACTTAGCTCACGTTAGATCAGATGTAGAGATGATTTTTACTATTACTATTACTATTGATTAATAAACCTGATAATTGATTGGCCGATGGGGCCGAAAGGTTCTGGGATGGAAACCACGCGGACCGGTAAGCGCAGCGTAGAACGTCCACCTAAAAGAGACCGCAGGGAAACGCTGGATGCAGGCCGCTCCCAACCGGCCCTTTTGGAGATCAAGGGGGAGGCCTATGTCCAGCAGTGGAAATGATGATGATTAGATAAATTAAACATCAATAATACTATGTACTCTAAAGTCAGTGTAGGTCTCATCTATGTAGATCTACATCTACATCATCATCATGTTCATCGTCACTATTTCACTTCGCAGACTAGATAGGTAATATTATTGACCTAAATAAGCAAACCGGTTATTATTTGCATACAAATTGGTTCTAATAACACGAATTCCATTAGGGAGTCGTCCCCTATAATGCAATAATTATACGACGACATTGCGTGTATCAAACTCGGCGACATTATCTTTTTGTACAGTTCCACAATCTTCGGAATTGTCACAGCGGGTTCATTAGATATTTGACTAGGAAAATTCACGTGAAATCGGGCCCGTCCATGTTCGGGCGCACACTGGCATTGAAAAAATATAAATACGCGTAACAGAACCTCCTCCTTAATCGTGGGTTAAAAATGTAATCGATAAAAATCTAAACACGTAGTTAAACATGACACACATATTTCTTAAGTTAAACAAAATGTACATATACAGGGTTACGCGGAAAGGGTGTCTACTAAGCCGAAAGGGGTCATTCTACTCATTACTATATATGTTTATCTATGACTATATGAACAAATTTTACTAAGGGACTTACTACTACGGGGCTACTTAATTTGTTCATAATGATTAGTATAATTACCTTCATTCAGTGCATCCCTTTTGATAGCTATAAGAAATTTACTATGTAATTATTACATATATAAACATTTCTGCTAACTATATACAATGTGATGATTAATTTAAAACATAATTTCTAACATGACTGTTCAAAGTTTATTTATGTTTACGGATGTGGCAATACCGATGATTTCTGGCAGAGGGTAGACGACTGGAGAGGAAAAATAAAAACGGACTTGTCACGATAATTAGAGATCGACCACATAAATCATTACTGGATCAAGTAATATAGAAAATCTAATGGATTTGGAGTTTTATTAAATGTCTACGACACCCTGCGGCATTCTGAAGTGAAAGACAAGCTTTCATTTCAGAAGTGGGATGATCACAAGGAGTAAATTACTCTGGACGTGGACCAACGCGCCTATCAATGCTGGCTGGAGACGAAATGCTGAAGGATTTCACAAGGTCAGGCTGTTCCTGTTTCTAGTGTTCGTGTAGATATCTTGTGTCACTACTCTTTGATCGAAAAACTATAGTGAATTTGGCGAGCGTTATTTGGTGTGTGAAGTACTAAATATTTAAGTGATCACCATCTCTAGCGATTTATTTTCTAAGTGCAAATATTTACAACAGTGACAAATTAAACTTTTTGTGCGTGCGATTAATACAACCTACACGTACCTACGTTAAATGTTCGTGTACGTTCTTGACGTAATTTTTGTGTAAATTGTAAACAATTATTTAAGAAAATTTCTTAATAACTGTAAAACTAAGCTGATTTGTTGTTTCGGTTTGAATCACTGGTCATATTTTTTTCTATAGATAAAATGATTGCGGTATTTTAAATATGTGATTAATAGCTATGACTAATGCATATTTTTTTTAGTGTAGTGTACATAATTGGTTAAAAAGTACCTAATTTTAAAATCAAAATGGGCAAGTCACGTCGTAAGCGACGCGACAGTGAAATTGAGAAGTCACATAAGTCAATTAGAAAACATAAGCGGAATAGAGGGCGAAGTCGTAATCGACAGACTCCTAGTCACAATCGCTGTAGTCGTAGGAATCGTAGCTACAGTAGACATAGTATGCAAAATTCCAGCGAGAGTCGTGATAGTGATATTAGTAGTGGTGGGTATCAGCATAAATCGAAAAGAGCAAAGCGGCACGTTAGTAAGAAACGTAGCTGTATTTCTGAACGTACTACAACGCCGCTCCTACCGGTTCAACAAGTGCCTGTTCAGAAAAGTAATCTTGCTGTTGATAATCAACCGCAAAATATGCATAGCAACTTTTGGGCACTGAACAATTTTCCTGTATCATTTAGTGTAGTTCCGGAATTCGATCCGAGCGATAATAGTCAAACCATCGAAAGCTGGATAAACAAAGTGAACGAGTGTGCCCAAATTTATTCATGGAACGATAGACAAATTAGCCACTACTCATTGCCAAAGCTGATGGGTCTGGCCAAAAAGTGGTATCAAGGTTTGTCATCTGTTTTATTTACTTGGGATCAATGGACAGTTAAACTGAAGCAAGCTTTTCCATCCAACGAAAACTATGGCGACCTTCTGTCGTCCATGTTAAGGTTACGCTGTAAATTTGGCCAACCGTTAGAGAACTACTATTATGACAAAATGGCAGTTATAAACAAATGCGAAATAACAGGAGCAAAGGCTGTAGGTTGTTTAATTCATGGGGTCGACGATAAATTTGTGCGTATGGGAGCGGGAGCATGTATGTTTGATGAACCAGAACAAGTTTTAAACTACTTACGCACAGTATCACAACATGAAACTAGCACATCGCAGAATATGCAAGCTAGAGGCTATCAGGCTAAACAATTTAATAAAGCTAATGCAGAGTCCGTTAAAATGGATTCAGAAGCCTATCAGCAGCAACTTCGTTGTTTCAATTGTAGTGAATTAGGACATATAAGTCTGAAATGTAACAAGCCCTTGAAAAGGTGTAATTTATGTTTCAAGCTAGGACATGATACTAAAGACTGTCGCCAAAAAGTCTCTAATGATGGGGCTGCTAAAAATGCTGTTCAGAATGCAAGTAATACTACGAACGCTTTCTTTTAGATCAGGTCAAAGACAGTATGTGACTAATGATAGAATTTGTATTTGTTTTTATTTAATCAGCACGGTCGAATACCAATTACCATAACGATAGAAAATAATGTTACATATTTATAAAATATAAATACGTACCAGATTAGTTAATAACATGTTTAAGAATACGATATTTTTTGTCAAAATACACATAATAATAAAAATACAATTGTTGATTGTTTGTGAATCAGGCGTTATTTTGCGAAAGTTCATCGTCAAAACTCTCTCGTTGTTATCTTAATATTAAAGTTAAATTAATAAATTATTATTATAAGATCCCCAGTAGGCATAATACTATTTTTTTTATTCTAGTTACGTTAGTAGAAAAACAGAAATAATTGATACCAAATTCATTATTGTACGTAACGCGACGTTGAAGCTGAAATTCGTCTAACATAACAGAAAACTTAGGTATTCGTCAAAGAAACAGTTTTCGGTCGCTGATTGTATAATAAATAGTCAAAATAAATAGTTAACAATTACTTAAAAGTCGAACTAAATTATTACAATACAATAAATAGTTACCACTAAAATGTTAAAACAAACTATATTAAAAAAAAAAAAAAAAATGCAAATAAATTTCAGGGGTTACTTAAATAATATAGAGACTGTTTTGCAGTATAAATCTTCAAGAATTAGGAAATATGGACGCAAAGATGCATATAGCTCTTACTGATAACATTCCTGTAGTTCCTATTCTTTATCGGATGTCACATAGCAAACGAGATCCCCTTAAGACGCGGTACAATCGCAAAATTAACCAAAAGAAGTGTTTTTAAACGCTTTGTGTGACGTGACAAAATTAGCTGATCAGATAAAAAAATACTACAAGTAGAAAAAACCCCTTGGTAATAATCTTAACCGAATAAAATTTTGAAAAATTGTCTAGACTCTTAAAAAAACATTACAAATTGCGCAATAAAAATAGCTTCGAATTGAAGAACTCTGAATTTTCAGCGACAACAACATATTTTTTTGTACGAATTATATAGCCAGACTAGTCTTTTAAAACTTTAGCCAGTTAATTGTTGAAATTCATTTATATATTTTGATAAATTAAATAAAAACCCTCAAAATAATATAAACACAAGCACAAAGTCATCATAATCATCAAATACGATGATATACGATTTTCGACTTTAAACAAAGCCGGTTTAGATAGCAAATAGATCATGGCGTAAGCGGGTGAAAAACGAAATTGAAATCGTGATCAGACCGCGCCTTAAGACTGTAGGCGATCTTTTGACGAACTGTCGAAAGGGGTAGTAGTAGGAATGGGTACCAAAGTTGATGCATTGAACGCATCAAATCACGTTAATCCTGGAAATGAGCGGGATCCTTCAATCCCTGATGTACAGTGGGCTATTAATAATCCTTCAGAGATGTTATTTGGAATCTAGTTTCAGAAATTCATAGTATCATATAAGAGGACTTAATTCATAATGAACTTCTTAGTATCAGAGGTTCATCAATCTCTCGATAATAACGATACACAGGACGAAATTGCTATTAGGCTTGAGAAAGATCAGAAAAACGGAGTGAACACTTTGATTCTGCTTTTGAGCCCTAAGCGACCCACTGCTGGGTATATGTCTCACTCTTTGTATACCGTACCGGGTCATAGTAGGAAATTATTGCAAAAAAGTATAGGATCACAAAAAAAATATTTTACGAAATTATATGTAATACTGCTATGAATGCACATAATTATTATATGAGGCTGACTAACTGCACCCTTGGTTGATGTTCAGTTATGATGTTATATCCAGTGATTTGGAATGAAACAATGATCTTCTGCAGTAAATTCATTTAAAAAAATACAATTGTATAATATATGTTTAAGTGAAATTTACAAAAATATTATATGAAAAAGTGATCTGATTGAATGTCTGCCAGTGAATAAAAGTTTAAAATATCAAAATGCCATGTATAATAACCACTTAGAATAAGAAAGAGAAATGCCTACCTACATCATAAATAGATATTATTGATACGTTTGTGTTGTGTTGAATTGTTATTAGTGATCAATACTAGCGAATACTAAGCGAAAATATAAGAATAGAGAGAATGATGTCGTCCTTTATGCAACGTAAAGAGTCTATACTAAGATAAATGTAACATTATGTGCTTATTACATAATTTTACTGAATGTGAGTACTGTAATAATGCAGTATACAGTGAGACACAAAGTAAGTGACATTTTAATAAGCGATGATGTATTTACAGCGAAACATAATTATATTCATAGAATTACATAAAAGGGAATTAATTATAAGTGACATGTATTAAAGCAAATGAAGTGAAATAGAGAAAAAGTGAGTCATTAAGCAAGCTTGTGAATGATGGTTATAAGAGTGAGTCACCGCAAGATAAAACTTGCGAGCGATGTTAGTTTTAAGAGTGAGTCGCCGCAAGATAAAACTTGTGAGCGATGTTAGTTTTAAAAGTGAGTCGCCGCAAGATAAAACTTGTGAGCGATGTTAGTTTTAAGAGTGAGTCGCCGCAAGATAAAACTTGTGAGCGATGTTAGTTTTAAGAGTGAGTCGCCGCAAGATAAAACTTGTGAGCGATGTTAGTTTTAAGAGTGAGTCGCCGCAAGATAAAACTTGTGAGCGATGTTAGTTATAAGAGTGAGTCGCCGCAAGATAAAACTTGTGAGCGATGTTAGTTATAAGAGTGAGTCGCCGCAAGGTAAAACTTGTGAGCGATGTTAGTTATAAGAGTGACAATAAGTGAGTTTTATTATAGTGATATATAATTAACAGTGAGCCATAAATACAAAATACCTAACAATCTGATGATGTAGACAATTGTAATTGTTTCTTATTTTTTTATAACTAAATGTGACTAAAAGGATAATTTTTAACATAACTAAACGCGAGGTCGCGTTTTCGTCAGGATTAGCCGAATGATAGCTATAAGTAATTTACTATGTAATTATTACATATATAAACATTTCTGCTAACTATATACAATGTGATGATTAATTTAAAACATAATTTCTAACATGACTGTTCAAAGTTTATTTATGTTTACGGATGTGGCAATACCGATGATTTCTGGCAGAGGGTAGACGACTGGAGAGGAAAAATAAAAACGGACTTGTCACGATAATTAGAGATCGACCACATAAATCATTACTGGATCAAGTAATATAGAAAATCTAATGGATTTGGAGTTTTATTAAATGTCTACGACACCCTGCGGCATTCTGAAGTGAAAGACAAGCTTTCACTTTTCGCATAACCCAAATATCGTCAAACAAGCCATAGTCACAGAGTATTATCATTACACCGACGACGCCGACGCGAGCTATAGGTAATAACTAAAGTTAATTTTCAAAAACAAATGTTAGTCAAGTTTGTTTCGTAACCAAAGCACTGATTACCAGGATCACTGATGTTGCGTGATTTCAGGTATTCATTTCTTTATTGAAACCGACAGCGCAGCTCCGAATGTAAACGTAGCAAAAAGCCAAATAAAACTCTCTCATTTGAAAAGTTTTCATTGCCTCATTTTCTTTATTTAATTTTCACAGTTTGCAAGTAATCCGAAACGACGCGATATAGAGAACGAATTTAGGTAGGTAGATACTACCTAAACAGTTATTTACGTAAGTAACCTGGTTATATGAAAAAATATATTTATCTGGGTCTTTTTAAGGCCAGAGTGAATAAATATCTTCTAAGTCATCGTGCTTTATCTTCGACCACATCGTAGCTTACCAACAGGCGAGTAGGTGGTCAAAGGCGGACTTATTCGTGATATAAAAAACTTTAACTGTTTATTTATCGCTACTTAAAAATATATAGCTTCTAACCCTACATAACTCGTTATTATTTATTAGTGCCTACTTAAGTACTTGATTTGATACTCAAGCCTACCTATACCTATACCTATTTGTTAAACTCGTACACAATTGATCTACACCCTAACTATGAAATATCTACCATCTAAGCTAAATTAAAAACTAAACGCTTACCTACACAAAAAAGTAAGTAAGTAAGTGTTTTCTGTCGTGTTGTAATTTTTATTTCTGGTGTACACAATAAAGAGTTTCTATTTATCTATCTATCTACACGTAAAACCCCACCTACAAACTGTCGCAAGACATATCTCCGAATTTGTAATGCATCATATGCCACCCTCATTAGGGGTAACTGAAGACTTCAACTAGTTGTTGGCTCAGTCGGTAATCCACCCCGATCGTGAATACACTTTCAATATTTGCTAATGAAAGTCGAAACAATGTAAATTCTTACTCAGTCAAAGTAAAAAAAAAGTGTACTTTGGTACTAAATTAGTACCTTAAATATGTCTTTTGTGAAATGATTAAATTAAGCAGTGAATGTAGGTAATATTATTAATCTTTGAGAAAAGTTGGACGACTGTGGCATGGTATAAAAAATAAATATAACATATGAAATTAGAAAACAAACTTAAAAACAATTAACTTTATTAGCAAAGTTCATCATTAATTTTATAAAATGTAGGTACTTGATTATATGACAGTGATTGAAAAGCAGAATCTAGTTGGGCATTTTCTATTCAACAACAGTCAAATAAACAATGGATTTCTCTGTTTAAAATTGTAGAAGGTAAGATTTGTATTTGATTGTTTTTTTATTAATAGACTTGCGTTTGACCGCCAGCTCAACTGATGTGACCTATATACGATGGAGCATGCTTGACTAGAAGAAACCGATTCACTCGTGAAATAAGAAAAGAGTGAACGTAGATGATTTGTACCTAAAAGTAATGTTACCTAATTTACCTATTATGACGCGTTGAAATATGGTAAGGCTTTAAATCATCTTAGAGATTTATTATCTATTTAGATTAGTTATTTTTTTTATAGTGTTTTTTTTTTTTTTTGTAAAAATCGTATTAATTAGTTATAGTCTATTTCAAAACTAAATAGCATAAAACAAGCATCTCGCATTAGCCCACTTCACTGAAGTCTAGAAGCGGACGTCATAAACAATTTTACAGGCGAAATAATCGTTAATTTTATTATTTTCTTTGCCGTAAAGCCGCGGAATTGTGGCATAGCGTGATTCACGTTCCAGTATTAGATTATACCTATATCATTTAGAAATAACTGAAAAAGTATTCAATGCAGCTTTTGCAGTTTGGAAGGTACCTACAACTTGTGCGAAAAACCCATAGTGTAAATAATATTATAGTAGTACGTACTACGTAGTGTAATACCTCTTCAAAGTTTATCTCTGTACAACGAGACAAGACTTTCAAAATGTTTCATAATAACATTATAGGCTTTACTAACTGTGCACTTTTTTCATTAGGTATCTCAACAAAAAAAAAATATTTCTTGTAGAGCTGCTACACCCGTCACTGCAAAAGTTTACTTTCGTAGATCTTCTACGGTGCTATACGCATCTACGAAAGTGGTTTTTCAGAATCTGCGTGAAAGTAATTTTTTTCGCAATTTAACTATGCGTCCTTTGTTTATTTTTCATAGAAATGCTAAAACTCAACTAAATGAAGTGCTATCAGTAATAAAAACCCGATAAAGTAGTTAGATAACAATTTATCACAAAATTATTGCATTATATTTAGCATTTTATAATATTATTGGAGCAGCTGTCAGAGCAAATAAATGCTTGGAGTTTTAAATGGGTTTAAAAATAATACATGCAACCACTGAAAAGATTTTTTTTTTTTATTAGAAAGAACGGCTGTCAAGGAATTTTTGAAATTTGTTGTAGCCAGTTGCACCCATATAAACGAAACTTCAGTCATTCTAAATCAGTCAGTAACTGTGAAGCGGACAAAGCACTTTGAGACTTGACCCAAGAAGGTAAGGTCCAAGTTCTTTGGATACGGAATTCGACGCGTTGACATAAATAAGAATATTCAATCAAGGTTCTGTCATAATGCCTAGCAACAGATTTTTTTCTCATTTCCGTTCTATTTACTTCTCTTTTCAGTGTATGCAACCGTATAATAACTAGATGGTGCCTACTAGTAATAGATAGGTAACCAACATAGTCAATGTAACAAGCCATTCGTAACCGTAGTACGACTGTCATAACTTTGGCTTCAAAAGCTCATTACCTGAAGAATTATTCATGCAGCGGATCCAGTCATCATTGCACCTGCAGTGGTCGCGTGGTTATTGCTAATTAAGTGTCACGGGGTTAGTTTGTTTTTCAGTGAAATAAATTAGCTGTCATGATACTCATGATTAGAAAATAGTTTCGAAACTTTTCTGAGATTGCGATGTCTTTTTGGATTTTGTGACACTGTAAAATATGCTCACCCTGCACGCCGCCGTATTGTTTTAGTTGAATATTAGCGACGCGCCCGCCCAGCTTCGCACGGGTGTAATTTACGTGCGAAGCCGGGGCAGGTCGCTAGTTATATAATATATAAACCTTCCGTGAAAATGTATCTAACTAATGGTGAAAACCGCATCAAAATCCGTTGCGTGGTTTAGGAGGAGTTAGCCGCCATACAGACATACAGACAGACAGACAGACGCGGAAAGCGACTTCAATTTATACTATGTAGAGATAGAGAAGATAGAGATAGAGAAGAGAAGAGATAGATATAGAGAAGTGATAGAGATAGAGATAGAAGAGAAGAGAAGAGATAGAGATAAATATTCCCATCATTGCAGTAGGTACCTATATATTTTAAGAGCTGTATTGCAAAATGCATCTTCCATTTTAGGTTTCTGGATTATCTGGCATAATAGTATGTTTTTATTTTCTAGATCAATAACTAGAAAAACCATACTTACTTACTCATGTTATGTTTTCTGTGCTCGTATTACGCAACGCAACCAATTGATTATCATCTCTCAAACAGCGCACATGGTTGTTATCTGATTATCGTTTGTATTTGCCCACAAATTTATGCACCCCGCCGATCCAACTCCAATAGGTACGCCGATGATGACATTGGAGAAGATCCCGCGATAACTCATGGAGAAATGGTCTTTCATCACGGAAGCAGATAGGTAATACAATAAGACAGTATCCAAACTTGAGCTCTAGAATGTAGGTCATACAAATAGATATTAGATAAGTTAGTTAGTTGGTAGGTGGTTGGTTGGTTGGTTAGTAGTAGTTAGTTGGTTAGTTTTTTGGTTTCATTAGATACTAGCTGTTGCCTGCGACTTCTACGCGTAGACTTTCATATAAACTTTCAACCCCCTTTTATCATCCTTAATTCGGACCTTTCGCAAAATCCTTTCTTAGCGGATCTCTACAATACACCCCATAAGGAATCTACCTGCCAAATTTTAGCTACTTAGGTCAAGTAGTTTACTAGATTTCGTGATAAGTAAGTGAGTGAGTGAATTTCGCTTTTATATATATACTAGCGGTCCGCTCCTGCTTCGCACGGGTATATAATATAGCCTATATTACCCGGGGATAGTGTAGCTTCCCAACAGTGAAAGAATTTTTCAAATCGGTTCAGTAGTTTCGGAGCCTATTCAATGCAAACAAACAAACAAACAATCAAATCTTTCCTCTTTATAGTAGGTATTAGTATAGATAGATTGACTGGCCCGGTGGCTCAGTTGGTGAACCTGCCTTCTGCGCTTGTGGTCACTGGTTTGATTCCCACCTAGGGCAAACATCACACGAGTGAATCTGTTTTTTCTAGGCAAGCGTGTTCTATCGCAGACCGCATCATCGCTTAACATCAGGCGAGATAGTGGTCAAAACGCAAGCCTATTATCTCTATCTCTACATACTTAGTATAAATTAAGGTCGCTTTCCGCGTCTGTCTGTATGGCCGCTAAGTCCTCCTAAACCACGCAACGGATTTTGATGCGGTTTTCACCATCAGTTAGATACATTATCACAGAAGGTTTATATATATAACTAGCGACCCGCCCCGGCTTCGCACGTAAATTACACCCGTGCGAAGCCGGGCGGGCGGGTGGCTAGTTAATAATAAAAATAAAAAAACATTCATGTGATGAACATTTGTGTTTGCTCTATAGCAGTGTGTCATCATCTATTAAAGTATATAAATAAATAAATTCGATGACACAGGCCGTGGAGTGCTCACAAGGAAAAAGATAGAGCTCATGAACTTGCCCTAATAAATTAAATATATATTAAATATGTATACATATCAGTTTCTATAATAATATATGTATGTATATGTCTATTAGCTTTGCTGGGTAAGATGATTATGTGTGCAAAAATGTCCCGAAGATAAATAAACTCTTTATTCATTACACCACAAATTACATACACACGATAAAAAAAGCTTGAAAAGCTTGTGCAACAATCGGTGGCTTAGTAGGCTAGTGAAGGCGGTAGTAGAGGTATATCTGGTAGTAAACGGGCTCTACATTACCTATACTCAGTCAAGCAATCAGTCGTAAGATTTATCATCATCATCAGCCCATCATGTTCCCACTGCTGGGACACAGGCCTTTTCTCAGAGAGAGAAAATGGATTGGCCCTAATACACCGTTTTTTTTAAATCTAATATTAGGCTTGCGTTTGACCGCCAACTCGAACGAGCGACGATGCGATCTCCGGTGGAGCACGCTTGCCCAGAAGAAACCGATTCACTCGTGATTTGAAGACACCCAGATTGTAAATATCGGGTAACACCGACAGTTTACGCAGTGCATGCATGTTGGTGCATGAATATCGAATATATGTCTTGGAACTTTTATTCTTGGGCATGCCATACCTCACAATTTTTTTCCTTCACCGTTGTTGAGCAATGGCATCGAAGAGGCACTTTATTTATTTAAGTATTAAGAAATAGGTTACTGGTGCAGGGCCGAAGATCGAACCGGGTGCCGTCAGTTTGTATAGCGCACATGCTACCGCCCGGCCACTATCGCTCCCATCGTAAAATTACCTCCACGATATATTGTACACTCGTGGTTTAGAATTGAATATGGACGAAACCTATACCTATAGATAGCTAGTACACAAGGTCGTCCTTTAAAAACGCGGGCACGGTGTTTTTGACGGATAATATTTCCCCTGGTGTGCGAACGGCACACCAGAGGCCTAACGGCCAACTGCTAACGCGGTATCAAACTAACGTTAAATCCGCTCAGTTGGAAAATCACACGACCGCAAACCGCATCCGTGCGCGTTAAGGTTCATGTTCGCGTCATTTTCCAACTGAGCGGATTTAACGTTAGTTTGATACTGCGTCAGCAGTTGCCTGTAAGGCCCCTGAAGTCATTCAGGCGTTTAGCAGCGCCGGCCCTGTGGTAGAGCATGAGGAGCGGTCGCTCTTAGGCGCCAGATAGCAAGGGGCGCCAAAATTACAAAAGATCCAAAATACAACTAATCTATATATAGGTATATAAATCGACGTGTGTATGTTCCTATGTATCGACTCCAAAACGGCTGGACTGATTTTGACAGGACTTTCACTGGCAGATAGCTGATTATAAAGGTTACTTTCATCGAGGGTATCCACGTGGGTGTAACCGTGGGGCGCAGCGGCTAATAAAGCTTATAAGCCAGCGGAATACCTACGATATTAGTTACCACCATAAGCGATATTCGACTGGGTATCAAACAAACGCTCGCGGGAATTGAGAGATCTCATTCCAATGCCATTTTTTTCGAGGGGGAAATCTTCCAATGATACCCGGCTGCATTAGGGTGCAGCCAGGGTATGTGGGATTATACCCACTAAAACCCCCCCGGTGACCAGCCTTAGTGCTTGACAAGAGGGCTCCGGGATCTCTAGAGGAACGCACCGAAGCCCTTGTTGGTCACACAACGTTGTCGTTCTCCCCTGGTACGCGTTAGTGCCCCAACTTTGACCATCCCGAGCCCAGAGGTCCCCTTTTAGTAGCCTTTTACTACAGGCAAGGGTTACCGGTGCCGAATTCTATTGCCCCGGCGCCAGGGCTACTTTCCAATGGCCCAGTATTTGACTCAATAACATGAATGTCAAGCCCTTGGCTCAACCCTACCGTGGTTACGGAATCGGTTTGAATTATCAGATCATGCCAAACGGTAGGCACAATTTATGATCCTCCAGCCGATATCTGGCTTGGCGCGGTTGGCAGGCCATTCGTCATGTCACGTTAGGTAAATAATGGGTAAATGTGCCATGTTTACCCAATACATTACTGGGTGGGGATGTTTGAATAGGTTTTTGGGGCACTTTGCGCTATTAATCTTTTTATAGGTTAGATATGATTTATGGCCTGTAAAATGTCTATAGTTTATTATTTGGGATTGGTATTCATGGGTGCGATATATCAATTGCACTTTGAGATAGAAAGTAAAAGTAAGCACATTATAAAGTCATTTAAATTTACCTCAGATCAGACAAACAAAGAAGATATGGTACCTACATATGGTGGCGTGGCGGGTGCGAACGTAACTGGCTTGGTGCCTTTTTTATATAAAAATCTATATTATATAGAATAGATCTACGATTGTCCAACAACTCGCCTGATGGTAAGCGACGGTGTGGCCGAGGATGGTGATCATAATTTCATTTAGTCCAATATACCCAGCGCACGACTTGATTGCCCTTTTTTTGCATGTGGACTACTATTATAGATACCTAATACATTGGTTACTAGTTCGCTACTAGTTTAATAGTGTGCGTGAAAAATTTGTAAGTGAGCCGTAATTACAGTTTTTGTGTTAATCGGTTTAGCGTTTAGTGTTTTTTTTAATGAAAATTACAGACATTTGATTACGAACGATAATTGTACTAAGGCATATCTCCATTGTTTGTCTGTTCTTAGCACTTTATGCTTTCAGATTATAATGCAATTTTGTGTAATTTCAAATACGTGTTCCAGGTCACTATATAAATTATGGGTCGCGGGAAAGAACCTGAGTTGCCGACCAGCAACCCTGTGGAGGCCAAGAAACACCGAGACGAAGCAACCGGGCATCTGAAGAACGGCAACTACGACCGTGCGCATAACTCCTTGAACAAGGTACGCTATATATACTACGGATTCTGGTAGGTACTTATTGAAACTTAGGTGTTTACAAAAAACCTTCTGTTTGTTTCACCCTTGTCGAATAAAAATTTATCACCTACAAAAAACTTGGAACTCCTAGTCCCGAAATAATAAGCTTTGAACCTACCTATCCTACAAAATAATCTAGACTCTTTATAGCCCACATTATCATTTATATTATCAGGGGCCTTACGGACAACAGCTAATTGCGGCACCTAATCCGCTCTATTGGAAAATCACGCGAACGTGTAGGTACCTTATCACGCCCAGATACGGTTTGCGGTCGCGTGATTTTCCAACTGAGCGGATTAGGTGCCGCATTTAGCTGTTGTCCGTAAGTCCCCAGGTCTGTGCTCTAGCCTTTTTTGATAATCGCGCATGATAGCAATGGTAACAGCAAGTAGGAGTTCGTTAGGTGTTAGGTATTCATGTAGTTCGGGTAAGTATTTAAAAAACATAATATATCCATTTCATACTCGTAGGTAGGTAAGTTTATTCATAATTACATCCTACAAGAAAACTATGAGCCTGGAAGAAAGAAAAGAAAAGTTAAACTTTCCGCGCGAAAGAGCTGTTTCGGAATTCGCCATACGTGTTCTCCATAGCCCGTTGCAAGAACCACTAGTGTGAGCCTAAGTAGGTGCGAAAACACATTCAGTCGCCATGACGACCACGGCTCGGGCGTCGATACTCACACCTCCCCACACGCCACACATTACATCACACCTGCGGCACCTCTCACCGCGATGGAACTCATGATGGAAAACGCGAAAGCCCAGGCTCGGTCCATCCTCGGACCGACCAAAGATGCAGAGTTTTTACAAAGTTTCGTCCGCGTTGGCATCGGAGATGAGGAAGAAGAGGAGCCAGTCCCGAAAGCCTCCATCAGCAAGCGAGCTCCGGTGACCGACAAGGGAGAGGCTGAAATGGTCGAAGACAAACACTCAGCTAAAGACAGAAAGGAATCGCCAAAGCCGAGAAAACGACGAGAGCGGAAGCCGAAACGGGAGAGACGGAGACGTGAGGAAGAACTTTACACTGACAAAGATCGAGCTGCTGCTGTGGTGATGGGGTCTAAGGACATCAAGCATTCGCTGTCATTGAAGGACAAAGCTGAGAGGAGCAACGCGCTGCAGTTGCCAGAAGAGGCTGATTCAGGAACACTGTTGGCGTTAGCGAGGGCCGAGATGATGAGGGAGCGGTACAGAACTGCGGTGTTTTTTGTCAGTAAGGTCAGTCAGTACACAGTAAATTGGTTAACGGCGAGCAAAAAAATCCGTTATACGTATACTGTTTTTTTTTCAATATACGTTTTTTTTTTTTACGTTTGAGGAACACTTCGGATAATAATCGATGCGTGGCGGCCACGGCCATGGCGAAAAATAGCAATCGGTCTGTTTTGAGCCTATGCTAGATCAGCCCCAACGAGGGACATGATATATATTTATCTATACCTAGATATGCCAAGGAAATATATACAACACATTTCTCAAATTAGTAGGAAAGTATTTACGGCGGTTCTTTCCGTCCAAAACTTTCTCGCTCACTCATTTTAATAAAAAAGCGACAAATCATCTTTTGCTGTCTATCGAAAGGTTGCTTGTCACCATAATTAGGGAAGTACTTCGTAAAAATTTTAAAAAACGTAAATGTGTTTTGTTTGTATTGTTATGATAAATAGCTAAACAAGGTATAGTAAGTTTTTGAAAATTAAAACTCAGTGATGTTATAATATATTCGATAATGTGAAAATTAAGAGCTGTGGGGACAGCCCCCTTCCTCGCGTCTCTTCCACGGATCGCGAAGCATTGAAATACAAAACCTAGTTATTTCGTTTCAGGCTATCGAACTGGCTCCAGAAGAGAAGGCAGCGTACGTGGCCCGAAGCAAGTGCTACCTACTCCTCGGAGAGCCTCGATCTGCCCTCAACGACGCAGAAGCGGCGCTGAAGCTGGACCCGAAGGATGCTAAAGCACTGCTACGTAAGGCTGAGGCACTATATTACTGCGGCGAGTTTGAAATGAGCCTGGTGCACTACCATCGGGGGCTCCGTCAGAGGCCTGACTTGAGTGACTTCAGGCTGGGAGTCCAGAAAGCTCAGGTACATCCTCAGATCGGACAAACAAGGGATATATAAATATTTCGGACATTTTTGCACACACAGTTTATCATCATCAGCCAGAAGACGTCCACTGCTGAACATAGGCCTCCGCCTTTAACCTCCATACTGAACGACAGCCTGCCTTTTGCGTCCACTGGATGCCAGCGACTCTCACTATGTCGTTGGTCCATCTAGTGAGAGGCCTCCCTACGCTGTCTTCCGGTTCGTGGTCTCCACTCCAGAACCTTACTTCCCCATCGGTTATCGGTTCTTCGAGCGATGTGGCCTGCCCATTGCCACTTCAACGGTTACTTGACCCCAACCTAAGCAGCACTAACACTCACTACTCACTAGTAGTTGAAACTAAGCAGCTTGTAATATGGCTGCCAGAGACTGATATACATATATATATATATTATATATATTTAATGCATACTTAAATAGATATTAACACAGATATAGAACAAACACAAATGTTCATTACATGAATGTTTGTCCTAAGTGGGAATCGAAACCACGCCCCCAAGCTCAGAAGGCAGGGTTCACTACCAACTAGACCAACGGTGCTAACAAAATGTTGGTTAGTAAAATTATCCTTTATGTTCAAATGTCTCAATTTTTCATTTAGAAATCACTATACACCGCTGTAAGCAGGTACGGCTCACTACTAACACACAAGACATAAAATTCTCCACGCACACTAAGAAACTTTTAGCGACATCCAATGAACTAACTTATTATAGTCCACCTGCAAAAACGGACGGCAAGGTCGTCTGCTAAGCGAGTTCGACTAATGGCAACAAGCCTGATTTAGGCGATGTGTTTGCACCGCCACACCACCTTACCACATTTCCATTGTTTGTGTCTGATCTGTTTTTCATACCAGCCAGGCCAGCCAGCTGTGACAGAATCTTACATTCATGGAGATATCTGCAAATACCTAAGAAATTAAAATATTTGTTTCCTTAGGTACTTAGGCTTAATTTTGCTTAAGCCCTGGCGCCGGGGCAATAGAATACGGCACCGGTAACCCCTGCCTGTAGTAAGAAGCTACTAAAAGGGGACCTCCGGGCTCGGGATGGTCAAAGTTGGGGTTCTGAACATCCACTTAAGCATGTGCAGGGTATCTACGGAAGATTTCCCCCTCGGAAACAATAAAAAGAAGTTTAATTTTGCTTACACCTACGCTGAATTAAACACATCGGCAAATTTTGATCCCGAAAACATTTATGCTGAAAAATATGGTGAACCGGAGGCGCTGTATTTTACAATTAGTTTTCTCGTTTTTTCCAGGAAGCTATCGAAAACACAATAGGCTCGGTGAAGCCTTCCGCCATCGCTGCCGTCAAGAAGAAAACGAAGCGTTCCTCCTCAAAATCGTCTCGTCCGGCCCTGGGACAACTAATGTCAGATAAGATATACTTGGAAAACCTCCTCAAGAACCCAGATCTAGCCATCGCGGACAAGAAGAATGACATCGTGATGAAACAAGCAGAGGAAGCTATTAGATTTCTGGAAAATAGAGAGGAATTTTGGAGACAGCAGCAAACGCAATGAATTCGAGATTATTCTACCAAAGAGCAACTATTGGCTACGACTAATAATGATGATGCGAATGAGCAATGGGGGTGTTTACCCTAATCGTTGTTCAGGTTCGAATCCTGCAGGTCACCGATTTTTTAAATTGATTTATATCATTGAAATAGTAAATCATAAAGAGTACAAGTTGAATATAAAATTACTTTATTTTACCTGCCTATCAATTGTTGCATAATTGCTGTATATGGTTCCTTGTACCTACTTAGACTTCACCGTTGTAAAAAAAAACATTGTTTATCTTTGTAACACCTTTAAGTACCTACCTATACCTACATGAAATTTATTTTTATTGTTACTACTTAGTTTTATTGTTATCAAATTTTAATAGAAATAAAATCAGATGTTGAAAGGAGTGTAGGCTTGTAGTTATTAATCTATGTTGGCACGTTTCAACGCTAGATCTATACAAACACACACGGTAGGTACAAATGCTAATTAACCTATTCAATTATTTCCATTGATCGTATCGTTAGTATTATTTTATGGTTATTTTAAGTGATCGTAAAGAATACTCATTATTTTTCAATTTACCTAATATGTAAGAGTTTTAGGAACTTGGGTATGGGGTCATTTTCACGCAAGTTCAAGATTGAGTTATACTCTCGTACTCAGAAATAAAAATAAATAATGGAAGCGTTATACCTAGTTTCCCCTTAGGTCGTCCATTTGATGACATTTTGAGCATATCGTTTCCAGTTGTGTGCCGCTCAATATTAAAGTGTGCGTTTGTAGAGAATATGCCAGTGTGTACGTGTTTACCTCATCCCTTCAGTTTTAGGCAGACTTTTTTCGGTACTAGCCCGAGTTTAATACACATCCAAACAAAATATTATCAAAGCTCTCGTAACATGCCTTATCAGTACCCTTAGTACAAGTTTTGATAGTATTCAAAAACTTTTTTCGTTTTCGTATTGTTCCATACATTGCTGGGCTAAAAGGTATTCGAAAACTTTTTTCGTTTATGAATGAAGCCATCTATACCGCCGATTACTACCGATTTTAGTACCTCCACGTTTCCGATAGAGGCGCTTTACTCAAATGTATGGAACAATACGTAAACGAAAAAAGACCTCGAAAACTATCAAATCTGGGACTAAGCGTACAGAGATCGTAGCTTGCGACATAGACAATGTGATAGCGCGGTTCTTTAAACTACGTATTTATGAATAAAACGATAATTTTATAAAAGAAATAGTTTTTTATTTGTTCCATCGGCTTGCGTCTGTGCCAACGTCACAATTGTACACACTAACTTACGTAAAATCTCTCGCTAGAGCCGCATCATACCTGCCTAGAGCCCACACAGAACTTTATGGCCATTAAGATAAACCCATAATGGTTAGCGCTTACAACAAACTCGACGAGACAAGAGTAGACTGGTGTTTAATTTAATAAAAATAACCGGCTTTGCTAAAAATATAATGCGTATATATACTACAGAACTAAATCGGCTGGTAAAGTTAGATAGATACTCTTTAAAGTTCTGAGATATAAGCGTTTAAACTTTTTGGTAGGGATTGAGGCGATGCTCTCTCCTTTTTCCGCAAAGCGTTAGGGATCAATTATTAATGTTCTACAGAAATTTGTCAATGATACTTATAACTTCTTAGTTTTTGAACAGATTTTAATTTTGTTTTCGTTTATTGACTCTATTTATAGTTTTATACTTTTCCTTTTATGGCAAGAAAGAAAAATAAAGACAAATCATTTATAGTTAGATTTTTTGAGGCAATAAAAATAATCACTTGCCTATTCAGCCAGGATTGCATTGGTCCTTTGAGTTGCAGTTAGCGTCGCAATGCGCCATATAATTAAATTCCATTTTACCGCACAGTCTGTCATAGCGCGAAAAATCCGCAAATGTTGACCATTACCCGTAGACACAAAAAGTGTCATTGCATCAAATATAAATCCGGAAAGATCATAAAGTTCAGTACTGGCTCTAGTACAATTTAAAAATAAAATTATCCACATTCGACTTGAACAGACATAACTATCACTCGATTTATTTACAAAAAAATATTTACACTGAATAATATTCTAATAATGATAAACAGCTCGTTTAGAATCAATAATCATTTCATAATTTTTAAGAATACATACATATCTAAACTAGTCGTAAATATAAAAAAAGATTTGTTTCACAGTGTATCGTGTCGTAATTATAACAAAAAAATACATCTCAGTGACTGGACAAGCGAGTCGCTCGCTTTGCTTGCCTATAACAGTAGCAGTGCCACGTAGGCATGATATAGGTAGGAATACTATGGAGCTGCTGTTGAATTTATATTAATTTCACAGCTATAAAAAGTGACCATTTAAAGTAGGGCCAATTGCTTAGATCACATTTGAAATCTGTCAATCTTAGCAAAGTAAATCGTTAAATTGCGTTCTTTTGGCATTATTACAATAAATATGTATTTTTAACTAAAAAAAATTAAACAATTGTGCAGTTCTAACTATGAAAACATAAATAACATCGTTACAAGGTTACTTAGTTGAATTATGGTGAAGTGTCAAATGTGATATATTAAATTGGCCCTACTTTAATGACTCGATAACCAAAATATTCATTGCTAGAAAATAAAGCTTGCAGCCCTTCAAAAATTACAGAAACGCAGCTCAATTATAAAATCTTAATCCATTTGAGAAAGCAATAATCAGCTATAGGCCAAATCTACTTTCTTTATCGTCAATTTAGGATTAAATTATTATGACATGCTTGACCTTATATATATGAAAAAATTGTTCTAGGTCAATAAGTTGATTAGTAATAATTATAATTATTTTGGTAATTGATTTTGCTTACATAAATATTATTATTGCATTGTCACAAAATAGAAGATTTGTATAGGAATTCGAACAAGCCACACGAGGCAATAAAAAAAAGGAAATGTGAATACTATAATATTATGTTACATAATTATACACATTGATGTAAGTAAATAGGGGGAAGATACGGGACGAACTTCTTGACGTGGACCGCACAAATTGGGCTCCCGGGCACAATCGAGTTCAGTCACAATCGAACTGTCGTTTTGGTAGCACGTGAATTACTTGTCAAAATTGTGTGAAATAAAGCAGCAAAACTTACTTCCTGCGTTTTCACAAGGTGCACCAACAGTTCGAAGACAAAAAACAAGTTTCACGGCATTACTTTTCACTCGTAAATACTTAAAAACAATTAACTTTCTTTTCTTTAATTTTCTTTAAATGTCACTTCCATGGTCTAGTGTAGTGTCTAATGGAGCGGTTAAGTTGACGTTTACAGTGTAGACGTCAACGTCGCCGCTGACTCGAGCAGAAACAGAGCCATATTTATTGGGTACAATGGTTGGATGTCACGCGTTTTCCCCCTTTTTAAAACAGTCATTGCATTTACAACAAATATTTTTTTAGAGCGACGGACGCCGGTGCTGATCTTAAGTCATACGCGTGGAGAACTTCGAAAATTGTGATGTACATTATACTCAGTCCTAGCTCTGCCAGCAAGCAGTAGATAAGGATGTATGAAACCAGTAAGTTCTGATCACTTTTGCTATGTTTTTGAACGTAAGATTGTAGCTGGTAGGCGATAAACTACAAACTCTAAGACAACACGGGGTGATAAGACTTAGACTGACTTCTCCACCTGCACTTACATCTCATAGGCTGCGTATGCAGATGTGCGAGAAAGAAGAGCGGTGCGCGAGGAGAAAATCTACAAATCAGATCGCTTTATTCCGTCTCGCCTCGCCTCCCATGGTTCAACCCGCCCTTTTGGAGATCGATGGGGGAGGCCTATGTCCAGCAGTGGACGTCCTACAGCTGAAATGATGACTCCATAATTGTATTTTACTTTAAATATGACCTCTTAGTTTTGGCTTCCAATGCCTCTCAAAAGTCCGGGCTTGAAAATAAATAAATACATATAAGGATTTACATTTCCATGTTCCTTTTTCTTGCTGCAACGCAACGCATCGTGTGGCTGAATTACACAAGCTGTACTTGTAAAGTTAATAACACACCAAGTGACTACATAAACGTTCAACATAAACAAGCACAAAATGACACAACACGCTCTATTTATCTACTATTTTATACAGTATATTAACAAGCAGGACATCGAGTCAGTCGACTTAGAACAGTAGTAATAGAAACTATTTATAATACTGTGTACTTATAACGTCAATACGTAAGAACACAACTTCTCTTTACTTCTTACCTTTACTTCATATTCGAGTCGATTCTTACTTTAGTCTTCCACGCAACTTTCGTTATAGGAATCTAGGTTTAATGCTTCGACCAACGGAAAATGAATGGACGGGCCATAACCATTGAACTTGCTTAGTAAAAACGAGTCAAAACCGTCGGGCATATACTTCAACACCTAATTATAATCATGTACAGTAATTTGTTACAAAAAATAGATTTTTTGTTGTGTTTTCACACTTCGGGAAAGCAAAAGGAAAGGGTTTCGTTATAATGTAACAATAGCCTTGTGTCGAACTTTCTACGTCTAGAGACCGACTGAAACGAAGTGAGCGCCGGTGCTCATTTTGTAATCTTCAAAAATGCGCTCCTTCTGGGTCCTCCGTCCATTCATTTTATTTTGGTCGAAGGTTCAATGCACGAATTTTACGCGCCTTTCGTTTTTCCCTAACCTCGCAAACGTTTTACTAGTATACAGGGTTCGTAATATAGACTGTACTAAGCCGAAAGGAGGTCTTTGTACTCATCATTATAAACAACTTTTACTATTGGATCAACCATGAAATTTTGCATACACCGATCGATTGGTATCAAACTAACGTTAAATCCGCTCAGTTGGAAAATCACGCGAACGTGAGCCTTAACGCGCTCAGATACAGAAATACAGAAATGTTTATTTTGCGATAATGAAATTTAGAGACAAACAAAATAATCCAAATACAAGTACATAGGTACATTATCACAAAAACCGGCCCCAACTCAGCATGTTGCTGGTTGTACACAACCAGCGCTGGTATTCTGTTACGGTTGGCAGTCTCGTGAAATTTTTTAACTGGGCGGACTTAACGTTAGTTTGATACCGCGTTAGCAGTTGGTCGTAAGGCCCCTGGTGACAATACAATATGCAACATCTAAGAAAGAAATATTTTCAAAATTCATTGAATTTTGAAACAAAATTAATGAAATTTCCATGGGATCAATCTAAAAGTATATCCTTTCTAATAAAAAAAAAGTATTTACTAAATCGGTTCATAAATGACGGAGACCTGTGAGAACAAACATAATAAATGAGAACCCCCTCCTTTTTCGAAGTAGGTAAAAAATTATTGTTCTTACCGTTAGATTTAAAGCGCTATTTATTGCACACTGAGACCAACAAGAGAAATACGAAGAGGATAGGGCGCATCGTGTATTGAACTATCTGTAGAACCTCTCTAAAACTCAGAGATCACGATGTAAACATGTAATGATGGAATAAATAGTCGGCATCGCTAAAAATAATGCCAAAACTTAAAAATGAACTTCATTCGAAAAACTATATAACTAAATCATATCAACGTTGAATTTAGTTATATACATTTGTTACTTAATTTATCTAGCTAGGAAACCAATGGGCGCCTGCGCTTTCCACAAGACAATAAGACCCCATATTCAAAGCTAACTGTTACTTTACTAGTGTAGCGGGCATTTTCCGCAACTGGGCCATTCATTGGCCCATTTAGCTTCACCCGGCTGCAGGTCTCAAAGCTAAGTTCTGAGGTATTTTTAGTAGAAGTACAAATATTCCACCTGGACCTGGGTATGTCCTAAAACTGCGACCAGAACCACCAGAGGATGGGCAGCAGCATCCTATTAGTACACGGTGAACTTACTGCGATCCCCAAGCCGCCCGCCAAGCGTGGGGATTATGGAAACACCCCTCTTTAAGAGGGAGGCCTTTGTCCAGTAGTGGACGTTTGATGGCTGCTGATGTGACAAATATTTAGGTGCGTATATACGTATAGAATTTCATGCAAATTTCAATTTGAAATTTGTATGGAATTCGATGCGTATTTTTAACGTGTGTTGGTATTAAGCATACCACAGAAAAGTATTATTTTTTTTGTTTAAATTAGAACGGCTGTCAAGGCACTTTTGTAAGAAATTTGTTGTAGCCAGTTGCACCCATATAAACGAAACGTCATTCGAAATCAGTTAGCAACTGTGATGCGGACAAAGAACTTTGAGACCTAACCCAAAATGGTAAGATCCAAGTTCTTTGGATGCGAAGTTCAACGCGTTGATCTAAATAAGAATGTTCAATCTAGGTTCTGTCATAATGCCTGGCGACAGATTTTCCTTCTCTTTTCCGTTCTATTTACTTCTCTTTTCTGTGAAGCATATGAATATTTGTACTTCGCCCACAGATAGTGGCGCGGTCAGATCAGATAAACTATGGTTTGTCAAATTTAGGATAAAAGGCCGCGTATGAAAGTTCAGATGAAAAGCGATAAGGCTCAAGCCGCGTTAGTATGAAAACGCGCGGTCATCTGAACAGTACACTGTCATTGATTGTATTTCTAAACGCGCCTTATGCGTACGCCACGGTGACAAGCATTTTTTGCGCTTCAAAACGCGCGTCATCATCAGCCAGAAGACGTCCACTGCTGAACATAGGCCTCCCCCTTTAACCTCCACACTGAACGACAGCCTGCCTTTTGCATCCACTGGATGCCAGCGACTCTCACTATGTCGTCGGTCCATCTAGTGGGAGGCCTACCTACGCTGCGTCTTCCGGTTCGCGCGTGCATAATTATAAATTATAAATATTTATACTTTTCGTATTATTAAGCGGTATACTTTTCGATTTTGCGGGGTAGTTATGAAAATTATATGTTAAGTCCATCGAAATACAATACCTATAGTCACAGACGTGCAAATAAAAATCCGAACCTGAGCTCGGCGCACGCTACGGATTGCGTTGACTTATTGGTTAGCTCAAAGCGACTTTGAACACTATGCAAGCGACATAACGTCTAAATTGGAGTAAATGTAGCATTGTGAGCTATATAATTGATGTATAGGTATGTACGACGCTTGGACGATTTTTAATTGTTTACACTTTCAGATTTTGACTCTATAGGTTTGGTTGTACCTTGATAGTTAAGCCTAAAGTGGTCACACGGGCAGCGTTTTGTCCATACAAACGTATTCTCGTGTTTCCTCCCTGGATAATACCGCTAGATCTGTAATTTTTTTAAATAAAATTTATCTCCCCCATTGTCATGCTTCTATCATTTATTTTTACTTATAAGTTAATATACTATAAGAAATATGAGCCTTTAAATATCCCTTTTTTTTACCGCCATGTTCAGACGTCTATCAAACAAATTTGACGAGTATAAAAAACAAAAATAAATGATAGAAGCACAGATCAATCTTTATCACATCTATTAATTAAAAAAATAATGAAATCGGTTTAGTTTTGAATGAGGAAGCAGAAAAATAGGAGACGACGATTTTGTCTACTTTTCGTAGGTATAATCGATCCGAGCTGCAGTTGTCCCTATTGCGCTTTACTGGGAGAGGCTTGAGGTCAGGGGACTGCATCAGATTTGCTAAATACCTATTCATCAAATTTCTTGGCCGTGGTACGCCCTCTTAAAGGGACTGTTCCCGTCTGCAGCTCTCTCGCTCGCACATTTTCACATTATTGAAGATATAAAATCAATGAGTGTGAATTTCCAAAAAGTAACAAAATGTGTCTATTATAACATTACAAACAAAGAAATGTTTGTTTCGATATCTTGTAATTTGACGGAATAACATGACACGAGAAATAAAAATCACTTGTTACCATTTTACTGTGTCAAATTAAAATACATATATCAAATTGACAATTTCTTTGTTTGTAATGTTATAATAGACACAAGACATGATTTTGTTACTTTTTGGAAATTCACACTCACTGATTTTATATCTTCAATAATGTGAAAATGTGCGAGCGAGAGAGCTGCAGACGGGAACAGTCCCCTTAAGGCAGAGCGTTACGAAGCACGATTCCATTTTCGATTACAGCACAGATAAGCAGAACTTATAAATTGTGTGACATTACACACTGTCGCGTCTGAGCCAAGCCCAGTCCTACAACTTACTTCTACGGTAAACAACTCGGTAAACCTAATGAACGTTTCACAACTCTGTCTCGCTCTAACTTTTGGACTTTTGCACCCGTCTTTTTCTTTCGTGCCAACTTTCCTAGAGTTTTTATACGCTCACCGACTAGTCCGCCGTCAGTGGGTATAAAGGGCTTGTGTTAGTCAGCCTCTTCGGGCGGTCGCTTGTAGACAGGGCCGAACTTGGCCATGTACTTTCTGACGAACATCTTGGCCTTGGAGCGGACGGAGTCGGTGACGACCAGTTCCTCGACCGAGCGGCAGTGCTTCAGCTCCTTCAGCATCACGAAGTGGGTCAGCTGGGGAACGATAAATATGGTGAAAATGGTATACAGGTAGGTATATAGTTTTTTTTGTTTTGTTTGAAAGGTGACTTGGTTGAGTGTTCTTAACTATGATTCATGAAAATTGGTTATTAAAAAAAAACAATATGACATCATCATCAGCCTGAAGACATCCACTGCTGAATATAGGCCTTCCTCTTAGAATCGACTGAACGAAAGCCTGCCATCTGCATCCACTGGATGCCGGCGACTCTCACAATGTCGTCGGTCCATCTAGTGGGAGGCCTCCCTACGCTGCGTCTTCCGGTTCGTGGTCTCCACACAAAAACATTTCATTCCCATCATTTTCTTTTTCAATTTATACCTTTTTTTAAATTGACCTATTCATTTATTCGCTTCATCAAAACTCGCGTAAGGATTCATTATAAATTATTTATAACGCCGGTTTTCACTCACGATTATGTTTTTATCGGTCGAGACGATCTAATGGCTCCGAAACCGGTCGATCGTCTCGACCGATAAAACATAATCGTGAGTGCAAGCCGGTGTTATAATAATTTATTCATTTATTTTTCAATTTATACTTTTTTGATAATTGAAAATTGATTGATAGCCCCCATTGGTCCAGTTAATAGTGAACCTGCCTTCTGCGCTTGGGGCGTGGGTTCGATTCCCACCTCGGACAAACATTCATGTGATGAACATTTGTGTTTGTTCTATATCTGGGTGTTAATATCTATTTAAGTATGTATTAAAAATATAGTATGTATCACTCTCCGGCATCCATATCACAAGCTTTGTTAGTTTGGGGTCAGATGACAGTGAGTGCAAAAATGACCCGAATATTTATATTATTTATGGACAGACGACCTAAAAGAGACCGCAGGGAAACGCTGGATGCAGGCCGCTTCCAACCGGCCCTTTTGGAGATCGATGGAGGAGGTCTAAGTCCAGCAGTGGACGTCCTCTGGCTGAAATGATGATACGTTAAGTTGGCACCGGCTTGTGACAGAAACTATTTTCTTTTTTCTTGTGTTTAACTCGTAATGTATTTGTATCTTTTGTAATACACTGTTTTAAACTATCATGGTTGTTCACTAAAGTTATATGATTATTTACGGGATATTTACCGTGGTAAGGTTGTGGAATGAGCTCCCTACTTTTGTATCTGTTATAAATAAATATTATTCTTTCTTTTTTTCTTTAACGGGCGGTTATCCGAGTCGCGTAGGCAACAAAACGCTCCCTCAGCCCCCGCCAAGTTATAGCGACGCCATGCTAGAGTCAGGACGCCCGCGGGGGGAGTGCAACGACAAAAACGAACATAGGTCCGACCTCGATGACGCCTGGCGCGGCACTGAACGCGGCGCGCCAAAATTCTCGCGTCCTTTAAATTCGCTTTTAATTTCACTCAAAAACGACACTATACACTATCAAAAATCTATCCAAATAAAAGAATGTTGAATAAAATTTCCTTTCAGTACATGCAATTTCCAGGTTGTTACGAGCTTTCATTAGAGCATAAAATGAAAAAATAAACTAAGTCGACTTTGTTTAATTTTTTTTTTTTTATCGTGGAATGTTTATTCCATCGTGTTTTGAACCAAATCATAAACTCAAACACAAATGTATCTGTGACATGTATTTTTTTCCAGCACAAATATTGTGATTTAACTAGAAAAAAAAATTGATTTAAAACCGTCAAATTTGGTATAAGAGGCTCTTAAGCGGTCTCACCTTCCTCGCGAGGTGTTTGAAGTCAGCGGTGCACGTGATCCTACCGGCGTGCGCCTCCGAGTGCCGGTACGGGTTCAGATGCTGCACCATCACCCGCGCCATGCTACTCCTGAACTGTTCCTTCATCCTGCGCGTGCTCTCCGCGGGGTCCACTGCGGGCTCGGGGGACGCCTCGGACACGAGGATAGGCTCAGGTGTGGGCTCAGGGGAAGGCAGCGCTTCGGGAGTGGGGACTGCAACGGGAACAGAGACGGTGGTCTCATCTTCTTCTTCCTCCTCGTCGCTGTCAGAGTCGATAAGGCCCACCAGCTGAGAAACAAAAGCATAAGTTTTAAAGGGGAAGTTTTTTTTTAAAATTGACATGATATGTCCACTTTAACACTAGATATTAAAGAATAATTGATTGATGGTTTTTTTTTGTTTTTTTTTTTGTTTTGATGTTCACTTTTTTTTGTTATTTTTATTGTTTTTTTTTTACTGTTCGAGGTGTTTTGTTTTTGTTTTGTGTTTTTATGGGTGTTCCCCAATAGTTAATTGAATCGGTTTCTTCCAGGCAAGCGTGTTCCGCAGTACACCGTAGATCATCGCTTAACATCAAAACATAAAAATTAAACCGCTAAGCGCTACTATAAAAACTATGGTGAAAACTAGTCTATCAGTGGTGGTTGTCAACTGCCATGCTATTTGAAAAGGATTATAAATAGTGGTCAAACATAAAATGCAACATACCTTAGCCTCATCAGATTTGCCCTTGCCTTTGCTAGAGGTAAGCATGCGTACTTTCTGCAAAAGCTTTTCCTTTCGTTCTTTCCGTCGGCGCAGTTTCTCCTTAGTCTGCTTGTATCGCTTAACCTCCAGCCGACCGGCCAGCTTGTCTTCTTCTGTACGAGGCTGTTGGGAAAAAGGATAATATTTATGTAAAAATGCTTGAAACAAGTCCCATTCAGTCACCATCACCAACATGGACCAGTGGAGGTGGCTGGGGGGAGGACTTTTAAAAACTTCCTATTTCTTCATCAAAACTCGCGCGAGGAAACATAATTGAGAGTGTAATTTGTAACAACTTATAACTACCAAAAAAAACACATCAGCCTGTAAATGTCCACTGCTGAACAAAGGCCTCTCTCTCATAGAGGGGTTTTGCCATAATCACCACACTTGGCAGGCGGCTTGGGGATCGCAGTACGTTCATCGTGTACTAATAGGTCGCTGCTGCCCATCCCCGGTGGTTCTGCGGCCTTATTATAGAAGTTTGATCGTGATCGAGATTGCATGCTGTCCCGTTCGCATCTATTTACTCGCACCACCTGTGTAAGTGAGATGGCACGCGATCACGATCACAATCCGAATCATCCATAATAAGGCATCTAGTCGCAGTTTTAGGACATACCTCCAAAAAAAAATTATTACTGGGATAAAAAGTTACGTGTTAATTTAGGTTAGATTGACCATAATATGGTTCCCCGCTTGATGAAAAGGTACAAAATTTTCAGTGTTATCATTTTCGCGCGAATTGAATGAATGACTTTTGAGTCTCTTATCTCCCCCGCGACCGACGTGGCTTACTCGTGCAAAAGGAATGTTTTAATACATACGCGATCAAGTGCTTATATTCTCTGCTCCATCGTAGGCCGCATCATCGCTTAACATCAGGCGAGTTGGCGGCCAAGCGCAAGCCTATTTATAATTAAAAAAAAAAAAAAAAAAAAAAAGTTGTACCATGATACTTACACTGATAGGCCTCTCGGAGACGAGTCCCGGTCGCCTTTTCCTCCGGTTCATGGTGAGTAATGCATGCTCTGGGATCAAACCATTCACTGCATCCTTTTTGATCACTGAGAAAATAAACATCATCATCATCATCATCATCAGCCCTTTTTTACAGTCCACTGCTGGCTGGTAGGCTTTTAGCCTGCCCCCGCAGGTCAAGGGAACGTCTCAAGTGGCGTCGAAAGAGGTCTCGGAAGGGAGAAAATAAACAAAGTAATAGAAACAAACAAAACTATCAGAAAGACCACATAACAGTAGGGTTATAACCTTTGCATATTAACGATACTAACAGGCGAATATGCGTCCCACGCCCTGATTCTGGTAAATTTATTAAAATAAACCAGCCAAGTGCGAACGGACTCGCGCACTGAAGGTTCCGTACCATCACAAAGTGCAAAAAGAAAACATCACGGCCAGGCGGTTACTCATCCAAGTACCGACCGCGACCGACGTTGCCTAACTTGGTGGTGAACAGAAATTTTGCATCCAGCGTTTCCCTGCGGTCTCTTTGAGGTCGTCTGTCCATCTTGTAGGTGGACGTCCTACGCTGCGCTGCACTAGAGAAATTTTTCACTGACTTGCACTGGGCCATTATTTATTATTTTACTTTAGAGTGTACTATAATCATGCCAAGCTTGACTTTTATTAAAGCAACCGTCACAAGCCAAAAAATTATAGAAATTTAATTACAATAATATTGTAAGATTTGAGAGACAATATTTTGAAGTTTAAGTTGAAATTAAGAATTAAAAAAATATATTAATTATAAAATTAATCAAACAATTTTCGAAAGACATGATATTTATAATTTTTTTCTCGTAATGTTTATTTTATTTTATTTATTCAACAAAATCCACAGCCCTTTAAAAACTTAACAATAAACTAAGAACTTAACTTACGGCCAATAATGGATTTACATTATATTACTAATCTAATTAATACCTACAGTCGTATATTATAATCAATTTATGGGTACATGTTGTGGGTGTGTGCGGGAGGCGGAGTGTGTGGGGTGATAGTGTGCATGCGTGTGTGTGTGTGTGTGTGTGTGTGTGTGTGTGTGTGTAATGTTTGTTTTTTTTGTTTGTACCTTCATATATCCCGTCGACGCCCTCGACCATCTTGCCTTTAGTCATTTGCCGGCGCACCACGGGACTGTCCAACGCATTCACTTGCTCATCCTCCTCTTCAGACGAACTCTCGTCTAAAAAAGTAACACAATTCGGTATGTAAAGTTTTTTTTTGGTATTTTTTTTATATTTTTATTTCGTAGATTAGGTCATTACAAGAAACTAATTTCAATATTTTTGTTTTATATTCAGTAGTTATTTTATAATATTTTTTTGAAAATTTGAAACCTATGACGTCACTTTTTTGCACAAATATGTAGATGCGTTGAGAAGCCAAAAAAAGCACGCGAGTAAAAATAAAAAGACATTAGAACATACTTTGAACGTAACAATGACATCTAATGTCTGCTTGTTTGTTTATGGAAACCCTAGGGTTACTAGCTCACTGATTTGTAAACAACAATATTTTATTGATGTTAGTATTTTATTTGTTCGATTATTCAGTTTCTGTGTTTTTTATTCTTAGGTTGAGACATCATATTTGAATATAAATTATTAATCATACATCAAATGACATATTAAAATATGTTTAACATTATATATCGTTGTGAGTACCACCCATAATAAAAACAAATTAATCTGACGTGGTGAAAATTAATTCTATTAAGTAGGTGCTTCCAGTAAAAACGTTCTAAATCAGATATTTATTTCCCCGAAAAAACATTTTCACATGATTTTTCCCTACGCTTAGGGAAAAATGCCCCATGTTGGCAACTCTGAAAAGAACTAGACTGTAAAATCACAGATATGAAAGAAAAATATTTTCTGTGTGACGAACAGTGTGTCAAATGTATTATATTTTTTTATTCTTAAAAAGCACAGATATTAAACTGTTAAAAAGTGACGTCATTTAGAGGCCAATGAAAGTCGAATGATTTCTTAGTTTTTTGTTAAAATAAATGGCATCTTATCGTTTTAAAAGGTCAGAGTAGAAAAATAAGGGTTTGTAACATAAAATCTCGAAATGGTTTCGGAATTGGCATAGGTAATTTTTTTTTAGCATACCGAATTCATTAGAATTTATAATCTTTATTTCATGGATAAATAAGCCAATATCACAAAGAGAAAATAAAAATATCCTAAAATATAAGTACAATTAGACTTCCAAAGATCGAAGATATTCGGTACAAATAATCGGCTTCTGGTAAGAAATAGGCATGATCCAAGAAAACAAAGTCTAACGCTCTGGGAGTTGTCCCGCAATGACGTCACTGTCCGCTTCTGGTAAGAAATAGGCATGATCCAAGAAAACAAAGTCTAACGCTCTGGGAGTTGTCCCGCAATGACGTCACTGTCCAGTTGCCACTTTATTGTAACAAACACAGATACTGGGAAACAATTTATTTAATAATCTTTTAAATAAAATACAAAATTTCAATTGTCATTTGGTTTGTCCGCTCAAGCAAGTTAATCACGAATTGAATATAAATTAAACATAATTTCATCAAAACCACATTGATTTATTGGATTCCCACAGGTAATATACGGATATTGGCGAGTTATAATTTCACGCTACTGTTAACACAGAAAATCATCTGTTACGTGGTGTATCATCATCTCTCTCAAGCCTGTTGTAAATTACTTTACTGCTCTTGCTTATGCACGTGTACGTGTATCCATGACATTGATGACATCATTGCGGGACGCCCACGTGATTTTTTTTCTCTGAGCGCTATACCTGGCGGAGTATATTATTATACCATGGAAATAGGTTGGTCCAAAGAACCTACACTAAAGCTTGTGTTGCAAACATCGAGATACTATACATATAGAGTCACAATCGTGCCAAAAAACCAAAACTCAGCGCACGCTACGAATTGCGCAGACTTAAAAGTCTGCGCAATTAAACTACTAAAGTATCAAGGTGACCGCGATCCGACTACAAGGCCGCGCGATGACATAGCGGACAACTAACTTTGAACTATGCAAACGACATAACGTCTAAATTGAAGTAAATATGGCATTATGCACTATATAATTGATACAATGTATGTACAATGACGCTCGGACGTTTTTTGACTGATTTCACTGAGAAATTGTACTCTAATTGTATCTCGATGGTTGCATGTCATAAATTTTAACGTCATTCCAAGTTTTACCTGTAAAGAGATATAAATAGGAAGTTTTTAAGGGCTGGATGAATTTAGGTCGTCGTCCTATTTAACCCCCGAAACAATAAGAGGGACGCTATAAGTTGAATGTGTATCTGTGTGTCTGTGACACCAAACCTCCCAAACGGCTGAAGCAATATTGATTTAGGTATTTTTTTATTTAGTTCTTAGTTCTTCAAGAAAATCTGTTCACCCGTTTGAAGACTATCAGCTATTTTATCGTGGGTAAAAAAAAACAATTTATTTATGCTACTGAAAGACAAGACGAGCAAGTCGCCCACCTGATGGTAGCTTCACTCCGCTTAGCTTCTCTCCGCCTTGCCTGCGTATTTTGACTGCTCCAATCATCATCATCATCAGCCAGAAGACGTCCACTGCTGAACATAGGCCTCACCTCAAGGTTAAAGGGGGAGGCCTACTGCTCCAATATCTTGATTAAAATATGGAGTTATACCTTGTTCCGGAGGCGGGGGCGGATGCCACTGCGGGCGGCGTAGCTTCACGTGGTAGTAGAAAGTGCGGCCGCGCGGGTCGGTAGCGCTTCGCCATAGAGACGGCAGTACCACGTCTTTCGGGTCGGGAACGGTAGTCGGTGGCTGTAAGGTCTGCGGGAAAATATATATCTGCATAGGAATTTCAGCCAAGCGAACACTAGAACTCTAAGAGGGAGGCCTTTGTCCAGCAGTGGACGTTTAATGGCTGCTGCAGTTTCGATGCTAGAGCTCAAACGGTCAAAAATATCATAAGGAAACCGGTATGACCAAAAACCTCAAAACTTCAAAGACTGGACATTTGCCAATCACTGGGCCAGCATTGTGTATTAGGGCCCATTCTCTCTCTCTCTCTCTCTCTGAGATAAGGCCCGTGTCCCAGCAGTGGGAACATGATAGGCTGAAATGATAGTATACTGTAGATATACAGTAATAACATAGATATATTGTAGCTAGCTGCGCCCCGCGGTTTCACCCGCGTAGTGATGAAAAATGGTGATGATTATAAAAAGTATGAAAGATGATGAAAAGTAGTCACTATGTCACTCTCTGGCTTTTGAACTATACCCATGCAAAAAATCAGGTCGATCCGTTGTTCCTTTGCAGCGTGAAAGAGGAACAAACATCCATACATCTATACATATAAACTTTCGCGTTTATAATAATTGTAGGAAGTAGGATAATTCATAATACTGACCAACATATTATCCGGAGGTTGTTGGTGCGGCGGGAACGGTGTAGGTCCCAGTTGCTGCCCGAACATGAATCCACCCAGCCCGAACCCGCCCATACTCAGCATACTGACAAACAAACATTTTGTGTTTAGAAGTTATATTTGTTAAGTTAAAATTCACAGCAGTCCTTTTCTGACAATACAAGTTACTGCTCTCTAAGGCGGTTATCTCTCTCTCTCTCTCTCATACACTGCACCGCGCCACGCGATGGTGCGCGGGATCGCCACTGAGCTTAATCTTCAGTCGTTAGTTCTTTTGGGGTTAAGGATCAAAAGTACCCACCATTTTATCTCTTAAACAACAAAAGAAGTAAATCCTATTTCTGAAATATCAGAAGTGGGATAATTACTACACATTTTGCGATTTGCTTATCTCTCTTTCACTCTAACTATTCATTTGTTTAGTTCTTTTGGGGTTAAGGTTCAAAAGTAACCACAATCTTAGCTCTTAAACAATAAAGAGGTTAATCCTATTTCTGAAATATCAGAAGTGGGATTATTTGCTACACAACACATTTTGGGATTTGCTTATCTCTCTTTCACTCCGACTATATCTTATTATTAAGCTAACTTACTTCGGTTGCGGCATACAAAAAGGCTGCTGCTGAAATGGCGGACAGAACTGCGGCCCAGGCTGGAACTCCGCTAACCACTCCGGGGGCACATCTGCTGGCGTCATGCCAGGCGGCAACATTCCCGGCATTATATTCCCGCCTGGAATTGGTGGCATCATATTCCCTCCCGGTATTTGCCCGGGCATAATGTTACCGCCAGGCATCATTGGCCCGCCAGGCATGTTGCCTGGCATCATTGGCCCACCAGGCATATTGCCTGGCATCATTGGCCCACCAGGCATATTGCCCGGCATCATTGGCCCGCCGGGCATGTTGCCTGGTATCATCATTGGCATGCTGTTTGGCCCACCCATCATGCCCGGTGGGAACATCTGTAAATAGAAGAATAAAGTTAGTAAAAAGCTGTTTTGTAAATTAGTGTCTAATTTGTGACATCATCATGCGACTTTTACCTTCATTATGCCCTTACGTTTGGTAAACTGTTAAATAAAAAGATACAAATAAATACAATTACATTCTATAAACCCAGGAATAAAAACAAACATAAATATTATTTAAAAAAGTAACCAACATCATCAGCCTTTGTATGTTTGCTGCATGACAACTGCTAGGCGTTTCTAATGGTTGCTATAGTGAATGAATACCAAGCTTGGTTCACAGTTCTTTTGAGGTTACATTTCAATAGTAACCACATCATTTCAGAGCGCCCGGCCAAAAAAAAGGAAGTAAATCACAATCTTCAAAATAAGTAAATCTTTTGAAATATCAGAAGTGGGATACTTATTACTAAAATAGCTGCGCCCCGCGGTTTCACCCGTGTGGCGATGAAAAATTGTGATGATGATGAAAAGTAGCCTATGTGTTAATCCAGGACATAAGCTATCTATCTATATCTAAATTACATCCAAATTCGTCCAGCCATTAGCGTGAAGGAGTAGCAAACATACACACACACACTCACGCATACAAACTTTCGCATTTATAATATTAGTGTGATATTTTAGAAGTGTGATTCTTTGCTTCTTTCTTTGCCTTTTGTGTCAGTTAACCTGTTGAAACTGGTCGGACGGCCAGGTAGATATAATATGCAGTAGTAAAAAGTAGTTCTAAAGCAGTAGTTTGGCTTTAAACAAACGCACGAATCGAGTGACATAATCAAACGAGCGCCCTTTCCGGCCCGCTACGATACTTCACGGTACGCTCAAATAGGCGCGCGCGCCGCGTCATTAAGATTCACCATGTGTGTCAGCGTAGAAGTAGCGCGCTAAGTTATCGAAAATTATCTTAAAACCTGATAGTAGCAACCGTAGCGCCGTGACGGACAGTAGAAATTGAAATCAAGGACACGTCCGAGTCAAACATCTGCTTTAACTTATTTTATAATTTATCTACTGTGGTAGTACAGCCAGGGGCCTTACGGTTTAAAGCAATCCTGTTAGGTTATGAAAAAAAGTTGCGCAACCGCAAGCCGTATCTGGGCGCGTTAAGGTTCACGTTTGCGTGATTTTCCGAACTGCGCGACTTTAACGTTAGTTTGGTCCTGCGTAACGAATTGCGCGTACGGCTTATTAATCGCACTGCCGTCTCGTCGTTTCAGCGAACGCGCTCCGCCACTTTTCTTGACATCTACATAGTTATTTACGTCTCATCTGTATGTCTAGTGACCAGGGGTGTCCAACAAAATTTTGTGGCGGGACGGATTTATTAACTTTGAAACTATGGCAGGCCAAGAGAATAAGAGAATAAAAGTAAAATGGTAGAAAGGGTATAATTAACTATTTGGCGGAATTCACAGCAGGTTCCACATGTAACTGCATGCACGGGCACATCTGACATCACTGACTGGCTGGCTGTACCTACGTTGCATGCGCGGAGGGAGTGGGAGTGAGAAGGGCAGTAATGTTAACGTTTTCGAGCGCAGATGTTGTTCCTACAACTAAAATGGCATTTTTTTATTTTTATTTCCACCGATATGCTCGTCCACGTTTTCGCTGAGTCGTATTGATTGATCGAAGTTTTTTTTTTTTAAGAACGGCGTTTTAATATTTTACGAACATAGTAATCGCCGTTCTTTACAAAATTTCGTCTAAAAAAGTTAAAAGTTACCCCAACTTTTGACTCGTTCGCGGGCTGGATTAGGAACCTTGGCGGGCCGCATTGTGGCCCGCGGGCCGCATGTTGGACACCCCTTGCCTAGTCAGCTATCTATGTACCTGATAAAACTGGTAGCGAGGCCAGTAGTACGGCCAAGGTTGTTGTCACGCTGCCGCGACAGCTGTTTCAGCGAACGCGCGCCACCGCTCCTCTTTACACCTTATCTGTTTAATCTAGACAGCAATGTATGTACCTGTTGGAACTGGTCTGGAGGCCAGAAGTGTGACCAGGGTTGTTGGTCGCGCTGCCGCCTTGTCTCCTCGGCCGCGGCAGCCGCTTCTGCGAACGCGCGCCGCCGCTCTTCTTTAGTCATCGGCGGCACTGCGGCTAACACTCGCTCGTTCAGTCTAGAACAAACGAATTGTACCACATTACTCTGTGCAAAAAGCCGAGGTAGCCCATTTGGAAGACCGCTAGACTTGAAAGCGTGAGGTCGCGGGTTAACATTAAATTTAAATTAAACGAATTGTACCACATTACTCTGTGCAAAAAGCCGAGGTAGCCCATTTGGAAGACCGCTAGACTTGAAAGCGTGAGGTCGCGGGTTCAAACCCCGGGCCCGTACCAATGAGCCCTTTGGAGCTAATGTACGGATTTCCATACCACTGGCTTTTCAGTGAAGGGAAACATCGTGAGGAAACCTGCATACGCACGGAGTAGGAATTCAATGGCGTATATGAATCCACCAATCCGCACTGGGCCAGCGTGGTGGATATGGCCAAATCGCCCTTTCGGGGGTAGGCTAAAAGTCCAGCAGTGGACTGTTAAAAGGCTGATTATGATGATGATGACTTTGTGCAAGCGTCGCTGCGCCAGTATTGGCTTTCTGTTACTTTTTTTATGCAATAGGTGACAAACAAGCAGACAGGCTGCCTTATCGGTCTCCACCTGTAACACCAGAGGCATCACAAAAACGTTGCCGACCCTTTAAGGTTAATAAACTCGCCTTTTGAAGAACCCCATGTCGTAGCTTCCCGGAAACACCGCAGAAAGTAGCTCATTCCACATGTTGCAGGTGTGAGGCAAGATCGTGCGATTAGCACAGTGTGCGATTTCCATAGATCTATATTTATGTTGATGCGCTTTCAGGCGGTGGCGACTAGTGTAATGATAAAACAGCTACTTCTTCAGAACTTTTTGTTTCTGTTACTTAGTTTTATCTTTTCTATGCTAGTATCGATCATCAACTGTTCCGATACCGCCGGACCGAATTGAGGCCGTTCGTGTAAAACTAGCAAAGTACCTGATATTTGGCGTCTCTCTAAAGTATATTGACATAATTTCCTACCATTATCAAATAATTTATAAAAAATACGACAGAGGCACCGTAAATTAACTATGGTTAATTATGATAATTTTTTAAGAAGAACAAACAATTTCGATGTAAATGTACGCATCATCATTACCATAATCAGCCTTTTAACAGTCCACTGCTGGACTTTTAGCCTACCCCCGAAAGGGTGATTGGGCCATATCCACCACGCTGGCCCAGCGCGGATTGGTGGATAATATACGCATGGTATAAATTAACTCACCTAATACTTCTCCTGCTTTCCGGGCTCCGCCTCTTCCTCCGGTCACGGTCATCTCTATCCCTATCTCTGTCTCGCTCTCGCTCCCTATCCCGATCTCTATGTCTATCTCTGTCTTTCTCCCTTTCGCGTTCGCGTTCCCTCTCTCTGTCCCGCTCACGCTCGCGGTCCCTGTCTCGTTCTCTGTCCCGGTCTCTGTCACGATCTTTGTCCCGATCGCGATCACGGTCGCGGTCACGGTCGTCGCGGCGATCGCGGTCGCGCGTGCCGCTCGAGTCGGCGGCGCGACGTTCGACGTTAGCCTGTCGTTCGTGCTCTTTCATTTGCTGTATGCGCTCTTTCTTTGGGATTTTGAATACTTCCTGAAATCAGTAATTTGATTTTCATAGTTACAATTATAATCGAAAAAAAGAAGAAAAAAACAACAAAAAAAAAGAAAAAGAAATGTTTACAAGTATTATTTGTAAAATAAATTTTAAGTAAGTACTACAATGGGCATTCGCACAGGTGTTTTAATTATTAAAAATAATAATAGCCTGACAACCGGTTTCTGAAATTTGTAGTGAATAAATTATTTAAATCGGTCAATAAAGTCCTGAGATATTATAAGCGTTTAAAGTTTTGTTCGGCTTCGGGAAGGATGCTCTGTCCCTTTCCTGCAAAGTGAGTGTCAGTTAGTATGGAGTTTGTAGGGCGTACATAGAAATGACGTTAATAGTCGGTATAGTTGCGCTCTCTGTCTAGGAAGACATCAAAAATCTTTCTTAATCATGAACAGATTTTAGTTTTATTATTGGGGGTCAGCTTTTTTTGTAAGACAATTAAAAAAAACAGTCCGATAGTTTTTTTTTTTTTTATACCTGAAAAGCTTGCGCTTGGCCGTCATCTCACCTGATGTTAAGCGACGTTTCGGCCTACGTTGGAGCACGCTTGCCTAGAAGAAACCGATTCACTCTCGACTTGAAGACACCTAGATTGTAACTAACACCCATTCAGGCAGCGAATTCCACAGACTAGCAGTTCGCACAATAAATGTGCAATCAAAGAGCTTCGTACGGGTTTTCGGAATATCAACCATAAAACGATGTCGATTTTTCGTGCCCGCTCTGGCAGTCCGATAAAAATGGGCAAAAGGGAATTAAATAATACAGATCTGATGCACACTCTCCAAAATGTATCGCGATTGCGATTGTATTGTTATTGTTACCTTTAAACTGGACCACCTCTCCAGCAGTTGACTACATAGATCTTTAACTTTCTCCATTATAGCGGCATTGTCTTTGCTCTTGTCCGGACTCATAGCCTCGTCTCTGTTCGGCAGCTCTACTGGTAACCCTGAAAACAAACAGTTTTATTAGAGTTTTGGCGCCAACGTGGAAAAAACATGTCGGCTCGTTGGATTATTTTCCTAAACTTGTGTATTTTTGAGTGTTAATGTGTACTAAATGGTGAATTAATATTCATTAAGTGCTCGTAAACGTGCTCGAGTGTGGACCAGTGATATAACGAGGTGAAACGTGTATTTTCGTGTTGTTTCCAAAACTCCATTGGAGCCTCTTGTAAAATCTCTACCACTTTACAGGGGCACGAGTTTGACTTGACCGTGACTTACTTAGCTTGACTGTGACTATGACTGGTTCGACCCTATTAAGACTACGAAAACTGTTTAATATTACGAGGAAAGGATATCGAATCCGCGCTCATGAAAATTTTAACAACAGTTTTATTAATTACTAGCGGTCCGCCCCAGCTTCGCACGGGTATAGATTATAGCCTATGTCACCCGGGGATAGTGTAGCTTCCCGTCAGTGAAAGAATTTTTCAAATCGGTTCAGTAGTTTCGGAGCCTATTCAATGCAAACAAACAAACAATCAAATCTTTCCTCTTTATAATATTAGTATAGACAAGTCGATTATTTTAACCAAGCTCCTGGTGCTGCCAAAATGATACCCACCCACTGCCCTCTCAGTCTACCATTGTCATAATTCTCATTCAAAGAGGTGACAAGGCCAGGGGCTTTACGGCTAGCTGTTTAAAGCAATCCAGTTTAGGTGAAAATGTTGCGCGACCGCAAAACAAGGCCAGGGGCTTTACGGCTAGCTGTTTAAAGCAATCCAGTTAAGGTGAAAATGTTGCGCGACCGCAAAACAAGGCCAGGGGCTTTACGGCTAGCTGTTTAAAGCAATCCAGTTAAGGTGAAAATGTTGCGCGACCGCAAAACAAGGCCAGGGGCTTTACGGCTAGCTGTTTAAAGCAATCCAGTTTAGGTGAAAATGTTGCGCGACCGCAAAACAAGGCCAGGGCTTTACGGCTAGCTGTTTAAAGCAATCCAGTTTAGGTGAAAATGTTGCGCGACCGCAAACCGTAAGTACACGTTCGCGTGATTTTCCGAACTGCGCGGTTTTATCGTTAGTTTGATACCGCGTAAGCCCCTTAAATTTGCCCGCGTAAATTTGCCCCTGCTAGATTGTTGAGCGCAGTACAATAATAAATAATTTTGCTAAATTTGTAAATAAAATACGTACGCTCCACATCCGTCTCGTCTGATTCTGAAGCTTTGGTGCACAAAACAAAGAAATACAATAAATTAGTTTTGTAAATAAACTACGTGTTGATGTACGATGTTTTTTCTTTAGTTATATAGAAACGCTCCACGGTGTTCCCTATAAAGTACAACAGGTTTTTTTTAAATTGTAAATAGGCTTGTGCTTGGCCGCCAACTCGCCTGATGTTAAGCGATGATGCGGCCTACGATGGAGCACGCTTGCCAGAAACCTATTTACTCTTGACTGGACGACACCCAGATTGTAACTATCGGGGAACACCCACTCAGGCAGCGAATTCCACAGACTAGCAGTTCGCACAATAAATGTGGAATCAAAGCGCTTCGTACGGGTTCTCGGAATATCAACCATAAAGCGGTGTCGATTCTTCGTGCCCACTCTGACAGTCCGATAGAAAAATGGGCAGGAGGGAATCAAATCATGCAGATCTGTAGCACACTCTCCGAAATGTATCCGATAAAAAACCGATAGACTAGCAACCTGGCACAACATGGTTCCCTTGACAAGAGAAAGACAAGAGTGAATATCTTTCTATTCTATAATTATACGGGGTTTGAACTCAAGACCATAACTCAACAAATGTAGACAGAAAGAAAGAAAGAAAAGAAAGAAAATAAATTTTATTCGACACCTTTACAAAAACTTATATCTAGAGGATACAAATTCTTGACAGGAAGATCACCAACAACCTAATGAAGTTGCAACGACAGGACCTTCGCCTTATAGTAGGCCTTATAACCGGTCATTGCAACTTGAATAGTCACTTGTATAAGCTAGGAGCCACGGACAGTCCACTGTGTAGTGGCTGCATGAAAGAGAACGAAACTGTAGAGCATGTGCTGTGGCATTGTGAAGCCACAGAAGAAACTAGAATCGCTACCGGGTTGTATGAAGCACCATTGCTTTCTTCATCCACGTCGCCACAACAGCTGGATTGCTTTTCATCATCATTATTTTCACTACCATCTACGCCACTGGAGCAACTGTGCCAGCGCCCCAGAGCCTCACTCCGATATTTCAAGGAGTTGGGTTGGCTCGGGTAGTTGCTGGTAGAGGGAAATGCACAATACACCCCAAGCGGGACGTCAGTGCAGGACTTATCGCCCCCATCTCGAATAAGAATAAGAATAAGAAGGATACAATCAGTGTCGAATGGGTCCGTCTCGGCAATAATGCTGAAAGTCAAGGACTATCAGCGCCGGTTTTCAGACGAACCCTTGACTGCAGTATTCCTTACCTGTTGCCTCATCTATGAAGACTGAGTCGGGCGGTGCCTCGGACGCCAGCCAGCGCTCCACCACCGGGAAGAAACGACTCTCCTGCACCATCGTCTTGTTCGGAATCGGGAGACGGTCCACAGTTTGCAGCATCTCCCATCTGTAAGTATGATAACATATATTACGATTCTTGGTCATTCTGGCAAGAAAGGTCGCAGAGACTGGATTCAATTGAGTACCATGGAATTCAGTCGACTTTTATTTTGAGTCATTGAAAATTATATGTTTTATTAATGGACAGAATACCGCTCGCGTATTTTTTTAGAGATGAAAAATATTAAAAAAAAAAAAATACATGAGGATGGGCAGCAGCATCCTATTAATACACGGTGAATGAACTGCGATCCCCAAGCTGCCTGCCAAGCGTGGGGGTTATGGCAACACCCCTGTCTAAGAGGGAGGCCTTTGTTCAGCAGTGGACGTTTACTGGCTGATAATTTTTGTATCTATGTAAAAATATTTTTAAATATTTAACTGTCAAAATGACCGAAGCACATTTTTTTTAAAGTAGACATTCAATAACAACAAATGCGCGAGCGAGATAGCGGCGCCATATTCTGGGCCTTAAACAATGACGTTTTTTTAATAAGTTTGCTTTTGACCGCCAACTCGCCCGATACCAAGCGACAATGCGGTCTACGAGCACGACTACCTAGAAGAAACCGATTCACTCGTGTTGTGAAGACACCCAGGTTGTAACTATCGGAGAACAACCATTCAGGCGCATTCTACAGACTAGCAATTCGGATAATACAAGTGGAATCAAAGCGCTTCGTACGCCGAACATTCGTGTTAACCAATTTTGACTGTATATAGATTAACTAGCTGCGCCCCAAGGTTTTATACGCGTACTGATGAAAAATGGTAATGATGATGAAAGTAACCTATCCATCTCCGGCCCTTGAACTGCAAAAAATCAGGTCGGTCCGTTGCTCTGATGCTGCGTGAAAGAGGAACAAACAAACCAGCAAACAAACACTCTTTCGCATTTATAATATACTAGCGACCCGCCCGCCCGGCTTTGCACGGGTGTTATTTACGTGCGAAGCCGGGGCGGGTCGCTAGTTATATACATAAACCCTTCCGTGAAAATGTATCTAACTGATGGCGAAAAACGCATCAAAATCCGTTGCGTGGTTTAGGAGGAGCTAGCGGCCATACAGACAGACAGACAGACAGACGCGGAAAGCGACTTTAATTAATACTATGTAGAGAAGAGATATAAATCATATCAAAATTGAACATATTATCTAGGTTTTGGCAGGGACCGAAACACGATTAATAACAACTTTCTCGATCGAAAATAACCCTAAATCGTGATATTTTTTGTGGATTGCTCAGATAGATAGACCGCGTCCAATGTCGTCAATGTCTAATGTCTCCGTGTAGAGAAGAGAAGTATGATATTGTAAGGAGAGACCTGAAGTGTGTAGGCGCGTCAGTGCACCAGGGCGCCAGCAGCCTCAGGCCGCGGTAGTCGAGGAACAG
Organism: Agriopis marginaria; assembly: GCA_932305915.1. Taxonomy (NCBI): domain Eukaryota; kingdom Metazoa; phylum Arthropoda; class Insecta; order Lepidoptera; family Geometridae; genus Agriopis; species Agriopis marginaria. The sequence goes on from OW029915.1 coordinate 16,709,116, forward strand.
CCGCCGGCACGGCAGGTCTGCGTCGCGCAGGAGTCGCAGCAGCGCGGCCTGCGCGCGCCGCGTCTTCGCTCGCACCACCAGCCGCGACAGACGCAGCGTGTGCGACTGGTTCTTTACACCCGTGCGCGACAACGCGTCGAGGTCCACTTCAATCTGTGCCAGGAAATCACAATTTAGGCAAGTTCTATTACTAAAGTGAACATACATCTGTGGCGTTAGAAAATAGAACGTCACTTTTAGGATCTGAGAGTGGCAACACCAGACAGCAGACTTCATTAATATTTACAGAAAGGATTTCTCCACACATACTTTGTATTCTCTTTACACATACTGTTTTCATGTTGTGATTATTGACTAAGTGAGAGTTTTACTTGCCTACGCCGGAGATTACATATGGAACGGACCGGGGGGACACATCCCGTTACCCAGACCATCTTCCCATACATCTTATAGCATCATTCTAATTCAAAGTGGGGGTGATAAGACCTGCACTGACATCCCGCTTGGGGTGTATTGTGCATTTGCCCCTGCCAGCCGACACTAACCAGCCGAGCTCCTTAAAATAACGAAGCACGGCTTTGGGTCGCTGACTAAACTGCTCAACCCCTATTTCGCCAAGTGTTGTGGTATTGGAGACTTGTAGTTGTTGACTTTCTTCAAGGAGTCTCGACCTTAATCGTATATCTTGTGTGGGCTTGCAATGCAGTAGTACATGCTCCACGGTCTCGTTCTTCTGTAGACAGCCTCAGCACAGAGGACTGTCTGTGGCTTCAATTTTGTATGAGTGATAGGAGGTACACTGCTGGACATAGGCCTCCCCCATCAATCTCCAAAAGGGCCGGTCGGAAGCGGCCTGCATCCAGCGTTTCCCTGCGGTCTCTTTTATGTCATCTGTCCATCTAGTGGGTGGACGTCTACGCTGCGCTTACCGGTCCGCAAAATTGATAATTATGAAGACACAACATCCTCAGGCTACTTGTTCCAATTGTAATCGTCTCATGCACGCTGACAGCTTATTCCACATAAGCAGTCCCCGGGTTCACTTACGTCGGCATCTTGCACGAGGTCAGGCGCCTTCGGCTTGTACTTGCGCTCGCGCCGCGGCCGGCGAGGTGTATGTGGCGGCTCGGCGGCGGCAACGGCTGATTCTTCAGACAATTCAGTGGTACCAGTCTTGGATGTCGACACGTCTTCCTCCTCCTGAAGAATATGGTAAAGTATATGTGTGAAAAAAGAACGGTATTTTCATTTAGTTGCTGAACCTCGAAATTTAGACATGGTGTATATCAAATCTTTATAAGATAGAATAAAACAATGAATGTTAACAAATGAATTGTACGATATTGACATAATGATATTAGTATAATTTGTGCATTTCTATTGGCATTGGTTTTATTGTGACTGCAATTTTGGAAGTTCAAAATTAATCCGTTTTTAGGCCATTCTTTATTGAGCTGAAGATATTCACATTGCCCAGTCTCCTTATCATGCTAGCAGCTACATACACACGGGACAATCTGCACTTGTACACTAAACGAGGAGAAGGGCTACCACGTCGTAGCAGATACGAAAACAAGTTAGTTACCTTAAAACGGTTGTTCGTCAAATCGTCTAAAATGCTCCACGTAATGGGACCTGATATTTACAACAGACTTCCACAGACGGTCATTGATGCTCCGAGCTTTGCATTTTTCAAAAATAAATTAAGTAAGTGGCTTGTTACGCAAGTTTTTCATGAATATAGTGACTTTTTCGATATTAAGATAGCGCGTAATACTATTGTATAGCAAATTTTTATCATAATATTATTTTGTATACTGCCTGACTAGTAATTCCTATAATTATCAATAAAGATATGTCTATGTCTAATCAGCACTAATTGTTTTTTGCCATGGTTGGAGAGGAAGTATTCTCCACTCATTGATACCGGCCTCAATCATTATGTTCCATTCCTCCAAAAATTATACTTCTGACAGGCTAGATTAGATGATCACACCTCACCAGATGATTAGTGATGACCAGCCTAGCACCAAAAAGTATTACCATGCTACAATACTTAAACCTATTCCCTGCGGTGTAGGATCCCAGGCTGGTCCCTGAGCTATCTCTTCAATAAATACCTCGTCATCTTCATAGTCGGAATCCGGTTCAGCGCCAATCCATCCACGGCAATTATCGGCGCCACAGTAACACCGCTGGGCCACTTTTCTGCGAGAACATCATAATATGTTATCCTGCCCTCCCCTGCCTATTATACGGGAAGCATGGGGAAAGAAAGTGTAATTTTTTTCTAGAGACAGTCCATTTCAACTTACCCAAATCTCTGGAACTGGTAATCGAACGTCAGCTCCTCACCGGCTACAAGATCTCTTTTGCTAAAGAATCCTATCCTCAGTTCTCCGTTCACAGTCCACTTCTGAGTCTCAGCGTTAGGATCACAGGAATGGTTAATGAAACGAGATATATTGCCTTTGAGGGTAGCGTCGATAACCGTGTCTCCTTTTAAAGACATAAAGTAATGGTGGAGATTGTTGTCATCAGAGTACGATTGTGCTCGTTTGTAAAACTGTTCGTAATCCAACACTTCTCCCACATACTCCATCAGGAACTCGCCACTGGAAAATAAAAGGGACTTTTGATGGGTCAAGTACATAAACGTACAAAACAAAACATATAAGACCTACGGTCAGACACACTTTATGGGGTACATATGGAATTCCAATATGTAAAAAGTATATAACTTCAATATTAGCCAAGCTGATCCACTGGCAGATTATGCTGAGCCAATCAGCTGATAGATGGGATCAGTTGTTAGAGTACCCACGTAACCTACTGGCGTTGCATTGTTTTATGATGTTCGGTCGTGTATAATGGCTATGGGCATCCAAGTTTTACTGTGTCACTGTAGTGGCACAGTAAAACTTAGTGCGTGACAGTCATACACTAAAGTTTTATGGCGTTTTTTTTTTCATTTCATTATATTCTATCCAAGTCTATAATCCAGTAATTCTATCCAGTATAGAATTTGATGTCAATATTTTATACTTTGCCTGCAGATCATGTAGTAGTTTAGTTTTTGAATCAAAATAACTGTGAATAATATGTCATCCAGGTAGACGAATTTGCGTATTTACTAGTTTTGAAGTCGGTTTCTAAATTGATAATTATTATATAGTTAACCATAGATTCTAAAATATCAAATTTATTTTACAAAATGCGGACTTCTCAGAGTTCAATCCAGAACCCTACATATTTATGCCAGCGTTTCATTTGCATTGGCAATGTTCAAAATGGTTAAGCAAAGCTTATAATCAGTCGCTGTGCTTATTGATCAACAAACGTATATCTCCTTCAACATATTTAAGTTAGGTTTTATAAGCCAGCAGTATTCATTTATATTTGCAGTATAGCATGTGCGCTTTGCTAATATGCTGAGTTAATATGCTCAGACTTTGTACCGGATACGGATTGCGTCCCTCAGAGAAACGCCGAGCATAGGTGAAGTGGGAGCCGGCCAGTCATATTCTGTCGCAGGTTAGGGTAGACATGGTCTAGAGTGGAGACCACTAATCGCCAAACGTAGCATAGGACGCCCTGAGACTCGTTGGAGTGACGATATACGTAAGACAGCTGACAGTAGCTGGAGGGGAAAAGCCGAGTATCGGGCTGAATTGGCCTAGTATAGGATTATGATGATGATGATGTGCGCTCTACAATGTGGCAGTACCCTGTATGATCTTCAGCCCGGCACCAATGACTCATTTAGTACTAAATAATATATGTCATCATCATCATAATCAGCCTTTTAACAGTCCACTGCTGGACTTTTAGCCTACCCCCGAAAGGGTAATTGGGCCTTATCCAACACGCTGGCCCAGTGCGGATTGTTGGATTCACATATGCCATTGAATTCCTTCCACGTACGTATGCAGGATTTCTCACGATGTTTTCCTTCACCGAAAAGCCAGTGGTATGAAAATCCGTACATAAGCTCCAAAGAGCTCATTGGTACGGGCCCAGGGTTTGAACCCGCGACCTCACGGTTTCAAGTCTATCGGTCACCCAAATGGGCTACCACGGCTTATAATAATATATGTGCAGCTTCGATATCATCGCTTAACAATGGAGAAGAAAAATATTATGAGGGAACCAGTATATCCAAGAACCTCGAAACTTCCAAAGACATTTTGTCATTCACTAGTACTGGGCCAGCATGGTGGATAAGGGCCCATCCTCTCTCTCTCTCTCTCTCTGAGAGAAGGCCTGTGTCTCAGCAGTGGGAACATGATAGGCTGATAATGATTATGATGAGTATACATTCACCTTCTACGACTATTAGTCTGTTTAATTTCAGCATTTACAAATACAAATACAAAGGCTTTACTCACATAGCTCTCCCTTCTAGAATTTCCTGTGATGTGGAATATCATGGAACACACACAAAGACACTCAAAACACTTACAATACTGATATGTATTTATACTTACGATGGAATATCTGCATCGGCTTCCACGCCGCATCCTTTCTTATTAGCGTAAAATACTCTAAGGGGTGCATTCTCCCTTTTCTGAAACCTCCTGTTTGTACAGCGATCTCCAACGGGACATCGGGAGTTACTGAAAAAAAGAGCAACAAAATTTCTTGAATTACACATATAAAATTAAGCCAGTTACTCAAACTATAGTTTCAATGGCTTTCGGCAGTGTTTTAAAAGGTAAGTGTATCGCTTTTTTTTAATATTCGGGACATTTTTGCACACACATCATCTGACCCCAAACTAAGCAAAGCTTGTGATATGGCTGCCAGAGACTGATATACATACATATAAATAGTTTTAAACACTTTCTTAAATAGATATTAACACCCAGATATAGAACAAGCACAAATGTTCATCACATAAATGTTTGTCCTAGGTGGGAATCGAACCCACACCCCCAAGGGCAGAAGGCAGGTTTACTACCACCTGGACCAACGGGCTATCTAAGCTTTGCGTGTACAAAACTAAAACTATATGTGAAAACTACATCAGTTTCCATAATAGCAACAAGTTTCTATGCAAGAGTACCTGACAATGTTCCTAATTTGGTTGACAAGTTCATAATTCTAATTCTTCTTATTCGAGATGGGGCGATAAGGCCTGCACTAACGTCCTACTTGGGGTGTATTGTGCGTTTACCCCTACCAGCACCTACGCGAGCCTAACTCCTTGAAATATCGGAGTAAGGCTATGGGGCGTTGGCACAGTTGCTCCAGTGGCGTAGATGGCGTGATGACGATGAATAGCAGTCTGGTTGTTGTGGTGACGTAGATGATGAAGGTAGTGCTGCCTCATGCAACCCAGTAGTGATTCTAGTTTCTTCTGTGATTTCACAATGCCACAGCACAAGTTCATAATGTCAAACAGTTGAGAAACCCATTTATCAACTTTGGCAGGTCATATTTCGCAACTAGTACATCTGAACAACAAATTAAATTCCAAAATTCTCTTTTACACAATGAGGGTGTAAATGTTTTTCGTCCTCACTTAACATATCGCCATCTTGTATTTATGATGACGTTACCTACCTAGTGACTGTCCATGACCTCCATCCAACATGAATCTATAGACTTCTCATTGTTTAGGCTTTAGGTGGAAATTTACAAGCATACATACATAAACGCTAACTACCCTCTTGCCCTCTTTTTAGCTTTGTTGTTATTGGGTAAAATAACTTTACTATTAACAGTTATATTATCAAGTGTTTTTGATGCACGCCTACGTACCATTTGTTCCAACCTGGTGGATGACTGGTAGAAAATGTTTAGCATTAAGTCCTCCATTTGTACATGTCTACATAATTTGTAAGTGTGCAATAAAGTATAAAATATTATAAATGAAAGTCTAACTGTTTATCACCATTTTACAACTAAACAGGCTACTTAACCTTGATGTTTGGCACAGCAGTATTGTGCATCATAGCTGGCTAGGTAACACCTAAGATGAAAATCAGTCACAGAGCACCAAGCGGTGTTCCAGCAGATTCAATTGAGAGCCAGTACCCATTTCAGGGTAGGAGTGTATGCTATCTTCGACCACACCATCACGTAACATCAGATAAGCTACACCTACCCTGTCAACCGTTGAAAAACACTTAGATATTTGTAATATAGTTTCGACCTGCTATTTGATGCAATTTCCAGTTTTCACAATAAAAAATAAATTATTTACCATTCAATCATGAGCAGTCTATTCAAGCAGTCTTCGCCGCAAGCCAGTTCCCCTCTCTCCAACTCTTCTTTGGTCATAAAACAGTCACAGATCATCTTCTTAGTGTCTTTGCTAATCATCCTCTCGCATAAGTATTCATTCTCTTCCAAATGCTGGTATTGATTCATTCTGTCTTCAATTATCTTGTCATAGGCTTCTTTAGACAATGGAATCACATCATCTTCTGTAGCTTCATTCGTCTCAAGTACAGGAGGCATTTTAGGCAAATTAGGACTGGCTAGAGGTGAGCTAGCAGGTGAATTGACACCCATCACTTGCTCCAATTCACTAGACCGTCGCCACCGAGATTTCACTTTGACAGGCATTTCAGATGGTACGGGGAATGATGGAGAATTTGGAGCATTAATTGGCGCCAAGTCTTGCTTCTCCTGACTATCAGATCCCATCTCCTCAAGCTTCAACTTGGTTTGTGTTATCAGAGCTTTTTTTAATGGAGTTTTGACTAATCCGTAGCCCTTAGTTTTCTGTTTCATGTTGCTTATAGTTTTGATGCGGCTGGATCTCCTGACCCCGGTTGGAGAAGACTCTGCAGAGTCATAGGCCTGGCCTTGTTCAACCACCCTTGAGGAGTTGCTATCATCTGATAATGTAGAACTCGGTGTTATACTGGGATCTGGCCTAACAAGACTTTCGTCTTTGGAGAATTGCAGATCTGGCGTCACACATGGTGGTGTTGTTATATCAATTACGTCACAATCCATTGAATAGCGGCCTTGAGGTTTTGGAGCGAGATTTAAACTTTCAAAATGCTTCTGAATATCACTCTCATTAGAACCAAGAGAAATGGATTCGATTGCGTTTTGTACAGCAGAGTTTTTAGCATAATCACTAATGTTTTGTTCTGTTGAATCTCTCGGACTGTCTATATTGATATCGTAGTATAAACCTTGGTGGTCATCTTCCACTATTTGGACTACAGTGATGATCTCATCATCATCACCAGCATACATCATTTGTTCATCATCCAATGGAATGTCATGGCTTGTGTCTTGATGTGAATCATTTTGAATAACTTCAGCAGTGTCTTGAGAAGGTACCTTCGACTCTTCTACAATAGGTTCAGTTTGTAACTCTGAACTCTGCATAGTAGCAGGAAGAGATTCATATTTCTCACACAAAAAAGGTATTTCTAGCACAGGAGATGTACATTCTTCACGTATAGGGGAGTGGTCTCTTTGTACAGTAACAGGTGATATATCCCTAGACGTACTCTGCAATGCAGTTATTTTGTGGTTCATAGGACTATCACAGGCACCACTGTAGGTATCAGATGCTGTGTCTACACCAGTGTTGGAGTCGGATTCTGAGCTCACACAAGGGTCAACCAATTTGACCTCTACACTACTATTGGTTTCACTGTCGCTGCTCATCTCGTATTTCCTAGAGAAAGACTCATCACTGTTGAACAAGCAGCGGTATTTACCAAACTTTTTGTGCAATGCCACAGCTGGCAATTTGGCAGACTTGGTAGACACTTCTGTTTTAAGTGTGCCATCAGAGGCGGGAGTGTCTTCAGAGGCGAGCGTGTCGCCGGGCGGCGGCGGGGGCGGTTCGGAGGGCGGCTCCAGATTAGCGTTATCGGAGTTGGCAGGATCGGTGGTTGCAGGTTCATCTTCTCTGGCGGGCGCTTGCTTGCCGCGCCGCGGCGTCCGGCGAACGGACCCAGATTTCGCTGCTGCCTTCTTTTTCTTTCCCATCGTTGTGTACCGCAACAATTGATCTAAAATTCAGCACATATTACCGACATGTTGCGAGTCTACTTGACCTCTTTCAATTGTTGTTTCTCTTTACCTATAATGCTGTCAATGCCACATGCTTGATAAGTTTGAATCTAACAGTACATTCGGCTTTAAAGTTTCTTCATAAATAGTACAGAATTTATCAAATTCGTATGTCAGAGATAAATTAAATGTTATGAAGAATCTACCACCGGTTGGGCCCATAACAACATGAATAACAAATTTTACAACAGACCCATTACTTTACCAGTTTCACAGTATCTCATACATTATTTGTTACACAGGTGTACTCAAAAAACAAGTTACCTATTACAAATTCAATTCAATACATAACACTTCATTTTACAATTTTAGTTTAATTTCTTCAACTACAATTCATTTGCATTTTCTATAATTTGAGGAACCATGATGATAGAATTGATAGATGAAAGGAAAGAAATGATATGAATGTTTGTTAGAGCTGCACTCAGAGTTTCATGACACACGCAGAAAATCGACTAAAATATTAAAAATAAGTCGATAGCTCAGGGGCGGACGTTGCGTGGTATAATTTACAAGTAGCTACGTGATGAGACCAGTTGCAGGACCGAAAACCGTAATATTGCGGCGTTAATACAATATAATACAATGACTCTTTATTAAAATACCACAAAACAAGAATAACATAAACATTACAATAAAAATATTATCTAAACTTTTAACAGGCGGCCTTATCGCTTAAAGCGATCTCTTCCAGGCAACCGTGCACGGAAAGGAATTATACAATATAAGGTACATGTTCGCGTTATTTTCCGAACTGATCTCACTCAAGTGCATGATGCAAGTACAAAATATCGACTGATAAATTTAATAAAACCAGCCAAGGGCGAGTTGGGCTTGCTTACTGAGGGTTCCGTACCACCACAAATTGCTAGCTACGAAACGTTACGAGTTACGTGAGAGCTAGCGTGAGCAGTACCGGCGTTAGGGTAGGGCGTGGTTGAGCTATCGCCGATATGGTTCGAAAGATACAGCTGTTAAAAAGTAGGACAGACAGCGTAGGTTTAGTAGTAGGGTCCCGTTTATTTCGTATGGAACCCTAAATACGAGTAGGTACGAGTATTAACATTATCGACTAATATCGACTAATTCAATAAAATAATCGACAACGATAAAAAAATATTTTTATGTAGTTTATGTTAAAAAAAGCTATCAACGTCATATAATTATAAATGTCAATGTCAAAACGTCACGTCGATTATCTGACAAGTAAATTGAGTCAATCCAAATCCAAATTCAACAAATTAAAAAAAAGCCGCTACGAGAAAAGAAACTAGATTCCTTTCCTAGATTCATAAAAAATATATTTGAGAATCTCTAAAGTTGTACAGTTTTTTACACATAACAACAATGGCTGAAACTCAAGAGGTACAACACAGAACACCTTCACTTAAAACTTGGTTGTTTCATTATTTTTCCGTGTTGCATTTTACGGACACGTCACGATCCTGGTGTCTACTAAAATCCGTGAATAATGTTATTTTCTTTGTACAGGTTGTTAAAATAAACAAGTGGGACGGCGCGGCTGCTAAAAATGCCATCGATGATGCTATCAGAGAGGTAATTTACAAACTTGTAATGTATAAACAATTTGGCACACCACACCGCCAGCTCTTCGCGTTATTAACAGCGCAGCGTCTTATTTTAAAAATCTATACTGTTGTCTATCACAGCTATAGAGTTTCAAATTTGTGGATGTTAGGTTGCCGCCAAGCAACTCTGTAGTCTTCCAGAGCGATGTCCAGAGACATCATTGAAGTTGGTAGCCTTATTAGCAAGTTTCCTTCGAACTTCCTTAGGAACCGATCGGACAAGCGATTGTTTATGGCTGCTAGTCGGATCAAGGGGCTATCGTTGGTGCTCTCTGCAACACTCTTCCTGCTGCTTGTCAATGATTTTCTGATGCTTGGTGTTTTTACAACAAGTTAACATCAACACGATTGTAAGTGGCGATAACACATATGTCCATGAGCTCTTTCAGGTGCATTTGGTATAGCAACTTTTAATTCTTGTCACCCCTTAAGGCCGAGTTAAAGGTATTCGACCAATCTCGGCTAATCCTATTTACTGTGCGGTTTGTCATAAGTTTGATCTTCGACATGCTAAAGTTGTATTTGATTAAATTCTCCAAATTTTCCAGGTCCTGACTGGAGATCTGAAATGCAAGGAGAGCTTTGCCCTGATGGACGGCAGGCTCTTCCTGTGTGCATTAGCAGTGGGTGTTGCTCTGTATGCACTATTGTGGGACTACCTCTACCCATTCCCCCAGTCTAAGTATGTAATTTTACTTTAATGATTATTAAACTTTTGGTATTTACAAATTGAACCAATTCTGCCACAAAAGTTTCATCATGTGCCTGTCTGTATGTCACGGTAATTTTATTCAGGCTATACATACTTGTGAAATTTGGTACACACAAAGGCGGATCCAGCTTTCAATCAAATCAAATCAAAATAGCCTTTATTCACTGATCTTAATTAACACACACAGTATTACAAGTTTCTATTATAATTAATATAATTATATATTTTATAAATACTTGATTCTTCAATTTCAGTCTGTAACTACAGCACCAGTTTCACAATCTGAGGAGGCCTATGTTCTAGAAGTTGCCATTAGTTCCACCAGAGTGGCGGAACTAATGGTGACTTCTAGAGAATCCAGCTTTAACAGGCTCCTATTTAATAACAATAATAAATATAACTAAAAAGAATCTCAAAACTAAAAAGAATGATACCTATGTCAAAATAATTTCAGTCATATAACAAAATCAAGTTTTTCCAGGGTCTTGAACCCAATGAACTTTTAATTCGGCCTTTTCGCCAAATTATTTCTTAGCATTTAATATTTTGAAAAAACCTTTTTTGATGTGCACTGGGAATGTGGGGTGAAAAATTATATTTTGACCTAACCCACTAAATGGTACATTGTTGAAAAGCAAATTCAAAATCATTCTATGGGGCTTAATAGCCCGTTTCCCAAAATTATGCCCCGTATTTGAATTATGTCCAAATTGGCTAATTTTGTATCGTTTGGACCAACTTGAAAGCTAAAAGGATCTAAAAAATAAGAATACACCACAAACTGTAATTACTTTTAAAATGCTCATGAGTTTCTAGTACCAAATAGCTGACAATATATTGCAGAGTAGATGCTTTTCAAACAACAAAAACAAGTTCACAAGCAAAGATCTCAGTCAATAATATTTTTTTTTAATTTATAACATTACAGAACCCTATCTGATCGTGTCAAAAGACGCGCTTGACAATTTATTTAAATAAAGTGATGATTTTACAGGGTGGTCCTCATAATTTGCGTGACATCATACTTTGTACTCATGGGTATCCTGACTCTGTACACCACATTCAAAGAGAAAGGGATCTTCGTGATTGCCAAGGAAAAGGTTGGAAACGGCACCAGGATTTGGGAAGCTAGCTCTTATGTCAAGAAGTAAGTAGACTAACTGTTTTACTGAAACTTTACTTCAAAATGTGTATAATACGGTTTCTTATATTTTTCTAAAATTTTCTCTATGGATGATAGACTAGATTCTTATATCTAAGAGCTTTAGTCGACTGATAGAATTATTTTTTGTTTATCCCGTATCAACCAAGAAAGAATACTGAACGACTCGATATGAGGCTAAACTTTATAATTTTTTCTTGATAAGCAACCAAGCTAGAAAAGCAAGCTAAGTAAAAAGCAAGCTAGTTAAAATGTTCTCAGTCTGGTTACATCTCAGTTTTTTTATGGTTGACAGGCTAGGCGTTTGACCACAGGTCACCAGCCAGCCTAACACGCGCACCACAACAAAATCTTGTCATCACTTTGTCAACGAGAATGTGACAAAGCTACGGTTTCGTACCCTCTCTCACTCTGTCATGATAAAAAGAGTCTACAAAATATTCGGCGGTGCGTATGTTAGCCCGGCTGGTGCTAATTTATGGTGTTGTCGAAGATGGTAAACACGCTTAGCCATCTGTTACATCAGTCCTTTGTTTTACTTCATAACATATACGGGGTGTAAAGGGAACACTCTTGAAGCCAAAAGAAGGTAATTGTAGTCATCATTATGAACAACTTTTACTATGGGACCAGCCCTGAAATCGCGAAAAAAATATCAGCTGTTCTATAGAAAACGGTCATTGACACTCGACAAAATGTATAGAACAGCTGATTTTTATTTCGCGATTTCAGGGTTGGTCCCATACTAAAAGTGGTTCATAATGATGAGTACAATTACCTTCTTTTGGCTTCGAGTGTTCCCCTTACACCCTGTATAGACTTTATAATGGAAACTGACGTAGTTTTCACACATTTTATTTATATTACACGGGAATTACTCACGTAAGATCGATTACTTACGTGAGTAATTCTCGTGCAATATAAATAAAATATATATATTTCTTTATATTGGTGAGATGTGCCTTTAATTTTTATTCAACTTGCCCTGTTAGTACGTATGTACGTTCGTAATTTCGTATGTGCGGGACAAATCTTGCAACTGATTTTTAGACCTGTTATCCTCATTGAGCAGAAATTTGACACACTTATGTAAGTTTGGTGACAATGAAATGTTATGATACCATCGAGCCCCGATTGTAACTCCGATGGTAACAATCTGGGTGTCTTCAAATCACGAGTGAATCGATTTCTTCTAGGCAAGCATGCTCCAACGTAGACCGCATCATCGCTAAACATCAGGCGTGATGGTGGTCAAACGCAAGCCTATTAATTATAAAAAAAAAAAAAAACTGGTCTGATGTTGGACAGAAGGTGGCCATAGAAACTCCTAAACGAAATTACGTAACCTCATCGAGTTTACATTGGATTTGACTTCCCAAGCACTTTGGTCCAAGATGGCGGACAAAATGTTCTTATCTACCATCATGATATATGGGTATCAAATGAAAGATTTTGCTGAGAATACTAAAAAGGGTGTTTTAAAAAAGTATTTTTTTATTTTAATAATTTCTAAACTTGCACACTGGCTGACAATAAATTTATTTACAACCTAAAAAATCATCCTTAAAAATGGCAATAACATTATCTCCCAATCTTCCAGGCACGATGACAAGTACAACCTGGTGATTGCTATGCGCGACGTCGCTGGCAAGACCCGTGAGACGTCCATCACCCGGTCGTTCGCCAACTTCATCGACACCAACGGGACCGTCGTCCAGACCCTGGTCATTAGCGAGCTCACCAAGCTGTACAACTCGCTGGTCTCTGAGAAGAAAGACAAGTGATCATTTTGTTCTAAACTATCAATGCACAAGTGGTTACACTACGTTCATATTCTAAGCAAAAAGTGCTGATAAACCTGAGCATTCACTGTAATGAGCATTGTAGTGAGTTATCGATTATGTAATTGTTATAGTGCATAAGCATTTTGTCAACAAGAACAATTTAGGTATTCAAAAAAGTTTACTGCAAAGTCTTGTCTAACATCTTTCAATATGCACAAGATGTGTCTCGGCGAAATACTCTAGAGGACATAAAAAGATAATATTTTTGAAGACTCACAAATGCTTAAATTGCGACATGGCTTTGAATGGACGTGGGAGAAGGTGCTGCAAGCGCGCAGGGCTACTTTCAAGACGTTAGGTAGTAGTTCTTATGTTTTTTTTAAGCACTAGCTCGTGGTACAGAACGACCAGGTTGTTTTAACAACTTCACAATTTAGTGTTGTTACTGCTTTTAAAAATTAATACCTAAAACAGGAAAATATTGTATGATTATAAAGCAGCAAGAGCAAGTGATATGAAACAACACAATCTAACAGCTCTTGGAGAAAAACAATGTGAATGTGATATTATGTGTGATTATAAATCAGCAGCAAGAACAAGTGATTTGAAACAAAACAACTTATCTAACACATTGGAGAAAAACCATATAAATTTGATATGTGTGTAAATAAATCAGCAAGAGCGAATGATTTGAAACAACACATTCTATCACACACTGGAGAAAAACCATGTGTGATGATAAATCAGCAAAAGGAAGTGATTTAAAACAACTCATTCTAACACACTGGAGAAAAACCATATGAATGTGATATGTATGATGATAAATCAGCAAGAGCAAGTGATTTAAAACAACTCATTCTAACACACGCTGGAGATAAACCATATGAATTTGATATGTGTGTAAATAAATCAGCAAGAGTAAGTGATTTAAAACAACTCATTCTAACACACACTGTAGATAAATCATATGAATGTGATGTGTGTAAATAAATCAGCAAGAGTAAGTGATTTTAAACAATTTATTCTAACACACGCTGGAGAAAAACCATTATGAATGTGATATGTGTGAAGCCAAGTTGTGTCAAGGTTGTTTTTCACACTAATTTTTGGAGCGGCAAAGTTGCATTGTGGGTGCTTCCGGACGTACCTTTTGAACGCAGCCCTGTTATTACTGTCTATCCTAAAGAGAAACGTTTGCAGCTGAACTTATAACCACTTTTATTTAAAGCCGTGCCGCGTTATATCGATGTTTGACTTTTTTTGTCCAGACCGTGCTCAAAAAGTGAATGCTCAGGTTTATCAGTTAATCTATAAAAAAATTAAGGAATGTTTTGTAACTGTAATGGTATGTATGAATGTTTGGACATGTGATGTGGAAATAAATTGTATCTCAAAAAGGTGAATTTTAAATGAAATCTTGGAGAATATTGGTGGCTCTGGTTTTCCTGATGAGAATAGTATGGGGACAACGTGCATGGCTACAGAAAAGAAAAATAAAGTAGTTTTTTTTTTACTTCTCTTTTCTGTGTGCATGACGCTTAGAGGGCACCACAGTAGGTCTGATTTGTAGTTCGTCTGATTTTCACCAGATAGAGCAATAATAAACATCACTCCCATGAGCCAAGAAAACAAGGTCTAGCGCTCCAAGAGTTGACACTCAATTACGTCACTGTTCAATTGCCACTTTATTACACAGTTATTCGAAAACAAATTATTAAATAAAATACTAAAAGCATTTCAATTGTCATTTGGTTTGTCCGCTCAAGCAAAGCAATTCAAGTTAAGCACGAATTTACATTATTTATATCAAAACCACATTGATTTGTTGGATTCCCCCCACAGGTAATATTATACGGAGATTGGGGAGTTATAATTAGGGAGTGGTAATACAGAAAATCAGCTGTTTCATATGATTAGTGCTTCCGCTATTGTTTCGTGTATCGTCATCTCTCTCGAACGCGTTGTAAAGTACTTGTTCTGCTCTTGCTTACGTACGTGGACGTGAATCCATGGCATCGATGACGTCAGTGGGTGTCACCCACGTGACATTTTATCTCGGAGCGCTATACCTGGCGGCGTATATTATTATATCACTCCTATAATATTAGTTGAGCTGTTTCACCACAGAGGGCGTCCGTGAATATTCACTTGAATTCCGATGGTAAGTTTTTACGTATACATACGATTTAATTTTGTACTGAATTGCTCAGTATATGTATAGTTCTACCTTTCGCCGCCAGGTGTCACTGTGCTTTAAATGTTGGAGAATTTAATATGCTTTACGTCACTTTTCAGAGTGCAATGAAAATTCTTCTGTGATCGGCGTATTAAGTTCAAAATCGCATAATCATCGGAACAGCACTTCCGTGATAACGCCGTCTCGATTTATTTGGATTATATACAGGGTGAAGTGGATCTGTCAAGCGAGAAATGACTCATAGGATCGAAGCGAAGGAGCGAACTAAGGTCAGTCAGTACTCAGTAGGTCGCCCGGTCTACGCCGAGCGACGCGTGCCGAATCGCGGTGCATTACGCAATAATGCCCTCTGTAGTTTAATCACACGATTACTGAACCGTAGTCATATCCGCTAAATTAAATAGTGTAGTGCTTATAGTGGTCTAACTTTATTGAACAGTAAAATTTTATTTTCTGAAAAATTCGAACGTTTATATTTCGCAAACCGTCGCGTTGCCCTTGTGTCACTAAAATTAGTTTTTGTAAAATAGATTACATGCATTCTTCTTAAGTTTTCCTTGGATATTTTTTAAAAAGGTAGGTTTTACTAGAGTAAGGACGAGTATAAGTTTTATTGCTTGTGTTTTTGTGTTCAAGGTTAAACATGCCATAAATAAAAAATCGATTATTATTCTGATCGCCCAATCAACCAGGTACGTTGAACTCTAACATAAAATTGATATGAGGATAAAAATTCAAAAGAATATTATATTGTTAGTTGTAGGTACATACTTAGTTATTTAACAAGTATATAATTTTATCAATCCGTAATTATAGTATTTATCTTAGGGTTTTCATTCAATAAATTTTTAGTTTCAATATTATATACCTCAATTCTATATAAACTAAATAAAATACAAGCAACCTACTATAAAAAAAATTTAATATTGGATTACCCATAGAGCGTTATAAGTCTAAAGAACATTAAAAAAAAAAATTACATAGATATAAAATGACAGTAGGTATAATTAAAATGTAAACAGAACCATGCCGTTTAAAATTTATCTAATCTATCAGCTGAAAACGAACTATTTCCTTACATTTAAATAGGTAAAAATAAGGCTTAGCGATGAATATAACCATGGATATCATGGGTATAACTAAATACATTACACATACTGAAAAAAAATATTAAATTGGCTGATAAGTTATGAGATATGAGTGTTTAAAGTTTTAGGTGGGGATAGAGAGTATTGGGATAATTATATGGGATACTCTGTCCCTTTCTCGCATAGCGTGTGTTAGTATAGCATTTGTATGGCGCGTCTGAAGCGTGACGTCATAACTCAGCATAGTGCGCTCTCTGTCTAGCAAGAAATTAAAATCCTTATAACTTATTTATTTTTGAACTAATTCTAATTTCGTTTTCTTTGATGGGCTAGCCGCTCAATTTTAGATAAGCTTTTTAATGAGGTAATAAAAAAAAACATCATGCCTATTAAACATGAATTTCAAGTAAATCCTCAAGAATTAATGGCTGGCGATGTAATAGTTAAACAATACGGCTACAATATACCATTAATGATAAAGCTGACCATGACTAGGTAAATGACTAAAACCACTACCGACAACACTATAGTATGACATCATCCAAGAACCTGATTCAAGGATTTTACCAGTTTGTTGATAACACTTACATATTTTCCTTGTAACGATTTTGGACCTCATACTTCTCTTTCGTGATCTAGATAGTTTAAAAAATAATTTATTTATTTTTATTATCTTAGATAAACTAACGGTCTTAATTAACAGAGTTAATAATTAGCTAGAGACAAAGGGGCCATTTAAATATTTCTACTTATAAAAAACAAAGGAATTTGAAATGTTTCTAAATGAAATGAATGTAAAATCCCAGTTTATCGAATCATCTGATTTCACACCGTTTGAGTATCTGTTAAACTCATTAAACCGCACGACAAGCGTACCAAGCTCAGTCTATTTTAGTTCTGGCTACAACAGTAGCTCGTTGGGTACATTATACAACACGGCATGGGTACCGCGTGACTGACTCTAAAGCGTGATTTACACCGCGAGCAAAGCTATAACTTACTGTACATGCTACGTTTTATACTTCGGTTCACACTTTTTTTTAATAATCGGCTTGAACTCGCCTGTTTTTTTTTTAAATTTAATATTAGGCTTGCATTTGACCGCTAACTCGCCTGATGTTAAGCGATGATACGGTCTACGGTGGAGCACGCTTGCCTAGAACAAACCGATTCACACGTGATTTGAAGACACCCAGAATGTAATTATCGGGGAACACTCATTCAGGCAGAGCTTTCCACAGAAAAGCAGTTCGCCTAATGAAAGTGGAATCAAAGCGCTTCGGGTTTTCGGAATATCTACCATAAAGCGGTGTCGATTTTTTGTCAATTATGTATGATCCTTTATAATTCTTTATTGTACTATACGATCCGTCTTTGTTGTAACTCTTTTCTTATTCGTGTCCATGGAGCAGTTTCCAGCCTTTCCAATCTTCAGCCAGCATGCTCACTTCCTTGAACGACATGACGTTCTCTTCTTATTTAGGTCTGCATTAGGTTGCTTTCTTTGCACAGCTTGGCCGTGAGAGAAAGCTGAAAACTTTGGAAATGGGCAAAATAGGAAGTGGTGGTTTTGGAAATGGACGAGTTAGGAAGAAGACAAGTTAGGAAGTTGACAGCTTTGGAAATGGACAAGTTCGGAAGTGGACAAACTTGAACGGAGGGTGTCTTTCTCACCTATTCCATATTTAAGGAGTTGAATGTATTATATAAACAGTAATTTTGCTGATAAGTTGAAATTACTGGACTGTACTGATATTACTGTTTAACTTCCTAATTATTTAAACTGAACTAATAGTATCAATGACATCGGACTTATAGTTGAACTTAGCATTTCCTTCTACCTTTTGTATAAAAAACCGGAAATAAGGTAGCTTTTCCAGATTTGAGGTCTAAAGGATAACTTATAATTTAATGTTCATATTCACTTGAGTTAAGTTAGCGTAGCTTCGCTAGCGTTGTGAATCGTGCTTAAAGCTCTGCGATCGGTAGAACCCGTCTTATATAAAATTGGAACTCAAATCGAACAGCTGCCAAGTCTTACCTGCGATGCGGCATATTTTGCTACTATGTAACTACAAATACAAATTGTTTCTTTTATTGTATCGATCTGATTTGTTCAAACCGGTGATTTGGACTGCATTTATATACTTTTTGAGTATCTGAGTGATTTCAGTATTTTCCCAGGTTCGTCCCAGAAAATCTGCAGGGCAATCGCGCTAAAAAATTACAGATGAATCGTTGACGAATCGCAACCACTCCACTACTTTTGGTCGATTTTGTATCGCGCTAATGATTTTACCCAAAGACGAAACGCAACCCGGTCACAGTTGGAACGTAGACGCTGTCAAACGTACGTTTGTAATAAAGTTAGAAAATATCAACTTTTTCGCGCCGCTACGAAATCGACCAAAAGTTGTGGAGCGTTTGCGTTTCGTCAACGATTCGTCTGTAATTTTTAGCGCGATTGCCCTGCTGGTCTGTTACGTATAACTCGGGGTTTAATTTAGCTTCATAACTTACCTTTCGACCAAATCAGTCCAGCAGTTACGTTTGAATTAGTTGTCTAAGCGACGACAAACATGTCGAGGTGGTGGTCAAAGGCAAGCCTATTATTTATATAAATAAAATCGGCCATGTGCGAGTTGGGCTCGCGCACTGAGGGTTCTATACCACCACATAACTTGTTAGCTATAAAGTTAAAAAAAAATGTGCAAAAAGACAACATCCCATCAACGCCCAGGCGGTCACCCATCCAAGTACCGGTTGCGCTCGACGTTACTTTGGTGATCGTTCGAGAACAGGTGGTGAACAGAAATTTGACACCGACTCGCACTTGGCCATTATTTATTATTTGTTGTTATGCTTTAGAGTGTGTACTATAATCATACCAAGTTTGACGCTTGTACGTATTACCCTTTTTACATAAAAATACGTTTAAAAAATATGTTTGTTGTATGGGGACCCCCACTTCGTTTTTACTTTTTGACTTTTTTAATTATTTCTTAGTTAATCCGCCGTAACATTACATATTTTGTGATAATTTCAACTGTCTATCTATTACGGTTCGAAAGATACAGCCGTTAATAGGTAGGACAGATGGACAGACAGCCAGACATCGTAGGTTTAGTAATAGGGTCCCGATTTTACCTTTTGGGTACGGAACCCTAAAAAAGGCGGCAAGGTCGTCTGCAGGCTGAGTTCGACATCAAGCCTGATTTAGGACCGATGCGTTTGCACCCGTCACGCTACCTTAGGTACCATATCTGCCTTGTTTGTCTCATCATCATCAACAACCATTCTCCACCCACTGCTGGGTATAGGTCTCCTCTTCAGCGCGCCATCTTTTCCGGTCCTGTGCTAGCCTTGTTTACTGCTTTCCTGCTGTCCTAACGTAAGATTTTATTTGTCTAAACTAAGATTTTTAAAGAAAGAATTATATCATTCTCAACGTAAAACTGCACGAGTGGTGGATTAGATAAGCAAACACGTGTAGGACCTAGTCTGCTACGGACCGAGGGACGACAGACGAGGCGATAACCGCTTTAATTAATACGCCATAGCAATCTGTCTCTACTGATAACTCGCGCGTCATTAACACAGACCTGTAGAGATAAATCAACGTAACTAGTGTACCTAACATCGATATATCATCAACAGCCTTATCCTACATCTGAGTCTAGCTTTTACGTAGGTAATCTAATTTTACCTCGGCTCTGTGCTAATATTGATTGATTGAATGATTAAGTCTTTATTATTCAGACTATTAAATTTAATACAGAGGACAAAAAAGTCTTAAAAATTAGTGTAACAACTGGCGGCCTTATCGCTAACTCACTCTTCCAGGCAACCTTAGATGGAAAGGATTTATAGAAGACAGAAGACGGGGTGTGCAATAGAGAATAGAAGATAAAAAATTTACTCATACCATACACATATGTACAGTACATTCTAATAGTAATACACACTATTTCACTATAACTTAAAATTCTTTAAAATAGATATGCAATTAATATGAATATATATTATATACATAATTATGTAATAATTAATGATACAAATAATACGAACACTATCTTTTTTACATAATTTAATATTGTTAATTGTTTAATATTTTATATAATTCAAATACGCATGAAATAATTTTTTACGTAGGTATATTAAAGAGTTTCAATAAAGAGTTTATATCTATCTATCTATCTATCTATATTAATTATGTTTGCTTTGGTGACGTTTTATTGCATGCAGTAGGTAAACGACGCCTTGCAAATGTGTACAAACTAGGGCGCCCAAGATACAGGCTTTGTCTAGTTTGGGGCCCATTGGCACAACTATTTTTGCTGCTAGTAAATTATTATATAGTAGATATTCTATTGATTGAAATTTTAAATAACTGGATTCTGGTATTAAATAAATTAATGAATTAATTAATGAATAAGCTGTTCGACGTAACGATATTAACAAGGCTGCAACTTTGACAAATAAATATATTGGTTGTCCCCTCGACGCAAAAAGAGCGGTGTTATAAGTTTAATCTGTGTCTGTCTGTGGCATCGTCAATCCCAAAAGGATTAACTTTTTTTATTTAATGAAAAATTAAAATCAAGAAAATCTGTTCAGCCGTTTGATGATTATGGGCTCTTTTATCGGGGGTTTTAATAATGTCCAATTTATACTTGTTATGTCATCTAACTTTACCTCGATATTTTGCTAGTCGTTTTCAGTACTTCGGTACTGCTATAGATACTACTTAGGTATCGGTTTCCCTCTTTTTATCTACCCACGTCGGAGTGGAAAAGGTTAAGAGGGTTTGTGTGTCTGTTACCGTTTTTCTCCAAAACTGCTTGACTGATTTGTATGCAGTTTTGGTTATTTGAAAGCAGGTTTCATTGTGGCGTTTCTAAGTTATGTTTGAGCAAAATCAGCCTAGTAGCAGAGCCTATTTTCCGAATTGGTCGTGGGTTTCTTGTATAACATCTACGTTTACCTCGGTTCTGTGTCTCTATGCTAATCGTATCCAATTTTGTCCCACGATGTTCATATCATTGTCAGATTTCGCAACGCTCTGCTTATCTTGTCTCCTCGACCACTGTCTTACGTCAACTCCTCAAGTTTCCTCATCATCATCACCAGCTTTGATTAACCCACTGCTGGGCAAAACTTGCTATATTTTCACCATTATCCGCGTATGCTAACAAAACAACCCTAAAATCGTGTGTAACATCGGTAGTTAGGTACATATTGTGTTTTCTGTTTGTCCAGACCAGATTAGCGGAATTTTTCATTTGGCTTGTTATCATAGTGATAACAATGATTCTTATCAATACACGTTAGCTGAACGTTATAGCTGGTTCAAGCCGGATTCTGCACTCTCGGCCCAAGACGTGGTAACTATTACATGAACCTGTGGCTCGATATTCGATCTATGTTGTATGATGACATGATGAAGCAATTGTTACCAAGTACCTACATGGAAAGGCCATTATTACAACCTGACTATGCCATTTATAGATCACCCTTCACGCGAATAACTAGGTAGCTAGCGAAAATAACTATCATTCTGTTTGTTCCTTTTTACAAGTAAACAGCTAAATCAATCTCATTTAAATTTTCTTAGGAAGTAGCTAACGTTATGAGGACGAATGAAATATATATCCTACTAATATTATAAACGCGAAAGTTTGTATGTATAGATGTATGGATGTGTGTTCCTCTTTCACGCTGCAAAGGAACAACGGATCGACCTGATTTTTTGCATGGGTATAGTTCAAGAGCCAGAGAGTGACATAGGCTTTATCATCATCATTAGTACTTTATATCCCAAATAATCTTTAATAAAACCGCTCGTTTACAACCACAAATCTACAAAATTATATTTATAGTTATCCCTACTGGTAACCACGGCATAAAACCTAAAATAAATTGCCTATTTTAAGCGTTTTCCCTGATAGCATAATGACGCTACAGTAAAACAATACTGCAAGCTATTTTAATCCGTCGAAGTGTAACGTAATAATGACTATAACCATGTGTTATCTATACTAATATTATAAAGAGGAAAGATTTGTTTGTTTGTTTGTTTGCATTGAATAGGCTCCGAAACTACTGAACCGATTTGAAAAATAGGCATGATGACTAATTTTTTTTTATTACCTCATAAAAAAGCTGATCATAAATAGAGCACATCAACGAAAACAAAATTAAAATTAGTTCGAAAATCAATAAGATATTAGCATTTTAATTTCATGCTAGACAAAGAGAGCACTATACTGAGCCGTGACGTCACGGCTCAGGTGCGCCATACAAATGCTATACTAACACACGCTTTGCGAGAAAGGGATAGAGCATCCCCTCTCTATCCCCACCTAAAACTTTAAACACCCATATCTCAGAGATTTATCAGCCAATTAAAATTATTTTTTCAGTATGTGTAATGTATTTAGGTATATTAATCGCTTAGCCTGTTATTTGTAACAAATTAAATATTAGTCATCATGCCTATTCTTTCACTGACGATATAGTTCAACTTCAGTTAGTTAGACTCAGTGCCAAGCGAGACGCAGCCGCGCGCGTGCATTCACCATGATAAAGACTGCCTAATGCGGTTGAAACTATAGTTGGTCTTACGTGAGTAATTCCCGTGTAATATAAATAAAATGTATGAAAACCACGTCAGTTTCTATAATAAAATAGTAGAATATAGAAGTAGCTTATTTACTTCACTTTAACGAACCTCGTAATATATCGTTTACATTATTCATACACTTCACATGCAGCAAAAGAACTTGCATGCAGCATGCTCTACTTCTATATTGTATTTGTAATCTGTTGAAATGACATTGGGAAAATTGGCGCAGCCACCTGTCGGTATTTTACCTAATTTGCGCTCGCCGGGCGGGGCAAATTTTTTCACACTAAAAAAAAAAATTACATAGAGAGAATTTAACTAAATCGAATGGACAATAATCTTTCGAATGAGATTGCAAATGGTTTAAAGCAATTTTCGTGTTGATTTTTTATAATTTAATTTATTACGTGCTCGCCGGGCGGAGCAAATATTTCGCGGATAAAAAAAAATTAAGATAAAAAAGACTAAAAAAGATAAAAGGCAATTTTCGTGTTGATTTTATGTAATGGCGGAGGTGATAGAAAAAAAAACTATTACCCTGAAATCTCAGAAAAAATCTGCTGTTCCATACATTTTATACATACTGTGTGAGGTAAATGTAATCGATCACATCGTTTTTTCCTCAATAAATAAATCTAATTTAATTTATCGATTGTCAATGACCATTTTCTATAGAACAGCTGATATTTTTTTCGCGATTGCAGAGTAAAAAGAAAAGAAAGAAAAAAAAAGTTGTTGTTGTTGTCTCCAATAGAAAGTTGTTCATAATGATGGGTACTAATAAGTTCTATGGACCCCTTCCGGCTTAGTGCACCCTTTCCGCGTAACCCGCATAATAAATAAATACCGGCCAAGTGCGAGTCGCATCATGGCTTAGAAATAATGATGATTAGTTCGTGATAGTTACCACCAGAAACCTGCGTGATATCCAGTGAATATCATTTATCACTTAGATGTTCACTTATCAATGCATGATAACGTAATTTTAGATATCTAACTGAACTGTCATTCTAATTTAGCGTGGCAGCATATTAATGAGTCATTTGCTCAGGTAAAAAGTGGAGTTCATTGCGCAAGATCCTTTTTAGGGTTCCGTACCCAAAGACGCAGCGTAGGGAGGCCTCCCACTACATGGACCGACGACATTGTGAGAGTCTCGGGCATCCAGTGGATGCAAAACGCAGGCTGTCGTTCAGTGTGGAGGTTAAAGGGGGAGACCTATGTTCAGCAGTGGACGTCTTCTGGCTGATGATGATGATCCAAAGGGTAAAAACAGGTCCGGATTACTGAGCCTACGCTGCCTGTCTGTCCGTCCGTCCTACTTTTAAATGGCTGTGTCTTTCAAACCGTTCTAGATAACCAGTTAAAATTTTCACAGAATATGTAATATTATATAATACGGCGGATTAACTAAGAAATAATTATAAAGTTATATCATAGTTCATGATTATTTACGGGATATTTACCGTGGTAAGTTTGTGGAATGAGCTACCGATATTTCGGTATTTTTTAATTTATTTAGTGATTATAAATTAAAAAAATTAAAACTAAAAGGGGCCCCGTACAACAAACGATTTTTTGCTCATGTGTAAAACCGTTACCTAATACGTACAGCGTCAAAGTTGGTATGATTATAGTACACATTCTAAAGTAAAACAACAAATAATAATCACTGGACAAGTGCGAGTCGGTGACAAATTTCTAATCACCACCGGGTCTCGTACGACCACCGAAGTTATAGGGATCGTCGGGCGCGGTCGGTACTTGGATGTGTGCTAGACCGCCTGGGCATGATGTCCTTTATACTACTTCTTTGTATTTTAGTAGTTAACAATGTATGTGGTGGCACGGAATCCGCAGAGCGCGAGCCCGAATCGCACTTGGCTGTTTTTTTTTCTACCAGCTCCGAGCCTCTGATCTTATGAATTATTTGGATCGGATTTGGATTCTACTTTAAACAATAAGTCTTACCGCTATACGAATGGTAGCATTCTACTTAGCATGCAATTATCACCATTATTACCTCACTACATATATCTAATATACGTCTCACTACATATACGTCTATCTACTTATCGCTATCACGTCTCACAGCTGATCGTTCACGGTCGTAACAATCGTACCGCATATGACACATTCTTTTTCCGGCTCGAGGAAAAGATAAAAAGTTGCATCAAACTCTACAAAGATTTCGCCGCGGCAAAGCAAATAAAAATAGCTGTAACTACGGAGATATATTTTTTGCTAGACTACACCTCGTGAAGAGTCATTGCCTTGTGTGGGCGACGGACTGAGATACAAAGATTACTCGACGCGCGGCATGAATTACTTATGCAATATAAAAATTACATGCTTTTTCTGTCCAGCTAGAGTCTAGAGTCTAGACAAAACAAAATATAAAAACTGAATGTACCTACCACAATCTTGTTGCCTAAAACATTGTTTTTGAAGCTTAGGTAATATGGGCTAGGCTTTTATCTTCATCATCGTCATCAGCTAGAAGTCGTCCTCTGCTAAACATAGGCCTTCTCCTTAGACATCCACACTGAACGACAGCCTGCATCCACTGGATGCCCGCGACTCTCACGATGCCGTCGGTCCATCTAGTGGGGGGCCTACCTACGCTGCGTCTGCTGATTCGTGGTCTCCACTCAAGAAACATTATTTCCCATCGGTTATCGGTTCTTCGAACGATGTGGCCTACTTATTGCCACTTCAACTTGCAAATTTTTATAACTATGTCGGTGACTCTGGTCCTTTGCGAATATCCACGTTCCGGATTCTATTGCGTAAATAAACTCCGAACATAGATCTCTACATTGCCCGCTTTGTGACTAAAAAGGCCAACAGTTATGGACCACGTCTCAGTCAGTACTATACGGGGTGTAAGGGGAACACTCTCGAAGCCAAAAGCAGGTAATTGTACTCATCATTATGAACAACTTTTACTATGGGACCAGCCCTGAAATCGCGAAAAAAATATCAGCTGTTCTATAGAAAACGGTCATTGACACTCGACAAAATGTATGGAACAGCAGATTTTTTATTCGCGATTTCAGGGTTGGTCCCGTACTAAAAGTTGTTTATAATGATGACTACAATTACCTTCTTTTGGCTTCGAGATTGTTCCCCTTACACCCTGTATATCATCACTATCCACTGGCAACACACTGTTTAAAAGTTTCTCTCTCGCTATATCTATATAAGCGAGTGTGAGAAAGTACTCATAATGATAGAAGTTTCTACAATTAATTGATAATTATGCACCTACCTACATCAGCGAATAATTATAGCTGACCTACATATACCTAGTTCTGTATGTAGACAGTTTCGCATAATAAACATTTCATCACAGTTTTCGCCTCATTTAAACAAGTAATATGGTAAAACCCCGTGCGTCTGGGCTAAATCAGGCTTGATGCCTTCAGTCCAACTTGCCTAGCAGACGACCTTGCCGCCCTTTTTGCATGTGAACTATTAGTTAGTTCATTGGTGTCGCTACAAATGTTTTAGTGTACGTGAAAAATTAGGAAGTATGTCGTATTTACAGTTTTTGTGATATAGTGAAAAAAGTTCGTGACACAAGGGAGACATTTGAGCAAGAACAATAATTATTATATTTAACGGCCTCTTATAACAAATTTGACGGTTTTAAATCAATTTTATTCAGTTAAATAACAATATTTGAGCTGGAAAAAAATACATGTCACAGATACATCTGTGTTTGAGTTTATGATTTGCTTCAAAACAAGATAGAATAAACTTTCCTCGATCAAAAAAAAATCTGAAACAAAGTCGATTTAGTTTATTTTTTTTCGTTTTATGTTCTAATGAAAATTTGTAATGCTGGCATGATGATGATGATCATCATACAACAGTATCTCCCTTAAAGTTATATGATTATTTACGGGATATTTACCGTGGTAAGGTTGTGAAATGTGCTCCTGTCTGCACCTAACTTTTTAACTGTTCGACCAACCACTCGCATTCTTCAGTCTTCCCGTGAACATGGTGCATGTAACTGCGCCGAAATATCGGGAGCTCATTCCACAACCTTACCACGGGAAATATCCCGTAAATAATCATATAACTTTAAGGGAAGGGAACTTTCCCTCGTCGATTCTGTTACGTAAATTCTTTCCATCCAATGGTTGCCTGGAAGATATAGCTTTTAGCGATAAGGCCGCCACTTGTGGCACTAGCTCGTAAGTGTTTTCTATCGTGCTGTAATTTTTATTTCTGGTGTACATAATAAAAAGTTTCTATCTATCTATCTATAACTTTAGCGAGCAACCGTGATATTTTAAAACAATAACTGCCTTATTATTGAAACAATATCTGCCTTGTTTGTCTGATCTGGCGGTTGTCGCAGTTCAGTCACATGTCTTATGAAGAAATTAGTAGAAATAATAGAATTGTTATCTTTAAATGTTATTAACCGGTTTTTTAAGATATTCACACTCGTCTACACATTGTAGACGAGTCGTGTGAAAAAGACTTGTTAGCGAAAAGTAGAAGATCATGTTTCTTTGCGCTCGGCGCGGCGCCAGCGCACATTATCTACAGTCAGTCGACCATTTTCGCTATCACGGAGCAACTTTTAATAGTGACACAATCTTGAGTAATATTGCTATCAATTTACTGTAATTTCAGTGATCAATTGTTATAATGTGAAATCTTGATTTATTCTTTTTTTCATAGGCTTCGTTGGACCTCAGTGATGATGTGGTCTACGATGGAGCACGCTTGTTTAGAAGAAACCGATTATTAATTTGTTGTTTTTTAATTAGTTGAGATCTTTTGATAAACAAGAATCTCGCATTGTACCTTACGGACAACTGCTATTGCGGCACCAAACTAACATTAAATCCGCTCAGTTGGAAAATCATGCGAACGCAAACCGTACGTTCGCTGTTCCACTGTAAGCTGTTGTCCGTAAGGCCCCTGGGCGCGATAAGGTTCACGTTCGCGTGATTTTTCAACTGAGCGGATTAGGTGCCGCAATTAGCTGTTGTCCGTAAGGCCCCAGTTCCTTGGTCTCGTTAAAAATGAACTAGCTTAATATTAAGGGCCCTATCACATCTCTCATCATCACAAATCTTTATATTTGGTTTAATTTTTCTTAGCTACTAACTTTTTTTCTCAACTAATAAGATCTGTATTTTTTATTGAATGTAGCGGCTTCAGATTTTGGTAAAACTCAACATATCCATTTGTTACCTCGAATTTACAAAACTAATTTTTCGTTAAACTTTAGGAGGGAATGTTTGAGAATAGATTTCGTTAAATTACTATAGTAAAATAAAAAATAAATTGTTATGGTTTACTTATTTTCTATTTATCTTGAAAATTACGGCTTTATTTATTCGTATTTCGTTATTATATGCCCGAAAATACAAATACTTAAAATTTAACGGTAAATTTTGTAATAAGCCTCTTAATCATCAAAAATGTGATGAAATAATTGCTTACCCATGTCATGTTGTCGTTTTCAGTAATGTCTCGGCGGAGGTTGTTGGTCGGCGGCGCAGGCGCCGCGGGCGCGGTGATCGCTGCTTGGGCCCTCGCAGCAGATGACTCTCCCGTGGTGAGTGACATACAGAGATATTTCTCTGCAGCTCTATGACATTAGGGAACATGCACCTTACTGGTAAAGCAAAAGTATTTGTCTCGATGTGTAGTACTGCTTCGCCTTGTTGAGCACACCAAGTTTCTTACAGGCAAGCTTATTATGACTTGCCTACTGATTTGTCCTACATTGTTATTGCAATATAAACACTATGCAACGCCATCTATGGGCGAGTACTATAATTATTTGATCATCAATTATAACATAGATAAACATATATACCATTATAATTAATTTTGTTCATCATCATCATCAATATCATAATTTCAGCATATGACGTCCACTGCTGGACATAGGCCTCCCCCATCGATCTCCATAAGGGCCGGTTGGAATGGGCCTGCTTCCAGCGTTTCCCTGCAGTCTTTTTTAGGTCGTGTGCCCATCTCGTGAGTGGACGTCCTACGCTGCGCTTATCGGTCCGTTGTCTCCATTCGAAAACATTTCGGCCCCATCGGCCATCTTTTCTGCGTGCTATGTGCCCTGCCCACTGCCACTTCAACTTGCTACTCCGGTGGGCTATGTCGGTAACTTTCGTTCGTCTACGGATCTCCTCATTCCTAATCGATCTCTTAAAGAAACTTTGTTCAAGTGTCGCTAAATTAACTTAGCCCCTCGTCCCCTAGACTGACAGTGCTCCAGTCGCAAAATTTTGGGTTGAATTTGAAACATCCATATAATAGCTTTCTGTGTTATTTCCCAGGAATGGTACAAACCATCGACAGTGTCGGCGAAGACCGAGCGCAAGAAGCGCCCCCTGCCGTCCCGAACAGATCAGGTTAAGAGTTTGCAGGCCGGACACCAGTATGACATCCTCATCATCGGTGGAGGCGCTACGGGGGCTGGCTGCGCGCTCGATGCCACTACTAGAGGTAAATTCACGCTTCGGACCATCACAGACTGATCTTTTTATCTGCTTCTTATCTTGTTTTTATCTGCTTCTTATCTTGTTTTTATCCCCCCCCTCCCCCCCACTCTAAGAAGAAGAAGAAACAGCAGCAGGCTAGGCTTAGCACGGGTTGTGCACAAATTGTCTTTCCACAGTTTTGGTCCGCGCGTAGACGCGACAAAGCTTAGAATATGGATACGTTTGTCTTCTTCTTGCGGGATAAATAGATATAGGGATGGTTTGACAATGTTCTTTTTTCTTTTTGACATAATTTTTATTTTTAAATAGTATTTTTATTTATCTTTTTTTAATATTAATGTATGTAATTCATAGATTTAATAAGTGTAATTGATGTAAAGCCGTGCTAATTTAATAAATAAATACAAATAAAAACGGTGTAAAGACAATGTGTCCACGGCCCGTGTTTGGCCTGGGGGGACGGATTGGTGATAATTAGTTCGATCTGTCTCCTCGTCGGTTGGGGACAAAACTAACTTGTTATTCCTATTTGTCTCCTTGAGGGCAGACCAGATCGGAATAATCCATCTGACGTGACCACCAAATCTCACCACCGGTCGTAAGCTGGGACTTCGAAGTCCAAACGAGCATGTGTGAAATGTGACGAAATTACATTCTAGTACTTCTATATCGACAATAGTGAAAATTTTCTGATTTTACCACTAATGATAAAATTAACCAGAGTGGGTTACTCATTGTTGTGTAGTAGGGTTAATCATCTTCACCACTAGTGGTCACTAGTGTTACTTTACAATTGACCGTCAATTCTAACCACCGATTGTAAGTTGGCACACCAATTGTCCAACTGGCTACCACTGGCGAAATGACACTTTACACTCAAGCCCATTTACCTAAATGCACATCTGTTTCTTAACTCTAACTCAGTAATCTCTTCCCCTGGTCCTCAGGTCTCAGAACAGCTCTAGTAGAAGCGGACGACTTCGCGAGCGGCACCTCCAGTCGCAGCACCAAGCTTATCCACGGCGGCGTCAGATACCTCCAAAAAGCGATCATGGGTCTAGACTATGACCAGTACAAGATGGTGAAGGAAGCGCTACATGAAAGGGCGAACATGCTCGAAGTTGCTCCTCATTTGACGCGCCCCTTACCTATACTGCTGCCAGTTTACAAGTGAGTACAAATAAATAAGGTGGTTGTTTCATCGCAGTCATCATCTTAAGCGTCTCATAATGGGCATATGTCCTAATGTTTAATTTATTACAAACTAGCGGTCCGCCCCAGCTTCGCACGGGTATAGATTATAGCCTATGTCACCCGGGGATAGTGTAGCTTCCTGTCAGTGAAAGAGTTTTTCAAATCGGTTCAGTAGTTTCGGAGCCTATTCAATGCAAACAAACAAACAAACAATCAAATATTTGCTCTTTATAATATTAATATAGATAACTAGCTTAGCAATGAATATAACTAAATACATTACACATACTGAAAGAAACAATTTAAATTGGCTGATAAATCTCTGAGATATGAGTGTTTAAAGTTTTAGGTGGGGTCTATCCCTTTCTCGCAAAACGTGTGTTAGTATAGCATTTGTATGGCGCTCCTGATGCGTGACGTAACGGCTCAGTATAGAGCGCTCTCTGTCTAGCATGAAATTAAAATGCTTATATCTCATTTATATTTGAACTAATTTTTATTTTGTTTTTGTTGGTGTGCTCTATTTATGATCGACTTTTTTATGAGGCAATAAAAAAATATTTGTCATGCTCATTATCCAGCTGCAGGGTATATGCCCTTCTCCTGCTAATCCTGCTATACTAGGATATAACCTAACCTAACCTATCACAATGTAATATAACGTAACTATTTCTCCTCAGATGGTGGCAAGTCCCGTACTACTGGTTCGGCATTAAAATGTATGACTTGGTGGCCGGCGACAGGAATGTGAAGAGCTCCTACTACTTGTCCAAGAAAAACACCCTCGAACTGTTTCCTATGCTGAAGTCTGACAACCTGTGCGGAGGAATTGTGTATTATGATGGTAAAGACTTTGATGCATCATCTTACCCTCTTTCCCCACTTATTTGTAGACGGGTACAACGTGTACGTTTTTTCATTAATTCTATCATCCGTCATATCTGAGTTCATCATCAGCAGAAAACGACCACTGCTGAACATAGGTCTCCCCCTTAGACGTACACACTGAACGCAACCTGCCATTTGCATCCACTGGATGCCCGTGACTCTTACAATGTCGTCGGTCCATCTAGTGGGAGGCCTCCCTACGCTGCGTCTTCCGGTTCGTGGTCTCCACTCAAGAGGACCTTTCTTCCCCATCGGTTATCGGTTCTTCGAGCGATGTGACCTGCCCATTGCCACTTCAACTTGCAAATTTTAAAAGATTTTGTAGGCAAGGTAAGCGGGTCGTTGGTCGTCCAGCTGCAAGATGGGTCGACGATATTATTACTATCACGGGTCGAACCTGCAGTGCAAGTACCGTTCTTTATCGAACGTCAAATTCGTTAAAATGCCACAGAATCGTTCATAGCAAGTACTGATCAAATGGCATTTTATCGAATTTAACGATCTCAACTGTCAAATTTGATGATCGATAAAGAACGGTACTTGCACTGCAGGACTCGATTAGCACAGCACCGAAGCAGATGGCATAACAAGAGAGAGGCCTATACCCAGCAGTGGGATAAGGAAGGCTGTGGATGATGATGATGATGTCGGTGACTGGTGGTGATTATCCACGTTCCGGATTTAGTCATATGTGACTTTACCCTCTCTTTTGTCTCTTCTTTCATGGAGCCATCCACATACCTTATTCGGCAGTCCTCTACATTTTCACCCGTCTACATTCATTCTCATTTACCTTGCTTCTTCGTTCTCGCAAAGACTGATAATCAGATTTGGAAGCGCGAAGGTGAAAGCTTTGCATTTTACCTGTCAAAAGTAAGCACCAATGTATTTAATTACAATACTTTTTACACTCCAGCCAACAGGTAGCATGAGCATTTGGATTGTCTTTAGTCTTCAACGGTCTATGGGCAGTCAGCATTTTTGTTAGTTAGCTAGTATTTTTGGCCATAAAATACTAATAATTTTGTTAAACTTACCTGTATTTATTTTCCCAGGTCAGCAAGACGACGCCCGCATGAACTTGGCTATCGCACTAACGGCGGCGCGGCATGGCGCTACCATCGCAAACCACGTCAAAGTTACCAAACTGCACAAAACTGCGGGGAAACTCAGCGGCGCATCGTTAAGGGTTAGTTGCATAATAGATATAAACTCTTTAATGTGAACACCAGAAATAAAAATTACAAACAGATAGGAAACACTTACGAGCTAGTGCCACAATCTTCCATGCAACAAATAGTTATTTGTGTTACAAGGGGACAAATAATATTTGGTTCGTCGAGGGCGTTATTTTGAATTCAGAGAGAAGCGAAGGATTATGTAGTAGAATCCCGAGCGCACTGAGGGATTCTAATCCTGAGTGAAGCGATGTATTCAATATACACCGCCCGAGAACAAATTATTTTGGCCTCAAGATACATATTATTTTTCATCACTACATAATTATGAGACTTACTTAGTATTTATATTCTCTTTGATTATGAGCAAGGAGCAGTTTGTTATTTTTTTTCACATTCAACCTTCACGCGACCGGCTCCAACCTTACTACGCTAATCTATCAGAAGCGCGAACGCGGACCAATCAGAAGAGAGAAAGCTCAAACTCCCATAGGGACAAACTTGTTTTAAAAAATTATGTACGAAACATCACTTATTTTTTTTTTTCTTTCTAAAAGATATTATGCAATGTTAACGTTACATGAAGAGGTGCACTAAAATTTACTAGATTATAATATGAATAACAATGGCAAATTTTCTTGAGCATATCAAAAGTATTGACGACAATGATGATGGTGACTGGTAAATAACTGTTTTTACCAGGACGAGCTGACCGGCAAGGAATGGGACATCAAAGCGAAGTGCATCATCAACGCCACCGGACCCTTCACCGACACCATCCGGAAGATGGACGACCAGAACGTTAAAGAGATCTGCTGCCCCTCATCTGGAGTGCACATCGTGTTGCCAGGATATTATAGGTATAAACTTTTTACACAGGACAAAAGCTGTCAGTCAACACATTAGCGCAAATAGCGCCAATATTAAATGCCTGGATCCTGTGTCTGTCCCTTATGTTTAGGGTTACCCATACGTTCGGATTTGTCCGGACTTTCAGACTCTTGTCCGGCTTTGTAATTTGATCAGGTTTTTTTATCTTGGGCGATGTATTGCTAGTAATAAAACATACATAATTATATAAAATCAATCTTTAATCTTGATTAACGTCTACTTGACGAAAAATTAACTAACCTACTAAAATGTCAGGTCTTTTCAAATTTTGATATGGTACTTGTGATGCACACTAAGTCCCAACCTACGTACCTCCTTGCCAAATATTAATTGCGCCATTTTTCATACAAAGGCAACAGTTACTTTGGTATTTAATTTAATTTGTAATTATGTGTGACGAAGTTTCGAAAATAAAATAGAAAAGCGCCGCAAGTAAAAGCAACACCCCTACAGTAATTATTATAATTGTCACCAGAGCTACTAATAATATCTTTGTTCGTCAACTTGACTTTCTGCTACAGTATTGCACAAATATGCATAGTTTGCATTATTGGCTGTTCAGCCAAATGGGTCGCTATACAGCGAAATAAAACTTCTTCGCTGTCGCTATAGTAATGTTTAACGCGTTGATAGACGTATCGGCGAGATGTAAACAGCGCCACGACTTGCCAAGAACCAAACAATACGCACATGAGTTGAGGAACAAATTGTCTTTTAATGAGATGCGCCAGTTATGTTATTGGGGTGGAAGGTGGTAGTTTAATTTACACGTTGGCGCTTATAAAAGTCTCATTTACAGGTCATCATCATCATTAGCCAGAAGACATCCACTGCTGAACATAGGCCTCCCCCTTTAACCTCCACACTAAACGACAGCCTGCCTTTTGCATCCACTGGATGCCCGCGTTCATTTACAGGTGTTCGCATTAAATTAGCCGCCTTAGGTCTAAGTGCCGGTTTTAGCACTAACAGCGCCCTGGGCGAGATTTCTACGGCTGGAGGAGAGACGGACGGACTGACAGACAGACATCGTAGGCTGTAATAGGGTCCCGTTTTCACCCTTTGGTTACGGAAGCCTAAAACACAATTATGCTCAAACAAACAGCTGGGATGTCGTATCTTCTACAGTCCAGGGGCCTTACGGACAACAGCTAATTCCGGCACCTTATCTGCTCAGTTGGAAAATCACGCGACCGCAAACCGTATCTGGGCGCGATAAGGTTCAAGTTCGCGTGATTTTCCAACCGACCGGATTAGGTGCCGCAATTAGCTGTTGTCCGTAAGGCCCCAGTACATTACAACTTATCACTTCGCGCCAACGCGTCGTTACCGTCCCAGCTATGTCATTAGTGTGGTGCCGCCTCATTACCTGAAAAGAAAATCTAAGCTAAATTTGAGGCACAACGTCTCTAATAAATACATGACGCATGAAATCTTATCGACGGAACCCAATCTCGGGTGTTTACAAGCTTTTATTTAACTTGGTCTTGGGACAAATCTTGCAACTGAATTTTAGACAGTTATTCTCAACTGATTGAGTTGAAATTTGAAATATTTACTTATGTAAGTTTGGTGACAATGCAATAGTATGATACCATCGAGCTGGTCTGATGATGGAGACCAAAGATAATATAACCATGTGATCGCGCATGTAGTCAAAATTCCCTTTTGCAAATTGAAGCCACGGCGGTCGCGGGGAGCATCTTGTTATTGGAGACTCGACGCGACTCCACGCTTGTGATTGGAGACTCAAAAGTCATTAATTCAATGCGCGCCTAGGATTGGCCCGCTCGAAATAGTTTAGGTTGACATTTTAGAACCTTTTGCTTACGGCGGGGTAAATGATGAGCAGTCAAGTAGTTATATTGTCATTGATGGAGACAAAAGGTGGCCATAGGAACTCGTAAACGAAACGTCGTCGTTTTGTAACCCCGTCTAGTATGGGTTCGTTGGATTTGTCATCCCACTAAATCTACCACAACTATCCCTATTTACAATCCCACCTTTAATTTTCCAGCCCTGAACACATGGGTCTCCTAGACCCTGCCACATCAGACGGCCGAGTAATCTTCTTCCTGCCTTGGCTGAAGGGGACCATCGCTGGCACAACGGACCTGCCTTGCGAAGTCACGCACAACCCCAAGCCCACTGAAGACGAAATCTTGTTCATCCTCACTGAGGTTAAGAACTACCTCAACCCTGACGTGGAAGGTAACTATTTGAGCGTGGATCTACCGGACCTTAATACAGTGGAAAAGGCTTCCTGGGGCCTTAAGGTTACCTGTTTTAAGCAATTCTGTTTCGGCGATTGTGAAAAGTTGCAATCGCCTAAACCGTATCTCGGCGTGTTAAGGTTCACGTCCGCATGATTTTCCGCACTGCTCTGTTTCAGCGCTGATTCATGCCCGCGTTAAGATACAGCCGTAAGCCCTTATTAAAAAAACAACCTTCCTTATCCTTCCTTTTCCTTATCTTTCCTTAATCCTTATTATTAAATTACAACCGACTAAGTTCAGTAGCGGACGTCTTATGTATATATGTATATCAGTCTCTGGCTACCATATCACAAGCTTTGCTTAGTTTGGAGTCAGATGACCGTGTGTGCAAAAATGTCCCGAATATTTATTTTTATATATTTATGTATGACTAGTACATCTCTAGTCCCGGCGAAGCCGGGATATATAGCCTATGTCAACCGGGGATAGTGAAGCATCCCAACAGTGAAAGAATTTTTCAAATCGGTTCAGTAGTTTCGGAGCCCATTCAGAAAAAAATTCGGGATAATAAGTCAGCTCTCATCAGGACGTCAAAAATCTCTATATTCAAAAAGTTAAGACGATCCGTTGCTCTGTTTCTGCGTGAAAGATGAATAAACCAGCAAACACAGTGTTGCATTTAAAATATTAGTATGAGTGTATGATATGGACCTTGTAGACAAATCAATACAATCAATTAAAAAAAATAACTAAAATATATAATATATCAGTCTCTGGCAGCCATATATCACAAGTTTTGCTTAGTTTGGGGTCAGATGAACGTGTGTGCAAAAACGACCAGTTTTTTTTTTAACTAAGCTTTATGTCGACTCACTTTTGTGACGGAAACATCTATAATCCGAACACCTCTGTAATCCGAACGTCCCAACTCCTTTATATACTCCACTTTATATTATGTTATAGATAGGTAGATATGGTTGTGTTTATAGATGAATATACATTTGAAATTTCATAATAGTAATAGTTTTATTTCATTAAAAAATACCTTATAAATCGTCTGTACTGTAATCCGAACGCTCCACGAATCCGAACGAGGGGTAAATTTTTGGAGTTAAAGAGGTCCTGCTGTACTTTGATATACTTAAGTTCCTGTTTTATTTCCAGTCCGTCGCGGAGACGTCCTCTCAGCGTGGTCCGGCATCAGGCCTCTAGTCTCCGACCCGAACAAACCCGACACGCAGTCCCTAGCGCGCAACCACATCGTGCACGTCTCACCGTCGGGTCTCGTCACCATCGCCGGTGGAAAGTGGACCACTTACCGGTCCATGGCATTTGAGACCATCGACGCTGCTATCGAGAGTGAGTATAGAGATTGCCACTTACCTCTTGAGTCAAAGTTTTTAATTTCTTGCCAATGGGTATCATCATCATCATCATCAGCCAAAGACGTCCACTGCTGAACATAGGCCTCCCCCTTTAACCTCCACACTGAACGACAGCCTGCCTTTTGCATCCACTGGATGCCAGCGACTCTCACTATGTCGTCGGTCCATCTAGTGGGAGGCCTACCTACGCTGCGTCTTCCGGTTCGTGGTCTCCACTCAAGAACCGTTCTTCCCCGTCGGTTATTGGTTTTTCGAGCGATGTGGCCTGCCCATTGCCACTTCAACTTGCAGATTTTAACAGCTATGTCGGTGACTTATTACAATTGGTATATAAGGTCTTAAAATATTAAATGTGCATCCATTAACAGAGAGAGTCAGAGACTGACAGAGCATACAACATCGCCAATGGGAAAAACAACACTACTCTATAACGCCCATCGAGATACAATACCTATAGAGTCACAATGAGTGAAAACATTAAAAAAATGACCGTGCGTCGAGACTTCAATTATATAATTCACAATGCTTAACAATGTACGGGTGTAAGGGGAACACTATGAACCACTTTTAGTACGGGACCAGCCCTGAAATCGCGAAAAAAAAATCTGCTGTTCCATACATTTTGTCGAGTGTCAATGACCATTTTCTATAGAACAGCTGATATTTTTTTCGCGATTTCAGGGTTGGTCCCATAGTAAAAGTTGTTCTTAATGATGAGTACAATTACCTTCTTTTGGCTTGGAGAGTATTCCACTTACACCCTGTAAACATTTCTTAAATAATAATATCACAATTGCCTGTAAACATATGTTTATTAATAAATTACTTTGACTTTGACGTTAAGGATTTGGGAATTCCAAATTATATATTTTTCTTTGTTATTCCAGGCGCGAATCTCAAGCCCCTTTTCAAGGAGTGTCAGACCGACGGGTTCTTAATAGAGGGCGCGCACGGGTGGACTCCTACCATGTACATCAGACTGGTGCAGGACTTCGGATTGGAAATGGAAGTAAGTCCAGAAAAATGATTCTCTTCCGCTTAGCCCATCGTACCTGAACCCAGGTCCGCTGTTCACTTCACACGGCTGTTAGAGTCTTGCAGGGTGAGTTAGTTGGCTTATACCTGCTTTTCAAGTTCAGTGTAGATTGATAGAAAGAAACTATCCATCTTTTATCTTATTTATTTTATCGCGTGTATTTTACATTACTTTAATTCCTGACCATCCGTTTGTTCGTCATCCGTCATAAAATCCCTTCTTTTTGAAGTCTGTTAAAAATGTGATAAACAGGTAAGAAATTAAACAGGCCAAGTCCGAGTCGGGCTCGCGCACTGAGGGTTTCGTACCACCACAAAATACAATAATTATCAATTGAAAAAAATCTATTTGGTAAACTTAACGCCTACCAAAATAGCCAAGCAATTGCTACGCCGTCACATAGTTAATATTTTGCAAGTGACGCTCGGAATAACTACTTTTAATGAACAGAAACTTATCACCGACTAGCTCTTGGCCTTTATTTATTATTTGTTGTTATACTTTAGAGTATGTACCATAATGCCAAGCTTGACGCTTGTACGTATTACCGTTTTTATATTAGAGCTAATACAAAAATACGTAAAAAAAAATACGTTTGTTGTGTTTATTATTTGTTAGTTACGCCGTAAAAATACATATTCTGTAAAAATTTCAACTGGCTATCTATTATGGTTCGAAAAATACAGCCGTTAATAGGTAGGACAGACAGACATCGTAGGCTTAGTAATAGGGTCCCGTTTTTACCCTTTGGGTACGGAACCCCAAAACCAAGCCGAGCCATTAACGCCCCGCTTTCTCTCTAAGTCGCTTTATCTGGCAACTCTGCAACTTACTCCTGCCATAACTAAATACTTACCAATAAGATATTTTCGTAATTTCAGGTGGCCCAGCACTTGGCCAAGTCGTACGGTGACCGCGCGTTCGCCGTCGCCAAAATGGCGGCCATGACTGGCAAGAGATGGCCCATCATCGGCAAGAAGGTGCACCCTGAGTTCCCGTACATCGACGCTGAAATTAGGTAATTTAAAATTTATATTACTTGTAAAAAAACGAGCTATAAAGGTACCGCAAAAGATGAATCACATACACAGACCTTCATCAAGTTATAGACCCCGCGAGTAAATAGTTCACTTACATTGCATGTCTTTTTTTAAGCCATAGGTGGCAAACAAGCTAAAGATGGTAGGCAAAGATAATTATCGTCATTGATGGTAAGTGATCACCGTTGCTTATATACTCACAGATACGTTGCCGAAAAGACTCGAATCTATTAACCCCATATTATAATTAGGTACTCGGAAACGCTGCAGGGGGGGGGGGAGCTCATTCCATATAATATTGTAGGTGTGAGGCACAAAAGGTCGCGTAAAACACACAGTATGCGATTACCATTGATTGATTTGCTTAGTTTGGGGACAGGTGACCGTGTGTGAAAAAATGTCCCGAATATTTATTTATTTTTATGTATGATAATGTGCCCAATGCCCATTCCTAATTTGGATCAATGCCTCAACTACTGCATATATTAATTACAACACAGATCAATATATTAATATATATTTTTTATATCAAGCTTATAGCAACAATATTGAATTTACTGTGACGTCATATTTATTTATTATTATAAATAGGCTTGCGCTTGGCCGCCAACTCGCCTGATGTTAAGCGACGATCCTTATTTTGACTAATTGTTTCGCTTTCTTCTCAGCAAACCCTTTCATTTGATACCCATATGGGGGTGCATAAAAATTACTAGTCCGCCATATTGGACTTAGAATGACGTTACCATGTATTTTCATCCCAACTATATAAACGTGTATGCAAAATTTCAGCTCAATCGGTTGGGATACTTGTTTTAAAATTCAGTTGCTAGATTTGATCCATCGTAACAAGGAAAGTCAAATAAAAGCTTGTAGAAAATTAACTAGCCTCATAGATTTATTCTGTGTGTACCATTGACTAAGGATAGGTATAGCCTCGTTAAAATAATAATAATTACGAAAGTGAGATAACGTATATCGTACGTGTAACTTCGTGAGAGTGAGCAGGAAAAAGATTATATATTTTGTCCCTTACTAGCGTATAGTGTTTTGTTTGCCATCGACTGATCTGGTGGAAGGCAAATTGTGGCGTCGTTGAAAATAACTGTAAAAGACCCATAGAAAGACCTCATTTGGTTTTTTGTTTGTGACTTTGTTCGCATTTGTATGCGCTGAGGACTAGTCTATACCTATCCTATGACTATGGTGTGTATATTTAGACCCAATCAGTAAACTGACAATGACACTGGCAATGGGCAGGCCACATCGCTCGACGAACCGATAACCGATGGGGAAGAAAGGTTCTGGAGTGGAGACCACGAACCGGAAGACGCAACGTAGGGAGGCCTCCCACTAGATGGACCGACGACATTGTGAGAGTCGCGGGCATCCAGTGGATGCAAAAGGCAGGCTGTCGTTCAGTGTGGAGGTTAAAGGGGGAGGCCTATGTTCAGCAGTGGACGTCTTCTGGCTGATGATGATGATGATGAGTAAACTGAAATGTAACTTTGTGTAGATACGGTGTCCGTGAGTACGCGTGTACTGCGGTGGACATGATCGCGCGGCGTCTACGTCTCGCCTTCCTCAACGTGCAGGCCGCGGCTGAAGCCCTGCCCACCATCGTTGACATCATGGCGGAAGAACTCAAATGGTC
Source organism: Agriopis marginaria (assembly GCA_932305915.1). NCBI lineage: Eukaryota > Metazoa > Arthropoda > Insecta > Lepidoptera > Geometridae > Agriopis > Agriopis marginaria. The sequence goes on from OW029915.1 coordinate 16,750,298, forward strand.
CGACGCAGAGAAAGCGGTAAAGATAATCATGATTTAATTGAACATAAAACAATAAACTCGTAAAAAACACATGCACAATAGGTGTTAAAATAAGCGATGGCGGCTGACCGGTAGCATGTGCGCTTAACAATCTGACGGCACCCGGTTCCATTCTTGGATCCGGCACTACCGGCTTATTTAGTACGTAAATACATTGTTCAGTCCCCAGACGGGCCGACACATCCGCGATGCGCGGAGTTTCAATAAATTAAAGTCAAAGATAACCTACCAGTTTACGGCTGAAGATCCTGTCACCTTTGTCTGGGCCCAGACCTGCAGTAGCTGTCCTCGTAATCCTCTAACTTCACAATTCATGTACAAGTGTTCTAACACTGTTTTCACTCGCGGGCTATAGCGAAAAAACACCCGATCACGCAGCTACCGGTAGGTACCATACCTACATCCGAACGATAGCCGTTCGATCGCGTCAAGTCCGTTGTGTTTCCGCGAACACAAGCCTTCAAACCGCTTCTAACAATGAATCCCGCTGACATCCGGTCAGCACCAATGGAATTATCACAAAAAGAGTTCGCTGACTCACGCGTCAAGCTGCAAAGAACTGCTTTGTCACTACCAAAAATCGATCTCGCTGACATGCGTCCAGCCTCAAAGAAATCTATTAGTAACTGGCCGGCGCGCGCGTCACTCACCAGCGCGTGCGCGCCGGCCGCCTAATGGACTTTCCCCGCGGGCGAGTCCAAACAGGTTGGAACCGAACATACATCATGTGCAGTTTCCAAGCCATCGCTCAAAAAAACGGTGAAGTAAAACATCGTGAGGAAACAGGTATATCCAAGAACCTCAAAAGTGTAAAGACCAGCATGGTGGATTAGGGCCCTTCTCTCTCTCTCTCTCTCTCTCTCTCTCTCTCTCTCTCTCTCTGAGAGAAGACCTGTGTCCCAGCAGTAGAACATAATAAGCTGATAATGTAAAATCATATAACTGTAAATCTTACTGGGCACAGAATTTTTGGACTTGATCTAGTCTAAAATGAAATAAAAATAAAATGAATGGACGGGCCCAGTAGAAGCAAGAAGAAAATTCAAGTTCATATTGAAGATTACAAAATGAGCGCCGGCGCTCACTTCGTTTCAGTCGGTCTCTAGCCGTAGGAAGTGCAACACAAGCCTATTGTTACGTGATAACGAAACATATGACAAAATTATGCATTCGTATGCTTTCTCGAAGTGTTTATACACAAATAAAACCGGTATCTATTTTTTGTAACAAATATACTGTACATTTTTATAATTATAGGTGTTAAAGTATATGTCCGACGGTTTTGACTAGTTTTTACTGAGCATGTTAAATGGTTAGGGCCTGTCCATTCATTTTATTTTGGTCGAAGCGGAATGAAGAAAATACTCAAAAAACATACGCATTTATAATATTGTAGTATGTAGTAAGTATAGTATGAAAATACCTACACCGACTGAAATAAAACGAATGGACGGGTCCATTCATTTTATTTTGGCCGAAGAGTCTAGAATGTTCCAATCGCCTTTCAGAAACAAATCAAGACTGCGAGCGACTTCTTAGCCGCCGAAATGGGTCAGATGGTGAACCGCCAGAGCCGCGACAAAATACCCATCAACCTCAGCAAGAACGAGATACAGACCTACATCAAACGGTTCCAAATCATCGACAAGGACCGCAAGGGCTACGTCTCTATCAATGACATCAGGAGGAGTCTCAAGGTAAAACGAACGCTTCGCTCGTTAAAGTACTTGAGTACGTGTAGGCCATGGTATAATAGTATACTCCGCCAGGCAATTCAATTCAATTCATTTATTTCGGGTCTTAGGTATAACTAATATACACTTCTATGTTATTTTCTTACACATTCTGTAATTTTAATATTAAAAAAATTGGTTTCATAAATATTGACTTAGCAGGGTTTATGCTTGAGTAAAATTATCTATCTCAAGCATAAACCCTGCTAAGTCAATATTTATGAAACCAATTTTTTTTTAAATTGAAATTACAGAATGTGTAAGAAAATAACATAGAACCTTGTAATAGTGAGCCAGCGAATTAGCAATAATTTTTTATACATGGAAAATAGATGGTTCATGGAAAGTCAGCCTGGTGACAAATAGAAACTTTCCATGGGCAAGATTGCAAAAAAAAAATACGATAGCAAAAACTGTTTTCTAATTATTTTTCTCATTACAGGATCTGTTACATTTTTAACTTTGGTAACTGTGATTTTTATGTGGGCTAGTGGGACCACTGACAAGGCCTACAGTTTTACGTGCCATCCGAAACAATGTAGCGCTCAGTTGCGATGCCACTCGCGGTCAACCCATTCTAAAAATTTACGAACTGTCAAGTTGCCCTTTAGTTGTGTCTTGCCACGAGCTACACTAATACGCAACAGCCCTTACATAGTTACCTACTTGAGAAATAAAAAATCACAACTACCCAAAAATAAATTTTAAAATGTTTCTTAAATTTTAACAAAATTCGCCGATTATAGAGCATGGGAGTGAAGCCTACTGACGACGAAATAAGGTCGATTCTATCAGAAATCGACGTCCAATACCACGGGCAGCTTGAAATACAGGACTATCTACAGGTAGCACTAACCTGGGTGATCTAGATCACCTAGGGAGCTGATTCTATGTCTTCAATGTCGTAGTGGATTTGCCTGGGTACATGTCTGCGCGGATAGATTATAGTTTACGTATATTCTAATACTGTTGCTGCCTGGAACTATGTTGAGACATAATTTCAAGCAGTGGGAAAGTAGTATGGAATTTTAGGGATAAAAATATTCTTTGATCGTTTTTCAGTTCGAAAACATTCCCAAAAAGAACTTTAATTTTATAAAGCGAAGACTAAAATTCCATCCTACCCTCATGCATCACACAGCTTGGCAGAAAAATCTAAAACAGAGTTACTTAATTTGTTTTCAAATAGTAAATACTCACAGACTTATAAAAATAAATATTTAAAAGTAAATTAAAGCATCGAACTTTCTCCTATCGAGTTAAATAATAACATATACGAAATAAATATATGTTGTAAAGTCAATTCGAAACCATTGACTCAAAACGAATTTTCACTGTTTCAGAACCTTTCTCATAGTAATTACATGCCAAAACAGATTGAATACTAAAAGTAAAAGTTAAAAAGTAAAATTGAAATAAACAAGGTTTGTAATTAAATTGACAAATTCAAATAAACATGCTTTGTAATTAAATTGACAAATTGAAATAATCAAGCTTTGAAATTAAATTGATAAATTGAAATAATCAAGCTTTGAAATGAAATTGACAAATTGAAATAATCAAGCTTTAAAATTAAATTGAAATAATCAAGCTTTAAAATGAAATTGACAAATTGAAATAATCAAGCTTTGAAATGAAACTGACAAATTGAAATAAAGAACCTTTGAAATTAAATTGACAAATTGAAATAATCAACCTTTGAAAATAAATTGACAAATTGAAAAAAACTTCACAAGTTATTCCAGCTCTTGATTAGTGCATTATTTGCCAAGCTGTGCCTAACCTATCTCATTGTGACGTTACCGCGGCGTTGTCTGCAGGCGTCTGGTGACGACGTGACGGGCGAACAGCTGCACGACATACTGTGCGAGATCGACACCAACATGAACGGACAAGTCGAACTCGACGAGTATCTGCAGGTCGATTGTTTGACGCGTGCCTTATTGCCTTGCGTGCTTCATTGTTTTATTAGAGCGGTTTCGCACTACGTCCGATCCGAATCCGTGAAAATATGGATCTAGAAAACTCGGACCGAATTCGGATATTGCGTACGCACTAGTCCGATCTCTGATACAAATCCAAGCAATCATTTTAGGCGGAGCCACAGCAGAGTGTTCACGTCGTTGATCATGAGTCCTTTCAATCGACATCAACTTCCGAATCTATTCCGAAATGGAAATTTACGGATGACGGAGATAATTCGGATGACGGAAATCTGATCTAGTGCGTAAACTACCATACAAATAGTTGTACGACAACTTCGGAACGTATTTTCACGGATTCGGATCGGACGTAGTGCGAAACCGCTTTTAGGGTCTACGCAGACGACATACAGCGATGGTGGCCGGTCGATAGCATACATAAAACGCAAAATCGCATCGCACAACGATACTTGTAATGATTATTTAAATTGGGAACATAGGTATAGACCAGTGGTTCTCAATTAGTGGTACGCGTGCCCCTAGGGGTACGCGAAGTTGCATCAAGAGGTACGCGCGGCAATCTCCTGACTAAGAGAAATTCTATGAAAGACGTCACACCGTATGCAGTCCATTTTGTAGTCCGTCTGCAGTCCAACTGACTGCATACAGCGTTTCATACTTTACTGGACCTCACAAACTGAGTCTGCACTGGACCGGATGGCATTTGGTGTGCTTGGCCGAGCTCAAGGGGTACGCGAGTTTGAGGTCTTTCTTGTAGTGGTACGCAGGAAAAAAATATTGGGAACAACTGCAGGCCTAGCACGGGGTACGGGTTTTCCACTGTTTTTATCCCGCGAGAAAAAGACAAACGTATCCATATTCTAGCTTTGTCGCGTCTAGGCGTGGATAAAAACGGTGGAAAGACTATTTACCCACAGCCCATGCTAGGCCTGCAGGTATAGACGAACAAAACATTTCTGAAAAAAGTGCCATAAAGTGTCACGTTATGGAGATAAATGAACATAAATATTGCAAGGTGACTCTTAATATTTTAAAATACTTTATGTTCAAAAAGCTCAGCGTAGCATTTCATTCGTTTTAAAAATATGTATCTAGTATCTACTAAAAGCAAACCCTCAATAAGAGACCCTCATTTTAACTAAATAGTCATAAATACTTATAAGTAGGCCGCCCCCCTGCTTCGCACGGGCGAAGCCGGGATATATATCCTATGTCAACCGGGGATAGTGCAGCATCCCAACAGCGAAAGAATTTTTCAAATCGGGCAGTAGTTTCGGAGCCTATTCAATGCAAACAAACAAACCAACAATCAAATCTTTCCTCTTTATAATATTAGTATAGAAATGTGGATCGAGACTATGCCAAAATAAACCGGCCGAGTGCAAGTCGGGCTTGTGCACTGAGGGTTCCGTACAATCATAAAATTTAATAATGAAATTACCAGTTATAACTTGGTAATGAACAGTAACTTGTCACCGACTCGTACTTACTTATTATTTGTTGTTATACTTTAGAGTGTATACTATAATCATGCCAAGTTTGACGCTTGTACGTATTACCGTTTTTACATTAGAGCGAATACAAAAATACGTTTAAATAACACGTTTGTTGTATTACTCCGCGTGAGTAAGAGATAGAAGTCAGAGGACTAACTGTCGTCTGCGCAGACCCTTTAATAGGTCTATGCATGGTCTGAGAAGTTTGATTGGCGTCTGCTAGAACAGTGTTACCAAGTCATCTGTAGCGATGAAAGGGGAGCCACAATCGTATTTTTCATAAAAAACTAACAGCCATCCGTGAAAAAAGTTTAGATCCGTCGTTTGGCCATCGATACAGAAAATTTGGTTGCACTGTATGGCAATGCTTTGTGTGTTTGCTGGGATTCGCCATTTTGGCTGCTTTATGCACTATCCTGAAATCTATTACAGACTTAAATGCTTTTTGGTGTCGGTGCTTTTGTGATACTATGTTCTTATGCATGTCTGTTTAAATTCTAATACAACTCACTTTCATTTCTTTACCAATAAAATTATTTTCTAACAAAATAACACGTGTCACTTACGACATATTTGATTCATATCTATTCGGTTTGCCCCAAACTATTTTGATTTGAACCAACTACCTGCTACTACCTTGTTCCAAGAATCAAATAATAAACCCTCTTTTTATATTTTGCTAAAGTAGCCCTTATCTATGAGAACATAAAGTAATTTTTAACGAAAATAAAAAATTGTGTTGGTTGAAGCATTGAACCCTTTCATGGTACCGCCACATTGTGATAAATACTTACCTTTCATAATAGAAAATCTTTCCTTTCATAGAAGTGATCATAATCTGACCTGGGGCCTTACGGCCAACTGCTAACGCGGTATCAGACTAACGTTAAATCGGCTCAGTTCGAAAATCACGCGATCGCAAACCGTATCAGGGTGCGTTAAGGTTCACGTTCGCATGATTTTCCAACTGAGCGGATTTAACGTTCGTTTGATACCGCGTTAGCAGTTGGCTGTAAGGCCCCTGGAGGGCTACAACAATTTCTTGGAAACATTCTTATTTCAATACAAGTATTCACACTCTTCCGTAAAGCGAGAGAAAAACCAAGTTAATCTGGAAAAGGATGCTCTACGGAATTTTGTTCGGTCCTCCGAAAAATCGGAAAATATCTCTTATCGACTTACCCACAAAGTTGATTATCGACTGCAGATGATGTCAGCGATCAAGTCCGGCCACGTGGCGTACTCCAGGTTCGCTCGCATGGCCGAGCTGGAGGAGGAACATCATGAGAAGGAGGTCCTGAAGAAACAGATCACGGTCGAGAGGAGCGGCGGTGGCTTGTAAGCGGAGCCACATATTAGGTAATGCTATTCACAGTACTATTTATAAATCATACCTGTTTTTAGGGTTCCGTAGTCCTACAAGGAAACCTTCTAAATTCGTTCTGTCCGTCCGTCTGTCCGTCCGTCCGAATTTCTTAGGAACTTCTATAATTAGTAAGAGAAGTGCATGAAACTTTTTCCGGGAAAAAACGTAGAAAAGGATCAGGTTCACACCACAGAGGTTTTACATAGTTGTTACTACATTTAACAGAGTAAAAAGATTCTGACATGGTACGGACCTAGGTCGAAAAAAGACTAAAGTAAGCTTAATGCTATTTTTTGACATGCGACTAACCGACTAGTTCGATTTTTAAATTACTTTATCTCCGTAAGCAGAGTGATATTTTTACCGCCCGCATTTTAAGTCATTATGACCGACTTTACCCTATGTGGGTAATTCTGGGATTTCGAGTTTTATTAATGAATAGCGATCCGCCCGCCCGGCTTCGCACGGGTGTAATTTACATGTGAAGCCGGGGCGAATCCCTAGTTATATATAAACCTTCCGTGAAAATGTATCGGTGAAAACCGCATCAAAATCCGTTGCGTGGTTTAGGAGGAGTTAGCGGCCATACAGACATACAAACAGACGGGGAAAGCGACTTTAATTTATACTATGACTAGCGACCCCCCCGCCCGGCTTCGCACGGGTGTAATTTGCGTGCAAAGCCGGGGTGGGTCGCTAGTTATATATATAAACCTTCCTTGTAAATGTATCTAACTGATGGTGAAAACCGCATCAAAATCCGTTGCGTGGTTTAGGAGGAGTAAGCAGCCATACAGACATACCTACAGACAGAGAGACGCGGAAAGCGACTTTAATTTATACTATGTAGATAGATAGATTGATAAGATATAAACCTTCCGTGAAAATGTATCTAACTGATGGTGAAAACCGCATCATAATCCGTTGCGTGGTTTAGGAGGAGTTAGCGGCCATACAGACAGACAGACAGACGCGGAAAGTGACTTCAATTTATACTATGTAGAGAAGAGAAGAAGAGAAGGTATTGCAGTCTCCTTAGTAAAATGTTAGAACCTTTTAAATCAGCCTAACAAATGCTGTTATTATGACGATGATGATGTAACAGACGACCCGGGTATGTCCTAAACTGCGACCAGACCACCGGAGGAGGGGCAGCAGCGTCCTATTAATACACGGTGAACGTCTGCGATCCCCAAGCCCCTGCCAAGCGTGGGGATTAAGGCAACACCCCTCTCTAAGAGAGGCTTGCAATGTTCATCACGTATGTGGAGTAACTTGAATAAACATGATTCATTTGTTTGTTTCAGAAAACATCGATTGCATCAATACAGAATAGACTAAGCACTCAAGTATTAATTCTCAAATATAGCGTATACCTACCTACAGCAATACCTACAGCAATTGATATATATCTATCGACCATAGTGTTTATTGTTTTTGAAGACATTTTTGATATATTTCTGAACTTACCAGTACCATCAAAAGTAGGTATATATTAGGTTTAGACTCATTTTTCTAAAAGGAAAATGGATAGAATATATTGTGATTGTTATTAATTTGTAAGATATTTATTTGAGACGTTATTTTTCAATCGAATCTATGATAATTTCAATTACTTGTAAATTTTCCTAAATAATGCATGATTGGAATCGAATAGATGCTGAACCATTTTAGGCAGCCCAGGCTTCGCAATGTTTCATTTCATTTTTAATTTATTCATTAGCTTATTAGATTTCACTATTGTATATACACGGAAAGTTTTTGCACAGGCCTTATTATGGAGACAGAAATAAATAATTATGAATTTAATGTTCACTACATTTTACAAAGTACAATTTCTAATCGAAGTAAGTGTAATTTTATTATCTATTTAATAAACTATTTACCTACTTTCACAAAATCCTACTTTTTGGGATAAAAGAGACATTGTACAAAGTTTACATTAATTTCATTTTAATATGTATGAGAAATAAACTGACTTAGCCTTAAATATTTAAAAGACACGTTAATTGTGATTTAAAAAAAAGTATGGATACAAAATTTAATAGCATCTGGTTATAGCGATAGACTAATAAGTGACATTTAGGTACGGCGTACACACACACACACACACACTTCAGCCTATAAAAGTCCACTGTTGAACAAAGGCCTCCCTCTTAGAGAGGTAGAGGTAGGAGAGAGTTAGGTACGGCGTACAAACAGACCTAATTGACCTAATTAGGTCTGTCTGTACGCCTATTTGAACCTAATTCTCCCAGGCCACGATGCAGATAACATACCTTTACCCAATGATCTTATATGTTATCTCATTGCCTTTACCTATGTATGTAGACCAGCCATGTCAAACTCAAAGTCACTGGTGGGCCAAAAGCATGAAGACCGTAGACTAGGTCAGCCGCAACACCTATCAATCTTACGAGTGAATCGGTTTCTTCTAGGCAAGCGTGCTCCATCTTAGACCGTATCGTCGCTTTACATCAGGCGAGTTGGCGATCAAACGCAAGCCTATTATTAGGTATAAAAAAAAACTTACATTTGTCGTCGAAAATAGCCGTGATACGTGTATAGAAATGTTGCAGCGCGCGCGTTTGCCTAAACGGTTTTTAACACGCTAGCGGGCCGCATTATCTAGCTGTTTTCAAAATTTGATGTGGACCGCAGGAAAATGCTCAGTGGGCCGCATGTTTGACATGGCTGATGTTGACGATCGATAAAAAAAAATTTGAACCGTTTACTTCGTTATAAGCGAAGTCGTTATAACCAGAATCTACTGTACATTATTTATGGAGGAAACCGCGTACAATTTAATCCTTAAGTATTGACACTCTGTTTACTGTGCATTAAAAAGTTTTTAAATTATGAACCATGATTGTTTTATTTAAAAGCCATTATAACAAAAATAGCTAAATACCCGCGTGCATATAGGTACGTCTAAGGTTCAGCCTTCGGCCTCGCAAATAGAGAGTTATATCGAGTTTCCAAAAAACGATGATACAACTAACTTTTGTGTATAAACAAACATTAGTATCACATCACTTCCACATAACTACCTAACCTAAATAAAATGCAATCTTCTATACAAAAACCATATCTTTCAACTTTTTAATCCCTTTTGGGGATGAATTTCAAAAATATTTCGATTGTGCCCATACTAAACATGTGCAATATTTCATGCGTCTAAAAGTTCAAAACCCAGCGATTTAGGCTGAGTTGTGTTGTCTGAAATATCTAAGAAAACAAGGTCTAGCAATCTGGGAGTGGGCCCGCAATGACGTCACTGTCCAGTTACCAGGTTACCACTTTATCCAATCGGCTGTTACGTGGTGTATCGTCATCTCTCGAACCTGTTGTAAATTGACATCATGACATCATTGCGGGACGCCCACGTGGAATTTTTTTCTCGGATTGCTATACGTACCTGGCGGAGGATATTATTATACCATGATGTAGATGTACCCATATCTGTGAGTATCGCACTAATATGATAAATGTTTTTTTTTTAAATTATAAATAGGCTTGCACTTGGCCCCCAACTCACCTGATGTTAAGCGGTGATGCGGCCTACGATGGAGCACGCTTGCCTAGAAGAAACCTATTCACTCTCGACTTGAAGACACCCAGATTGTACCCATCGGGAGCAAAAATGTGATGTGATTCGTTGGGAACCCACCGCAAGTCCGCAATAGCTTCGTAAGAGTGCGTGTAGGTAATTTTACCAAGTCGAACTCTACCTCTACCATTTTCTCTAGTTACTAGTCTAAGCACAAACTTACTACTGCGGTCTGCGACACGCTACCAAATTCAAATTTAGCCGCTATTTTATGAGATGCTAAAATAGCGCCATCTGTAAATTCGCTTTTTATTTTAGAGACGAACAGTAGATGTCGCTTGTTTAACAGGTCGCAAGTACCGTTCTTTATCGATAGTCAATTTCGGTATAATGCCATAGAATCGATCATAGCGAGTACTGATTAAATGGCATTTTATCGAATTTGACGATCTCAACTGTCAAATTTGATGCTCGATAAAGAACGGTACTTGCACTGCAGAAGTTGACTGCCGGTAGGTATTTTCTACGTGGACGTTAATAAACACCCTGCCTTATTCTAACTTGTCGACGGAGATAACTAGTTGGACCGTAGCAAAAAAATGCTAAGTCTATGGGTGGTTGGACCATAGTAAATATGTTTACCTATTTATAATATCCTCTTAGTTTTGACCACGGGTCTCCGGTGACGATCCAACGATTCATTTTTATGGTATTAGAATCTTCATACAATAACTGAGGGACTGGCTGGAAGGAGCCGAGGGAGGCACTTTGTCCCATTGTCCAATATTTTTAGTAGCCTTTTTTTGTTAACTTTTTTATGACCATGGATACAGAGTCCTTCAATCGTAACATTAATCAAGTTAACATAGTATTAGATAGCGTCCAACAAGTCATAGTCCTCAGACTATGACTTGTTGGACGCTATCTGTTGACTTACTTTTTGCTTGACTCATCAAGCAAAAAGTAAGTCAGGCTCAAGTCAAACTCAACCTCAGTAAAGTGGTAAAGGCTTTGCAAGAGGCTTCTATGGAGTTTTGGAAACAACATGAAAAGACATGTTTTCACCTCGTTATTCGTTACATCCTAAGAATTCACTGTACGTAGTACATAATATAGATCGATGGTTATATCACTTCTCACACTCGAGCTCGTTCTTGAGCACTTCATAAATCCATCCAATCCAATCCATCATTATTACACACTAGCGGTCCGCCCCAGCTTCGCACAGGTATAGATTATAGCCTATGTCACCCGGGGATAGTGTAGCTTCCCAGCAGTGAAAGAATTTTTCAAATCGGTTTAGTAGTTTCGGAACCTATTCAATGCAAACAAACAAACAATCAAATCTTTCGTTTTTATAATATTAGTATAGATTAACACTCGAACACACTACACACTAGCAGTTTTTTTCCACGTTGGCGCCAAAAATCCTTATTGGGATGTCGAACTGTTATACAGTAGGTAACTGCAAACACGCTCGTAACGCGGCGCGTTAAGAAGTTGGCCTGTATTTCCTAGGAAATAATTTGATATTTTAATTTTTAGGGCACTATACTTTTATTACAGAGCACTATATTTTTATACTCCGAGTGAATCGGTTCCTTCTAGGCAAGCGTGCTCCAACGTAGACCGCATCATCGCTTAATATCTATATAATATATCAGGCGTGATGGTGGTCAAACGCAAACCTATTATTAATTTAAAAAAGCAGAGCTAGAGCAAAGCTGAGCAGTGGGTACCATATTCCGTAACTTTATGGGTAGCATTCCCATAGAGAGCATTCCGATCTTATCGACCGTGACCAGCGGAAGTGGCAATGTCGCGCGAGCCACTGCTCAGTATGAATTTGTATGGAGTGCTAAACAAACCAAGCGACCCAAACGTCGCGCGACACGGTCGCCAAGATCGGAATGCTACCTTATCACGCACGTAACACGGTGCATTAAACTCACCAAAATTGATTTCTATTTTCTAGGGAATAATGACTTAGGTAGGTACTTTTAGAGGTTAACTTAACACGCCGCGTTACGCGCGTGTTTGAAGTTATGGAATTAGGCCTAGTACCTACGGTGACGATTTTTTACAAATGTCGAGGTGACAGGTCTTTGAGATGATTTATAAAAAACGGATTAGCAAGTTGAAGTGGCAGTGGGCAGGGCATATAGCACGCAGAACTGATGGCCGAAAGGTTTTTGAATGGAGACCACGGACCGGTAAGCGCAGCGTAGGACGTCTACCCACAAGATGGACAAACGAAACTATAACCTATAAGAGACCGCACGGAAACATTGGATGCAGGCCGTTTCCACCCGGAGATCGATGGGGGAGGCCTATGTCCAGCAGCAGGCCTAGCACGGGCCGTGGACAAAATGTCTTTCCACCGTTTTTATCCCGCGAGAAAAAGACAAACATATCCATATTCTAGCTTTGTCGCATCTAGGCGTGGATAAAACGGTGGAAAGACTATTTATCCACAGCCCATGCTAGGCCTGCTGTGGACGTCCTACGGCTGAAACGATGATGATGATTATTTATTATGTGTTCGTGGACGTGCTCGAGTGTGGCCAAGTGATATCGTGGTGAAAAATGATATTTTCGTGTTGTTTCCAAAGCGTATGCAAACTGTTTAGCGCGCTAAACATGTAAACAAATCACGAAAGTTAAAAAGCTACCTACCTACTCGATAAGAACCTATTTTCAAATGTTTCTAAGTACTTAGGTAGTATTTTATCTTTATTTATTGTTCGGTAGGGGGCTTTTCGCGCATTATTACACGCGCGCAAGGACGTTATATATACCCTAAATGGACCCACGCGCGACATTTAGCGCCAAAAACTTCCAGCCAGTTCCTTTTACTTTAATTCTACGGCCATAGACAATAGATTGATTGAACAATTAGGTAGTTTTAAGGAATGAACGAACATTTTAAAGTCAAAATGCAGCATTTCCGCTTCCGGTTACAAAATAATATTGACAGTAAGTATCAGATCAGTGCTTTGATAGGATTTGCGGAGGACAAGACGTACCTATCTATTGCAGCAGGAAAGAAAGTAATGAATGCAAAATTTACTCCCAAATTGTTAGAAGTGGTTTATAGGTAACACTGTTTTAAACTATCACGGTTGTTTACTTAACTTTGGTTAATAACGTTTAAATGTAAGATTTGTAAGTTAAAACTAAATTTTGACTATATTAACATAGATGCAAATATCGCAAAAACACAGTATTATTCACGTAGATAATTATGTAGTAGGTAGCTATGATGGTAATTGTTATAATTACTGACCCAGGGAAATAAGTGTGTGTCTAACTTAGGCAGATCTAAAGGAATTTACTTTTTCTGTCGTTAGACGTAATGCTATGGAGATGCTATGGTTTACTAAAGTTTCGGTTCAGTTGGCGGGAAGAAGTTGAGATGTTACATTGCCTCGGGCGCGGCGTAGGGCGGCGGTTACGCCCCCGCGGCGCGTGGGCCTTGGCGCGGGCGGGCGGTGGGTGGGCACGGCTCTTCCGCATTCTTGTGAATTTTTAAATTAGGGTGTTTGGAAAAGAGGCTTTCCAAATAATATCTTTCATGCAACATCTACGTATAACAAGGAGTTCAGGTGGTATTTAAATGGGAACATAGGTACCCACTTAGTCAGCAAAACGATACTGTGCTAAGCTGGCGCAAAGTACGTAGGTAAGTAACTGATTATTTCGTTGTTATAAGCATAGTAAAGTTGTTTGATCATAAATCATAATATATTATGACAGAAAACTTTGATAATAGTTTAATTATATTTAATAGGGTCTAATCTTAATAAAATTAATGACTCCATCAGCAACTAGGTACGTACTATAGTACCTACATAGATGTTATAAAAATTTATTTCGTCATCAGAAAAGTTTTTCTATTAACAACTTTAAAGCTACTTCAGCCCTAAGGCCCTATAATACTGAAAGATGATCCATCATAAAATGTTGACTGGTTAGCTTTGCTGGTTAGGTACATAAATAGGTACTGGATACCTAGTAGTAGTACATGAAAAAGTAAATTACTTCAAAATGTTCTGCTGTCAATCAAGTAGGTACTTACTTAGCCTACTCTACAAACAAGCATCACAGAAAGTATGCCATGTACCTGTGGCTGAATATTCTTTTAAATGTAACGACTCAAGAACGATAACACCTGATGCTAAGGCATGAGTAGGTACCTTAAACGCATGTCATTATTTTGATTGACGTGCTAATTATTGTGAGATGCAACTTATTAGAACTAGGGCGTGTCTGGACGCAGGGGCGGTTGGCACGGGCGGTTCGGCCCGCCCACCGTTACTTCCGCTTCCGCCAGGTCTTGAGGTCTTCAGCCATTTGCCTGTAGGTATCTACAATCCGACTATTGCCAACAAGGTGAGATGAGCTCATGCTTCATGCTAATTACGAAAACGCAGAAGTCTTGTCTCATTGAGAGGACCATAAAAGGCACGTGTTTAGTGTGGCGAGGCGCAATATGCTGTGGGTTTTTATCGAATAAAAGTACAGTAAATGTAACAGTGGAAATAAGAAGTTATATATTTAGGTATGAAGGCCAGAATGACTGAAAGTGAATTTTTTTTTGGACTAAGTATACCAAAATGTAAGTCTTCACAAGGTCAAAATAGAATAAGTTTCATTTTCAAAGATTATTCGTTTAAGTTTCTTCAAACCTGCAATATAAATTTAAATTGAGTGTTGCAGTGCAGCTTTCAGCTGCTGAGCTTAAACTCCAAACATGCATGCATGATTTTGTCATGGGTCGTTGAGTTCTACTTGTTTTGCCTTAATATAGGTAAGTATTCAGAAGGTAAGTATTTAAGTATTTGGAGTCGCTGGCATCCAGTGGATGCAAAAGGCAGGTTGTCCTTCAGTGTGGAGGTTAAAGGGGGAGGCCTATGTTCAGCAGTGGACGTCTTCTGGCTGATGATGATGATGATGAGGTAAGTATGCTTGCATTCATCTTGCTAATTGAAGTTTACTTTCAGAACAAATACCATATTTTATAATTTGACAGTAGGTACTTGATAGGTACCTACACCTATAACCTCTCTTATTAATGCACCAGGCACAGGCACATATACAGTAGGTATACTTATCTATAATTCTGTGGAAAACTAAGGAAAATAAACGTCATAATTATCAACTACTTATCGCCTTGTTGTGCCTCCATTTAATGTATTCTTCTTGTAATGTTTTTTTTTGTGGTGCCAATATAGTTCTGTTTATTGTAACTATTATTATTTATTGCTTAATTACAATATTTTAGTGGTAGGTAACCAGTGGCGTAGCTATCGGAGGGTTAGGCAGTACTGTGCGCCGAGGCCTGCAAGGTCAGGGGCCCTCGGGCCCTAAGCAGGAATCCTCAAACTGAATTTGCGAAAATTTCTCCCATCTATGCACTTTTAGAATATAAATATAACAGGTTGCAACAAGACTTTAATCATGGAAACTCATAGACATAGGTACATGTACATACATGTAATAAGTAGCATTGCACCTCTATAGCTTAACTATCTATTTATATAATTATATTAATATTTTCATTTGATAAAACTTAACCAGTTTAGATAGGGCCCCTTTTTTTTGCACCAGGCCCTTTGCTTATACCTAGCTACGCCACTGTAGGTAACTCAGTGTTTAGAAGATCGTGACGTGCAGCTTTCTTTATAAGAGACGTACCTACCTAGGTATACAATAGGTACATCCCAACATTAACTAGGCTGACGATGATGATAAAGTGTAAGCAATGATATGCAAGCAGATGTACTTTGACTCTGAAAATAATTATGATTATATTTAAAGTTAGACTTTGGAAAACTTTCAAGTTTAATTAGCGTCTGCATTGATTGTGAGACTATGTTAGACCTCGCAATCATGCCTCTATAACTATGTTAGAGGCATGATTGCTAGGAAATAAACGATTACCTACCGAATCATGATTACAATCGAGTATAACGTTACTAAAAGAAGTTTTCTAAGCAATTAAACTGTTTAAGAACCATGAAAATTTGTTCTACTTGCAAAGAAACTAAAAATAGATGCATAGGTACCTACCTACTCTTTAGGTACGTAGGTAACTAGGTACAATAGTTAGAATCATATTAAAATACTAAGGACTGAAACAGTAACAATCAAGCAATTAACTCCAATTACTTAATCAACATGATTTGTGAACCAAAATAAGTCAAAAATGAGGAGCGACTACGAATACAACAGTCTCTATTCTACGGTGACTAATTAAATCACTATACGCAAACAGCGTCACGTCACTAGGCTACTGCGTGCTTCGCCGCACTACTGAGGTACACCCATAATAGATCTATGTCAAAATAATAAAAACCTATGTCAACCAATGAGCTCAATCTGTAAGGGACTTTATTTTATTTCCATAAGGTGCATATTACAATGGCTTGCCAAATCAGTAGTACGTACTCAGGAATGCACGTTATAGATATTTTTTTAAAGAAAACTAAGCTCTAAACTGTGATGATTTGAGTCAAAATTTACATTATCAACTAAGAACATAATTAAGCTGGAGCACGCGCTCTCTCGGGGCGTGCATAATGGTCTCTGGGCAAAGCAACGCGTCTGACGCTTGACAAAACGTGGTTCAACTTTCACTCTCGTTCGAACCAGTCAATGCCTATAAAAAATGAAGTTGTTTTATCTTTTCTGAATATCTTAGTACCCGATTTGAAGTACCTGTCTTTGTATTGTAAAGAACTAAACAAAAGTTCAGTTTGAAGCTTACTGGTCAGGGTCCGAGGGCCCCTTGAGCTTGAGGGCCCCGGTGCACGGCACCACCTAGCCCTCTGATCCCTACGCCACTGCCTAGAGCTGTTTTGTTATTAGTTCTATAATTATTATGTATGCCTACGTCCAGCAGGACGTCCTATGGCTGAAATGATGGTGATGATGATTGTATTTAGGTAGATATGTAATAATTACGTAAGTATACCTACTTACTTAGGTACTTTTTATACCTACCTATAATATTTTTTATACTTATTTAAAACACAAAATCACTTAGTTTAAGGTAGGTAAGTACATACAAATTCCTGCCTCAAATGCCCCAACAATAATTGAACCCGATACAGTATCGTGATAAATTTCTCAGACATTGAGTGTGTCGTAATCTATACGATACGGACGGAGTCATGTGAACAAAGACCGCCAAGTGCAACTGGGGACGCTTATCGTTTGTTTACAGGCCACGTCTCGAAAGACGATGCTGCTGGCGCGCCGACTGGCATGACATGTGTGCATTTTTTGCCCGCCCAAGGAGGCCGCGGGCGCGAGGTTATACACCCATTATTACGTCCTTCCTACTTTCAATTATTATTATCGGGCGGCAGCGCCGCACCCGCGTCGGGGAGGAGGAGAGAGGCACAGCTGCTGCCTACCAATAATCAAGACCTGTCTCGCTTAGAGCGAGACGGAGATAACGCAAGTAAATCAAAAAGTTACATATATTGGATGTTTTGCATAGGATATCAGCAATGCACATTATGATTAAGCTTCAGTAGTATTATAACAACTTTTTGAACTTCTTCGGAGACTGTAAAAATTTAAGAATATTGAAATAACATTCAATAAACGTAATAAAATCAAACGCGATAGGAGGCGGATCTCCGAGAATTCCCGAACGCTTTCGGCCTGACTCGTCAGTTCACTCGCCGCAGTTTGGCGGCCGGTCGTGAGGATGGTGCGTTCTGTACGTGAACAAAGAAATAATATTGTTTTTAATAGTATAGATGATGTCGCCTGAGCCTGCAAAAGTACAAGTGGAATACATTAGCGAGGACAAATCTGATAAGGTAAATAGTGCAGTGAAAGGATGCAGTGTTATTGTGTAACTGAGCGGACGCCAGCGGGCAGCGGTCTCGTGTCGCTCGGCGCAGGGGGAGGGCGGAGCAAGCGCGGCCCCGGCCGTGTGGGGCCCGCCAGGCCACACGCAGGAGGTTGTGACCGTGTCACAAGTAACTCCCTTGCCGAAATAGCATCAGTGTCCACTTTTGCTTCTTGCTGATTTGTGTGTAGTCAAAATAGTAATGACCTTCACTACAGTTTGCATGAAGCCAAATACGTTAATGGTATCATTAATCAACATAATCGGTAGCCATTTTAAGCAACAGTAAGCATTGGTAATTCTATATTATTAATTTAAACGAAGACAACACAAATCACTATATTGAAACATAGTTCGTAATACTTACCTGTCTTATTAGTTCGTTCGATATGCTTTACCGAGTGTTTTAGCAACTGCATAAAATCAGTCACGCGATTTGAGGTGGGTGGATCAAAGGGCGGCAGCGGCCTTGCGGACGGTGCGACGACTCCCGGCACTTGTTACGAAAAGGCGTGTCAATATTCTATTATTACAACTTTGTATTATAACAAACTTTGGCGAAAACTAAAGCTCGGAAACTTTCACAACCGAAGAAGTAAATTTTTTTCATACACTAATTTCGTCATATCCACCGGAAGTCAAATAAAAGTGAAAGTTAATATTGAATGAATGATAACGAATGAATGTTGTCTATGCTAATTTTCAAAATAAGGCATGACTTGAGGTCCGAAGTCAAAAAGTTTAAATGCCAAATAAAAAAAAATGCCAATGTCATTTTTATTAAAAATAACGACATTGACAATATTGACATTTATTTTAAAAAAACATGTTTTTCTTTACTGTTTGTATGGATTTAATATTTTCGTAATAATTATAATTTAATGTAATAAATGGTGCATGTTAGTCTTCACTGTGAGGTAATTATACTTCAAAATACATCTTCAGTAAAACGTTATTAACAAGCATCGCAAACGTTAGATTTCACTGCCAAAGAAACGAAGACGACACGGTTGGGAGCCAAAAATGTTTTTTCGACGCTTGTCCACCTTGTCCAGCGAACTATACGCTTGTCATATAATTATAACTGTAAAGGGCTGCAAAGCAAAGCGACATTTCCCGTACCCACCGCGCTCTTACGAGTTTACGGGTATCAAAATGTCCATTGAATAAGCACAGTAAGTAGGTGCGTTGCCTTTATTATAAACTAGCTGAGCACCGCGGTTTCACCCGCGAGTTAAAATCGTCGTTAAGTTCAAGTCGTCGCAATATTCTTTATTTTTCTTTCCGTAAGAAACTTCTACAAAGTATTGGAAAACTAAAAAAAAAAAATGAAATTGGTAATGTCGTTCTCAAGTTATGGCGTGACCTACGTAAATAGGGATCCCATTTTTTATATAAATAGATAAATACCCGTAAATAATAACATAAACTTTCACTAAATATATATTAAACAACCGAGATAGTTTAAAACAGTGTTTTACATTATTTATTTTTTGTGTGAAATAGCACAGGGTTCTGAGTCAATACCCGCGAAACGATTTTTTTTACCTAATTACTAAAACCCTCAATATTTTTTTCATCCATTTTGGCATTATTAAATTTTAAGGAGTTAAAAAAAAATATTTATTATCGTGAAGTTTATAATACCTCCTGCCTTATTTCATAAAAAAAAAAATTTACACCCTTTTCATTGTTTTCTTCAAATATGTTGAAAAGCTATGTAACTTTTTAACATTCCTTGCTATCATATTTCCTAAGAAATGAAGAAACGATTCACTAATACCATAGTCATAATTTTTTTCCAAAAATTTTTACATTCTTTATTTCTTAGGCCCCAGAGTTCCATATATATATATATGTTTTATACTATAGTACCTATTTACTATTCCTTGTTTTCTTATTTCCTAAGAAATGTAAACAAACTAGTTTGAAACTAGTTAGGTATGGAGCCTAGGTCATTCGTTGACCTCTAGTGAACATAAAATCAATAATCACCAAATATAAACTCGTATATATAAAAAAAAAAAAAAAACATGAATTTTGCAAACCAATGTTCATGTATTTCAAAATCAATAGCTGTACCCTCAGAAAAAAATCATAAATAGACACCGCTTTATGGTTGATATTCTGAAAAACTGTATGAAGCGGTTTGTTTTCAATTTTATTATGTGAACTGCTAGTCTGTGGAATGCGCTGCCTGAATGGGTGTTCCCTATTTACAATCTGGGTGCCTTTAAATCACCAGTGAATCGGTTTCTAGGCAAGGCATGCTCCACCGTAGACCGCATCATCGCTTAACATCAGGCGAGTTGACGGTCAAACACAAGCCTATTATAAAAAAATATATTTATAGAAGCGTCATCCCTACAGTTTCCATTTTAGCACTTACACCACCCCTTGGTCGTCCATCTCATTTTTTTTGAGCATACTGTTTTCAGTTGTATGCCACTCAATATTAAAGTGTGCGTTTATAGAACTAGTAAGAACATGTCAGTGTGTGCAGTTCGTGTTTACATTGCAATCTAGTACAAAATGCACAAAAAAGAATTTTAAGTTTTTATCCATATAAATTTGAGCACATTTTAGAAATATCAAGAAACTAAATCAAATCTTTTGTCATTGTAACAATGTCTGATTTAGTTTGTGACAAATGTAGACTAAATGCACTAGATTCTAGTGGATTATACGGTAAGGGTCTATGCCGAAACTGGTCCATAGTACCAGTCATTATGAACAACTTTTACTGTAGGAGCAACTCTAAAATCGTGATAAAAATATCAGCTGCTCTCTAGAAAACGGTCATTCACACTCCACAAAATGTGTGGAATAGCAGATTTTTTTTTTGCGATTACAGTGTTGGTTCCATACTTTTTCAAAAGTTGTTCGTTAAATTCTTTCGACTTAGTACACACTTTCAGCATAACCCTATATAATATTATGGTTTTACTCTACTTTTTGTTTGCACAGTATTGACCACTGACTAAACCCATTCTATATCTATAAAGTACCTACCTATTATGTTGAAGTATATTTTTATCCACAATAGAGCGTAGAAAGTATCCATTTCGGGTAATAGGTGTGTCAGCGTGTATGTGTATGTCATCATCATCATTTAGACAGATGACAGCTGGACAGATTAGAATGCAAATTTTTTATTTTATTTATTTTTAAATGGGATTCTTAACTCTTTGATTTATAATCAAAATCTATCGAGTGTGCAACTTTTAAAGGCTATGAGCTTTTTTACATTAGCCCATCGGTCCAGTTGGTAGTGAGCCTGCCTTCTGCGTTTGGGGTGTGGGTTCGATTCCCACCTAGGACAAACTTTTATGTGATGAACATTTGTGTTTATTCTATACTAGCGGTCCGCCCCAGCTTCGCACGGGTATAAATTATAGCCTATGTCACCCGGGGATAGTGTAGCTTCCCATCAGTGAAAGAATTTTTCAAATCGGTTTAGTAGTTTCTGAGCCTATTCAATGCAAACAAACAAACAATCAAATCTTTCCTCTTTATAATATTAGTATAGTATAGATCACAAGCTTTGCTTAGTTTGGGGTCAGATGACCGTGTGTGCAAAAATGTCCCGAGTATTTATTTATTTACGTTGGTAGTGAGTTTTAAAATTTTTATATTATGCCGTTACAACATCCAAATTTCATTTACTATAAGTCCTCAGGTTTTCTCATGTTCTTTTTTAGGGTTCCATACCTCAAAAGGAAAAAACGGAACCCTTATAGGATCACTTTGTTGTCCGTCTGTCAAGACCCTTTTTCTCAAGAACGTGTAAAGATATCAAGTTGGAATTTATATCAAATACTCAAATCTACGGTTTCTTTCAGCTGGTTTTCCCAGAAAATATAAAAGCTATGAATTTGAAATCTGGCAAGTCCAATGCAATGTTTTTTTTCCCTAGGACCTCTAATGATTTGGACATAGAAGTACACTTTATTGTTTCTACACGACATTTATTTGTCCTTATCTGTAAGTAATCTATTCCACTCTATTATTAGAGTACTTCTCGCGAAAGCATGAATTGAAAAAAAGAAAGTTCTAAATGATTACCTATCCAGTAACTTACCAATCACCTTCACTACTGCTATTGCAGTTTTGAAATAGAACTCTACTGCAAAGAAGCTAAAGCTCAAATTTCTGTCTCATAAACTTAAGTACCATCTGTGTTTATGGAAGCAAAATGCCTTTCCTCAAACTACATTTTGATAAACATGTATCAAGTAAATACCTATTCATAATCAATTAGCTAACCCTATTTAGCTTAGCAGCTTAATGTACAACAATTAAAATACCATCCTACTGTTAACGAAACAAAGTCTAATGTTAAATAACTTGATTATAAAAGTCACAAGGAAGCTAGTGCAGTTGCCTCTATCGTAATTACAGAGGCTTGATGATATACAGGTCACAATGGCATCACCGATTAGACCTGCTCTACACTAACCTAGCTAAACACGAAAAGTTGAAATATGAGCCCTATTATTGTGGCACACAGTAGAATTTCAAGCGACAAACATTGAGAAACATTGTGTGGTGCGTGGTCAACGCGTGGTCAACGCGTATTACGCGCGGTAAAAAAACGCTATGTTCGTCTTTTAAAATTCTACTGTGATAGACACAATATAAAGCCCGCATTTCAGCACCGGTGCGTTCCTATGGAGATTCTCTGTCAGGCACGGAGGCCGGCCTGTCCCCCTCGGCGCGGCCCGAGAGACCGAGGGGGTTTTAGGGGGTGCAATCACACATAACCCCTGTAACCAAAAAGGGCCGACATTTCAATGATTTGGCTCAAGTTGTTCTAATGTGCTATGTACATTATAAATTACGTTTAAGAAAATGTAACCCGACTGCATTGTATAAATATAGCAGGTAACTGAAAAGTAACAGCGGCGCCTTGCGTACCTTCTATACCTATACTCCGTAGTAGATATAGCTCTATCATACCGCTTTAATATCTCGAAAACTACTGAGTATTTCATAGTAGTGATGTATATTTTTGAAATCTGCTGCGTGAGCTCTACATAATGATGGCAATATTGACCTATTTAGCAGTTTACAGTTTTTTTTTCGCGGACACATTCTTGAGTTTTTGTACCCTATGTTACTCCTACTAAATGACACCTCACATGTCGAAATCCATTATGCCGTAGGCATGCCAAATAAACCACCATGCATACATTTACACACTCTCGCGAAAAACATAACCCTCCTTGTGCACTAGGGTAAAAATTTAAGTATTTTTTTAATTTCAAAAATTATTTTGCGCCACCTCTCTTGATAGATTCTAAGCGATAATGCGGTTTACGCTAGATTACTGTTATTTTAAAATGTTGTTTTCAACCTCCAACGCAAAAAGAGGGGTGTTATAAATTTAACGCGTTTATCTCTGTGTCTGTCTGTGGCATCGTAGCTTCCAAACGGCTGACCCAATTTTGTATTTTTTTTTATCTGAAATCTGACTTGATTAAGATTGTTCTTACCTATAAAATTCAGGAGAATTTGTTCAACCGTTTGAAGACCATCAGCTTTTAACGGGGGTTAAAAAAAGACAATCTATATACTGGTTTAAGTTTGTTAATTCTACTTCACGTCTCTGAACAGAACTACGGATCGCCGTAATTTTTAATACAAAGATAGTTTGAAGGCGGAGGTGACGTAAAATACTTTTTATTGCAGAAAATTTACGATTCCCGTGGGACTGTCAACGTTGGTGAATCCGCTGGGCGCTGCTAAATTTAGCTTTGTAGCATGCTTTAGGACTGCATGATACAATGACGAATCGTGCGATGGTACACAGGGTTATTTTCAATGTACCAGAGATCTCACGCAGGATGCTTCTATTGATTGCCCCGTTGGTCCAGTTGGTAGTGAACCTGCCTTCTGCGCTTGGGGGTGTGGGTTCGATTCGCACCTAGGGCAAACATTTGTGTGTTTGTTCTATATCTGGGTGTTAATATATTTTTAAGTATGTATTTAAACATATAAATGTACGTATATCAGTTTTTGGCAGCCATATCACAGCTTTGCTTAGTTTGGGGTCAGATGACAGTGTGTGCAAAAATGTCCCGATTTTTTTTTCCATTACTTTTCACAAAACTTGATACATTCACAAAAAAAAAAGATGTAAAGTTAGTAAGTTTTTTGTTTTGTATTTTGTAGGTGCAAAAGTCTTCTCCTAAGCTTTGTCTGGACCCCATGATTCTTCTCATGTGAGACCTAATTAAAGCTCTAATTTGAAATATTTTTGCATATATGACTGTTTATCCCCCCGAGGGGACAGAGCTGGGCGACAAACAGGAATAATCCAAAAAAAATACGAATTATTGAAAGGCATTGAAACAAAAGTTGTTAAGTATGATGAAGAATGAGGCTGCCTGCGAAATATTTATTTATGTTACATTAAAAATAACTGCATTTATACGTGTGAAATTAAATTATAGCATGCAACATGATGTTGCCGCTTGTAGCATGCTAGTAAGGCGATTATGTAGCATGCTATTACACCGCACGTAGTTGTCTTAAACACTGTTTTAAACTATCACGGTTGTCCACTACAGTTATATATGATTATTAACGGGATATTTGCCGTGATAACGTTGTGGATTGAGCTCCCGATATTACGTATCGATAATTTGCGTATCGTTGATCCGATTTTCATGAAACTTTGTAGGCAAGTAGTTAATTTTAATGTTATTTTTGAGTTTGAATATGGGCAAAATCGGTCAAGGATTTGCGAAGATATAGGGATAGTGAGGGTCATTTCTGGGCGAACAACTATTATTATGCTAGCAATAACATGCTGTATTAATTTGACTGGTACCTTATTCGAAGCTTTATTAAATGAGATAGGCACTACGTTTCCCGCCTTCATTTTAGCTTACATCCGGTCTCTTAGCCCCTCCTATCGCGTGACGTCACTTCCACCTGGCAGTGTGGCGCCATGTTAAATCAGCCACTTTGGTTCTCATTGGCGTTTTGGATTCCCGCCGAGTCGGTCGCACTCTTGTTGGTGCCGTCGACTCCAGTGTACTTTGAATTTAAATAGTATAATACCTATACTATATAGAGGTTTGAGTTCAATTTTTATTATCTACTGCTTTAATTAATGTGTTCAAGTGAAACTGATTATCAGTGGATTCAGTTTATCTAGAAATATTTAACGGTCTTTCGTTCGAATATAATGTTTATAAAATAGATTACCGGTCGGTCCATTTTTATACTTCGTGATTTTCCTTTGTTCTAAAATTAGTTTTGTTCTAAGTACCCACATTTTGGAACAAGTTCTAACGAGTTTTTTATCTTCGTGATTTTCCTTTGTTTGAAGTGGTTTATTTTTGTGCTACCCACGATTTTGGAATAACATTTATGCTCTGTTCTTTAGTATGGATAAAAATGTTGAAAATTTGCCGGGGCCTTCGGCTACGTCCAAGCAAAGACGAGAACGGAGTTCGAGTTCGAGTAGTAGCAGCGGAACCGGTTCAAGTTCTTCGAGCGCAGGAAGGCGACGACATAAGAAGAAGAATAACAGGAAACGAAAACATCGTTCATTGCGCCAGCAGTTAGCCGACGAGGTTCGCGCACTGCGAGAACAGGTTGCCCGCCAGACCACGCACTGTCAGGTACCCAATGATGAAACAATTTCACTCGCTGCGTCCTCGTTTGCTGCGGATTTCAATCAAAGTTTTGATTTAGACGACAGATCTGAGCGATCTGATTTTATTCTTTCTTTTGAAACCAAACTGAAGGAACCGTCAGTTCCTAAAGCAGCACAATCGCATTTGCAATGGCTAGGTGACCATCAGCACTTAAACAAAAGCGATTGGGGCGACGTAAGGTACGCTGAAACTCAAAAGTTGTACAATTTTACACCGGGGTTCACTGACCTTGAAATTAATGATGAAATGAAAGCCTACGAAACTCCGCGGCATCTCACCCATGCAGAAAAGGCTTTCGCAGCTTTGACTATGTGTGTATTTAAACAAAAGGAGTCTTTGCAAACTGGACTACAAGATTTATTGACGTGGGCTAAGGACTGTGAATCCCTGGACTATGGAAGCCTGCATCAGAAGGTCGCCGCCCTGTTCTCCACGGGAGACTTCCACAAGGCATCTTCAGACCTGTTACAGATTGTCTGTGGTCATCGAGCTGAAATAATTCAAATGCGCCGAGATACCATTCTCAAACATGCAAGAGATCCTGTGACTAAGGCGAGCCTGCGCAAGATTCCGCCATCGACAGTCAATCTATTCGAAGCGGATAAGTTCACCGCGGCAGTAGAACGCGCAGGTGGCGTTAATAAAAGCTTTTGGCCAGCACATACAGCCAACATGACTTCTGCCTCGCAGGCAGCCCTGATGAAGTCACGCGGCCCCTCGCAGGGGTCCGCTTCACACTCAAAATTCTCGCAGAGTTTTGGTCATGCATGCAATCGCAGCAACTACGTGCAAGCTCACTGCTCTCACAATAACCCGCCCACGCAGGGTGGTTGTCATCATGACAATGTGCCTCATTATAATTCAGCTGCACTGAATTATCGTAATTGTCATAATGCATTTCGAGAAAATGCCGCTCGATCAAATGCGAGACACCAGTACCAATCAGGACGTGGACGGAAGCGCACTTCCTCACCTAGTCCTCAAAACAAAGACAACAAGCGTCGAAAATTCTGACTCAGAGGTGTTCAATGCACTAATTCGAACCTTTTGGGAACAACTAAGAGCTCCACATTACATATTAAAAATAATAAAAAGGTATCGCATACCATATTGCCAGAAACCTCTGCTTGTTTATACCATCAACATCGGTTCAAATCAACTTGCGCCAGTGTCAGACAAAATCACATATGTGATAAACATAAACCTTGGAGATCTGCACAGTCTGGTCAGCGTTCAAAATTATGTCAGCTTTGCGGTGCTGAGAGGCAGAATCGACTATCGAGTTCTTTTGAGCCTAATGAACCAAATCCTGAAACTACATCTTGGTATGTTTCGCCGGCGGCATGCCCTACTAACTGCACTATCGACTTCATGGGCAGAAGCAGAGAAGAATCTCTACTGCATCCAGAACGAAGCAGGAACCAAATTGACTACTCTCATGAAAACCTATCAGATAAAAGTTTTCCATGTTCCCGGAATTTCCAACAGTCATGCCGATCATTTGTCGAGACTTCGTGCACACCTTTCGTGGCACCTGACGCTGGAATGCACGGACAAAATTTTCTCCAAGTGGGGGGTTCTGATGATCAATCTGTTTGCCTCGAACCCAGCTTACTTGGGGAGCAGTTACGTGTCGCTGAACCTTCACGATCAGCAAGCGTTGATTCACGATGCCTTTCCCCAACTCTGGAAATACAAACTAGCCTGGGTATCTCCTCCACCACTCCTAATCCCCAGAGTTATAAGCCACCTCAATCAAGCTCGCGGGATTTACCTACTAGTAGTTCCACGATGGAAGCGAGTGTTCTGGCAACCGGACATCAAAGTGCGAGCCCTAGATCCCCCATTCAAGATTCACTGCCTGAACAAAGCTTGAGTAGACCTCACGACGAGACTCCCTCCTCCGAATGTGCTCACGATGACTCTAGAAGTGTAGAAATGTGGGGTTGGGCCGGGACGCTTAAAGGTTGGGACAGTAATCAGGTAAAACTCCTGCAAGAGTCTTGGCGCCCGTCAACACGTAAAGTGTATAACATTGCTTGGAAGAGATGGTTGTCTTGGTGTGAGTCACATAAAACTAGCCATTCAAATCCTGCAGCAAGTGAATTTGCTAGATTCTTGTCAGATCTCCATTTAGTTAACAAACTATCATATAACACGATTTTGTTGCACAAATCGGTCGTATCAACTCTATGCGATCCAGAAAAGTCAGGCCATCTTAGTTCACATGTGCTAATTAAGCACATTATGAAATCAATAGCTTTACAAAAGCCAGTTGTCCATAAAAAACCTCCGATTTGGAACATAGATACGCTAGCCTCTTTTTTAGAACAATATCGTATTGACATTAATAACCCTTTTCAAGTTCAAAGGCATACTGCTGCCTTACTTCTCCTTTGTTCAGGAAGAAGAATACACGACTTGACATTACTCACTGCTGATTCTAGTAATTGCATAATAGAAGATGATTCAATAATTTTGTGGCCATCGTTTGGTTCTAAGACTGATTCTACAAACTATAGGCAGTCCGGTTGGAAACTTGTAGTCAATAAGGAAAACAGGCAGTTAGATCCAGTTTTTTGGGTTAAATGTACTTTATCTCTTCTCGAGAATCGTAGAAAAGCTGCCAAAACCAACAGCTTATTTATTAATATCAGGGGAGAACCCAGACCTGCATCTCGGACCCTCATTGCAGGCTGGATCAAAGCCTTGTTGGCAGATGCTAGTATATCAGCCACTCCGGGAAGTTTTAGATCAGCCGTGGCTTCGAAAAATTGGCTCGACAACTACCCTCTTGAAGATATACTTGCTAGGGGCAACTGGCGTTCGCAAAACACCTTTTGTAAATATTATCGGTGTCAGGTTACACCCACTAGTAGGACGTCTGTCACCCAGTTCTTTAATCCAGTTGATTAAAAATACATCTAGAATTTATTGATATTGTTAATTAGTATGATCATGTTGCGTAACGGATCTTAATAGTTTGATAAGTACCTCTTTGTAGGTAGATATCAACGTGAACAAAATTAAACATATTGAATAAAATTTCTTAATTTCTTTTAATTGTTTCCATCTAGACATTCTTCATGGTCCTCGTGGTAAAACAGTAATTTTACTCCTTTGTGCATCACAATCACATTGGCGTTTACGTCATCAATGTCACTTCCACCAGGCGATAACAAACACGTCTCATTTAATAAAGCTTCGAATAAGGTACCAGTCAAATTAATAGCAGCGTTTTACCTGAAATAAAACGCATATTAATTTACTTACCTTATTCGAAGCTTACGATGAATCGCTGCCTGGTGATCAAACAAAACGCAATGAGAACCAAAGTGGCTGATTTAACATGGCGCCACACTGCCAGGTGGAAGTGACGTCACGCGATAGGAGGGGCTAAGAGACCGGATGTAAGCTAAAATGAAGGCGGGAAACGTAGTGCCTATCTCATTTAATAAAGCTTCGAATAAGGTAAGTAAATTAATATGCGTTTTATTTCAGGTAAAACGCTGCTAGTAACCACTCCCACTGCGAAATGACGTCATACCTTGTCACTAACAATAACACACCTACTTATCACTATAGTGACTATTACGTCAACTGTACGATTAGTATGCCAGAACAAGGTGACTGGGTGAGCTATACTGAAGAGCAAAAGATTTTGCAATTTAACTCTAATAACTTGCTCTATAAGGTGCATTGGCTAGTTAATTATTTCGTATGGTTGGTATGGTAAGGTGTGATAGTGAGATCGATGCTTCGTTGCCTTGCATCGAGGGTGCATACAAATACAAACCTTTCTACTACCTATGTACCTATCTGCAGTTCTACAGCATTGTAATGAGGTCTAGGTCGTTAGAAGTCAGACTACGCATGTTCCTTTGAGGACCGTTATTACGTAGGTACCTACCTACTTTTGAGCAGTAGAGGATATTACAAATTAAGTAACAGCATGTAAGGTGATACTTCTTCAGGCACAAAATAGATAAAAGCTTTAGAGGGTTTTTTCTTAAATCACACTAAATCTCGTGAATGGGGGAGAGACGGTGTGCGAAAACAGCTCTGTCATGCAAGTATCAACTATAGAATTAGAAAAAAACTAGCATATACCTACATATAGTTTATCATTTATTTATAGGTAAGTATTAGAGCTTAAGCCTAGCACATCACACAAAATTCGTTTCCACTTCTTGAAAGCAATGTATTCTAATAATCCCTGTTAAAAAAAGGAGCGATAAAAAAGAATCCCTAAAGAAAAAATAATTTTCGAATGTCTGTGAAGGAAAAGCCCGGGAGCGCTCCGGGGGGCAAAACGTGACCTTGCCTGCTCCGTCACCCCACACCCCCGGCACAGATTAAATAACAGCTACTGCGTCCCCCGGCCGGTAGCTGTTGCTCTTGTTTTCAGCGACTACCCTCCTAACGAATTTTCCACTCTAATATCAAGATCTACAACGTTCATGTTCCTTTAAGTTCTGTTTCGAATTGATCTCGTTATTAGACGAAAGATGTTTTGCTATTATCTGCTGCCGGGCGATGCAGATGTCTTTATGTTACGAAAACGATTGGTGGCGCGCTATCGTTTATTTATCGTCCCCAGTTGGCCTACTTTATCCATATTGATGCGGGACACTTATCGATGTTCAATTTCTTTCGAAGCATTCTCGATGTCAATAACATATTATTGGTATAACTAATACAGTTTAGAGTACAAATACATACAGTAAGACCAATGGTATAGATAAAACCTTTTTTAAATTGAAAAGTGTACTTACGTTTGATCTCGCCTAATGAAAAGCGGTGATGCGGTCTACGATGGAGCACGCTTGCCTAGAAGAAACCGATTCACTACCGTTGAGAAAATATGACATATTTATAACGAAGTGCTTTCATGTTTTTTTCTAGTGTGCAGTCAGTTGGTTATATTTTTATGGCCATCAGGGACCGGGTCTTACAATTTAACGTGCCATTCTAATCCGGTTCACTTGCGGTCACCCATCCAAAGACTCACCAGATCTTCTGTTGCTGATTATTACCGTCAATCGAATAAATTTCATTCACAGAGGTCTATGTAAATTCCATTCAAAGATAATGAAATTTAATAGTTTTTAATAGCATTGATAAAATATGACATATTTTCTCAATGTTCAGTACGGACAGTTTGTAACTATCGGGAACACCTATTTAGGCAGCGCATTTCACAGTCTGGCGGTTCTCACTGTAATAGAGGTATCAAAGAGCTTAGTTTGGGTTTTCGGAATATCAACCATAAAGACGGTGTCACCTTTTCGTGCCTGCTGGCCGTCCGACACTTGTACTACGTACCCATGCTATTGCGGCACCTAATCCGCTCAGTTGGAAAATCACGCGACCGCAAACCGTATCTGGGCGCGATAAGGTTCACGTTCACGTGATTTTCCAACTGAGCGGATTAGGTGCCGCAATAGCTGTTGTCCGGAAGGCCCCTGGTTATGCTACTCTTACGATCATTTCTAGAATTAGTATCCAGCTCTGTAGTGTGAATTTTTAGGCTGTCCGAAAGCCTCTGATATAGTTTACTGATATTTTTTTTTTTTTTTTTACATCGTACTAGGCTAACGTTTGACCGCGATCTCGCCTGATGGAAAGCGACGATGCGGTCGAAGATGGAGCACGTTTGCCCAGTAGTAACCTATTCTATCATGGACAAAGTTGATAGCATCCCACGCCGAGGGGTGAGGTAATAATTGCGCTTGCGATTGGCAGGCTAGAAATCTAGCCAGGCATGTCTCATTTAGAAGTCCTTGGCCTAGCTGGTACCGCTATACTTTGCGCGCCTTTTTACGGAACAACTCTATATAATTTTATTTTTCGCTGAATATTCTCAGTCCACACGAACTGAAACAACTTGCATGAAAGTACGGTTGTAAAACTAAGTGGTTTCATGTTATTTTTCTAGTGTGCAGTTAGTTGGTTTTTTTTATGGCCAGGGACCGGGAATTAAAATGTAACGTGTCATTCTAATCCGGTTCACTCGCGGTCACCCATCCAAAGACTCACCAGATTGTCTGTTGCTGATTATTTATTACCGTTTACCGAATAAATTTCATTCACAGAGGTCTATGTAAATTCCATTCACAGATAATGAAATTTACATAGCGAAACCAAAACTTTTTGCTAAGTACCTATATATGTACAATTGTGTATATTTTTAATTTTATGCTATATACATTTTTTATATGCTAGATAGATTAACGATCGGGGAGGCCTATATCCAGCAGTGGTTGTCCAAAGGCTGAAATGATGATGATGATATTATGATGATGGAATTATAAGCGCCAGAGGTCGCCAGAATCCAAAGGCAAAGAGGAGTCTACAGAATGAATTTCGCTGTACAGGATTTGACAGATTAATTTTCTAACTCGAAACCCCGTAACCCATTTCATAAACATCCATAGGGTGGCGTAGAGCTCTGTTCGGATGAATGAGCCTGAACCCTATAGCAATCTAATGAAGGTGCAATTTTAATTGATCCTTGTTTCACCTGTATAAAAATACCGAGGAATTTTCCTGTCGTCACTTTCTATAAAGCCCGGCGACACAGCCCCTGGCGACTAGCGCCTTAGAGACGTGGAGGTAGTTGGAGAGGGCAGGGAAGCGTCCTATTTGCCCTATATTGCATGTAATTGCAGCCTTTTCCGATCGTTGTTTCGGTCTCAGGTTTGATTGGATTGTGACCTCGATTTTTTCTCCAGCACTTTTGAGCTGTAAGATTTTTAGTTTGCCTCGTCTATTCTATACTATTTATAATACTAGCGACCCGCCCGCCCGGCTTCGCACGGGTGTAATTTACGTGCGAAGCTGGGGCGGGTCGCTAGTTATATATATATAAACCTTCCGTGAAAATGTATCTAACTGATGGTGAAAACCGCATCAAAATCCGTTGCGTGGTTTGGGAGGAGTTAGCGGCCATACAGACATACAGACAGACAGACGCAGAAAGCGACTTTAATTTATGCTATGTATATAGAGTAGAGATTATAAAGAGGAAAAATTTGATTGTTTGTTTGTATTGAATAGGCTCCGAAACTACAGAACCGATTTGAAAAATTCTTTCACTGTTGGGAAGCTACACTATTCCCGGGTGACATAGGCTATATTATATTTAAAAAAAATAGGAATCCTTACTAAAACTCCAAGAATGTAACCCAAGGTGTAAAAAAATAAGACACGCCCGTGCGAAGCTGGGGTACGTTGCTAGTGGTAAATAAGATTATTAGAAACTTTGCAGTCACATAACATTGATGATAGCCACTGGAAAATGGCAATAGAACAGAAATTCAACTGAAAAATGAACCTAACCAACAACAGCTTAGTGTATAAAATTCTCGTAATGTTTTTGTTGCCAGGAAGGGTCACATTCGCCTCTCGCACTTCTGGCGGCAACTTGCAGCCGCCTCGGCGCCGCCACCATGGGGCCTGAGCAGCAACAAGATGTCAAAGAGCCACAGCATTTTAGTAAGTTTTAATTTTGGTACCAGTTTATACTAATCATACTAATATTGATTGAATCAGGCGTTACTTTGCCTTTTTTATTTGTATACGACGAATTTCTAGATAATATTATAAATGAGAAAGTGTGTTTGTTTGTTGGTTTGTTTCTCTTTCACGCAGCAACGGAACGTCATGATTTTTTGCATTGAGAACTTTGACCAAAATAAAATGAATGGACGGGCCATAACCATTGATGATAAAAGTTCTCAATAGATCCATACTTTTAAAACGGGATCTAAAGAGAGAAAAAAAAACTCTATAGATCCATTATGGATCTTAGCATTGGATCTATCGAGAATGATCCGAACTTGCTTAGTAAAAACGAGTCAAAACCGTCAGACATATACTTCAACACCTAATTATAACCATGTACAGTACATTTGTTACAAAAATTAAATAGTGGTTATTGTTGTGTTTTTACACTTCGGGAAAGCACACGAAAGCATAATTTCGTCAGATATTTCATTATTAAGTAACAATAGTCTTGTGTCGCACTTCCTACGGCTAGAGACAGAATGAAACGAAGTGAGCGCTGGCGCTCATTTTGTAATACTCAAAAAATCATTTTATTTTGGACGAAGATTGAGGAAGATTGAGAGTTGGAGGGCCAATGCCTGACATAATGATACTTTTTATTCCAGAAAAAAATTATGATTCATGAGGGAATGTCCGCTTAGATAAACCGTGGGGAGCAGCCAGTCTAATATAGGCCACTTTAAAGGCTTTTGGGTGGTTAGGGAAGTATTACGTAAGGTAGGACACCATAGACGTGTGATGGCTTACAATCAGCCAAACAATGAGAAACCAACAAACTTATGATGTAGGTACCTATTATGGTTACGCGATCAAAAAACTGCCCACAAGGCAGGCGACAAGCTTAAATTCTGGGTCAGATAAAAGATTATCTGTACTAGTTCAACTAGTAATTTTAAAAGTGGTCAAAATTCAACTTTTTTACCACAAAATCGCGTGGTTTAATAAAGACAAAATACTACAAGTAGATTGGGTACACCTCAGCCTAGTGAACCTTACATTAAGGGCACGGCATTGTAATTAAGTATGTACATCTGATTGTTATTGGCTTACCTCTAAGGGTTTTTATTAGTCGACTCTTTAGGTGCGACATTGAAGACAATGGATTCCATTTGAATTTAGTTATAACAAACAACTTTTAATACATTTTTAGGGTTTCGTACCTCAAAAGGAAAAAAAACGGAACCTTTATAGGATCACTATGTTGTCCGTCTTTCCGTGTGTCTGTCTGTCAAGACCCTTTTCTCAGAAACGCGTAACGGTATCAAGTTGAAATTTATACCGAATACTCGGGTCTACGGTCTCTTGCAGCTGTGAAAAAATAAAACTAGTAAGTCAACGCGAGCAAAAGATATGGTTATGTCGCAAATATTCGCATATTTTGCGACATAACCATTCAACCAATCAACACCTATAGGGTACTTCCCGTTGACCTAGAATCATGAAATTTGGCAAGAGGAAAGGTCTCACGGCACAAATAAAAGAATAAATCAGAAAGTCGTTAATTTGAAGTTATATCATAAAAAAATAAAAAATTGACTGCGCTTACAAACTTACATTTTGTAGTTAGTATGTATGGAGGACCCTTATTGTCCACTAGAAAGATAAGTTTGACTTTAACTATTTAAACTTTTATTGAATTTTTTTGGACTCGCGCTCTGAGGGTTCTGTTGGCCGGAACCTTCAGAGCGCGAGTCCTACTCGTACTTGTCCAGTTTTTATGTAATAGAAAGGTTTGCGTTTGAGCACCGCCTCGCCAGATCGTAAGGGATGATGCGATCTACGATGAAGCACGCTTGAAGAAGCAAGCCCATTGCTAAATAAGTTAATAGTAAAAAAAAAACATTTTTTAAACAAGCTTTTAGCTTTAGCAAATAACATAGTCATCCAAACTAAACGCGTATACAAAATTTCAGCTCAATCGGTTGAAGATATCTGCTTCAAAATTGAGTTGCAAGATTCCACCCAAACAAACATAGTTACATACATAGCAAGTTAAATAAAAGATTGTAAAAAACAGTTTTACTCGCGATTTGAAGACAGTCTTTACTATACACTACACTATCGGGGGACACCCATTCAAGCAGCGCATTCCACAGACTATATAGCAGTTCGCGCAATAAAAGTGGAAACTTATAATGATGTCAACGCTCTGTGTGGTTGTCATTTGTTTTTTTTCCACCTAGCATTTAACGTCCATTTCGCTCGGTTGTCGGCGTCCTTCACGGTTAGTATACTGGTTAATATTTGCGAATGATGTATGTTCCCCCTGCCGCCGCGCACTGGGGTGCTCGAATCCCCCTATCTGATGAGCGCAACACCACCTTAATGCTTGTATCCAAACCGCAAGTCGATATTCGCCGATAAATGACCAATATTCATGAAAAGCTCCTGGTACAGTGAGGAAAAAAATTATATGTTGATTTTTCTTGTTTAAATATTTTATTGTGGTAAATATTTTAGTAGCTTAGATGTCATAGAATAAGTAACTTAAGTTTTGGTGTACACAGTAATGTACATCATCATCAGCTAGAAGACGTTTACTGCTGAACATAGGGGTCGTCAAATATGGAGTTCTAAGGGACAGACCCCCTTAGAATTCCATACTGAACGAC
The DNA here is from genome assembly GCA_932305915.1 of Agriopis marginaria. Lineage (NCBI taxonomy): Eukaryota > Metazoa > Arthropoda > Insecta > Lepidoptera > Geometridae > Agriopis > Agriopis marginaria. The sequence goes on from OW029915.1 coordinate 16,786,143, forward strand.
AGCCTGCCTTCTGCATCCACTGCATCTGCTGTTTCTTTGCGAGATAGAATAATCCGAAGCGTGGATATCAGGTCAAGAACCAGTCACCGACATAGCTATTAAAATTTGCAAGTCGAAGTGGCTATGGACAGGCCACATCGCTCGAATAACTGATAACTGTAATGTTACTTATCCGGAGTTGAGAATTGTTTTTTTTGACGCGGATAAGTCCGCGTTTGACCACCCACTCGCCTGTTGGTAAACGATGATGTGGTCGAAGATGAAGCACGCAGACTTAGAAGATACCTATTCACTCTGGCCTTGAAAAGAAAAGACTACAAAAACTAGAATTGACTATAAAAATTAATTTCGTTATAACGACGACGTCTGGTTAGTACAATATATGTTTATCTATGGTACAACGTAAAGTCACCATCCATATCTTGCTGTAACCGGATCCTTTTTTTTTATAGTAGATAGGCTTGCGCTTGGCCGCCATCTCGCCTGATGCTAAGCGACGATGCGGTCTACGATGGAGCACGCTTGCCTAGAAGAAACCGATTCACTCTCGACTTGAAGACACCCAGATAGTAACTAACGGGGAAAACCCATTCAGGCAGTGAATTCCACAGACTAGCAGTTCGCACAATAAATGTGGAATCATAGCGCTTCGTACGGGTTCTCGGAATATCAACCATAAAACGATGTCGATTTTTTGTGCCCGCCCTGGCGGTCCGATAGAAAAAAGGGCAGGGATCCTACTGTTGTTAATTGATTACTATTTAGTTTGACCTGTATTTCTTAATTTAAATTCTTTTTACAGGTCCCCAACAGCAACAGCAGCAACAGCAAGCCCAACAGCAACAAGCACAGCAACAACAGGCACAGCAACAGCAAGCGGCACAACAACAAGCTCAGCAACAAGTTCGTATTTCTACGTCATTTTTGTCCACACAATAATGTGTTTTGTTGCTGTCTGAACTAGGCAGGGTTAGACAAGAACCATTTTCTGTTAGCGTTAACGCCTACGGAAAGATGAAATTGTATGAAAATTACATTAGCTTGAGATAACATCTGTCAAACTAATGTCATTGTCAATGTTATTTTCATACAATTTCATCTTTCCGCAGGCGTTAACGCTAACAGAAAGTAGGTCTTGTCTAACCCCCCTGACCTGCCGAACACTCGATGGCCGGTTTAAGTAACGTTGGAGAAACCAATTAGGATAAATGGGAGTTAGTGGACTTCCACGCCGTTCCTTGGCAGGCGACTCCACAGGAATGACGTTTCTTAGACTTGGTGTTTGTTAGGCTCTTACGTTGACGTCGGTCTCTGACGTCGGTCATGTTAACAATATAATTATAATGTCCGCATCATATGTTGCAAGTTCCTGCGTCCCTGACCTTCAGTTCACAGTGTAGTGCTCGATAAAACGATGTTTTTTTTTAAAGCAGGTTTCATTGCGTCGGTTTAAGTTGATCTAAATCCTACTTATTCGAATTGGTCGTGGCACGTGGGGCTTTAAATTGTTTAATTTATTTTATTTTATTTTGTTAGGCACAGCAACAAGCACAACAGGCTCAAGCACAGGCACAGGCGCAGGCGCAGGCGCAAGCTCAACAGGCCCATTTGATACAACAACAAGTGCAAGGCGACGCGGCAACGATTGCTGCGATACAGCAACAGTACTTGCAACAGCAGCAGGCGCAGCAACAGCCTCAGCTGAGGGTTATCAGCTCGGCTGTTGTACAGCAACTAAGGGCACAAGGCCTATCGGTAAGTGCCACTAACATCAACCATTTTCCACTATTCAGTGTAGGTCTTCTATTCGACGCGACATTTGTCTCGGTCTAGGCACAGGCGCAAACTCAACAGCCGTAGTTGAGGGTCACCAGGTCGGATGTTCTACAGCAACTAAGGGCACAAGGCCTGTTGGTAAGTGTCACTAACATCAACCATTTTCCACTATTCAGATGGGTTCCTTTTCGACGCGCCATTTGCCTCCGTCTTGGCACAGGCGCAAACTCAACAACCGTAGGTGAGGGTCACCAGGTCGGCTGTTGTACAGCAACTCCGGGCACAAGGCCTGTTGGTAAGTGTCACTAACATCAACCATTTTCCACTGGTCTTCTATTCGACGCGCCGTTTTTGTCTCGGTATTGGCATAGGCGCAAACTCAACAACCTCAGCTGAAAGTTATCAGCCTAGCTGTTGTACAAGGCCTATCGGTAAGTGCAACTAACAACCATTTTCTACTATTCAATGTAGGTCTCCTTTGCTGCGAGAGTCACAAGTCAACTCGATTCAATATCTGCATTACTCAGTCCGGCGTGTTATGATTTCAGGGTAATGAGCTGTCGGCGGCTATTGTGAATGCAGCGAACGCGGTACCGAATGGCATTCAAGTACAACAACCACAGGTGAGTGTTCATACATACATACATATATAAGTATACACCTCAGTGACGATATAACCACTTGACTGCGCATTCTTTACCCCGCCGTAAGCCAAATAACAGATGGCCGATGGGGCCGAAAGGTTCTCGAATCGAAACCACGGACCGGGATCTAAAAGAGATCGCAGGGAAACGCTGGATGCAGGCCGCCTCCAACCGGCCATTTTGGGGATCGACGGGGGAGGCCTAAACAGCAGTGGACATCCAACGGCTAAAATGATGATGATGATGAAGCCGAAGCTACGAGCGGGTCAATACTAGGCGCGAAATCAATGAAAGACTTGATTCTCCAATCACAAGCACCATACGATACCCCCCACGCGACCGACGTGGCTTACATCTTGCACAAGCAAATTATGACTCGTTTTGTATCTTTCATCTGTTTTCGTAACATCTGTTTTGTACGACTGGTCACTTTTCTAAACCAATTTTGTCCATGTTCGGGAAATAAATACTCACACCGCTGACATCTTACGCGCTTACGTATTATTTCTTAGGATTTCGCGAATATTACAATACTAGCGTTCCGCCCGCCCGGCTTCGCAAAGGGCGTAATTTACGTGCGAAGCCGGGGCGGGTCGCTTGTTATATAAATAAACCTTCATTGAAAATGTATCTAACTGATGGTGAAAACCGTATCAAAATCCGTTGCGTGGTTTAGGAGGAGTTAGCGGCCATACAGACATACAGACAGACAGACGCGGAAAGCGACTTCAATTTATACTATGTAGAGAAGAATAAAGAAGTCTGGCTGTGACCACGTCAGGAATTAAAAATAAAGTGAAATACACGCGATAAAATCCACAAAACGCTGTAAAGTGTTTAATTTCAATTGAATTACACCAAAATTAAAAAGTAGATACGTAGTTGCGGCTGTGGTTGCGGTCCATGTAACATAAAAAGTTTAGTATTTAAAGTGGATTTTGAATTGCGAACAGATCGCCAGCAGTTTTATTGATTGGAAAATATTTACAGAGAACAAACAGGCTTCGCCCTCATGCGTTTGGCGCTATAAAACTACCGTAGCCTATTCGCAGGTGCTTACGTTAGAAAAAGGGGGTCTCTAGTGAATCACAAATAATACAGGGTTACGCATAGAGACTGTACTAAACCGAAAGGACTTTGAACTCATTATTGTGAACAACTTTTACAATTGGACCAAACCCGAAATCACGTTAAAAAAAATTGTTCCATGGAAAACAGTAAAATTGACACTCGACAAAATGTATGGAACACGACCACCAACGAAAACGAAAAATTAGGATTTGTTCAAAAATAAATAAGTTCATGCTAGACAGAGGGGGCACTGTAGCACGTGATGACGTCAAGCCGTGCGCGCGCCATATAAAAGCTATACTAACACACGCTTTGCGAGAAAGAGACAGAGCATTTGCTCTCTATCCCCAGAAAAAAAACTTTAAACACTCATATCTCATAACTTATCAGCCAATTTAATTATTTTTTTCAGTATGTGTAATGTATTTAGTTATATCTTTCGCTAAGCCTGTTATCTATACTTATCTATACTTCTATACTAATATTATAAAGAGGAAAGATTTGATTGTTTGTTTGTTTGCATTGAATAAGCTCCGAAACTACTGAACCGATTTGAAAAAAATTTTCACTGACGGGAAGCTACACTATTCCCGGGTGACATAGGCTATATTATATTTTTTTAAAAATAGGTATCCTTACTAAAACACCAATAATGTAACCCAAGGTGTAAAAAAATAAGACTTACACCCGTGCGAAGCCGGGGTGCGTTGCTAGTTTAAAATAAACTAGCGACCCGCCCGCCCGGCTTCGCACGGGTGTAATTTACGTGCAAAGCCGGGTGGGTCGCTAGTTATGTATGTAAACTTCCTTGAAAATGTATCTAACTGATAGTGAAAACCGCATCAAAATCCGTTGCGTGGTTTAGGAGTTAGCGGCCATACAGACAGACAGACAGACAGACAGACGCGGAAAGCGACTTCAATTTATACTATGTAGAGATAGAGAAGAGATAGAGATGAAACGTTACGACAAATGCCTATATTTGTATGTCCAGGTGATATCGATGCAGCAGCTGCAGTCGCTGCTGGGCGGCGGCGGGATGGTGTCCGGAGAGGGCGCCACGTACCAGAACGCGCCGCAACAACTGCTGCAGATACACCCTCAGCTATTGCAGGTGAGCACTCCTTCAATGACCTGCCTTTTGCCAGAAAATTTTCATACAATTTCATCTTTCCGCAGGCGTTAACGCTAACAGAAAGTGGGTCTTGTCTAACCCCCCAGAATTGTCGTTATCGTACGATCTCTTTGTCGTTGTGTCGTGCCTTTCATTACGTCTGGTGTGTTGCAGCAACAGGGTGGCGTGTACGGCGGGTGCGTGCTGGGAGGGGTGGGAGGCGTGGGGGGCGTGGCTCCCATGCAGGCCGTCACTGTAGACGGGCAGGAGGCACTCTTCATACCCGCGCAACACGCTCAGGTACCTTCACCCACAGAAAAGAGAAGTAAATAGAACGGAAATAAGAAATAAGATCGTAGACCGCATCGTCGCTTAACATCAGGCGAGATGGCGATACTATACAAAAAAAATGTCCTGTCCTCGATTTCAATCGAATTTGGGATTGGGATCGAAAACATGCCATTTTGGTACTCTTGAATTCTAAACTAGCGCACGATTGGAACCGATAATGGTGGAATTTTATGGAACTAAATAAAATCGACTCAACTCGACGCTTTCGGTACTCTTGACGCGATTGAAGAGTACCAAATGGCATGTTTTCGATCCCAATCCCAAATTCCGATTGAAATCGAGTATCAATAGTAAGCCCACTGGTTGGTTTGGTGCCAGAAACAGCTTGGACTGATTTGGCTCTTTAGGTTTTAAAATGATCGTAATCACTACATAGTATAAAACAAAGTCGCTGTCTGTCCGTCCCTATGTATGCTTAAATCTTTAAAACTACGCAACGGATTTTGATGCGATTTTCATCATCAGTTAGATACATTTTCAAGGAAGGTTTATATATATAACTAGCGACCTGTCCCGGCTTCGCACGTAAATTACACCCGTGCGAAGCCGAGCGGGCGGGTCGCTAGTAGTCTATAATCCTTTTCAAATTGCATGTCATTTGACAAGTGGTTTGACAGTACGATAGAATGTAACGTGACTCGTAAATATTAAATGTGACGTCACAGAACTAAATTAAACATTTCCATTTTGCAGCGAAAACAAATAGCTCAGCGCTACATGGCGCTACTATAATAATAATAATAATAAATATCTGGGACATTTTTGCACACACGGTCATCTGACCCCAAACTAAGCAAAGCTTGTAATATGGCTGCCAGAAACTGATATACGTACATATATATTTTTAAATACATACTTAAATAGATATTAACACCCAGACATAGAACAAACACAAATTTTCATCACACAAATGTTTGTCCTAGATGGGAATCGAACCCACGCCCCCAAGCACAGAAGATAGGTTCACTACCAACTGAGCCACCGGGGCAGTCATGACTATGAAAACTAGTGGTGGAAACAAACTAGTCGGATAGTGGTGGTTTGACAACCACTTGACAGTGCCATGCTATTTGAAAAGGGCTATAAAAATTGATTTTTATAGAAACAAAATGCGGATAAGCTTCCGGAAAATTTCGAAATTCCAGAATACTGAACGTCTTAATTCTCTAGGATTTTTGTATGAACTTGATATTTGTACAGTTTTTAAACTATCACGGTTGTTCACTGAAGTTAGATGATTATTTACGGGATATTTACCGTGGTAAGGAATAACCGTGTGGAATGAGCTCCCGATATTTCGGCGCAGTTACATGCACCATGTTCACGGGAAGACTGAATAATACAACAATTCAATACTTCTTTTTTTCACACCGAAAATACAAAATAATGAATCTTAAACTAGCATAAAAAACAAATATACGGCAGTATAATGGGCGGCCTTATCGCCTAAAGCGAAAGAGAATGAGAAAAGAAGAATAAGAATGAGAGTGTGAAGGAGCTCATTCCACAACCTTACCACGGTAAATATCCCATAAATAATAATATAACTTTAGGATAGCGCCGGTCTGGTCAGCTAGTTTTTTATTAAAAAAAATTAATAAAAATATATGTGAAACGTTTCAGAACTTCTCTGGCATGGGGCAAGTGAGCCTGGTGAATGGACAGCTTGTTCGAACTCCTATGCTGCCTGCTGGCTTCCTGCAAAACGTCATGCATTTGCCCACAGGTAAGTTACCTTAAAAGCTTTTGAGCTACGTGTGTTTACTATCTCGCTCGCGCATTCCATTTTTACGAGATACAATTCCTATAGAGTCACAATCTCTCAGTGAAAACAGTCAAAAAACGTCCTAGCGTCATTGTATATGCATTGTATCGATTATATGGTTCACAATAAAAGTAAAAGTAAAAGTAAATTTTATTGCATAAACTGTGTACAATGATGATGGAACAAATGCTTAGAGTTTCAACAGTCTGTCCTAGCGGACGTGCAATTATTTTTGTATGATAGGTACATACATGTACCTATAGGTACATACAATGCCACATTTACTCCAATTTAGACGTTATGTCGCTTGCATAGTGTTCAACATTAGTTGTCTGCTATGTCATCTTAGCTCTGGCATCGCGCGGCGTTTTAGTCGGATCGCGGTTACCTTGTAACTAACCAAAAAGTCGGCGTAATTCGTAGCGTGCGCCGAGTTTTGGTTCGGACGTTTTTTGGCACTATTGTGACTCTATATGTATTGTTACTCATACCCACTGCTGGGCATAGGCTAATTGAGGTTACGTTGATTTAAAACCGTTTTGATCTGACTACGATTAATGTGGCTCCCGTTGTTAATTTAGGTTCTTTTACATTCCGACCGCATTGGTTTACTTATATAATAGTATCAGATCATAAAAATTTTAAAAGAACTTCAGTCAATCAAAGCTAAGCCGATACATATAAATCTCTTAGTATACACACGTCTTTGATCTATTAATAAATAGGTCGAGATAATTTTTTGTAATTACTTTTATATAGGAAAACTAGAGACCTGCCCGCCCGGCTTCGCACGGGTGTAATTTACGTGCGAAGCCGGGGCGGGTCGCTAGTTATATATATAAAACTTCCTTAAAAATGTATCTAACTGATGGTGAAAACCGCATCAAAATCCGTTGCGTGGTTTAGGAGGAGTTAGAGGCGATAAGACATACGTAGAGATAAATGTTAATTCATATTCAATTCATACATGAAACATTATATCGCTCTGGGTTTCTTAGTTTTCGGATTGCTTTGAATTAATTTTCCATATTTAAGCTTGGCTTTTCACTTATTAATTCCTTATTATTTCACGTTTATAGAAAACTTTACTTGATACTTAATTATCTACCTAATGCATGATGGTTTTAGAATCATAATATTATGAGGTTTTACGAAACAAATTGCAAAGTATTCCACTAAACTCGGCCTAAGCATTTATTTGGTCTGACAGCTGTAATAACACTAAAAAGCTGAATAAAAACATTTCCTTTTAATGTTTCATTGAAGTATATTGGTAACCTGCCCAGTCTTACGTTCAAAAATCAAGCAAAAGTGATCAGAATTTGTGGTTTTCATTCGCATTTTCACACTTGCGCAGCTTCACTTAGTCCTGGGCTAGTGACTTAGTGCCTCTTTCATCATCTCAAAGTAAAGTGTTGATTAGCTACTTTCCGAGTAGTGCTACTTGGCGAGAAAAAGTCCCAAGTAACTTGTGTCAGTTTCACAAATGAAAACATAGCTCCGAGTAACTACGTGGTGGTTAGCCGAATGAATGTATGAAAATGTTCAACGTTCGTTCTAATTTAGTTGTCACTACTGTCACAAATGTCAAAAGTCAACAAGATTTCTTGATGTTTAACAAGTTTGACGGAAGGCTGACGTGCCGTGAGAAGAAAGAAACTGAAGCGTGTGATTTAATTTTGTTTTGGAAATTGTTTTAAAATTACATTTGCAAAAAATAAAATTATTATTACGTCACCCTTTATTAGGTACTCGTTTTGCACCATTTTTAGATAGCCGAAATCGAAAAAAAATACCTAGTAAAGTCTGTGTTCATCAAGATCGATCAAATAATTAACACGAACTATAAATACGCGGATTCTCGGAACTCTTCATGGTGAAAGACGTTCTAATTCTTCTACGTGGTCTTCAATTAATTCGAACAAATCCATTTTTGACAAATTATTGGCAAATTACTTACGAAAACAACACAAGTCACAAGTTTATGATGCCTTACTCGCCGGTTAACCCCGCTAGTGGGCAGATGAAGTAACAAGTAAGTTACATGCCAGTTTATGTGACGAGTAGCGCTACTAGGACATTATGAAACTAATAATACCGATAATTGCCACTTTAATCGCCGAGTAGCTTACTTGTATCTTTACTTTGAGATGATGAACGAGGCCCTTAGTCCCGTTAACTTCATTAATCTCGGGATTCGTCTGGCACTGACTCAAAAACGAGATTCTACATTTGAATTTTGACGTGATAACGTCTTAAAAATCGATGAACGCCGGCTGCACGCACGTAAAATTGTCACGTTCCGCCTGAGACGCGTGCAAGCGAGAGCGCGGAACAAGCGATAGAGAGGCACGATCGGCCTAAGCGTTATCACGTAAAATTATCGCCCGTAAACCGCCTTTACAGACAACCCCTTTTTTAATTATAATAATTAATTAGTTAGTCCAGATTAACAAATCCAGACTAACTAACTAGATACTTTGTTTGTTTTCGAGTAAGTGGGCCTAACAATGTTATTGCAACTGTCAGAGCAAATAAACGCTTGGACCGATTTTAGGTTTCGGTATTTTCCTAATGCTTTGTTACTAATATGTATTTCTAATGTGGAAATGACTGTTTGAGCCACCTCTTTATCTGAGGTCAGGCGCCACCATCGTATTTCTAAACAAAATTGACAACGTCTCGTAACCTTTGGCCAGTCTCTGCAGATAACTTGGTTGTTCGATACTAATTCTGCTAGATATAAAGATAGCAAAGTAACAAGTTGACCTAGAATGGAACTCATGCCGTCCTCCTTGTTTCCTGTGGACAATCTAGACATCTGCAAGATAGATAGATAGAAACTCTTTATTGTGTACACCAGAAATAAAAATTACAACACGATAGAAAACACTTACGAGCTAGTGCCACAAGTGGCGGCCTTATCGCTAAAAGCGATCTCTTCCAGGCAACCATTGGATGGAAATAATTTACGTAACAGAATCGACGGGGGATGCTAAAACACTTTTAATGATACCATTAAATAAATACTACTAAATGATACATAGTATAATAAATATTAATAAATAAATAAATATTATATAAATATTATCCATACATACATAAACACACATAATACAGACGCGACAAGTAATGCATACTATACCCTAGTATATATATGTTTAACTATGCTATACCCTAAGTCCCTGGAGTACCTTCGCATTATGAGCACACAATGCAAGAGCAGCAAGGAACGCGCACAATAACAGAGCTAATAACAACCAACACGAATTCGAAGCAACAGATATGTCCAAAAACTCTCCACCAACAGTAACAAACAGTTTTAGATTTGGGAAAGGTAAAAGTCTTTCACTCTAGCCTTGAAAATGTTGATAGATTGGGATTGTCTAATGGAGACCGGAAGGGAATTCCACAACCGAATGGCTTTCACGGAGAAGGCATTTTCATAGAAAGTACTTTTATGTTTGGGAGTAACAAGAGAGAGAAGAGTTGACTGTCTCAGAGACCGAGGTGAAGCAGGGTCGTGGAAAAATTTGAAACGTTCTTTGAGATAGCACGGGGTGAAAGGATTAAATAATGTATTGAAGAGAAGTGCCAGGATGTGTGCATTACGGCGAAGACGAACAGGGAGCCATTTGAGTTTAGCGCGGAACTGAGAAATACGGTCATACTTACGTAAGCCGAATACAAACCTTATACAAAAATTTTGGAGGCGCTCAAGTTTGTTAAATTGGTCTTCAGTAAGATCTAGGTAAGAAACATCGGCGTAATCAAGGATTGGAAGCAGTAAGGACTGCACCAGCGCAATTTTAGTAGTCGTAGGGAGAAAGTTACGTAACCTCCTCAACGCACCAGCCGCAGCATACAGTTTCTTGCTGGTAGCTTGAAGCTGTGGAGCCCAACCCAAACAACGGTCTATAGTAATGCCCAAGTTTTTAACTGTATCGCTATATGGTATTGCGATACCATCAAACATGACTTGAGGAAGATTTGACCAATCTATTCTCGAAATAAGACGAGAACTTCCTACGATGATAACCTGCGTCTTAGTCGGATTAACTTTTAAGCCAAAAGCCTTACTCCATTCCAGAATGCGAGACAAGTCCGTGTTGATAACACCAATTGCTTCAGGCAGGTTGTCCAGGGGTGCATGAGAGTAAATTTGTAGATCATCGGCATATAGGTGGTATGATGAAGAAAGGTTCTGAGAAATTAAGTTGATGAAAAAAGAAAATAGAGGAGGGGATAAAACCCCACCCTGCGGGACACCTGCTGACGTATTACACCATGGGGAAAAAGTCTCATCAAGGCGAACTCGTTGCCTGCGTCCACAGAGATAGTTATTAAACCAACCCACCGCCGAAGGTGATACGTTAGAAGAGCGTAATAATGCTAGGAGAACATCGTGATCAACTGTATTAAATGCGTTACTAAAATCCAACAAAGTTAGTACAGTAAGATTACGATTTTCCATAGATAAACGAATGTCATCTGTAATTTTTACTAGTGCGCTAACAGTGCTGTGACCAGGGCGAAAACCGGATTGATATGGGTTGAGTAGGCCGTTACAGGAGAGGTATCTGCTAAATTGATTGTGGACAAGACGCTCTAGAACTTTTGATAAGAAAGGGAGAATGGAAATAGGACGATATTCAGAGAACGATTTAGGATTAGGAGTTTTAGGTAGAGGTATAATTTGAGCATCTTTCCAAGCAGATGGAAATATTCCAGAGGAAATAGAATTATTGAAAATAATACAGAGAACAGGAAGGATAAAATCAAGGATAGGGACTATCATGTTGCGACTAATACCATCACTGCCTACCGCATTGGATACAATTGACAGTACACTCTTTTTAACACCACCAGCGGATAGAGGATTGAAATCAAATGGAGAAAAGTCGAATGCAGGTGGGTTTGAAAGAGAAAGAAGGGTATTATTTTTGGATATGATGTCAATATTAGATGAAGAAGAGAAATAACGGTTAAGAAGATCAATATTCAGATCATGGGGAATACTATCTTGTCGTGATTTACCAATTCCAATAGATCGCAGAAATTTCCAAACTTGGGCCGGATCGTCATTATCTACAGATTGATGAACGTGTCTACGCAAAGCATCCCTGCAAGCCGTATTGCAGCGATTTCGGGTATTGACGTAGGCCGATTTTGACTTGTCACTGGGACGGCGCTTATATTTGTATTTGGCCACGTCTCTTTTGTGCATCAACAGCTTAATATCACTTGTGAGCCAAGGAGCTGGAAGGTGTTTGATCTTGATGGGCCGCAGGGGGGCATGCTTGTCATACAACTGCATTATAATTAAATTGAACCTAGAAACTTGATCGTCAACAGCTTCAGCATCAAGTACCGGTGCCCAATCGATGTTTCGAACATCAGAATTAAATGCTTCTTTGTCCATACTGCTAAAATTGCGCTGAAGAATGATTTTTGGCTTGACTTTGGGGGGACGAACTTTATAGGACAAGAATATTAAATCATGATATGAAAAGCCAGCAGGGCATTGTCCATGCTTGACTACATGCTGAGGGGAAGAAACTATAATTAAATCGAGAAGTGAAGGGGTGCAGTTGGGAAAGTTATGCGTGGCACTGAGGGGGAGTATTTGCAAATTGCAAGAATTAGCAATAGCTTGAAGAGAAGACGTACGGTGATCTTGTTTAATAAGACAAGTATTAAAATCGCCCATAATAATAGAATGCTTGTAGAGAGGAATAAGATCTTCTAAAAGTTTTTCAAATGACGAAAAGTAATTAACAAGCAGTGAATGGCAATAATAAGCACCAAGTAGAATCTTAGTATGGGACAAAATAATCTCTACAAACAAATGTTCACCTGCATCAGAGGGAGGAGGTTGTATCGAGGTGCTTATAACAGAGAAAGGAATGTGCGATCTAAGATAAATAGCCACCCCGCCACCGCGACTACCAGTACGGTCATTGCGTATTAGACGAAACCCTGGTAAAGCATATGAAACGGAGGGCAGACTCGTTTTCAGCCATGTCTCTGAAACGACTATGGCATGAATGTTCCCAGTAAGAAATGATGCATGCATGTCATTAATATGGCAAGGGATACTTTGTGCATTTATGTGAACCACATTAAAGTTTTTTGGTACGCCAGAAAAATGTGCATCAAGAGTATCGGAGAGAGAAGGTATGCTAACAAAACTATCGTCGCTGCTGCTGGAAGAGTTAGAAGACAAAGAGAGGAAAATATCACTGCTGGAGTCATCACTGTCGCTCACCAAGTCATACATTGCCAATTAGGTATTTACTATACAATAGTTATAGAGTACTTATATGATTATAATATTGGTAAGTTACGAAAATAAAGAAATAAATATAGAGCAACTTTATAATTTATAGTTGCAATAAATATAACTAAACAATAAAGACAACAAATATATGTATATATATATATAGTAAAGTAGTGTATCTGCAAGGTTAGAGTGAATAGATTTCTTCTAGATCAACGTGTTCCATCCTCGGCCACACCGTCGCTTACTATCAGGCGAGTCGGTGGCCGAACGAAGATCTATTCTAAGTAATAAAAAAAAGTTAAACCGACGGAAAATTCTAAACGTTCTAAAACATGATTTTAGAGCAGTTTGCAAGTAATACCTCATATTATGTCATTACATAGGTACATACTCGTAACTTTCACTTGAATCAATTATTGCACAAGTGAAAGGTATTGCGTGGTCGTCTACATAGAGTTTGCTATTTTATCTTTTATCGCTCGTATGCATCTTGTTTATAATTATGCCAGGCTGATACCGTTTCTAACCATAAAGAGATAAACTTCGATATTGCTGGTTGCATTAGCTATGTACCGTCTTTACATTTTAAAGATGTCAATAAATTCAAGTAATGTTTGTTATCGCTTTAATAGTTCCACTCGCTATAATTAAAAAAAAAAAACTCAATGTAATTAATCTAGTTTTCACACTCAATGATAAAAATGTCTTATAGTAGCAGTATAATATTTTGAAATTAAAGCCTTTATAAGACTAGATCATATGACATTCATAATCAATTTATTTTCACTAAATACGAGGTGTAAGGGGAACACTCTCGAAGCCAAAAGAAGGTATTTGGACTCATCATTATGAACAACTTTTACTATGGGACCAGCCCTGAACTCGCGAAAAAAATATCAGCTGTTCCATACATTTTGTCGAGTGGCCGTTTTCATACCATACTAAAAGTGGTTCATAATGATGAGTACAATTACCTTCTTTTGGCTTCGAGAGTGTTCCCCTTACACCCTGTATAGCATTATAGAAAAATCTAATGCGCTTGACATGAATTATAGGGGGAACCATTCAATTATAACGTTAGAATGTTAGCAATTTTTATAACCCCCCAGTCAGCAAAGGTAAGCAAAGGTCTTAGACCCTCCTCCTATGCTTAAGTAACGTAAAGGTTTTTGATTGTTATTCATGAGTAACGAAATAAGGAATTTATAGACTAAAGGAATTTAATGCCCATTTAATATTTACTCAAGCAAGTTTGGCTGAAAAATCTGAGAAAGTAAATAAATACAAAGCAAAGACCCCCCTACCCCCCCTTTTTTTTGTAAAGGTGTCGAATAAAATTTATTTTCTTTCTTTCTTCTTTCTTTCTTTCTACCCCCTTTGATGCTAACGTAATACTTGAATGGCCCCACAGAAACACATGGTACATAATATATAGACACTTTATATATAGATAACTAGATACTGTGGTTAGGCACAGCATTTTATAGAAATACTGAAATATAGAAAAACAGAAATGTTTATTTTGCGATAATAAAATTTCAAGACAAACAAAATAATTCAAATACAAGTATAGGTACATTATCACAAAAACCGGCCCCAACTCAGCATGTTTAGACAATGTATATAGTTTTGCATCATTCGACCAGTAGAAATAGTCAAATCATATTTTTTTTAATTAAGCCGATTTACAGCATTAAAATATTGTATCAAATGTGGCCATAGACAAACCTCTGTAGCCGACCACCGACCATCAACCACATCGCATGTCACTATCGCTTGTCTAAACCATACTAATCTACATTATGTGTCCCTGCCTCCCTCGCCTGACAGAGCAACAAGCCACGGTGACCATACCCGGCACTAACCTGTCAATCCCCCTCTCCGCCCTCACCGGCCAGCCGATGTTGAGCGTATTCCCCGGGATACAGAGTATACAGATCCCCACGAGTATGACACAGACGGTCAGCCAGATTCCCACGAGTATGGCTCAGCCAACCAGCGACACGGACAAGAGCGCCAAGGAAATCAAGCCGCCGACGTCTTCGCCGGGAGAAGGTTGGTTACAGGGCCGTGTATGGAGAGACTTGCTGTCGCAAAAGTACTAACGACCAGATGGGTTACCATAATCTCAAAAACATTCTTATAATAACCTTAGGGGCCGTCCATTAATCACGTGATGTTTTTTTTTTCATTTCATAACCCCCCTCCCCCATGGTGAGGTTTAATACTATTGTTTGTGTATTGATTGTGATATTTCGTGATTTTTGCTAAACCCCCTCCCCCCCGCTTTCAAGCCTCACGTGATTAATGGACGGTCCCTTACAATGTGCTTTGTCTCGCTCTCTCGGCTAGAGAGCAAGACAAAATCCAATGTAAGGTTATTATAAGAAAACTTTTGAGATTATGGTAACCCACCAGTTTGTAATTTGTTTATTGAATTTTTAAAGAGAACAATCAGCTTATGAACGAGACAATCATATATTGAAGAGAGAAAGATATATTTCCAGCTCTTATATGACAAACTCATCAGCTGATTGCCTCGTCAAAATAAATGCCTTTCTGCAATCAATTATGTTTGCTTTTTACTACGAAAGAAATCTCTCTTCATACACAATGACTCCTTAATTTCACGTTCCCAAGCTTACAATAATTTATCTTTTCACTTACTTTGCTTGGTGTTTTAATTTCTATAGTGCACTGTCGCTACCATTGTCATTAATCACTTCATATCAGTAGAATTAGGTACTTAGGTACATAGTATTATTTCTAGTGATAAATACATTATTGTATGATTAATGTATTAATGTATGAATGATTTGTATACATTCACGGAAAGTAAAGGACAGCTATCGCCAATATAAACTACTTCATGTTTTTGTTGCAGCTAAAGTTTTTTTGCAATATGACATCGCTGTAATGTGTATCCATTATCTTTGGTATCCATACTGTGTTTAAAAGGTTTAACATAATAATTATTAAGCGTTAGTCTCTAGTACAGAGAAAGCAAACAGAGCCTGAAATATGCACTATATCCATATAAATAGGGCGTTAATAAGGAATTTCACACACGACTGCAAATTTCAGAAAAGTAACTAGTCCCTTTTAAAAAAAACTTTAATTAAACCAACAACCCACAACAACTTTCCGACCAACAACCTCTGTATCGAACTATAATCACAAAGTAAATTTTTACAAAAAAAAACAAGAGCCGACTTTACGGGAAGCGAAGGAAATTCAATAAACGAGAATTCCCCCCAAATTTTCCACCCTTTGAGTGGAGTATTTTCTTTGAATGGCAACACCCTCGAGATAAAGCCTATTCAATAAAAATAATATTAAATTCGGTCCATAATCGGACAAGACATCGCGCTACATACATAAAAATAAACACCGGCCAAGTGCGAGTTGGACTCGTGCACCGACGAGCGTTCCGCACCCAAAAATGTGTTTACTTTCCATTCTGGGGGTCTAGACAAGAGCCACTTTCTGTTAGCGTTCACGCCTGCGGAAAGATGAAAATGACATTAGTTTGAGATAATTTCTCTCAAGCTAATGTCATTGTCAATGTCATTTTCATACAATTTCACATTTCCGCAGGCGTTAACGCTAACAGAAGATGGGTCTTGTCTAACCCCCAGGTCGGGATATTTAGCGCACGCCCGAATCCAATTTGCCTGGTTGTTATTTTACTTTAGAGTGTGTACTATAATCATGCCAATTTTGTCGCTCGTACGTATTACTGTTTTTACATTAGAACAAAAATTAAAATACGTTTGTAGTACTCCCTTTAAATTTAATTCTGTGTTTTTTTAGTTAATCCGCCATAACGTTACATATTATGTAAAAAATTCTACTCGCTATCTGTTATGGATCAAAAGATACAGTCATTAAAAGGTAGGACAGACAGACGGACAGACCGAGAGCGTAGGGTTTGTTATAGGGTCCCGTAATCCCGTTGACACTATTTGAGTACGGAACCCTAAAAGTACAGTCGAATTGAGAATCTCCTCGGTTAAAATCTGATCGAACGATTCAGAATAAGAGAGTGAATATAGCAGTGTTGTTTAATGTGGGTGTGGTTCGCAGCGGGCGGCGGCGTGGCGGTGCGCGGCGGAGGCGGAATGGGCATGGTGCCGGTTCAAGTCCCGGTGTCGGCTTCCAACGGACATACCGTGTACCAGACCGTGCACCTGCCCGTGCACGCGCCCCACCACCTGCAGATCATACCGCAGCTGCAACAGGTAAGCTATGACGAAACATCATGTTTAAAAAAAAATACATCAAATATTTCTTCGTAGTTCTCCGAATAGGCCACCTACTCGCCTGATGGTAAGCGATGTTGCGGCCGAGGATGGAACACGTTCATCTAGAAGTCTATTCACTCTAGCCTTGAAGATGCCTAATTTGTATTTCGCAGGAAACAAGGAGGACGGCAGGGAGTTCCATTATTTCTTCCATTCATTCCATTTCATCATTAATACTATTTGTGACAGTTGGAAAACTGTAACGAAAGTGTTTGTGACTTATTGTGTAAACTTTACTGACCAATGGGACAGGGGCAAAAAGACTATGATGATAATTTTTATGACATACTAATTTTATATTGACATATTTTTACAACAATTTGTTGTGTTTATTATATTAGTTTTTTTAATTTATTCCTATTTTTACTAGGAAATCTATTTTAGTTTAACAGTTTTTAAGATAAAATATGTTAGTAGTATTTGTCCGTTTTTATTCTCGATAAGTAATTTGAACTTGAATTGGTCAGTATGTCATTTAGACGACCCAAATCGTTGTGTACGAATCTTAGGAATTTCCACGAGGAAGGGGTGGTAGTGTGCAGACCTTCTACATGTTGATGATGAATAAGATGATCCCGTCAGTGCCATTAGTGGGGCAGAACAGCAACGAGCTTTGTAATCATAGTACAAATTTTAATTCAAAGTGGGGGTGCTAAGATATAATAGCTCAGTTAAGCTGAGGCTGCTAAGATATGGATATATTTTGCTCAGATAAGCCAAGACATGGATATATTTTGCTCCGATAAACTAAGACAGTTAAGATATCGTTATGTTTTGTTCAGATAAGCTAAGCCAGCTAAAATTTGGATATATTTTGCTCAGATAAGCCAAGACATGGATATATTTTGCTCCGATAAACTAAGAGAGCTAAGATATCGTTATGTTTTGTTCAGATAAGCTAAGCCAGCTAAAATTTGGATATATTTTGCTCAGATATGCTGAGAAAACTAAGATATGGATATATTTTGCTCAGATTAGCTAAGACAGCTACGATATGGATATATTTAGCTCAGATAAGCATAGACAGCTATGATATGGATATATTTAGCTCAGATAAGCATAGACAGCTATGATATGGATATATTTTTGCTACATTAACACCTCTTTTTACATCTTTGCTAAGATTTAATTATTTTAAATATACGTCTCGTTCAATCCTATACTACAGCTTAGATTCCTACTGGTCCTCTGGCCACCTTATATAATAACCTTTTATATGAATACTAAAGTCTATTATCTTATTGATTTTTTTTTCTCTAATTCCAGATGCAACAGCCCCAAATGGCAAACGTCCTTACGCCGTCCGGTCAAATACAACAAATTCAAATTGCCTCGCTCGCAAATGTACAGGTAAGTTTCAAAACTTAAAAGTCGAAAATAGAAGTCTTTGAGCGTCATAAAAATTGTGACACCAGGGCTAGCCACTGAAACACACGTAATTTAATTAAAAAACTACCAAATAGCTCTCTCCCGAGGTATTTCCGAGAAGCTATGTCATGGGGATCTTGAATGGGCAAGTTAATTATAATCTAAAAAATTCGCCAACATATTTGTGATACCTCTGGTGTTACACCTATACGCGACTGCTTACCATTTGGCAGCCCATCTGCTTATTTGTCACATATGGCAAAACAAGAATAATGGTTTAAAACTAAAACCCGACAAGAAAAAAATATATATAATAGCCTAGACAAATTATATACAAGGTGTAAGGGGAACACTCTCGAAGCCAAAAGAAGGTAATTGTACCCATCATTATGAACAACTTTTACTATGGGAACAACCCTGAAATCGCGAAAAAAATATCAGCTGTTCCATACATTTTGTCGAGTGTCAATGACCGCGATTTCAGGGCTGGTCCCATAGTAAAAGTTGTTCATAATGATGAGTACAATTACCTTGTTTTGGCTTCGAGAGTGTTCCCCTTACACCCCGTATATGTATTTAAAATCTACCCTTTTGATACCAACCACGATTTATTTATCTTTTTTTCTTAAGTCTTTAGGAATTAGGTCATAAAATCTGCCATATTAGCTTTAGCGTGACGTCATGTAGCTTATGTCACAAGGAGTATTAAGACGCGTTGATAAACACCTCATTGGTCAAAATATTATGATAAGTAATTCAGGAGATTACAGATACATTAACATTAACTGACTAACATGACTGTCAAACTCATAACCCTTCTTTTGCCTTAGTCGGGTAAAAAAACTATCTTATAATGACCATGACAATTGCTTTATTAAAGTCTTAAACACAAGCATGAAAAAATATGAGAATGGATTGGTTTCAAACTTTGTTCTCATTTTTCTATAGTTACAAAAGATTTTTTAGCTTATTGGTAAAATTTTGTGACGTCCATTCTCATAAATACTTTTAAAAGCATGTTATTTATTTTCAAGGTAGGTATGTACATAACTCCAATATTATTTTGTGAGCAATATTCCTCGAGGGGAGAATGACTGCCACTTTTGCTAGGGACGCTATTTCTGTTCAAAGTACATTGAGAATCTACCAAAGTGCTAATGCATTATCATAGTCTTAAATTGCTCGAGTGACTCGATTTCAATTCAACAATCTGTATTCTTGTGAGCCTAAACTTGTTTTTATTAAACAAATTTCAAAGTCTCATTGTGTGATTTCTATTGGCGCCACCTTTACCTAGCTTCGCGACTTCCTCCTTTATTACTATATGAATAAAGCTGTAAATACAAAGCGGGCTGTGTGGTTTGGTAGCAGGGTAACGGTACGCAGACGGCCGCAAGTGCAGCGCCTACGCCTACCACCATCACGCTGCAGGTGAGCGAAACTTGTGCTTTAGGGTGTACTTGTAGTCTTGTATGCTACCTACATTTTGGATTGGTTTTATTTGCACGTCTTTTTTTGTTTTGTTATTTTGTTACAAATCATGGTATTTTGTGTTGATTTGTTTTGTTCTATGGGTAAATTTTTTTGTTTGGTTTTAAGGCTTCTTTTTCTATAACACAGGCTTACTAACCAACGGTATAAAACAGCTTTGCTATACATTCATTATTGCTCTGTGGTCACAATTAGGCAGCGATTTTTTTATCATCCTACTTCTACTAGGTAACGATATTAATAATATGATGTATTCTATTCCTTGTACGTTGATTTGTATTGTAAACTTATGTTAACAATTTATTCCTGCTGCTTGACTAACACGGGAAGGCGGTATCGAACCCGATGCAAGCGGACTCGAGCGGTATCCAGCAACAACCGTCTCAGACGATAATCACCTCCACACCGACGGGACAGCAAGTGACCGTCATACCCGCGCAGACTAATGTACGTCCGCGCAATGTCGCGCAACTGCTTCGGCAATCTTCGGCCTCCGACGAATATTACCGAAATGTACTTGTAATATAAGCTGCGTTCCGAATCCCGCTAACACAGCCAATAGCGCTATTTAGGACCAACGCGGCAGAAACCGAAAATTAACCGACAATTTGGAACTGCCGAGTTTGCGCCGGGACGTTGTTGGCCCAGCTTGTTCGCCTCTTTTGCTATTCACTGAACAAGCCACCTTCGCCAGAAAAGCCATCCATACAAAATAATTATATGCGGGGAAGTCTCGCACCGTTCAATTTAATCGATTGTTTCTGCCACGTACCTGTAAGTTGTGAATGACTTACCCGGCTTTATCTCCGAAATATCACTTCAGTTGCTTCAAATAAAGGGTGAATGGGGTATTATGAGTGTCCATAGACTGCTGTGACCACTCTCCCCACTCAGGTGGCCTGTTGCTTGTTTGTATATTGTTATGAATAAATGAAAAAGAAATAAGTTTTATTCGTGCCGTATTGGCTCTCATTAGCGCTGATTTGGAACGCGCTCTTAGTTAGTTTATCGTTGTAGTGTGACGCATGTTTGTCGTATAACATCCAAGCCAATAAGAAAAAGGACCGTCATACCAGCGCAGACGCTCGGCCAATGTCGTGCAGGCACTTCGGAAATTGTCGGCCCCCAACGAATATTCCCGAAGCGTACTTATAGTCAGCGTTCCTCATTCGATGTCCTGCATGTTTGTTGGATAATCACCCTATAAGGTAGCGTTATTAACATACCTGCAAACAAATTTAATATACGCCCGGTCAATATTGGGCAGTGTGTATTTCGGCCTTCTGCAACCCGAAGTGTACTGTGCATTTGTTTATGTTCTAGTGAAGTAGTTTACTATGTATATGTTTTGCTATAACTATTGATATAGATATTTTGTATAAGCATTTCGTCCGAAGCTATATACGAACCAAGTCGGTTGTTAGGTATTTTTATGTTTTAGAGTGGATTTTAACCCGCTTTAAGTTGTAGTTTTCGCATGCTTCATGATGAAAATGGCAACCTAAACTTGCTGTGCTTTTATTAGTGGTTAGTGGTTTAAGCTTAGTAGAAATACAGAATGTTGGATACTTTGTATACTGGAAAATGCAAAGTTAATAAGGTGGGTTAAATAGCACTGTTAAATATGTGTTCTTTCATTTATAAAAAATGGATTGTCTGTAAAGTCGGGTTACGGACGATAATTTTACGTGATAACGCTTAGGCCGATCGTGCCTCTCTATCGTTTGCTCCGCGCTCTCGCTTGCACGCTCGGCTCAGGCGAAACGTTTCAATGAGTCATGCTTTTTCGTGCGTGCAGCCGGCGTTCATCGATTTATAAGACGTTATCACGTCAATAAGCTAAAACTAACAAAACACGTAACAAGAAGAAAAAAACGCCGTTTTTAATGAATTAAAGTTAAATAATAATTGATTCTGTAAATTAAACTCG
The DNA here is from genome assembly GCA_932305915.1 of Agriopis marginaria. Taxonomy (NCBI): domain Eukaryota; kingdom Metazoa; phylum Arthropoda; class Insecta; order Lepidoptera; family Geometridae; genus Agriopis; species Agriopis marginaria. The sequence goes on from OW029915.1 coordinate 16,808,240, forward strand.
TGCTAGCGTAGTGTAAAAATATTGCAATACCGATTCGAATCAACGCAAACAGCTCTAATAAGGCGCGAAGAATTTTCTTTGTTCTATGTTGGTTCTCAATAGCGTTGTTGGCGTCATTGGCGCTGTTACCGTGGTTCGGAACGCGCCCTTTGACTGACAGTTGGTGTGTCTAGGGTATAAAATAGCGGTAGACATGTAATTTTACCAAGAAACTTGTATCTACGTAACGTAAGTTGGACTGTGCAATATGTGAAATCGAATTATGGACAAACGTGAAGCCTGGCGGTTTCATTCAGAAAATCGCAATAAAATATATCGTTGCTTGACAACGTATTCGGCCATATTGTATTACACTGTTAACACGTTAAAAACTGAAACGTGGTCTCTCACTATGGGCCTCATAAGCAAGCTCAAAGTAGCACAACGAGCTATGGAGAGGGCTATGCTCGGGGTTTCTCTACGAGATCGAATCCGAAATGAGGAGATCCGTAGACGAACGAAAGTCACCGACATAGCCTACCGGATTAGCAAGTTGAAGTGGCAGTGGGCAGGGCACATATCACGCAGAACAGATGGCCGATGGGGCCGAAAGGTTCTGGAATGGAGACCGCGGACTGGTAAGCGCAGCGTAGGACGTCCACCCACAAGATGGACAGACGACCTAAAAGAGACCGCAGGGAAACGCTGGATGCAGGCCGCTTCCAACCGGCCCTTTTGGAGATCGATGGGGGAGGCCTATGTCCAGCAGTGGACGTCCTATGGCTGAAATGATGATGATGATGATTAACACGTTATGACGTTAAGCCGTGCGCGCGCAATACTAACACACGCTTTGCGAGAAAGGGACAGAACATCCGCTCTCCGTACCCACCAAAAAAAATTACAATTCACAGAAATTTATCAGCCTATTTAAATTATTTCTTTCTAAATGTGTAATATATTTAATTATATCCTTCGCTAAGTCTCTTATTTGTAAGAAATGAAACATAAGAACACTATTATAACTGTAGTAGACACATTTGCACATAGTTATGAAGTATTGTATTTCCAGGTCCCAACGCTGGGCGTGGGCGGCATCGGCGGCGCGGTACAGCTCCTCCCAGCGCTGGGGCTGGGCCAGGGGCTGCAGCTCGCGCAACTGCAGCAGCCACAACAACAGCAGCAACAACCCGTGATAGGTAAGCTACGCAATTATGACTTATGCCTGTGTAATTTTAACTAACTTCAAAAAGAAGGGGAGGTTCTCAATTTGATAAGATTTTTTTGCACGTACTTCGATTATTCTAACATTTCGCTGGCTCACTATTACAAGGTACTATGTAATTTTTTTACACGTTCTGTAATTTAAAGCGTAAACCATAACCATTAAGCATAATTTTCACTCAAGCATAAACCCTGCTCAAGTCAATATTTATGAAAGTCAAAAATTTAAAATTGAAATTCCAATACATGTAAAAAAATACATAGAACCTTGTAATAGTGAGCCAGCGATATGCAAACCGATTTGCCTGCTTCTTTTTTATCCCTCGACGCAACTAATACGCAGTGCTATAAGTTTGACGTGTGTTTGTATCTATCTGTGGCATGGTCTCCCAAACGGCTGAACCGATTTCGATGTTGTTTTTTTTTGTTTGAAAGAGTGATATCTATGGTTCAAGAAAATCGGTTCAGCCGTTTGAAGATAATCAGCTCTTTTATCGGAGGTTAAAAAAAGCAATGGTATCGATTCTGATGTACTCTAAACTAAACTGAATTTGACAGTTTTTTTTTTTCATTTATTTATCACTTTAAAAAAGAAAAGTATACAAATAAGATATAACAGCATTTAAAAACCACTAAGGTTTATTATTAACGCCATAATTATTGAGTTTAAGTCTACGCCGATTTCCAAAATAAACTAAAATTATTTTTGATAAGAAAATGTTATTACACGATAGACGAGTTTTTACAAGAAAAATCTTTCAATCTCATGATTATTTTATGAATATTATTCTTAGTGTAATTTTAAGTAGAATAAGTAAAACCATTTACTATTTGCAACACCCTATAAACAGGGTATAATGTGTATTTAGTGCATTTTAAATGTAACAACGCATTATAATTATGGCAATGTAAATTAAAAAAAAATGTAATAATATTATAATATCTAAGCAAGTACACAACTGGCAGCGAGCGAGGCAATTAAATCATATTGTTATAAAGTAGGATTTTAATTTTGTTGCCATCCTTCTCTCACATATTAAAACTAAAAGAGAGGCAGATAATTTTAGTCTTGTCAGAATCAGAATCTGAATCAGAATAAATTTATTGCAAAAACTGTGTACAAAAGATTTTCTTATTAAGTATTTAGTTTAGTGAGTGGTATGACAGAATAGACGCCATTATATAGTTGTTGAAATACAGTAGAATTCATATATAACGACTTCGCTTATAACGACTAACCTATTTTAGCGACGATATTGTTTACTCAAATTAGGTTTCATAATAAATGTACTCAAGAAATAATCCTGCCGTTTTGTGCGTCATCCGGTTAGTACGACATAGTATCGCCGGTCCCTTGAAGGTCGTTATATCCAGATTCTACTGTAGGTGTTTAGTGGCAGCATGCTCTATGTGCCGTGTATGTGTTTGACATTAATGTCTAAATGCGGACAAGACTCCCATTTTTCAGCTCAACCGACTTCTCTCATAGGTCAGCAAATACAGCAAGACCCGAACGAGCCTGGCAAGTGGCAAGTAGTGACGGTCTCCACGAGCGGAGGGAACTCCGGCGGCAGTTCCACGCCCACCACCGAGTGTGAGGCGAGCAAGCAACGATCCGCCAGCCCTAATAGCTCTAAGCGATTGCTCAAGAGAGTCGCATGTACATGTCCGAATTGCGACCAGGGAGAAAAGTGAGTTTAACTTAATCTTTTTCATTACTCATACTCGGAAAGGAGGTCTGAAGTTGCCTGAGGAGCGGGTTGAAAGTAATACATTTCAGCCCTAGGGAGAATCACTTCCAACTGACAGTGACAGTTGACAAATGACAAACACTCAAATTATAAATAAAAAACGTTCTATTTTCACATTTGTATTGTACCATGTCCCAACTTTTTTTTTTCCTCAGAGGATTATGGTCCCGCACTTCTCGTGCATTTCTGCCGTCCGATTACTAAAACACCGTTAACTTTAACGTTAACAAAAAGACTTAACGGTCTTTTAGTAATCGGACGGCAGATTTGCCAGTGTCAGGATGTTCCAAAAATAATTGGCGGGAATCCGATCTTCATTGTAGAGTTTTGTTTATACTTCCGTATAACAGATTTGTATTAACACAATGAGTTCAACTGATTCCGATATGGATTTAAGGCCTGATTTCATAAGAGAAGAGGCTAATGCAGTAGTGGAAAGCCTTTTATTTTTAGTTTCCTTGTATTCGTAATGAAAAGCACAGTGTTTACCTCGGGGTTAAAGACTTATTTAGTCCCCTCACACAAGCGAAGTGCTGGTTATACTTATATGAACCTATCTCTCTCCCGCAGCCGCCTGGTGGACCGCAAGAAACAGCACGTGTGTCACATAGCCGGGTGCAACAAGGTGTACGGCAAGACATCCCACCTGCGCGCGCATCTGCGCTGGCACTCGGGGGAACGACCCTTCTTGTGCAACTGGCTCTTCTGCGGGAAGAGGTAACGTCACTTTACTCTATAAGGGTGCTTTTCTCACAGATAAAATAAAATATATAAAGGTTTTTTTTAATAATAGGCTTGCGTTTGACCGCCAATTCGCCTGATGTTAAGCGATGATGCGGTCTACGGTGGAGCACGCTTGCCTAGAAGAAACCGATTCACTCGTGAATTACTGTCGAGATTAAACTAGATAATTAAGAAAGTTAACGTAAAAGTACAATGCACATTAACTGGATTCAGTTTTGCAATCCGGAATCAATCAACAAAAGACAATCTTGAGAAAAAGCACTCTCACATATGAATTTATTTATTAAGGTGGAACGTTTTGCCTATGGCGGGAAATTCAAATTTCAAACAGTTTTTTTGTCCTTGTAGCTAGGCCGAGAAATTATTTTGAAATGACGCAGCGTTTGCGACAATAGATGGATGTTTTTTACATTATCATGTACAGTTATTTATTAGTAACGCACCATTTTACTTACATTTGTCAATAAACCGTTTGAAACAGCAAAAATTAGTTTATTGACAAATGAAGGTAATAATGTGCATTAGAGATAAATAACTTTACATGATTTTGTAAAGAATAATAATCAGTTGTCGCAAACATCATGATTGCTTATAATAATTACCCGGCCTAGCTACAAGGACAAGAAAACTGTTTGAAATTTGAATTTCCCGCCATTTGTGAAACGTTGCACCTTAAATACTTTATTGCACACTTACATGTAAGTGTGCAATATGGACATCCATTAATGTCCATATTATACCATCGAAAATCCATCCTTTCGGTAGTATACGATATTTCCACATATCTAGGTTGATAGATGATATTTTTGGAACCTATTGCTACATTATCATCATCATTTCAGCCGTAGGACGTCCACTGCTGGACTTAGGCCTCCCCCATCGATCTCCAAAAAGGCCGGTTGGAAGCGGCCTGCATCCAGCGTTTCCCTGCGGTCTCCTAAAGATCGTCTGTCCATCTTATGGGTGGACGTCCTTCGCTTACCGCTGCTCCATTTGAGAACCTTTCAGCCCCATCGGCCATATGTTCTGCGTGCTATGTGCCCTGCTGCTTCAACTGCTAATCCGGTTGGCTATAACTTTGATTCGTCTACAGATCTCTTCATTTCTGATTGTTGCTACATAGATGATTCTACATCATCATCACCGTGATGACTGATAAACGATAGGGAAGAAAGGTTCTGGAGTGGATACCACGAACCGGAAGACGCAGCGTAGGTAGGTCCCCGACTAGATGGGCCGACGACATTGTGAAAGTCGCGCGCATCCAGTGGATGCAAAAGGCAGGCTGTCGTTCAGTGTGGAGGTTAAAGGGGGAGGCCTATGTTCAGCAGTGGACGTCTTCTGGCTGATGATGATAAATGTGAATGTACTATTTGTTCGTTGTTATATACAGGTTCACACGTTCAGACGAGCTGCAAAGGCACCGTCGCACCCACACCGGTGAGAAGCGGTTCGAGTGCCCCGAGTGCAGCAAGCGGTTCATGCGCTCCGACCACCTCGCCAAGCACGTGCGCATACACACCAAAAACAGGATCACGGTACGACATACACTCACACAAACACGGGAAATGGTTTAAGGCCCTCTTTTCCGACTTTTAGCAATTTTGGTCATTCTAGTTTAAGTGTGTCTACTTCTATGGTTAGTTTAAAATTATAAAAACGGTGACCAAAGACCGAAACACGAATAAGAACATTTCGCACGATAGAAAAAATAAATTAAAGTAACTTATTTGAGTTTATCTTCGTGTTTTTAAACGACGAAAGAAGGAGGTTATCAATTCGACTGTATGTTTTTTTTGTATGTTTGTTACGCGATTACTCCGCTAACTATGAATTGATTTTGATGATTCTTTTTTGGTTTGGTAGGTCATACCTAAAAAAGGTGGTCCCATATAAATGTTATCAAAATTAAATAAGCGTTTTTGAAAAATTCAACAAAAATCATGAAAACATACATAATTAATGACGTTTTGGTTTATGATTCAAAAGTTTTGATGAGGACTTTTCAATCTATGTTTCAACTATGTAGGTATAATAGTCTTGAAGTCGGCTTTTGTTTTGGATTGGTTCAAATACCTATTTATTAAATTATGTCTGCGATATCTTAATATACAGATTTCATAATTATGAATTAAACCGCAAAGTTACATTTTACATTACAGCTATACCTACTCGCGTTGTTGTTGAGCGATGACATTGAAACTGCACATACTTTATAAGTCATTGGTGCAGGGCCGAGGATCGAACCGGGTGCCGTCAGATTGTAAACTGCACATGCTACTGCTCGCCACCATCGCTTCTGGATTTTATTAGCTAACTAGCGACCCGCCCGCCCGCCTTCGCACGGGTATAATTTACGTGCGAAGCCAGGGTGGGTCGCTAGTTATATATATAAACCTTCCGTGAAAATCTTTCTAACTGATGGTGAAAACCACATCAAAATCCGTTGCGTGGTTTAGGAGGAGTTAGCGGCCATACAGACATACAGACAGACAGACGCGGAAAGCTACTTTAATTTATACTATGTTGAGAAGAGATAGAGATAGAGATAATTATAAAGAGAGTAGATATTGCATTGTCATCCAAATGTAAGTTGCTGGGAAATTCGATTAAAATACATTTTAAATTTGTTAAGGCAAAGCGAGACATACAAGAGAGAGTGAGTTACTAAAAGATTTCCACGAGACTAAGTTGTATTCTATGTCAAACTGTTGAGAGGCGGAGAGGTTTTTGGCGCCAAAATAAAAAAATAATGTTGCTTTATTGTATTATTTACCTAAACTTATGTGATTTCGAGTGTTAATGTGTAATAATGGTGGATTATTGTTTAATAAGTCTTCGTGACTTGAACGTGCTCGAGAATAAGCAAATGATATAATGAGGTGAAACATGTATTTTCGTAATGTTTCCAAAACTCCACTGAAGCCATATAATAGTCTCCATAACTTTACTTTGACCGTGACTTACTTTGCTTGACTCTGACTTGCTCGACGTTATTATTTAATATTTTAATTGTAAACCTATTTATTATTACGACTGAAGGACTCTGTAAACAAGGTCACAAAAAAGTGTAGTTTACTAGGATTTTCTCTGAATTGTTTAATTCTTTATTTCAGGAGGTAGCAACATCAACACAGAACATGTATTCAGACTCCGGCGATGACAGCTGTGACGACAAGATGATGCTAACAATCGAGACCATGCACGAAGGTGACAACGAAGAAAAACTCGTCATGATCCGTCCTGGCACCAAAATGGAGCCAGACCATATTGACAGCTAAAAGAGACAAATTGGGGCCTTAAACGTTTAGAATAAGGTTCACTTTCGTAATTTTGCAGTATAAAAATTGGAAAGTTTTACTTCGGTATGACTTTAACATTTTATGGTACTTTATAACGCACAAAATAGAATCTACTTTTTAGTAGCTGGTTGTAAAGGAAAAATGTGATAAAGGAAAGTTGAAAGTTTGCTAAGATTGGCCACCGCAGCGGTTAAATCCAATTTGATTTTATTCCAAGGGGTTTAAGCATGTTTTTGGAGGACGTATGGATTCATAAAAATTATTAATATATAAATATTTTATACAAAATTGATTTGCAATTGTTTTATCGAGAGCTGAAAGGTGAAACCTAAGAAATTATCACCCTATCTTATTATTTGTGTCGCAACTCTTCGTAGAAGTTTCAGTACTACCCACAACTTTGAAAAGCAAAGTTTTACGTGTCATGATATTCTTTTAAAACAAAAAACTTCGTAATGAATCATTCTAATTATCACGTATTTTCCACTTGGAAAATAATAAAACCTTGTTTTGCTTGCTTGTCAGACCATAAGTGACGATTTGTAGCCGACCAGATTTCAAGATGTAAAAGTTCCATACAAATATAAACTTTATAACTAATGTATAAAAATGTAATTTCCTTTACCGCATTCGAAAATGCGTTCCGACGCGCCTCAAAGTCCGTAAAGGACACTTTTAAAAAGGTTTCACCATCCACCTCTCGATTAATTTGTATTACCTAGTATTCGCATCGATTGTCGTACCTAGGATTTTAAAATTAAGTTAACCCATAAAAAGCCGCCTGTTAATTGTAAATAAAAGGAATGTAAGTATTGTATGTAATCGCGTGGTTGTGTTGAAATAATGAGATTAAATAATATGATTAGCGAATATTTTACATTAAGCACAGACTTATTTATTAATTAAATTGAATTGCATAATACATTTTAATCGATAAAATTCAGTCGTTGTAAATGATAGATCGATCCACGAAGACCCACGCTTTCTAATCGTAGTGCGATTACGGACACTGCGCACACTACGGACTTGTATATGGAGACGCGCGGCGTGTTATGCGTCGCGTCGTCCGGTTAATTTGACCATCCCATTGGCCATGTATAAGATACATAAGCTTACAACGTACAAGCTGAAGCGTTTGTTTGATATGCAGCGTTGCTAACAGCGGGCATCGCAGCGACGCGCAACGTCGCTGGCAACATCTTATCCATAATATGTTTTAAGCGTGTGACGCCGCGGGCAATATCGTACTATGGCTGTATTTGTGCGTGTGACACTGCGGCCAATATCGCCATATGTTTGTATTTGTGCGAATGACGCCGCGGGAAATATCGCCATATGTTTAAATTTGCGCGTGTGACACCGCGGCCAATACCGCCATTGTGCGAATGATGCTGCAGGAAATATAGCCATATGTTTGAATTTGCACGTGTGTCGCCGCGGACAATCTCGCCATGTTTGTATTTGCGCGTATGACACCGCGGTTAATATAGCCATATGTTTTAATTTGCGCGTGTGACGCCGCGGGCACCGTACCAACACGCGTCGCGCGCTGTCTGCATGTAAGGATATGCGTGAAACTCGACACGACGCACAACGCACCGCTTCTCCATAAACGAGCCCTTAGATCTATAATTGGTTTATTATGAGTCGAACATATCAAACTGGCTTTGTAAACGATTAGGAGACAGAGTAGAGTGGATCTAACGGTCGTATAAAAATCTTGTACATACATTTAACTTAACTAATATAAGAAAAAACTGATTTAAGTCCACTCGTACCAAGCTCGCCGTTTAGCTCCTGGAAAATGTTAGCTTTTAACTCGTCCCAGTTTTTTCTAAGATATAGTAAATCTAACTAACAAATAATAATGTATAAGTACTTAAAATGGTTGAGGGTATTATTATACTATAAATGGCATAACGCACCTCGAAGTTTATACAGGGCTACTCAAAACGGTTGTACTAAACCAAAAGAAATATATGTTTTATTATCGGGATTTATCGCGCATTATTTTATTTAGGCAAAACAAGTTTTTATTGAAAAATATCTTTGTCGAACAAGCTTTAATGAAATTAGTGATCGAAACGATGTGCTCACGGAAAGGAATATTTTTTTATTGTTTAATTTAGAACGGCTGTCAATGCATTTTTTTTAAGAAATCTGTTGTAGCCAGTTGCACACATATAAACGAAACGTCAGTCATTCGAAATCAGGTAGCAACAAACCCCCCCCCAAAATGAAATCCTGGATCCGCCCCTGGTGGGTGTGCTGATCAAAATGAGCTGAAACACTGCCAGTCTACTATTATCCGTCGAGGAGTGCCGTTGTCCACCGTCTCCATCATCAGATCAGCTCGCTGTCACCATAATATTGTATTGTCATCGGAACTTGACAAGTATGCCAAATTTCAGCTCAATCGAACACGGTGGAAGTGGGTCAAATTTAACTTGCAAGATTTGATTACAGACACCGGAAAAGGTGAAACTAATTAGAAGCTTGTAATAGGTACCTTTTGCTCGACATTTCGACCAATATGGTCATATATTATTTATTCCTCATTATTAACAACTTTTCGAGTTGTTTAGTACTAGTTAACCCTATAATTGCATAAAAATCAATTCCATCGAGTCGTTTACACTCAACGGAATGTATGGAAAAGCTGTTTTTTTTTTTTGCGCGATTTCAATGTTTGGCACATAGTAAAAGTTGTTCATAATAAGTGCAACGATCTTTCGGCTTATTATCACCGTTCTGTGAAACCCTAATAACAATTTTTTTGTACGAGCGGCTTATTATGGATGTCCGTTCGTGATTAGAATTGTGATCGTGATCGTATGCCATCTCGCTCACGCGCATGGTGCGAGTAAGTAGATGCGAAAGGGATGGCTACGATCGCAATCTGTCGCAGAATGAAGTATACCACACGTATCGGTGTGTTATGTCCTTAAGGCGAAAGGTAAGCTAAAGTGGCAATCTCATAAAAAAATTAGATCGATTTAAATTAGATCGGCTGTCAAGGCATTTTTGTAAGAAATTTGTTGTAGTCAGTTGTATCCATACTAGCGACCCGCCCGCCCGGCTTCGCTAGGGTGTAATTTACGTGCGAAGCCAGGGCGGGTCGCTAGTTATATATATAAACCTTCCTTGAAAATGTATCTAACTGATAGTGAAAACCGCATCAAAATCCGTTGCGTGGTTTAGGAGGAGTTAGCGGCCATACAGACAGACAGACAGACGCGGAAAGTGATTTCAATTTATACTGTGTAGAGATAAACGAAACGTCAGTCATTCGATATCAGTTAGCAACTGTGATGCGGAGTTCGACGCGTTGATCTAAATAAGAATGTTCAATCAAGATTCACTCATATAGCCTGGTAACAGATTTTCGTTCTCATTTCCGTTCTATGCTTCTCTTTTCTGTGATATACCTTTTATGCTTATTTAAATGAGGGCGCCACATTAGCTTACTTTTCGTCTTAAAATAAAATCAATCATGTTTTACGCACATCGACATGCCGGGTCCAACGGTTTCTTGTAAACTCTTGTTTAGAAATAAAACTGTACAATCATAATAAATAATGCAATTCTGAACTATACTAAGTATAATAAAAGTTTTTAAATGGAGGTAAAATTAAGCCCAGTTTAGACTAGCAACAACTTGTCGCACTTCTAGCAGTTTATTGCACGTGCAAATTGCAGCAAGTTATTGTTACATACAAAACTTCCAGAATTGGTTACAGCGATCGTTTCCGCGATAAAAGCTATATAAATTGCTTGCAAAACCAATTTTTTCAAAGTTTTGTTGCTTTTTTAAATGAGGATCAGTCACATTCGATATATTTCAATTGTAATTAGTATAGCGTGTACTAAGCATGTACATTTTTTATTTATTTAAATCCATTAATAAATTTTATGATGAAGTTATCAAAGTATTCTTATCGGCGCGGCAATATTTTTTTACGATGATGAATGTGACTTCGTTCTTCGCCATGAGGTGATGACTGACGTCACATTGAGTTTGTGCGTTCTGACAGCTGAATTCGCTGTCTTCGTCATTTTTGATCCGATTTTAATGTTTTATTCACCACGAGGTGATGACTGACGTCACATTGAGTTGTACGTTTTGCCAGCTGAATTCGCTACCTTCGTCATTTTTAATCCGATTTTAATATTTTTCACGATGATGAATGTGACGTCACTTTTCACCACGGGTGATGACTGACGTCACAATAAGTTTGTGCGTTTTGACAGCTGAATTCGCTGTGTCTTCGCCATTTTTTATCCGATTTTAATATTTTTTTCGTAATATTTTTACGATGATTAATGTGATGTCACTCTTCGACACGAGGTAATGACTGACGTCACATTGAGTTTGTTCGATTCAGCGTATCTTCGTAATTTTTGATCCGATTTTAATATTTTATTCACAATATTTTTTACGATGATTAATGTGACGTCACTTTTCACCACGAGGTGATGATTGGCGTCACATTGAGTTTGTGCGATACAGCGAATCTTCATCATTTTAAATCCGATTTTAATATTTTATTCGCAATATTTATCGTTTTTTTATTGGCGACTGATCCTTATTGTTTACTGGCCGCTGTTAATATGTGTCAATGTCTGCTTTTTAGCACTAAAGAGAAAATAAGACAGTAAATATAGTACTTTTAATAATTATGCTGCCACTACGTTTAGTCATAAAGATCACTGTCGGAATATTAATCAGGAGTATATTATTGCAATTGTTGATACGTCTGGCGACGCCTGTATTGTAGAATGTATGATAGTCATGTAAATTATAATGTACAGTTAATTTTAAGTGTAAATAATTTTATTGTTGAACCAGTTAAATAAAAAAATATTTTTACAACCACATATTTGTTTTACACTAACATGATTTTCAATTATTATTACATTAGAACTTTTTTACTTCTTACTTTTTTGTTTCTGACAAGCTATATCTATAGGTAGAAACAGGAAATCGCCACGATTAGTTTATAATATTAAAACTAGTGTGAACAAGGGAAATAAAAAAGGAATTAGTAGGTATATAAATAGTATGCCCGGCACGGAAATGAAGACGACAAGTAAGATACTCATACAATATGTATAAACATACAGACAAGACAGCATGCAGTAGCAAATAGGTATAACATCACCCAGGAATAAACATTTTGGTAAACAACGCCGGTACTCTGGTTTTCATACAAATAGGTAGGTACCTATAACATCCATCACCCAAGAATAAACATTTTGGTAAACAACGCCGGTGCTCTGGGTTTTCATACAAATAGGTATAACATCACCCAGGAATAAACATTTTGGTAAACAACGCCGGTGGTCGGGGTTTTCATACAAATACGTATAACATCACCCAGGAATAAGCATTTTGGTAAACAACGCCGGTGCTCGGGGTTTTCATACAAATAAGTATAACATCACCCAGGAATAAATATTTTGGTAAACAACGCTGGTGCTCGGGGTTTTCATACAAATAAGTATAACATCACCCAGGAATAAACATTTTGGTAAACAACGCTGGTGCTCTGGGTTTTCATACAAATAAGTATAACATCACCCAGGAATAAACATTTTGGTAAACAACGCCGGTGCTCGGGGTTTTCATACAAATAAGTATAACATCACCCAGGAATAAACATTTTGGTAAACAACGCTGGTGCTCGGGGTTTTTTATACAAATAAGTATAACATCACCCAGGAATAAACATTTTGGTAAACAACGTCGGCGGTCTGGGTTTTCATACAAATAGGTATAACATCACCCAGGAATAAACATTTTGGTAAGAAACCGAATTCCAGGTAACAATTAAAATGTATAAAATCTCATTGTCAAGACAGTGAACGGGTTAAAATAATTTACTACCTTATTATATTTGTACGGGTTACCAGTTTTACAGTTAAAAAGTAATTTGAAAAGTAAGTAGGTAAATTTTTACGTGTAAATTTAAGGATAAAATTAAATTAGTATAACAGTCATTGCGTAATATTAAAAACAGGTATTATAATTATTTTAAAAGTGGGCAAAATCTTTTCCGTCCTATCATACCGCACTCTTAATAAAACAGTGACCGAATCCAAAATCGCAACTTTTTGGGAATCGACAAAAAACAATTTTTAACTGAGTAACAGCGCGCAAGGTGAGGGACGGATAAAGACTCAAGTAGTTATAAACCTTATTGCATATAGAAAACAGGTGTTTTTTATCGCCTAGATTGTAGAGCATTCTTTTTTAGGTCGATATTTTACTAAAACTCAATTTGCCAAAATTTCGAGTTCGGTCATTGTTTTATTAAGTGTGCGATACGTTAACGTTTTGAGCCATTGATTTGCTTAAAATTCTCTTTGATTCTAACAATTGCTACCTAGGTACATAATCTACAGACAGACGAAAATGTGGACACTATACGATTTCAGGCTTCGACTTCACCGATAAAATAAGGTTATTGAGTATTGACTATATAAAGAAAATTATGATAGATCAGATAAGCAACAAAATAGACCCCCAACAGTCGACGGGCGCAGTAACCTCAGCGCATTACTTTGTTTATTTATAGCGTAGAACTGGACTAACATTAACTGGTGGTTAGATTTACCGTTGATAGTGAATTTAAGAGCGCAAAGAGCGCAGCGAACGGAACAAGAAAGCAAGACTTTTCTCCGGTCCGGTGGTGGCCACCGAGCGTTGCGCTCCTAATGAAAGATAGCGATAAAATTTAATTATGCCTACGTACCCAGTCGTAATTACACATTATGGTAAAATGTGATTATGCACGTCAGCCATTGACTAGATATGGACAATTTGAGCAGCTATTGCATGGCTTGATTAGCTGCGGCGGTCGCTTATTACGGTGGCGTATGGTACGGGTTAATGTCAGAATGAAACGGTTGTTGCCAACTGGCGAAGTGGCTAAATGTGATGGTTCAGCGTGCTGGGGCCTTACGGACAACAGCTAATTGCGGCACCTAATCCGCTCAGTTGGAAAATCACGCGAACGTGAACGTTATCGCGCGCAGATACGGTTTGCGGTCGCGTGATTTTCCAACTGAGCGGATTAGGTGCCGCAAATAGCTGTTGTCCGTAGGCCCTTGTTCGGGGTTTTGTCTGTAGGTTTTTTTTCTAATATAAAATCCACTGCTCCCGAAGGTCATTTTTGTAGAGCTATAAGGTATGATTCCGAACTCGGCAGCAGCAGTGCTGCCGCAACAGTGCTGCTGCAGCACTACTGGTCCCCATACATTCTCTATAGGTTTATATAAGACTAGCGCTCCGCCCCAGCTTCGCACGGGTAGGTATAGCTATAGATTATAGCCTATGTCACCCGGGGATAGTGTAGCTTCCCTTCAGTGAAAGAATTTTTCAAATCGGTTCAGTAGTTTCGGAGCCTATTCAATGCAAACAAACAAACAAACAATCAAATCTTTCCTCTTTATAATATTAGTATAGATATATATTATATATAGTATAGATTACATTCCGAGGTACTCCGATTACATGCTGCGTAGCTCGGAATGTATTATACCTACTGTGTAGTTCTTCTAAGTATTATACTGAAAAAAAAAAATTGGATCAGTTTTTAAATGCCTTTTTTTTAATTATTAATAGGCTTGCGCTTGTCCGCCAACTCGCCTGATGTTAAGCGATGATGCGGCCTACGATGGAGCATGCTTGCCTAGAAGAAACCTATTCACTCTCCACTTGAAGACACCCAGATTGTAACTATCTGATATACCTATTAGCATTAAAACTTTTTGGTCGGATTAGAAAGGGATGTTCTTGTCCCTTACCCGCTATAAGTAAATGTCTGTGTGACGAGTGAAGTGAGTTTGTATATTTTTTAATTAACAAGATATTAAATGCTTATAGTTATATAGTTGATTGAATCAGTCGTTACTTTGCGGAAGGCCATTTTTAATTTGTATATGTCGAATTTCTAGTGTAATTCCGCTTCTACAAAGCGAAAAAGCTTTCTAGAAGCGGAATTACACAAGAAATTCGACATATAAAAAAACGCTCATAGTTATTTTCCTTAATTTTAACCACATTTTAATTTTGTTATTGATCGGCTCTATTTGTTAACAATATTACAATACAACAAGACGAAATTCCAACAGGCTAGGTAGTCATCACGAATTCCGATCGAGAGGCGTCCAACGGATCTCTCTAATTGACAGCGCTTCCGTTATCTACACAGGTGACAACTAAGCCTAATAATATTCTGCTCTACAATCATCATACTAATACTAATATTATAAATACGAAAGTGTGTTTGTTTGTTGGTTTGTTTGTTCCTCTTTCACGCTGCAACGGAACAACGGATCGACCTGATTTTTTGCATGGGTATAGTTCAAGAACACTGCTGAACATAGGCCTCCCCCTTTAACCTCCACACTGAACGACAGCCTGCCTTTTGCATCCACTGCAAAACACTGCACTGTGGACGTCTTCTGGCTGATGACGATAGTTCAAGAGCCAGAGAGTGACATAGGCTACTTTTCACCATCACCATTTTTCATCACTACGCGGGTGAAACCGCGGGGCGCAGCTAGTAAGTAATAGTTATATTCTACAGTGACGGAAGTCAGGCAGGACGCCCATCTCCGCTGACCAACATGCAGATGTACAAGAAAACGTGTAAAATATAGATCGACACAAGCATACCAGCCGCTGTTCCGATGAAACGGCTCAACGACATCACTCTATGTCGATGGTCGCTTTTAACTTCTCAAGATTAAATTAGCTCTCGAAATTATTGACCATTACACCTATCTTGGACAGATTGTTCAGATAGGTAAGTCCAACTGAGGCAAAGAGGTCGCCCGAAGAATCCAACTCGGATGGGCAGCGTTCGGGAAATTGCGTGACATCTTCTCGTCCACTTGACACTTGGAAACACTGTTTCATACGAATAGAGATTCGTAATTCCTAATATTTTTGTTTGTAATTTCTTGTTACAGGCAGCTATCAAGCAACGGATTTATGTGAATTTTTGCCTAGATATAGTTGAAGAGCGGGGGTGACAGGATTATTAGGTACGATAACAACGACAACGCAATTTACACATATTAAAAAAGATTATATGATGATTTTCATTTAGGTATATATATGTTTTAATTTTAATTTTGGCAGTAATTTTGAAAATATGTACTACAATATTGGGTATTGCATATTGTATTGTCATCAGAACTAAAGGTGTATGCAAAATTTCAGCAAAATCGGTTTGGAGGAATTGGATGTAATTTCCTGAGGGAATGTGGTTGCCTGGAAGAGATTGCTTTAAGCGATAAGGCCGCCTGTTAAAAGCCTAGATAATAGTTATTTTTTTAAACTTTCGCGATTTGAACACATGTTTTAACATGTACATGTGTACATGTGTGTGTTTTTACATGTTTTTTGTGAGTCAGCTCGTGACCACGGCCATTGTAACATGGTCGAAACGTCGAGCGAAAGGTACATATTTTTTACCTATATTAAATAATACGTGATAAGTCCCGATAAACATTTAAAACATAGATAATAGTTTTATTGTAATGTTTATGTTATCCTTGTTTTGTGGTATTTTAATAAAGAGTCACTGTTGTATGAATATCCACGCGGGCGTAACTATGGGGCGCAGCTCGTACCTAATATACAAACTTGGTTACCGAGTAGGTGAGTTTTTTTTTAATTCTAATTTTGCATTCTACACATTTTCTGCAATAGGCCAGTCACACAACATTCGTTCCTCAAAAAAGGTCAGGACATTCCTAGGCACTTCCCAGGCAGGTGCCGGCTCACCTGTGCTTGTGTCATGTAGGTACCTTACATTTACCACGGTGGGTGCGCGCGCGCCGACGCGTGGCAGGTCGTCGGCTCCGACCGTCTTCGAGGGCAAACAACTGAACATTATGGTTTTACACGAAGCGTTTTTGAGTTGTACATTATTGTAGATAATGACTGCGAGTATCTTTCTCACAATGTAAAGAAAAAGCTTAGTAAAATAGTAATCATAAGAATGTCGATTAATTTTTGTTTTGAATAATTTTATACAAAATTGATACCTACGTACCTAAGCACAATTATGTTTCAGCGGAATTAGATTATTTATCTATATATTTCGAGCTATAAAGGTGTTACAGCTCAAACATAGCAATTCAGCGATCATTTTCATACATTTTTACCGACTTCCAAAAAGGACAAGAAATTTTCAATTCGACTCTGTATTTTTTGTGTGTAAGCTATACACAAAAAGCGAGGTCTTCGCTAATTTCGAACCGTTTTTTTTAATAGTTTGTATCTCAAGAGTATCACCGTTTCAATTTAAAAAAAATATGTCACCTCTGGAAAATTATCTATATATTATGGGGGATGAATCCTGTTTATTGAACTTTCTGCGAAGTCGATAGTAATTTTATGTATAAGAAGATAACAAAATTAAACTAAAAAGACATGTTTTGTGAGTTATGCGGGTTAAGGATAGGTACGTGAAAATTAGGTGTTGACATTTGCGTAGGTAGGTACTTAATAGTATTTTTTTAACTTTCGCGAATTGAACATAAAAGGACAAAAAAAAAACGGAAATGGAATGAATGGATCGGGACTTATCACGTCCCGATAAACATTTTAAACATAGGTACTTAATTCTTCTCAGTCATTTCGCTCTTGGCAGAGCGGTCGTGGTCATCATATTATATAGTATTGGATGGGGGAGTATAGAATGCGCTTCACGATGTCTCGCCATCTCTCTCTGCTGGAGGTCAAACCTGCTACATTCGTTTAAGGGAATGCCCACTGCAGACTGAATATTGTCGGTCCATCGCATGGGCCTTCCACCTTTCCCTGGACGACGAGGCGTTCTATGGACTGGAAATCACGTCTCGAAACGTGTCTGAAGAAGGCTAGTATAACTGTAGACGCTGCTTAATGCCAAGTTCTTGGAGTATTGAGACGTACCTACGTGCTAAGCTCGGGCCACGATACCCCCAAGCATTCTTCTCCAGCACCACATCTCTAAAGCATCTATCTTCTTCCTTTTCACTTTTCTTAGCGTCCACGTTTCAGCAGCGTCAGCAGCGTACAGAAATATGAGGAAGATAAGGGTTCACACGAGTCTGGTTTTCTGGTTTTGGTGATGGTTTTATTTCGCCATATTTTCTTAAAGTACCTACTTAGTTAAGTGACAGACATTTTCATGCGATTTTTTTTTATAAATAATAGGCTTGCGTCTGACCACTATCTTGCCGGATGTTAAGCGATGATGCGGTCTACGTTGGAGCACGCTTGCCTAGAAGAATACGATTCACTCGCGATTTGAAGACACCCAGATTGTAACCACCGGGGAACACCCATTCAGGCAGTGCATTCCACGACTAGCAGTTCGCACAATAAATGAGGAATCAAAGCGCTTTTTTTAAAAATAGATAGGCTTGCGCTATAGGCCGCCATCTCGCCTGCCATGCTTCGTAGTTAAGTGAGGTCTTGAAGTATGTGCTTCTGGATATACCTATACCTAGCAATGTTATCCAATTACATAGTATACCTACTTGTCCAGGCATTCATGTTTCATAATTATCATATACTGACATTCCATAAATGATCCCAGCATACTATGAAGGAACCTGTTTCATTAATTGTGGCTTTGTGAAAGTTATGAGGGCCGAGGGTGCATAATGTTAAAACCTCGTACCATAACGACTTACTTAGTACCTACTTAGGTCCAGGGGGGCTACCACAGCCTCAAAAACATTATAATAATAATGTTACATTGAGCTTTGTCTCGCTCTCTCTCGGCTAATGAGAGAGCAAAACAAAATTCTTTCTCATTTCACAAAATTTTTCGTCACCGCTTTATGGCTGATATTCCGAAAACCCGTACGAAGCGCTTTGATTCTACATTTATTGTGTTAATTGCTGGTCTGTGGAATGCGCTGTCTGAATGGGTGTTTCCCGATGGTTACAATCTGGTTGTCTTCAAATCACGAGTGAATAGGTTTCTTCTAGGCAAGCGTGCTCCAACGTAGACCGCAATCAGGCGAGATGGGGGTCAAACGCAAGCTTATTATTAAAAAAAAATTATAAAGAACTTTTTCTAGTTTTCTATAAACGTAGGTTCTGTTAGATAGAGAAAGAGTCAATAGAACTGAAAAACTTTTATTGCATAAAACTGGTACATAAGAATATAACATGTTACAAAATACCTACATAAGAATTCTACCCTTTTACAATATTTTCAGTTTTTGAGCCTAGACAAATTTTTTTTCTGAAAAGTAATAATAAGTAGGTAATCTAAGAAAAGGTAAAACTAATATTAATAAAGTCTAGAAATTCTTAAAAAGAAATGCTTTTTAAAAGATTGTGAATTATAGGGCTCGGATGTCTTGTAAGTTGAAAATGCTACTATCTTACTAAATATATTATGTATTATATGTATTTCTGCTTAGTAGGTAGCTAAAGGCGCGGATATAGGTATATATTATATAGCCATCTAACTCGCACTTTTCAATGTTTAAGAAGAAAAAATAGAAAAGAAGGATATAGAAAAAAAAAATTTTTTTCGCCATACTATAAAAAAAATCTTAAAAGTGTTGAAATCGTGCGAAGAAAACTTGGAGAAGGTGCGAACCGTGCCGTTTAGCACAGCCTTAATCTTGATTTACCAAGTAGGTTTTAACTAGATAAATTAAGATTACCCAGACAATAGGATTGGTGTCGGCAGTCACAAAAATCATATTTAATCAATTTTAAACTTTCAAGGCAATTTTTACAACATATTGTGAAAGACTTACTCTTCTTGGCTCAGTTTATATCAATCACGGGTTAAAGATCTGTTTGTACCTGTGTATAGACCCTAATTTTGATCCCATTTGTTGAGTCTTAGAATTTGACCGGCCATCCGGTGGAAAGTCATGGCAAAATGAACGTACAGGGGCCTTACGGACAACTGCTATTGCGGCACCTAATCCGCTCAGTTGGAAAATCACGCGAACGTGAACCTTACCGCGCCCAGATACGGTTTGCGGTCGCGTGATTTTCCAACTAAGCGGATTAGGTGCCGCTATTAGCAGTTGTCCGTAAGGCCCTTGTACCTCAGATCTCAAAAACTCGACCTAGAAACAATCTATTTGTGCAAACATTTAGGTAGACCTTTTCTAATAAGAATTTGACACTGCGACTTACAGAAATTGATTAGGTACGTTCCGTTCAAAATATAGGCTAAACTTTACTTAGTAAAGAACAGTCGTATGAAGTTCTTTATAATTATTTATATCTAAATGTTTCTTTCCTGGATAGTGTGCATGTACATTTTATCGACAATGTTTAAGAAATAATATTTAATCCTCGACTGTATATCGTGTTGAAGACGGAGCAGTGGTCGGCAGGCCGTGACGGCTCGGTTGATGACCGCTCAGAATAACCACGGACGAATTTTTATATCAAATAGCTTCTGTAACTATTCAGTTATATAAAGCATAAAAACACGAAAACGTCCGCCGTTTAGTGGTAAAAACGTCGAAACTAACAGCGGAGTTCTGAGAATGACACTTTCTTGGTAACTAGACTAAAATAAGTAGTAGGTATAATGACATAGAATAAGTTTCAACACGAGGAAACGTTTGAAAATTCGACTTGACGTTATTTAAATTTCTAAGCATGTTCAGCCTAGGTTTTCCCGAGTCAAGTTCTTAGTGGGTACATTTAGTGTTTATGTGTTGATCACAAACGTCTTGCCAGTTGGCAATATCAAGGAATATTTTCCGAGAGAAGAATGGTTCACACGATAACTTCCCATACCTTAAAATTGATCTTTTGGAGTGAACATTGCTCCGAACGCAAACTACAAGATACAAGTAGAAAAATTTAACTTAGTAAGATTTCAGTGTCTGTAGCGGATCACAATTATACCTATTACGACCACAGATAAGATTTTTTTTTATTTGGAACGACTGTCAAGGTATTTTTGTAAGAAATTTGTTGTAGCCAGTTGCACACATATATAAACGAAACGTCAGTCATTCGATATCAGTTAGCAACTGTGATGCGGAGCTCGATGCGTTGATCTAAATAAAAATGTTCAATCAAGATTCACTCATATACCTGGTAACAGACTTTCCTTCTCATTTCCGTTCTATTTACTTGTCTTTTCTGTGATTATCAAGCGTGCCCCCTCCCTCGACGTTTTCAAACTCCGCGTAAAAGCGTACTATCTCGCACTGTAGCTGCTATCTATTCCCTAACTTCTATGTGACAAAATAATATAATGTATGTATCAACATGTGTATGTATCTTTGATAACATTAGGTATGTTAATTAATATTTATGTAGTTTATTAATAATAATTATGTAGGTATATAGTATGTTGTCTATATTATGTAGTCTATGTATATGTATGATGTATGTATACATAAGTATGTTATATTTATTTGTAGTCTATTGATTGTTTGTTGTTATTTGCATATTTACTTTTTTTTTTTTTTAGTTAAGGCCACAATTTTTTGTTTAATTCCTTTCCGTGCACGGTTGCCTGGAAGAGATCGCTTTAAGCGATAAGGCCGCCTGTTAAAATCCTAGATAATATTTTTATTGTAATGTTTATGTTATTCTTGTTTTGTGGTATTTTAATAAAGAGTCATTGTATTGTATTGTATTGTACGACAGTAAAGAAAAATAGCCTGAGCATGAATTCAGTCAGGATTTCAAATGGTCAAGAACACAATTGGCCGATATTTTTTAATGATTGCCTCACTCTTTGCATTTTCCGACAGATTTGTAGAGTAAAGTAAAATTAATTGATTTTGGTTCTAAAACACACTAACTCTTGGTATCTTGAATGAGTGATTGCTGGTTTCTTTACAACGCGGAACATATTTTCTAATGGAAATGACGCCGCTAATGTCGGCCCTTTGTGCAGCGTTGCGCGTTGTGCCACCGACCATTGAAATTGTCAACTTTCTACGCGTTTACCTAAAGCTTGATGAAGGCAATTTATTCCACACCATAACTTAAACAACTTTCAAGCCGCATCTACTTTAACTCGTGAGAATAAGGCTGAGAATTCTATAAAATTATTTAAAATAAACTATGAGCAGTTACACTTAATGTTTGAAGGCGTTTTGCCGACACGAGTTTTCGTGATTTCATAGGCAGTGGCTTTTATTCGTTTTGATTTTTTGTTGGATGTCGAAAAAAGTGTCGCTGAGGTCTACGGCCGAGGCGGTAAGCGTGACGGACCGCTACTTGGGGAGACGGCGACGTGTTTCATGGATACTGAAATAACTTCTCATCTTAAATGTTTCGACTTTATTCTGACTCGACGTTGTCACTTAACTAGAGCTCTTATGTGGTCAAATCAAATCCAAATAAATGTAATAAGAACAACAAAAATTCAGAGTTAGTACGTACTGTTAACGGGATGACATATAACTGGCGACTACTTCATTTATTAGCAATCGAAATGAACAGAGAGATAGTTTTTTTTTTTAATTTTTTCTATTGACTTGTACCTACTGTTGGCCTTTTGGCCTCTACAGTTTGACCGGACTAGGAGATATAGTTGCCTGGCAGGCTGGCTTATATACACTCCTCTCAAAGGCTTGGCGAGCTTGACAGTGGCATGGCGTGAGGGGGTGTGTCATGGCGGCTGGCTGGCTGTCATTCGTAGTTTCGCAGGCAACGTCACGTCCGTTTTGTTACAGTACCTACACATAAGACTTAACACTAATCTTAGTACCTACTACCTATAGGCACAGAAGACCTTATAGGCAATACAATGGTTAGCCCTGGCGCCGGGGCAATATAATATGGCACCGCAATACAGGCTGCGCCCCACGGTTTCACTCGCGTGGATTACTCCTTATATCATCTGCTATCTGCCAGTGAAAGTCCCGTCAAAATCGTTCCATGCAGCCATTTTGGAGTTTATATCCCTAATGACTCCAAGCGCTTGGAACGATACATACGTACAACACCTTTTATATAATTATAAGAAGACGAAAAAGTATGTTTGGGACGTAAAACCAGAGATAATTGCGTAAAACAATGACGATTAGAAATAGTCCAATCACAGTGACATTTCAAAACAACACTTTCGGTCCAATAGTCAGCTTACTGGTGTTTGGTCATGCTCCAAAAACCTTGCATTTCCTTTAATTGTTTTTTAAAAGTCCGAAAGCGTGGTCATTGCAACCAACCACGACTCGAAAATAACGTAATTTTTCTTAGAAATGTATGAGAACAAAGCTTATTTATTGTCTAATAAATTATTTGGAGGAAAGAAGCTTAAGGTTTTAATAAATTTACTTACTAATTTTTTTCATTAAAACCGGTGTTTTTTTTTAATTTTGTGATTACTACAAACTCTAGATGGCCATGATATACCTACATCGTCAATTTGGCCATACCCAAATTTTATCGAATTGAAAAAGTTTGATCTAAGAAGGTTCGTCAGTTAAGTTTTAATAAAAAAATCAGATGGTCCACTAGATGGACCGACAACATTGTGAGAGTCGCGGGCATCCAGTGGATGCAAAAGGCAGGCTGTCGTTCAGTGTGGAGGTTAAAGGGGGAGGCCTATGTTCAGCAGTGGACGTCTTCTGCCTGATGATGATGATGAAATTTTTTCAGCGTTTATAATTATTATATTTTCTGGTTATTAATTTAGAAAGTTCTTAGTGTGGTATGAAAAAAAAAAAAACTGAGATACAGAGAAAATTTACGACACCGAAATAGTATTTGTATATTTTGCGGCAGTTTCATGCTCATCTCGACTAGCTATTTTAGGTTTTTATTGATAAGGGTTGAAAAAATTAAAATGCTTCTATAGGTCAGCTATTCCTATTTTATAAAGCTATTACTTTTTTCATTAACAGTGCTTCATAGAAACGGTTGAGGGGTGTTAAAGGTCGTGAGGGCGATTATCCACGCAGGTGTAGGCGACGAGCTGTGTCGAGTGAGACGGTCACTGGTACTGAGTAATAGTGGCTAGTAGTATAATCCAATAAAACAGTGTCTGCTATTGCGGGAGTGACACAAGCCAAGTCACTGTCTATTTGCTACTTCATTGCAACCATGATTCAAGAAAACAAGGTCTTACGCTCTGGGAGTTGTCCCGCAATGACGTCACTGTCCAGTTGCCACTTTATTGTAACAAACGCAGATACTAGGATAATCTATTAAAAAAAATACGGAAAGCATTTCAATTGTCATTTGGTTTGTCCGCTCAAGCAAAGCAATTCAAGTTAAGCACGAATTGAATATATTAAACATAATTTCATCAAAACCACATTGATTTATTGGATTCCCACAGGTAATATAGGTGATATTGGGGAGTTATAATTTCACGCTACTGTTATCACAGAAAATCACCTATTACGTGGTGTATCGTCATCTCTCTCGAACCTGTTGTAAATTACTTATTCTGCTCTTGCTTATGCACGTGTACGTCTATCCATGACATTGATGACATCATTGCGGGACGCCCACGTGACATTTTTTCTCGGAGCGCTATACCTGGCGGAGTATATTATTATACCAAGATTGCAACAAGCACAGAAATTGGGAAACAAATATTCTGCTAAGGCATATCTCCATTGTTTATCTGATCTGAGGTTAGTACATAGGGGTGATGATGATGGCTGGTACAAAGTGCGTTGCGGCACGTATCATCTTTGATTGTATCACGTGTGGAGATGGCGCCTCACTCTACTTCGACTGGAGATACCATCAAGTTTCCGTTAGAAATCATACATGTTATCAAGATTTACGCTCCAAATAACTAACTTACAACAAAGTCGGGAAGTTATTATAATTTTACTGTAGCAGTAAAGTATCTAATAAAGAATGCATGTTGAGCAAAGATTTTTATTGTTGTAACCAACCTGAAACTTTATTTTCTACTTGAAGTTTCATTTGATAGTTGGTCCATTCCATTTGTTATTTTCATCATCATCATCATCATTTCAGCCGTAGGACGATCTCCAAAAGGGCCGGTTGGAAGCGGCCTGCATCCAGCGTTTCCCTGCGGTCTCTTTTAGGTCGTCTGTCCATCTTGTGGGTGGACGTCCTAC
Organism: Agriopis marginaria; assembly: GCA_932305915.1. Taxonomy (NCBI): domain Eukaryota; kingdom Metazoa; phylum Arthropoda; class Insecta; order Lepidoptera; family Geometridae; genus Agriopis; species Agriopis marginaria. Next base: position 16,833,303 of record OW029915.1, read on the forward strand.
GCTGCGCTTACCGGTCCGTGGTCTACATTCCAGAATCTTTTGGCCACATCGGCCATCTGTTCTGCGTGATATGTGCCCTGCCCACTGCCATTTCAACTTACTAATCCGGTGGGCTATGTTTGATATTTTACTAGATTAGAAATTAAGATATTTAATATTTGATTAATTATGTAGCTGCTTGTTTTGTATTTTTTTTTGTAAATATGGATACATAGTTTACATAGATAAATGTAGGTTAGATAGTAGTACCTACTACAACAGTACCTAGTAGTTGGTACCTAGTACCAACAGGTGGGTCTTAAGATGAACATGGACAAGACAAAAATCATGTCGAATGTCCATGTTGAACCTGTGCCGATGGTCGTTGGGAACGATACTCTCGAAGTTGTTGACCATTACACCTATCTTAGACAGATTGTTCAGTTAGGTAAGTCCAACTTAGGCAAAGAGGTCGCCCGAAGAATCCAACTCGGATGGGCAGCGTTCGGGAAATTGCGTGACATCTTCTCGTCCAAGATACCACAGTGCCTAAAGACAAGGGTCTTTGAACAGTGTGTGTTGCCAGTGATGACATATGGTACTGAGACGTGGTCCTTGACTGTTGGCCTTTTGGAAAAACTCAGAGTCACTTCAGAGTTCTTTGCGCGATAAAATCCGAAACGTGGATATTCGCCAAAGAACCAGAGTCACCGACATAGCTGTTAAAATTTGCAAGTTGAAGTGGCAATGGGCAGGCCACATCGCTCGAAGAACCGATAACCGATGGGGAAGAAAGGTTCGTGAGTGGAGACCACGAACCGGAAGACGCAGCGTAGGTAGGCCTCCCACTAGATGGACCGACGACATAGTGAGAGTCGCTGGCATCCAGTGGATGCAAAAGGCAGGCTGTCGTTCAGTGTGTAGGTTAAAGGGGGAGGCCTATGTTCAGCAGTGGACGTCTTCTGGCTGATGATGATGATGACCTACTACAACCTACTGCTGATTTTTAAACCTATAATACAAAAATATTGCACGTCCGCTAGGACAGACTGTTGAAACACTAAGCATTTGTTCCATCATTGTAAACAGTTTACGCAATAAAATTTTACTTTATTTTACTTTACTTTACCAGTTGGTAGTGAACCTGCCTTCTGCGCTTGGGGTGTGGGTTCGATTCCCACCTAGGACCAACATTCATGTGATATATTTGTGTTTGTTCTATATCTGGGTGTTAATATCTATCTAAGTATGTAAATAAAAATATAAATGTATGTATATCAGTCTCTGGCAGCCATAATTATCACAAGCTTTGCTTAGTTTGGGGTCAGATGACCGTGTGTGCAAAAATGTCCCGATTTTTTAATTTAATTTAATTTATACTTATTGTCGCGTCTATCAATTGGTCACGTAATTTTGTGGTAATGGATCTAAATACAATTGGATGTCTAGTATAAAAATTACAAAAAAACTAGCCTGAATTTATCAATTTACGCTTTAGCAATACCTACCCAAAAATAATTTTAAATCCTACGTTCTGTTTGTCATAGATAGGAGAATATCATAATTATAGTTTTTTTTTTATTTGCCCATTGGGCAGGCTAAAGCCTTCAAGGCCATACCGTCTATTCATCAGTCTCTTTATCTTAATTTTTTTACACCATATTTTTATTGTCTTAATAGCGCCTAACAAGTCATAGTCACAGTCAAAGTCAAGCTAAGTAAGTCACGGTCAAGTCAAACTCATGCCCCTGTAAAGTGGTGAAGACTTTACAAGAGGCTCTAATGGAGTTTTGGAAACAGCACGAAAAGACACGTTCCACCTCGTTATATCACTTGCCCACACTCGAGCACGTTTACGAGCACTTAATGAATATTAATTCACCATTTAGTACACATTAACACTCGAAAATACACAAGTTTAGGAAAATAATCCAACGAGCCGGCATGTTTTTTCCACGTTGGCGCCAAAACTCCTAATTATAGTTGAATTGATAATGGCGTCGATTCTGTCGTACCACTCACTAAACTATACCAATCTAACAGGACTAAAATTATCTGCCTCTTTTCATTTTAATATGCGAGAGAAGGATGGCAACAATTTTAGAGCTGTCAAATTTAGTTTAGTTTAGAGTACATCAGAATCGATGCCATTGTCTAATTTAGCTTGCAAAAAATGTAGACTAAATACACATACAGTAGAATCTGGATATAACGACCTTCAAGGGACCGGCAATACTATGTCGTACTAACCGGATGACGCACAAAACGGCAGGATTATTTCTTGAGTACATTTATTATGAAACCTAATTTGAGTAAACAATATCGTCGCTAAAATAGGTTAGTCGTTATAAGCGAAGTCGTTATATATGAATTCTACTGTATCTGTACAAACACTGGGCAGTCGGGTAAAAACGAACGAACGAACGAAACTGCCAATAAGATGCGGACATGAGCTGTTCCGGGCACATCTTGAGAACTGTCCTGGATGCTTTCCCAAACAAAGAGGAATCCGGGGAAGCCCAGACGGATAGCAGCCTTCGTCATCAGCCAGAAGACGTCCACTGCTGAACATAGGCCTCCCCCTTCGACCACCACACTGAAAGACAGCCTGCCATCTACATCCACTAGATGACCGCGACTCTCACGATGTCGTCGATCCATTTAGTGGGATGCCTACCTTCACTGTGTCTACTGGTTCGTGTTCTCCACCCAAGAACCTTTCTTCCCCATCGATTATCAGTTATTCGAGCGATATGGCCTGCCCACAGCTATTAATGTCGGTGACTCTGGTTCTTTGGCGAATATCCACGTTTCGGATTCTATTGGGTTAAGAAACTCCGAGCATAGCTCTCTTCATTGCCCGCTGTGTGACTTTGAGTTTTTCCTAAAAGCCAACAGTTAAGGATCACACCACAGTACCACGTACGGTTTGTACGGTTTATATTATAACTATATCACATTATTTAATATTGCCCGCCCCGCCTTCTACCTCCTGTATAAATCCTCTCCATCCTAAGGTTGCCTGGAAGAGATCGCTCTTAGCGATAAGGCCGCCGATTGTTGCACTAGTTTTTAAGCTGTTTTATCATGTGTACGAAATGTGTGGTGTGAACAATAAAGAGTTTATCTATCTATCTACCATAAATCATCACTGGCAACACACACTTTAGGCACTGATTTTTTTGACGAGACCACGTAATTTCCTGAAAGCTGCCCATCCGGGTTGGGTCCTTCGGGCTACCTCTTCATTAAAGCAGCCCTACTTATACTTAACAGTAACCGTTATACGTAGTCTCCGAAGTGCAGTTCGGCTAAACTTTATCAACGACAACGCACAATCAATCAAACCAGCCAGTTTACGACTACCGTCAATTCAACTTAGCCTCATTACGGGATGTCCAATGCAATTCTGTTTATAACCCTTAAAGATAAGGCTTTTATGGGTGGTTTAATCACACTAATATTATAAATGCAAAAGTTTGTATGTAAATATTAAATAATATGTTAGTTATTACGTTTTTTTTTTAAATAAAATATGTGGCGAACAAGCAGACGGGCCACCTGATGGTAAGCAGTAAACGTTGCCTATGGATACTTGCCTCGTAATTCTGTAACGGAAAATTGTATTGATCTTTGTATGAAAGTAGCTTTTTAAAGCCTGGATTAACACACATGTTTCTTTTTAACCCCGACGCAAAAAGAGGGCGTGTGTATCTGTGTGTCTGTGGCATCGTAGCTCCCAAACGGCTGAACCGATTTTGATTTAGTTTTTTGTTTTAAGGAAAAATTTGATTGAGATTGTTAGTTCAAGAAAATATGTTCAGTCGTTTGAAGATTATAAGTTCTTTTATCAAGGGCTTAAAAAATGTACGGGCCACATACCAACTGGAGGCACGGTCCTTGTAACTATGGAACGCTACTAGTTTATAAAGTTACATTATACAAATTGCGTTGCTATAGATAGTTCGTACGGCTCAATAAGCTCAGAAACTGCATAATATCAACTTGACTTAACTAGGTACCTAAAGTAGATAGTTCGTACGGCTCAATAAGCTCAGAAACTGCATAATATCAACTTGATTTAACTAGGTAGTTACCTAAAGTTATAAAAGAACACGCCTTCGGTCAATCACGAGTCAGCTCTAGCTATTTCTTTCTTACATCTTTACCTATATTTGTGTCTACAGGGTTATAAGGAGGTATGCTAAGCCGAAAAGGTTTGTTTTACTCATCATTATGAAAAAAATATCAGCTCTTCCGTAGAAAACGGCTTGACAAAATGTATGGATAGCTGATAATTTTTTCGTGATTTTATGGTTGGTCCCATAGTAAAAGTTGTTCATAATGTTTTTTTTAAATCTATTAATAGGCTTGCGTTTGACCGTCAACTCGCCTGATGTAAAGCGACGATGCAGTCTACGATGGAGCATGCTTGCTTAGAAGAAACAGATTCACTCGTGATTTGAAGACACCCAGATTGTAACTATGGGTATGGATATGGGTAATAGTATTGTTTTCATTATAACCCTGTATACATACCTATCATCGCTCTAGACTTTAATGCACAAATAATGCCCCCACCTACTTAGCAAAACACAGGCCATGATTACATCCAATTGGCCAAATAAACACAAGATATTTTAGCTAATTGAACGTAGGTATCATTCAAGTTGTTACAAAGAAGCACAAAAACCTAGGCAATAGGCATCGTGGAGGGTTCAATGCACTAAGATGAGCTGGTCGACTCATTGAGACGAATCGATTGTCGAATCGAATGGCTCGATGCTCACAGATCGAATCGGAGAGATAGGATGCTTGGAGGTATTCCGAATAGCATCTTTTAATTGCTGCCGGATTATCGGATGTACGCTTTCTACTAAGATTTACCTACATCGCTGCTGCCATTATAATAATTCATCATCATCAGCCAGAAGATGTCCACTGCTGAACATAGGCCTCCCCCTTTAACCTCCACACTGAACGACAGCCTGCCTTTTGCATCCACCGGATGCCAGTGACTCTCACTTTATCGTCAGTCCATCTAGTGGGAGGCCTACCTACGCTGCGTTTTCTTCATTATATTATAATTATGTTGTAGAAAATAGGTACGTACATTGCCAACAATCATAGGTTTTAGTTTGAGTAAGTTTTTTTTAAATTCTAAAATATATTGGAATGGTCTTCGCCTTCAAAAACCGAGACTGAGGTTTATGAAAACTAGAATGGATTTCGCTTAATCAATAATGGATTTTCTAAAGCCCAGTCGTGTTTTGATGGTAGCGAAGGTTATAACTATATAAGTTACGTAGGTAATAATACTATAGGTATGTACGCTGACTACGTATTGTAAATCGTTGATACTTACAAAGTAATTTTATTATTTGTTCAGAGATTTTATGTACGTTGTCTCAACCAACTGAAACAAAGATAGCACATCACTGGTACTAACAGAACCAGAACGTTGAAATATCCTAATGAGAACTCAGAGACATACGAAAATATTAGGTACTTTTAGGTTGGTAAGTTGACTTCACACCACTGTAATTTGGTCAGTCGCGCCCTCAGATCAGACAAACAAAGGCGATATGCCTTATAACCCCACACACCTACATTCGCACATACCAGGCGGTCGTAAATAAATATTTATAAAATCAATGTTAGGTATTTAATTTTGTTTGTATGCAATGGATTTCGTATATTTTTTTTCTTTTAATTATAGGCATGTACTTTAGCTTAATTTATCTGTACCTATACTTTAATTTAATTTTAATTAATATTTTATATTGTGAATGCCACCTTGTAAGCGCGTGCGACATTTTCATCAGAACAGGAATTGCTTGCTCATCGGACCACAAGACACAGGCTGAGCCGAGTTTGGGGCCCACAGACAATTCTCTGCAGTGCTAAATTTTTCGCCTAATAAATGATTATGATTTGATTTTGTCAATTATCGCTCGTGTTAAATTATCTCTACATTTCACCCACTGTTTTCACTATGCCGCTAAACACTGTAGACTGTAACAGACTCACTATATTTTCTCCTACACTTAAAAACTTGTAGCGACAGGAATGAAGCAACTCTTCGGCAAAGTTGTCTGCAGGGTGAGTTTGACTAAAGGCATCAAGCCTGATTTAGGCCTGATGCGTTCGCACCCGCAACGCACCATATCTTCCTTGTTTGTCTCATCTGAGGTCGCACCGCTCAAGAGCGTTAACCTGGCAGAGAGTAAATTTTAAGAATCGTGGTCCATAAGCGGTCCATTAAAACTATATCAGCCATCTATCACTTTTGTAGCTTTCAACACATTCTCCGAGCGCGGTTCCCGCCGCATGCCGAGTTAATGGCGGTCGCACACTCGCCACCATCGTTCATAGATCACAGGCGCACGCGGCGGCAGCGAGCATTCCTCATAGCGACAGACGAGCAATTTCTTCTCATGTTTTAGCTGACTTGATAGACGTCCTGTCCAAATTTTAATAAATTTGTATAGGTGCCTTTATTAACTAAACAGATTACAAGCTATATATAGAGCATATACCGTTGAAGGTCTAAAGACAATCGAAATACTCAAGCCCTCTACCAGTTGACAGCGTACCCAGCATACTGGCAGCATTACCACGCTGAATGGCAATGCTTATGCGTTGAGCTAGAAACACGCAAGCATTCATCTTGACCCGTGGGCCAGGATTGTCACACAGTGGGTGCATTATGGACGACGCAGTCAAGGAAGGCCTAAGAAACACTGGTGTGACGATATTGACTCATTCCGGAGAGGTCGGCAAGAGGTGGCGGAGAACCGAGATTTGTGGAAGGAAGTGGGAGACTTTTGTCCAGCAGTGGGACAGTATAGGTAAAAAAATAAAGTTCATACAAAAATCCCATAGGCAGGCTGTCGTTCAGTGTAGAGTTTTAAGGAGGAGGCCTATTCAGCAGTGGACGTCTTGTGGGTTATGATGATGATGTTCTCTAGAGAAGCGCTTACCAACGTACATAATTTTATTTTTATTGATATAGATAGATAGATACGATACTTATAGTATACTACTATGTTGTGGGGTGAAGGAAAACATCGTGAGGGAACTAGTATGTCCAAGAACCTCAAAAGTTCTAACACATAAGACATTTACCAACATGCACTGGCCATCGATTAGGGCATTCTCTCTCTCTGAGACAAGGCGTGTGTGCAGCAGTGGGCCATGATAGGTTGATAAAGAAAATGATACCAGCTAGGTAATTGACAGTTGTAAACGCGATCGCCCGTCTGCCTCGGTCCACCTATGCGCCACCACCAGGTCATTACGCGAAGTGGCCAATCTGTCATCGCATCAATAGATCGATCACGGCATTGCATCCAACTTATAGATCGATAAGTAACAGATCGCCTCACGGTGATGTTTTATTTCAAACTGTTTCCGTATCGTTGCGTGGGCGCCCATTGTTTTTTAGACTAATTCCAAGATTTTTATTTTTATGATTAGGCTTGCGTTTTACCGCCAACTCGCTTGATATTAAGCGATAATGCGGTCTACGATGGAGCACGTTTGGCTAGAAGAAACTGATTCACTCGTGATTTAAAGGCATCCAGATTGTAACTATCGGGGAACACCCATTCAGGCAGCGCATTCCAAAGACTAGCAGTTCGCACAATAAAAGTGGAATCAAAGCACTTCCCACGGGTTTTCGAAATATTTACCATAAAGCGGTGCTGATTTTTTGCGCCCGCTCTGGCAGTCCGATAGAAAAATCGGCAGGAAGGAATTAGGTTATGCAGATCCGATGTAAACTCAACTCAACTCATTTAGATGTTAATAACATTGGACCAGTAAAAAGTATCATTGAAAAAAAAAAAATAGTTCTAACACCTGATTTTCTTTTACATTATTTCTCCCTTCGATGTAACTTTGCGGAATGACAAGAGTATTGGTAAAAGTATGGAACGCATGAGGTATCAAAACAACTAACCTGAAGTAAGTAAGTTCAAAGATGAAGAAAATTAAATAGACCAGTGATATTGTGATATTTATTTGCCGTCACAGTTTTTTTTTAGCACTGAGTTAAGCTTTTATGTAGGTACTTGAATAAAGTTTGTGTTGTACACCATAAATGTCTAGAAAGTGGCAACATTATAATATTAGCCTAATCCTGTAATCGAGGCTGGGCAACCTTCTTGCATCCAACCTGTATCTTATGCACGCGTCTGTGTCGTCTGTCGCACTATTAAATCACTACAATAAATTACCTACTATAAATTACCTCGAGAAATAACATCTTTCAATTAAGATCTAAGACTACATTATGGTGTCAGAAGTGGGATAAGCTAGATCTAATTCAAAAATAATTCATTCCAGATCCATCGGCGCGTAGTATTCTAATACCCGTACCGGAAGGGAAAGAAACAAAACGACGACAGATTCCAGTGTCCAGATTCCTCCAGGCCATTAGTCTCGACCACGGAACAGCCCCCGATGATGGTCGATGGAATACCGCCATCCGTTCCGGCCACAGTCCGAACCAAAAAACGCAGGAATGCCGTTTACGCCAGCGACGTGTCTTGCTCTCGACATCGACACTTACTTTGAGTAGGGTTGCCTTACTTTAAAGCTAGCTCCTACTCCTACTACCTACTACTACAATAAATAATTATCTAAAAGAAGGTACCTACCTTTTGATGAAAGTAAATAGAGGGAAGCCACGGGACGAACTTCTTGACGTGGACCGCACAGATTAGGCTCACGGGCCTAATCAACTTCAGTCACAATCGAACTGTCGTTTTGATAGCACTTGAATTACTTGTCAAAATCAGCAAAAATTACTTCCTGCGTTTTCACAAGGTGCACCAACAGTTCGAAGACAAAAAACAAGTTTCACAGCATTACTTTTCACTCATAAATACTTAAAAATATTTAATTTAATTTTCTTTAAATGTCACTTCTATGGTCCAGTGTAGTGTCTAATGGAGCGGTGAAGTTGACGTTTACAGTGTAGACGTCAACGTGGCCGCTGACTCGAGCCGAAACAGAGCCATATTTATTGGGTACAATGTTTCGATGTCACGCGTCTTCCTCCTTTTTAAAACAGTCATTGTACCTACCAAATAATATTTTCAAAAATCTTTCAGAGCGCCGCGACGCGTGACCAAAATGCTGGTGTTTCTCTGGCTCAACGCGTATTCAGCATTGCCATTCAGCGTGGTAATACCGCCAGTACGATGCCAACTGATAATGGGCTTGAACATTTGGATTGTCGTTAGACCTTCAACAGTCTATGGGCAGGGCAGTTAAACTGTTTTTGTAGTATTAGTGTTAGCTTGTATTTTGTAGTAACAGAAGTATTTTGCGTATTAACGAACGGACGTTTAAAGCTATTATTTTAAAAAGCTAATACAAATAACCGCTTATATTATTTAAAAAAATTAAACGATGCTCTAGTATATTTCCACTTTGATGTCGTTTCAAGTATAAAAAGACACGACACTATATTAAAATGGAAATACACTAGAGAAAAGTATGCAGAAATTAATAAATTTAGCAATATATATGAACTTCCGCAAAGTAATGTCTGTTTCAATCAGTTACTGAAATGATAACTCATTTATTGAAAAAGATTCTAAAAAAAAAATACTTGGTAAAAATATAAAATACAGCAATCCGCCATGATAAGTGTAACGCTAATCAGAGCGGATGACGTCACGGTTGTAAAAAAACAAACGCCAGTTAGTTTAAATCTCGCAGAAAGTTTTGAATACATGTCGAATATGGAGTGGTTAGGGTCGTGAAGTCATAAACAGATTATTGCTATTAAGCTGATATTTCAATCAATATGAAAACATCTTTTTTGGGTATGGTATATATACATGGACCCGGATATGTCCTGAAACTGCGACCAGAATCACCGGAGGATTGGCAGCAGCGTCCTATTAGTACACGGTGAACGTACTGCGATCCCCAAGCCGCCTGCCAACCGTGGGGTTTATGACAACACCCCTCTCTAAGAGGGAGGCCTTTATCCAGCAGTGGACGTTTACTGGCTGGTGATGTGATAGATACAAATATAAGGACATTGTAAAACAGTTTTGGCAAATTAGTTTTCTTGCATAGCGAGTTCGACAGCCCTGAAAAAGTATCGCATCTTTGTCAATTGTTGTTAGAATGCTATCATAGCACAATTACCTATATTGTGAAGATTGCTATTAAAGCGTCTTATTCTAGTTAGTCCAATACCTAGTAAAATAAATAAAACAAAAACACTGTCTCAAAAATTAAGGCTGAAAAGCGCCGAAAATTTTCCGATTTTGCCTTTCAAACTAAATTCAACTTTAAAATCTTTTTAAAATATGCTGTGGTGGATCATTTCGCAGAAAAAAAAATGTTTAAACTAGAATGGCTGTCAAAGCATTTTTGTAAGAAATTGATTGTAGCCAGTTACACCCATATAAACGAAGCCTCAGTCATTCGAAATCAGTTAGCAACTGTGATACGGACAAAGAACTTTGAGATCTTACCAAAAAAGGTAAGGTCCAAGTTCTTTGGATGCGGAGTTCGACGCGTTGATATAAATAAAAAATTTCAATCAAGGTTCTGTCATAATGCCTGGCGACAGATTTTCCTTCTCATTAATTTTAATTTAAATTTTTAAATATTTTTTTGTTGTGTATGAATGATATTTCTTTATTATCTCCTAGCTTGGTAGAGAACATTTCAATCTGTCAATTACATTTCTTCTAGGCATGTGTGAAACATCGTAGACCGCATCATCGCCTAACATCAAGCGTGATTGTGGAAAAGTTCCTAGGAAAATGCGAGAAAACTGAAAACTTGCGGGTAAAACCGCGGGAAGCAGCAAGTAAAATAAATTACGGCTAGTCGATAGCTCACGGTGGCGCACGTAGGTAGGGTAATTTGATACCGGCATTTGGAACGGATTTCAATAAAAGTAGAGATAAACGACTTGATCGCATTTGCTCACTCGAAATTGGTTCACACGGAGTTGATGTTGGCTTAGTTTACTCTTTGGTCCAAGTCTCATTTCGTCCAACTCCAAAAATATTATACCTAGTTCTGTTATGTCCAACTCATTTGATCAAGACTTATGTAGTAGGTACAACTCTTAGGTAATAATGTCGATTCTCTCGTCTCATTAACAAGAAATGTCAGACGCTGTTTTAAACTATCACAATTGTTCACTAAAGCTATATCTGTTTTAAATGTTTATCGGGACTTATCACGTACTATTTAATTTAGGTAAAAAATATGCACCTTTCGCTCGACGTTTCGACCATGTTTCAATGTCCGTGGTCACGAGCTGACCACGAAGTCCCGATATACATTTAAAACATGTGTTCAAATCGCGAAAGTTTAAAAATTACTAAAGTTATATGATTATTAACGGGATATTTACCGTGGTAAGGTTGTGGAATGAGCTCCCGATATTTCGGCGCAGCTACATGCACCATGTTCACGGGATGACTGAAAACTCATTTCACAACCTTACCACGGTAAATAATATCCCGTAAATAATCATATAACTTTAAGAAATGTCAGGTTTAAACATGGTGCCGTCCTTTTTACAAGCTTTTATTTAACTTGCCCTGTTAGTATGTTCGTTCAAATGTGTGGGACATATCGTGACACTGAATTTTAGACCAGTGGGCTTACTCTTGACACTAGATTTCAATCGAATTTGGGATTGGGAACGAAAACATGCCATTTGGTACTCTTCAATCGCGTCAAGAGTACCGAAAGCGTCGAGTTGAGTCGATTTTATTTAGTTCCATAAAATTCCACCATTATCGGTTCCAATCGTGCGCTAGTTTAGAATTCAAGAGTACCAAAATGGCATGTTTTCGATCCCAATCCCAAATTCGATTGAAATCGAGTGTCAAGAGTAAGCCCACAGTTACCCTCAATCGATTGAGCTGAAATTTGGCATACTTATGTAAGTTGGGTGATAATGCATTGTTATGGTACCATCGAGCTGTTCTGATGATGGAGACAAGTTGGACATAGGAACTCTTAAACAAAACGACGTAACCCCGTCGAGTTTGGGTTCGTTGGATTTGTATTCTCAACTTTGGTCCTAGGTGATAAATTCAATATCGCAGACGTCCCAAGATGGCGGACAAAATTTTCTTATCTATCATCATGGTATGGGTATCAAATGAAAGGGTTTGCTGAGAAGAATACGAAAAAGCTTGTTTTTAAAGAGTTTTTTTAATGTTTTAAATGTTTATCGGGACTTATCACGTATTATTTAATATAGGTAAAAAATATGTACCTTTCGCTCGACGTTTCGACCATGTTACAATGGCCGTGGTCACGAGCTGACCAACTGCGGGTGAGTCCGGCGAGAAGAGCGGGTGTTTTGTTCTCCTACCCTCACTTGATCTTGAAAAATCGCAGGGTTGTCACTACGACAGACACACATATTTTTTTAATTAATTAAGTTTATCTTACCTTTTGAAATAAAGAGAGTTACAGATAATTGCTCATAAGGGTTGTCAGATTAGTTACATTGTATAGAGAATGCTACGCACTTTTCTGGTAATGATTAAGAACACTTTGGTCCATCCAGAAATATTCAGCTTTAAAAGAGAATGTCCCACGAATTCTCCCAAATCGTGGGAACTGGCCACCTCGCTTTCAGAGCAATTAATCCCAAACAGCGTCATCCAGTTAGTTTTATTTGTCGACGCGGTCTCTAAACGAATTACTTTGTAGCTGTCGCAAGAAGCAGAATCAACTCCACGGCTACAACAAAAACAACACAGCAATAAGACGTAAAACAACAACACAAGGAAATAATTAAACCATCAAGATTGAAAAGTTTTCAGCAAAATCTGAATTCCGTAAATATATAGTTACAATATTACATAAGTAGTATACCGTACCTAAAATTGTTTATTTTAAGGATAAGTGAATTATACTGGGCTACGCATATAGACTGTACTAAGCCGAAAGGAGGTCATTGTACTCATAACTAAGAACAAATTTTACTATAGGACCAACCCTGAAATCGTGAAAAAAATCAGTTGTTCCATACATTGTCGGGTGTCAATGACCGTTTTCTATGGAACAGCTGGTTAATTAACCCGTGCGAAGCCGGGCGGGCGGGTCGTTAGTATATTATTATATGCATAACCCTGAATAATGACAGGGCGAATGATTTTTTCTATAATGGTATAAACTTAGTTGTGCTAACAAGAATACTGCGCATCAGTATGTCGCTCACTTACGCGTCTCAACATTCATGAGGGAAAACATAAAACGTTGTACCTATATTTATTTAATACCTATTTCGTAGGCACGCTACGATGCGACGTATTTGATAGAGATTTGACGGCGCACAAATATTCGGATCACCCTCTTTTGATATTTCATCATCATCATCATCATCACCATCATCAGCCAGAAGACGTCCACTGCTGAACATAGGCCTCCCCCTTTAACCTCCACACTGAACACACTTTTGATATTTAGCTCTATGATAATATTTTGTTTATATTTTAAATAGAATCTGACAAATTATGAGAACATTTTGAACGTAGCACTACTACGTGGTCAAACGAGTCATTGCTCATTACCGAGAAGAGTGTAATTATAATTGAGCAATATCAAATTTGTCGCAGCATTTCCTTGAACAGGACCCACGGCAACGGTGACTGTAATTCGAGGCCGCATTCTGATGCGAAGCTATTTGGCTTTGTTTAAACGGCTAACCATTAATTCAAACACACCTTTGCTTCGGGGGTTAAAAAAAAAACACAGACAAGCAAAAAAACTGTAAGTAGGACAAACGAAAAAGTTCTAGCTGCAGAGGATAACGCTTGATGCGTAGGATTTCTTTTTGTTCACGGAATAATGGACTACTCAAATTTCTCATGGATAGATTTTCAAGTTACATATAAAAAGAATTACGTGATATAGGTATGTATAGGCACCGGTGGTCACTTACCATCAGGCGGGCCGTTAGCTTGTAAGCCACCTGTGGTAATAAAAAACCGTGATTGCACCGCACAGGCAGAACAATTTTTGTTGGTAAAATTTTTTTTAGAGCTTTGACAGGAAATCCAAATCATGGTATTTTTCTAACCTTAGATAAATATCATTGAAAGAAAATGACACAAGAACCGTTGTAGAAAGGGATAACGCACAATGTTAGAAAGAGGTAGTTTCCGTGGACCAACTACTTTACACAAATAGTTGTGCTATAGGTACATACTTCAAAAAAAATAATCCCCGTGACACAACTAATAATTGTATCATGAAATTTTATTCAAAAATTTTGTGTTTTTGTCCCTATAACACAACTTTTGCTAAAGTAACAAGGAGTTTCGATAAAATTAAAGCGAAAAATCTCTGGCGTATCAGACAAATGAATTTGTCGATATCAGGTACCAGTACCCTTAGTCTCAGATATGATAGTTTACGAAAACTTTTTTCGTTTACGTATTATTCCATACATTTTAGTAAAGCGCCTCTATCGGAAACGTGGAGGAACTAAAATCGGTAGTAATCGGCGGTATAGATTGCTTCACTCTAATACGAAAAAAGTTTTCGAATACCTTTTAGCCCAGCAATGTATGGAACAATACGAAAACGAAAAAAGTTTTCGAATACTATCAAAACTTGTCTAAGGGTACAGGGAAGCAGAAACGATGGAGAGGTACGTACCCACTTTGTACAGCCTTTAGAACTTCAAGATTTAGTTAATTACGCATTGAGGCGTTCAGGTGTACCCCTGATAGCTACTACTGTAGGGTGTACAAAGTTGTATCGTTGTGTAAATGTTGCCCACCATTTTTGTTCGTGTGTAAACAAGACAAAGCTAGAATGTAATTATGTCTGTCTAATTGTCATATTCTCACGGTACAAAAACAGTAAACAATTTGGGGGCTGGAGATTGTCTAAAGATATTTTTTATCCTGAAAAAAGTTTACTTAAGGGATTGTCAACGGGAAAGAAACCACAGGACATAGCCAGTAATAAAATAATTGTAGTGTCCAATACAAAATTAGCAAAAAGTTTACTTTCCTACATACCTACGTAAAAAGTGCCTATTAGTTCATTACAGGTATTCAGAAACAAAGTCTGCAGTTTAATTGCAGCGTCAGTTTGCAGGCCTACTTCAATTCACACGTACCTTGTACCCTAAGGCCTAACGCCCACCGTAGTCGAGGCAGCGTGGTTGCTTTTCTTCACCGTTTTTTGCGATGGCATGGCATAGAAACTACACACAATTTATCAAAGTACATACTAAATAAGTCGTTGGTGCAGGCCGGGGATCGATACAGGTGCCGTCAGATTGTAAAGCGCACATGTTACCGGTTAGCCACCATCGCTGTTCATACACTCTATGTAAAATAATTTGTCCTTTATACACAATTTAAAAAACAGAAAATTAACGAAAACTTAACTATATAACTAAAAACTTAAACTAAAAGACCATTAGTGGAGGGAAAGGGTGCATACACTCTAGTAAATTAGGTACATTAGGAACCCAGCGTACCTAAACCAAAAAGGGTTGATTTTTTTCACGGCTAGTACGTCGCGACGCCTCCTAAATTTTCCAGCGAGCGTTAGCCCTAAAATGATAAATTATGTTAATTTCAACATAGATCGTTGGCATTTCGCAAATATTTTAGTCAAATAGGCATAATAATTGGAGAATTTGGAATATAAGGTATGCATTTTTTATATGCTATAGTTGGCAAACAAACAGACAGGCTGCCTGATGGTAAGCAGTCACCGTCGCCTTTTGATACTTCTAACACCAGAGACATCACAAATTGCCAACCCTTTAAGAATCTTAACTCGCCTTTTAAAGAACCCCATGTTGTAGCTTCTCGGAAACACCGCGAAAGGTAATTAATTCCACATTTTGCAGGCGTGAGGCAAGAAAGATCGTGTGAATCGCACAGTGTGTGATTTTCACTGATCTATGATAATTATGTTGATGAGATTTCAGGCGGTGGTGGCTAGAGCGATGATATAACAGCGAAAAATTTAAATTTGAATGTTTTTGAGGCTGTGGTAGCTCACCAGATCTGAATAGTAGACCTTGTTTGGTCGACTTTAAATAGTAGAACTCAGTTCCTAACTAGTTAAGTACATACGCCCAAAGATACGCCCTTATCTTATTTATTTACTGTTGATACTTATTTATGTCAAGGACACGCTCAACAGCGCACACAGCTGTTTCTTTCGCACTTATTTTTTTTTTTGGAAATACATAACACCTTTAGAAAACTTTAAAAAATCCGATTAAGATAAGGTAAGATAATTTATAAGAGCCTTAATACCTTTATCAACACAATAAAAGTTTGTTCTTATATTATATTCTTGCATTTTTCAAAGTTAGTAGCTTATTCTCAGAGAAATAAATCAATGGAAACGTCATACCTACACTCTACAGTTTCCCTTTTAGCTCTTACACCCCCAAGATGATGGACGACCCATCGGTCGTCCATTCGTTTACATTTTGAGCACATCGTTTGCAGTTGTGTGCCGCTCAATATTGAAGTCTGTATTTGTAGAACTAATAAGAATAAGTCAGTATGTGCAATACGGGTACGGACCCGTGCTCCACCTAGGATCTCCACCTGGGTGAAGCATGGAGTACTTAGACGTCCTCGTGCTCCAACTGATAATATTTTAGTACAATCATGACCAATCACACCTCGCCTGTTTACTTCTCCCCCTTCAGTTTTTTACAGACGTTTTTCGGTACTAGCACGAGTTTAAGACAGATCATCATCATCATCATCAGCCAGAAGACGTCCACTGCTGAACATAGGCCTCCCCCTTTAACCTCCACACTGAACGACAGCCTGCCTTTTGCATCCACTGAATGTGCGCGATTCTCACAATGTCGTCGGTCCATCTAGTGGGAGGTCTACCTACGCTGCGTCTTCTGGTTCGTGGTCTCCACTCAAGAACCTTTCTTCTTCATCGGTTATCGGTTCTTCGAGCGATGTGGCAGATCCAAACTATATATTACCCTTAGATTAGGTACCTGATATTACCAAAGAGGTAATTTGATCAAACCAAAATTTAAGTACATGTCTTGTTTAGTATGCCGATCGCGCAAAGCGAAAACTTCTTACAGCAAAAGAAATAAGATCCTTTTGCATCTTTATAATTGTATGCTGACTTGAATATAGACTGACGTGTTTACCAACCATTTGATACGATCTAGAGTTTAGTGACTCGTGACTTTAATGTCATTTGGAAATGCAGTTAATTCTGGTCATCATCATTACGGCGATGACTCAGCCCGCAGCCTCTTTTCTTGACATAGCTAGTTTATAAGAGAACTAGATTACGTATGCTTTGAACATTTTACTGTAGGCATGGTAGCAAGTTGATGTACATATCTTTAACAAATAAAAATTGGTTTTTGTCAAATCCCAGATAAAAGAGCTGATAATGTTGACACATGAACAGATGAAAAACAAATGAACATTTGTGTGAAAAGTACATTTCACCCAAAAAAATACTAAATCCAAATTAGTTCAGCCGTTTGGAAGCTACGATCAGACAGACACACAGATAATACACACCGTTAAAATAGCTTTGACGAGTTTTTAAGATTGTCGAGCCAAAAAAAAACTCGTAAATAATATATTTTTAAAATATATGTTTTATGCTAATGTGTGACGAAACAAGCAAGGCAATCTGATGGTAAGTATCACACTTGCCCAAATTATTGCCATGTAGAACTTCAAAACCTTGCGTGGCACTGCACATTATTTGATATTTTTATGCCCAGTAATTTCAGTGGAAATATTGCCCTGCAATCCGGAGTTAACGGAGTTACAGTAATGTTTGCACACTACTGCTTGGCGGTTGATTAATTGACAATGGTGTGGTACTTCCCCTGCAAACTTTCCAAAAAAGAGCTCATCACTACAACAGCTCAAAATTTTATCATCAGTACCTATAAACAATCTGTTCTCCAATTTATTATAGCAGTTGTATCTCTGTGTAGTCAATGAATCTCTTTGTCAAGTGCATTGACCTCACGAATTTTTAACTTTACGCCAAATTTTGACGGCTTAAGACTTTTGGCACGGAATCACATTTTAATCAGTTTCTGAATGACTGCTCGTTTTTTTTCTGGTCACATTTAGGGTTACAGATTTTAGAGACAAATTAAATCCTTGCGTACTTTTTAAAATATGTAAAACAGTTTCAATTACTTTTACAACCAATACATCAAATTAAAATAATTTATTTCTCAATACAAAACCTACTTTAAACGATCTGCTTGAAGGTCGGTTGTTGATATTAAATATATCATCACATCATCATCATTTCAGCCATAGGACGTCCACTGCTGGACATAGGCCTTCCCCCGTCGATCTCCAAAAGAGCCGGTTGGAAGCTGCCTGCCTCCAGCGTTTCCCTGCGGTCTCTTTTAGATAATCTATCCATCTTGTGGGTGGACGTCCTACGACGTGGATATATATTTACATTCAAAAAACAACAAATCTTTGATGTCTATAAATAAAGCAACCGACTTCATACGCCAGTTCAATAAACAGGATTCTAAGCCCAAATTTAACCCATTGCGGTGGAAATTTTTCTTCAGATTTGAATGGGCCACCCTTATGCCACATATATTTTCGAATATGCTTATATTCGAAAAGTGTGAAATAACTACAGAACTATCGAGTAACATACAAAAAATACAGTCGAATTCAGGATTTCCTTTTTTGAAGACGGTTATTACGTGATTATTTTACGTGACGGTTAAAAATAATAATCTAAGAAATTCATCGGTTAGAATAAAAATGGCGCCAAATATAATTTTTATGTTTTATGCCTTCTTTCTTTCTTCCTCTCATCGACTTTCCGACTAAATGCTACATGATTATAATTATTCTATATCAATTATCTGAAAATATCTATTACATTATTTACAATATTATTCTATTTACAGTATAATAAAGTTAAGTAAAAACAATATAGACATAAATTACACTTTAATTAAAAAAAAAATATGTTACCTATATGTACCATTAACACTGGTTGCAATCCCACGTTGAATAACCAAAGAAAGTTTCTTCGAATGAACCAGATCTTTTATCATTAAAAAAAACCGTACCGGTGGACCAAAAGTTTTAACGCTAAGCGGAATTAATAAATAGCATTGCATAATATTCACTTGATAGTGATGTTTACTTGCGCCGCTTGGTGTTTTGTGAAGTCTAGGTTGCGGCTCTGGCCCTTTGAATTGCCCCACTGAGCTGAGAAGGGACTAACGTATAGACAAATATATAGTGTCTCCGACGAGAGCCCTTCCCTATTTCTAGCTTAGGCCATAAGGGCGCTACCCATCATCCCAAATTATCCCCACCAGTTTTAGAACAGTGTGAACATTTTGATGGTGGGAAACGCTCGCTTGAAGATGTCATTTATGGAACCGTATCGGATAATCTACCGGCACTTCGTTAGATTTCATGAAATCCATTTCTGTTGACGCCACTTTCACACAGATACAAATGGCGTTCGCCAATAGCAGCTCCTAACTGAATAGCGATACAGAAACTGCCTCTGTGGAACAGTGGAAAGAACGGCGTGGAGCCTCTGCCCAGACTTTGCTCTGAAATTAATTTAATTTCCTTATCCATTGGCTTGCATATCCTTTATTGAGCACATCGATTTCTATCATACAAACAAACTCTAGACATTTTTCGATGTTGCCAACCCTACTTGAAATTACCGTTTGTGAATTTTTATCCGGTACTAATTGAAGTGATAAAATTCAGGTCAAACTCCGACATCGGATGCCAATTCACTTAGCGAGTTTTATGACCAACCTGCCCCTTTATCGATTACTTAATTTAATTAGATATTAAGCTCATTCATAAAACCATCGTAACGCATTGAAGGAGATGAGGAAAATAGCGAATGGTGAGGTGAGGTGCAAAACAGTACCTAAGTGCATTCAATTTATCCGGGGAAAGTGTGTCTCTGGGCAATACCTAATAATATTTCATGCACAACAGTACCGAAAAGTACACCTAAGAAGAATAACTGGTAGGATTTTTTAACAGTGTATCTCACAGGAATGAAAGAGTCGTTTGATTAAGTGTCTGTACGGGGATAGTGTATCTCTGGGGAATAAATCAGTTTTTCATTTTGATGAGTACATTGACCTCTTTCCAACTTAGTTCCGTTCCACGTAACTCTATATTTCTTTGAGAATCCTATTTAAGAATCCTGTTGAATCTGATTCGGAAGCGAAAATAGTACCACCAAAAGCGAGTAAACTCTCTGAACAAGGGTTTCAAGGGAATAATCAAGCAGGACGCGTTTTTCAAAAGTTAATACTGAAGTTTTTGATAGAGAGCATGCGATTACAGCACTTCTTTTTAAGCCAAAAGCGGGTTAGTCCCTCTAATCAAAAGTTTTGTACCATACTTAGAACTAAATTTTAAGATAGATATAAATCTTAAAACTTAATTGCACCTACTTTATCTTCAATACATGTTTCGATCCAAGACAAGAACAACGAAACCTACAAACTTCACATCACACACCACATCATCAGCCATTAAATGTCCACTGCTGAACAAGGCCTCCCTTTTAGAGAGGGGTGTTGCCATAATCCCCACGCTTGGCAGGCGGCTTGGAGATCGCAGTACGTTCACCGTGTACTAACAGGATGCTGCTGCCCATCCTCCGGTGGTTCTCTACAAACTTCGCCTGCGCCGAAATATCGGGAGTTCCATCCACAACCTTATCACGAACAATATCCTGATAATCATATAACTGTTGTGAACAACCGTGATAGTTTAAAATTGGTTTAAAACAACGTTCTACAACCTTTGATTAAATATATACTGTCATTATCAAAACCTCAACCACAAATCAAAATATTTTATTTGGTTCACTTAGGTCACATTCCGTCAGTATAAATATTAGGCGTTATGTTTCTGATGAAAACGTCAGATTCCGACGTTTATTTTATACTAGCGGTCCGCCCCAGCTTCGCACGGGTATAGATTATAGCCTATGTCACCCGGGGATAGTGTAGCTTCCCGTCAGTGAAAGAATTTTTCAAATCGGTTCAGTAGTTTCGGAGCCTATTCAATGCAAACAAGCAAACAAACAAACAATCAAATCTTTCCTCTTTATAATATTAGTATAGATATTATTTAACCGACTTCGAAGAAGGGGGAATGTTCACAATTCCTCCATTTTCGGCCCGTATTTTTTATTAGTTTTACTTTCAAGACAAGAATTAACACGTTAATAATGAAACGCACGTCATACGACCATCAATTAAGCCCTCAATATGAATATGAATACGACACAAATCCAAACCTACTCAACGAAGCCAAAGAACGAAGCATTGAGATTAAAGATCAATAAATTCAACAAGACAACGAATTCTATATAATCCTATATCAATAAATGAACTAAAGAATAGGAAATGCTTTGGATTTCAAAATAAAACAAATAGGAGCCTCCTAGGCATTGATGAACTGTCATTTGAACAGTCATTGCTCCTAGGAGGTGAAATCTGACGGATTATCAGATTTTGGCACACACAAATCACAGAAATCTGAGTACATATAGATCAATGGAATTCTGCCTATTACTTAGTAGGACAAGCCACAATAGATTCACCAAACATTTTATACGTGTCTCGTAGTATAAGTATGAAATGAATCTTTGAGATTCACTGTCTGAGATACATACAGATCAATGGTCTGAGACAAAACTGAGACGTCGAAAAGATCAAACTGTAACAATATAACTGAACATTTAGGATATTTTAATGTTTTTAAGAATTTAAACGAAATCACGTATAATACAACCCTAATCAACAACTGAAATCTCTCCACTAAATATGCACAAGCAAGATTTAAAAGAATCAAATAAATAGAAGACATTGCCACCGCCACCATGCGCAATCGCGAAGTGTAGTCTTTTATTTTTAGTAGAAAGATCAAAAACCAAAGAGGATGCTACGCATTAGTATTCTCTTTGACGCCATTGTCTTTGATTGACGCACTCTCAGATCAGACAAATAAGGTAGATATGTTGCATATCTAGTGAATGTCTGCCAACCTAGGTTGGCTAGGTAGGCCGACCGAGGATGACTGACAACATCAAAAGTACTGTCGGGAACGAGTGGATGCGAATAGTGAGAGACCGGGGAGTGGCATAAACAAAGGGAGGCTATACCCAGCAGTGGGTCACTCAGGGCTGATGATGATGATGATAATGATAGTGAATGTCCCTCTTTATTCCGCTGCCCCGTGAATGGAAATCATTAGTTGTCTATAGACGTGGATTCATCTGTAGTCTACACAGAATAAGTCCTTCTTCTGAGGTAGTCTATGACTATAAGTGTCTGTGACAGCTAGATCCTCTTCCGTTCTGACCGCTACTCGAGTAGGATGCCATTTTCATGATATGTAAAACCAAGTAATAAACTAATAAACTTATATAAACATAAATCGTTTAAATCCAACCCGGAGTCTCATGGGCCTTTCAAGATATGCCTTAGTACAATATTATTGTTCGTGTTCAAATGACTCCGTGTTTCATACGTTTTTTTTCACTATACCGCTTAACGCATAAACTGTAACTACGGCTCACTGACAATTTTTTCGCGTACACCAAGAAACTTGTATCGACATTCGACACTAATGAACTAATAGTTCACATGCAAAAAAAGGCGGCAAGGTCTTCTGCTGGATGAGCCTGATTTAGGCCAGATGCGTTTGCATCCGCCACGTTACTTTACCATATCTCCCTTGTTTGTCTGATCTGACGACGCACTCTATCACTACTCTATGGCCAAACCCTTGATAAACAAGCGCCACTAGCGGCGAATGGAGTCAATTTAAAACTACAGATGCGTGAATCAGTTTTTTAAAATGCTTTTGGCTCCGCACGAACGGCGCATTTTTCATCACAACATGAACCACAGAAAAGAAAAGAAAATCTTCTATTTTCTGTGACTCGAACACAGTTAATCCCTAAATTTATTTTTTTCTATGATTAGTCGCGTTAGGGCAGATTACTCGGCCATGCAATGCCGATACAGTACATTACTATACAATGCCAAAGGCCATACATACAATGGCATACTACTGAATCTGACTGCATCCCCGCAAAGTTCATTAATATAATATTTTTCTCGCGGCTCAATTTGACTAATAGATCACTGAAGAAAAACTACATTCGAAAAACAGTTTGCAGGTTCAGAAGCCGAGGTCGTTTGAAGTTCGGGATAGCCAGTATTTCCGGCTAGAGCCACAGTCATCATAATTAGCCTTTTAACAGTCCACTGCTGGACTTTTAGGCTACCGCCGAAAGGGTGATTGGGCCATATCCACCACGCTGGCCCAGTGCAGATTGGTGTATTCACATATGCGATTGAATTCCTTCTCCGTACGTATGCATGTTTCATAACGATGTTTTCCTTCACCGAAAAGCCAGTGGTATGAAAATCCGTACATAAGCTCCAACGCGACCTCACACTTTCAAGTCTAGCGGTTTCCCAAATGGGCTACTACGGCTATATAGAGCCACAGTAGATTATGGTAAATTCTACAGTTCAAGAACCCAGTGAACTTCATCATCATCATCAGCCAGAAGACGTCCACTGCTGAACATAGGCCTCCCCCTTTAACCTCCACACTGAACGACAGCCTGCCTTTTGCATCCACTGGATGCCAGCGACTCTCACTATGTCGTCGGTCCATCTAGTGGGAGGCCTACCTACGCTGAGTCTTCCGGTTCGTGGTCTCCACTCAAGAAACTTTCTTCCCCATCGGTTATCGGTTCTTCGAGCGATGTGGCCTGCCCATTGCCACTTCAACTTGCAAATTTTATGAACTTATTCACCAGGATTTCCTAAAAGTTATGTCACAGCCATACTGGATACAAGTTGGATACAATGATTCACAAATATCATTCTGATTTCTTTACTCGACAGTTCGTTCACACTTTTGTAAAGTTGATCCGCTGCCGCATTAGGTGTTATTGTTGATAACTGTCGACTCCGCGACTTTCGACAATTTCGAGAATTGAATTGTGTCACGCTTTGCTTTCGGTCATGCAATCATTGTCTGAAGATGCCAGTGAATTTTATTTTAATTTGCACCGAATTTAACTCATGACGGATGACCAAACTTAAAAATCAGTTCAATAATAATTGAGAAAACATATAGTGGTGGGTACTGTGTTCGACTGACAAGCTACCTTCAAGAACTTCTACTTAATAATGACTTGTTATTAATTACTAGCTGAAACTCGCTACTTCGTACGCGTAGAGCTCGGCCTTCGGCCTCGCTACTACAACCCGTTATAGCCTATGTGTTATTCTAATGTATAAGCTATATTATTGTAAACTTTCATTAAAATCCATTCGGTAGTTTTTGCGTGAAAGAGGAACAAACATCCATACATACAAACTTTCGCGTTTATAATATTAGTAGGAAGTAGGATTTTAAGCCTCAAATTGACGTCAAGAATCTAGCGGTTGGTATCAAGATATCATCATATAAGAGATGTTTTTTTTATAATACAATAGGCTAAGGTTTTACCACCACCTTGCCTGTTAAATGTTAACCCAGGATAGGTGCGATTATTTAACCAATAAAAGGAAGTTTTTACTGGAGATAAGGAGTGCTTATGTGTATGGATGTTGAGTGGTTGAAGTTGAAGTGATATAACGTGGTGAAATGTGTATTTTCATGTTGTTTCCAAAGCTTCATAGAAGCCCCTTGTAAAGTCTCCACCACTTTACTAGGACATGACTTTGACTTGACCGTGACTTACGTTGCCTGACTGTGACTGACCTGTTTGACGACATTTCATCAAAATTGATAATATTTTAATACTCGGCACTGGTAAATGCATTAAAAGTCATCATCATCATAATCAGCCTTTTAAGAGTCCACTGCTGGACTTTTAACCTACCCCCGAAAGGGCGATTGAGCCATATCCACCACGCTGGCCCAGTGCGGGTTGGTAGATTCACATACGCCATTGAATTCCTTCTCCGTACGTATGTAGGTTCATACCACTGGCTTTTCGGTGAAGGAAAAACATCGTGAGGAAACCTGCATTAAAGTGCGAAACCATAATTCTCACAAAGAAAACAAAAATGCGAAAAAAAAGTTTTTTAAGCATGTCGTTCACATCAAACGAAATGTACAGAACAGCTGTTTTTTTAATAGATTTAATGATTAGTTCTATAGTAAAAGGTGGTCATGATTATGAGTCCAATGATCTCCTTTCAGTTAAGTACCACCTTTACGTGTAACCCTGTATAAATCTCCAGAATCAATTCCCGTTGCCACCGGCGAAGCCTTCATTGATACAGCAATAACTTAATCGAACTTTCTACATCATAACATTAATGAATGCCTTAATCAAGGCAACAATACGGGAGTTGATTCTCTGCTTAATTATGAACTCTAAATAATATTAATTATGGCGTCGAGACCGGGAGCAGTGAACTCTGAGTAATTAATTAAGTAATTCAATTATTTCGTACTGCTGAGATTGTTGGTGGGTTTACGAATTTGTAGAGTGTTATTTAATTTAATTTTATAATATGGAATGTTTCTTTGTTCCGTAGATTTTGGAATAAGGCCCTTTGTACACGAGGAGATGTGTTAGATACTCTTTTTTATTCTTTCCTGTGTGAGGTTTATCAGTTTATGGCGTCACACTTTTTGCGCAGTGTCAAGTGTATAATACCATAATTATATTATCAAGTTTGATAATTATTTTATACTAGCAACCCGCCCGCCCGGCTTCGCACGGGTGTAATTTACGTGCGATGCCAGGGCGGGTCGCTTGTTATATAATTATATAAACCTTCCTTGAAAATGTGTGTAAGTTAGCGGCCATACAGATAAACAGACAGACGCGGAAAGCGACTTCAATTTATACTATGTAGAGTTATGTTTATGTCGTTAAATATGTCAGTCACAATCAGTGTCAAGCAAATTAAGCAAAATAAATAGTTCGTCACGTTTAAATTTTCGCGCTAGCGTAGTTTAAACGACTTTTGGACGCAGATTTTTAAAAGATAAAGGAAGCTGTTCCGAGCTTCACGTCCAATAGAGGCGCTGTTTAAGTCTCATACATTTTGCTGGCGTTTACCTTTCCGAAAATTTCCGTACTGAGCCTATACTGGATGGTTTAAAACTCAACCTTTTATGATAGCAACCTCTAATTCACGTCTTTGATTAATAGCCCCTTGCCATGGCGGTGTTTAGGCACGGGGCTTGCATAGCGCACGTATTTCAGTAATTAAGCGCAAGCGCACGGTGCCGTGAAGAGATCATTCACCGCACCGTCTCGAGGCACCGAGGTGCTTCGACACGGCCACTGGTCGAGCTGTACTACTGAATGAAAATTAATGTTCCTAAAGATATTTAAAACTACGGTCCCAGCGCCCAAAAATTACCGACATAAAGTTTGAGTAACATCGTAGTATATTTATTAATTTGTGCAAATAGGCTATAAATTTAGCAAGCCAAATTAGACATAATAGAAAAAAAAAAAACTGTTACTTATGAGCTATAGTAACACACACTGGCTTATTTATGAAGTGCTTAAAAATACTAAATGCTGATACTGTGATTTCCGCAGTAGGCTAGGCCTGTATCGCAGGAAACTGACTCAGTGGATTTGAATGACATTTGGTATGAAGGTTTTGACCAAAATAAAATGAATGGACCAGCCATAATCATTGAAATTGCTCAGTAAAAACGTTTTAAAACCGTTGGACATATACTTCAACACCTAATTATAGTACATTTGTTACAAAAAATAGATAGCGGATTTTTAATGTGTTTTTACACTTAGGGAAAGCACACGAAGACATAATTTTGTCAGATGTTTCGTTCTCATGTTACAATAGTCTTGTCTCGCACTTCCTACAGCTAGAGACCGACTGAAAAAAGCGAGCGCCGGCGCTCATTTTGTTATCTTCAAAAATGCGCTTCTTTAGGGCCCGTCCATTCATTTTATTTTGGTCGAAGTATGAAGGTAGTTATTACCCTGGATTAAAACACATGTCATGTCATAATATGTGCTTTTTTGCGGTAAAATATAAAGGATCTGGACCCGGGTATATTCTAAAACTGCGACCAGAACCACCGGAGGATGGGCAGCAGCGTCCTGTTAGTACACGGTGAACGTACTGCGATCTCCAAGCCGCCTGCCAAGCGTGGGGATTATGGCAACACCCCTCTCTAAGAGGGAGGCCTTGTTCAGCAGTGGACATTTAATGGCTGATGATGTGATGTGATATTATAGGGTCTAAAGGAAAGCGCGTGAAACTGTGAGTCACTGCTGATTGTGTGCTAAATAAGTCTTTGAAATTGTCTTTGAAAGCTTTTAATCAACAGTTAAGTTTTATAATTTTATTATCATTTTATTTCCTTATTTCCTGCTTGGGTCTCTTGAAAAGTATTATTATAATTTATTATCTTGTTGTTGAATTGTTGGCTAACCATCCGTTGTCAGTAGAAGAGCGGTTACTCATAAATTCATTATTGTTTATACATCCGTTGTGTAAAACCGGTAAAACGCACATCATTATGGAACTTTTAGAATGGAAATTTACGTAAATAATTATAATCTATTTTCATATTGTTCTAAATACTTACCTACCTGGAAAATGCAAGAAAACTAGAAAACCGAGGGCATAGCTTACATCTGTATGTAATACGATGTATTAAGTTATTTTGTTTTGTTTTTAGCTTTGGCTCCAGACATGATGTCTATTTGTCAAGACATAGGTAGGTACATACTATAAGTAAAATTATTCGGAAACAATTTGTCCGATTTTGATGGGACTTGGTATGTATAGTACCTTAGTAAATTAAAATAGCGGTAAAGAAACATATTTTTTTTCGTATTTTTAAAGTGTAGGTAAGAAAAAAAAATTGAAAAGTTATCAAGTACAATCAAAGAGGTGCACAATATCATGTCAGGAAACCGTTGTTATTTGTGTTTGGTTTGTATAACCCTTTAACTTAACCTATAGATAGGTACTATACCGTCAGGTGAACTGTGTAAAATTTCAGTAAGTAGGTACCTATCTACTTACGTCCAGCTTGTCAATAAACTGACGAGTTTCAAAAGAGCTGTTTAAAAAATAATAAAAATTATAAAACCTTAAATTGGTTTACCAATTAAAAAACAACTTCGTTTTAAAATATTTTTCAAGCATAACCTGTAATTATTTCAGCGAAATAATTAGAGCCTAAACTCGGCACACTAATTTGTTTTGCGGAAGATACTATCGCCGCGATTATGCCGCGCATGTGAAAGCACCTTTACAATCTTTACGTTAATAGGGCAATTATACGAGGACTAATCGTTCATTCAGATTATAGATTTGTTTTAAGGTTGCCTTAATTGTTCCTAAGATTTTTTCAGAATTCTCACATAAATGTTAAAAAATATTTATTTTGTTTTAAGGTGGCTAAGTAGTGCCATAAAGATTAGAGCGCAAAACTTTGAAAAATAAACGTTAATAGTCAATTAAAATACAAAATTACAAATAAAGTTCACAAATGGACATTGTTTATTCAATAAAAATTACAAGTAAAATAAAAACTATCTTAAATTTAAATTTATAACTAAAACTAATCTAAAACTAAAATTAATCTAAAACGTTAATTGAGAGATGACTTTGATAAAGCTCTGTGTCTCATCGACTCTAGGACTGCTGAGTTGGTGCATGCGACTGCGCCGATATATTTTTTATATAGTAATAGGCTTGCGTTTGACCGCCAACTCGCCTGATGTTAAGCGATGATGCGGTCTACGGTGGAGCACGCTTGCCTAGAAGAAACCGATTCACTCGTGATTTGAAGACACCCAGATTGTAACTATCGGGGAACACCCATTCAGGCAGCGCATTCCACAGACTAGCAGTTCGTATAATAAATGTGGAATCAAAGCGCTTCGTGCGGATTTTCGGAATATCAACCATAAAGCGGTGTCGATTTTTTGCTATCATTTAGCTACCACAAGAGGTGAGAGGTGCTACATACAGAGAATCCTTAACACGTAATAAATAAAAAAAAATGCTTTTTTCTTCTTTCCT
The DNA here is from genome assembly GCA_932305915.1 of Agriopis marginaria. Taxonomy (NCBI): domain Eukaryota; kingdom Metazoa; phylum Arthropoda; class Insecta; order Lepidoptera; family Geometridae; genus Agriopis; species Agriopis marginaria. The sequence goes on from OW029915.1 coordinate 16,862,383, forward strand.
CTTGAGAGAATTTTGGCGTCGCACTTCTTATGCATTTGCCAATGTTAAGCATTGGGATTTTTAAAGTTTTATTAAATACAGTCAAACAAATCATAGTCTCAGTCAGGGTCAAGTAAAGTAAGTCACGGCCAAGACCAAGTCATGCCTTAGTAAAGTGGTGGAAACTTTACTAGAGCCTTCTTTAAGGTTTTGGAAATTTGGATTTCTAAAATACGTGTTTCATAAGTCTTTCTTACACTCGAGCACGTTCACGAACCCTCAATAACCACCATACGCCATTATTACAAATTTATTCTCGAAGTATTGAATTCTTGAAAGTTTAGGAAATACAATGTGACAAGTTTTTTTCACGTTGGCATAAAAAAAAAAATGGATTGTCGAACAGGCTGGAAAAAAGTAGCTTGTTTTTTTTTTTTTTTAATTAGTAATAGTAATAGTAGTTTTTTAAGTTATTATAGTGCTACTTGTGTTGTGACGAATTAAATTTTTCTCTCTCCGACATGTAATTGCAATTTGTTAGGAATAAACAACGAACTCAATATAGGTCTTTGGGAATAAAATACTATTTATAGGTACTATGAACTATATAATATTATTATAATGACAAAATAAAATAAAAAGGAATTCTTTTTTAGATTTGGAACTCGAAAGGTGTATGAAAATTAGAGGCTATTTAAACTATAGCAAAGCTATCATGATATTAATTATGTTATAAATTATAGTTTATTCATTAATTTTATTCATTAATTTATCACAGTATTTTTCCAGTGTAACTATTTCATTAACGATGTTTTTTTACTTTGTAGCAGCTATACTTATAATCGACCTTTCTTATTTTTCTCCAAGTCATCAAAATCTAAAATACCACAATATTTATGTCCCTCAATTGGTAACTGGCAAAAAATAAATAGATTAAAAATAAGGATGTCAATTCATCCCCGTACAGCCGGCGGCCGGTAGAGCTGCCACGCTGCCAGTTGCCAGCCACATCTGCCTCGCAGCTGGCGTGCGCACGAGCCGATCTGGCACAGAATATATCATACCAATGTGTTTTATGCGCAAGAGCGTTTGCTTGTTTGTTTGTTTCACTTTTATGGAGCAACAGAGTAACGAGTTGACGTAATTTTTTTAATTGAGATCGTTGGAGGGCTGGTGAAGAACATAGGATAAATTTTATCTCGAGTAAAAGTACAGTTCCTGAGGGAACATCTACGCAAGTAAAACCGCGTGGAAGCTAGTAATAGTATCAGGTCCACCACCAGACATGCATGATACCAAGGCACGGTGTTCTACAGGCCTAGCAAGCATCATCTTTGGTTTAGACCCATATCCCTCTACAAGAGACATAAATAATAATAAAACGTTGTTTTAAACTATCGCGATGATTAATAGCGGGATACTTACCATGATCAAGTTCTGGAAGGAGCTCCCAAACCACCACAACCACCATGATAAATATCCCGTTAATAATCATATACTATCTCTCTATTTTTTTTTGCCACTAGCGCTACATCGCCTGGGAAGCTATTTAGGTAACTGAACATAGGTAATAGGTTTGCATAGGTTCTGGGCATGCTTGCCCAGGACCTATGCCACCCTGTTGACCTCTGTGTCCTGCCGATACATAGGAATGTCACTACGTATCAAGCATATTTAAGTTTAACCCCGATAAAAGAGCTAATATCCTTCAACCGGCTGAACAGTTTTTTTAATAATATCTAAGAACATTCTTGATCAAGTCACATTTGTAACAAAACGGACATGACGTTGCCTGCGAAACTACGAATGACAACCAGCCAGCCGCCATGACACACCCCCTCACGTCATGCCACTGTCAAGCTCGCCAAGCCTTTGAGGGGAGGGTATATAAGATAGCCTGCGAGCCAACTATCTCTCTGTTCATTTCGATTGCTGAATAAATGAAGTACTCGCCACTCTGCGTGTTTTATATGACATCCCGTTTACACATTACATTATATTAAAACAAAAAAAAAACGGTTCTGCCGTTTGGAAACTATGATGCCACAGACATATTCAAAGATACACAGATACACACGTTATACATATAATAGCCCTCTTTTTACGTCGGGGTTTAAAAATAACATTTCATCAAAACACTGTTTTAAACTACCACGGTTGTAAAAGCAAAAGACTAAGAAAGAGGGTAGATCGTTATGTCTGCACCTAAATTTTTAACTGTTCGACCAACCACCCGCATTCTTCAGTCTTTCCGTGAACATGGTACATGTAACAGCGCCGAAATATCGGGAACTCATTCCACAACCTTACCACGGTAAATATCCCGTATCTAATCATATAACTTTAACATTTCATCAACTTTATCGTCCAATAAATTATATTTAAAAAAAAAAACTTCAAAAAACCACAAAACAAACATTGTGCTATTATAAAGACCAAAATAATATTTATGTAGGATGGATTTTGAAGACAGGCGGGTTCAAATTAAGTTTTTTTTGTTGTACTGACACGTTGATACCCTTCTCTATTTTTTGTATTATTACAAATAGAGATGAATGTAGAATGAAGCTCCTGAAATGTAATGGCCCTATAAATAACATTTAATATGTGGTATTGCAGTGACAAATAGCATTTATACATGGAATTAAAGTCTTTTTGCAGCCTAATGTGATATACGAGAAATTATGCTATGCTATTTATTGCTATTAATAAAGGTAAGTAGCATAGTTTTTGTGAAAATTATCTATTATAGTTAACGAGATACAATACATAAGAATTTTATCTCGATGATTCTAGTCTAAAATTATAGGATTTATTATGGAAGCCAAAGATTTTTTATTTATACTTCGTATAATCTTAGATATAAACTAACGCGTTTTTTTGTTTCATCAAGATTCCGTGCTTTGTGAACCGTTTTTTATTTTTATTGAAATGATATAATACTTTCAGATTGGTCCCATAGAAATTCCATCAAAATCGGCTTAGTAGTTTGGCTTTTAAATCAAAATAACCAAAAAAAATGACAATATGACAATATTATGTCATCCAAGTCATCCAAAGATCACCGAAACCGCGTAATTTATTAATTTTGTAGTCTGTTTTTAAATTGATAATTATAGGTTATCTTATTTTAGGTACCTATTTTTGTTATGATTTTTTTGTTTTGTTGAAGTGTTGAAATTATAGTCTGAATAATCGGTGTGAGTAATTCTCTATAACGTTAAAAAGAGTGAATTATTAATATTTACTGCCAATAATAAGCACCCTAAAAATGTACCCCCAGTACGACTATAAATGGAAAACCTTTAAATATCGCTAAGCAATATAAATAAAAAAAAAAATCCCTGGGCAAACGCCTTTATTAACTAAACAAAATACAAGCTAAAACTAAAACTACAAATACAGTTAGACTGCCCATAGACCGTTGAAGGTCTAAAGACAATCCAAATGCTCAAGCCCACTACCAGTTGGCAGCGTACCCAGCATGCTGGCGGCATTACCACGTTGAATGGCAATGCTTATGCGTTGATAAAATAATTAATAATTATAATTTAAATACCTATAGGTCACATAGTCACGGAAGATCTGAAGGATGATAGTGACATAGAAAGAGAGCGTAGAGCGCTGGCGGTGAGATGGGAACATGATAGCCCGTATGTTTGTACGATGTTCTGTGGAAGCCAGTTACTCTCTTCAGAGCATATTGTCAGTGTTTCTACACCAGCAGCTTATGGGTTTGTTATACACAACGATCCATCAGTGCTCTTCGTGTACAGTACAACAATATCTTTAGGATGTTACAGGGGCTGCCCCGATTCTGTAGCGCATCAGGGGCCTTACGGACAACAGCTAATTGCGGCACCTAATCCGCACAGTTGGAAAATCACGCGAACGTGAACCTTATCGCGCCCAGATACGTTTGCGGTCGCGTGATTTTCCAACTGAGCGGATTAGGTGCCGCAATTAGCTGTTGTCCGTAAGGCCCCTGGTATGTTTGCGGATGCCTGAACTGATGGGTTCCACGCGATCATACGAAAGAGAATCTTTTCGCTGCTAAGGTGGGTCAGGGCCAGTCATAATAGGATATTGACAACGATTACAGATAAATATGATTGTCATATTCTACAACACTGGTTTAAAACCATTATTTAATTTTTAATTACACCTACCGTAATTATTATTGTTTTTATTTTAAGAGTTAATTTTATATTTTTTCATTTAAGGTTTCCAATACAGTTAGGCCTGCTTTAATTTGTCAATAGCTGTACCTACCTGTTTTCTGAAATGTGCTATGTAAACTACCTATTATGGATCTTGTATCTGCAATAAAGATTTATTATTATTATAGTATAAACAAAATGTGTCATAGGATTTTTGGGTGTATATATCATCAAATGTCAATCATCATCATCAAATGCCATCTTCATATTGAAGTTTAGAGGTCAGTAGGCAAAACTTTTTGCGATCCCATTGCGATTGATGTCTTCTTCAGATGCTGGTATCTCAATTCGATCCATTTTTTAAATCGATCATCCAGCTATTAACGTCGCTGTCAACCTCCTTTTCTCCGGAACTCGGCCCTTGAGGATCAACCCTCAGAGCAAATAAAAATACAGAGGGACTACCGCGAACACGAAAAGTGAAGCCACTTTTTGAATCATGTGTGCGTAGTCGAAGTTCGTGTCGTGTAATTCATCAAAATAAGTCATAATATAAATACTTAAGTGTGGAAATATGTGTGCGTGAGTCGTGTATTTATAGGGAATTCACGTAGTTTTGGAAGCGATTTTGGCGTCACTTTGGCAGTGCGCCGTAGGGACTCTGTATTTTTATTTGCTCTGAGGATCAATCTTGGGAATTCATAATATACAAGAGTATGCATATAGACTTTACTAAGCCGAAAGAAGGTGATATTTTTTCGCGATTTCAGGGTTGGTCCTTTAGTAAAAGTTGACATGTACAGAAATATTTACTCCTGAATGTATTTCTCACAGTAAACCGAATGAGTGACCCACACGACGACATTTGTATGCTTTCTGAGTTCATTTCTTTCCGTTCGCTGCACTCCATTGGTTATTTCTTTGCACGGCAGATGCGACCCTTCCGTTTCTAAAGGCCGGTCGCCGACCCGTATAAATTGAAATAAGTTGGCGGTAACATTTGCTCTACCCCGATGTAATGACCTTATTTAACTACCCCGATGCTCTTGCCTTATTCAATCGCAAGGTGTTTGCCGACAGCTTTATTGTGCTGGGTTTTATAAGGGTTAAGACAGTTGTATAACAACTATGATTATTTCCGATGTCCAACAGACCACGTCTAACGATTTATTGTTTTACATTATGTGTATTAGAAAAAGAAGAATAGGAAGAAAATGGGTTTACTATTTATTTTATTCTTGTTTTTTACCTTCATATTTTATTGTAACAAGCGCTACCACATCCACACTAATATACAGGTTGTAAGGGGAACACTCTCGAAGCCAAAAGAAGAAGGGAATTGTACTCATCATTATGAACCACTTTTAGTATGGGACCAAACCTGAAATCGCGAAAAAAAAAGCTGTTCCATACATTTTGTCGAGTGTCAATGACCGTTTTCTATAGAACAGCAGATTTTTTTTGCGATTTCAGGGCTGGTCGCTTAGTAAAAGTTGTTCATAATAAGAGTACAATTACCTTCTTTTGGCTTCGAGAGTGTTCTCCTTACACCCTGTATTAAGGAAGGATAGTATGTGTCGTTACAGTGCCATGTCTGGCAGACGAGAAATTATTTACAAGCTGTATTCCCGGATTGTTGACACAGATAACATTGCACAATTTAGAAATCAGCAAGAACATAAGCCATAAACAATATTTCTGTCCGATCTGGTGACAGTCTCTTGTTACTGACAAGCCTAGCTCGTATATATTTGTGCAGCGGCTTGACACTATGACAATATGACGACAATGAGGAGACGCACTGCTTATTTACACGCCAGGTGGCGCATTATTGCTGGTGTTGTTTCACTGACAAAAGGGTCAAATATATTGAGATAAAGTTATATGATTATTTACGGTATATTTACCGTGCTAAGGTTGTGGTTGCGGGAGCTCATTCCACAACCTTACCACGGTAAATATCCCGTAAATAATCATAATTATAACTTTAGTGAACAACCGTGATAGTTTAAAACAGTATATTTAGATAATTTTAGTAAATACACAATAAATATCGTCTGGTGTCATCGGTTTCTTCTAGGCAAGCGTGCTCCACCGTAGACCGCATCATCGCTTAACATCAGGCGAGTTGGCGGTCAAGCGCAAGCCTATTATTTATTTAAAAAAAATGCCTGTGTGTAATGCATTTCAGTGTAAAAATAGAGGTACACACCGTTTTCCTTCCGATGAGAAAAAATAATATTGATAATTTTATTGCATACCTACCTTGCCAAAAGATTCACTTTTTTACCAGCTAAGGAAAAAATTACTCTTTTTTGGGATTCGCTACTATTATTAGAGAAACATTTTACTGTTTAAAAGCAAAGTTTATTTTCATTGTTTCATTCAAGAGCAACGTTTATAACCTCAAATAAACCACAAATGATAGCACCAGCGAAGGTGGCGCCATCTGAGATAAGTTTTGCCTGTGGCTTCTCATTACCACGAAACGTTCCATAGAGCTCGCCCACGCATTGTGATGAAGCTTTGATTACTGCTCGATACTTGATTGAATGAAATGCAAAATTTTAATATAATAGAGAGCGCTGATAAATTGTAATGATTAATTTTTATGACTTGGTTTTTAGTTACGTAGAAAACTGCAAATAGGCAGCCATGCCGCTTGCAATTCTAAACCCGTGATATCGTAAGATGTGTTTGGATGGGGTTACCGATGTTTTATAGACAGAATATTTTAAAAAGTTTATATCGCTTCAAAATTTAATATAACAGAAAACAAAAACTATTGAACCTATTTCATAGTAGGTACATAAAGATAACGATAAAGATAATTTATTGCACAGAAAAATAACAGTATACAATATCAAAGAATACACATAAATTTTTAGGAAACAACTTAATAAGTAAACAGGGTAGTTAAATTCTGAGTTTATGTATATGAGGCTAATCGGTGAAAACAGGAAAAATTACTTATAAATTCCTAAATGCTGTAGAAGAAAAAAATACCTATACCTAGAACATTATTTCAAATAACACCCCTATTTTTATATCACTGTCGAGATGGTACAAAGGAGAATAAGCTGGTTTAGAGGTTATATAGTTAAATAGTTTTGAATGATAGAAAAAGTTATTTATACTTACTCTTACCGTCGCCCAGTAGGGCTGGTCTGACGCCGTAGAAACTGATCTGGATGTATACCAGCATTCGATTGGTACAAAGACGCACATTGCCTTGTGAGTGGCCTTTTTTATTGTTGGAGCTAAGACAACTTTGGCGTCATCACGCCACCCCAGTAAGAAAGTAAGTAGGTACTTTTACCATCATCGTATGATAGGTACTACATTTTCTAATGACCATTTGAATGATAAATTTTCTTCTGATAGCCCGTTGGTCCAGTTGGTAGTGAAACTGCCTTCAGCGCTTGAGGGCGTGGGTTCGATTTCCACCCTAGGCAAACATTCATGTGATGAACCTTTGTGTTTGTTCTATATCTGGGTGTTAATATCTATTTAAGTATGTATTTAAAAATATATATGTAGGTATGTATATCAGTCTCTGGAAGCCATATTACACTAGCTTTGCTTAGTTTAGGGTCAGATGACCGTGTGTGGGAAAATTACAGGAATATTTATTCATTTAATATTGAGGTATTAAAACTTATCTCCAAGTGAGCTATGAATCATTTCCCAAACGTATCGCGCATGTACATAGATACACACTTATCAGATAAGGTTTTCCGCGTATGTCGCATATTTGCAACAAATAAGTCAATAAACAGATTTTGAAGAAACGTATGCGTCTAATATCGGTCTCAACGATTAAAGTGGCATTATCTTTAAGTATAAAATGCCTTTAGCACGCTGGATACGTTGCCAACTGTAAGTAGATTGGGTATTTGGATTATCTTGAGTTCTTCAACGGAATACTAAAGGAGTACTAAAAGACATGAAAAATTTTAAGGTTTCAAAAAAGACGTCAAGGGTAGAGCGAAGTGGAGGAGTATAGAATGCTGACATCACCAACATGTTGGATTCATAGTTAGTAAGAGAAAAGAAGAAAGAGATTAGAGTCTGAATCGTATTGCGGAAAAAATCGTGCGTTTTTATCTTGAGCCTAAAATTCTAAACTTTGCTAAACAATGGATTCAAAACATCGTCATCGTAGAATAGAATACATCATTACGAACTATAAGCATCATAGCCGGACGTGACGTAACGTCCGGCAGCCACAGCAAAAACTAAACGCAGCCTCCGTACGGCCACTGATTGTCTATGATCTAGATCTAGAATTTCTTTGAGCAAGTAAAAAGCTTCCATGTTTCGTTACAAATCAATCGAAAAAAAACGCACTAACATGAATCATCATCGTCATTATCATCAGCCCGATGACGTCCCCTGCTAAACATAGGCCTCCCCCATTAACCTCCACACTGAACGACAGCCTGCCTTTTCTTTTGCATCCACTGGATGCCAGCGACTCTCACAATGTTGTCGGTCCATCTAGTGGGAGGCCTACCTACGCTGCGTCTTCCGGTTCGTGGTCTCCACTCAAGAACCTTTATTCCCCATCGGTTATCGGTTCTTCGAGCGATGTGGCTGCCCATTGTCACTTCAACTTGCAAATTTTAACAGCTATGTCGCTGACTCTGTTTCTGACTCTACCATTAATGGTACCTACTGTGTAATGCAAAGCAACTCTTCGGCGTTGTTAATCGTCACCACTGTTGACTTTAGCGGAATGGTGAGACATATCGTCGTTGAGTGAGATGGTTGCGGGCAGGTGAATGAATCGACATAACATCAGGCGAGTAGGCGGTCAAACTCAAGCCTATATTAATATTAAAAAAACACTTAAGTATTGGTGGCTTTTAAGGGGACTGTTCCCGTCTGCAGCTCTCTCGCTCACACTTTCACATTATAGAAGATATAAAATCAATGAGTGTGAATCTCCATAAAATAACAAAATCATAACTTGGAGTCTATCGTAACATTACAAACATAGAAATGTTTGTTTCGATATCTTGTAATTTGACGGAATAACATGACACGAGTAATTAAAATCACTTGTTAAGATTTTACTGTGTCAAATTAAAATGTATCAAATTGACAATTTCTTTGTTTGTAATGTTATAATAGACACAAGACATGATTTTGTTACTTTTTGGAAATTCACACTCATTGATTGCAGACGGGAACAGTCCCCTTAAACTCACACATCTCACTTAGATAATATAGGATTTTAAATTCTAATTTATTAAGCAAGATCAGACAACATGTTCTAATAATTTGTAGAAGGTTCTTACGGAAAGAAAAATCTAAGAAATTGCGCAGAAAATTGGAAAAATTTCAGAAAACTTAACGTCAATTTTAATTCGGCGCGTTTGACAGTTCTAAGACAGGACAACGTCTGTCGGGTCAGCTAGTCTTAAATAATATATATTCCAAATTAATATTTCTTTTATTTTACCTCACATTGCAGTCTCATAATCTAATTAGTATTGTGTGATTAGTTTTTGTTTATGATATTGAATTATGATGGTTCCCCAAACTAGATTGTTTTTTATTTAAGAAACAAAAACTCTTTGGAAAAAAAATATGACCGATATTAGATACCAAATATATTTTAATTTCATTTCAAAAGTATTAAGGATAGGAAATTGGTTTTTCTTATATTAAAACCGTTGTAAAGCCTATTCTAATGTTAACATTAACACTCTTACCCGATTATTGGTCGTAATCAGCCACTTAAATTTTTATCATATTATACATAATCATTCTTAACTAGGTACGAGCATCTAGGTTGTCCAATTATAATTCAAAGCCCGAAGGCGTCGATTATTATAGGTGGCGTCTGATTTGTCTTTTTACTGAAATTCTTTTGAGTTATACAGTTTGCTCTATGTCGAATTACCTCATTGCACTACTTTCAGCGCGTTATCAGGCACTGCGTTGACGTACCTATTATCGGCGCTTGCGCACCCAATTTGGTTTTTTGCTATATGCCAATTGAAACAAAAAGATAATAAGTAATTAGCAGTAAGGCGCCGTTTCACTTAATAATAAGTATAGAAAAATTCGAAAATTCTATATAAGATAGAATAATTGAATCTAACTACATGTATAGTAACTCAGATCTATGAAAAAAATTGCTATCATGTATATTATAGATTTAGGGTCTTATCTTTTTTACACATAAAATAAGATCAAGAGTTTCTGTTGCCCACATTCATTAGACCAGAAGAACATCATATATATTTGCAAAGTTTCAAATAAATACGACTATTAGAAGTGAGGTATGTTTGGATTCTCAAATTGTTTTAAACACACACACATATATATACACATTCTGATGAACATTATATAAAGCGTGTTATAAAAATAGTCATTATGCCATTGAATGGTGTGATACGATTGGTGATATCATTTGATGAAAATTATTTTTCTCTAATGCCAGCGGATTAATAGTCGAAACATCAAATAAATGATCAATTTTCTATCGACAGGTAAGTGAAGATCACGAAGATTTGGGTTGAAAATAACGTGACAAACAGTCAAAGATTATAGATTGACGCAAATAGTTCAGATACTTATACTGTGTCAACAGGTAAATTACAACAAGCCGTGACAACGCTAAAATAAACATAGAGTTTAGGAAGTAAAAGATAAGGGTAACAGAAAGTGGCAGCTAGAAGTCGTGTTGCTTCTAGATTAGATAGAAAAAGACAAATACAAAAAGTATGAGGCTATTGAAACGGGCATCGGTGTCACTGTCGGGGATTAGCTAGCGGTCGAAATCACGATAGGATTTAATTATGAAGCTATTGGTCGAAGCGTTATCATATCGGTCGACGATACTGCCGATAACGGATGAATAGCGCCCGCGGCCGATCGTTTACAAATAACACAGGAACCCGTTTGTAAATAAATTACAACGAAACCGAATCGGTGTTTGAAAAAACGACAAACCGGCCTCGGATATCCCGGCGTAAACCATTGTTTGTTTGCGAGTACATCGCGACAATTAGTTGGGCAATCGTTTCGGCGCATTCAGCGGGCGATGGAGCGATGGCGAGCAGCCTGCGCTGTGTCAACAATTTCTTTGCCTTTTTCGCTTATCGCTTACTGAATTTGCTCCGCGTCATCTTCAAATTGTGCTGCGCGCTTAATAAGCCCAATTATAAAAACGAAACGTTCGCGTATGTTGATTGTATCACCAACGTTCTAAGTCATCCGACGGTCGGCGGCGCGTGAGTCAGGTGTCGCGAGTGAACGGGGCTGGGGTCGCGGTGAGCCCTCGGGACACCGCCGGGACCGGTGGCGCGAACATTCGCGGCACGTCCTTTGTTGGCCGCTTTGTTTTGGAGTGCCATCCGGTTCCTTATGGTGGAGGGGAGGGGACAGGTGGGCGCAGGTAGCGCGCGGTGCGCCGCCAGTCAGTCCACCTCGGTGCGTCGCGTTGCGCGAGCGCCTCGCCTGCTCACGTACTCTATCTATTATGGAAATGGCTAGTCATTCCGCGACAGGTGCGTGCTCGCGCCCACCGTGCACGTGTGCTGTTAGTGAGTGCGCCGGCGCTGTCTCTCCGCTTCGCACCTGAATACCTGGTGAGTCTTCAATATTCTTTAAAAAATCTCGTCCGGCCCACGAAACTGGCGTGTTTTTGCCGGTTCTGTAGTAACAGCGTCCGCGCTCACGCGCATCTGCCGTTCCGTCCCTGTGCAGCTGCTGGCGGTTGAATAGGTAGGTATGAGAGTTTTTACATTCTTTGATCGAGTAATAACGTTCCTTTGAATGAGTTTGCCCTTATAGCCAGCCCTTGGGATCTCAGAAGGGATCTAATACAATTAGTGAGTGCGAGGAGTGGTGAGCGTTCACACGGTCGCAATCGCTCGTTTCGCGTGTTGCTGTTACTGGGTAAATATTGGTTCGATAACGCCGCGAGTGCGTGTGCGCCACATACGCCAACAGTTATCGATTCCACACATGCGTCAACTTCGATGGTTATCTTCGCCGGATCTGGGTCATTGTTCTTTTGTATTTCGTGTTTAATTTTCTATTTCAATTCTGAATCATTTTTGCTCTCAAATATTATTATCCGCTATTTATATGTACAATTCTATTTTATCATTGTTAGTAATTACATCTAACTTTTTAATGCTGAACTCAAATTACCGTGGAAAATTAAACAAAGTACCCAATTCTTGAAACGCGTGAGAAACAATTTTAAAATGTTCGCGAATATACGAATAGGTATCTTTATTGCATTTCTGTTGGAATATCTAAATTAATACCCATTAAATTGAATCTGTGAGTAGGAATACTTTTATACGAATCACTGCACGCATCAAAATTGATTTTAAATCGGAACAAATTGATTTTGGTCGTGCATAGAGACCATTTGTCTTGAATCCAAATTTTTATGTGGAACACGCGAACAGTTTTAGATAAAAATTTAAAAAAATGAGTAGGTATATAAAACCGACATTGTAGAATGGATAACAGAACTGTACAAAATTATTAGGATTTGAAACAGATACAAGTACGTATAAATTACTAGCGACCCGCCCGCCGGCTTCGCACGGGTGTAATTTACGTGTGAAGCCGGGGCGGGTCGCTAGTTATATATGTAAACCTTCCTTGAAAATTTACCTAACTGATGGTGAAAACAGCATCAAAATCCATTGGGTGGTTTAAGAGGAGTTAGCGGCCATACAGACATACAGACAGACGCGGAAAGCGACTTCAATTTATACTATGTAGAGAAGAGATAGACAAGATAGAGAGAAGATAGAGATAAGACACGCGGTGACAAATCTAATCATTGATGTCAAATAAGTATTCGAATATCTGTGATAATTATAAACCATTGATACAAATAAAACTAGACTGTTAACTCCTTATCAGTATTATTTACTTCCTTCAATAAAAAGCCTTAAAGTCTTCAATCTTACGTCATAAAGTTCCGTCCTGTAGAGCAGTCTTATTACGACCATTAGGTATAATGCCGCCTCCATCGCTGGTAGCTCTGTGATCGAGCACACCGGTTTTCACAGTCATGAAACCATTATGTGGTAGATAGGTACTTACATTATGAAGAGAATAGGTAGTTTTTTCCCCTACCGGCTTCGCTCTGCCGCGCTCACCTGTAGGTACCTCGTGACTTTACAGAATTTGGAAATTGAAGTTATTTTAGTCTATTTGTTTTCCTCTATCAGTAGCTTTAGTGTCATCACTATTGTTAGTATAGATTTCTAGTTAACATTTTGTTAGATTGTCTTTAGCTAGGATATACGCTTCTGTGTGATTGATGCTGTTTCTATTTATAGGAAAGTTTTGTATTATTAAATTTTTGAGATTTATTATTACTTTGCTAATGTCCAAATGGTTTTTAATACGTTTGTAGCGTGTTTATCAGAATTATTCAGAATAAACACTTATATTATTGAGCTAAATACTTTTAACAAGCGCGTACGACTAATGCCAAATTTAGCACAAGCAAAAAATCATCACAAAAATTTGAATTTGTCAAGATTGTCATTAGATTCTTATCTATTCGAGTTATTGTGAGTTGTCTCGAAACTTGACCTTGTGAACGGAACGTCTCTATTAAAGCATACGTATTTCCAAGGGCAAGGTAATGTTTATTTCCACGATAAAATAACTTTAGTCAACAAATTACTGATATCCTGTCTGGATTATTAATAAATGAGAATAATAACAAAGTTTGATTGATTCGTAGGTTATTTGAACCTTAGTTTTAGTACTTTTTGCTGTCTTTGATGATTAAAATGAATCTTTTTGTGCTTATTTTTAATAGGCAGATCATAACGAAATAACAACGTGTTCATTGTGGAAATTCCTACATTACATTTTATCAGAGTATTGAAACATCACTCCTAAGTGAATTAGTGGCATTATAAGTAGGTACCTATTCATTGAAACGTGTGTTGACGTAATAAGACAATGGTACAGAATTTAACTGGTCTTTTAACTTGAGATAGGGTTACCAGATGGAAAAAAAATCTCTGTGGAAAAACCCGAACGCTTAAAGAAATTGCCGGACATTTCCTTCAAAGTTAATATTTCGCAGCATGATGAACTCGAGTAGCGGTCTTTTTCATTTCATTTCTAGATATCCGGACGTTTTGTAATTGTGAAAGTCTGAATTGCTAGACATTTCCAGAAAATTTTGTACGTATGGCGACCCTATCTATACATTATTTATTGACAGTTTGTCATTGCTGTTTCGAAGTCTTCATATATAAGTAAATAGAGACGAGAGCTAAAGTTAAATTCATCGAATGAAAGGTATAACCGCAGAATAACTCAGTAGGAGATTTCTTGTCAATTCGTGCCAGCGGAACTAATCGCAGTTGATAAGTACTGAGCTGGCAACACTAGTAGGGTTGACGTTTGACTTTAATTCCACTCATTTTAATTTATACTCAAACCGGTAATGTTTTGTCACATGACTTGAAAACATAAACTGTTTTTTTTTATGATGTTCACATTTTTGTTTACGGTTAAACTCAAAAATAGGAAAAAGTTATTTACTGGCCACATTCCGTGCTATGATTAAAAAACCCGCCGTTTTCTTTCAGAATACATCGAAAACATGCATCATTATGCAAAACAATGTTTTTGTTTTATACATTATATTATGATGTATACGGTCTTATTAGCTTTTATTAAGTTTGTTGATAGTATTAAAAATATTCATAGCATTACCCCAAAAATATATATATAGCATTATACTATGTATTTGTTTGTTAAAGACATGTAAACGCAAATTTTACGAAATAAATTGATCAGACTACTTTTTACTAAGTATCATTTATTATTTTACCTTAAAATTTACATTAAACCTCATAGATTTTATATCTTTATTCCACAATTAGTAAGTACACATTGCATTTGAGGTAGTGTTTCCTCTTAATTAGACAAACACCTTTTCAATCAAGCATTGTTATTGAAGAGGTTGCGACAACCCTGAATACCGTGAAAAAAGTGATTGTGGTCCGCGACAAATCGAGCAGCGATGTGATGACTCGACGATCTCGCGCATTGTTCACAACCACGGTTGAATGAACTGTCCACGGGGACATGGAGTTAATTTGAACCACTTCCGAACTACAGTGAGACCACAAACCTGGAGGATGAGGCTTGTCTTCGGAAACCACATCCTATACCACAAAACTAGCACAAAGGGACCTGCTTAGATTCCTCAAAAATTATAGTATAAATCTTTTTTCGATAGCATTAGTTAAGTTGAATTTCCATTAAATGGTGGAGAATTTCTGGTTATGGAAATTTTGAAGACAATAAAAGCAGCAAAGGTTAGAGGATCTAGTTTCGTTGAGGGAACAATTAAGTAGATCATCTCTGAAGAAGTGCTAAAGTGATTACCCTAGAAATAGACAAGCATCAAAGATGGTCCAGCATGTTGTACGAGTTCCGACGGCCGGGCTCAGAGGGCGGAGCTGAGCAAATGGCCCGAGCCGCTGGCGCGCAATCCCGTTCGTATAACCTTTCCACACTAATGTGCGCACGCGCAAGACCATTGTCACGGCTTTACGATGAACTGACCATAACTTCTACAAAAACACCAATTAAAACAATCGAAAATAAAATCATCCGAAGCCTTTTTCGACACGCATTAAGCAGTCATTAGCTAGGATTCTGAGCTATTAATTAATTTAATCTGTGGCAGATTCGCGTCGAGTTTCGTATTCGGACATTGTTGTTGGAAATATGACGAATCTAGACAGTTCTATGAGAAGTCGGACCATGAAATTGTGTGCACGAGGCGTATCGGCAATTTGCGTCAGTTTTTTTTATCACAGTCACGACAGGCCGGATTCTTCGTGAAGCGGCCAATCGCGGGCTAGAGACGGTGTAATTGGGAGAAACTACGTGGCCACCACAAATGCTTGAGATTCATTTTCGACCAGTTCAGATAGACCTCCCGAAACTTTCCTACAAACTCCTGGTGCTTCTGTGCTTCTTCTTCAATTGAGGGGGGAAGGAGGTCAAAGTAAAATAGATGCTCCATAATGACACGGTCTTATTCTGGTCGGTTGCAACAGCGAGTGTAACTGTTTCGGCCCTTTTGTCCGCGTGATGATTGTTGGAGATGGCTTATAATTCCTTAACGGATGTTGCATAGTGGTTCACTTTCGCATCTTTTATATGTTCGTTGGTTGCCTCTTATTGAATGGCGCTTATTGTTGCAATATAATTATGCATGTGTTTCATTATACAATATGTACTTACATCATGTATCATATCGTCCATATCATGAAAAAATTATGGCCACATCGCTCGAAGAACCGATAACCGATGGGGAAGAAAGGTTCTGGAGTGGAGACCACGAACCGGGAGACGCAGGTAGGCCTCCCACTAGATGGACGACGACATTGTGAGAGTCGCGGGCATCCAGTGGATGCAAAAGGCAGGCTGTCGTTCAGTGTGGAGGTTAAAGGGGGAGACCTATGTTCAGCAGTGGACGTCTTCTGGCTGATGATGATGATGAATAATAATTGACTAAATAATTATTAACTCAATAAATTGCAGTAGTCATGTTTTATATAGCTCTAGATTGGAAAGCACAGAAGTAGAGCGCAATAAACAATTGGTCATTGAAAGTAATTATAATTTACTGGTTTTGTTTCACAATTTATTTCTAACGTCAGCTTTAGTTATAAAAGAATAAAAGCAAGTTTCCGAAGTAAAAACAGAAACTAACATTGCCATTATAACAAAAACCGAAAAGACTGCCGCGCTAACTCGGAAATGGCCAAATGACACCCTGAAAATATATTATACCTCCTACATCAATATAGTTTAGTTTTTCTATAATTATGTTAAATTTAATAGCAATACTTATACCTAAATCCCTATGGAAACTTAAATCATTAGAAGAGATATCCTAACAGTAGCTATTAATTTGAATCTGCCCTTCCAGGTAATCAGAGACCAGATATAGATGCGATGCAATTGATTAAGGTTATTAACAATGATATCTTATCACTGAGAGTCGTTGCAGTGATAACTGAAAGTTGGAACGGTTATTTGATTTAACTGGAATGTCTGTCGGTCTGTTTATGTTGCGAAAATTAGTCGACAGTTTTATTAAGCGTGATTCAACTTAATTTCAAATTCGTTCAAGAAATTTTGCCCATAAATAATTGTTTATTTAGTTGGACATATTAATATGTGGTGACTAGTTCTTTCAAATAAATCTCTACAGCATCAGTGTACGTACCCTATGTGTTCAAACGTTGCGCTTGTATAATCATTAGTAGTCGTAGATAGCTTAGGGGTGGTGGTCCAACTCTTCTGTTTAACGGCCTATTATCAGAGTCGCGTAGGCAACAAAACGCTCCCTTAGCCCCCGCCAAGTTATAGCGACGATGTATTTTGCCACGGAAGAGTCAGGACGCTCGCGGGGGTAGTGCAACGACAAAACCGACCTCGATGACGTCTGGCGCGGTACTGAACGCAGCGCGCGCAAATTCTCGCGACCTTTTTACGCTTATAATTTCACTAAAAAACTATACTATTCACTATCAAATATGTATCCAAATCAAAAACTGTTGAATAGGATTGCCTTTCATTACATGCAATTTCCAGGTTATGACGAGCTTTCATTAGAGCATAAAACGAAAAAAATAAACTAAATCGACTTTGTTTCAGAATTTTTTTTGATTGATAAAATTTTATTCTATCAAATTTTGAACCAATGCATACCTTAACTCAAACACAGATGTATCTGTGACATGTATTTTTTTCCAGCTCAAATATTGTAATTTAACTGAATATAATTGATTTAATACCGACAAATTCGGTATAACAGGCCGTTAACGTTCGCAGAAACAGCCTCTTACAGGCTCTCATAGAAGTTAAATGGTACACAGCGAGTAAACTAGTATTCATAATAGAGTCATAAAATTAGTAGAGTTACCACGTTTACTCACGCTGGGCTCGTTTTTGAGGCGATAAGTGGAAAAGTAATGTTTGTTTAAAGTTTATAGCCATTTTGAAACAACTCACATGGAAAATTATTTGGAAGATAGTTGTGTAGTGGGATAGGCGGACTGCAGTAGTTCTCGACACGGGTTATACACAGTGGGGACTGCTTCGCAAAGCTTACTATTTTAGGCTCGTTTCTTTGCTGTGTTAATTTACCACCCTAGTTAAGGGGAAATATTTAAGTTAAAATATTGTATCTTTTAATTGTTGTGCGCGTGTAAATAAATAAATAAAATATTTAAAATTTTTGTAATTGGAATTTCTTTGAAGCAACAAGCTTCTTAGGTAAATAATTGAATTGCGTCACTGTACTAAAATATTATCAATTGGAGCACGAGGACTTGTAAGTACCCCGTGCTTCACCCAGGCGGAGAACCTAGGTGGAGCACGGGTCCGACCCTAAATAATCCAAGCAAAACATCTAAGTGCTATACATTATGCCAATGTCTTAGAATCTAGAACCTAGATGACACTGCACCTGTTTGGGTAGGCTAAAAAGTTGCAGACTGGCAATTAGGGCCCTTATTTTTTATCTCACATGAGAATCCTTGCCATAAACGTACCGTCATAACATGAAAATGTAGTTAAAAATTTACTCTATGCCCTCAGTCTCTATGACCACATAAACTCAAAACATGACCACGTCACGTTCTATGCGTGGAATTGGCAATGTTAATTTTGCTAACGCGATGAGCTTCGAAAACGCTTGTTTTAAACCGTTAAAATAACGTAGAGCAAGCTAGCGCGTTTCGTGCGCGTTCGTCAAAAGAATGTAGTATCCAATCGGAAGACGTGTACATTTGTTTTTTGTTTTAAACTATCACGGTTGTTCTCTAAAGTTATATAATTATTTACGGGATATTTACCGTGGTAAGGTTGTGGAACATGTTGCAACTGCACCGAAATATCGGGAGCTCATTCCATAACCTTACCACGGTAAATATCGCGTAAATAATCATATAACTTTATTTGTTTTTTGTTTACCATGTCTACGTTTACGGCGTGTTGTCGCGTTATGTGGTTTCATAAAGAATTAGGGCCCAGGCGGAATACCTTCTGTGCCCTTAGTCCCAGATTTGATATTTTACGAAAATAAATTGCGTTTACGTATTGTTCCATACATTTTAGTAAAGCGCCTCTATCGGAAACGTGGAGGAACTAAATTTGGCAGTTATCGGCGGTATAGATTGCTTCACTCTAATACGAAAAAAAGTTTTCGAATACCTTTTAGCCCAGCAATGTATGGAACAAGACGAAAACGAAAAAAGTTTTCATAAACTATCAAATCTGGGACTAAGTGCACCGAGTTCCTAATCCGATGCAAAAACTATTCTTCAATTTCACACGTACCTGTATATATCGTATATATTGTGGGTGGATAGGTTAGTAATGTTGGTTCATCTAAATAAAATGTAGGTACAATGTATGAAATAGCCACATAGCCTCACACAGGGTATTCTAACGACAGCAATTTGATAACATTTACCACAGTAGGCCACTTAAGTCGAGTCTCTAACTGGTATAATAAATAATTTAATCTAACACCGTTAAAAAGTGCAGGTATAATATAGTAAATTTAGTTTCGGTTTTTTTTCGCGATAACATGGTTGGTCCCTTTATAAAAGTTGTTCATAATGATGGATACTATGGCTTTCGGCTTAGTACGCTCTTTCCGCGTAACCCTGTATATGCATGCTTCATTATTTCTGTATGGAGGTAAATTAACTGGATATGGATATACGGTTGGTTTGGAACAGTTATGATCCGCGGTGAATACTGCGACCGTTCTAACGGACTTGGTAACTGCACCTCTGAGTTTAGCTGGAAGTAGGTACGTGTGTGATGATATAGAGCGTATTTTAAATTTTAGTTGGATCTTTTGAAGTGTTTTTGATTCGGTTAAGAATAAAATATTGAATTAAAGTAGAGTTTTGGCGCCAACGTGGAAAAAAACATGTCGGCTCGTTGGATTATTTTCCTAAACTTGTGTATTTTTGAGTGTTAATGTGTACTAAATGGTGAATTATTATTCATTAAGTGCTCGTAAGCTTGCTCGAGTGTGGCCACTTGCCCTTGTGGATGTAACGAGGTGAAACATGTCATTTCGTGTTATTTCCAAAACTCCATTGGAGCCTCTTATAAAGTCTCCACCACTTTACAGGGGCATTAGTTTGATTTGACCGTGACTTACTTTGCTTGACTCTGACTGTGACTATGACTTGTTTGACGCTATTAATACTATGTAAACATGATTAATATTACGACTAAAGGACATTGAATCCTCGGTCATAAAAATTTTAACAAAAAAAAAGGTATGTAAACATTTATTTCTGAAACGCTTTAACATTATCATATACCTATGTATATACATAGCTACATATTATATCTAAAAAAGGTTACATTGAATTAGCAGTGGGCCCCAAACTCGGCTAGGCCGGTTTCTTGGTGACACGGAAAATATTTGCCAATTTTAACTTAACGCGCGCGCTTAGAAGATTTAAAATAACGCAATCACGTTTTTTGTAGAATATTAAATCTGGTGTTTAAATTTGTGGAACCACTAGCAAGATGTTTAAATAGCTTATTTAATAAAAATATTCGTCAAAATTTGTTCACAATTGGTGAAAATATTGCATAAAGTTACAAACAAAAAACACGGTCAAATTGAGAACTTCTTTTTTTTGAAGTCAGGTGAAAATAAGTGTTTTTAGATTTTACGGGGGCTTTAATAACAGACTTGTATGAATTATACTGCCTAGTCTAAGTACAATTTTACTCGAACTTGGATTGCTGTTTATCTTAAAGTAGGTAGAGCTTACAAAAAAAAAAACTGTACCGTATATAGGAAAATGAATTAATACTATATATAGTGCATATATATTTTTCTAATGTTATATAATATATTCACTATTCACAATTAACATAATTTGAATTATTTTATTCACTAGTTTATGGTAATAATGATAATTCTTGCCGAACGCAAAAAAGCATCTCTCAGGATGTCGTATAACACTTCAGTTGATTCCAAACTGGTTTCCTGCGAAGGGACTGTATTCAAGGCTTTATTGTCCATTCTATATCACCGGATTTGGGTAAATTTATGTATAATTATTAGTGTGTAGGATTTAAATTTCAGAATTCCTTAATGATAAAAATGTTTTGATAAGTAATGTAGACTAAATAATTGACAGGTACTAGGAAAAGATAAAATGATAATAATAGCTTATATAGGTAGTAATAAACATCTAATTAGGGTATAAAATACAACCAAACCAAAATATGATTGTAACAATATTCTAACTTAGACATAATTTCGTTATTTTTTTAACTTTAACAAAAACTAATAATAATATATAAAAAACTAACATTTGTACGCTGTAACAGGCAAGGACATGAGATACGTCTCCATTATTACGACCATGTATGCTACTTTATATGTATGTGTACCTACCATGTTCTGACAAATAAATATTTTGAATTTGAATTTGAATTTGAATTAATGAATTGCTGAGGAGAAAATAATGTGAACTTTCGGTGGAAACAACTTCTAACATATTTATTTCTTACAGTGCTCAAAAATGAACTAACCAAAACTAGGACAGAACCATACTATCTAAGTAGTCTGTGCATTTAGCCTAAATTAGTTGCAAGCTAAATTAGACATTGTTATGACGATATAGTATTTAAATTAGTTTGTCAGTATTTTCAAAATGTATACACGTAAACTCAGTGCACTTTTTCAGGAATTTTGTACTCAACGCAACATCTTTCTTTTGTTTATCAATCACTGATTAAAACCTTCGTTTGGTCACAATAATATCATAAAAAAATATAATTTTACAAGAATAAATTTAAATTTATCGCCAATACAATATTATCATAAATATTTGATAATTTTGCAAGAATAAAGTTATATTTATCTCCAAATTATGAATTTCTGTTACATTATGAGTATTTCACTAATGCATATCGAAATTCAACACCGATTCTCGTTTCTGTGTAAAGGAATCGTCATTGCTCTGTTGCAAGTTTATAGCAGAAGTAAGCACCTTGTAAGGCATGTCCAGCACGAAGTTTAACGTCCGTGCCGGTGTCCAGGGGCATTTTATTGGTGTAGCGAGAATCATTGCGAGGTTCAGTGAAGGTAGTGTGCGAATGAATACAGGCAATAAGCCCCAAGCCTTCCCGAGATATATCGTGATGAGTATCCAACTACAAGGCTTTATAACAGTGTATTTTTAATTTATCACTGCTGCTCCGCTATAACTTCTGCTACAACTTTTTTAATTTAACGATCATCTTTCTCGGGTCATCGTCAGC
Source organism: Agriopis marginaria (assembly GCA_932305915.1). Classification (NCBI taxonomy): domain Eukaryota; kingdom Metazoa; phylum Arthropoda; class Insecta; order Lepidoptera; family Geometridae; genus Agriopis; species Agriopis marginaria. The sequence goes on from OW029915.1 coordinate 16,884,873, forward strand.
CCAAAGACGTCCACTGCTGAACATAGGCCTCCCCCTTAAACCTCAACACTGAACGACAGCCTGCAATCTGCATCCACTGGATGCCCGCGACTCTCACATTTTCTTCGGTCCATCTAGTGGGAGGCCTACCTACGCTGCGGCTTCCGGTTCGTTGTCTCCACTCAAGAACCCTTTCTTCCCAATCGCTTATCGGAATTTTAAAGATACATTGCAATTTATTAATGTCCTAAACTTAAATGATATTATTATTAGGAATACATTACAAGCATATAAACTAGAGTAAACTCAACTCTGAAATAGTAAAGACCACCTACATAACAATAGAAGACACAGTGGTCCTCTACTTCTTGTATTCATTGTATCCATTCGTTGAAAACAATAAAACCATCTAGTACAACTGTACAAGTCAACAATATAAAGACATTTTATACTCTCGGATTGGAATCTTTTATTTTACGACAGCACCATCACAATTTTTATTACATTTTACATTACAAAGCATGGGTAATTGGCTAGATGGGAGATTTACTGTTCCATCAATCGATCGAACGGTCTGTCATTTCGGTAACGGTAAAAGGAATGGATGACTCTGCATGATTCCTTTATAATTGAGATCGACTCTAAATATACTTGAACACAATTTTATTTAATACTTCGAGTGCATTAGGTTATGGGATATAACGAATAATAACGAAACATACCTGTCGATTCTATTTTCAACAGACAGCTCGAAAACGGGAGTGTTGTATTTGACCGTAGTTATTTTTAATCCCCGATCCAAAAAGAGCGTCTAAAATAATAAATAAAGGCAAATTGTGAGTCGGTGACAAATTTCCGTTCAGTACCAAGTTAAGCAACGTAGGGCGTAGTCGGTATTTGGATGAGTGACCGCCTGGGCATGATGTTGTCTTTTTGAATACTTTTGTATTTTATAGTGGTACGGAACCCTCAGTGCACGAGCCCGACTCGCACTTGGCTGGTTTATTTTGGCTACTATCGTTGGGTATTGGGTATGATACCACAATGTTATCTGTTTAACGGCTTTTCGTTCTTATTTACCTATCTAGCACTTAGTTATTTAACAATTACAAGTGTTTTGTATGTCGATAGTATATATTCTTCATCAATCCAGATAAACAAGAGAAAACTATCTAATTGCAATACCAATTGGTACCTTCGTAGAGTATCTAAACAATTCAGATTTATTGAAAAATATATCTGATAACTGCTATTAAGGATATATATTATAGTAAATTATGCAATTAGTGAATAAAGGACGGATTTAAAGCGAGCGCCATAGATGAACCACGAGCAAGTGAAGGATTCTAATGACTGAATCACGACCATAGGGAGTGATTCAAGTGTTAGAATCCTGAGTGATTCATGGCCCTCGAAATAAATTCGTTTTATTCAAGAGTTGCATACTATATATTTTATACCATGACTACGAAAATTAGAAAGATTTAAGGAGTTTGTATCGAGTATTTTTTGCGCAAGGAGGTTGTATACCATTGAGATGGAGGTCAAATATAAATTAGTGTATTCTAAATTCAAACTCCAAAGCAGTGATTAAAACTTTTCATCTAATGTTTTTAGTGAATAAAATAAGCTTTTTAAAGGGGGAATAGTATAAAGGATTTTTCTGTCAGCTAGAAACTTTTAGAAATAGCTATGTCTTGTTTTGCTACATTTGCATGTCTTTAAAGACACATTAATCTCAGCTATTCCGGTTGAATTCCTTAATCACCGCAATTTGGAACAAAGCTAGACCTGCCACGGGCTCTCGAGATATTTCCATGCAATTAAATATTCATTACACGCTGTGCCCGCGGACGCCGACATTTTCTGTCATTACAGACTCACGAAATCTGCTTTTTGGTTTGTCTACGAATCTGTGATAAATATATGTACCTACAACCACCTCCCGGGCGTCTTAAGCGGCAGAAGAAATGTATTTTAGTCTGACGAGAATCCATTGAATTAAGATATTTTTTTTTTTTATTGAAAGAAAAAAAAAATAAGATATTCCTATTTAACATGGAAGTGATGATGCGGTAGAAGATGGATTAAATTTGCCTAGTAATAACCTATTGACCCTAGATTTAAATATTCTAATGTTGTTATACTACGAAAACACGGACGAAGGCAAGGAGTTCCATTGTTTTGTCAGAAGAGGAGGCAAAACACTTGGTGCGAACTATTTGACCATCTACTATGTTTCAAGTTTAAGGATTTGACTGTATGTATAGTTTAAACTTAACACCGTAACCGGAAGAAGAATTAAAATGCTTAATATGGATGTAGACTACGTATTAAAAGACTTAAATATGTCTCGATAACATACGACATTTTCTCAGAAAATATACATCTTACTAGATAAGATACAATTATAATTAAGTCTATTAAATCTATTACATATAAATTGTCTACGATTTAACTTAACAATTTAACTTGAAGTTGTTTTACAAAAAATACTTCATGCGATAGGTAATATTATATGAAATGAAATGCAAACAAACTAAATTTATGATGCTGCCATCTAAACCTAAGTGATCGATTTTAATCCACCATTATTACGCACTCACAACATAAGTTTAGGAAAATAATACATCATCGCATCATCGCTTAACATCAGGCGTGATGGTGGTCAAACGCAAGTCTATATTTATTTTAAAAAAAAATACAATGACACGACATGTTTTTTTTACGTTGGCGCCAAAACTCTTATCGACAGTTACATTATGAAATCGTGCTTATTTCCTGAGTATACATGACTACAATATACAGAAACAGAAGAGCAAGCGATTGCACCCGTATTACTTATATACGTAAATAGCTGCCAGCTAAATGATAATACCCCGAACAATGCTCGCCAAATGGAGAAATTTCGTAAAAGGAAACCGACAACGCTTTCCCACGTTCTCATACAAATGCTATGCTAATTACAGTCACAATAGATGTTATCCATCCAATAATTGGCTTAATAAGCGCCTTATAATCATAATCAAACAGAATAATGCAGACAAGTGGTGTTTTTTATTGAGGCTTTGTAAACGGGAGCCGTAGATTGCCAATCAAGTTTTGTATATTGGTTGGTACCGATGTTATTACAATGGATGCGTAATTGTTTTTGAAATGCGTCGTGTGAACGAGGCTGAAGGAAGAATCGGATTTGACTAGTCTATTATGGAAGTTGATTGAGTTGTTTGAGGGTCAAGATTTTGATCGTCACTGTTGAAAAACGTACAAATTGTTACCGCCAGCTTACTTCTAGAGATGATCAGTGGGCTTACTCTTGACACTCGATTTCAATCGAATTTGGGATTGGGATCGAAAACATGCCATTTTGGTACTCTTGAATTCTAAACTATCACACGATTGGAACCGATAATGGTGGAATTTTATGGAAATAATTAAAATCGACTCAATTCGACGCTTTCGGTACTCTTGACGCGATTGAAGAGTACCAAATGGCATGTTTTCGATCCCAATCCCAAATTACGATTGAAATCGAGTGTCAAGAGTAAGCCCACAGGTCTGTTCTAATTGACGTGCTCCATGGTCAGTCACACAGTTCTGTTAATTTTATTCTGGGAAGAGCACAAGGGTCGGACGGGCAAAAAAAAAAACAATAATAACTGTTAGAAATAAACTACTTCAAGTTTATTTCTACAAGTTCAAGTATGTATAGGAAGGTTTATGAAAGTATAAAAAAATAGAAAAATTTAATGTTCAATAAAGACAGTTTTCTTTAGTACACAAAAATACCGTCTGGGGGGCACATGCCCCCGTGCTCCCCCTTAAATCCGCCCTTGCACAGTCACCAGACTGTTATTCCTAAAAATAAAATAATAAAATACCCTCTTAATTTTTTACAAACACATCCTTATACAAGGTGGTTTAAAAGGTAACGGCCAAACGAAAATGTAGGTTCCACCAAAGGTTCCAAAAAATACCCCCATGTATGTTATACGATTTTTAGTAGTTTGATGTTTTTGAGTTGGATTTTCCGTTAAAACATTTTTTTGGGTTGGTTTGGATTCCTACTGTCGATAACGAACGTACTAGAATATAAAAATTCTAAGGTGAAAATAAAAATAAAAACTTGAAAATTACAAATATTGTAAAACATATATTAATATGGGATATTTTTGTGGAACTTTTGGTATTAGCAATCTAAGTTTTTCGTAATGATGTCACGTTAAGCCACATGTAATTCGGTAAAAATAAGCCATCATAATATTACCTGCGTTTATACTTATCTCACTAGCAATATGAATCTAGGTAAGTAAATGTCTTAAGCCAGAAGGTAAACGACCCTTCTCTAAGTAATTCATAACTTTTATCTTTGTATTTCCAAGAAATTAATTCTCAAATGGTTTATACACTATTCAGAATAGAGACGTTTCAACCTCAGAGACAAGTGACGGACGCACGGAGGCTTCGTGGGAGGTCAACAACCTTGCTTCCCCTAATTATCCTTCGCTAGCTCGGCTCTACCACAGCCTCTGAGATTCTAACTGCGCTGCGGTTTCAGGCGATTTACGTTTAAAATTGGAGGCGAGAAAAATAGACGATTATATTTTATGGCGTGAGAAAAAAAAAGTGTGAGTAAATTTAAATTGAGAATTCGGATTTCTAAACGGCCAGCAAGAATATAGCCGGCTTTTTTGCCATCATGAAAAAGTGTTAAAAGGTAACAATACTTTTTGCTAGATTTGTAGTTGGCGAAATACATAAACTGCTTAGCCAAAAAATAAACTTTTTATCAGCTGGATGTTTTCTGGTTTTAAATGTTAAAATAGTACATCTTAGTCTCGAGTCGTGGCATTCGGAGAACATTCAGCATCGTTCTGACAGCAAGCGAAGAAACGCATTAGTACGATTCCCTTCCCATGGCGGCGGTGCGGCGTGAGAAAGATTCTATCCCGACCGTCATTCCGTCGTTTTCGTGCAAAAACAGACAACGGTAGGAAGCGGCGGAAGGTCACACGAGAAATGTGCCTTTTTAATTAAAAAATTCTGTAGAAACATCGAGAATACTCTTAAATTTTAACCCCAACATCGAAAAACAAGGTTTTAAGTTTAACGCTGGCTGTTGTGGCTTTGTGGGTGGGGTCCCAAGCGGATGGCCCAATTTAACTAAATAAAAAATAAAAAATTGACACTATTAATATTAAGTAGGTACAATATTTTGTTAAAAAACTTATTGCAATATGATTAAAATTAACATGCCATTATTACAATTAGCAGTCGCTAGTTATCGCTATAGGATTCCCTGTGTTGCTATAACTAGTTAATGCGGTTTTATTTGATAATTTTATTTGTAATTAATAAATTTAATTAATTACAATTTGTAAACTAGCTTAACCGGTATGGTTCTTGGCTGTACTTGATAAAAATATGTCCAGTTTATAGGGTGGTACTTCGATTTACAGGCACTCAATTGTTTACTTAAAGCAAATACAACTTTAAATGTATTTCATTAACAATTTCTATTCACACCATCATATGGGGCACACTTTATATTCTGCAACTAGTCAGCTTTATTCTGTCTTCACATGCGTAGACCAGACATTCCGATGGAATCATCACGTGTGGCTGTACAGAGGTGATGATTGATACATTCTGTACTGTTAGATACATATCTCTATACGATGAAGCATCTCGTTTGCCGATAATGTAATGAAGGCAATTTATTGCAAGTCAGTATGGTGAACTAATGAGCTATAAGAAAACACGAAAAGTATTAAACTATGTCCCGCAGTTTACTGGCGAAGAGCCTCTTATACCAAATTTGACGGTTTTGTATCAATTTTTTTCAGTTAAATTACAATATTTGAGCTGGAAAAAATTACATGTCACAGATACATCTGTGTTTGAGTTTATGATTTGGTTCAAAACACGATGGAATAAACTTTCCTCGATAAAAAAAAAATCTGAAACAAATTCGACTTAGTTTATTTTTTTCATTTTTTGCTCTAATGAAAGCTCGTAACAACCTGGAAATTGCATGTACTGAAAGGCAATTTTATTCAACATTCTTTTATTTGGATAGATTTTTGATAGTGAATAGTGTCGTTTTTTAGTGAAATTAAAAGCGTAAAAAGGACGCGAGAATTTTGGCGCGCCGCGTTCAGTGCCGCGCCAGGCGTCATCGAGGTCGGACCTATGCTCGTTTTTGTCGTTGCACTCCCCCCGCGGGCGTCCTGACTCTAGCATGGCGTCGCTATAACTTGGCGGGGGCTGAGGGAGCGTTTTGTTGCCTACGCGACTCGGGTGGTTACCCGTTATCTATTCAATGATACCCCAAATGATGAGGTGTGTACTGTGTAGTTAAACATTTGTACATCCCCACTTATTCTACATGGGAACTACTATTTTGTTTTTTTTTTTTTTTAAGACGGTCTCTTAATCTGATTCCAATCCAAGCAAAGCTTAACAGGCTGCCAGAGACATATAGGTACATAAATATTTTTAAATGCATACTTAAATAGATAAGAACACCCAGATATAGAACAAACACAAATGTTCATCACATGAATGCTTATCCAAGGTGGGAATCGAACCCACGCCCCGAAGCGCAGCAGGCAGGTTCACTACTAACTGGACCAACGGGGCTATCAAATATGTAAATATATCATATATCATTTTAGACCGTCTCTAAACTTAGATAAATATAATTATCGACAACTTATTTATCTAAATTGGTAAAGCTGTTTAGACTGCAGGTGAGAACAAACATATTTCAGAAAAACTAGAAGTGCTATATCATCATCATTATCAACCTATCAGGTTCCCACTGCTGTGACATAGGCCTTCTCTCAGAGGGAGAGAGAGAGAAAGAGAGGAGTGCTATATAATCAAAGATATTGTGCATTCTTTGGCTTTATATCGCCGGGTAAAAAAAACAGTCATTAAGTACAAGAAATCCTTAACAACCTTTACGTAGTACCTATGTGCATGCTATAAAATAATTCTATGTAAATATTTGCCATTGGTCACGTAAAGTTAAATTGAAGTCGACGTTATCGGCCCATATTTCCAGGCCTATTTACGAACAATCGGCGCAGGCGCAGCGATATCACTAACCTGCGCAATAGACCTAAATCCTAATGAAGTTCTGATTTGTAAGGCAAAGCGGATTGCGAGTGAGCGTATTAAGGTATAGCGGGAGCGCAAGTCAGCTGCATAAAAGTCAGATTTATTACTTACTAGCCATGGTCTGTTGTCGCCGTATATTTTTCCGTATTTTCGGTGGTTGAAATATCAATTTACTCTTGCTCATGATGCACACGATTTAATATTAAAATTACATTTAAATCAGTTCATTTGTTTAGTTGTATAATAATAAATACAAACTGACAAAGAGTTACTTACTTTTACATAATGCGATAAATACGTAGTCACCTGTTTTTTAAATTCTGTATAGCTATAGCGACTGAAAAGCTACTTATAAAGGAAAATAATGAGAGCAGTTTTTTATTTTTTTATAATTTTTTTAAATAATTAGATCCAAGTTAAGTTGTTCTGTCAACTTCACGCTAACTGATTGTCACACGCGATAACGAGACAAAACAATTTTAAGCATAAGTAACGTTTTCGTAAGTTTATCCACTTTCGAACTTGTCCATTTCAAAAGTTATCAACTTTCCAACTTGTCTTCTTCCGAACTCGTCTATTTGCAAAACAGCTACTTACAAATGTGTTTATTACCTATTATAAGTCAGGTTAAAAGTGATCACATGACCATCAGGGGTGTCCAACATACGGCCCTTCCTATTCCGGCCGAAGGTTCCTATTCCGGCCCGCGAATGAGATAAAAGTTGAGTAACTTTTAACTTTTTTAGACGTAATTTTGTAAAGAACGGATATTCATATCTATATCATCTATATCAGTGTGCCTGTGCATGCAGTTACAAGTGAAACCTGCTGTGAATATCGCCAAAAGGTTATAATTATACCCATTCTACTCTGCTCAGTTACAAAATATCTCTTGGCCCGCCATAGTTACAAAGTTAATAAATCCGGCCCGCCACAAAATTTAGTTGGACACCCCTGCTCTATGGTACTCTATGGTAATCTTTGCCCCTGGCAAACTAGCTTAATCCAGCCCTGACTATACCTCTGCCCCTAGTTATGCCTTAGAATCGTTTGTTTTCCATCGTTCCTTACCATGCCAATTCAATAGCGCAATTTGCTGCAATATCAAAATGTTATCTAAAGGTTAGTTAAGCAAGTATATAGGCAACCTCATTTGGAGTTGAGAGATATGGTAATTTCTAGTAATGCGCTGGTTGCGATTCAATTTGCGAATAATTTAGGGAGCTTTAAGTTTACCTAATTATTTATTTAGTTTCCGAGGAACAGAAACTGTAGGTGAGCAGTTTAATTGATTTAGATAAAAATGTAGATTTTTGATGGTTGCCTAATCAAATGCCACGAACCTCTACTATGGCCTGCATAGTCACAGACCAACACTGCACACCACATCCTCAGTAACAGAGTAATTTTCAGTTGGAACAGGCTGCCTGAGGCTTTGGTCTCATCTAAATCAATAAATGCGCTCAATAACAAACTAGACAGAAGGATAATAATGGAGAAGATAATGACCAAATTTTGACACAGTGTGATAGAGGCACATCAGCCAATGGTGTTCGCCTATCACCAAATAAAGAAATAATCTAACCTATAAACTTCTCGTTGATGATGATGATAAACTTCTCGTTACTAATTTTATTAGTAATCTGCCTCTTATTTTTTAACAGACTTAAAAAGGGGGTTCTCAATATGATTGTATTTTTTCGGAATGCATGTTGTGTGATAGCTTCGCAGATCATAAACCTATTGTAATGAGTTTTTAATCGCAAAGTAGGTATATATCATGAGGGTCATCATCATCATCATTTCAGGCGCGGGACGTCCACTGCTGGACATAGGCCTCCCCCATCAATCTCTAAAAAGGCCTGTTGGAAGCGGCCTGCATCCAGCGTTTCCCTACGGTCTTTTTTAGGTTGTCTGTCCATCTTGTGGGTGGTCTCATTTAAAATTTAAAAAAATATTTCCCTTCTAATGGGGTAAATTAGGGGTTGAATTCCGTTTATTTAACATCCCGGGCTGACAGACTGTATTTTTGTTTTAAAAATGTATTAATTATTGATCATCGTGTGAATGACTACTTATTAATTCAAAATTGTGTTGTTATACTGCGGAAAAATACAAATAGTGCTGAGTAGGACGAAGCGCATCGAAGTGGATAACGAAGTGACGTTATCTGCGATCGGCAAAGTTCCTATTTCTAACTAGGGGCAAAGCTCACTGAACATTGCCGGGGTCATAGTGAATTTGTAGCAGAGCTACCACCGTTGTAGACTCATTGGCGCTCGTAGCAAGTTCAATTAGAATACATGGTGCAATTCAACATCATCATCATCAGCCAGACGACGTCCACTGCTGAACATAGACCTCACCCTTTAACCTCCACACTGAACGACAGCCTGCCTTTTGCATCCACTGGATGCCCACGACTCTCACAATTTCGTCGGTCCATCTAGTGGTTGTAGGGAGGCCTCCCGACGCTCCGTCTTCCGGTTCGTGGTCTCCACTCCAGAACGTTTCTTACCCATCGGTTATCGCTTCTTCGAGCGATGTGGCCTGCCCATTGCCACTTCAACTTGCAAATTTTAATTAATATTTAATTAATTATGGTGCAATTATGATTGGTTTATTACAAACTGTGTGTGTGTGTGTGTGTGACTGTAAGTGTTGCATAGTATTTGACCAAAGTAGACGACAACATTCTGGTCACCAGTCGCATCCACGAAACATTTGTCCAGATCCCTATACAATAAGCCTGAGTCCTAATATATTTTTAATACTTCACAAAAAAGCTGATCATAAATGGAGCCCCATCAGCGAAAACAAAATTGAAATTTGTTCAAAAATAATAAGTTATAAGTATTTTAATTTCATGGGTGCACTATGACTTGAAACCCTTTGCGCGACATACAAATGCTATACTAAAACAGGCTTTGCGGGAGAGGGACAGAGCAACTGTCTCTATCCCCACCAGAAACTTTCTCAGTAATATATTGGCCAATTTAAATATTTTTTTCAGCATGTGTAATGTATTTAATTATATTCTTCGCTAAGTAAGCTTGTAATCTCCTCTTCTCTATCTTTTCTCTACATGGTATAAATTAAAGTTGCTCTCCGCGTCTGTCTGTCTGTAAACCGCTAACTCTTTTTAAACCACACAACGGATTTTGATACGGTTTTCACCATCAGTAAAAAAAAATACACGGAAGGTTTATATATATAACTGAGCGACCCACCCCGTCTTCGCTAGTAAATAACACCTGTGCGAAGCCGGGGCAGGTCGCTAGTTTGTCTATACTAATATTATAAAGAGGAAAGATTTGTATGTAACTATGTTTGTAACGAATTGGCTCAAAAAGTACTGGACCGATTTTAAAAATTCTTTCACCATTTGAATGCTACATTATCACTGATATAGGTTAATAACTATACCCGTGCGGAGCCGGGGCGGACCGCTAGTAATAAATAAAACATTAAGACACAGGCTTATTCTTGAGCAGCTGGCTCCTACGATCCAAATTACATTTCAAATTTAAATCAAGCCAAGTAAATATAATAGGTCAAGTCTACTTCTAGGGCGTCGAACCTATCATTTCTGGTCACTTCCTCTAGCCTTATCACCGATCAGCTCGCAGAGGTGCCGACTGCAACAATGGCAACCTGACTGCGCTCCCGGCGCTTGCGCACCTAATAATGGACCGATAAATTTCAATCCAGAGTGTAATGACGCCTAACAATTGGTTGGGTAGCGTTAGGCCGTCTTTATCGTGACTTTGTTGCCTCTATATGTTTAGAAGTATAACTGAACCAATGCAGGTGTTTCTGTAACGGCTAACGTCGACTAGAGACTAAAGACACTCGACTCTTTTTAACCACCGCCGCAACAAGAGGGGGTTTTATAGGTTTAACGTGTGTATCTGTGTGTGTGTAGCATCGTAGCTCCCAAACAGCTGAACCGATTCTGATTTAGTTTTTTGTTTGAAAGGTGACTAAATTGAGAATGTTCTTAGCTATGAATCTGTTTACCTGTTGAAGGATAATTAGCTATTTTATTGGAGATTTAAAAAAAACATGTTTATTATAAGTACTTGACCACAAAATTATTATACACTAGTAGGCCGCCCGTGCGAAGCAGGGATATATAGCCTATGTCAACCGGGGATAGTGCAGCATCCCAACAGTGAAAGAATTTTTTAAATTAGTTCAGTAGTTTCGGAGCCTCTTCAATGCAAACAAACAAACAATCAAATCTTTCCTCTTTATAATATTAGTATAGATTAGTATACTTATAATCGAGTTGTATCATTAAATACGTAAATTAATATCATCAATGTTATAATAACTTCATGTGTATAACTAAAATATTTACACAAGAACGCGTGGCGCCATAACAATGTCACGACGTATTCTATGTACATAATAGTACAATAAATACTTATCAGTTTACGTCATTTCAAGCATACTTTTTATTTGTTACAGCACTATCAATGGACCTGAAAAGGAAAAAGAAAATGGCATCCACAAGTAAGTGATTTTAACGTTTTTGTAATGGTAATCTAAAGTACGAAACACATGTACCATTAAGTGGATGCTTGCTTTAATTCAATTTATTTTTAGCACCATGCCACTGGCCACCGACAGTAAAAACCTACAGTTGTTCAATTTTAAAAAGGGGTTAAAAATACTGGCTGTTTTAATTTATTAATAAGAATGCTTATTCGTTATCAGCCGCGTCAGTCGTGTTCGAATTTAAAATTTCAAGTGTAGGCTAAAAAAATTAGAGCAAAGTACGGTTTTCACAAAAATGGTTGTCTGCATTAAATATTGATGTTTCAGTAAATTGATTTTAAAATGTAACAATAAAATCAAAGTCCATAGTGAAACTCTATCATGATTAATTACATAGCTTATACTTATAATATAAAAAAATAATAATAGAAACTTCTTAGGACCATCTAAATAGGTAAGGTTATATTTATGTTCATAAAACAATTTGTCGCGTTGTCTCACTTTATTACCCACAAAAATATGACATGACATGTACCAGTAATATAATGATTAAAAATCATTGGCGGCTTGTAAATAATTTAATAAATAAAAAAAACATAACATTTCTATAGGATGTCTATATATATTCTAGTCTACCTGTGACCACGGACCCTGCATTGTTCGAAACGTCAGAAAGAATGTAAAATACATAAGATTTAACCCAAACCCCTTTTATTGTATTTACAAATAACCAAATTGACACTTGTATTGTAAGTATAGGCCTTTTATCAACGCTGAAACTTGATTTGAAAACGGAATCTTATTCGAAATTCGGATTCTATCACTAAATTGATTTATCAATCTACAGTCAAAAATGCTCAACCAACGCTAGTTTTAGACGCCTCAACAAGAATGATAATCAAGGAACATGGTAATTGCCGTGACGTGTCCGACCGTACCTAGCCGTCACGCAACGCTGGCTGCCCCTACCACGGGACTTTCGAGTCACATTCCGACGCGGTTCCTCCCATTGCCGCCGCATACATCGATCGGACTACACGCGTTAAGTGTCAGTGCTCTGTGACTAGTGCCGTACTAGTGCCGCAATGGATTGGAAACGGAAAAAGTTATCATTGACGGTTCTTGTGAAAATGTGCCCGGTTATGGCGCAAACGAAGTCCAAGGTCTGTGGCGTTCCATTTTCAGTTTATGTAAGTTTTAGGTTTTCGGTTGCTATTTGTAATTATGTTGAAAAAGATTCTAAAGACTTTGTCTTATTTGCGAACCATCATAGACCGCATCATCGCTTAACATCAGTAGAGTTGGCGGTCAAGTTCAAGCCTATTATTTATAATAAAAAAAAAGAATTGAAATCTTAAATATATAAAATTATGTGTACAAAATATAGGTACTTAACTATAATCACTTTAAATGATGCCATTTTAGTGTAGAAAAAATGAAATACTTTGCAAGTAAAGTCATATTTTTAGATTTAGTTTCGACTATTAAAACCAAAATTTATTTATTAGCAAAAATATTAAGATATCCTTTTTGACGAAAAGTCATAAAGACATTGATTTGTATAAAAAATCTTCTGGTAAAGGTAGGTTATTTGATTTCGAGTGAACATTAACAGTAAGTGCATATTAATGACACGAAATTACCCCAAATTAGCCACCCAAGTGTAAAAGCAAACACGATAACTGTCCAAAATTCGAAAAAGGAATATTAAGTTACAATTTAACGGTTGTCGCCATTGGACAGGGTTAATAAGGAAAGTTTAAAAGTAAATTAATATCGGCGCCTGCGCCGAGCGCCGACATTCGATATTTGAATTCCGCTCCGGGATTTGCCGCGTGAGAAGAGGTCGACGGCTCATCTATAAATGTCTCTATAATATATTTGAAAAGTAGAAAGGGCTCTTCGAGAATCGTTGTAAGCTAGATAAGTTTAGAATAGAAGGGCTTTGTTTGAATAAATAATAGAGAAGGTGGGTAGATAAAGAAAAAATGCTTCCAAATATTTTTATTTATTTCATAGGCGATGTTTGAAGCCAAGGTTATAAAATTGAAACTGTACATGGAGTGCAACTCAAAAAAGTGAGATTCGGGCTAGTGGTGCAAAATGTTGATGGTTAGATAATGTAATTGTTTACTATTTTATTTATTTATTTAAACAATAATGGCATCCATTCTGTCATACCACGCATTAAACTAAACCAATTTGACAGGACTAAAATTATCTGCTTCTCTTTTCATTTTAATATGTGAGAGAAGGCTGGCAACAATTTTAAAGTTGTCAAATGTAGTTTAGTTTAGATAATGGTACAAAAGATTTGACACCTATGTTAGACGCCGCGACGCCCGTATTCTGGAGAACTCTACCACAATAGCCGGTAAAGAAACACAAATAAAAAGGAATCGATTACAATCTTGTAATATCAATAATTTTACAACCAAGCGCATGCGGCGATGGGCAGTTAAACTTTTATTAAAGTGTGAGACGTTCTCGGACGAATATAGCCTTACGAGTGTGTTAATGAGTGTTTAAAGAGGAAAGCCTGTGCAAATGCGGCCGTATTCAATGAATTTGCAATAAAATACTCTGTATTGAATGTATTTTAACTAAGTACTAAGTAGGTAAATGTTTACTGTACAGATAAGAAAATTATAACGGTAACACGCTACGGCTTCGTGTTATTTTATTTGAAAAATTGCTCTGTTCTTTTAGACAGCAATTTTTACACATAGCTAATTGCAATTTGATTGCAAAATTTTTTTGCATTTTTTATTATTGTCTGTGAATGAATTAATGAATGATCGAACTGGCTCAATTAAAAACCTTGCATTCAAAGAATAACAAAATCGAAATATAAACTTTTTCTGTACCAAAATATCGTAGCGTTATTTTATTCTGTTAAAATTGTATAATTATAGCATTTAATACTATTTATAGCATATTAAATGCTTTACTAAAATCTTTGTAATAGTTTATGTTATGTTAAATTTAGGGAATGAATTAGCGCAAGGAGACATTTTGGTCTCCGCCTCTGACTTTTTTCTTCCAATTAATCACTGTTAACATAAATTATACGAGTAATAAAACAATTCTGTTACTAGAAGCAGTGACAGGCCGACTAGGTGCGGTTAAAGCCTGTCTTGAGCCGCTTTTTGCTGCTTTTCTCATTTTTTAAACCATTGCTTGCGGTAGTGCTTTAGAGTAAGTGTGCCAATGATACAATGACAGAATGCTGGTACTATTTATTAAATAGGTACGGTTTTTTTTCTTCGTTTCACAACACGTTGGTGGATTGTGCTATTTCCTAAGACTAGGTACAATAAATTATAAACGCCGATCATTTTCTCTTTTCCTGTTGTGAGGATTTTGACGTCACACGTATTGTGCATTTGCAAATATTTTCAAGTGTTTGTGTGTAAGGTTTCTATTAAGTTGCTCGTTTAAAGTAACTCTATCATTGTTGACAGTAAAAATGTTACACTAATTTTACTTGCCAGCCACAGTATTTTTTAAAGTCCAGCTTAACGTTACGGACTATGCCTGAGAATTGCCATGTCATGTCTAACAAAATACCTGATCTAAACACCTACTAGAAATCTACGCTATCACCAAGCAACATATTATAATACTCAATTAACTGAATAACATCGGCTTTTTGTTCACAACACAACCAAACCCGCGGGCCAAAGATAGTTTTAAAACGACCATTTCTAGTCGTAATTCCAAATTATCTCTAACATTGTAGAGTAACAGAAATTTACACGTAGAGTTATCAAATTAGTTAGCGCGGGGAAAGTTGTACTTAGTGAAGCATTAATTTACCGTCTTAGTATACTTTATGATCTTTAGAAATGACTATATTACCTGGTATAGCTCTCATTTTAGCTTTAAACGAATTATAAAATAGCATTGAACTTTGACAATCTCTTTCACCATTGTTGTGTAGTTAGCGTTCCTTATTCCTATTTAAGTGTTTCTTGAATGAGAAAATTATATACCTACCTATCTGAGCAAGTATTAGGTAATAAAGTTGCCTCCATGCAGGACTCAAAGAAATTGTACACAAATTATTAGATACTTTTTGCTTTGTCGTTAAAGAATAACAGAAATACTTCAGGGCAGGTACACGCAATTGCTTTGCCTTATTAAGAAACACTAAATAAAATGGTTTAACCTTATCACTAAATAATATTATGACAAATGATAAAATAATATTCTTTATTTAGTAGTTCTTGCTCGCATTTGCTATAAGCGTTATGCCTGGCTGTATGGTCCATCCGTTAAAAATAGAGGTAAAAAAAAACAATTGTTTGTGGCTCGTGCGGCGGAAGGCAGTGGTGTCGTCGCCAGTCGTAGTAGGCATGTGCAGCGCAGGTGCGCGCGCAGCCGCCTGCCAACTGGCCTTTCGCGCCCTTTTTGCAGCCGCCATATTGCGTGGTGGCGGGAAATGCGAATAGTCTCTAACTTTGTAGTCCCGCGGAATTTTGAAAAGAATCAACGAACTTTTTGTAGATCGGGATTTAAGTGTCCTAGTTTTTTGGTATGTGTAAGTGTAATTTAAGAACAATAAAAGTATGCGATGTGACATTGCCAATAGAGCATGTAATTTAATCCCTAAATTATTTAGGTGGCTCAATATAGTGTATGTTCCGAATCACACCAAGAGCACCATCGATGCTAATAGCGCTAATGAGAACCAACGCGTCGTCACAAAAAATATTTTTTCTTTACGTTTTGGTTCTCATTAGAGCTTTTTGGAACGCAGAAGTATAAAGGAAATCTCGTTACTAGATCAACATAAATATTTAGTGAAAATTTTGAGTTTTTGTACCAACGCGAAAAAAAATGTCGCCTCAGTCTAGGATATTTTTATTACCGGCCCCATTGTATTATTTTCCTAAATGTTTGTATTATCGAGTGTTAATATGTAATATTGGTGGATTACTATTTATTAAGAATTATAACGAGCTAAAACATGTCTTTTTGTATGGTTTTCAAAAATTCCATAGAAAGCCTCTATCTCTGTTTCCTAGGGCATTACTTTGATTTGACTGTGACTTACTTTGCTTGAATCTGAGTTCTGACTGTGACTGTGATTGTGACTTGTTTGGTTATATGAAGATATTTTTGTAAAACTTGATAATATTTCAATACCTACTTGACACTGGCAAGTGCACAAGAAGTGCGACACCAAAACCTCATAGAGAGAAAAATAAACGGAAATTTTCGAGATATTGAATTATATTGTAACTATGATCTCTCATCTCTTGTAGAAACGCATCTTTTGTGTTTTTAGTGACGTCTTATTATTGTATACACCTAAATACATAAGTGGTATCAATGAATGAAATGGACAATAATGGAAGAGACGAGATTCCTGCGTCACAAAATGTTGAATAACTAAAGTAAGAATGGTACCTGCATTGTTGTTTGAAGAATAGCACAGATTTAATAATAGCTACTGGTATACTTCGTTATCATACCACGGTCTTATGTCGATTGTTGTACATTAAGGGATATTCAAGTATGTGCGTTTACTAGGAAACCCCTGCAGTTAGGAATCCTTTGATTTATTATAACGAGTCAAATAAGCGTATTTTTAAGGTTTATAGACCATTAAAAAAAAAAAAAAAAAGTCGCACTGCGGGCAATGGAAAGAGCTATGCTTTTAGGTTATTAAGCAATAAAATCAGAAATGTAGTTGTTTGCCAAAGAACCACCGATATAGCTGCTCAGATTTGCAAGTTGAAGTGCCAATAAGTAGATGACATCGCTCGAAGAATCGATAACCGATGGGGTAGAAAGGTTCTTGAGTGGAGACCACGAACCGGAAGACGTAGCGTAGGTAGTTCTCCCACTAGATGGACCGACGACATCGTGAGAGCCGCGGGGATCCAGTGGATGTAGATGGCAGGCTGTCGCTCAGGGTAGATAGCGTTCTGAGGAGTGGCCTATGTTTATCAGTGGAAGTCTTCTGTCTGATGATGATGAATAATTTATCAAAAAAATATTTGTTTAATCGTTTTGCAGTTGTTTCTCTCGCATGTTGCGTTTTGACAGTACTGTGCTAATTTTGGCCACTTTGTGTTTATTTTTAGTTGCGAAAACTTTAGTGCTATTGAAATAAAGTCGAGAATAAAATAAACTCACAGCGATTTCCGCGTAGAATAAGTCCAAGTGCGTCTGTGATGTAAGGATAGCACAAATAAGTCCTTACCTGCTACACTTTACACCGTTTTATGCAAGCAGCACCATTATACCGTTCAAACGCGCCGACACACTGCCACCTGGAGGCGACGTGACTCAACTGCTGATGTGACCACCTGTGATTGATTAGCAATAATAATTACCGATAGCCACTGCACTAGACATGATGTGGATACTCTATAAGTTTTATTTCTGTACTATACGGAGCCATCATCATTTCAGCCATAGGCCGTCCACTGCTGGACATTGGCCTCCCTTATTGATCTCCAAAAGGGCCAGTTAGTAGCCTGCATTCAGCGTTTCCTTGCAGTCTCTTTTAGGTCATCTATCCATCTTGTAGGTCTTCCGCTGCGCTTATCAGTCAGTGGTCTCCATTAGATAACCTTTCGGCCCCATCAGCTATCTGTTCTGCATGCTATGTGCCCTGCCCACTGCCACTTCAACTTGCTAATCCGATGGGCTATGTCGGTAACTTTCGTTCGTCTTCCCAAAATATGGCCCTCTCCATAGCTTGTTGTGCGGCTTGTTTATATGGCCCATAGTTGTTCTGTGAAAATATTAACTGGCTATCTAATCCAGTTAGAAAAATACAGCTGTTAAAAGGTAGGGCGGACAGACAGACAGCGTAGGCTTATAAATAGGGTCCCGCTTACGTACACCCCTTTCTAGACGTTACGAATATTCATAATCAAAACTGTTAAACCATGGGTCAATAAAAATTACACATGTAAAAAAAAATACAATTTTTAATGACGTAATGTTCATGACTGTAACTTTAGACATGCTAAATATGACGAATAAATTATGCAGAAGTATTTTTAACCAATATTATAGCAATGTATTAATAACTCAACTGACTGACTGAATACTAATTTCTGACTACAATACAGGCATTTGCTTCACACATTAATCGAACAAATTTTGTACCTCTTCTACTAAACACAAACTTATTTCATTTCTCTCGTTAAATGATACTAAGACTTATTGTGACTCTTTATTTCGATACATTCACGGGTCTAGCACGGACCTTTGAGAGGCATTGGGGGGGCCGAAGCCAACACCAAGAGGCTCTGTTGAATAAAAAATACAATTATGGGGGTGTGTATAAAATTGAATATAAAACTATTGTACAATATAGGATTAAAAAATCTGGGCTATGGAGGTGAACAAATAGTGGATAGGAAAACAGATCTATAGGATGAGAAACGGCACCTGCCTTATCCTGTCTCATCTCAAAATAAATTTAGGCCCCATAATGGCTGCCGCATATTGGCACCGGAAGGGCAACATTGGCGTGGGTGGCTTAGGGTGTCGAGAGGTGTGCTGCACTTTCACTAAGAGCTACTCGCGGCGTTATGCCCTTTAACACTTCCACCCTGGAGCTTAGGTTCTTAGCTCTTGCGGTTTCCACCCCCAGACGGCCGGTTAAGGCAAGCCAGGGGTCAGGGTCTCTGGGGTTTTAGACCCATGGAATCGGGGTACGCGGTGTCGCCACTCACCGACGGCTCGCCATAAAGCCGCCCCTGCGTTTAGACTTATTATTATTATATTATGACCTGGATTTGAGGTTTAAAAGTGGGAATTTAAAATTATTAGTACATCATTTCTTTAGGTTTCGTTGTATTACTAGAACTATACAAAGAAATTATTAACACTTTAACCGGTGTATCTTTATGAATGCAGCATTTAGTACAGTTTTAAATTAGGTTTGACCTGAAAAAGGTAGATCAATCACAAATGATACGCTAATATGCGCTATACAGTGCCATTGCATCACAAACCGACTGTTTTAATGGGTTTTAAAAAATATCAAATAAACAATCATCGCTTATTCTCCTCTAAAAATTCTATAAGAACATTAGTGGTTAAAAACAATATTTTACTAAAATATTGTAAATTTTCCTTCTCTCGCCTTAATAATTTTTTTTTTGTCCTACAACCCTTTGTATTGGCAACCCTTATCGTAACTGACCACATCGCAGTCTTGGCTACGTTTGCCGATCCGCAGTCTATTCAGAACTCAAAAAATCTACCACAACTGCTAGCAGTTCTATCACGAATATGACCTAATTTGATTCCAATTTACTTAGGTAGGTATATCAATTTTACTCTTGTTACTAAGTACATAGTTCGCTATCGGTAAACGGTGAAGGAAAACATCGTTAGGAAACCGGTATATCCAAAAACCTCAAAAGTGCAGACATAATGACATTCACCAACATGCACTAGGCCAGCATGGTGGATTAGCGCCCATCATATCTCTTTCTCTAAGTGAAAGAAGGCTTGTGTCTCAGGCCCCAGCAGTGGGAATAAGATAGGCTGGTAATGGCATCGATTTTGATGCACACTAAACTAAACTAAATTTGACAGCTCTAAAATTGTTGCCATCCGTCTCTCACGTATTAAAATGAAGAGAGGCAGATAATTTTAGCCCTGTCAGATTGGTTTAGTTTAGTGCACTGGTAAGACAGAATAGGCCTCAATGACTACCTAACTCTGTGACGTAATATAAATCGATCACCGACCGTACCAGTCGAGATCTGATCTTGACGAACGAGGAAATAGCACAATGGCGCGACTAAAGCTATGCCTATTTATATTGCTTATTTATATAACAACTTATCCGTATCCATTACTTCCTATGTAATTGTTCTGAATTAGATAATACACGATAATTTTTTCTTTCCAATTTATTTTGCGACTTTTCTAAAGATAAATATTATTTATATGCACAAAACACGAGTAAATCATACACACATTTAAAAACGCACAAAATATTGATTTAAAAACCTTACTACTGAATCGATTTTCATGAAATTTCTATGGGACCAATAATTTTCTAAATCGGTTAATAAATGACGGAGTTCTGAGACTTCTGAGGTAACAAACAACCGAATTGAAAATCCCTCCTTTTTTAATTTGGTTAAAAACAACGCGTTCATATTATTATCATTCTGTTACGCGATTAAAATTCGGTAAATTTAATTACGAAGATTTTTGTAAAATTACATAGAGCGCGTTGAAGTCTTTTACAAGAAACTTAGATATTTATAGATATGTAGTTTCATTTTGAAAAGTTTAATATTTGGAACTAAATTTAATTTTGTATGAAAGCATGGATTTAACCAATCAAATCTTTCCTTTTTATAATATTATAGTATAGATGTATATAGAGATAGATAACAGATTCAAAACCAGAAATTTTTTAATTAAAAAAATACTTGCATTACAGAATAATTAATTAAGCAGAAAATGTAATTAAAATTGATCAATTTAAATTATTGTCGGGTTTTTCTGAAGCGTGGGAGTGTGAGACAATAGGGAGAGCCAGGCTAGCAGCACAGAGCGCGGTGCTACCCTGGTATGCGTGAAACCGTGGGACTCTATTCTCCAAGCTTGTAGCTCTACAATGCTCGCCCGGCAAGTTTATGGCTGTGATATGACTATCACGCCGAAACGCTTCGTGGAGCGAATTTTATAGCATCTAACATACGTTATTATTATAGTTAAAAAAAAAAACTTGCTTATATGATTATTTACGGGATATTTACCGTGGTAAGGTTGTGGAATGAGCTCCCGTTATTTTGGCGCAGTTACATGCACCATGTTCACGGGAAGACTCAACGACCCCGGGTGTCTTTTCGTAGACATGGTGCATGTAACTGCGCCGAAATATCGGAAGCTCATTCCACGACCTTACCACGGTAAATATCCCGTAAATAATCATATAGCTTTAGTGAACAACCGTGATAGTTTAAAACAGTGTTTTGCTTTTATGACTCGTCAAATAAATCAAAACCCAAACACGAGAGGTTTATTGGTAGCTGCTATTGGAAAGTTCCACTATTTACCTCCTGTTATAGTTAAATGATTGTTAAAAAAAATTACATAAACATTTTATTTTACATTCCACAAAAAAAATATTGTAAAAAACATCAAACTTTTATATCTTTCCGCCATCTTATAAAATACTAGCGGTCAGCCCCAGCTTCGCTCGGGTATAGATTATAGCCTATGTCATCCGGGGATAGTGTAGCTTCCCGTCAGTGAAAGATTTTTTCAAATCGGTTCAGTAGTTTCGGAGCCTATTTAATGCGAACAAACAAACAAACAAACAATCAAATCTTTCCTCTTTATAATATTAGTATAGATATAGACTAGCTGACCTGACAAACATTGTCCTGTTTTTGAACTGTCAAACACGCAAAGTTAAAATTGTAAATTTTTTTTTACTCCTTGGGTTACTTTATTGGAGGTTTAGTAAAGACACAGAAGACATAATGTAAAGATTCCTATAAAAAAAAAAATGGTTTAGTATCAAATCGGTTTAGTAGTTTCAGAGCCTATTCAATGCAAACAAATAAACAATCAAATCTTTCCTCTTTATAATATTTGTATACATCAACACTAAAATTGTTTTATGCTCTTTGCAATGTTATTCTAAAAATAATGCTTATCTGTTTTTATTTTCACTCGGTGATTTTGTGTTTTCAAAAACGTTAAATTCGCGAATGAGATAGCGTCCCCTCACCTTTCGCAGGCTCTTAACCTTCCGAATTGTGAAAACACTTTATAGTTTACTCATACGCGCAACCGTTCAAATAGTTTTTTTTAAATTCAATTCACATTAATCATCAGTAAATTAGTATTCACAGCGTTGACTCGTCCAAATGACCCGGCTGTCACCTGCACACTGATTTGTTAATTAATTTAGTGTGGTAACATTTAGTATGGCATTTCATTAGGTATGCCCTGAATTCACTGATCTACTGGTTTACCGAAATGAAGCGCAAAGAAGTCTGCGCAAGATTCATTTAGATTGCTCCTAAGCCAGCTTCTACATATTTAAAGCACCTACAGTTACACTCCCACCCTTCGCTCACACACACACACACACACACACATACAAACACACACGGCCACACATACACACACACGATCTGTTGTCAAATTATGTAAACTATTTTTCATGATAGTAACTTATCTTACAGTTTTTCTCACGAATCTCTAGTGTATTTCCACTTCTACGTCGCTTTAAGTACTAAGTGGTTGGGGATAAATTATTATTTTCAACAAATATCTATAGAGTAAAATAATTCCTTCCCAAATTCCTTATTGTACTAAAGCGACGTAGAACCAAAAATACACTAGAGATTCGACAAAAAAAAAATGTTCTTAATATTTTTCGTTTAGTTTCCTATGTAAAATAATTGAGGCTATTATATATGAGAAGTGCTAGCTTCAATACTATCTAGAAATGTATACATACATGAGTATGTATTTGATTATAAAAACCAACTCGCAATTCCATACGAAACTGTGAAGTGGGCACTTGTATCTAACACTTGTCCACATCCTACATACATACATTAGCATCGTAAAGAGTCAGACAGTCGACCGTGAACTTCTTCGTGTGAACGAACTCGATTAGGAGTCGAAACTGGCTCGCGAACACTCTGCCCGATCGTTCGTCTACGAGCGTGACTGGCAGACGCGAACTCAGAACGGGGGAAAAGGGGCAGCAGTTTATTTTCTAATTACTTTTTAACTTAGATGAAACTTTATCATGTCTCAAGAAAAACATACTAAATGGTTAAAATAATGTAATAAATAATAATAATTACAGCACAAAGTATACAGCAAAGTTTTATTTACAATAAAAAAAGCACTTACTTATGTATAGAGAAAGACAAATTAAGTCCTAACTACTAAACACTAATCTGTTTAAAAACGAATGAAAACTAATTTGACTTCAACAAAATGTTGATTCCTACCATAGAGAAATATAATAAAGTTAGATATAAAAGTAACTATAAAACTGGCTCCTGCTTTGGCCATAACTATTAAAAAAGAAAACAATTACTATTAAAAAAAAAAACAGTTGAGACATCTTTTTTTTAAATATAATAATTAAGAAAAATATTACCTACAAAGAAATATAGACACCAGAAATTTCAGACTGAACACAGCTCTGTACAGATAGGATTTCCTCAGCTCGCATCATCACTTATATCTAGATCCTAGTGTCACCGCTTTTTTGCAGCTCTTTAGCGACAGAGATGGCAATTTATACTTTTTGCGACGCATCTATTGTTAATAGTATCATTTTCTGTTTTATTTTGTTTGATGACAACACATTAGATATCCCAACTTTTTATCAAGTGACACAACATGGTGTTTAGTGATAAGCAAAAAACCAAAGATATATAGTACATTTTCGGTGATTTAAAACACCATCGTTTATACGTGAATATGGCAGGATGTATTTATTTTAATTCCAAAATAATTTCTAGCCCATTCCTGAATTCTCAATGCAACCCTGTTAACATAGATCTTCGCGTGCTCTCTTCAATATGTAGCAGTATCTATATTGCCACCTTGCCAGTCGTATTTCCTATGCAATATTGCATAAATGCGTCAATTCATTCCTTTGGCATTAATCTGGACACTACTTTCAGCACATACTCTATAAAGTTAGTTGTTAGTTTTTAATACGTGTGGACTGACACAAGTTTTATTGACGACTCGGTGTGTTTGAAGCTTTGCTAGAAGTTGTGAATATATGGGAAAATATTTAATTGCACTTTAGAAATTTGTAACCGTTGTAGAAAGCGAATCAAAATGTCTCTTTCGTAAAACATCTGTTAATTCTAGCGTAGATTTAGGTAGATTTAAAAACTATAAAAACTTACAAAAGTCTGAAAACTGACAAAACTCAATATTGATTCTTTAACGAATCTAAAGTGTATTAAATAAATAAATATTCGGGACATTTTTTGCACACACGGTCATCTGACCCCAAACTAAGCAAAGCTTGTGATATGATACATTGCTTGTGATATTTCCGCGGTAACAGTATAAAAATGAATTTGAAGCCTTAATTTTAATCTTTGTTTTACTCTACAGAAATTAGTCAGTGATGCTAATTTTATCTAATCTGAAATAAATTTTAATTACCTATAAAATCTCAATAAAAAAGAAACAAAAAAAATGTTAGATGAACTTCCGCAAAGCAATGCCTGATTCAATGAACTGTTTTATATTATCGTCTTAAAAAAATATGCTAAAACATCTTTTAACTCTGAACTTGAATAGATATACCTACTTACATGTTAAAATGGATATGGGTTAGTAATGTAGGTAGAGTAGTAGCTTTACCTACTCCGTGGATGCAGAACACACTCTTAAGATTAATACAGTGCAGTATAGGTAGAAATGGGATAACTGAAACATTCTACACAAAGGATCAGTATTGTTCAGAAAATACTATAATTGCTCTTGCATTCAAGTTCATAGACTAGTTGAATGAATTTACTACATGTTGTTTGATCTTGAGTAAACGAGAAGTTGGTAAATAATGCCACTGTCATATAAACTTATATAACACTAGCGGTCCGCCCCAGCTTCGCACGGGTATAGATTATAGCCTATGTCACCCGGGGATAGTGTAGCTTCCCGTTAGTGAAAGAATTTTTCAAATCGGTTCAGTAGTTTCGGAGCCTATTCAATGCAAACAAACAAACAATCAAATCTTTCCTCTTTATAATATAAGTTTAGATTAAC
Organism: Agriopis marginaria; assembly: GCA_932305915.1. NCBI lineage: Eukaryota > Metazoa > Arthropoda > Insecta > Lepidoptera > Geometridae > Agriopis > Agriopis marginaria. Next base: position 16,910,247 of record OW029915.1, read on the forward strand.
GATGTCTCAGGGCATCTGAAAATGATATCTGAGACGTTTTCTTAATCGTATATTTTACATCGCGTATACCTTATAACCGTAGTCGCTAATTCTAGGCTACCCATGAATGATTGAATTAATTTAAATTTAGTTGAAAATAGAATAAGCAATTTGACCGAGTCGGATTTTCTCAAATAAGTTTCAGAGGTGATTCTGTAATAATGTAAGTTATTTATGATTTGGTATTGAATTGGCTTTTCTGTTGCGTTTTGTAATGAAATATGATCAATTTATTTTACGTTGTGTCATTAGTTAGACGGTTGCATTTTTTTTTCTACATTAGCGTATTCCGTGAAAATGACAACTGGCTATCTATTGCGGTTCAAAAGATACAGTCGTTAAGGTAGGACAGACAGCGTATGCTTAGTAATAGAGTCCCGTTACACTCTCTGGGTTCGAAACCTTAAAAATAGCGCCATCTGGTGAAGCGTACTTATAGAAAGATCCTGTTTCCTGGAAACGAAAACCCTGTCTGTGTTTCCGCAGCATTACAATCTTGAAGTGTTCAAGTCTAGGGTTAATAGGTTATTACTGGGAAAACGTGCTCCATCTTCGACCGCATCATCGCTTTCCATCAGGCGAGATCGCGGTCAAACGTTAGCCTTTCACGATGTAAAAAAAAAACCTCTTTTTGGACGATTTTTTTAGTTCATGCTGGATATATATTACTTTAAATACTCGCTAAAACACTAAAATTCTATACTTATACAGTGATACTAGCGATGCAAATCACCCCCGTTCCCATAGAGTTGCAACATTTATAAAATACGGAGTTCGGCTCGCTTCGTGACCGCGTTCACACGGTCTGCCCGAAGATTACCACTCACTAAAGCTTTGCACATACAACAACACAGATTTTACTAAAAACATTGCTGCGATAGTCGTTTTCTTCTGTTTGTTATAAAACCCTATCTTAGAATGCAGGGTAGAGAGATGTGACGAGGGCAGTGATCATTTTCATAAGATATCCCAACCCAATTGTGTTGGGGTGCAACCAGGTTTTATGGGATTACACCCACCCCTCTCAATTCTCTGTGCTTAGCGCCAGTGCAGTTTCAGTGGCTAATGAAAGGCACTGAAAACTCTGGAGAACCACACCGGATCCTCTCTAGCACATGCAACAGCACTAATCAATTCCCAGGAACACTTAGCTGCTATAAAACTTTTCTCGCTTTAAGACAATTTGTGGTCAGGCAACATCGTTTATCTCCATGGGCTCATTGGGATAGATTGCCCGGTGGGTGATGACCCACCCTCCTCCAAATCCAAAGGTTCTCTCTTTTATAATGATTTTACAACGAGCATGGGATACCGATACCGTTTATTTTCCCGGCTACACGACCAGTTTATAACCGCCCCGGGGGTCTAGACAACAGCCACTTTCTGTTAGCGTTAACTCCTGCGGAAAGATGAAATTGTATGAAAATGACATTAGCTTGAGATAACATCTCTCAAGCTAATGTCATTGTCAATGTCATTTTCATACAATTTCATCTTTCCGCAGGCGTTAACGCTAACAGAAAGTGGGTCTTGTTTAACCCCCCTGGTTGCAAGTATGCGCAAAGCCTTATTTCCGTGTCGATCCCAAGCCGCGTGATTGATAGAGCTGGCGCGAACTTCGGGCGGATTACTTTTGTCTGTTCCAAGCTTTGTTCTGGGACAGAGTTGTCACGATTTTGGGATTATCTGGTCCTATTTAGGCTTTATCTTTTGTGCGTTTGCAGTAATTGATTGAATAATGTGCTTCTTTGTCTGTTTTGATTTTATCACACAAGATTAAATGATTACTCTTTTAGTAGCATACTCTAAATTATGTTCATTATATATATTTGAAGCCGTGGTAGCCCATTTGGGAGACCACTAGACTTGAAAGCGTGAGGTCGCGGGTTCAAACCCCGGGCCCGTACCAATGAGCTCTTTGGAGCTTATGTACGGATTTTAATACCACTGGCTTTTCGGTGAAGGAAAACATCGTGAGGAAACCTGCATACGTACGGAGAAGGAATTCAATGGCGTATGTGAATCCATCAACCCGCACTGGGCCAGCGTGGTGGATATGGCCCAACCAACCCTTTCGGGGGTAGGCTAAAAGTCCAGCAGTGGGCTGTTAAAAGGCTGATTATGATGCTGATAATGATATATTTTATATTTCAATTGGACTTATAATTTCTAGCATAACATTTTTAACTTGCCACAAACTTACAAGTAACATAACAACTTCCTAAAGCAAACATTACAGAAACTAATGTGTAACTTTACATCTCCATTTAACTTACAACTGCTATTATTGCAGGAAATTTCTCAACCTAGAATAATTTACCGCATTCATAATCAGTGAGCAGACAATCTAAAAAAAATCAATCGAATAACGACTTAAAAGACGTGTACAGTAAGTAGAGATTTTGACTTTCATTACTAATTGAAGATTTCACGACGCCTACGCTAAGATTTTGTTTTTGTACAAATATGTATGGGCGGGGAAGTAAAAACTTGTTAAAATTAGATATGATTGCAATGAACCTTCCAAAGAAGCTGTAAGTTCGAAGACCTTGGAGCTAATCATCAACCATAAACTTTACTGTTTCAAATCAAGTTTCTGGACTTGTAGAATTTTATTCGGTTTTAGCCAGATTTATTTTTATTATTTATGTCGTAGTCAGTTATAATATTTATGAACAGTTAAAACGTATTACTTTATAGCACGAACATCTTTCGCATGTCATAAAAGAGATGTTATTTCAAACGTTTGCACAAACAGAGATCGCAGCCCCGTTAAATTAATACACCGCAAAAAACTACATCGTTGTACAATACAATCACTAAAATAAACGTCTATTAATTTAACTGACAATGCCCCATGATTCCGCAAATAAATCAATAAAATAATTAAACAAAAACTCTTTTGAGAGACTGGTTTAAAAGCCATAAATCATGGTAACACCTGTCCGATGAAAATGAACACCGATGAAGTCCGCCAACGTTGTCGCATGATGACACATATTTAATTAATAAAATTAATTGCCATTTTAACTGGCATTCAATTCGGTGAAGATTGTATCGGAAAAGGCAGAAAGTATGTTCCGATGAAAGGTATTGATTTGAAGATTCTGATCTCTATTTGTGTTGATGGACTTTAGTTACTTTTTTTAGCTTTTAACTCTGTCGTTTTTAAGAAGCCGACTTGTGCCTCGAGTCAATGAACTTATACTTAATTGTAAGTATGTTGACCTAGGAACTCAGTATCGGTAAATAAAAATCCGATATACCGATAATCATAATCAATAAATTCCTTGCAACAAAAGTTGAGGAAAAATAGTTGGATTGGTACCTTCCTACTGTGTTAATGTTGCCAGATAAAAAGCTTTCTAATTTATCTTCTGGGATGTTTCACTGACCAAATTCACGATGTATCGTCAATATGTTCAATATGTATGTCAAACCAGCATATTCATATTTTGTCAACAGAAAACGGCGGGAAAATAAAAATATTTATATGACAACCCTGTATGTGGTCAATTAAACAATTTTGACGTTTATTTGACATAAACGATAGACATGTGGCCATTATAAAAATCAAGGACGTTGTATTCAGAGTATAAAAACGTCCTTGGATAAAATATACCGGTTTGACCATAGTTATAGAACTACTACCAAGCTTATCTCAAAAGTTTTATACAAGTGTCACCTCATTCATATCCATACAGAATCGTCCACGACTTCGATTAGCATATATCTGCCGCGTGACTCCAAGTTTTGTCGTTCACGCTTTGATTCACGAGTTCCAAGACAGTTATGTGATATATCACCTTCATTTATACGGATATGTAGAATAAGCCATCTTCTCAGTTTAATCTACCAATTAGATTAATCTTAAATTCTGAATTAATACTAAAACTAGGGACACAAATATTAAATGTATGAAAATCTGATGTTTTTTACGTTTCCTTGAATGTGAATGATACCTATTAATATTCCGCGATTTCAGGGTTGGTCCCACAGTAAAAGTTGTTTATAGTGATGAGTAGGTACAATGACATCCTCTCTGCTTAGTTCTACCGTGCTTTATTAATATAAACCTTATCTTATCTTTATTATCTAAGCTAACTAATACAAAATACCTAAACTACTTAGCCTGCTATTCAAATAGCTACTACCTACCTCCTATACAGGGTTACGTGGAAAGGATGTACTAAGCTGAAAGCGGTCCATAGTACCCATCATTATTAACAACTTTTACTATGGGAGCAACTCTGAAATCGCGAAAAATATACCAGTGTTTCATAGAAAATGGTAATTGATACTCGAAAAAATATGTAGGTATCGATCACATATTTTTTTCGCGATATCAAGGTATCCCATAGTAGATAGTCCGTTGGTCTAGTTGGTAATGATCCTGCCTTCTGCGCTTGGGGGCGTGGGTTCGATTCCCACCTAGGACAAACAATCATGTGATGAACATTTGTGTTTGTTCAATATCTGGGTGTTAGTATCTATGTAGGTATAAGTAGTTATTTAAAAATATATATGTCTGTATATCAGTCTCTGGCAGCCATATTACAAGCTTTGCTTAGTTTGATGACCGCGTGTGCAAAAAAAAAATGTCCCGAATATTTATTATTATATTTATAGTAAAAGTTTTTCATAATGATGAGTATAATGGACTCCTTTCGGTTTAGTACACTGTTTCTGCGTAACCCTTGCCCATAGATCGTTGAACATCTAGAGATAATCCAAAAGCACAAGCCCTCTACCAGTTGGCAGTGTAGGTATAGCTTACTGACGGCATTAGGATAAGTTGTAGCTTAGTTGTACCACAATTTGTAACAAATGTTTATTTATCTCAATATATTCTGAAGCCCAATTGAATGCAAAATACCTTAGCTTGACATGGATCAATAATATTAGTCACTGCGATACATAGTTTCTAAAGCATCTCATTAGCATACGCTACGTAAACCGTACGTCGCCGACCGCTGTCGTGTCAGTTGAATGATGCTATCGCACATGGAGACAAGATAAGCCTAATAATACAACGAGATAATCTGTTGTAATACCCATGTTGCTATTATAAACTACTTGACGATTGAAGCTTTTTGTCGACACGGAGCTATGATTCAGTATTAGTAGGTACCTTTTTGGGCATTGAGATCAAGATCTTTTTTGTGTGACCAATATTTTTTTAAGTACTAAGCATAGATTTTAAATAGAATTTAAATAAAATTGTAGTTTTCCCAGAACAAATATCAAATACTTTCTATAGGGGGTGTAAGGGGAACACTCTCGAAGCCAAAAGAAGGTAATTGTACTCATCATTATGAACAACTTTTACTATGGGACCAGACCTGAAATCGCGAAAAAAATATCAGCTGTTCTATAGAAAACGGTCATTGACACTCGACAAAATGTATGGAACAGCTGTTTATTTTTTCGCGATTAAAGGGTTGGACCCATAGTAAAAGTTGTTCATAATGTTGATGTTGTTGTTGTTGTTGTTTTGTTGTTAATTTGTATTTGTATTTGTAATGATGAGTACAATTACCTTCTTTTGGCATCGAGAGTGTTCCCTTTACACCCTGTTATAGGTAGTAGCTTTACCTAGTCTGTGGCACATAAAAATACTTTATTGTCGATTTCAATGTCGAAGAGAGCAAAAAGAAAGGAATCATGGCATGGCGCGTACCTACGTGTGTATTATATTACTTTTTGCCACGTCTTAACCCGCATTATGAACAAAATATATCCTTTGTCACTCAAGGATAGTGTAGTTTTCTATCAGTAAAAGTTTTTTTTAAATTAGATTAGTGGTTTTGGAGATTACTTAAAACACACATATAAACTTTACCGCGCGAGGAAGTGCGGATGTGTTACGATTTGACTAATACCCCCTTAGTAATAAACGTGGAGTAGTCTTGGAATAGTTAGGCCGTGTTTTATCATTTTCTCTCTTTCAAATTTTGAACTTGATAGAAAAAGACAAAAGAAATAGTATAAGACTAGGTACTCCACGTTTATTAGTCAGGAGGATATTACTTAAAATACTATTGTGCATGCATTTTTTGCAAATAAGCTATCTTTATCTTAAGTAGTAAATAGCATGGACTCACTTGTACGAGGTATTACTATACCCCATGGCGAAACAGGTTGTAGGTAGTTGGGCTGACACTTTACAGCTTTTATGACAGCTGTCAATTTGACAGAAAATTTTGCGAAAGACTAGGTACTAGGGCGTGGACGCAGTTGATCATTATCTCTTGGGCTTGGCCACGTGGAATAAATTTAACCAAAATACCTATCCAATATAATAAATACAGTATCAACAGTAAACGACAATGTGATTCGATTCCTGCCCTTTTTTCTATCGGACCGCCAGGGCGGGCACGAAAAATCGACATCGTTTTATGGTTGATATCCCGAAAACCCGTACGAAGCGTTTTGATTACACATTTATTGTGCGAACTGCTAGTCTGTGGAATTCGCTGCTTGGATGGGTTTTCCTCGTCAGTTACAATCTGGGAGTGAATCGGTTTCTTCTAGGCAAGCGTGCTCCATCGTAGACCGCATCGTCGCTTAACATCAGGCGAGATGGCGGCCAAGCGCAAGCCTATCTAATACAAAAAAAACACTGTTGATGTTATTTAAAGTATGTATCTGATTAAATGTTTTTCTTGTTTCAGAATACACGATAAAATGCCTTTTGGGAGGTGCCCAAATGAAAAATAAGAGGTCCAAAATCTTGACATCGTTAGGGGGAGTTTCGTGAGAGTTTTAAGAACCTACGAGGCTGCAATATGGTGAGTCTTTTTTGACTGCCAAAATTTCAAGAAAAAATATTTTACTTAACATATCGGGACCTTGCACTTCCTAACAATATATTTTCTTAGAATAAATTAATAACACTGCACTGCTATTCCCACGTGTTTGAGTTACGGTACACGGGCCTGCGCAGGCGCATATAAAAATGCAGGGTCGTGAACTTACCTGCAGCGGTATAACGGGGAACTGTTTGGATAGCTTGATGTTTGTGACATTGTTGCCTTGAATACGCATTTACGTATGAAAATTGAGCTACTCTTATAACTTTATAAGGAACGACCTGGAAGTAATTTTTACTCACGATGAAATGGGGAAAATATGTGTGTTTGATATAATAGAAATTTGTGTGTAGGTTTATATGTCTGTCACCATTTTTTTTCATAATAATATCAGTTTCAATGCGTTTTTTTATTACAAGGAAGGTTTCTTTATGTTATTTCCCATCAAAATTCATAATTTATTTGAGTTAACGATACAATGTTAACGAGTTGAAAACATGATATAATACAATATGATATAGAATTATATAATCACACACTTTTTTTCAATAGCTACTTATTTGTATTGTGCCTGTGTATACCTGCCTTTTCTACGACATAGGTATTATTTCCGCAATATTTTTGCCCATATTAAATAATTAATTTTGCCAACTGAGTTAATGGTACCTAATCAGTAATTTACCTGCATCAGAATGATTTGTTATAGTACATTCAGCCCTTTAAGGCGAAGTCAGTTCATGACGCATCAAACAATGATTGTATTTTTCACACGCTCTCGGCATGATAAAATAAATATAAGATACCGTGGGTGTAATTGTATGCCCACGGATTTTATTTGATTGGCTTGACCCTTGATAAATGAACGAGCTAACTAAATTGTGTTTGATGATAGATATTTTTGCAATTGACAAGTACAATTGCAAATGAACGATGGTGGCTGACCGGTAGCATGTGTGCTTTAAAATCTGACGGCGCCCGGTTTGATCCTCGGCCCTGCACCAATGACTTATTTACTACCTAAATAAATGATGTGCAGTTTCGATGACATCGCTCAAAAACGGTAAAGGAAAACATCGAGAGGGCACGGCCTAAAAGTTCAAAGATATTATGACAGTCACCAACATGCACTGGGCCAGCATGGTGGATTAGGCCCATCCTCTCTCTGTGAGAAGCCTGAGTCCCAGCAGTGGGAAACATGGTAGGCTGAAATGATGATGTTATTTTTTTATCGCGTATCAGTCCACGTTTGACCACCAACTCGCTTGTTGGTAAGCGACGATGTGGTCAAAGATGAAGTACGCAAACTTAGAACATACCTATTCACTCTGGCCTTGAAAATATCACTATGGCCTTCATAATGATGATGAAGTGCAAATAGGTAAAAACTGAGCTTAAAAAAAACACACTATGCTTTAATTTCAATATAATCAAAAGCCCCATAATATTTCAGTTTTTCTTCTTCTTTAGTTGACCTGCATCTATCGTAGAGTTCATATACAACTCAGATAGACGCCGCGTTGTATCAGCTTGTGCTCTACAATTTCCATAAATACCCGATCCATAAATACTCTGATTTTCTCGATAGGATATCGATGGCAGAACAAGATTGCTGACGTTCAAAATTGGTTATTCCGTTTGAAAACGGCTTGCGTCAGTTTGTTGTACCGGTTCTTACTCGCTCACACCGGTTTGTACAGGTTCTAGGCAAGTTCAGGGTTTCCGGACGGATGCGGGCTTTCGTCCCGCGTCGGTTACGCCTTTTACTGGTTACTGTATGTGATAGCACAGCCAAGCGATATGGCTATCAGTGTAAACAAACACGAAAACTACAAGAACCTCGATAGGTATGTAAAGTATTTTTAACAACAATAATTATTATCTCACCTGTCTAGTTTTGTCCCTAGATTTCTTTACCCTGATTTATTCGTTTTCTTTATAAGTACTTACCATAGAGTTATCGTCAATTAGAATCAAATAAGACATAAACATAATTTATTGCCAATCATAAATACCTGCTTATAAAACAAAAATGTGGCTCTGCCTTTTGCTTTAGTTAAAAACTAGTTAAAAAGCCAGCATCTTAGATATTTTTTATATAACCAGTTGATGAGATGAGCAAGTTATTCACCTGATGGTAAGTGCCACTCATGTCCATAAAAGTTTCGTGCAACCCTTATTTGGAACTTTATTCAAAACCCTGCGTGTTATCAACAATGCACTGCGCTTATCACCCTGTGATATTTAAATGTTAAATCCCTTTTATGCCCAGTAATTTCACTGGAAACACTTTCTTTCAATCCAAAACACAGTAATGTTTGCTACTACTGTTTGGCGGTTGAATAACTGGATTTTTTAAAATAAGTGAATAGTAAGAGACTGTTCATTTCGATGTTTGTCGCGCCATGTATGCCGTTGAACGACATGACGATCTCTTATGCCGTCATGTTTCAGATCTGCCGAGCATCCTGTGATGGCTAACCTTATGTAAAAATGTAATTCACAGATTAACTTATGCTTAAAGCTTATTTTAAGCACGTGCCATTAAAAAACTATTAAAATTAGAAGTCATGATATACAGCTCTACAAGTGGTTGGCGATTTGAAAGAAAACTATCGCTTCTGCATCTGTTGCTGTATATTATCAGGAGCTATTTTACTTTATTTATATTTTCCTTTATCCGAACCAATTGACGTTTAGTCAGTAGTACAAATCGCCCAAAATATATCTAAGTTAATGTGGACCCAGATGCCTTATTATGGATGATTCAGATCGTGATCGCGATCGCGTGCCATCTCACTTACGCACGTAGTGCGAGTAAATAGATGCGAACGGGACGGCATGCAATCTCGAACACAATCAAACTTCTATAATAAGGCCGCAGATGCCCATTATCACATTTTAGAAGGTGAATGTGGTCCCTAGTAAGAATTCTAGACTGGACCACCAAGTAACCATAATTGTAACTACTACGTAGGTGTTTTTAACCGACTTCAAAAAATTATTTCAGTTCTTAATCCGGTTATTTTTTTATTATTATTGTTACCTCAGAACTACGTCAGTTATAAACCGATTTAGAAATATATTTTTTATTTGAAAACACATTATGTATATTTCGATTGGAAATTTTATTAAAATAAGTTCAGTAGCGTTATTTTTAAACCAAAATAACTGGAAATTTGTATTGTAATTGAATAATTTTGAAGTGGGTTTTTTTAATTGATAATTACTATTTATTATAATGGAAAATGTTTTGGCCATCAACTCACCCGAAGATAAGCGATTGTGACTGAGAATTGATCACGTCAATCTAGAAGAAATATATTCACCATAGCTATAAAGATGTTCAGATTGAAAGTCCAATATAAAATCGAACAAATTGTTGGATGAAATTAACACTCTTGCATGATAACTAAACAGTGAAACAACGCGAATAACGGTAAGGCCTTTAAACATAAACCGAAACGATTCGAATGAAAGATTGGAAAAAATTAATGCTCTGTGGATAATCTGAAACGTGGTGTTCTGGCGGGATTCTCACGCCATTGCATATGGAATTCACACCTGCTGATATTATCTTTAAACTTTAAAGAGAGCAGGTTATTATGTTGGTAGCAGTAGCAGCCTTTATTATGTTGGTATTAAGTGTCATGTTTTCATGTAGTTATAATAATTAACATAACATCTTAAGAGGTTCTCGCTAGACGGTTGGATCAAGGGTCAGATGCAGAAGGCAGTCTTCCTGGACACGGCACGAATTGTCAGGAGGTTTCTTTATCTGTAGCCCTGACAAGCAGCGGGAGCTTTAGCTATATATGACTTACTGCCGGCAGCACCCTACTTTTCTTATAATACTATAATTTTTATTAATTTCATCAATTTTCACGGTTGCCTGAAAGAGATCGCTTTAAGCGATAAGGCCGCCTTTAAAAATCCTAGATAATATTTTTATTGTATTGTTTATGTTATCTTTGTTTTGTGGTGTTTTAGTAAAGAGTTTTTGTATTGTATTGTATAATATCTTGTGTTTATTTATGATTATATTTTTATTGAAGAAAAGGTTATATTTTTTACTATAAACTCGTGTTTTAATTAACTATTGTCGAAAAACTGGTTTATTTTTTTATTTCAATCGCTAAAAGCAATCGACAAATGTGATTTTTTGTTATAATTAAAAATATTCTAAAAAAAAAAACAGTAATACGATTTGCACGACTAATGTAAAAAAGAAAAATTATCAAAGCAAAAAAAAAGAGAATACGTAATCGTAACCGCTAGAGTAAATCTCCAAAAGTAAGAATGTCTAATAATAAAAATGCACTACCTAATTATAACATACAATCAGGACATCTTCAAGGCGAGCAACTACATTTCTTTTAATTCAACGTGCTACATCCTCGGCCACACCATCGCTTACCATCAGGCGAGTTGGTGGCCAAACGTAGGCCAATACTGTATTTAAAAAAAACTGACACTTATCATACATATTATATCAGCATAAAATTTATCTGAATACATAATCATAAATTTTATTCGCGTGTCCTATAAACATAATTATTGCTTGACATCAATAAAATAGGATTAGCATTTAATTAAGTCTGAAAATAAAATATTTTAATGAGCTGCTCGGAACATACTCGTATTTTTGCTGGATTACAAAAAGTCCGGAATGTTATTAACCGTTATTGAGGCGTAAAACACGTATTTGTAAGATTTATTTCACATATAAATATTGTGTAACAGTAAATACAAGCGTAAATCAAAGCCATGGATTAATTTACACATACAAACTGAATTTTAAAACTAAACTTGGCGAAATGCTTTGTAAACTTTTAACCACGTATTTTTAAGACTTATTTCATATATAAATTTAATACAAATATTGTACAACAGTAAATACAAGCGTAAATCAAAGCCATGGATTAATTTATACATACAAACTGAATTTTAAAACTAAACTTGGCGAAATGCTTTGTAAAAAAATTCATTCAAGTCAAAGGGGGTCGCTGTTGCTACCACAGAGGTTCCTTCAATGAAGTATATAACGCTGGTGAAACCACGGGGTGCAGGTAGTTAAACAATACATGCAAACAGAATTTTGAAGTTTTTTTTTTGTTTTTACCAAATGCTTTGAAAATTTGTGACCGATAAGTAATGTCTCGCGTGAAAAGGAGACTAATCAAATAACTAAAATCTCCCATGTTTTAGAGCCTCTGATGCTTTGGAATAAGGTCAGAGGAATAAGGTTTATTCCCAACAAGTTCAGAAGAAAACAATATCTGTCCGTCCTCAGCCAAAACATCTATACAAGTGAACACTGTCTTTTTTAATAATTTCTTGTAGCCATTTCCATCACAGATTCCTAAACCGTAGTATATTTTTGATAATTTTGATGAATAATTTATTGCAGCTCAGCAGAAATCCAAAAGGCGCTTTCGGGTCTTTAAAAGCGTTCCCTAAACCAAACTACAAGGTCAGATAAGTACTTGGTACTTTAGGTAGTTGTAACAAAAAACTAAGCGCATTATAAACTCGGTACAATATATTTGTATAGACCTACATTGAACGTTGTCACTATAAAAAGGCTAATTTATCTGTCCAAAACTCATAGCCCATGTCCATGCGGGTGTGACTCATGCTGAGCGTAATGTATTTTTGCAAAACCGGTTTAGGAAAACCCGAAGCTACTAAACTGGTGGATGTGCCAATTAATAATTAAAACCAATTATTGTAATAATGACACAAAACCTGTTCATACACATGTGACATGTATTATCCATAAATATGGCTTGTGTCACTTTTATCATAAAAAGTGTGTTTGACTGTATAATGCCAGCTTTTTTACTGTGTTATTGCAGATTTTAACGCGTAAAGTATTCGATAACGAGGGATATGTTCAGTTTATAATGCTTTAAATTGTGGATGTGTAGATAAATGTTTTGATGCTCATTAATCTTGGACTGAAATAAATAAATCTGTAACATTTATGTTACAGACATAAATGTTTTGTCAGTTTTTTAAATTAAATACTATACTTTGTAACTAATTTATGACAAATCTTACTTTAACACATCATTAATTACTTCCACCCTTACTCATTACGTTGAGTTTTGGTTATTAAAAAAAAGGGGTTGTCTGTAAAGTCGGTTTACGGACCATTATTTTATGTGATAACGTTTAGGCCGATCGTGCCTCTCTAACGCATGTTCCGCGCTCTCGCTTGCACGCTCGGCTCACGCGGAACGTGCAATTTTTTGTGCGTGCAGCCAGCGTTCATCAATTTATAAGACGTTATCACGTCAAAAAATATTTGCCCCATATTTCAAAGGTTTATTTTGAAAATGCCTGAATTCTATGATGTCAAAATGAGCAGTATAACTATTTACCCAAATACTAGCAGTGCCCCACGGTTTTCGTCATCACGACATTCCATCAGAAACTTTAGATTATATCAGATTAAATGGTCACTCTCCGGCCCTCCAAATATCTCTATGCAAACACGTCAATCCGTTGTTTGTTGCTGCGGGAAGAAGAACAAACAAAACTACACTTTCATATTTATAATATTATCAATTTATACAAATAAAAGGGAGATTTTATAATCTTTTTGCAAATAAAATAATAATCATAGAATTCTTGCATATTTTTATGGCTGCGTGTTAAAGGACGTCCGTCAAGATGTTTTATTCTTGACGATTAGTGGCAGGGGCACTAAATGATACAAGTTTTTTATGATATATAATATTACGTCTGTCCTGTAGTTATTAACTTGAGCCAGTGTACTTATACCCGTATTTTAAAGTGGTAAATCCTGTTTTGATTTCACTCGAATCCTCTGGGATTAAACTTGTTTAATTTTAACGTTTTTCTCGTTCTTGTATTTTGGTTAGTAACAGAGTTATTTTTTTTAACGTTGTTTCAAAAAGAGATGGCGTAAAAAACATCAAAATGTATTTATTTCAAGACAAAATGATCAATAAATTAACTTCAAACTTAATAACTATTTAAAAAAACTGATATTTTTCACTTGTGTGCGTACATTTATGCTTTTTATTTAAAATGTAGAGAAATTGAATTTAATGATTTTACTTAATATATTATAATGGCAAAATACATTATTTACACTGTGTGGAGTTAAAGTAAAAAAAAAGAAACCTAGAATTGAATTGTCTAGCGCCAACCTAAAAAAACATGCCAGTTCAATGTTTTATTTTCCTAAACTTGTGTATTTTTTACTGTTAAATGTGTAATAATGGAGGATTAATATTTACGTGTTCGAGAGGGCAAGTGATCTAATGAGCTGCAGATTTTCTTGTTGTTTCTAAAACTTCATAGAAGCCCCTAGTAAAGTCTCCACCACTTTATTGGGGTATACCACAGGGGTATACTAACTTGTCAGTAAAATACGTAAAAGGAAGCGGTATGAGTAGCGCATAGCTTTAGCATGCCCAGCAACGGGCGAAAAAAAAACTGTGACTAAAATCTCTTTGGTACAATATTTTTTTCGGGAAATGAAAACTTATTTTCGCATTTAAAATATTACTGCGAAGCAAGGATTTTATATATACTGCGAAGTGATATATTGGGACTCATTTCCGCTGCATAATTTCCATGTAGGTACACACATACCTCCAGTAGGACATGTCATCGGCACGGCCGTTGGCTCCTATGATACATCAGAGCCAACCTGTTTCAGTACGAACCTGTTCCCCAGCTTACGATTTTTATTACGTTTGACCTTAAAATAGCTATTTGTTATGGAGTGTTAAAAGGTGTACGCTTTTTGGTTAGTATAGTGTAATTGACACGGTTGGTTTGTGAATTTATTTCGTACAAGCAGCGGCCCAAGGTATTGCCCGCTATCCAACTGATAATGTTAATTTTCCGGCATAAAAACGATGCATGTTTAGCTACTTGACACTATTCAAAAACCATTCAGCTGTGGCTGTGAGTGAAATAAATCAACTTTGTATCTATAAGTAGTTCGTGGGGTTAGTATAATTTTGAATTGCTTTAAATATATAATTGTCAATGAGGGCACGAGTAAGTAATTTAAAAAAAATACATTTCACAACCAATTCTAACACGACTAGCTGCTAGCTAGCAATATGCTACCTATTAGGTTGAAAAATTACTTTTTAGTACTTAGAATGTATAACTTAAAATTGTATTAGTCGTCAGAAATATTTTAAAGATACACTAGCAAGGATAATATAATATTTTTATGAGTTTTTTGTGGATATTTGGAAAATTTCACGAAAGTTTCATATAATTATACAATGGCAAAGAATTTTGGCGCCAAAGTGAAAAAAATATGTCTTCGCATTGTATTATTTTCCTATCCTTATGTATTTTCGAGTGTTAATGCTCAATAATGGTGGATTATCATTTATTAAGTGTTCGTGGACGTGCTCGAGTGTGGGTATTGATAAACCGTGGTGAAACAAGTATTTTCGTGTCGTTTCCAAAGCTTAGAAGCTTTGTAAAGTCTCCACTTCTTTACTAGGCCACTTTTTTTTGACTTGACCGTGACTCACTTTGCTTGACTCTAAATGTTATATTCGGGACATTTTTGCACACACGGTCATCTGACCACAAACTAAGCAAAGCTTGTGATATGGCTGCCAGAGACTGATATACATACATATATAGTTTTAAATACATACTTAAATAGATATAGAACAAACACAAATGTTCATCGCATAAATGTTTGTCCTAGATGGGAATCGAACCCACGCCCCCAAGCTCAGAAGGCAGGTTCACTACCAACTGCACCAACGGGCTAAATGTGAATATGACTTGTTGACGACATTTCAACAAATACGAATAAATAAATGAGAATTTAATACTTGACAATGGCAAATGCACAAGGAGTGCGACGCCAAAAGCCTCGCAGATGAAATAATATTAAAAAAAGTTAAATGTCATAATGACAAAATTCTGCTGTAACTTTGACAATTGCCAACTTCTGAGGCGCACAGCTGAGACGTATATGGCAACTGCGTCAATCACGCGGAGCCAAAAGCCCCATACGGGGAAGAAGAAAAAAAATACTTCTGAGGCACAGATCTACTACCTATGTGTTCTGAGGCCAACCCACATGTTAGGTACTTTTTAAGTCTTTTTTAAACTGCCACTAATATGTGAAACCTTGGTTACTTCGTTGATCCCAACAGGTGTTCTAACGTCTAAAGAGCTACAATACAGCACAAATACCTTGCTAATACTTTAGTAGAAACCCTAGCTTTCGATAACAGCGTCAGTTTTCACGAAGCGCCTATGTAATACGATTATCCCACGATAACTCTATGGTAGAGTGCATGTATACAGTAGAGTATGGAACGGATACAGTCACGCTCTCCAGGCAATTGTAGTTAACTATGGCCACACGATCTGAATGGCTTGGGAAGTAAACTAGGATGTTAGAAGCATCAAGAGAGTGCGTATTGCATCAAAGCCTTTTTAATATTAGAAAATCGCCTCGACGTTGTATCTGGGTGTCTTCAAATAACGAGTATATCGGTTTCTTCTAGGCAAACGTGCTCCATCGCAGACCGCATCATCGCTTAACATCAGGCGAGTAGGCAGTCAAACGAAAATTGACCTTACCTCTTACGCACAAATTTTTTTCTGTTTCAGATTTTTATTAACCAATATAACATGTTCGTTATTTATGAGGCAAGTCAGTTTACACGAGTGCTTATTTTTATTGTTATTAGTATAAGAAAGTATAACTTATAAATAACAATTACTGTTTACACACAAGCTTTCTAGGTCAGAGCTCAAATAATTAATAAAAATCCACGTCAATAAAATAGCCCATTTTACTGAGGATAATGTTAGGAAAACTGTGCAATATTTTCTTTTACTTTTTTCATATAAAATATTTGGTTAAAATTATTGATACTCTTTATTGTTTTTACCAGAAATATATACAGATAGAGAACCTTACGAGTTAGCGCCACAAGTGGTGGCCTTATTGCTAAAAGCGATTGCTTACAGGCAACAGGATGGAAAGATATTTACGTATACAATAATAATGACAGACGAGTTATAGAAAAGACATTTGTTCACGAATTTAAATTAATGAACATTTCATGGAATAACATGAGAATTAAGTTAAGAAGCGAGTGTGAAAAAAATAAATTTTGTAACTATATTTTTAATGATACAATAGATACCTACAGTTGGTACAGTTTTCGGATATAAGCAAACACCTGGGCGTCTGCCTGTATTCAACTCGCCTTGCGGCATGCCATAAATTATGTTGTAGGAATATTTGCAAGAAAAGATTCGAGCTGTGTATGAGAAACATTTATAAAGCAAAATCTTTACAGATTTTCGCACTTCAAAACAGCCGTTCCATAAATATATCCAAATCCGTCAATGGCCGAAAGCACAAACCAAAGCCTCCCATCTAACCGTTCAGTTATTTATATTATCACTTGAAATATTTGCTCATTTGCTTAAAAGCGTGTCTTGCTGTGTGGGCGTCAGAAGAAGACAGAATCTGAGGGAGTGCCGATATGACGATGCTTTGAGGAAACTTGATTATTTTGAGACAGGTGTCATACATTGACTTGACAGTGACAAATGTCATTTCACAATGTTACATTCGGAAAATGATCTTTAACCGAGACTTTTTACCATCCATTTGTTTGATAGACAATTTGGAAAATGTAGGTACCTAAGGAATCGACAAAACATACGTTTATTAAGAGGACATACCACGGCCAAGAAATTTGATGAATAGGTATTTAGCAAATCTATTGCTGTCCCCTGACCTCAAGCCTCTCCCCGTAGAGTGCAACAGGGACAACTGAAGCTCAGATCGATTATACCTATAAAAAGTTTACAAAATCATCTTCTCGTATTTTTCTATTTCCTCATTAAAAACTAGGCCGATTTCATTATTTTTTAAATTAATAGTTGTAAAAAGGATTGAACTATGCTTTTATCATTTATTTTTGTTTTATAAACTCGTCAAATTTGTTTGATAGAAGTCTGAACATGGCGGTAAAAAAAAGAATTTATGGTGTTGGGTGTAATGTTGGCCATGGGTGATGTCACCGGCGGCTCCAACGGAAGACCAGCGCTGGTTGTTCGCAACCAGCATTATGCTGAGTTGGAACCGGTTTGTGGAGGAAAACAATTTGTAATGTGTGTATTTATTTCTATTAATTCTTAAAAATGTTTTATTTTCTTCCATAAATAAAAAATTGTCTATTGTCTATTGTATATTTAACGGCTCATATTTCTTATTGTAGTTAACTTGTAAGAAAAAGTAAATGATATAAGCATGCCAATAGAAGAGATAAATTTGATTAAAAAAAATACAGCTCTAGCGGTATTATCCAGGGAGGAAACACGAGAATACGTTTGTATGTACAAAACGCTCACCATGACCTCTCTTAAATGAGGACAATATAGACAAAATTATGGTAAATGTAGCTAGAGAAACGAATTCGTCAACACCCATGTTAAAACTATGAAGTGGTAAAGTTTGTAGCTTTGTGTTTGTAGGAGGTAATCCCTAAAATTACTGAACTGATTCTGAAACTTTTCTCACTGAAAGAAAGCTACATTATCGTTGAGTGACATAGGCAATGTTTTCTTTACAACACAGGCCAAGCCGCTGGCAAAATTATGTGCCTAAAGCTTCCAAAGCGAAAGCTCAGTTGATTCCTTTTTACGACAATCGAGTGCCAAAGCGTTTGTATGCACTGTCGGATGAAAGGTTAGTACAATACTTAGTGGAAGTAATAAATACAGCAAACTGTTGATATTTTGAACGTAAGTCGTTATCGCAGGATATTGTTATTTTATATTTATTATTTTAGTGTCAATATCTTGAGATAATGTTATTTCATTGTGGTTCTGCAAGATTTATCGATAATAAAAATTAACTATGTACAAACTATTTGATTAATAATTTTTTTTTAATAATCTCTACATAGTATAAATTAAAGTCGCTTTCCGCGTCTGTCTGTCTGTCTGTATGGCCGCTAACTCCTCCTAAACCACGCAACGGATTTTGATGCGGTTTTCACCATCAGTTAGATACATTTTCAAGGAAGGTTTATATATATAACTAGCGACCCGCCCCGGCTTCGCACGTAAATTACACCCGTGCGAAGCCGGACGGGCGGATCGCTAGTATAATATAATATAATATTTGGGACATTTTTGCACACACGGTCATCTGACCCCAAACTAAGCAATGCTTGTGATATGGCTGCCAGAGACTGATATACATACATACATAATTATATTATATAGTTTTAAATACATACTTAAATAGATATTAACAACCAGATATAGAACAAACACAAATGTTCACCACATTTAATAAATGTTTGTCCTGGGTGGGAATCGAACCCACGCCCCCAAGCTCAGAAGGTACTCACTACCAACTGGACCAAAGGACTATCTAGGTAATGTGATAGTTTGTATGGAAAATAATATGTTGAACGCTGGGACACTAACCTTCTCTTAGAGAATGGGCCCAAATCCACCATGTCGGTGAATGTCATATGTCTTTGAGCTTTTGAGATTCTTGAACATACTGATTTCCCCACGATGTTTTCTTTCACCAATTCTGAGCAATGGCATTGAATACTGCACATAATTTATTTAAGTCCTCAATAAATCATTAGTGCAGGGCCTCAGATCGAACCAGGTACCTTCAGATTATAAAGCGCACATGCTACTGCTCGGCCACCATCACTCTATTCTTACACCCTTTATTCTTGACTAGCGATCAGCCCCGGCTCCGCACGGGTATAGTTATATAGCCTATTAAAATAGCCCATATTAATCAGTGATAATAAAGCATTTAAATGGTGAAAGAATTTTAAAAATCGGTCCAGTTCTTTTTGAGCCAATTCATTACAAACATACTTACATACAAATCTTTCCTATTTATAATATTAGTATAGATAGATTATTCTTAAATCACCTTTATGCAATTATGACGGAAAACTGCTGGTAAAACCGATAAATTTTGTACATTTGTTTGCATTTTCTTCAAGATAAGCTTACTTACAGCTATAAGCAAAACCGTTAAGCCCAAGAAAACAAATAAATAACAAATTACATTATTTATCTCACCGTTTTCACAGTTAAAGCTCAGTTGATTCACTTGTTTACGACAATCGTGCGCCTAAGCATCTGTATACACTGTCAGAAGAACCACAGCTTAGCCACAGCTGTAATATTTTTCAATCAACGCGCATAACCATTAAGTTCATCTCTACAAAACAAACATAAACCTTCTGAATAGGTGGCCGAGGTCACCCTCTGTCTTCTCACACCTGGCTTATAGTAGCGTAGACGCAGCTTTATTTTTTAAATTATTGTAGTTAAGAGCATGAAACGTCTTTTTAGGCGAGTAATTCGTATAGGTAAGGGGTTAAACTGACTGTACCGGAAGTAGCTAGCTTTTATGTCAACATCTGCTTAATAAACAACGAAGTTAATTTTTTTTATAAGCGTTGGAAAAATAAACTACTTAAATACTAAAGGTTATACGCAAATAAAGGGTGTTAAATAAATGATCTTCCTTTTTCAACACTTAGTGTTATATTTATTTACTACTAGCTGCGCTCCGTGGTTTTGCCCGCGTAGTGATAAAAAATTGTGATGATAATGAAGTTTAAAGTAGCCTATGTCACTCTCAGGCCCTTGAACTATATTCATGCAAAAAGATCCGTTGCTCTGTTGCTGCGTGAAAGAGGAACTATCAAAGAAACACTTTTGCATATATGATATTAGTATGATACCCAAAGATAATATATCGTCATTGACTATACCTATCTTCTGCCACATTGTCTAACTGTGATTATTATCATAACTAACAAAAGTTTTATCTCTAAACTCGAATAAAACACATCACTAATTGGCAGAATTAATTCAACGCAAATTATCCCTTTCACCTTAAGTCAAGCAAGATACTTTATGGATCCGCCCCCGACCGAAATCAATCCTCTAAATTACGATACCAGTGTCAGTTTCGACACTTATCCGATTATCAGTGTCTTAAATATTATGAGATTTTATTACAAAGACTTAAAGGAGCGTTTGTACGGACGATAATGTTAATCATGAAAAAAAATTCAATGCAGGGTAAAATCTTGTTAGAACTAAATTTTTGGACAAAATCTTGTTTTAGCACAAGTTTTTTTACTGTCCAGGATTCGTCCGAGATGATAACCTCAAAGATATCTCAAAGCAAAGTCAAAAAACTTTGTCCTCACAAGTCAGACCAATGATTTTTATATTCACTCTCATTACCGTCTCAATGAGAGTGACATTTTTGCCTGAGAATAAACTAATGTTAAGGTGTTTCGATTCACCTATGGCGGGAAATTTAAATTTTAAACAGTTTTTTGGTCCTAGTAGCCAGGCCAGGTAATTATTTTTAAATAACACAGTGTTTGCGCAAAATATTGGCTGTTCTTTACATTATAATGTACAATTATTTAACAGTAACGCACCATATTACTTACATTTGTGAATAAACCGTTTGAAACAGCAAAAATTTGTTTATTCACAAATGTAAGTAATAATGGGCATTAGAGATAAATAGCTTTACATGATTTTGTAAAGAATAATAATCAATCTGCGCAAACAGCTTGGTTGTTTACAATAATTACCCGGCCTAGCTACAAGGACAAGAAAACTGTTTGAAATTTGAATTTCCCGCCATTTATGCAACGAACCACCTTAAACAAAATTATTTGGGGGAAATTATGAATTAAAAATTAAAATAATTATGAATCTTAACCAACTTAAAAAATCAATGTCTAAATCTACACTAATCTAATAGACCTGCCCGCAGGCATGTTTCCCAAAATGCCGTTACAATTTTATTATTTCGTATGGTTAGATATACCCGTACAAAGTAACCAATTTATTCAGAAAGTCTAAAGTATCGACACCAAAACATTAATAAGACCTAAAAAGATCTGTCAGATAATACGTTTGTGGCATAATTCGTTGCGCACACTCACCTCGGCATGAGGCGCATTCCTGCCCCTGCGTAGGCCGGTAGCGGTCCCCCATTGAGCATGGAATTAATTATTACGGCTTTGGGACGCCCACCTATCCTGTCACGTATGGGCGCAGGATAAAGGGCTGCAACCATTTGAGGATAAGTGAAGAGCTATCATTAATAGATTTTTTTGTTTCGCAAGATTTTGCAAGAACTTTTACAGATGTTTGGAAATTAAAATTGAAAATAAGAAATTTACTGATTACAAAGTGTTGATTTGCTATTGACAAATTAATTATGATTATCAGTTAATCTATTGTAAAAATATTGGAAGGCAAAACTGCCGGATGCAGTATTTAGTTAATATTTTTTTTATCATTTTTGCAAATGGAGCTGTACAATCCATTTCAAATAGTTACTTTTATTTCTTTTTCACGATTTTATTTTTACGTGCTTATTATATTAGATTTCTTACTATTCCTTTTTTGCTGTTGTTGCTATACAATGATGGTACATTTTAACAAATCTATTTTTCCTTTAGGAAGGACTAACTTCCAATATTTCATAAATATTTCCAATGCGTAACGTATCAACGTATCGTGCGTTCAACGTATTTAACGTTTGGTAAATTTATAAAAAATCTCATATAAATCTACTGTAGGTAATGGAAGCTACAATGACGTCAAAGGGAAGCTAATGATATTGTAATCTTGTGCAACAAACATAACATCATGATCATGATGGAAGGTTACCCACCATAATTATCAATTTAAAAACCGACTTCAAAATTAGTAATAAATACACAATTTCATTTACTTGAATGACAATTATTATGTCCAGTTATTTTGATTTAAAAACAAAACTCCTGAACCGTTTTCGATGAAATTTTTATGGGAAAATCTGAAATATATGTTTTTATTTAAACAAAAAAAACAACTTTCATAATCGGTTTATAAACGACGGAGTGCTGAGGCAACAACCATAAAAAAACTAAATGAGAACTTCCTTTTTTCTTTTTCCTTTTTTGTAGTCAGTTGTGTGTTGCAATTTTTTTGCATGACTTTGGATACAAAGTCCTTCATTCGTAATATTAAACATGTTAACATTGTATTAAATAGCGTTAAACAAGTCATAGTCAGAGTCAAGCAAAGTAAATCACGTTCAATTCAAACTCTTGCCCCAGTAAAGTGCAGGGGGCTTTACAAGGCTTTGGGGGCTTTGTTTTTATCAGCAGCGCAGAGTGAATGTTGAGTTGGTACCAAGACAAACCAACTGTGGTTTTTTGGTACGACATTAGTTTAACAAATACTGTAACATGAAATTAGTAAACAATAAAAATTTTAAAAAAAGCGGCTTTTGAAGTAATTTAAAAATACAAGTGTTGTCACACCTAGTTTGGTGGCTATGGCTGCAAATTTAATGTCCCTATTGTACTTTAATGCAATGAATGATTTTTAATATATTTAATTCAATCAATAGCCCAGAAAACCCAATTTCGCTTGGCTTCAACTGCTAATACCATTAATTATTAAGCCCAGTAGCGCTATACAGTAGTCTGTCGATATGCAGTATAGCCGCTACCGGCCGCTGCCCGACCGGCAAATCATCAATTCTGTGCCTGGAGCGTATTAGTCAACTGGAACACCTGACTTGCCATAGAAGAGATAAATCCAGAGGTGCAAGTTAACAGGAAATCCTAACAAAATTGAAAAAAAACAAAACTATGTTAAAATTACTATGTTTGAGCATAGAAAGCGAAGTTTCAGTAATTTTCAAAGATATAAAAACGATTTTTTAAAAATACGTGAGTAATTCCCTTGTAATACAAAAAGTAGATTCTTAGTTTGACAATTGCAGTAATGGATTTAACATAGGATAATACAGGGTATTTAGAGGTTTATGCATTATATACCTACTTCTTCCTTTTTTCTGTCTAGCGTGCATTGCGGCTCGAGCCGGGGTCCGCTTTCCCACTGAAACTGGAATTGTAATAAAAATTATAAAATATTGTGTCAATTAGGATCTTGCAATTTTATTGGACATGACCAATTAAATGATAAATATTGTGGTTCTTTATTTATTTATTTTATAAACATTTAACAATACAATTTAGAATATAATGTTGCATCAAAAAACCCCGGTTGGTTAGACATGATGCTTACATACAAGACGCGCTTACAAAATAAAATAATTAAAAAAAACTCACATAAATCATATATACTCGTAGATCGAGGAAGCGAGGGTTAATCGAGTCCTAAAGGGTCGGCAACGTATTTGTGACGCCTCTGGTGTTACAAGTATCCATAGGCGACGGTGACTGCTTACCATCAGGCAGCCCGTCTGCTTATTTGCCACCTATGGCATTAAAAAAGCAGCTGATTTATCAGATTTGTTATAATTATTGTATCAACTATGTAACTATTAGGTATATCAAACCAAAATCACTTGCTATGCCTCATAAATGCTGATAAAATCTTTACAATGGGTAACTCCCAACAGGACATAGCAGAATCGCAATATAGAAAAGTCACAGCATAGGCAGTAGATTTATTTCATTAACAGTTTAACTAGCCACGACAGCTTGTTGTCACGAGGCTAAAATATGTCTATTGTTAGTGCAGTTTCATATGTCCACAGAGTTATGTATACAGGTATTGTGATAAAGTTGCTGGGAAACTGCGCACACGCAGCGGGTGGGTGCGTGCGACCTATGGGACCGTTACACTGACAGGTTTAGTTTGCTGAAATTTTGCACTGACGTAGTGCACTTTCGCGCAATTTCGTCTTAAACTATGTTATATTTTTGTTGCTGGCAATTCAAATAAATAAACGTTATAAAAAACTGTTGCTTAACCATACACCGGAGCAACAACAAAACTAAGAATCAAAAACAATGAAAACCGTGTTCAATAAGTGACACTGCAGCCCATACTGGGGGGACCTGCGTCAAAAGCTCCAGGCGCTTCTTTTTGTCATAATTTCATTCAGACAAGAACGTTATAAAACCTTATACATTCAGCCGAATGCGAAGCATAAGCCTCCTCTCTCTTTTCCCAATCTCAAATTCAATTTCACCAATTTTCCCTGTTGATATCAAACTCGTCTAATTATTAAAAAAAATATACATCATTTACTGTTAGACTAGTCTTTCAGAGCTAAATTTAGCTACGCGTGACCACTCATCCTTTTAAGAAGAAAATACTTTATTTCCAACTGACTTTCTTAAAATAATAGTAACTAAAAAAAACAACTAAAATAATCGAAAATAATAATAGGCAATCCATCACCTAGCTAAATATATTTTGATATGAGACAGGATAAGGCAGGTGCCGTTTCTCATCCTATAGAGCTGTTCTCCTATCTACTAGTTGTTCACCTCAATAGCCCAGTTTTTTTTATCCTATACTGTACAATAGTTTTATCTTCCATTTTATACACACCCCATAATTGTGTTTTTTACAAAACAAGGCCTCTTTGTGTTGGCTTCGGCCCCACCAATGCCTCTCAAATGTTCAGGCTAGACCCGTGTATAAGTTTAAATAAAGAGTTATAATAATAGTACTTATGTAAAAAATTATAACATAACTTAATAACATGGTTGTCACAAAAAAATATTTGACTAAAGATTTTTTACGTTTGATTAAAAAGTCAGCGCTTACCTTCAGCAATAGACTTGTCTCGTTACTTGCGGTGAAAAAATAAACAATTACTTATTATGACTTTAATATACACAAGACCCATAAAATTATTATTTAATTATGTGTAGGATAAATGACAACGTTAATAGAGCCACTCAAATAATGGCTAAAGGTTAATTGACATCAGAGGCTCACGGTTTTAACAAAACCCGTCGCCAGGTGATTAGTCTCTATTCAAATATTAACATAAAACAAAGCAAATCATAAGTTTATTTTACGGTAGGCAAACAAATTCGTTCACCGGATTACTAAATGATTATTTTGAAGTAAGTATGCTACAATCATAGACCTGCGAAAGAATTTTTTTTTTCAGACATGACAGCGATTTATCACTATTCGATTTATCGATGAGATAAATCGAAACCCATATTTATTGCTGTCGTGCATTTGTTAATGATCGAAATGCAAATTCAATCTTAGTTATTGTTATTTCAATTGATCCGATGCATAAATTTGAGGTTTTATCACTCGACCTCCTTGTTAAAGTTTTTTTTTTATTGGTGTTGTGCATTCGACACAAACTTTACAGTCTTCTACCAGGTTTTTCACCGATTCGATTTCAGGACGGAAGGGTCTTAATCAGGTCCGTATTTTATGGTTTACTGTTTATTCCGGAATTTGATAATCAATTTACCTGTTTTTTTTTATTATGTAGAGGAAACTACCGGAAAAATTTCATGAATTGTTGGCTCTGTCGGTTTTGAAATTAGCTATTTAATAAAAAAAAAAATTTTGTTCATGCTGTACTAATTTGAAGTCGATTTATAAATTGATAATCATTATTACATGACATTTACTATCTTTCGCTTTTAACCCTTCTTTCTATAATGGTTTTCCTGAATTTATCATGTAATACTAAGTCAAAATTATCAGCCTTTCAATTTCCTACTGCTGAAAAACAGGCCTTCTCTCAAAAAGAGAGAGAGAGAGAGAGGAGATGGGCCAAATCCTAATCCACCATGCTGGCCCAGTCCATGTTGGTGAACGTCATATGTCTTTGAACTTTTGAGGTTCTTGGACATACCGGTTTCCTCACTATGTTTTCATTTAGCGATGGCATTGAAACTGCACATAGTTTATTAATACTAAATAAGTAATTGGTGCAGTGCCAAGGATCGAACCGGTTACCATCAGATTGTAAAACGTTCATGCTACCACCAAGCCGCGCTGCGCTAATAATATATTTTATATAGGTAACTTCAATTTTGGATGTGAATGTTTCATATTTTCTTTCTACTTCGTGCAAGACCAAAAAAATTACGTGAATTAATTGAAAACAAGACTGACATGGCCCGCATAGACGCCCCCCTTAGAAAGTAGGTATAGAAGAAGCAGCCAGGATTCCCATGGAATCGATTCGATTGCCTTCAATCTCTCATTCGCTTAATTGGAATCGTAATTGCCGATGATTCATGTTTTGTTTTAGAATGGAATATGTGTGGGACGACAATAAAGCTCTTTTACGACTGTCATTTAATTACTCACTTCGTGTATGGGCTACGAAAGATTTAAGATTTCAAGCTATAATTTGTTGAGATTTAGCAAAGATTTTAGGAACAGTATAAGTGTGAGACATTTTTAGACAATGATCTTTATGTACTTTAATTATTATTATAAACGTGAAGGTGCTTCTTTCACAGAGCAACAAATAGACGTGATTTTTTGCATAGAAATAGTTGGAAGTGACATAGGATAAATTATCTTGGAAAAATGTTTGGTATCTGTTATTTAAGTAGAAAAAGTATTTAAAAAACTAGTAAATTTAGATTGTAAGAGATCTGAATTGCTATGCTCCTTATAAAGGAAACGTATTAATTTGTCCTATCCAGCAACCACATTTTTCAAAATCGTATTTTAAGTAAATCATCATCATTATCATCATCATCATCATCATCATCAGCCAGAAGACGTACACTGCTGAACATAGGCCTCCCCCTTTAACCCCCACATTGAACGACAGCCTGCCTTTTGCATCCACTGGATGCCCGCGACTGCGATTTCTGCGATGCTTTAAGCAAATGAATGTCCGTAATTAATAAGACATCCTTAACTTAGTATGTGTTAGGAATTTTCTTTAACACTTCAATGTGTTTTTACAACTGCCTCCGGACCAGAGAATTTTATAATCTCTGATCGTAATCACATCGCACTTTCTCGGTAAGAATATTTTCTACACTATCTCTTGCCATCAATAACTTAGGGTTTGACCACACTAGGACTGCGCGGCGCATGATGTAGCGACGCGACAAAATATGTATGAAAATTTTATTGAATGAGGTTGACAAAACTGCACTAAGTTAGAAAATGCAATGGGAGATACAACGCTGCGCTAAATAAGCACAATCTGGGTATCTAACTGTCTAGTGAATTAATTTCTTCATAACACGTCTGCACCAGCACCGTAGATAGCATCATAGTTTAACATGAGGTTAGGTAGCGGCACTAAATAACTAACAGTTACTGTAGCGGTCCAACGCAAACTTAATTACAATTCATTCTGTTGCATACATTCCGCCAAATTTAGAAGCACAATTATCTTAAACAATGAAATCAGATGCATCGCATTGGTCGCTGCGTCCATCGTTCTCGTCATGCAGTCACTTGCTGCCGCTACGCAGTTTATCATGTGGTCATTCCTTTAGTTTATTTGCATGGCTGATCGATCTACGATGTTGTCAGTGGAAGTTGGAAGTGTTATTATGGATGTACAGATTGTACAGAGCACGGAGCAATCCTGTTACGGGCTTTAAGATAGATTAGAAATGACCCTGACGCATGTTGAAGATTTAAACGTATGAAAATAAATCAAGGCGTAAGGTTGGTAACACAGGTTTATTTTAGATGTCTCTCTCGCATAACATTTTTAACTTTTTTTTAAATGTTTTATCACATCCTTTGTATTTTACAAAACAATATCTGGTTCTTGATTCTTAAATTAAGAAACATTCCAATAACACGAAAATTTAATTTCATATTGACAAAAAAAAAGTTGTTAAATTAATACTTAAAATACAGAAAACAAATTTTGCCAAAAAATAAATAAAATCGACAGTGTTACTTAAATTTACGGATTAATTATTTACCTTTTGTAAATAATAAATATCCACTCTAGTTTATGTAGAAAGTCTTCTCTTTTAAATGTCAAGAAGAAGTCAAGAAGAGTTCAAGAAGTCACTTTATTCGCTGAATTGTAAAAAAATATATCTAAAAATCACAGAGCACCAATCCACCTGCACTCTTTCTGCATGCAACAAATTAGTGACATGTAGCTGTAAGTAGGCTTACCCTGGTAAAAAATTAAGATGATTTATAGACAAGTTTTCGATTGTCTCATAAACTTCTCTACCAAAGATTATCCACTGTGTAATGTCTGTTTTATTGCTAATATTTGTCATATTTTGTCATCTCTATCTTCTCTATCTCTACATAGTATAAATTGAAGTCGCTTTCCGCGTCTATCTGTCTGTCTTTATGGCCGCTAACTCCTCCTAAACCAAGCAACGGATTTTGATGCGGTTTTCACCATCAGTTAGATACATTTTCAAGAAAGGTTTATATATATAACTAGCGACCCGCCCGGGCTTCGCACGTAAATTACACCCGTGCGAAGCCGGGCAGGCGGGTCGCTAGTTTTATCTAAATTATTTATATCCGCTAAGTATCTACGATCAGCTGGATTTCATCAGGGTTTTAAACGTGAACACGGAACATGCACTTCGCGTGTTGGTATTTTAACAAGTGATTTTCATCGTGAGATTCATGAGAGAGTATACATTTCAAAATAAATTGAATGCCTTTTTTAAGGTTCCGTACCCAAAGGGTAAAAACGGAACCCTATTACTAAGCTTACGATGTCTGTCTTTCGAACCGTAATAGATAGCCAGTTGAAATTTTCACAGAATATGTCATGTTACGGCGAATTAACAAAGCAATAATAAAAAAATCAAAAAGTAAAAACGGAAGGGGGGTCCCCATACAACAAACGTATTTTTACTGTATTTTTGCATTAGCTCTAATGTAAAAACAGTAATACGTACAAGCGTCAAACTTGGCATGATAATAGTACACACTCTAAAGTTAAAATATAACAAAAATAATAAATAATGGCCTATTGTGAGTTGGTGACATATTTTTATTCACCACCGATTCTCGTATGATCACCTAAGTATGAAGTAACGCCGGGCGCGGTCGGTATTTGGATGGGTGACCGCCTTTTTAATTTTTTTGATGTGGTACGGAACCCTCAGTGTGCGAGCCCGACTTGCACTTGGCCAGTTTTATTTCTTGTTAGCGAAGTAAATTAAGATTTTGAGAAATTACAGTATTGAAACGATGTGATCTGTAGTTGATACGATATTTTAATTTTATTTGAAATTGAGATAATTGCTTCAAATTATAACAGCGATTACATTTCACATTACATTTTGTTACGTTTACATCTCAAAAATGATAGTTATCGGGCTCTGTATGTGTGTTTTTATTTATTTTATTTTCTGTATGTGAACATGTTGTTTACTGTTATTTTAATAACACTGTTGTTTTAATTTTGTTAATTTCATTTTAGTACCATTGACTGTAAAGAAAGAAAAAATATGTTGACATCATTGTTATTATAATTTTATTGCTGAAATTTAATGTATAATTATGTAGCATTGACTTTTTTCGTTTTATAAAATTATTTATTGATGCGGACGTATGTTTTTTTCTCGCTTTCTTAGCTCTGTCCTAGAATCGTGTGTGACTTATAATTGTAATAGATAAGGCAAAATTGTTATACTTTCTAACACTAATAACACTAGAAATAAGCACTCGTGTAAACTGACTTGCCTCATACGAACGATGCATGAACGATGATCGTTAGACTATATTCGAATATAATTTTTGTATGCCATATGTGGCAAACAAGCAGACGGGCTGCCTGATGGTAAGCAGTCACCACAATATTTCAAAACTTTAATATGGAAACTACTACTTGTACTTTCGAGATACAATCCTATAGAGTCGCAATCTCACAGTGAAAACAGTCAAAGAACGTCCGAGCGTAACTGTACATACATTGCATCAATTATAACTTGTTACTCCCTTGTTCACTTTAACGACAAGTGTCCCTTGTTTCTCTTGAAGATCATAATTGAAACTTAATAAGTCTACCTAGATGTTTACCTAAACAAAATGCAATAAAAATATTTATATCTGAACTATTCCGTTTATTGGGTGGTTTATCCATAGACCATTAAAGGTAATAAATAAAGATAATCTGACAAGCCACCAGTCGGTAATTTTGTTTGACTATCTTTTAAAGAGTATTCTATTTTAGTTATGTATTTTAAAGTATAGATTTGTATTCCTTTATGAGTCTATGATACTAGTATATTTATCTATGATGATACAGACACGAGAATGTTTTGTTTTTGATTAGAATGTAAGATTTTTTGGAAAATTCTAACGTTGACAAAAAAAATACCTACTGAACTAAATTATAAAAAAATGCTAAATGTAACCAGACAGTCTAGACATAACATTATTTGCATACCCACCCTTATTACCCTCATTTTGGATAAAAAAAGTAGTCCAATCGTATGGCACCACAGAAGTTGATATATGTATAGGAATACATATAGTTAAATATAAATATATGAAAGAATTATAATTATATATGAAAGAAGAAGAAAATCCGCAGAAGAAAGTCCAAAACGTAATTAAGAAAAAGACCTCGATGGTTTATTTAAGACAGAAGAATCTACTAAGAACTACACAAGATTAAAAGAAGAAAGAAGAAGGAGAAAGAAATCTCGCACCATGCACATGCAATGGCACTGGAAGAATTCACGGGTTTCGTTAAAGCATCCCCGTGGTCTCTTAGTGGCATCACTAGTGCTGGGCGATTCTACGAAGTCCTTGCGGGATGAAGACTACAGAAATCTTGCGAAAAGAAGAAAGAATAATGAAGACAGTTCGAACTACTTTTTCGTACTTTGTATTCGTAATAGTAGCTGAACTTTATTTTAATTTAATATTTGTGAGAAAATAATTCCAATATAAGTGAAGAAAATGATACAGGTTGGCATAACAGATTCATCGCCATTATAGAATCTAAGATTTTTATAATATTAAGAGATGGCGCGTTCTAACCAGACGCTACAGAAACATTAAATATTCTGAAAAGGTAAAACGTACTCGATTCTTTTATTATTTAAAATCTTTTTACTTTCACTATACAGTTACATTAAAATAATTTATTATAAATGCCTAATTTATTATCACAGCCTAATTTTTATTGAAGCCAAGTGTGTATGACTTAGTTTTTTGGCGATTTCAGTTAGTTTTTTTTTACTATAACATATATGTATTTGCAAAAAAAAAAAACGAACTATAACAATTTAAAAATGAATACACTCTATACTAAACTCAAAAAAAAAACGAATCTAAAAGCTCCTTGGTGGAAGGAAAAGTGGCCAGAATGCTAGCAGAATTGCCACGTTGAACCAAACCGTTGGCCAAAGTAGGCACCAGCATTCCGGTCACCTGTCGCCCCAACAAAGCTTTTCCTCCAGTATATAAATTGAATTTGTTAATTTGTTAATGTGTATTGAATATTATAAAATCAATAAGCTCTATTAAAAGTGCCTTGCAGGACACCTAATATATATAATTATATATAATAGGACTTTTAATATGAAATGAAATGCTGCGTTGCTATATTTACACCGTGATAAGTGCTGTTGGTGTAGATTCAAGAAGTGTTAAAAAGTGTATGGTATAAACTTATTCCAAAATAATATACAATTATAGATTGTATTCCCCTTTTTACTTCTTGCCACATGTATGTACTTACGAAGGTACTTTTTATTTTTGTGACCTACTAAAACTTTGAAAAATGCTGCAGAACTCAATGTATTAGAGCACGAGGACGCCAGGCTGTAAAAAGACCCAGATATCAAAGCACAGCTAGGTAAAATAACTCTTGAAATTTATTATTGTGATTTCCTCTAGTTTCTTTTGTCTACTGCGTCAACTGCTGAGCTGATGATCTTGCGGAAGCTCCTTTCCCTGACAATCCTCAGCCTGATTTAGAATTTTTGGTAAATGATTAATTGTTTTCATTTATTTTTTGTCTTTCTTCTTTGGCTGAATACCTACTTTTATATTTTACGCCAACCGCAGCTGTCGTCGCGGTGCAGAGATTTCTTCAATTACACGGCAGCCCGCGCTCTAGTTACACGCAAGTAGAAAGTCAACGGCACTCAGCTTTTTAACACAATCATTTCTTTTAGTTTTTGTAATATTTCTAAAAACTAAGCACGTAACGCTGTTTTTCTTATCTATGCAATGATGTTTTTCTTGAAAATCAGTTAATTCACGTAAAAGTAGTTTATTGTATTTTTTCTTGATCTGATTGTTCAAAAGTTCCAAATAAATTGGATATTTTGCAGAACTCGTGATTTTGTTTATTTTTATTCGACTATAACGGTAAAATTTTGTACAATCAATATTGGGACTGTACCATAAGCTTTTATAAACATAGTTAAGATCTGCATCAATGTTTTTATTGCGTTCAATTTTGCTACCTGCTCTTCGGCCTCATTTCTTTATAATATGGAAGTGAATGTGCAAACGTCTTGTAACAAGAATATTAATTATTCTTGGTAATTAAAGTATAAGTACTCGTATGTCAAAATAAAGCATTTTAGCATAATATAAAATTATTCTGGCTTACAAGTAATCAGTAACTTAATTAATATGATATATTTCATAAATGGTTGTACATTTAAGAATGTATACAGTCATAAACCCTAGCGTGTGCATAATTTCAAGGTAATATTCTCGAAATTAGCACTAATAACTGTAATGTACACGTGACAAATTAGTTGCCTTCAGCTGCAATAGTGAGTCATTGCAATTAAGCTTGATTCACATTGCACCGTGTGTTATCCAGTCCCGAACAGGCCATGACATTGAAATATGAGGCCTGCATCATGTCACATACATCATAATTTCCAATGACAAACTTCAATGCACAGCTATGGTAGTTGAGAAAGCTATGAAGCAGTTGCACTACCCGTACATGTATCCATTAAAATCCGTCAGTCACGTCCGAATTCGCCCGCTTTTCAATGTATATAAAAACGAGATAACGGAACGTACGCTGCCAACAAAAAAAACTGGGAATAAAATGGTGGGAAAGGTGACAGCTGTCAAATACATATTATAAATTCAATGACAATAACCGCTCCATAGTTTTCCTATCTACTATGTGAACATTATTCATATTGTTTTCCATGAGGCAATATAAATATATATTTTTTTGACTTTGTATTTGAGATTGAAAAATCTACTGTATGCACTTGATTCACACCTGTCACTACCCGACCGGTCTCAAATGGGTCGCTGCAATGTGGACCAAGCTTTATTCACTGGTACACTTTTGTGGTTTCACTACTTTGTAGACTTTTTGACATTTGCCGAAATACTGTTCAACCTAAAACGAGTTTTTTGGAGTACTTTCTTGAAGATAAGTACGCTTTTTGTGTGGTCGTGAAACGGATACTAGAATTACGTAAATCGTTTTTTTGACTGATTGATTTCTACGGAAACGTGATTTTCAATATTGGCTTTTTTCTTGTGAGCGAGTTTTTTTAATTTGTGTAATTAGCCTACTTGCGCGATAATATTAGTATGCTTCTGTCGTGTAAAATGTTTTTTTTCTTTCTTATGCATAAACGCTCGATAAGTTAACTATGTCTATGCCAAAGATTGTATATGCTATAAAATAACCAATCATCTTCCCGATGACGAGAAGAAAGTGAGAAATTTTTAATCCTTCGAACAGATTAAGCATACCTAATGAGCGTTTAATTATACTTATATACTCTTTATTTATAATAAATACTCATTTATAGTCATTTATAGTTATATCACACAGTGTTAAATTATTCATGTAATTTAAACATGTTAACATAAAATAAAATTATAAATATTACAATAATACATCAATACGAGTACAATAAATAATTGTCATTATGTCATATTTATTTTTATTATTAATGAAAATAAAAAAAATATCACTAGTAGGTACATATTATATAACGTCAAGAAATAATTGCTTTTGAAAATAAGAAGGTTAGTTTAAGTATTATAAACAATCCAGGAAGCCTCTCCCCATCTTTACTCAATCGGTTTAACCACAGAATAGGAACGGTATTTTTTTCTGTGGCCATGTAAAATATGTTAGTACCATAGAGCTTTATTTCAAGAGAGGACGATTCGAACATTGCGTCTCAATAATACTTGAAATATGTGCCCGTCTTTCGTCATCTCAACTACGTCGCATCGTAGCGTGCTCATATCATCATCATCATCAGCCAGAAGACGTCCACTGCTGAACATAAGCCTTCCCCTTTAACCTCTACACTGAACGAAAGCCTGCCTTTTGCATCCACTGGATGCCAGCGACTCTAAAAATGTCGTCGGTCCATCTAGTGGGAGGCCTACCTACGCTGCGTCTTCCGGTTCGTGGTCTCCACTCAAGAACCTTTCTTTGGCGAATATCCACGTTTCGGATTCTATCGCGCAAAGAAACTCCGAGCATAGTTCTCTTCATTGCCCGCAGTGTGGCTCTGTTTTTCCAAAAGACCAACAGTTTAGACCCACGTCTCAGTACCATATGTCATCACTGGCAACACATACAGGTCAAATACCCTTATTTGTTTTTAGGCACTGTGGTATCTACTGTGCGTCCTCATATGTATTTGAATAATTATTTGTACCCATTTTTTGTTCATTTTTAATAAAGACGTGACACGAAACGACCGTGCAGCAACTAAACTGGCGAGCGACTGATTTAACTCTGGTGCGCAATATACTCGTTAGCACCACTGAGTTAAAACCATTGCAAATGAAAGAAAAAATAAAAATAAACTTTCACCCAGCCCCGTTCTTACTATATTATGTCAATGGTAATAGTGTGGTTAAACAGTTGTAGCAGTTTAACAAGCAAATAAAGCTATATTTATTAACTTTCATTCAAAATATCATACAAGGTGAGACTATTATTTGTTAGGCTTAATTGGGTAGTTATCGCTGACACATAAACCACCTCACCGAAGTAACGGTGTAGAAAATTATAAGCTAGGTACAGATAGTGTGTAGACAGCTCTCTGTCTCCGGAATTAGTCCTTAAAGTTTTCTATCACTGAAATATCACTTGTAAATGTTTTAGCCTTTTTTAATCAACGGTAAACCCGTTAACAACATGCACTGGGCTAGCATAGTAGATTAAGGTCCATCCTCTCTCTCAGAGAGAAGGCCTGAGTCTCAGCAGTAGGAACATAATAGGCTGATAATGACGTAACCTGTTTATTTGTATAGATTTAAAATTTGAGTTTTTTTTTTGTTTTTATTCTAAGCCAGACTTGTCTCTCTGCTGGGCAAAAGCACCCATTTGTTTATTTAGATGTGTGTGTGTGTGTGTGTGTGTGTGTGTGTGTGTGTGTGTGTGTGTGTGTGTGTGTGTGTGTGTGTGTGTGTGTGTGTGTGTGTGTGTGTGTGTGTGTGTGTGTGTGTGTCGGGAGCTCAATTCACAACTCTGTCACGGTAAATGTCTTGTTAATAATCTTATAACTGTGAACAACCACGATAGTTTAAAAAAACGTTTCTGCGCCATTTCCAAATTAGGACCAACGAGGTTTCTCAATCATCTATCAACATTTCTCGATGGCCTGGGACACGTGTTAACAACTATTCCTGCACTTGAAGGTCTTGCAGGCGCGATAAGGAGAAATTTATTGTCTTTCTCCACTAGAACTACGGATATTTATGGTTTTACTACGTTTAATTTACAGTAATTTATCAAGCAGATACTAAAACGGCTGGTTCGTTCGCACATGGACCTCGAGAAACGCAATTCGTAATTTTGTAATGAAATAGATTTACTTGTACATTGCAATAATTAGAATTACTTACATCGAGGAGTTCATTTCTTTTCATAGGCTTCATTCTTTTGTGCCGTCAAATTAGTGCACGTTTTCTTTTTTGGTAACGAGGGGAAAATCTTTTACAGAATCCCAACTGTGTAATTATTTGGTAATAATTACACAGTAGTGTAGTAGTGTGTGTAGTGCAGTAGTGTTAGTGTTCATTTTTTATTATTTTTATTTTTTGGTTTTGGTAATTATTTGGTTATTTGGTGTTGTTTGGTATTATTTTTTGGTTTGGTAATTATTTTGGGTATTATTTTGGTTTTTTGGTTCATTTACGAAAACTCTCGGTGACCTATCTTTGTGCCTAACGTAGGGCATCGGTATCTCCCTAGTACGTTGCCTGAGATAACACGTCTAGGTTTTTTAAAATAAAAGGCTTGCGTTTGACCGTCATCTCGCCTGAAGTTTAGTGATGATGCGGTCTACGATGGAGCACACTTGACTTGAAGACTTGACTAGAATTGGGCAGGATCCCTCCTCCTGCTTCGGATCTGATGTCTGATGATCTTATTCCCGTAAAATTATCAGACCGATCAGATCCGAAGCACACTCCGAAATGTTCAAATATATACATTAGTGTACACTGTTTTGTGTTTGAAAGATTTCCCTTCCTTTATCCCCTGCGCCGTCTTCGCTGGTCTGGTTGAATGGGGATTCAACGAGACCGAGATCTCTAAATCTGACCTCTCACGAGCTCAGTTCTGACGATAAGTTAATATCGAAGCCATATTCTAAAACCCTAGCACTAGGGTCGAGTGCATGCTTACCTATAGGTATCTAAAATATCTGTTTCTTACGTTATTTTTACCCAATTTAAAAAAGCAAGGGGTTCTCAATTCAGTTGTTTTTTTCATTTACCAGTGATTCAGTCATTAATAAACCAATTTGAATTTATTTTATTTGAAAAGATATTGTTTCAGATTGGTCCCATTGAAATTTCATCAAAATCAGTTCGGTTTTTAAATCAAAATAACTGTAAAATTTGTTTAGTTGGATGACATAATATTGTCTTCCAAGTAAATGAAATTGCGAATTTTACTAAATTTTAAGTCGGTTTTTTATAATTGATAAATATTAACAGGCTTAGAATAAAACAGGCTTGTTTGACATTAGCAAGGCGCAAATTTCTCTCCTAATAGGTAATCCTAGTTAGTACCTACTGCTGTCCCTATAGACTTACCCAGGTAGTACTTATGGTTTACTTTCCCGAATGCCCTTGGTGATTCAACACTAAATATAGGGAACAATGCAATGACGTATAGGGACACTAAATATTAAGGCGAGGTGGGCCATAAAAAAGAGTGAATGAAAATAGGAACAAGAACAGCTATGTTTGGTTTATTCAATGAATCTGTTCTTTGTGACCACACATTTAAACAAAAAACACCGAAATACCTGTTAAATTTTGTTTGTAATGTTACGATAGACACATGATTTTGTTACTTTTTGGAAATTCACACTCTTTGATTTTATATCTTCAATACTTTGAAAATGTGCGAGCGAGAGAGCTGCAGAGGGTATACAGGCCCCTTAAGAATAAAGAATAAATAGAAAGCGTGAGTTTTAGTATCGAAAAGTCCGCTTAGTTCTATACTAGCATGACAACAAGCTTGGTATCTAATCGCACCCCCTACTGGCCCGAGTCATGTACCAATTAAGCTTCTAGCTGGTATCGGTGGCAGGTGGTTGCAAACACGTGATTGGAACCCTGTAGCTAGCTATCAGTAATGTTTCCCGCAGCTTGCATGCATGTTGTGAAGAGCCAATAATGCTAATTATAAAAACAAAAGATAGCAAGCAATGCCTGCATTCCACTTACAAGGCAAACATACTGAATACCAGCAGGCAAAAATTTAGGTTTTCTTTGATTCCACATTTATTGTGCGAACTGCTAGTCTGTGGAATTCGCTGCCTGAATGGGTTTTCCGCGTCAGTTACAATCTGGGTGTCTTCAAGTTGAGAGTGAATCGGTTTCTTCTAGGCGAGCGTACTTCATCGTAGACAGCATCGTCGCTTAAGATCAGATGGCGGCGAAAAATAAAATTATGGTCCTGATTTAATCCTGTACATTCAGACCGCCCCCCCTTACTACACTATAAATAATATCCAACGTGTACAGGCGGAAAAACCGATGGAGTAAATCAAACTGGTAGGAAATTAGGCAAAGTTTACAGGAAAAATAAAATTAAGCATTGATAAAAAAAAATTATATGAAAATAAAAAATTCTTTTGCAAGCACGGCAACCTCGACCAGAAAGATTTACTTAGGTTTCGGTGCTATTTATTTTTTTATCAAAATTATTGAGGATCACCTAGAATGTTGCATCGGCACAAACTCAAAGACATTTCGACGCAACTAATCGTGGTGTTTTTATCTAGGCAAGATTATTTACTGCAGTAAAGCCTGCGAGCATTGTTTTTGATCCATTCGTAGTGGTAGCCTATGTCGGTGTAAATAAGGACGTTTTGAATTGTTGAAGGCACTTTGAAGGAAGCTATTCCGATCTGGATGTTTTTTTCTAAGACTTGAAAATTCGCAAAGAAAATCTGCTGTTACATACATTTTGTTGCAGGTCAATTTAATTCAATTCATAAGTATATTTCGGGTCTTAGTTATAATTAATATACACTTGAAGTAATTTACAGGATAAAAAATCACAATTTAAAATTAAAATGACACAATTATACAATATAGGTACACATAAACTTTTTATATGGAATTGTCGATATATTTTTTAGCGAATTTTTTGTTTTTAGTGTACTTACGACGCAGCAAAGTTATCATCGTCATCACTAATTGCACAAATAGTTCCTCTGGGCATGATACCACCAAACAGTTGTTCGCATAAGTAATGTTTAATCACTTTTTGCGATAATTCTTTCAGAAGTACGGTTTGTATCCTTGTTTCATCCTTTAAAAATTAAGTTTCGATTTATCTTTCTTTCTCTATCACACGTTATATAAAAATTAAATTAACAAAAGTAAAGCGAAGAAAAAAAAAATGGTGGATCTCGCCACCAGCCAACAGGGTTATTGACAATAACGTCCTCCATCTCGCTCCCGTATTTCAACATTTTTGAAGATATAAAATGAATGAATGTACTTATGTAAAAAAAGAAATGATTCTTTTTTGGCAGTCATGTCAGTAATAACATCTTCTTCTTAGTCGGACACTCTTGGCAAAGCAAACATCACAAATGCATAAACAAGTTTAAATTGAAGAATTTGAAAACCCCCCATAACAATTCTGATAATGTTATTAATAATCAATAATGTAATGGCTTTTTGGCGAATTAAAATTTGTGTAAAGTCATAGGACGTCCACTGGTGGACATAGGCCTCCCCATCGATCTCCAAAAAGGCTGGTTGGAAGCGGCCTGCATCCAGCGTTATTGACATAGCCCACTGGATTAGCAAGTTGAAGTGGCAGTGGGCAGGGCACATATCAAGCAGAACAGATGGCCGATGGGGCCGAAAGGTTCTCAAATGGAGACCACGGACCGGTAAGTGCAGCGTAGGACGTCCACCCACAAGATGGACAGACGACCTAAAAGAGACCGCAGGGAAATTAGCTAAAAAACCGAACCGTTTTCGGAAAGTATGATAAAAACCTCAAAAATGGAAGTAGCGAAACGCACAATTGTGTGTAAGTGCCATGGTTTTGCTCCACTAAGTGCGATTAATATAATAAATTAAGCCTTATTGTAGTAACAGTCATCTGTAGTAATCACAAGCGTAGCCTTAAAGTGGGAAAACTTCGCTATAAAACAGTAACATGGTAAACTTACATCAATATGTCCCCCCATCCAGCAAGTTTCGCTAGTCTATACTAATATTATAAAGAGGAAAGATTTGATTGTTTATTTGTTTGTTTGTTTGTTTGCATTGAATAGGCTCCGAAACTACTGAACCGATTTGAAAAATTCTTTCACTGACGGGAAGCTACATTATCCCCGGGTGACATAGGCTATAATCTTTACCGGTGGACCACTAGTTCTCTATAAAGAGGATTCTGCATGATCGCCACGCGGCTGATCTTCGAGCCGAACTTCACCGACTTTGACATCCATATCATTGCAATGTCACAGACTAACGTCTCTGTATCATACATCCCGTGAATGAGGAATCCGCTTGCAGATCGGACGACACCATTTTCTCTATGCTCATCACCCATGTTAGCTATTACATGCGTGGTCCAATTACAGGAGTCAACGCAGTGGGCTGCCGTGAGGAGAATCCTCTGGTTTGGTTAAGATAAGTGAACCGCATCGCCATTAAATTTTCTTACCGTTTACGAAATTGCAGCTTATCAAGAGGAAAGCAGAATAAGGATGTTTGTTGATTTCAGAGAAGGAGCCTCCTATTATGAAGCCTTCCATTTGGGCCTGAGAGGTCACAACCATACTTAGAAATATATACAATGGCACCATATTGCACGCCCGAACTACTTGCTAGAGTCTATTGAAATGATTAAATAATTCTCTTATCGACTTATTGTCGTCAAGTTTTCAAAAATCTACGTTTTAATAGTCGGATAAAAATTAATGCAATTGCCCTTTTTATGATGAAATTAATGTGGATGTAGTGTGTTTCTTAATATTTTTTCTCCAACGTGCGTATTTATTTGGTCATTCCTTGAACAACATTCTTCGAGTTTAATTGATCTTTCAGTACAAGATCAAACAATGGCAGTGGCGGTTTCTTGCCTGCAATTGCTTTTTTTTTTTTACGCGGATAAGTCCGCATTTGACCACCAACTCGCCTGTTGCTGTTACAAACGTAGTATTTCGATTCAATGCAATGATTTCACTAAACAAAATAAAACCAGCCAAGTGCGAGTCAGGCTCGTGTAACCTCCAGTTAGAGCGAGCCCAGGGATGACAATAGAGCGGTGTGGCTCGCGTCATTGTAGAGTAAAGAAGAGAAATAAATGCTCCCAGCATTTCCTAGGATTGTTGCTTCAGGCAACGTGCAAGGGCGCAATACCATCCAAAGGAATGCACTGGTATACCGGTGCATTCATTTTGATGCACAGATGCAGGCCACCGAAGGCATTTCAGTAGATCCAACAATCGTTCATAATAATTTCAATGCGCGGACTAGCTGTCAAGTGGTTATATCGTCATTTATATATAACTAGCTGAAACCCGCAACTTAGTACGCGTAGAGCTCGGCCTTCGGCCTTGCTACTGCAACCCGTTATAGCCTATGTGTAATTCTAATGTATAAGCTATATTATTGTAAACTTTCATTAAAATCCATTCGGTAGTTTTTGCGTGAACGAGGAACAAACATCCATACATACAAACTTTCGCGTTTATAATATAAGTAGGATGACACACAGATACACACGTTAAACTTATAACACCTCTCTTTTTGCGTCGGGGATTAATAAAAACATGTATACATAGTTCAAGGTTTTTTATATCTCTTAATAAAGGAAAATTTCCTTATATAATAAGTATTTGAATACAGTATTGACTCAAACGCAAAGAATACTACAAGGCGCGTCTAATAACGGCAGTGGAAAGGTAAACTCTAAACAAGAGACGTAAAGCAGTACAGCCTTTGAGCATTGAATGTGATCCAATCGTAGAAATAGCCTACGTCGGTGTAGATTATAATATTATTAGCTTTAGAAGGCTTCTTGAAGGAGACAACTCCGATCTGAATGTAGCCACGAACAACCAGGCCGGAACCTGAATCTCCCCTGGAAATTATTCAGTGTTAACAAAAAGACATCATAGTAATTTTCAGGCGATGGAAGTTCGGGCCAGAATGCACGAACGACATGGTGGTGCAGCGATCTCGCTCGCGCATTTCATCTGTCTACATTTGTCACACAAAATATGCTTTGGTAATTTTTCGAGGTTAGTATTACAAAATATTTAGAACATTTTTTTTTGGATAAATACTGTATAAAACTTTTGTGGTCATAATAAAATAGAAACGCAATTTTTCAGTAATTTGTGGTAGTTCAAATCGCTTTCTTTAACAGCAATTTTTGGAGAAAATGGTCTCACACGTTATCTTTTCTACTGCACTCAGCGTACACTGTACAGTAACACATACCTACTGATCATCATCATCATCTTCATTTCAGTCGTAGGAAGTCCACTGCTGGACATAGGCCTCCCCCATCGATCTCCAAAAAGGCCGGTTGGAAGAGGTCTGCATTTAGCGTTTCCCTGCGGTCTCTTTTAAATCTTCTGTCCATCTTGTGGGGCTGGACATCGTACGCTGCGTCCTAGCAACTGATGAGACTATCAAAATTAACACAAACACACGCAAAATTTTTAGCACATTTTCATATTCTGATCTGTTGCCACCATAGACTAGGCAAAGCTATTACGAAGACTTTGTTTTCATGACTGAACATGTTCGCCCTACATTATGTCTAGTTATAGAAAGTCTTTGGTTGCCACTCAAGTACATTCAATGGAAAAGATAACGCCAAGTCACCACAACTTCTTGATACCTGGTATAACAAGAATCTGACATCAAAATCTGTTAACTCAAAACCTAATAGTGACCTTTTTTTAAATGTAACTCCACGGACACCAGGGTCCGTGACTTTTTTAGTTGCCTACAATTTATTGTTTACTTAAAACGAATTTACTCAGTTATTAACAACTAGCGACCCGCCCGCCCGGCTTCGCACGGGTGTAATTTACGTGCGAAGCCGGAGCGGGTCGCTAGTTATATATATAAACCTTCCTTGAAAATGTATCTAACTGATGGTGAAAACCGCATCAAAATCCGTTGCGTGGTTTAGGAGTTAGCGGCCATACAGACATACAGACAGACAGACAGACGCGGAAAGCGACTTCAATTTATACTATGTAGAGATATAGGGAGAGGAAAGTTAGTTATATTTATATCTCGGTACCTACTAGTGTTGTGTATATACCGCGAGCAGCGACCCGCAAGCAGCACCCGATCACGAGTATAACACATGCGCCAGCCATCGCCCTCCTCAACCATGATATAATATTATATAGTGACATTGGTCGAAGCTAGTTTTACTTACGCCGCAGCGAAGTCGTTCTGTTTTTTACTGCTGGCACAGATAGTTCCTTTTGGCAATTTTCCGAACAACCGCTGGCAGTCGACATATTTCCACACCTTTTGGTCTACTTCTTTTAAGATAATACCTTGCGCTTTAGTTTTTTCCTACAAACATCAAATTAGGACGAATTATTGTTTTACATCACATCGACCCAAATCAATGGGTTTTAGTTAATAAGTATTTGAGAGCAAAGTAAAGGAGAAAACAAATTTAGAAAATCGAGAGTAAAAATAGCTCGTCGAGGGTTTCGTGCTTGTAAAATTTTGAAGGTATTCCCAGATAGCTAAAGAGTGGATTAGCAAAATTTTAAAGATATTTCATACCAACATAACACTTAATTTCGTAATTAGATATAATCCCGATTTCACATATCATCATAATCAGCCTTTTTAGCAGTCCACTGCTGGACATTTAGCCTACCCCCCGAAAGGGTGATTGGGTCATATCCATTATCCACCCCGCTGGCGGATTGGCAGTGCGGATTGGTGGATTCACATACGCCATTGAATTCCTTCTCCGTACGTATGCAGGTTTCCTCACGATGTTTTCCTTCACCGAAAAGCG
Source organism: Agriopis marginaria (assembly GCA_932305915.1). Taxonomy (NCBI): domain Eukaryota; kingdom Metazoa; phylum Arthropoda; class Insecta; order Lepidoptera; family Geometridae; genus Agriopis; species Agriopis marginaria. The sequence goes on from OW029915.1 coordinate 16,954,398, forward strand.
AGTGGTATGAAAATCCGTATATAAGCTCCAAAGAGCTCATTGGTACGAGGGGTTTGAACCCGCGACCTCACGCTTTCAAGTCTACCGGTCTCTCAAATGGGCTACCACGGCACCACATATTTCACAAATACAACATTGAAATCCCGTTCTATAATACCATGGTACCAAATTGTGTGTACTTGGTCATAAAAGTAGAAAAGAGGTTATGATGCTGTGATGGGCCAAACGCCACCTTGTTTAAAAGCTCCTTGTTGCAGCAGTTGTAGTACGAAAAGGGCAGACCTCAAAAAGGCCGTAAGGCCGTAAGGCCGCCAAGGCCGGTGCCTTGTTGAGGTCAGTTTCAGTCAGGGGAAAAGAGTTCTCTTTTTTAGTATTAGAGACTCCAGAGCAGAATTAAACTTACATTAGTCTGTCCCCATCCAGCAAGATTCGCTTGTTCATTATAAGGAGGCCTTTTTAAGATTGCCACGCGACTGACCTTCGAGTTAAACTTCACCGGCCTCGCCAACTTTACCAAACCAATATCATAAGCACTCGAAGAGTGGTTATATCTCTCGTGTATCAGGAATCCGGATGCAGTTCTCATGACGCCGCTTTCTCTATGCGCATTACCCATATTGACCGATATACGCGTGCCAGGAACGCAGGAGTATATACAATGCCCTGCCGTGATGAGAATCCTCTGGTTCAAGATAGATGATCCGCATATCCAGTTAAGCTTGCCACCTTCTCCATTAATGCAGGTCACTGTCAGAAACGCAGAATGGGGGTATCTATTGATGGAAGCCAAGGAGCCTCCTACTATGAATCCTTCCATTTGGGCCTGAGTGACCACCGCCATGCTTAGGAATATACATAGTGCCCACATAGCGCGCGGCTGACGTTCTTGCTGGACTCGTGATCGATCGATCGACTCATTAATTAACTTCTCGTTTAACAGTTTTATAGTCGAATAAAAATTATAATAATTTAATTTCCTTTTTTATGATGTTATTACAGGGATAAATCGGTTTCCTAATTATTTTGTAAGGTTGTCTAGATACGGTGCCTTTTGTGATTACCGTTGAATCTGCTTTACTTTGAATTTTCCAAATAACCTTTAAACCTCAAAAGAGGAACTTATTGCCTTTCATCATAGTCATTCACAAAATAGTTTCTATAATTACTTGTTTTGACTTAGCTTAGTAAAAAACACTCAAGGTAAACTGCGGAGTACTGAGATTTCATAAAATTTATTTCTCGCTTCATTGTTAACAAAACATGATAATATTATTAGCAACAAAACTTGTAAGTAGACGTGGAATTTTTACAATTTCATCATAATCTTGTTACTATGCAATTGTAGCCTATTATTCAGTGATTTTACACTATAAGTGGGGACTAAACTAATTTAAATTACATCCTCGTAGTAGGTCATACGCGAATGTAAATTAAATACAATAGTGTTTATGTATATAGTTACTCTTCAAATGATTTTATCAAGCATAAAGCCGGGCAGACCGCTGATTGACAAGAGAACTACGGGGCACGATGTACCGATGCGGCTATATACATAATGCTAGTAGTTTTTGCACTATTAGCTGACATACGCCACGCCAACGCGAGAAAACGATAGAGCGATTGGAAGCGGGTGAGCTGGGGAAGATAAGTGGTCACTGTTGCATATAGACACCTACAATGCGTTGCTTACATTTAACGTGCTTGCTTGCGCGTTTCCTGATAAATATTTGTGGCTATCAAAAATAGACTGAACTTCGTCAGCTCTGAAATATTGATGGAATTGACCACGTATCGCGTTCTCTGCCAAAAAATTACCAGTGACAATTTACTTTACATTAGAATGTAATTTTGGCTCTATGCTTCGACCAAATAAAATGAATGGACGGGCCCAGTAGGAGCGCATTTTTGAAGATTACAAAATGAGCGCCGGCACTCACTTCGTTTCAGTTGGTCTCTAGCCGTAGAAAGTGCTAAGACACAAGACTATTGTTACATGATAACGAAACATCTGGCAAAATTATGCCTTCGTATGCTTTCCCGAAGTGTAAAAACACAACAATAAACCACTATCTTATTTTTTAAACAAATGCACTTTACATGATTATAATTAGCTGTTTAAGTATATGTTCGACGGTTTTGACTTGTTTTTACTGGGCAAGTTCAATGGTTATGGCCCGTCCATTCATATTATTTTGGCCGAAGGCTCTATGTATGACCCAAAGATCTAAGTAGGTAGGTCTTTAGTATGAAATCTTTGGTATGACCATTAGATGTCAAGGTCATGTTGACTATAATCCTATTAGTCGATATAACAGAAAAGTTTGTGAGCGTTGTATGTGATCCATTTGTAGAAGTAGCCCACGTCGGTGTAGATAACAACGTTCTGAGCTATTTGGCTTATCTTGAAAGAAACCAGCCCAATCTGGATGTAGCCTCGGACAATCAGGCCGGAGCCTGAATCTCCCCTAGAAAACACAGTGATTACTGATTCTTAAACCACCAGTAATAAACAAAAAATCCTACACGCTTTTGCAGGCAGTCCAACACAAATTGTCTACATTAGTCTATCCACTTCTAACTATACTAAACTCATTGCCATCTGAGTCGTCAGGTCATAAATCATTGCTCATCTTATCTCGCTCGCACCCACATGTCATATCTGTCTATCTCGCTCGCATTTACATGTCTTATGGTATGACGTTTATTGCTCGACGACTCAGTTGGTAACGCGGTGACTATAGGTCTATTTGGCGTTTGACCACCAACTCGCCCGATAGTAAACGATGGTTCAGCACGATGATCTAGAAGCATTCTATTGACTCTAGCCTTGAAGATGCCTAGATTGTAATTATCAGAAAACAAGGATGAAAGCGAAGAGTTCCATTCTTGGGTATTACGCAACATGAAATAGAAACCAAATCGTTTTTTAATTTCCACAAGAAGCTGATAGTAGTGTGCTGTCTTTTTTTTGTCCTGTAGTAAAAAAAGGGTGAGATAAGGTTATAGCTCTTGCACACACTCGCTGTATTGTATCCGGTAGAAAATCGACAGATAGGCTATTTTGCAGCAGAGCTCGAGTTTTAGTAGTTTTGGGCAGCTAGTTTGTCATCTCCAATCAATTTCACAGAACGCTACCGACTCTAAAGCTTTTAGGTGGTACTTGGCTGCTCCGTCAAAAACAAGCTCTTCATGAAGGCCAAAATATAGATCCATGAAAATACATGGTACAAAATTACTTACCTAAATCAAGCGTTCTTTCCACTTGAACCCCCCTTGCTTTGGAACCCCTGAGGAGTCCCCGGATACTCACTATTACATTTTCAAGCACCACTTTGAGACTAAGCAGATAGTAGTTCTTTTCTGCCGCTGAGTATACCTACTTACTGCGCAGCGAAGGCTTCTGGGTTCTTGCTGCTTGCGCAGATAGTTCCTTTAGGCATGTCACCAAATTTTTTTTTACAAGCGGTGTACTTCCACACTTTTTGGTCTACTTCTTTTAAGATCCGACTAGAATCTTCGGTTTTTCTCTGCAATAAAACTTAATGAGGAACTGACGATAATTCAAAACTGATATCTGCATTCTACGTTAAATCACCCTGTTAATTTTTTTCTGCTTATCATAAATATCATTTGCACTGCATTTTCATCGTTACACGTCAACTCACATTTGTCAATCCCCATCCAGAAACAATTGCTGACTCGTTATATGGAGGCATTCTTATAATTGCTACGCGGCTGATTCTTGAATGGAGTTTCACTGGCCTAGACATCCTTACCAAAGCAATATCATAGGATAAGGTAACATCATCAAATAGGGCGTGCTGAATGAAACCAGTGGAAGATCTTATGGTACCATTTTTTCTATCTTCATTGCCCAGACGGACAACTATACGCGTTTTTTTGTTGCATTCATTTACGCAATGAGCTGCCGTTAGAAGAATCCTCTGGTTTATTATTGATGATCCGCAAGCCCACTCAGAGTTCTCACCATGACGAACGACACAGTCTATTGACAAATACGCAGCGTAGGGGTGTGCATGGATTTTAGCGAAAGAACCTCCTACTATGAACGCTTCCATCTGGGCTCGGGTGGCTACTGCAAAGCTCAATAAAACGTTCAATGCTAAGGCCGACATAGTCTCTAAAGTCTAGTCAAAATTATGATTGTAGTTTCTTATAGAATTATTGAGTGGAATTCTTAGATTATCTTTTGAATGCTCGAATAACTTTAATTTCATGGTAAGTTGCGTGCATTTGCGCTATTTACTGCGTGTACTCTTCGTAATCTGATAACAGTAGCATCGCAGCAGTGTTCCTGCACAGCGTCTATGCGCAGGCATTAGAAATTCTTACTTGTTATTAATAAACGTGGAGTAGTCTTGGAATAGTTACGCCGTGTTTTGTCTTTTTCTCTCCTTCAAATTTTGAACTTGATAGAAAAAGACAAAAGGCGGTGTAACTATTCCGAGGCTACTCTACGTTTATTAATAGGGAGGTTAGAGTATAAATTATTTTTTCCGAAAATACAGCGCTGCAGTCGCACGTGACATTTTATTGACATTAACATGATGACTAATATTTTTTTATTACCTCATAATAAAGCTGATCATAAATAGAGCCCATCAACGAAAACAAAATTAAAATTAGTTCAAAAATAAATAAGATTTAAGAATTTTAATTTCATTCTAGACAGAGAGCGCACTATACCGAGTCGTGACGGGTTTTTCCCGTACCTAAATGTCAGAAAAAATATCATTTCCGTTGTTTTTTATGGAAGAACAATATAATGTATAAATTATTTAGTAAAAGTCATAAAACTAAAATGGTTGAGTATATTCCAAAGAAGTTACTAGTATTTTTAAAGTAGCTCTGAACCAAACTAAAATGAATTGATCAGAGGCAGCCAAGAGTTATTGTACTGATTAACTTCTGGCTGCCTTTGGTAGTTTGCCTTTTATTACAGTTCAGATTTGAGCAAAAGTGCTCTAGAAATCGATTTTCATTTGCACTTCTGGGATATACCTGCGACTGGTATCGTTGGATTCTTTTTATTGTCAGAAACACGAAACTGTCGGTCGTAAAGTGCCAAAGTGGTGGAGGGGGGAAGTGGCAGTGAGGCGGTCATATCGGTTCTGCGACTGATATGACCGGCTCGCTGCCACTTCGATACAGTATTTATCGAGTTATGGTGTAAAAACTAAACTGCCCGGGCGCCATCTTTGATGGGGGGTAGCTCCCCCCTGCACTACTTTGGCACTCTACGACCGACAGTTCCGTGATCCTGATACCACAAGGAATCCAACGATACCAGTCGTAGGTATATTCCGGAACAGCAAATAATAAAAATCATATTCGTTCTACGGTGAACCGTACTATTTGGGTAGCTTAGTGATACTCCACTAAGCTAGTCTATCACCGGAGCAGTAAAGCCTATGGGCATTGAATTTGATCCATTCAAAATGGTAACCAACATCGGTGAAGACGATGACATTGACAGCTACATGAGGCACTTTGTAGGACACCAACCCAATCTGGATATAGTCTCGGACAATCAGGGCAGACCCAGAATCTCCCCTGGAAAATATATAAAAAACGGTTTTAGTGCTACATAGCAACATACTAAGCATTTATAATCTGTGTTTGATTTCCTTGTGTTTTGTGTAAATAAATTATCTTTCACCGTTATCAGCCTATTATAGACTTATTTAGTCCTTTGAACAATTAGCGCCCTCGCTACGCTCGGGCGCCAAACCTCATCTCGGGACTAAATAAGTTACTTTCACCCCTAGGGTAACAATGTACTATTTTTTCTTAAAATTTTGGCTAGCCATAGTTTGGCGATTGGCATAGATAAACGCTAAGGTAACCTTGATAACGCGCGTGTTAACTAGTTTTAGTGTGTGAATATAGCCGTTAGCAAGAAGTTGACAGAGCAATTATAAGAATTAAATTAACTAATAACTTGACCTATGTTTCTAAGTAAGGCTGCTACCAGTGACGATGGCAATGCAGAAGTCTCCAATATTCTAAAGAAATCAGATCAAGAAGCGGATACTCAAGAATAATTATATCTAAATAAAACATTTAATTTGTATTAGGTTTTATATAATATTTGTAATTTGTATTTGTTATTCATTAATTTTTTTCTTTCTTGTAAGTAACTAATTTATTATGTCTTATGTAAAGACTTCGATTGTTTGTTTTCCAATTACTATTTATCTATCCAGGCCCTACTTGGTGTTGCAACGGGGCATTTACACTATTTCTAGTTTGTATCAGAGAAAACATATTTTTGGCTTTTGTGTAACTGCATGCTTATTTCATATCTACTGTATTAATTAGCAGCTGTAAGTTTTCCTTGTAAAATAAAATTAAATACTTACGAAGCTGCGTAGCTCGTCCGTTTCTTGCTGTTCGCACAGATGGTTCCTCTGGGCATTGAGTAGAAAAGCTTTTCGCAATTTTCACGTGTCCATACTTTTTGGTCTGTTTCTAACAAGTCATAGCTTTGTTCTCTGGTTTTTTCCTTAAAAAAATATTACTACTATTAGTCTGGTTAGATTATTATGTTCAGTTTTCAGTGACTTACAGGAGGATTAATTTCACTGCGTCCCGTCGAGACCCATACATTCATCATCGTCATAATTATTAGCCTGTCATATTCCCACTGATGGGATACGGGCCTACCCTAAGAGAGAGAGAGAGAGGGAGAGAGAGAGAGAGAGAGAGAGAGAGAGGGGATGGGTTCTAATACCAGCAAAATGAATACCAGCGCTGGTTGTGTACAACCAGCAACATGCTGAGTTGGGGCCGGTTTTTGTTATAATGTACCTACTTATATTTGAAATATTTTGTTTAGCTTTAAATTGCATTATCGCAAAATAAACTTTTCTGATTTTTTTTTCTGTAATCCACCATACTGGCCCAATGCATATAGGTAACCGTTATAAATCTTTAAACTACATCTCCGGTTTGGTAAAGCACCATCAAAACTACTAATGTTGCAAGTATCCATAGGCGGCGGTTCCTGCTTGCCATCAAGAGTACCGCAATCTTGCCGCTGATTTCATAAAAGGTGCAAACCAGCTAACCGGTCGCCTAATAGTACGCGATTACCGTCGCCTATGTACCTGTAAAACCAGTGGCATCAGAACATGGGGTTCTTTTGAAGAACCCCATGTCATAGTTACTCGGAAATGCCGCGGAATTCTGCTCATTCCACTAATTGCAGGTGTGAGGCAAAAAAAAAAAAAAACATGTAAAACGCACAGTGTGCTATTTCCACAGATCTATGATATGTGGATGAAATTTCAGCCGGTGGTGGCTAGTGAGATGATAAAACCGCGATGCTGGCATCAGATCGGACAGTTCTTTAGGACATTCCTCGTTATAAATTCGATAAAAACACAAAAAGACCCAACGTCCCTGCGCATGCTGGGTGGCTCAACTTCTACAGTAAAGGTGCTAAGGCAATATTGCAGAACAAGAAAAAAAATGTGCAAAGGAAATAAAAAACATTTCAACTCACATCAGTGTCTCCCCATCCAGCAAGATTAGCTGGTTCCCGATAGGGAGGTGCCTTCATGATTGCCACACGACGGACCATCGAAGTAAACTTAACCGGCTTTGATAGCTTTACCATCGCAATATCACAGTTATTAGAATCGGGGTCATATTTTTCGTGAACGATGAAACTGCTTGCGGATCTAACGATGCCTTTATTTCTATGCTCATTGCCCAGATTGGCCGACATACGCGTGCCAGGTATGCAGGTGGAGACGCAGTGGCCTGCCGTGAGGAGAATCTGCTGGTTCACGATTGATGCTCCGCATATCCAGCTATATATTAAATTCTCAACGGTTAAACAGTTCACAGTCAGGAAAGCAGAATGGGGGTATTGATTAATCATAGCGAATGAACCTCCTACTATGTAGCCTTCCATCTCGGCTCGAATGGTCATTGCCAAGCCAATGAATACACAAAGCCCTAACATAGTGCACGTCCAGAAATACTTGCCCAGAGGCTGAATTTGTTATTGTAAGCCCCTATTTTTTTACAATGCTTTATCGATTAATTGAATTGGGTTTTCGATTAAAGTTTAATGGTGAAATAAAAGTTGATTACTATACTTTTTCTACTTTATTAACAAAGTTGTCATTGTAATGATGTTTTGTCTTGTTTTATTTTAAATATTGAATTAATTCGAAAAAGACAAAAGGGTTGAATGAAAGCTTACGACGAAGATACCTGGAGTGTCCGAAGAAGTTACTTGTCGTCGGTACATTATTTATATTATTATCGTATTTGAAGTTTGTAGAAATTTCGTAGGCGCAAGTTTCAATATGAGTATAATCATAATTAGTCCAGAGGTTGTAAAGATAGAGGGGTCTATGTATTCAAAAAATTAACAGTAACTTACGAGAGTTACGAGTATGCGACTATCCAAGAACAAGGTTAATGTTTTTTTTGGAGTTTGTAAGCTTGTAAATATAAATTTATATTTGTCTGTTTCTTTATTAAGACCCAGACCCTGCAGCCTTGGCTTGATCGATTTTAAAAACTGAGGTATCGGCTTTGAGCGTATAGCCACTTCAACTTGCAAATTTTAATATCTATGTTAGTGACTTTGATTCTTTGCCGAATATCGTCTTTCCGGATTCTATCACGCAAATACCTGATAAGCCTGAATTCTAGGTCCAACTCCTGATTTCCATCATAATTATACAGAAAGTGGAAATAAGAACAATACATTTTTTGTACATTCCTAAACCTACCTTAACTACCTAGATTTAAAGTATAATGAATTTACAAAAGACCTCCATGTCGTCCTGTGCTGGAGTACATGCCACGAATTGCTGTCTGCGCTTTTTCTAAGTGTTTCAGGCTAGTGGCATATATAACATCCTACAGCAAAATGCAGTATGAGTTGACATATTGCCCTAAGGCACAATACACTTGCTTCAGCACTTCAGCATAGATGACGGATCTCTGAGCACTGTTAGTTTTTTTAATTATAATTAAATATTAGGGTTGCGCTTGTCCGCCACCTTGCCTGATGTTAAGAGATGATACGGTCAACGATGGAATACGTTTGCCTAGAAAAAACTAATTCACTAGCATTTTGAGACACCCAGTTAATAACCATCGGGGAAATACTCATTCTGGAAATATGTTTTAAACCATATTTCCTTAACAACGTAACCATGCAATACTTAATTAAATTCCACAATTATCTTTAATTCACATTAAAACAAAAATAAAAAGAAAGATGAGAGAGCTTAAATTCAAAGTCACTATACAATATCAAATCGGTCGACTAAACTAGTAAGTAGTGAAGGTCTAAAAGATTTAAGTGGAGCAGTACAGCCTCTGGGCGTTGTAAGTTATCCAATCGTAGTAGAAACCAACGTCGGTGTAGATGATGACATTGTTAGCTAAATAGGGTATCTTGTAAGAGACCAGTCCGACCTGGATGTATCCGCGAACCACCAGGCCGGACCCTGAATCTCCCCTGAAAAAGAAATTAAATATATATTATTATATTTTCAACACTATCATCAGCCAGAAGACGTCCACTGCTAAACATAGGCCTTCCCATTAGAACTCCACACTGATTGACAGCCTGCTATCTGCATCCACTGGATGCCCGCGACTCTCGCAATGTCATCGGTCCGTCTAGTGGGAGGTCTACCTAAGCTGCGTCTTCCTTGTGGTCTCCACTCAATAACCTTTCTTCCCCATTGGTTATCAAATTTTTTTAATTTTTATTTGGTTACCCGCTTCTATTATAAAAAAATGTGTTTTAAAGTAACATAAAATTTAAAGTTTTCACAGAACATACTCGTAATAGTTGCTTTGCCAGCCCTAGAGTTACGGCTAGGTTAGGTACGCATAGGTAGGTTATTAAAATCAAGGTCAGCCGAAGGTGGCCTTCTGTACCAATTTATTTTGCACTCAATATCACCCCTTGCATACCTACCTACATTTGTCAAGTGTAAATGACCGTTTTCTATAAGAAAACGTTTTTCGTGATTACAGTGTTGGTTCCATCGTAAAAGTTGTTCATAATGATATTGTATTATACCTCTTTCAACTTACAACCTTTCCACGTAACCCTGTATAGTTTCAAGTAAAGCACATAATTATTACAAATAAGAAACTAGATACTTTGCGTCTCCCAGATACCAGTATGTTTAATTTACTTACTGCGAAGCGAAGTCCTGCCGTATTTTGCTGCTAGCACAGATAGCTCCCCTGGGTAAACTGCCTAATATTTGTTGACAAGCGCTATGTTTCCACACTTTTTGGTCTAATGCTTTTAGTATTGTGCTTTGTATTCCGGTTGCTTCCTAAAAAGTTTATTAATATATTTTATATGAATGAAGATAATGTTTTTTTTCGCTGCGTCCCACTCGTGATTTGAAGACACCATGACACCATCAGGGAAGACCCATTCAGGCAGCGCATTCCACAGACTAGCAGTTCGCACAATAAATGTGGAATCAAAGCGCTTCGTACGGGTTTTCGGAATATCAACCATAAAGCGGTGACGATTTTTCGTGCCCGCTCTGGCAGTCCGAGAGAAAAATGGGCAGGAGGGAATTAGATCGTGCAGATTCGATGCACACTCTCCGAAATGTATCCGGTAAAAACCGATAGACTAGCAACTTTACGTCGATGCTCAAGACTAAGAATGAACTTAGTCCGAATTAAGGATACATAAAAACACACGTTAAACTTATAGCGCCAGGGGATAAAAATGATGTTTCAAGAGTATAAAATATTAAAGACCAGTATATCAGCACAACAAGAAAGTAAGACAATTAAAATTGGTTGACTACCTACAGAAAAGGGTAAATAGAGTAGTGCAAAACTCACATCAACCATTCCCCATCCAGCAAGATTTGCTGGCTCAGAGTATGGAGGCCTTCTCATGATTGCCACGCGACTGATCTTCGAATTGAATGTCACTGATTTCGCCATCTTTATCAATGCAATATCATGGCTACTAATGTCGGGGCTATATCTCTCGTGAAGGATAAAACCGCTTGCAGATCTTTTGACGCCACTTTCTCTATGATCATTCCCCATATTCACCATAATACGCGTACCAACGGTACAAGGGTAGACGCAGTGGCCTGCCGTGAGTACCATTCTTTGGTTAATGATTGAGGAGCCACATACCCAAGTGAGATTCATAGCGTTGGGCCCTTCAATAATACAGGCTACCGTCAGAAACGCAGAGTGGGGGTACCTCTTGATGGAAGCGAATTCTCCACCTACTATGAAACCTTCCATCTGAGCTTGTATGGCTATCACCAGACCCAGAAATATACATATTGCCAACATTGAGTACGTCCGTAAACTCTTGCCGAAGTCCTCGATTAATCTTCGAGGCCTTTATCGATTAATCGAGTTTGGTTTAAGAAGATTAACGTAACGTATGATCGAGTTATAATTAATTTCACTACTGTTTTTATGACAACATTACTGTTGGTGTTATTGATTAGATTAAAATTAAAGTACTCTAACTCTAAGTTTCACTTAATTTATTTGGTAACTTTTTTGGTTTATTAACCTATACTGTACCACTCCTGGGCTCCTGGGCAAAGGTCTCCCTCATTTCTTTCCAGACAGTGCGATCACCCACCAGACTTGACCACTGTATCTGGAACGTGTCGAGGTCATCGCGCCAGCATTTTCTAGGCGCCTGCCTTGGCTCCTTCGTCCGTTTTCAGGCACGTAATTATTATTGTAAAAAAAAACAAATTAAGTTTTATTTTCTGTTTAGGAAAACTGCTCGAAATAATAACTTTTCAACTACTGGAATTATTTTCATCACACATGATTGTAGCAAAGTACTACAGCAATGAAACTTGCTTTCAAACACAATAAACTCCATCAAAATCAGTCCAACTGTTTTGGAGAAAAATTGTGTCAAACAAACAATCACACAAACAACCTCTTAGCCCAAACCTTTGGCCCAAACACACGCTCGTAGCAATTGCCTTGTATCGAGACTTGCGAAGCGTGACCAGCCAAGTGAGGTAGGTACCCCAAGAATTCTTTATACGAACCCACGCACGACTGGCACTATTCACCCCACCGTAACTTGCAATCTATAAACTTGCAATTTTGAAAACCTAATTTGGCCTTGACAGCTTTTTTTTTAATTTAATTTTTATAAATAATAGGCTTGCGTTTGACCACCATCACGCCTGATGTTAAGCGATGATGCGGTCTACGTTGAAGCACGCTTGCCTAGAAGGAACCGATTCACTCGTGATTTGAAGACACCCAGATTGTAACCATCGGGGAACACCCATTCAGGCAGCGAATTCCACAGACTAGCAGTTCGCATAATAAATATGGAATCAAAGCGCTTCGTACGGGTTTTCGGAATATCAACCATAAAGCGGTGACGATTTTTCGTGCCCACTCTGGCAGTCCGATAGAAAAATGGGCGGGAGGGAATTAGATCGTGCAGATCCGATACACACTCTTTGAAATGTATCCGATAAAATCCGATGTATAAGATGTTTTTTTTTTTTTTTTAAACTTGCAAATTTTTCTAACATACTAAGAAACTTGCATCGACACTAATAAACGAACTAATAGTTCGAATGCCAAAAATGCGTGGCAAAGTCGTCTGCAGGGTGAATTCAACTTAAGGCATCCAGACTCATTTAGACTAAATGCGTTCGCACCCTCCACGCCAATTAGCCATATCTCTCTTGTTTGAATGTTCTGAGATAAGTACTTACTTTTTATCACCAGTTCAGTGTATGTCCATTTCTTACATTTTGTTACAGGATGAAATATGCAACACTCAGAGTGGCGACTATTTCATTTATTTAGCAATCGAAATTAACAGAGACATGGCTGGCTGGCTGGCTGGCTGGCTGGCTTATATATATTTCCCCCACCAAAGGCTAGGCAAGGCAAGGCGGTGGCATGATGTAAGAAGTAGTGTCATGGCGGCCGGCTGGCATCCGTGGATTTGCAGGTAGACGTTACTTCCGTTCCGTTACACTCCATAATTTTTCTGCTTTTCCCAGTATAAATAGGATCTAGAATATGTTTTCATGATACACACGACTTACTTGCCATATTTAATAAAGATCGGTTTAGCAGTTCATTATAAATCACGTTTGTAATTTAAAAAAAAACTTAATAATCTTTTTATAATAGGTCAGTGAAATTACAAGATTTAAAATACAACCCTTTATTATAAAAATTGTTAAGGCATTCATCAAAACTTAATTCATTGCAAAAGCAGTGCGTCTAAACCAGTGCATGTAATAAGAAACATTTGTGTACGCTACTTTAGTTTGCCCTTTGACCCTATACGACACTATGCCGATTTGGATTAAGTTGCTGATCACCAGAGGACCGCCTGAATCACCTCTGAAAATTATAAACCTTGTGAACAAGTCTTCATGAGGGATTTTTTTCTAACGATGGTTTAACAATGAATTTTGACAGATTTGGCATGGGAAAGCGGTCAAAAACCGCTATGATTAAATTTAAACAGAGTTCAATAGTTAACTATTCCTGTAAGTTTCCACCATTTAATTAGGTTTTAAAGTTACCATTTTTTGTCCATGTAACTACCACTTGATTGTGTTGGTTTGGTAGTAATCTTGCCATTTTTGGCCATGTCAAAGGCCTTTAGGTGGCCAAAAATGGGTGTCATGGGTGGTGGGATTTGTCACACACTGGCCTTTACAAGCTTTCTTATTTTGTAAGTAACTCAGAAAGAAATTTAATTAACAAAGAGAGAAAGAAAGAAAAGTATTTACTTATATGAATTAAACATAGACGTTGCTGGCATAGACATTTTGTGCTAACTTACCGACCGCCACGAGAAAAGATCCGTTAAAAATACTAGATTATACAACTCACATCGATCACTCCCCAGCCAGCTACGACAGCGTAATTTTCGATTGGTGGCTTCCTCATAATTGCCACCCTCTGAACCTTATCTCTCAGTCGTACTGCTTTGCTACATTACACCATCGCCAGATCAGCAAACAAAGTTTGGAAGTCGTATTTAGGATGTAGTTTGTAGGATTTCATCCTCCTCATCTTTGTGTTTTTTTATAGTTTCTGATCCGTATTTAATAAACACTTTCTGGCGTTTGCTATTATTTAAGTCATCTAAGCAATGAGCAGCAGTGAGAACTAAAACTTGGTTCAAAAATGAACCCCCGCAGATCCAATTGCTTTCCCGTGTATATCTAGAAATACCTGATAAGGATAAACCGTTGTTGTGGTCATTTCCCCACCTACTACAAATGCTTCCATTGAAGATTCCACATATTTTACAAAGAAAACTTATTAAAAACATCACTTGAGCATTACATCGTCAAGTTACTGTTAATTAATAATGCCCAAGCAGTCACTCAGGCAATCAATAAATTTTTATTACCTACCTTGTCAATCTAACCTGGAGATCACATTAATCACGTTTCAAGATAGTTTCTGAATCCATAAAATTTTTGACGTGATAACGTCTTATAAATCGATGAATGCCGGCTGCAAGCACGAAAAATTGTCACGGTCACGTTCCACCTGAGCCGCGCGTGCAAGCGAGAGCGCGGAACAAGCGATAGAGAGGCACGATCGGCCTAAGCCTTATCACGTAAAATTATTATCGTCCGTAAACTGACTTTACAGACAACCCCTTTTTTATTGGGATTGATGAAGAACACTATGTTTTCTGACACCAATGTGTCAGCTGTAGGAAAGCCGACATTTATATGAAAACAATTAAGTATAAATCTCAATAATAATTATAATTAAAATTCCTGCAGTACAAATAACGAGAATTTCTAAAAATCCACGAGTAGTAATAGGAAACATTGGTATACGCAACGAGTGTATAATGGTGAACTCTGTAGGAAACGATGCCGATCTGGATGTATTTGTTGATAACAAGCGCACCACCTGAATCGCCGCTGAAAAAAATTACGTTTTTTAAATTTGAATTTCTAATATTTTACCGATAAAATGACGGGCGAACATAAACTCTAAGATACGATATTTTTAACTCCCTGTATACGGGGTTAAATGGAAAGGGGTCGATATAACCAACATTCTGTAGAAATTTTACTACGGGAACAAACTAACTATTGATTTTAATGTAGGATGTGCATAATTTTCTTGTTTTACGTAAGACATGTTTAACCCTTAAACCGCAAAAAACAGCTGTCGCATGAACAACGGTCATTCGCACTCAAAAATATATAGTAGTATAATAGATATTTTATTTGTAACTAGCTGTTGCTCACGACTCGGTACGCGTAGATTTTTTTATTTAAACTTTCTTCATTTATTTGCCCCTTGATTCGGCCTTTACGCAAAATCTGACAAATTTTCATATAAAAAGTGTATCTTCTTTTTAACCGCTTTGGGAATGATATTCCATTAATAATTATTCAAATGACTTCTGTTTATAAACAAACTGCTACGTTTCTAACTTTTAAAATCATCGATGTAGAATGTACATTCTACTTCTTATATGTTGTAATTAGTCGGAAATACAGCAAGTGGGAGCTCATTTCGAGTTTGGCATATACCAAAGCATAGGAATTTAAATTCGTGATTTGTTGGGAATACACTGCAAGTGTGCCTATTATTTTTTTGCAACAAAAAGATCGCATAAAACGCACAGTGTGCGACATCTACAGATCTATGATTATGTGGATGAGGTTTCGGGCAATATCGACTAGTTGGTTGGTGGGTAGTTAATTTAATCAATATACTTACATAGTTATCGGTTATCGGTTCTTCGAGCGATGTGGCCTGCCCATTGCCACTTCAACTTACAAATTTTAACAGCTATGTCGGTGATTCTGGTTCTTTGGCGAATATCCACGTTTCGGATTTTATCGCGCAAAGAAACTCCGAGCATAGCTCTCTCCATGATGGACCGACGACATTGTGAGAGTCGTGGGCATCCAGTGGATGCAAAAGGCAAGCTGTCGTTCAGTGTGGAGGTTAAAGGGGGAGGCCTATGTTCAGCAGTGGACGTCTTATTGCTGCTGATGATGATGATGATGATGACTTACACAGAAGGATGCCCCGGTCCATGTTCAGGACCAGCACAAAATGTACCTTCGGGTACGCCTATCTTCGAACACACCCTACAGCTTTGAACCTCCTGCTTGGAATGCTTGAGGATATCTGGGTATTCCCATTGTTGCTGAAAACGACTCTTAAATTATGTTTCAAGATCACTGCAGAGTATTTTGTTATTAAGGCGCGGTCTGATCACGATTTCAAATTCGTTTTTCACCCGCTCACGCCATGATCTATTTGCTATCTAAAACGGCTTTGTTTAAAGTCGAAAATCGTATATCTTCTCTTGTGTTTATATTATTTTGAGGGTTTTTATTTAATTTATCAAAATCCATAAATGAAATTCAACAATTAACTGGTTAAAGTTTTAAAAGACTAGTCTGGCTATACAATTCGTACAAAAAGTATGTTGTTGTCGCTGAAAATTCAGAGTTCTTCATTTCAGAAGCTATTTTTATTGCGCAATTTGAAATATATATTTTTTAAGAGTCTAGACAATTTTTCAAAATTTTATTCGGTTAAGATTATTACCAAGGGGTTTTTTCTACTTGTAGTATTTTTTTTATCTGATCAGCTAATTTTGTCACGTCACACAAAGCGTTTAAAAACACTTCTTTTGGTTAATTTTGCGATTGTACCGCGTCTTAAGTAACAAACACTTTTTAAATTACTACTCGAAAATTTGACGACCGGCAGGATTTGAACCTGCGGCACCTGGGTTAACACCTCGAGTGCTCTTTCCGCTAAGCTATAGTCGCTTTCCTGTCAGCCTTCAAATTCTTGAGCTGTGTTTGCAAACAATCAAAGGTATACATTTTTTCTTTTTACATTTTATTAATTTTATTTTTGTGTTTATAACACTTAAATAGTAAATACTAAAGTGTGGAACAATACTTCAAATATAAGACTATTACAATTTTATAAAAAAATATTTTTATTTATTTTATATTATATATATTCCATAACCGATGAGGAAGAAAGGTTTTTGAGTGGAGACCACGAACCGGAAGACACAGCGTAGGTAGGCCTCCCACTAGATGGACCGACGACATTGTGAGAGTCGCCAGCATCCGTGGATGCAAAAGGCACGCTGTCGTTCAGTGTGAAGGTTAAAGGGGGAGGCCTATGTTCAGCAGTGGACGACTTATATATATAATTTTTTTTGCAAAAAATATATATTTAACGTGATTAAGTTGTGGTAGGAGTGCCCGATATTAAAAACAGTGTGTTAAGAAAAAGTTCTCTTTCTTTCAGTTCGGGATTCTCAAGTCTGACTCACAATGAATTTTTACTATAATCACTGTCACTTGTTTTACGATATGAAATATGATACACTCAGTGACGACTATTTCATTTATTTAGCAATCGAAGTGAAGTGAGTAAACTTTGTTGGCTGGCTGGCTCGCTGTTTGGCTGGCTTATATACACTACCTCCTCCAAAAGCATTGCCAAGCTTGGCGGTGGCATGGCGTAAGGGGGAACGTCTAGGCGGCTGGTTGTAATGGTGGATTAAAAAACAATGGACGTCATAACCGTATTTCGAAACACTTGATTGTATAACCGTTATTATGATTTTTTAAAATTAAAAAATTATAAAAATTAAAACATACAGTCGAATTTATAACCTCCTTTTTGAAGTCGGTTAAAAACAAACGCGTTTGTTGTTTTCCTTAATAGTTTCATCATTTGACCAATAGCTGAGCATAGGCATCTCTTCTTGTATATTTCATCTCGGTTCTGACGAATTTTTACAAAATCATTGACCTAAGGAAATTGGTTGGCGTTTAACGCCTCAAAAATTAATCGAAAATGTTTTAAAACAGCGTTTATTAGCATGTATTTATAAGCATTGCCATTCAGAATAGTAACGATACCAGCATGTTGGGTACGCTCTCAACTGTCTGCTTAAGAATATTTTGGATTGTATTTATACCTTCAACGGTCTCTTATTCAATTCAACTCGTTATTGTACTTTTAAGTATTAGTGTTAGTAAGCTTGTATTTTGTCTCGTTAATAGTAAAGTAAACTTACATTCATAGCTCCCCATCCTGAAACATAGCCTAAACTCCAGTTCGGTGGATTTTTCATTATAACTACTTTTTTAACTAGCTTGCCCAGCGTAAACGGAGTATTGCATCGTATCAACGCTATATCAGCTTGCATACTTTCAGAGTTATAATTTTCATGAATCATATATGATTTTACGGCCTTTGATTTCATATAGTTCACATTTTTAGACCTGTACATAACGACCACTGTACTGTGGCTTGTGTCTAAATCTTCCAAGCAATGAGCAGCTGTGAGAACGATAATCTGATTTAAAATCGATCCTCCACAAACACAAGGTATGACACCATAGATTTCTAAGAAGATTTGATGAGGATACTGCGTTAAATCGGTATATTCTCCTTCCATTATATATCCTTCCATCTTAGATTTTACGTGTTTCACCAAACAGAAACACATGATGAATAAAAACTTTTCGTACATTATCAGACAAGACTGTTCAATGACGTTGGAGAACCATACCTCGTGCAGTGTTATTTAGTCTAAAAGCAATAGCTTTTTTATTGTTTTGTAATTAAGGTTAGATCAAGTACACGTAGGTACTATATGGTATGTTATACAGGGTATTGGTAGCTGGGTGCAAGACAGATGAAAAGTTAGGCCGTTCAGGGCATTTGCTTTCATTAGCTTCACTTGTGTGTTTTAATTAGTGAAATAATTGTTTTTAAGTTTTTTAACAAAAAAAAATCTTTCGTTGTTCCCCATCCTTTGGATTTGGATTAAACCCTGGTTTATGAATAAATATACTAGAATAAGAATAAGTTCGTTGCAACTCTGTGTACAAAGATGTCTTTAAAATATGTAAATATAACTTAACTACGATTCAAAAGAATCTAACACAAGTATGTTTATTAACCTGTACAACCTGTATTACGCTAAAAACAATGGTTTTTGAAGCCACAGGACCATGTGCTTTATATGGTAGATTATACACTAGGTTATAATTTCAACACCGAAGTCATGAAAACTAAGGTATTGAAACAATATCCAGTTTAGAGAACGAACAGAATCCTGCACTAAGTCTTTTGCGCCTGCACCCAAAGTTATACATACTATTACTTCCTGGGTATTTTGGCAAATAAATTTACTAAAATAAATTGTTTTTTAAAATTGATAATGGAAAACGCAGAATGTTAACAGATGCTTGCAGATCGTACACTGAGCAACGCCTGCGTCCCAGGGGCTAAATAAATAGCGTTACAAAAGGATGTATAAAGGATGATGTATTCGTGCAGTAAAAATAGTAACGGAACGGAAGTGGCGTCTGCAAATCCACCAATGCCAGCCAGCCGTCGTGTCGTGACACTCTGTGAGCCCTCTCACTCCATGCCACCACCAAGCTTGCCAAACCTTTGGCTCATATAAGCCAGCCAGCCAGCCATGTCACTGTTCATTTAGATTGCTAAATAAATGAAGAAGTTGCCACTCTGTGTGTTTCATATTTTATTCCGTAAAAACTCGCAGTGTTACTTGTGCAATCATCATCATCATCACTCATCTCATCATCTTTCATCTTTTTCACTCACATCGGTCTCTGGCATCCTACACTTATCCATCCCAACCCAATCCTTCCCTCCCCCCCACTTCAATACTCATTTGCATTTTGTTCCCGGCTAGCAATATTATATATAATTATATATATTTTGTTTTTTTCCTGGGCAAGCGCCTTTATTAACTAAACAAAATACAAGCTAAAACTAAAACTACAAATACAGTTAGACTGCCCATAGACCGTTGAAGGTCTAAAGACAATCCAAATGCTCAAGCCCACTACCAGTTGACAGCGTACCCAGCATGCTGGCGGCATTACCACGTTGAATGGCAATGCTTATGCGTTGAGCCAGAAACACGCCATTTGTATACCTAGGTTCTAGACTTTATTTCTCCGTTTTTGTTGCTGTCCGTTTTTGTTAATCTGTTTTTTTTCTCTCCATCGAGCTACGATGCCACAGACCGACATATTATGTACATCCGTTATACTTAAATCGCCCGCTTTAAATTTATTATCAATTTAGTGTAACATCATTTAATTTTTTGTATTCTTCTCAGCAAACCTTTTCATTTGATACCCATATAAAAATAAAAATTACGGGTCCACCATCTTTGCGAGTTCACCATATTGGATTTAGAATCACGTCACTTACCTAATCATCCAAACTAAACGTATATGCGAAGTTACAGCTCAATTGGTAGGGAAAATTCAGTTCCAAGATGTGACGCAAACTAACATGGAAAAGAAGAACACGCAAACACACAAATATATTTTATTACTTGTCTTCTCAACGCCACCTTACTAATTAAACAATGATTGATTTAAAGGAAAGGAGACTGGAGAGTATTTTATTTTAAACAGATTTAATTAAGGTCAGGTACAGAAAGTGCTAATTGCGTTTTCTTTGATCCAAATGTAGTGATAAGAAATGTTGGTATACACCACTAACGATGTTACAAATTCTTTGAATGACACTATTCCAATTTGAATGTATTGTTTTACCATAAGTGCACCGCCAGAATCTCCGCTAAAAAAGATAAAAAAAATATAATTCATGCCTAATGCCTCAAATAATGTTATTTAAATGAAATTCTCATAGCATATTATAGCTGCAACTAATACGAAAAACCAGCCAAGAACATTTAGGACTCTTCTGAGTCCAAAAAAAAAACTGAAATTGAAAAATTTAAAGACAAACTTAACTTTGTAGTTGACAATAAGGTTCTTCGATACATAACAACTACAAAATGTAAGTTTGTAATTGTAAAACAATATTTTTTAAATGATACTAGCGGTCCGCCCCAGCTTCGCACGGGTATAGATTATAGCCTATGTCACCCGGGGATAGTGTAGCTTCCCGCCGGTGAAAGAATTTTTCAAATCGGTTCGGTAGTTTCGGAGCCTATTTAATGCAAACAAACAAATCTTTCCTCTTTATAATATTAGTATAGATAACTACAAATTTACAACTTTCAGATGTATTCCTTTATATGTGCTGTAAAACTTGCCTCTTACCAAAAGTAATGATTCTAGGTCAACTGGAAGTATCCTATAGGTTTTGATTCCCCTGTGAAATCGCAAAATATGCAACATAAACGTTCATATCTTTTGATTGCGTTGACTTACAACTTTTTTTACAGCCAAAAGAAACCGCATACCCAAGTATCTCTTCTCTACATAGTATAAATTAAAGTCACTTTCCGCGTCTGTCTGTCTGTATGTCTGTATGGCCGCTAACTCCTCCTAAACCACGCAACGGATTTTGATGCGGTTTTCACCATCAGTTAGATACATTTTCATGGAAGGTTTATATATATATATATAACTAGCGACCCGCCCCGGCTTCGCACGTGAATTACACCCGTGCGAAGCCGGGCGGGCGGGTCGCTAGTTTAGTATAAATTGCAACTTGATACCTTTACGCGTTCCTGAGAAAAGGGTCTTGACAGACAGACAGACGGACAACGAAGTGATCCTATAAGGGTTCCGTTTTTTCCTTTTGAGGTACGGAACCCTAAAAATAATAAAGTGCACTTACCCACCAGGGTGCCCTTTGCCTCCAATAGATCCAGCACAAAATGTTCCTGCTGGCAAGCTCAAATACTTTCCACATGTTTTGTGTGTTTGAAGCTTCTGCTGTGTGTGTTTTATACTTTTTGGCAAAGTATTATCATGCTGTAAACAAAAATTAACTATAGGGATTATTTCTTAATGATGCCCATAAACCAATTACAATTTATAAAATTATCCTTGCCAATCTGTCGATCCATCCAGGCCACTTCTATATTGCGCCATTTTTCCGTTCCAGCGCCGATTTTACCCAAGACTAACGTGGCCAGTGGACTGCTAGTGGCTTGTTTACTATAGTGTACAGTAAGTAAATCTGATCTGCATGACCTAATTCTTCCTGCCAATTTTTCTATCGAACTGCCAGAGTGGGCACGATAAATCGACACCGCTTTATGGTTGATATCTTCGACCAAAATAAAATGAAGGGACGGGCGCAGTAGGAGCGCATTTTTGAAGATTACAAAATGAGCGACGGCGCTTACTTCGTTTCAGTCGGTCTCTAGGCGTAGAAAGTGCGATACAAGACTATTGTTACATGATAACGAAACATTGACAAAAATATGCCTTCGTGTGCTTTCAGTGTAAATACACAACGAAAAACCACTATCTATTTTTGTTACAAATGTACTGGGGCCTTACGGACAACAGCTATAGCGGCACCTAATCCGCTCAGTTGGAAAATCACGCGACCGCAAACCGTATCTGGGCGTGATAAGGTTCACGTTCGCGTGATTTTCCAACTGAGCGGATTGGGTGCCGCAATAGCTGTTGTCCGTAAGGCCCCTGCTGTACATGGTTATAATTAGGTGTTGAAGTATAATGTCCAACAGTTTTGGCTTTACATCAGGAGAGTTGGCAGTCAATCAATACTACCCAAAAATCTTTTACTATGGGATCCCTCCTGCCCATTTTTTATCGGACTGCCAGAGCGGGCACAAAAAATCGACACCGCTTTATGGTCGGTATTCCGAAAACCCCAACAAAGCGCTTTGATTCTACTTTTATTATACGAACTGCTAGTCTGTGGAATGCGCTGCCAGAATGGGTGTTCCCCGATAGTTACAATCTGGGTGTCTTCAAATCACGAGAGAATGGGTTTCCACCGTAGACCGCATCATCGCTTGACATCGGACGAGTTGGCGGTCAAGCGCAAGCCTATTATTGAATTAAAAAAAAACTGAAATCGCTGGAAAAATATGTCATCTGCTTTCTTATTATTTTCTTTTTCTTTTAATATCTACTCACATCTATAGCTCCCCATCCAGACACGTAAGCTAACTTTTCTTTTGGCGGCCTTATCATAATCGCCACCCTCTTAACAAAACTCCCAAATTTAATCGGAGCTGAAGATCGCAGCAGTGCTAAGTCCCCGTACATCGTAACTTCGTTATAATAGTCGTACAGTCTATAGTATCGCATGCGACTTTGGGTCATTTTAGATACAGCTGTGGCACCATACTTTATAGTCACTGAGTCTCTCCTCTTTCCCAGATAATCGTCGAAGCAATGAGCCGCTGACAATACAATTTCCTGGTTTAAGATAGATCCTCCACACAAACAGCTAACATTACTGTATACGTCCAGTAAAACTGCATGAGGGTATTTGTTAATGTTTGTGTAGTCTCCTCCAAGCACGTGTCCGGAGACTCCATGTCTGCGAACCGAGTCCACGTGTTTAAACGTAAGAAGTATTAAAAACCCCTTGAACATTATTGGACGAGTTGCACCATTAAAAACGCATGGCTGTTGGATTGGTTTAGGAATTAATCAAGTTTTACGATTCATAGCTTCAAGTGAGCAAGAAGTTAGTTGGTAATTATAGATTTGAGTAGTTTTATTGCGATTTTAAGAAATTATAGGCATGATATTTTATAAATGACGATCATGCTCATGGTTTAGTGAATTACTGATTCTACGCTTCCACATTTCACAGTGTTATGATATTACTTAGCGCCATCGATCTATATACCCACATTAACTTCATTGCTTAGCGCCAAATTTTCAGAATTTTTAGACCTGGCAAAATATTGGTTTACCTTTTTAATTTTATTTTGTTATTTTGTTAGTTTCACTAGTTTAGTAAAAATTATTAACAAAATTAAGATGTTTACACTCCAAATCAAACTTAGCCAGAACAAAAATGTGAATAGGACTAACTAATAAAAAGATTATCAAATAAACCACCATTGCTGTTTAAAAATGGACCTGCGTTTGGCTGCCAACTCTCTTTGTCTACTCTATTGAATCCTACCTTTTTATTCTTCTTACTTTTTGCGCCAACTAAAAGATACGCATCACATCTCTTCCTATACTTAGTTCATTTAGCCATAAAATAAATATTCTCTAACGGTTCTGTTGGTACTACTAGTCAGTATATTCTGCTAGTTATTGAAGATTTTACGATAGAACTGATTTATATAGCCTAAGCCGCCTCAGGGCTTCGGCCAAAGCTACTTGAGGCAAACACAGCACTAATGACTTAATTCCATGTTGCACGTACAGATATAATGTGAAACCTGTTATTAATATGTGATGGGGATAGAAGTGATCTGATCGGCGGTGGGTGTGTTACAACGCCACTGTTGTAATGTGATGTTTGTACAACTATAGTGGGATAATTCTTAGGTCTGATATTAGAGTAGAGAGAGCGCAGCGAATGAGAACATTTTTTTTGATGAGGACTTGAAAGTTCTCATCGGTTTTTCACTTGTAATTTTTTTCTTTTTAGTTGAAGCTGGTACATGTAGGAATAGTCGGTATTTTTTTTTTCTAAAAACTAACCTTATTTAAATAAATTACAACCGCAAGAAAAACAAATATATAATTTTTTTTAACTTAATATTGTCAATATTAATTTGTAGAAAAAAACTATTCGTATATAAAAATATGAACTATTCCCATTAGTTTTGATCGAATTTTTACCTAGGACCTAGACTATATAACTTAAGTACATTGGCGCACAAAGACCTATTTAAATTAAGTCTTAAGTTATTCTTTAACAGCAAGCAAATAAAAAACAATTATTACTTTAAAAAGACTGTATTTTTTATATTACTTATTCATAATTACTTTTTTCCATAAAATAAAAGAAAAATGATAACATCTAATGTGGTTACAGAAGATATACGTTCATAGCGAGCCCAAATAACGATCCTCATTGAGACAGCGACTGAGCATGGTGAATGCACTTGAGTTCAACCTACTGTTGTTCTCAAACTCGATCTCTTCTCACCGAAGTAAAAAAACTAAAATAACTGCGTGGTAAGCCCAGTAAAAAGGCCGAAAATCGAGTCGATCTAGAGCGATGACCTAAAGTGAGGCCTCTGAGAGAATACGTCTGACAGTTGCCATAACATTGTAAAAAAGCGGAACGAAACGTAGCCACTAGAGCACCAAAGATTAAAATATAACAAAATAAAGGTGTATAGAGGTAGTTATTTACACGAAAAATATTTAAAACACAGTAATTAAAATCTAAAACTATCACTACCTAATTATTATATACAAATTAAAATAAAAGATAAATTATAAAAATACTAATCTGATTTATAATACTAATACTAGTTTTAGAATATTATTATAATTTATAGATATTATTTTATTAAGACTAATTTTATTTTAACACAATAAATTTAATAAGATAATTTTTATAGTTTAATGTTTTTTTTAATGTTTATGTTATTCTTGTTTTGTGGTATTTTAATAAAGAGTCATTGTATTGTATTGTATAGTTAATCTTATTAGATTTATTGTGTTAAAATAAAATTAATAACAGTAAAAACTTTTTAAAAACAAGCATTTATGCGTTCACCATAATATTGAATTGAGTGTGAAGTCATTTTATATTAGTATTATTTTCAGCAACCCCTTTCATTAAATCAAAGGGTTACCAAATACCCCTTTTGCCAAACATTGTTTCTCCTTATGTTTCTAATAGTATATTTTTTTTTGCAATAAATATATCTTATCTTATAATATATTATCTTATCTTATCAAATGATATGGATACCAAATGTTGATACCCATTTCATGGAGGTACCATAGAAATTGCTGGTCCGCCATCTTTGGGAGTCCGCATTATTAGATTTTGAATGACGTCACTTAGCTAACTATTGTCATTAGTATGCAAAATTGCACCTCAATGTTTTAAAATTCGGTTGCAAGATTTGACCCAAAGTAACAAGTCAAATTAAAGCTTGTAAAAAGGCAGTCACCTGGCAAATTTTTAAAATTAAAACGGAAGTCAATCCGCTGTCGAGTTTCCGCACAATAGTAACCCTCTAATGGCAAAGCACAAAGAAAAAGTACAGCAAATGGCTGTACCGTTAGTTAGAGAAGAGCGATATAACTGTCGTGTTCCGGTTCCGAGCTGCTCTAGACTTTGATTACGCTGCTTTAGACGTTTTTTGAACCTGAATTTTCATTGTTTCGTTCTGAGATTGCAATCTTAGCTCCCACGATTAGGCAGTGCTCTTGACGAAGGATTTAGGATATTTCAAACCGTTAAAAATATGCGAGTAAAATTCATAAGAAACGCTAGCATACTTTGACCAAAATAAAATTAATGGCCGGGCCCAGAAGAAGCGCAGTTTTGAAGATTACAAAATGAGCGCCGGCGCTCACTTCGTTTCAGTCGCTCTCTAGCCATAGGAAGAGCAACAGGTGACTATTGTTACAGGATAACGAAACATCTGACAAAATTATCCCTTCGTTTACTTTCCCGAAGTGTAAATGCACAACAAAAAACCGCTACCTATTTTTTTTAACAAATTTACTGCAATAGTTATAATTAGGTGTTGAAGTATATGTCCAACGGTTTTGACTGATTTTTACTGAGCAAGTTCAATGGTTATGGCCCGTCCTTTAATTTTATTTTGGTCGAAGCTAGCATCTGTAATATTATAGATATTTGTGTGTCTATATTATAATATTTGTGTATAATATTCATAAAATTAACATTATAAAAACTTTGTGTATGGTTAAACTAGATGATAAGATTTTTTTAATTATAATTTATGTTTTAATACGTAATAAGTTTCAAAGTTTTGAGATGCTCGATTAATAAAAATGAAACTCATTTGTTTTTAAACCTAGTTAATTATTTTTCTTTTATGATTTATATCAGAAAATGAGCGTTTATTCTGGAATCTGGAATTTTATTTCCTTTTATTAGATAGAGCTGTAATAAAAATATATTCTAAGCGCCTTTGTTCTTAAGGAAATTTTAGGAAAAAATGCGCGAAGCGATTGATATACCAAAACTGCACTAAAATAATGTTCACGTTCGATTTATACATTAAATAATAAATTATACAGATGCGTTCCATTTTAAAATTTCAAACAGTTCGAAGATTATTTAGATACCCAATTACAATTGAGTTTTAATTTTTTATAGTTTTTGTCTCTAAATATTGTTCCTATGTTAAACATGTTTTTAGCGTACGAAATGCCGACCAATGCGCGATTTTGTCCACATTTTTCTTACACACTGATAGGATAGGAGTTTGTCTTAGTGTGATATTAAACGACTGCTTTGATATGGTATCCTACCTCGCGTCCTACTGAGTGTACCAACCAGTTTTCAAGCTCTGTGTTGTAACAACCATGGCTGGGCGTTACACGACATGATTTGTGTTTACATCGGCTAGTTGCTTGTTGTCTAGCAATACTGTGACGGTGTTAGCTTGTTAGGACTCCGAAGAAAAAGTAGTTTCGGAGATAAGTTTAAAAACCAAACCAAAAATGAGATTTAATTTACAACTTGTTCTATTAGTAGAACAACCGGGAATTCTTTTTACCATTTTTTTATTAGTAAAACAAGCGGGAATTATTTTTCCTATTTGTTTTAATAGTAGAACAACTGGGTTTTTTCGCCTACTTGTTCTATTGGGAGAACAACTTGGAAATATTTTTAGGATAGGATTTTATTTTTACTACTACAAGGAACCCTTATGAGTTTTTTTCTGTCCGTCTGGCTGTCCGTCCAACCGTCCGTCCTTCTAGGTCCTGAGGCCTTACGGACAACTGCTATTGCGGCACCTAATCCGCTCAGTTAGAAACTCACGCGAACGTGAACCTTATCGCGCCCAGATACGGTTTCCGTCCCCGATAGTTACAATCTGGGTGTGTTCAAATCACGCGTGAATCGGTTTCTTCTAGGCAAGCGTGCTCCACCGTAGACCGCATCATCGCTTAACATCAGGCGAGTTGGCGGTCAAACGCAAGCCTAGTTATTATTTATAAAAATAAAATAAACTTGAATCCACTCTCAATCCACTATGACATGGTTCCACAATACATTCCTGCACTAAAACAAACATTGTAACGCACGCCATACTTTCCTAAGCACGCAAGACTGCTGGGCGCCGCCGCCACCGAGTGGCTCAGATGACAAATCTGTCTGTTGCAACACCCAACAAACTAGTTAAACGGTGAGTTACCTTTACGACGTGCTTTGCTTCTAGCAGCAATTAATTATTAATACTTTTTAGGGTTTCCGTACCTCAAAAGGAAAAAAACGGAACCCTTATAGGATCACTTCGTTGTCCGTCTGTCCGTCTGTCCCTCTGTCCGTTTGTCAAGACCCTTTTTCTCAAGAATGCGTAAAGGTATCAAGTTGAAATTTATATTAAATACATAGGTCTATGGTTTCTTTCTGCTGTAAAAAAATAAATGTTGTATGTCAACGCAATCAAAAGATATGAACGTTTATATCGCATATTTTGCGATTTCACAGAGGAATCAAAACCTGTACTTCCCGTTGACCTAGAATCATGAAATTTGGCATCATGCAAGATCTCACAACACATATAGAGGAATAAATCTGAAAGTTGTAAATTTAAAGTTATATTGTATAAAAAACATTGTTTGACATTAGTTGTTATGTATTGAAGAACCTTATTGTCAACTACAAAGTTAAGTTTGTCTTTCAATACTTAATTATTTTTTTTGACTCACGCTGTGTATTCCATCCTACGGAACCCTCAGAGCACGAGTCCTACTCGTACTTGTCCGGTTTTTTATTTTTATATTGTTAATAAATGAATTTTTGACTCTTTTATTGACCAAGCTTATAGTCTTATTTTGTTTTTATTAATAGAAAAGATTTTGTTTTATGGTTATTATAATTTAAGATAATTATTAATTAAGTATATCGTAGGTATATGTGTTACAATAAATTTAATTGCAGCGCCCTAACAGGGTCTTTGGACCGACATGAAGTTTTAAGGACCTCGTGTATCTGTACACTGGCAAAGGCTGAATGAGCTTTCAATGCAATCTATAATATATAAAAATGAATCCCTATTTACCTTGGTCACGCTATAACTTGAGAACAACTTTACCGATTTCATTCATATTTTTTAAGTTTCCTATTATTCTGTAGAAGACTCTTACGAAAAGAAAATTGCCCAGAAAATTGGAAAATTTCAGAAACTTATCGACTATTTTAACTTTACCCGTTTGACAGTTCTAAGACAGGACAACGTCTGTCGGGTCAGCTAGTACAATATAATAATATCAGCTTTCTTACACACCGAAAATACAAATAAACTCAAAATAACATTAAAAATAAATATATGGCAGTAAAGCGATTGCCTTAAAGCGATTTTCCAGGCAACCTTTGTTAGGATAGGACTATAGAATTTGAAAACGGTCGGTGGTGCACATAAAAAATAAATATAATATATTTTTAACATACATCTTTGGTTATCCATATATATAAACAATGCTACATACGTACTTTAAATAATATAAATAAAATACATACATGCGTACCAATGATGATGATGATGAAAGAACTGTTTAGAAAACTTATTACACTCCATGATAGTGTAGTGTAAAGTATAATAATTATACGAGTTTATTCTTTAAATTTGTGCTCATAATCATTTTGTCAAAGAGCGCGAGAAATAAAATTAGTTCTTGTTAAAATACCAATTAACACCAAATTCACACTACAGGTTTATACGGAACTGTGGTACTAAGGCATAAGGAGGTTATTGTTCTTTTCACTATGAACAACTATTGAAGAGATCGCTTTTAGCAATAAGGACACTTATGGCACTAAGCAGCTCGTAAGTATTTTCTATCTGTTTGTAAATTTTATTTCTGGTGTATTTACACAATAAAGAGTTTCTGTCTATCTAACTATAACGAAGAGACTTCAAAAATATCAGCTGTTCCATAAAAAAAAATTCGCCTTTCACAAAATGTATGGAGCAGTTGATATTAAATTTATCCGCTAAATCAGGGAGAGGCCCTTTGTAAAAAATATTCACAATGATAAGTACTGTGACCTCCTGGCTACTTCGCACCACCTTTACGTCTAACCCTGTATAAGTTTGACTTTACTGATCGCCTCTTCATTTTGAGGGTTTTGAACAATTTCTTTGGTATGCCGCCAATTATCAGCTCCAGGATCCAGTGATCAGGAATGACGGGAATCCAGTAACTGGTTCGATCGGTCAGCCGTCAAAGGACTAAATGTATTTGTACGATTATTTTAGATCGCACTTCAATCGGAGTAAGCATTTGAGCGGCAAATATTTCAGAATGTTTGGATGTATGTATTCATTTTGTAAGTATATAAAGCAACGTAGAATCTTGCTTATTAGAAGCACAAAACTATGGAAGTATGCAACCATTGCTAACTGATTGAATAAGGCGTTACTTTGCGGAAGTTCAATTTTAAAACTATTATTTTATTATTCCTCCTATTTTATTCTATTATCCTAATTAGTTAGTAGTTATTATCCTATTTTACTAGTGTGCATTTCCGCTTTAACGTCGTATCAAGTACAATAAGGAATTAGGGATTGATAGCCCGTTGGTCCAGTTGGTAGCGAACCTGCCTTCTGCGCTTGGAGGCGTGGGTTCGATTTCCACCCAGGACAAACATTGTATGTATTTAAAAATATATATGCATGTACCTATATCAGTGTCTGGCAGCCATATCACAAGCTTTGCTTAGTTTGGGATCAGATGACCGTGTGTGCAAAAATGTCCCGAATATTTATTTATTTACTAGATATTTATATTTTATTCTACAGATTTTTTAATAAAACTGTAATGTTAAGTCATGCGCTTATTGCGCTTGCTTGATTTGAGGCTTATCATACTCTCAACAGCCGGTTGATTTTCATGCTATCTGAGATGGCTCAAAGCTAGTACCAGCAAATAGAAAACTGACATTAATGGTTTTATCATGCAAAGATTGTAAGGTTTTTAAAACAACTAAGTAAAACAAATCAGTGGTAGAACCTACACAGATTTTTGTCAGGACAAAGAATTAATCTTTATCTTAATCCCGATAGAGGTCTGTGGTTTCTAAGCCCTAACTTAGGTAACGTCATACAGCAGCGTGGGCGAACTCTCTAAAGAGCAATATTGTCATGTATTTTAGAGCAATATTGTGTTGTTATTTTAAAGCCAATTTCCATACAAAACAGTAATGTTTCGGCACACTATACTGTTATTGTTGCTGTCGTGAGTTTAGTACTATCAAGTTCTTTGTTAAGATACAAAGGTTGCTGGTGTAAAATGATAAAGATTTCTCGGGACTGTTTGTAAATAGGTTTAAAGGACAGTGTCAATTTCAGGCCCAAAGAACTACAAGTTAAGAAGAAACGCTGTTTAGTTCGCACTATTCGATTGTTTCTGCCACTTACCTATAAGTTGTGGAATGGCTTACCAGCTTACCACCTCTGTTGTACCCCCAAAGTATAATTTGGACTGCTTCAAACGAAGAGTGAATAGAGTCCTCAAAGGTAGGCAACGCATTGACAATGCCCCGGGTATTGTAGGTGTCTATAGGCGGTGGTGATCACTAACCATCAGGTGGCCCGTCAATTGTCTACCAAGCATTCGAATTAAAAAATACTCGTAGTAACTGTTCGCGCTGGGTCAGAACATTCATAATTATAAGCATAGAGGACATGCGGTGTCATTGAAGTCTGAATTTTCACCAGCTACGTGCTTGTGTAGATATATTTTTTTTGCCATTTAACCACAGACTACGGGCCTTCGGTATGAATGATTTGACGATGAAATAACTCAGCTGGTGCATCTCATTGACGTGGATGAAAAGGTACCTATTGCTCTTTTACCGGTGAAACCCAATGCTATGTCGGCTTCTGTGGATATGAGTTTCGTGATTCGTGTACATTTAGTGAAATATAAATTTGATATTGTAGTTTTTGTAATTTGAATTTAACCTAGCGTTTTTTAGGTAGGTTTGTGTGTATTACGTATAGTAGTAAGGTTTTTTTCATTGTTATACTCAAAGCAGTATATATTGTTACATGTTACCAAGGAAATTATAAAACCTAACATGTTACTTTCATAAAGGCAAAATTTTTATCTATTTAATTAATGTCAAACAAACAGTGTCAAAATCGTTTGTATTGTCATAGTGTTTGACTATAGTTGCTGCTTCATTGCTAGGAAGGGTGTGATCAAACAAACGAACACCTAAATCGAATAAAAAAGATTATCGCTAACTTGTGTTTGTTACCAACTAGTAAATTACCCATGTCAGTTAAAATAGTTACGGTTCAAAGAAAAGCCAAATAAATACCTTGCCTATCCAAACTAGCCATTCCACATAAACGGAGGCAAATATTACCTTTGCCAACACGGTAAAAACTTGTTAGGGGTAAGTCACACGAGCGTTTTTCTGTCGTGCTGTTTTACAATTTCGCTTTTTTGTGCCACATTTCGCTACGCCTTTACAATGGAAGATCGAAATGAGGCCAAGTGATATAATTTTTCACCCTTTAGCTTTTAATCACCCTTTTGGGGATAGGCTGAAAGTCCAGCAGTGGACTGTTAAAATACTGATTATGTGTCTGTGTGTGATATAATTTTTTGACAATCCATGCTGATTGGACTGCTGGGCTTTTAAAAAAACTCAGAGTCGGGCACTGCAGAAAGCTATGCTCGTAGTATCTTTGGGCGATAGAATCCGGAACGACAGAGTCACTGACCTGTGACATAGCTATTTAGATTTTCAAGTTGAAGAGGCAATGATTAGGCCACATCGGTCGATGAATCGATAACCGTTGGGGAAGAAAGGTTCTTGAGTGGAGACTACGAACCAGAAGACACAGCGTAGCAAGGTAGGAAAAAACCTGGCACACTTCGAAAACATAAATTACTTTGAGTGGCGTCATCTCTTAGTCAGTTCTGGGGCGACGGGCCTGTAAAGGTTTTAGCTGAAGGTTTTAGTTACGTGAAGGTAGTAAGAATTATTACCATAGATGACGTCACCAACGTTTAGATTGGTTGCAAAGACAGCTCAAGAATTTGGAAGCTGACAGAAAAGCGACCGTAGCTTAGCGGAAAGAACGCTTGGGACGTTAACCCGCATGACGGATCATACCGTCCTCAAATCAGTGAATAGTAAAAAACATTCAAATAGTAAATAATAAAGAATAGAACATCAGTTAAAAAAAATAGTTTAATAAATTTTACTGAATTTATCAATACCTATGTCAAAATTTTAAAACGCAGTGCTTCAAAAATTGCCCGTCTGCAACTGCTGATAAATCGCCGTTGGTGGATTGGCGATGCGAAATCAAACGGCTGATACTCGAGCGTTATTTAAACTTACCGGTTAGTGTAAATTACCGGTTGATACAACCGTCCTATTATATACTTTGGACACAGATTAGTCAGGAGTAGAACTTCACACATCGTAATCGTTGTTGAAACAAGAGAATATAATTGATAAGTTAACCGTTTTGACGGTTGTGCAGAAAAAGACACTTGGATGTTCGGGCTCAGCGCGGACAAATTCGCAGTTCATTTGTTTTCTTCTAAACGCTGAGTTGTTCCTTGGGCCTGATATGGACACTGTCCTTTCCATACAAATTTTCCATGACTAATTGTTTTTTTTAATTATTATTTGTAGTATACATATGGCAGTAGAGATTTCAAGAGCAACCATTTCAATCATATTTGGCATTTCAAGTTGAATTTCAGCAAAATTCAGCGATTTACTGTGTTTCATCCAGTACCCAACTCCAGTAACTCACCGCTTTATGAACCCGTATGAAGCGCTTTGATTCCACATTTATTGTGCGACCTGAGTGGGTGTTCCCCGATAGTTACAATCTGGGTGTCTTCAAGTCGAGAGTGAATTGGTTTCTTCTAGGCAAGCGTGCTCCATCGTAGGCGCTTAACATCAGGCGAGTTGTGGCCAAGCGCAAGCCTATTTATAATTTAAAAAAAACAGGCATTAATATTTTCAGCGTAAAAATAAACGTTTATTTTTCCTTTTCTGTGGTGAAACTAATTGGCAAACGACAGAGACGACTCTTTTAATGTAGGTAATATTATAATTTTACGTGTGAACTGGATCCCCGCCCGATAGATGCATTTTGTAGGTCCTTATCATACCCGATAGACTAAACTAGTCCCGATGAATCAGAAGGTATAAGTCGGCCTGTTTTACCTCTAGAGACCACAAACAGAGTTGAATCTCGGCCCTACGAGTTCACTGAGCTAGGTCAACAACCTGGTGGAAAGAAGAACCCAACAAAGTATGTTTTGGTATTTTGGTCATTGTGGAAGTAAAATGTATCGTTATTCTGTGACAAAACCGCAACAGTACAACGTTCGGTGGCCTCGTAAATAAGGGGGCTCATTACGTTCGCTCTAACGAGCGGCCTGCGCACGCGCCGATCTGCGATGTATGAGCATAAGACGCTGTCACACGGAAGTGTAGCGTTAAATACCTAACTAGTTATAATAACTAAGTGACGAGACCGTGATGGCGGCCTGCGGATACAGGGCGACGGGCAGCAGGCAGTGAAAGCAGCAGGGCGAAGGACGGGAGGGCAAAGGGTGGCGTGGCAATACGCCGCAGGCTGTAGGTAAAGAGTAGCAACGGCCCTTGCAATTATGTCCATTACGGATTCGGGATAAAAACTGTAGTAAAAAAAATTATAAGTTTCCGTTGTGTCCACTGCTGGACATAGGCCTCCCCCATAGATCTCCAAAAGGGCCGGTTGGATGCCGCCTGCATCCAGCGTTTCCCTACGGTCTCTTTTAGGTCGTCTGTCCAACTTGTGGGTGGACGTCCTACGCTGCGCTTACCAGTCCGTGGTCTCCATTCCAGAACCTTTCAGCCCCATCGGCCATCTGTTCTGCGTGATATGTGCCCTGCCCACTGCCATTTCAATTTGCTAATCCGGTGGGCTATGTCAGTGACTTTCGTTCGTCTACGGATCTCCTCATTTCTGATTCGATCTCGTAGAGAAACCCCAGGAAAACCCCTCTCCATAGCTCGTTGTGCGACTTTGAGCTTGCTTATGAGGCCCATGGTGAGAGACCACGTTTCAGTACCGTATGTCATCACTGGTAACACACACTGGTCGAAGACTTTCGTCTTAAGGCACTGAGGCACTGAAAATATACCTACTTACCTATTTTATAAAAAAATGGGAAGCGAGCAAAATCCAGAATATGTTCACTATTGTTTTGGAGTAAAATTGGGATTTGCGTGATTGTGTTATGGTTTTTAGGTATATGATATATTTTCATTAACTTAAAAATATAAAAATATATTTATCGGAATTACAAGATCAGCCTTTATTTAGCTAATATTTTTCTATCAGCACAATTTTGACGTTACGGATCGGTGTAATGTGCGGCCATCGCGCGATGAGACACATGTAATTGTGACTAGTACCGGTAATTATTGATTTCTTATGGAAAACCACATGGGAAGTTTAGCATAGGTATCTACCAGTGGGGAGTTTTGCCACAGGCATGGGGAGAATGTTCTATGAGCATCATTATGGTGTTGGTTTAGTTAAAGATTTGCGTTTTAAAATGCGCAATCGTTTAGCTGTGGTTAAACGCCTAGTCTTTTTACCATAAAAAATAAACAGTGAGGTTGTGGCATTTACCATCAGGGGAATGGTCTGCTTGTGTCTGCTCATTTGTGTAATACCATGAATTCAGGCAACAAGAGGATATCAGACAAGTATTTGATTTGTCAAAAATAATAGGCTCGGTAAAAATATAATATATAAATGTATACCTATATAGTAACTGAAGAAACTATTTAAATTGGCTTATAAAGTTCTGAGATATAAGTTTTTGTTCTGATTAGGAAGGGATGTTCTGTCCCTTTCCCGCAAAGTGAGTGTCAGATCAGATACGTTGCTGAACTTTAAAGACTCTATTAACAGCCCTTTTGAAGAACCCCATGTTATAGTTACTCGGAAATGCCGCAGGTTCATTCCACGTATTGCTGGTGTGAGGCAAAAAAAAGATCGAGTTAATCGCACAGTGTGCTGCGATTTCCACAGATCGACGATATACTCGGTTAAATCAACAATAATCAACAAGGCAACAACGACCGCCAATATAGCGCTTTCGTGTACATCATTATACAGTGATCGTAACGTGGATGATCTAGATTTTTAGCTGTTACCTAGCCCATCGGTCAATAAGAATCAAGACATAAGCGCTAATCTTGCAGAACTACTCCCAAGTCATAATACACCCACTCACGTGATGACATGTGCGCTTAATTTAGACCAATCTGCTATGCGTCACTACTTAGGTCATTTTACTACAGGAACTTAGCAAATCCTAATAATAGACTACCTATCTATTAAAGACTGACTCGCTGTAAAGTGCAAAAGCTAAAAGGAGGTCATCATTATGGACATTATGAACTGATTTCCAGAGTGAGCTCTAGGGTAATTTGATGATATATTCAAGCTTTGCGGTAATACAAGGAAGAGATTAACTTTTAAACAAGGAAAATTGGCGAAAAAGGGAGAAGGCTTATGCTGAATGAGCTGCCAATGATGTTGAGATGAGTTCTAGGCAAAGGTTCCTAGAGTATCCGACCAATCCATCTATTCTTGAGTGGAGACTATATCGTGTATACGGCGTGTAAGGGAAACACTCTCGAAACCAAAAGAAGGTAATTGTACTCATCATTATGAAAAACTTTTACTATGGGACCAACCCTAAAATCGCGAAAAAAAGATCAGCTGTTCTATAGAAAACGGTCATTGACACTCGACAAAATATATGGAACAACTGTTTTTTACAGAGGATTGATTAGGACGCCTCGTGGTTAAGCAGAATGAAGACTTGCGCAAAGCGAGGGCCGATCTCGGTGGCGTACATTAGAACAGGTCTACGTCCAGCAGTGAACCAACATAGGCTGATGACAGTAATGAAACTTGTTATAAGGCTGCATCTGCAAGGCACGTGTTAAGGGTACATCGTCAGTCCAATTAAGGGGAGTATCGCACCTGTTGCCATGAGATCGACACGCTTCGCCGAGCGCAACGCTGCGCAACCGACCGCGCGCCCGGGAGCCGTTAAACATCGACGCACTGTAACTGGGACACAGTAAACCATTCAAAACAAATTTTGCAATAAACTTTCATATCATTCTTAAATCTGTACAAGGATACGAAAAGAAGTGAAATTTTGACACTAGAAAGGTGCAAAAGTTCTTAGAAGGACCTACGAGGGTGAGGAGCCTCCGCGTGTATCTTCAACGTAACCACGACAAGAGTGAATGACTAAGAAGACAAATTGTAATTTCTTCTGTTATGTAACTTGTAGTTAAAATCTTGAAAATTTTCATTATTAAAATGATAACCAGCATATACCTACTAGTACACTGCTGGACATAGGCCTCTGTCAAGGCACGCTACTCAGCTCGATCTTAGGTTTTTCTCTTCCAGCCACTACCAGCTGCCTTACGTATATCGTCGATCCAACGAGTCTCAGGACGTCCTACGCTACGTTTACCGATTTGTGGTCTCCACTCTAGAACACGTCTACCCTAACGATTATCGGTTCTGCGACAGATATGACTCATATAACTGACCCACTGCCACTTCAGCTTGTCAATACGCTGAGCTATTTCGATGACTTTGGTTCTCTGGTGAATAACTTCGTTCCGAATACGTTCCCTCAGAGAAACACTGAACTCTATCCATAGGACAATCCTGGTAAATTTTATTTAGTCTAATTGATTTGGGATATAAATTTTCTTATGTTATCTCGTAAAACGATCACAATGGATCAGGTATGATAAATCATACTATATAATATTATGCACAACAGAACACTGCTGATATTGAACAAGAAATTTAATTTAATAAAGATAATTTATTTGCACAAAACACGAGTATATCATACACACATTTAAAAACGAATGCAGGTGGGTTAAAATATTTGTCACTTTGTATCAAGTAGAGATTTTAAATACTATCAAAAAAAGGAAGCTAGACTTAAAATAACTACACAAAGAAACCAAGTACATTCGCAAAATTTAAGCCAATCTAATGGTGTCACATATGGCACCAAAAAAAAAAAAAAAAATTTACTATGCCAATTTGCGCGGTGAAATCACAACAAATCAAAAAAGCAGCATAAGAGTTATGGTGTGACATTCCACAGGTAATCCATTAATTTTCTTGCTTAAATCGTTTAAAATACCAATCGAAACGTAAGCTACAAAGCGAAATTGTAGCTTACGTTTTGAGAAGGCGTTGTTTGGAAACCTATCTTCTCTGAGTAGTTACTCTAAGAAGCTACAATATTTGGGTCATATAATGCGTAACGAAAATACAAACTCCTGCAGCGAATTATACAGGGGAAAATCCAAGGGAAGCGACCACATGGAAGAAAACGTACCTCGTGGCTCAAAAATCTCCGGACATGGTTCAAACTAATCTCAACATCTCTATTTCGAGCAGCTGTGTCGAATGTTTGAATAGCCCTTGTGATAGCCGACCTCCGTTAGGAGATGGCACCTTAAGAAGAATAATAATAATATTGTGAATGCGAAAGTGTGTGTTTTTTGTAGGTTTGTCAGTTTGTCTGTTTGTTTATTTATTCCTCTTTCACTCAGTTTTCAACAACGGTTCGAGGTGATTTTTTGCACATATATAGCTGGATCCTGGAAGGCTGGAGAGTGAAATATTTTTGTGCCGGAAGAATTTAAGGTTCCTGAGATAATGTTCACACAGGTGAAACCGCGGGGAACAGTTAGTAAAGCAACCGTTCTAAGCAGTTGACCTCGGGTACCTTTGAAGTATTATGTAGATTAAAAAAAAAAAACTATTGTTCAAAATGATTTACGTTTGATGTATGCAGCTTAGTCACTGTCTTTTAGTTATACTGCTCCAAATCCAACTTATATGTGTTTTGATTTCATATTTTATCTTGTGTAATATACAGAAACGCACACCGTTACATGAGTTTCAGTTTAATTGTGAATAGTTGATTGCGTAGTAAATGAGGTTTTACTGCCGATTTCTAATAAGACCGTTATGTATCCTAATAAACTTAAGAAACCGTATTTAGATTAATATAGATCATTAACGTTAATGGCTACTCAGCTATAGCTATATATTTCAAGATTGGTCGATACTCGATTGTGGTGAAGACATCGACATAAACAAAACAATACACAACAAATACAACGTCAGTTACAATCTGGCAGTTTTTTTTTATTTTTAGGGTTCCGTACCTCAAAAGGAAAAAACGGAACCCTTATAGGAACAGTTCGTTGTCCGTCTGTCCGCCTGTCCGTCTGTCAAGACCCTTTTTATCAAGAACGCGTAAAGGTATCAAGTTGAAATTTATACCAAATACTTGAGTCTACGGTTTAATTTGGCTTCAAAAAAATAAAAGTTGTAAGTCAACGCAATCAAAAGATATGAACGTTTATGTCGCATATTTTGCGATGTCACAGGGGAATCAAAACCTATAGGGTACTTCCCGTTGTCCTAGAATCATTAATTTTGGCAAGAGGCAATGTCTTACAGCACATATAAAGGAATAAATCTGAAAGTTGTTAATTTGAGGTTATATTATTATCATATAAAATAAAAAAATATTGTTTTACAATTACAAACTTAAATTTTGTAGTTGTTATGTATGGAAGAACCTTATTGTCAACTACAAAGTTAAGTTTGTCTTTCAATATTTCAACTTCAGTTAGTTTTTTTTGACGTTTCTGAGGGTTTAGTTGGACGGTACCCTCACAGCACGAGTTCTACTCGTTCTTGTCTGGTTGTTTTATTTAATAATAGTCTTGCGTTTGACCGCCAACTCGCCGCGATGATGCGGTCTACGACGGAGCACGCTTGCCTAGAAGAAACCGATTCACTCGTGATTTGAAGACACAAGATCACAAATCAAAAATCACGAGTGAATCGGATTCTTCTAGGCAAGCGTGCTCCATCGCGGACCGCATCATCGCTTAACATCAGGCGAGATGGCGGCCAAGAGCGTAAACCTATCTACTAAAAAAAAAAGTACTAAAACTGGAAAATCAGTGGTAAAATCTCGTAACTTACAAATATCTTAAAGATGTAAAGCTTCCTCCGGCGGAGCCTCGAAGGTGGCTGACCGCGCCAAGCGGAGCGTGTCTGAGGGCGACACGCTCCGCCGCGCCCCGCGGGATAATGACATTGCTTCTTGGCAATCATATCTCACGAGATAATTAGCTGCTCAAGGGAAATGGTTGGTTAGATGCTTAGAATGAACCACCTGCTGGATTTTTAACTTTTGGATTTGAGTATGAACTTGCCAGCCGTATGTCGCATATCGAACGACCAGTCAGCCAAACCCTAGACCAGGGGTATCTAAAACAATGCGGCCCGCCAAGGTTCCTAATCCGGC
Source organism: Agriopis marginaria (assembly GCA_932305915.1). Taxonomy (NCBI): domain Eukaryota; kingdom Metazoa; phylum Arthropoda; class Insecta; order Lepidoptera; family Geometridae; genus Agriopis; species Agriopis marginaria. Next base: position 16,994,786 of record OW029915.1, read on the forward strand.
CCGCGAACGAGTCAAAAGTTGGGTAACTTAACTTTTTAGACGACATTTTGTAAAGAACGACGAGTCATATGATTGTAAAATATTAAACGCCGTTCTTAAAAAAATTACGTCGATCGATTACAATACGACTCGGCGAAAACGTGTGTAACCAAAAAATAAAACAGAAATTCCATTTAACGGCCAACAAAACGCTCCCTCAGCCCCCGCCAAGTTATAGCGACGCCATGCTAGAATCTGGACGCCCGCGGGGGGGAGTGCAACGACAAAAACGAGCATAGGTCCGACCTCGATGACGCCTGGCGCGACACTGAACGCGGCGCGCCAAAATTCTCGCGTCCTTTTTACGCTTTTAATTTCACTAAAAAACGACACTATTCACTATCAAAAATCTATCCAAATAAAATTGCCTTTCAGTACATGCAAATTCCAGGTTGTTACGAGCTTTCATTAGAGCATAAAATGAAAAAAATAAACTAAGTCGACTTTGTTTCAGATTTTTTTTGATCGAGGAAAGATTATTCCATCATGTTTTGAACCAAATCATAAACTCAAACACAGATGTATCTGTGACATGTATTTTTTTCCAGCTCAAATATTATAATTTAACTGAATAAAATTGATTTAAAACCGTCAAATTTTGTATAAGAGGCAAATTCTTGGAACAACACCTGCGCGCGAAATCTTTAACCTTACCGCCCCTCTGAGCCACTCCCTCCGCGCATGCAATGTAATTGTACAGGCCTAATATACCCTATCTACTATTTTACTTATATTAGTCTTGATTTGCTGAGTTACGAAGAATCTCCTGGCCCGCCATGGTTACAAAGTGAATAAATCCGACCCACCACAAAATTTTGTTGGACACCCCTGGTCTAGACAAAGAGCTCCACAGAAATACCACACAGCAGATCCAAGCGGTGACAGCGACATATTGATAGTGACTATCATAACTAGCTGCTAGAAGAAAATGGTTGGTTGGGTGCTTCTGGAATCAACCACTTGCTGGATTTTGGACTTTTTGATAGGCTTTTGTTGTGTTGCATGTCGAACGATCTAATGAACAAACTCTAGAGAAAAAAAGTTCCCCAAACTTTTTTGTCTCTCATATTTTCGGTTTTGGGTAATAGAGAAGCATTTTGTGGGGAACACTCTTCGTGAACTGAACAATCTGTGTAGTGATATAACCTTAGCTATGGTGGTCTACTACAGAGCACGAAACCGGTAACTCTGCTTGTCGTGTAAGCTAAGTGAATAAGCGTTTAACAGAGTTTAGGCAGCCTGAGGGGAAGGATCTGTTGTGTTTAAATATTCACAACAACCCTTGCTAAGTTTTTTATACTCTGTTGTTTTATTCAAAATATACAGTCGACTACATAAATGCTTAGTTGCCTGGCTTTGAACCATACATCTCAGAATATGGCCCGCAAATTGAAACATATATTATATTTAACGTTTTGTGACATTCTTTAAGAAAATTTGATTGAAAAATTAGATGGAAACGAGAATGTCATAATATTCAGCTCAACAACCAATTTTTGGTCGGTTTCTAGAGCGGTCGGCGTCACCGGAGGTACCAGAGCGTAACTAGATGGTTCTGGTCTGATGCTCGCGCTGGTTTGAAACCGCGACTAACTAACCATCCTTCAATTTGAACGATGTTATTATTGTGATTTGTTATTTTTGTTGAAGATAGTCATATTTCATAGAAAGACCTTATGAATTATGACTTTGACTGACCTAGTGTGAACCAAGTTAGACAGAGAGACAGGGAACAATAATTTTTCATGGGAAACAACAGAGATGAGATAGTTCAGTGGTTGACGCGTTAGAAATCTAAACCACAGGT